>HG992278.1:0-5000000 GCA_905220595.1 Spilosoma lubricipeda
CGGCATATAGTTACTTAGAAAATTTTAAATTCATTTTAAAATTTTTAGATTTTTGAAATTTTTTGAGGTTATCTTCAATTCCTTTGATAACCCTTTGTTTGATAATTATAATTTATATATATCTAGATAGGTCTCTTCAAGACCCGTCTACAGACACCCTATTTGTTCAGTTTGGACAAATAGAAGTTGGAAAAATTTTTACATAAAAAATTTAAATTGTTAAATTTGGAGGTTTTTGTCGAATAACTAGACATCATTTATTTTCGAAACACTAATATATACATATTTGGATAGGTCTCGTCGAGACCCGTCGAACGACACCAAAATTGTTAACATCTGACGTAAGAAAATCCGGAAAATTGACATATTGACGTTTTTAATACATTTTTACTTAGAAATCTACCTTAGGGCTAGAAATCTGCAATTTTTATACGAAATTTTTTGTTCATAATACCTTTAAAGTGCACCCTTTTTGCTAGATATCGCCTTTGTAGACACTCCTGCGTCGCGTAGGATAATTTTCATCTGGAAAATCAAAAGAAAATTAGAATTTGGTACTTTGAATTTTTTAAATTTTTAAATTTTGTTAAATTTTGACGTTTTTGTCGAATAATTCGATAGCCCTCCTTATATATAGTTTATATAGTTACAGATTTAGATAGCTCTCATCTAGACCTATCTAAAAACATCCCTTTTACATAGTTTCGGCATATAGTTACTTAGAAAATTTTACATTCATTTTAAAATTTTTAGATTTTTGAAATTTTTTGAGGTTATCTTCAATTCCTTTGATAACCCTTTGTTTGATAATTATAATTTATATATATCTAGATAGGTCTCTTCAAGACCCGTCTACAGACACCCTATTTGTTCAGTTTGGACAAATAGAAGTTGGAAAAATTTTTACATAAAAAATTTAAATTGTTAAATTTGGAGGTTTTTGTCGAATAACTAGACATCATTTATTTTCGAAACACTAATATATACATATTTGGATAGGTCTCGTCGAGACCCGTCGAACGACACCAAAATTGTTAACATCTGACGTAAGAAAATCCGGAAAATTGACATATTGACGTTTTTAATACATTTTTACTTAGAAATCTACCTTAGGGCTAGAAATCTGCAATTTTTATACGAAATTTTTTGTTCATAATACCTTTAAAGTGCACCCTTTTTGCTAGATATCGCCTTTGTAGACACTCCTGCGTCGCGTAGGATAATTTTCATCTGGAAAATCAAAAGAAAATTAGAATTTGGTACTTTGAATTTTTTAAATTTTTAAATTTTGTTAAATTTTGACGTTTTTGTCGAATAATTCGATAGCCCTCCTTATATATAGTTTATATAGTTACAGATTTAGATAGCTCTCATCTAGACCTATCTAAAAACATCCCTTTTACATAGTTTCGGCATATAGTTACTTAGAAAATTTTACATTCATTTTAAAATTTTTAGATTTTTGAAATTTTTTGAGGTTATCTTCAATTCCTTTGATAACCCTTTGTTTGATAATTATAATTTATATATATCTAGATAGGTCTCTTCAAGACCCGTCTACAGACACCCTATTTGTTCAGTTTGGACAAATAGAAGTTGGAAAAATTTTTACATAAAAAATTTAAATTGTTAAATTTGGAGGTTTTTGTCGAATAACTAGACATCATTTATTTTGGAAACACTAATATATACATATTTGAATAGGTCTCGTCGAGACCCGTCGAACGACACCAAAATTGTTAACATCTGACGTAAGAAAATCCGGAAAATTGACATATTGACGTTTTTAATACATTTTTACTTAGAAATCTACCTTAGGGCTAGAAATCTGCAATTTTTATACGAAATTTTTTGTTCATAATACCTTTAAAGTGCACCCTTTTTGCTAGATATCGCCTTTGTAGACACTCCTGCGTCGCGTAGGATAATTTTCATCTGGAAAATCAAAAGAAAATTAGAATTTGGTACTTTGAATTTTTTAAATTTTTAAATTTTGTTAAATTTTGACGTTTTTGTCGAATAATTCGATAGCCCTCCTTATATATAGTTTATATAGTTACAGATTTAGATAGCTCTCATCTAGACCTATCTAAAAACATCCCTTTTACATAGTTTCGGCATATAGTTACTTAGAAAATTTTACATTCATTTTAAAATTTTTAGATTTTTGAAATTTTTTGAGGTTATCTTCAATTCCTTTGATAACCCTTTGTTTGATAATTATAATTTATATATATCTAGATAGGTCTCTTCAAGACCCGTCTACAGACACCCTATTTGTTCAGTTTGGACAAATAGAAGTTGGAAAAATTTTTACATAAAAAATTTAAATTGTTAAATTTGGAGGTTTTTGTCGAATAACTAGACATCATTTATTTTGGAAACACTAATATATACATATTTGAATAGGTCTCGTCGAGACCCGTCGAACGACACCAAAATTGTTAACATCTGACGTAAGAAAATCCGGAAAATTGACATATTGACGTTTTTAATACATTTTTACTTAGAAATCTACCTTAGGGCTAGAAATCTGCAATTTTTATACGAAATTTTTTGTTCATAATACCTTTAAAGTGCACCCTTTTTGCTAGATATCGCCTTTGTAGACACTCCTGCGTCGCGTAGGATAATTTTCATCTGGAAAATCAAAAGAAAATTAGAATTTGGTACTTTGAATTTTTTAAATTTTTAAATTTTGTTAAATTTTGACGTTTTTGTCGAATAATTCGATAGCCCTCCTTATATATAGTTTATATAGTTACAGATTTAGATAGCTCTCATCTAGACCTATCTAAAAACATCCCTTTTACATAGTTTCGGCATATAGTTACTTAGAAAATTTTACATTCATTTTAAAATTTTTAGATTTTTGAAATTTTTTGAGGTTATCTTCAATTCCTTTGATAACCCTTTGTTTGATAATTATAATTTATATATATCTAGATAGGTCTCTTCAAGACCCGTCTACAGACACCCTATTTGTTCAGTTTGGACAAATAGAAGTTGGAAAAATTTTTACATAAAAAATTTAAATTGTTAAATTTGGAGGTTTTTGTCGAATAACTAGACATCATTTATTTTGGAAACACTAATATATACATATTTGAATAGGTCTCGTCGAGACCCGTCGAACGACACCAAAATTGTTAACATCTGACGTAAGAAAATCCGGAAAATTGACATATTGACGTTTTTAATACATTTTTACTTAGAAATCTACCTTAGGGCTAGAAATCTGCAATTTTTATACGAAATTTTTTGTTCATAATACCTTTAAAGTGCACCCTTTTTGCTAGATATCGCCTTTGTAGACACTCCTGCGTCGCGTAGGATAATTTTCATCTGGAAAATCAAAAGAAAATTAGAATTTGGTACTTTGAATTTTTTAAATTTTTAAATTTTGTTAAATTTTGACGTTTTTGTCGAATAATTCGATAGCCCTCCTTATATATAGTTTATATAGTTACAGATTTAGATAGCTCTCATCTAGACCTATCTAAAAACATCCCTTTTACATAGTTTCGGCATATAGTTACTTAGAAAATTTTACATTCATTTTAAAATTTTTAGATTTTTGAAATTTTTTGAGGTTATCTTCAATTCCTTTGATAACCCTTTGTTTGATAATTATAATTTATATATATCTAGATAGGTCTCTTCAAGACCCGTCTACAGACACCCTATTTGTTCAGTTTGGACAAATAGAAGTTGGAAAAATTTTTACATAAAAAATTTAAATTGTTAAATTTGGAGGTTTTTGTCGAATAACTAGACATCATTTATTTTGGAAACACTAATATATACATATTTGAATAGGTCTCGTCGAGACCCGTCGAACGACACCAAAATTGTTAACATCTGACGTAAGAAAATCCGGAAAATTGACATATTGACGTTTTTAATACATTTTTACTTAGAAATCTACCTTAGGGCTAGAAATCTGCAATTTTTATACGAAATTTTTTGTTCATAATACCTTTAAAGTGCACCCTTTTTGCTAGATATCGCCTTTGTAGACACTCCTGCGTCGCGTAGGATAATTTTCATCTGGAAAATCAAAAGAAAATTAGAATTTGGTACTTTGAATTTTTTAAATTTTTAAATTTTGTTAAATTTTGACGTTTTTGTCGAATAATTCGATAGCCCTCCTTATATATAGTTTATATAGTTACAGATTTAGATAGCTCTCATCTAGACCTATCTAAAAACATCCCTTTTACATAGTTTCGGCATATAGTTACTTAGAAAATTTTACATTCATTTTAAAATTTTTAGATTTTTGAAATTTTTTGAGGTTATCTTCAATTCCTTTGATAACCCTTTGTTTGATAATTATAATTTATATATATCTAGATAGGTCTCTTCAAGACCCGTCTACAGACACCCTATTTGTTCAGTTTGGACAAATAGAAGTTGGAAAAATTTTTACATAAAAAATTTAAATTGTTAAATTTGGAGGTTTTTGTCGAATAACTAGACATCATTTATTTTCGAAACACTAATATATACATATTTGGATAGGTCTCGTCGAGACCCGTCGAACGACACCAAAATTGTTAACATCTGACGTAAGAAAATCCGGAAAATTGACATATTGACGTTTTTAATACATTTTTACTTAGAAATCTACCTTAGGGCTAGAAATCTGCAATTTTTATACGAAATTTTTTGTTCATAATACCTTTAAAGTGCACCCTTTTTGCTAGATATCGCCTTTGTAGACACTCCTGCGTCGCGTAGGATAATTTTCATCTGGAAAATCAAAAGAAAATTAGAATTTGGTACTTTGAATTTTTTAAATTTTTAAATTTTGTTAAATTTTGACGTTTTTGTCGAATAATTCGATAGCCCTCCTTATATATAGTTTATATAGTTACAGATTTAGATAGCTCTCATCTAGACCTATCTAAAAACATCCCTTTTACATAGTTTCGGCATATAGTTACTTAGAAAATTTTACATTCATTTTAAAATTTTTAGATTTTTGAAATTTTTTGAGGTTATCTTCAATTCCTTTGATAACCCTTTGTTTGATAATTATAATTTATATATATCTAGATAGGTCTCTTCAAGACCCGTCTACAGACACCCTATTTGTTCAGTTTGGACAAATAGAAGTTGGAAAAATTTTTACATAAAAAATTTAAATTGTTAAATTTGGAGGTTTTTGTCGAATAACTAGACATCATTTATTTTGGAAACACTAATATATACATATTTGAATAGGTCTCGTCGAGACCCGTCGAACGACACCAAAATTGTTAACATCTGACGTAAGAAAATCCGGAAAATTGACATATTGACGTTTTTAATACATTTTTACTTAGAAATCTACCTTAGGGCTAGAAATCTGCAATTTTTATACGAAATTTTTTGTTCATAATACCTTTAAAGTGCACCCTTTTTGCTAGATATCGCCTTTGTAGACACTCCTGCGTCGCGTAGGATAATTTTCATCTGGAAAATCAAAAGAAAATTAGAATTTGGTACTTTGAATTTTTTAAATTTTTAAATTTTGTTAAATTTTGACGTTTTTGTCGAATAATTCGATAGCCCTCCTTATATATAGTTTATATAGTTACAGATTTAGATAGCTCTCATCTAGACCTATCTAAAAACATCCCTTTTACATAGTTTCGGCATATAGTTACTTAGAAAATTTTACATTCATTTTAAAATTTTTAGATTTTTGAAATTTTTTGAGGTTATCTTCAATTCCTTTGATAACCCTTTGTTTGATAATTATAATTTATATATATCTAGATAGGTCTCTTCAAGACCCGTCTACAGACACCCTATTTGTTCAGTTTGGACAAATAGAAGTTGGAAAAATTTTTACATAAAAAATTTAAATTGTTAAATTTGGAGGTTTTTGTCGAATAACTAGACATCATTTATTTTCGAAACACTAATATATACATATTTGGATAGGTCTCGTCGAGACCCGTCGAACGACACCAAAATTGTTAACATCTGACGTAAGAAAATCCGGAAAATTGACATATTGACGTTTTTAATACATTTTTACTTAGAAATCTACCTTAGGGCTAGAAATCTGCAATTTTTATACGAAATTTTTTGTTCATAATACCTTTAAAGTGCACCCTTTTTGCTAGATATCGCCTTTGTAGACACTCCTGCGTCGCGTAGGATAATTTTCATCTGGAAAATCAAAAGAAAATTAGAATTTGGTACTTTGAATTTTTTAAATTTTTAAATTTTGTTAAATTTTGACGTTTTTGTCGAATAATTCGATAGCCCTCCTTATATATAGTTTATATAGTTACAGATTTAGATAGCTCTCATCTAGACCTATCTAAAAACATCCCTTTTACATAGTTTCGGCATATAGTTACTTAGAAAATTTTACATTCATTTTAAAATTTTTAGATTTTTGAAATTTTTTGAGGTTATCTTCAATTCCTTTGATAACCCTTTGTTTGATAATTATAATTTATATATATCTAGATAGGTCTCTTCAAGACCCGTCTACAGACACCCTATTTGTTCAGTTTGGACAAATAGAAGTTGGAAAAATTTTTACATAAAAAATTTAAATTGTTAAATTTGGAGGTTTTTGTCGAATAACTAGACATCATTTATTTTGGAAACACTAATATATACATATTTGAATAGGTCTCGTCGAGACCCGTCGAACGACACCAAAATTGTTAACATCTGACGTAAGAAAATCCGGAAAATTGACATATTGACGTTTTTAATACATTTTTACTTAGAAATCTACCTTAGGGCTAGAAATCTGCAATTTTTATACGAAATTTTTTGTTCATAATACCTTTAAAGTGCACCCTTTTTGCTAGATATCGCCTTTGTAGACACTCCTGCGTCGCGTAGGATAATTTTCATCTGGAAAATCAAAAGAAAATTAGAATTTGGTACTTTGAATTTTTTAAATTTTTAAATTTTGTTAAATTTTGACGTTTTTGTCGAATAATTCGATAGCCCTCCTTATATATAGTTTATATAGTTACAGATTTAGATAGCTCTCATCTAGACCTATCTAAAAACATCCCTTTTACATAGTTTCGGCATATAGTTACTTAGAAAATTTTACATTCATTTTAAAATTTTTAGATTTTTGAAATTTTTTGAGGTTATCTTCAATTCCTTTGATAACCCTTTGTTTGATAATTATAATTTATATATATCTAGATAGGTCTCTTCAAGACCCGTCTACAGACACCCTATTTGTTCAGTTTGGACAAATAGAAGTTGGAAAAATTTTTACATAAAAAATTTAAATTGTTAAATTTGGAGGTTTTTGTCGAATAACTAGACATCATTTATTTTGGAAACACTAATATATACATATTTGAATAGGTCTCGTCGAGACCCGTCGAACGACACCAAAATTGTTAACATCTGACGTAAGAAAATCCGGAAAATTGACATATTGACGTTTTTAATACATTTTTACTTAGAAATCTACCTTAGGGCTAGAAATCTGCAATTTTTATACGAAATTTTTTGTTCATAATACCTTTAAAGTGCACCCTTTTTGCTAGATATCGCCTTTGTAGACACTCCTGCGTCGCGTAGGATAATTTTCATCTGGAAAATCAAAAGAAAATTAGAATTTGGTACTTTGAATTTTTTAAATTTTTAAATTTTGTTAAATTTTGACGTTTTTGTCGAATAATTCGATAGCCCTCCTTATATATAGTTTATATAGTTACAGATTTAGATAGCTCTCATCTAGACCTATCTAAAAACATCCCTTTTACATAGTTTCGGCATATAGTTACTTAGAAAATTTTACATTCATTTTAAAATTTTTAGATTTTTGAAATTTTTTGAGGTTATCTTCAATTCCTTTGATAACCCTTTGTTTGATAATTATAATTTATATATATCTAGATAGGTCTCTTCAAGACCCGTCTACAGACACCCTATTTGTTCAGTTTGGACAAATAGAAGTTGGAAAAATTTTTACATAAAAAATTTAAATTGTTAAATTTGGAGGTTTTTGTCGAATAACTAGACATCATTTATTTTGGAAACACTAATATATACATATTTGAATAGGTCTCGTCGAGACCCGTCGAACGACACCAAAATTGTTAACATCTGACGTAAGAAAATCCAAAAAATTGCCCGCCCACCCTCCCATATTTCACTGGGTATATAGGATTTGGTGACCAGGGGTCGTCGACCTGTGGCATCCATCAAAAAATTTTTATCCCTTTTTTAAATTTTTTATTAATTACTTTTAAAAATTTCGTATACATTTTAAACTATTGACCGAGGCCTTTTACACCTCAGACATTAACCGACCAGCTCAAATTAGAGTAAAAATTTTTTTTATAATATAAATTGATTTCTTGTTTTAACCATTTTAAATTGACACATACCCCCCTTTACAGGGTTACACACACTCACATTGACACATACCCCCCTATACAGGGTCACACAACATATTTTGACAACTTTCCCCGTCATACACTAAGCACATTACACACACTCTCTCCCATATACATATTCACAATGTTCCAAACACCACCTACATCTGTCACGACTACCGGTGCCTCTACCTCGCCTTCAATTGTGCTGGACGCTGCGAAGACCTTTATCAGAAGACCAGGAACGAAAAGAAGGTCACTGGAAAACATGGACACCTACAAAAAACAGCAAACCACCTACGCTGAGCAATCCAGTGACCACCTACTCCAGGAGGTGATGAGGACCTTCGAGAACATACCCACGAAGGTCCAACAGTACCCGCAAATGCGGAAGGACATAAAGACATTCCTGGAGATGGAGTCTGATAAAGGTCTGCGCATACTCTTTGAACTGAGTAAGCGCATGAAGAGCTTAGAGGCGGAGGCGTCTGGGGCTGCTAGTGCGGCCACAGTCGTAGCGTCCCCTAAAACATCTGAAAGTAACGAGTCAGTAATCAGAAAGATCGCAGACCTGAAGGACTCGGTGGAGGGTTGGTTCTGCGAGTCGCACCACACATTAAGACGTCTAATCCAGGGGGTAGACAAAAAACTAGATGGCCAGAGTCCCGACATCGTGAGCAAGATCTCCGAGAAAATAGAGGAGACTCAGGTCGAAATAGACCAATCGACCGAGGCGATGATAGTGCGTGCGCAGTCCCAGCTCGAAGACCTGGTTGGGACTGTCGCCAGGGACATAGTGACCGACACCAAAACGCACATCATCGAGGCCGTGAAAGAACGAACGCCCGAGAGCACCCCCATGACCTACGCCAGCGCCGCAGCAGCCAGGCCCGGGCGCCGACCGGCGCTTCACTCGCTGGCGGTGACCTCATCGGATAGTCAGGAGACTGCCGATGAGGTGCTCGCCAAGGTGAAGAAGGCGGTTGACGCCAGGGCTACTGGCCTTAAGGTCTGCAAGGCAAGGAAGGCCAAGGGCAGCACCGTCATCCTGGGCTGCGACACGGAAGTGGAGCGGGACAGGGTGAGGGTGCAGCTGGAGGGCCATCGAGGTGGGCTTGTGGTAGTGCCCATGAAAAACAAGGACCCACTCGTCGTCCTCAAAGACGTCTTTTTAGACGGTGAGGACGACGAGATGGTGAGGGCTCTTTACACCCAGAACCCCGAAGTTTTCATGGGCCTACCACAAGAGGAGAAGGACCTGAAGGTCAAATATAAGAAAAGGACGAGGAACCCGAAGACCTCCCATGTGGTCCTACAGGTGAAGCCAAGGGTGTGGCAGAGGATGACGGAGACTGGAACCCTCTATCTGGACCTGCAAAGGGTCAGAGTGGAGGACCAGTCTCCGCTCATCCAATGCACGAAGTGCTTGGCATTCGGCCACGGCCGCAAGTTCTGCACCGAGAGTGTGGACAGATGCAGCCACTGTGGAGGCTCGCATCTGCGCGAGAAATGCGCAGACTACACCGCGCGAAAAGAACCGCAGTGCTGCAACTGCTCGCACTCTGGGCTGCAGGACTCAGGCCATAACGCCTTCAGCACCGAATGCCCGACCCGCCTGAAATGGGACTACCTGGCGAGATCCAACACCGCGTATTTATGACTCACTCACTCACTCATGTCACACACGATACAGAACCCATACACGCACACACACACTGATTTAGAATATATATAGTGATAATATATAGACAAATCAAAACATGCATACCAACATTAAACACATACACAAAAACAAACAAAACAGAATAGTAAATAATTCACAAAGGAGGCGGCAATAAATTTATATATTTGTACATATATATTATTTTATTGTAAAAGAATGACAAAAAAATAGACAAGTGTGAATTATAGAAAGCAACAAGCACATAAACACTGACATGTACACATACAAATACACGAAGTCATAAATATCGCAATCTCACAGGCTAGTAAACACCGGCCATATGGGATGTCTTGGGGAGGCTGAAGTAGAAGGAATTTATAAATGAGCAAGAGAAAATGTAAAACACACCAAACATAGACAAATATAATATTAGAAAAAGAAATAAATAAAAAGTAAGAAAATATAAGTGTAAACAAAACAGAACTGTAGATAACATAAAATGGATAAGTCCTATGGAAATAAAGAGAGAAAATAGTGCACTGAACATAAATAACAATAGCATTAAATAAGAAGTAAGTAATTAAAAGTAAGAAACATATAAAAAAATAAATATAAATAAACTGTATAATATAAAATAAAGTCTAGTAAAATAAACAATATAACAAAAGACAAGAATTAGACAAAATAGAACATTAATACTCAAATAGTGAATAAACAATAAAATAAGTTAATTTTAGCGGGAATTTACCCGATACAAACAATAAAACACTAACGACAAAATCAAGACCAAGAATGCTAAGGTCCTGTCGTATTCTTGGACGGGGAAAAGCTGCGTTATCCCTAAATAGGATAACATTAAAAAAAAAAAAAAAAAAAAAAACCTAACCTAACCTAACCTAACCTAACCTAACCTAACCTAACCTAACCTAACCTAACCTAACCTAACCTAACCTAACCTAACCTAACCTCGCCCGTGTGGGGCCGGCATAGAATAGCCCCACCCCATCTCATCCCGTGGGTGTCGTAAAAGGCGACTAAGGGAAAAACGGCGCCGAAGACCAGGCTGCCGAGGAGATCCCAGCCCTTTTCAGGGCTCGCCGTCTCTCCCAGTATCCCTCTGTTTAGCAGAGGGGACAGGGGATGAGACGGTGCCAGGGAACCAAAGACGGAGCCTACCATCGGCTGCCGAGGCGGGTCGGCCCCTGCTGACCCAGGGGCTGACGGGCTCTTGGGCCGTCGAGTCAAGGAAAAGACTTTAAAACCCGACAGCAAAGTCGTTAAAAGCAGTGGCTGCCGTCGCCTCGTACGCCGACGGCGATCGGCCGACGGGGTGGTGGCGGCCGGGGGAAAGGCTCTGCGGGAGCGGGATCGAGCGGGGAGCTCTCCTGCCTCGCGAGCCGAGTACCCCGCGAGGAGGGGGGGCGCCGGCGAGCGCAGTTTGCTCGCGCTCCTGAGTCCGAGCCCTGCGGGAGCGGGTTCCCCCGACCGCTGCCCTGCGGGGCATGGGCGACGGGGCAACGGCGCCCCCGAATGAGAGTGGCCACGGGCGGTGGGCCGGGGGGCCTGCCGCCCCACGCTAAAGTGGCGGAATGCGCCCCTCTGTGTTCCTGGGGCGCATTCATACGAGGAGGACAGGCCCCGCCATCTGGGCGTGTGGACCGGAGGGTGGGGCCTCGACTGAGGCGAGCCCGACGATCGGGGCATCCCCAGCCGAGTCGCGGTGAGCAAACTATCCCGCGGCTCGGATTGGGCGAAGGAGGAACACCGTGGTGGTTTAGTGGGTAGTCTGGCCAGGCTCAAGTGGTCAGGAGTCCCACACGAAGCGAACCCCCTGCCCCCGCGGGGGGCGAGCGAAGCGCGTAAATGCATTCCACCACGTAAAAAAAAAAAAAAAAAAAAAACCTAACCTAACCTAACCTAACCTAACCTAACCTAACCTAACCTAACCTAACCTAACCTAACCTAACCTAACCTAACCTAACCTAACCGAGTCTTGTCCGAGCTCTGGTCGCGACTAGAAGCAATTTCCACGTGCTCCGGCTTAAAAAATTCGTTTTACCGGGTTTTTCGAGAGCTATCGTCAAGTTTTTGGTGTCAGGAGATAGGTCTCGCCGAGACCTACATCCTAGTGACGCGTGGTGCAGCCGCACGCGCTCGAGTGAAGTAGGAGTAGTGTTTTTCCTCGTTTTTAAGAGGTTAAGTGTGGAAATAGACCACTAAAAGTGCGATAGTGACGTTGTTTGTGAACCGATTCATCGGAAAAAAGTGACAAAACGTGGGCCCTCCCGCCCCTCATCGGATACGCTGTGCATCTGCGCAACCTGACTTCCCGTTTTTCCGGGAAAACCAGAAAAACAAAAACCACGTGGCGGCGTGGTCGGTGAAGGAGCAGTTGGAGACCCCTGAAAATTTGCAGGTAGAAGCACACTATTTATACACATTGGACGCCGGTTTTAGAAAAATTTTACTACCCTCCAAAAAATTTTTATAGACTTTTTAAAATCATAACTTTGGAGGTTAATTTCTCCGGAATCAGAGACTTTTTGTGAAATCTGAAATTGCTATCCTTGGCGCGCTCATCCAGAGAACAGCCCTACAGAAGACCATAATTTTAAGATTTTTATTTTAGCTGTAATAATTGTTTTTATAAAAAATTGTGTTTTTAGGAAATTTTTAGGTTAAATTTTTAAGTTTTTATTTTTTATTTAGTTGCATATTGTAGAGCTTAATTTATCCTATTTTTAGACATTTTTCTTGTATTTTTATGTTAGGTGGTTGCGGAGATACGTAATTTTTTCTATTTATTGGAAATAAATAGGTAAATATATATAAAAAATTAAATTTAGACACGGGATTGTGTTTATACACATATTTGACCACGGATTGAGCCCAAGGACCGATCCTCTATCATCAAAATTACGAGTTTTTGGACCTGGCCGCCATTTTGGTTACGGTGGTTAAAAACTTTAAAGTTTCGTATCTCGGGATCCGCTTATCGTAGAAACTTGCGGTTTTCACAGCTGCTAAGCCTAAGCTCCAGCCAAACTGGGCAGGACATTTTTTGGCTGTTTTGAGCTAAAAAATTTTTTAGCGTTAAGAACCCCCCCACGCGACGGAGGTCGTCGAGCCAAGACGCCCAGTTGAAACCCGAACTCTCTCCGATGAGCGGTTGAGGAGTTACAGCAGTTTTAAACTGGAGTTTGACAGTTCGGCCGCCATCTTGAAAAACTTTAGATAGGCATAGCTCCTCGACTGTAAGTCGTAGAGGGGTGCGGATTTCAGATTTGGGCAGGTATATTGGCCCTCTTGACGATCCACAAGGTCAAGTGCACATCAGAGGCAAAATTTTGCCCACCTCTGATAGTGATCCCAGAGCATAGCCTGGGTCAGGGTGAGATAGTGGAACCCAAACACGGGTGTCCTGCGATCACTGGAACGGAAGATATCGAAGGCCAAACTTTGCGCGCGGCGCCATCTTGGATTTTTAAAACATCTATAACTCCCGAACCAGAGGTCGTAGAGACGTGGGGTTTTCTTGTAGAGTTTTGCCCGGCCTTAGAGAACAGGACCAAATAGGTTATAACCGGTTTCCGGGTTTCAAAAATTTTAGGGCTAAAAACCCTGGGAGCGGGTAGAGCGCGCCGAGCCGGTTGCGGCGAACCCAAGCACGACTAATTTCGGCTGTCCGAGTCGGAAGTTACGGCAGTTTAACCCATCCTGGTTTCTCTGGTTACTGGTAACCAGGAATTTTGGACGCTTATTTCTCAGGAACCAGAGCAGCTAGCCGGGTCGTGTTTGGGGTCTCTGAAACGGGGCTGGCGAGGGCTATCTATTGGTAGGCTCAAATCGTCTCTACATAGAGCCTAAAATTAAATTGGCTCCAAACCTGCCATTTTTGATAATTGGAGTGATTTTCTTGCTCCATCGACATAATATAAAGACTACCTACACCGTAGAGCATACTCAAGACGAGAGCCTTAGCTCTACCTCTATTTTATACACACTTATTTTACTTTTATTCTTTTAATTCTAGATTATTGTTTAGACTCGCTATATTCTAGCGAAACTTAAATTTAAGACAAGAGTCAGTGACTCTACATTACTATAATTTGTTTACAACTGCTTATTTTGACCAAACCTTACCTGTACGCATCTAACGGTGCGCCTGTTGCTCGTCGCTTGTCGCACGTCGCCCGTTGCACGTAGATTGTGTTGCAGGTACACCTGAAAAATAAAAACATATATTATTAATTGTATACTCCCCTTTTTTATTTTAGTATTAGAACATAATCTAGACTCACTACTTGTAGTGAAAACTTAAGTTAGGACCGGAGTCAGCGACTCCTATTACTGTATTTTATAGCGACTATAGAACTAAGGACATCCTCGACCCCTTATACAGGTCGTAGGAAACACTTTTAATAACTTTTGTGTTTTACTGACCATTTGTGGAGCGACTCTGATTACAATCAGTAGTCCATTATATTATTTAAGTAGACAGTACTTAGGACTAGAACTCATAAGAGTTCACTTTTGACCTTATCTTTTTGTGTCGCTCTACGCGCGACAGTACTCACTCTTCATTTACATTTTTAATTGTTGACGATCACCTCCAACGAAATATAACGACAAAATGTCCGCTACAGTCCGTACACCTATAAAAGAGAACTCCCCCGTGAAAACAGCTGAAAAATCGCTCATGGGCGATAGACAAAAGACGGAAAGGGCGGGCTCATCGACAGGCCATCCAGCACCAGCGCAGGTACGTCGTAGTGTTGGCGAAACTGAGGCCAAAATCCGCCCCCCCTTCTCTACCTCTCCTAAGGCGAAAAAACTGCCAAGACAAGGAGTAACCAAATATGCCAGCAAGTTCACGGAGGCAAAAGCTCAAGTTACCAAAATTAAATCGGCTGTAAACTTAAGCAGAAACTTAAAAGCAGAGCTCAAGAATGATATCATAGAGGCTGTCGACCGCCTGTTCAGCCTCCTAAAAGAAGCGGAAGCACTACCAAGATCGACTAGTGACACCGAGATCATGGCCCGGACCGAGGGCGAGGAAGAGGGGCGCAAGAGTAGCTTAGAGAGAGAGACCTTGGAGATAAACAAACAACTTCTTAAGAGAATGGAGGATCAAGAAAAACTCCTCAAAGAGAACAAGGAGGAAATCATGAAGATAGGGACAATGATCCAGGAAAACCAAAAATTGGCCTCGTATGCGGGAGTGGTCGCCGGACCTGCAAAACGTCCTGCCCGCGAGGGGGCGACAATGCATTCAATCGCCATAACATCGAAAGTGGAAAAGGAAACCGGCGACCAGGTCCTGGACAGAGTTCGAAGGGCGGTGAACGCCAAGGATGAGGGGGTCAAAGTGGATAGGGTCAGAAAAGCAAAAGACCAAAAAATTATACTGGGCTGCCAATCCAAGAGCGAAATCGATAAGGTGAAAGAGAAATTGAGAAAGTCAGGAGGAGACCTACAAGTAGAGGAGGTTACTAACAAGGATCCTCTGATCATTCTCAAATACGTAACGGACCACCTCACAGATGAAGAGATATTGGGAGCTCTTATAAACCAGAATGGGAACCTAATCAGGGACGAGCCCAAGGAGAGTGTAGCATCTATAAAAGTTAAATATAGGCGACGCACTAAAAGTAAACAACAGTCCCACATCATCTTGACTGTACCACCAAGTGTGTGGCGTTGCCTAACAGATGCGGGTACCATCCACATTGACCTACAGCGGGTCAGGGTGGAGGACCACTCGCCGCTGATCCAGTGCTCGCGATGCCTGGGTTATGGCCACGGGAAACGCTTCTGTAAAGAAGCTGCCTACACATGTAGCCATTGCGGGGGGCCTCACCTGAGAGCGGTATGTGAGGAATGGCGGGAAAACATGCCGCCTAAATGCCGAAACTGTACTAGGGCGAAAATGGATAGGAACGATCATAGTGCATTCAGCCCCGATTGTCAAACGCGTGTAAAATGGGATGAATTGGCCCGCTCGTCGGTAGCGTATTGCTGAAGGCGGCCAAATGTACAGGCTCGTGCAAGCAAACTTGCAAAGAAAGAAGCTGGCTACAGACGAACTCATCACGGAGGCTAGCAACCGTAAGATCGCAATAGCGCTCGTACAAGAGCCATACGTGGGTGGGAAGAAGGTGATGAAGAATCGTAGGGGCATGAGAGTGTTCCAGAACACTGGCACAGGAGAAGGGACCGTCAAAGCGGCTATTGCTGTCTTTGACAAAGATCTCAACATAAGACAGTACCCGAAACTCACCACAAACAATATAGTTGTGGTGGGAATCCAAACCAGGGCCTGGGAGATCACTCTTGTCTCCTACTATTTCGAGCCGGATCAACCCATCCAACCATACCTCGACCAACTGAGGACGATCGTTGTGAACGTAGGTGCCAAATGCCTAATCATCGGTGGCGACGCCAACGCAAAAAGCCTGTGGTGGGGAAGCCCTGTCACCGACGATCGAGGAAACGAAATGGCAGGAATGATGGGAGAGCTCGACCTTCACATTCTCAACAGCGGAACGATACCGACTTTCGACACCATCAGAGGAGGCCAGCGGTACCGGAGCTACGTAGATGTCACCGCATGTTCTTCGGACATACTAGATAGAGTAGAGGGATGGAGAGTTAATGAAAGCCTTACGAGTTCGGATCACAACGGCATGGAGTTTCATCTAAAATTAGAAAAATCTAAAGGAGTGAAAATAGAGAGAACAACAAGAATATATAACACAAGAAAAGCAAACTGGCCTGAATTTCATAACCGACTTAGGCAGTTAAAATTGCATAAAAACATAAATAAAGAAGAAATAGATAAAATACAAAATATATTCGAGATAGAAGACAAAATAGACTCAATTACAGAATTAATAACAGAAGCATGTAAAAACTCTATACCTAAGAAAAAGTCAAAGGAGGAACTTACCGTGCCGTGGTGGTCCGAGCGACTCGATGAGCTGAGAAGAGAAGTTGCCACGAAGAAGAGGAGAATACGATGCGCGCGTCCGGACCGCAGACAAATGGTGGTCGATGATTACCTGAAAAAGAAAAAAGAGTATGAGTTAGAAGCGTCGAGTGCTCAAGCCAGGAGTTGGAAGGAGTTTTGCACGAAGCAGGACAGGGAGGGGGTCTGGGAGGGGATTTATAGGGTGATAGGTCGAACAACACAGAGGGAAGAGGATGTGCCCCTGGAGGTGGATGGAGTGGTGCTGGATCCGCAAGAATCGGTACAATTGATAGCGGACACCTTTTATCCTAAAGATCATACCGAAAACGACAGCGCCCACCACACCCACATAAGAGCAAGAGCGGACCTGGTGAACGAGGGAAGACACAATGAACAGTGTGACCCGCCGTTCACCATGTCGGAACTTAAAACGGCATTAACATCATTTAACCCGAAGAAGGCACCTGGTATAGACGGTTTTACAGCCGATATATGCAACCACTTCATCAATAACGACCCCGACCTTACTCTGACTCTCCTAAACAAATGTTTGGAACTGTATCACTTCCCAACGAAATGGAAGGAAGCCATTGTAATAGCCTTGAGAAAATCGGGAAGGGCTGACTACTCCACGCCAAAAGCATATAGACCGATCGGGCTTCTCCCGGTCATGGGAAAAATTTATGAGAAGATGTTGATGGCGCGTATCAAACATCATTTGCTCCCTAGGATGAGTACTCGCCAATACGGGTTCATGCCACAAAGGAGCACCGAAGACGCCCTCTATACCCTTATGGGGCGTATTCGTGGCGGACTTGATAAAAAGAGCCTCGTCGCGATCGTGTCCCTGGATATAGAGGGGGCCTTCGACAGCGCCTGGTGGCCGGCTATGAGAATCCGATTGGCTGAGGAAGAATGTCCGACAAATTTAAGGCGCGCCGTTGACAGCTATCTCCAGGATAGGAGAGTCAGAGTGAGATACGCTGGTGCTGAGTATCAGAAAAGCACGGAGAAGGGCTGCGTACAAGGATCGATTGGAGGGCCAATCCTCTGGAATCTCCTCCTGGATCCCTTACTCAAGGAATTGGAAAGCGGGGGGACCTATTGCCAGGCGTTCGCCGACGACGTTGTGCTGGTCTTTGAAGGAAGCACGGCACGTGAAATAGAGGGACAAGCAAATGCCGCACTCGCGCGTGTTCTGGCGTGGGGTGACGATAACAAATTGAAATTCGCCCCGCACAAGACCAGCGCCATGTTGGTTACACGAAAGCTCAAATTCGACACTCCACGCCTGAGCATGGGTGGGATCGAGGTTGAAATGTCGGAAGAGCTGAAATTGTTAGGTGTCATAATAGACAGGAAACTAACTTTCAATAAGCACGTAGCGAGCGTCTGTAACAAAGCGGTCGGAGTTTACAAGCAGCTCTGCAGGGCTGCAAAACCAACATGGGGTCTACAACCGGACATCATTAAGAATATTTATACAGCGGCAGTGGAACCGATTATTTTGTACGGCGCCAGCGTATGGGCTCCAGCCGCTCAAAAGGTGGGAATAATAAAGCTACTGGGAGCAGTACAAAGAGGAGTCGCACAAAAAATGTGCAAGGGTTATCGAACCGTCTCCTTGAACTCTGCGTTGATTCTGTCAGGGATTCTCCCTCTTGACCTTCGAGTCCGTGAGGCAGCCTCACTTTATGAGGCGAAGAGGGGGGTACCGCAGCGGATTCTGGGAGACAGGGAGGTGGAACGGATGCAGTCGGCTTTACTGGCACCACACCCCGCGGAGCGGGTTGGCCTGGAGTTCGGAAACCTGGTGGACCAAAGCCAGCTAGCAGCACCGTCAGATTTTGAAGTTGCCATCTTTACAGATGGCAGCAAAATTGGGGGAAAAGTTGGAGCAGCGCTATCGATATGGGATAGAGAAAGGGAGACAAAATCGATTAAATTAACATTACCAGCGTACTGCACGGTGTACCAGGCCGAGCTCCTGGCCATCTGCGTCGCAACGAGGGAAATTATAAAGATTAAGGCTTCAAAGTTTCGCATTCTCAGTGACTCCATGGCAGCACTAATGACGGTGATAAATTACAGTTGCCTCCACCCACTGGCGGTGGAAACTAGAGAGAACTTAAAATCCCAGTCTCTCCAGAACAAAGTAGTAACTCTGTTCTGGGTCAAAGCCCACGCCGGGGTGGAGGGGAACGAACGAGCAGACCAACTAGCGAAGGAGGCCGCTGAGAGGTCGAAGCGGAAGCCAGATTACGATCAGTGCCCGGTTTCATTCGTCAAGCGAAATCTGCGCATGCAGACGCTTGACGAATGGAACCAAAGGTACAAAAGCGGTGACACTGCAAAGATCACCAAGTTGTTTTTCCCAGATGCGGTGTCGGCGTACAAAATAATCGGAAAGATCAAAATAGGTTACATACTTACACAAACAATGACGGGGCACGGTGGGTTCTCCGAATACTTGGAACGGTTCAAGTGTAAGGGGAGCCCATCTTGCATCTGCGACCCTGTTGCAAGAGAAACTGTACCACACATCTTGTGCCACTGTCCAGTCTTTGCGTTAGAGCGACACAATTGTGAGAGTAAAATTAACATGAAAATCAGCGAACAAAACTTATCTGAAATTATAAAAAGTAAAGAAAGAGATGTATTTCTAGATTACTGCACAAGAATGGTAAATACTGTAATAAAGAGGAATAAAACTAGTGTTTAAGTAAATTATGTTTACACAATATAGTATGTTATATTTAGTGATAATCATAAGTGATAAAATGTAATTAGCGAAATAAGTGAGTAGTGATAGAAACATCCAATGTAATATATATGAATAGCAAATAAGGAAAAACATGTAATACAAAAATAAGTATAAGAACTAGATGAAAATAGATATTAAGGAAAATATTATAGTAAGCAAAAATATGTAAACGAACTTTAAGATTTATATAATGAGCAATGTGTTGTATATAAGAATAGACTAAGAAAACATGTGAGAAAGTGATTAAAAAATCAAATTCTGATGTCCATTATTTCCCCGTTATATTAAGATATGGCAACGAAATATAGTAGCAGCTAAAATGGAAAGTACATAAGTAAAAGTAACTAAAAATAGAAGTAACTAAAAAAAATAGATAGAATAGTTTAGAGCACGGGAATCCCACCCGTAAGGAATGAATAGGAAGAATGAAAGAAAGAAACAGTATGTGGCATGGCAGTGCGAGAGGTATACAAGCGAGAACTGGAATGAAACTTGATTAGCTGAACACAGGCTCCGATAATGTTGGAGGTAGAGATAATAAAAATAAAAAAAAAAAAAAAAAAAAAAAAAAAAAAAAAAAAAAAAAAAAAAAAAAAACCTAACCTAACCTAACCTAACCTAACCGAGTCTCATTCGCTTAGATGCCGGGCTAACAGCGTTTTTTACTCGCTCCGTATACTAAAAATCATCGAAGTGGTAAAAGTGTTACAAAGTACCAAGTGCTATACATCAAACGATTGGAAATCGCGAGTGCTACACAACAGTGAAAACCGCATGGAAATCGGACCACAATTGTGGATTTTCCTGGAACATTAAGTGTTTTTATTGTAGGTTAAATTCCGTGAAAAAGTGTTAAAACCTCAATAACTTTCTATTAAGATCTGTGACCCCTACTTTTTCGACTGTACTATTGTGCGTCTCGGCGAGCCCTCTCGTTTGAGACCCATCTCAGAATTTTCGGGCGAAAAATAAGAAAGTTATTCAACTTTTTCCGAAAAACGGAAATTTTTATTACTCGCGGAAATTTGGTGGAAAACTTATTGTGACACATCAAAAGTTGCGCTGTCGAAAGACGAATCTAACGGTAAAAACCGCGTAGTGATCGGATCAGAAACAAAAATTTTCCCAGAACATAAACTAAAAATTTGGTGAAAAAAGTGTAAACAAACTTTTAAAACTTAAATATCTCCGAATTAAGATCAGTGACCCCCGGATTTTAAGTTTTGAGAGGGTGCGTCTCGGAGAGCCACAACTTTTGAGACCCCTCCCAGAATTTTCCGGCGAAAATTGAAAAAGTTAGGTACTTTTTCCTAAAAACCGCGTGGTCAACACGTGCCACGAGGTCCCCGATCCCGGTCCTACAGGAGCAAAGGAGGTATCCAGACAGATACGAGACGCCAACAGGAGCCAGGAACTGCTTCAAGCTCCTGAAAAAGTTAAGTGGTTTCAGACTTATAAGGGGTCAAAGTGCGACAAACTTTTGACAACCCCATATCTAAGGGTAGTTATTTGACCCCCCCTTGTTATACAAAAACAAATAGTTTTATAAGTGCTTAAGGGTACGAAACCTCTCCGGTCAAAATAGAACTATAAACAAAAAAGATATAGTGTGTCAAACAAAAACTTTTTAAAAAACTTCCTCAGGGTTAATCAAAGGGTGTTATACACCCCCCAGACTTTTAAAACCCAACCATAAAATTAGAAGAACTCGTGAGCTACACCAGGAAGTTTCTCCGGTCAAATTCCAACAAAAGACAACGATTTTATTTAACTATTAAGAATCTAGGTTTTAATTTAGTGCTTAGTTTTTTGACCCTAGTTTTAAGTAGTTGTAGATAGAATTTGTAAATTGTTCTTCTAGGCACACACAACACAGACTCTTGGGAATAGATCCCACCGCACACCAAAATTTTAACACAAAAAACACAGACACTATACAACTATAAATAAGACCTATCCCAAAATTCGGTTGAAAATTACAAAGAAATTTTTTGAAAATTCGGGGGTCCATACCTCCTAAACCAGCAGACCAATCGACCATCTAACGCCGTGGAGATAATTTTTTAGGTCATATTTTTCAAAAGGCATCAAAAAATTGGCTCTAAGCCAAAATTTGAAGGGGGTCATTTTCGGAATATTTTTACGTAACTTTTAAATTAGGTCAAACTTCGACCCCCTATATCTCCGGCGCCTGAGGTCCGACCGAGCCGGGCGTGGTGTCAGGAAGCCCCCCACGACAGAAACTATCCAGCCCACCGAAGATTTACAAATCGCGGTGAGGCTCTTCGAAAGGATAGGTGCGGAGATTAGGAGAAATCCCTATATCTCCGGACTGGTTGGGCGGATTTCGGTGGGAATTTTTGGATTCAAAGATTCTCCGCCGGAGCCACCTACTGGCATCGCGGCTGTACCGACTCGGGTAAAACTTTCGCGAAAGTATAGTTTTCGCGAAAGGAGAGATAGCGATATCTCTGGTCTGCCTGGCCCGATTTTCGCCGGGTTTTCGGGAACGGGACCAGCAGTACACACACTACCACCTGAACACCTCTGTGGAGATAAAAATTTTTTTGCAAATTCCAAATTATTTACATTTATTTTAGGAACTTTTCGACAAATACATACAGAAAACTGTATAATAGAATATCTCCGTACTGGCTGGCCCGATTTCATCGAAACTTCGGATTCGGACAATCTTAACAGGGGTACATCCACTGGTACCATTGGCTGAACCGTTTTTGATGAAATAGGCACAAATTAGGAAAAATTCACATAACTCTTTTCAGACTTGACTTTTTTCAAAAATTTTTTCGGAAGTGTCTTGGCGGTGAGGAGGACTATTCTACGGTGTAGAGAGGAGCTCTACATAGAGTCCTAATAAAATAGAATTTAAGTTTTAATATTTTAACAATTGTACTTTTTAATTTTAAAAAATTTGTATATTTTATTCCTTTTGACAGAGGCAATATACACCTCACTAATATTTAACGGCTCTTATAGAGCATATTATATTTAAGTTATTTAATTGTTTTAACTGTGCTAGTTTAATATATTCGACACTCACCCCTCTTTACAGGGTGAGACAGACACAAAACCTGACACTTACCCCTCTATACAGGGTCAACAGACATTACACACTACACACACACTGACAATTTTCCCCGACATACACATAGTGCACCATACCCACTTACACCCAACTCTTCACACACACCCACAATGTTTGGAATTAGATCCCCCGCTAGGAGGCACAGCGCATCTCCGTCTGTAGAGCAGACTACGACGTCACAGATCCCTGCCCAGAAACAAACTCGGGCCTCGGTTTTCTTTATAAATTGTAACATCATTAGGAAACAACTCAATATGTCTGGTAACATCAGGAGAGACATAAAAAGGGAAATCGAGGACACAGTCAGAGTTCTTGAACGACTGTTTAAGGAAAGCGAGGAAGAAGGGAAAAGGTCTGTGGCGGACGCTGCAGCAGGGCCCCCCTTAAGGGAAGAGGCACTGCTGGAGAACCTAAAGCTGCTGGAACACTCCATCACCACCAAGCTGGATGAGATGGAAGCCAGCAGAAAAGAAGATTGGGCGCGCCTCGACAAATATAATGATGAGCGGGGCGCGAACATAATAGATTATATCCACAAAAAAGTAGATGAGGTTAACCTGGCAACGGAAAAAGCGGCCGATGGAACCGCGCAGGCTGTCGAGAAAGTGGGAGAGGGGGTCGTGGAGAGGGTCTTCGGGAAGATAGAAGAGACCCAGGTCGATATAGACCAGGCGACCGAGATCATGGTGGTGCGCGCGCAGTCCCAGATTGAGGACCTTATAGGGACTGTCGCTAGGGATGTGGTCATTGAGACCCAGACACACATCGGCGCAGCCATGAAGGGTCTAACGCCCGAGACCGTCCCGAGCCCGATCCCGACCCCAATGACTTATGCCAGAGCCGTATCGACCAGACCCGGGTGCCGACCGGCGCTTCACTCCCTGGCGGTGACCTCCACGGACAGTCAGGAGACTGCCGATGAGGTACTCGCCAGGGTGAAGAGGGCGGTCGACGCCAGGAGTACTGGTTTAAAAATTAGCAAGGCCAGAAAGGCTAAGGGTGGCACCGTCATCCTGGGCTGCGACACGGAAGTGGAGCAGAACAGGGTGAGGGTGCAACTTGAAAGCCATGGAGGTGGGCTTGTGGTAGCGCCCATGAGGAATAAGGACCCCCTCGTCGTCCTCAAAGACGTTTTCGTCGAAGACGACGACGAGGATATGTTCAGGGCCATATACACCCAGAACACCGATGTCTTCATGGGCCTACCACAAGAGGAACGAGAAATGGTAATAAAATATAAAAAAAGGACTAGAAACCCCAAGGCGTCCCATATAGTTGTTCAAGTCAAACCAAAAGTCTGGCAGAGAATGACGGAGGCGGGAACCCTCTACCTGGACCTGCAAA
Organism: Spilosoma lubricipeda; assembly: GCA_905220595.1. NCBI lineage: Eukaryota > Metazoa > Arthropoda > Insecta > Lepidoptera > Erebidae > Spilosoma > Spilosoma lubricipeda. Next base: position 24,211 of record HG992278.1, read on the forward strand.
GGGTCAGAGTGGAGGACCAGTCTCCGTTAATTCAATGTACGAAATGCCTCGCATTCGGTCATGGCCGCAAGTTCTGCACTGAGAGTGTGGACAGGTGCAGTCACTGCGGGGGCCCTCACTTACGTGAGAAATGCCCCGAATACAGCGTGGGCAAGAAACCGCGGTGCTGCAACTGCTCGCACTCTGGGCTGCGGAACGTCGACCACAATGCTTTCAGTACCGACTGCCCAACTAGAACAAAATGGGACTATCTAGCGAGGTCCAACACCGCGTATTTGTGACTCAGACACTCACAGTACACACACACATACACCATACAAAACATTCACAACATATACACATCTGATATAGGAAATATATAATAACTATATAAGAATATATCAAACACGCATACATAGAACAAGAACAATAAGACATGCAGAAACACTTCACAAATTACACAATGAGGTGTCAGCAATTATAAATATTTGAATATATATATACATTGCTGACAAAGATAGGAATAAAAAACATACATAACACAGACATATACACGAACATAACATAACATACAGAGTCACAAATATCACGATCACATGTTGGAGGAAGCAACTATATGGGATGTCTTGGACGTATCACTATTAAAACACAATTGTATACATACATAAAATAACATACATAGGGAAGATGGTAGCACAAAAAACGACAGACAACACAAATAACCTGTCATAAGAACAATTATTAGTTAATAAATTAAAAATTCAATATCTGTCAAACAGATATTAAAATTTGTTAATAAGTAATAAATGATAATAATATGATGATGATAATAAAAGAATAAATGATAATAATGTGATGATGATAATAAAAGAATAAATGCAATACCAGAAAAGAAATAATGGAATATAAAAATATATGAGAAAAGAATAAATATTGTGGCAAAAAGATAATAATAAAAAATGGAAATTAAATAGTACAAATGTACAATCAGAAAAGAAATGGAATACTAAATGTAGAAAACATACAAAAGACAAGAATAAATATTGTATAAAGTAAAAGTAGATTAAATCATAGATATTAAAATATGTAAATAAAACTAATAAATATTGCAGTGTATAAAGTAACAGTAGACAAAATCATAGATATTAAAATATGTAAATAAAACTAACAATAAGTAAAATATAAGTAAAAAATTGTAGTAAATTAGCGGGAAATTACCCGAAGAAAACAATGTATATATAAGATAATAATGAAACATGTATGACAAGGTCCTGTCGTTTCTATGGACGGGGAAAAGAAGTATAAAAAAAAAAAAAAAAAAAAAAAAAAAAAAAAAACCTAACCTAACCTAACCTAACCTAACCTAACCTAACCTAACCTAACCTAACCTAACCTAACCTAACCTAACCCTCGCCGTGTGGGGCCGGCATAGAATAGCCCCACCCCATCTCATCCCGTGGGTGTCGTAAGAGGCGACTAAGGGAAACACGCAGCCGAGCACCGGGCTGCCGAGGAGATCCCAGCCCTTTTCAGGGCTCGCCGTCGCTCCCAGTATCCCTCTGTTTAGCAGAGGGGACAAGGGATGTGACGGTGCCAGGGAACCAAAGACGGAGCCTACCATCGGCTGCCGAGGCGGGTCGGCCCCTGCTGACCCAGGGGCTGACGGGCTCTTGGGCCGTCGAGTCAAGGAAAAGACTTTAAAACCCGACAGCAAAGTCGTTAAAAGCAGTGGCTGCCGTCGCCTCGTACGCCGACGGCGATCGGCCGACGGGGTGGTGGCGGCCGGGGGAAAGGCTCTGCGGGAGCGGGATCGAGCGGGGAGCTCTCCTGCCTCGCGAGCCGAGTACCCCGCGAGGAGGGGGGGCGCCGGCGAGCGCAGTTTGCTCGCGCTCCTGAGTCCGAGCCCTGCGGGAGCGGGTTCCCCCGACCGCTGCCCTGCGGGGCATGGGCGACGGGGCAACGGCGCCCCCGAATGAGAGTGGCCACGGGCGGTGGGCCGGGGGGCCTGCCGCCCCACGCTAAAGTGGCGGAATGCGCCCCTCTGTGTTCCTGGGGCGCATTCATACGAGGAGGACAGGCCCCGCCATCTGGGCGCGTGGACCGGAGGGTGGGGCCTCGACTGAGGCGAGCCCGACCATCAGGGCATCCCCAGCCGAGTCGCGGTGAGCAAACTATCCCGCGGCTCGGATTGGGCGAAGGAGGAACACCGTGGTGGTTTAGTGGGTAGTCTGGCCAGGCTCAAGTGGTCAGGAGTCCCACACGAAGCGAACCCCCTGCCCCCGCGGGGGGGGAGCGAAGCGCGTAAATGCATTCCACCACGTAAAAAAAAAAAAAAAAAATAAAAAAAAAAAAAAAAAAAAAAAAAAAACCTAACCTAACCCAGTCTCGTTGCGTCTTTCGCCCGAAACGCCACGCTTTTGTACCGCTCCGCTAAGAAAATCCAAAGTTGTCTGTTATTTTGAGTGTATATACAAGTGTGATATATCATTTTGACCGCGCTCGCGAGCTGCGTCTTTTGACGTATCGAGTGTGAAAATCCGTGAAAATTTTGTGAACACGTGGATAAAAAGTGAAAATTTTCGACTATTCCGGAGGTCATAACTCCGGAAAACGATCTGTGACCCCCACTTTCTGGACTGCAGGAAGAAGCGGTAGGACCGCCCGGACCCTTGGAGACCCCTCCCGGATTTTTCCGGTGAGGATCCAAGGTATAGAAGCTCAAAAACCGAAAACCACGTGGTGAAAATTCCAGCCATTTCAGTCGTCCGACTGAAACTGAAATAATACCCGCGTGAGAAACCACAAGACCATTCCGGATCTGTTTTCTTAGTGAAAATTGGACCATTGTGTGAGGTAGGATAGACAAAACAATAATAAAAAGTTGAAAAAATTTCCAAGTACTTTTTCAAGACTTAATTGTGACATACCTAAATCAGTGACATACACTTTTTGTTATTCTCAAGGTTAGCACTGCTAATCAACAAACTTTTGACACCTCGTTGGTATTTTTAGGACAAGTACTTTTAATTCTAGTACCACATTACAATATCGTGGGTACCAAACCGGACCGCATAGTATAAAGTTGCAAAGGGCTGGGGAAGCGAACCCTTACCTTTGACACCCAGACCATCGGGGAGGTACTCCTAGGAGCCTACCAAACAACATTTGTTCTGGAAAAATTTTTTCGGAAACGTACCTTAGGCTCCAGGAGCTATTTGCAGAAAGTGGTCAGCCACCCCCTAACTTGGCAACTACTTGAGGGTGACTGGCGAACCGGACGACCTTCCACGCAGCGACGGCTCCAAGAAGACCTCACCACCTGTAATTACAAATTTTTAATTTTAAGTAGAAATAATTTATGTATTTTTAGGGAATTTATTACAAAAGTGTGTACCAAAACGCCATTACCACTTAAGATTGTCAACCCCCTATCTCCGTAGGGGTGCGAGATAGGCGAAAAATAACAACGGATTGGTTCTCTTACGAGAAGCGATCATAAGGACAATCAACCTGTAGGCACCCTTAAAAACTACCCCCGGGAAGATTTTTTCACTTTTCTTAAAAAATTTTGTGTTTCCCGAATCCCTATAAATTAGGTCACAGCTTTGTCAGTAAATTTGGACCCCCTCATATACGACCGCAATTTTAAAAATTCAAAAATATTAATATTAACATCAAAACAAACTTGTCAAAGCTGACAAAATAACATCCCCTTTATTCCCCTTCCAATAAAAATTAGACTGCGCCCCTCACCCCCTCGCGGCTGCCGGTGTTGGGTAGACAATTTACCTGGCAACAGTTTGACATATTAATTATAATTTTAGGAGCAATAGTTTGGAAGTTATCTTTTAATTAAACAAATTTGGAATTAAAACCCAGCGATAAAAAAATAAGATTGTCGAGATAAAAAGTCCCCATAAAACACCCCGTAGCTCGGGAAGGGTGCGTCCTAGGCCAAAAACAACAAAATTTTGCTTCCCCCCCCCTAACCCCCCCCCCTCCATTCGTTCCGAACGGATCCTAAATTGAAATCCGGACCTACCCTTAAAATTTCAGCCCCCTACCCCTATATTAAAATTACGACCAGTCTAACTAGACCTCTGACCTGGGGTGGTTGAACTTGAAAAATTAATATCTTTGGTTTGGCTGGACCGATTTTGAAAAGGATTTCGGGAGTGGTGTGGGAATAGGGTGTACTACTATTTGAAGGTGGAGAGGCACTCTACGTAGAGTTGTAAAATTCTAAAAAGTTTTATACTGTGTAATTTCTTTGCTATTATAAAATTTGTTAAGTTATCTCAGGATCCTCTCTCGCGGCCCCGATTTTACTTGAAATCTTCGGTGCCGATTTGAGCCGAAATTGTCCGTGCTCAAAATTTTTGAATGTGATATCTCAGGATTGACTGGTCCGATTTCGACGGGATTTTCGGGAGCAGGATACGGATAGGGAGCACTATCCCATAGAGTGGAGAGGCACTCTACATAGAGAAAAACTTTTTATTTTTATTTTTGTGTTTTTGCTTTATTTCGTATTACTTGTTCACTTGAACTTGTTTTTTAGACCAGCTGCTCTACAGTAGCTTTATTAGCCTAAGTAACGCATTGTACTAGGTCATATTGACCAATACAATTAGATTAGTAGTTTATTGTAAGTAAGTTAAAATAAGGACCGGGATTCTACGTCCCAGACAAACTTTGGGCTGACTCTACCTATCTTTCTTTGCTCTAGGTAGAGAAATTCTTCTTTTTATATAGTAAAATCTGACTGTGTGTTAGGGTGTAGGATCACAAGGGCAAAAAAGTAATCTCTAGCTGCAACTCTACGACTATTAGGTAGAGACACTTACCTGTACTTACCTTAAAGTCCTTTACCGAAGCGCGCCTGCTGGTTACGCCATCGAATACCGCATCTGAAACAGAAAAAGAAAACAATTATTAGTAACTTATTATTATTATTTTTTTTTTTTTTTTTTTTTTTTTTTTTTTTTTTTTTTCTTTTTTTTTTTTTTTTTTTTTTTTTTTTTTTTTTTTTTTTTTTTTTTTTTTTTTATTATTCCGGTATTGTTTATTGAGTCTAGCCTTTGTGAGTGACAATCAGCCTTGTCTGCTGCATACCACAATACCTCAAACAACTGACACACACACCCTGGGTTACACCTACACAAACACTTGTACAATACACTAAAACATATACATATACACGACAATATACTCAACACCGTATCTCGGCTGCTGTCCGGATCGGAGATTAACATCAGTCGTAAAGCGAACCTGCAAGTGTTCTACGAAGCGGATCAGTCCCATAAATTTTCTACATTTTATATTTTATTTAAACGTTAATTTACAACTTTTACAAACTTAAATTTTAAATTTTTATTATACGACGCGCACCCCAAACAATGATAGGGATTCGAACGCCCGTTAAGAGGCCAAGTGCCTCGTCCTCAAAGATGGACTCACCTCCCACTGATAAAACCAGTCCCGTGGTGGAGATCGGCCCTACAAAACCAGTGAGACGCAGTGTAGACGAACTTGAGCTGCGGGGGATTGTTCAGCGTAAGGAGGTCAGGGTGCCAACTTTGGCACAAAAACCAAAGGAGGGATCAGTTGAGCGATCCCTACCAGGGGTACCGGTGCCCTCTAAGCGCGGCCCTGTAGCCACACAATGCTGCGAAATTATCCGCGAACAGCTTGCCGAATCTCGAAATATAAAGAGAGAAATTAAAAAGGAAATAGAAAACAGAGTAGACACACTGGAAAAAATTATAAAAGCATACGAGGAGGAAAGGAAAAGAACCATTAAAGGACAAAACGTAAAAACGATAGAGGAGGATACAAACACAAACTCCGGAAGCGAAATAATAAAGAGAATAGAAGAAAATCAGAGGCTACTGAGAGAAAATAATAGGGTTATCGAAGACTTGAAGCAAAAGATTGAAAAACAGGATGAGAGGGAGAGGGAGAGGGAACAAAAACAAGTATCAACCTACGCGGAGGCGGTGACGGGCCGTTTGGGATCTCAGCCTCCGGAAAGGGCGACGCTCCACTCCGTGTTTGTAACCTCAAAGGATGAACACGATACCGGGGAACAGATAATGGAAAGATTAAGGAAAGTGGCAAATGAGGATGAAGGCTGGGTGAAAGTAGAAAGGATTAGGAAAGCAAAAGATAGAAAAGTAATAATTGGCTATAAGACGAAAGAAGAAAGGAATAGGGCTAGAGAGAGGCTGCTGGAGAAAGAGAAAAGCATAGCGGTCGAAGAGATAAAAAATAAAGACCCGTTAATAATAATGTATGGTGTCCTGAAAGTACTAAAGGATGATGACCTTATAGGCGCCATAAGAGCCAAGAATAAAAATGTTTTCCAGAACCTGGACCCCGAGCAAAATAGAATGTCTGTGTTATACAGAAAGACGGCAAGGAACCCACACACGTGCCACGTGGTGCTTAGAGTCTCCCCGACGGTATGGTCTCGTGCCCTGGACATGGGTAGACTGCAGGTTGACCTACAACCTATAAGGGTGGCGGACCAGTCGCCCTTAGTACAGTGCTCCCTGTGTCTGGGATACGGGCACAGCAGGAGGTTCTGCACAACTACGGAACCTAAGTGCAGCCATTGTGGCGGGCCCCACCTAAGGGCCGAATGTCCCGAGGCTGCCAGTGGTGCAGAACCGAATTGTTGTAACTGCCGGGGGGAGAAGCTAAGTAACACGGGGCACAATGCCTTCAGCAGCTCATGTCCGATAAGAGCGAAATGGGACGCCATAGCAAGAACCAACACACAGTACCGCTGCTAAGGGCCCCACAATGAAAGAGATCCCCTACCAGGTGCTACAGGCGAACCTACAGAGGCGGAAGCTCGCAACAGATGAGCTCATACTGGAGGCCTCGAAAAGAAAAGCAGCCATAGCTTTAGTACAAGAACCCTACGTGGGGTCGGCGAGGAGGATGAAGGTATACCAGGGCGTCAGGGTCTTCCAGAACACTGGACAAGGAGGAGGGACTGTGAAAGCGGCAATCGCCATTTTCGATCCACACGTAGATGTGGTACAGTACCCGCAACTCACTACCGATAACATCGTGGTGGTGGGAATCCGAACTAGTGCCTGGGAGATCACGCTGGTTTCCTTCTATTTCGAGCCGACAGAACCCATAGAGCCTTATATAAACCAACTCAAAAATATCATGAGTAAGGTAGGATCCCAGAGGGTCGTCTTGGGAGGCGACGCAAACGCCAAAAGCACTTGGTGGGGTGGAAAATTTGAAGACAGCAGAGGAAAGTCTTTCGGTGGTGGACTCGGAGAAATGGACCTACATGTCCTGAACAGTGGGGGTATTCCAACTTTCGACACGGTGAGAGGTGGAGTTAGGTACTGCAGCTACGTGGACGTTACGGCTTGTACGAACGACATGTTGATCTGGATCGACGCCTGGAAAGTTGACGAAGGACTCGTTAGCTCGGACCACAATGGCATAGTGTTTAACATTCGTTTTGACAGGATCAAGGGCCATAACATAGAACGCACAACCCGCCAATTCAACACCAGAAAGGCAAACTGGGGCAGCTTCAGATCAAGGTTGACCCAGCTTGTCTCAGACCAAAGCATCAACACCAACGAAGCAACTAATACCCAGCAATTGGAGAACATAATTGCAAAATACAGCAGACTGGTCGGGGAAGCATGTAGCGAGAGTATCCCTAGAATACGCAAAAAGCAGTTACTCACTGTGCCGTGGTGGTCGAAAAAACTTGCAGACATGAAGAAGGAAGTTACCATCAGGAGGCGTCGGATCAGGAACGCAGCGCCGGTCCGTAGAGAGTGGGTAGTCTCGCAGTACCTGGAAGAAAAAGAAAGATACGAATTAGAAGTAAGGAAAGCACAGGTCGAAAGTTGGAAGAACTTCTGCGGAAGGCAGGACAGGGAGGGAGTCTGGGAAGGAGTTTATAGGATCCTGGGAAGAGCAACTATCAGAGAGGAGGACCAGATGCTCAGGGAGAATGGAACATTCTTGGACGCAAAGGGCTCTGTGGAACTACTAGCAAGAACCTTTTACCCGGAAGATCGAATGGACGATGACGATGTGGGACATCGAGACATTCGAGCAGCCGCGCGAAAGGATGATGAAGAAGAGGGTCATAATGATGATGATCCACCCTTTCGGGTGGAAGAATTACTCGATGCCCTACAACGCTTCAACCCCAAAAAGGCTCCGGGAGCTGACGGTTTCACTGCCGATATATGTTCCCAAGCAATCGGGACCGACCCCGCGTTATTTTTAGGGCTCCTAAATCGCTGCCTCCGGTACGGCTACTTTCCCAAGATATGGAAGGAAGCCGTAGTGGTGGTATTAAAAAAGCCAGGCAGGGAAAAGTATGATACCCCTAAAGCCTACAGGCCGATTGGACTACTGCCTGTATTAGGTAAAATCTACGAGAGGATGCTTGTTGCTCGCCTCAAATTCTACCTGCTGCCGAGGATTAGTACTCGCCAGTACGGCTTTATGCCGCAGAGGAGCACCGAAGACGCCCTCTATGACCTAATGGGGCGCATAAGGGCTAAACTTGATAACAAGAGAATAGTCACTTTAGTGTCCCTGGACATAGAGGGCGCCTTCGACAGCGCCTGGTGGCCGGCGATTAAGGTACGATTGGTTGAGGAAAGGTGTCCGGCAAATTTGAGGCGAGCAATAGGCAGCTACCTCAGTGATAGGTCAGTCACTGTCCGATACGCGGGTCAGGAGAGCAGCCGATGTACCCAGAAAGGGTGTGTCCAGGGATCTATAGGAGGACCTTTGCTCTGGAACCTCTTGCTAGACCCCTTACTGCATCAGCTGGAGGACGGAGGAGTTTACGTGCAGGCGTTTGCGGACGACGTGGTGTTGGTGTTCGATGGGGATACGGCACTGGAGATTGAGAGACAAGCCAATGCCTCTCTCGAGCATGTGCGGGAGTGGGGGATCGGAATGAAGCTGAAATTCGCACCGCACAAAACCTGTGCGATGGTAATCACGCGGAGGCTGAAGTACGATCTCCCGCGCCTCAGCATGGGCGGGATAGACATTGGATTGTCCAAAGAAATTAAAATCCTAGGGCTCACCATCGATCACAAACTTACATTTAACACACACATAACAAACGTATGCAGAAAGGCGATTGGTATCTACAACAAGCTGGCGAGGATGGCCCGGATCAGCTGGGGGTTGCACCCCGAGGTCATCCGGACCATCTACATTTCGGCTGTAGAACCCATCATTTTATACGGTGCCAGTAGTTGGTGCGCGGCGGCGAGGGGGCTGGGTGTCCGAAAACAACTGAACGTGGTACAGCGCGGATTCGCCCAAAAGCTATGTAAGAGCTATCGGACGGTCTCTCTGCACTCGGCGCTGATCTTGGCTGGTATGCTCCCTCTGGACCTCAGGATACGTGAGGTGGCCTCGCTATACGAGGCCAAGAGAGGGGTGTGCCAGTCATGGTTGGGAGACATAGAGATCGAACGAATGGCTCCAGCTATAGAGGCACCTCACCCCGCGGAGTGTGGGACCCTTGAGTTCAAATGTCTGGTAGACGAGGAACAATTACAAAGCACGAACAACATCCAGGTGCGTATCTTTACGGACGGGAGCAAGATTGAGGGCCGGGTCGGCGCAGCGTTATCCATATGGCATAACGAAACCGAAACCAGGGCCCTCAAACTTGCACTATCGCCCCACTGCACCGTCTACCAGGCTGAGCTTTTGGCCCTGCGCAAAGCGACTGGGGAGATCCTCAGGCGAGGCGAAACCACGTTCGGTATCTTTAGCGATAGCAGAGCCGCACTCCAAACGGTCACCAATCGCCATGCCCTTCATCCCCTTGCTGTGGAGGCCAGAGTTGCTATTCGAAAAAGCATGATCCAAGGTAAGGAGATATCCTTATTCTGGGTCAAGGCCCACGCAGGGTTGAGTGGCAACGAGCGAGCAGACCATCTTGCCAAGGAGGCGGCGCTACGCTTAAAGAAAGCACCGGACTACGGTCTGTGCCCTGTTTCGTTCGTCAAGCGGGGCCTTCGACAGGCCTCGCTTGCCGAGTGGAACGGAAGGTACAGAGAGGGCGAGACCGCCTCCGTTACCAAGCTCTTTTTCCCCTGTGCACTCGCAGCATACGGCGTAGTCCGTAATATGGAGATCGCCGGCATTACCACCCAATTGTTTACGGGGCACGGTGGGTTCTCCGAATACTTGACGCGATTCAAGTGTAAGGAGAACCCATCGTGCATCTGTGACCCAAACGTCCCGGAAACAGTCCCCCATCTAATAGTTGATTGCCCTGTGTATAGCATACAAAGAAATAATGTAGAGTATAAATTAGACACTAAAATTACAATGTTAAACCTAAGCAAATTAATAAATAGTAAGAACAGAGAAATATTTGTAGATTATTGTGTAAGTATAGTAAAATTAGTAAATATAAGAAACAAAGCAAATTAAGCTTTATGATATTATAATAATGTAAATATTATAGTTAATCATAAAACAGATAATTAAGTAAATATAATATCTTAAATATGCAATAGTCGAAATATTTAGAATTCATAAAATAGCTGTAATTTAGAAAGAAACTATATATGTGTAAAATAGGAAATAAGTTACAATTATAAATTGGTCTGAAGTTGTTTTTAAAAAGTGGTATGTATACGTATAAAATTAGATAATAGTTACGAACAGGAAATAAATAAATATCGTGTACAATTAATTACCCTAGGATTAATAAATAAATAGTAGTAAGCAGTGTAGAGCATAGCGGGAATCCCACCTGGTAACAGCATGAAAAGAGAGTGATAGAAAGAACTAGTATGAAGCATGAAAGTACGAGCAGTAGCAAAAGCGAGAACTGGTATGAATGGAAATAGATAGAAATAGGCTCCAAAGAACATTGGAGGTGCTAGCATAAAAAAAAAAAAAAAAAAAAAAAAAAAAAAAAAAAAAAAAAAAAAAAAAAAAAAAAAAAAAAAAAAAAAAAAAAAAAAAAAAAAAAAAAAAAAAAAACCTAACCTAACCTAACCTAACCTAACCTAACCTCCGCCGTGTGGGGCCGGCATAGAATAGCCCCACCCCATCTCATCCCGTGGGTGTCGTAAGAGGCGACTAAGGGAAAGACGGCGCCGGAGATCAGGCTGCCGAGGAGATCCCAGCCCTTTTCAGGGCTCGCCGTCGCTCCCAGTATCGCTCTGTTTTGCAGAGGGGACTGGGGATGAGACGGTGCCAGGGAACGAGGGACGGGTTGGCCCACTGCTCGCGCAGGGGCTGGCAGGCACTTGTGCCACCGTTGGAGTTGGGAGAGATGGCTGCCCTCCCGCGTCGCGTAATCTCCGGGTGATCGGCGTTTTGACCTGGGTGCTGGCCACATTCAGGAAGCCGTGATCTCGGAGGACGTGGGTCTTGGCTTAACCGCCCGGACCGCGAGGAAGAAAACCTCTATAAAAAATTACCCCGAATCCCGTGTTCTGGTGTGTGGCCAGGGGATGCATGGCTGATGGGTAGTTCAGTCGCAAGCACACCCCCAGCCGGGGCACCTGCGGACCCCTCGGTTGGGAAACAAATCTACGCTTACCCGGGTACTGGGGGATCTCTGCCCGGGTGGACTTTTATTTCTCCCCCACTCGTGGGAAATGTTATGGCAGATTTAAATTCAAAAAACCAAAACCAAAACCAAAAAGATGATGAGAAGGAGTTAAGGAGGAGTGAGGAGAGTAAGGCGGGGGAGTTGCGAACCCTGTCACCACATCCGCTGGTGACGAAGGAGGCACGCGTTACCCTGACGCGATACAATAGGGAAAGGGGCTCGTCGATATCGTCGATGTCGAGTGACGCCTCAATGGTGGACGCAGACTCGCGTCCATCTTCGCCGGGCCGGCTGTGGCGGAAACGCCTGAACCCTGCGTCGGAAGACGACAGCTCCGGCCCGGTCGAGACCAAAAGAAGAGGACGCCCTCCGACGACGGGCGAGTACGTCGGCCTGGCGAAAGCCAAGGCCGAACTCATCAAGGCTCAGGAGCGGGAGCTCGAGCTCCGTGCCGAGAAGGAGCTGGCGGAGGAGGTCCGACAGCAAAGGGAGTCTTTCCTCCTCAAGACTCCCGCTCAACAACAACCGAGGTCGGACTCAACCTCCGAGCCCGTCAGCGCCGAGCAGCTGACGGGGAGCATCGAGGCGGCGGTGGCGGTGGTGCAAACCATCGCCACCAAGAGCTCTAAACTGAAGGGCCAGTATGTGCGGGACTTGCGGGTGGCCTGCAGCTCCATTTTGGAGCTCGCCCACCAACTCAAGGCCCGCACAGTAAACGAGGAGGTGGCCAATCTTCAGGCAGAGCTCGCCGCCATGCGGGCCGAGATGAAGGCCCTGAAGCGGCAGGCGGAAGCGGCTCCCCCTGCAATGACCCGCGAAGAAATCGCCTTTATGGTAGAGGCGAAATTCGCGGGGATTCAGGACCGCCTGCTGCCGGAGGAGCGTATCCGTCCGCCTCTCCAGGCGGACGTGAGGAATGCCGCCAGAGCCGCTGGCGCTGCTCGCGATGCGGAACCCAGGGCCTCCAAGTCCAGCCGGAGGCCCGAGCCTTCTGCCCTCCCTCTTCCGGCTCTGCCCCTCTCGCCCGTCGTGTCAGACGGGCAGAAGGAACCAGGTCCCTGCCCCTCTGGGACGGTCCCGGCGGCGGAGTTGAAGAGGAAAAAGAAGGCCAAGAAGAAGAGCGCCGCATCGCTGGAGGCCGAAGCCGCCCGTCAGCCGCGCCAGCAGGCTCCCGCCACCGCCCCTCCACCTGTGAAGGAGGCGTGGAACGTGGTGGCGGCGCGGCCAAAAAAGGCGCAAGCTACCCCAGCACCGCCGAGCGCCAAGGCGCCCGCCAAGCCTGCGAAGCAGGCGAAGGCGAGGCGCAGAATCCGCGCCCCGACGACCGCTGCAGTGTGCCTTACACTGCAGCCGGGCGCGGTGGAGAAGGGTGTCACCTACACCCAGGTGATCGCCAGTGCCGAGAGGTCAATAGATCTCAAGACTCTCGGCATTGACGGCCTCCGGTTCCGCACCGCCGTGACCGGGGGTCGGATCCTGGAGGTGGGTGGCACCGACAGGGCCGTGAAGGCCGACAACCTGGCGGCCAAGCTCCAGACGGTGCTGGGGGAAGAAGTCCGTGTCGCCAGGCCGGAGAGGTGCGTGGAGCTGCGCGTCTCTGGCCTGGGCGATGCGGCGACGAAGGAGGGGGTTGCGGAGCGTCTGGCAACCGAGGGGGGCTGCCCTGTCGCCTCCATCAAGGTGGGCGACATAAATCGCCCTCCCGGTCGACAGGGCACTGCCTGGTTGCGCTGTCCGGTTGCGGCGGCCAAAAAGTTGACGGACGGCCGCCGCATCGTCATTGGGTGGTCGGCGGTCAGGCTGACCACCTTGGAGCCAAGGCCGGCGCGGTGCTTCCGCTGCCTGGAGCCGGGGCACGTCGGGGTCAGGTGCGTCGCGAAGGTCGACCGCAGCGCACTCTGCTTCCGCTGCGGGCAGGAGGGCCATAAGGCGGCCACCTGCTCGGCGGAGCCCAAGTGTCCCGTCTGTGCCGCGGAGGGTGCAGACTCCGGCCACAGGCTTGGCTCCGCCAAGTGCCAGGCAGCCTCCCGCAAAAGGAGCCAGTCGAGACGCAAAGCGACAGGGGGGGTGGAACAAAAAACCACCTCAACCACCCTGTCGCCGCCGTCGCAAGAGGAGGAAATGGACACCGCCCACACTTAATGGCTCACAAGATCTCCATTCTGCAGGCCAACGTCAACCACTGCGTCACGGCCCAGGACTTACTCGCCCAGACCGTGATGCAGTGGCAGACGACAGTGGCGGTAGTCGCCGAGCCGTACTACGTCCGCACCGCCCCTAACTGGGTCAGCGACCACGATGGCTTGGTGGCCATCGTCGCCCAGCGAACCGGCCCTCACCAACTCGACAGAGTGGTGAGAGGCCGAGGGTGCGTCCTCGCCACGCTGGGCGACGCTGCAGCAGTGATTGGGGTGTACTTCTCGCCCAACAGAAGCCTCGCCGAGTTCGAGCAGTGGCTCACGGAGGTCGAGGCTCTGCTGGCAGACGCGCACCCCACTCCGGTCGTGGTAGCCGGGGATTTCAACGCCCACTCACGGGCGTGGGGATCCCCGAGGACCGACGGCCGGGGGGAGATTTTAGAGGAATGGGCGGTGTCCCGCGGCTTGGTGCTGCTCAACAGGGGGGCGGTTCCCACGCTTGTGCGGCCCCAGGGCAGCTCGATAGTAGACCTATCGTTTGCTAGCCCTGCCCTGGCTAGCCGCACTCGCAATTGGCGAGTCGTCGAGGAGGTGGAGACCGCGTCGGACCATCGTTACATACGGTTCGACGTGGTCTCTCACTCAGCGGCCGCCCGAGAAGTAGGTGGAAATAACCGCCCCCTAGCAGGTGAAGGTCCGCGGTGGCGGCTCGGAACGCTGGACCGGGAGCTGGCCCGAGAGGCGGCTATCGTCGAGCGATGGGCTGCTGTCGATAGCGACCCGGACGTGGACGCGAGATGCGAGCGATTCGCTGGAGCGCTGACTCGCGTCTGCGACGCGGCGATGCAGAGGGCGAGACCTATCCCGCCCCGGAGGCAGGTGTACTGGTGGCGGCCCCACTTAGCCGGGCTGCGTACCGCAAGTTACGCAGCCCAGAGGCAGTACACCCGCAGCCGAAGGCGGGCCGTCAGAGATCTCGCCCGCGAAGAAGAGTTGCATGCCGCGTACCTGGGCGCTCGACGTGCTCTCAGCTCGGCGATCAAAGCCGCCAAGGACGAGGCCTGGAGGGAGTGGCTCGAGAGCCTGGATCGAGACCCGTGGGGGCGCCCGTACAAGACCGTGAGTCAGAAACTCCGGCCCTGGGCGCCTCCCCTCACCAGAACTCTCGAGCCGGGCCTTCTGGACCGAGTGGTCAGTTCCCTCTTCCCTGCGAGGGGAGAGTGGGTTCCGCCGCGGATGGCAGCACCGAGTCAGGTGCCGGCAGACGAAGGGGTAATACCTCCCGTGTCCGAGGCCGAGTTGGGGGCCGCGATACTGGCACTTCGGTCCAGGAATCGCGCCCCGGGCCCGGACGGAGTCCCAGGGAAGGTTATTGCCACAGTCATGCCGGCACTAGAGGAGGAGACGCTGTCCCTCATGTCGGAGTGCCTGGCGTCGGGGAGGGTCCCCCGGCGATGGAAAGTCGGCAAGCTCGTGCTGCTGAAAAAGCACGGGCGCCCAGCCGAATCGCCGTCGGCCTACCGCCCCATCGTGTTGCTCGACGAGATGTGCAAGCTTTTTGAGCGGGTGCTCGCTGCGCGTCTCGTCGGCCACCTAGAGGGGGTGGGGCCCAACTTGAGCGACGGCCAGTTCGGCTTCCGTCGCGGGAGGTCAACCCTCGACGCTATATCCCGACTGCGGGACGGCGTCGACGAAGCGGTCTCCAGGGGTGAGGTGCTGTTGGCGGTATCGCTGGACATAGCGAACGCCTTCAACACCCTCCCCTGGGAAACCATTGCTGAGGCGTTGAGGTACCACAACGTCCCGTGGTACCTCAGGCGCGTCCTTGCGGACTACTTCGTGGACCGGGTCATAGTTTACCCGGCCCAAGGCGGGGTGGTCCGCAGGGGCATGTCTTGTGGCGTTCCACAGGGGTCGGTCCTCGGGCCGCTCCTGTGGAACGTCGGGTATGATTGGGTCCTGCGCGGTGCTAATCTTCGGGGAGTCGGCGTACTTTGTTACGCTGACGACACCCTAGTCACCGCGCGGGCCCCCACATTTCGGGACGCCGCCGTCCTTGCGACGGCAGGCGTCGCGCACGTAGTGCGTCGCATCGGGGCGCTCGGCCTTAAAGTCGCCCTCGAAAAGTCCGAGGCCCTCTTCTTCCACGGGCCTCGGCAGACGCCGCCTCGAGACAGGTCGATCGTGGTGGGCGGCATCCCCATCGCTGTCGGGACGAGCCTGAAATACCTCGGGCTCGTTCTCGACGGTCGGTGGCGGTTCGCGGAGCATTTCCGGCAGCTGGCACCGAAGCTGATGGCATTTGCCGGAATGCTCTCGCGGTTGCTGCCCAACAGCGGAGGCCCAGGGTCAGCCTGCCGCCGCCTCTATGACGGAGTGGTGCGCTCCAAGGCGCTCTACGGAGCGCCCATATGGGCGGAGGCCCTCTGCCCGGCGAATATTGCGTTGCTGCGACGTCCGCAGCGCGCCATCGCGCAGAGGGCTGCTCGGGCGTACCGCACCGTCTCTTACGAGGCGGCGTGCGTGATTGCAGGTAGCATCCCCTGGGATCTCGAGGCCTGCGTCCTCAAGAGGGTGTACGACGAGGGCGCCCTGATGCGGCGTACTCTTGGAGGTCGGCCACCTCCGGAAGAGATCGATCGCTGGAGACAGTCAGCTCGTGATGATCTCTTCCGGGAGTGGGCCGAAAGACTGCGGACGACCCGCGGCGGCTCGCTGCTTGTGGGGGCCGTTCGGCCCGTCCTGCGTCAGTGGGTGGAGCGGGGTCATGGGGCCCCGACATACCACCTCACCCAACTTCTCACGGGCCATGGCTGTTTCGCCAAGTACCTGTGGGAAGTGGTGGGGATCGAGTCGGAGCCCCGGTGCCGAAACTGCACCAGCGGCGACCCTGACACTGCCTACCACACCCTGGCTGTGTGTGAGGCGTGGGACGGACAAAGGGCGGCCCTCATGAGCACCGTTGGTGCGGACCTCTCGCTGTCGGCCGTTGCACCAGCTATGGCCGGCAGCGAAGAGTGTTGGGCTGCCGTCGCCTCGTTTGCTGACGAGGTGATGGCGGCCAAGAGAGAGGCTTTGCGGGAGCGGGAGCGAGCTGGTCTCACTCTCCCGCCCCGCAGACCCCCGGAGAGGGGGCGCCGGCGAACACACTTCGCCCGCGTCCCCGAATGAGAGTGGCAGTATATCCACATGGGGAGGACATGCCCCACCATCTGGGCACGTGGCCCGGAGGGTGGGGCCCCGACGGGGTTCCGCTGTGTGGGGCCGGCATAGAATAGCCCCACCCCATCTCATCCCGTGGGTGTCGTAAAAGGCGACTAAGGGAAAGACGGAGCCGAAGAACAGGCTGCCGAGGCGGGTCGGCCCCTGCTAACCCAGGGGCTGACAAGCTCTTGGGCCGCCGAGTCAAGGAAAAGACTTTAAAACCCGACAGCAAAGTCGTTAAAAGCAGTGGCTGCCGTCGCCTCGTACGCCGACGGCGATCGGCCGACGGGGTGGTGGCGGCCGGGGGAAAGGCTCTGCGGGAGCGGGATCGAGCGGGGAGCTCTCCTGCCTCGCGAGCCGAGTACCCCGCGAGGAGGGGGGGCGCCGGCGAGCGCAGTTTGCTCGCGCTCCTGAGTCCGAGCCCTGCGGGAGCGGGTTCCCCCGACCGCTGCCCTGCGGGGCATGGGCGACGGGGCAACGGCGCCCCCGAATGAGAGTGGCCACGGGCGGTGGGCCGGGGGGCCTGCCGCCCCACGCTAAAGTGGCGGAATGCGCCCCTCTGTGTTCCTGGGGTGCATTCATACGAGGAGGACAGGCCCCACCATCTGGGCACGTGGCCCGGAGGGTGGGGCCTCGACAGAGGCGAGCCCGACCATCAGGGCATCCCCAGCCGAGTCGCGGTGAGCAAACTATCCCGCGGCTCGGATTGGGCGAAGGAGGAACACCGTGGTGGTTTAGTGGGTAGTCTGGCCAGGCTCAAGTGGTCAGGAGTCCCACACGAAGCGAACCCCCTGCCCCCGCGGGGGGGGAGCGAAGCGCGTAAATGCATTCCACCACGTAAAAAAAAAAAAAAAAAAAAAAAACCTTCGCCTCGCCATCGCCGTGTGGGGCCGGCATAGAATAGCCCCACCCCATCTCATCCCGTGGGTGTCGTAAGAGGCGACTAAGGGAAAGACGCAGCCGAGCACCGGGCTGCCGAGGAGATCCCAGCCCTTTTCAGGGCTCGCCGTCGCTCCCAGTATCCCTCTGATTAGCAGAGGGGACAGGGGATGAGACGGTGCCAGGGAACCAAAGACGGAGCCTACCATCGGCTGCCGAGGCGGGTCGGCCCCTGCTGACCCAGGGGCTGACGGGCTCTTGGGCCGTCGAGTCAAGGAAAAGACTTTAAAACCCGACAGCAAAGTCGTTAAAAGCAGTGGCTGCCGTCGCCTCGTACGCCGACGGCGATCGGCCGACGGGGTGGTGGCGGCCGGGGGAAAGGCTCTGCGGGAGCGGGATTGAGCGGGGAGCTCTCCTGCCTCGCGAGCCGAGTACCCCGCGAGGAGGGGGGGCGCCGGCGAGCGCAGTTTGCTCGCGCTCCTGAGTCCGAGCCCTGCGGGAGCGGGTTCCCCCGACCGCTGCCCTGCGGGGCATGGGCGACGGGGCAACGGCGCCCCCGAATGAGAGTGGCCACGGGCGGTGGGCCGGGGGGCCTGCCGCCCCACGCTAAAGTGGCGGAATGCGCCCCTCTGTGTTCCTGGGGCGCATTCATACGAGGAGGACAGGCCCCGCCATCTGGGCGCGTGGACCGGAGGGTGGGGCCTCGACTGAGGCGAGCCCGACGATCAGGGCATCCCCAGCCGAGTCGCGGTGAGCAAACTATCCCGCGGCTCGGATTGGGCGAAGGAGGAACACCGTGGTGGTTTAGTGGGTAGTCTGGCCAGGCTCAAGTGGTCAGGAGTCCCACACGAAGCGAACCCCCTGCCCCCGCGGGGGGGGAGCGAAGCGCGTAAATGCATTCCACCACGTAAAAAAAAAAAAAAAAAAAAAAAAAAAAAAAAAAAAAAAAAAAAAAAAAAAAAAAAAAAAAACCTTCGCCTCGCCACCGCCGTGTGGGGCCGGCATAGAATAGCCCCACCCCATCTCATCCCGTGGGTGTCGTAAAAGGCGACTAAGGGAAAAACGGCACCGAAGACCAGGCTGCCGAGGAGATCCCAGCCCTTTTCAGGGCTCGCCGTCGCTCCCAGTACCCCTCTGTTTAGCAGAGGGGACAGGGGATGAGACGGTGCCAGGGAACAAAAGACGGAGCCTAACATCAGGCTGCCGAGGCGGGTCGGCCCCTGCTGACCCAGGGGCTGACGGGCTCTTGGGCCGTCGAGTCAAGGAAAAGACTTTAAAACCCGACAGCAAAGTCGTTAAAAGCAGTGGCTGCCGTCGCCTCGTACGCCGACGGCGATCGGCCGACGGGGTGGTGGCGGCCGGGGGAAAGGCTCTGCGGGAGCGGGATCGAGCGGGGAGCTCTCCTGCCTCGCGAGCCGAGTACCCCGCGAGGAGGGGGGGCGCCGGCGAGCGCAGTTTGCTCGCGCTCCTGAGTCCGAGCCCTGCGGGAGCGGGTTCCCCCGACCGCTGCCCTGCGGGGCATGGGCGACGGGGCAACGGCGCCCCCGAATGAGAGTGGCCACGGGCGGTGGGCCGGGGGGCCTGCCGCCCCACGCTAAAGTGGCGGAATGCGCCCCTCTGTGTTCCTGGGGCGCATTCATACGAGGAGGACAGGCCCCGCCATCTGGGCGCGTGGACCGGAGGGTGGGGCCTCGACTGAGGCGAGCCCGACAACCAGGGCATCCCCAGCCGAGTCGCGGTGAGCAAACTATCCCGCGGCTCGGATTGGGCGAAGGAGGAACACCGTGGTGGTTTAGTGGGTAGTCTGGCCAGGCTCAAGTGGTCAGGAGTCCCACACGAAGCGAACCCCCTGCCCCCGCGGGGGGGGAGCGAAGCGCGTAAATGCATTCCACCACGTAAAAAAAAAAAAAAAAAAAAAAAAAAAAAAAACCTTCGCCTCGCCGTGTGGGGCCGGCATAGAATAGCCCCACCCCATCTCATCCCGTGGGTGTCGTAAGAGGCGACTAAGGGAAACACGCAGCCGAGCACCGGGCTGCCGAGGAGATCCCAGCCCTTTTCAGGGCTCGCCGTCGCTCCCAGTATCCCTCTGTTTAGCAGAGGGGACAGGGGATGAGACGGTGCCAGGGAACCAAAGACGGAGCCTACCATCGGCTGCCGAGGCGGGTCGGCCCTTGCTGACCCAGGGGCTGACGGGCCGTCGAGTCAAGGAAAAGACTTTAAAACCCGACAGCAAAGTCGTTAAAAGCAGTGGCTGCCGTCGCCTCGTACGCCGACGGCGATCGGCCGACGGGGTGGTGGCGGCCGGGGGAAAGGCTCTGCGGGAGCGGGATCGAGCGGGGAGCTCTCCTGCCTCGCGAGCCGAGTACCCCGCGAGGAGGGGGGGCGCCGGCGAGCGCAGTTTGCTCGCGCTCCTGAGTCCGAGCCCTGCGGGAGCGGGTTCCCCCGACCGCTGCCCTGCGGGGCATGGGCGACGGGGCAACGGCGCCCCCGAATGAGAGTGGCCACGGGCGGTGGGCCGGGGGGCCTGCCGCCCCACGCTAAAGTGGCGGAATGCGCCCCTCTGTGTTCCTGGGGCGCATTCATACGAGGAGGACAGGCCCCGCCATCTGGGCGCGTGGACCGGAGGGTGGGGCCTCGACTGAGGCGAGCCCGACCATCAGGGCATCCCCAGCCGAGTCGCGGTGAGCAAACTATCCCGCGGCTCGGATTGGGCGAAGGAGGAACACCGTGGTGGTTTAGTGGGTAGTCTGGCCAGGCTCAAGTGGTCAGGAGTCCCACACGAAGCGAACCCCCTGCCCCCGCGGGGGGCGAGCGAAGCGCGTAAATGCATTCCACCACGTAAAAAAAAAAAAAAAAAAAAAAAAACCTAACCTTCGCCGTGTGGGGCCGGCATCGAATAGCCCCACCCCATCTCATCCCGTGGGTGTCGTAAGAGGCGACTAAGGGAAACACGCAGCCGAGCACCGGGCTGCCGAGGAGATCCCAGCCCTTTTCAGGGCTCGCCGTCGCTCCCAGTATCCCTCTGTTTAGCAGAGGGGACAGGGGATGAGACGGTGCCAGGGAGCAAAGGACGGAGCCTAACATCAGGCTGCCGAGGCGGGTCGGCCCCTGCTGACCCAGGGGCTGACGGGCTCTTGGGCCGTCGAGTCAAGGAAAAGACTTTAAAACCCGACAGCAAAGTCGTTAAAAGCAGTGGCTGCCGTCGCCTCGTACGCCGACGGCGATCGGCCGACGGGGTGGCGGCGGCCGGGGGAAAGGCTCTGCGGGAGCGGGATCGAGCGGGGAGCTCTCCTGCCTCGCGAGCCGAGTACCCCGCGAGGAGGGGGGGCGCCGGCGAGCGCAGTTTGCTCGCGCTCCTGAGTCCGAGCCCTGCGGGAGCGGGTTCCCCCGACCGCTGCCCTGCGGGGCATGGGCGACGGGGCAACGGCGCCCCCGAATGAGAGTGGCCACGGGCGGTGGGCCGGGGGGCCTGCCGCCCCACGCTAAAGTGGCGGAATGCGCCCCTCTGTGTTCCTGGGGCGCATTCATACGAGGAGGACAGGCCCCGCCATCTGGGCGCGTGGCCCGGAGGGTGGGGCCTCGACAGAGGCGAGCCCGACCATCAGGGCATCCCCAGCCGAGTCGCGGTGAGCAAACTATCCCGCGGCTCGGATTGGGCGAAGGAGGAACACCGTGGTGGTTTAGTGGGTAGTCTGGCCAGGCTCAAGTGGTCAGGAGTCCCACACGAAGCGAACCCTCTGCCCCCGCAGGGGGCGAGCGAAGCGCGTAAATGCATTCCACCACGTAAAAAAAAAAAAAAAAAAAAAAAAAAAAAAAAAAAAAAAAAAAAAAACCTAACCTAACCTAACCTGTATTCGCCGTGTGGGGCCGGCATAGAATAGCCCCACCCCATCTCATCCCGTGGGTGTCGTAAGAGGCGACTAAGGGAAACACGCAGCCGAGCACCGGGCTGCCGAGGAGATCCCAGCCCTTTTCAGGGCTCGCCGTCGCTCCCAGTATCCCTCTGTTTAGCAGAGGGGACAGGGGATGAGACGGTGCCAGGGAACCAAAGACGGAGCCTACCATCGGCTGCCGAGGCGAGTCAGCCCTTGCTGACCCAGGGGCTGACGGGCTCTTGTGCCGTCGAGTCAAGGAAAAGACTTTAAAACCCGACAGCAAAGTCGTTAAAAGCAGTGGCTGCCGTCGCCTCGTACGCCGACGGCGATCGGCCGACGGGGTGGTGGCGGCCGGGGGAAAGGCTTTGCGGGAGCGGGATTGAGCGGGGAGCTCTCCTGCCTCGCGAGCCGAGTACCCCGCGAGGAGGGGGGGCGCCGGCGAGCGCAGTTTGCTCGCGCTCCTGAGTCCGAGCCCTGCGGGAGCGGGTTCCCCCGACCGCTGCCCTGCGGGGCATGGGCGACGGGGCAACGGCGCCCCCGAATGAGAGTGGCCACGGGCGGTGGGCCGGGGGGCCTGCCGCCCCACGCTAAAGTGGCGGAATGCGCCCCTCTGTGTTCCTGGGGCGCATTCATACGAGGAGGACAGGCCCCGCCATCTGGGCGCGTGGACCGGAAGGTGGGGCCTCGACTGAGGCGAGCCCGAAGATCAGGGCATCCCCAGCCGAGTCGCGGTGAGCAAACTATCCCGCGGCTCGGATTGGGCGAAGGAGGAACACCGTGGTGGTTTAGTGGGTAGTCTGGCCAGGCTCAAGTGGTCAGGAGTCCCACACGAAGCGAACCCCCTGCCCCCGCGGGGGGGGAGCGAAGCGCGTAAATGCATTCCACCACGTAAAAAAAAAAAAAAAAAAAAAAAAAAAAAAAAAAAAACCTAACCTGTATGCTCTTTTTCCGTCGCGGGAGGTCAACTCTCGACGCTATATCCCGACTGCGGGACGGCGTCGACGAAGCGGTCTCCAGGGGTGAGGTGTTGTTGGCGGTATCGTTGGACATAGCGAACGCCTTCAACACCCTCCCCTGGGAAACTATTGCGGAGGCGCTGAGGTACCACGATGTCCCGTGGTACCTCAGGCGCGTCCTTGCGGACTACTTCGTGGACCGGGTCATAGTTTACCCGGCCCAAGACGGGGTGGTCCGCAGGGGCATGTCGTGTGGCGTTCCGCAGGGGTCGGTCCTCGGGCCGCTCCTGTGGAACGTCGGGTATGACTGGGTCCTGCGCGGTGCCAATCTTCGGGGAGTCGGCGTACTTTGTTACGCCGACGACACCCTAGTCACCGCGCAGGCCCCCACATTTCGGGACGCCGCCGTCCTTGCGACGGCAGGCGTCGCGCACGTAGTGCGTCGCATCGGGGCGCTCGGCCTCGAAGTCGCCCTCGAGAAGTCCGAGGCCCTCTTCTTCCACGGGCCTCGGCAGACGCCGCCTCGAGACAGGTCGATCGTGGTGGGTGGCACCCCCATCGCTGTCGGGACGAGCCTGAAATACCTCGGGCTCGTTCTCGACGGTCGGTGGCGGTTCGCGGAGCATTTCCGGCAGCTGGCACCGAAGCTGGTGGCATTTGCCGGAATGCTCTCGCGGTTGCTGCCCAACAGCGGAGGCCCGGGGTCTGCCTGCCGCCGCCTCTATGACGGAGTGGTGCGCTCCAAGGCGCTCTACGGAGCGCCCATATGGGCGGAGGCCCTCTGCCCGACGAATACTGCGCTGCTGCGACGTCCGCAGCGCGCCGTCGCGCAGAGGGCTGCTCGGGCGTACCACACCGTCTCTTACGAGGCGGCGTGCGTGATAGCGGGTAGTATCCCCTGGGATCTCGAGGCTCGCGTCCTCAAGAGGGTGTACGAGGAGGGCGCCCTGATGCGGCGTGCTCTCGGAGGTCGGCCCCCCCCGGAGGAGATCGATCGCTGGAGGCAATCGGCTCGCGATGATCTCTTCCGGGAATGGGCCGAAAGACTGCGGGCGACCCGCGGCGGCTCGCTGCTCTTGGGGGCCGTTCGGCCCGTCTTGCGTGAGTGGGTAGAGCGGGGTCATGGGGCCCCGACATACCACCTCACCCAACTTCTCACAGGACATGGCTGTTTCGCCAAGTACCTGTGGGAAGTGGTGGGGATCGAGTCGGAGCCCCGGTGCCGAAACTGCACCAGCGGCGACCCTGACACTGCCCACCACACCCTGAGTGTGTGTGAGGCGTGGGACGGACCAAGGGCGGCCCTCATTAGCACCGTCGGTGCGGACCTCTCGCTGTCGGCCGTGGTCTCGGCTATGGCCGGCAGCGAAGAGTGTTGGGCCGCCGTCGCCTCGTTCGCCGACGAGGTGATGGCGGCCAAGAGAGAGGCTCTGCGGGAGCGGGAGCGAGCTGGTCTCACTCTCCCGCCCCGCAGACCCCCGGAGAGGGGGCGCCGGCGAACACAATTCGCCCGCGCCCCCGAATGAGAGTGGCCACGGGCGGTGGGTCGGGGGACCTGCCGCCCCATGCTAAAGTGGCGGAATGCGCCCCCCTGTGTTCCTGGGGTGCATTCAGGCGAGGAGGACAGGCCCCACCATCTGGGCACGTGGCCCGGAGGGTGGGGCCTCGACAGTAGCGAGCCCGACCAACAGGGCATCCCCAGCCGAGTCACGGTGAGCAAACTATCCCGTGGCTCGGATTGGGTGAAGGAGGAACACCGTGGTGGTTTAGTGGGTAGTCTGGCCTCTCTCCGAGGCCAGGAGTCCCACACGAAGCGAACCCCCTGCCCCCGCGGGGGGCGAGCGAAGCGCGTAAATGCATTCCACCACGTAAAAAAAAAAAAAAAAAAAAAAAAAAAACCTAACCTAACCTAACCTAACCTAACCTAACCTAACCTAACCTAACTCTGAACATGTCTGACTCTGAGCCCTATTATTATACTGGAGTGCCTTTTGACCCCAGGCGTATCAGCTTCTCCTCGTCATCGCCGTCGCCGCTCCCGCATCCGCCGAAACAACAACAAGCTCCGAAGACCAGGACAGCCCAGGCTAGGGTCTGGCTTCAGAGGGCGAAGGCTTGTGTGAACGAGTCTCGCAATCTGAAGCGGGACCTTAAGGAGGGAATCCTTAATGCCGTGGACCACCTGTATCGGCTGGTCAAAGAGGCGGATGCGTCCAAGGCCATCGGTGCGGCTCCGGTGGCTATAACTCCTGTACAGGAGGTTTCGGCCGCAGTGGCCGCATCTTCGGCAAAGGACGGAACGGTGTTGGCGGGCCTGGCGGAGTTGCGGGCCTCGGTCTATGACTGGATCGAGGAGTCGCACAACCTCTTGAAGAAAGAAATCCAGAGCGTCAAGAAAAACAACGAAGACCAAAACGCTAACACTCTCGAAAAGGTCTTCGAAAAAATTGAAGAGACGCAGGTCGAAATAGACCTGTCGACCGAGACAATGGTCGTGCGAGCGCAGAACCAGCTCGAGGACCATGTTGCTACTGTCGCCAGAGATGTGGTCATGGAGACCAAGACCCATCTCGGCGAAATGTTAAAGGGGCGAGTGCCGGGCAGTGACCCGGACCCGATCCCCAAGACATACGCCAGCGCCGTAGCAGCCAAGCCCGGGCGCCGACCGGCGCTTCACTCGCTGGCGGTGACCTCATCGGATAGTCAGGAGACTGCCGATGAGGTGCTCGCCAAGGTGAAGAAGGCGGTCGACGCCAGGGCTACTGGTCTAAAGGTCTCAAAGGCCAGGAAGGCAAAAGGGAGCACCGTCATCCTGGGCTGCGACACGGAAGTGGAGCGGGACAGGGTGACGGTGCAGATAAGGAGCCGTGGAGATGGGCTTGTGGTAGCGCCCATGAAAAACAAGGATCCACTCGTCGTCCTCAAAGACGTCTTTTTGGACGGTGAGGACGACGAGATGGTGAGGGCACTTTACACCCAGAATCCCTAAGTTTTCATGGGACTACCACAAGAGGAACAAAAAATTGTAGTTAAATACAAAAAACGGACCAAAAACCCGAAAACCTCCCACATCGTTGTCCAGGTAGGGCCAATAGTATGGCAGAGGATGACGGAAACTGGAACCCTCTACCTTGACCTGCAACGGGTCAGAGTGGAGGACCAGTCTCCGCTCATCCAATGCACTAGGTGCCTCGCGTTCGGCCATGGCCGCAAGTTCTGCACTGAGAGTGTGGACAGGTGCAGCCACTGCGGGGGTGCGCACCTACGCGAGAAGTGCCCCGACTACAGTGCGGGCAAGGAACCGCGGTGCTGCAACTGCTCGCACTCTGGGCTGCAGAACGTAGGCCACAACGCATTTAGCACCGGCTGCCCAACCAGAGCCAAGTGGGATTACCTGGCACGACAGACCACGTCATACTTATGACTCACCCACACATCAGAACACACACACATTACACAGAAACACACACACACACACACATAGATATAGGCACTATATAATAATTATATATGAATATATCACAACATGCACACTAACACAGAACATGAACAATTAAACACACAGAAACACTTAACAAATTACTCAGTGAAGTGTCAACAATTGCATATATTTGAGTATATATGTATATTGTTGACAAGATGGGAATAAAAAACATACATAACACCAGACAAGTACACGAACAAAACACACAGAGACATAAGTATGACGATGTCACAGACTGGAGAGAAAGGGAGGTTTGAGGAACACAATAGAAAGTGAAACAAAATTATGTAAACATTACATCCTGCTTAAAAAGTTATAATAAATAAATAAGAGAATTTAAATATATATTGGAGACAAAACATAATCGGCTTTAAACAAAAAAGTAACTAAAAGAAAAACACTATATAAATTAAATAGATTGAAATTTAAAAATGCAAAAATAAAAGATCAATTAGACAAACAGAATATTATAAAGTAAAGAAAAGATAACAGTTAATAAGATTAAAAAATGAACCAGCAGTAGAAACAATGTAACATTAAAAATAAATAATTAGATTGAAAAAATTATTAGACATAAGGCACTAAGTGCCAAAACACTAACATAAACAAACGACATAAACAGACACAAAAATACAAAAATGGAAAAACAAGGTCCTGTCGTACCTTTGGACGGGGAAAAGCTGCGTTATCTCCTCATGGGATAACTTTAAAAAAAAAAAAAAAAAAAAAAAAAAAAAAAACTCTGAACTAACCTAACTCTGAACTAACCTAACTCTGACCTAACCTAACTCTGAACTAACCTAACTCTGAACTAACCTAACTCTGAACTAACCTAACTCTGAACTAACCTAACTCTGAACTAACCTAACTCTGACCTAACCTAACTCTGACCTAACCTAACTCTGACCTAACCTAACTCTGAACTAACCTAACTCTGAACTAACCTAACTCTGACCAAACGAAATTTTTTATTCAGTATAGCCACTAATACCACCGTAGTCGTTTGCAAACATCTTATTAGAAGTTAGAAAAAAAAGTGCATTCATTTAGAAATTTTGTTAATTCTTAAAGATGTCGAAGGTTTTCATCGAATAACCTGAAAAACCCCTATTTTGGAAACCACGAATCTTACAGATTTAGATAGAGCTTGCCTAGACCTGTCTAACGACACCCTATTTGTATAGATCTTAGAAATAGGAACTCGAAAAACTTGATATTTAAATTAAATTTTTGGTAAATTTTCAACATTTTTGAGGTTTTTGTCTTATTACTCGACAACCCTTAACTTGGTAATTACAATTTATACATATTTAGATAGGTATCTACAAGACCCATCTAGCGACACCTCATTTCTTTGGATCCGACCAAAACAAATCCAAAAAATCTTAACTTGGTAATTACAATTTATACATATTTAGATGATAGGTCTCTACAAGACTCATCTAGCGACACCTCATTTCTTTTTATATAGTGCGAGAGATACCGAGAAAAATAAAAACCTAACCTAACCTAACTCTGAACTAACCTAACTCTGAACTAACCTAACTCTGAACTAACCTAACTCTGACCTAACCTAACTCTGAACTAACCTAACTCTGAACTAACCTAACTCTGAACTAACCTAACTCTGACCTAACCTAACTCTGACCTAACCTAACTCTGACCTAACCTAACTCTGACCTAACCTAACTCTGACCTAACCTAACTCTGACCTAACCTAACTCTGACCTAACCTAACTCTGACCTAACCTAACTCTGAACTAACCTAACTCTGAACTAACCTAACTCTGAACTAACCTAACTCTGACCAAACGAAATTTTTTATTCAGTATAGCCACTAATACCACCGTAGTCGTTTGCAAACATCTTATTAGAAGTTAGAAAAAAAAGTGCATTCATTTAGAAATTTTGTTAATTCTTAAAGATGTCGAAGGTTTTCATCGAATAACCTGAAAAACCCCTATTTTGGAAACCACGAATCTTACAGATTTAGATAGAGCTTGCCTAGACCTGTCTAACGACACCCTATTTGTATAGATCTTAGAAATAGGAACTCGAAAAACTTGATATTTAAATTAAATTTTTGGTAAATTTTCAACATTTTTGAGGTTTTTGTCTTATTACTCGACAACCCTTAACTTGGTAATTACAATTTATACATATTTAGATGATAGGTCTCTACAAGACTCATCTAGCGACACCTCATTTCTTTTTATATAGTGCGAGAGATACCGAGAAAAATAAAAACCTAACCTAACCTAACTCTGAACTAACCTAACTCTGAACTAACCTAACTCTGAACTAACCTAACTCTGAACTAACCTAACTCTGACCTAACCTAACTCTGAACTAACCTAACTCTGAACTAACCTAACTCTGAACTAACCTAACTCTGACCTAACCTAACTCTGAACTAACCTAACTCTGAACTAACCTAACTCTGAACTAACCTAACTCTGAACTAACCTAACTCTGAACTAACCTAACTCTGACCTAACCTAACTCTGACCTAACCTAACTCCGACCTAACCTAACTCTGAACTAACCTAACTCTGAACTAACCTAACTCTGACCAAACGAAATTTTTTATTCAGTATAGCCACTAATACCACCGTAGTCGTTTGCAAACATCTTATTAGAAGTTAGAAAAAAAAGTGCATTCATTTAGAAATTTTGTTAATTCTTAAAGATGTCGAAGGTTTTCATCGAATAACCTGAAAAACCCCTATTTTGGAAACCACGAATCTTACAGATTTAGATAGAGCTTGCCTAGACCTGTCTAACGACACCCTATTTGTATAGATCTTAGAAATAGGAACTCGAAAAACTTGATATTTAAATTAAATTTTTGGTAAATTTTCAACATTTTTGAGGTTTTTGTCTTATTACTCGACAACCCTTAACTTGGTAATTACAATTTATACATATTTAGATAGGTATCTACAAGACCCATCTAGCGACACCTCATTTCTTTGGATCCGACCAAAACAAATCCAAAAAATCTTAACTTGGTAATTACAATTTATACATATTTAGATGATAGGTCTCTACAAGACTCATCTAGCGACACCTCATTTCTTTTTATATAGTGCGAGAGATACCGAGAAAAATAAAAACCTAACCTAACCTAACTCTGAACTAACCTAACTCTGAACTAACCTAACTCTGAACTAACCTAACTCTGAACTAACCTAACTCTGACCTAACCTAACTCTGAACTAACCTAACTCTGAACTAACCTAACTCTGAACTAACCTAACTCTGACCTAACCTAACTCTGACCTAACCTAACTCTGACCTAACCTAACTCTGACCTAACCTAACTCTGACCTAACCTAACTCTGACCTAACCTAACTCTGACCTAACCTAACTCTGACCTAACCTAACTCTGACCTAACCTAACTCTGAACTAACCTAAATCTGAACTAACCTAACTCTGACCAAACGAAATTTTTTATTCAGTATAGCCACTAATAACACCGTAGTCGTTTGCAAACATCTTATTAGAAGTTAGAAAAAAAAGTGCATTCATTTAGAAATTTTGTTAATTCTTAAAGATGTCGAAGGTTTTCATCGAATAACCTGAAAAACCCCTATTTTGGAAACCACGAATCTTACAGATTTAGATAGAGCTTGCCTAGACCTGTCTAACGACACCCTATTTGTATAGATCTTAGAAATAGGAACTCGAAAAACTTGATATTTAAATTAAATTTTTGGTAAATTTTCAACATTTTTGAGGTTTTTGTCTTATTACTCGACAACCCTTAACTTGGTAATTACAATTTATACATATTTAGATGATAGGTCTCTACAAGACTCATCTAGCGACACCTCATTTCTTTTTATATAGTGCAAGAGATACCGAGAAAAATAAAAACCTAACCTAACCTAACTCTGAACTAACCTAACTCTGAACTAACCTAACTCTGAACTAACCTAACTCTGAACTAACCTAACTCTGACCTAACCTAACTCTGAACTAACCTAACTCTGAACTAACCTAACTCTGAACTAACCTAACTCTGACCTAACCTAACTCTGAACTAACCTAACTCTGAACTAACCTAACTCTGAACTAACCTAACTCTGAACTAACCTAACTCTGAACTAACCTAACTCTGACCTAACCTAACTCTGAACTAACCTAACTCTGACCTAACCTAACTCTGAACTAACCTAACTCTGAACTAACCTAACTCTGACCAAACGAAATTTTTTATTCAGTATAGCCACTAATACCACCGTAGTCGTTTGCAAACATCTTATTAGAAGTTAGAAAAAAAAGTGCATTCATTTAGAAATTTTGTTAATTCTTAAAGATGTCGAAGGTTTTCATCGAATAACCTGAAAAACCCCTATTTTGGAAACCACGAATCTTACAGATTTAGATAGAGCTTGCCTAGACCTGTCTAACGACACCCTATTTGTATAGATCTTAGAAATAGGAACTCGAAAAACTTGATATTTAAATTAAATTTTTGGTAAATTTTCAACATTTTTGAGGTTTTTGTCTTATTACTCGACAACCCCTAACTTGGTAATTACAATTTATACATATTTAGATAGGTATCTACAAGACCCATCTAGCGACACCTCATTTCTTTGGATCCGACCAAAACAAATCCAAAAAATCTTAACTTGGTAATTACAATTTATACATATTTAGATGATAGGTCTCTACAAGACTCATCTAGCGACACCTCATTTCTTTTTATATAGTGCGAGAGATACCGAGAAAAATAAAAACCTAACCTAACCTAACTCTGAACTAACCTAACTCTGAACTAACCTAACTCTGAACTAACCTAACTCTGAACTAACCTAACTCTGACCTAACCTAACTCTGCACTAACCTAACTCTGAACTAACCTAACTCTGAACTAACCTAACTCTGACCTAACCTAACTCTGACCTAACCTAACTCTGACCTAACCTAACTCTGACCTAACCTAACTCTGACCTAACCTAACTCTGACCTAACCTAACTCTGACCTAACCTAACTCTGACCTAACCTAACTCTGACCTAACCTAACTCTGAACTAACCTAAATCTGAACTAACCTAACTCTGACCAAACGAAATTTTTTATTCAGTATAGCCACTAATACCACCGTAGTCGTTTGCAAACATCTTATTAGAAGTTAGAAAAAAAAGTGCATTCATTTAGAAATTTTGTTAATTCTTAAAGATGTCGAAGGTTTTCATCGAATAACCTGAAAAACCCCTATTTTGGAAACCACGAATCTTACAGATTTAGATAGAGCTTGCCTAGACCTGTCTAACGACACCCTATTTGTATAGATCTTAGAAATAGGAACTCGAAAAACTTGATATTTAAATTAAATTTTTGGTAAATTTTCAACATTTTTGAGGTTTTTGTCTTATTACTCGACAACCCTTAACTTGGTAATTACAATTTATACATATTTAGATAGGTATCTACAAGACCCATCTAGCGACACCTCATTTCTTTGGATCCGACCAAAACAAATCCAAAAAATCTTAACTTGGTAATTACAATTTATACATATTTAGATGATAGGTCTCTACAAGACTCATCTAGCGACACCTCATTTCTTTTTATATAGTGCGAGAGATACCGAGAAAAATAAAAACCTAACCTAACCTAACTCTGAACTAACCTAACTCTGAACTAACCTAACTCTGAACTAACCTAACTCTGAACTAACCTAACTCTGACCTAACCTAACTCTGAACTAACCTAACTCTGAACTAACCTAACTCTGAACTAACCTAACTCTGACCTAACCTAACTCTGACCTAACCTAACTCTGACCTAACCTAACTCTGACCTAACCTAACTCTGACCTAACCTAACTCTGACCTAACCTAACTCTGACCTAACCTAACTCTGACCTAACCTAACTCTGACCTAACCTAACTCTGAACTAACCTAAATCTGAACTAACCTAACTCTGACCAAACGAAATTTTTTATTCAGTATAGCCACTAATACCACCGTTGTCGTTTGCAAACATTTTATTAGAAGTTAGAAAAAAAAGTGCATTCATTTAGAAATTTTGGTAATTCTTAAAAATGTCGAAGGTTTTCATCGAATAACCTGAAAAACCCCTATTTTGGAAACCACGAATCTTACAGATTTAGATAGAGCTTGCCTAGACCTGTCTAACGACATCCTATTTGTATAGATCTTAGAAATAGGAACTCGAAAAACTTGATATTTAAATTAAATTTTTGGTAAATTTTCAACATTTTTGAGGTTTTTGTCGAATTACTCGACAACCCTTAACTTGGTAATTACAATTTATACATATTTAGATAGGTCTCTACAAGACCCATCTAGCGACACCTCATTTCTTTTTATATAGTGCGAGAGATACCGAGAAAAATAAAAACCTAACCTAACCTAACTCTGAACTAACCTAACTCTGAACTAACCTAACTCTGAACTAACCTAACTCTGAACTAACCTAACTCTGAACTAACCTAACTCTGAACTAACCTAACTCTGACCTAACCTAACTCTGACCTAACCTAACTCTGACCTAACCTAACTCTGAACTAACCTAACTCTGAACTAACCTAACTCTGACCAAACGAAATTTTTTATTCAGTATAGCCACTAATACCACCGTAGTCGTTTGCAAACATCTTATTAGAAGTTAGAAAAAAAAGTGCATTCATTTAGAAATTTTGTTAATTCTTAAAGATGTCGAAGGTTTTCATCGAATAACCTGAAAAACCCCTATTTTGGAAACCACGAATCTTACAGATTTAGATAGAGCTTGCCTAGACCTGTCTAACGACACCCTATTTGTATAGATCTTAGAAATAGGAACTCGAAAAACTTGATATTTAAATTAAATTTTTGGTAAATTTTCAACATTTTTGAGGTTTTTGTCTTATTACTCGACAACCCTTAACTTGGTAATTACAATTTATACATATTTAGATAGGTATCTACAAGACCCATCTAGCGACACCTCATTTCTTTGGATCCGACCAAAACAAATCCAAAAAATCTTAACTTGGTAATTACAATTTATACATATTTAGATGATAGGTCTCTACAAGACTCATCTAGCGACACCTCATTTCTTTTTATATAGTGCGAGAGATACCGAGAAAAATAAAAACCTAACCTAACCTAACTCTGAACTAACCTAACTCTGAACTAACCTAACTCTGAACTAACCTAACTCTGACCTAACCTAACTCTGAACTAACCTAACTCTGAACTAACCTAACTCTGAACTAACCTAACTCTGACCTAACCTAACTCTGACCTAACCTAACTCTGACCTAACCTAACTCTGACCTAACCTAACTCTGACCTAACCTAACTCTGACCTAACCTAACTCTGACCTAACCTAACTCTGACCTAACCTAACTCTGAACTAACCTAACTCTGAACTAACCTAACTCTGAACTAACCTAACTCTGACCAAACGAAATTTTTTATTCAGTATAGCCACTAATACCACCGTAGTCGTTTGCAAACATCTTATTAGAAGTTAGAAAAAAAAGTGCATTCATTTAGAAATTTTGTTAATTCTTAAAGATGTCGAAGGTTTTCATCGAATAACCTGAAAAACCCCTATTTTGGAAACCACGAATCTTACAGATTTAGATAGAGCTTGCCTAGACCTGTCTAACGACACCCTATTTGTATAGATCTTAGAAATAGGAACTCGAAAAACTTGATATTTAAATTAAATTTTTGGTAAATTTTCAACATTTTTGAGGTTTTTGTCTTATTACTCGACAACCCTTAACTTGGTAATTACAATTTATACATATTTAGATGATAGGTCTCTACAAGACTCATCTAGCGACACCTCATTTCTTTTTATATAGTGCGAGAGATACCGAGAAAAATAAAAACCTAACCTAACCTAACTCTGAACTAACCTAACTCTGAACTAACCTAACTCTGAACTAACCTAACTCTGAACTAACCTAACTCTGACCTAACCTAACTCTGAACTAACCTAACTCTGAACTAACCTAACTCTGAACTAACCTAACTCTGACCTAACCTAACTCTGAACTAACCTAACTCTGAACTAACCTAACTCTGAACTAACCTAACTCTGAACTAACCTAACTCTGAACTAACCTAACTCTGACCTAACCTAACTCTGACCTAACCTAACTCCGACCTAACCTAACTCTGAACTAACCTAACTCTGAACTAACCTAACTCTGACCAAACGAAATTTTTTATTCAGTATAGCCACTAATACCACCGTAGTCGTTTGCAAACATCTTATTAGAAGTTAGAAAAAAAAGTGCATTCATTTAGAAATTTTGTTAATTCTTAAAGATGTCGAAGGTTTTCATCGAATAACCTGAAAAACCCCTATTTTGGAAACCACGAATCTTACAGATTTAGATAGAGCTTGCCTAGACCTGTCTAACGACACCCTATTTGTATAGATCTTAGAAATAGGAACTCGAAAAACTTGATATTTAAATTAAATTTTTGGTAAATTTTCAACATTTTTGAGGTTTTTGTCTTATTACTCGACAACCCTTAACTTGGTAATTACAATTTATACATATTTAGATAGGTATCTACAAGACCCATCTAGCGACACCTCATTTCTTTGGATCCGACCAAAACAAATCCAAAAAATCTTAACTTGGTAATTACAATTTATACATATTTAGATGATAGGTCTCTACAAGACTCATCTAGCGACACCTCATTTCTTTTTATATAGTGCGAGAGATACCGAGAAAAATAAAAACCTAACCTAACCTAACTCTGAACTAACCTAACTCTGAACTAACCTAACTCTGAACTAACCTAACTCTGAACTAACCTAACTCTGACCTAACCTAACTCTGAACTAACCTAACTCTGAACTAACCTAACTCTGAACTAACCTAACTCTGACCTAACCTAACTCTGACCTAACCTAACTCTGACCTAACCTAACTCTGACCTAACCTAACTCTGACCTAACCTAACTCTGACCTAACCTAACTCTGACCTAACCTAACTCTGACCTAACCTAACTCTGACCTAACCTAACTCTGAACTAACCTAACTCTGACCTAACCTAACTCTGACCAAACGAAATTTTTTATTCAGTATAGCCACTAATAACACCGTAGTCGTTTGCAAACATCTTATTAGAAGTTAGAAAAAAAAGTGCATTCATTTAGAAATTTTGTTAATTCTTAAAGATGTCGAAGGTTTTCATCGAATAACCTGAAAAACCCCTATTTTGGAAACCACGAATCTTACAGATTTAGATAGAGCTTGCCTAGACCTGTCTAACGACACCCTATTTGTATAGATCTTAGAAATAGGAACTCGAAAAACTTGATATTTAAATTAAATTTTTGGTAAATTTTCAACATTTTTGAGGTTTTTGTCTTATTACTCGACAACCCTTAACTTGGTAATTACAATTTATACATATTTAGATGATAGGTCTCTACAAGACTCATCTAGCGACACCTCATTTCTTTTTATATAGTGCAAGAGATACCGAGAAAAATAAAAACCTAACCTAACCTAACTCTGAACTAACCTAACTCTGAACTAACCTAACTCTGAACTAACCTAACTCTGAACTAACCTAACTCTGACCTAACCTAACTCTGAACTAACCTAACTCTGAACTAACCTA
This sequence comes from Spilosoma lubricipeda, assembly GCA_905220595.1. Taxonomy (NCBI): domain Eukaryota; kingdom Metazoa; phylum Arthropoda; class Insecta; order Lepidoptera; family Erebidae; genus Spilosoma; species Spilosoma lubricipeda. The sequence continues at coordinate 59,959 of HG992278.1, forward strand.
ACTCTGAACTAACCTAACTCTGACCTAACCTAACTCTGAACTAACCTAACTCTGAACTAACCTAACTCTGAACTAACCTAACTCTGAACTAACCTAACTCTGAACTAACCTAACTCTGACCTAACCTAACTCTGACCTAACCTAACTCTGACCTAACCTAACTCTGAACTAACCTAACTCTGAACTAACCTAACTCTGACCAAACGAAATTTTTTATTCAGTATAGCCACTAATACCACCGTAGTCGTTTGCAAACATCTTATTAGAAGTTAGAAAAAAAAGTGCATTCATTTAGAAATTTTGTTAATTCTTAAAGATGTCGAAGGTTTTCATCGAATAACCTGAAAAACCCCTATTTTGGAAACCACGAATCTTACAGATTTAGATAGAGCTTGCCTAGACCTGTCTAACGACACCCTATTTGTATAGATCTTAGAAATAGGAACTCGAAAAACTTGATATTTAAATTAAATTTTTGGTAAATTTTCAACATTTTTGAGGTTTTTGTCTTATTACTCGACAACCCTTAACTTGGTAATTACAATTTATACATATTTAGATAGGTATCTACAAGACCCATCTAGCGACACCTCATTTCTTTGGATCCGACCAAAACAAATCCAAAAAATCTTAACTTGGTAATTACAATTTATACATATTTAGATGATAGGTCTCTACAAGACTCATCTAGCGACACCTCATTTCTTTTTATATAGTGCGAGAGATACCGAGAAAAATAAAAACCTAACCTAACCTAACTCTGAACTAACCTAACTCTGAACTAACCTAACTCTGAACTAACCTAACTCTGAACTAACCTAACTCTGACCTAACCTAACTCTGCACTAACCTAACTCTGAACTAACCTAACTCTGAACTAACCTAACTCTGACCTAACCTAACTCTGACCTAACCTAACTCTGACCTAACCTAACTCTGACCTAACCTAACTCTGACCTAACCTAACTCTGACCTAACCTAACTCTGACCTAACCTAACTCTGACCTAACCTAACTCTGACCTAACCTAACTCTGAACTAACCTAAATCTGAACTAACCTAACTCTGACCAAACGAAATTTTTTATTCAGTATAGCCACTAATACCACCGTAGTCGTTTGCAAACATCTTATTAGAAGTTAGAAAAAAAAGTGCATTCATTTAGAAATTTTGTTAATTCTTAAAGATGTCGAAGGTTTTCATCGAATAACCTGAAAAACCCCTATTTTGGAAACCACGAATCTTACAGATTTAGATAGAGCTTGCCTAGACCTGTCTAACGACACCCTATTTGTATAGATCTTAGAAATAGGAACTCGAAAAACTTGATATTTAAATTAAATTTTTGGTAAATTTTCAACATTTTTGAGGTTTTTGTCTTATTACTCGACAACCCTTAACTTGGTAATTACAATTTATACATATTTAGATAGGTATCTACAAGACCCATCTAGCGACACCTCATTTCTTTGGATCCGACCAAAACAAATCCAAAAAATCTTAACTTGGTAATTACAATTTATACATATTTAGATGATAGGTCTCTACAAGACTCATCTAGCGACACCTCATTTCTTTTTATATAGTGCGAGAGATACCGAGAAAAATAAAAACCTAACCTAACCTAACTCTGAACTAACCTAACTCTGAACTAACCTAACTCTGAACTAACCTAACTCTGAACTAACCTAACTCTGACCTAACCTAACTCTGAACTAACCTAACTCTGAACTAACCTAACTCTGAACTAACCTAACTCTGACCTAACCTAACTCTGACCTAACCTAACTCTGACCTAACCTAACTCTGACCTAACCTAACTCTGACCTAACCTAACTCTGACCTAACCTAACTCTGACCTAACCTAACTCTGACCTAACCTAACTCTGACCTAACCTAACTCTGACCTAACCTAACTCTGAACTAACCTAAATCTGAACTAACCTAACTCTGACCAAACGAAATTTTTTATTCAGTATAGCCACTAATACCACCGTTGTCGTTTGCAAACATTTTATTAGAAGTTAGAAAAAAAAGTGCATTCATTTAGAAATTTTGGTAATTCTTAAAAATGTCGAAGGTTTTCATCGAATAACCTGAAAAACCCCTATTTTGGAAACCACGAATCTTACAGATTTAGATAGAGCTTGCCTAGACCTGTCTAACGACATCCTATTTGTATAGATCTTAGAAATAGGAACTCGAAAAACTTGATATTTAAATTAAATTTTTGGTAAATTTTCAACATGTTTGAGGTTTTTGTCGAATTACTCGACAACCCTTAACTTGGTAATTACAATTTATACATATTTAGATAGGTCTCTACAAGACCCATCTAGCGACACCTCATTTCTTTTTATATAGTGCGAGAGATACCGAGAAAAATAAAAACCTAACCTAACCTAACTCTGAACTAACCTAACTCTGAACTAACCTAACTCTGAACTAACCTAACTCTGAACTAACCTAACTCTGAACTAACCTAACTCTGAACTAACCTAACTCTGACCTAACCTAACTCTGACCTAACCTAACTCTGACCTAACCTAACTCTGAACTAACCTAACTCTGAACTAACCTAACTCTGACCAAACGAAATTTTTTATTCAGTATAGCCACTAATACCACCGTTGTCGTTTGCAAACATCTTATCAGAAGTTAGAAAAAAAAGTGCATTCATTTAGAAATTTTGTTAATTCTTAAAGATGTCGAAGGTTTTCATCGAATAACCTGAAAAACCCCTATTTTGGAAACCACGAATCTTACAGATTTAGATAGAGCTTGCCTAGACCTGTCTAACGACACCCTATTTGTATAGATCTTAGAAATAGGAACTCGAAAAACTTGATATTTAAATTAAATTTTTGGTAAATTTTCAACATTTTTGAGGTTTTTGTCTTATTACTCGACAACCCTTAACTTGGTAATTACAATTTATACATATTTAGATAGGTATCTACAAGACCCATCTAGCGACACCTCATTTCTTTGGATCCGACCAAAACAAATCCAAAAAATCTTAACTTGGTAATTACAATTTATACATATTTAGATGATGAGAAAAATAAAAACCTAACCTAACCTAACTCTGAACTAACCTAACTCTGACCTAACCTAACTCTGAACTAACCTAACTCTGAACTAACCTAACTCTGACCTAACCTAACTCTGAACTAACCTAACTCTGAACTAACCTAACTCTGAACTAACCTAACTCTGACCTAACCTAACTCTGACCTAACCTAACTCTGACCTAACCTAACTCTGACCTAACCTAACTCTGACCTAACCTAACTCTGAACTAACCTAACTCTGACCTAACCTAACTCTGACCTAACCTAACTCTGACCTAACCTAACTCTGACCTAACCTAACTCTGAACTAACCTAAATCTGAACTAACCTAACTCTGACCAAACGAAATTTTTTATTCAGTATAGCCACTAATACCACCGTTGTCGTTTGCAAACATTTTATTAGAAGTTAGAAAAAAAAGTGCATTCATTTAGAAATTTTGGTAATTCTTAAAAATGTCGAAGGTTTTCATCGAATAACCTGAAAAACCCCTATTTTGGAAACCACGAATCTTACAGATTTAGATAGAGCTTGCCTAGACCTGTCTAACGACATCCTATTTGTATAGATCTTAGAAATAGGAACTCGAAAAACTTGATATTTAAATTAAATTTTTGGTAAATTTTCAACATTTTTGAGGTTTTTGTCGAATTACTCGACAACCCTTAACTTGGTAATTACAATTTATACATATTTAGATAGGTCTCTACAAGACCCATCTAGCGACACCTCATTTCTTTGGATCCGACCAAAACAAATCCAAAAAATCTTAACTTGGTAATTACAATTTATACATATTTAGATGATAGGTCTCTACAAGACTCATCTAGCGACACCTCATTTCTTTTTATATAGTGCGAGAGATACCGAGAAAAATAAAAACCTAACCTAACCTAACTCTGAACTAACCTAACTCTGAACTAACCTAACTCTGAACTAACCTAACTCTGAACTAACCTAACTCTGACCTAACCTAACTCTGCACTAACCTAACTCTGAACTAACCTAACTCTGAACTAACCTAACTCTGACCTAACCTAACTCTGACCTAACCTAACTCTGACCTAACCTAACTCTGACCTAACCTAACTCTGACCTAACCTAACTCTGACCTAACCTAACTCTGACCTAACCTAACTCTGACCTAACCTAACTCTGACCTAACCTAACTCTGAACTAACCTAAATCTGAACTAACCTAACTCTGACCAAACGAAATTTTTTATTCAGTATAGCCACTAATACCACCGTAGTCGTTTGCAAACATCTTATTAGAAGTTAGAAAAAAAAGTGCATTCATTTAGAAATTTTGTTAATTCTTAAAGATGTCGAAGGTTTTCATCGAATAACCTGAAAAACCCCTATTTTGGAAACCACGAATCTTACAGATTTAGATAGAGCTTGCCTAGACCTGTCTAACGACACCCTATTTGTATAGATCTTAGAAATAGGAACTCGAAAAACTTGATATTTAAATTAAATTTTTGGTAAATTTTCAACATTTTTGAGGTTTTTGTCTTATTACTCGACAACCCTTAACTTGGTAATTACAATTTATACATATTTAGATAGGTATCTACAAGACCCATCTAGCGACACCTCATTTCTTTGGATCCGACCAAAACAAATCCAAAAAATCTTAACTTGGTAATTACAATTTATACATATTTAGATGATAGGTCTCTACAAGACTCATCTAGCGACACCTCATTTCTTTTTATATAGTGCGAGAGATACCGAGAAAAATAAAAACCTAACCTAACCTAACTCTGAACTAACCTAACTCTGAACTAACCTAACTCTGAACTAACCTAACTCTGAACTAACCTAACTCTGACCTAACCTAACTCTGAACTAACCTAACTCTGAACTAACCTAACTCTGAACTAACCTAACTCTGACCTAACCTAACTCTGACCTAACCTAACTCTGACCTAACCTAACTCTGACCTAACCTAACTCTGACCTAACCTAACTCTGACCTAACCTAACTCTGACCTAACCTAACTCTGACCTAACCTAACTCTGACCTAACCTAACTCTGACCTAACCTAACTCTGAACTAACCTAAATCTGAACTAACCTAACTCTGACCAAACGAAATTTTTTATTCAGTATAGCCACTAATACCACCGTTGTCGTTTGCAAACATTTTATTAGAAGTTAGAAAAAAAAGTGCATTCATTTAGAAATTTTGGTAATTCTTAAAAATGTCGAAGGTTTTCATCGAATAACCTGAAAAACCCCTATTTTGGAAACCACGAATCTTACAGATTTAGATAGAGCTTGCCTAGACCTGTCTAACGACATCCTATTTGTATAGATCTTAGAAATAGGAACTCGAAAAACTTGATATTTAAATTAAATTTTTGGTAAATTTTCAACATGTTTGAGGTTTTTGTCGAATTACTCGACAACCCTTAACTTGGTAATTACAATTTATACATATTTAGATAGGTCTCTACAAGACCCATCTAGCGACACCTCATTTCTTTTTATATAGTGCGAGAGATACCGAGAAAAATAAAAACCTAACCTAACCTAACTCTGAACTAACCTAACTCTGAACTAACCTAACTCTGAACTAACCTAACTCTGAACTAACCTAACTCTGAACTAACCTAACTCTGAACTAACCTAACTCTGACCTAACCTAACTCTGACCTAACCTAACTCTGACCTAACCTAACTCTGAACTAACCTAACTCTGAACTAACCTAACTCTGACCAAACGAAATTTTTTATTCAGTATAGCCACTAATACCACCGTAGTCGTTTGCAAACATCTTATTAGAAGTTAGAAAAAAAAGTGCATTCATTTAGAAATTTTGTTAATTCTTAAAGATGTCGAAGGTTTTCATCGAATAACCTGAAAAACCCCTATTTTGGAAACCACGAATCTTACAGATTTAGATAGAGCTTGCCTAGACCTGTCTAACGACACCCTATTTGTATAGATCTTAGAAATAGGAACTCGAAAAACTTGATATTTAAATTAAATTTTTGGTAAATTTTCAACATTTTTGAGGTTTTTGTCTTATTACTCGACAACCCTTAACTTGGTAATTACAATTTATACATATTTAGATAGGTATCTACAAGACCCATCTAGCGACACCTCATTTCTTTGGATCCGACCAAAACAAATCCAAAAAATCTTAACTTGGTAATTACAATTTATACATATTTAGATGATGAGAAAAATAAAAACCTAACCTAACCTAACTCTGAACTAACCTAACTCTGAACTAACCTAACTCTGAACTAACCTAACTCTGAACTAACCTAACTCTGACCTAACCTAACTCTGAACTAACCTAACTCTGAACTAACCTAACTCTGAACTAACCTAACTCTGACCTAACCTAACTCTGACCTAACCTAACTCTGACCTAACCTAACTCTGACCTAACCTAACTCTGACCTAACCTAACTCTGACCTAACCTAACTCTGACCTAACCTAACTCTGACCTAACCTAACTCTGACCTAACCTAACTCTGACCTAACCTAACTCTGAACTAACCTAAATCTGAACTAACCTAACTCTGACCAAACGAAATTTTTTATTCAGTATAGCCACTAATACCACCGTTGTCGTTTGCAAACATTTTATTAGAAGTTAGAAAAAAAAGTGCATTCATTTAGAAATTTTGGTAATTCTTAAAAATGTCGAAGGTTTTCATCGAATAACCTGAAAAACCCCTATTTTGGAAACCACGAATCTTACAGATTTAGATAGAGCTTGCCTAGACCTGTCTAACGACATCCTATTTGTATAGATCTTAGAAATAGGAACTCGAAAAACTTGATATTTAAATTAAATTTTTGGTAAATTTTCAACATGTTTGAGGTTTTTGTCGAATTACTCGACAACCCTTAACTTGGTAATTACAATTTATACATATTTAGATAGGTCTCTACAAGACCCATCTAGCGACACCTCATTTCTTTGGATCCGACCAAAACAAATCCAAAAAATCTTAACTTGGTAATTACAATTTATACATATTTAGATGATAGGTCTCTACAAGACTCATCTAGCGACACCTCATTTCTTTTTATATAGTGCGAGAGATACCGAGAAAAATAAAAACCTAACCTAACCTAACTCTGAACTAACCTAACTCTGAACTAACCTAACTCTGAACTAACCTAACTCTGAACTAACCTAACTCTGACCTAACCTAACTCTGCACTAACCTAACTCTGAACTAACCTAACTCTGAACTAACCTAACTCTGACCTAACCTAACTCTGACCTAACCTAACTCTGACCTAACCTAACTCTGACCTAACCTAACTCTGACCTAACCTAACTCTGACCTAACCTAACTCTGACCTAACCTAACTCTGACCTAACCTAACTCTGACCTAACCTAACTCTGAACTAACCTAAATCTGAACTAACCTAACTCTGACCAAACGAAATTTTTTATTCAGTATAGCCACTAATACCACCGTAGTCGTTTGCAAACATCTTATTAGAAGTTAGAAAAAAAAGTGCATTCATTTAGAAATTTTGTTAATTCTTAAAGATGTCGAAGGTTTTCATCGAATAACCTGAAAAACCCCTATTTTGGAAACCACGAATCTTACAGATTTAGATAGAGCTTGCCTAGACCTGTCTAACGACACCCTATTTGTATAGATCTTAGAAATAGGAACTCGAAAAACTTGATATTTAAATTAAATTTTTGGTAAATTTTCAACATTTTTGAGGTTTTTGTCTTATTACTCGACAACCCTTAACTTGGTAATTACAATTTATACATATTTAGATAGGTATCTACAAGACCCATCTAGCGACACCTCATTTCTTTGGATCCGACCAAAACAAATCCAAAAAATCTTAACTTGGTAATTACAATTTATACATATTTAGATGATAGGTCTCTACAAGACTCATCTAGCGACACCTCATTTCTTTTTATATAGTGCGAGAGATACCGAGAAAAATAAAAACCTAACCTAACCTAACTCTGAACTAACCTAACTCTGAACTAACCTAACTCTGAACTAACCTAACTCTGAACTAACCTAACTCTGACCTAACCTAACTCTGAACTAACCTAACTCTGAACTAACCTAACTCTGACCTAACCTAACTCTGACCTAACCTAACTCTGACCTAACCTAACTCTGACCTAACCTAACTCTGACCTAACCTAACTCTGACCTAACCTAACTCTGAACTAACCTAACTCTGACCTAACCTAACTCTGACCTAACCTAACTCTGACCTAACCTAACTCTGACCTAACCTAACTCTGAACTAACCTAAATCTGAACTAACCTAACTCTGACCAAACGAAATTTTTTATTCAGTATAGCCACTAATACCACCGTTGTCGTTTGCAAACATTTTATTAGAAGTTAGAAAAAAAAGTGCATTCATTTAGAAATTTTGGTAATTCTTAAAAATGTCGAAGGTTTTCATCGAATAACCTGAAAAACCCCTATTTTGGAAACCACGAATCTTACAGATTTAGATAGAGCTTGCCTAGACCTGTCTAACGACATCCTATTTGTATAGATCTTAGAAATAGGAACTCGAAAAACTTGATATTTAAATTAAATTTTTGGTAAATTTTCAACATGTTTGAGGTTTTTGTCGAATTACTCGACAACCCTTAACTTGGTAATTACAATTTATACATATTTAGATAGGTCTCTACAAGACCCATCTAGCGACACCTCATTTCTTTTTATATAGTGCGAGAGATACCGAGAAAAATAAAAACCTAACCTAACCTAACTCTGAACTAACCTAACTCTGAACTAACCTAACTCTGAACTAACCTAACTCTGAACTAACCTAACTCTGAACTAACCTAACTCTGAACTAACCTAACTCTGACCTAACCTAACTCTGACCTAACCTAACTCTGACCTAACCTAACTCTGAACTAACCTAACTCTGAACTAACCTAACTCTGACCAAACGAAATTTTTTATTCAGTATAGCCACTAATACCACCGTAGTCGTTTGCAAACATCTTATTAGAAGTTAGAAAAAAAAGTGCATTCATTTAGAAATTTTGTTAATTCTTAAAGATGTCGAAGGTTTTCATCGAATAACCTGAAAAACCCCTATTTTGGAAACCACGAATCTTACAGATTTAGATAGAGCTTGCCTAGACCTGTCTAACGACACCCTATTTGTATAGATCTTAGAAATAGGAACTCGAAAAACTTGATATTTAAATTAAATTTTTGGTAAATTTTCAACATTTTTGAGGTTTTTGTCTTATTACTCGACAACCCTTAACTTGGTAATTACAATTTATACATATTTAGATAGGTATCTACAAGACCCATCTAGCGACACCTCATTTCTTTGGATCCGACCAAAACAAATCCAAAAAATCTTAACTTGGTAATTACAATTTATACATATTTAGATGATGAGAAAAATAAAAACCTAACCTAACCTAACTCTGAACTAACCTAACTCTGAACTAACCTAACTCTGAACTAACCTAACTCTGAACTAACCTAACTCTGACCTAACCTAACTCTGAACTAACCTAACTCTGAACTAACCTAACTCTGAACTAACCTAACTCTGACCTAACCTAACTCTGACCTAACCTAACTCTGACCTAACCTAACTCTGACCTAACCTAACTCTGACCTAACCTAACTCTGACCTAACCTAACTCTGACCTAACCTAACTCTGACCTAACCTAACTCTGACCTAACCTAACTCTGACCTAACCTAACTCTGAACTAACCTAAATCTGAACTAACCTAACTCTGACCAAACGAAATTTTTTATTCAGTATAGCCACTAATACCACCGTTGTCGTTTGCAAACATTTTATTAGAAGTTAGAAAAAAAAGTGCATTCATTTAGAAATTTTGGTAATTCTTAAAAATGTCGAAGGTTTTCATCGAATAACCTGAAAAACCCCTATTTTGGAAACCACGAATCTTACAGATTTAGATAGAGCTTGCCTAGACCTGTCTAACGACATCCTATTTGTATAGATCTTAGAAATAGGAACTCGAAAAACTTGATATTTAAATTAAATTTTTGGTAAATTTTCAACATGTTTGAGGTTTTTGTCGAATTACTCGACAACCCTTAACTTGGTAATTACAATTTATACATATTTAGATAGGTCTCTACAAGACCCATCTAGCGACACCTCATTTCTTTGGATCCGACCAAAACAAATCCAAAAAATTGCCCTCCCACCCTCCCTTTCTTCACTGGTTATATAGGGATTTAGACCAGGGATCGTCAACCGGTGGCATCGACCAAAAAATTTTTATAGGCATTTATTTTATTTTAATTTAATTCTAGTTTTAAAAATTTCCTATAGTTTTATAGTATTTGACTGAGGCACCTTACACCTCAAAAAATTAATAGAATGGCTCAAATTAGAGCATATATCTTATTTCATTTTATTGATTTATTCGCTTTTGAATTACTGACACTTACCCCCCTTTACAGGGTCAAACAGACACCCCAATTGACACACACCCCCCTGTACAGGGTTGACACACATTACACGTTTACACAGTACCCACATAACACATTACACCACACTCTCCCTCACAAACACACCATGTTCCAGATGCCACCGGCTTCCGGCGCCTCTACCTCGCCTTCCATAGTACTGGAAGCTGCCAAGACCTTTATTCGAAGACCCGGAACAACCGAAGGTCACTCGAAAAACGTGGACGCATACAAAAGGCAGCAGAACACCTAGGCTAGCCAGTCGAGTGACCACTTACTCCAGGAGGTGATAAAGACCTTTGAGGACATCCGGTCAAAGGTGCAACAATACTCTCAAATGAGGAAGGACATCAAAACCTACCTGGAGGTACAGTCGGATAAGGGTCTTCGAATTATTTTTGAGCTCAGCAAGCGGGTGAGGAGCTTGGAGGCGGCGGCGTCCTGGGCTTCTGCTGTAACAACAGCCGCAGTGTCCTCCGAATCCTCTGAAGGGGCAGGGGAGTACTGAAGAGGCTGGCAGATATGGAGGGCAACATCTACCACTAGATTAGTGAGTCGCATCAAAAGCAGCAATTAACAGACATCAACGAAAGAAACGACGGCCGAGGCGGTGATCAGCTCGAACAGCTTTTCGAGAAGATCGAAGAGACCCAGGTCGATATCGACAAAGCGACCGAGGGTATGATAACATAAACATAAATAAACATAACTTTATTTTTTGAAAATAAAACCTAATACATTCTGGAGAGGACTGTCGTAAGTAACTTACATTATTTACATTTAAGTTCACTCCACTGTGAAGATTATACATTTTATTTCCATAGGTTATTAGTAGTATGTTCCGTACCTTCCGAACTAGTGGATACTGTATCTCAGAAGGTAACAGTTCATCGGTGTTAGTAATATTCCAATTTACAAATACGTGGAGATAGTACATTTGTTACATGACTAAATCATTAGTTTAAGAATGTAAGTATAGCATTAGTGAGTATTAGTAACAAATTGACCCTTTTTAATTTAATATTAGATTACAACCTACAGTGTCAAGTAAGGATTCGGTGGCGTCATAATTTAGGAATCCCAGGTAACTAAAAACAGCGCGTTTGCAGTTTCTTACTGTTAAATTAGGAAGATGTAGTTTTTTTCTAGCAAGTCTATTATAAAGGAAAGACCCAAGAAACAAAATAAATCTTTGCGCAAAAGTTGTTCTGCACAGCGGAGCCGAGAAAACTCTGTCTTTGCGCCGCTTATTATTAAGAGATGCCACACCGCAGGAATGTTTGTGTTGGACTAGGGCAGTTTGTATAATAAATAGTTGTCTTACGGAAAGAGTCATAGAAATTTCGTACAGCTCTGATGTTGGAAACATAAATTGGTTAAAGTGCATTATTTTAAGTACAGCACGCTGTGCCCCTTCTAACTGTAGAAGAGTGTTTTTAGTGCAGCCGCCCCAACAAATAATACAGTATATGAATGCACTCACAAAGTACTTGATAAATACATTTTAACTGTTGTGTCTGGCAAAGGTATCGCACTGTTCTGAATATAAAATGAATTTCCTAATACGTGAAGAAAGGCTATAAACGTGTTCTTTAAAATTTAAATTACTGTCAAGCTGTATTCCTAAATATTTGATTGATGTTACCGAGCTGATTGTAGGGCAACTACACGATGTATTGGTTACTTGCAGGTTTTGGCTATTACAATAGTGTAATTTACTATTGCACTAAGCACACTGCCCTGTGGAACACGAAACGTTACACTTTCTTTGGTCGTGCTTTGATACTCGTCCACTTGTATTATTCGGGTTCTGTCTGTTAGATAGTCAGTGAGGAGGTCTAGTGGTTTTCCACGGATTTCTATTTGGTTTACCTTATTAATTGGTATGAGTATTGAAACAGTATCAAAAGCCTTTGATAAGTCTAAAAATATAGCCAAACACTTTTCCTTGGCATCTAGAGCTTTTGTAATATGTGACGTCAATGCGAAAATTGCTTCCTGTGTGGAAATGTTTCTACAAAAACCGAATAGATTTTTTGAAATTAGTATTTTATTCTCTAAGTAATTTCTTACTCTATTATTAATAGCCATTTCAATTATTTTAGATAAGCCTGATAAGCAGCAAGATGGGTTTGTAATTTATTATGTTAGATTTGTCTCCTTTTTTAAATATTGGGATAATTTTGGACATTTTTAAAGGTTCGAGAAAGGATCCACTATCAAAACACGCATTGCACAAAATTGATATAGGGTAAGCCAAAACATCAATTCCGATTTTATAAATATTGACTGGAATTCCATCCCAGCCGGTGCTAAAACTGTTTTTCAAAGACTTAATGTTTTTTTTTAATCTCATTTTCGTCAGGTGGTAGCATGGCAAATGAGTGTTAAGAGCTCGGTAATTTATTGACTGCCTCCGCAAGATCGTGTTCATTACAATAGGGTAGTTGACAGTATCGTAAATAAATACTGATGTATCCTTCATTAAAACAAATATTACGAAATAGCTCGAAAAATATAATAGTTACAGCTTTTCATTTCTATTACAAATTTAAATTTAATAACCATTGAAATATATTACTCAATTGAGTAATCTAAAACAGTGACGTCACAAGTTAGTTTTTAGTACATTTTTCATACAAAGTTATCGTTTTGACAGATCATAAAAAGTAACTGATTTGACTAAGGTGTCAACTACCCTATTGAGCCTATGAAGGATCACCTTTGCTAAGTTTAAGCCTACGCCAGCAAAATAATTGTTTATGTTATTTAGTGAATCTATAGGTGTTTTTTCGAAGGTTAGTAATTCCGGTGTATTACTTATGTTTTTTAGAAAGTTGCAGATGTCTTTTATTAAATTACATCGTGCTTATACTTTAAAAATTGTGTTTTAAGTTTTTTATAATCCTGTTGCAAGTATTTCTATAGCGTAGGTATGTCATTTTTAAATATGACATTCCCTGGATCAGATTTTAGTTTTAAATGTAGTCTATGTCTATTATGTATACATCGAATTACTCCTGGCGTTATCCAAGGTTTAATTTTGCGTAATTTACGGTTGACCCTCAAAATGGAAGTATGTGTACTAATTAATTCCTGTAAGTTATTGATAAATGAGTTTATATTAACTGTTACGTCCTCGTCTGTAAGTAATTCATGCCAGTTGATTTTTGTAAGTGTGGTTCGAATAGCGGTATAGTTTATTTTTTTACAGAACTATTTTTCTTGTATAATATGCTTAGGCGCTTTATTTAATGATAAAATTATGCAATTATGGTCTGTTATTGTATGCAGAGCCAACACTCGGTAAATACAATTATATCCAGATCAAAATTTAATTTAGTCCTGTAAGTAGTAAAGTTATCATAGTTGTGGTTTAGGCTTCGGATGTTCTGCATAATAATGTTGAAGCTTTTACTGGAGATATTTAATGATTTTTCATTTTTTACGGCACGGCACGGCAGGTATCCGGCTGTAGTATGCGTAGCGTTTTAGGCATGTTACTGTTGTCTATTTCGGCAATCAAATTGTTTGTAGCCATTAGAATGATAAAAATCTAATAATAGCTTAATTATAATAGAAACAAAGAAAAAAAAAAGGTATGCAGTTAAGACATTGAAGTTAAAGTATCATGATCACGTATGTACATTGCCGGGGACTTCTCGTCTTTTCTGGTGTAGATACGTCCATTCTTTATCCAGACGAATTTATATCCCGCTTTCTTTGCTCTTCTTCTTGCGGCAGCATGTAAAACTTTGTTTGCTGGGCTATGGTGTTCAGACACATACCCTGGCACTGGCTTGCCCCCGTAGCCCAGATGATGACTATTCAGTTCAGGATCCTGGTGTTTATTAAACTTAATTGTTGCTAAGAGCATGCTGTAGCGTGTGGCACAGTAAAATAATAAGCATAGTAAAATAATCTTATTTGTGAGAGGCGCCAACCTGAATACTTCTAGCAATTCATAGGAAGTGAACTTCTAGTTTCAAAGGTGACGTCACGGCGTAGTTGGCCCAGGGGTAGACCGACCAATCTACACACCGATGTCCGATGCTTCAAATCTCACCTTCCACAGGTTCTTTTCTGACTTCAATATCTTCAATACCATCCAGTAACGCACTGTCGTTGAGCGGGAGGTCCGACACACGACATTATGGCCGCGGCTGTATATGGCAAATGTCCCAAGTAAGAGTAGGAGAGACCGACGAAAGCACAATTTACCAAAAACTTTAGAGTATCTATAATTGAAATGAAATTTAAACACGAATAACTTTCACAAGACCACTCTCCACGAATGTGAGCGAGGAACTTGATTGAGGAGCTAATAGTGCGTGCGCAGTCCCAACTCGAAGACCTGGTTGGGACTGTCGCTAGGGACATAGTTATTGAGAAAAAGACGCACATCATCGAGGCTAATATCCGAGAGGTTATTACCCGAGAGCGTCCCGGAACCGGTCCCGAAGACTTACGCCAGTGTCGCAGCAACCAAGCCGGGGCGAACCGGGGACGATCCTGCACTCGGTGGTCGTCACGTCCAAGAATGAACTAGACACCGGGGAGCAGGTCATGGAGCGACTGAGGAAGGCTGCGGACGAGGACGAGGGATGGCTGAGAGTGGAGAAGTGAAAAGCCAAGGACAGGAAAGTAATAATAGGATACAAAACGGAAGAAGACGAAAATAAGTCTCAAAAAAGGAAAAGATCTCGTGGCGGAAGAAATAAAAAACAAGGATCCCCTTACTGGTACTGTACAGCGTCCAAAAGAACCAGACGGACGAGGACCTGCTGAAGACCCTGAGGTGTAGGAATCTAACACCAGACCAAGACAGGCTGATAGTGCTATACAGGAGGAGAGCAAAGAATCCCTACACGTGCCACGTGGAGCTCAGGGTCTCCCCGGCGGTTTGGTCTCGTGCCCTAGACATAGGGAGGCTGCATCTTGACCTGCAACCGATTAAAGTTGCGGACCAATCTCCCTTAGTGCAGCGCTCCCTGTGTCTGGGATATGGGCACAGCAGGAAGTTCTGCACCACAACAGAACCCAATTGCAACCATTGTGGCGGGCCTAACCTAAGAGCCGAATGTTCAGACGTTGCCAGTGGTGCAGAACTTAACTGTTGCAACTGCCAGGTGGGGAAGCTGAGCAGCACGGGGCACAACGCGTTCAGCGCCGAGTGTCCAATCCGCAATAAGTGGGACTATCTGGCGAGATTAACTACGGCATACTTGTGACACACTCAATCATACACACACGAAACAGAAACATTCACACACACATAGATTTTGAAAGTATATAGTGAATATATATGGAGATATTATAACACGCACACAAACACTGGACACGCACACACAACTAAAAGGAACAGCATAATAAATGATTCACGACCAAGATTACAATCTATACAACTAAATAAAATTGGAGTGTCTGTTTGTAATATTACAATAACCGCTTTTTACTAAATGCGTATGTATGTATACACGGTACATATACGAAAACTGTAGTTAAAAAATTTTTTGTCTGTCTGTCTGTCTGTCTGTTTGTTCCGGGTAATCTCTGGAACGGCTGGACGGATTTTGACGGGACTTTCACTGGCAGGTAGCTGATGATCCGGGGAGTAACTTAGGCTACTTTTTTTAGACTAACTTTGTCGCGCGGCGTTACTCGCGGTACAACGATGACCGCGGGTAACGCCGCGGGGTTCAGCTAGTAATTGTATATATTTAAGCATATATCTAGACAAATAAATAAAATTGGAGTGTCTGTTTGTAATATTAAAAGACCCGCTTTTTACTTAATGCATATGTATGTATACACGATACATATACCAAAAATGTAGTTAAAAACTTTTTTGTCTGTCTGTCTGTCTGTGTGTCTGTTTGTTCCGGGTAATCTCTGGAACGGCTGGACGGATTTGGACGGGACTTTCACTGGCAGGTAGCTGATGACCCGGGGAGTAACTTAGGCTACTTTTTTTAGACTAACTTTGTCGAGCGGCGTTACTCGCGGTACAACAATAACCGCGGGTAACACCGCGGGGTTCTGCTAGTATATATATATATATATATATAGATATACATATATATATATATATATATATATATATATATATATATATATATATATATATATATATATATATATATATATATATATATATATATATACATTGTTGCTAACAAAGGTGGAATTAATGCTTACAATAAAAAACACATTCAGACAGGAACATCACATATAGGCACATTGATTATACACACGTAGATTACATACAAACACTGAACATGTACACAAAACAAAATACACAAAGTCACAAATGCCATGATCTCAAAGATAAGGAAACCACAAATAAAATACACCTGGAGAACAAACCTAGAAATGATTATAAAGTAAATTCAAATAAAGAGAAAGTATAACTACAAAGAAAACTAAAAATGAATAGCATCAAATAGAAAATAACCTCAAATAAAACAATATACATAAATAGTATAATAACAGAAAATAAGTTTCAGAAATAACACTATACTATAATAAAAGAGAAGTAAAGAAACCAGTATAATACCTTGACAATCAATTAAAAATTTACATGATCATTAACTAACTTAAGAAAAATTTTGCAATGTTTTTTCTGTTGTCTTTTTTCTAGTACCTTGAGTCTATTTTCAGCGATAGTACGTGAATTTCCTGCCTTACAGGGAGGATCTGCGTCTCTAAACGGTAATCTGACTACATACCTTCCCTTGCGGTCTCTCTTTGTTGTCGTAATATAAAGCTCTTCGCATTTCTTCTCTTCAGGTGTAAGTATTTTCTCAGAACTAATTACCTTTTTTTTTTTATGTTTGACCCTGCCAAAATGACTCTACTCTGCCTGATGGAAAGCATGAGTAGAATCCAAGAGTGGTGGTCACCATACTGCGAATGCAGACAATGCAACAATGCAGCATGGTGACCCACACCATGGCGGGCTAGTGATGCTTCTGCATCATTGGGCGTCCGGTCTCGCACTCACCAACGAAACACGACAGCATGATCGCTGTCATTTTACGTTGATTTTCTGTGCGAGGGTACTCCACCTTCCTTAGCAAGGTACCTCTTCAACTTCCCAAAACTTTCTCAAAAGTTCATCTTCTCTTACCTGAGCATGCATGACGTTTATCCTATTTGAGTTGTACCATGCTTCAGAGTTCACTGTACCAGACAGGATCCAGCCTATCAGCCTAAAGCAGTGTTTTGGGCTATAAGATTATTAGAAGGACTTTTTAGCATAACCGACCTAATAATGCCACAATAAACATCAGCACCTAAAAGAATGTCAATTTTATTAGGGGTGTTGTAACCTGGATCTGCTAACTGTAAGTCTGTAACACCTACCTAATTTAAATTTGTATGAATGATACGCTCAGGCAATTGTCCGGTGATCTTGCTAAGTATATAAGCATTTACCTTCATTTTAAATTCTGGCTGAATACGAGATTGGATGTTGACCTGTACCATGTTAATAATCATGGCTGAACTTTGACCACCCAGACCCGACACGAAACCTTGAATTGGTATCTTTTTTAGTCTAAGGGCTTGAACTGTGGCTTCTGTAATAAAGCACGCTTGTGAGGCTTTTATTAGCGCTGTGGCTAGTAAGTAAGTGACAAGCATGAAACTATCGGTTTAGACTCAGTCGTTGAACTAGCGCTACTGATAGTTCGTTTTGTTGTGGCTTGTCTATTATTATATGAATCCTGGTCAAGATGTAAGAGAGAATGATGTCGCTTCTGACAAAGTCTGCAAGTGGTTGACTTTTTACAATCACGTACGGTATGATTGCCACCTAAACAGTTGAAGCAGATGTTGTTTTGTAACACAAACTTACGCCTAATCTCTATAGGTTCTTTAACGAATCCTTTGCAGAAACAAAGTTTGTGTTGGTCTGACCAGAATTCACATCTGACCTTTATTGAACTAGTTGCCATCAATGCCTTTGAACTATGAGCATTTGAACTTATGCCACTGACCTGATGAACTGTACCCTTTTTTGAACTTGGCTCTAAGCATTCTAGAGCGCGATAACGATTTTCGATAAAAACCAATAAATATATACATATAATTGTACTCACAAATTCACTTTTGACACAAACACTACTCGTTGACTCCGGAGTAGCGCCCTCTTGTGGGCGCTGGTTGATCTGCAAGCAGCTTCCGATGATACGGTCTGCTAACCTGGTCGTGATGTCCTGTGTTGTGCTGGATACTGCACGTCGTCTGTGGCAGCAATGTTGAGCTAACTCGCAGCGGCTGACTCGCCAACAACCACGACAGACGTAGCTGCCGCTGCTGCGGTGAGCGTGTACTGTGGAGTGTCGTGCAGCGATCCACTGCGAGCTACACGAGGGGCGATGCCAACGGTGACAGCGTGAAATAGTCCCTACCCGGCGCGTAGGACCAATGTTTGATACCAAGCGTGGTATCGTTGGATTGTCACACGTGACACTAGTAGGGATTTAAATAAAACTACTGGGCACTGTTCTGTGGGTTCGTAAGACTCCACGGTTTAATTGGCAATCGCCTTGAACTAAACACCAGTCTTGTTCACTAATACACAATGCTTATAAACCTTAAATACTAACACATTTAACACAACGATAGCGCGATCTAAGTTTTTGTAACAGCTCCATCTAGGGAGCAGAAAGGAACTAATTCATCAACTTGTCTTTAATCGTACTATGTTGATGTTGGTCTCGAACACTCTCTATTACTATTAGAAATTTGCCATTAAGTATTGATAATTGTAACTCAAATTGTAATTATCGCTTTTTTTATTGAAATAATGTCTTTTGCATTTATGAAAATTGTCTGGATTTTAAAAGAGACGTTGAGTTTGTTTCGTCCTTTCTTCTCAGGTCTAGTCCAGTTAGGAAAGGCCGAACTCATATGCTCAAAAAAAGTTTAACTTGCAAAAGTGTTTATACCACCTAATTGCAGAATAAATGATTTCATTTCCGGCG
This sequence comes from Spilosoma lubricipeda, assembly GCA_905220595.1. NCBI lineage: Eukaryota > Metazoa > Arthropoda > Insecta > Lepidoptera > Erebidae > Spilosoma > Spilosoma lubricipeda. The sequence goes on from HG992278.1 coordinate 79,489, forward strand.
ACAGCGGAGCGGGGGGCGCCTTATGGTCACGCTGCAGCGCCCTTCGGCGGCTCCAGCGACAGCGGAGCGGGGGGCGCCTTATGGTCACGCTGCAGCGCCCTTCGGCGGCTCCAGCGACAGCGGAGCGGGGGGCGCCTTATGGTCACGCTGCAGCGCCCTTCGGCGGCTCCAGCGACAGCGGAGCGGGGGGCGCCTTATGGTCACGCTGCAGCGCCCTTCGGCGGCTCCAGCGACAGCGGAGCGGGGGGCGCCTTATGGTCACGCTGCAGCGCCCTTCGGCGGCTCCAGCGACAGCGGAGCGGGGGGCGCCTTATGGTCACGCTGCAGCGCCCTTCGGCGGCTCCAGCGACAGCGGAGCGGGGGGCGCCTTATGGTCACGCTGCAGCGCCCTTCGGCGGCTCCAGCGACAGCGGAGCGGGGGGCGCCTTATGGTCACGCTGCAGCGCCCTTCGGCGGCTCCAGCGACAGCGGAGCGGGGGGCGCCTTATGGTCACGCTGCAGCGCCCTTCGGCGGCTCCAGCGACAGCGGAGCGGGGGGCGCCTTATGGTCACGCTGCAGCGCCCTTCGGCGGCTCCAGCGACAGCGGAGCGGGGGGCGCCTTATGGTCACGCTGCAGCGCCCTTCGGCGGCTCCAGCGACAGCGGAGCGGGGGGCGCCTTATGGTCACGCTGCAGTGCCCTTCGGCGGCTCCAGGGACAGCGGGGCGAGGAGCGGGGCGAGGGGCGAGGCGAGGGGCGGGGCTAGCGGGGCGCGCGGCGGCGGCAGCGCGGCGCGCAGTTTGCGCCAGAACCAGGCGTCACCCCAGCGCACGTAGGTGTTGGCGGCGAGGTAGCGGCGCAGCTCGGGGTCCAGCGGCAGGCGCGCCGGCTCGTCCAGCAGCACCACGACGAGGCGCGGCTCGGCGTCGCGCAGCGCGGCCGCGTGCGCCTCGCGAAACTCGGCGCGCGCCCAGGCCGAGCGCAGGAAGTGCGCCGACACCACGGCCAGCGTGCGCCGCGAGCGCCGCACCGACGCCGCGATCTGCGCCGGGATCCACGCGCCCGGCGCCCAGTCGCGGAAGTGCACGCACACGCGGTAGCGCGGCTCCAGCCCCGCCAGCAGCTCCGTCACCACCTCCGAGTCGAGGTGTGAGAACGACACGAACACGTCGAAGGGCCGCACGTCGGCGGGCTCGGCGCGCGGCGGCAGCACGCCGAGTCGGCGCAGCGCACCCTTGAGCCGCGCGCGCGTGGAGCGACGCGCCAGCAGCGCCGCCGCCAGCGCCGCCAGCAAGAGTGGCAGCGCGAGCGCGGCGGCCGGCACGGCGCCGGGGCCCGCGCACTGCGGCAGACTCAGCGGCGAACCGCCTGCACAGCGCAGGTCTTCGAAGTTCTTGACGAGGTCGCGGCGGCGCAGCAGCGCGGCGAGGCCGGGCGCGTTGTCGCAGTCGCACGAGAGCGAGTTGTTCGCGAGCCAGAGGCGCCCGTCGGCCGGCAGCGCGTCCACGACGGCCGGGTCGAGCGAGGCGAGCGGATTGCCTCGGAGATCCAGCGCCTGCGGAGACGACGCCGATTTAACATTCGCGTTCCGAGTTACCGCGGTCGATCTCTACGCGCGTCGCCTCTATGAAGATTCGTCCAGTTCGATCCACTCTCCGGGTGAATAGGACGTGTTAACAGCAAATTATTAAAGCATCTTACTGTTGTTTACTACATAGATACCGGTTTAGGCCGGAGCGCGCGAGCGCACCTGGTGTTATTGCGTTTTGAACTTTATACAATATGAGTGAACGTGTAGTTGAGCATGACGGTACAAGGGCTGATTGTAATATAAGTATGGACGGTAGCAGTATAGAGGATGAGGTTCTAACACAGAATGAAACTAATAATTGTGATGAAATCAACAACAGAGAGGCAGATTGGATTTTGAGCGGAGGAGAAAAAAGAAGGAAAAGTGAAAAAAATGATATTTGTATTACAAGCACAGAAAAATTACCAAAACAATTTACGTTTGCTAAATTATTTCAAAAGGAAAATATAGAGGGAATACATTCTATTAAATATATCAATGCGTATAAAATAATCGTATCTTTCGAGGACTTACCAAGTGCCGAGAAACTCATAACTTGTCAAAGTTTTAAAGATAAGGGATGGAAAATATACAAGACATGGGAAGTGGGTGTAACATATGGCATCATAAGAAACATTGATCTGGAATTATCGGAAAGTGAGTTATTGTCTTCTATTAAAAGTATGAATGATTGTGAGATTTTATCAGCTAAAAGATTAAATCGGAGAGATCCGGAATCTGGTTGGATACCTACTGAGACCGTGCGTATATGTATAAAAGGAAGCTCGCGTCCGCAATATATTAAGATGATTAATATCAGAATAAAAGTAGAACCTTTCGTCTTTCCGGTAACTCAATGCTCCCGATGTTGGCGTTTCGGCCACCCCTCAAAATATTGCCCGTCTATAAAAATAATCTGTCCAAAATGTGGCCAAGACCACGCGAATTGTGAAACAACTACTTTTCGATGTGTAAATTGTAAAGAAAGTCATATGTCACTAGCTAAGTCTTGTCCTGTTTATATAAAGGAAAAAAAGATAAGAAATTTGATGTCAGATTTCAACTGTACATACCGTAAAGCATTAGACATTTATATACCTCCGTTCTCATCACGACCCTACGTACAAAATCAAACTGTCACTCCTAGCAAGGTTACAAATAGGACGGTTGTCGCAGAAAATCAGCCATCAACATCATATGCAGCGGTTACAGCGAATACACATAGAAAAACAAATAATGTTGATGTCAGGGATAGAACTAATCAGCTTAGACAAAATCCTTTTAAGAGGAAGAAGTGTAACTCATCGGATCAAATAACATTTGAACCAAATTGGTCATCATCGGAGTCGGACGCGGGTGCGTGTGGCGGTATGTCCTCCGTCGCAGGCGAATGCATTGCGACTGAGGAGCGCCCGCAGGCGCGCGCTCGCCGTCCCCGCCGGTACCGCCGATCATCAATGACAAATGAAGATGTAAACAAACGCATATCCTATATAAATGAACCACAAATCGATGTATCTGGTTCCGATGAACGTAGAAAACAATCTAATCCTAACTTATTTTCTAAGGATAATGAATCATTCAAATCGCTACTCAACAGAATTAAAAACCTAATTTTTTCGAAAAAATATATTTGGACTAAAAAAATAAAAATGATTATAAATGTATCTGTAGAATGGTGCCTATCTAATTTTTTGCACACTATTACTAACATAACCATATTCGAAAATCTGTTTCATACTTTTGTAAATAATAAAAATGGCTAATAAGGTAACGTTAAATGTTTTACAGTGGAATGCGCAAAGTGTAAGACCTAAACGTTTGGAATTTGAACAATTATTAATACAAGAAAAAATTCACATAGCTGCGGTAAGTGAAACCTGGTTGAATCCTAGTACTAACTTTAAATTAAAGAATTATCGTACCTTTAGAGTGGACAGAGAGGATCACTATGGAGGTGTTTGCATTATTAGTCACAATTCAATTCAGGCGCAACCATGTCGTTTTGAGCATCCTAATGGGGACATACAGATTGTTCATATTAAGATTTTTAATTGTAAGAACATAGAAAATATAATCTCTGTTTATTGTCCTCAATGGGTTAATACAAATAGACATGATTGGGACATTATATTTTCACAATTTCATTTTAAGACCTTGATTTTGGGAGACTTTAATGCGCACCATTTTACGTGGTCATACAAGACTGATAATCGGGGTTCTCAAATTTACGATTCAATAGCGGATTGTAGTTTAGTTTGCCTGAACGATGGCAGCCATACTCGTGTTAAGTTGGTAGCGGGTTCAGTGCAGAAAAGCTCTCCTGATATTTCTCTAGCTTCTTCTGATATTACATGTCTTCTGAACTGGAGAGTTATCAATGAATCTCTGGGAAGTGATCACCTAGTTATTTGTATAAGTACTACATCCTCTTCTAATCCACATCTTATCAAAAAGCGTAACTTTAAAGCTGCAGACTGGGAATCTTATAAATCTTGTCTTGAGAGTAAATTTTTAAATTTTGTTATTTTAAATGAACGTGGGCCCCAGTATTTATATGATGAGTTTATCAACCATATAAATCAAACTGCAAATGATTTTATCCCTTTAAATAAAATATCCATAAATCCCATGAGTAATTTCACCCCAAAACCATACTGGACTCCCGAATTATCCCACTCAGTAGCTAAAAGAAGACTAGCCTTATCTACGTTTAGGAAAAATCCAACACCTTCTAACCTAGCCCTTCTTAATCAACGTATTAAAGAGTCCCAGAATCTTATTAAAAAGGCATCAAAGAAGTGTTGGCAAAGATTTTGTGATAGCTTACATGAGGTTTCTTCTGTAAGTGAAATGTGGAGGAAAATGAAGTGGATGAAAGGAAACTTAACTCATAGTTCCTTTATAGATCCAAATAAAAGTGAGTCGTTATTGGTAAGTTTATGTCCTTCATATGTTCTAAATCGTAAACCTAATTTCACTTCTAGCAACTATTTTTTAGAAACCGAAATTACTTTACATGAACTCGAAACTTGTATTAATGCAAGCGATACGGCACCAGGTTGGGATGATATATCATTTTCAATGATAAAAAATTTACCGAGAAATGGAAAGAGAGTATTGTTATCCCTATACAATATATTTTTATCTACAGGTTTCACTCCCCATCAGTGGCGAGATATCAGTGTTGTTCCTATTCCGAAGCCTGGACGTGATCCTACTCTCATTAGCTCCCTTAGACCGATCAGTTTAATTTCCTGTGTCTGCAAGATTTTTCATTCAATCTTAAATAGGAGATTGGAGTGGTTTTTTGAAAGAAACAGGTTATTTTCAGAAGAAACCGTTGGTTTTAGAAGATCAAAGTCTAGTTTGGATAGTCTCACACTTTTAGTTACGCGGATTCAATCAGGTTTCTCTAGAGATTTTATGACCTTGGGATGTTTCCTTGATATCGACAATGCCTACAATAATATAGATATTGATGTGCTACTAACTATTTTAGATAAAATTGGTGTTGGTACCAAAATATGCAATTACCTATGGAATTTCCTTAGTGTAAGAAATTTAAAAATTAAATACGAAAATAGTTTTATTAGCCGCACTACTGGTCGAGGACTAGCACAGGGCGATCTACTGTCCCCATTGTTATTTAACGTTGCAACATATAATAAATCCATAACTGGAGTTTTTGTATCTCAATATGCCGATGACTTCGCCTTGTACATTTCTTGTTCCGAAAGAAACTTAGTAGACAGTCGTAACTCTCTTCAGCAAGCACTAGATTCCTTATTGAGGTCATTGGCATGTTTGGGATTAAGTGTTTCCCCTTATAAAAGTAAAATGTGTATTTTTAAAAAGGGTAATAATAGGAATACTTGTACTATCTCAATAGACAATTTACCATTGGAAGAAGTAGCCACAGTAAAATATTTGGGAATGTGGTTGGACCGATCTCTAAAATGGTCTAAACACATCAATGAACTGTATGAGAAAGCACATAATTTTCTAAATATTTTAAAAGTACTAGTTGGCCCGGGATGGGGTGTACACCCTAAACATTTAAGACGACTGTATATATCACTCATTAGAAGTCGCTTAGATTACGGGAGTTTTTTGTATGATAGTTCTTGCAAATCAAAATTATACAAACTTGATAAAATTCAGAATGAAGCTATGCGTATAATTGGAGGTTTCGTTAAGAGCACTCCCATCCACGTAATGGAGAGTGAGCTATGTATCGCACCTTTAGAATTTCGCCGAATATTTCTTGGGGGTAAGTTTTGGCTTAAATCTATGTCTTTAACTAATAATAACACAGTTAAGGTAATAGAGGAATTAAACACACTTGTTTCGCATAGATACTGGAGACGCAAAAGAATTCCAATTCTTGTTGTTATAAATTCCACTTTTAAGGACATTAATATAGATTCACGGATGTGTTTAGAAATGTATTCATTGGATTATTGGATTAACTGGTATAACTTAAATGATATAGTGAAGTGTAATATAGAAAGTGTCCGTATTGCGAAGAGATGTTACAATCCTAGTGTACTACGTGAAAACTGTTCCTTATATCTTGAAAACAAATATTCTGAGTATTATAAAGTGTTTACCGATGGATCCAAAGAAAATTGTTTGTATATGGGGGCTGCATTTTATGACCCTCAAATTAATGTATGTTTGAAATTGAGATTGGTTCACAATATGTCCATAACTTCTCTCGAATTGATTGCGATTTCTGAAGCCCTAGCATATATTAAATCAATAAATGCCAACAAGTTTGTAATTTTAACAGACTCTAAAAGTGCTCTTCAACATGTGGCTCGGTGTACCTCTTACAGAAGAGGCATGCCGATAGCTTACGAAATTATTAATTTACTTTTTGAATTAAAATCTAATTCAAAAGAAATTATCCTGCAATGGATTCCCTCACACATCGGGCTATCAGGTAACGAAGAAGTGGACATATTGGCAAAACAAGCTTGTAGTGATGGCTTAGTTCCTTCCTTCCCCTGTGGACTCTGCACTGAGCAGACGTATCTACAAACTATTGTAAATCTTTCTTTATTCATAAATAAATACGTAAATAACAAAATTAAAACAAGTGTTGTACCAGGAGAACATAACGCAGTGGAGACGTGTCGGCCGGTGACAAGGAACATCACGCGTGAGAAAAAGACGATTATATGCACGTGAGTCATCCGAATCCATTCGCTCCGATTAACCTACGCCCCAGGACACGCCTAAGGGTCGTGCCCCGCCCACTTGCGCTTACGCACGCAGTTCCTTACATTATCTTTGGAGCAATCTGCGTTAGAGTGATACAGCATCGATTTAATTCTCTCAGGAGCTAACAAATAAATATTACAAAAACTTTATTTGCATCACAAGTAGATAAATAAAATACTGTAATTAACTATGTCAGTCCAACGTTCTCCTCCTAGTACGGCGCTTGGGACTGATGTTCCAGCCATACACTATAGCTCGGATTCTGCCTTAAACAAACTGGACAAAGACACACAGGATAGTTACTTTATTCAAACAAAGCGCCAAAAACGGTCCTTAGAGGAGCAACCTTCCTCTTCCTTGTTGGAAATAAAGAATATGTTTATTGAGATCAAGTCACAACAAGATCAAAAATTTGAAATGCTTTCGAATACCCTGGATTCAATTCAGTCCCAAAATTTAGAGATTCATAAATCAATCGCTGTATTAACATCTCAACATCAAGATCTTCTTATAAAGGTAGTCAATGTAGAAAAAGAAAATCATGAGTTCAGAAACCGTATAATCTCCCTTGAAAACCAGCTCGACCGCTACGAAAAAAAGTCGTGTTCTACGACCTTGGAAATTCGCAATATTCCTAGGCAGGATACTGAAAATAAGAAGTCACTGATCGGTATTGTCCAAAAAATTGGCTTGTCAACAGGACTCGAAACTCCAATTCATGAATCCGAAATACGCGATATACACAGATTGAAGACAGAGACTATAGTGGTAGATTTCACCACAACAGGCCGAAAGGAAACAGTGATATCGAAAGTATTAGCATTTAATAGATCAAAACGTGACAAGAAGGACATGCAACTGAACACATCTCATTTAAAGATACCTGGTGAGATTCGTTCAGTGTATGTCTCGGAGTTCCTTACAATCAAAACCAGAAAATTGTTCTTCCTCGCCCGCCAGTTAGTTAAAAATAACAAACTGGTCGCCTCGTGGACATCCTACGGAAAGTTGTTTATTAAAAGAGAGGAGAACTCCAAACCTGTAAAAGTCGAGTCGGAGACTGACTTAAACATGGTCATCTTGTGACTCGAGTTACTATATTTTTGTTCTTTATATTTTTTATTTTTGGTTTATTTTTTAAGCTTTTCATATTTCATAACTTATAACGCAATTATTTTATTAACTTTGTTTTTGATAATTGTTTTCTGCTCCTATTTATTGTCAAATTCTCGAAAAGGAGCTTATGTAACTCTTAACCTTTCATACATTCACCAAGCACAACACACATTAACCCTATACACCCCAACAAAGCGAGCTGTTAAGTCAAGTCTTAAGTTATGTTTAAGATCACACAAGGTGTGTCCAGAATCCAGTTTTTATCATATTTACCAAATGTATAGTCATGCAATTGTCGTGACTATACGACACAGTATTTCTTCTATCTTTCAATGCATGACATAGAAAATCTAAATTCGGATCTGGACAGCATTAATGTGGCCGAAACGGTTGTCTGTGACGTGGCTGATGCGTCTCAATTTGTAAATTCACATAATACTCTAAAGATTTTGACCCAAAACATCCGGAGTATATCTCGTAACTTGCCCAGCCTTTGCACACTCCTCCAAAGATCTGGTCTGAGTTGGGATATTTTAATCCTAACAGAATGTTTTCTTCCATCGACGAGTTGTATACCAGTGCTAGATACCTTCAACCAAGTGTCTACAACTCGTAATTTAACTAAAAATGAAGGTGTTGTAATATATTACAACCCACAGCTTACTATTACCACCGATGAACCACAACTTAGTGATGCCAACTGCCTACTCTTAAAAGTAAATCCAGACATTTGTATTGTTGGTATTTATCGCCCACCAAGCCATACGAATACCACTGCGTTCATGAACTCTTTAGATCTACTTCTTATTAATTTACAGCGCTTCAAAAACATCATACTTTGTGGAGATATAAACATTGATATAGGTCCAAATAGCATAGACGACAGCAAGGATGTATACCTGAACCTTCTAGCCAGTCATGGTATCCTTCCCGGGCATTGCGTTCCTACTCGACAAGGTATACATCGTAGCACGTGCTTAGACCATATGATGTTAAAAACTAAAATGGAAGCGACCTGCCTAATTTTTGAGTCTTCTATCACTGATCACGAGTGTGTAGCCTCTTTTTTTACTTTAAACAAACATCTTGAACTTCGCAACACAACTAGATTTACCCTCGATTATAACCGCCTGGGTGTGGATATTCAGAGCACAAACTTTCAGTTGATTATGGAATGTAAGGACTCAAACTTAGCTACAGAAATGCTTATAAGTTGCTTGTCAACGGCAATATATAAAAATATGAAAGAGATCCTATCTCCTAAACGCAAACATATTTCTAAACCCTGGATTACTAAGGGTTTGCTCCGATGTATGGTAAATAGAGATAACCTCTATAAAAAACTTAAGGGAGATCCAGATAATGAGATACTTAAACTTACATATAAGCGCTATCGCAATTATTGTGGCTACCTTATAAAAAAGGCAAAAAAGACATATGAAAAAATTGAGCTCGAAAAAGCTGGGGGCAACAAAAGACAACTTTGGAAGATGATCAAAACGATAAGTGGTACTAATAAAGTGTCTGATCATTCTGACTGTCTTTTGAGGCCCGAGGATCATGAACGCAGTATAAATGAAGTCAATTATTTCTTTACCAACATTGGTAAAAGGCTTGCTGAGCAGGTTGGTGCCTCTCAACATCACACGCTGTACGAACACCCTGTAAACATCCCTTTGAATTCTTTCGTGCTATTGCCGACAGATGAAGCTGAGGTGTATCAGGTTATTCTGAATTTAAGGGATAATTGTGCGGTTGGTATTGACAAGATTTCAGGAAAAATCTTAAAGAAACACATAAATGTACTGGTTTTGCCCATTACACACATTTGTAATTTGGCTTTATCCAGCGGTACCTTCCCAAGGGCATTCAAAATAGCGTTGGTCAAGCCAATACACAAGAGTGGCGATAGGGGCCGGGTCGATAACTACCGACCTATATCTATCCTGCCAACTCTATCTAAAATCTTAGAACGGCTAATAAATAACCGTCTAACTAGTTACTTAGAGAGCCATAATCTTCTTTCCCCAGCTCAATTTGGATTTAGGCGTGGTAAGTCAACAAACGATGCAGTCCATGAACTTCTTCATTCAATCGTGTCCGATCTGGAGCGTAAGCAGAAGTCTTTGGCGGTGTTTCTGGATTTGGCCAAAGCTTTCGACACGGTTTCGGTCCCGCACCTGTTGTTGAGTCTGGAGGCGATTGGCGTTCGAGGTATACCTTTGAGGCTGCTGGAGGATTACTTGACTGATCGACGGCAAAGAGTTAAGATAGACCAAACACTCAGTGACGAACTTCTTGTAGAGTACGGAGTTCCTCAAGGCAGTATCCTCGGCCCGACATTATTTCTTGTCTACATCAACAATCTCTGTAACCTTCAGCTGTACAAGGGCAAGATTATCACCTTTGCTGATGACACTGCCCTTCTTTTCAGTGGTGATAGCTGGGAAGAAGTCTTCCATAATGCTCAGATCGGGTACAACAAGGTCGCCTCCTGGCTTAAAAGTAATGTCCTAACAATAAACGTATCGAAAACGAAATACTTAACCTTCGCATACAGGAAAAACCTACTACCCTCAGTATTACTTTCCATCACGTCTCACCAATGTGAAACTAAACAGACTTCCTGCACTTGCCCTGTCTTGCAGAGATCTGACGCCATTAAATATTTGGGTATCACAATCGATCAGACTCTCACCTTCAGACCACATATGGAGATCTTTGTATCAAGGTTGCGTAAATTAATTTATATTTTTAAAAACCTAAGAGATACAGCCAACCAACATACACTTAAAATGGTTTACTTTGCATTGTGCCAGTCGTTGATCGACTACTGCATTATATCATGGGGTGGTGCTGCCAAGACTATTCTCTTGGAGGCTGAGCGGGCGCAACGTGCAATTCTGAAGGTGGGCTGCGGTCTGCCCTTCCGTTATCCCACCGTTGATCTGTACAGAAGATGGGATGTTCTCACAATTCGAAAATCTTTTATATTACACGTAGTCTTGAAACAACATATGACGCTCAAATACGATCCTGCCCTGCTAAAGGATAAACGTCGTAAAGGCAATGTATGTGTAGGACGGTCCTCGCGCACAATGACTTCGAGAAAATTCTTTTGTTCGGCTGGCCCATTTCTATATAATAAACTAAACAAAATATTACATATTTATCCTCTTACCAGATTGAAATGCAAAGCTATAGTAACTTCATTCCTCAAAACTCTTGACTATGAGGCAACTGAACAATTACTGACTTCACCCGTCTAGTGGTGGAATCGGATTAGGTGCTGGAAAACTAGCTCGTGTTCAGTGCGTCGGAATTGGAACAACAATCAAAACTTTTTGGCTCACAGTACATTCACTTTTGACTTATAACTTTTAAAGCTCACATCCTACAATACTTTTAATTCAACTCACACACTTTCTGAAACTACATACATTACAAATGTTTCCACTTTACACCGCTTACATCACATTACCTCAGCTCCTATTATTCACACTTTCACTCTCAAAGCTCCTGGGTTATTTTAACTTTAATTTATAAGATATGCATTACATATAGGTATTTATATTCATATGATATACAAACTTAAACTTTACTTGGTCAGATCTATATTAAGTTTTTGTAGACCTGGATTTTCCTCAATTGTAAACTAACGACGGCCTATGTGGATTAAAGTTCCTGCGGGGGGGCCTGGTGACCCGTAATACAGGTTATGCTCTAGCATATACCTAAAATAGGCACCAGTCTCTCACAATGTTAGCTTGATCTCCACAATTATTTTTAAATAATGTAAAATTGTAAACATACATTGTGATGAAGAAATAAAGTATTTTATTATTATTATTATATTATTATTAGTTATGGGTTAATTAATTACGCGTGACAATTTGCGGGAGTGAAGGGGTGCTACTTAAGTATTTTCCTTCCACCAAACAATAGCAAAACTACTTATGTTCGATACCAAATCGTTTATCTAGTATAAACTATAATATTTTTCTTATTATATTTTTATTAATCATCTAAGGGGCGCCACCTCTAAAAGTTCTTTCCATCTGTTCGCCAACGGTTGTCGAGGACATGGCTCGAGGTAGATCACTGTGTCGCTCAGTTTCTTACAGGCCACGGTAACTTTAAGAGCAAACTACACTCATTTTTATTTTTAAATAATTTAAATGTATCTGTCGAGGAACCCATTTTTCATGGTTGTAATTGTTTAATCGTCCGAATAAATCCCGACACAGTTATTCTAGCCATATATAGACCCCCTTCACAACGCATTGATACGTTTTTAGAATCTCTTGAAATTCACTTAAAAAATCTTTCAACATATAATAATATAATCTTAGCTGGTGATATCAACATTAACATCGCTTCTGGGAGCACTGATACTAACGCACAGAGCTACTTAAATATTTGTTCATTTCATGGACTTTCACCTGCACACTACCACCCTACCCATCAAACTGGTTCTTGTCTGGACCATTTTATCATAAAAACAAAAAAGCCTACCCTCACATTAATAACTAATTCCACCCTTACAGATCATCAGATCATTAAAAATTCAATACGGAAAAAATGAATTACAAAAAGCCGGGAAAGATAGCAAGCTTATCTGGAAATTTATTAAAGATAATACATACCAATCAAAAATTCCCGAACCGCCTCTAGACTTGCTACATAGTGACATAAGCCCGTCTGAGGCAACTAACAAAGTCAACAAACATTTTGCAAACACGGGCAAAAATCTTGCAAAAAAACTTTTACAGTCAAGTACTGCCACCTCCCCTGTATTAAATAAAATCGTGCCTTCAGGCAAACTTAAATCATTTGTTTTGCTAAATACCGATATAAATGAAGTATTAAACATTATATCCGGATTAAAACATAATTGCGCTGTAGGATGGGATAACATTTCGAACACAATACTCAAAAATTTCAAGCATTTACTCGCCCCCCCGTTAACCTACATATTCCAATTGTGTTTGGAGAAAGGTGTATTCCCGAGATCGCTTAAAAAAGCACTCACTAGTGACGCCTGTATTCAAATCAGGAGATAAAACAAATCTTAATAACTACAGACCCATCTCGGTATTAACAGGTCTGTCTAAAATTTTTGAGAAAATTATAAACAATAGGTTGATAAAATATCTCGAGGACAACAACTTGCTTTCCCAGAATCAATTAGGCTTTAGGCAAATGAGATCAACTAATCAAGCAGTACATCGCTTAACTAACTACATAGCCAAAAATCTGGATGAGGGAATGCATGCAATCGGGGTTTTCCTAGACCTTGCCAAGGCATTTGACAGTATATCATGCTCCATACTTTTAAACAAGCTCTAAGCGCTTGGAATAAGAGGAACACAACTTCGCTTATTTTCAGACTATCTCACTGAACGAACTCAATGTGTAAAAATTGGAGAATACTTAAGTGCTGAAGCCAGGAATACAGGTTATGGTTTTCCCCAAGGAAGTGCCCTGGGCTGTACATTGTTCCTGGTATATATAAATGACCTCTGCAGTTTGAAGATCCCTAATGGTCGCATAATATCTTATGCTGATGACACAGCCCTAATATTTACAGCAAAATCGCGAAGTGAGGTTTTTCAGCTTGCTCAGAGTGGCTTCAACATAGTGACTAACTGGCTATATCAAAACCTTCTAACCTTGAATACTGATAAAACGAAATATATTCTGTTTTCAATGAGAGATACAAATATACCTTTTGATAATCCAAAACTATATGCACATAGCTGCAGAACACTCACTGACTGTGCATGTGCCTGCCCTACATTAGTAAATGCCAACGAAGTGAAATATTTAGGTGTTGTTGTTGACACAAACTTGAATTTCCGCAAACACATAGATTTATTATGCACAAGAACAAGAAAATTAATGTATATATTTAAGAACCTTAGCAAAGTAGCCGATTACGTTATAATAAAGCAAGTGTATTTTACGTTGTGTCAAACTATACTCACTTATTGTATAACAACATGGGGTGATGCAGCAAAGTCAATATTATTACCCTTAGAACGCGCTCAAAGAGCCGTGCTTAAAGTAGCAACGTCCCGCCCATTCATATTCCCCACACAACAGCTTTACATGGCTTGTAACGTACTAACAGTCCGACAGTTATTTATCTTGCACACAATTTTAAAACAACACACTGAAGTTCCTTATAACCCCATACAGTTAGATAAGAGACGGAAGGATATAGTATGCTCCAGACCTCAAACTAGCCATCAATTCGTTCATAGATTTTATTTCTTTCTAGGACCTTTTTTGTACAATAGGATTAATAAGGTACTAAACATATTTAACATAAATAATAAAAAAAATAAAATTGTACTATCCGACTATTTAAGTAAATTAAATTATGCAGACACAGAAAACATTTTGGAAACATTGAAGTAGTCTTTTACAACAATTTTATATGCTAATACTAATTATTTAGTAATATTTAATAATTTGGTATTTTGTAACTTTTTTTATTATATCATTTCCTAATAATAAAAATAAATATTAGCAACCAGTTTACAAATTTTAAGTCAAGTGTTCGCCTGAAACACAGGTTTACCCTAGCTCAGGCAGGCATCGTTGAGTCCGCTGCGCGCTGTCGAGAGGGACGCACGTCCGTGCCGAGCTCTCACCATACGGTATCGTGACGTCACTTCGTGCAGTACAGGCGTCGCTCGCCTCGTATCCCGAGTGAAGTGATAACAACAGCCCTGCGTATTGAACGCCGAACGATCGCGGTTAGCGCGCTAGCAAGTTATTTATTTATACCGCACATACAACGGCACTCTCGGATATCGTGGGGTACACTGCCGTCCTCGGCCCCCGGTCTGCCAGCAGCGGCAAGCCCCGGTGGGCCGGTTCAGTGGGTACCTTGCGCCGAAAAGTGTTGGTTGTGCAGTGCATCGCAAAGCCACGTATAAATGTTTATATGTAAACAGTAATAAAGGAAGGCATCACCTGGCATGCCACCTCCAACCGCACGCCGGACAACTCGCCCACAACAACAGAACTCTGGGATTGTGAAACGAATCTACGTCCGCTCCCGAGGCGCTGCAGCATCCGCACTGAACCGCGTGGTGGCCGCAGACCAAGCCTCATTGACACGACGCGCCACGCAGACACAACGGCCTCCTGTCACTGAGCCAAGTGATCAGTTGAGTACACCTCCGAGTGCTGTCTTGACACCGACGCCGGGAGCGGGAAAGGAATTCTTTACCCCCGCCGTCCTTTCGCTACCTGATACACCACCTATACCCGGTCCGTCAGCCGTAAACCCAGCCGGGCACGCGCGGACTGCCGCACCTGCCACTGCTTTTAATGCCACACCACCCGCATCCGCATCCGCCTTTACAGAAGAGGCACGAGCGATGCCGCAAAGGCCGAAAAAGGCTGCAGCCCCCCCGCCACGCTTCCCTGGTCCACAGACTACAGTAGCCCCCGAGCGCTTCCGTTCCCCACCACAAATGGAGGAAAGGCGAGTATTGTTCACGACGCCGCCCTTTAAACCAACGACTACAAGAGGCTCACCCATGGAAGTCGTGGGACCCACCTACGCTACTATTGCGGGTGCGCCCGCCGCTACAGGTGTCCCCGGTCCAGCTACTGCTTCCGCAGCTGCTGTCCACCTCGCTGCATCTGCATCTGCTGTGGCTCCTACCCCCACTTTTACGGTCACCACTGCATCTGCCCCTGCCGCCACCCTCGGTGCTGACATTGGCGCTATCCCTGTTGCTGACAAGAAACAGGCAACCACCCGCTACCCACCTCTAGTAGTTGAAATGCTCCCGAATTGGCCGACACACTTTCGGGAACTAAAAAATTTACTTGGGCACGCGCCAAACGGTCGCCCATTTGGGACGGGAGTGCGTTTTATCCCAAAGTCGGAAGAAGAGTACCGTACCATCCAACGATACCTGTACGCGCTGGAGACGAAGGAGAAAATCTCATGGTTTTCGTACTCCCTCCCCGCAGAACGCAGCCTTAAGGTGGCCATTCGGGGCCTCCCAGTAAATACTCCGCCAGAAGTAATCCAAGCAGAACTCACTGAACTCGGGTTTACGCCCGAGTTCGTGCGCCCCATCCGACCTCGAGAGGGCCGTCCTGGCTGCCTATTTTTCGCGCAGCTGGTGCGCACCTCAAACGTCTTGCCGGGCATTTACGAAGTAAACGAACTTCTATGCATGCCCGGCGTACGCATAGAGGCATGGCGTGGCAAGAAAGGACCTGCGCAATGCCATAGGTGCCAACAATTTCGGCACTCGTCCCATAATTGCCATAGGCCGATCTCCTGTGTGCGTTGTGGCGAAGCTCATACCGCTCGAGACTGCCCACGGCCTCTAGAGGAGCCACCTACATGTGCGAACTGCGGAGGATCGCACACTGCAAATAGCTCCGCCTGTCCTGTATTCAAACGAGAGATCCGAAATCGGAAGCAGGAACTACCGCTCGCACATTAGCAGCCACAGCACATCCTGCAGATAAGCCCTGCATCGTCGAGGACGGCAACGCTCCCGCCTCGCTCATGGCAGAAGCCAAAGCACCGCAAGAGCGTACACGTCGCAGGAGACGACCAAAGAAGCAGGGAAAGACGCAGGCCGAGCAGCCAGAAGCGCCTTCCAAAAACGTCCAGGAGGTCACCGTGGTCGCTGCCCCGCCAGAGGGGACGAAGGCGAAGCGGACTGGCCAGCCGAAACCAGCCTCAGAGCTGGCTACGGTAGACCTGGACCCTAGGCTCACCAGCGTTATCGGCACTTTACAGAAGGTGTTGGTAGCGCTACTGGAGAAGCGGGACCCCGTCCCACTGATCCTTAATTGCCTTGCAGAACTATGCCAATCTGGAGGCGCGTAGACTTCAAATTTTATTCTGGAACGCCGACGGCATGTCACTAGAGAAGACTAGGCTACTGAAACAGCTCATGGCAAAGCGGCAAGTCGACATAGTCCTACTCAATGAGACTCACCTCAGACCAGTAGACACTCTCAAAATGGGAGGCTATCATGTCTACCGGGAGGACCAACGCTCGCCAAGAGGGACTGCTTATAGGGGGTTAGCAGTCTTGGTCAAGAGAAGAGTCGTCCACCAAGTGCTACCAGTACCAATGTTGCAGACTGCGTACGCCCTGGGCGTAGAGGTCTGCATCGGAAGCCAGCCCACCCGTGTGTTCGCATTTTACAGACCACCGGGTCAGCGTCTCGCAGTGGCTGATATTCACATCCTGCTGGACTCGCCGCTGCCCACCATAATAGCCGGTGACTTTAATGCGAAACATACGGCGTGGAACTCTAACAGCATTTGCCCGGAAGGCCGCCGCCTCCTAGATGATGCAGACCGGAACGCGTACCAGGTACTAGGACCAGAGGTTCCGACGCACTACCCGTACTGCGTGGCCCATACACAGGACGTCATAGATTTAGCCATCACCCGCGATATCAACGCGGCTGTGTATCTTGACGTCCTGGACGACCATCTCATATCAGACCACCAGCCCGTGTGCCTGACTCTAGATGACATCCCACAAACGTTCCAGCTACCCCCTCGATCACGCCAAGACTGGCGGAGAGCTCTCGCCCTCCTTCCCAATTGAGACAGCTGACGACGTCGAAAAGCTTACGACGGATCTCAGCGCGGCCCTATAGACCGCACTTCAAGAGTCAAAGCTCGACGTCGCTACCGGCAGGAAGCCTTTTCAGCCCCCCGCCCACATCCTGGCGATGATCGAGAGGAAGAGGAAACTGCGCCGGCAGTGGCAGAACACACGATGTCCGACCATGAAGTCCCAGCTCAATGCTCTGGCTGCGAAGATCTCTGCCGCGTTGGCAACAAACGCGACGGAGTCATGGCAACGCACCATCGAGCGAGCCAGTGAAGACTGGTCGGGCATACATCGCCTATGCCGACAACTTTCTGGGAAACCTGCTCCGATTAGGCCCTTGTTAGCTGGTGACGGAACCCCACGTTACCGTGCCGAGGACCGAGCGGAGATATTCGCCGACTTCCTGGAAGTGCAGTTCCAACCAAATCCTGCCTACAACGTGCAGCATCTAGCAGATGTTGAGAGGAAGCTCCACGAATACTTTGAGCAGCCCATAGCCCCGACCGAAGATCCCATTATCCTCTCCCCTGGCCAAATCCAGCGGATGATTCGCCGAATGCCTCTCCGGAAAGCACCCGGACCCGACCGGGTGACCAATGAAGCCCTGCGTCACCTACCTCCGCGAGCAATCGCGACGCTGACGCGTCTTTTCAATGGCATCCTCCGCACCGGTCACTTTCCCGCCACATGGCGACTTGGCAGAGTCATCATGCTGCCCAAGCCGGGGAAGAACATCCTCCAACCCGGAAGCTACCGCCCTATCACGCTCCTCTCGACAACTTCGAAGCTGTTCGAGAAACTGCTGCTGCTGCACATGACGCCACACCTTCAGCCACGCGATGAACAGTTCGGATTCCGTGCCGAACACTCCACGACTCACCAACTCGCAAGGGTGCTGCACGACATTGCGGTTGCGCGTAACAAGCGCGAACGGGTCGTTGCAGTCTTCCTTGATATGGAGAAAGCGTTCGATCGCGTCTGGCACACCGGCCTGCTGTACAAGCTGTCCACATCTACTACTCCTCGTCGAGTAGTGAAGATTGTGGCCACCTTCTTGCAAGACAGACGCTTTCAAGTGGCGGTAGAAAGCGCTTTGTCCACGGAACGACCCATCTGTGCCAGTGTGCCACAGGGAAGCTGCCTGTCTCCAGTGTGCTATTCCTGGTACACAGACGACATCCCCGTCATGGACGACGTGCAACTTGCTTTGTACGCTGATGACGCGGCCTACATCACGACGTCCAAAGATGGAAACCACGCTGTCACCAACATGCAGCGCACCCTAGACGCACTTCCCAGCTGGCTGAAGGACTGGAGACTGACGGTCAACGTGGCGAAGACTCAGGCGATATCCGTAGGCACTTTGACACTGCCACAGCTGAAGCTAATGGGACGGAACATCGAGTGGTCCGCGTTCCCCGCGCGCCGCACGTTCCCTTTTGCGGCCCGTCCTATCGTCACGTTTGCCGCTCCGCGCGAAGCTCGGCGTGTACAAGGCGTATATATGCACCCGACTCACCTATGGTGCTCCAGCCTGGTTCGCTCTCGTCTCCGAGACGAACCGCCGTCGATTGCGTGCGCAGCAGTCACTCGCACTACGCACCGTTGCAAACGCTCCCCGCTTTGTGCGGAACAGGACGATCTCCAGGGATCTGCGCATGGAGAGCCTGGATGACTTTGTGGGACGTCTGAGCACCAATCTGTTCGTGCGTGCTGACGGATCGCAAGCCCGCCACCTGCGGGAGCTTGCGCCCTACCATCGGCGACCGCCGGACAGGTATGGTCTGCCACGAGATCTCGTCTCAGTGGCAAGCCCCACGGACCATCCTCAACACCCACCGGACCATTCCCTACACCCGACCTAGTGCTGGCTGACGGGCGCTTCTTATGGTTTTACACCTGTAGGAGCTCGACCTCGCTAAGCACAGATCACCAAACCGCATAAGCCTCTTTTAGCGGGTCCTCTCGCTAGTTACGCCCATACCGGGACGAACATCGGTGAATAACCAAAAGGCCCATTAACGGCCTAACCCAATGACCCACCTGTAGTTGCAGACGGCGCGGAATACTACTTAAACAGGCCATAGCCTGGAAAAGTTACCCCGAGACCCCCAACCGAGGGTCTACGAGAAGAACCAAAGGAGGCAACGTTTAAAGTATATGTTCTAAATTTAAATATTTTATGTGAAAGTGTAACATTAACTATCCTGACCTTAGTTTTTTACACGAGTGTAATTTAGTCTAAGTAATACGAAATAACTAATTTTTAAATTAAATGTACTACACTGTAACAAATGTATTTGTCGAATCAAATAAAAATATTATTATTAAAAAAATATTATTATTATATTTAAATTAGTCGATTCACCATTGTGTCAACGCTCAACACCTGATATTAGCTGTGAACAGTCGGCTCATCATGTACTCTAGGAGTGTAGTCTTTGGTACAATGAACGTAACACAATGCTAAATAGCTTACAAATGACATCTGGGGCGGTATACTATGAGGATCTTGTGTCAACTGCGGTGAATTTCCGTGTGTTTAGGCGATTCTGCCATACATACTATAGTAATCAAATATAGCTCACTTAGGACCCCTAATACTTTATCCGTGGTGCTTCCCGGTTTGAAAAAGGTGTCTGCCTATTTTGACTTCATTTTGTCTCCCGCTTTGCTAAGGAGGGAAGTGGATTTATCATTTCCAACTCCTCCTGTTTTTCTTTTGATTAATTTCGTTGCGGGTTCCAAGACAGTTAATTTTCTTCCTGGGACTTCCTGAGTGTCATAACTCGGTGTGTTCGTGGGTCACTGCTGTTGATCCTGGTGTACAGGAGTTACAGTGGTGGGAATGGGGGTGGGATTAGTCCAAACTATCACTAGGGTACAGACGTGTTACTATAAACCAAACGTAATATAAATGTAATTGTAATGGCAACATTATAGTTTTGTCATTTCTTGGTTTGACATTTTTGAAATGTCAGGGATGTTAGATAAAAATGGGTCGAGATCAGTCAACATATTTGCCCGGACCGTGATTTGGATTGAATTATTTTCGGTGTTTGTTAGAGTCACCTAGTATCTGGTAAACTAATTAATATATACACGAATTTTGAACTCCGCCAGAACGGCACTTGTAGGACCACGCGAAGATTGGTTTTCGGTGAATGACGTATTTGACTTCCCTCGAACTTCGGCTTGTATGTGTATTTTATTTTATTTAATAGGTACAGATACAGATAACAGATTGAAAAAATACAAAGAGCAGTCTAAACAGTACATTATAGTAAACCTGCCATCTAGTTACAACTGTGTAGCATTTGTTTTTTTTACTTTTAAAAATGTTTAAAAGTTCTTTTATGGAGAAGTTGTACACAGCGCCCTCCCCCTATTTACAGCTCTGAGTGTATTTAAGTGCAGCTGTCGCGCGAGTTGGGTAGCCGTCTGGTTCACCAATGATGCGCCAGATGGCGTTATTCTATGGATTTAATTGAAGGCTGTCCTACCAAATGTGAAAGGTGGAAATTATATTAACGAAGTGTACACAATTAGCTACATCTTAATATAGTAACTTTGAATTCGAACGGACCAGGAGATGTTGTGTTTCGCTTTGGGTTAAAGGAATGGAAGGGAGCTTCGTTCGAGAAAGTTCGATGAATAAGCTTTAAAAAGGGTGTACTTTGGATGAAATGATCATATTTCTGTTCTTGTGGTGGTCAACCTGAAGTGCTGTGATAGTATTTGTTTGTTTTAATTTGAGTTAAGCTGAAGAATCTCCAATCCCCCATCTGTGGTAAGAAATAACCTATAAAAGTAACTTATTGATATCTTTGTTTCTTTAGAATACGTGCTTAGGAAGTGTTATTTTATGTGTAGGGTTCATGATTCCCGGCAGAAACATCATATTTGAGAGTGACCGTCCAGGGTTATATGGATAAATACCAGCAGAGGAAATTCTTAATAAGCTGCCCGCAGCTCACTACCTGGCTCACTGCTGTGTCCTGAGGATGCTCACTTATTCATGTATAAGTTTTGAATAATTTTTGTCCAAGTAGCACCCACATAGGGATTGCCAATATTTTATTTAGTACAACCCCCAACTGGATTTCCTAACAGACCCTCTCCTATGGTCTGAGAGGAGAAGAACAGGAAGAGCAGATCTCCTGAGTGTCAGCCTAATCTGCAGAGGGACGGCATCACGGATTTTTTTTATTTTATTTAAGTCAACCCACTTTGACTACAAAAATTGTATTTTTTTTTTATATATTGTAATCTGATTTCCTTAACTAATAATTTGAAATATATGTATGCATCACTGAGGAGTGGGTGTTTCTTCTGAAGAGTTTCCTAGGGCTCCCATATATACACATACACATCTTATTCACATATTTTATTTTAGTTTTACTTTTTATAACTGTACGATGCAACCGTACACTAAGCCGAGTAAGCAGTTTACGTTACTCAGCTACTTATTATAAATCAATTTAGTACACGTTAACGATTAGCGGTGATCGCGTGTGCTCCCTCGCTCCTTTACAAAATATTACATTTTGGTCCTCTATAAATTAGTATATAATATATTCTCACCGCATTATTATTTCGCAACTTACGAACTTCTACAATAACTTACTTTTTATAAGGCGCCCTGGGCTCATTGATATCTACCGCTGAGTGGCCGGTGAAGTAACCCGTCTGACAAGTTCAGAGGTTACAACTGTACACAACTTTGAAGTAGACAGTGCTTCGTTTTGGCATAGAAATAAAAACTATAAGAAGAAAAACGACGGGGCCCATGGAATAACAGAGCCTCCGTCTTGTCCAGGGCCACTCGTAAGCCCAGCACCTCGATACGACGACCTCGTAGGACCCAGTCGTATCCCACGTTCCACAGGAGTGGTCCTAGGACAGACCCCTGCGGAACGCCGCACGACATGGGTCGCCGTCTCAAGGCGCCCTCTCGATCCTCGTACACGAAGGTACGCTCCTGCAAATAATCTGACACCAGCCGCCTCAGGTACTCTGGCACCCCGTGATATTGGAGTGCTCCCCTGATGCAGCTCAATGGCAGACTATTAAAGGCGTTGGCGATGTCCAAGGACACTGCCAACGCCTTTAATAGTCTGCCATTGAGCTGCATCAGGAGAGCTCACTGCAGAGAGTATTCTCTCAAAAAGTTTACCCGCCTCGTCCAGCAACACGATGGGCCTATAGGCCGCGACCGAATCGGCAGGCTGTCCCGGCTTCCTCAGCAGGACCAGCTTCCCACATTTCCAGCATTCAGGGAAGCGTCGGGACGCTAGGCTAGTGTCCAACACTTCCCTGAGGCGGTCCGACAAATGGTCGAGGGCTCGGGCCATCACTCGAGCTGGAACCCCGTCCAGCCCTGGGGGAGGTGTTCTTGGAACGGATCCGCAGAACAGCCGCCCCAACCTCCGATTCCCCAACGGGCGGCATATCGTCCTCTCGACCCCCGTGATCTCCGACCGAGTAGGCCATCGACGGGGGTGGGTGCTCCGCCTGTTGCGGGAGTTGCGGGCCCTCGAGCACTTCCTGCAGGAAGCTGGGCTGGAGAGTCTCGGTAAGGGGGGGCCCGCCGTGCGGAGCTTCTGTTGCACCGCACGATATGGGCGGTACTCCTCATGAAGCTGGTCCCCGCCACCATGTCCACGGTGACGTCGCTCGGGGCGCTTCGCCCGAAATTGGGCGTACTGAGCGCTCAGCTCCGCCACCTGCTCCGTCAACCGGTCGTCGGCCGCCTGTAGGCGAGCCACGTCTCCAGCTAGGGTCTCCACAACCTCTCCAATGGCGGAAGAAGAGTCCTTGAGGGCCCTCACAAAAGGGCCCTTTAGGTTCACAGACTTGGTGGTCACCTTATTGATGATGGCTACCGCCGCCTGTGCCCTCTCCTGCAAAGAGACCGGTGATTGGGGCACTGAAACTCCATCCACCGGCTCCCCGATCTTCAGCAGGAGACCGGAGATCGCCTCTTCCGCCTGGTATTCCCCGTCCGCCCTGGCTCGCCTGTAAGACTCCGCCTTACAAAAGACGGAGCCCGAGGGGCATGACACCGGGGTCCTCGATCGCGCCCTATGACTGCTAGCCACCTTAGGAGGCAACATCGCCTGAGCCAGGTCACTCTCGCAGTCATTGGGGCGTCCGCGCTTCCGGCCGTCTGCCTCCATGTCCATTTGGTTTGGTTCCAGTGCGTCCGTCCTCGCACTGGAAGCAGCAACGGCGTCATTCACGGCGGACTTTGAACGCGTGCGTTCCTTTGTTCTTCGGCTCCCAGCAGTCAGACCGACTTCTGGGAGCCCACCGATATAGGCGTTACAGGCGCCGCATCCTCCTCGGCAGATGAGCGGTCGGTAATTTCTTTGTTCATAGTAATTTCAGACTGCATAATTAATCCCACGAGTTGGGGAGAACTAACGGTCGATTACCCGGGCAACCGAAAATATGTGCCCAACCGAGGGTTCCGCAGGTCCCTAGCTGGGGGTGTGCTTGCGACTGAACTACCCATCAGCCATGCATCCCCTGGTCACACACCAGAACACGGGATTCAGGGTTAATTTTTTTAGGGGTTTTCTTCCTCGCGGTCCGGGCGGTTAAGCCAAGACCCACGGTCCCAGTCGAGTCGGAGACGTGACCTAACTCGACGTACCTACTGGGATTACGTTATAGCGGCGAGGGCAACACAGGACTAATTAGAAGCAGGGCGACATCGTGCGGTATTTACAGCGATTCAATGGCAGCCCTTCAATCGGTCCAGAACCACAGTTGCCTCCATCCACTTGCAGCTGAAACCAGAAGGAACATAACAGCACTGTCCGGACAGAACAAGCTATTAGCCTTGTTCTGGATTAAAGCGCATGTTGGATTGGAAGGCAACGAAAGAGCCGATACACTGGCCAAAGAGGCTGCCAAAAATTCTAAGAAAAAGCCTGATTACGATCAGTGTCCGGTATTATTCGTCAAGCGTAGCATTCGAATGGCTACGCTTGACGAATGGAACCAAAGATATTTAAACGGAAACACAGCCGGCATCACAAAACTGTTTCTGCCAGATGTGCCGACGGCGTACAGTGTAATTCGTAAGACCAAAATCAACAACATCACTACGCAAGTAATGACAGGGCACGGAGGATTCTCTACATACCTGCATCGATTCGGATGTGCGGTGAACCCATCGTGCAAATGCGACAGAACAGTGGACGAGACAGTTCCGCACATACTTTTTGAATGCCCGATTTTTGGAGTGCATAGACATAATCTTGAACAAGAAATAGGTTGTAACGTCAGTCTAACAGAGATCAGGGAATTAATGAATAACCAAAATAGAGATAGCTTCCTTAAGTACTGTAAAATAGTAGCACAAAAAGTAATAAGTAAAAATAAAACTAAACCAAGCACATAAGTATGTCTAACTAATATTTTGTATAAATATGAACGATAGGCATAAAATAAAAAACTGTATTATAAAATAAGGAACTAGATGATAAGATATATAAATACGATTATAAATAAGTAAGTAGAATATTAAGAAAAATGTTAGACTAATTGAAGCGTAGAATAATATAGACTATAAGCAATGTAATAGTAATAAGTGGTATTTAAACTGTATGTAATCTGTAAAAAATAAAGATCCGGGTAGTACACTTTTAATCCCCCTAAGTAATAAAGATAAGAATGAAATAAGAAGGTAAAGTAGAATAGGTTAGATGTGGGAATCCCACCCACCATGAGAATGAATAAGATGAATGTAAGAAAGATACAAAGTATGAGGAATGAAATTACGAGAGGAATAAGAGATAGAACTGGAGTGACAAAGAGAAATAGATTAGCAAAGGCTCCGATTATGTTGGAGGTAGGTTGTATAATAAAAAAAAAAATAAAAAAAAAATAAAAATAAAAAAAAAAAAAAACACAGGACTAACTCCTCTGTTGCTCGCTCGGAGGCAGGGTGAGTGCTCAGTTTGGCGACAGTCGTTCCGCTGTAAATTATGACACATAACACTTCTACGTATCGTTCTGTTTTGTGGATATATCGCACAAGTAATAAAGGAATCAAGGAAAAGTAACTAGTTAACTTGCAAAAGTGTTTATGTGACCTAATTGCAGAATAAATGATTTCATTTTATTTCAGTAACTTTCGTTTTAAACAAACTCAATTACCGTTCTGTGAGAAACCTATTTATTGTGAAATTTCTACTGAAATGTTAGACCCTATCTACCAGAACAATTTCGGCGTATAGCTTTTGATTCAATTCATCAATTAAGCCACCCGGAATACGTGTTAGTAGGAAAATGGTTTCTCAAAAATGTTTTTGGCCAAACCTGAATAAAGACGTATATGGACCAAATCATGCATTCCATGTCAACGTGTTAAGGTTAATAGGCATAATAAATTGGAGTTTTCCTCGATATATACAGGGTGTAAAAAGACTGCTCCCGAATACTTGGGGGTTACATTCAGAGCATGATACTGAATAGGTTTAGCGAAAAAAAAAAACGCAAAAAATATGTTAACTTGTCTAAGTTCTTTTTTGTTTTTTTTCTGGTTACATACACATAGTACAACATAATAGGACCCTAACTACTTAATTATCTCATTTAGAAAACAAAAAAACAAATTAAACTAATAAAACAGTAATGTATTTTAATATCACACAGCTGGCTGGGAGGGCAACGCACCGTGCGCTCGCATGCGGTGCATTGACCGCGGCGGGACGCGCACGCGCGGGTCCCCCCTCGACCCGCTTCATTTGCGCTGTACCTACTGATAATACAAATAAGACTAATACTGCCTAATTAATAATGCTGTCTAGGCACCAGGTGGTAACCTAGTACCTAGACGACAGCACAGCCCGTCTTAATTTTACAAACAGAACTTCTTAGAAACCTAAGTTCTAAAAAAATGCAAAATATTAAAGTAGGTAACTAGGTGGCCATTAACAATGAATGCAATTTAAGGCCCTAACTTTATGAAGCGTGCATCTGCGTAAACAATTGTCTATGTAGATGCGTTTAATATTGTATTAGGTAGGTACAAAACTTTATTTTATACACGACTACATGCGTCGATTTCGCCACCGCGAGCGCATCCGCGCGGCGCATCAAAGCTCAGGCCGCGGGGGCGCGGGGCGGGAGGGGTCATTTGACGAAGATTGCAGTGCAGTTTTAATTTTGACTTCGTTAAGTGCATGTCTGTGATACCGACACTGTTTACAAGGATAGGACTGTTCAACCATCACAACGAACGTCTGCCGTCAATGAGGAATACTAAATTGACTCGGCAGCATTCATTCCAATACAGTTTTAGTGTAAATAGTCTCCCGATCAACTCCTGTGGATTTATGAAGTGAAGGTTAAAAAGTTTAAAAGTGAATTTAATAAATAGCGTGTTTGTGTTTGCAACATTAAGCCTTATGTATGTATGAAATTAAGTTCTGTAGTAGTTACCAGCTGATTACTTAAACTTAAAAGTAACTAATAATAAAACAGTAGGTATCAGTACCGGAAAACATTAGTAGGTACGTATTTAGTGTTTGGTTAATTTGAAGGCTGACTTCTCGAATCGGTGTATCGAACTCGAAAATTTAAAATCGCAATTTGATCACAACGAGAATGCCTTAAAAAACAGATTCGTAAAATAAAATTGAATGTGTGATTGAAAAACTTTGTTAAGTAGGTAGGTATCACTCTGCTACTCAGTTTACCCAAAACTTTGCCTAAATACTATTATTTTACTATAATTACAATCAAGTATAATGAGGCATTTTAACTATTTAACCATAAACCTAAATGTGTTTGAAGTCGTTGCAATAATAATATTGAATGAATCGTCGGGGACGCGGCGCGCTCTCGGTGGCCGTGAGTGTGAGTGCGCCTGCGCTGAGCGAGACAGGCACACGCGTGACGCGATACGTGCCTAATTATTACAATATGAATGTATTTTGTGATTTTAAAAACGTTAATACCTTTATTGTTTTGCTTGGTTGGCATTTCTATTATTGTGTTTTATGTAAGTACAAACGTTCTGTATCCGCCCCTAGTTTTTCTCTGGTAATTAAAAGCTAACAGTTGATGCCATTTCTAGTTCGACCGAGGCTACCGCAGAATTAGGTACGAAGAATACAAAGTCACTACCACTGTACCGACGCGTAGGTACTTAAATTGTAATAAATGGTCATTCACGTAGCTACGCGGTGCGCGCAATACATTGCTGGCTTCTGAAATGAATAAAAATCTTGACACATTGTTTTTTCCGGCTACAATTTTTTTTAAGGGTAACTGTTTGTTTTTTTTAATAGGTTTTTGGGTGCTGAAGCTACCTCTTTCGTTTTTGGTTGACGTCTGGTTAGAATAGAATAGAATAAACTTTATTGTACACCAAATAAACAGTTTACATTTAGGATTATATTAATTTTACAACCATGTACAAATGGCGGCCTTATCGCTAAAAAGCAATTTCTTACAGGCAACCTTTGGATGGACAAATAGAATGTATCAAAACAGATTCATGGGTAGCTTTGGTGTTCGAAGAAATGAGACTTAAATTCACATAAATACAAACAAATAATTAAATAGGAAGTAATGCATAACATGAATAATATCATAAAACATTTTTAAGCACTATAAATTAAGATGATAAATAGTGTTCTTTTACTAATTTTTTAAATATAGGCAAGGATTTGGCTCTCTTTATAGCCAATGGCAAAGCATTCCATAGTCGGACAGCTCGTACAGTAAACGACTTATCGAAGAACCTGGTGCAATGAGTCGGTACTGCTAGTTCCAGAGATGGTTACACCCTGTATAGTAGATAGATTTGAACAAGTGTATCTTAACATTGTAGGATCTCTACCGATAACATCGGACGGATATAGATACTGTATTACAATGATCGACCGTCGTACCGGATGGCCTGAAGCATTTCCATTTCGCGATATTTCAACGGAATATGAACCATCCGGTATAATATTATAATGGTTGGATAGCTCGTTTTGGTTGTCCTGTTAAGCTTACTAGCGACCGCGGCGAGCAATTCGAAAGTAATTTATTTGGGCATTTGATGAAAAATTTGGGGATCGATAAACTTAGGACAAGCCCGTATCATCCTGAAAGCAACGGATGTATCGGAACATGGCATAGAGGACTTAAAGTAGCTCTCATGGCACGTCTAAATTGCAATATTTTATGGACCCAGGAACTTCCCGCTGCCTTGCTAGGTTTACGAGCAGCGTTACGTAGTGATACCGGAGCGAGCGCAGCGGAGCTTACGTACGGAAGAAAGGAAAAGAAAAGTTAGTATACAGAGGGGCGACATAACAACGCGCGGTTAAGTCTCCGGGGATCGTGATGTCACATCCCGGGGGTCACGGTCACCATGCTGCGATGTCCTCATTCGCATCGAGGATGGTGACCACCACTCTCGATATCTGCTCACGCTTTCCGTCAGGTAGAGCAGAGTCATTTTGACGCAGTCAAAATATAAAAGATCTCGCTGGTTCGATAACAATTAAACCCATAAACTAAGAGGCCGGTCCGGGGGTCACGGCGAGGACGGAACAAGGGGACGGCAGTCGAGCTCGCGAGAGGTTTGCTTACTCACGATGACGTTCTGCGGCAGGTCGGCGCGGCGCAGCTCGGCGATGGAGGCGTTGGTGAGCATCAGCTGCCACGCCCCGCCCGCCCCGCCCGCCCCGCCCGGCGCCTCCCCCAGCGCCGGCGCGCGCCCCAGCGCCGCGCCCGCGCACTGCACGCGCACCACGCGCTCCTCGTTCCCGCCTCCGCCCACCTCGCGCCACCACTCGGCGCAGGTGCAGGGCACGGGCGCGGGGCAGTCGGCGGGCGCCAGCGCGCACACGAACTCGTCGAGGGGGCGCTCCGCCAGGGGCTGCGCGGGCAGGTCGCGCGCGGCGGCGCAGCGCAGCGCGGGCAGGCGCACGTGCGCGGGGCAGGCGCGCAGCGCGAGCGCGGCGGTGGCGGAGCGGCAGTCGCAGCGCAGCTCGGCGGGCAGCGTGAAGGAAGCGCGCGAGGCGCGGCCGCAGTGCTCGCTGCCGTTGACGACGAGGCGCCGGTACTCCTCGTGCGTGTACACCAGCGTCTCCACGTCGTTGCCGCTCAGGTCGACGACCACGTCCCCCTTCGCCTCGAAGTGTAGGTCCGAGTACTGCGGAGAGGTCGTCGCGGAGTTAGATCTCGAGAGAGGCGGATCGATCGCCGTCGTCGATCCGAACGCCGAGACTCGTGCTCTATGTTGAAGCTATGATTAGTGAAAAATATTTAAATCGAAACGATCGTCTCTATGGCGGTTCGACCTCGACGATCGTCGATTTCGAATCGAATATCCGATTCGACGAGAACGAATTCGATCGATAGTTTCGACGAGCGATTACCGTGAGCTGCGTGATGTTGTTGTGGCTGAGATTGAGCTGCTCCAGAAACCGCATGTCCTCTCGGTAGTCGCGACACATGACCTTAGCGCCCGTGTTGCTCAAGTGAAGTCGCCGGAGACTCCTTAAGTCCTTAAGCAACGAAGCCGCTGAAAACCAATCTAATTTAAATACATCATATGGATATCAAAGGTCACTACTTATCGTTTCTATAACGTAGTCGTTAGGAGGACTAAAATCGTATATGAGTGTAGTCACTCATATACGATTTTCTATTAAACATAATCAAACATGAATGAGTGGCCTTGTATACGGTAAGAAATTAGTAGTTGTAGTACGTACATGCCGTACATATGTTGGCACTCCTCCACAACCTATCGCCGTCCACCGCTGAACAAAAGTCCCCTTGTTCAGCGTTACTTCGTTTTAAAGCTACTTTGTTAGGAACTGCGACAGCGAACAATAAACCTTCAAACCTAACGATCCGTCTACGAGAAAGGGCGGCGGCAAACTGGTGGCCCACTTGCCTCCGAAGCCCATAAAAGGAAGTTCGTGTCTACCGGTGAGACAGGTAATGAAGAAGAAGATCTCTAGCTAAGGAACTTCGAATAAAACTGTACCGCACCGAAGCACCACTCGTGACCACAGGTTTATAACTACAGAACCCCGTGTACAACACTTCGTTAGTTATTACAATAGCTTCTAAATTTATTGTGTTGAGAGGCCGTCAGGCTCCAAACTATCTCAAACACACAAAACAATACAAAACTCGGGGCAAAACCATATCAACCCGGAGCTTAATTATTTATTACGACTTGTTCTAGCAAATTCTATTTCCGAGTCATGACATACCAGCTGTCAAACTAAATGTGACAAACCCTAATATTGCCATCACAATATTATAGTTTATACTACAATCGGTATCGAACAGCAGCGGTCTGTTATTGATGTTCGCAGTCGGAAAGGTTTCCGGCTACAACGCGTGTTAAGTGATAATAGTCGCATAATGAATATCTCCTTTTCTTAGCACACGTCACAGACTGACAAAAAATTTAAAATTTGTTTTTTTTATGAAGTAGCTGATGATATGAGGAGTGAGTTAATCTACTTTATTTTAGACCAGCTTTGCCCCGCGGTGTTACCCGTGGTTGTTGTTATACAGATTCAACAACAATAGCTGGTAACACCGCGGGGCGCACTTTGTCTGTGTTATAAATACCGTTTCGTATTAAGCACGCATCGCCGATCTCTTTGTTGCCGTTGAGCCACAACTCGTGTAGTGACGTCACGGCGACCAGCTTGTGGAAGGTGTCGCTCGTCAACTTGTTGTCGGACAGATCCAGTATTGTGAGATTACTCGTCTTAGCGAACAGGCCACTGTAAATGAAAGGTAGCGTGTCTGCTTTAAGTATTTTTCTTACAACTCTAGATGTCATAGTGATTCTAAAAAATAAACAAGTAAAATTATTAAAAATAAAAAAAGTTAAAAAACCCGACTGCGTCAATATTTGTCACCTTCAGTTTTTTTTATGTTTGGAAACCCCTTCGGGCCGTCACCCCGCCGGGGTTTGCGGCGGGGCGGTGTGTCGGAATTGAGCCGACTAAAACCACACGGTGTGCCACTCTGCGCCTGAGACGGGAGGGATCCGGGAACTGCTGCTATTACCACATCCGGACCCCTCCTCCAAAATAAAAAGACATGTGGCACTCGGGGACTGCCGCGGTAAAGCTATTGCATAGCATTTTATCAACTTATGCAATTATAATTATTTATTTATTTCTTATCTATGCAGTATTTTATTTATTTATGCAGTATTTCATTTTATTTTATCTTTGATACTAATTCAAGTTTTTGCTTTGATAGCTACCAAAAAAAAAACTAAACTATTTTTCAAATACTCCATCGCATTCGAAGTACACCGCCATCTATATTATTGTTGCCATACTGGCAACAAACAAATGTATGTTTGGAATCACCGGACCGTTAGAATTTATCAAGCAGCATAAGAACAAAAATTTTAACATTTAGTAGAAATGAGTTATCGGTTGGAAGGTGTAGGTGAATGATTTATGACGAAGGTGCCTCGAGTTCAAATCTCATCTGGGCGTCGTCGTCTTTTTGACGATGTTTCCTGGATATTGTGGTAAAAGGTATTCATTAAATAAGTAATACAAAATTACACAAAACAAACAACCAATGCCACCTAGAGGCGAGTTGCTGAAGTAAAGAGACAAGCGTGATATTTCAAAAAGTCATTAAAAGTTCTGCTTTTCATCGATAGATGGCAAAACTAAAAAGTAACAGCCGGTCGGAGTGGGGGTGCTAGGTTTATTTTCGTTACGAAATTTCTGGATTCGGTCTCCACGCTCAAGGCCCGCGATAGAAGCTATGCAATAGCTTAACAAGTCCTGACTGACTGACTGATTCATCATCGCCGAGCGGAAACTTTTAAAGTTAAGACTATGAAATTTGGTGAGTATGTTCGTTTCATTGAGTAGACATCCACTAAGGAAGGAATATCGGAATTTCTACCCCTAAGGGGTTAAAAGTTTGTATAGACGTCCGTCATTTTTTAAGTTATAAACATGAAACTTTACATTTGGGTTCCTGATTAAAAATTAGTTAATACGTATTTAAGCGTTTCTGGATATTCTACCCCTAAGGGGTGAAATAGGGGTTGACATTTCGTATATAGGTTAGTTTGGAAGTTCGTCATTTTTGAAGTTAAAAACATGAAACTTTATTTTTAGGCTACTGATTAAAAATGAAGAGATACTTATTTAAGCGTTTCTGGATATTGTACCCCTAGGGGGGGTGAAATAGGGGTTCAAAGTTTGCATGGAAGTCCGTCATTTTTTAAGTTAGAAGCATGAAACTTTACTATTAGACTACTGATTAAAAATGAGTAGATACGTATTTAAGCGTTTTTGGATATTCTACCCCTAAGGGGGTGAAATAGGGGTTGAAAGTTTGTTTGTACGGAAGTTCGTTATTTTTGAAGTAACAAACATGAAACTTTATTTTTGGGCTACTAATTAAAAGTGGGTAGATACATATTTACAGGTACAGGTCGTCTTCCAGAGCCTTCTCCGCTATATGAGAAAATCACGTGGGAAAAGGACCGACACGGACGCAATATACGTAGTAAAACATTAAATAAAATGTCAATATGCCAACACAGAACGACGTTATATCGAGGCAGTTTCAAATATAGTTCGGCAAAAATTTGGAATGATCGCCTGCCACCTCTACGACAAGTTATGCCTCTTAACGTCTTCAAAATTAAGTTAAAGAAGTATTTATTTGCAGAACAATTGCTTATACTGCCTCGGTAAAGATAGAAAAAATAAAAACCCAGCAATTCATATTTTTGTTCTCTTGTTCTGTTATCTATATCTATACTTATAATAAAACTGTAGAGAGGTCAATTCTGTACATTGAATATATCTATACTTATAAAATAGTAAGTCCTGACTGACTGACTGACTGATTCATCATCGCTGAGCGTAAACTATGGCTATGAAATTTGGTGAGTAGGATCCTTTTATTGAGTAGACACGCACTAAGAAAGGAATTTTGGAATTTCCACCCCTAAGGGGGTGAAATAGGGGTTGAAAGTTTGTATGGAAGTCCGTCATTTTTTAAGTTAGAAACCTGAAACTTTACTTTTGGGCTGCTGATTTAAAATGAGTAAACACGTATTTTAGCGTTTTTGAATATTCAACTCCTAAGTGGTGAAATAGGGGTTGACATTTCGTACATAGGTTAGTCTGGAAGTCCGTCATTTTTGAAGTCTGAAACATGAAACTTTATTTATGTGTTACTGATTTAAAAAGAGTAGAGACGTATTTGAGCGTTTCTGGGTATTCTACCCCTAAGGGGGTGAAATAGGGGTTGAAAGTTTGTATGGAAGTTCGTCATATTTTAAGTTAGAAACATGGAACTTTATTTATGCGCTACTGATTAAAAAACAGTAGATACGTATTTAAGCGTTTCTGGATATTCTACCCCTAAGGGGGTGAAATAGGGGTTGAAAGTTTGTATGGAAGTTCGTCTTTTTTAAGTAAGAAGCATGAAACTTTATTTTTGGGCTACTGATTTCAAATGAAAGCTTACTCTTTTTAAAGGTCAATAAATACAACACTATTAAATCTATTATGTGAATTAAAGTAAATATTAGCTAATAATACTGATTTTCATTTTATGTTCCTTAAAATTTCTATTACAGTTTTTAATCATATTTTCCGATACTTAGTGACAAACGTTCTCAAAGATGCGTAGACTGCTCTAGTATTTATCTATACAAATAAATAAAATTGGAGTGTCTGTTTGTAATATTAAAATAACTGCTTTTTACTAAATGCAAATGTATGTATACACGCTACATATACCAAAAATGTAGTTAAAAAAATTTTTGTCTGTCTGTCTGTCTGTCTGTTTGTTCCGGGTAATCTCTGGAACGGCTGGACGGATTTTGACGGGACTTTCACTGGCAGGTAGCTGATGATCCAGGGAGTAACTTAGGCTACTCTTTTTAGACTAACTTTGTCCCGCGGCGCTACTCGCGCTACAACAATAACCGCGGGTAACACCGCGGGGTTCAGCTAGTTTATTATAAAACTTCATATAGCTCATGAAAAATAACTCATGAAATGAAATTGAACTTTCCACATGAGTTAAAATTAACAAATGTTGGTAATTTAATCTCCATAAATAAAGTTAAAAAAAAATATTTTTGAAAACACAGTTCTTATTATTTTCCATAATAACAATGTATGCAAAAATAAGAACTTTATTTATTTATGGGAAGTGAATAAAACTACATTAGCATAATACATAATAATTAGGTAGCTAAAATACATTTCATGAGTTATATTTATATATATATTGCTTAGTTATTTAGTTATAAATCAATTATTTAGTTTCCTGAATAGTTTATTTTTTACGACAACAGTTATCGTTGATTTTCGATCGCCGACTAAGACGGTGGTGCACATTAGCACATCCCTATTGGTCACAAATATTTACGTTTAAATATATATAGTTCACCTGCTTACAACGCGCATTATGTAAGCGGTGCGATAGGCGCGCTCTATACCTACAGGAAATATATACTCTAAGGCATTTAGTAAAAAGCGGTTTTTTTTAATATCACAAACACACTCAATTTTATTTATTTGTATAGATAGAAAAGTGCAACCATAAAAGCGTCTATCTTATGTAGGTTGCTGTTATCGGCATGCACAAAATTTGGTTCCTTTTTGTTTCGAACCACTTATTAAATAGTTTATTATAAAAAAGTACTGCAGAAATAGCTCACAGATCGATTATTACCACTCCGAAAACATAAAACGCAAACAATATTCAATAGAGGAATCTTTCGTTTATTAGCATGTGACGTCACCAGAGTTGCAACCAATCACAAGGCGTTTATGTCGCAGACAAAATTTAAAAAAAAATGTTAGTTTTATTTCGTGCAATCTGCGAGAAACTTAAATTATTTTGTTTGATTTATAGTGAAATATGTCTTTTTAGACTATTGTCTTAAAGGGTGACCCCGATCCATAGTTTAATTCCCTTTCCGCTTCAAACGCGCGCAGTTTCTGGTGAGTCTGTGAGTCTATGCTTTGCGATGACGATAAACAAGACATAAAGTCAGACGTTGCGCACCGCAGGCATAGACCTCACCACGAACTGTTTCAGCAACGGAAAGCTCTATGTGGCTCTGTCGAGGGTGAGCGACGCTGCTAATATGTTCGTATATTGTTCCAATGGCATTACACATAACATAGTATACAGCGAAGCTCTTTAAATAAAGGTAACACTATCACATTATGTGGACAAATCAGTGAAATTGCATGCTTATACAGGGTTAGGGAATACATACATATAAAAAGGAATACTCATAACTATTACCGTGAGTTCGAGCCCTGAAATCGGGAAAAAAAAACCGCTACTACATAATTAAGAGTTTATTGACGGGATGCGGAAGTATAAAAAATGATTTTTTAAACCCCTTTCGGTTAGCATGAACTTTCCTTTTATACATTTGTTGACAATCTTGCTCAGTATTAATTATAGTTTTAATTCATGGGCATCTACGAAAAAATATTAAAGTATTGGAATACTTTGAGATTTATCCGCTAAGTATCAACTAGAGACTACACAAATACCTATAGGTATATTACGAGAGAGCCTCGGGAAGGAGACAACGTTTTGCACACGAAATAATAAAGACTCGCACGAAGCACTTTGTTTCAGTATTTTATACGCACAATGAATAAACTCGATACCTGATTTACTGTCTTCTGAGAAATACAAAGAAAGTCTTGCAAAGTGCAACGGATCATAGCGTTGCTTAATCCTACTAATATTATAAATGTGAAAGTTTGTAAGGATGTATGGATGGGTGGATGGATGGATGTTTGTTACTCTTTCACGCAAAAACTACTGAACGGATTTGAATGACACTACAGTAATATAACTTATACATCAGAATAACACATAGGCTACAAATAATAAAGATATTGTGTGAATTCTCTAAAATATGACGATAAGTGTCAAGTAGGTAGTAGAAAAAATCTACCATCTGTGAGCTATACTGGCGTGCGCGGCCAAAATCGCTAAAGTTTTACATATGTAATGTTTGATGGAAATGTTTATCTTAAAAGCCGTTATAGTTAAAATTAGTAAGCCATTAAAGCCAACATAGTGAACCATAACTACAATAAAAATTAATGATTTATTTCAAGTGCACATTTGGTATGGTAGTAATAAGTTGATTCCTAAATGAAAATGGACACACTTATCGCTTCTGGTATTTAAAGGAGATAAAATATATCTTTCGCGCTAAATGATTTGGACAAATAAATATTTATACCAATAAATACACACAAATAAAGACAAATATTAAAATTAATAGTTGCGATAATGACAAACCGAGTGCGCGATATTACGATGGCGCATGGCGGTTGGCGCGGGGAATAGGTTGCTCATCGCTGAGTGCGCGACCCGAACGCGGGTAGGTAGGTAAACACGTGAGGGCAGACGTCGATGATGGTTGTGTCCGTTTGGCGAATTTTCAAGGCATTTACGATTAGCTAAAAACGCATTTTACTTAAAGTAATATAGGACTAAGGTTAAATATTGACAGTTTTTTTTTAGAAGTTACTCTTACAAAATTCCACGTACTAACTTCATTTTTATTTTAATTATTGTAGATTATTGATAGATTACGTAGCTGTAATTATACCGAATTACTTCGTTTTTATTTTAATTACATGACATAGGTTGTAGGTAGGTAAGTTGTCATTGTCAGGCTGTTATATTTTTCAAATGCGACTAGCACCAAATATATTATATGTTAAATTATACATGGTATTATGTTTTTGTTTGTTTAACCGTTTTTATCATCAATTATACAACCATTATAAAGGTGAAAGTTTGTAAGTGTGTATGTTAGTTACTCGTTCACGCAAAAACTACTTAACGGATTTGGAAGAAACTTTACAGTGAAATAGCTTATACATCAGAATAACACAGACTACTATTTGCCACAATAACCGACATACACGCGGGCGGAGCCGCGGGCAGCAGCTAGTAATTACTATTTAAATAAATTTAAGTAATTTACTTTTATTTATTCAAATGTTTTTTTTTTTGGTTGATTTCACTTTGTTGAATATTATAATGGCGCATATAAACCGTCCGTAAACACTTACCTTGGTAGTTCTTTAAGGCGATTCCCAGAGAAGTTGAAAAATGAAAGCGACTTCGAGTTGTCCAACAATCCTATCGGCAATCTCTCCAAGCCACTATTTTTAACCGACAGATTAATCAGCGAGGGGCAGTTCGTTAGCCAACCCTCTGGTAGCGTAATGTTTGCGTTTATATCTATTACTAATTTCTTCAAGCCCTTGCAGGATTTCCATGGCACCAAGGCTTGTTGCGTCCCACTAGCGAGAGTGAGTTTCTCGAGCTTGTCCGGTAGCGCGGGGTCGAGCGACACGGAGAGAGCCTGTAAGGTCAGCTCAGTTAGACTCTCCGTTGCCTCCACGTAAATCTTACCGTCTTGTTGTACAATAAGCTTGTTAAGAGCCGGAAGACTGTGGAAGGTCGCACGAGTTAGATTTTTGATTCCTACTTCATTTAGATGCAGCTCTTTCAGTGAGGCAGGCAGATTTTTGATGGCGACCAATTTCACGGTGTCAAGTAGTAACTTAGTGGCGTTATATGCATTAAATGCATCTGCAGCAAGGCGGGTAGATTTCAACGTTAGTGTGCTCATAGTGAGCCCGGCGAGATGGGCACCAGAGATTGTATGAGGAGCGTCGAGGATAATGAGATCATTGACAGCAACTATGTTGAGTCTTCGCAGTACGTGCGCATACGATTGCTTGGGCGGTGCACAGTCCTTCAGAAAGATGCGGGCAACTCGCACTTCATCAGTGAACCGTGGCAATGCTTCATTATCCAGTGTAACTTTTATTCCACACTTCATGAAAAAATATCCGCCATCCGTAAAGTCGATGTTATGCTCCTCGCCTAAGAGAAAAAAATCAGAATTGTAAGAATAAACTGTTTATAGAAATAGTTGCGCGGGTCAGCTAGTTTTAAAAAGTAAATAAAATTGTTGAGTATGTTTGTAATTACAAATTCTCAGCTTTTCACTACAAGCATTTGAAAGTATAATCTGTACTAATGAAAATGCATTTTTTTAAAGTTTTTTCCGCTTCTTTGTTCTGCCTCCTTTCTGAAACGGCTGGACCAATTTGACTGAGACTTTCACTTGCAGAATGATACACGGAGTAACTTAGACTACTTTGATTTTAGATTGATGAACCCTGCGGTGTTACCGGGTTTAGTGTTATACCGCGGGTAATGCAGCAGGACAAAGTTAGTCTAAAAAAAGCAGCTTAAGTTACTCCTTAGATCATCAGCTACCTGCCAAGGAAAGTCCCGTCAAAATCGATCCAGCCGTTTCAGAGATTACCCGGGACAAACAGACAGACAAAAATTGTTCAAAATATTATTTTGGTACATGTACCATGTATACTATGACTGCCTCGTTAGTCTCGCGGTTGACGTGCGCGACTGCTGATCATGAGGTCTCGGGTTTGATTCCTGGGTCGGACTAAATGTTTGATGTTATGATCTACAAATATTTGTTTCGGAGTTGGGATGTTTTGTATGTATAATAGGTATTTACAATAAAAAAGTATATTTGCATTGTATTTATATCAGTTGTCTATAGTCTGCTTATTTTAACAAACAAGTACAGAGTATGTCTCTCGCTCAGATAAAGAATAACACTAGATAGACGATATTTGACCGGAACTTACAAACATTTTATTTCTCCTTTTTACAAAAGCTAAATGTCATCTGCTTGAAAGTGAGAGGTATAGTGTCTCAAGTGGGTCAAAAACTATCGAATGTCGCCAGTTTGACTATATAATTCTTTTCATTGATATAGATATATCCATAGAGGTAGGAATAATATGGAGTGAACGTAATGTACCATAAATACATTTGTTAATGAAATCGATATAGCAATACCAAAAATATTACTCTTTCTTTCTAACTTGTACTGTCTCGCGTAAGGAAAGCATGACGTCAATATATTTGTTTTTGCTGATTTTGGCAACATCGTCATTAGAATATAGAGGCATTCAAAATCCTCCATGTTTGGTTGACGGTCACAGAGTACATTACGTGGAGTTTGCCTTTGTTTACTTTAATTTTACATCAGATGACAGCGGTAATAGGTATGGGACTCAGATAAAGAATACCCTAGATGGATCAAATTTAAGTTGAATATAGTTGCCTATCTTGTACTCAACACTTTTTATGGAAATATCTCATGTGACAAAAAGAGATAGCAATAGCTTTTCCGAACGTCTTAAATCACGCGCGCCACTTGCCGAAAACTGTCATATTGATTGTCAGTAAGCTGGTTAACACATTTTTCTGCCGATTTCACCAAATATTTTATCAAATTGTGAATAATATTATATTATGAGTGTGGTTTTCGTTTTGCTAACAATAATGGCATGTACTGTGCCCGGTATCTCTAATAGAGTTGGTGTTTAAAAGAAAATAATGCAAAAAAATCGTTTCATCGGTAAGTCAATTCAATGGTATGTAATTGTTAAAAAGCATTTTAAGCAGGAATTGTTAATGAAAATAGTTGTTCTGATATAAATAGCTACACGCATCTGCTTCTACATTATATAACAGTTCACAATTTAGAAATGAAAATTGAAAAAGAATATTATTGATTCGTTTTGACTTCAGAGGGATGTACCTTTTATCGATAGAGTAAAAGTATAATCACATGTAAATTCTGGGCCCGTTTATAAAACGAGTAATGTAATGAAATAAAAACAAGATTCCAAAAAATCAATCTGAATTATTTGTGCTGTCGCTTATAATACGTTTAATGAAATTAAAACAATGGAGGTGGTTAGACTTAGAAAATAAATATATAATACCTAATTAGACTCTGCTTCGGTCTCAGTCACTAAGAATTACGGAATATTATAATAGTATGTCAAAAGAAAGAATTTCTCAATATCCGACTTTTCCAAAATCAATTCATCAATTCACTTTTAAATTCATTATATGTATTTTTTATTATTTGCTTACAGGTTTCCTACGCATAAGGAATAAAAAATAATCGGATAAAAAAATGTGAGAAAATACCATAAATGGAGGCCCCTACATAGTATACAAGAAAATGTTCTGGTCACTTCGAAGAATCTTGTTTGTAACCGAACGGTAGTGTTTGAGATATGTACTAGATCAGATATTTTCCCTCAACTGATGAGTCATGGTTACGACAATTGTGCACTTAACAATCATTAACATTTAATAATCAAAGCAGTTGTGGACTTGTATTTAAAAATTCGTATTCATCATGAATGCAAAAAAGCTTCTGCATCCCACGGTGAAATTGTAAGAAATTATTACAACAAACTTATTTTGCTTAAGAGCCAATAAAATTTGATTCAAATTCAAATTCAAATTCAAAATCATTTATTCAATTAAGACACTAAGTGACATTTATGAACGTTAAATTGAAGCTGTAGTTAAGAATCATAGATCGACACAAACAGACGCCACAGCATGTGCTGTATTGTCGAGGTAAATTAGGTGAAAACACCAAAATCTACTGCCTGCCTGTGTCGATCTATAACTTCCAGTTTCCAAAATGCGTAGAGCCTCATGAGAAGAATACTGGCAAAGAAACTCATGGCCACTCTTTTCAAAGTCAGATTTTCAGGTACAATAGTGTTAGTATTACATGTAAGGTAAACAGTATGCAAGCTGTTGCCACCTGAATTTCCTTTTATTAAAATGCTCCAAAATCTAACGCTCAAACAAAAAAAAGAAAAGAAAAATCACTCATTGATAACGTTAAAGGTTTTAGTCTATTAAACATAGAAATCATTCAAGGTGCACATCTACTTACAATCAGTTGCAAAATCTGCTGTTGAAAATAATTCGTGACTAGATTAAAAGGCTACAGTTGCAGTTGAACGAACCAAAATAATAGAATGTCAAAAGCATCGCTGACTAGGCCGACCAATCACCCCAAGCAGCACCCGTTCACGAGTATGACGCATGGACCAGCCATCATCTCCTTCGCCATATCAGAGGGAAAGAAACGACCCGCCCCACGACGACACCGCAAGCAATGATATTTTAGTGAGCATGACAGACCATAGTCGAGATACTGATAAAAATCACTACTAATTAAATTACCATGATAATCGCCACGCATTACCCTCAACTAACAATTGTTTGTTAATATTTAGCTTAGTTATATAACAAAGAAGTTTGTGTGTATCTATCTAATGACACCTTAAGCCCATGACTGATTGTCGTTTAGATAGTCGTTGATCGTATAGTAGGCTTTCCTAATAAGGTGATTTTTTATAGTTAGCTTGAATTTATTTATAGGAAGGTCGATTACATGTATAGGAATTCTATTATAAAAACGTATACCAAGACCTTCGAATGAGTTGTGTACCTTATGTAAACGATGATAGGTACCAACGAGTTTAGATTTGTTTCTTGTATTAATATTGTGTACATCACTGTTTTTTTTATAGTCATTAATGTTGTGCCTAACAAACATAATATTTGCAAATATATACTGTGATGCAACAGTTAAAATACCTATTTCTTTAAACAACTCTCGAAGAGAGACTCTAGCACCTAAATTGTATATTGAGCGGACGGCTCGTTTTTGTAGAATAAAAATCGTTTCAATTTCAGCCGCCTTGCCCCAGAGTAATATGCCATAGGACATGACGCTGTGAAAGTAGCTAAAATAAACTAACCTAGCTGTGTCCGTATCAGTGAGCTGACGTACCTTCCAAACCGCATAAGCTGCCGAACTAAGTCTACCCGCAAGGCTATCTATCTGGGCTCCCCATTGAAGTTTACTGTCTAATGTAATTCCTAAGAATACTGTCGAGTCTACAATACTTATGATTTCATTGTTTATTGTTAGATGAGTGCCTAGTTGTTTTACATTTGGCATAGTAAATCTCACACACTTTGTTTTATTTGAATTTAGTAGGAGATTATTCGTTGTAAACCAATTCAATACATCATCTAGTGCCCTATTCACATCGTCAAAAACTGTTTTCTTACGATCGACTTTAAAAATAAGTGACGTATCATCAGCAAATAGAACTATATTACAGAGATCTTTTAAATAATACGGTAAGTCGTTAATATAAATGAGAAAAAGTAAAGGACCCAGTATAGACCCCTGCGGGACGCCCATAGTAGCGGGTAATCCAGAAGACCTCGCACCATTGACATCTACATGTTGAATTCTATCCTTCAAGTAGGAAACGATTAGTTCCAAAGCAATACCATTTACACCATAATGCCTAAGTTTGAGAAAAAGCGTGTTGTGTTCTACGCAGTCAAAAGCTTTTGAGAGATCGCAAAATACACCTATCGCATCTTGCGAATTCTCCCATGCATTAAATATATGTCTCAAAAGAGTTGCACCCGCATCAATTGTTGAACGACCCTTTGTAAAGCCATATTGTTCTTTATGAAATAAATTATTTAGATTAAAATGGCTTTCTAGTTGCTGCAAAATAACTTTTTCAAAAATTTTACTAATAGCCGGTAAGATTGAGATTGGCCTAAAGTTACTTGGTTCAGTTGTACAACCCTTCTTGAATAAAGGTATTACTTTGCTAATAAAGGTATTACTTTGCTACATGATGAAACATGACTGTGATTAAAATTGTAGAAAATATAAGTATTGTGAGAAATTAAACTGCTAAATATTGGTTGTTTTATTTAAATACATATTAGATCCTTAGTCGGAAACAAAAAGGAACTGCTGACTCGAAGCCTTATTGCTTAAGAACAATCGACCTGTCAGACCATTTTTTGTGTTTATTGTGCGACTGGTACTCTCTTGGCAATTATCTATCGATATGACAAAAAACTATACATCACTATGTAGTGATATATCAATGAATAGAATTTTATGGTCAAACTGGCGACATTCGATAGTTTTTGACCCACTTGAGACACTATAGCTCTCACTTTCAAGCAGATGACACTTTGCTTTTGTAAAAAGGAGAAAGAACATGTTTATAAGTTCCGGTCAAATATCGTCTATCTAGTGTTATTCTTTATCTGAGGTATGGGACCTACTACCATCGTCATCTGATACCTTGTTATACTAAAACTAACATAATGCCAGTACATACTATGTACATTATGTTTTCGATAGTACAAATTTTGTTTTGACGTGTGTTCTTCCGTTTCTCTTCTCCCATTCTCTTTAGTCCTTCTTCATGTCACAAGGGATAAAACAACCTTATCGGACTATGAAACGAAATCAGTACTATGCTGCGCAAAAGTTATAGAGAAAACTTTTTCGAAATGTACGTTTAATCAATATCTTTAAAAGCTAACGCTAATACAACACTAGGCGGCCATATTTGGTTTCCGTAGGTATGCAGGCCTTTTTCGTGGTTAGGGCAGTTCCATAGGATTCCTTATTCATAGGCTTTATCACTACATAGTGATGTATAGTTTTTTGTCATATCGATAGAAAATTGCCAAGAGAGTACC
The DNA here is from genome assembly GCA_905220595.1 of Spilosoma lubricipeda. Taxonomy (NCBI): domain Eukaryota; kingdom Metazoa; phylum Arthropoda; class Insecta; order Lepidoptera; family Erebidae; genus Spilosoma; species Spilosoma lubricipeda. The sequence goes on from HG992278.1 coordinate 123,511, forward strand.
AGTCGCCACAATAAACACAAAAATGGTCTATTATATTTAGTTTCTTAAATACCATAATTCCTTTTTAATATGATTGATAATATCAAAATTTCTTTATAAATATAATTTATTTTATATATGTCTTGTAAAGTCTCTGGTGTTTGTATGTAACAAACTAAAAAAATATTATAGTATTGGTTATTTGAGTTGCTTATTGGCATGGCAGTTATGGCAGTTGGTTATTTAATTCTTTATAAAATGTGATCTATAGAAGAAAACAATAACGTTTTACTTTTTGTATTATTAATTGGAAATAATCATATTTAAAATAAATCGGATATGACATTGGTACTGTGACCTAAGTTTTGAGACACCCGCAGTAAAGAAATGGAACGAGAGCAAATCGATCAATGGGTTCTTTTATGGTTAAGACGTAAACTAGCCTTGCAAACAGGCAGAACAACCTCTACCGGAGCAGCTAATTTCTAATAATCAGTAGGCGACTAGACAATACCTAACATTGTTTAGTTTTTAAAATATCATCATTTTTTATAAGAAACCTATAGCCTTATTGCGTACGTGAATTTAGCAAGGCAAAGAATATGAACAACCGAACAATCACATGCGAGATGAAAGACGCGATGTTGATATTCGTCCGACTGCCTGACAGGTCGATTGTTCTTAAGCAATAAAGCTGCGAGTCTGCAGTTACTTTTTGTTTACAACTAAGGATCTATTATGTATTTAAATAAAACAACCAATATTTAGCAGTTTAATTTCTCACAATACTTATATTTTCTACAATTTTAATCACAGTCTGTTTTCATCAAATTTTATTGGCTCTTAAGCAAAATAAGTCTGTTGTAATAATTTCTTACAATTTCACCGTGGGATGCAGAAGCTTTTTTGCATTCATGATGAATACGGATTTTTAAATACAGGTCCAAAACTGCTTTGATTCTTCCTCAACCAATCGCCGTCCACTGCTGAACGTAGGTCTCCCCCAAAGGAGCGCCAACTGCTTTGATTATTAAAGGTTAATGATTGTTAAGTGCACAATTGTCGTAACCATGACTTATCAGCTGAGGGAACATTTCTGATCTAGTACATATCTCAAACACTACCGTTCGGTTACAAACAAGATTCTTCGAAGTGACCAGAACGTTTTCTTGTATACTGTGTAGGCTTCCATTTATGGTATTTTCTCACATTTTTTTATCCGTTTATTTTTTATTCCTTATGCGTAGGATGATGATGATGCGTAGGAAACCTGTAAGCAAATATTAAAAATACATATAATGAATTTAAAAGTAAAATTTCAAAGACAAATAATGAATTGATTTTGGAAAAGTCGGATATTGAGAAATTCTTTCTTTTGACATACTATTATAATATTCCGTAATTCTTAATGACTGAGACCGAAGCAGAGTCTAATTAGGTATTATATATTTATTTTCTAAATATAACCACCTCCGTTTTTTTAATTGTATTAAACGTATTATAAGCGACAGCGCAAATAATTCAGATTGATTTTTGAAATCTTGTTTTTATTTCAACACTCGTTTTATAAACGGGCCCAGAATTTACATGTGATTATACTTTTACTTTATCGATAAAAGGTACATCCCTCTGAAGTACATGTTATGTCAAAACGTATCAATAATATTCTTTTTCAATTTTCATTTCTAAATTGGGAACTGTTATTTAATGTACAAGCAGATTTTCATTAACACTTCCTGCTTAAAATGCTTTTTAACAATTACATACCATTAAATTGACTTACCGATGAAACGATTTTTTTTGCATTATTTTCTTTCAAACACCAACTCTATTAGAGCTAACGGGCACAGAAAATGCCATTATTGTTAGCAAAACGAAAACCACACTTATAATATAATATTATTCACAATTAGATAAAATATTTGATGAAATCGGCAGACAAACGTGTTAACCAGCTTACTGACAATCATAGTGTCGGTTTTCGGCAAGTGGCGCGCGGGGTTTTAGACGTTCGGAAAAGCTATTGCTATCTCTTTTTGTCACATGAGATATTTCCATAAAAAGTGTTGAGTACAAGATGGGCAACTATATTCAACATAAATTTGATCCATCTAGGGTATTCTTTATCTGAGGGCATGACATTCTCGTTTCGGATTTTTTAGTACATTTTTGTTCTGTCTGTTTTGTTTTGTTTTGTTTTGTACAAAGTTCTTTCAGACGGATTGTCACCGAGGTAATTTTGTGGCTGGTAACATTCTCTTTCTTTGGAATTTTGGATTCTCTTTTCTGCGTCGGAGTCATTGAACATGGCGGATCTTATTTTATTTAAAAGTTAAAATTATTAAATCATTCTTCGTTTGTTTAATCCGAAAGTCCATGGCCTGCGGAGTTTGGAAGAAGGTTGTTTGATGTTCCTTTGTCTTAAATAGAGGGATATTTCGACATCTTGGTAAGTTCATATAAGACAGACACGTTTTACAAAATGTTTCGTATTTGGAGCGAGTTTCATTAAAATTTGGTGGTTTCACTTACAGAACCTGAAATCAAAGGATTCATTAATTAGTCTAGTCAACAAGTTCAAAAACGTGAAAAATAGATATAAAGGTCCTAAAAATATGAGCGATGGCTCATTCGATTCGGAATCACCTCCAGAAAAATGTTTTTGAAGGATTTTGGTGCAGGTTAAAAATTACAATTTTTATTAACAAAATAAGAAGAAAAATAAATTATATTTCGTTTTTTGTTAATAACTTGAAAAATATTAACATTTAAGCAATTTTGAAAAAAGCTCGTTAAAGAGGAGGAAATTTCCAATAAAAAAGTCCTAACTACCGGACTTTTTTATTGGAAATTTCCAATAAAAAAGTCCTAACTACCGGAACTCTATCTCCATTATTTATAATTTTAATTTAACGCTGAAAATAGGTCTGCGCGTGACATTTTTAGGATGCGCGCGTGGCGTCAAAAGCGAGTACGGCACAATAATTAATTTATTTAAGGTATTGAATATTTTTTTTTAAATTTGAAAAAAATATTGTGTGTTCTGAACACTATAAATAATTTATTCCCGTTGGAAATTTTACTTAAAGTTAATTTTTCAACGAGTTAAACAATTGTAAACTAACGATTTTTTTTCGAATTACCGTCTTAATTGTAAGTGAAAAAAAATGTTTAAATAATGGTCGTAAAAAATTTTCGCTTCGTAGAGCCTTTCTTACAGACATACTTAACATTTTTTATTATTATTATTCTCTTTATTAAAATTGTTTTAACATATTATTTACATTTTTAAATATACATATAAAAAGAAATACATTTAAAAATATAAAAAATAGTAGACCACCGACTTCGGGTACAGGGACCAAGAAACCGGTGGTTAGGGCTCCAAAGACAGGAACCTCCTCACAATACGAGCCGTGTCAAGAAGGACTGCCTTCTGCATCAGACCCTTGATCCAGCCATCTAACGTGAGCCTCTTAAGGTGTTGGTCGAGGCTCTTGGCAATTAGTCCGTGAGCAGATACAACTATCGTAACAGTGATCGCTGAATCCACATTCCACATATCGACAATCTTGTGAGATAAATCCAAATATTTTATTTGTTTTTCTTTTTCGACTTTCACGAGATTCTCGTCATGAGGAACGGCAATATCGACAATCATTGCGCGGCGCTCTAATCGATCTATCACCACAATATCAGGCTTATTGGCAACAATAGTCCTGTCTGTAATAATAGATCGATCCCAATATAACGTAGCACGACTATTTTCGAGAACTGGGTCGGGCACATACCTGTAGTATGGCACCTCTGAACTCACAAGTTTGTATTTAAGGGCAAGCTGTTGATGTACTATCCTGGCTACTTGATTGTGCCTGTGCAAATATTCGCCGTTAGCAAGACGAGAACAACCGGAAATAATATGCCTGAAAGATTCTCCAGGACGGTGACATGCCCGACAAATGTCGACCGTACCATCCTTCAGGATATATTTCCGATAGTTATTCGTCATGATGACTTCATCCATAATCGCACAGACAAAACCTTCGGTTTCTCCAAAGAGATCACCATACCGTAGCCAGGACGTAGATGTTTTAAAATCTATATCAGGCCCATTTAGGGCCCGATAAAATCGACCATGAAGTTCTTTGCCCTTCCATACCTCCCTGCGATCATGAGTACTAAGTACTACAGGTTTGCGCCAATTCTCTTTAGCCAAAGCGAGCGGAGTGAGTCCGGTATCCACTGCAACTACATTGCGATGCATTTCCACATCAGTATGGAGAATATATTCTCTAACATTGTATATCTCGCGATTGTGTAGGGTCTTGATATTTAATAGTCCTCGACCCCCAAACTTTCGCGGGATATACAATCTCATAACTGATGAGCGTGGGTGGTGCATTCGAAATGTAGTCAGCAATGTACGGACTCTCCTGTCTAGGGCATCTAATTCAGTCTGAGTCCATCTAAGTATACCGAAGGAATACATCAGTACCGGCATGACCCAACCATTGTAGGCTCGCACCTTGTTACCGCCTGATAAAAGACTTTTAAGTACTTTTTTCAGGCGGCCAAAGAAGCGTTCCCGCAACGACTGTTTCACGTCAGATTCCGGTATTCCCAAGGACTGTGAAAAACCAAGATACTTGTAGGTTTCGGTTGCAGACAGAGCTCTGAGTCTTGTAGAATCTGAAAGCTCTATTCCTTCAGATTCCACAATCACACCTTTCTTTACATGCATGACTGCACACTTGTCTATACCAAATTCCATTTTAATAGAATTACTAAAGTTTTCCGTAACCCTTAGTAACGCTGTCAATTGTAATTTAGTAGGGGCAAATAGTTTCAAATCATCCATATAAAAGAGGCTATAGCCTAACCCTGAACCCTCTAATAAAGTACTTAGAGGGTTCAAAGCCAGGCAAAACCACAAGGGACTCAGACTGTCACCTTGGAATATGCCCCGCTCGATCTTTATTGGTACATCGTTTACCGCAGTCTGACGACATCCTGGATAGCGAAGTACTGTTCTCCATTGCCTCATACATGACTTCAAGAAAGTGCACAGAGTTGTATCAATTTTATACAACTCTAGCACCTTCAAAAGCCATGTATGTGGAACCGAGTCAAAAGCCTTCTTATAATCTATCCAACATGTCGCCAGACTCTTACGATTACGACGTACCTGTTGGCTGATGGTCATGTCCGTGATAAGAAGCTCTTTAGTGCCTCGGGTCCCACTTCTACATCCATTCTGAGAAACTGAAATTATCGAATTATTATTAATGTGTTTAGTAATTTTGAGTCTCAGAATAGATGTCAGAAGTTTATATAAAGTTGGTAAACAAGTTATAGGCCTAAAATTTTTGGGATCCATGGCACTACCAGATTTGTAGAGTAAGTGGGTTATACCAGTGGTTAAAAATTGTGGTAATGAACCCGAATCCAATGCTGCCTGGAGTTGAGATGCCAGACACGCATGTGAGCTACGGAACCATTTAAGCCAAAAGTTGTGCAGACCGTCTGGACCAGGTGATTTCCAATTCGGCAATGAACGGACTGCACAACTTATATTATCTTCATTAATGATAACTGGTTCCATAGATGTTATAGAATCACATGAGCGACTGATATCCCGCATCCAATCACCATCTGTGTGAGTGACAGGCACCGACCAGATGTTACGCCAAAATGAATTTGTGGTATTTTCATCTGGTAAGTCCCCATCACTCTCACATGGATTCGGTGCCTTCCACTTTCGATACACCCACTTCTCATTTCTTTGGAACATACGATTCTGATTGAACCGGTCTCCTCGTTTTTTGTACCGTCTTATCCTATTTGCCCATGCATGAACTTTTTGTTTCAAGAAGTCAATGCGCTCTGTAACACTCGACATATACTGTTGAGGACTGATTGTAGTCCCCAAGAATGCCTGTTTCACAAAGCGCATGACTCTTGGCCGTGTATTACCGAATTTGAACGCAATTAATTTACCGATGAGTGTCCTGGTCTCAGCAATACTCGGGGTTGTCGCAAGGACTTTGGCTGGATGGTAGTGAGTTTTTAGGTTATTTTCTGTATTTTTGGCAAATAATTACATATTGTGCTTTCTAAGTAGTGTTTGCGTGGTTCTGTTGCGGGAATTATCCTTAATAAGGTTAGTGAATATAAACAAACGCGCTCATTTCTACGGAAATGAGCGCGGAAGACCCCCCTGATGGGGGAAGTGCGTTACCCCCCGATAAATCCAAGGCTGTAAAGCGACAGTCGGACTCGGTTTTTTCCGTTGACTTTGATGGGAAGAAAACACGTTCTCCGGCTGAATCGATTCAGTTAACTTTCTCTAAACCTGGATTTGAGTCGGACTCCAGGCTTGAATATTCGGTATTAGACAAGGGCCCATATTCTGTGTATGTTTCTAGGCTTGAACCTGATCCATCATCCGGCCTGTCTCTTAAGGCACTCAAACTCGCCCAGTTTTTATATAAAAACAAAATATCTGATATTGTTGAAGGTACCATTAAAAACATGGGTCGTAACAAAGTCTGTGTGGAATTTATTTCAGCTATTTCAGCAAATAACTTCATTAACTCCCCAATTGTCAACCAAAATAATTATGTGGCAAATATTCCTCGCTTCCAAATATTTCGTATGGGTGTTGTTAGGGATATCCCTACTGAGTGGACCCTAGAGGAGCTAGTATCCGGAATCTCTGTCCCAAAAAATTGCGGAGAAGTAGTTCGAGCTAGACGACTTAACGTTAAACATAAAAGAGACGGATCCTCTGTTTGGGTCCCATCTAATTCCGTTGTTCTTACGTTTTTGGGGCAGAGTCTCCCAGAAATTTTTTTTTGTTTCAATGCATCTTTACCTGTGTCCCTTTATCAGTTACCTACCGGTCGGTTCGGCCATATTGCCAAACAGTGCAGGTCTCAGCCTCGCTGCTATAAGTGTGCTCAGCCTCATTCTGGTGACTCCTGCCTGGTTCCTGACTCGGAGGTATCTTGTTTGCTATGTCGTGGTGGTGGACATTGTGCTACTGATAACAGATGTCCCGAACATACCAGACAAAAATCAATAAAAGTTGTTATGTCTCAGGAAAACCTGAGTTACATGGAAGCATCAGCCAGATTCCCACAGTCTCCTAAGCGGCTATACTCTGTGGCTGCTGCCAATCCTAAATACCGTGCTAACCTTCCTCTAAATTCCCAAACTCATCCATCCTCCATACCCCCCTCTTCTGCTTCTCCTTCCATATCATACAAAAAAACCGTCAACCTTCCTCCCCGGCGGATATCTATGTCTGGGCAGACATATGATGTTGATGCCCACAATGCAATAACCCAATCCCCCTCTTCTTCCCATCCTAACGGTTGCTGCCTTAATCCCCCTACTGAAACTACTCCTCTTGCTACTCCAAATGACAACCTTGTCCAGCTCCTTCTTTGCTCTCTAATTAATATACTGTCTAAAATGTCAGATGCCCTACCGTACGACGTTGCAGTTCTTGTCAAACAACTACTTTCTGTTCTTTCTAAAAACAATACTTCCAATGGCTCTCGAATTCCTCCAATGGAACTGTAGGAGTATTCGACGTAACAAACAAGATATTTCTTATTTGATTAACCAACATAAACCTAGTGTGTTTGCAGTCTCAGAAACCTGGCTGAAGCCTGATTCCCATTTCAGAATCTCGGCTTTCTCCTGCCTTCGAGACGATAGAAATGATGGTTGCGCTTTGTTGGTCAATAGGAATATATCATTCTCTCAAATCCCATTACCAAACCATAGTCCTGGCTTAAATATTGTTGCCCTCAGAGCTTTTAATGTGTCCTTTGTCTCTGTGTACATCCCCCACCCCAACACAAACTTTTTTTTTTAATTAAAAACAGTTCTTTTAGCTATTCCTTCTCCTATGATAGTTTTAGGTGACTTTAATTGCCGTCACACTCTATGGGGCTCTCACTGTATCGACCCCTGTTCTTCTATCTTACTTGACGTTTTGGATGATTGCAACTTGTGCATTCTTAATGATGGATCTGCGACTCGTAGAGTTTCTCCATCTCAAAATATTAGTGTACCAGATCTTACACTATCTTCCCCTTCCCTAACCTCCCACCTATCCTGGTTTCCCCTTCCTAACTCCCTTGGTAGTGATCACTTCCCAATTTTAATCTCTTTCTCCTCCCCTGCTACACATGTCCCCCAAACCCTACATCCCCTCCTCAAATACAGAGTTTCCCAAGCCAATTGGGACGATTTTGCAACTTCACTGGATGCAAATTTAGCCCCACTTCCTCAAACAAATTCCTCTAATTTTCTTCTCCTCTATGATCAATTTATTGCTGCACTTTATTCAGCTGCTGATTGCTCTATCCCCCTTAAACAACCTTCCGGTAAATTAACTTCTTCCCCCCCTTGGTGGGATTCTGAATGTACTGCCAGTGTTAAGAAGCGTAAAGAGTCTGAGAACAAATTTGCTACGTCCCTTTCAATGTCGGACTTTCTTAATTTTAAAAAGGTCTCAGCTAGCACAGCTAGACTTCTTTCAGCCAAAAAAGCTTTAGGATGGCATACCTTTTGTGAGTCATTATCTCCTCGCTCCAGTCTCTCACTTGTCTGGAAAAAATTCAAGTCTTTCCGAAAAAGTCTTGATGACACCAACACCTTTAGCAATGACTCTCATTCATTCCTACTCGCCTTCCATAGCCAACTGGCTCCCACATATGCTCCGGAATATGACTGTTTCCCCACTTCCTATCCTTTTTTTCCAGATTCCTCTCAAAATGCTATGGATGATCCCTTTTCCTTTACAGAACTATCCTATGCTCTAGATAACCTACATGACTCCTCTCCTGGCATTGACGGTATCCCTTACTCTTTTATTCGTAAATCTTCAAATTCTTGTAAAGTTTTCTTTCTTAGTATCCTCAATGCTATCTTTTATTCTGGTCAAATACCTGACTCTTGGAAGACCCAAATTGTCATTCCTATTCTGAAACCTGGTAGAGATCCTAAAGATTCGTCTTCCTATCGCCCTATTGCGCTTTCCTCAGTGCTGGCTAAAATCATGGAAACCCTAATAAAATTTAGACTTGAGTGGATTCTGGAACACAAGGAATTATTAGCCAAAAACCAGTATGGCTTTAGAAAGGGTTTAGGCACTTTGGATAGTCTCAGCATTCTTACCTCTGAAATTCGCCTTGCTTTTTCTCGTAACGAGAATGTAATCGGGGTTTTCTTGGACATCTCTGCAGCCTATGATAATGTACATCTTCCTCTTCTCAGGCAGAAAATGCTACATCTGAGTATTCCAGCGAGGATAGTTCACGTCATCTGCAATATGCTCATGTGCCGCACTATTTCTATTCGTCATCAGGGTTCCCTTCTCCCTCCCCGTCTCGTATGGAAAGGCCTTCCGCAAGGTTCAGTGCTTAGTCCCATCCTTTATAATATTTACACTTCTGACCTAGACCAGTCTGTCAATTCTTTCTGTAAAGTCCTTCAATATGCTGATGATGTTGCCTTATATTTTAAGTCATCGTCCTTCTCTACTGCCACTTCCCGTTTAAATTCCGCTCTTTATTACTTAAACGTTTGGCTTTTAGACCATAATCTTTCCCTGTCTGTTATTAAATGTAGTGCCCTTGTTTTCTCACGCAAACGGAATATCCCTGATATTAACCTCTCTGTCGCAGGCGAATTAATTCCAATAAAAGATAGCGTAAAGTTTTTAGGCCTTATTCTTGACTCTAAGTTATCAGGTATTCACCATTTAAACCATGTCATGCAGAAGAGTGAAAGGGGTGTAAACGTTATGCGGGCCCTATCTGGAGTCCGTTGGGGCTCCCACCTCTTTTGCCAAAAACTTTTATACAATGCTATAGTTCGCAGTCATTTTGATTATGGTTCTTTCCTTCTGGAACCATGTAATAAAGTTGCTCTTTCTAAGCTACAGCAGATCCAGTCTAAATGCCTTCGAATCATAACTGGTGCTATGAAATGTTCGCCAGTAAACGCTCTACAAGTCGAATGCTTGGAACCTCCCCTTCATCTTCGCCGTCAATTCTTAGCTGACAGATACTTCTTCAATGCAGTCCAAATTAATTCCCATCCCCTTCTTCCAATTCTGTTTCAACTTTCTAGTCTGGCCACCACGTCATTGTACTGGAGAGTCCCTCCCTTTGCTCCTTAATTCCTTTATTAAAATGAAAAATCTATCTGATCCTATCTTTCAGTCTTCTTTGAATCCTCTTTTTGAGCACGACTATAACTCTTTAACTTTTCAACCAACAATCATTCTTGACTTTGGCATTAATAAACATTCTCCGACAGCCAACCAAAACTTTCTCCACATCATTGCAGAGGACTGGTCTGATTGGGTTACGCTTTATACGGATGCATCAAAACTTTCCTCAGATGCATTTGTGGGTTCTGCAGTTTGGATACCCAAATTTAAAATTATATTAAGCTATAAATGCTCTTCCTACAACTCTATCTTTTCAGGAGAATCTATTGCCCTATTGGAAGCGGTCTCCTATGTGGAATCGCATAAGCTTGACAAGTCACTTATTTTGTCAGACTCTTTGAGCTGCCTACAAGATATCTTAAAAAATCCTTTCAAAGCTCGCAATAATTTTCCTATAATTCTTAAAATTAAAGAGGTTCTTCATAGATGCCTATTGTCTGGTATTGAAGTAGTTCTATAGTTCCTCTTGTACAATAAAGTTTGTCAATTACACACACATATTATTAGGTTATCAACGAGAGAAGCAAAGCGACTGGTCACAGATTGGCTGCTGAATCTTTCTTATGATGAAACGGAACTGATTCTTCCAAATCTTAGGCAATAACGGCAAAACATAACACACTCACAAACACACACGCATACACTGACACACACGCAAACTCGCATCCAAACATATCCACTCTTACACACGAAAACACTCTCAACACAATGAACACAGTTATCCCACATAACTAAAGTGGTATTATTATTTTAACTTCTTTTTATTTTTTTATTAGTCTTAATTTGTCTGTTCTGAATTTATATTGTTTTTATATTATTTTCTATTACAACCAAATTGTGTCCTTGTCTTAGTGATGATATGGTGCTAATTTCTGATTAATTCTAACTACAAACAATTTTCAGTCTTTTGAACATCACAATTTTTTTAGTTTCATTTCTGGTTTTGTTTGGAGAGATTTTGGAACATCGGAATTAGCACCAATCATTATTGAATGATCTGCTCTTGGTTGCCGCGACACCTTGAGCTTAGTGCGGAAACCGCCGATAAGTTTAAATTGTAAAGTGTTTCTGTACAAATAAATAAATAAATAAATAAATAAATAAGTTCTAGCGTGGATCCCCAGTCATTCAGGTATAGCAGGCAATGAAACTGCAGACTTCTGCGCCAAAATAGCAGCACAGATTGGATGCTCATCCAACAAATTATGTTTCGCCCGAGATTTGTGTTCCCTAGCCAAACTTTCATTGACTGAATCCTGGAATAATACATGGCAAAGCAGTAGAATGATCAAGGGTAAATTTTATGGCTCCCTACAACCTTTAATTCCTTCTAGATCCTGGTTCTTCAAACAAAAACAGGTTAATAAGTCAGCCACCTCTATTATAATTCGCTTACGATTAGGATCTCTCTCTATGTGAATGCGGTCTCGACGAAGGCTCTCTGGAACATATTTTCTTCTCTTGTCCTAAATTAATTGTACCTCTGTATGATCTACTCCCTCAACAAATATCCCGACCCGTTAATTTGGCTTATCTCTTAACTCTAGAACATACCCCATTTGTTAAGATCCTTTACAATTTTATCGGAATAAATAAAATAAATTTATAATGTTTTCTGATACTTTTACAACATATACTTCTACTACAATTTTTTTTTATTTATTAATTATATTTTTTCTTCTCTCGTCCCACAGAACCACAAACAGAAACTGTTGAATAACAATAATTCCCACTTGCTATTCCAAATATCTTCAACCTATTTATTAACTAATAAATCTACCTCCTACCTTGACGTTGGCAAAATCATCGATATCCGATGGAGCCACTGAATTAAAAGCAGAAGAAGAACACGGTACGCAGTAAGGTTCGTTCCCAACTCTGTAGCCCGAAAATATGCCCGCATGACATTTTCATTTATAGAACGTGTCCACTTCATGCGGCGCACATCACCACCGTAGCGGGGGCCCTGTTCGAGGTCAGTGGTCCTCGGGATCCCAAGCTGGTCGGTGGCCGATTAATTTTATTATTATTATTATTATATTTTATTTGTGGTTGCCGGATTTTTGTTTGTTTGTTTGTTCACACCCAGTGGTAGCAAACCAAGACCATTTCATTTTCTTAGTTTATTTTATTTACTTATTTATTATTCACCCAAAATCATTTTTATATTTTTTTATATTACAGTAATAATAATGAAAGTATTATTTATATGTGCTACCTATGAGCTACAGTGTTATGTGAACAGATGAGTGACAGAAGGCTGAAAAAACAACATATACTAATGAGAGCTCTCCCGCCATTGCATCTTCCACAAACAATCTTGTGAAGCCGAATGCAATATGACAAAAAAAACCACTAAACTGCTCTGGCTCTCATAATATTTTGAGCATGAGTACTTGTTTTATGAACATTAGTGTTTTGTCTATTTTTACCACAATAAAATTACTGCTGCCAGTGTTGGTAACAGCTACATCAGCTCTTAAAAGCTGCATCAAAATGTAAGTTACAACGATAGGCGGGTTTGATACTCCTTTACCTATTTGATGAGCGATTTATTGAAATGTATAGTGTGTGGTTTTATTATAAAAGCTACATCTATACACAACCTCCTGTTGCATTCATAGATGTATTTCTTTGATACATGTATAATGCATGGTATTTAATTTATTTGTTTTTATTTTTCTATACAAATAAATAAAATTGGAGTGTCTGTTTGTAATATTAAAATAACCGCTTTTTACTAAATGCATATGTATGTATACACAGTACATATACCAAAAATGTAGTTAAAAAAAAAATCCGTTCCGTTTGTTTGGTAGCCTCTGGAACGGCTAGGCCGATTTTGACAGGACTTTCACTGGCAGGTAGCTGATGATCCAGGGAGTAACTTAGACTAACTTTGTCCCGCGGCGTTACTCGCGGTACAACAATAACTGCGGGTAACACAGCGGGGTCCAGCTAGTTTATTATATATTTTTATACTTTGTTAGTAGAATCTGGGTTATAAATCGTATAGGTACTGTCTATATGTATCTGGTCAATAACAATTGATTGGATTTGATTTTTTATTTAATTTGTTTATTTAATTTGAATAATTTTATTTTATTGTCTTACTTGGTTTATATGATTTATTAGAGTTTTTGTATTTGATCTGTTTTCTTGGGTTTGTTTAATTTGACTTTATTTAATTTGATTGATTAGCTTTAATCTTTAACCATACTGAACAGCATGCTGCAATCACCTATAATTAGTCAAACTAGAAGGAGACCTAACTGCATATGTAAAATTGTTATGATGTTGTTGTGACTGTTGGTGATTCTTCACTAAATAAATAAATAAACAGTTCTATGGAAAGCCAAGCATTTTGATGGTGCACTCATAAACCATGGCAACCGGTACTTTTGTACAGAAAAATGATTTGCTACTAAGTATAAGACAGACAAATGTGACACCAACACATGCCACTCGTATATGCTATCCTTGTTTCAAAGCAAAGCCTGTTTCGTATCGGGTTATGTCAGTAGGTAACCAAGGTATATTAAATCGATGTGAAAGGGATGTGGCTTACCATCAACACGGTAAGTATATCTGTTCTCGTAACCACGACCTCCGAGCACTTCGCAGCGCTGCGGCGCATGCCCACACTGCGGCCACTGCACGGCGCCGGCGCAGCCCCAGCACCACACACACCATGCGCACCACACCCAACGATTCGCGCCCATCCCTCCCTGCGCACAGCTACGCCGCACTGAGATACTTATGATGATACTGATGCCCACAACACTTTACAAGTCATTTCTGGCACTGTATACCGGACCTGTTATAATATACTCTTATAGTTGAACTTGTTTCAGTCTATTTGTGTATACAGATATTGGAGTTCTAAAATGACTAACACGTCATCTTGCTGTGTATGATTGAGGAAAACCAGCGGCGGGAAAATCCTATCCGCAGAATCCACACTTCCCAAGTAGGTACATATTACGCAGTACCTATGCATTGGGAATTGGGATTGAATTTAAAATAAGCGGTGAAGCACTGACGTTTGTTTTTTTTTGTAATTTTATGACCTGGTAACACGACCTTTAAGCTAAGTCTAAGTAGAAAACATAAACTTTTTTCTTTCTTTTTTTTTTAACTCCCAGCTATGCAGGAGAACTTGGCTCGCACTTTTGTGCATTCGCGAGCGTCAAGTTTTTTGTTTGGCATTTGAATGATAGGTAATGAATGCCGTGAATGGTAAGGAAACATCTAATGGCGAAAAGGCAATAATCGAAATTTGGAATAAAGTAAACAGGATCAGGAATGTGAAAAAATTATATACTTAAATCCACAAAACAGAAAGATACGTAGAAGTGTTATGTGCCATAATTTACAGTGGAACGACTGTTGCCAAACTCCAAATGAAAGGACTATTTATTATTGCACACTAATAACAAATTGTTTTGATTTGATGTTTGTATTTTGCTCCAAACTAGCCTACTACAATACATCAAGTCACACGTTTAATAATATTTCTTCTCGTAATCTTGAAAGTAAGAATACTTCATTGCAAGCTATTCAATAACAGATAGCGTTATTCTAAATGTACGCAATTATAACATTAATCTCCATAGGAATAAATTCGATATTTGTATCATTCTTCCGCATGTACTGCTACTCGATTAGCGTTGTAGCACATATTAGAATATTATCAATTATATCGATACCTACCTTCTGTTGGGATGGAGCAGAATATAAAACATGAATTGAAGGATATCTGGGGAGATAACATTATAAAAGTAAGGAAGCTAAAAAATAAGTACTTGCATAATATTGTTTAATAATTTTAAGAATATAATATAACTAACATTTTTATTTTTTAGGAAATGCATAATATTCTATATCTATGATTTGGACAAATAATATTTTAATAGTTGCGATGATGACAATCCGAGTGTGCGATATTACGATGGCGCATGGCGGTTGGCGCGGGGAATAAGTTGTAACTTTTTTTATTTTTTTTTTATTTAAAATAATTTTAAAAATCTTTTATTGCAAAATTTGTTATCAGCGCCCTCCCTCTCACTATAGTGATAAATGTTACTAAGTGCAGCGCACGGTCAAATGGTTTGCTGTCTGATTCACCATAGATGCGCCAGATGGCGTTCGTTTCTGCGATGTAAATTTTGTGGATAATCAGATAAACGAAGATGGTTCGAACCTGATACTAGATTGTACACGATACAGTACCATTTAAATTTAGTCGCATTTGAATCCAAGTTGAAAGTGAGATGTTATATTTTTCTTTCGCGTCGAAGGAAGAGGGGATTTCTTTCCTGAATGTTCGACAAGGAAGCTTTAAAAGAGGGTGTAACGACGACGGCTAGGACTTTATTTTCTGTCTGTTCCTGTAAGGACTATTCAATTGTATACCTGAGAACACCCGCTATCTTGAGCGGCTGGGGAAACACAGATCATCTTGGGTCTGTGAGGAGACATATTTGAAGACGTCACACCGTCCACCTTGGGACTGTGAGGAGACAATCAAGAAGGAAGAAGAAGTCCTGCGTGACGTGACTTCACGCAAAAAGGTCTTGAGAAAAGCAGCACGGTTTGTGGAACACATAAAGCAGCCGGATGGCTCGATTTTGTTATGCTGCGAAACGAGTATAATGCAAATAGTTTTAAGGATGTTTGAGAGTACACCAAGTTGTACTATAGCGATAACATGTAGTCAGTGTTCTATAAAAGAAGAAAAATATATAATTGCCCCAATTGCTAACATGAGCGATATCATAGATGGCCAACTTGATATCGCGAAATTAACTGATTTGTGTATGGTGACAAGATGCAGATCAGAGCACTGCAAAGGACAACGGGTAACACGATTTTCAAAACAAGGTACTATCATAATCTAATATTTTGGAATTGAAAATAATTAATATTTTTTTAATACTATAAATATTATTTAACAGGAGACATGATCATTCTTGAAAATTTTAATGCAAGAGGAGAGTGCCAAATGAATTTAGATAATTTGCCAAAGGATTTCACAAACCCACTAATCGCAGATGAAAAGTGTAGAATAGTAGGGGCAGTTGCTTATGAACCTCCGGGAAATCAAAGAAGATCGTCAACAGACAATAGTGGTGGTCATTTTGTAGCCATGTGCTTAAGTGGTACGGAATGGTACGAATATGACGTCCTAAAAGAGTCAGACAAACTAAAAAAAGGCAAAACCATAATTAATTTACAAGTATTAGTATACCTAAAAATGTAATCAAGACAGCTCTCAACTGCAATAAATTGCAGTAAAACATCTGTTAAACTTGTCATATAATAAATAAATAAGATACTATTGAAAATTTCAAAACCTCTACAATAATTATTTCTATTACATCTCACAACAAACGGCGAGTCGAAATAGTATGCGAACAAGTAGATAATTTTATGTCTATGTGTCTGTCTGTTTTTGGGCACTACTCTTGCAGTGGTCAAACGTCAACTGCACACACGGGTATGCATACCATCCCTGTTTTCCAATTACAGCACTAGAGCGCATTATGCGGCATAATGCTTAACTTTGAATGATTCAACTACAGCAACGCTTCGCACAATCGAGCACTCTCAAAAGTAGTGTTTTTGCGTGATGCGTGCAATCGATACCAACTGTGACAAAAATTAACAAGTGTTTTTTCTTTAAGGTGGCATTGATCAAAATGTTTTATTTATATATTATCGTTAGTAATATTATTTATTGTTGAAAAAATTTTTAAAGCTTTCGTTTCGTTGCAGTTTTTTCGAAATAATCAAAGTTAATTCAAACTGTGTTAAAAAAATAAATATAAGTATGGATGAAGGTAGAACTCATTTAAAAAAATTACTCAAGTCAAACAAATGTTAATGTAATTATCAAAATCCAAATTACTTAAAATAACCGTAAATAGGTTTCAACCAATTTTTATGTATACCACTTTGCTTACAAATTAATGAGGTTATTGCTAACTCTGAATATATTTTTTTTTTCAACACTGAACTTAGCGCACTCTGCTGGTGCATTTGAAAACTAATTCACGTTCCAATTAAGCTTCAGCATAATTCAGCATTGTGCGCCAATGAGTCGCACTATGCTTTGTAATTGGAAAACAGGGCATAGCGACCCGACGCGACGCATGAACACACGGGTGTGCATAAGCGACACGCTCCTAATGGTCGTCGTCGATTTTTTACGTTTCAATTCATCTATGACACAAACCAAATTCACAATGCGTTAGCCAAGTTCTATATTACTTTATAATTTTTATAACTTGCAATAACGGAACGAACACAAAAAAATAAATTTAGCCAATCTTCAAATTGACAAGGAAGGCGCCATCTTTCAAAAACTGCTGTCGAGTGCTGTTAAGGAAGTGTACAAATTATTGAATAACAGAAGGAAACGATGTGTTTTTTATCATACTATACAGAATTATTGGGAAATTAGTGAAGTTTATGTGTGATGTGAGATTCATTTGAGAAATAGTATGAACATAGAATAAAATGTAAATAACTTTTAGAATATGTCTACTTTTACGTGAGTGGGATATAATTTGTCACATCTATACAAATAAATAAAATTGGAGTGTCTGTTTGTAATATTAAAATAACCGCTTTCTTAAAATGCATAATATGCATATAATGTGTGTATACACGGTGCATATACCAAATTATTTTTATTTACAATTTTTGTCTGTCTGTCTTTCAGTTTGTTCCGAATAATCTCTGGAACGGCTGGACCGATTTTGACGGGACTTTCACTGGCACATAACTGATGATCTAAGGAGTTACTTAGGCTACTTTTTTAGACTAACTGCCCCGCGGCGTTACCTGCAGTACGACAATAACCGCGGGTAACACCGCGGGGTTCAGCTAGTCTGTTGTATAAATCAACTTCTCAGTGTTCTGATATGCACATAAGTTTTTAGATTATTTATCTACAAATACTTTCATAATATCAGATTTTTTTTAACTATTAAAATTATTCAAGTGTAATCATATTTCAAACAGCAATTCTCGGAAATACCTCGAAACGGAGCGAACACCATGTTTAAAGTAAAGCGAGGCACAAAAAAAATTGAGTCATTTTTATTTATTTTTTTGTTGCTGGCTCTCTGGGCTCTGCTGATGACATCTACGGCCAGCAACAAAATCCATGCCGAAATCTATACTTATAAAATAGTAAGTCCTGACTGACTGACTGACTGATTCATCATCGCCGAGCGTAAACTATGATAGTTAGGGCTATGAAATTTGATGAGTAGGATCGTTTTATTGAGTAGACACCCACTAAGAAAGGAATTTTGGAATTTCTACCCCTAAGGGGGTGAAATAGGGGTTGAAAGTTTGTATGGAAGTCCGTCATTTTGTAAGTTAGAAACCTGAAACTTTATTTTTGGGCTGCTGATTAAAAATGAATAAACACGTATTTCAGCGTTTTTGGATATTCTACCCCTAAGGGGTGAAATAGGGGTTGACATTTCGTACATAGGTTAGTCTAGAAGTTCGTCATTTTTGAAGTTCGAAACATGAAACTTTATTTATGTGTTACTGATTTAAAAAGAGTAGAGACGTATTTGAGCGTTTCTGGGTATTCTACCCTTAAGGGGGTGAAATAGGGGTTGAAAGTTTGTATGGAAGTTCGTCATTTTTTAAGTTAGAAACATGAAACTTTATTTTTGCGCTACTGATTTCAAATGAGAAGACACGTATTTAAGCGTTTCTGGATATTCTACCCCTAAGGGGGTGAACTAGGGGTTGAAAGTTTGTAAGGAAGTTCGCTATTTTTGAAGTAGCAAACATGAAACTTTATTTTTGGGCTACTAATTAAATGTGAGTGGATACGTATTTAAGCATTTCTGGATATTCTACCCCTAAGGGGATGAAAAAGGGGTTGAAAGTTTGTACGTAATGTCGTCATTTTTTGAGTTACAAACATGAAACTTTGTTTTTGGGCTACTGATTAAAAATTAGTAGATACGTATGTAAGTGTTTCTGGATATTCTACCCCTAAGGGGTGAAATAGGGGTTGAAAGTTTGAATGGAAGTTCGTCATTTTTTATGTTAGAAGCATGAAACTTTATTTTTGCGCTACTGATTTCAAAAGAGAAGTCACGTATTTAAGCGTTTCTGGATATTTTACCCCTGAAGCGGTGAACTAGGGGTTGAAAGTTTGTAAGGAAGTTTGCTATTTTTAAAGTGGCAAACATGAAACTTTATTTTTGGGCTACTAATTAAAAGTGAGTGGATACGTATTTAAGCGGTTCTGGATATTCTACCCCTAAGGAGGTGAACTAGGGGTTGAAAGTTTGTAAGGAAGTTCGCTATTTTTGAAGTAGCAAACATGAAACTTTATTTTTGGGCTACTGGTTAAAAGTGAGTGGATACGTATTTAAGCGTTTCTGGATATTCTACCCCTAAAGGGATGAAAAAGGGGTTGAAAGTTTGTACGTAAGTTCGCCATTTTTAAAGTTACATACATGAAACTTTGTTTTTGGGCTACTGGTTAAAAGTGAGTGGATACGTATTTAAGCGGTTCTGGATATTCCACCCCTAAGGGGTGAAATAGGGGTTGAAAGTTTGTATGGAAGTTTGTCATTTTTTAAGTTAGAACCATGAAACTTCATTCATGTACTACTGATTAAAAATAGGTAAAGACGTATTTAAGCGGTTCTGGATATTTTACCCCTAAAGGGGTGAAATGGGGTTGAAAGTTTGTATGGAAGTCCGTTATTTTTTAAATTAGTACCATGAAACTTTATGCATTATCAGTATTTATGCGAATTCTGTTCCTAAAGGGGATGAAATTTGGGTCGAATGTTTGTATGAAAGTTCTTTTAAATGGGCTATTGATGAAAAATAAATAAATACGTTCAAAAACATGAATAAATTACTGATACATACTTTCACACAGTTTTAATTAAATACATATAATCAACTTCCACGCGAGCAAAGCCGCGGGCAACAGCTAGTTTCATCTATAAAAAATAAGTGTCAAGATAGCATGGACACTAGGAATCAGTTACCGGTCACCCGGTCGGGCCAATTTTTATTTTTTTATTTTGTTGCTGGCTCTCTGGGCTCTGCTGATGACATCTGCGGCCAGCAACAAAATCCATGCCGAAATTTCATCTATAAAAACTAAGTGTCAAGATAGCATGGACACTAGGAATTAGTTACCGGTCACCCGGTCGGGCCGATTTTTATTTTTTTATTTCGTTGCTGGCTCTCTGGGCTCTGCTGATGACATCTGCGGACAGCAACAAAATCCATGCCGAAATTTCATCTATAAAAACTAAGTGTCAAGATAGCATGGACACTAGGAATTAGTTACCGGTCACCCGGTCGGGCCGATTTTTATTTTTTTTATTTTGTTGGTGGCTCTCTGGGCTCTGCTGATGACATCTGCGGCCAGCAACAAAATCTATGCCGAAATTTCATCTATAAAAACTAAGTGTCAAGATAGCATGGACACTAGGAATTAGTTACCGGTCACCCGGTCGGGCCGATTTTAATTTTTTATTTTGTTGCTGGCTCTCTGGGCTCTGCTAATGACATCTGCGGCCAGCAACGCTTTCCGTAAATCTATTAAAAGAATATTAATAGATTCACGGAAGCGTAATTTTGTTTAAAATTCCCGATATAAAGGGAGGTACTGCAGTAGATGAAATTAACGCATGTCTAAAAGCCTCATATCTGTGGTCTAAAGTTAAAAAGCTTTATCTTACCACTAACATGCGAGTTCAGTTATTCAGCGATGTCGAATCAGGAACATATGCTCAAAAACTGCTAGAATTTCTTGAAGGCCTAGACACCGACTAAGAAAGTATGGTTCTTTTCACACAACAATTTAGTCAGGCTGTGGAGTCAGAAGACGAGCTTATTGAACAAGTTTTTCCGAATCTGCAACAATATATTCTTGACGAAAATTGGTTGTGTGAAAGAATCATACTGGCACCGAAAAATGAGACTGTTGCGAAAATAAATAAAAAATCTTGGCTGAAATAAACAGCGAAACATCAGTATAATTCCATTGACACAGTTATGTCTTTCGATGACACTACAAGTTATCCCGTAGAGTTTCTAAACTCTTTGGAGTTGTCCGGGGTACCATCACACAAGTTGGAATTAAAGGTAGGTGTACCCGTTTTGTTGATGCGTAACTTGGACGCGCCAAGATTATGCAGTGGTACTCGGTTGCGAGTTGCCGAACTAGGAAGGCACATTGTGAAGGCCATAATTTTAACCGGAGAAGCCAAGGGGGACAATGTTCTTTATTAGACGCTTCTTATACCGCGCATCCCAATCATATCCAACAACTTGCCATTCAATTTTAAACGCCTGCAGTTCCCATTAAAAGTCGCATTTTCAATGACGATCAACAAATCGCAGGGTCATTAAAGGTGGCAGGCATACATTTGTTGGGCATGCCATGTTTTTCTCACGGTCAGCTCTATGTGGCTTGCTCACGTGTTTCCAAAGCGAAGAATCTGCATGTTTATGCCGAAGGAAATAATAAATAAATCTTTAAATATAGTTTATAGGAGCATGCTGCAGTAGCTACCTATAGGGTTATGATTAGGGCTCTGCAGTATTTCTTTTGTTGACAATATTGTTACGTTAGTAAAGAGCGAGTGTAACATCTCAATATTGTCAGGCTGTTATATTTTTCAAATGTGGCCTAAAAATATTTATGTGATAATTTTATGTCATAATGTTAGTTCTTTTCTACGCCAAGCTAACATAAGCTACTCGAAATACTAATCCTGCGCAGACATAGCCGCGGGCACCAGCTAGGTCATTTGTAATATAATAGTATATGTTCGTATAGTATGTATAACTATCTTTAAGTAGTTTAATTGAAATATGAACACATACTTAATCCTAAACAAAAGAAAATCTAAGTATATAAGAATGAATCGCCGAAATGAAACTTATCTAATTGGCTGCACCAAATTAAATCATTCTTTTGTTTTATGTGTGTTTGTACATTGTTAGGACAAGGTTGGTGTACAAGAAAAATTAAAAGATAACCAGTAAATATTTTTTTTGTCCGCAACGGGAGGCTGAGACAGATGTAAATATGGCAGTACGAAGTTCGCCGGGTCAGCTAGTAATTATGATAAAACTGTAGAGAGGTCAATTCTGTACATTGAATATATATTAAAAATTAATGTTGGGGGATGAATAGTTATCGACACTGGTGCCAAAATTGCAATCAGTAGGATTTTTGTCTGTCTGTCTGTATGTGCACGCATGGGTCAAAAACTACTAAAGGGATTTTAACCAAACTTGGTACGATTGTAGTCCATACTACTGGGCAGGTTATAGGCTATATAACATAACGCAGACGCATAGGAGCTGAGCAGTGGCGATAGATTTGAAGAAAGTCGGATGAAAATGCGCTTTCGAGCTCTTATCCTCGCATACGTTGATCATACACCAAAAATATGTATGTATTGCAAAGATGATGGTCTTCAAAAGATCTACAAAAAAGTCCTCAATGGTATATTTCTATCTTTTATAAATTAGCCACAATAATGTGTTTAATCGAAAGAAATGCCTACTTCTTCAAAGTGTATTATTAAATACATAAATATGTTGCATTTCACATGGATATATCCTTATCACTTTAATATCTATTTAAAAATAATAAGATGGGCAATAGAAATAAGATACTATGTCGCAAGCCTGGTCAAAGTACAGTATATTGCTTCATCCGTCGGGTGGTGGAGCAAAATAAGATGAGTACTTACCCAATCGATTTTTAAATTCGTTATCGTATCGGCCCCTGGAATCGTTATCGGTCCTAGCACACAATAAATAAGTTGGAGTGCCACTTATTCTGCTGCGCAATTTGAGCCCGCCTAAATTATGCAACGGAATTCGGCTAAGGGTAGTAAAATTGCAACATAATATTACTGAAGCGAAAATTTTGAATGGGTGTGCTGGGGAATAATTTTTTATTCCCCAAATACCACTTTTACCTAATAATTTCCCTTTCGGCTTTAAACGCGTGCAGTTTCCGGTGAGTCTATGCTTTGCGATGACGATAAACAAGACACGAGGTCAGACGTTGCGCACCGCAGGCGCAGACCTCACCACGAACTGTTTCAGCAACGGACAGCTCTATGTGGCTCTGTCGAGGGTGAGCGACGCTGCTAATATGTTCGTATATTGTTCCAATGGCATTACATATAACATACGAGTAGTATACAGCGAAGCTCTGTAAATAAAGGTAAAACTGTCACAATATGTAGACATTTCGGTGAAATTGCATGTTTATACAGGGTTAGCAGAAAAAGGAATACACACAACAATTACCGTGAGTTCGAGCCCTGAAATCGCAAAAAAAACCGCTATTACATACGAAAAGTATATTGATAGACTGCGGAATATCAAACACAAAAGAAAAAAAAAAAAAAAAATGCCCTCAACCTGAAATATATAAAGTTATCATGACTGATGGGAAGAAAGTCCGTCCTCTCAGTTGACAACAAGCTCCTCATATACTGCAGCATCTCGAAGCCATTCTGGTCCTATGGTCTACAAATTTGGGGTACAGCCAGTAAAAGCATGCAAAGGGCCCAGAACGGCATTTTTCGGGACATTGACAATGCACCGTGGTTTACTAGAAACGCGGCAATCCACTAATATCTCTCTATGCCAACAATCTTAAAAGATATCGCAACGGTTAAAACTAAATAGGCGTTAAGGCTCTCAGTTCACTCAAACCCTCTTGTTCCGGAACTTCTTAAGGAAAGTACCTCAAGACTGAAGAGTAAAAGCATCTGTAAGCATCCTCATGTAAAATCCCCACTCAACAAATCCGATTATAGTCCTAGATGACTGATTGCGGATATGAAAAAAAAAAGATACTGCTGCGTCACACCTTTCAAGGTACTAGCTGACAAACTTTCCACTAAGTTAAAGCAAGCTGACATAAATTTTTATCCATGGTAAAATATAAACTATCACCGGATAAAGTTTAATTTGAGAGAAAATCATTGAAAAAAACTACCATATTATGGTCAGCTGACTTTATTTTTCCTTCAAGATATTAGGTAAACTATAATCTGTAAGATTTTGAAATGGGAGGAAGTGACTGAAAAATCTTTTTTTTCTGCATGCTTGGAAGACTGCAGCTACCCGCCCCACCTACGGAGTCGCAGCTGACGGTCGCGAATATTTATAGAGGAAATAATTGACCGAATTTGTACCTGGCTCTCGGACCGATAACTAAATACCTTATGGTGCTGCAGGCGGGAACAAATAGTGCTTTGTTTATTACGGACAAGAAAGATCTACCAAAACTACTTTTGTCACCAAATGCGGCGGAGTCAATTTGATGAACAAAATGTTGCTACAACTATACACGAATCATTTTGGTTCTGACGTAAGTAATTTGTAAGACCTTAAGTACGAGTTTCAAGGTTTTTAAAAAAACTATAATTGTGGTGTAACCTTTATATTTCCAAGGTCGTATATTTGAAACGGCAAACAAAAAGAGCGTCCGGAAATCCTTCAGCATACCTATATAAAAATGAACGTCTACCTTTTCTTATGTTACGCAGTTCAGCCAAACGTTACTATATCTGCGAGCGGTCGAATAAGTCTCGGCGTGCGCGACATTTGAATGCTGTTACGCAGCACGCCTGCCTCGGGGCCGGACGGGGGCGGGGGCGAGGACGAGGGCGGGGGCGAAGACAGGGGCGGGGGCGAAGAAGGGAGCGGGGGCGGGGGCGGTGGCGGTTCGCGGCGTCTGCGGCGGACTCTGCGGCGGCGAGGGCGAGACGCGCGCTGCTCGCTGCACTCGTCGGTGGCGCGGTATTGCTCCAAAAGAGCCAGCGCTAATCTTTTTTGCTCGTCCAGCTCGGCGTCATCGTCATTTTCTTGGGTGACTCCAAAAGGAGTAAGCGTTTCGTCGACATCGGCGTAGACCTCGCTGGATTCGCGATCTACGGTGGGACAGTGGCGATCGTTGACCGTGTCGGAGCTTTTGGAATCGATCATACCGAACACTGGAGCCGAAACGCCGGTGCGGCAGCCGGAGTTGACATCATGGAATTTATCCTGTTGTCCTTCGAGATCTATACGAGAAGGCACCACACTAAAAAAATAATAACATTAAATATCAAGAAAAAAACGGTAGTATTTTATTAAAATTTTACTTAAAATGTTTGGTGCCTCTATAATATTAATTTCTTTGTGTTCGTTGTCGTTAAGACAAGGTTTGTGTACGAGAAAAATTAAAAAGATGACGGGAAAACTCATTTTTTTTGTCCGCGACGGTACGAAGTTCGCCGGCTCAGCTAGTTTATAATAAAAAAAATAAAAAAAACTCTTCTGCTACCCGCCATGCCGACAAGATGGTGGATCCTAAAATTTAACACCGTTGATCGTACCAGCTTTTGATCAAAAATGTCGGTCTCGATCGAACCGAGTAGGATCGTTTTAACCGATCAAGTCGGGCTTCCTATTCGTATCTGCTTCTAGATCTGTTCGGCGGAGTTCGGTGTAGTGAGTAGTTAGGTATAGACGGACAGGGGTAGGCGTAGGCGGGACTCACGTGACGAGGTCGTCGGGGCGCAGCACGGCGAGCGGCTCGTCGGGCGGCAGCAGGTGGCCGGCGCAGAGCAGCGCGAAGCGCGGCGGCAGCGCGAAGAGCGCGCGCAGGCGCCGCGCCAGCCAGCGCACGCGCCGCGACCCCTGCACCATCACCAGCGCCCGCGCGCGCTCGTCGCCGAAGTACTGCTGCATGTTCACCCGCACGCGGAACCGCGCGCCCGCCTCGTCCACCGGACCCGGCGACGATGCCTCTACGGACCTTTGACGATTCATTGTACGACTCACGATGTAGTGTTGTCGGCGCCCCGTGCACCGGTCACTCGGACCTTGATCTGTAACTACACACGTTGTCGTGAGCACCCTCGGTAGATTACATACTTTAACTTCGAGAGTCATATGTTCGATTAATGGAAAGTCGATTGAATTGTTCGAATGGAGTTTATTGCGAACCTTTCATCGCCAAGCTCTCGAATATTAATCGGTGGACCTCTCTTTCGCACGACTTTATGTAATTATGTATACTTTAATAAAAAAAATGTAATTAAAACGAAAATGTAAAGAAAAACAATAATCGCTTATCATCAAATGTAAAACAATCATTGTTTGAAGTTTCATAAGCCATCCTTGGTGCTTCAACCATATGAATTTCAAAGTAAAAATTATAGTATTATATTTCTGTGGGAACAGACACCATCCGGTAAAACTATGTAGCTGTACAGATAAGTTATTTTTAAAAAGTTTTTATAAATAACTCTACATATTAGTCCGAGATTCCCGGTACAAATTTTACAAGTTATTACTACTCGTATCAAGCTTAAGGTAGTAGATCCACGCTGATTTCAGCACGAACGGGCCGGCTCAACCGGGGCGGTACTACCCTCGCACAGAAAACCAACGTAAAATGACAGCGATCATGCTGTCGTGTTTCGTTGGTGAGTGCGAGACCGGAGGCCCAATGATGCAGAAGCATCACTAGCCCGCCATGGTGTTGGTCACCATGCAGCATTGTTGCATTGTCTGCATTCGCAGTATGGTGGCCACCACTCTTGGATTCTGCTTATGCTTTCCATCAGGCAGAGTAGAGTCATTTTGGCAGGGTCAAACATAAAAAAAAAAAAAAATTTTTCGTGAGTGGCTTGATTTTGATGAGGGGCCTACCTTTCACTATACAAAAATTTTCGATAGTGGTAACTAACAGGGGTTGCAGGGACAAAAAACTTTTGAGCGCAGGACCGGGATAATGTACCACGCAATTTGTAGGATGATGTGACTGTTAAATTATATATTAACTACCTAGCTGACTCACGCAACCTCGTTTGCGTCTCCTATTGCCTGTAGCGTCATAATTTTCCCCCGTTTTTGAAACATTCTCCATTGGTGCTCCGCTCCTATTGGTCTTAGCGTGATGATATCTAACCTATAGCCCTACTCGATAAAATTACTATCCAAAACTGTATGTAAATATTTTTCAAATCGGACCAGCGGTTACTGCGATTAGCGCGTTCAGAAAACAAAGAAACTCTTTAGCTTCATAATATTAGTATGGATTAAATAAGCAACTGTAGCAAAAATATAAGTCATTTTTTGAAATATTTTTTGCCAATCACATCACAATAATACACCTTTATAAGGAAATAGTTTATGAGTGTGTGTTTGTTACTTCTTCACGCGCAAAAGCAGATTTGGATGAACTTTATAGTAACATAGCTTATACATCAGAATAATACATAGGCTACTATTTGCGATAACCGACAAACACACGGGCGGAGCCGCGGGCAACAGCTAGTATTTATATAATTTAACAACCACATCATCCTACAAATCGCGTGCTACGTTAACCCGGTCCCGCGTTATAACTTTTTTGTCCCGGCTACCCCTATTAGCTACCACAATCGAACATTTTTGTAAGGTAAAATGTGGGCCCTCATCAAAATGAAGCCACTCACGAAAAAATTGTTTGATAATGATAACTTGTAAAAGTTATGGGGATCCCGTACTATATCTATACAAATAAATAAAATTGGAGTGTCTGTTTGTAATATAATAATAACAGCTTTTTAATCAATGCATATGTATGTATACACGATACATATACCAAAAATGTAGTTAAAAAAATTGTTGTCTGTCTGTCTATCTGTCTGTCTGTTTGTCTGTTTGTTCCGGGTAATCTCTGGAACGGCTGGACGGATTTTGACGGGACCACAGAAAAAGAGAATATTAGGTAGAAATGTTATGTAGGCGGGGCAGGCGCGCCGCAGTTAAGCACCGATAGCTGTAATGTCTCTGCTGGCATCAATTGAACGCTTTAATACACATATTACTTTCGTCGGGAGCGTAGCTGCATAAAAAATTATTGCTATGCCGAGCTGTGCGATAATTACGTGCCGAAAACGAAGCAAGGACTACAATTTACTCAAAGGAAACATATCGTATCATCAATGAGTCTAAAAACTTTTGTTTTTAAGCAATATTAACAAAAAACTCGCGTCACGCGTGTCTCGCTCAGCGCAGTCACAGCAGGCGCGGCTCGTGGGCGACGATTGATTAAATATTATTATTGCAACGATTTCAAACACATTTAGGTTTATGGCTAAATAGTTAAAATGCCTCATTATACTTGATTGTAGTTATAGTAAAATCATAGTATTTAGGCAAAATTTTGGGTAAACTGAGTAGCAGAGTGACCTACCTACTTTACAAAGTTTTTCAATCACACACACAGATGTCCGAAATATTTATTTATTTATCAAATTGCGATTTTTAATTTTCGAGTTCGATACACCCGAGAAGTCAGCCTTCAAATTGACCAAACACAAAATACGTATTATACCTACTAATGTTTTCCGATACTGACATTCATACACACAAAAGGCTTAATGTTGCAAACACGAACACACTATATTTATTAAATTCACTTTTAAACTTTTTTAACCTTCACTTCATAAATCCACAGGAGTTGATCGGGAGACTGTTTACACTAAAACTGTGTTGGAATTAATGCTGCCGAGTCAATTTAGTATTCCTTATTCCACGCCCCCGCGGCCGGAGCTTTGATGCGCCGCGTCGCCGCCGCGCCGATGCGCTCGCGGTGGCGCAATCGACGCATGTAGTCGTGTATAAAATAAAGTTTTGTACCTACCTAATACAATATTATACGCATCTACATAGACAATTGTTTACGCAGATGCACACTTCATAAAGTTAGGTTGTATTCATTGTTAATGGCCACCTACCTACTTTAATATTTTGCATTTTTTTAGAACTTAGGTTTCTAAGAAGTTCTGTTTGTAAAATTAAGGCGGGCTGTGTTGTCTAGGTACTAGGTTACCACCTGGTGCCTAGATAGCATTATTAACTAGGCAGTATTACTCTTATTTGTATTATCAGTAGGTTCAGCGCAAATGAAGCGGGTCGAGGGGAGACCCGCGCGCGGGCGTCCCACCGCGGTCAATACACCGCGCTAGCGCACGGTACGTTGACCTCCCAGCCAGCTGGGTGATATTAAAATACATTACTGTTTTATTGGTTTCATTTGTTTTTTGGTTTTCTAAATGAGATAATTACGTAGTTAGTGTTCTATTATGTTGTACTATGTGTATGTAATCAGAAAAAAAAAACAAAAAATAACTTAGACAAGTTGAACATATTTTTTGCGTTTTTTTTTCGCTAAACCTATTCAGTATCATGGTCTGAATGCAACCCCCAAGTTTTCGGGAGCAGTCTTTTTACACCCTGTATAAGTTAGTTAGTTATTAATCCAACGGCTTCCCGTAAGATGTGGATGCAAAGAAACGGTGGTTGTAGAGAATTTTATAAGTGTAGAAAAAATATTTAGCGTGCCTAGTATAACACCTAGTTATTTATGATTTAGGATGTTATAATTTTTGCACATTTGGGACTAATCCCACCCACACGCCCACCGCTGTAACTCCTGTACACCAGGATCAACAGCAGTAACCCACGAACACACCGAGTTATGACACTCGGGAAGTCCCAGGAAAAAATATTAACTGTCTTGGAACCCGCAACGAAATTAATCAGAAGAAAAACAGGAGGAGTTGGAAATATGATAAGTCCACTTCCCTCCTTAGCAAAGCGGGAGACAAAATGAAGTCAAAATAGGCAGACACCTTTTTTTAAACCGGGAAGCACCACGGATAAAGTATTAGGGGTCCTAAGTGAGCTATATTTGATTACTATAGTATGTATGGCAGAATCGCCTAAACGCACGGAAATTCACCGCAGTTGACACAAGATCCCCATAGTATACCGCCCCAGATGTCATTTTTAAGCTATTTAGCATTGTGTTACGTTCATTGTACCAAAGACTACACTCCCAGAGAACATGATGAGCCGACTGTTCACAGCTAGTATCGGGTGTTGAGCATTGACACAATGGTGAATCGACTAATTTAAATGAGTGTAGTTTGCTCTTAAAGTTACCGTGGCCCGTAAGAAATTGAGCAACACAGTGATCTACCTCGAGCCATGTCCTCGACATCCGTTCGCGAACAGATGGAAAGAACTGGTAGAGGTGGCGCCCCTTAGATGATTCGTCCCATCGTTGTTGCCATTCATCCATTAGGTCGTCATAGACATTGGATTGCTGTTGAAACAATCTTATGATTTTATCGCGGTCTCGTACGCCCAAAAAATCGCATTCCATGTTTTGTTTTGTAGAATAGTACATGGCTGCACGTCTTTGCACCTCGAGATCGACCGGAAGAACACCCGCCAACACCGGTAAAGCCTCAGTACTAACCGTCCTATATGCTTTGCATAAGAAGATTAATGCAAGTCGTTGGCCTTGTAGCAGTTTGCGACGGACAGCACCTACAGTCGCTCTATCGGCCCATACGGGAGCACCATAGCAAACAGCACCCAAATAAGTAGCTCCATATATGATTTTTAATGTATTAAATGAAAGACCCCATGTGGCAGTTGATATTCTCGTCAGAGCAAAGAAACTTTTTTTAGACTTTTCATTAACTGTTCTAATATGTTCGATAAATGAAAAATTTATTTCTAAAACTAATCCCAAATAGCAAACCGAGGTTTTATTTTTAACAGTAACATTTTGAAATTTAATACACGGCGGTGATTTGAGGTTACCTTTCAGAAGTAGCTGGAAGGTTTTGTTTGGTGCAAAAGTCAAGCGATTACGTACACCCCATAGAGATACTAAGTTCAAACATCTATTAGCCAGACTCTCAAGCCCCGCTCTAGTATCAGATTCCACCAGTAATAAACCGTCGTCCGCATACGCGTTTAGAGTACATCCGGGTGGTATAGGTATTGTAAGAAAATCGTCGAAGCCTATATTCCACAAGTATGGACCTAGCACCGAGCCCTGAGGACACCCCATCGTAAGCGCCTTCGACACAGAATGATGCCCAAGTCTTAATTTTGTTGTGCCTTGTGTGAAGTATGAGGAGATAAGGGAATAAATATTTTTAAAGCATCCTCTTGATTTTAATTTTAGCAATAACATGGGCCACCACGCGTTGTCGAAGGCGCCAGATATATCTAAGAAGATACCTAAGACGTATTGAAACCTTGACTCGGTGACAGTTTTCCTTACAGATATGACCGCATCTGTTGTTGATTTTCCCAACGTAAATCCGAATTGTCTATCATGAAATTTAACTCCACCCGGTAGAAGACGAGGCACTACAAGACGTTCTAAAAGCTTTCCCAGCGATGGTAACAGTGTTATAGGTCGACAGGACCCAGGACCGTCCGGCGGCTTATCGCCGTGTTTTGGTATTATACGAATATTACCGCACCGCCAAACACTAGGAAATACTTACTCCTTCCGCAATGCAACGTTTAAAAACTGTTAAAATCGTATCACCCGAGAGTTTACAAGCTTCTTTTATCATTTTATTTGATATTTTATCGTCGCCCGAAGCCTTGTTTAGTGGTAATGACCTAACAGTACCAAGAAATTCGACTGAAGATGGTAAGTCAGACGTTGGAGACAATGGTGGTTCGATGGCCCACTGCCTATTTTGCACATATGTAAACGCTATCAATTTTCAGTTTTCCATGCGATCCAAGTATAAAAGAAGAATGGATCTTAGCCACTGATAGAAAAAACTGGATGCCCACCAAAACTAGTACCATTTGCTCAATACATTTTAGCGACAGTGACTTTAAACCAGAACATTTTATTTTAAAAAATAACAATGTACGAAAATACATAAAAAGACAATTATACAATAAATATATTTTATTACAGGGTCAATAAATTTTAATATGATGTAATAGAAACATAAAATATTTGTCAGCTATATCCTAACTATGTAAAATATTGTTTGAAATAAAAAAGAAATTAGTGTAACCATTAGTTTTTTTTAAAAGACGACGTTTGCCTTAATAATCTATCCTGTATCGCCGGGGACTTAACAAATATACATGAAATTGACAGAAAGTATACCAAGACTCAGAACAACAATTTGTGAATTGTATTGTAAGTGAAAAGTATTGTTCTAATGCAGTAAAATGTGCAGTCTTTTTTAGAGGTTTATTTATTTACAGTTTCTAAAAGCATCACTAGCCCGCCATGGTGTGGGTCACCATGCTGCATTGTTGCATTGTCTGCATTCGCAGTATGGTGACCACCACTCTTGGATTCTACTCATGCTTTCCATCAGGCAGAGTAGAGTCATTTTGGCAGGGTCAAACATAAAAAAAAAAAAAAAAATATACCTAAATACACAAGTATACAACTTATTTTGGGCAGATAAGTGAGTTGTTTAGCAACAAAAAAATTATAAACTAGAATGAAAGTATATCAGAGTATCAGTCAAATAAATAATTAATTTAAAAATTATTGTAACATAATCATATTCCATAAATGTCAAACTCACTACATCCCTAAAGTATTCGGCGACACTGCCTACAAACACAAATATGCAAGAGAAACCCTACCTTAGTAGAAAGGTATAAGGTTGTATTTAGTATCATTGTAAGTGGCTTTTAGAACTTATATTCATAATATCATTTGGACGAATCAGGATATTCTTTTTTATGTGTGTTTAATATTATTGATTGGTAATGTGTGCGTCTAGGCGACACAGTGTACCTTGCATTTACTGCTCGACACCATTTCTAAGTATATATTCCTTTGTTCTGTGGACGGGACCTTCACTGGCAGGTAGCTGATGATCCAGGGAGTAACTTAGGCTACTTTTATTTAGACTAACTTTGTCCCACGAGTAACGCACTCGCGGTACAACAATAACCGCGGGTAACACCGCGGGGTTCAGCTAGCAGATATTTTAAAAAAAAATGAGCACTAGTCCTTAGCTTCAAAAGGCTACACCTGTTTTTTCCTCATGTGACAATCACTATAGGTGCAGCCATATTACACATATTATAATGTAAAATGCACAAAATGATGATTTCAAATATATAAGTTTACAACAGTGGAGGATGTTCAAATGTTCAAGTCACCTGTGAATGTTACACAGTAAAAAGTATTTAGTATGCCGTTGTATCAACAATCAAAGTTTTTCTTTGAATGCAGCCGACCTGCCCACTGTGCAGGGGATGCATGCAGGCAGAGGAAACGCCGCAGCATGTTCTCACAGAATGTAGAAGTGTGGCAAATCAACAGACAGACACTCTCCTGGAAATATGTAGTGACTTGAAAAGGCTGCCAAGCTTCTTTGATGAGTAAGAAGATGACAAACTTACATACAATGGCCCAATCAAGAGGTAAGAGGAAAAAGCCCAGGAAAACAAACAAACAATGCATAATTTTGTTCTAATTCTTCTTCTTTTTTATAGTTGGGCAAATATATATGTAAAGTAATGCAAAGTACATAAAGTATACATAAGCCTAATACCTGACACACAATATTTATACATGATGTGATGTATAAATATTGTAGCCATGAAGCCATGTGTAGTGCTTCATTCACATATTCAATGTTCGTGTTCCTGTACTGGTGATCATCTTGCAGTTATACCACATAGAAACAAGTTCACTACCTACTTTAAAAATTCAGCATTGACATAGCAAAGCACTTTCTTGTATAATATAATGGGCTGTGAACAGTACAGTTTGATTTGATTTAAAACTACAAACATCGAAGATGAAAGAAAAATTTGATCTGCTTTTTAAAGAGAACAAAATAGTAAAACAAGAAGTAGATACACTGTAATCGAAAATCCATATTCTATAGCATGAAGAAAGAAAGAAGAATCTTATAAATTCATGGCATGCCAGAAACAGAAAATGACACTAAACATCAAAACGCCTAACTCCAAATTCAGCTAGATAAATGCATTCAACCTGCTAAACAAAACTAAAAACTAACCAATAAAATCCAGAGCCACAACAAAACTAGAGAACAACAAAGAAAAAAGAAAAATTAAGAAACTACAATGTCCCCATCCCGGCTGGTCCCCATGGGGATTATGACCACTTACTGGATTCTACTGTATTTCAGACATCGAGCAGAGCTTGTGATATGGGTACTAGAATAATACATACTTTTTTTGTAAATATATACATATTATACATAGAAAACACCCAAACTCCAACACTAATATTTGCAGATCATACAAACATTTGGTCTGACCTGTTTTCAAACCCAAGACCTCTTGCACAGTTGTCGCATACACTACCACTGCGCCACAGAGAAGTTTTATGATCCAATACCTTTTGCAATAACTTGGTCCTTTAAGGACTTTGGAAACTCAAAAAAATATTCTCGACAAATCAATCGGCGACGATCGCCATCTATCTA
Organism: Spilosoma lubricipeda; assembly: GCA_905220595.1. Taxonomy (NCBI): domain Eukaryota; kingdom Metazoa; phylum Arthropoda; class Insecta; order Lepidoptera; family Erebidae; genus Spilosoma; species Spilosoma lubricipeda. The sequence goes on from HG992278.1 coordinate 158,086, forward strand.
ACATAGGGTAACAGTATTGGAATGTAATACTAGCTTAAAATGTGCTAGTATCTTACTAACGGGGTACCCAAATGTGAGCTATGGGTGCACATCATGCAACCGCAGGACACAATCATTCATCATAAGATTTGCAAGTTTGTCAAAGCCACAAGACGAAGTTGTTGAGCCACAAGCGAGCGAAGTACAACATACCAGAAATGTCAAGTAGCTGTAGGCTCTTAATAATAGCAGCATTACACGATGGTGTAATTGAGCTCCCGGAAATTTTGGGTGGGTTATGAGACCGTCAGATCATCGCTAATCACTTAATAATACTAAGGGTTTTTTTAGCTTTCGCTACAAGCTTGATAAGCAAATATGTTGTAAAGTTTGTTTCATACTTACACTATGTGGTTTTTATCTAGCGGAATAACGACGACAGCCACAAAATCCACATCCACAATTTAGCTACCTTCATACCGGTGACATGACAACACAATAACACAACGTGACAATGACAGATGCTGAGAGCCTGAGATGTTGCTTGTTGTTTGACTTTTTTTTTTTTTTTTCTTTCTCTTTGGCTTCTCACGGTTTGTGTATTTAGCCAATGTCAAGTTTTATTTTATATAATAAAAGGTAAGGAAACAAGTTTGCAGTTTTTCTGTTGCTTGACTTAAAGCTAGGAATATTTACATTGTACTACGGTCGATCTATGTTGGCGAATCCGAACTTCGCACAGAAGGCTCTGCAACGGTTAAAATGTAAATAAATAAAAATAAAAAAATGTAACTGTTTTAGGACATCTTGCAGAATGAACTTGAAATGAAGAATCACATGTTTATTTAATATTATTTGTAGAAATTTATACTGAATTATACCCCATTACATTGATTCAACTCAGTAGTTTAAATTATTATATTTATAAAATTTATTTGACTTAGAATAGTTTTGTGGTGAGTTCCTGCATGGTTGCATTCTGTCGATTCGAAACGTCAGTTTCACCTGTCAAAATCACCTTCTTAAATTGGACAAACTATAGTGTAATGAGTCTAAACTAATATGATCGCCCGCCATGGTGTGGGTCACCATGCTGCATTGTTGCATTATCTGCATTCGCAGTATGGTGATCACCACTCTTGGATTCTGCTTATATGCTTTCCATGAGGCAGAGAATATTTAACATAATACATACTTTTACATTGTGGTGATTAAATTATGGTGTATACTTAATTAAATTTAACTTAAATTGATTTCCATTATCTGAGGGGATTAACACCAATCATCTAGAATTCAGCTGAACAGAAAGTAAATGGAATTGTTTAGTTTTGCATTAATCATGAAGTTTAAACTGTATGTTTATTTTCTTTATGTTTGATTTTATACACTCACTAGCTGACCCACGCAACCTCGTTTGCGCCTTATATTGCCCGTAGCGTGAAAATTTTCCCCCGTTTTTGAAACATTCTTGATTGTTGCTCCGCTCCTATTAGTAGTAGGATTAGTCGGTGTTGGATAGTCCATTTATCGAGGAAGGCTATAGGCTATATATCATCACGCTAAGACCAATAGAAGCGGAGCACGAATGAAAAATGTTTCGAAAACGGGGGAAAATTTTCACGTTACGGGCAATAGAAGACGCAAACGAGGTTGCGTGGGTCGGCTAGTAAGATATAAAACTGAAGAGTTTGTTTGTTTGAACACGCTAATCTCAGGAACCGTTGGTCCGATTTGAAAAATTATTTCAGTGTTATATAGTACATTTATCGAGAAAGGCTATAGTCTATATATCATTACGCTAAGACCAATAGAAGCGGAGCACCAATGGAGAATGTTTCAAAAACGGGGTAAAATTATCACGCTACGGGAAATAGGAGACGCAAACGAGGTTGCGTGGGTCAGCTAGTGCCGTATAAAATGCCGTAAAGATGAAACCTTAACGCTTACTAAAATAAATATAATAACATACTTAAATACAGGAGTAATTGTTGATTCACAATTATTCAGATTCGGATATAAAGAAAGAACATGTTTTTGAAATATGAAGTAATAATTTTACTATTTCACAAAGTAGGTGTAGAATCGATACTGCCTTCACTCTGGAATTTGACCCACCACTAGCCACTATCTGGTTGAATGATTGAACTGTTGAAGATAAGGCCTTTGTGGTCTGTGTTAAAGATTGAATGGTTTGAATGTTTTTCAACATTAGCTAGCTGGCTCCAAATTGAGTTGATTTGATAATTTTGTTTGATTTTTAATACCTACTTAGATAAAATAGTGTTTATTTTCTTAGAAGATTTAAGTGTTACGTGGTCAAATTTGATAATTCGTGACTGCGTTGTATTTTTGTACACGAACATATCTGATACATCAGTGTATGAGTTCATTACCATGTTGATCGACCGTTACAGCTTCAAGTATTAATTAAACGAACTCTTACCAGAACGCGAAGTTATGCTGATGATATCTCAAGAGTGTGATAGCTGGGCTTGAGCTGACGAATCTGCAAGACGTCGTGGCGGCAACGGCATGTCGAACGTGGAGAACGTATGCCCGCAAGTTCTACGCGGCGTTTCGCGGGAACTGCGGCGTCTGGCAGCCAATCCTCCTGCAGGAATCAAGCTCGTGCTGCGGGATGATGATCTCACAGACGTCGTGGCTCATATCGAAGGCCCCGGTACTATTTCTTGTTTTTATATTTGGGTACACTACCTATATCACTTCTAAGCAACGATTTCTTAGGAGTGACCAGGGATGTTGTAGTACTAAAACACCTCGTGCCTCTACAGAGTAATATAATCCCTCTTTCGAAAGTCACGTCTTACATTAAATGTTATTTAAACACATGATAAACCTACATCTGTAGTAAATGCAAGTAATTGTTATTGTTAACCAGTGTTGTAGTGTTCATGTTGATAAGTTGCCTTATTCTTCATTCTATTTCTTTCTTTGGTTATCTTTGGATGAGTGCACTAATCTGAGGAAGTGCAGTTCCATTTAAAAAAGTATTTCAGAGGATGGCTGAAGGCTGTTAATAATCACTCATAGTAGAGTAAGGAGTTTCTTAAGGAAAGGAGTATCAATGCAAAATGTTGCAAAAACATTGGAAATTTATTCCATTTGAGAGCTTCCATGGCATGCGCTGCTAAAATAGTTAAAAGTTTTACAAAACAATATACTAAAGAATAGTTCCCAATAAAAGTTCAAAAAAAGTCAGTGACTGCATATGTTTATCATTTTAAGTTGGTTCACTATAAACTTAATGGTTGAAAAATTGTTTCACATTGTTACAAAATCACTACGGTCTTAATGAGTGTATAAAATCAAACATAAAGAATATAAACATACAGTCTAAATTTCATGATTAATGCAAAACTAAACAATTCCATTTACTTTCTGTTCAGCTGAATTCTAGATGATTGGTGTTTATCCCCTCAGATAATGGAAATCAATTTAAGTTAAATTTAATTAAGTATACACCATAATTTAATCACCACAATGTAAAAGTATGTATTATGTTAAATATTCTCTGCCTCATGGAAAGCATATAAGCAGAATCCAAGAGTGGTGATCACCATACTGCGAATGCAGATAATGCAACAATGCAGCATGGTGACCCACACCATGGCGGGCGATCATATTAGTTTAGACTCATTACATTAGAGTTTGTCCAATTTAAGAAGGTGATTTTGACAGGTGAAACTGACGTTTCGAATCGACAGAATGCAACCATGCAGGAACTCACCACAAAACTATTCTAAGTCAAATAAATTTTATAAATTTAATAATTTAAACTACTGAGTTGAATCAATGTAATGGGGTATAATTCAGTATAAATTTCTACAAATAATATTAAATAAACATGTGATTCTTCATTTCAAGTTCATTCTGCAAGATGTCCTAAAACAGTTACATTTTCTTTTTTTAAATTAAGTTACATTTTAATCGTTGCAAAGGTTAAGTTTTGATTTACAAATCGGATTTTATCAATTTGCGAACCAGTGATACTACATAATTATAATAAAAATCACAAAAAGCTTAAATGATTTAAGCTTTTGTGTAATGAAACTGAATTGAACAAACATTAATAATAATATTACCTATTCATTTGTATGTTACAAACTTTAAAGGACAATTTAATTAATAACTATTAATAAATTACCTAACATCTAAAAGAATTATTATTATTTCATATCTGTTTCAGCATTATGAGCCATTTCTAAAATTACATAATGTTATTTTTTTGTCATTTTGGATATGTTACAAAAGTGCAGTACTATGAATGAAAAACAATTAGGTTACATAAACACTTTTGCATGTTAAACTGTTTTTGAGCAGAAGAGTTCGACCTTTCAAAACTGGACTAGCCCTGAGAAGAAAGGACGAAACAAACTCAGGGATCACAGTCTCTTTTAAAATCCAGACAATTTTCACAAATGCAAAAGACATTATTTTAATAAAAAAAGCATGTCGTAATTACGATTTGAGTCACAATTATAATAATCAGTAAAGATGATATTTAAAAAAAAATGTCAACTGTCCCAATAGTAAGACGAAATTTTTATGGCAATTTCCAAATCAATTTTTATTCCTGAGTTTGATACGTAACCATAAGGCCATGTTCATATGACGACCGCTCAACGCGCGTTTTGCTAACGCGCGTAAACAACTATATGTAAAAACGCGCGTTAGCATGTGTACTCCTAGAACTAAATTATTACGCGTTCATTATGAGAATGCCGTTACCACCCGTCCCTCTCTTCTTACTCATACCGCGCGTTGTGACGTAACAATTAACGACACTGTATTTGACACCATTCCAGAGATTACCCGGAACAAACAGACAATTTTTTTTATTTTTGTATAAATATCGTGTATGCGTATGTAAATAAAATTGGAGTGTCTGTTTGTAATATTAAAATAACAGCTTTTTAATGAATGCATATGTATGTATACACGATACATATACCGAAAATGTAGTTAAAAAAAATTTTGTCTGTCGGTCTGTCTGTCTATCTGTCTATCTGTCTGTCTGTCTGTCTGTCTGTCTGTCTGTCTGTCTGTCTGTCTGTCTGTCTGTTTGTTCCGGGTAATCTCTGAAACGGCTGGACGGATTTGGACGGGACTTTCACAGGTAGGTAGCTGATGATCCAGGGAGTAACTTAGGCTACTTTTTTAGACTAACGTTGTCCCGCGGCGTTACTCGCGGTACAACAATAACCGCGGGTAACACCGCGGGAGTCAGCCAGTAATGAAATAAAAACAACAACAAACTCGAGAGCGTACGGTAACACAAAAATGGACGTAGTTACAGGGAAGCGTTGTGAGGTGAGGAAGCGGGACGGGAGGTAACGGCACTCTCGAAATTGACACGTAGTACCTGTAGTTGTAAACGTGCGTTAGCAAAACGCGCGTTGAGCGCTTGTCATCTGAACATAATAGTGTTTAACTTAATTTAAGAAATACACTCGCGATTTTTACTATTTTTTGTGGAATACAATATGTGTATGTAATGTAATTATACATAACAAAAAAAAGAAGATATTATTCCTAATTATATTGATGACCGAATATGTGTGATTGTAATTGAATATTCTCACCATGGCCTGACACGCAAGCGCTAACCGTCAACTGTCATAATCACTCTCTTAAATCGGTTAGACTATAGATGAATTATTGTGCCCTTGTACTCATTTCTCTCCATTATTTAATAAAGAAAAACAGTAATGCTTGTCCTTGTAAGCAGGTAAAATAGGCTTGTGCTCTATTTGACCGCATCATGCATCTTTCATCTGATGATCTTTATCAGAAAACATTTCTAATATCTTTATCAAAACAAATTTTTTGCCCATCAAGAGAAATTTGAAAAACCATTATGTCAATTATTGTATTGCTGTGCTTGGTTCTGAGCCTAACTTAGAACGTTTTTTTTTGTTTTTTGTTGCACCGGATGTTCCCCAGTATTGGCTGAACAGCTACATCTATCATTAAACCGAGTCTACTCCTTATTTCAGCGGATACTCCTTACTTCGGTGGCGTATTCCGCGTGCGGCTGGTCCTGGGGAGGGAGTTCCCGACGGCGCCGCCTCGCGCCTATTTTCTGACAAAGCTGTTCCACCCCAACGTGGCGCCGGACTCGGGCGAGGTGTGCGTGAACACGCTGAAGCGCGACTGGCGGCCCGAGCTGGGCCTGGAGCACGCGCTGCTGGCCGTCAAGTGCCTGCTCATCGCGCCCAACGCCGAGTCGGCGCTGAACGCGGACGCGGCGGCCATGCTGCGCGACCGCTACGACGACTACTTCGCGCGCGCCAAGCTGCTCACCGACATCCACGCGCGCCCCGCCAAGCCGCGCGCCAAGCCCTCGCCGCGCCCCGTGAGTAGCACCTTGCACACGCACACGTCAGAGCCATACGCGGGTACCGCACGGTGGCTAAAAAGACTTAATTAAATGTTACTTATATAATTAAATTAATTAAAAACGTAGACACTTAAAAAATTGATGATGCTATCACAACTACCCACACAATATCACTCGGAAAGTACCTGCACTCGGTCGCCAGGAGTGAACTGCGTCCCGCCTGCCACCACTGCGACTGCAGTGAGGACTCGGCCCAGCACACGCTGGCGATCTGCCCCGCATGGGCGTCGCAGCGCCGGGCCCTCACTGCAGTCATCGCAGGAGATCTCTCGCTACCGGCCGTCATACGCTCCATGGCCGGTAGCGACAGCAGTTTTACCGCGGTCGCAGCCTTCTGTGAAGATGTCATCTCGCAGAAGGAGGCGGCGGAGAAGACCCGGGAGGACGACCTCCACTCGGACCCGATCCGCCGCCGGCGAACCGGGCGGCGGAGGCGCGCTCACCTGCGCCTCATGCCGCCCTGAGTGTGGCCGCGGAAGGTCGGGACGGGTTTTCCCCACCATCCGCTCTAGTAGCCACCCGCGAGGGGGCGGCGTACGCGTGTGCCGTACGTCGCCTAAATGGAGAGGTTGTGGAGGAGGGTGCCCGTTTCAGTGCGGGCTGGCGCCGGAAGGGGTCCGGAGGTCATAATAACAGGGGTTCCCGGAACTCTCCCTTCTCAGGCGCAGAGTTGGCACACCGTGTGGTTTTAGTCGGTTCGATTCCGACACAGCGCCCCGCCGCAAATCACGGCGGGGTGACGGCCCTAGGGGCTTTCGAAACGTAAAAAAAAGGGTGCCGAAGCATGTTAGCGGGACCCCTTACACTCCTTACACTAAATCGTAGGTATAGGTTGTATAATACCTACCACGAGAACCGTTGGCATCTCAAATCATCATAAACTTGAGAACCTATAGCAAACTAAGAGCCCCTTGGACGCAATTACCGTGGGAGAGCCACGCTTCGGCATGAATGGGCTCGACCGGAGTGATACCACGGCCTCACAGAAAACCGGTGTGAAATAGTGCTTGCGCTGTGTTTCACCGAGTGAGTGAGGATACCGGAGGCCCATAACCCAAACCCCCTCCTGCTACGCCGGCAACGCACTTGTGACGCCTCTGGTGTTTGCAGGTGTCCATGGGCGGTGGTAGTCGCTTACCATCAGGCGATACGTCTATTCCATAACAAAAAATATGCTACAGGCCCCGCACTGGCTTAATCCGGCCCTGGCGTCAAAGAGCAACAAACATTCATCCATCTATCTATCCATCCATACTCACTAACTTTTACGTTTATAATATTAGTAGGATGTACTTCACCAATTATATTAAACTAGCTGACCTAGCGTAGTCATTACAATTATAGTTTATACTACATATGCCAAACAGTCGATATGATATCGATTAAGAATTCCATTGATGCGAATAGTGCTGCATAGGCTCTAACATCCATTATCATTTCAAGCAGAACAAATCCCACCAAAAAAGGTGTGGTGCTTGTTATACCTAGATATATGCTGACTATTCGAGTGTATAAATATTGAAACGTGTCTGTGTCTGTCTGTGTTATAATTTCGTTGGTCAAATTCACAATAATTCTCTTTTATAATTAAATCATTTTTTTATGAAAAGTAGTCGTCATAGACCTTTGTGTCGATAATTTAGGAAATATTGACCAAATTATCAACAGTGCTGAAGTGCTGCCGACAGTTGCCTACAACCTGACTCGTACACTCACTTTAACTAACGTAGACGTTTAGAAAGCGATAAAATAAAAAGTGATCGAATAAATGTTATAGTTGTTGGCTTTAAAGCTCCACTGTTATCGGTTAAGTTCGCTCAGTCGGGATTCCTTTTGACTGTTAATTTTTATGAACGATTTAACTTTGCGCAGGAGAGTAGCGGCTCGGAGACCGACAGCGTAGCGCGGGACGGCGCGGCGCGGGGCGAGGTGCGGGGCGAGGCGCGGGGGGAGGTGCGGGGGGAGGCGCGGGAGGGCCCGAGCGCCAAGCGCGAGCGCCGGCCCGCGCCGCGAGCGCCGCCCAGCAAGGACAAGGACAAGCGGCGCGTGCTCAAGCGGTTATGAGCCGAGCGGCGCGGGCCGGCGCCACGCGCCACGCGCCACTCGCCAATCGCCACGCTTGTGAATAAATATTACTGTATACTTACAATAATTAGTGTTGTTTTTGCCTTCTGCGACTGTATTTATTGCTTTAGAGAAAAATTGATGCACACGAAACTGTTACATAATAAGTAGGTTACTTGTAATTATGAAGATTTGTATTAGTTTAGATTAATCGATACCATAGTTATTTAAAAAAAAGAACGTCTTTTATTTCGCCCATAACCGAAGAGAGATACGACATTTTCATTTCACACTGTAGAACGTCCAACACACAGATTACCCGCTAATAGATACCGCAACATTGAGACTAGATTGAACTTGTCTCAGGTGAACAAAGATCGCATCCGACAAAATCTATTCCTTAGAGGAGGTTTTGACCTAAACTTATAAAATAACAAGTCCTGACTGACTGACTGACTGACTGATTCATCATCACCGAGCGTAAACTATGATAGTTAGGGCTATGAAATTTGGTGAGTAGGATCGTTTTATAGAGTAGACACCCACTAAGAAAGGAATTTTGGAAGTTCTACCCCTAAGAGGGTGAAATAGGGGTTGAAAGTTTGTATGGAAGTCTGTCATTTTTTAAGTTAGAAACCTGAAACTTTACTTTTGGGCTGGTGATTAAAAATGAGTAAATACGTATTTCAGCATTTCTGAATATTCTACCCTTAAAGGGGTAAAATAGGGGTTGACATTTCGCATATAGGTTAGTCTGGAAGTCCGTCATTTTTGAAGTTCGAAACATGAAACTTTGTTTTTGGATAATCCACCCCTAAGGGGTGAAATAGGGGTTGAAAGTTTGTATGGAAGTTCGTCATTTTTTAAGTTAGAAACATGAAACTTTTTTTATGTGCTACTCATTAAAAAAGTGTAGATACGTATTTAAGCGTTTCTGGATATTCTACCCCTAAAGGGTGAAATAGGGGTTTAAAGTTTGTATGGAAGTTTGTCATTTCTTAAGTTAAAACCATGAAACTTTATTCATATACTACTGACTAAAAAAAGTAGATACGTATATAAGCGTTTCTGGATATTCTACCCCTAAGGGGGTGAAATAGGGGCTGAAAGTTTGTATGGAAGTCCGTCATTTTTGAAGTTTGAAACATGAAACTTTGTTTTTGGGCTACTGATTTAAAATGAGTAGATACGTATTTAAACGTTTTCGGATATTCTACCCCTAAGGGGTGAAATAAGGGTTGACATTTCGCATTTAGGTTATTCTGGAATGAAGATTGCATGGAAGTTTGACATGTTTTGAGTTAGAAACATAAAATATTATCTTGGGCTTACTAATAAAAACGAATAAACACGTATTTAAGCGTTTCTGGATATTCTACCCCTAAGGGGTGAAAAAGGGGTTGATATTTCGCATTAAGGTTAGTCTGGAAGTCCGTCATTTTTGAAGTTCAAAAAATTACATGATACATATTTTACACAGTTTTAATTAAATACATATAATCAACTTCCACGCGAGCAAAGCCGCGGGCAACAGCTAGTCGTTCTATAATAAGCTATAGACAGAGATTTATCTTTATCTTGTTTACTTGTTGTTGTTTTGTATTGTGTTGTTTAGAGACGTTCAATAATAAAATCTGTTCTTAAAACTAGTTTTAAAACTAGATTGACTGACATGCCTTTTAAAATACGGGCCTTAGTTGCAGGAGCGTTTTTTGAATTTGGAACATTACAACGCTCCAGCAATGTTGTATGAAACGGCGCGGCGGCGTGCTGGGCTCATTATACTCTGATTGGATCTCTTTTATCATTCGTGGCATACCAAAATCTCTTCTATACAAATAAATAAAATTGGAGTGTCTGTTTGTAATATTATAATAACTGCTTTTTACTCAATGCATATGTATGTATACACGATACATATACCAAAAATGTAGTTGAAAATTTTTTTGTCTGTCTGTCTGTCGGTCTGTCTGTCTGTCTGTCTGTCCGTCTGTCTGTCTGTTTGTTCCGGGTAATCTCTGGAACGGCTGGACCGATTTTGACGGGACTTTCACTAGCAGGTAGCTAATGATCCAGGGAGTAACTTAGACTACTTTTTTTAGACTAACTTTGTCCTGCGGCGTTACTCGCGGTACAACAATAACCGCGGGGTTCAGCTAGTTGCTTAATACAAATTATTGCGTTCACGTGGCTGTATGCGTAAATGCGTTTGCCTTTCGTCACAGGTGATAAATAGAAAATCGGCGGCAAAGCTGAAAATTCGTCTTGATTTGTTATTTAAATATGTAATAAATATAAATTGAATAGTTAAAATGAGTTTCAACGGTTCAGAGAAATTGAAATGGAAAATGATTGTACTCCACCAGATTTAAGATCAGAAGCCAAATTGGCAATGGAAAACCTGCTTCCAGCGAAGTCAAAAGAAAAATACATGAAAGTATATGAACGGTGTCTATGGACGGCGGTAATCGTTTACCATCAGGTCAGGTGATATGTCTGCTCGTTTGCCACCTATACTATAAAAAAAAAACAATTAGCACTTCCTCCATTGAGCCACTACCAGCTTCCTCGAAAAGCAGACCCAAGCTGATTGATACAGAATGTTATACGATATTATGCAACAAGCCTAACCTGTGTGGGAGAGCTTGCAACATATAACATTTTTTATAACATGTTACATGATGTTGTGTAACATCTTCTAACATTTTATAACTTTTGTTACAATTTGTTATAAAATGTTATAGAACATTCTCTAACATGTTTCAATGACCTACACTTAAATAGAAAATTAATATAATAAACACATTTCTTTGCGACTAAACGAGTTTTTTCGTAACTGTATGTATGCAATGTTGCCAAGGGCTAGCATGTCATTGATATGCAAAAGAAACTGAGTTTCTGAGTTGCGATGAGATGTCGGCTCAATAGCATTCTATCGCCTTTATCATGGAGAGTGTTCTGCGGAGCTTTTCCAACTGGTCCCACCTACTCCCTTCCTCTACACGACACACGTGCTGGCCTCGGATGTCACCGTTTTAGAGAAGTTGACATACACTCTCGAACTAAACGGCTTTTCCTTCCTGTGCCGATCAGTTAAAACCTAGAACTCACCACAAGCGCACGAGTTTCCATGTCACTATCTTCCCGGGTACCTTAAGCAGGGCTTAAAAAGCATCTCACTAGGCCGCTATATTTTCACCGTGCTAAATTGTACACATCCGCAATGAGGATGGTGACCACCGACCACCACTCTTGGATTCTGCTCATGTCTTCCATCGGGAAGAGTAGAGTCATTTTAGAAAATATTATTTTATTATATAAAACTGCTGAATATTATTTCGGTCAAAATTAACAAAAAAAAATACGTTGAAACATGAAAATTCTTAAAAAAAGAGGCGCTTCATAGGTGTGTGTGCGAAACTTAGGCGCTGCCGGGGGTCGGCCCGGCAATGCTATCGGCATCGCTGCAAAGGTCATCGAGATTCTTTTCTCGAAAAATACGACACGAAAGTATTTTAATAATAGCCAGGATTGTACATCGACAACTTGCCCTTAAATACAAACTTGCGAGTTCAGAGGTGCCATACTACAAGTATATGCCCGACCCAGTTCTCGAGAATGGTCGTGCTACGTTGTATTGGGATCGATCTGTTATCACAGACAGGAGTATTGTTGCCAATAAGCCTGATATTGTGGTTATAGATCGATTGGAGCGCCGCGCAATGATTGTCGATATTGCCGTTCCTCATGACAACTCTCGTGAAAGTCGAAAAAGAAAAACAAATAAAATATTTGGATTTATCTCACGAAATTGTCGATATGTGGAATGTGGATTCATTGTTCCGATAGTCGTTTCTGCTCACGTATTGATAGCCAAGAGCCTCGACCAACACCTTAAGAGGCTCATGTTAGATGGCTGGATCAAGTGTCTGATGCAGAAGGCAGTCCTCCTTAACACGGCTCATATTGTGAGATGGTTCCTATCTTTGGAGCTCTAACCACCGGTTTCTTGGTCCCTGTACCCCCGTAGTCGGTGGTCTACTATTTTTTTATATTTTTAAATGTATTGGTTTTTAAATGTATATTTAAAAATGTAAATAATATGTTGTAATAATTTGAATAAAAATATATTTTTTTATCTATTAAGTTACAAAACCATACATGAAAGTGTGTAGTTTTTCAAGATATATGTAACAAATGGTTTTGGAACACTGATACCCTTGGTAAGATCTAACTTGTGTTATGGACATGGATATCAGGCTATGTTATACATACTTACTTGCTGTAAGTATGTATAACATTTGACTACTGCTAGTTCAATCAATCTTATACAGTTTTAAAGAAAAATTATGAAATTAAACAACTAATGGTATGTGTGTACACGTGTATATTATACATGTGTGTTTATTTTACACACACGTATAATATACATACACCTGTGTGTGTGTGTGTGTGTGATAGAGAAAAGACAATAACATAATATATTTAAGAGATTGTGGCGGAACGGATGTCGTATCCCTTCAACACAAAGGGGGATCCTCTGACCAGGCGAGGTGATAAATATACAATATGATAAATAGGCTTAAATTGAAGTACCTACCAGAGAGCAGGCCCCAGATATTTGCTATGCGTTGCGAATTCGCAGTAATGTGTGGGAGCCCTAATAGTAGCGAAACCCATCAGTCATCAGACTTGCCTGCAGGTCTGCGCGGGCAAGTCCGTCTTGTGAATCTCCGTTAAATGCATTACTGTAAATTTTTGTTCTGGGTTTCTAGTATTAAGATGGGCCATCGCGCTAATCCACTATGATGGGCCAGCTTGCGGAGGGCATAGTGGGGTCGGATGGCTTATGGCGCGTGCGATGGTCGTGGAATGGCGTCGGTGTCGGTTTTTCGGCTGCACATCAAAGGTAGTGGGCCAGCGATGGCGGTACGCATCTACACGTGGCCCATTCCACAGTGCGTGCTCGAAGGCGGTTGAGTGTGGACTTTAACGCTTTAATTACAAATTTTCAAAATGACGCCTACTTGGCCTCATAGTGAAATATTAAAGTTTTAGAATTATATCAGGGAGAAAGCATGATATATGATATGGAATCCCAAACATAAACAACACAGATAAAAATAAGGAAAAAAAAAATGTTTTATATGTATAACTGTGTGTTAAAAAAATTCCAAAATTAAAAAAATGAATTATTTATTTTATTTTGGCGAAACGATATAAAATTCAAAAATGAATTACTTAAAAATAGTAAAAATCTAAAGTAATGGGTCATAAATTTCTTAAACGTGAAAGAAAGCATTTATGATCAATTTACTTGGGCCCTCAGTTCAGATGCTTGCAAAAAAGGCATAGTCTAGATCTCAGGAAGTACTGCCTCTAGGTCAATGCTTTTTATTTAAGAAATTAGTTCAGAATTTCTTAAAACTTTTAAGAAAATCCCAAAACTGTACAAACAACATTATGGATTTACGGCGGCATAATATAGGGCCCTCAGTTCAGTAACATCTGAACGGAGGAATCTGCTAAAAAAGCAATTATCTGCAAAAATACGTAACTAAGACTGTAGAATATTTTAGTTAAATACCTCTGTTAATTAGTTAAAAAGAAAAATTGAGATAGAAGCCAATCGTTAAGAAGTAAACAAAAGTTGAATTTTTCTAAACCGTTTGAACTGAGGGCCTAATGTTTTTCGCCTTTACTGACTAAAGTCAACCTCACAGATTATGGCAAACTATACTAAGTTTTTTACTATTTTTGTACTAAAACCTTACATTTAATCCGTTGTCCTTAATGCTCTATTTTAGGAGAAAATTGGTTTTCTATTTTTTGTATAAGAATTTTTTTTTTTTCAAATCAAATATTTTATTTGCGGAAACATAGGTTAATTACAGATCTTATGCTAATTGTATATATACACTATGTCCTACCACATTATGCGGTGTGCAAATATTGTAAAAACAGAAAGGTCATAAGTCAAATTATTCAAACACTTAAAATTATCAAAATATGTCAATGAATATATCAAAATTAAAAAATATCAATACAAAACAATGTTTACATGAAATGCAAGAAATAGAAAACAAAACACAGCTAGATAAAAATTGTCAAAGAAAACTAAAATTACAAAAGTTGATTGAAACTGCATGGTAACATTAGAGCAAATATTGTACAACAAAATTTGCAACATCAAAAAATTGTAATGGACAGAAACTCATCAACAGAGTAATAGCAGTTGTCTACTAGGTATTGGAATAATTTATTTTTGAAAACATTTATATTACTACACTCTTTTATGCTGTTTGGAATCCTATTGTAGATTTTTGTGGCCATAATAAACACACTTTACTCAAAGAGGGTAGTCCTATATTGACTACACAGATTATTGTATAAATGAGTTCTATTTCGTGATTTAAGCTCTAGTGTAAACAGGGATGGATGATGTTTAATAAACAAAGCCATTTCAAAAATATACAGAGTAATATACTGCTTTTGTAAAGTGTTTTTTGTTTTCTGCTTGAATTGCATTAATTTAGTTTTATCGGTATTAATTATTAAATTATTATTTTGTACCCATTGAACTATTGAGTTTAAACTATTATCTATTAAACTTTCGTCGTTATACAAGATAGTGCAGTCATCGGCAAATAATACCATACGATCCGTGGTACATTTCGGAAAGTCATTTATATAGATAAGAAAGAGTAATGGACCCAAAACACTGCCTTGTGGAACTCCATATTTTACTTTTCGACTTCCGGACTTATAATCTATCACATGTTTCGTATTAGGACATACTTTCATGATACTGGTAATCTGACGTCTGTTTTTTAGGTAAGAGCTTATCAAATCAAAAGTGTTATTCCTAACACCATACGTTTCTGACTTTTTCAGCAGTATATCATGATCTACGTAGTCGAATGAAATGAAATGAAATGAAATGAAATGAAATGAAATGAAATGAAATGAAATGAAATGAAATCATTTATTCTGCAATTAGGTTATACAAAACACTTTTGCAAGTTAAACTTTTTTGAGCAGATGAGTTCGGCCTTTCCTAACTGGACTAGCCCTGAGAAGAAAGGACGAAACAAACTCAGGGATCAACGTCTCTTTTAAAATTCAGACAATTTTCATAAAACAAAAGACATTATATCAATAAAAAAAGCGATAATTACAATTTGTATCAATTATAATAATCTGTAAAGATAATTTAAAAAAAATGTCAACTATAACAATAGTAGATAATTTATTTCAAAGTATAAATTATCGTCACGTCAAAATAATTTTAAACATTCAAGGTAAACAGCATGTGCAGAGTGGGCAGCTCAATCCCAGGCGGTTTTATCATGTAGATATTCTGCTATGGTATAATACCCCTTTGCGGATAGCTTCGATTTAATGGTATTCTTAAATTTTTTTAATGGCAAATTCCTAATAGTAATAGGGAGCTTGTTGTAAAAGCGTATACATTGTCCCATGAACGAGTTGCCTATTCTGTGGAGACGAGTGACGTGAACACTAATATTATGTTTGTTTCTAGTATTTATCGAATGAACGTCACTGATTTTAAGAAACTTTGATATATTTTTTTGAACATAAATTAAATTTTCGTATATATATTGTGAAGATACAGTCAGAATATTTATCTCTTTAAATTTGGAACGGAGAGAAGCTCGAGGGCCTAATTGATAAATGGCTCGTACAGCGCGTTTTTGTAGAAGAAATATGGCATTAATATCTGCACAGTTACCCCAGAGTAGGATACCGTAACTCATTATGCTATGAAAGTAACTGAAGTAAACTATTCTAGCTGTATCAACATCAGTTAAATGTCGAATTCTTTTCACAGCAAAAGCCGCTGAGCTTAGCCTACTAGATAGTTTTTCTATTTGGGGACCCCATTGTAACTTAGCGTCAATAGTTATACCTAAAAATACAGTAGATTCCACAGGATCCAACTCTAGTCCATTCAATCGAACATCGGTTTTAACATGCCTAACATTTGGTGTAGAGAATTTAATGAATTTAGTTTTCTTCTCATTAAGGAGAAGATTATTTGTATTAAACCAATGTACCACTTTCGAGAGTGCACTGTTGACTTCATTAAAACTGTCAAGTTGGCGCCTAACTTTAAAAATTAAAGATGTGTCATCCGCAAATAATACAATCTCATGATTGTCACTTACATAATAAGCTAGATCATTTATATATATGAGAAACAGAAATGGCCCTAGAATAGAACCCTGTGGGACGCCCATTGTTACAGGTGATCCCGAAGATGTTTTGCCATTAATGTCAACCTTTTGAACTCTTTGATTCAAATACGACGTTAAAATATTTAAAGCATTATTCCTTATTCCGTAGTGTTGTAACTTCCTGATGAGTGTAGGATGATGGACACAATCGAAGGCCTTAGACAAGTCACAGAATATACCAAACGCATCCTGTGACTCCTCCCAGGCGCCATATATGTGTTTAAGCAATTCCACGCCCGCGTCCGTAGTTGAACGACCTTTAGTAAAACCAAATTGCTTTTGATGAAGCAAGTTGTGCTTAATAAAATGTTGTAGCATTTGGTTTAAAAGCAATTTTTCGAAAATTTTACTCAATGTTGGAAGTATTGAGATAGGTCGGAAATTTGATGGATCTGAACTGCTACCAGATTTGAACAATGGAATCACTTTACTTTGTTTCATCAGATCAGGAAACACACCACATGCAATACAAGAATTGAAAATAGTTGCTAAATATGGGGATATCATATCAATTATTGCAGATATAGTATGTACTGAATGGCCCCATAAATCAGTTGTTTTCTTTACATTTATACTTTTAAAAGCCTTGATAACGTCATTTACACTAACAACTGAAAATTCAAAACCTCCATCACACCGGTTTACACTATTTTCTAATAAGAAACAAGCAGAGGCAGAGGATGACGAGAGAGTCTTGGTTGTTCGAATTGGAATGTTGGTAAAAAAATTTTCAAACTCAGTCGCAACCTCCACATCCGCTCTTATATCTACATTATTAATTTTTAAATAGAAGTTACGATTTCGTACAATGGACCTTCCGGTTTCAGCGTTTATAATATCCCATGTGGTTTTTATTTTATTACCAGATGATTTTATTTTATTTTTTAAATATAAAGATTTGGCAACATAACAGGCGCGTTTAAACGTCTTTGAATAATTTCTGACATACTCTTTAAAATCTAAGTTATGATTATATGTTTTTTCATAATACAACTCATATAGCCGTTGTCGACTTTTATAGATACCTACAGTGGCCCAGTCACTGAATACTACACGATCACTAATCGTTAGTGTTTTTGATGTAAAAATTAATTGAAATTCATTATTAATCATTTTAAATAACAAAGTAAAAGCTTGATTAGGGTCACTATCATAGGGCAATCTTAACAAGTTATCTGCCATATTATTTCTGAACAGGCTCATGCGGCTCTCCGTAATCGGAACGTAACTAATACTCTTCCTTTGAACCTCTAGTTTTGTTCGCGTAAAGGTAACGAACTGTCCGCAATGATCTGAATCTAGCTCACTTACAAGACACTTATTAATTGGTTTGATATTTGTAAAAATATTATCAATACAAGTGGCACTATTGGCTGTAATACGTGTGGGTTCAAAGAAAAGGTTACATAGATTATATGATTTCAATAAAGTTAGAAACCTTACAGTTATATTCGACTTTACTAGAATATTTATATTAAAGTCACCACAGACAAAAACCGTCTTATTACATTGTGTAGCCCTAAATAATGCATCTTCAAGGATTTTATCAAATACATCATACAAACTACATGGGGGCCTGTATACACTCATTACAATGAACCGCTCAAATTCTACACAAGCTATTTCTATAATTCGCTCAACAGACAGACTGACAATATCTGATCGTTCATTTACTTTAATACTCTTTTTAGTGATTATTAATGAGCCACCACGTATCATATTGGTTCTGTTGAACGAGCTAGTAACCTGGTGATTATTGAAATTAAACAAGAGTTGATGACTACTAAGCCAATGTTCAGTTAAACATAAAATATCAATATTATTACAGTCTAGATATAGCTCTAATTCTAATTCTTTACTCATCAATCCCTGAATGTTCTGATGTACCAGGTTCAAACAATTTTTGTTTCTGTTCATACAGTTTTTATTAGAAGTTTTTGAGGATACAGTGTTGCTAGAGGTACACTCTATTGTCGTAATCTTTGGTTTAAATGACTAGAAATAGATTGAGGGTTATGTACACTATAACTACTATCGTTCTGCTCAATAGAAGCAGATGTTGAAGTCAGGACTATATTACAACTATTACTACTAGTATTATTCTGCTCAATAGGAGCAGATGTCAAAGGCAAAAATACACTACTACAACTAGTATTGTTCTGCTCAATAGAAGCAGAAGTCACAGCCAAAGACTTGGCTAATTTAAAAATAAAATAGGATAGCGAAGAAGCTATTTGTCGTCTAAAATATCCAGAAAGATAATAATTATCTTTTGTCGTAAAATAATTACTGTTAATAACAGCATTAGTGTCAATAAATTCAAATTTATCATTATAATATGTCATTGTTTGTAATTTAATATTGTATTTAAATCTAATGTTATTTTCCATCTGTGGCAAGCCCTTACAGTAAGGAAATGCAAATAAAATTATTTTTTTAACATTTAAATAAGAAAGATTTTCAAAGAAAAATTTAAATTTGTTTATGTTTGCATTTCCTCTTCTCCCAATAACAATAATTAAGGTAGTATTTGTATTATAACAATTTTTGTTCTCTATTACTTTAGATAATATTTGAGAGTAGTTTGCATTAGGACTACAGTAGTTTGTCACTGGTTGCCCCAAAGTTTCACACAAAATATGGCCCATGTTTTTACCAATTTCATCGCTAAACATTACTATATTATTATTGCTATAGTGTAATTGATGTTGAATATTTTTATTGCTATTTTGTATACTAATTATATTATTGTTGTTTGTTGGCAATATACTAGCATGACATGTTACAGGCAAACTGTCCAAAGAAGTAGTGGTTTCATTGTGGTTATCAGAAAACAATGAATCATTCCTACAATTGCATGCCTTTGACATATCCATGTACAAAGCATAGATAGGCTGTCTTTTATCTACTCTAGGATATATCAAACTTAAAAAGTCATATACAGCTAAATTTATGGACATGTCCTTACGGAAGCCCTTCTGTTCTGGCGTAAAGATATAGTTCCCCTCAAAGGAGTCATACAAATTATTGTATATTGCTTTTTCAATTATTTTGGAGAATGTTGGAGTTAGGGTAATAGGTCTGTAATTTTTGATGTCTGATTTATCATTTCTTTTATGGAGCGGTTTAATTATTGTTGTTTTTAAAACAGATGGAAAAACACCTTGTTCGAAGCACATGTTTATAATATAGCTCAGTATAGGTGCAATTATGTGAGATACGAATTTTATTACTAATACACTTATGTCATCAAAACCAGTGCTCTTAGTGTTATTTAGTTTATTTATGATGGTATGAATTTCCAAAGGACTGGTGGGATACATAAAAAATGAATTCGGTGAATTATACGTGCATGTAGAGATCTTTTGGACATTATTATACGTAGCGCTGATCTGAACCATGTTAATATAGTAGTCATTAAACAAATCAGCGATTCGTTGAGGATCTGTAATTTTATGTTTATCTACCATCAATTCACTAATTGTCTCAGTGGGGAAATTTTGCTTTTTGCAATAGCAAAAAGCAATAGCAAATTAATAAATTATATTCCAAGTGGCCTTCGATTTGTTTTTAGAATTGAGAATGTAATGATTTTTTTGAGATTTTTGAGTTAATTTTATAATTCTGGCATATCTTAGAGAATACTTTTTAAAATTAGATTTGTCTACGCTATTTTTTGATACTCTGTATTTCCAGAGCAGTGAATGTTTACGCTTACTACATTTTTTTATACCACGTGACATCCATTTTGATCGAACTGTTGTTTTATTAAAAAATGGGCCCTCAGTCCAGATGCACACGTGTAACTTGGTATTATGCGTTGCAAAGAATAGGATAATGAAATCGCCATTTTTATATAGCTAATCATAAACCCAACACAGATGATATTACAATTTTGAAGGCTAGTAGTTGTACTTATTGTAGGTTACCAGGAAGTGTTTTAGCTTTAAATATGTAGGTAGGTTGTTATCTACCAACTAGCTGAACCCCGCGGTGTTACACGCGGTTATTGTAGTACCGCGGGTAACGCTACTGTTTAGATATTACTATACTAGCCGACCCACGCAACCTCGTTTGCGTTTCCTATTGCCCGTAGCGTGATAATTTCCCCCCCAGTTTTTGTAACATTCCTCTTTGGTGCTTAGCGTGATGATGTATAGCCTATAGCCTTCCTCGATAAATGGGCTAACACTGAAAGAATTTTTCAAATCCGACCAGCGGTAGTTCCAGAGATAGCGCGATCAAACAAACAAACTCTACAGCTTTATAATATAGAATAAGCAAACGAGGTTGCGTGGGTCAGCTAGTTACTGATATAACGGCAATATTAGGGTACAATATGTGCGTGGATACCAGTAGACATTGCATTTATTATTGTACGATTAGGGCGCAGGTTGTCATGGTCAGACACACACATACACGGTGGCGGCTTTATAATTTGTTACCACACGCTTTACGAAATCACATTTCGCATTGTTCTTGACTTTATATACCTAGTTATTGCCAACAATTAACAGCGTAATCGATAAGAAAATAAAGTAGTTTAATGTTTATAGTGACGTCAGTGTCGTGCTAAGCTACTCACAATATTTAATTCGTCTGTTGTTGCATGATAGAGACCAGCAGCAACGGTCGGTTTGGGAAATGAATGGGTAACAAAACATAACGACTTCTGTGCTTTTTTGTGAGAATCGTGCTTTGTTTTTTTTTTTAATATATGACCTTGCCAAAGTGACCCTACTCTGCATACTACACTGCCAAGGTCAAATAAGAAGGAAACAAGGATTTTTAAAACAATATAACATTTTATTAGAGTAAGTTAGTGATGAGATTAATGCACTAAGGCTTGTCGTTGAGCGGTATCTCGGCGTCAGGCCGGTCGACGGCGGGCGAGGGGGGCGCGGGCCGGCGCGGGGCCAGCGCCCAGCGGTGCAGCAGCGCCGCCAGCGCGCCGCCCAGCAGCGGGCCCACCCAGTACACCTGCAACACGCCGCACCTTACTTTAACATTCGCTCTATTCGCTCTAAACTAATACTCCTCATACATACATCGTCATCTCGGCCGACAGACGTCCACCGCCACCACAGCTCACAAACTGCTCTCCCATAAGATACGCCACGATATCCTTATAATAATTTGGATAGTGAAGCTTTAACGATTACTTTTGCACTGGAGCTCTTGTTACCGACACCGATGAGGTGTGTGTGTACTAATACTGAAGACAGTTTCGTGTGGTGCAGAATACGTAACCCGGGACATAGCTCGTTGACTGTCCAGGAGATATAATAATAATAATAATAAATATTTCGGACATCTAACACACAACGCCATCTAGTCCCATGCTAAGCAGAGCTTGTGTTATGAGTACTAGACAACTGATACAAATACATATATACTTTTTTTTTTGTAAATACATACATATTATTCATAGAAAACACCCAAACTCCGAAACAAATATTTGTAGATCGTACAAACATTTAGTCCGACCCGGGAATCGAACCCGAGACCTCATGATCAGCAGTCGCACACACCAACCGCTAGACCAACGAGGCAGTCAAAATATGATAATAATGATGATAAGATATGACACGTAACAAGTAACGTGCTCACTCTTCACTTAAATTTGTCTTATGTACATGTGACCATCTCCACAGATACATGACCGTGGGAGAGCCACGCTTCGGCATGAATGGGCCGGCTCGACCGGAGTGATACCATGGCCTCACAGAAAACCGGTGTGAGATAGTGCTTGCGCTGTGTTTCACGGAGTGAACGAGGATCCCGGAGGCCCATAACCCAAACCCCTTCCCCCTATCTCCCCTCCCTATCCGCCGAAGGCCGGTAACGCACTTGTGACACCTCTGGTCTTTGCAGGTGTCCATATACGGCGTTAATCCCTTACCATCAGGCGATACGTCTGTTTGTTTGCCCGCCCACACCATAAAAAACAACTCACCCAGTGAGACTCCCACACGTTCTGCACCAAAGCTGCTCCGAAGCTCCTTGCAGGGTTAAGACTGGCACCCGTGGCGGGACCCTGTCGTACAAACAAATAGATATTATAGTATAAAAATCGAGGTTCTCACCGGTGCCTTTCTTTTCACCCAGTAGGTAATAGGCGTTGAAGTCTCCGTCCTGGTGGCCAGTTAGCAAAAAGGACATAGTCGAAATCCATTAAACGACGTAAAGTTGAAAAAGTACTATTCTCTTTGCGCTGTAGCATGGTGCGGGTGACATTTCAGTAACATTTCGTTTCACTCTTGAAAGTTGCCGTGATTTATAAATTATGACTTAGTTGTAACTTGGCATTATTTATTCATGTATTTATTAATTTAAATGGTATTATGGATTGAATCTGTGAAGTTAAAAGTTGTGATACACGACAACTATGGGAAGATTGGAGTCGTAGAAGAAGCGGTTGAGTTTTTGCAGGGAGAAATTTATTGATGTTGGTCTCACTGCGCCCATAGATGGCGCTGGGTCGTCTTGTCTTTATATTTGGAACTAGCTGAACCCCGCGGTGTTACCCGCGGTTATTGTTGTACCGCGAGTAACGCCGCGGGACAAAGTTAGTCTAAAAAAAAGTAGCCTAAGTTACTCCCCGGATCATCAGCTACCTGCCAGTGAAAGTCCCGTCAAAATCCGTCCAGCCGTTACAGAGATTACCCGGAACAAACAGACAGACAGACAAAAAAATTTTTAACTACATTTTTGGTATATGTATCGTGTATACATACATATGCATTTAGTAAAAAGCGGTTATTTTAATATTACAAACAGACACTCCAATTTTATTTATTTGTATAGATATTGAAAAATGAAAAATGTATTATATTTATATATGGAATTTAGATAAAATAATCTATACTTATAATAAAACTGTAGAGAGGTCAATTCTGTACATTGAATATATATTAAAAATTATTATTGGGAGATGAATGGTTATCGATACTGATGCCAAAAATGTAATCAGTAAGTTTTTTGTCTGTCTGTCTGTCTGTCTGTCTGTCTGTCTGTATGTGCACGCATGGATCAAAAACTACTGAAGGGATTTTAACCAAACTTGGTACGATTATAGTCCATACTCCTGGGCAGGTTATAGGCTATATAACATAACGCTAAGATGCATAGGAGCTGAGCAGTGACGATAAATTTGAAGCAAGTCGGATGAAAATTTTCGCTTTCGAGCTCTTATCCTCGCATACGTTGATCATACACCAAAAATATGTATTACAAAGATGATGGTCTTCAAAAGATCTACAAAAAAGTCCTAAATAGTATATTTCTATCTTTTATAAATTAGCCACAATAACGTGTTTAAGCGTTAGGGATTTCTTCAAGGTGTATTAAATACTTAAATATATTGTATTTCACATGGATATATCCTTATCACTATACACTTTAATATATTTTTTAATAAAATATAGAATTATAAAATTATAATTAATAAACACACAAGATATAGATGAAATAAAACTGCCAAATCTCGCCGCACCAGTATAAATACGACATTACGGTTGATTTTTCTTTAACACGCGAAACGGCAATACGCTGGATCTACAAAAAGGCGGGAGCGCTCACGCCGCTCACGCGCTGACTTCACTCGAATTGTCACTGTTAATGCGAACGAACGTGGTTCTTATTGACTGGGAATAAGCGCGTTTTAGATTTAAAAAATACATAAGACGTAGTTTTTAGATATCAGTTTAAAGTAGGTATTAGATAATAATATAATTAGTTTGTTTAGTGTTTTTGTTTGTTTCTCCTTCTTTTCTTTATATTTATAGTTGTAAAATTAATAAGTAAAATTTCAAATAAGTAAATTTATGCAATGACAATTAATAAATCTCATCGTCAGACTTTCCGTGTTGCTGGAGTAGATCTTAATTAATCTCTCTCAATTTTATATTAATTAAAATGTCGAATAAATGGTTTGTAGTGCCACAGTGAACATATCTATACATCTAAAGGTACAAATAAATAACATTGGAGTGTCTCTTTGTAATATCAAAATAACCGCTTTTTACTAAATGCATATGTATGTATACACGGTACATATACCAAAAATGTAGTTAAAAAATTTTTTGTCAGTCTGTCTGTCTGTTTGTCTGTTTGTGCCGGGTATTCTCTGGAACGGCTGGACCGATTTTGACGGGACTTTCACTGGCAGGTAGCTGATGATCCAGGGAGTAACTTAGGCCACTTTATTTAGACTAACTTTGTCCCGCGGCGTTACGCCGAAATGTATGTATGCGCGTAACTTTCGATCGGCTACACCAAATTATATATTTTTTTATGTGTTAGTTATTCTTAGGACAAGGTTTGTGTACAAGAAAAAATAAAAAATAAAGGAAAAAGTTTTTTTGTCCGTGACTACACCCTACTCATGGGTAACGAAAGAAAAATATGGTGGTACGAAGTTCGTCGGGTCAGATAACATATTTAAATACCACGCTTTGTACTATTTCAAAATGTAACCTAAAAGCATTGAGATATACCTACCTACATAAAGTAAATAAGATTTTACAAAATAATGAATGAATTTTTTCCAGAGGTTATTACAGAAACAATTTTTATGTTGTACTTATGCAAGTGCAACATAGCTGCTTTAACATTTTTCATTTCTGCAGCATAGTTATCAATGTTATTATTATGTACTAGCTAAACCCCGCGGTGTTACCCGCAGTTATTGTTGTACCACGAGAAACGCCGCAGGACAAAGTTAGTCTAAAAAAAGTAGCCTAAGTTACTTCCTGGATCATCAGCTACCTGCCAGTGAAAGTTCCGTCAAAATCCACAAACGCACAAAATTTGGTTCCTTTTTTTGGTTTCTATGCTTTGCGATGACGATAAACAAGACGGTCAGACGTTGCGCACCGCAGGCATAGACCTCACCACGATCTGTTTCAGCAACGGTAGGCTCTGTGTGGCTCTGTCGAGGGTGAGCGACGCTGCTAATATGTTCGTATATTGTTCCAATGGCATTACACATAACATAGTATACAGCGAAGCTCTTTAAATAAAGGTAACACTGTCACAATATGTGGACATATCAGTGAAATTGCATGCTTATACAGGGTTAGGGAATACATACATATAAAAAGGAATAGTCATAATTATTACCGTGAGTTCCGTGAGTTCGAGAATAAGGAATACTTTGAGATTTATCCGCTAAGTATCAACCAGAGATTACACAAATACCTATAGGTAGGTATATTACGAGAGAGCCTCGGATTTTAGATTTTATACGCACAATGAAGAAAATCCAT
Organism: Spilosoma lubricipeda; assembly: GCA_905220595.1. Taxonomy (NCBI): domain Eukaryota; kingdom Metazoa; phylum Arthropoda; class Insecta; order Lepidoptera; family Erebidae; genus Spilosoma; species Spilosoma lubricipeda. Next base: position 184,077 of record HG992278.1, read on the forward strand.
ACCTGATTTACTGTCTTCTGAGAAATACAAAGAAAGTCTTGCAAAGTGCAACGGATCATAGCGTTGCTTAATCCTACTAATATTATAAATGTGAACGTTTGTAAGGATGAATGGAAGGATGGATGGATGGATGTTTGTTACTCTTTCACGCAAAAACTACTGAACGGATTTGAATGACACTACAGTAATTTAACTTATACATCAGAATAACACATAGGCTACAAATAATAAAGATATTGTGTGAATTCTCTAAAATATGACGATAAGTGTCAAGTAGGTAGTAGAAAAAATCTACCATCTGTGAGCTATACTGGCGTGCGCTGCCAAAATCGCAAAAGTTTTACTATGTAATGTATGATGGAAATGTTTATCTTAAAAGCCGTTATAGTTAAAATGTGTAAGATATTAAAGCCAACATAGTGAATCTTTCGCGCTACATCATTTGGACAAATAAATATTTATACAAATAAATACATACAAATAAAGACAAATAAATAAATATTAAAATTTTTAGTTGCGATGATGACAAACCGAGTGCGCGATATTTAATATGCGAATAGGTTGCTTATCGCTGAGTGCGCGACCCGAACGCGGGTAGGTAGGTATAGGCGTGGGGGCAGACGTCGATGATGGTTGTGTCCGTTTTGCGAATTTTCATGGCATTTACGATTAGCTAAAACCGCATTTTACTTAAAGTAATATAGGACTAAGGTTAAGTATTGACAGTTTTTTTTTAGAAGTTACATGTACAAAATTCCACGTACAAACTTCATTTTTATTTTAATTATTATAGATTACGTAGCTGTAATTATACCGAATTACTTCGTTTTTTTTTAAATAACATTACATAGGTTGTAGGTAGGTAAGTTGTCATTGTCAGGCTGTCATATTTTTCAAATGCGACTAGCACCAAATATATTATATGTTAAATTATACATGGTATTATGTTTTTGTTTGTTTAACTGTTTTTATCATCAATTACACTAACATTATAAAGGTGTTTGTAAGTGTGTATGTTAGTTACTCTTTCACGCAAAAACTACTAAACGGATTTAATTGAAACTTTACAGTGAAATAGCTTATACATCAGAATAACACATAGACTACTATTTGCCACGATAACCGACATACACGCGGGCGGAGCCGCGGGCAGCAGCTAGTATATAAATATTATTATAATTAAGTAAGGCCAGGATTTGGAAATTAGATGGAGATTGTCGTTTGATGGAATATGGAGAGTATTGGAGATGGGTTTTTTACGATTTTGTTCTAGCTGAGAGTGGACGTTATGAGAATAAAAAGGTGACAAGGGTATTTACCAGAAAGGGAGCTTTGCGGATTATAGTGTGGATGACAGGATCGACGCAGGGAAATAACATATTAATAATCAGAGAGTTTTCCTGTGAAACATCTGAACAAACATCAGCATTTCCTAGCCTGCCACGCTGGGGGTGTGGCTGTCATTCAAATAAGAGATTTTTTTACGGCTTCCTGGCGGTAGAGGCCGTCAGGCCACATCAGAAATGCTCCAGAGCTCCGTAAGACAGTCACGCATGTTTTAAATGTGGCAATCTTACAAATCGTTGCCTCATAAAGAAAAAACATTATTATTAGTTTAATCAGTGGCAGGATAGCAAAGCTATCATTTGTTTCTTTTGATGGTTTACCATTGATGTCAAGAATATCTATAACTATTCGTGTGCCTAATTTGTGAGTACCATATATGTGAAGTTATCCCTACTGTGCGAGTGATTAGGCAAGAATCTCGCCCTGTGTGTGATATCAACTCAGTAGTGCCGGACATGAATAACTGTTTGGAGGGAAGAAACCCTATTTGTCGGATACCGACTTATGTATCTAGGATAGTGTTAGATTGTTAACTGTAAAATCTTTGTGCTGTATATCTATACTAATATATAAAGCTGAAGAGTTTGTTTGTTTGTTTGAACACGCTAATCTCAGGAACCACTAATCCGATTTGAAAAATTATTTCAGCGTTAGATAGCCCATTTATCGAGGAAGGCTATAGGCCATCATCACGCTAGGACCAATAGGAGCGGAGCACCAATGAAAAATGTTTCAAAAACGGGGGAAAATTATCACGCTACGGGCAATAGAAGACGAAAATGCGGTTGCGTGGGTCGGCTAGTTTAATATATATATGTTCAATAGATAATCTTATTAGTATCTGTTTGTAATAAAATGCATCTTACATATTTTGTGGAAGTGAGTACCTAGAGTTATTTAAAATCTCCCCTGTACCCACAGATCAATTTTTTTGTGACGGGTAGGTACTCTAATATATCTCGCACAGAAAATTTAATAGACACCACAATAAGGCACCCCGTTAGTATCCCGCAGTATTTCAGCTGTACCACATTCGAAATACATTAAATCATTAATAACTTTAGTAAATTAAATTAAACCAACCAGAATGTTCGTACAAGCAACTGTCACCCGCACCTTGCTACAGCGCAAAGACTATAGGTACTAGACGTATAGTAGGTATAAATAGGTGGTATTAAATTTTTCAGTATGAACTTTGCGTTTATTTACACAATAATGACAAAGAAAAGTTTTTAAGAGTTTTATTAGATGTAAGACTCACCCCAGCATATACCAAGCCGGCCACGACCACCCCGATCTTTAGCGGCGCAGAGTAGTCAGGTCGCAGTGGGTCGTGTGTGGCCCACACTCCACAAACCGTCAGGACTAGCACGCCCGTGATGGCTGCCTCGGTGGCTACAGCGGCCAACGATGATACTCCGGGACCCGGCAACGTTACGCCTGTTTTGTTAAAGACTACGTCGGCAGGTGAAGTCGCAACGAGTCCAGCGAAACCGATCGAAGCGCCTACCAGCTGGGCTATCACGTATGTGAGGGCGGCCAGCCATTCTATCTGGCCATAGATGAGCGCGCCCAACGTCACGGCGGGATTCATGTGTGCACCGGATGCCGCTCCGAACGCGCAAATATTCCCCACAACCAAAAAGCCGAATGCGAAAGCAGGATGCGTCAGCTGCACGGACGTGGGCCCAGCGATCGGCACCAACGTGGCGCAACCCAGCCACACCAGCAGCGCCGTGGACACCAACTCCGCCAGCAGCGCGCGCCACCAGCGCCACACCCAGGCGCCCGCTCCCGGGACCTCATCTGAAATATCAATGCATCGTGTCATCATACGTGATTGAAACCAAACGCAATTGTCCATTGCAATGGCAACCCTGAGTTGTCATGGTTTTTAAGGTTAAAATGTCATGTCACTATGTATTAGATATAGATCGGTCGAGAACAGTCGAAATTTTTGGGTGGACCGTGATTGGAATAAATTAGCTTCGGTGTTTGTTAGTGTCACCTATCATCTGGTCAACTAATTAATATATATACGAGTTTTAAATTCCGCCCAGAATGGTACTCGTAGAACCACGCGAATGGTTTCGGTGAATGACGGATTCCACTTCTCCCGAACTTCGGCTTATACGTGTATGTGTACCAGGACATTGTGTAGTGTACCAGTTCTCTATTTGACGGCGTACAGGGGGCCCCCTTCACCGCTGCGGACGTCAATGAAGCCTACACAGTGCGATGGTGAGCTTTTCATGTCATATTTAACGAGGAGCACCGCCTCTGTTTGAACTGTTCAGCGGTGAATGTTCTGCGGGTGCAATTGGCCTGTATCTGTGGGCCGTATAAGGCTAAATCACAAGGTTCCTGACCCTCGAGAAGGAAGCAGCACTTCTGGACAGGATTAAACAATACGTATGGAAGGTTTGTTAGTGTCAACGTTTATGCGAACTCGATCTGAAAGTATCGCAACAAGAATTAATACATTTAAAATACACGAATTACAACTTAGTACGAGTGGTATAATTATGGGCATAGACTGTTAATTTCGATGATCTGTCGCAGCTTTATTTTTCGTTCGTTTGTTTCGAGAACAGCTGGGCTGATTTAGTTGATTTTGGTTTTGAAGTGTTTTTCATAGTCAAGGGAAGGTTTTTTGCCTTGGTAACATTAGTTCATGCAATACCCATGTATAATGTTAGCATTATCAAGAAGATTCGGGCACAACTTGCAAAGTTATATAAATATAATATGTATAAATTTCCTTCTGTTCGCACAGAAGATCAACGTAAAATGACAGAGTTCGTGCTGTCGTGTTTCGCTGGTGAGTGCGAGACCGGAGGCCCAATGGTGCAGAAGCATCACTATCCCGCCATAGTAAGGGTCACCATGCATTGTCAGCATTCGCAATGAGTATGGTGACCACCACTCGTGGATTCTACTTTGCTTTCCATCGGGCAGAATAGCGTCAATTTGGCGGTCCCATACATTAAGAAGTGAAATAATAAAATAACATAATAAATATAAAGAATATTTAAGTCGAAGAAATGTTTTGTTTTTGTTAAAATAGAAAGAAACGGCATGTTTGCACCGAGAGATATGCACGGATCGCGTTTAGGTTTGCCAATCAATATTATTCAATATCCTCACTATTGTGACGTCACAGAATCTGTAGCGAATAATTGGTGCACAATCAAATGTACCCCGATACGTCATCACTCCGTGTGTACCTATTTATGTAGGCAGCTTCACATCTACATATATATCTGTAGTAGTTTGATTAGCAGCCTTGACATTTCACTACGAACACAAAACTATGTTTGTGTGTTGATGTTTTGTTTTAATTTGTCTAGATATTATATTTGTAACCTGGCATTCTAATGAATAACAATAATCTTATCATCATCCCTAGGATTATTATTTATCAGCGAGACCTTTAGATACATTGTTCGCACAGTGTATTTTACGAGATGTGCGAACAGTCGGTGTTTTCCTGTATCCGTGCTCCCCGGTCCCCGAGGCGCCCGACAGCGCCGAGCGGACGGGCGGGAGTCGGCCGCTCGGTACACAAGTTACCGAATCGATATCCTGACGAGACGTCGCATGCACCTGCCTCCCTAGCCAAGTCGCATTTTACAAACGTTATCATTAATATAAAACCAACAAATGTATAGGAACGATGTGTCTGGACGCTAAGTTACGTGTTCCCGTAAGATAATAGAGGCATTCGCGATTGTATAAGTACATCGACTCTGCGCGCTACACTACACCACGACCCGCGACTGCACATAGCTCGTCGTTCCCACTCACCCAAGTGAGTAAATCTCATAGGTACACCCAATTCTAGGGGGTCGTGGCCAATTCATAGCTAATAGAAATACACTATATTGGCCGCGTTTGTTTAAGCTTGGAAGCACAGTGCGTTCGGTGCGGCAGGTTGCGGTGCCGAGCTCGACATTCGGCCGGCGCGATGCGGGGCGGCGCTGGTACAAGAGACTTCAACGAAAGCCCATCACTAACGGTTCACAAGGAATCAGAATATATTTTTAACCGATTTTTTTGTGTTATTTACCTATTTTAATTTTTTTTTAACTTTTTATTGACTCAAGAAAAAGTAGTAAATTTGTATTGCAATACGTGGATAACGCGGTAAGTTAGGATTTAAATATATTTTCTTTTTAACATTAGATGTAAGATGAATGTGTATCTGTTTATTCTCCCTATTTAAATAAATATAATAAAATGGAAATAGACAATTTTTTTGTTGTACCTATATTATTATTATGCGAAATGTTCGCCTGCCCGATATTTAGCGCACAGATTGGAATACATTTTTTTGAAGTTAAAAGGTCGCCCTCAATGTCAGCCTCATTTATATTTGAGTTAAACACTTCTATAAGATAACAGGTAAGGGATGCAGAATGCATTTTTTTTCAATTTATCATGACGCATTACAATCGGTGGAACCGTATTTACGGTTGTAATTGATGATACGTTTGATTTCGAGAGTTCAAAAAGTTGGTATAACGGTGCAAGTAAAAGATAGAAATAAAAACTTTTGATAAAATGTATATAACCTATGTCACCCGGGCCGTTACTATTGACACCTCATTCATTAAAATCGCTTCAACAGCTTAGGTTCTACGGTGGCTAGGTACGAGAACATACAAACAAACATAGACTGGCAAAGACTAACTTAAAACTAGACCTTATTACCCTTCCCGTTAGCTTGGCTTGGTTGTCGAATATAAAGGGCTAGTTTTTGCACTGAAGTTTTTGGTCTCACGCTCTCTTATGGCTTTCACTACATAAAAATATCTCACTTATAAATAAAAGAACACAAGTCTTTCAAATGTCAAAATAAATTACCTATTTTAAACTCTAGAAGTACATAGAGCCTTTGCAAAGGCAAGGGAAGGAGCCCGGGACTTCGTTTGACCAAATATTGTGAAGCGTCTCCGCTATCGGTGAGAGACGGGAGTAGGCCAGCGGCGTGGCGTCCATTTTAGTGATATTTATAAATAGGTACGTGAAGTTAAAAGTGGTGGCGGGTACTGACCGTTGCGTGGTCGTGACATGTCCTCGTGGCCTCGTGGGCTGTGCGCGGCGGCCGGGCGAGCGTGCGGGGCGGCGCGGCGCGGCGGACTGACAGCGCCGGCGCCGGCCCAAGCGCTCCGGCACCAGCGACACCGCCACACCGCCACACCGCCACACCGCCCAGCGCCCCACACACCGCACGACAGCATTCGCGTGCTCGTCCAGTGTGTTCAGGGGGGTTTAATATAAACGACTAGGTAGGAACATAGTAATCGCAGTTACCCAAACTCTGAACCGATCGTTGAGTACCTTTATCGTGACAGCGAAATCACTTAATGTACCTATATTTTATTTTATCAACATTATCAGGGTAGATAGGGATCGTCAATTTAGACCTACGCTACGTACCCAATATCAATTAACTGCAATCGGTTAATTATCATCAAAGACCGAAGTATATCTACGTCTATTTGTAACAACAATTCATTATCTAGTATATTTTTGTAAATCCGCACATGTGTGTAGTATTCTTGGAATTTGTGTGCAAATGTATGTAACGAACAATCACAACAATGTATGTAACAATCACAAATAGAGTAGGTAATAGTGTAATGTGAATGTACTTATTTTGGCATTACCTTGTTTAAGTCGAGTGCAAGTCAAGAGTTAATTAAACACAACAGGTGTTTAATAAATAACACACACGGCATACACCTGTAGGTAAGGATTAGAAGGTATCAAGAGCATCGGTCGTCGCGATGAGAAGCGAAGCGATCCATCCAGCACACAACGCGTACCTAAACGCGTAATAATGCTTAAAGTTCAATTTCGCTAATAAATAATAATAACACAAGAAAACAATTCACTCTATACCGCTATTATATGATTTTCAGTTAAAACATGTGTAGGTATATGAATAGTGCGCAATAAGCCCGATATTTAAGTATATGTAGATTTATACTTGGCGTTATTTGGTGCGAAAGGTCTTGATCTTGACTTACTAGTTTCACGAAGCAAGTGTGTTACATCACTGTTTAAGTATGTACGTATATTATTGAATATATTTATACATAACAAAGGACAAAGGAAACGTAACGATTTCGAGGTTACTATTGCTGGTGGTGCAGCGGTGTAGGTGTGCATTGCACAAATATACCTACTCACCCCAATATCATGACGTTACACCGCCAACCTCGCTAAGTTAACGTTACATCAGTGCGACAGAACCTGCTCAACACTCAAGACACTGGAGTGGAATAAAGTGATATGATTGACAAAATGTTGTATTTTAATTGTTTGTCTTGAGAGAGTAAAATGCGTTAAGCTATTGTTTCCTTGTTTTCCATCGAGTGAGTGATTGTTGTCATAATTAGCCTATTGCAGTTTATTGCTGGACAAATGCACGCCTCCTCAAACTCTAGGAATCGTAGGAGTCGTGGTGCTTGATCGGTAGTCACTTATCGCGGCCCTCATCTGACACTAGAGCGGTTCCACTCGCAGTGTTTAGTCATCTCCGGTATTCAGGGTGGCTCTTCGAGTCTTAGATTGTACATCATTAACATCAAACGCGAGAGTTATGTAACGTTACACAGTTGGATAGCGGGGACAGTTTAAACAAGTGCACAATCGTATTCATTTAAGTTTACAGTGTAAAAATGGTTTTCGTATTGGTAGGCACCTCCTTACACTGTTGAATTACTGCATATCAAGTTAAATGATAGGACTAGGCGTTGTGTTATAGTTACATGTAGAATGGGGGTCGAGGAGAGATGGTGAGATGCGTTAGCTTGCAGTACGCGGATACGCGCGCACGAGGCGACGGAGCGAGGACGCACACGTGAGCCGCGGGCCTGCGAGACGAGCCCCCGCGCATTGTGAGCCGCCGACAGCCGACACACCTCCGCACGCGTCAGCATCGAGCAACACCAGCTAGCTCCCTCCCTTAGACCCTTCCCCTCTCAGACTGAAGTTACCAACACACATAATGACAGACATACATAATGGATAACTACGCTTTACTAGTAAGCAGTTAATTACTTCGGCTGGGTCCTTTGGTGGTGGGCATTGTCTGCATTCGCAAAGAACCATATTGACCACCACTCTTGGATGCTGGTTATGCTTTACTCAAACCGCCACTTTACCCAAAGAGCACTAGGTAGGTACTTAACATATATTATAGTGAAAACTTTACCTGCTAGCATGGCGTAATCACACTCTCACAGCAATCAAAAGTATCCCTGCTTGTTGAACTCACGTAACGTATAATGGAACGTTGAAGAATCTAACATTTAGCAATATACGCGTAAATGTGACGTGTAGACATGTACCTTAAGCCTTTGTGGTTGTGGCCGAACTACGACATTCGCTACTTGAAAATATATACTTAGTACCTAAACATATTTTTGATAAAGTGGACCTATCAGATAAGTAGCTACATGGGATTACATTACTTCACTTTGTGATAGTGACAGGACACGACATGTGCTCAGTAGTTATAATTACTGTGGCAGTGCGCATGAGCGCCACTATCTACGAGTACCTATTGTTTTTGATGTGAAACATCCATAGGCGAGGGTAAACATGATTTTTGGCGTGACGAGTGGCGACGCTACAAATTTTAAGATTTTTATTTTATTTTTATTTGTACTAATTTGGTCTGTTAATTGTATTTTTATTTGTATTTGAATTATTTCATCATCATCTTCCTAGCCTTCATTATTTCCAAGATTTAGGGTCAGCTACTAGTTCAACCGGTTTTACCTGAATATCAGGTTTTACACGAAGCGACTGGCATCGGACCTGCGCCACCCTGAGGGTGAACTGAATTCGAAGGTTGAACTAGTTGTCAGTATAATTATATGAGGGCACTGACTGCCCAATAACAATTGCCATAGATGTTCATGACAACCGGGACCGACGGCTTAGCGAGGCACGGGCGGGAAACACCGCCATCTTCCATACTCCGCCCTGCTATTAAGAATTTATTTAAAGAAAAACCCAACAGCAGTCCGATCCGGGAACCGAACCCGAGTACTCTTGATCGGCAGTCGCTTACGATAACCACTAGACCAACGAGGCAGTTGTATTTGAATTCTTTATCTATCTACTATACTAATATATAAAGCTGAAGAGTTTGTTTGTTTGTTTGTTTGTTTGAACACGCTAATCTCAGGAACCGCTGGTCCGATTTGAAAAGTTCTTTCAGTGTTGGATAGTCCATTTATCGAGGAAGGCTATAAGGTATATATCATCACGCTACTACTAATAGGAGCGGAGCAACAATGAAGAATGTTACAAAAACGGGGGAAAATTATCACGCTACGGGCATTATGAGACGCAAACGAGGTTGCGTGGGTCGGCTAGTACTCTATATAATAATACTAGCTGAACCCCGCGGTGTTACCCGCGGTTATTGTTGTACTGCGAGTAACGCCGCGGGACAAAGTTAGTCTAAAAAAAGTAGCCTAAGTTACTCCCCGGATCATCAACTACCTGCCAGTGAAAGTCCCGTCAAAATCCGTCCAGCCGTTCCAGAGATTACCCGGAACAAACAGACAGACAGACAGACAGACAGACAAAATTTTTTTTAACTACATTTTTGGTATATGTATCGTGCATACATACATATGCATTAAGTAAAAAGCGGTTATTTTAATATTACAAACAGACAGTCCAATTTTATTTATTTGTATAGATATAAAGCTGAATAGTGTGTTTGTTTGTTTAAACGCGTTGATCTCAGGAACCGCTGACTTTCCTAACAACGAGGCCAATCTCTCTGTGTTGTAACGGGGCTCCTTAGTGTGGTGTCTATTACATTTTCCGTTCGTGATTTATAAAAGTACAAGTCACAAAAAGTTCATCCGTGGGTACAGGGGAGATTTTAAATAATACTACTCGCTTCCACAAAATCTATACTAATATTATAAAGCAGAAGAGTTTGTTTGTTTGTTTGAACGCGCTAATCTCAGAAACCGCTGGTCCGATTTGAAAAATTATTTCAGTATTAGATAGCGAGGAAGGCTATAGGCTATAAATCATCACGATAAGACCAATAGGAGCGGAGCATCAATAAAGAATGTTTCAAAAACGGGAGAAAATTATCACGCTACGGACAATAGGAGACGCAAACGGTCAGCTAGTTATTTAATAAAAATGAAAATTCATGTCATAAACAGTCATTTTATTTTATACAAAACAATATCGATGTTTCACATTTGCCAGGCGCCAGGCGTCCTGTGACGGCTCACGTTTTTTTTTTGTAAGAGTGACATCTTGGGAACCGGGTTCTGTCTTAGATGCGCTTGCTGAGATGCATAAAAGCGAAAGTTCTAAGTATTGATGGATGTTTGTTACTCTTTCACGCAAAAACTACTGAACAAATTTGGATGAAACTTTACAGTAATATAGCTTATACAGCAGAATAACACATAGGCTACTATTTGCCGCGTTAACTGACATACACGCGGGCGGAGTCGCGAGCAAAAACTAGTTTATAATATTAATATATATGCAGCGACTAAAGCAAATGTGTGAGAGGATGTTACATCCTGGTGAGGGACTGGAAGACTGGAACTAAACTTATGTCCGGCGGAGCTTCGTCGGTAGCGCTGTTAGCCGCTCCAACCAGCCAACACGACGGCGAGGGCATTATTAAAAAAAAATGTCCTGAGATTTAAAAGAACAAGTAAACTAATTAATCGAAAACGCATTTTTTTCACGATACATATTAATTTTGACTTCTGACTGACCTTCGACCGCTAGTCGCGATACGCTTGCTTATACTTTGGTAAAAAACAATATGATATCTTTCGTAACTTTGTTTGTAACATAATCTAATAAAATAGATAGCTACTTATTAATTTTGTTCTCTGCTCACATTAGACATTTGGCCTGGGGGTGATGTTTTGAAAGTAGGTAAATTGTCTTTAGTTGGTTTAGTTAGACAGCTAAGATGGTGCGCCACAACTGTGTACACTGTACATTAATGTTAATATTTCAGCGGCTAGGTATAGCTTACGACGAATAAAACAAATATAAATACAAATTCTATTATGTTGCACTACACATAATCTATATATAATAACTGCCTCGGTGGCGCAGTGGTAGCGTACGCGACTGCTGTTCTTGAGGTCTCGGGTTCGATTCCCGGGTCGGACCAAATGTTTGTATGATCTGCAAATATTTGTTTTGAAGTTTGGGTGTTTTCTATATATAATATGTACGTATTTACAAAAAAAAGTATTGGGACTAGATGGCGTTGTGTGTTAGATGTCCGAAAAAAATAAAAAATAAATAAATATTTCGGACATCTAACACACAACGCCGTCTAGTCCCAAGCTAAGCAGAGCTTGTGTTATGGCTACTAGAATAACTGATATAAATACATATATACCTTTTTTTGTAAATACATACATATTATATATAGGAAACACCAAAAATGAAAGAGGAAGGCGACTGACTGACTGACATACCCAGAGATCAACGCACAGCCCAAACCGCTGAACCCATAATCCTGAAATTTTGCATGTAGGTTCTTTATATAACGTAAGTGAGCACTAAGAAAGGAATTTTTGAAATTCCACCCCTAAGGGGATAAATCAGGGGATAAAAGTTTGCGTGAGCGAAGTTAGTATAATATATGTGTAATGTGTAACTGATAGACATGATTATAGAATCTAATCCTAATTGGACATGGTATCATATTCAATGGCATAATATATCATTGAATATAATGAAACTAAATGTAATATAATTATCAAATCAAACAAAAGGCAAGTGTGTTGTGAAGTCAATTAGCCACCTCGCTCCAATCTCCTTATTTGTGTTCTCTCAGGTTTGAGTCAACGAGCTCTTTGCTGATCAAATTTTAGTATTATCTTTTACTATACCAATAACTTAATACTGTAATACGTATTAAGTTATACAGCCTCAAATAGGACTCGTATTTAGTGCAGGTCATAAATCTAACATTAGCACAATAAGCTTTAATGCAATGAGATAAAAAATTTGTGTATTTATTTTTAACTGATTTTAGTAATAATCTAATAATAACAGTGTTTACAACAACACAGCAGTTGCCAACATCTTGTTGAATGACGAATTCGACACAAATGTTAAATGAAACAAAATAATGGAAAAATTAAATATTTCTAAACGCTTTGAACATAACAATGGATAGTTAATATGTATTTAGTAAGTATTGTTAATATGATCCCACGCCACGGGCTCTGCCCATGACAGCCAATGCTAATGTGGAGGTATTTCATCACGGGGTGTACAGTAGTTGCTTATTGTTATGAAACTGCATGAAATGTTAGATCTCTCGCTACCGACCGTCATTCGCTCCATGGCCGGTAGTTTGAAATGGTAGTTTGTCCCCATTTTATAATAAGGTAGGTAGTATTTGCTACTCAGCGCTGCTCGCGTTCAACATTTACCTTGTCTAATACTTGTCTTGTTATTTGTCGCATTTCTAATTTTTACTAGATTAGCCCTGTGGCGTTACCCGTCATTATTGTTGTATCTTTACAGCAACAATCGCGGGTGTGATTCGAAGCTAGTCTAAATATATGAATATGTAGTATATGTTACTTCTTATATCGTCAGTTATCTGCCAGTGAAAGTCCCGTCAAAATCGGTGGAGCCGTTCTAGAGTATAAAAATGTAAATTTTAAATCACAAAATATTTGTACATAAAGATGACTTGTTAGTGAACGTGACATTCACTCTCCTTAGACATCAGAAACACATTAGGTACTGTGCCGTGCCAACTGACTGCACGGATGGCGTACTGGCGTTGAGCGGTCACTTCGTACATTTTTACTGCACCGAGTATTAATAGTAGGCTCAAACCACATGGGAAAACACTTTGAATGACCTATAAATTGTAGTCCTGAGCCTGAGTGTTCTTTGTGTCCGTTTCGGGTATGTTTGTAAAGTCTTGCAAAAGATGTCTTTAAAAATTCATTTAGTTTCTTTTCGACACAGTTGCGTTCTTTTCTCAGTTAGCGAACTAACACAGTTACTCAAGTGTTTGTTTCAGTGTTAGATAGCCCAGTTATCGTACGTCACCCGAACTGTAATGGGTTGGTGCTATTCTACTCCGTCGGACAACACACGTCGAGACTTATGTAATCAAACACAAGAAAACCAATTGTAAGAATTGATACGAGACAAATAGGTACAACCGGTAGCTGTGAGTAGGCAGCGGTCGCGGGCGGCGTGTGTTTGATAGCGCTTTATTTACATATTTAAAGTTTATTCGTGATAACATAAGTCAAGGGTACTTGACTTTGGTCGACCACAGTTTTATAACGTCGAGCTACATCGAACAATAACGCAGAACAGGAAGCGGAGAATGCTTGTGGAAAAATAGGACACTTTCCCTGAGGGTGTTGGTGTGACAAGCTAATATAAATAATATACCTATACTACACATGATCATTTACTGCATCGACGGTCGGAAGGTCAGACATGAAAAAAAAACAACTTCCAAAAAACATCAAACGTCAAACATCAAACAAACTCTCTGCCATAAAACACTAAAAAGGGTAAAATAAACTGGCTCTTCATATATTGCTATGTGCAAATTCTTGTCTATACCTAATTCTTTATTCATTTAAATAGTAGTACCTATTATTATGTGTACCTAAAATCTATTTGAAGTCGGCGCCAATGCCGATGTTTGTTTCTCTTTCACGCAAAAACTACTGAACGGATTTGGATGAAACTTTACAGTAATATAACTTATACATCAGAATAACAAATAGGTTACTATCATCGATCGTAGATCGTTAGATAGGCCCCAACGCGTCGCGGAATTATCATTACTTTCGCACTAGTGTACGACATCACACGTCATAGAATAAATAAAATATTGATCAGAAGTAACAAAGTTCTGATTTCTGAAGTATATATACTACACAGTACTGTAAGGAATCAGGTTATAAATAATGATAGAAAACAATTATTAAAATTAAAAGTAATGAAATAAATCATTAAGAATACGTTTAATAATAGTCACTACATAGTATAAAAAGTGAGTCAAGATGAAGGTTTTTATGTCTAATACATGCATAATATAGAAGGGAAACACTAATAATTTTCGAGGTTTCTAATGTGATGTAGCAAATAAACTCATTTTTTTGCGCTTATATTGCAAACGCTGGTTGCACCCTACGCGATTGATCAAAATAATGTACTACAGTATTGTACACCTTAAAAAGGTCTACAAAAAAGTCCGCAATGGTATATGTCTATCTCTTAGGGATAACTCACAATGGCCATTTTTTATTAACTTCTTTTTACGAGAAATAATGACTTATTTACGAAGCGATATTAAGAATATATTCGAAGATGTTACAGATTTAAAATGTACGAATCTCAACTAAAATGGACAAAAAAATATTACTTTTAATTTTAATCATTATTTTCTATCATTATTCCTAACCTGATTCCTGACAGTACTGTGTAGGTATATATACTTCAGAAATCAGAACTTTGTTACTTCTGATAAATATTTTATTTATTCTATGACGAGTGATGTCGTACACAACGTGCGAAAGTAATGACAAATCCGCGACGCGTTGGGGCCTATCTAACGATCTACGATCAATAATCGAAATATCATATGTTGAAAGATTCTAACGATTACGACGTTCCTGTTGGCTAATGATCATGTCTAAAATAAAAAGGAACTCTTTAGTGCCACGGCTCTCACATCTACATCTTTTCTCAGAAACGGAAGGTATACCTACTGAATTTTATTGATGTGTGTAGTAATTTTGAATCTCAGAACAACTAGATGTTAGAAGTTTATACAAAGTTGGTGAACAAGTACCTACCTACTTGTATATTTGTTTGGAATCTATGGCACTACACGATTTATAGAGTAAATGGGTTATATCAGTGGTTAATAATTTAGGTAATAAATCAGAATACAACGCTGCTCGGAATGGGATGCTAAACGCGCAATTATAATTATTTTGGTGAGGTTCTTATGATATTTGATATGAAGGCTAAAAGTCATCAGCTTGTAATAAAATGTTATCAAAAATGTGGCACTTTTAGATACTTGCCTACCACAATTAAAATATTATATTATTTTATATTGGCAGTTACATCATGCGTATCAGCGTGTCGAGTGCAAGGCGGCTGCGGGTGGGTTCACAATACTACATTAGTGGCAAGCGACAAGTCGCCCGAATTTACTCAACTGGCGGCAATTCTGTCTAAATGGTTGACAAGTACCAATTTCCTTTCATTTTGAGGAAGTACAAACTTCTCTTTCAGTTAGACATTGAGTTCCTCAAACTCGAACAAGTACCTAATACAACGGCACCCGTAAGGCCACACGACGAAACAAAATGGTCACCTCAGATTACACTTTTGTTATCTGAAATGGTCACAATGAATGCTCGTGCATTTCAATTTCTTTCAAAATAAACAAATAATTTAAACTGAAATTTATTTTCATAAAATTTTAACACAATAAAGAGAAAAAGATTAAGCTTGTTTATTAAACGTTGTAGTCACTGGCTCTATTATAGTGTTTCCAATCATTTATTTAACTTTTGACAGCTCTAATACTTAATCAAATAGTGATACCCTGACCCGTTACCGATTCGATTTCTTTTATCGATCGATTTTGTACATGAAGAAGTTTTAATCGATTTAACACACTCATTATTTTACCAATAATTTCGTAATTTTATCGATTATTAAACCGCAACACCGGACGCGTAGCGGACATTTTGTAGTTGTCATAATTCACATTTTCATACGTCGAGTTGAGTATTTTTATTCCTCCGTATTGATTTATTTGTGAATTCTCACGTTTGGTTGAGTTGAGCGTATCGTCCCTCCCTTCGTTACTGTCAAAATGCCAAAAATTAAGGTGCTCAAAGGACAAACAAGAGAGTTTGTCTTGCGACTTCGTGAATACTTTGAAAAGGAGAGCTGTAATAATGGGCCTCTTATATCAGTGACTCAAGTTTAGAGACCGTGTGATTTGATATAAAATATAATCACAATAATGTTATTGTATGTTTTATTAATATAATCGATAATCGATTTATTTCAAACCCGTTTTTATAGTCTGTGGTCATTCATTATGAATGACACATCTCTAAGTGGGCGGAGCCCGTCCATGAAGTACAGTATTCCCTCTAGTACATTGATCAAAAATTATTACAAAACTTTATGTGCGTGATCTGTCAAAAGTTAAATAAACGATTGGACGCACTATAGTCAAATTTGAAATATCTAATCCTCTTTGTACGTTAGAGTACCCACCTATCCATTCATTGATGACATCATAGACCATGGCCTATAATAATACTAATATTATAAATGCGAAAGTTTGTAAGGATGGATGGATGTTTGGATGGATGTTTGTTACTCTTTCACGCAAAAACTACTGAACGGATTTGAAACTTTACCTACAGTTATATAGCTTATACATCAGAATAACACATAGGCTACTTTTTGCCACGATAACCGACATATACGCGGGCAGAGCCGCGGGCAACAACTAGTTATACATATATCTTATATATAGATAACAACATAGAGAATTGTGTCCACCAGAAAACACGCACTGTTTACAGAGCAGGCAATAAGTTACATTGTTATATTAAGCTCGGGAAAGTGCGTCTACACCGGGAAAAACAACTGGAACTAAAATAAAAATATTTTTTATGACAAGTTGAATAACGATAACGTCGGTAACCACTTGATGTTGGTACTCCCACCATAGTCTAGTACAGAGCAAACTCGCCCCGAAAGTGTGAGTGGCCTAGCTTTGTCAGTAGCTTTGTCTTCCCTCGCTCTCGGTCAAAAACAAAAATATCTGTAAGTATCTGTGCGGTGTGCGGGTTGTACTATTTGCAGATACAACAATAAACAAATGATTTATCTACAGTGCAACTCTCGGCTGACGACACGTCAGTTCACTCTGCACGTCTCTACACGCGTTTCTTACAAACAATAACATGCATCCAAACTAGAAACAGATGTATATAAGTTCGTAATTACTGGAACTATCAACTATGATAATGGACTTTAGTCATCAAAGTCATCATTCACAGAAATAAAACGATTTTAAATAATTCTCGTGTCACGTTGTTGCTTACGATTAACTCTGAATAAATCAATTCCTATGTACCTACTCGATTTTGATGTGTTTTGTTGGCGTGCCAAACATAGGATAGCTAACATTACGCTTATATCAATAGGAACCGAGCATGATTGATATATATCGTCAACGTCAAACGTCAAACGTCGTTTTGCCATAACTACTAATAAATTAAAAATTAATTAAAAAAACATTGTCCAGCGGACAAAATTGTGAATTTAAACCATTCCCAGATCCCCTTGAACACACACAAGGAATTTCATCAAAATCGGTCCAGTCGTTTGAGAGTAGTTCACTGACATACACACTCACAGAAGAATTATATATATAAAGATATATATAATTAATAATAAATATATACATATCTACATTCATCATCAATATCAATGTCAAAAGCATTTCACAGTCCACAGCTGGAATCTATATGCCAGGCCTATGCATGTTCATGTTCTTATAAATGAGGTTTAAGCCTAGTATACAGCACCCGTGGCCAGGCGCAGGATTCGTTCAATTGCAGGATTTCTTTCAAGTTTTCCTTCTAATGTTTACATCAATTAATTAGATGAAACTGTTGTGTTTCCTGTTAGTAAGTAACTCGAATGTTATTTTTTTACACTTGTGCACTTGTTTTTCAAAGACCGACTAAATGCCTTAAAGGTATACGCACACTGGACCTTCATCACATGATGTCAGTAGGTACAAAAAATATGATGCAGAAGGCGCAAAGACAACATACTGAATTAGTTAAAGTCCATTTTGGTAATTATGATTTGAACCTACACTAGATATATACCGAAGATATACCAGACCCCAAATTGTTCAAGATTACTATGGCGTGTCGTGCAGCTTAAAAATTACAAAGCGGGTGAAGACGGAATCAGAAGCATCTCTTGCCCGTGAATCGCCCACTGCCCGCTGCCAGTGACCGCATCGACCCGAACCGATCGGGCAGCAGGAGTTCCACATGAACATCTTGTCACCTAAGAAATTGAACCTTCTAGATACCCAAACCCAGCCTCCGACTTACACGCCAAACGTTTTCACAATTAAATGAGGATTTCTTTAGTAGTGCATCTATCTTTTTTAATCAATCTGTCGCTGTTCACTGCTGGACACATCTCCCCCACGGAGCGCCAACCATTCCGGACTTGGGATTCCGCATCCATCCGTTGCCAGCCTCTTTCCACAAATCGTCGGTTTATTACGTCCTTCTCAATTACAAATCCGTATAATTATACTCGTAAGAGCCGAACATCTAAGATCCATTTCCCTAATTATAGCCATTACCTAATGAAAATAGAGTGGTGTGTGTGATGTTGATGTAACAATGATTGTACTAAACTCTCGTATAAACACGTTGTGGCGTCACTTTGGTCATGTACGGCAGATTCTCTTGGGGTATGAGTCTCTGGGTGAAGCACAGCTTAGGCGCTGTTCCACACAGGTTTTCTGTGAGGCCCTGGTATCACTCCGGTTGAGCCGGCCCATTCATGCCGAAGCGTGGCTCTCCCACATTTAAGAAAAAAACGTCCTAGCATTATTTCTTAGCAACTTTAGATATGTACACACAACACATACATTGAACCAACCACAATACATACGTACAACAGTACATTGAACCATGTTTTTAAAAATCGTTCAAAGTAGGTTCACAGAAATATTTAATTAATTACTTCGAGCTTATTAGAATATGTATTTATGCATATTGGATGTCAGCCGGTGTCCTTGTGCATAATCTTTACGGTAGTCGCTTCTAATACTGTTTGGTAACTTTGTATCGTCGGCAGCGGGTGATATCTACGTGTCGGCAATGTTAACCTGTTCACCTTCCTCGCCGTATTGGTATGTTTGCGTCAGCATTAGAGACAGGTATGTCGCAACAGTGCTCAATGAATACTGGCATAATGTACCTACACAAAGTAACAGAAGCCAGAAGGTCGCGGAGCTGTGCTGCAGCGGCTCTTGTGACAGCTGCTAGGAAGGTGGTAACGTAACGCGTAACGTTCAACGAGATATTACCTACCGTTCTTGTAACAAGATTCCCATAAGAGGGAGTGAGGCAAATCACACGTTTCACACACTGCGGTCTGTTCCTAAACCTTGTAACCAGGACCTTGTTCAAACTATCTAAATATTTGTAAATACGTAGGTACATACACGCTGAACCCGCAATTGTACCGCGGTACAACAGCAATTGCGGGTTACACCGCGGGACGATGCTAGTCTAAAAAAAGTAGCCGAAGCCTTGAAGATTACAGGAAACAAACAGACAAGAGTTTTAAAAAGGTTTTTTTTATGTAAGAACCGTATAAACTTTAATATGAGAGTGAGAGTCGTATCTTTTTTACTATATGTATGTAAGTCTTCAAACAATATTGTATTTAAATCTCCTTATTTTTATTACTATATAATCTTATTTATTTACATATACTTATTGTTATATATCACATGTCATCTTTTTCTTAAATTTATTAAATCCCTCCAGGGTCTACCAATAAAATTTCAAAATCATGTATAATTGTTTGTTTACCATGTTCATCCACCTCATGTTCATCTACTGTGGATAACTATTATTGGCTACACATGTATTTATAGTTTAGTAAATTAAGATAAGAGTTGCAAGCTGTTGTTATCCCTAAGAATAAATAAAAAAAAAAATATATGCATTTAGTGAAAAGCAGTTAATTTGAAATTACAAATCAAGTTTGTTTATTTAAGTATAAGTTCAATCACAGCAGGGCAAATGATAATGTTCCCTACACAATTATTATTTGTGATGCATGGGATCGAACATTGGCCTCCGGCGCAGAGGTCGGGATAACTGACTAGGTACTAGCCTTGCATGGCCGACATCATGCGCATAGAGTGAGTTCCTACGTAACGGAACCCGCTCACCAATATACTGTCAACAGTTTGTGTCCGTTTCTTATCTGTTACAACGAACGCGTTAAGATAACCTCGCCAGAACAACAAGCGGCCACTCGAACCTACTAGATAGATACCCGAATGTTATATGATGCAATGAATTATCTGATACACCATTCGTGATTTTTATAGAAGTGACGTAAAAGTTGTACAAATAAAGAATTTATCAGCCGATAACCGCGGCTACTGTGTGCGGTCGCCAAGGTGAACCTCTACGACCCGAACTGACGTCGATATCGCACTGTCACTTACCAGTTGCTTTCAGACTCGAAATTGTCTCCAGTTGTCTTCTCAGTGCTCTTAGAACAACAATTAATACAGCTGAAAAAATAAGCACAGAATGAAATTATCACCAAGATATGTGATGTCTATCGTCGTCGTCGTTTTTAACTAGGTATATCTATACAAATAATTTGTGATTTGAAATTAACAGCTAAATGCATATAAAATACCTATACGATATTTAGATACACACACAGATATTTAGCTATACGATACTTATCGGCGGTGGCACCTGTAAAACAGATAGCGGTGATGCGCACCGCCAACGTATCGAGATCTACTGGGCCGCTAACAAGTCAAACCAAGTTCGCGTTGTCTTTGTGAGTTAGCTAAACTGCAATGAAAAATCAACCTCCGTGAAGGCAAAGAAAGCTGAGTAGGTATTCGTTGAAGTATAAAATTTAGGTTGTTTACAAAATTAATGTTGAATTAAATGATGAACATGTTAATAATTAAGATTATAATTTTGTAAAGTAACTGTGAGCTTTCTGTTAATGCTGTAAAGAAATGTTTTTCGACCCCTCAATCCCGAGATGTATTGTAGCAAAGTATTTATGTTGTAAACATAAGCAACAGGCCGAGTTATCGTTCGCGCTCGCCCACACCACACCATATTATCCTGTTGTCCCGAGTCTTATCGGCGTTTGTTTTGTTCATTGGTTTGGTGACGACACCGCGTGGTACCAATGCTTCTTGGACTTAACGGACAGCTTTCCTTCTGATACACAGATCAGAAAAAATGCTGCTGACGATCATCTCAACAGTTCAGATGAGAAACAACGTGGCGCCAACCAAGTTCTTTTTATCAATCTGCGTTTATTTAAATAACGCCAGACTTGATAAACACTATCGTTGTACCTTAAAATAATCATTAAATAAACGATAATTTTTAAATAACTATTTTTTAGAGAAAGTGCGGAAATTGTTCTTCTTGAGAGCTTCCATTGCATGCGCCACGTAACCGTTTAGTTTCACAAAAATATTGTACCTATGACAGAATTCAGATCGACCATTCACAGGTCTACATAGATTCCAGCCCCCCTAGTCAAGTTGCAAGCGTTCTTCTTTCTGCAATCGTTAACATCTAAATTCTCGGGTGTCATTTGCTTCTTAGACAAGGTATTAACCAATGACGCACGAGAATTTAGGCGTTAACGATTGCAGAAAGAAGAACGCTTGCAACTTGACTAGGGGGGCAGAATAGCCCAGGTATCGATGGTATTAAATGTTGGTATTTTCTAAGGTAAATAATAAGAAAAAGGTGGCGTACTTTCTCCTCTACTTTTCTCCATTTTCATAAATGCTATCACTAAAGTCATTTATTCTCGTTATCATCGATCGATCAATTATGGGGACGACTTGCAGTTTTACCGACATTTTAAGGTTAAGAAGGTCACTGAAGCTGTAACTGCCTGCATAACGAGCCTGGAGTTTTTAAAACTAGAGATTCGTGAGCAACTCGAACAGGCAAACAACTGTGCTACTCAAATGTTGACGGATGGCAGTAAGATTGAGGGAAAGGTCGCATTAACCTTATGGAATGATGGAGCTGAAACCAAGTCCCTCAAACTAAGCCTGCCATCCTACTGTACAATCTACCAGGCGGAGCTCTTGGCGATTTGCGAAGCGTCGAGGGTGATCCTGAAACACAGAGAGAGTACTTTTGGGCTTCCATCCCTTAGCGTTAGAAACCAGAAGAAATATTAAATCCCGTGTTCTACAGAATAAAACTGTGAGCTTGTTCTGGATAAAGGTACACGCGGGGTTGGAGGGGAATAAGAGGGCCGATCATCTGGCGAAGGAAGCAGCATTGAGGCTAAGGCGAGCGCCGAACTGTGATCGCTGTCCGGTCTTATTCATCAATAAAAAAATCCGTTCGGACTCGCTTGATGAATAGAACCGCAGAAATACGTCAGGCGCTACTGTATCAATTACAAGACTCTTCCCGAACGTAGTGGATGCGTACAGAATCATAGTAAAACAGGAACCCAACACACACACCACACAAACACTGACCGGGCACGGTGGTTTCTTCGAATATTTGACACGATTCAAATGTATCCATCGTGCATTTGTGACCCGGCTGAGAAGGAAACAGTCCCCCACCTAATAACCGAAGGTCCCGCCTTCGATTAAATGAGATATGACGTAGAACAAGAAATAGAAATAGAAAACTTGAGAAAAATAATCATGAGTAATCATAGATCATATAAGTTCCTAAATTTATGTACTTTAGTAGAATAGAACACTCGAAAATGTCTGAAAAGTTACTAAAATAACTATTATATAATATCACACAGTACTCAAAAAAAATATTGGTCTATAAAAAATACAAAACATCATATATATTATTGTTACTTACACACATAGGGGGTTGAGTTATTCGCGTCCGTAGGAATTACCTAACAACTACCCTACACGTACCCCCTAGGTTGTGCTAAATGAATAACACCGCCTGGTCTCGGGTACCAGTTAATTAATCCGATTAAACCCGCCTAACCAGCTTGGTATAACAGGAAATGACTCTCGCAAACCGCAACCCTGTGAACGCTGCCTGAAGGATTTTTGTTTGAGTTTTGGCTTAATTGCCCGGACTATGAAGACAGCTTCTATAAAAAATCACTTTAATTCTACGGTGAGATTCGTGCCAAGGGACTGCATACTGCATAACTGGTGGGAGACTATGGAACATTATGGAAATCAAGGAATACCTTGAATCAGCTAATCAAATGGGTCTTCTTCTAAAAAGTACCAGCCCAAAAGATACGATTGTGAAATAAATAAGGAACCTCAAGGATGGTAAACCTGGGCAATGGAAAATTGCACACGTAGTCATGGTACTGAAATCTGACAAACCCCCACAAGAAGCTACTTCATACAGACCTATCAGCCTGCTACCAGTTATTGGCAAACTGTTTGAGAGGATATTGCTTAACAAGATGAAAGAACATCTAAGTACAGTATTACCGAACCAACAGTTTGGATTCCGGGAAAAACACGGCACAATTGAACAGGTACACCGTATAGTTGACACCATTAGCAGATGCCTTGAAAACAAATTATATTGCTCTGCAGTCTTTTTGGATACCAGCCAAGCGTTTGATAAGTTATGGCATGACGGCCTCCTGTTAAGCTAAAGAAGCATCTCCCGCATTGTCTATTCCGAATACTTAAATTCTACTTAGATAAAAGATGCTACCAAGTGAAGTACTGCGACGATCTCTCAGAAGTACACGAAATAAAATCAGGTGTCGCCGAAGCGTTGGAGAATAAAAGCCAATGAGTTGGCCAAATCGGTACATGTAACAATTATTTATTTATAAACTTTATGCACTAAATTTGTACATCGGCGGACTTAATGCCCAGGGCATTCTCTTCCAGTAAACCTTCGGGTGGTGTAGAAATGTTGTGAGATAGGTGCACAGGTTTCATATTACACATAAACACAATACATTTGAACTTAGACATATGTAAACACAATAGTACACATTAAAATTACAAATATAAACATACATATAAAGGTACATAAAAATATACATACATACACATATACATCACACTAGTTGTTGCCCGCGGCTCCGCCCGCGTATATGTCGGTTATCGCGGCAAATAGTAGCCTATGTGTTATTCTGATGTATAAGCTATATTACTGTAAAGTTTCATCCAAATCCGTTCAGTAGTTTTTGCGTAAAAGAGTAACAAACATCCATCCATCCTTACAAACTTTCGCATTTATAATATTAGTAGGATCTATACACCATGAATACCGAAATAAGAGGTGTGCTATGGATGAGATAGTTCTGCCAGTTCAATTAGAAGGAGTTCGTGTACTTTCTTTTTGAATGCAAAACGGGTTGTGGATTTCCTGATTTCGAGCGGGAGCGCATTCCAGAGCAGTACCGCTTGAACAAAGAAGGAGCTGTTCATGAAGTCGGAGTTGTGGGAGGGACAAGAGAGAAACAGATTATTAACTAAGCAGCAGAGCATTTAGCAATATTAATAATTTAGCAATTAGCAATAGAGCAAGCAGAGAATTTAGGTACACTTCGGAGAGAAACATGGGCACCGGTAACGCTACAAATTTTTGCCTCAAGATAATAGCGCGAAATACTTGAGCATACACCTAGACAGGAAACTTACATGGCAGAAAAATATTTGGACAAAGCGCAAACAAACTACATGGAAAACTGCGCTCACTGAAGTGGTTATTGGGACGCCAGTCACAGCTAAATCCTAACAGCAAGATGCTAGTGTACAAATACCCTAAATTGTGGGGAACGGCCAGCAACAGTAATATAGATACTAACTTTGAAACTTTCGCGTTCCATGATATATTAACAATTATTGTTACGGGAATTAACGCTGACATTTCGACCAGAGCAACCTGGTCGAAATGTCAGGCAAATCAGAGGTATGTAATACCTTTTAATAATTGATAGCGTTAATTCCTCTAAAAATAATTGTTAAAGTAATATAGATACCCTGGAGAGATTCCAGACCAAAGCACTGAGACCAATGTTTGGTATCCCTCATTGTATAAGTAATATATATACATTGACTTCGGCCTAAAAACAGTTCGGCAGAAAATAGCTCAAAACAGCCTGAAATGTCAGGAGAAACTAACGGTCCATGTAAATAAACTGGCTCACGCTCTGAGTGTAGAAGGCGCTCTTCAGCATACCCGGCTAAAAAGAAGTGACATACCGAGCCTTCATAAAAGATTTACCACTTGACATCAAGAGTAACACGACTAAACGTATTACACGTTTTTAGTGCAATATAAGAGTTTTACGGTACAGGAATACACTTACTTATATTTCCCTGCTAGGAGATCTTGACTCCGCGACCCCTGCAACGAATCGCCGTAGTCACCCGTTGTTGAAGTGTTATGGACTATGGTACATTACACTACATGGACTACGGCTTTTGAACTTAGTAATGTACCATAGTCCATAACACTTTAACAATGCGTGACTACGACTTTTGAAACTTGTTTCATGCTTTTTCGGCGTCGTTTTCTATCGTAGTTGGGTTTTAGTTTTTACTTTTTTTTTTAATATATTCGCTTCTCTTCTGATTTTTAAGTACGCATGACTATGCCCTTACATTACTCTACTATCCTCTGTTTAGTCAGGGTTTGCTGCAAGAAAACCCAATGTTGGGTTAATCACGCCCTTTGTACCTACATGACACTTCTTTGTACTTCTTATATATTTATATGTTCTATGTGCAGGTACAATAAAGAATAAATACAAATACAAAAATTTTGGACTTAGGCGAGACCCTCCTTGTGCTGTTCTAAGTTTGGTCAGGTGACAACAGGTGATCTTTTGATTGGCAAGGACTTTTGTGGCCTTATTCCGAACAATTGCGCTCTCAATCATTAGAGTATTTGATTGCCGAATATCTTACCTAACCAGCCTCTGCTTACATCGAGTGAGTGAGAGAGATTAGCCCCGTATGCCTAACTATCTTTGCGCTGTAGTATGGTGCGGGTGACATTTCGTTTCATTGTTGAAAGTTGCCGAGATTTACAAATTATGACTTAGTATTTCAGCTGTACCACATTCGCAATATGTTAATTTATTAAATCACTAATAACTGTAGTAAATTAAATTAAACCAACCAGAATCGTCGTACATGCAACTGTCACCCGCACCTTGCTACAGCGCAAAGTGCATAGATAAGTTGTTGGTCCCGTGCGAAATTTGATCCTCTATTTTGCTTTGTATTATGTATGTATAGCCTGCATGTAACCAGCTTTCACAATTCATTTACAAACTTCTAAGCCCTTTACAATCTGGCTTCAAACCATATAACAGCACAGTTACCACCCTCCTTATAATTTTTTTTTATGAAATAACGCGCAAACGAACAGGCGTATCACCTGATGGTAAGTGATTACCGCGCTCATGGCGGGTGCTTAACACCAGAGCCGACCAGAGGCGTCACAAGTGCGTTGCCGGCCTACGGGAGAGAGGTTAGAGTATGGACCTCCGATATTCTCACTCACTCGGTAAAATACAGCGCAAGTGCTATTTTACATCGGTTTTCTGTGAAGCCGTGGTATCACTCCGGTCTAACCGGCCCATTCATGCTGAAGCGTGGCTCTCCCACGGTATGTACTATTACGAAGAGCGACTAGGGAACTCGTTTTCAATTTGTTGTGACCTTCGCTCTGGCGTCCCTCAGAGTGTGCGTATCACCTGTGCTCTGATGATGCAGCTATAGCCACAGGCAAGAGTGGAGGACATAGATCAGCAGCAGAAATCATTTCTATAAATTTCTGCTCACAAAAATTTGGATTGTCCGTAAAACTGACCAAATGCCAGACAATCACTATAGGCAGCAAACGAATGATAAGCAGATTGAATTTCTCGTATTCAACAGCTCAGTGATACCTTTCTAGTAGCTACCGTAGTCAAAGACAAGATGAACCAAGATCAAAATCTCTTCGTAAACCGTATGGCCAGCCAGTGGACTACCAAAGGCAAAGTGATAGTTTTAAAAATAGGTTAATATATAGACGCTATATCTCGTGCCACTGCTACAGCTCGTGGGCAGAGCAAACTCATCGATGATTCTTGGAAAGGATGTCCTACAGGTAATCACAGAAGGTGAATGAAGGGTGTCATATGTACAGATACAGACAGCTTTGAGGATCTTCACGCTGGCGCGTTCTTATCGGTCGGTAATAATACTGGATGCGAAAAGACGAAAAACGATAAACGCTGCCTCATCTGTGCGTCAGGAACTTAACAGGTAAGCAGAGGCTGGTTAGGTAAGATATTCGGCAATCAAATACTCTAATGATTGAGATCGCAATTGTTCGGAATAAGGCCACAAAAGTCCTTGCCAATCAAAAGATCACCTGTTGTCACCTGACCAAACTTAGAACAGCACAAGGAGGTTCTCGCACACTCACACGCGACGACATCTGTGATGTTGTGGTGTTTAATTTCCTTTTCACTCGTATGATTGTAGTCTTTATTAGCTATGGGTTTATTACACTACGTTTAGTGCTCATTCTAATTTATTCGATGTTTCGTCTTAAGGCACAAATCGAATGTTAACGTAAACGGTAACCGATCTTTTTAAGATGACTCGTTCGGAATCCATAAAAAAAGAACGGGAATAAAAAAACACGCACGTTTATCAATATTTATTAAAGTACATAAAAAACTTAAATTATCGAATAAATAATACATATCAAAAATGTATTAATACGGTTGCTAAGTCGAACGACGGTCCACTCAGGAGCGGTTCGCTCACGCCCCCTCGCCCCCCCGGCCCTAGCACGAGGGTGCGTGGTGGGGGGCGTGTGAGGGGGGCGGGGGTCGCCACGCCGCCACGTAGCCGAGCGTGCAGAGCAGCGAGCCGCTCAGCGGGCCCACCCAGTAGATCTGCACATAAGCACAGGCACGTATTAGGCTACGCGCTACTCGATACGACGGACGCACCGTTCGTGGTCGGCGAAAGAAGGATGTTTCGATAGTGATTCATAGTCGACTTGTGAGGGTCTGTTCAAACAGATCGGCTCGGAGAGCATCGGTCTGCTTTTATCTTCTCATACAGACCGGATTGTAGACGCTGGAGATTGGCCGGAGAGGAACCGCCAATTATTTTACATAGACCGGCTAGAAGAGATTTGCGCGAGTGCGAGCACGAACAAATCGAACGATCGAAACTCATCGGCTCCTCTTATTTATGTCAATGAAGCACGTTCAAGCATTTTTAATTGCAAAAGAAGTGCATATGCAAAAAATAAACCTTACTATAGTTACTCAAAACTTTGTTTCCAAAGTGATAAATAGTGCTCTCTTCTCCGAACCGGTCGGTGTGAACGGATCCTAAGTGTACGCGAAATGAAGGAAAACATCGGTGTCGTCGAGTTAAGTTGGAATGTTGCACTATACATTCCAACTTAACTCGACGACACCGATGTTCACGCAGGCTTTTAAAGGTAGGTAGAGCCATGCCAATATCACGGGGCGGTACTACCTTCGCACAGAAAGTGACAGCGTTCATGCTGTCGTGTTTCGTCGGTGAGTGCGAGACCGGAGGCCCAATGATGCAGAAGCATCTCTAGCCCGCCATAGTTTGGGTTGTTGCTTTGCTTGCATTCGCAATGAATGTGGTGAGGAGTACTTTTGGATTCTGCTTATGCTATCCATCAAGCGGAGTAGAGTTATTTAGGCAGGGCCAAGTAATAGACATGCAGCGGTAGAGCAGGTAGAGCAAGTAGAGCAGGTAGAGCAGGTAGAGCAGGAGGCGTACCCAGTGGTGGTCCCAGGCGCGGCTCCAGAGCGCGGGCCCCAGGCTGCGCGCCGGGTTCATGCTGGCGCCCGTCAGCGAGCCCTGCAACAACAACAACAACAACTGTACTAGCAAAACATTTCATGTTTTATTACCCGACTGCGGCTAAACCAAAGAAAAGTTATGATTCTGACAGGCTGTGTTTATATGTGAGTTCATCTATTCCCTCATAACTCCTCAACTTGTTACTAGAACTGAACAAATGATACCATTGTACCGTTAGAAGCGTCTTGATCGTACGCTGGTTATAGGCTATATGACGTGTCACTGAATGTAATGTGGCACCGTTTAGCCGACATAAAGTACTGTGTTAAGGGACATTACTTGTACATTTAAAAACACATATATTACTAGCTGTTGCCCGCGGCTTTGCTCGCGTGGAAGTTGATTATATGTATTTAATTAAAACTGTGTAAAAGTATGTATTAGCGTATTTATTTATTTTTGATTAATAGCCCATTTAAAAGAACTTTCATACAAACATTCGATCCATATTTCATCCCCTTTAGGAACAGAATTCGCATGAATGCTGATATAAGTATTCATCTATTTCGAAAAATGACGGAATGCCAGACTAACCTATGTACGAAATGTCAACACCTATTTCACCCCTTAGGGATAAAATATGCAGAAAGTCTAATAGATATCTAGTCATTTTTAATCAATAGCCCAAAATTAAAGTTTTATGGTACTAATTTAAGAAATAACGGACTTACATACAAACTTTCAACCCCTATTTCACCCCTTAGGGATAGAATATTCAGAAACGCTGCAATACGTATTTACTCATTTTTAATTAGCAACCCAAAAGTAAAGTTTCATCTTTCTTACTTCTATGTATTCTTAAATATGACGGATTTCCATAAAAAAAAATTCAACCTCTATTTCACCCCCTTAGGGATAAAATATGCAGAAAGTCTAATAGATATCTAGTCATTTTTAATCAATAGCCCAAAATTAAAGTTTTATGGTACTAATTTAAGAAATAACGGACTTACATACAAACTTTCAACCCCTGTTTCACCCCTTAGGGATAGAATATACAGAAACGCTGCAATACGTATTTACTCATTTTTAATTAGCAACCCAAAAGTAAAGTTTCATCTTTCTTACTTCTATGTATTCTTAAATATGACGGATTTCCATAAAAAAAAATTCAACCTCTATTTCACCCCCTTAGGGATAAAATATGCAGAAAGTCTAATAGATATCTAGTCATTTTTAATCAATAGCCCAAAATTAAAGTTTTATGGTACTAATTTAAGAAATAACGGACTTACATACAAACTTTCAACCCCTATTTCACCCCTTAGGGATAGAATATTCAGAAACGCTGCAATACGTATTTACTCATTTTTAATTAGCAACCCAAAAGTAAAGTTTCAACTTTCTTACTTCTATGTATTCTTAAATATGACGGATTTCCATAAAAAAAAATTCAACCTCTATTTCACCCCCTTAGGGATAAAATATGCAGAAAGTCTAATAGATATCTAGTCATTTTTAATCAATAGCCCAAAATTAAAGTTTTATGGTACTAATTTAAGAAATAACGGACTTACATACAAACTTTCAACCCCTATTTCACCCCTTAGGGATAGAATATTCAGAAACGCTGCAATACGTATTTACTCATTTTTAATTAGCAACCCAAAAGTAAAGTTTCATCTTTCTTACTTCTATCACTGACGAAATATATACTATAGACTTTTCCTTAACTACGAGAGACCTGTACGCGGATTGATAGTAAGCTTAATGTTCTCTAGATGTCACTAAGTGCATCAAATCGTGAATTTGAAGGATATTATCCGACCTACGTCAAAGTACGAACCCGACAGTCAACTGACAAGTTTATTGTCATGCAAAATGTACCACTAGATGTCGTTTTCCAAATAATTATATTAGTAATTTATGTGATATTTTATTAAATCGTCAAAGAGCCATCTATACACACAAACAAATAAAATTGAAATGTCTATTTATAATTTCAAATAAACAGCTTCGTAATAAATGCTTCTTAGTAAATACGGTACATGAATAATTTTTTAAAATTAATTTTTGTATGTAACTTTTTAAATTTTCACGTAAAACTTTCTATGTAGGGTTTTCAATTGACGTAAGTAAGGACTGAGAAAATAAATTTAGAATTTCTATTTAGGGGGTAAAATAGGGGTTTGGAGCTTCTATGAAACTTTTTATTTATTCAATGGATTCAAAAAGGAAATAAAAATCTATGAAATAATAAAAAGTTGTAAGTCTTGTAACTTTTGATGATACAAATTTGCATATTAAAATAAAAAACAAAAAACATCAAACATTATCTATTATTATTACAATAGAGGAAAATTTGTCCTTGAATTTTATAGAGAACAATAATGTAGACAAAAAAGTCCGCGATACCATAATTTTCTCTAACTTTTAAAGATATGTTACAATAGCCACTTCATTGTGTTAAGATAATCAAAATTTGTAGAAAAAATCCATATTATTCAGTGATGAAAGCTCAGTAGGCTGAAGCCTAGGGCGGCTCATTTTAGGGGGCGGCATATTAAACGATTTGAAAAAACTACATTACTGTAATATAAATGGAGAAAATAAGTCTTGGCACTTTAAGAAAAAGAAATAATGTATTAATACTACTATTTGAGAAAGTCTATATGCTTGTTAAAATACATCTTTGTAAATATCGGTTTATAAAATATCTCAATATCAGTTAAATATTACTAGTTAAATTAGTAATTCTAACTATTTTTTTTCTTGATTAGATTGGTGGAATGGCATGATTTGGTGGTTGGTTTCAGCGGGTGGCGGCAAATTGGGTTCTAGTAGAAATTTTCGTACTTGGTCCTTTCCGTCGCCTATTTCTGTGCAATGTTATCTTCGCAGAAGGTAAAACTCTGTTGCTATCTACTATGGAGCATAACATGGTTGGCAGTGAGAGATACTCTCCCACTGCACTCTTTATCCAACGCTGCGATGCTCAAGTAATGGCACAGCGAATCGGCTCAATACAGCAGAAAGGATTCATTTCTAGTAACCCGCGACCCATTCGCACTCCCCTTTCGTTTCCCCTGGTTGACCTTCTCGGGTATTTTTGCTGGCCTGGCCCCCCTAACTGCCAGCTGGGCTGCTGAGCCCACCTTAGCAGCGGCCGCGTAGGTTACCTCGTTTGGGTGACACGCCCAGTCTTTGGAGGTTGGCCTACTTTTTTTTTGCTTTTATTATTTCAACAGCGAATCAACTAAAGCATCGACTACTGAGGTACGAACTGAAACTTCGTTCCACCCTGGTGTCCCTTGAGACCTCTCAAGTTTTTTAAATAGATCAGGGCAAAAACCTGGCAAACAATAGGATTTTGCTTGCCACTTTCGGAGTTTCGGATTGTGTTTGGAACGGCAAGTACTACACCTTGCCGCCTTAGGAAAAAATAAGCTTTATGTTTGTATAATAATGACAAGCTAAATTTATTTTCATCTTCTTCGTAACCATGATGTTCGTAGCTGCATCAATGCCAGTGCTCTAGAAACCTTTTCTGAACTCTTTAGATTTTAAAACGCTATCATCAGATTTTATTTTTTGTCGTAATTTAAATAATAGGATAAAAAATTGTTGGAAAAAAAAATGTAGGTAATATAGCCACGCTGATTTCAGCACGTTTGGGCCGGCTCGACCTAGGCGGTACTACTCTCGCACAGAAGATCAACGTAAAATGACAGCGTTCGAGCTGTCGTTGGTGATTGCGAGACCGGAGGCCCAACGATGCAAAAGCATATCAAGGCCGCCATGGTGTGGGTCACCATTCTGCATTGTCTGCATTTGCAATGAGTATGGTGACCACCACTCTTGGATTCTGCTTTTGCTTTCCATCAGGCAGTGTAGAGACATTTTAGCAGGCCCAAACATAAAAAAAAATCTTTAAAGTGTATAACAAATAATATTTGTTTGTCGATCTCCTGACCGATTAATGTTATTTTAATATTACCTGTTGTACAAATTAAAATATGTAGGTATTAGAAGTAGACATTATACTTTTCAGTTTGATCATTTTATTAAAAGTACATTTAATGAACTAAAATTGATGGATTATGCCTTATCAGACAGGCAATAAAATCGCTCAACGTTATTATCTACACCATATACGTGATCGAATAGAATATATTTAAATTAGGGGGCTTCCATTAATTACGTAAGGTATTCTATATAAATATATTAACTCTTTACAAATCTCACTTAGGTGGGAAGGGTTGCTTGGCAAATATGACGTAATTGTGTGAAAAATATTTCTAGAATAAAATATGGCCAAATTTGACACAATAATGTTTGTCGTATTCGTTCGAACTCTGCAGAGTAGCGAAGTAGCACTCGATTTTGCTTTGCTAGTCTTCAATAAAAGTAATAAAACAACTTCAATAATCCAACACGTTTACAGTCCAAACATAAATTTGAAGAATCTCGCGTGAGCTTAGGGGCCGGGGGCGGGAGTTGACGAATATCTCACCAAGGCGGGACGGGGGATCGAAAAATTCTCAAAAATGCCTAACCTAATTACTGGACGCCTCTTTAAGATGTTTCATTGAAATTATTTGTTACTTGTTAACTATTCTTCGTAAGACAACCAACCATTTGACATATCAAAATCTGACGTAATTGTAGCCACTAGGTGGCGCTATCATCGCGCATCCAGCGAATTTAGTATTTTGTATGTCATAATCACAACAATAACTTATAAATGTGACATCTAGCGTAGTAAATAGGTCATTATTTTCGAGTTTATTTAAACTTGTACTTACGCAATTGAAAAAAAAATTTTTAAAGCAAGCATTAGAAAGCAAGATTTATATTCGTAAAATAATAATATAGTTCCTAGAATTGAAGCATATAAATAGAATAGTGTTAAACTTTGTTAAACGGTTTTTTATATCTTATTTTGTAGCGCCATCTAGATTTAACGGATCTTTTCTAGCTGTTTCTGGCGTACAGTATTGGCCAAGGGAGGGTCGGTCTATTAGTATATTGTGTCATTGCTTCTATGTATTCTTAAATATGACGGATTTCCATAAAAAAAAATTCAACCTCTATTTCACCCCCTTAGGGATAAAATATGCAGAAAGTCTAATAGATATCTAGTCATTTTTAATCAATAGCCCAAAATTAAAGTTTTATGGTACTAATTTAAGAAATAACGGACTTACATACAAACTTTAAACCCCTATTTCACCCCTTAGGGATAGAATATTCAGAAACGCTGCAATACGTATTTACTCATTTTTAATTAGCAACCCAAAAGTAAAGTTTCATCTTTCTTACTTCTATGTATTCTTAAATATGACGGATTTCCATAAAAAAAAATTCAACCTCTATTTCACCCCCTTAGGGATAAAATATGCAGAAAGTCTAATAGATATATAGTCATTTTTAATCAATAGCCCAAAATTAAAGTTTTATGGTACTAATTTAAGAAATAACGGACTTACATATAAACTTTCAACCCCTATTTCACCCCTTAGGGGTAGAATATCCAGAAACGCCTACATACGTATCTACTCATTTTTAATCTGTCGCCCAATAACAAAGTTTCATGTTTGTAACTCTAAAAATGGAGAACTTACGTACAAACTTTCAACCCCTTTTTCATCCCATTAGGGGTAGGATATCCAGAAACGCTTAAATACGTATCCACTCACTTTTAATCAGTAGCTCAATAATAAAGTTTCATGTTTGCAACTTCAAAAATAACGAACTTCCGTACAAACTTTCAACCCCCCGTTCACCCCCTTAGGGGCAGAATATCCAGAAACGCTTAAATACGTGTCTTCTCATTTGAAATCAGTAGCCCAAAAATAAAGTTTCATGCTCCTAACTTAAAAAATGACGAACTTCCATACAAACTTGCAACCTCTATTTCACCCCCTTAGGGGTAGAATACCCAGAAATGCTTAAATACGTATCTACTCTTTTTTAATCAGTACCACATTAATAAAGTTTCATGTTTCTAACTTGAAAAATGACGAACTTCCATACAAACTTTCAAGCCCTATTTCACCCCCTTAGGGGTAGAATACCCAGAAACGCTCAAACACGTCTCTACTCTTTTTTAAATCAGTAAGACATAAACAAAGTTTCATGTTTCGAACTTCAAAAATTACGGACTTCCAGACTAACCTAAATGCGAAATGTCAACCCCTATTTCACCCCTTAGGGATAGAATATTCAGAAACGCTGCAATACGTATTTACTCATTTTTAATTAGCAACCCAAAAGTAAAGTTTCATCTTTCTTACTTCTATGTATTCTTAAATACGAAGGATTTCCATAAAAAAAAATTCAACCTCTATTTCACCCCCTTAGGGATAAAATATGCAGAAAGTCTAATAGATATCTAGTCATTTTTAATCAATAGCCCAAAATTAAAGTTTTATGGTACTAATTTAAGAAATAACGGACTTACATACAAACTTTCAACCCCTATTTCACCCCTTAGGGGTAGAATATTCAGAAACGCTGAAATACGTGTTTATTCATTTTTAATCAGCAGCCCAAAGTAAAGTTTCGTGCTCCTAACTTAGAAAATGACGAACTTCCATACAAACTTTCAACCCCTATTTCACCCCTTAGGGGTAGAATATTCAGAAACGCTGAAATACGTGTTTATTCAATTTTAATCAGCAGCCCGAAAGTAAAGTTTCAGGTTTCTAACTTAAAAAATGACGGACTTCCATACAAACTTTCAACCCCCATTTCACCCCCTTAGGGGTAGAAATTCCAAAATTCCTTTCTTAGTTGGTGTCTACTCAATAAAACGATCCTACTCACCAAATTTCATAGCCCCAACTATCATAGTTTACGCTCGGCGATGATGAATCAGTCAGTCAGTCAGTCAGTCAGGACTTACTATTTTATAAGTATAGATTAGCATTTGCTCCTGACTCTATCCGTATTTATTCGATATCTATGATAATAGGGTAAGCTTGTCTGTTCCCTTATACTTTCTAAACTACTAGCCAAAACACGACGACACAGAGGTATCGTTAGCAGCGTCTTAATTGTCCGCTAATTATCAAGTGTGGGCACACAAACAATAAAACTAAGATAAATAAATAAATTAAGATAAGCATACCGTGTTTGGTATCATTACAAAGGGATTCACCGGTAAATTTCAAATATAAAGCTATTAAAAATTACTACTTGGTTTGGTTTGTTAATATTAAAATTCAAATACAGATTTATAAATGCAATAAAAAATCTACATGAAATCAAAGAAAATAAAAATACTAATTAATTTTACTATAACCGTTAGTTAAAATATACTTTGTAAATAAATTAATACCGATTAGAACGGCTCCAAAACATTTTAAATAAAAACGACAAAAATCGACGCTGAAAAAATATGAAACAAAAGTTTTTAATAAACTGGATTAAACAACGTTGCTGAAGAAGCAAGATAATCGACTCGTGGACTCTACCGACTCTGCGACTTCGTTGCAAGTTGACAACAATGTCATATGCTACGACACTATAGTACACAATTATTAGTGTACAGACATATACATATTTAAGTTTGAAAAGCCGTAGTCACATGTTGTGACATGTCACAACAATTGTTATGGTACGTTTCTATGTGTAAAAACGTACCATAACAATTTAATAACGCGTGAAAATCTTGTTTTATACTTTTTCAGCGTCGTTTTTTGTCGTAGTTGAATTTTAGTTTTTACTTTTTATTTACTAAATTAAATAATAGGGGTTAAAATATGAAATCGCCTTTTTATAGTACTATATACTTTGAATTGACATAAAAAAACCTTCATGGTGTGGGATTTTGGAGTGAAACTTTTTGCACATGATTCGATAAACAGATTCTTCGACGTGGAACTAACGCCACAGAAACGGGTCGCAATATCAATGTTAAGTTTGGGAAGGGAGACAGCTAATGAACGAACCGTGCGGTTTTGATTTAAACAATGTCGTAATCGAAACTTGGTCCTGAAGAACGAACCACGTCGAAGACCTCCCACACAGACGAATAACGCTGAAGTGAAGGAGATGCTGGAAGCCGATCCGAATCAAACCAGCTAGGAATTAGCGGCGTCGTTTAACGTTACCTCACCAGTAATATTGACTCATTTCTATCAAATCGATAAGATGCAAATTATGAAAAATGGGTGCCTATGATTTGACTGATCTGCAGAAATATATGCGTGTTGAAACTTGGCAGAAAGATACCCGTGTTGAAACTTGCGTTGCCTTGCTGAATCGGTTTTCTGTACCGATTTCAATCGAAGGCATATTATGTCGAATATTAGTAGCAGTAGTTAGTTAAAACATGTGTCGAAAGGTGATTCTTTACGATAACAAAAAGCGAAAAATCAATGACCCAAGTTTAAACGCCGCAACAGGGTCTAAAGCATAGCTCGCCAATTACAGGAAACGGTTACCGTGTGTGGACCTCACACTGCGTGAGAAACCGTCGTTACTCTACAGGAACTGCAGGTAGAACCGTACGTCATCATCCGTACTCGTCAGACTTCAGTCGAACGAACTATAATTTTTATCGTGATTTAGTCAATTTTTTACATGGTAAAAACATATCTTCCCAAAAGGCGGTACAAAAATTTTACACACAGTTTGTCGAACTAGATCCTTAGACTTCCGATTAGATGGCAACAATGTATAGATATCGTAGTAAATGTTTTGTTTACATAAATATTTTACATTTGAAAAAAAAATTGTTAGTACAAATCGGCAATTTCATCTTATGACTCCTAATACCATGTACATGTTGTTATTAAATGAATCGTCTCGGTGGGAGCACACTGTGTGAGTGTGTGTGTGTGTGTGCATGTGTGTGCGCGTGTGCGTGTAGGGCGGTGGACTCACGGCGACGAGCGAGAGCGCGGCGACGGTGAGGCCGATCCTGACGGGCCACGAGTCGCGCCGCTCCGCCGAGCGCGCGTCCCACGCGCCGCAGTTGGCCAGCGCCAGGCAGCCGCCCAGCGCCGCCTCTATCAGCAGCGCCTTGTGCGGCGCCAGGCCGGGCGCGGGCCGCGTGACGCAGGCGGCGGCGGCGCCGGGCAGCAGCGCGGCCAGCGCGCCCGCGCCCAGCCACGCGCCCAGCAGCTGCGCGCCCGCCAGCGCCAGCGCGCGCCGCCACGCCACGCGGCCCCACACCACAGCCGCCAGCAGCACCGTCGGGTTGAAGAACGCGCCCGATATGTGGTCCAATGTCTGCCGAACACGTAAGCATTTCTCTTAACGTTCCTTTTCACATCCTAGAGAGATTAAAGGTATCTAGAAAGTTTCTTCGGTTTAAATGGGTAGAATGGATGGTATCGAAACGTCGAATATCTAATCGTCGATTATCCGAACGCTCGACTCGCGTAAAACGTAAACGTATCGCCCATTCTTTGAAAGATAAGTACGAGATCGATCGACGGTTACAGAAAACCAAACCTGTCACCGAGTCACCCGTAATTCTCATTTGTCACTAAAATTATAATAAAAATATGTTTTAACAGTATTCACCCGTTTAACAAAGTATAAAGTCAAATCAATATAGTTCGATTATCCGAAAAAAACATCTGCACCGTTCGATACCGATAGTAGCAATAAGTAGTTTGTGATGGCAACCCTAAGGTTCGCCTTGCCTATTGTCAAATGTGATTCACTCGGAAATAAGATTTAGAAAAAAAAATTCAAGAGCTCAATTTGTTAATACCGCGTGGATCGTTGGAAATATAGAATTAGTTGTTAAAATGAGGTTTTGTGACCGTTCGTTACGATAAATCGGAAGTATCATCGGTTCCTCGCACAGTCGAAATGTTTGTGAATGTGTGTTGCACTAAGCGAGAATAGCGCCCTCGTGCGGAACATTTCGGATAGCACGTGTTTGACTCGTAATTCGGAATCAGTTGTGTGATTGTGAATGCAGCAGCGATATCGTCTCGGATACCCCTGGCCGCATCATGGGGTCGCTGTCCTCACGCAACGGATGAGTCAACATAAAATGTATCACGAGGTGTATCGTCAAACGACATCTGGTCACCGGGTGGACTGTTTTGCGATTCGCCGGTGTGTGGTTAGCAAGGGATCCACGGAAACGTAACGCCCGGTGATCTGATTCGTACTCAATACCTAATAGTAATTTCATCTATCGCATTTAAATGGTTATTCGTGCACTATTTAGATGATCATTCGTGCCCTATCCAACAGACTTATGATCAGTATTTACGTTTAGCGTTTGTAGGTTTTATTCATGGACTCCCGCAATTCGAAAGTTCGACGGTGCCCTCGGAGGCCCCCTTACACTTCGTTTTGTTTTTTTTTGCGAACTTTATACGCTGCGCAGTAGCGAAGTTACCGTTAACTTGCCAAAATACTCATAGGGTTGGACTCGCCAATCGAGGAAATTGTAATTTTTCGCAATTTTAGCTCGCCTAAAGAACCTTCTCAAAATAGTCTCCGTATATAAAGAAAAGATCGTTCGGAACGGGCGAGATGAATACCTGCACGAGCGCGGTGACGACGAAGCCGGCGGCGAGCGCGCGGTGCAGCGGCGGGGCGGCGGGGTCGGCGGAGGCGTCGGGCCCGCAGCCCGCCAGGCAGCTCAGCAGCACCAGCAGCGCCGTGCCGCACAGCTCCGCCAGCGCCACGCGCCACAGCGCCGCGTCCCGCGCCCGCCCGCACCCGCACCCGCACCCGCACCCCGCCACTGTCACACACTATCTGCTTGTAGCCTTGACATGCTCACACGCACCACTTGCAAATATTGTTTCAACGAACGAACATACATTGTTTTTAATATTCCGTATGTACATTTTTAACAGAGAAAGTTGTTCCACTGCACGAATCTCTTTTTTAATTTTGCGCGAAACGATCTAATATCAGTGAATCCTTTTGACGATGACGAAAATCCTTATGCTTTCCATGATACAGAGTAATTTTGGCAGGACGAATATAAAAAAACTCGAGAGATGTCAAGGGACACCCGAATGGAACGAAGTTCAACGGTCAGGATTCATTATTTTTATTATTTATTATGTACAAAAAACCTATATATACTCAACAAAAATAAATGTCGCGACACCACACTGTTCGATGCGAAATAAAAATGAAAATGTCTGGCTTGCTTTCTGTAAGAGAGGGAGAGAGACAGCACGGTTTACAATCGCTTACTGTAGCAAAAAGTGTCGTGACAACTTTTCGTAAGAATTTTTGTTTCGTGACAACTTTTCGTAAGAATTTTTGTGTCGTGACAACTTTTCGTAAGATTTTTTTCCGTCTAGCCCCCTTTCACAACGCGCGATAAGGAACTTCGTTCCAATATACAGAACCCTTCTAGTTTAGTCGTGTCTGTCGGTCCACGATCTATTTCACAGAGTATTGATGCTAGAAATCTGTAATTTCATATTGACGTACATAGTAATCACGTTAAAAAGTGCAATAATAACATCCGGATCAATATTTGTCTTAAAGTTAGGTATATCTAGTACCTTTAAAGTGTGAAATGTAGATCTTATTCATGCACCTTATGATGATATACCATTGATAGGTTTTTTAAATAATAAGTGTTTGTCAAGACAATATTTTGATTAAGACGTCCACTTGTGAGATAAGCCCTAAAGCGCTGATTGTTGATAGAGACAAGTGTCACCTATTCAGCGTACCTCATCCTAAATAAACGGTACTGTATGGAGGAGTCTGAAGAACCTCCTGCTTTATTAAAATCGATTAAAAAATTCACAGTATTAGTATACATGATAAATTTAAGAGTAAAATACAGTTAAAGTAGACTTTATTTATTTATGAGTTACAGTCGATCAATTAGTTTGACGTTATGGGGCGCTGAAACCTTAACGTAAAATGTTTAAAATCTTTATCTTCCTAGCTTTTATTATTCTCAAGACTATTTCGGATCGGCTACTGAAATGTTTATAATATGAAGCACAAAACTCTCTAGTCTTATTTATGTTATTTACGCATTAATTCATATTATTGTTATACTAGCTGAACCCCGCGGTGTTACCCGCGGTTATTGTTGTACTGCGTGTAACGCCGCGGAACAAAGTTAGTCTAAAAAAAGTAGCCTAAGTTACTCCCCGGATCATCAGCTACCTGCCAGTGAAAGTCCCGTCAAAATCCGTCCAGCCGTTCCAGAGATTACCCGGAACAAACAGACAGACAACATTTTTTTTAACTACATTTTTGGTATATGTATCGTGTATACATATATGCATTGATTAAAAAGCTGTTATTTTAATATTTCAAACAGACACTCCAATTTTATTTATTTGTATGGATTAACTATCTCCGTCCGAAACCGTCATAAGGAGAGTCTCGACACGCATTATGCCAGTTTTTGCGATTGCAATTCAAGTGACAAATTATTCTTATTTGTCAACTAATTATAACTAACTAATTGATATCACTGTGTACATTTCGCGCAATTCTCGGTATGTACGAGCACTCCCATTGAAAGTGGAGCAGCTCAAATGTTTGCGCTACACAAACCCCAAGTATTATTATTAAATACATTGACAGACGAAGATAAAGGGGTTTAAGAACATCCTCGTTCTACATTATTTAAAAAGTATTTTGATGTTCGAGGACGCACAGATACGCTCGGAGAGGTCGATGTAGCGCCGGCAAATTAAGATGACCAACGGGCAACTTTTAACTTATTTCGCTGTTTAAAATGTTACGTGATTTTTGAATTCTCCACATACAGTGTTGCGTTTTTTTTAACGAACGCGTCTCAATGTGACATGAATGTTCGATCGGTGTTAGCGATTCGGGTGAAGTAAAGTTAATAGATGGAGGGTGGCCAAAAAAATATTCCAGGTGGATGAGGAGGATAAGTACCGCGGTGATTGGCGTAAAATATTAAATAAAGAGAAGCGGAGACACTCACCGTCGCAGTCGTCGGCGTCGAGCGGTGGCGCCGCCATCACGTCGCGGCGCGAGTGCGCGGTGCGCGCTCCACTCAGCGTCAGCGCCCCCCCCCCCCCCCCTCCTCCCCCCTGCACTCGCACACTTCCGTGTTTACCTACTACTCATCAGCCGCCGTCGACCGGCTCAGGGCTTTTTCGGATATTGGCTCTCCCGTAA
Organism: Spilosoma lubricipeda; assembly: GCA_905220595.1. Lineage (NCBI taxonomy): Eukaryota > Metazoa > Arthropoda > Insecta > Lepidoptera > Erebidae > Spilosoma > Spilosoma lubricipeda. The sequence continues at coordinate 226,222 of HG992278.1, forward strand.
CTTTACTGCTGATACTTTTAGGTGAACTAACACTGCAACAGAATTCGAAAGACATGAACCCCACACGGATGCACCTAACTAAATACTCTTTTATACTTACATAATTAGTACCCAATATTCTATAGCTGGCCCTCGATTAACTAACACATAAAAGGATGTCATGAAAACATTTCAAAGTCCGCTCCTTTTATAGTTTAAATCGATACACTTAACGTGTGGTCGTTTCGGACTACATTTATGACTAATAGACTCAATAAAGAAACTAATATTTTGCTAGACATTATCATCCTGCGTCTCGCCCTTATAAGGATCTGATAAGTGATTCTCTGCATATAGGTGTCGTTATTGTGATAACATCTCAAATTAACTCTGACATGTAAGCATAGATGTTGTCAGTGGCTATTTTTGTCAGGTAATCACTCTCAACAAATACGAATCAATCAGGACCCGCCCGTCCCCCTACTGCTGCAGGCACCCCGCGTGTGCCTTCGTGATGGGTCGTCATTACATCACTCATTCATACTGCGCACTCACACTGCACAACACATGAAATTGTAGTAAGTACAGGAAGATATCATGACAAGGCCGGACACCTACTTATGGTAAACGTTCAAGACTATCAGATGAACGTGTAACTACTGACACAGATAACAGATGAATGACACGTGTAAAAATATATTAAGTAAACATTACATAATGTACCCGGATGTAACGAACTGATCGCCACACACCTTGCCTCCATATCTGTATACTGTCTCACTAGTATAATATTTGAACTTGGATATTTTTAAACTGTAATAAGTACATAGCTTTTTAATGCACACATCACAATTTCACGCATTTACTAATTAAACAATAACAAAGCTATCTCAATAAGTAAGCGTTATCTATGAGATGGTTGTCGTATCAACAAACAGCCAAACATTTAGTAGTCGTTATCTGATAACGAACACACCGATACGCATCTCATATTTCCGATAGGTTAGATTGATCTAAGATTTGCGCATACGCAGACATGAGAGGTTAAGTCGACAAGCTGAAGAGCGCAGGCCTTGATATCAATTCAAATCAAAAGTACACTTGATTTATCACTACTGTGTACATAAAGGAAACTATAAACTCGGCTAAAATGTTTTACGAATTAATGATACTAAGAAATATTTTACGCAGAACAAAGCACTCGGCCGACCTTCGCCAGAGTAGGGCGCTCTAATGCACTTCACTATACGTTCCTAATTAACATTTCTCCATCTCTCACTACAAATTTAAACTCACTGTGGAGCACCACGTACTGAGGAAGTGTCTACAAAAAGGGAATGTGATAAACTAGAGGACATGTTGCTGATTGGAAGCAGTTGGAGTAGAGACTTAATAGTTAATGAAAAGCGACGACGACGAACAAGACTGCTTCGCGAAAATAATTTAGAGTAAGTTATTAAAATACATATTATCCTATTAAGCCTTTATATTATACTAGCTGACCCACGCAACCTCGTTTGCGTCTTATATTGCCCGTAGCGTAAAAATTTCCCCCGTTTTTGAAACATTCTTCATTGTTGCTCCGCTCCTATTAGTAGTAGCGTGATGATATATACCCTATAGCCTTCCTCGATAAATGGACTATCCAACACCGAAAGAATTTTTCAAATCGGACCAGCGGTTCCTGAGATTAGCGTGTTCAAACAAACAAACAAACTCTTCAGCTTTATATATTAGAATAGACTCGTCAATTTAATTTCATTGTTTCGATTACCAATATTCGTCAAGTTCTAAGTTTGATTTGATTGCACGATATTTATACTATTATACATATAAATTTTTGACTTTATGACGTTGTGACGTCTCTGGATCTACTGAACCGATTTTGAAAATTCTTCTACCATTACAAGGCTACGTTATTTCTGAGTGACATAGGCTATATATAACCCGAAAAGTGGAAAGAATTTTTCGTGGCAATGGTATTTTTTAAGTCGGAGTAAAAAATGTTCACCGCCCAACGAAGTGGGCACGGGTCAGCTAGCTTTATATACAGTACCAAGATAAATGTCAGCAAATTCGGCTAACGTTTAATGAGGTAGATGTTTATCACAAAAGCAAGTGGCAGAGAGAAATATTTACAGGTCCTCAGTAGAGCCTCAGGCGAGCGCTAGGACGGTACCGAGGTAGCTTCAGTGCTGGAGCAGCTGGAGATCCTGAGTGTTGTCGCAGCGCACTATCACCGCTACTGGTTTCATATTTAATTAACTTGTTATATATATTGTTGTTGGTGCGAATCACAGCAGCGTATAAGCTGAATGAGTAAGAGATAAGCAAACACAGCGCCACTATCTGCCTCTTACCTTAGATAAGACGTTGCGAGTGCTGGCGCTCAACTTTGTGTTCGCCGACTTTTCGCATGTCCACACTCATTTATGTTCGTTCCTTTAATGATTACTGAAATAAAAACTATACACTTGTTTGAAACTATGCTCGTCTGAATATATCTGATACGTCTATATTGATTTTTTAAAGTTTTATTTAACTTTTCTAACTTGAAGTGAATGAAAAATAAAATTTTGTCCACTTACCTTCAACCATGAACAACGATGGAATAGTTAATGTTGAGAATTCGACGTTACGTCATTCGGATGTTTGATATATGAATCACACATCTTTCTTTATAAAATGTATAAATTACTTGCTAGTTGTATAAGGGTACAAGACCCAATATAGATCCCTGAGACATTCCTGATTTAATTCGTTGCAAATAGAAGTTAGTAAGTTAAGTGAGCATAGGTCCGACTGCGTCGGGAGAATTTTCTTGTTTGAGTATATTTTTCTGGCAGATCGGATATTTGCTTTAAAGGTATCGTTAGATTGGTTAACTATTGAGAATGACATTAAGTATATACATTTCTTTAACAAAAATTTAATTAATGGTACTGCCGTTTATGCTTCCATTTTTTTTACTTCGTACCATACAGGGTATCAAAATAGGGGGTTTGTAATCATAATTGAAACGAGAAATGCTAAAAAGATTTTCCTTTCAAATATTTATTAATAGTTACTAATTATTTTTGAATTGCAATAGAGTTCTGACCAATTGTTTCACAATATTGTTAGTATTTGTGTGTGGATGCAATTAATTTGAGCGTTTCGTGTATGTATCATGAATGTAAAAACATTCGTCATTATAAGTGAATAATGCAAGAGTAGAATGTGGCTCGTGGGCCCAGCACTCTAGCACTCTAGCGCTGGCCGACCTACCATAGAGGCGTAGAGGCGTAGAGGCGTAGAGGCGTAGAGCAACAGGTGGGCGGATCGGAAGGGACATTCCATAGGATCTTTTCGCGACAATAACTTGTCGGTTATTTTTTATGGCGGGAAATCTACACAGATATATATATTGTAACATTGCATAAAGCACTGTTATAGTAATCTCGTATTGATCCACATAACCTCTTCGTTTTGTTTACATTTCGGCGTTTTGAAGTTTATTTTATGACAGTTGTCAACATGATGTCCTGCAAACTTCTAGGTTTGGATTTTTTAGAAAATTTTTGATCGATTTATTTGATAGTGTTCTGTGGGTTGGCTCTAAGGTAATTTTTGTTTCCAATTCTGTTTCCTTTGGAATTATTTTTTTTCTTCTCGGTGACATTGTGAAGGTCACATTATTTTCGAAGTGAGATTTGATTTATAATCCGTCGCAATTTCCATAATCACAAGGGTAAATGACCTAGTGACTTGATGGATTTGCGGCCTAGAGTTCGTCAAACAAAATTATTTTAAATAATTTAAATTAAGGTAAAAATATTGCATAAACAGAACCATATTAGGACTTATTTCGATAAAGTGACTTGAAATTATAAATTATTTTTGTAATTAGAACTTTAATATACATCGTAACCTTCAGACCCTACGGAATAATAAATCTGCATCATAATCATTTAACATCTGATTCTTTAATGGCTTCTCCTCACCCTAGATTAAGGGTTCAACGTTGACCCAGTTATTTCAGGTATTATAATTTATTGTTATTGGATTTATTTGCTCATTAGGCGCCCGAGAATATTTTGTTTGTTTTATTAGATTTTTGTGGTGCCGGACCAGTTTATTTTTATTATATTTAACATCCAGTAGCAATATTATTTAACAACCGTTAACATTTTTTTTTATTACAATATTTAGACTCATTTACAAAAACAATCGTCCGTCATTAGAACACTCAATTAAAACAAATCTTTTACGATTTCACTCACACGCACATAAACATAATAGGGTAACACATAGGCTCATCGGGGTCGATACTTTGACAGAGGGAAGCGGTCGCGTATGGCTATATCCTCTAAGGTGTCGAACGCCACCTCACGGCCGCGGTGACACTGTAGCAGGTTCGAAGCGTCGGTCCGCGTGGTGTAAAGGAGAGCCGTCGGAGCGGTGGCGTCGCGAGGGGAGGAAATGAAAAGCTAGTGTTGTGTAGACGTGTTTACTGTCGCGTTAGAGGCGCTGCAGGGTGGGGTGGGCGGTGGGGGCGGGGGCTGCGGGGTGGGGGGCGTGCAGCGCCAGGTCCAGGTCGCGGCGGCGCTGCGCCAGGCGCTGCGTCATGTAGCGCGCGACGCCCTCGCCGGCCCAGGGCTGCGCGTAGAAGGCGCCCAGGCGCTCCTCCTCGGCGTTGCCGCCAGCGGCTCCGGCGCCGGCGCTCCCCATGCTCTGCGCACAGGGGGAGGGGGGCGGGGGCGTGAGCGCGGCGCGGGGGGGGCGCGATCGAGCCCCTCCCGCGCCGCCCGCACTCACCTTCAGGTCGCGCGACTGCGACACCAGCCACTTCTGGATGAACTGCTGCGGGTCCATGCTGAAGCTCAGGAAGAACTCGCGGTTCGTCTTCAGCTGGTTGATCGTGTCCACCTGCAACGGTGAGCCGGGCCGTCAGTGCGGTCTCGAGTCCTACCCGAGGAGAGCGAACGCGAAACCGCCGATCGCAAATCATAAAAAAACCAGCATCTATGTCATTGTTCAAGCTTCGATGCAGACACGACTTACGACCGCACCACATAACTTTTTTACCCAAATACGACAAAGCCAAAGGAGGGTTATGATTTTGACAAGCTATGTATGTATGTAGGTTCATTTGTTACCTCATAGTTCCTTAACTAATCATTAGAACTGGACAAGTGAGGTGTCGTTAGAAGCGTCATAATTGTCTTCTGGTTATAAGCTACTAGCCGACCCACGCAAACTCGTTTGCGTCTCCTATTACCCGTAGCGTGATAATTTTCAACCGTTTTTGAAACATTTTTCATTGCTGCTCCGCTCCTATTGGTCTTAGCGTGATGATATATAGCCTATAGCCTTCCTCGATATATGGGCTATCTAACAGTGAAAGAATTTTTCAAATCGGACCTGCGGTTCCTGAGATTAGCGTGTTCAAACAAACAAACTCTTCAGCTTTATATATTAGTATAGACTAGCCGACCCACGCAACCTCGTTTGCGTCTTCTATTGCCCGTAGCGTAATAATTTTCCCCCGTTTGCGAAACATTTTTCATTGCTGCTCCGCTCCTATTGGTCCTAGCGTGATGATATATAGCCTATAGCCTTCCTCGATAAATGGGCTTTCTAAAATTGAAAGAATTTTTCAAATCGGACCAGCGGTTCCTGAGATTAGCGTGTTCAAACAAACAAACAAACTCTTCAGCTTTATATATTAGTATAGATATGACATGTCACTAAATCTAATGTGGCGTGTCCCTCTAGCAGACATGAAGTACTGTATTAAAAAATAAATTCTAGAAAAATATATCATGTTTGGTATCATTGGAAAGTACCTTACTTGTACATTTCCAAAAAAATATATATATTATTAGCATTTTGTAGTGACTTTGTCCGTATTTATTCGATAATTAAGATATTGCTATGGTACTTTACTATACAAATAAATACAATTGGAGTGTCTGTTTGTAATATTAAAATAACCGCTTTTTACGAAATGCATATGAATGTATACACGGTACATATACCAAAAATGTGGTTAAAAAAATTTTTGTCTGTCTGTCTGTCTGTGTCTGTGTTTAAATAAAAACTAAAACCCAACTACGACAAAAAACGACGCTGAAAAAGCATGAAACAATTTTCAAAAGCCGTGCACAAGTCACGCGTTTTTAAAGTGTTATGGACTATGGTACACTACTGAGTTTCAAAAGCCGTAGTCTATGTAGTGTTAAGTACCATAGTCCATAACACTTTAACAACGCGTGACTACGGCTTTTGAAACTTGTTTCATGCTTTTTCAGCGTCGTTTTTTGTCGGAGGCGATCAGCGAGTTCCAGAGCTGAATTCCCTATGTACCTATATGTAGGGCATTCAGTTCTGTAATTCGCCGTTTCAGTTGCGTCATGAACATTCTAAACATTTCTAAGTAGTTAATGTTCTCTTTGCAATATTTCATTAAATAAATAACATTTAGTTATTCAAATATTCAAAGGAGGTCGTTCTAACACTTGTAACATTAAACAGTTAATGTTTGAATGTTTACGTGCTAATCTCAATAATCGATTGTACGGATATTTTGAGTTAATAATTCAAGCTTAACGTTTTAAACTGTACAAACAGGTGCAATTTTTAAAAGAAGAATGAAATAAACCGGTATAAGGGTTACGTGCATTATTTTTTTTTAAATTTAGTTATTATTTCCAAATATTAGCCGCGGAAGCGAGAACGAGACGAGAGGGAGGCGAGAGGGAGGCGAGAGGGAGGCGAGAAGGAGGCGAGAAGGGGACGAGGACGTACCGTCTCATGTATCTTGGCGTCCAGGCCCTGGATCTCCTGCTGGTTGGCCGTGCTGAGCAGGAAGTTGTTCATCTGCGTCTTGAGCGTGTCGTCGACCTCGACGTCGATGTCGTAGCAGGCCGTCTGCTTGGTGTCGTGCGGCGGCTCCACGGCGATGACGTGGTTGATGACGATGGGGTCGGGCGGGTGCAGCAGCGCGCCGAGGCGGCCCGGCACCTCGGCCAGCTTCATGCGCGCGGTGCCGAAGATCTGCTCCAGGTACTTGTCGCACACCACGAACTCGCGCTCGTGCGGGTCCTGCAGCTTGTGCGTCTTCACGTACTGCCACAGCGCGTTCACGATCACGGGCCGCGTCTGCGTGTGCACGCCCAGCAGCCGCGCCAGGCGCTGGTCCAGCTTGAACTGCAGCGGCTGGTAGTCCAGCAGCAGCAGGATGGTGCAGCGCACGTTCTTGTAGCCGGGCCGCTTCACCTACACACGTACACCCACCCACACACGCACACATCATCATAATGTTCACATTTCTCTAAATACGCTTAACAGAACGACTCGTTTTTATTATCAATCAAACGGTTTTATTTAACTTACTATATTTGTTTGTTTGGATCTAATCTAATAATTGAAAATTGGCCCCCTTCCTGTTGACAGATTGATTTGAAAGTACACACCTTTAGTTCTGGTGAAAATAGAATGAAATAAATTCTGTTTTATTGTAAATCCAAGATGGCCGCCGCTACAAAATGGCGGTTTACAAATTTTGTAAACACTACCTACGATTGACTAATAGAAAACAGTTCACTATGAAAAAATAAATTTATTTAAAATAAAAAATCTAATCATTGATCAGACAAAAAACTAAAATTCCCGTATTTCCATCCAATCAACTCAGTTTATGCTACGACCAACGATATATTTCTTTGTCTGATCAATGCCTTAAATTGATGAGGAAGAGAGGTGTGATGATTGGAACCTGGCACCGAATTATTTTTCAGCTTTTAGTACATTATTTTCAATAAAACCGTTTAAATAAAAAAAAAATACATATTTTTTTTTTTAATATTTATTTGTTGTGCTCCATTTTGTACAAATCTTTAAACAGATTTTTTGAAACACTATTCCGTGATTTAAGATAGATTATAAATATAATTCGAATCTTATTGAACGAGTATCGTGAGATAAAGGAATTCATAGATAAAGAAACTAAGCATGTTAAACCATCGTCAATTATTATTTGCTAATGTGAATTTTGTTACAAATACACGATTTAAATTTAGCTGCTATTCATAAAATAGTAGTTGAAAAACGTAAACATATCCAATATGATATAGGCATGTGAGATATATCGCATCGAGTTGCTCTCGTGACGTTTATCGACTTCGCTGGCACATTCCATTAAAGGTCGTGCCACACCACTTTGCACTAATCATAAATCATCAGCATTTAAAGTCAGGTTCTTCGATTCGCTTCCAATGATATGAATATATTTTGTAGGTAAGGCGCTCATAGCCATGGCCTCACAGGCATGGGCACGTATGGGGTATGTACAGTACCTGGAAGCCGTCGGTCTCCTGCGTGGTGAGCGTGCGGTGCCACTCCACGAGGTGGTTGTCGGGCCCGTACAGCTCCTTGTCCAGCTCGATCACCAGCGACTTGAAGAACGACGAGAACTTGCGCTTCACCTGCAACACCTCCGCACCCCACACCTTACACTTTACTATTACTTTGTGTCTACTTCCATATATTCCTATAGCGATACGAACCTATCCTGCACTGCCGATCTGGATACTTTAAGGGGTTGATATTATTACTAATACGTTTTCCCATGAACAGAAGCAGCTAAGAATACATTATGTTTATGTGCCTATGTGTTATTTTGATGTATAAGCTATATTACTGTAAAGTTTATCTCATCTAAATCCGTTCAGTAGTTTTTGCGTGAAGAAATAACAAACATACAGACTCACAAACTTTCGCCTTTATATGTTAGTGTGATTACTACACTTTCATAACGATAACTACAAATTCACTAAAATGGTATAAATCTTATAACCACACATTACACATTGCCAGTGGTACAGGAACTGTCATAATACTTTGGTAATTTTATAAAAAAGAAACAAGTGAAATGTCTTACTACTTAACGTATCTAGGTGAACTTATATCTTTGAATACTATTTAAACATTGGAACTAGTAGAGGCTGCTCTGTTGGATCTTTTGATATTACGTACAAACTATAACCTTAACGCATCATGATCATTCTACTAGAGTCGCTTGTAACAGTAACGTTGTAAATAAACAGGTGTGACCACTCCTACCATATAATAGTGATGACTGGCTCTACTTTAGTCAGTATATATAGTTGTAGGACGTGCTACAGAACTGTACATGATAGTGGAATGGCGCAGGGCGGGTACAAGGAGTAGAGGTATTACTTTGTTGGGGTCGTTCTTGGTGTCGTCGAGCAGCCGCCCCTCCACGCGCAGCTCCCACGACGGCACGGCGTTGTCGCCCTGACCTGCACACACACACACACACACACCAGCTCAGCTCAACTCAACTCATTAAGGCAACTGGACCAGTTTGAACATCGATAAGAGCAATATATTTGTACAGATATACGATGTCGAGAACATTTTATAAAACATAATTATAAACTGTACTCGTGATTCGAGGAGGAACGAAAGCTAGACAATATTCAATCCGGCCAGTGTAAATACAAACTTTATTCGTACGTGAACGCGATAGGTAGACGCAATACCTGGATAAAACGTATTAGATATGAATATTCGTAGCTTCCTCTTCTGTTTCATGGGTCGCTTGAGCGCCTCCTGAATGTCGAGCCGCTTGCGCATGATGGTCGCGTCGAGTTTCCGCTCGAAGGCGAGCAGGTCCATGTAGGCCTGCGACTCGGGCACCAAGTCGCGCACCTGCAACCCGCACCGAACACCCGGATTACGTAAGGCGGTACACACACTCGTCGACACGAATTAAACAGTAGTAAACGAAAGGGGTACCTTCTGTGGTAGTATTTTGTCAGCGAGCCGCTTCTTCCTCTTGGCGGGGCCGCCCCCCGACGAGGAGTACGCGTCGGGGTTGTAGAGGGGCTTGTGCTGCGGAGGCATGGGCGCCCTGGCGTCGGGCGCGCGCTTGGCGGGCGTGGTGGGCGCCGGCGCCGCGGGCGCGGGCCGCATGGCGGGCGGGGCCCCGGGGCCCGCGGCCGCCTGGCCACCGTAGGCCGCGCCGCCCGCCGCCCGCGCCGCGCCGCCCGCACCCGCCACCCCGCCCACCGCACCCCCCGCACCCACCGCGCCCACAGGCGGCGGCGTGAACCCGCTGCGAGCCTGCACACAGTTACACCGTACCCTCCATCATACTATTTCATATACTCTCTTTGACCTAACCGACGGTGTACGTCCACTAATTCAAACAGCACAATATAATAATGAGTGTGTAATAAATGCATAACACATAACAAAATTTGTAAGGACAGCAAGTATATAGCTAGTGTGTTTGTCGATTGTCATTGTAGCAGCAAATAGTAGCCTATGCCCTTTCTCAGGAATCAAAGTATCTCTATGCCAAACATTGAAATTAGTGCAGCGGTTTGGCTGTAAGGAGGACAGACAGAGAGAATTACTACTACTTATTATAATAAAAGTATGGATTACTAGCTGAGCCACGAAACCTCGTTTGCTTCTCCTGTATTAATTCCTGTATTACTGCGTGATAATTGTCCCCCGTTTTTATAACATTCTTCATTGGTGCTCCGCTCCTATTGGTTGTAATGTGATGATATATAGCCTTCCTCGATAAATGTACTATCCAACACCGAGAGAATTTTTCAAATCAGACCAGTGTTTCCTGCAATTAGTGTGTTCAAACAAACTCTTCAGCTAGATAAAGATTTAACTGTTACGTACTGTTCTTCAAACGCTCTACAATCTCATAAATAAACAATATCCTTACTGCTAATAAATAATGTTTTCAGCTGGAGTGTTGTGAACAATCTAGTCTGTGATAATAGCACAGTTGTTGTGTTCCTAATGAACACGGTGTAACCCACACTTCTTAAATTATGCATGAGAGTGCGAAAAAATACAACTAAGTATATCGCCAACAATTCTAATAATAAATTCTAACAGTTATCATACTCATTCCTTTAAATCAATTTCTAAATAAATTTTACAATTAAATTTGCAGTAGATGCAGTATTTTTGTACATTACAATTATGTATTGAAAGATATCTTTGAATACACAAATAAATTTAAAATGCCTTACAGAAAAGTTCAAGCCGACCCACCCTGTAACAGAACAGTTACTGCAGAAGTTCTTATTCAGAGTCTCTTGGCCTAAGTAGAGTGTGACTTCTATCCCACTCATCATCATCCTAGCCAATATTATTCCCAAGATTCATTGAGGTTGGCTTCTACTTATTAATTAGTAAAATAATAAGAATACTACCAATAAAATAAGTAATTGTTTTATTATCACTATAGACTGATTAAATAAAGTATATAAAAGAATATGTCTTTAATTATTTTTTTTGTTACTTAGCATAAACACAATAAAAGCTTCCCGTTTTACGCTAACTGTTTCCAATCAGAAAGTCTCTAGGAGATTCTTAGAAGCATTATGAAAATAAATTTTGACTTTCCATTATATACTCAGTATTGGTTCCCAAATAAGTAATAGATAGGCGTCGAGGTGCTCTTCATTTAAGATATCATTTACTACTGCAACTGTCTCTCCAAGGCACCCTAAACTCTTGACAGCAGTATTGTATAGCATAGCAGTTATGTAGCATAGTGTCTGTTATATGCATTGTACATTTTTTATATTTGATGTATACTAGTATTATATTATAGCTGAAGACTTAATTTGTTTATTTGAATGAGCTAATCTCAAGAAGTAATGGTCTGTTTTGAAAAACACTTTAGTGCAAGATAGCCCAGTTATTGAGGACTAGCTGAACCCCACGGTGTTACCCGCGGTTAGACACTCCAATTTTATTTATTTGTATAGAAGACCATAGGCTATATATCAATACGCCACAACCAAAAGGAGCACAGCAACAATACAAATTGTGGCGAAAATGGGGGAAAATACTTCGAGTTTCTATTGCATGCAATGCAAAAAATGTTAGTTTCACAAAACAGTGTGATAAAATCATTCCCCTTTAACAGTGCTAAAACAGTTCTCAACAGTATTATGTGTATCTTTTAAGGTTGGCACACTATAACCTATTTTATGGTACACACAATTATTGTCAGCCAAGAGAACTATAAACATATTCCGCACTAAGTAAAAGGCATTTCAATAGGAAATCTACAATGAATCATTTTGAAGAAGTTGAAATTACTAATATTAACATCTATAAGGTTACAGAGTTCTAAATTTGTTTTGTGAATATTTGTTCCTGCTCATCATGTTTAAAAGAGAGTATTAAATATCTTCAGTCTCTGCCTTGACAATTTTACAATTGTACCAACTATAAGGAAAATAGTTTTTTCAGCAGATTTTTTTCATAATGAAAGCAAAATATAACATTACAATGTGTTTAATGTACTTATATATTGTTTCCTAACTGGAAACAGACTTTATTGAACAACAAAAAGCTACATAAAGATATTACACTTTACTAGTACCTAATTTTCTATTAAGTACTATCTACCTTCATTTAGGTACTTGCATGAACATTGTGTGGATGGTTTTAGTGGTTCTGTATTCCTCTTTACTTTCTTCTAACGATATAAATACTGTTTGTAGATATTGATAGGTAGGTATACAACTTGCTGTCGTTAGAACACGAAATTTCAGAAATGAAAATAAATAAATGACCAGTATATAGGACGAAACAAAATTGCTCTGACATTCTAATTCTTTACCGGAAAATTGGGTCCTGGGTAAGGTCTAGGCGGCATGGGAGAACCCTGAGGTTGCGCTGAACCAGGGTACCGTTGCTGAGGTTGCATGGCGCCCGGCGGTGGTGCAGGGCTAGGCCCACTCGGAGGAAAACTGCGTTGAGCCATTTTGTCACTGATTTTTGTTTTACTTAATAATTACTCAAACATCACTTTTTCTTATATTGTAAAGGATTTAAATGCTTCATTAACGTGAAATTGGTACAATTTCATTCACCGCAAAAATGTCAAAATAAAAACCAAAATGCCTACAATTACAATGACGCGAATGACGCGATGCCATGAGTGTTGCCAGGTAATTTTTAAAATGTTACTGGTGTTGTCAGCCATAGACCTTGAAGCATATACATCTAGAGAGGCAGCGGAACGGGTGGAAAGCGTGATCGAAGTAGAGAGTGAGAGCGAGAGAACGAAAGAGAGAGACTGAGTTTAGATAGAGTCTGTCTCTCTCACTTAACCTTCTGATTGGTTGGTGTATTTCCCGCGAAATCAGATAAGCAATTTGGTATGTGCGTCCATATGTGAAGTAAGGGTTGGTAGAGTTAGGGCGTGTAAATTCAGAAGCTTGGCTCTGCATGAGATCTGATTTCTTTTTCACAGGGTAAACCCTTAGATAATGTATTTGTCTAGATGGACAATCAAAGCTGTAAAAACAGAGGAAAAAATTTCGGCCAATTACAGGGACTAACATTGTTACACCATGGGACTAACATGCTTTGCCCGCGTTTAGTATCAAACGCTGTGTAACAATAACGCTGAAAACAAAATATTCTGGGTTGATAAAAATGACGAATTGTGCGATAAATGTGTGTAGAAATTACAAAACAAAAAAGTTACGTATCATCGATAACTATCATTGTTTTGTATCTATTACAGCAAGCAAAGCCAATAAATAATGTCCGAAAAAAATAATTATTGTAGTCGCCAGTTTTTTTTTATGCGGATGTTGCTAGTTTATGAAGTCAAAACTCTCTCCTAAATATGTGGTCGACGGAGTTGTGTTGTACATATAAAATTATTTATGGTAGAGAATTGATACGCTAATAATTTCAAAGCATGTTTGTATTATATTATTATACTATTATAATTGTTTATCCATTTACATAAAAAAAAACACAGAATTCGTGCCTCACAGGACTATCGAGCACATTGGAAATTAATCTACGGAATTAAAATAATATTGTCTCTGAGCGACGAGAAAGTCGCAATAAGGAAAATGTTACGAAATAAAACTACAACGCTGAATAATAATTATTTTATTCTTAGATTAACATAAGTATGCTCGACATAACGCCATCGAAGTTTCAATAATTGGCGTCGTGGTGCATAGGTTTACATTTTTTTTTATTAATAAGCAGCGTATAATAATGTTCAAAGTATAAGAAAATTATTACACGATAAATCCGTAGTCAACTCAAGAACTGGCAGCCACATCGCCGTCACTGTATTCCGGAGCCATCTGGATATTGTGTCTCTTGTACAGCAGTATTGTAATTAAATATCTCAACCATTTCTTCACGATGCTCTTCAAAACGATCACAATCATATAAAAACTCTTGTTCAACAGATTCTTCTTGATTCTGACATTAATCGCTTAATTATCTTCCAAAGCACAAGGTAGCACTGGAAACATGGAATCCACATCCATAAGAACATTGATCACTTGGCCGTACAGCTTTCTACAACTAAGGCCCTATTTCTATATATGGTACTTAAAGAATCAGCCTCTAACTCCCAATCGTTTTACTTTCTATCATCAGCACATATGAATAACTTTAAGAATACAAATTAAGGTCTATACGTACGTTTTTTTTTTCATGTAATAGGCGGGCAAACGAGCAGACGCATCGCCTGCTGGTAAGCCATTACCGCCGCCCATGGACACCTGCAACATCAGAGGCGTCACAAGTGCGTTGCCGGCCTTTGGGGGATGGGGAGGGGAGATAGGGAGGGGATTTGGGTTATGGGCCTCCGGTATCCTCACTCACTCACTCGGTGAAACACAGCGCCCGCACTATTTTACACCGGTTTTCTGTGAGGCCGTGGTAAATTGAAAGAATTAACCTCCAACTCCTAACCGTTGAGGAGTTGTACCATCCATCATCAGCTTACCTAAATAATTTGAAAGAATACGACTAAAGGTAACATACATACATATTGATTTATTTAAACATTATTTATTTAAAGATTTATCTTCTAACTCATAACCGTTAAGGAGTTGTACCTTACATCATCAGCTCATCATCATAATATAATGATGACTACCAGACGCAAATACCGGTGTAACTTCAGAAAGTATACGAAAAACATAGTAAATGCCTAAAAAAATACATACAATGGAACATACATCGTCCTCCTTATTGGAAATCGGTTAAAAATGTACACTGTACAAAAATGTGTACTTTCTAAACAGTTTCATAATGACTAAATAGTTAGTTTAAGTAAGATTAAATTTAAGCAATAAACAAATTTTTATTTAACAATGTACATTGAACTTTTATGTAATGAGTCTCGCACACTGATTTATAAGCATCTCTTTAAGAAAATGAATAATTAAGCAGAATTTAATCAACTTTACGGGCTTATCTATCTTGTTAGAGTGGATGACAAAAGATTTTAATCAACAGATGGCGCTACCGTACCATCAATTAAAATGTTGCAAATTTTAGTAATAAATTTATTTATGTATGCCTGGGCTATGTTTTTTTACACGATTTTTAAACGAGCATACGTTGATACGTCAGGTGATCCCGATGGTAAGTGATTACCACCGCCCATGGACACCGCAACCCGCAACACCAGAAGCCTGACAAGTGCGTTGCCGGCCTTTGGTAATGGGGAGGGGGATGAGGGGAGGGGTTGGGGGGTACGGGGCTTCGGTATCCTCACTCACTTGGTGAATCACACCGTAAGCGCTATTTTACACCAGTTTTATGTGAGGCCGTGATATCACTCCGGTCAAGGCGGCCGAAACGTGGCTCTCCCACGGTAGATTTAATTTACTATTACATTCTTTTAATTAATTCGCATTTTCAAATAACACATTTAAAACTAAAATACAACATCTGTCTACTTATTTTGTTTCTATTAATGACTGGGTCCGCCCGCGTAAATTGCGGATATCGCGGTGTTTCTTCAAACTAACAAATCTCTTTTATTTATTAACCGATTTAGATGAAACAAACACTAAATGTTAAGTGAAGCAAACCGCAACAGATTGATGAAAACCTAATTTAAATCGGTTAAGCGGATCCTGAGATTAGCGCGCACAAACGCACAGACACAAGAAAAAGACAAAAAATCTAAAAATCATTGTTTTGGATTCTACTACGTTCACAAAGCCTATAATAGTTTTCCTGATATATATTTTATGCACAGACAGCGACCACTTACAATTTCATTAAATGTATTGATGATGGCGGTGATTACATTATTTTTCAGGTAATATTATATTAAAACTAGCGGACCCACGCAACTTCTTTTGCGTCTTCTATTGACCGTAGCGTGAAAGTTTTCCCCCGTTTTTAAACATTTTCCATTGGTGCTCCGCTCCTATAGGTATTAGCATGATGACATATAGCCTATATCCTTCCTTGATAAATGGACTATCTAACACTAAAATAATTATTCTAATCGGACCAGCGGTTCCTGAGATTAGCGCGTTCAAACAAACAAACACACACTTCAGCTTTATATATTAGTATAGATAATAACATGTACACTACTACAATATACTATGTACGTACCTAATTTACTAAATTCTATGTAGGTTTGTTGGAGGTATAAACTCGACAACTTTGTAATGAAACTACTTCATACGTTATGTAGTAAGGTTCGCTTATTTTTTTTATTTTTTTTATTTTTTTTTATAGTGAGCTAACAAAATGACTCTGCCTTGCCTGATGGAAAGCATGGGTAGAATCCAAGAGTGGTGGTCACCATCCTCATTGCGATGTCGACGACTCTTAGTATGGAACAATTATATTCTAGAAAACTTAATAAACGTTTATGTCAAAGTCGTACCGTAACGATAGTCAATTGACTTACCACACCTATCTAAGGCGTGTGTAATCGTTGTGGGTTCTCACATGGGACATGGACATCATTTTGTGTGATCTACAAATTGTTGTCCTGCAGGAGGAGGCAGGAAGATTTTTAGGTGATATTGTGCTCTAAGGATACCGGTAACCCTCTCCCATAGGTATGTGACTTGACCGGACCAGGTCAGAATACATCGAGTTGTAAGCCTAATGCCCGTTTTCACCAACTATACTTAAACAATCTCCTAACTAGGAACACCTTAACGTAGATAGCTCCTAAATGTATATCTTACCTAATTTCGTTTTCATCATGCTAAGTGACACCTAAATAAGGGCCTCCTATTTTGTAGGGATTTCGAAAACCGTAAACATGCGCAAGTAGATGTGAATTGTCTTTTTGTTCAATATTAAATTAACAAATTGATTATTATTACTAAGTAATAAACATTTAATATGAAATAGAATGTTTTTGTTTAATTTGAAGATTTATTCACCAATTTTTATAATTTTTGACTTTTACTTTTACTTGATCTCTCGAAATGTCAAACACAAAACTGACAACTGCCAAAAATATATACCATGTGTCACATCGTTGAGGTAAATAATATGTAATTACCATGTCTCTTAAAAATGTTCCCTGATATTTTTTGTAATTTCTCCACTACTTGTTTAATATTCGGTTAGAAGTAATCACTTTTTTTTTATAGTAAAGTGTAAAAGTAAAAATATTTGGTGGTTGTAAAACTTGGTTACACATAAGTACTTATTAAAGTATATAAAATTATTATAAATACAAATTTAGCAAAAAGCAAATATATTATTTGTACCTTTTTTATGTATGGACCTGCTAAAGTATATGTGTATTATATATAAGTAGTGTTTGGGCTTGTATTAACTTTTATCAGGATATTCCCATATTTTTTTAAATTTAATATAATAAATAATGGTTAACCTAAATCTTGATACAAAATCTATAACGCCATATTTTGTAAATAAAGCTGGTCTATCTCGATATATTGATTATACTGGGATTATTTATCTTTTATCTCATAGTATTGGAATCATTCCATAACTCCTCCATTTCAATAATATTTAGCAAAACGTCAAGTTTTTATATTACTTTGTTAGGGGTTGGTTAGGTGGTCAACATTCGAGCCCCTAAATTTTAAGAGACGCCTAAGCACTTAGGTAACCCCTAAAGGTTGGTGAAATCGAAAATATCGCGAAGGGTTACCTTACTCTCTCTAAGTGGTCCCTTAAATTTAGGGAACGTTGATGCAAACGGGCATAAGTCTTTTACTGTTCGACAAACAGGTTTAGTGGTACCATTCAGTATTATTTTGGGGATCGTCTCCTAATTGAATCTGACCATTTAACGCCGATTGCTGATTATATGAGATAATAGTCGACAAACCAACAACCTGTAGAAACTGTTGAAAATCAAAATTGAAAAATTTATAATATGATATTACAAAACACCTTTATTACGGAATCCTAGATTGGGAGTGGTTCGACACGCACTTGGTAGGTTTATTAAGGTTCTGTAGTTCACGTCTCGGAACCCTTATAATTATTTTTTTATGTATGGCACTGCCAAAATGACAACAATACACTGCACGCAAATGGTGACCCACGCCATGGCGGGCTATTGCTGCATTTCACGACGACATTAACATGACATTTCGTTATATCCGTACGTTCGTCCGTCCGCCTCGGCATACTTTCCAAACGGTTAGTACTAGAAAGATAAAACTTTTGTACGAGTTATTGTGCATTTACCACGTCGACAAAATGCTAAAATAAAATCACGAAAAATAGATTTTTGTGAAAAAGTGCGGATGTTTTTTATATCTGGCGTCTATATCACAGCGTGGGGTATCATTAGATAGGGCTTTTAAAAACATTGAGAGTTCATGAGTTATCTAATACCTTTATTACCAAGCAATTCCTGTATATACGTACATACCTATGTATAATCTGAATATCGGATACTACTCCAATGATTTTCATGAAATTTCACATGCAGGTATCGGAGGCGATAAATCAATCTCGCTAGGATTCATTATAAGAAAATTTACCAAAAATAAAAATATCGTCCAAGTAATTAACTTTGAAAATGCGCTTTGTTAGAAAACTTCGTACAAAATAATGAAACAATAAACTATGAAACATGTAAAATATTTGAAAAATCCACGCACTTGGACAGGTTTTTTATTTTGTTACAAAATAATTGCATGAAGAGAACTGAAAATTGCAAAAAACAAGTGAACATGACAATTTTGAGTTCCTGACACATGTCATGGTGAAAATGATTGTGTGCGTAAATAGAGGATAAAGCAACGGACGAGGAGATGGGGGAAAGTAGGCAAAATTGGAAACTGAAAATAGTTAACTTATATAGTTAAAAGTAAGAACAGTTATATTTTATAGATTGATTGTCACTTATCCACATCCTCAAAATCGTCATCAGATGCATCATGGATCTAGTCAACGGTCCCTCTTTCTTTTAACTCTCATTTTTTACTGTAATTAATGAAATGTAAAAAAAATTACAATAAGAAGAAAAAGCTTACTTAAGGAAAACTGGAGTAAGAGAGCTTCAGAAAAAAAAATTAATTTTCTTTGCTCATTCATATTTAAAAAGGCATTGAGAAGGTAGAGCCTCGCCCTGATATCTCCTGCCCGATATAGCCTCGTTCATATACCAACACCTTGCAATCCATCCAAGCGGAACAAAGTGACCACGAAACACCGGGACATAATGCTTAGTATTGGGACATGTCCCGGTGTATCAGGACAGTTGACAGCCCTACCTCACCGGTATCAAACAGTGTCTCGTCTCAAAATCATTTACCAACTAATAATTATGTTCAAAACTCGTTCACCTATCGTGGTACTGGTCTCAAGTCGTATAATCTATACAAATAAATAAAATTGGAGTGTCTGTTTATAATATTAAAATAATCGCTTTTAAATAAAGCATATGTTATACGAAATACATGTACAATTTTTTTATTTTTTTTGTCTGTTTGTCTGTTTGTTGTGTCTCTGGAACGGCTGGACCGAATTTAACGGGAGTTTCACTGGCAGGTAGCTGATGATCCAGGACTTAGGCTACTCTTTTTTAGACTAGCTTTGTCAACTTGTTTGCGGTACAACAATAACCCCTGGGTTCAGCTAGTATACATGAGCAGGCTCACGTGGCTGAACACCGCCATTGTTCAATTTCATGCACAGAGTTTTTAAAACTAATGAATTTTAATTTACCGAAGTGTGCCATACGTTTGCCTACTTTGAATTTAAGATGATTTTTACGTACATTCAAATGGCATTGTATAATGCGGTAGAGTGGACTTTGCGCGACGCGGCGACGGTGTGAGGGCTGGTGTTGGCGCGCGCGTCTTCCTCATTCATATTCACGCGCGGCGACACTCACGACCTCTGTACTTAACCTCGCGCACTCTTTTACTCTATTGGTAACCATTGTCGATGGCTTGCCGATAACTATGGTTTAGAATAGTTCTTTAAAAAATAAAAGTTGCGGTAGGTTAGGTAGGGGAGATAAATATAAAGAGTTTAGTATGTTAATCAATTATTGTGATTTGAGAAGTATTTTTTACAAAATTTTAGGGACAAAGGAACAGAAGTGTTAGCTGAGGACAAATGTCGAGTGACTTCAAGATCAATATGAGCGTTGCTGCCCCTTGATTGCCTATCTATGTAGATCAGATGAGTTCCTTCGAAAACCTCACTCACTGGGTAATATGCAGAGAAAGGAGAGTTTAGGAATTGTATCGTCAGGATTTCCTGTACAGCCGCGTTATCCCCATACTCCCATAGTCGTGCCGGCTAGCATGTGATGCAGCATGGCTCGGTCTTCTCTATACAAATAAATAAATTGGAGTGTCTGTTTGTAATATTGAAATAACAGCTTTTAACTAAATGCATATATATGTATACACGGTATATATACCGAAAATGTACTTTAAATTTTTTTTGTCTGTCTGTTTGTTCCGGGTAATCTCTGGAACGGCTGGACCGATTTTGACGGGACTTTCATTGGCAGGTAACTCGTGATCCAGGGAGTAACTAGACTACTTTTTTTAAAACTAACTTTGTCTTGCGGCGTTACCCGCGGTACAACAATAAACGCGGGTAACACTGCGAGATTCAGCTAGTTTATAAATAAAGACACTTAAAAAGTGATGTTCTTAAATTTCGTTTTCCACACAAGTACAAAAGGTAGAGTTCGTACGTACATTTGTATATCCGGGCAATTTATTCCCTGTTTTGACTAAGAATTATAATCAGTATAACCTCGTTTATGACATGCTTTTATGAGTTTCACCACACACACACTACTAAAAACACTTTTAATTATGAGTTGAAATAAAATTGAAAATTAATTCAAATTACATGTTTGAATAAAATAATGAACTGTATTATTGTGGATTGTGCCATAGCCCATATCTTTCGTACCATTTTTGGACGCACCATAACGATCAAATATTGTCGAGCGCTGATGAGCACCCATGCTTTTTCTCACCACAATTCTAATATTTTTGTTGATTTTATCATTTCTATACCAAGAATTATTGTAAAATTTTTAGTTTGACTAATAGTTATTATTATACTACAAGTGATAATGTGATTCTATTATGTCATCCAGCTAATCTGATTTGATAATCTTTAAATTTAAAATCAAATCTTTCGAAATTCCAAAACTTCCAAAACCTTTGACGGTCATCCACATATCTTTAAGTACTTTAATATTTTCTAATCTATACTGTATACAAGGCAAAACATATAATCAAGTGAGAGCCTTTACCGAATAAATAGCAATACCGACTGAAGCAAAACGATAAACTCAAAAATTTGTCCTCCTTAATATAATACAGTATAAATAAGTATTAAATATTTTTTTATAATAAATATTTCGGACATCTATCACACAACGCCATCTAGTCCCAAGCTAAGCAGAGCTTGTGTTATGGGTACTAGACAACTGATACAAATACATATATACTTTTTTTTTTGTAAATACATACATATTATACATAGAAAACACCCAAACTCCGAAACAAATATTTGTAGATCATACAAACATTTGATCCGACTCGGGAATCGAACCCGAGACCGATCAGCAGTCGCACACGTCAGCCGCTAGACCAACGAGGCAGTCGACATTATATATATAGATACAAAATATTTGACAAAATGTTTGTTTACTATGAATGTCGTTCCGCACATAACTGCAGCTGGGTGAACTGACAATTCATCACATATAACATTTAAAACCCTCGTTAAAAAGAAAATTGAGCAATATCCTTTTCAGATCTGTTTATTGCCATGATCTGGGAAATCTATGCTACAAATGTACTAAGCGCAAACGTCACCACAGATACATTGTCTTCCATGTTGTGTACTAGCTGAACCCCGCGGTGTTACCCGCGGTTATCGTCGTACCGCGAGTAACGCCGCGGGACAAAGTTAGTCGAAAAATGTAGCCTACGTTACTACCTAGATCATCAGCTACCTGCCTGTGAAAGTCCCGTCAAAATCGGTCCAGCCGTTCCAGAGATTACCCTGAACAAACAGACAGACAAAAAGTTTTTAAAATACGTTTTTGGCATATGTACCGTGTATATATACATATGCATTTAGTAAAAAGTTGTTATTTTAATATTACAAACAGACACTCCAATTTTATTTATTTGTATAGATTTTATATATTTTCTTGTTATGCATACCAGCCTGATTTAAATCAGTGTTCTGTTCCAATATCCGTTTAAGTTGTGATTGGAAAGTATAGACGATTTTGTCTGGTTGCAGTGAGGTTTGGCAGGCAGACGGCCAGATACACTTGAAGCCTTAGCCGTAGATCTTCTGACTGATAGAGCTGACATCAGCTCATTCTTATTGAGCTTATGTGATACAAAAATAGCTTTTATCTGTTTTTTGTTTGAGCATTTGCATACAAGCTGGCTCTGTGGACTAGATGTTTGTATTATTGCACAGATCCCATCCTGAGTGTTCATTGACTGCTGAAGAAAGTGAAGAAGAAAGTATTTATTACATTGTGTACCTACTTTAACGCAAACACGATAAGAGTGAATTATAGTTATGAAGCAAATAAGTCAAACGTAGGACATTGTAAATCAGAGGTCACAGTTATATAAACCGGGGTTATCTAAACTTAGTGGAAAATATGACGCGAGGAGTCGTAGCGGCTCAGGTCACCTACCATAGCTAGAGATAAATACGGAATCTACACATAACGTCTGTCAGAGTGTTTGTCGCTACGTTCATCTCATTTATCTATATCTGATCTTCTGAAAAAGTGCCTTTATAAAAATATATACGTCCACTCGTACCGCAGCGAACCTCCTGGGAACCGGTGAGTATCGAGACGACGACAGTGAAGTGGGAACAATAGCAGACAGGAAGAGTGGTAGTGGTGTAAGTGGTGAGGAGGGTGGTGGTGCGCATGGGGTGGTGGTGGCTGTCAGCGGGCGCGCGGCAGGCGGTGTCGCGGGCGTGGGGCGTGCGGCCGTCGGCGCCGCCTCCGCCGCCTCCGCCGCACCCAGCGCCCAGCGCCCAGCGCGACGCGCGGCGCGGAGGAGGCGAGCGCTCCGGCGCCGCGCTCTGGGCCAGTCCGCGTCTAGCGCCGCCACCGCGAGCACGCGCACCTCCGCTCGCGACCCGCGCCTCGTGCCCGAGCACGCCACGCACCGGCCCTGCTCATTCTGCCTGCTTCCATTGGAGTGGCGGTTCGCATCTTACCGGGCAGCATTAGAGTCGTATATCTATTTTCTAATACTGTCAGGTAAAGATGTCGTCCGCGCTCCACGTTCGACGGTCGACGATGGAGATTCTGGGAGATCGTTGAAAACCGGTCCTGTGACGACGGATATGTTGACCGGCTCCCGGTTCGTGTTGGACGTACGTCGCTTCAGGTAACCGGAGGTGAAGAGCGTCGCTTGCGCCGCTAGCAGCGCGTGCGATTTCCATGCGACCGGCGGGAAACTTCTCGTCTCTGGATTATATGGTAATTTTAAGTACCTAGGTAGTGTTGCGGTGTCCGCTTACGAGCTCGACACATTTTGAGTAGTCTCCGTGACATTACGTCACACGTGTCGAGTGGACGCGAGCCCGTCATCGGCCGCAGGAGGTGTCGCCCGCGTCGGCGACGTGTCACCGGTCTCGGTGGCACGCCGCCCGATGGCTGTTGGCTTCCAACACATACATGCATGCATAATGTTGACACATGTTCGTTTACTTGTCGGAGGCACAAAAGTGAGCGCTCGAGTCAGCGTTCACCGCAAAACTCGTGCGCATCTCTTCGACGCTTCCTTTAGATCCATCATCGGCTAAAGAATAATAATTGTTTCACTAGCCTCAATTTGCATTCATAACTGTCTAATTACCTAGTTACCTTTCCAAAAATTTCTTATTAGACAATAGTTACACAAACGTCATCTGTTAGGTAATGAAGCTAGCCCTGGAGTGGCGAAGAACAGTTGACTCGTAGATAATAAGAAATTCGTAACAGTCGAGTTGTTCGGAGCAAGAAACGCTTCCCGGAGTGGATATTATCAACATAATCCGCGCACTGTTGCGTTTCCTCGTTGTCGCTCACGTAACCCACTTAACTAATTAAAATTCCTCATGGCCGGCAATGAGCACGCGTTTTCAACTCATTAACTCGCCGCACGATATTCCCGACGCCCGCGTCGCTGGAGCCGCGCCGCCGCGCCGCTGTCGTCCCGCGCCCTTCCCGCGCACTCACCGCGCCTCGTGCAATAATAATATGACATGTGTCTCACGTTTGCTGGTTTAAAGGCACAACATTGTATTGGTTTCACTACAAGTACAACACTAGCAAGTTTACCCCCTTGGGACGTATGCTGTCTAGTAATTAAATCTTTTATACTGCATTGCCATGTGATTGTTGATAGTTGCACCGTGCAACGATGTCAACCGCGCCGGCCAATATGTCTATCCGTCTTTTCAGGACAGATATGTATAATTCACGTGCTGATTATTGCCCCGAGATGCGTTACATTATTCATTAGTGGGTGGAAAGTTTTGGCTTACCGAATATTAAGATGTAGGTCAAGGCCCAAGCCTTCCCCGAACGTTTAGATGCAACCTCCTTTTTGCGTATTTTAATTACTCTTTAAAGCTTCCGCTACCATTGGATTGCGTTTTGTTTATGTTACATATACATCATTTAAACCTACTAAGAAATAATAGTTTAGTAATTAGTTTCATATTGCAAAGTTAACTTAAGGAGAACGTCGAGCATCGTTGGAAGCATCAAGAACGATGCAAGGACATGCGTACGATGCGGCGAGGATGGGTGCGCGGCTGCACGCTGCGGACGCGTGCGGCGCTGGGCGCAGGCGAGGCGGGCGCGGTTCGATAACGCGACCGGTGAAAGCCGCAGTAAATTAATCGCTCAGGTGGATTCCGCTTTCGAAATGAATTTTTATCGGTATTGGAGTGTCGCCGGTCGGGACCGGTTCTTAATTTCTTATAGGTGCTCGTTGTGCATCTATTTCGGGAGTCGTTGACCGCGGGATTGGCACTACGGGCGGCCGGTTCCATTCTGTTCGTGTCGAGAGTCGTTCCGGGAGCGCCTCGCCCGCCGAACGCCGATTTCGTGTAAAACTCGGGCGTATTTCAGGCGATGACGTAACACGCGGGAGTGCGTCGTCCCCAGGCGCCGGGAGGGACATGCCTAATCGAGCATAATGTTATTAATAAGCCGGGGACGGGGGCGACTCGCCCTCGCATAAAACAATGTTTATTGGCCATCGGCTGCATGCGATGCTACCACGACACTGCCACATACATGTGGTAGAACGAGGAGTCCTCGTCTGCCAGCGTCGGGCTCGGTGCACGAAGCATTGTAGGGCTATTTATACGCGGTACTTATAAACTGAGCGATCGCTGAGTTGGCACTGTCACTGTGGCCGATCCGTTACCAATACCATTCCATCCAGCTTACCATCACCAGCACTGTATGCCGACCATTAATGGCGTATTATACAAAATTCTGTAAGGTAACATTATGTACTAGCAAATGTGTGAAATGCGCTGCCAACAGCGTCGGTTATCAATTTGTTCTAGAGCGCGCTATCAGTGGATTGAGATATGATAATTAGGGACAAGCATTGCCCACTGACACACAATAAGCCTGAGTGAACTGAGTGGCTCATCGAAATGTCACTTTTCATTGGATTGAACATGCACGTGGTCGTGTGCCTTTGGTAAGCTTGCTTGCAGCACTCCGCCTTGTCCATGTGGTTCCGTGTCAAATGCACGCTAATGTGTAAACAATTTAACTAAATAGTACATTACGCTCGCATGGTTGACGAATCGTTCAGCGACTATAGTGACGTAATAATGATGTTCAATAAATCAGCTGTAATTTGGTAACGATATTAAATAGGACTGACAAAGATATCGCTGGCAGTGTGGCTCTGTTGATAGTTGATGGGCTACATTATGATACGATATCTGTATACACACTTATAAATAATTTACACATATGTGTGTTTGCACCTAACTACGTGACTGATTGGATATATAGATATTGGTTAGGTCAGAGTTTGTGGATTCTAGTACCTAGACACTATACTCCTAATATAAGTAGTGTGATTTCAGCAACAATCTTTGTGTTTTAGGGTTTCGTAGTTGAACTACCCTCCGAAACCCTTATTGTTTCGTTATGTCCGTTCTTCCGTCCTCGGCTTTCCTTCCAGACGAGTGCTAGAAAGATGAAACTTTGCATGGATGTGTCTGTCTGCCACGTTGACAAAGTGCTACAATTAAATAAATTGGGGAAGTTTTTTTTTCTCGCAACTACCCCATAGTGTAGGGTGCATAAGGGGCATAAGATAGGCCAATTTATAAAGATTGAGAAGTTGATAAGACGATTTTTTGATTTAGGTATCCGTTAACACGATATTTAACTTTAAAGCACATTTTTTGTTAAAATATAGCGTCCCACCCCTCTAAAAGCTAAACGGCTGGCTCGAAAAATCTGCAATAATTGATGATGGTAGTCCGTGGGACGAACTTTTAAGAAAAACTATAACGGCTTATGTAACTTTGTTAGATCAGAGTAACTTGTTAAATGCGCTTTCTTGGAAAACTTTCTACAAAAATAAATAAATAATAAGTAATCATTATTCATAGTAATAAATAGCAATCTCGCCTTCTAAATCAACATACTACTATGGGTGACTACGGGACACTATTCTATGCGTGGCGAACGAACATGTCGGTTCTTAGCTACAGGTTTTTATAACTGTGTTCGTCATTGTAAATGTAGGTTGTGTCTAAAACAAAGATGTTTCTTCTGGAATTTCTTTTTAAAGGAAAGGCAATGTTTGCAGTTAATTTTTTTCATTTTATGTACAAATATAAGGCCATACATTCCTTTTACAAAATGTTTATAAAAGATTGCTTTATTCTGCAAATTAAACGTGCAACAAATATTTAAAATATTATAATTATGCATGATTTATAAAACTCAAGCACTTAAATTTTCTCTTTTATAATTACATTAGCTTTATTTAAAACTATATTATTTGTGCCTCTGAAAGAAAGCGCAGTATCTTC
This sequence comes from Spilosoma lubricipeda, assembly GCA_905220595.1. Lineage (NCBI taxonomy): Eukaryota > Metazoa > Arthropoda > Insecta > Lepidoptera > Erebidae > Spilosoma > Spilosoma lubricipeda. The sequence goes on from HG992278.1 coordinate 253,585, forward strand.
TCTTATAATTTATTTTCTTTTTTGTGAGTTTTATAATTATCGGTTTAGTAGTTCTTATGTGAAGCGTAACCGTAGAACAGCTATATCGTAACAAATAGACCAACCTAAGTAAGTTTAAATAACGTGTCTTTACTTTGATGTGTAGCGTCCAGACGACAAGACTTAATTAATACTAGCTGAGTCCCGCGTTGTTACCCGTGTTTATAAAAGATAGCCAGGCGAAGCTAGCCTAAAAAAAGTAGCCTAAGTTACTCTCTATATCATCAGCTACCTATCAGTGAAAACCTGTCAAAATCAGTCCAGTCGTTCCAGAGATTATCCGGAACAAACAGACAGACAGACAGACAAAAAAAGGTAAATGTATCGTGTCTACATACATAAGCATTTAGTAAAAAATTGATATTTTAATATTCCAATTTTATTTATTTGTATAGATTAGTCAGCTGTTGACCAGGAATGAGTTGATGATAAGTGAGGACATAAACATTCATGTGCTTGACACACGTGCTCTCGTTGTATGAACGCCATTGACTCGTTACAATATAATCACCTTATTACCCTTATCCTTAAGTCATTTGCGGTAGACGACCATGTGTGTGTTCCATGTTTCTCTCTCATTTTTCACTCCAATTCTTAATCTTTTCTTAACAATACTCTGTTATTTCCAACACATGAATATATTGCAATGCATGGCTCACCGACTCCTAAGTAAATGCTCCAAGCTAAGCTTTCTTCGTGACACGAGAGATCAAACAACGGCATTCAATCAAGCAAAATATTATTGTTAACTAGTTGTTGCCAGCGGCTCCATCCCGTGTTATTTTGATGTATAAGCTATATTATTGTTTAGTAGCTTTTACGAGAAAGAGTAACAAACATCCATCCATCCACACTTACAAACTTTCACGTTTATAATATTAGTAGGACGTTCATGTTTTTACAAACATGCTTTTATTTAACTTTGTGATAGCCATATTTGCCCGATGATTGGTGAACTCTTATTCTATCGAAGAACAGAACGGTTAACTTCCGAATAGCACTTTCAAATTAAACTCAATATCAGCACAAAGCAATGGTCGCAAGAGATGTAGCTTTTGGGCGCTAATTAGCATTCAAATGTGTACTGGACTGGTATCAACACCAAACAGGTTTCCTTCACAGACCAGTCTCGTTTAGTCGACAACCTCGACACTATGGCACGCACTGTGTGTCTACGTACGTTTGTTAATAACATATTCTATTAGATAGGGAATTGAATATCTAAGGGTGACCTGGCTTTCAGTGAATCATCTAGAGTGGCTTTTAATGTTGATGCTTACTTCAAACATTACAGTTTTAATAATTTTTAACTCATATAGACATCTATAAACACTCGCTCCAAGAGGGTTGATATTTTAATGTTTGGACAAATACTATTTAAGCACAACGTGCGCAGACCACTAATGTGACTGAGAAACAAGCCCAATGCTGCCATCACGCGGTGGCATTTTCATAATGGAAAATGAAAGCATTGAGATTATATTGAAAAGCTGAGGCAGGCAGTCGATAAAATGATCAGGAGAAATCAGGACAGGGGCCTCTGAAATCTGTGCTTCGGTCCCAACTATGTCTGAACAAATTCATTACATTAAAATAACTGTTTTAGCCAAAGTTACATAAATAAATGTTTGGTTCAAATGTACAAAAAATACTAGCGAGCGTTGAGATCTTTAACAGCATCCCTCTGTACGAGACGGGATGGGGTCGAGTCCACCTGCGCGCCTCCGCGTGTAAAAGACATCAACGCCCGTCCGGTGCGTGACAGCCTTACGTATAAGTGATTAACGCACACGTAATTGTAATCTATTGCATAGCGCCGCGGGGCATGCGAACCTCCGCGCCGCACATTAAATAAATAGCCCAACAATGAGCTCTCTAATTGAAGCGTCAGCTATGAAATAGCGATAATCGCGGTCATGAGATGAGAACGGACCACGCAACCTATTATTATGTAAATAAATTGTTTGTTTGCAACATTAATTTTATTATGGATTATTTCGGTCGTTGGCGGCGCGTTACGTGACGTTGGGCCGGCGCGGCGCAGGCGCAGGCGCAGGCGTCAAGCTCCTGGGCCGCGTGTCTGTTGGTGTCGAACCGCCGATGTTGAGCTCTGTTTGATCAGCTGCAGTCGAAGGCTACCGTATGTGACGTCACACACGTGTGTTCAACACTCACATAGATATTCTGTAGAACCGATTTATTGTGTTATAATTATTAATGTATAAGTTATCTGTCCGTATGAAGACTGTATTTTATGGCACAATTAAGCACAGATCTAAACTTCATCGCCGAGTGGCAATGCTGCCAGAATGTTTATATTTCATTAATTATCATTAAAGCGCTGTTAATTGACGTTGGTTTAATACTATTAATTATAGTTGCATACATGTTGGAGTGAACGCTTTCATAGAAGAGGCTGATCACCTGGTATTTTATAACTATCAAATGCACTGTCGACACTCTGCAGCACTGGTGTAACGCGCAAAATAGATTCTTGGACAATCCTTATTGTGTAATGTATTAAAATAATTGGTAATATACGATAAAGGAAGTTCATTAAAATAATGCAAAATTTAACAAAAGAAAAAGGGACTTCGAGAACTGGACCAAAATGAAATGGGTCCACACGGGCAGCACCAGCTTTCAAATAAAAAAGAATCATCGAAGTTGGTTTAGCGTGATATTGAGTTATTTGTCAATTACTCGCGCACATACTTGATGCAAATTGAAGACTTATACGGTTATCTCATGGATGACATTATCAGAACTGAACGAAATTGAAACGAAACCACACGGGTAGCACCAGCTTTCAAATAAAAAAGAATCATGAAAATCGGTTCACCCAGTCAGTCCATTATAAATTAACAAAGTAAAAAAAATACCCTCGAATTGATATCCTCTTCCTTTTTTTTTAATTTGGTCAAGAAGGCTGTATAAAACCTCTCAATACAGATAGTACCAAGCACCAACCAATAGAGATTTGGTACATTAATTGTAGTTTAGTTTGTTTCGTCCGTTTAAACTCAATCGAAATTTGCCAATTCGTCAATGTTTTAAAGCTTCTTACGATGAAAGGCTTCTTATTCGTAAAGTGAACTTATTGCTTCAAAATGCATGTAAGTGGTTCACCGATTACGATCCCGAGAATACTTTAGTAATACGCACCTAAAAAGTCACCACGCTTAAAAAGTCGGTTATGAACAAACAACGATACAGAAAAGCTAGTAAAAGCGTGTTAATGAATACATTTTCTCTACAACTAACTTCGTCCGTCGAGCTTCGTTCCGTGACAAAGTTGTAAATATCTATAGCATTTACAGTAGTAGAGTGTGATATAGTTCTATCTTAGGTTAAGAAGTATCTGTGCTGTTTGTTCGAGTTTCCTTCTCCACAATGTATACATGTGGTTCCACTCGCTCCCGGCTTTACTGGACGTCGCGCGTCGTCCGCTGACGGCGGATCATTATAGCGAACTATTAATAACCGCCATTGTTGTTGTTGTGTGCGTTTGCTTCTGTTTATTTACGTGTGTGTGCGTGTGCGACATACTATAAATACGACTCTTGTCTCAGCACCGTTTCGTCTCAATATTCCGATTCTCTCGTAAACCCACGTGCTTCAGCTGACACCCAAAGCAAAAATAATAGTTGGCTGCGTTTGAATGTTACAGTCTTTCAGGAAAAGCGAGTCTTCACATTGCGAGGTCGCGCGATAAGTTCAAGGCGCTCGCCACACTCGCTCCGTGACTCTCTGGGTCACATTAATGAGCTTCTTTAAGCAAAGCTATCAAAGCAAACTTGCAAAGCTTTAGAGCTAATACCATTCTGGATCTGCTACTTCTCTAAAAATAAAAAATGCAATAGAACATCTATGTATATTGTATATACTCGCAAGTGACCGTCATTTATACTCTTGCGAGATTACATGAGTTTACGACAATCATAACTTTGAGGCTAAGGGTCTTAAAGTCTGCTTACAATAACTTGCTGCGACTGGTCGCGGAATATTTCGACAGTCACTGAACTAGACTCCGCGTACAAAATGTTGCAAGAAAGTCATGGTTTTCTTGTGAAATTTTTATTGGGCTTAGTTTTAATAATTGCAATGTCGTCTAAGCAAACTTATAAGGATTTAGAGGTCTCGAGTTTCTTGAAGTCTACGATATACGCTGCAAACGATTTCCGAGTTGGTGCACGTTATCTCAAACCATCAAACAGTATCTGGTAGCACTGCGCCTGCTGTCCGGTGGAGAGTCGGACCGCGTTTATTACGTGCACACCGCGCATTCAGATAAATTTTATTTATGGCTAGTTGGCAGCGTGTATTAAATGATGTTTTTAAAATACAGTTTCACGGTAACGGTCACTCTCGCACACGAGGAGATTCATAACGGACGACGGAGGCTTTCGACGTGTGGAGGACGGGAGGGGGAGGCGAGTGGACGGGCCGGTGGTGTGCGGGGCGCGGGGCGCGGGACTGCAAAGGTCAGCCAGCGTGCACCTGCGGCGCGTATTGCTGGTCCATTTATCACAATCGCCGGTACCACATTACCTATATTCCATAGCAAGGCTCTGGGCCGCCGCAAGTAGCAACTTTGGCACTTGCACGGCCTAGTTGTACTGATGCAACACGCAACAGCAGTCAGCTCGGTGTTTACAAAGTCACGGCTCGCGGCCAGTCGTCTCGTTAGCTGCGGTCAGGCGTCAGGAGCGCGGAGAGCGGCAGCGCTACCGAAACAGGTGAGTGTGACGCTCGCCGCTGCTTGTGTCGATGGATGCCTCATTAATTTTGTAACGAGCACATACTTTAGTTTTATACATATATTAATCGTTTAATTACTTCCTTCGAGTAGCGACCAAATGACTACAAAAAAGAATGTTATAGAGCTCAGTAGGTACGGCTCCTCGGAGTCACCCATGGCTTGCTAGTGTCACTAGTAACGCTAAATGACTACCTTATTATTTTGTGCACTAAAACTCTGATTTAGTTGATATCTGACTCATTATACTTATGTACCTACCTACTGATCATATCGTGTTCTGCTCCAATGTATGTAGTGTTATACAAGTAACTGAACTGTTAAGAACTCTCAAGTTTTTTAAATTTGTATATATTTATTAGTGAATTCCTGTTCTTCCAACTAAATGAAGAAACTACACAGGACAACATCATTTCAAAGAGTAGACAATATTGAAACAAACGCTGTACCAAACCGTGTGGCTTTTTTTTTCAAAAAAGACAACTGCTGCATTAGAAATATAAATCTTGTGTCGCGGGGGACTTTACAAACATGCATGAGACACACTTGAACTTGATTTGAGCCCACGATACTTGGTGTAGTAGAAAGTGGCGTGGCGACCGCTTAAACCTCTAGGCCAACTGTGCACTCGAGTTAGTCTAACTTGTCGGATACCGTGACACAGCAGGACAAACCTTTATAAGGAGAAACCTATTCTAGCAGTGGACTGTTGAAACTGTTGATACGATACTTCTGTAGAAGTATATAAATGACCCAAATGCCAACTGTCGGCTACACAATGTTCTTGACTAGTTGTTGCCCGCGGCTCCGCCCGCGTATATGTCGGTTATCGCGTGCAAATAGTAGCCTATGTGTTATTCTGATGTATAAGCTATATTACTGTAAAGTTTCATCCAAATCCGTTCAGTAGTTTTTGCGTGAAAGAGTAACAAACATCCAAACATCCATCCATCCTTACAAACTTTCGCATTTATAATATTAGTAGGATGTTGTAAGATTTGTTTTTTTTTTTTTATATATGGCCTGCCAAAAAGACTCGACTCTACCTGAAAGCATAAGCAGAGTCCAAGAGTGGTGGTCACCATACACATTGCAGACAATGCAACAGTGCAGCATGGTGACCCACATCATGGTGGCCTAGTGATGCTTCTGCATCATTGGGCCTCCGGTCTTGCACTCACCAACGAAACACGACAGCACGATCGCTGTCATTTTACGTAGATCTTCTGTGCGAAGGTAGTGCCGCCCCGGTCGTGACGGCCCGTCGTGCTGAAATCAGCGTGGCTCTACTACCACTATATTATGGTAGTAGAGCCACGCTTTTTCTCTAATACTCTAACTCTAATACTCGCTAATCTTTAGTAAGCTTGCGCCAACTAATCTTACAGACTATATGCGAATGGTTTTCTGCTGAATAAAAATAACCACATAAATTTAATGAGTGCCAGTAACCCAATGATTACTATTAGAACCCTGTGCGTATGGGACATAGAGGACATCGCATGGAGGCCGTGCAAGCGGACGGGCGCGGGCACACCGCACTCCTATCGCCGCTCACCGCCTTATCTCTCGCTCACAATCGCCTCATTATCATCGAAATTGTTCAGTTTTAGGATACTGCGTTCCGATAATGTTCGATAAAGAATTCCACAGCAAAACAACGCTGCCCCGTAACCCATTTACTTAGTCACGTACACGCATTAGCCATACGAACTTGCAGCGCAGAAGCACAATGTACGATGATCAAAGCTTAAATATTTACAGTTAATACATAAACAGTTAATAACGTCTTATTTTAATGTCGATAATGTCGGTGACTAGCACAACCTCGAGGGTTGATATTAGCCGTGCAGCCGCGTGATAAGCATGCTGGAGACATCTGTGAACAGAACACAATGAACAGCTATTTGGGGAGTACGTGTGGAATGTTATCAAAAATTAGAATTGCGGTAAGTAGTTGTGCGTGCGCTTGTGTGCGTGTGTATGTGTGTGTGTGTATGGCGGAGCGGGCGCGCGGGGAGCCGGTGCGTGTGCGGGGCAAGCCGCGGACACATGACGACAGTGCACACGGGCTCATGTCCATTTGGTGGATGGGCGGTCGGCGACCCCGCGCGGCCGTGGGCGCCCGCGATAAACTTTATATATTCATAGGCGGCAGGCCGGCGAGCGAGCGAGTCCCGCGCCCGACGGCCGGCTGGTTATGTCCGGTCCCGTTACTTTTCTTGCTTTCAGATCTCGTTCGGTGCTTAATTCTTGTTTTAAAACAGGCTGCAGTGCGCTGGGAGCCGGCGCCGCCGCCGCTAATGAATGTGCGCCGCATTAACATGCGCCACCGGCCGCTCCGCGCTCCACGCTCCACGCTCCACGCTCCCGACCGACGTGCACCCACTGCGCCTGCCCAAGGCCCACCTGCACATTGCTGCTTTTTAGTGTCGGGTACTATCCTCACACATCAATATTTACCATAGTTATAAAAAAATAACCCTGATGTGCCTACTTATTGCAATGTATGCAGATGCGTTAGTAGGTATACAATTACAAGTTCTTAGCAACAAACCGAGTGAAAGTTGAGAATGACTTATTGTCAGCACAATAAGGTATCATCAACACTCGTGTGTTTTGTGATAGAATGTTTACTTCGGCGGCCTATAACGTGAATCAAATCTGCGGTTATTGTCAAATTATTGACAATCCTAATTACACGACAGTGGACGGCCATGTGACGGGCGAAGGAACCAGAACCGATCGCTTAAAAGCGATTTCATTAAAGGTCATTGAAGTGTACCCGCACTTGAATGAGCGCACCACTGTATTTAAGTGCAGCAATAACAGAAGCTTGTAAAGCTACACTTCATGATAACATTGCATTGAGTCGATCAAGTACCGGGAGCTCGTGGAGTCGTGGCGTCACGCCATGAGACTTTTGGACTGAATACTTGCGCTGGGTAGATACAAGTGGTATACTTCCTTTCTCTCGTTAGTGGTCCTAGGTACGAAGGAAATTATCAGTTCTGAGTAACTTGCCTCGACTCACTTAGGTGTAAAGGGATCTCGACAGACAGATGGCTAGACTGACGCAGATATATTCGAATATTTCGGGACTACTATCGAGTGTACAAAGCTACAAGGTGTCACAAGTTGCGAAGTGTTACAAGGAATTCTCTATTGAGGTAGCAGCACCAGTGATGCTTTTTCGAATCGCTGCTGAAAATTAAACCAGAAATACGCGCCCTGAATGACGTATCAACTATATTATGAGATATTTTCGTTACGAAATTACTTATTACAATTTAGGCGGGTTTAAGTACATCTCTGCAATTTATCACGAATTTCATTCCTCATAAACGAACCTTAGTCACGAAAGGAACAACCTTCGATCCATTCATCATCATGTCACACGTTGCAGTTATCCGCCAAAGGCAGCTCTGACAGTGACCTAACCTCGCACCGCTTTTCTTAATTTCAAAGTTCATTTTGGCTCTTTGTTATGTACAGTTTATACTCTCGGAAACAATAATTTGTTTTTAACCGACTACAAAAAAAAGGAGGTTATCAATTCGAATGTGTTTTTTTTATGTTTGTTATCTCTTTCGACTGTGTGAACCGATTTTGATGACTCTTTTTTTATGTTAAAGCTGGTGCTTCCCGTGTGGTCCCATTTCTATTTGGTCCAGTTCTTGAAGTTTTTTTGTTAAAATTTGTTATTATTTAACTAAGTATGTTGCCGTAAGAAGTCAAACACACTTATACACATAGTTATGTTTAAATAATGGTGTTCTACTACGGTTCTGCCTACCTCGGCAGAACTTTATTCTGAAATTAGCACGTTCAACCAAGCCAACAGATTTTTTTTTCAGACATTTGTAAATTTAATGCTGCAGAGATTTTCTACCTCATGAGTCAGTCACACATTTCTCTTATCATTATTGTTGTTTTCTTGTGAACGAGGAGCTATTTACATTTTCCCCTGAAATGGGTTCGATTCTCATCCAGGACAACACATCGTGTGAAGAGCATTCTTATTTGTTCTGTGTCTGTTTATAATTTATTTATAATGTTTATGTATTTTAAAATATTTAAGAATCAATAAGATTCGCAGCACTCTGTTTACCATACTATAGATTCTGCCTAGTTCGTAGACACAGCCTTGTGTGAGATGTGTGATGTTGATATTATTAACAAAATATTTGACATGTGAGTTTGCAATCAGTACATATAAACAATTATCGACATGTAAATCAGTAAGGGCATGTGAACAGGAACTATATAGAGGCTATGAGTGTCGCCTGCGGCGGGGCGGAATGGCTGACGGCGCAACCTTGCCTCGCTAGTGCGTACCTCGGTAGCCGCCATGACATCGCTACTTACAATCCAAAAAAGTAAAAATTTTATTAAAACATTCTTTAAAAGAACATAGCCCAAACAGTTTAGGCACGTTTTAAGAACATTCATTTGTTTATTTGCAAATATATACGAATGTATTCTGATTCAGTCAAAACAAAGAACAAATGCTCGTGTTCATCACTCAATCAATTATTGCTTTCGAGTGAAAATCGAAGCTACACTCTCTAATTTGTTTATTTATTTATTATTTTAAGGGACATCTACAAAATTGGTTCATATTAAGAGCTTAAAATAAAAACTTATTTATAAAAACTTAAGATGTGCACAATATTTTTTAAAATAAAAATAATAACAATTTGATCATAGAATATAATACGCTTGATGCGAATTTAACAAAATTTCTGACAAAATAAAAAATAAAATAAAAGCAAAAGTGAAATCAAGAATTAAATTAAAAATAAAATAAATTTTCACAAGAAATAACTACATTTAGCGCTGCGTTATCTTTTGCTTAAATACTTTAAAGTAATCGTGAAAAATAGCCTATGGACCTGTTGAAGCAAGTGCAAGTGTCTCTCCATGAACTTTACCGACATTACTACCAGTTATAACATAAAACTTGCTGTTAGTTGTTCAGTCGCAGTTGTTCGTTAAGTACAAACTGTACAATATTGCCTAGCAAAACATCACGAAGCTTTTGTTCGACTTTATAGTTCTAAAAAAGTGATCATCCAGACATTATCACTTCCCAACATTAAAATTTTTTATTCGACTTTGATCACTGATGAACTGCATGATTATAACGATAGCGTAACCACACACTGCTCATCTTACTCCCTTTTGTTCGATGACTTGTGCTAACTGCAAGTACTACAAGGTTGCCCTAGATGCTATCTACTGTTGTTGTTGTGAGTTGAGTGTTGTTTGTTCAAATCCCACATGCGACAATACTTTCTGTGATTCACAAATATTATTGTTCTGAGCCTGGGTGTTCTTTGTGTATGTTACTTGTATGTTTGTGAAGTCCCCCGCGACACAGGATGCATATTCCTAATGTGAGAGTTGTCTATAAAAAGAGAAGAAAAAGAGATATGATTCAATTTAATACCTCACTTTCATTACTGCCTCGGTAGCGCAGTGGTAGCGTATGCGAGTGCTGTGCTTGAGGTCTCGGGTTCGTTTCCCGGGTCGGACCAAATGTTCGTACGATCTGCTAATATTTCTTTCGGAGTTTGGCCGTTTCCTATGTATAATATGTATTTATTTACAAAAAAAAAGTATATAAGTATTTATATTAGTTGTCTAGTAGCCATAACACAAGCTCTGCTTAGCTTGGGACTAGATGGCGTTGTGTGTTAGATGTCCGAAGTATTTATTATTATTTGTGCTTTCATTTTTCTCGAAATCGAATTAGAAGTTAAGTAAGGGATTTTGGACTAAATCTGTGATCTGTGATGTTGTGTCTTCCTGTAAAAACTTTCGGACAATGCGGCAAGTGTTTAGGATACGGGCTTTTTGCATAGTTTTGTATGGTTAGTGGGGATTTCAATCCGTCGTAAGAAGTGATGAAGATGTTTTGTTCTAACTCCGGTGCTGGAGAGTACCAGAGGCAAAATATACACTTTAGTTATTTTCCAAATTCTAATTATTTCTTCTTAAAATACAGAGAACAGCACTAGTCTTGTTACTATTAAACACACGTAGAGTCGTATACTGTCAATAAACATGAAAACAAATGATGTCTAAGAACTAGAGTGACGTGTGCGCACCGAGTGCATGTAGAGGTGTACTGTAGACGACGCAAACAACACTAAGTTTATGATATACTAGCTGAACCCCGCGGTGCTCCCCGCTGTTATTGTTGTAATGCGTGTAACGCCGCTGGACAAAGTTAGTCTAAAAAAAAAGTAGCCTAAGTTACTTCTCGGATCATCAGCTACCTGCCAGTGAAAGTCCCGTCAAAAACCCTTCAAGCCGTTCCAGAGATTACCCGGAACAAACAAACCGACAGACAGACGAAAATTTTTTAACTACATTTTTGGTATATGTACCGTGTATACATACATATGCATTTAAAAGTAAAAAGCGGTGATTTTAATATTACAAGCAGACACTCCAATTTTATATATTTGTATAGATATATTAGTCAATATTATTACTCACATGTGTTTTGGATAGTATTTGTTTCAGAGCCACTGCGATGTCTCCGATCGATATCATTGAAGGAAATTAAGGTTGTTTTCTTTGCACATGAAAACGAATTAGGTCTCTAGTGGTGAACACACTTGTGATGCACGTCCCAGGGAAATAGGTAACGAATAAGTAAACTGTTCTTTGTTATGTTTGTAGAATAGAATATAGGGTATAGAATGTGATTTAGAACTTTCACTTGAAGGAAGTAACAAGGGTCTTAGTGTGGAATAAATTTCATACGTTTTAACAAAAACAACTTTGAAAAAATACAATTCATGTGTGAGTAGAAAATTTAAGGCCAACAGTAAAAGTATTTACTCCACAAAAAATATTAAATTAATGTAAAAATAACCGCTTTTTACTAAATGCATATGCATATTTACACAGTATATATACCAAAATATCATTGTTTACAACTTTTGTGTCTGTCTGTTTGATCCGGTTAATCTCTAGAACGGCTGCACCAATTTTAGCGGGACTTTCACTGGCAGGTAGCTGATGATGTAATGAGTAACTTAGGCTACTTGTATTAGACTAGCTTCGACCCGCGGCGTTATCTGCGGTTGATTTTATACCGCGGATAACCCCGCGGTTTTCAGCTAGTAAATAAATAAATGTCTCAAACATTGAAGGTTGACTACATGTGTCGGCGCAAAACATGCGCGAACGCATTCGATTTCTTGCAAACACAGCAGAAATGCCCTGTTGGCCTCCCGTACGTATGTACCTACGTAATATATGTGTCGCATAATCAACTCTAAGTAAGCATATTCATTGATAACTTGTGTTAGACGTGAGCCATTTAATAATACCATTAATAGCTCCCACTGTGTGAAGCGACTCAATACCAAAGAACCGCATACTACGGCAAAACAAACTCTAAGTGGTATACACAGAGTTGGTTATTGCATAAGGAGGTGAGTGTCGATACGTAATAGATAATTGTTATTCGTGTATAAGAATGTTAAATCAAGGAAACGTGGCCATGTTTTGTGAGTTAAATACGTTATATTGTGTGGATTTAGATTCACCGCATAGCGATGTTGTGTTGTGAATACTTGTGAAGGATACTGTTCTGTGACGTGGCCCAGCCTTAGAGCCTGCTTCTATGTATACGTACCTACTGCTTATTCATTTCGACAACGGAAAATTGATTAATTATTTGTGTAGGTACCTAGTTTACTATATCTATAGATATAATTTATCTTTCGCTGTTTTGTTTATTAAAACACGACCTTCTTAAATAGTTATTTAAAATAAACGAATTAGCTGTTGTGGAATATAAGCCTTCATTAATTGTCATAACGAGTTGACACCGTTTTAACGCTTGCAGTAAAATGTAATAAAATTAGTAATGTAGGTACATAACAATGAAGACATAATTGTCGAGTAACTAGAACGTTACTTTTTCTTTGTGCAGTAATTATATATTTACTAGTATTACAGCTAATCGAGTGCTATTGTGTGTCAGACAGTGCAATTTTGATAAACTAGGAATGTAATATGATGCACTCGCACGACATCACGTGTCTGAATGCACATGTTGTGACTGCTACGAAACCAGGACTACGTTCCTCTTTGTAACAAACACCAATTCAATCCAAATAAATACGTTACTCATAAGGCATTTTTTTTATTTTCTCTCCTCTCTACTTCTTCTCAACAGTCGGTATACACGCCTCCGATAAAGTTAATATGAGCTTGTGTTGTGTTGTAGGCGGCGGACGGCGAGGTGTTTGAACCATCGCGTCACAGCTCATTGTTTATTGCAAGTCTCACACATCACATACAACTCTGCAGACAACATTACATAGTCTATGAAAAGAGACGTCACCTAGCAAAGCATATCTAGGTGCAGTAAGCGAGTGAGCTGGGCTACTTGAATGTAACAAAAAGTTTAGCCGCCGAGGTCGTCTAGACGAGTAGCGAGCCGCCTCGAGCGTGCGCAAATAACGAACGCTTTGCCACTCAACTCGTGTATTACATAAACACATGTAACGGCAGCAAATATCTCTATGTGGAACAACGTGAGCGAGGTTCAGCTCACTGGAATCAAATTCCTTGCAAATGGAAGCGCCACTGACTAAGCACAACCAATCGGTTACCATCCGAGTGTCGCACAGGCGTCTATTAATAGACGCGCACCGTGCTAGTGTGTGTTCTCGCACACACGCGGCCGCCGGCGTGAGTGCGGCCGCAGGTGCAGGCTCTCGGGCCAGCCTTGAGCGAGCAAGTGTCGCGTCGAGAAATTATTTGAGTGCCGGCGTCGCGCCGCGCCCACCACATTACCATCTCGTACCATGTACACGACCAACAGTACCACTTGTAATCATTATTCACAACAATTCTCTGAAGGACCACTCACTGCCATATGCAGTTTATGACTGAGGACCAACGAGTAGATACTATCATTTCCTATCCTCGTCTTTTATTACTTCTGAGTAGGAAGGTACGAAAGTCCTTATTTTAGAACTATTTATTGCAATAAATAATTGTAAAACAAGTTAATATCTAAGTAACGACTGAAATTGATTTCAAGTTGCAACTTGAAATAAATTTCAGTCGTTACTTACATATTTCCACCTACATTTCTAGTATAAAAATATATCTCGATTCTAGTAGCTCAATAAGTACAAATAAAATTCAGTTCAATTCAGCCAATTTTCTTTATAGAATACTAGCTGTTGCCCGCGGCTGTGCCCGCGTGGAAGTTTGTTATATATATTTAATTAAAACTGTGTAAAAGTATGTATCAGTAATTTATTCATGTTTTAAACCTATTCATTTATTTTTGATCAATAGCCCATTTAAAAGAACTTTCATACGAACATTCGACCCATATTTCATCCCATATCATAAGTATTCGTCTATTTGTAATCAGAAACATAAAGACGAAAGTTTTCAGGCTGCTAAATTAAAAAATTATGGAATCCAAACTAACTAATATATGAAATGCCAATGCCTATGTATTTCCCTCTTTATTTAGGGGTAGAATATCCAGAAACCTTTAATTACGTATATACTCTTTTTCAATCAGTAGCACATGAATAAAGTTTCATGTTTCTAACTTTAAAAATGTCAATTTTCCACACAAATTTTTAAATCCCTAATTCATCCCCTTAGGGGTATCATATCCAGAAACGTTTAAATACACATCTACTCATTTTCAATCAGTAGCCCAAAAACAAAGTTTCATGTTTCGAACTTTACAAATGACGGATTTCCAGACTAACCATTTCACCCCTTAGGGATAGAATATCCAGAAACGCTTTAACGGGTGTCTACTCATTTTTAATCAGTAGCTCAAAAATAAAGTTTCATGCTTCTAACTTAAAAAATGATGGCCTTCCAGACAAACTTTCAACCCCTATTTCACCCCTAAGGGTAGAATATCCAGAAACGCTTAAATACGTATCTACACATTTTTAAACAGTAGCCCAAAAACCAAGTTTCATGTTTGTAACTTAAAAAATGGCGAACTTACGTACAAACTTTAAACCCCTTTTTCATCCCCTTAGGGGTAGAATATCCAGAAACGCTTAAATATGTATCCACTCACTTTTAATCAGTAGCCCAAAAATAAAGTTTCATGTTTACTATTTCAAAAATAGCGAACTTCCGTACAAACTTTCAACCCCTAGTTCACCCCCTTAGGGGTAGAATATCCAGAAACGCTTAAATATGTGTCTTCTCATTTGTAATCAGTAGCCCCCACAAATAAAGTTTTATGCTCCTAACTTGAAAAATGACGAACTTCCATACAAACTTTCAACCCCTATTTCACCCCCTTAGGGGTAGAATATCCAAAAACGTTTAAATACGTATTTACTTATTTTTAATCAGCAGCCCAAAACTAAAGTTTCAGGTTTCTAAGTTAAAAAATGACGGACTTCCATACAAACTTTCAACCCCTATTTCACCCCTTAGGGGTAGAATATCCAAAAAGTTTAAATACGTATCTGCTCATTTTAAGTCAATAGCCCAAAAACAAAGTTTCATGTTTCGAAATTTAAAAATGACGGACTTCCAACCTAACCTATATGTGAAATGTCAACCCCTATTTCACCCCTTAGGGGTAGAATATCCAAAAACGTTTAAATACGTATCTACTCATTATAAATCAGTAGCCCAAAAATAAAATTTCCTGCTTCTAACTTAAAAAATGACGGACTTCCAGACTAACCTATACACGAAATCTCAACCCCTATTTCACCCCTTAGGGGTAGAATATTCAGAAACGCTGAAATACGTGTTAACTCATTTTTAATCAGCAGCCCAAAAATAACGTTTCAGGTTTCTAACTTCAAAACTGCCGGACTTTCATACAAACTTTCAACCCCCATTTCACCCCTTTAGGGGTATAAATTCCAAAATTCCTTTCTTAGTGGGTGTCTACTCAATAAAAGGATTCTACTCACCAAATTTCATAGCCCTAACTATCATAGTTTACGCTCGGCGATGATGAATCAGTCAGTCAGTCAGGACTTATTATTTTCTCAGTTGTGCACTTGTGATTATCAACAAATATAAGGCTCATGCTGTAGACCCCGTAAGTAACAAAAGAGAACAATAGGAAAATATGATATTGAAAGTTATAAATGACACACTGACAGGAATTCAATTATCCATACCTATATTACTAGGAAAATATAATATTGCCATCTTTCTCTGAGGTACGCGGCTTCATTTTTTCCGACGTCTTCAACAAATATCGTTAAATTTTAGTCAATACACTCAGAAGTTTAACAAATTATATACGAGAATCTTCCTCAAGAATCGGTCATAAGTAAAAACCACATAAAAATCCGTGCAGTAGCTTTTAAGTAAGTATATCGCGAACAGACAGACAGACAGACCGACAGACAGACGCGGTGGAGGAGTTTGATTTATAATACGTAGTGATAAATGCAAAGTAACTCTTCTGCTTTAACGGCCAAACCGCTGCACCGATTTCAATTAAATTTAGCTTGGAGATACTTTGATTGTTGAGAAAGGACATAGGCCGCTCATTGCTGCGATAATCCAAAACCATACGGGCGGAGCGAAAGCTAGTTATACTTAAGTCTTTAAACTCACAGACGTGGATATGACGACGAAGACGTGAAAAATAAATTACCTACTTAAAAATAGTTAAGTATATGTAAGTAGTTCTAGAAAAGCATTTACCAAGTAACAAAAAATACTACTGCTGTATTGCAAAAAAATATTTGCAATATCTGTTTAAAACACTTAATTGAAAAAAAAAGTATAAACTAAAACTTAACTACAAACAAAACGACGCTGAAAAAGTATGAAAACAGTTTCAAAAGCCGTAATCACACGTTACGTAGAAATGTACCATAACACATTAACAACGCGTGACTACGGCTTATGACACTTGTAACATACTTTTTCAGCGTCGTTTTTTGTCGTAGTTGGGTTTTAGTTTTTACTTTTTTATTAAACCCGTGTGTGTGTGTGTTACCCGCGGTCATCGTAGTACCGCGGGTAATACCGCGGGACACAGCCAGTCTAAAAAAAATACTAGATGCGCTCCATAGGTTTCTATCAAAGAGACAAGAACCGCATTGAATACTTTATATTTATTGTCTTTTTTTCAATTTTTGTATGAATATCTTAATGCGGTTCACAGAATACATCTACTTACCAAGTTTCAACATTATAGTTCTTATAGTTTCGGAAAAAAGTGGCTGTAACATATGGACAGACAGACAGACAGACATGACGAATCCATAAGGGTTCCGCTTTTTTGCCATTTGGCTACGGAATCCTAAAAATAAAATGGACGAAAACGACATTTTAAATATAACGTATATATATAAATATAAAGGGATATTCCAGATATTAAGGTGCAGAAAGGAATATGTGCCATATTTGGATCCAGGGACGTCCTTATATATACACTAGCTGACCCACGCAACCTCGCTTGCGTCTCCTATTGCCTGTAGCGTGATAATTTTCCCCCGTTTTTGTAACATTCTTCATTGGTGCTCCGCTCCTATAGATCTAAGCGTGATGATATATATCCTATAGCCTTCCTCGATAAATGGGCTATCTAACACTGAAATAATTTTTCAAATCGCACCATAGGTCCCTGAGATTAGCGCGTTCAAACTAACAAACAATCAAACAAACTCTTCATCCTAACTAATATTATAAATGCGAAAGTAACTCTGTCTGTCTGTCTGTCTGTCTGTCTGCTACTCTTTCACGCCAAAACTACTGAACGGATTTGAATGAAATTTGGTATACAGATATTCTAGACCCCGAGATAAAACATAGGCTACTTTTTATCGCGAAAAAGGGGTTGTAAGGGGTTAAAAGGGGGGGGAAGTTGTATGGGATTTCATAATTTTTAAAGATAAAACCATGAAACTTTATATTTAAGCACTTGATAAAAAATAATAAAACATTTGTTCTAGCGTTTTTGAAATTTCGACCTGTGAGGGGATGAAATAGGGGTTGAAAGTTTGTATGAAGTTCGTCATTCTTTAAGTTGGAAACCTGAAACTTTACTTTTGGGCTGCTGATTAAAAATAAATAAACACGTATTTCAACGTTTCTAGATATTCTACCCTTAAAGGGGTAAAATAGGGGTTGAAAGTTTGCATGGAAGTTCGTCAGTTTTTAAGTTCGAAACATGAAACTTTGTTTTTGGGCTACTGACTAAAATTGAGTAGATACGTATTTAAGCGTTTCTGAATATTCTACCCCTAAGGGGTGAATTAGGGGTTGACATTTCGCATTTAGGTTAGTCTGGAAGTCTGTCATTTTTGAAGTTCGACAAATGAAACTTTGTGTTTGGGCTACTGATTAAAAATGAGTAGATACGTATATAAGCGTTTCTGGATATTCTACCCCTAAGAGTTGAAATAGGGGTTGAAAGTTTGTATGGAAGTCGTCATTTTTTAAGTTAGAAACTTGAAATTTTATTCATGTGCTACTGATTAAAAAAGAGTAGATACGTACTTAAGCGTTTCTAGATATTTTAAATATGTGAAATAGGGGTTGAAAGTTTGCATGGAAGTTCGTCATTTTTTAAGTTCTAAACATAAAACTTTGTTTTTAGGCTACTGACTAAAAATGAGTAGATACGTATTTAAGCGTTTCTGGATATTCTACCCCTAAGGGGTGAAATAGGGGTTGACATTTAACGTGTAGGTTGGTCTGGAAGTCCGTAATTTTCGAAGTTCAAAACATGAAACTTTGTTTTTGGGCTACTGACTAAACATGACTAGATAACTATTCAAGCGTTTCTAGATATTCTACCCCTAAGTGGTGAAATAGGGGTTGAAAGTTTGTATGGAAGTTCTTCATGAATCTTTATTCATGTGCTACTGATTAAAAAAGAGTAGATTCGTGCTTAAGCGTTTCTGGATATTCTACCTCTAAGGGGGTGAAATAGGGATTGAAAGTTTGCATGGATGTTCGTAATTTTTGAGGTTAGCAACATTGAACTATATTTTTGAGCTACTGATTAAAAATGACTTGACACCCGTTAAAGCGTTTCTGGATATTCTACTCCTAAGGGGTGAAATGGTTAGTCTGGAAATCCGTCATTTGTGAAGTTCGAAACATGAAACTTTGTTTTTGGGCTACTGATTGAAAATGAGTAGATACGTATTTAAACGTTTCTGGATATTATACCCCTAAGGTGGTGAATTAGGGGTTGCAAGATTGCATGGAAGTCTGTCATTTGTTGAGTTAGAAACATAAAATATTATCTTTGGGTTACTTATTAAAAACGAGTAGATACATATTTAAACGTTTCTGGGTATTCTACCCCTAAGGGGAGAAATATATAGGCATTGGCATTTCATATATTAGTTAGTTTGGAAGTCCATAATTTTTTAATTAAGCAGCCTGATAACTTTCGGCTTTATGTCTCTGATTATAAATAGACGAATACTTATATCAGCATTTACGCAAATTCTGTTCCCAAAGGGGATGAAATATGGGTCAAATGTTTGTATGAAAGTTCTTTTAAATGGGCTATTGATCAAAAATAAATAAATAGGTTTAAAACATGAATAAATTACTAATACATACTTTTACACAGTTTTAATTAAATACATATAACAAACTTCCACGCGGGCAAAGCCGCGGGCAACAGCTAGTATTTATATATTAGTATAGATTATTACATTATATTGGGATCGATCTGTTATCACAGACAGGACTATTGTTGCCAATAAGCCTGATATTGTGTTGATAGATCGATTGGAGCGCCGCGCAATGATTGTTGACATCGCCGTTCCTCATGACGAGAATCTTGTGAAAGTTGAAAAAGAGAAACAAATAAAATATTTGGATTTATCTCACGAGATTGTCGATATGTGGAATGTTGATTCGGTTATCATTGTTTCGATAGTCATATCTGCTCACGGATTAATTGCCAATTTATCTTTTAGGATTCACAGTGTGAATGTGTGTGTGTGTGTGTGTGTGTGTGTGTGTGTGTGTGTGTGTGTGTGTGTGTGTGTGTGTGTGTGTGTGTGTGTGTGTGTGTGTGTGGGTGTGGGTGTGTGTGTGTGTGTGTGTGTGTGTGTGTGTGTGTGTGTGTGTGTGCGTGCGTGCGTGCGTGCCTGCGTGCATGGGTGTGTGAGAGTGTGTGTGTGTGTGTGTGTGTGTATATATGTATGTAAATTCAATAACCCATCAAATTATTGATTTTAAAAGCTGTTCTGTGTCCGTGTAATTGAGGCCGGACATAAAGTCTTTAACTTTAATGTTAACCTGGTCCTTTGTGCACAGCCGCAGATTGCACTTTTTGACTATTTTGTTATAAAAGTAGGGAAACATATAATTAGGAAACCTTTTTGCGAAACTCGTTCTACATTTTGTAGCAGTGAGCTTAAATACTCTTGCATTCACCTTAGTATCGTAATCAGTGGAACCCAATACCACGTTGTGCAAGTAGGGGACCGCATTTACTATGTACGGCTGTCGAATACTCAAGAGATCAGCAGCTTTATATACTTCCACTGTTGGAAACCTAATTGATGTTTTAAGCATTACTTTAAGTATTGACCTCTGGGCTCTCTCCAATTGCATCAGGTGATGAAGCTGTTTCTCCCCAAACGCTTAAGCAATACGTTAGGATCAGGGGCGGTTCCAGCCATGAATTTTGGGGGGGGGTCACTAAGTCGAGTAAATTAGACTTTATTGCACAATATTGAATGTTATTGCACGCATTAGAAACAAATCGATATGTATTGTTTTTAGTAGTAAGTCTATTGAGATGACAATATTTAAGACGTCTGGGACAATCTCTTAATGAACAGTTAGAGGACCTAGCTCTGTGGGGAAGGTGGGGGTAGGGGTAGGGGGGACACGAAGTGTGTGTATAGGACTCCGGACAAATCAGTCTATCTTCTAAACCGGGCCTAACTCGGCTGACAAGAGGAGCTCCAGAAACGCATCATCGGCATCTTGTGTGCACAAGTGTGGTACATCCCAGGGTAATTAGATTCACCGCCGTAGCAGGTCGCTACTGAACCTCTCATAGCTCTACGCAGTAAGAGTCGGAACACCGACCTGTCTTAGACGACATCCCCCGGCTGCACCTAGGTATCACCGGTCTCGGGTCGTTTGCAGTGACCAGATTTCCCCTGGATGTGGCCACAACGACCCTTAACCGACGATTGGGGAGCTAGCGGCTTCTACCACGCCCTCTTCGTCGCCTCTTCCAATGATGGCATTATGCCGTAACCACACGTCCGATTCTGTTCAGATATTCACCGAAGCAACCGTACCCGGTGAGCATCTGAGTGACTCTTACTTTTAGTCTCTACTTTATGTACTGGCTCACCTGACCTTCAATGTCATCCACCCGGAGGCATGAGCTGGATGGTTCTTGGCACTTACATCTCACTCTTACAACTTACGAGTCTTATGCACAACACAAGCTCCTCGGCGAGCAGAAGCACCTCCTCGAAGCGTTACCCTCTAGCCTGTATTATTGTATCGTCTACATAGCAGATGACACTGATACCGGAGGCAGACTATTGCGAAGGCCCGCATCGTATGCGAGGTTCCATAACAATGGGCCCTATATAGAGCTCTGGGGAACCCCACAACACACCTCCCTCCGATTTGCCACCCCGTTCAGATCGACAAACTTTACTGCCTTGTCGCGCAGATAGGCCTCTATGACGGCATGCAGGTGAGGCGGCACCGCGTGATATTCAAAGGCCGCCCTGATAGCGCGCCAAAGAATGCTGAAAGCGTAAACGATATCAAGGCTAACTGTCAACACGACCCTCCCGATCACAGGTACCCGCTGATACGGTCAGAGATTACTCTTTCAAAGAGTTTCCCCGTTTCGTTCAGGCAAGTTGGAACGCAAAGATAACAACTGCACCTTACTTTTTGAGGAGCAGCAGTCTCGCTTCTTTTCAGTCGAGGGGGGAGATACCGAGGCCGAAACACTGAGTAAAAATTTGCCTCAGTTTATCTCCTACACCGACCTGGAATACTATCAGGTCCAGGAGCGGTGATGCGGGAAGCCAGTCTCCATTTGGCTCGATCTAGCTCTCCCTCCAATGCCTCACATATGACGGACCAGAGATCCAATAGCACTCTTCCTAGGAACTTTGGTCCAGACTAGTAGTGTCATCTGAGTCTTTATGGTAGAGCAAGCCTGAATCACGACTGTCTTGGAGGGCAAAGTTTTGTTATCCACATTATGTTACAGTTTTAATTTATAGGTGTTAAACAATTCCTATCCTTTGATTTCTTATGTCGATTGAACTATTATGGAAACTGAGGAGAAAAAAATAAGGTTAAAAAAAATTTGATGTGTACGATTTTGGGGGGGGTCATGACCCCTGTGACCCCCCCCTTGGAACCGCGCCTGGTTAGGATGGACTGGCAGAGTGATACTTACACGGTTTTAAGCAATTCAATGTTGGCGACATCTTTAAGTTCTTTCATTACATAAATGAGTTTTCTACATGTCGCCGATAGGGCAGCTATGTGTACAATAAAAGTTATTTTCTCGTCAATCACAACACCAAGATATTTTATAGATTTAGTTCGTAGTGTTTCACCGCAGTCGCAGTATATGTTTGTAGTAGCTTGCTGAGGCTACTATATGGATATGGACCTTATTAATTTTTTTTATGGACTAGGTTGCTAGGCTCTCCCACGCTATGGAATTGCGACCATAAACACCCTGATACGACATATATGTAAATTAAATAACAAATAGTGCTGAATCTGCAAATACTATTAACTTTTGGCTGGCTTACAGCTGGCGCTTTGACACATACCTATCGTACGCACATCGTACATGTATACGTAAACACGAACTCTATGTGGGATAGTGAGACGGTGGCATGGCGCCGGCGCCTGCGCAGCTCCCGACTTACTCGTACTTCCAGCGTGGCATGTCGTCTACGTCAACATGCATATGTATGTATGATAAACTAAGTTTCGTCAGCACACGTACCTACCGTTCACACATATGTACAGTGAACAGGAAGACATCGTTCCCTCTGTGTCAAGGTTCTCGTTGAACATGTTCGCTGTTCTGGCTTCAATCTTAATACGTTATTGTCTAAACATGCTTTATATTCCCGGTACTTGACGGTCGAACGCGGAAGGAAGTTTCTAGTGAACAGCACCTTGGTTAAATTAAAATTAGGCACGTATAAAAACTTATTTTAAATACAAATAAAAATGGACTGTAGTTTCATAATAGCAAGTTTATCTATCCTGGAAACAATACTTAGCATTATAAGCATTCGAAAATTCTATCTGGTCATGATGCTGAAATTTAACACATGTTGAAGATAGTGGAAAATGGCGTGTATCATCTGTTCTTATCTGGAACGGGAAAAAGTCCAAAAGTTTTATATTTAATACCCTCAAAGATTATCAGACGCCGCTCATTGACCTTGCAACTAGCACTAGCGTTACGAGTGCGATGATGCTCTTTCAGACCTTTCCCAGAACCAGAAGAGGGGGAGGGAGGGGGAGTGAGGCAAGATTAATCAGGTTTGTAACTTCAATGAAAAAGGAACAGATAGCCGCTTTTCTGCGAGGTTATCGTATCACTTCAGTTGATTCAGTCTTGTCTCCGCTTAGCTTGAATGTCCGCTGCATGAACTCGTTCTTAAAATGATGTAAGTTTATAAATAGTTCATAATTAATGGAATTTTGAAATGAAAATAAAAACAATTAATTGAGAACTTCCTTTTTTTTAAAACCGGTGAATGAAAATAATATTAATCATCACGAATGTTAATTGTTTAATTTTAACAATTATTTTTACGGGAATTAACGCGATCACTTATTAAAAGGTATTACATACCTCTGATTTGCCTGATGTTTCGACTAGGTTGCACTGGCCGTTGGGACAGGC
This sequence comes from Spilosoma lubricipeda, assembly GCA_905220595.1. Classification (NCBI taxonomy): domain Eukaryota; kingdom Metazoa; phylum Arthropoda; class Insecta; order Lepidoptera; family Erebidae; genus Spilosoma; species Spilosoma lubricipeda. The sequence goes on from HG992278.1 coordinate 277,287, forward strand.
TGACTGGGTCAGCGGCGCATGCCCTCCGTCGTCGAATCCGTGAAGCAGAAGGTTTTTCGTCCACTCGCACATTTTCGATTTTATTCATAAATTTGTTTCGCCATGTACCGTCACATACCACACTAACAGTGTCCCTATTCTGTAAGCAAACCGATGTACTCCTATTCTGGTGTTTTTCCGACTGCGCAGAGAAGCGAGGTGGTATGTTTTTCAATACTGGTTTCCACGCTGTAGATAATTTAAATCCATCTTCCCGATTGAAAGTTTTATGTTTTTTAATATCAATCGCTTCACGTACAACTCTTGAGTAAAAGTGACGTTCGGTGGAGAGGACTTGTGTGCGGTGAAATTCAATCCAGTGGTTGATGCCCGCATCGAGTGCATGTTCTGCAATCGCTGATTTGCTCGTCTGTCGGTTCTTCACAGCAGCGATATGTTCTTTGACCCTTTCAGCAATAGTCCGCTTCGTTTGGCCTATATACGAACTTCTGCAGCTGCAGTCTATTTTATAAACACCCGGAGTTTGTAGTGGCAATATATCCTTCGGTATGCCGACGATGTTGTGAACCTTTATGCCTGGTGTGTATACCGTCGGAATTGAGTATTTCTTTAACACGGACCCGATCTTATCCGTAACTCCCTTGACATAAAGCATATAGGCGGGTTGCCTGTTCACTTCTGGATACTTGTGTCTTATTTTTGGTTGCTTCCGTCCTCAATTCACTTGATATCCGTTACCTTTGAGTACCTCCTGAACATGTTCTAGCTCCCGTTCTAAATGTTCAGGGTCACAGACATCGTAAGCTCTGCTCTTGAGTGAAGTTATAACTGATTGCAATTGCCGGGGATGATGATGAGACGTGGCGTGTAGGTATCTATCTGTATGAGCAGGCTTTTTTTTTTTTTTTTTTTTTATGTTTGACCCTGTGAAAATGACTCTACTCTGCCTGATGGAAAGCATGAGTAGAATCCAAGAGTGGTGGTCACCATACTGCGAAAGCAGATAATGCAACAATGCAGCATGATGACCCACACCATGGCGGGCTAGTGATGCTACTGCATCATAGGGCCTCCGGTCTCGCACTCACCAACGAAACACGACAGCATGATCGCTGTCATTTTACGTTGATTTCCTGTGCGAGGGTAGTACCGCCCCGGTCGAGCCGGCCCGTTCGTGCTGAAATCAGCGTGGCTCTACTACCTTGAGGCTTACGGTACACACAGTGTGACAAGGACCCATCTGATCTCACGGTTACTTCATTTATTTTTTAATTCTTCACGTTAGTTTAATTTCATCACTGAAATTTCAAATAGTTATATCAGTACGAGTACGAGTGTATGTCATCTCAGTCAAATAATTATATCTACTTCAACCAATCGCCGTCCACTGCTGAACGTAGGTCTCCCCCAAGGAGCGCCAACCATCCCGGTCTTGGGCAGTCCGCATGCATCCGCCGCCAGCCACCTTCTTTAAATCGTCAGTCCACCGTGCCGCAGGGCGCCCTACACTACGTTTGCCTAATCGTGGTCTCCACTCAAGCACATTTCGGCACCACCGACCGTTGGTACGTCTAGAAACATGACCGGCCCATTTCCACTTCAGCGTGCTGATTCTCCATGCGATGTCGGTTACTCTAGTTTTCTGTCGAATAACTTCGTTTCGAATTCTATCAGACAGAGAAACACCCAACATAGCACGCTCCATCGCACGCTGAGCCACTTTAAATTTGTGGACCAGTCCAATGGTGAGTGTCCACGTCTCGGCTCCGCATGTCATCACGGGCAGGACGCACTGGTTAAAGACCTTAGTCTTCAATGATTGTGATATTGGCGACTCAAAGATGTGACGCAGCTTCCCGTACGCCGCCCAACCCAGACGATCCAGATATCAGTCCTTACTTACTCATCTCAGTCAAATAATTATATCAGTCCTTACTTACTTATCTCAGTCAAATAATTATATCAGTACTTACTTACTCATCTCAGTCAAAAAACGTCCTTTTTTTTACCAAACATTTACCTCCTCCAAGAGATGTCAAAAAGCATTTAACTAATATCTATAAATATAAAAGAGGAAGGTGACTGACTGACTGACATACTCAGAGATCAACGCACTGCCCAAACTGCTGAACCTGGAATCCTGATATTTTGCATGTAGGTTCTTTATATAACGTAAGTAAGCACTAAGCAAGGAATTTTTGAAATTCCATCCCTAAGGGGGTAAATCAGAGGATGAAAATTTGCGTGAGCGAAGCCGCGTGCAAAAGCTAGTTCCTAATAAAATCCCCTATGTGACATCTGTTATATAACTCTTACCTATTATATTATACTTAATATTTATTGAATAGAAAAAAATTGTATTCATAATTAGTCAGAATTACAAATTTCATACGTCATTCAACACGTCAAAATCAAGGCAAGTGGATGCGGGACTCGTTATGAGTTATGTAGTTTACATTGCAGCGTAATTATACGAGTATATATGATAATGTGTACACACACTCATCACAAGTACGTACACATACGCGTCAATACACACATTTCAGCGTGTTGGCGGTGAAACAATAACATGCACAATGACTATCAGTTTTACTTACTCGAACACACACATACACATGTTCATGTAAATTATGTTCTTTTCAACAAACCAATATGCCAACAAATTAACAATTTATGGCTTCGAACTTCGAAATTTAAAACATGTATTGTAATAGTTTACACCTTAACCTTATATACATAGTTACTTATTTCTATAAAACGATTACGATTACATAAGTAGCTAACTTATTCCTGGGTACCCTGACAACGCCATCTAGCGTGCGATAACGAAGTTCTATTTAAATAAACGTATTAGTAGAGATTAGTGAAGGACGCTAATCCACGAATCAGCGAGGCACCTTTGAGCAGTGCAGCGGCGAGTGGCGAGTGGCGACACCCGAGGCACACCGACTCCGGCGCGGCGGCAGCGCGCACCGCGCACCGCGACCCCGAACTACTCATTAACATTTAAATTTATGTCACCATTAACGATCCGTAAACACCGCTTTAGTCGAATCATTGTCTCATTTGAATTTTTTCAATGTAATGGAACTTGTATGAAATTTGTATTTATAATTATTATATTTACGAATGATAATTATGATCCTGGTACTTTATGGAATAGTGCGAATAAGTTTCATCAGGTGAGTTTGAAGAAAATAATCAGTAACGAACATAGTATTTATTGACACAGCGAAGACAGTGGCCGGTGTTTTCCTCAAGGCTTAACGCTGTTTGAATCTACTATGGGAATACATAAATAAGTATGCAGTTAAAACATTCCAAATATAATTAAAACTAACGAGTGATCGTGTCTCGACCTACACATTTAATAAAAGTAAAATATGAGTTTGAAAAAGAAAATTGTACTGTGAGGTCTTGCATGCGGTTTGAAATACGTTTAGTGAAAAAAAAACTTCTTTATATGACAGCGGAGTTGCTCGAATTAAATATAACAGACAAGTTTTTATATGTGTTTAATAAAAACACTGTTAGACAAATTGTTTTTTTTTGTTTGATTTGATTGTTTAGCTCTGAGAGTCTTGTCTGAGAGGATAGCGCCGTCGTAGGTGCTTTATTTGTTTACAATTTAGGTAAGCTAATGCTCATTAATTAAACCACAATATTTTTTTTATGTAATAGAGGGTAAAGGAGCTGACGTATCACCTGATGGTTAGCGATTACCGCCGCCCATGGACACCCGCAACACCAGAGGCGTCAGAAGTGTATTGCCATCCCTTGGAGGGTAGGGAGAGGGGTGTGGGGATGGGTTTGAGTATGAGCCTCCGGTATCCTCACGTACTCGATGAAACACAGCGCAAGCGTTATTGCACACCAGTTTTCTGTGAGGCCGTGGTATCACTTCTGTCAAGCCGGCCCATTCAAGCCGAAGCGTGGCTCTTCCACGGTCGGTAAACATGTAGTAAGCAAGTCTTGAGATACTGGTTCCTGCCATGACGCAAGAACGTCATTTTAAACGGCACTTTGAAGTTGTTGCCAATTGGTCTACTTCAAAAAAGATGAGGTTTGATTTTATTGGTAATCCATTCCTTATCCAAAAATAGCCAAGAACACAAGAGCTCTGCCGCTTATTTCGCGCGGTGGTAAGTTTTCCCGGTACTAGTTCTTGCTGGTCTGCTAACGAAGGATGAGTAGGAATAGCGTGGGATGCTTTGGTGGTTAACTATTGTGTTCAATGATCTCCTTCTAAAATGTGTTTAATGTACTGATTCTTTAAATACTAAACTATTATGATATCTATGATTAGATATATCTAAAATGAAAAGTGGAGGCATTCACGTCCGTACCATATCTTTCCTTCTCAGTTCGACAGAGACTCGTGATATCAAGATGTTTCAATACGATACTATTCCTTTTTTGTTTTTCTTTTAGTTTCTAATATCCACAATTTTACTACCTGTATTACTTGGAGACTGAAAAGTGTAGAATAACTGGTGGAAACTATCTTTTTAACTATCAAGACTATATTATTGATTTTTTCTAATTTAACGACGCCAGTTATTGTTGTGGTAACAGTATGGATATGGTACCAAAAACCTTTTTGATTCCTTGAAATAAATATCTCTCTTCAGCCCACTCTTCAGTCCACTTTTAAACAAAGTCAGTCCACTTTTAAACAAAGGCCTCCCTCAAAGAGCGCTAAGGATCCTGGTCTGGGGCAGTCCGCATCCATCCGCTGCCAGCTATTGTCTGCAAGAGTGGAGACAACGACTAGGTAAACCTAGTGATTAGATACACTAGAGTCGAAATTATAATCATGATCACTAATCGAAATAGTGGCACTTACAATTTACAAAATCTTGTTGCATTACAGCGTATCACGTGTGAAGCAAGATTTAGGCAAACGGCAGAGATGTCGCAGCTTCCTGGTCAATAAACAAGGTAATTTAGTTGCGCGTAGCGAGACCGGCGCCGCAGATGTTATGAATATTGAGCTGGCCAACATTAGACATCAACGCGCGAACGCACTTGCAAGCCTCGACGAAGCCTCCCACATACCGGCACTATATCACTGCGACACCTGCTAGGGTTGCTTTGAAATATTCTTTCAATATTTTGTTCAGATAGTGTAAAATATGAAATTTACTACAATAATAGTCGAGTCATTATCACACACGATGCGAGTTGAACAGTTGGAAGTAATTCTCGAGCAACTTGTACGAATATTAGAAATGTAAAGGAAATGTTATAATATTTTTTATTATGTCACCTCTAAATGTAAACAAAATAACTACAATTACAGTTTTAACAAAAATAAAACGGACTTTAAGGTTCAACTCGATTTCTCTTAGATGCCATCATCAGATATTAATGTCCTTATCATGATACCATCGTTGGAACATCTACTTTCCATTAAAAAAAGAATCATCAAAATCGGTTCATAAACGACGAAGTTATACGCGAACACATATAAAAACAAAAAAATGTATATGTATACGTTCGAATTGAGAAACCCTCTCCTTTTTTTGAAGTCGGTTCAAAAGTAAGTCAGTGACTTGACACTTGAACAAACACTGTTAATGTGTTTGTATCATTAAAGACTGCGTTTGGGCCCCTCCGCTATATGATACATACTCGTATTAGATGTTCGATAGTTGTATTGTGTTATATGGAGTCAGCGTGGTACAGTTAACCTAAATCTCCTTTCGAAGGAGAGGCATTTGTCCAGCAGTGGACTATTAAGAGCTGAAGATGATGATATAGATAGGATATACAGAATGACATGTTTCACCTGCAGTTTGTAAGATTAAATCTACGGAACGATGTCGGGTATCTAAGGAAGCTGAATTTAACTACGAACCACTTTACTTGGCCTTGTTTAAATGCTGAGTGTCATCAATTTACTTGAACTTGTACATATGTCTCGTTAGTTTGACCAATTAACGAGTTCTCGAAAGTTTATTAATGTAAGTCATTCTGATTTTGTATTCCCTACTAGTTGACCTTATGCATTATTTTAATTATATCCTTAATCCTACTAATCCCATCACACTTCACATCACACTAATATATAAAGGCGAAAGTTTGTGAGTGTGTATGTTTGTTACTTCTTCACGCAAAAACTACCGAATGGATTTGAATGAAACTTTACATTAATATAGCTTATACATCAGAATAACACATAGGCTACTATTTGCCGCGATAACCAACATACACGCGGGCGGAGCCGCGGGCAACAATTAGTACAATATAAAACTATGTTGTATCAACACTTAGCTGATTATTAAAAACCTTCGCAAGTCTTTTAAACTATTTTGAAAAAAAATTAATACGGTTTTTTTTGTACGAGCAGCATTCAAACATGATGTGTAGACATTTAATAAAAAACTGATATGTCACAAGCAGTAAATTGTCTGTTTAGGACGTTTTTAAATATGTGCATTTATATTTATTTTAATGGATTTACATTAATTTGAATGAAAATAAGTCAGATTTAGTTTAATAGTAGTAATAAGAAATCGGATGTGATCTACTCTTGATCTCACTTGAGCCGTAAAAGTATTCTCGTGACTCGTAGTAAAGTAGCATTTAAACATCGACTATAATGTGATTATTTGGTTTTGTAACCGAATATTGAAAAATGTGAAAATCGGTGTTCTATTAGTCTTAGTGATACTTTGATGTAGATGTAACGTAATTCGTATTCTCATCTCTGTTCACACGTCAAGTTTGAGCTCGAGTATTGATCAACAGTAGAATGTGATGTTTTAACGTTTACTTTAACATAACACTAGAATTTTTTTTGGTGCATACAGATAACCAGGTGAAACACCCCGCGCACTGTAGGTATACTGTTGATAATGAAACGTAAAAGTATTCTCGTGACTCGTAGTAAAGTAGCATTTAAACATCGACTATAATGTGATTATTTGGTTTTGTAACCGAATATTGAAAAATGTGAAAATCGGTGTTCTATTAGTCTTAGTGATACTTTGATGTAGATGTAACGTAATTCGTATTCTCATCTCTGTTCACACGTCAAGTTTGAGCTCGAGTATTGATCAACAGTAGAATGTGATGTTTTAACGTTTACTTTAACATAACACTAGAATTTTTTTTGGTGCATACAGATAACCAGGTGAAACACCCCGCGCACTGTAGGTATACTGTTGATAATGAAACGTAAAAGTATTCTCGTGACTCGTAGTAAAGTAGCATTTAAACATCGACTATAATGTGATTATTTGGTTTTGTAACCGAATATTGAAAAATGTGAAAATCGGTGTTCTATTAGTCTTAGTGATACTTTGATGTAGATGTAACGTAATTCGTATTCTCATCTCTGTTCACACGTCAAGTTTGAGCTCGAGTATTGATCAACAGTAGAATGTGATGTTTTAACGTTTACTTTAACATAACACTAGAATTTTTTTTGGTGCATACAGATAACCAGGTGAAACACCCCGCGCACTGTAGGTATACTGTTGATAATGAAACGTAAAAGTATTCTCGTGACTCGTAGTAAAGTAGCATTTAAACATCGACTATAATGTGATTATTTGGTTTTGTAACCGAATATTGAAAAATGTGAAAATCGGTGTTCTATTAGTCTTAGTGATACTTTGATGTAGATGTAACGTAATTCGTATTCTCATCTCTGTTCACACGTCAAGTTTGAGCTCGAGTATTGATCAACAGTAGAATGTGATGTTTTAACGTTTACTTTAACATAACACTAGAATTTTTTTTGGTGCATACAGATAACCAGGTGAAACACCCCGCGCACTGTAGGTATACTGTTGATAATGAAACGTAAAAGTATTCTCGTGACTCGTAGTAAAGTAGCATTTAAACATCGACTATAATGTGATTATTTGGTTTTGTAACCGAATATTGAAAAATGTGAAAATCGGTGTTCTATTAGTCTTAGTGATACTTTGATGTAGATGTAACGTAATTCGTATTCTCATCTCTGTTCACACGTCAAGTTTGAGCTCGAGTATTGATCAACAGTAGAATGTGATGTTTTAACGTTTACTTTAACATAACACTAGAATTTTTTTTGGTGCATACAGATAACCAGGTGAAACACCCCGCGCACTGTAGGTATACTGTTGATAATGAAACGTAAAAGTATTCTCGTGACTCGTAGTAAAGTAGCATTTAAACATCGACTATAATGTGATTATTTGGTTTTGTAACCGAATATTGAAAAATGTGAAAATCGGTGTTCTATTAGTCTTAGTGATACTTTGATGTAGATGTAACGTAATTCGTATTCTCATCTCTGTTCACACGTCAAGTTTGAGCTCGAGTATTGATCAACAGTAGAATGTGATGTTTTAACGTTTACTTTAACATAACACTAGAATTTTTTTTGGTGCATACAGATAACCAGGTGAAACACCCCGCGCACTGTAGGTATACTGTTGATAATGAAACGTAAAAGTATTCTCGTGACTCGTAGTAAAGTAGCATTTAAACATCGACTATAATGTGATTATTTGGTTTTGTAACCGAATATTGAAAAATGTGAAAATCGGTGTTCTATTAGTCTTAGTGATACTTTGATGTAGATGTAACGTAATTCGTATTCTCATCTCTGTTCACACGTCAAGTTTGAGCTCGAGTATTGATCAACAGTAGAATGTGATGTTTTAACGTTTACTTTAACATAACACTAGAATTTTTTTTGGTGCATACAGATAACCAGGTGAAACACCCCGCGCACTGTAGGTATACTGTTGATAATGAAACGTAAAAGTATTCTCGTGACTCGTAGTAAAGTAGCATTTAAACATCGACTATAATGTGATTATTTGGTTTTGTAACCGAATATTGAAAAATGTGAAAATCGGTGTTCTATTAGTCTTAGTGATACTTTGATGTAGATGTAACGTAATTCGTATTCTCATCTCTGTTCACACGTCAAGTTTGAGCTCGAGTATTGATCAACAGTAGAATGTGATGTTTTAACGTTTACTTTAACATAACACTAGAATTTTTTTTGGTGCATACAGATAACCAGGTGAAACACCCCGCGCACTGTAGGTATACTGTTGATAATGAAACGTAAAAGTATTCTCGTGACTCGTAGTAAAGTAGCATTTAAACATCGACTATAATGTGATTATTTGGTTTTGTAACCGAATATTGAAAAATGTGAAAATCGGTGTTCTATTAGTCTTAGTGATACTTTGATGTAGATGTAACGTAATTCGTATTCTCATCTCTGTTCACACGTCAAGTTTGAGCTCGAGTATTGATCAACAGTAGAATGTGATGTTTTAACGTTTACTTTAACATAACACTAGAATTTTTTTTGGTGCATACAGATAACCAGGTGAAACACCCCGCGCACTGTAGGTATACTGTTGATAATGAAACGTAAAAGTATTCTCGTGACTCGTAGTAAAGTAGCATTTAAACATCGACTATAATGTGATTGTGTGTGAAACAACTAGGCACTCATCTAACAATAAATAATGAAATCATAAGTATTGTAGACTCGACAGTATTCTTAGGAATTACATTAGACAGTAAACTTCAATGGGGAGCCCAGATAGATAGCCTTGCGGGTAGACTTAGTTCGGCAGCTTATGCGGTTTGGAAGGTACGTCAGCTCACTGATACGGACACAGCTAGGTTAGTTTATTTTAGCTACTTTCACAGCGTCATGTCCTATGGCATATTACTCTGGGGCAAGGCGGCTGAAATTGAAACGATTTTTATTCTACAAAAACGAGCCATCCGCTCAATATACAATTTAGGTGCTAGAGTCTCTCTTCGAGAGTTGTTTAAAGAAATAGGTATTTTAACTGTTGCATCACAGTATATATTTGCAAATATTATGTATGTTAGGCACAACATTAATGACTTTAAGAAAAACAGTGATGTACACAATATTAATACAAGAAACAAATCTAAACTCGTTGGTACCTATCATCGTTTACATAAAGTACACAACTCATTCGAAGGTCTTGGTATACGTTTTTATAATAGAATTCCTATACATGTAATCGACCTTCCTATAAATAAATTCAAGCTAATTATAAAAAATCACCTTATTAGGAAAGCCTACTATACGATCAACGACTATCTAAACGACAATCAGTCATGGGCTTAAGGTGTCATTAGATAGATACACACAAACTTCTTTGTTATATAACTAAGCTAAATATTAACAAACAATTGTTAGTTGAGGGTAATGCGTGGCGATTATCATGGTAATTTAATTAGTAGTGATTTTTATCAGTATCTCGACTATGGTCTGTCATGCTCACTAAAATATCATTGCTTGCGGTGTCGTCGTGGGGCGGGTCGTTTCTTTCCCTCTGATATGGCGAAGGAGACGATGGCTGGTCCATGCGTCATACTCGTGAACGGGTGCTGCTTGGGGTGATTGGTCGGCCTAGTCAGCGATGCTTTTGACATACTATTATTTTGGTTCGTTCAACTGCAACTGTAGCCTTTTAATCTAGTCACGAATTATTTTCAACAGCAGATTTTGCAACTGATTGTAAGTAGATGTGCACCTTGAATGATTTCTATGTTTAATAGACTAAAACCTTTAACGTTATCAATGAGTGATTTTTCTTTTCTTTTTTTTTTGTTTGAGCGTTAGATTTTGGAGCATTTTAATAAAAGGAAATTCAGGTGGCAACAGCTTGCATACTGTTTACCTTACATGTAATACTAACACTATTGTACCTGAAAATCTGACTTTGAAAAGAGTGGCCATGAGTTTCTTTGCCAGTATTCTTCTCATGAGGCTCTACGCATTTTGGAAACTGGAAGTTATAGATCGACACAGGCAGGCAGTAGATTTTGGTGTTTTCACCCAATTTACCTCGACAATACAGCACATGCTGTGGCGTCTGTTTGTGTCGATCTATGATTCTTAACTACAGCTTCAATTTAACGTTCATAAATGTCACTTAGTGTCTTAATTGAATAAATGATTTTGAATTTGAATTTGAATTTGAATTATTTGGTTTTGTAACCGAATATTGAAAAATGTGAAAATCGGTGTTCTATTAGTCTTAGTGATACTTTGATGTAGATGTAACGTAATTCGTATTCTCATCTCTGTTCACACGTCAAGTTTGAGCTCGAGTATTGATCAACAGTAGAATGTGATGTTTTAACGTTTACTTTAACATAACACTAGAATTTTTTTTGGTGCATACAGATAACCAGGTGAAACACCCCGCGCACTGTAGGTATACTGTTGATAATGAAACGTAAAAGTATTCTCGTGACTCGTAGTAAAGTAGCATTTAAACATCGACTATAATGTGATTATTTGGTTTTGTAACCGAATATTGAAAAATGTGAAAATCGGTGTTCTATTAGTCTTAGTGATACTTTGATGTAGATGTAACGTAATTCGTATTCTCATCTCTGTTCACACGTCAAGTTTGAGCTCGAGTATTGATCAACAGTAGAATGTGATGTTTTAACGTTTACTTTAACATAAAACTAGAATTTTTTTTGGTGCATACAGATAACCAGGTGAAACACCCCGCGCACTGTAGGTATACTGTTGATAATGAAACGTAAAAGTATTCTCGTGACTCGTAGTAAAGTAGCATTTAAACATCGACTATAATGTGATTATTTGGTTTTGTAACCGAATATTGAAAAATGTGAAAATCGGTGTTCTATTAGTCTTAGTGATACTTTGATGTAGATGTAACGTAATTCGTATTCTCATCTCTGTTCACACGTCAAGTTTGAGCTCGAGTATTGATCAACAGTAGAATGTGATGTTTTAACGTTTACTTTAACATAACACTAGAATTTTTTTTGGTGCATACAGATAACCAGGTGAAACACCCCGCGCACTGTAGGTATACTGTTGATAATGAAACGTAAAAGTATTCTCGTGACTCGTAGTAAAGTAGCATTTAAACATCGACTATAATGTGATTATTTGGTTTTGTAACCGAATATTGAAAAATGTGAAAATCGGTGTTCTATTAGTCTTAGTGATACTTTGATGTAGATGTAACGTAATTCGTATTCTCATCTCTGTTCACACGTCAAGTTTGAGCTCGAGTATTGATCAACAGTAGAATGTGATGTTTTAACGTTTACTTTAACATAACACTAGAATTTTTTTTGGTGCATACAGATAACCAGGTGAAACACCCCGCGCACTGTAGGTATACTGTTGATAATGAAACGTAAAAGTATTCTCGTGACTCGTAGTAAAGTAGCATTTAAACATCGACTATAATGTGATTATTTGGTTTTGTAACCGAATATTGAAAAATGTGAAAATCGGTGTTCTATTAGTCTTAGTGATACTTTGATGTAGATGTAACGTAATTCGTATTCTCATCTCTGTTCACACGTCAAGTTTGAGCTCGAGTATTGATCAACAGTAGAATGTGATGTTTTAACGTTTACTTTAACATAACACTAGAATTTTTTTTGGTGCATACAGATAACCAGGTGAAACACCCCGCGCACTGTAGGTATACTGTTGATAATGAAACGTAAAAGTATTCTCGTGACTCGTAGTAAAGTAGCATTTAAACATCGACTATAATGTGATTATTTGGTTTTGTAACCGAATATTGAAAAATGTGAAAATCGGTGTTCTATTAGTCTTAGTGATACTTTGATGTAGATGTAACGTAATTCGTATTCTCATCTCTGTTCACACGTCAAGTTTGAGCTCGAGTATTGATCAACAGTAGAATGTGATGTTTTAACGTTTACTTTAACATAACACTAGAATTTTTTTTGGTGCATACAGATAACCAGGTGAAACACCCCGCGCACTGTAGGTATACTGTTGATAATGAAACGTAAAAGTATTCTCGTGACTCGTAGTAAAGTAGCATTTAAACATCGACTATAATGTGATTATTTGGTTTTGTAACCGAATATTGAAAAATGTGAAAATCGGTGTTCTATTAGTCTTAGTGATACTTTGATGTAGATGTAACGTAATTCGTATTCTCATCTCTGTTCACACGTCAAGTTTGAGCTCGAGTATTGATCAACAGTAGAATGTGATGTTTTAACGTTTACTTTAACATAACACTAGAATTTTTTTTGGTGCATACAGATAACCAGGTGAAACACCCCGCGCACTGTAGGTATACTGTTGATAATGAAACGTAAAAGTATTCTCGTGACTCGTAGTAAAGTAGCATTTAAACATCGACTATAATGTGATTATTTGGTTTTGTAACCGAATATTGAAAAATGTGAAAATCGGTGTTCTATTAGTCTTAGTGATACTTTGATGTAGATGTAACGTAATTCGTATTCTCATCTCTGTTCACACGTCAAGTTTGAGCTCGAGTATTGATCAACAGTAGAATGTGATGTTTTAACGTTTACTTTAACATAACACTAGAATTTTTTTTGGTGCATACAGATAACCAGGTGAAACACCCCGCGCACTGTAGGTATACTGTTGATAATGAAACGTAAAAGTATTCTCGTGACTCGTAGTAAAGTAGCATTTAAACATCGACTATAATGTGATTATTTGGTTTTGTAACCGAATATTGAAAAATGTGAAAATCGGTGTTCTATTAGTCTTAGTGATACTTTGATGTAGATGTAACGTAATTCGTATTCTCATCTCTGTTCACACGTCAAGTTTGAGCTCGAGTATTGATCAACAGTAGAATGTGATGTTTTAACGTTTACTTTAACATAACACTAGAATTTTTTTTGGTGCATACAGATAACCAGGTGAAACACCCCGCGCACTGTAGGTATACTGTTGATAATGAAACAGTGAAAGTTCTGAACAAAACGTTTATATAAGTAAAAAAATCAGTGGCGTAATATTACACCAGTACAAAGTACGTAAGGCGAGATTGTTACGTTTTAATTTAATAAATCATTTCGTATAAAGTGAGTTATTTAATTAAAACCAAGAGAAAATTATGTAATATTCATAATTATGTACATTAAAACCTATTTGGAAACATTAAACTTCAGAAATCGATCCAGAACAGGTTTAAATAGAAAGTAATAAAAACGTTGAAAAATATTTTCAGCCAAAAACTACGTTACGCCAACATTCCCGAAGGGGTAGACACAGAAGAGTTTAACGCTCACATTTTGTCGGTTCAAATATTTATTCTCATTAGTAATTATAATACAATTCTCAATTTTGATGACTATAATTTAAAAAAAGATAACTAGACACCACATTTATGCAACACTGAATCAATATAAATACTATATACTAATTGATGATGAACGAAGTAAAAGTAAAACAATTACAAGAGGATGAATATGACTTTATTCATAGGAAGTATTTACATTTTCAAACATCCAGTTTCATTTTATTTCATACCCTACACGCAAAGGGATGTCGACTGTTTAAGAAAAACTCACTCTGAATAAATAAGAGAAAAATCGAATCAAATTGATAAATCGATTCAATGAATTAAAAAATAAATGTATTCTCGAATATACCGTTACATGGCAAGAGTGTATAAAGGCTTACAACACATTAAGTTTAATTAACGTAATTACAAATATATAATTATGGAACGCGACACACATTAAGATTTAAATCACATGAAATGTGTAAAGCAAAGCTCGGCCTCCTTATCTTCACTCGCAGTAGCCACGCGGCGATCGTTGCAAATGCTCATAATTATACATAAGTAGACGACGATTACGTTGGTGCCTGCAACTTGTTCTAAAGCCGACGGCGACGTTAATACACAAAGCTCGGACTAACGTCACTTGGCATCGGTTACTTTATGAAGCGTTCTGTTCACGTGAGACTGGACAGTATGGGTAGGAGAAACGAGAAGATAGAGAAAGACAGACATCATGCTGATCTACATATACGACGCATATAGCATGACCAGACAACATATAGTGCCATGTATGTGCCTTACAGTAACTTTGAAGTTTCCGGAAACATTTGGACTCGTTTTATAATTTTTAGAGATTTGTTCCTTCACTCTCATCATTCATCTCATCTCATGAAAGCTCCCCACGATATTTATAAGCCCTTAGCAGAATTACGCTAGCCGCTGGCAAAGGATAAATAATATAATAAATTAATATTTCAGCACCCCAGTTCTCGTAAGTATTTTAACGACATCATGCAAAACGAAAGCTCCAAGTATACGTGCAGCAGCGGGTGGTATCGGCAGATGGCTATCAGCGAGATGATCGGCGGTTTGACGGAGCCGGGGCCGGCCCGGCGCGCCGCGCCTCCTCCGGCGACGAGCGACGTACCGACAGCGACAGGTTGTGGCCAGTGAAAGCTCGACAGACACCCCTCAGTACAACAATATTAATTGACAATAATGTTACTCTTAATTACATATCAATTGCAATACTTACATATAATATTTTAATTATATTTGTCCTAAGCTAAGAGTAGCTGCATGCTCTAAGCATATCAATTTAACACTACGAGTATAAGTGGTACTTAAACTCATTATCCACCGCTTGCAAGGCCACGACCGACACCGAGGATCTTGTTACCTATCACGAAAATTTCAAAGTGACTTACTGCAACGGCTTCTGTGATAGGATTTATCTCTAGGATAGGAAGAAAGTTTAATGTTAGATGATGGCTTTGTATCTACTACTATGTAAGTAGAAAGTTATAACAGGTTTAGTAAGAGACAGCACTCAGCACACCGAAATAGAAACTGATTTACATATTCGTTAAGTAAACACCTTGAACACTTCATTGATAAAAATCTATTTTGTATACACTCAAACTTGTTCGGTTCATCTATTTATAACCTGATTGCAGTTATATTTCTGTAACTGCATAACTGCCCTTATATATGGCGTGCAAATGATACTTAACATCATACTGGCTACTTCTGGAAAGGCTAAGCTAAACAGACATGTTGCTATACACTGAGTTGTTTAAGTCTTCTTAGAAAGGACACATCCTATGGCTTCCTTAGTCGCCGAGTGAATAATAGTAATTCCGTACAGTATGTAATAAATCTGTAAAAAAATATGTTTGATTGATATACGTACAAATATCGTAAGCGTAACTGACTCATAGAAATCGATTGAGATAAATTTCTGGGTTGATATTTGTCAGCTTGTCACATTTCCATGTACTGAAACATTACTTTACATTGATAGATAAGAATTAAGGTATACTTATATATATGTATATCTAAAAATTCTTGTGGATTTATTCCCATGGATCTACAGGTTATTAAAGAATAACTGTCGTGGATAAGATAATGTATCTGTGTAATGTATGCTATGATTAGTTTATGTACTGAGTACACGTTCAACACACCTGCTGGTGGAGTTATATTTCAAGTATACTATTATTTTATTTTAGAAGTTTATAGAGATTACGGTTCCATACAATTCGTCTTATTTCGATATCTTCCTGCAAGCAGGTGCATGGATTTAAAAAGGAGTAAAAGAAACCATTAATTGGTTCCTAGAGAAGTAATTTTGAGCAACAGAATTACTTTATTTTATAGCCGATTTCTCAAAAATATATAATACTAACTGCGTAGGTACTGCAGATAGTTTGGTTATAAAAGTGTTCAAACAATCGATAATATAGAAAAGTGCTGGTGTAATGGCGAGTGGCCGCGGCCGGGGTGATCAGGTGAGCTCGCTGCGAGCTCCAACCGGTTCGACTCCCGCGACACTCACACCTCGTGCCACTTAACGGGATTTTAATGCATGGGAATCATTCCACTACAAATGCGTTGTATCTCTCAAAATTATTTCGGTCACGGTGATTATTATTGGTTCTTGTTTACCTTTCTAACGAAAACTTTAAATAGGTGTGTCATTATAAGGTTCAATAGAAGCGATGACAGCCGCGTGGTCTCAAACCAATAGTTCATGAGTCTTCTCTCCATGAGTCAATCTGTAATCAGAGAAGCATAAGAGTTATCTGATTCAACGCCTGCTAAATCAGATAACTCTTATGTTTGATTGTTTGTTCTTTTTATATTCTGTTTAAAAGAAAGCTGACCAAAGTTTTGGTTAGTTTTCTTTATAATATGGCTAGCCGCACACACGCATTAGTGTTGTCAATATGTAGTTTATTGATAGTATTTGCGTGTGTGCGGTACGTGGCCTGTACGTGGGCAACTATCAGTTAAGAATGCAAAATGCAAATCTAGTCCTGCAATAGATTTACACTTTACTTGTAATACCTTAACATCAATATATCAGGTTAATATATTACACGCTGGCGGGTGATGGAGTTTAGTACTTGGTGTCTGAAATGGTGATAGTCCTGTCACCAATGCTGATATGTTTAACTAACAATAGCTGTCTTATCTAAAGTCGATGTACAATAATTTTTATTCCCAACATTTGTTTGAAGTGTTTTTAAATTATCAGACTTTTTTTAAACATTAAATGTTGCCCAACTTAAACAAAACATCTAGGATGTTGTCCATTACAAAAGTATATTTAAACTTTGCGATCTTGTAATCTTCATAGGTACTATTCCGTACGAAATACTTTGTTAACCAGAAAATAACTAACGTGTGTATCTTACTTTATAACTAGCTGTCCCGGCAAACGTCGTTTTGCCATAACTACTAATAAATTAAAAATTCATTAAAAAAACATCGTCCAGCGGACAAAATTGTGAATCTAAACCATTCCATGGTCCAGTCGTTTGAGAGTAGTTCAGTGACATACACACTCACAGAAGAATTATATATATAAAGATATGCTAACATCGTTCCATAATTTTGGATAGGATACTTTCAATGAATGAACCCATTGACCCTAAAAGATATAAAACAGGAGAATTGTTTGAGTTTCTACGTTTTAAAAGGTCTTTAATATCTTAATATTGTTTTTACTAGGAGTTGCTTTTATCTAGGTGTACCGCGGACATATCGGACAAAACTGATTTGAGTGTTATCTAGGAATTGCCGAAAACTCGGTGCGCTTATCAAACACACTGTCTCTCTGTTTCATAGAACCAGAGGTGGGCAACATTATAAGGGCTTTCCTGCCGAAGTGTTGATCGCAGTGAGCTGTGACGGACGGACATAAACAGCGCTATCTTATCTGTGACTGCAATTGCCTTCCGCTCGCCACTCGCCACACAACGCAAGTAAACAATCAACCAATGTTTCCACGATAAGGCTTACACATATACGAATATACGTACATGTCACAACGAGGCAGCGACAAATCGTTTTAAAATTATTTTGCATGATCTTCTTCTGTCGCCTCATGACTAAGGTTTAACATTAATGAGTACCATTTTGAATTGTTTATATATAATAGAATAGTTCAATTTCTCACTTCGTTTCTTCTGCTGATGTCCTTGTTTCGAATTAAAACGGCCGGAGAACTATATTTTTGGTAAATACGTGTAATACACAACTGTGCGCTTTTCCAGGACCTTTCGGCCTCGCACAAAAAATCTATGGAATGAACGTTATTTCCAAACCAGTACCTTTAAACTAAACCTTCAAGAAAAGATCAAATTCCTTCTCAAAAGGCCGGCAACGCACTTATGACGCCTCTGATGTTACGGGTGTCCATAGGCGGCGGTAATTGCTTACCTTCAGGCGATACATCTGATCGTTGGCCTCCTATTTCATAAAAAAATACATATACGTATATTATTCACCCAATAGAAAACACCCAAACTCCGAAACAAATATTGGCACGGCTCTCAAACATTTGGTACGATCCAGGAAACGAACCCGAGACCTCAAGCACAGCAGTCGTATACACTATCAGTACTACCATCGCTGCTCCTCCGAGGCAATCATTATATTGGTTACATTACAGCAAACTTATGGTTTCAAATCTTGTATTTATAATCCACGCATATTTTTCAGAGTTAGTATCTCAAAGGAATTACAGCGTTTAATTTCTTTTAGTTTGATGTAGGTCCTATATGTCTTTTAGGTTACCAAACATGAGCAATTGTATTTTACATTTTTTACAGTAAAATTTTTGTAGGTATGTTCATTTGGCACCTATAACCTCACTTTTGATTAACTTCTGACAATATGTCTACAATTAATCCCTTGCTCGTCTGGTAGCAGCGATATCACAAACGAGTGTGTATCGCAACAGCGATGACCTTTGTCCTTGAGCAGGCGTCAGGTGCAAATGGATGGTCAATACACTAAAGGAGAAACTAGTTGCGTGCGCGCTGCAGCCTGCCTT
Source organism: Spilosoma lubricipeda (assembly GCA_905220595.1). Classification (NCBI taxonomy): domain Eukaryota; kingdom Metazoa; phylum Arthropoda; class Insecta; order Lepidoptera; family Erebidae; genus Spilosoma; species Spilosoma lubricipeda. The sequence continues at coordinate 296,436 of HG992278.1, forward strand.
GCTGCGATGAGCTGCGAGGTTGTACGGTGCGAGTGTTCTACACACGCAGGATGACTACGCCTTAGTTTCAAAAGTAAAAATAGCTTATATATTTTATACAACTGTGTTGTCCAACAAGGGTCTGGTATAGCGCGGTGGCCGCTAACATTTGATAATAGTACTAACGAAGACTTCCCGTCGACTACAGTGGCTCTAATGGAAACAATAATAATAATAAAACGTCTCACACGTTGCAGTCCGATGCCATTCGCCTGTGACACCCAAATCAACAAAAATTATATTAACGTGGTTGAAGTCAGAGTAAAAATTTCCTTAACTAATTGTCTACAAAACAATAATTTATTTCTTACTATAGCTGTGCCCGCTAAATCGTACACGTGATATTTGGATTTTCAAGTTATTTTTAATTTTTCACCGTTTAAACCTTCCCTGTACTATGATATGGTGTCCCTGTGATATGACAAACATTTCCAAACCAAAATCAGCTATATCGGCCTAGCAGTTCTCGAGTTTTAGCGAGACAAACGAACAGCAATTGATTTTTATATTTAAGATTGCTTATACACACAGACTGTTCTAGATGTCACCATAAAATTCCCTTCCTCTATTAGAACGCGCTTAAAGATCTGGCTTTTTGTTTTATTTGTAGTCTGTACAAATAGCTTTAAACAGGATTCTGAACTAAGAGAAGATACGCTCATTAAAAAGTAATTGAGGAATCTGTGGTTATCTACGGATTATAAGCTGTCTATTGATTCTGTTTGCCAAACTCCTGTCTCTTACGATTTTTTTGGAATTAAGCTTAAGTAATTGGGATCGAACTAATGGTGATGATATAGAAACTTTCGTTTCTAAAGGTTTCCCTGTATTGCGTTTTGTGGAATTGCTAACCGTTGTGTCAGTGAAAGAGGATAAGGTAGATAGTTGGAGAGCATTTTATTATGATTTTTTAAATAAAAATGTTACTTAATCCCAGGGCTAATTGAGCTGTATCATCAACAACTCATAACGTCCCACTGCTGGGCTCCTGTCTCCACTCAGAAGAGGGTTAAGGCCATACGTCCCCAAGCTGGCCAAGTGCGAGTTGGGGACTGGCAAGACAACGTTGTGGTTACGTAATCTTGTCGTTGGATGTTTTCGAGCCGCCCAACGGCCTCCAACTAAGCTTCACGACTGTTATCCTACGGTAACAGCGGGGACCGACTGCTTAACGTGACCGCCAAATCACGGAGGCGCTCATGGTATCATGCCACCAGCGGTCACTTATCCAGGTACTGACCGCGCCGTCGTTGCTTACCTTCGGTGATTGTTTCTAGTCACCTAGTTCAACTGGGCTATGAGCCCCTCGCCCTAATTGAGCTGTGTAGCTTGTAAATCTAGATAACACATATGTATTCAGTATATGTATGTGATTCAAAGAGTAGCGCGTTTCAAGAAATTAAAACCCATTCATGTTTACGATATTAGCATGTATTAATAAATCGTAAGAATGTACACAATTAATTACAAACATACAAAATCTATGTTTAGAAGTAGTCAGTGGTCATTCGTTTAACAGATCTCATAAATACTGTGCGATTGTCTCAGATAATGGGCGCCGTGGGATGGCGCCGGTATTGCCTCTGCCCGTGTGTGCAGTGCGGACGGCGGCGTGACATTTTGTTTGTTTGTGTCAGTTCAACGCCGATTCATTGTCTGTGACATTGTGACTTATTGCTGTTTGGCATGGGACTTTTTATGACATTAACTCATTGCATCAAGTACTAGCTTTTGCACGCGGCCTCGCTCACGCAGATTTTCACTCCCGGTTTCACACACAATTCAACCCCTAAGGGGGTATCCTTAGGGGTTGAATTCCCAAAATTCCTATCTTAGTGCTCACTCACGTTATATAAAGAACCTACATGCAAAATTTCAGGATTTTACGTTCAGCGGTTTGGGCTGTGCGTTGATCTCCGGGTATGTCAGTCAGTCAGTAATGCAGTCAGAGTGGCCGCGTTCTGGTCTGCTACGATCTGACTACACTGACACGAAACGTTTGCCGTCGAAACGCTAAGAAGAAGTCAGTCAGTCACCTTCCTCTTTTATATATATATGTCGGAGGAGTCGAGTTGATTGTTGTTTCTATGTATAACTTAATATTGTTTGTTTACATTTTAATTACTTTTAAAATTCTTATTTTTATTTTATTTGATTTGTTACATTTTTTTATAACTTAAAAACCTTACTAATATATTAAAAGTTGCAAATATTGTTATTTAAATACGACCAATCAGAGCAGAGCACGTGCTTCGAGCGGGGTCGAGGCGCCATTTTTACTTTAGGGAGGCAGACAGTTTCTGGAGACATAAAAGTGATAGCAACTGATCGAGTTGGATCTTTGAGAGTAAAGTAAGAAGGGTGTCCTGAACCCGCTGCTCATTCTTAACAGTTGATTTTTATTCCTAAATAATTGTGTGATAAAATTGTTAATTTAAATTAAAATTGTAAAAACTGTGATCATTGTTTTGTGCTCGCATTTTACCCTAATGACGCCCGCTAAGCCCACAACCACTAACGACGATGTCAACGACAATAATGCTTCTCCGACATATATATATATAGATTATCAACTCATTTTAAGTAAACCACATACCTGGTTATCAGTTTCAGCTCATATCTAGTTTCACCTCTTGTCCTCTTCACTTGTAACCAATTAAAACAAATTTCGTAATGTAAGTATAGTATTTAAGTAAAATTCATCACTCGGAGTGTTAGAAGTAATTACAGCTATTACATAAGTTGCTTTTTTTATATGAAGTAGAAACTAATGTTCAAAAAAGATAGAAAAACAAAAATAATGTAAAGCGAACAAAGCTAAGTAACGAATAAGTTATTTAAATTAACTGGTTATTTACAACACCACTTACTACAACAACTTGTTGTAGTAAGTTTTTAACTTACTACAACAAGTAACGAGATATTGTCTTCTGCCAAATCTCCAATCATCCAAAATTATATTTATTGGCTGGTGTTGGCCAGTTCAGTCGCGACTTTGCTACCTTCTACAGTTCGTCAGTCTATCTGGCTACGAGTTTCTTATTTCCTTTTCCATTTCCTTATTCTTAAACATGACTGCACGGTTCGTCTAGTGGTTTAAGCCGTCGTCACGCCACGGGTTCAAATCCCACATGGGACAAAAGTTTGTGTGATCCACAAATTGTTGTTCTGAGGCTGGGTGTTCTTTATGTCCGTTTCATGTTTGTTTGTAAAGTCCCCCGTGAGCATTCTCCAAGGGCTTTGATTCTTTTTAAAACTAGTGACTATTGTAAACTGTGTGTAAACCTCGAAAATGAGTAAAAGAGTAATCTTTTTCTGTAGGTACTTTAAATAAAGACGACACAATACTTTTTTTGTGTTAATAAAGTTAATTAAATTAAAAAATTCATCACCATGTATATGCCCGCCTCTGTTACCTTTACGTACTGTATACTTATTATTGCACTGATATAAACCATGTATCCTTCTTGTTCATAATATATTTTCTTGTTGATGTTGGATCATTTTAAGGGTAATGGGTTGAAAATACGCGTGTAAACACAAAACAACTAATTATGCGGTGCTTACCCTCGAACATGAACATCTATAATTAGTGGTTACTTAAAAAAGTTGCCAAAAATTCATAGCTTTGAGTATAATGTAATGTGCGGGTGGGACACCGGGAGTGGCCGCCACGCGCGGGCCTCGGCGGGGCTCTGCGCGGGGCGGGGAGGGTGTCATTTCACTAATTAACTCGTTGGGCGCGGCGCCACTCCATTACCGACTGTTTATTGTGACAATTATTCTACCTGTACCACCCCCGCACTATCGCACTTCGCCCCCTACCCCGGCACGCTCCAAACGGGCTCATCATTCACCAGCCCGCGCCGCGCCTACGTTTGCGCCTTCGATACAATTTCGTGACTTCAGCTATATCGGTTATAATTTGATAATTAAATAATAAATATTCTTATCTTTCTCTCTATACTAAGATCAAAAAACAATGTTTCATATTGTTGGAGAAACTGGATCGGCCCTTTCCCGATCACAATATGCGGACTCCTTCGGTAGCATAACACCCTCACAGAAGGAGACCGCGGCTTCCCATCCCTCATCACTCGACAGCATTGCTATCAATTCAGCGTGCTGGCTGGCACAACCCTGGACTTCGAGCCGTGCCAGTCAAGCGCGCAGAGCTTACGTATGCGCGTTTCGCTGTAGCATTCCTGGCTCATGGTCCGGCGCTGCCTCTTTGTGATTTGGACCGATAGAACGAATTTGGTCGTAGACCATCATGTCCATCTCGGCCACAATGTCGAAAGGGGGATACTCCCGCTGTCCGATGCCCGACCCGATGGCCCGATGCCATGCTGCGATGGTACGACACCCATGTAGAGGCAGTGAACTTCTTCCCGTGGTCCCCCCAGATTGGGCAGCACAACGATGTAACGCCCCTACTACCCCTACCACTCGTACTTGGGGTACTAATCGCCCGAAATACTTTTCGAAGCTCCACCGACTATCCAGAATGAGGCCTAGGTACTATATGTACTGGCCTACCTGGACTTTAGCGTCACCTACCCAAAGGCATGAGCTGGGTGGTTACTGGCGCTTTCGTAGGCCATGAAACCGTATCACCTCAGTTTTCTAAGGCTACCTTCAAGCTTAGCTCGCAGATCTTTTCGACAACACAGGCCACCTCCTCGGTCCCGGGTGTCATGAACATCTACAGTGGACTCAATGCCCTCAAATATACTGACTCCCAGTTCAATCTTCGAATTCAGCTCGTTTTGAAGGTTGCGGAGGTCTGATGCCAGTCGCTCCATGAAAAAACTGATTATCAGATAAAGACTAAAAGGGCGATAAGTCCTTACATTTCATAGTAAATACAATTTTTTATTACAGAATGAAAAATTGCAACATGAATATGAAAATTTATCACGCAACTAATCTATACAAATAAATAAAATAGGAGTGTCTGTTTATAATATTAAAATAACCGCTTTTTAATAAATGCATATATATGTATAAACGATACATGCACCAAAATAAAAAAAAAACAATTTTTGTATGTCTGTTCCGGGTAATTTCTGGAACGGCTGGACCCATTTTCGGTGCATAGATCACACCAACTTATTCGAAGTTTTAAATTAAAACATGTAGAAAATCCAATTTTTTTTTGATTTCATGCATTCATGGCATATTTTCGAGACATGTTCTGGATGGACTTACATATATTTGAAATAAAACAGCTCTGACAATAGATTGAAGGAAAACTTGTCACAAGCTCTGTTCCAAGAGGCACTAACCCCTATGGCAGGGTACTTTGGTAGACCAACACTTTATTTGTAAGGAGAGGCCCACGTAAAGCCGGCGCGGCGGTGGGTTGTTGGTGATGATAGTGGATGGTTTCATTTAAAATAATATCTTGTCATTATAAAATGTTTTAAGGCCATATCAAGTATCAGTGATTTGTTAGAAAGCCACACAATGGGCCGGCTCGACCGGAGTGATACCACGGCCTCACATAAAACCGGTGTGAAATAGCGCCTGCACTGTGTTTCACCGAGTGAGAGAGGATACCGGAGGCCCATACCCCAACCCTCCCCGAATCCTTTTCCCCATCCCCCAAAGGTCGGCAACGCACTTGTGACGCCTCTGGTGTTGCAGGTGTCTATGGGCGGTGGTGATACGATTGCTCGTTTTCCGTACTACATCATAAAAAAAAAAGCAAAAACAAACAATCGATTTTATGTTAGGTATGTCACCAATAGTTGAATGTAACCTCATAAACTTCAACAGTGAGTATAAAAATAATTTTAGTTCCAGTGAAACTTATAACATTTAAGTAAAAGCAAATCTCCGTTTTAACAAAACTGATATTCGCATCGCTAATATTATCAATGCCAATTGTAGTCATTAAAGTATAATGCTTATTTGTCAATATAACTCAATGCGATAAACAATATGTATATTTTGTATTATGCAACTACTTCCAAAAGGCTTAAGTATAGATATGTTTTATATAATTAGAATTACTAGTTATATGAAGAATTTAGAAATACACCTACTAATGAAACGAACGTATTTTCAGAATGTAGAAATGTTACAATTTTAATAATTATCGTGATTTATTATTTGTGTTCATTTGGGCAATTGGTTTTGATCTGAACTCAGTACCAAGTGTAACTATATATATATATGTGTGTGTGTGTGTACACCGGAACATCTGGTTTGAGTGGGCACCCGTTAAGTGTCCGTTTTTATTCGCTAATGTGAAGGCACGCGTTGTATTGTAGGGTTCGATGGCGAGTCGATGAACTTTGTTTATGTTTGCGCTCGCAATTATCGACAATCCGCCAATCCGCACTGCTCGTTAGAACCTCGTGGCTACTTCACACCGATTGTACAAGTATATAACAAATAAATATCTTTTATACGTCTTAGTGATGAGTAAACACAAGGATTGTCTCACAGTAAGCTGTTGAAAGCTAGAAATAAATCCCGTACCAACTCGTCTGGCCGACTAAGTGTGTGTTAAGTGAGCTAAAACTTCTTTTTGAAGAAGAGGCATTTTGTCTAGCAGTAGACTCATCTTCCTAGCCTTTATTATTCCCAACATTATTTGGGATCGGCTACTATGATTAGACAAGAGTATGATTAATGAAGAAACCTTTTTAAAACTAACCTCTTTTGTTATGCAATAAAGAGTCCCTTTCTATCTATTTCTTTTTAATTCATGTAGAAAATCCTATGAACTAAGGTCAAGTTTAAATTCAGGTTTATGTTTTGACATAAATAAGTTTGAACATAAGTTCATGTGGGAGATCGGTTTTTGTTTTTTTGAAAGACGGTCCCCATTTCATCTCATCCATATTTTAAATATTTTTTTACATTAATTTCATCACGATGAAGACTTAAAGACTTGAAGACTTATGATTTGAAGACTATAAACACTTGACATTGTCAGAAATAACTGATCCAAGAGATCCGGCTGATTGCCATTTCATCAAAAGTAGAAGAAGTTCATGTGAAATTCAGTAGTAAAGCTTCCTCCACATTAACAAGTCAAGTTAAATAAATAAAACTGATTTAATTTTTACTCAAGCCACTTGCTGTATACTCTGTTTAGTATCTTAATAAAATCTTTTCATAAAACTTTTTAAGGGCCCTCCATAAATTACGGCACACGTTAAATGGAGGGGGTCAACGAAGTGTGAGGTATGCGGACAAGGGCACTCGCTGCAGCTCGTTGTACCACATTATGATATAGTTCATTCGTTAATTAGTCTTGGTTTAATTAATTTTGCTTTACTAGCTTGCTTCATTTGATGTTCATACATTTCGTGCGGGGTGTAAAATTGCATAATATATGACTTCACATGAGAGGTATAGTGAATCTCATTAATCTGTATCAAATCTGTTACACTTTGTACACGTGGTCATAGGTGTCGTCGACAAACTAATTTTAATAAGATTACTGTGCCGTAGTTTATGAAATGCTCCTTATAGTTTTAAATGGTACTATTTAAAATTATTTAATACATTGTATACTTTTTTGTAGATTTGATGTTACGTCTGCGAAATGTGAAGAAGGGGTACTTACAGTAAATATGTTTTAATAATGTCATGAAACATTATCAATATCAATGACTTGAAAAATAAATGAAATTGCGTTTCTATCTTTGAGATGTTCTGTTACTTGTTACAGCTTAATATAAAATAGCCAAGATATTATTTATGTGCCAGGTGCTATCAGTAAAAACTGTTGGATGTAGACCAAGACCAATATATTTACACAAGTCGTTATCAGTATGTCAGCAAAATGTTACCACTGAAATTTTAATAATGCTTAACTATGAGTTTTGTAAGTTCCCAAGTTCGTTCCTTATTTTTTGTTATTTAAACTTTACCGTGCACTTATATAATTAACCAGTTACTTATACATTATTAATAAGCATAAAGCTAAATATAGCTATATAAGCATTTAGCTAATGACGAACAATGTACAAACAAGTAATCACAATCTACACATTTATTAAAAGTAATTAGAATGTGTTGTGCAGTGAAGACATATTGTCAGTTGATATTGGTAGTGACACATTGTGTGCTCGTGAACATATAGGTAGGTATCTATATATTATTATTGCAGTGATGGACAGCGCTGCGGCAGAATCACGCCGGGTCACGGGCTATCGTCGGAGGTGACCGCGCGATACCGACACGTGACAGCACTACAGCAGCATCCCCATTACTTGCTTATTTATGTCCGCGCCACCGAATAAATATTAACAATCATTGTGGAACGCGATATTGTAACGACCGCTGTCTATCGGGTAACAATAAACAGTTTCTTGCTCTAATTACATCTGGCGACATACGCGACCTATTTCGTACGCACACACTCGCGGTCCAGTGTGAGAATGGATGCGCGTGTGTGCGCGTACGTGTGTCAGTGTGCGTGCGCGGGTGATAAGAGGTCGCGCGATAACCCGGCTGAGGCCGCCGCCGATCACTCGGCAACTTGGCGTCCAACGAATTTGTTAATCGAGCGGACAGGGTCAGGAGGCTACGTAGTAGAGCTCATCCTGCGCTGCGTATTTATAGAGCGATCCTTGCCGATTGTGGGCGAGTGAGCTATTAGACACTAGTTAATGAGTGCGCCACTATGTGTGTCACATCACATGTGCGCGCTGAAGTGCCGCGCGGCCGCGCGGAGTCGACACGTGCTCGCGAACGCCTCCACACTCCACTGTTATTATTTAAAATATGAGCTCGTTATCGGTTAGCAAATAATTCTATAAATGTTGTTCAAGGAAAACAATCTAATATTTTATGAATGGGTACGCTATTGAACATAATAAATGTGAAGCGGATTAGAGAGAATGCCTTCGCGTTTACCACCGACGCGACGCTGCTTTGGTGACGGTGCAGCGGTGGCGACACACAATATTATAAGGAGTTTTTGCCTGAGAATAAAGCATTTCTTATTGGCAGACAGATACGAGTCAGAAAGATAAATATACTCAGCTATAATTCTATTCTGCTCGAATACCGGCTTCTTTGATACTCACTACGATGAAGTAACTCCATCTATGACAAAAGGTTGAACAAATAATTAAATGGCTGCACGCCTAGGTATGTGTGCGGTGTTAGCGCTGTACGTATCATTAGAGAAGGTCGAACGATAGCGAGTGATTACAATAAATAAGTCGACTTAGCTACCGCTGACACGATTGAGTGATAACGTAATGTAATACATATTTTATTGCGAGAAACTTGTAGCTACTTTCTGGAACATCAATGCCACTGTTGACCGATAGCATTCACTTACCGTAATACTATATACTGTTTGTGTATCCAGGACGCCAACCAATGTGCATGTACGTGTGTGTACATATAGGTGTGTGCGTGCATGTGTTTGTATTTGGCACCACGTGGCACTAGAGCGTTCCGCTGGTGGCGAGCTGGTACCGAACTGTCTGTGAGAATGGTGTCGGTCGACGCGCGCCCAAGAATTCATTACATTATGGCGTCGCGTGAATTTCTAATAGGAAATCGTTACTTCTTAAATTTATAGGCGGACAGAGCATAAAATAAAATAAATGTGGCGATGAAAAAATATCCATAATTAACATGTATTTGGGTTGTGGTATCTGTGGACGGGCGATTTGTGGCCTCCGTGAAATAATTCTTAGTTAGTAGGTACCCATCTATGCTTTCTTTATTAAGTAGAATAGAATGTTGGATGTGAACGAATGCTAAGTAACTGTAAATATTAATTAATGTTTTAATGGATGTTCGCACCGTTTGTTAATGATTAGTAAATTATATATATATCATTTGCTTTATGATAAGATTATTTAAGAAGCGACATTCACTACCGCTCATTTGTAATAGGTATTTGTTTTGTTGATTGTAATGTGGCCAGTGTGAGTTTAGTTCAAATATCCAATCATCATAATTATTAACAGCCTTTATTGTATATCCAGCGCTGGATAGAGTCGTCTCCTTATACTATATAATATACCTATGTAATTAGGAGTATTTCTAAATTTTTTTACGACATCGTAAAAAAATGTTATGCGATTACTTAATAACAAGGAAAAATAACAAATTTTTAGTTATTAAACGAATAAGCCGGTTAGTGGGTAGGTATTTGTTTAAGTTCCGTTGCTATAAATATTTTACAAACAGTTTATGAATCGTTATTATTATATTTGGCGGTGGTTTTTGTTAGTACACTTATCCGTTAAATAACATTTTTTTTTAAATTTCACTGATCTCAATTAAAATTGAATAATAGACAGAATTATTCAATTTAAATTGAGATCAGTGAAATATATTAGATTGAAAATAGTTTTGGCTGGTTTTTTCAAGGGCCAGATCAAGGCAAGGGCAAGATCAAGGTAGTAAAGCCACGCTGATTTCAGCACGAACGGGCCGGCTCGAACGGGGCGGTACTACCCTCGCACAGAAAATCAACGTAAAATGACAGCAATCATGCTGTCGTGTTTCGTTGGTGAGTGCGAGACCGGAGGCCCAATGATGCAGAAGCATCACTAGCCCGCCATGGTGTGGGTCACCATGCTGCATTAGTACATTGTCTGCATTCGCAGTATGGTGACCACCGCTCTTGGATTCTGCTTATGCTGTCCATCAGGCAGAGTAGAGTCATTTTGGCTGGGCCAAACATAAAAAAATAAAAAAATAAAAAAAGGGCCAGCCGCCTGCCTGGGATCAACCTTCTTCGGGTGTGATAATTTTCAGGCGGGATATCGCCGGTGTCGAATGTGAAAACGAGTCTGAGACTGCATTAGTTCAGAGAGACCTGCGTCGTATGCTCGTCCTGTAATAGAAGACGCCACTTGGACCTGGACTATTATCCAAATATGTTATCACTTCAAGCAATTTCAATGAATGAATTTCATTTGATATTTACCATTAATATTAAGAGTAAGAAGCAGAATCTGAATTAAGCTTATGCTTAACAGCTTTTGACTGTCTGCTACTGGAAGTAGAACTCACCTTCGAAAGCTTGGAAAGTTTTGCTCTGCTTGGTACCTATATCAAAACCGCTTCACGGGTTCGTATAAGATTCGTTTCGAGTTTTGTTTTTTATGTTTGACCCTGCCATAATGACCCTTTTCTGCCTGATGAAGAGCATAAGCAGAAATCAAGAGTGGTGGTCACCATAGTGTGAATGCAGACAATGCAACAATGCAGCAGTGATGCTTCTGCATCATTGCGCCTCCGGTCTCGCACTTACCAACGAAAGACGACAGCACGATCGCTGTCATTTTACGTTGCTTTTCTGTGCTCAGGTAGTACCGGCCCGGTGGAGCCGGCCCGTTCGTGCTGAAATCAGCATGGCTCTACTACCTTCTATTGGCAGTGCTGGGTAGTTCCCCCTTCATCGTTTCTTAAACCACCCACGGTATGGGTAGGGAGGTGACTCTGCGTAATCCTTATGTGTCAATACAGGGATTAAGAATATGTTAGAATTATAAAGAGAGGAAGGCAAACGAGCTGATAGTAAATAAATAACTTTCGACGGTCATTGACACAACTCAAAAGTCATAAGTGTAGTCGGTTTTGATCTATGGTACCCTCACTCTCTCTTGCTTCATCAGATGTAGTCGATGGTTTAGTCTTTAGAAGGACATTAGAGTCGTATCACTCTACTTTTCAACTATCTCGCTTGTACATATAAATAAATAAATAAATAAACAAATATTTCGGACATCTATCACACAAATCTAGTCCCAAGCTAAGCAGAGCTTGTATTATGGGGTACTAGACAACTGATACAAATACATATATACTTTTTTTTTTGTAAATACATACATATTATAGATAGAAAACACCCAAACTCCGAAACAAATATTTGCAGATCATACAAACATTTGATCCGACCCGGGAATCGAACCCGAGACCTCAAGAACAGCAGTCGCGTACGCTACCACTGCGCCATCGAGGCAATAGGCCATATATATGGGTAGCTTGCAAACCTCTTTGCGCCTATCTCTCTGAAACATTTCTATGTACGTTATGGTTGCCAGTAGGCCGCCCTTTGTAAGCACAATAAACAGTTTTCTATCTATCTATCGCTATCTTTTCATCGTTCATTGGATATCGGCTGACCGCGATCGACATGTTCCCGGAAGGCGAACTCATTTTGTGAATGGATGTCACCAGAGCGCGGCCGCGGGGTGCCTCGCCCAGGGCGCGCCGTGGTGGTGCGTGCGCCCGTTAATTATCCGCCAAGGGAATTAATTAGCGCACAATTAGATAACAGCAAGTGGAACTAGATACATTTTTTTTCTATTATTCATTATACATATATAGAGATGAAATAGGTATAAGGCGCTATAGTATGCCAAATTCTTTTGTAGTGTATGTCCCTCTGAAATTCCATCGGTTGATGCGTAAAATTAAACCCTGATTTGATACCTAGAATAATCTAGATAATGGAATCAAATTGCTGTGAAGTAATATTAACTCCTTGGAGAAAGTCATGAGGCCAACAAGTTCCTCACATATATGTCTGTCACGTGTACCACTACTGGTGGTAAACGACTCGTCATGTCGTGAAGTGTTAAGTGAACATCAGGCATAGTCGATGTTTATTGTCCTTTGTATACGTCTTTACATGTGATTTTTCCTGATGCACTCATTCGTAAGTAGTCCCATCACAAATGACTATAGTGAGTACTGAAGAACATGTGTGTCTGTGTCACAGAGTATGTGATCTGGTATGTTCGAAATATTTATTTATTGTTATTTCACTATCACTGTATAGTTAGGCGGTAGACGTGAATAGGTAGTAGAAATTTGATTATGTAATAACTAATTAATTAAAAATCGCTTTAATGGTGAGAAACGTGAAGAGTGAAGCTCTACGATATTGTCCGTGTGTGCGACGTGAATGTATCCAAAATACAATTAGTGAAAAGCCGCTTGTTATATTTGTTTGACGTGTCGGTCCGGACGTCCGGCGGGTCGCGCCCTCGCTCACCACGAGGGCCCGCCGCCGCTGCCGGCCCGTGGGGCACTCGCCACGCGACCCACAGGGGTGTGACACTTGACCCGTGACGTCATCGCAATATTCCCTAATACTGATTGATTTCAATAAAGACAATGTCGTTATTTGCATATGCTTAAGTTTTAATAACTTTACACCATTGACAATAACTTTGTAATCAGCGGTAACTCTATCTTATAAACAATTAAAATTTCGTCAAGTTGTTGTGATGTCAATTAAATATTTTTTCATATCATCAACACTATTTTCCCGCTTTTTTCTGAATTTAATTTGGGTATTATTCTTTCTGTGTAACATTTCGACTTGTCTAAGTTAAGTGAAATAGCCATTAGTTGATTTCTTTAACGGCTGACTCCCTGCCTGAAGCTCTTGGAAATTATTAGGAATATTGTTTTGAGATGAGTGTAATGAAGACAATACATTTGAGAAAGGAAGAGATAGGATGAAGGAAATATAGTGAAAGACACAACAGTTGTCCGAGGAGGCAACGTAAGAGGCTGACGCAACTGACTGTGAAGTGACTGCTCTAAGAGACCGTGCTCGTGTGTGCGTTAATCCCCACTTTCATTAGAGACACCACTTAGATATGGATATTAACTTTCATACCTAATTAAATAAAATTTAAAAATATCTCTTAATTAACCAACAACTGCTTCAACTATCGTTAAAGATTTATTTTAATAAAAAGCAAGTTGTGCATACGGTCACAATGGTACTTATTCAATTCCTTACAATAACCATTATAATGTGTGAATTCGCGATATTCCAGTAACACACAATATTTGCGTCGATATCGCGAAACACGCCAGCTAGTGTGAACAATATTATCGGTGTCGCAGGCGGCCATGAACTTGCCGATTCGATAAACCGAACACTGGTTATGTTAAATGCTCAAACTCTACTCGTCATAATAATAAAATAGTTTGGATTTGGAAGTCATATCGTTTACGTTACGTGCTCTTGTTGCTAAGAAAATTCACATGTACAGGTTGATCCGCTATCGCAGCGTCGAAGAAGTAAAGTATCCCTTGCATGCTGAACCATTCCCTGCAGCTCTGTTATCTAACAGCCATTATCGGCTGGTAACTTAGCGCGGGCATCACACCGCAAAATTACTTGTTTTACGCTTCCCGTACATTTCATATTTCTCATTCTCCAAACTAACAGAGGTGTTTTCGTTCCTTTATAGTACTAAGTCGGGTAGAAGTTCTAACCTTGTATTGTAACTAATCAAAAATTTAGAAATACATTTATGTATGACTAGCTGAATCCCGCGGTGTTATGCCGGTTAACGCCGCAAAGCTAATCCAAAAAAAGTAGCCTAAATTACTCCTTACATCATCAGCTATCAGTTACCTATCAATGTCTTGTCAAAATCGGTCCAGCCGTTCCATAGATTAAGCGGAACAAACAGACAGACCAAAACTGTAAAAAAAAAATTGCCATATGTATATGCATTTAGTAAAAAGCGTTAATATTACAAACAGATACTCCAATTTTATTTATTTGTATAGATTTCAACAGTATTCTCTATTTTTTATGGAATAGGGCGCAAACGAGCAGAGATATGATCTGATGGTAAACGATTACCGCCGCCTATGGACAACTACCAACCAACACCAGAGGCGTCACAAGTGCGTTGCAGGCCGTGGGGCATGGGGAGAGGGATGTGGGGAGGGGTTGGGGTATGGGCCTGCGGTATCGTCACTCACTCAGCGAAACACAGCGCAAGCGCAACTTCACATCGCTTTTCTGTGAGGCCGTGGTACGAAGCGTTGCTCTCCCACTATCAATTTTTTTTCATATTACTTACTGGTTCCGCCTAAATTCTGTAGGATGTGTAAAGCCTAAATTCTTGGAAAGAGACTCGAAATACAAGTGGTTAATGGACTGGAAGACGATAATGACGATGATCATATTTATACATTTCGCTGGTGTGACTTTTACGTTTGTGCTAAGTGTAGGTGTTTGCATAGTTTATGTGAAAATTTTGTACATTAGCACATTGTGCACACATTAGCTCTATTCTCTGTGGTATTTGGAAACTCACATATAGAATATACTGGTAAAATAGTTACACTTACTTTAAGAACCTCCTGTACATACGAATACTAAAAACTATGAGCCCACAAAATCCGTAGTGTATAAATTAGCATTAGAAATATCTTGTTATGAAAAACATGGACAATGTCTGCCGGCGGCGCGGCGTGGCGCGGGCGAGCACCTTAGCTCCTCGCTGATTTATCGGCCCGCTCTTGAACAGTCACTGAGCACACGCTTTTTATTAGACATATTCTATGTTACGTTACGCTTGCTGCTTATACTTCAGGCTTAGAACAGGCTGGCAGACGCAAGAATTGCTTAAAGGTAAGTTATAAATCTAATCATAGACGGCAAAAGTAAATTCGTTAGGAGCGCCGTAAAACGAGGTAGATTGATTTTGACTTAAACCTTAATATCCAACCAATAACAAACTGATGCTGTTTAATTATTGATGTATTAGAAAATCATTTAAAACTCTTTCAAGTCCGCTATCGATCCTAAGTTACAACCAATTTCCATCGTTACAGAAGCCGTGTAAAATTTCCATGACATTTTTGTTCTTGCAAGTTTTCTTTCAAAGATAAGGTTTTTCTTCACCTAAAGTAAGCAAGCTTCTGATATTTGACAAATTTCTCTAGACGCATTAGTTGTAATTGTAGTAAACATTTTAAAAACGACAATCATACCAAGTTACTGCTTAATACAGTAGAGCAGTTTATTTATGGCATGTAGTTAGTGACATTCGGCGGTTCTTATGAATACCTACTCATGGAAGCCAATAACTTCTAAGACTGCATGCATGGTGAAACTGGCCAATTGGCGTCCATTCAAAGTTGATGAATTCTATGAGGATGCGACGCGACCTGACAATTTATTATATTTTTATGAAACGATAGAAAGTTGATCCACAACGTGAAGTTTACTTTCTTAACCTAAAAATATCCATACATATGTATGGACTCGTAAAACTTTCCGTTACACTGGAGTTTGAAACGAATTTGGCGAGATATACCTACTTGTTATTTTTCACTCACCACATCTGGGGTTTACCGAGCTGCATTAACTCTAGTCCATCCCTTCGGTTATGAAATTGCACGAATTATTAAATTTGTAGCGTTTTCTAACTGCTGCCATCTTTAGGATATAGAAAACAATATAACTAATCTGCTTTAGAAAATGTTAAAGTGGAAACTATTTGTTATTCACACGAATATACTGTAATGTTATATACTTGATGTGTCTAGTGCAGTGTGCCTAAAACTATACTGCTCACTTCCTTAGTCGTAGTATATTAGATAAAACTGTAATTTGGAAAATCTTTTAAATACTACTGCCACATAACACATGCTTAGTATAAATTATATTAGGATTCTTCGTGTGAATAAGCGCGTGCAAGCTAAAGTTGCAATCATCCTGGAACAGTCTGACTAGTTTCTAGCGGTTTTTCTAATAAAAAGTAGGTAGACAATATTTAATTAACTGCGCATGAAGGGAAATGGGCCGTCGTAGATCAAATTTATGTTGATCATTAAACGATTACAAAACATGGTCATTATAATAAAGCGAAGATTAAAAGGGAGCGCGGCCACTATCCGTTTGTTGACCTCCGAATATGAAGTAGTGCGCTATGGGGCCCCAGCGGCCCACGTGACGGCCGGGGCTCGCCGCGCCGGGGATGGTTTATGCGCCCCATTTGTCGGCGAGTTACGAGACAGCGCCACACGTGAGCCGCGCCCTTCATTCGGTCACTAATAATGCTAATAACTGGACTTGGCACGTTGCACATCCAACCTGACACCATCGCGTGCTACAATTAATAACTCGGGTAGCCGCAAAGCGCCTCGGGAATAACCACATGTCGGTCATCCATGCCAGTCGAAGAACTTATACTTACTTATCTATTTATATTTCTATGTAGGTAATATATACTATAAATAAATTGACATTTAGTGAAACTCCAACTGGTCCCCCCTTCCCCCTTCCTCTACAGGACAACACGTGCCGGCCCACTGTCACCGTCACCGCTTCGGAGTGGTAGACATACGATTTCGTCCTCATCGCTTCGGTGTTTCCTTCCTGCGTCGAGCGGTCAAAACCTGGAACTCACTTCCAGCGCACGTGTTTCCCTCCCGCTATGATCCCGGGTCTTTTAAGCGGGGCGTAAGAAAGCATCTCACTAGGCGGCCATAGTGTAGGTCTCCATGCTGCAATGTCCTTATTCTCATTGAGGATGGTGACCACCACTCTTGGAATATGCTCATACTTTCCATCAGGTAGAGCAGAGACATTTTGGCGCAACGAAATATAAAAAACTAAGAACTCTTTTACATGAACTTGTGACTCAGTCTATTCTTGTCCCTATAACCTCAATCACTATAAAGTTAACAATCTAGTTTTACAACAAAGCTAAATCAAGAAAGAAGCTCAGTAGTGAGAGCTTTCATAGATAAATAACTACCTACCGGTCAGTTTTGTCTTCAACTTATTGGTATTGAGATATTTATTATGTCCTTTCACAGCACAAAGCGAAAACTTCTATCAACATAATTTTTAATTAATGTTTAAAAATCTATTTAGGATTGTGTAATTTGTGTAAGTAACGTACTAAATTAAATTTCAAAAAGCAATGAAAAAATTTTTTTTCTTTCTTTCTTTCAATAGATCAACTGGTCAACAATAAATATTTAGTCGAAATGAGAACCTTTCCTTTTAAGAAATTGGTTAAAGAAAATCGCATTAATAAGGTAAAAATAAGAAATATTTAAGAGCTGTTCTAATGGTATTCCAACATGTAGCGTGTGGCGCGGTGATGTTCCACAGGTCGCGAGCCCCAGCTACAGGTGGAGGGTGGAGCCACCCCCGGCCCCGGAAGGTGGCGCGGGGTGTGGGCCGCGGCCGTCGCTACGACACGATGCGATGGTACAATTTGAGATAGTAGTAGAGAACCCCTGCGGCCGCCACTAATGATGTCAGCTTGCACCCAACGTGTCAAGTGAGCTTTCGTGTATCGCACAACAAACAATAGTAAGTTTTCGCACTTTGAAAGTTCATAGTTTCTAGACTATATACTACTGACATTTTCCAATAGAAATACATTGAATACCAGTTATCGTGATTTTATTTTAATATTTTAAGAATGTTATGTCTCATTTAGAAGTTTTAAACCAAATTATGTACTGCTAAATCCAAGTGACCTATTTATAAATAAGTTTTACTACACATACTACACTGATGCTTCAATAAGATCTAGGGTATGCAGAGACTGATCACGTGAACTATCATAATTAATAGCTCACGCTTCTTCAGCGTTCTTCATCAGTACCTTCATACACAGCCGGTTTCAGGTATTTAGACGATACCTCTATTGTAATAAACACATGCAGTTCCGTAATAAGTAAAATGAAAGTGTCTCCAATATTCCAATAGATTGTTGACCCCTTTTAACAAATTATGTCAGCAAGTAGTGTTGAAATGCAATATTTTGATGAACGGAAAAAATAGAGTTCGTCATTTAAGGATTTCTAGATGTATTTATATGAGTATCACGTATAAGACTTTACAAGTAGGTACGTCATAAAACTGTGACAAAACTACAAATATCAATAAACTGGTAGTTGGGAAATAATTTTTAATTACAACAAACAGCGCTTCGTAACGGCGATAAACATTAGATACAAATCATAATACAGACATTTATATTCAAACTGTTCAATCTTTAATGAGTGTTTATAGGCACCGAGAAAGTAACGGTGGCACTCAATTAAATATTCCTATGTTTGGAATATCTGTAAATAGTGGAACGAAGATGTTCATCTATACAAATAAATAAAATTGGAGTGTCTGTTTGTAATATTAAAATAACAGCTTTTTAATCTATGCATATGTATGTATACACGATACATATACCAAAAATGTAGTTAAAAAAATTGTCTGTCTGTCTGTTTGTTCCGGGTAATCTCTTTAACGGCTTGACGAATTTTGACGGGACTTTCACTGGCAGATAGCTGATGATCCAGGAAGTAACTTAGGCTACTTTTTTTTAGACTAACTTTGCCCCGCGGCGTTACTCGCGGTACAACAATAACCGCGGGTAGCACCGCGGGGTTCAGTTAGTCAAATATATAATTTAACTTCACTAATTGATTATAAGATGCGATCGCAGCGTAGTGCCGACTGTCGTCTCTCAACAAGTACCGCATCTCTTACAAGTTAAGTCTGAGTTCTCTGTCACGCCACTCTAGTATTAGTAATAGTATGAGTATAACATTTAATAGCATCGTTCAGAAGAAAATGTAAACAATCAATCCATCCTCTCTCCGACATTGAATTAACCTTCACGACTTCACACGTGTGTATTTATAATGTGCCACACATTTATTAGTGGCAGTAATAAAACAAGATATACAAAAAACAATTTAAAGCAAACTGGAGTGAATATATTTCACGTATTTATAAACCTTTTTATTATCCACGTGTTTACGAACATTTAAATATTAATGCACTTGATGGTATTTATTGTATTTCGTTCCATTCAGTGTATGCCGTGTGCGGTGACGTAGAGGCGCGTAGGAGATTCGCGCGGTGCTTTAAAGGTGATTGATTACCTTATGCAGAACTATCCTAGTCCTATCCTACTAATTCCACTACTAACTACCAACATTCCACATCACTCTAAAAGAATCACTATCGCTCCTTTCCCTGAAAAGGAACTAAGTTCAGATTATATTTTGACACTAGCTGAACCCCGCGGTATTCCGCTAGAGTTAATGTTACCCGCGGTTATCGTCATACCACGAGTAACGCCGCGTGACAAAGTTAGTCTAAAAAAGTAGCCTGAGTTACTCCCTGGATCATCAGATACCTGCCAGTGAAAGTCCCGTCAAAATCGGTCCAGCCGTTCCAGAGATTTTTGGTATATGTATCGTGTATACATACATATGCATTTAGTAAAAAGCGGTCATTTTAATATTACAAACAGACACTCCAATTTTATTTATTTGTATAGATTAGTTCATCAATTTAATAGGTTATGTGTAGGCTTCAGAACAGGTGATTAACTCCAAAAGATTAATTCTAAATCTAAGGCCTAAGAATGTGTATCTCACTTTATATAACAAGTAATATGATGAGGAGGCTTTAGTATATGGTTAGCGCTTACCACAGTCTGAATGGTGATTTGCATGTTGTAAAACAGTAGAGTGCTACACGAGATACAGCGTGAGTTACAGATAGTGGTTCAGAAACAGGCTCGCTGTACTTGTTGATACTCCGTGTCGTTGTGTACGGGCCCAGTTAACTGCTTCATTAGCACCAAATAAACAAACTATTAAAGCTTAACCGCTGGTTGGCGCCGCCTCACGCTGCCCGTTCAAAATGTAACAATTGCTCTACTGGAATCGATTAAAAACAGTAGGGAGCTATTGTATTATTTTATTTTCTTAATCACGTAAGTATAATTAATGAAGTAACGTATAGTGATCTCTTATCCTTAGCCAAGTTCATTATTTAACCTCACAGAAAATCAGTGATAAGCTTTCGTTTCTTGTGGCCCCATAAATAAATAATTTCTAAACAAATTAAGTTGTAAAGAAATATTTTTAATGCTCATGTGGAATCACTAAATGACCTCAACCTTATATAGAAAGTTATCATGGCTGATGGGAAGGTACTCCGACCTCTCAGTTGATAATATGCTCTTCATATACTGCAGTATCTTAAAGCCAATCTGGTCCTACGGGCTACATATTTGGAGTAAAGCCAGTAAAAGCAGTATCATGCGCATGCAAAGGGCCCAGAACGGCATTTTTCGGGACATTGTCAATGCACCGTGGTTTACTAGAACATTGCCAACAATCGTTGAAGAAATCGAAACTTTTAAAACTAAATATACGCTAAAGCTTTTTAAAGAAAGTACTTTAAAACTGAAGAGTAAAATTATATTTTAATGGATCTGTCAGTGGTTAGATACTGTCAGCGTCCTCATGTAAAATCACCACTCAACAAATCCGATTATAGCCCTAGACGACTGATTGCGGCTAAAAAAAATATATGTGTGGAATCACTAGCTTAAGAAAATAATGGAAACAGGTTGATGCGCTTCAGATGTACAACGCCATCTGTCGAAACTTATAGTGTTACTTGCGGTTGTTGTTGTATCGCTACAACATCAACCACGGGAAACACCGCCAGCAACATAACTTTATTAATGTTTTATGATAAAAACGCCTCTAAATCTAATTAAATTAAATGAAAAAGTCTTTAGGAGTACGATGCTATAAAAATTACACAAAAATACCAAATTTTGTTGAAATGGCACCGTATTGAATGGCCACAGGAACAAAATGAAAAAAAAAGTGGACCCCATTTGTACACTGTTGTTAAAACTGACATAAAACAATGATTTTATTGCAGCCTGACGTCTGGACTACCTCCACTTACCCGATATCTATTATTATCGACAGACCCTGTATAAACACATAGTAAAATATTCGAAGACAATAACCTAAAAAAAGTAAATAACTTACAGTGAGTAAAATACTACATCGATATGTTTCAAAAGAAATCGTAGTGAGCTCTCCTCATTATATATGTACATAATATTTAAGTCGGTACATGATTACAATTCGTTCGAGTTCCTATACCTATTATATAAGACGCTAACGTCTGAGATGTTTTAATGACCTCGCCGAGTTAATAAGTAGAAAAAATGTTGACTAAACGGAAGCGAGGCCGCTGGCGAAAGCTCGATCACTACAAAAAGTAGACTTATAGCGTAACAATAAGAATAACTTAGTATTCTATTAAACAGAATAAGGTCTGTTAATTAGTTGTGGCTAAAGGCGGGTACTCTCTTGGCTCCGTGTGCTTCACCGACCACCACTGTTACATCATCGGTGTATATCAGTTGAACGCTATCTGAGAGATGAACCAAGCAACTTTTTGTCCCCGGTCGAGTGTTCCTATCAGTGACACATTGACATCACGTGCACTCGCCTCGTATGTTTGACTTGGTATTGCTTATTATTGAGCAAGTGCTGAAATAACGTACACATGGCACATATTAGTAGCAGGTTTGTCAGCGTGTCCGGTTCGTAATGTATAGTGGTTAGTATAGTACTAATAAACTGTTCATCTCAAGAGCTTTAAGAAAGAACTATTGGCCCAGTGGGACTTTACACACATAACCTTCTTATCTGTTGTTTTTGATATTAAATACAGTGTTTTTATTAAATGAGAAACCATTATTTCGCCTCCTTGGTATTGTAACTAGTAGGTGCTATCAGATTATGGTTTTAGTTAACCGTGACAGTACTATACTTGGCAACGATTAGATATCATCAAAAAATAGAAGATATCAGATTTGATAAAGATACATACAATTAGCAATCCTGTCATAAATGTTAAGATTGAAGATATTGCGTTTGTTAGAACCAATTAGTTACTTGTTTGATTTTTAACAGTAATAAGTAGTAAAACCTATCACATTTTATCCCAAACTAGACCGTCTACTATGGTAAACAAACTTTTAAATACAAATACATATTACACAACTGGGCTTTTGAGTTAAGTTTCCATTATCATTCAAATATATTAAAATCGATACGAGAAAATTACTAAACAATTTACATAGAATAAATTGCTGATGCAAAATTATCACAAATTTAAGTTAACATAAAAACACGTGTGTCGGTGCGTTACAAATGAGTGTGCACCTTGACTCAAGGCTATCTAGTTGAACTTTTAAATTGGTAATAAGGCTCCGTGTTCGAATTGTGGACTTTACAATATCACCAATTCATCAATTTCTTATATCATAGTACGTCATCGTCAGCGTTTTACCGGGAGTGCGTGACCCGACAACGGACTGTGAAGTACTCGGAGGGCGAGTTGTACGGGTGACTGGTCGGGGATGCTTGACTGTCACCTGCCGCATCCATATATATTGGTAAACTGGGTTGGTTTGGACGATCACTAGTCGAATTAAGACTGATGTTTTCATGGTATAAGAAGAACAAATGAACAGACGAATCACCTAAATGACCTGATAAATACAACTATATTTCACGAAACACAACTTGGGTGCTTCTCTTTGAGCGTCCTTCGGACGAGATTGCATATGGAGTTTTGGGTTCCGGCAACCTTGAAAAAACTTAACAATTATCACTACACAAGTAATTCATTATAATGAGGTTTAAACAGTCTACAGCTGGATGTAACACTCTCCTCAGCATGGAAATTTTGACGTACTTGGCTACTTGGTTCAGTGTTTTGTAGTGATATTGACGATATTGTCCTGCATAGTTTCCTTCCTTAGTCGCCTCTTACAATACCCTCGGATGAATAGGGATGGTGACGGTATTTAAATCCATCACCACGCGGATGGTGACTAGAAGTGGATATGATGCACAAACAAATGACTAGTAGTAGATACTCTATCCACCCAGCAACACGCAAGGGTCTATTAAACACATCTATAAAAAAAAAAATTGGAGTGTCTGTTTGTAATATTAAAATAACCACTTTTTACTTAATGCATATGTATGTATACACGGTACATATACCAAAAATTTTGTTATTTTTTTTTTTTGTCAGTCTGTCTGTCTGTTCCGGGTAATCTCTAGAACGGCACGACGGCTTTTGACGAGACTTTCACTGGCAGGTAGCTGATGATCCAGGGAGTAACTTAGGCTACTTTTTTTAGACTTACTTTGCCCCGCGGCGTTACTCGCGGTACAACAATAAACGCGGGTAACACCGCGGGGTTCAGCTAGTACAATATAAATGTGGTAACAGTGAGTTGACACGGGAGCTCTAGGTAAGTACTTAAGTCGACCGCTGGCGCTGGGCACAATACATTTGAATTTCAATGTATTGCCACATTTGACTGAAACTTGAATTATGTATGAATCGAACAGTACGTACATAATATTGATGTTTTCTTACACAAACCATAATATTATGATACATTTTTGTTTTTAAGAAACCATCCTGTGTCAATTTTACGCTCAACATTTTTGATAAATTTTAAAATTGAAAATTGCTGGATATATTATAAAGTAGTATAGAGTAAACCTTAAATTTAATTAAAATACTAGGAAATATTAATAAAAAACAGGAAACAATAATATTTACATACAGGCGTTAAAAAAATCCTCCGCATCATGGCCTATTGGTAGCGTTCTCAAAAAGCTGGCAGCATTACCACGTTGAATGGCAATGCTGATTCTCTGTGCTAGATAAAGACCGGCGTTCTGGTCGCGAGAAGCGTCCATCAGTTGCTTAGCTAGTTCTTTAAATTTAATTAATTTTAGGAATTCCAGTGTGTGCAATATACTAGAAACTTACACATTTGAAATGAATACGAAATTAAACAGTTGTTTTGTAAGTATTGGTTATTATGTATGCAACAATTTGAATTCGTGGAAGGGTTTTGTATCGTGTTGCATTTCCGATCGATAAACGGTGATATAGAATCGGTTACTCGACTTAATCTCTAAATCGATTCGTTTCGTTACATTAATGAAACGAATCGATTTACGCTGAAAATTGAATCAGTAAATTTAGATCGACTAACATTGTAATATTTAAAACACATTGCTTATGTAGTACGTATACGCTCCAACCTTAACCTTACATATAAAGAGAAGAGATTGTTTTATTGTTATTATTTAACTTCTTTAATAGTAAATATTATTCTTTTCATTTAATTTAATTGAACGTTATGTGAATGTAAAGACAGACGTTGGAACTTGGAACTACTGTATAGTGCTCTGAGCAAACGATTCTTTTTGTTTTAGTTTATTTTTTTTATTCGATTTTTTCTTTTAAGATTCTCTGGATCAATGGTCACTCCTGCAGCGAGGGGAGTCCCTCAAATTGTAATCAATTAAGTTTGGAACGTATTCGCTGCGATACTGAGTGAGGTCATGTTTACTCGCCAAAGTAGAGTAACGTTGTATGAATAGTGCCCTGAGTGCCCTGACACAGATCCTCGTGTGTTTGGTCAAGTGCACGACAGTCCCCCTCTCGCTCGCTCACATACCTAACCTCTCCACTAATGTATTAAAAAGCAGTGGGCAAATACCCGCCTGTGTTTGTTGTACTTACGCGCCCGCGAATATTTAAACAATCGATATTCACTTCCAATACGTACTGTTCCGGTGTTCTGCGGTTGGATTGTGCTCATAGTCATAAATACAAACATATGTACCTATGTGTTTGTGTGAGCACTGGCACTGCCGCAGTGGGATCTATGTCACCTATTCAGTTATATAATAAACTTTATTTTACTTTATTATTGAAGTTTTTGTTGAATTTGAAGTTGTTCTTTTTACATGGTTTTACAAAGTTTCGGACTTGTTACTCTTAAACATCTACAAAGAGCATTAATGTAAATGGCATTTTTCTTTCTTAAATTTCAGGTATCACCAATATTAGGTGCCTAGTGTTTACGAACTCTAGGTGCTAGCAGTCAATATTGAGCAAATGTTTATTAAACTTATTGATAAGGGTCAAGTGGTCAGTAAATCTAGATAATATCAATAAGAATAACAGCAGAGAAACGCGCTATCGCAACATAAACATAACGAATAAACGGAAAATCATTACCACGAAATTCATCACTTCTTTATGATTAATATATATAACTGTAAGTAGTTTAGGTATATATAAAATATATACCTATTCCACTTCCAGTTATTATCAAGTTCTTCGCTTATGTCAAAAGTATTTTCTATTTAAATATAATGACGATTGGGAGCAATTATTATTTTCAAAAGAATTAGCTGTCAAACCAACAGCGTTCACGTGTTGGCCGTCTTTTTTAAACAAATATCTTGTAGGTAAATAAGCCTTTTTGTTGGATTAAATAGTCTTGTTGTAACAAAATATCTTAGCGCTATCTGACTGGTTATAGTATGTATGATCACATTTAAAAATATGTGTTAGTTTGTTCCCTGGCAACGGTCGTTAGATTTTTACAGGTTATGGGCCCAGCACGCTTCCACTGCGCAAAATTCTACACTTTTACTAAGCCTAAGCGGTAACTAAGACATTACGAAGTTGACAGTGTTTCTGCAGAAATTCAATAGGTATATCCAACCGAAGTAGAAATGTGGACGTTTGATCGAAGTTCAGTCCTATCGTAGTAGACTTAGATCAAAATTCAGTTTGGGGAAAAAGACTCCGAGAAAAGAACATTTAAGAAAAAACCAGCCAAGAGTTCCTAATCTACAACTCGTTTTAAACAAGCAAATAATGCATGGGAATAATTTTATTTGTTGAATGTATTTTTTTATTTAACAGCCTGGATAGTGCAGTGGTAGAGTATTCGACTGCTGTGCTTGAGGTCTTCAAATGTTTGTTTCGGAGTTTGGGTATTTTCTATGTATAATAAGTATGCATTTACAAAAAAAGTATATACGCCATGTATTTATATCAGTTGTTTAGTACCCATACACAAGCCACAAGACACTTAGCTTCCGACTAGATGGCGTTGTGTGTTAGATGTACGATTTTTTGTCCGATTCGCCCGAGGCGGCAGGGATCAGTCCGAACAATTCCTCGGAGCACTCCCCATAGTAAATGCGGTAGAAGATGCACATCGAAGCCACATCTCTACGCAGCGCCAAAGAGTCCAGCTGAATTTAAATTTCTTGGCAGTCGACGATTTGATTTTCCTAGGAGGGCAGCGAATCTACGATCTCTAGCGGTACTAATAAAATAAAACTGGTAAAATTTTAGCGTTTAATTGTATTGCTACTAAGGGATGTTTAAACATTGGCTACCTAAGTTTGAACAGCTATAAAAAGTCTGTTATCAACTTTTGATAATCTATCTCTATCTATGTAATACCTTTAGACAAGCAATTCTTATTTATATATAATCTGAATCTCGGAAAAGTTTCCTACGATTTTCATGAAATTTGAATGTAGGGGGTTTGATTGCCTAACTCATCAAGCTACACACGGCTGAACTGCTGCTACTTAAGCTAAAATTTTGTACAAATATATTCATAGGTTTTAGTTACCAAAATGACTCTATTCTGTCTGACGGAAAGCATGAGTAGAATCCAATAGTGGTGGTCACCATCCTCAAGCGAGCGTTGACAATGTCTTATGGTGACCCGCATTATGGCGGCCTGATGAGATGCTCTTTCAAGCCCCTCTTAAAGCACCCGGAATCAAAGTTCGACCCGTAGACGTGCGCTAGCAGTGCATTCCAGGTTTTGACTGTTCGGCACAGAAAACAAGAATCGAAACGTTGAGTTCAAGAGCATATGTCTACCACTCTAAACAAGATGTGCACTAAGAAATGACTTAAGAATACTACTTATAAGAATAGTACCCCAAGATTAATGGTAATAAAAAATGGTGGTTGTATATTTACATGAAACTTAGTTATTTTGATAGTAGCGCTTTTCAACTGACAGTAATGTATTAATATTACCTACTACATATTCTTATCCAATATCACGCTGACAAAGTCGTACATTTATGTACTCGAACAAGTCTCGTAGGTAGGTAGGTATATTTAGTATTTAAGTTGCTGAACAAAGAGCTGGAGAGGGACAGAAACTGCCATTAAGGGATTGTTAACTTCTCGACATCATTAAAGTATGCATCATGTGTGCATGTATGTGTGCATACGATCTTGATGTGCGATGATTGATCACACACGATAACGGCTCCGTCCAACTCGTGAGGCAAGCAAATTCGTTTAATTATATTAAATGGCCATATGGTTTAATTATACCATTGCACAAAAATATTGTTTTGACCGATATTCCTGAAAACGGTTTTCTTAAAATGTTCTTCATTATACTGGGTATTCTACAAAACCAGTAGTCAGACTTATAATATTATTATTTTCATACAAAATTTTTAAGTAAATTTAGAGCACCCAGTTCTAGGAGACACTATTGTGTAACAAAACCAAATGAAAATGTTAGCCAAGCGTTAAATGTAGTTAGTACCTACTTAAATAAAATAATGCAAGGATGTATCAAGAATATTAATTTGGTATAATTTTGCATAATTTCTATTACGGTGTAGGTACGTCCGCACAAACGTTCTACTAAGTAACGGTTGCGTGACTAACCGAAGTTAAAACGTAGCTTTTTATTTTATTTAAAATTAATTAACATCAGAGTTGACGTAAAGTGAGTGTATGGTGCAATTATGATCGAGCACTACGAGTTGTTGCATTAGTGGTGCAGAGCGTCGTAGTGTGCGGCTGGCGGGGCGATGGGTCGCGCGGACGACCCCGGCCCCGACTGATAGAACGTTCTTGAGATATCGCCGTTTCGAGAAGCGCCCGGGTCATAGGGCACGTCTTATCATCACTCCATACCCAACAACCGAATCTCAACTTTAAAAGTTTCAACGTACAGTCGATTGTTGCGCTCATGGTGTGCGGACACATCGAGAGGTCTCGGTGTTATCGTCGTCTCTTCGTTATTTTCCGATTATAGTGATTAAGTATAAATATTCGTTGCTCTATTTCTGTATGTGGTGACGACAGATAACGAGCCGATACGTTTTTATGGAAGCTTCGATAAGCTTTGTTATCGCAACTTGTTTGTAGACATTTGAAGAGCGTTCAAATCGTGTCCCTTCTGAGTGTCACTAGATATTTAATATAATATCATTGAAAGTTTAACTGACAATAATCTTTAGTTTCTTTACAGTTGTATTCTTACAAAAACAAATTAACTAACTTTTAGACTGCAAAACTTCTTGCAATCTGACAACTTTTTCTAAACATAAGCTACTATGCTAGATACTATGCTATACTTTCTCTCGTATTCTACATACTACTTCTTTCATGCGATAGGACGGTTGGCGTAGTGCTCTAAGCGGTCGCTACTCCGCTTTCTACTGCGCTAAGTGTGTGGGTTCAAATCCGACTTAGAACAACACTTTGTGTAATTCACAAAATGTTGTTCTGAGTTTGGGTGTTCCTTGTGTCCGGTTCATGTATGTTTATTAAGTCATTCACGACGTATATTCCTAATGCTATAGTTGTGTTTTTTAAAAAGATAACATCTCGAAAATCTATTCATTAAAATTCCTAGCATATTAAGCTATACATTTTACCTGTATTGGAGAACTTTAACCACATAGCAACGACTACCCACAAGACACAAAATGAAGGAGTTGTAATCTACTACAACAAACGTCTAAAAGTACTTCACGAGGAACCTCATATTGTTGACGCCAACTGTCTCCTTCTTAAAATCAGCCGGGACACTTGCATAATTGGAATTTACCGTCCACCGGGTCAATCAAATACCGCTAACTTCCTAAATTCCATCGATGCACTCCTCTCTAAATTAAATTCATATAAAAATATCTTCCTTTGCGGCGACATAAACATCGATATAACTCCAAATACTTCCGATAAAAGATCATATGACTACCTTAATATCCTTGCAGGTCACTCCATGCTTCCTGGATTTACTGTTCCAACTCACGGACGCACATGCCTGGACCACATAATGATCAAATCCAAAGTGAGCCCAACCTGCTTTGTAATTGAGTCTTCAGTTACTGACCATGAATGTGTAGGTGCCAGTTTTAGTCCTAAAGTTCGTCCGGTCTACTATAATAGCGAATATTACTTGGTTGATTTCGCAAGCCTCGACGATTCTATTCAGAAAATTAATTTTAAGTCTATTCTTGAGATTAATGATGCCAACGAAGCCACAGACCTTTTAGTTACACGCCTAACCACTGCAATAATAGAGAGCTCTCGACTGGCTTACACTCCTAGAAGGCTACGGATAAAGAAGCCGTGGATTACTAAAGGAGTACTGCGATGCATGAGGAACAGAGACAATCTTCACAGAAAATTGAAACGTGATCCTGAAAACGAGACTCTGAAGCTTACTTACAAACGCTATCGGAATTTCTGCTGTCACCTCATAAAACAAACAAAACGTAATTACGAGAAAGATGAAATTGAGAATGCTAGAGGGGATAAAAAGCAACTATGGGAAGTTATCAGATCTATAAGCGGTTCTAATAAAACAAAAGATCTTTCTTGTTGTCTCATAGCACCCAACAACCAGCAAGAGAGTCTAAACAACGTTAATGGTTTCTTTGCTGGGGTTGGAAAGAACCTCGCTGAACGCATCATCTCAACTAATCAATGCGTGCCAGTAATCTGTGATGATTCCTCATCCGTTCCCCTCGGTTCATTTGTTATCTTGCCCACCGATGAGGAGGAAATCTCTCATCTAATCAAAAACCTTAATGATAAGTGTGCGGTGGGAGTGGATCGGATATCGGGGAAAATTATCAAAAGGTATGTACACTGTCTCGCAGCTCCAATGGTACACATCTTTAACTTAGCTCTGTCAACAGGCGTTTTTCCAACCGCGTTTAAGACAGCTGTTATTAAACCTATTCATAAGGGAGGTGATGGAGTCAGTGTAGAGAATTATCGACCCATTGCGATTTTACCGACGTTATCTAAGATCTTGGAACGTATAATCAATCGACAATTAACGGGATACTTGGAGTCAAACAGTCTTATTTCAGCTGCACAATTTGGTTTTCGCCGCGGTTTGTCTACTAATGAGGCGGTACATGAGCTTTTACAAACAATAGTAATGGGCTTAGACAATAAGAAAAAATGTTTAACAGTGTTCCTCGATTTAGCAAAAGCATTCGATACAGTATCTATTCCGCATCTTATACAGAAGTTGAGTTGTGTCGGTGTAAGAGGAATTCCCTTGAAACTGTTGGAGGACTACTTGACGAATAGAAGACAAATAGTGAAGATCGATAACAAGCTAAGTGATGAGCGCCCTGTCGAATTTGGGATACCACAAGGTAGTATTCTTGGGCCTACGTTGTTCTTGGTCTATGTGAACAATCTCTGCAACCTTCAACTCCATCAAGGAAAAATTATCGCATTTGCCGATGACACTGCTCTTTGTTTTAGTGGTGATTCTTGGGAGGAAGTATTCGACGCTGCACAGAGGGGGTTTGATACGGTGTGTAAATGGCTGCATTCCAATATACTGACTCTCAACATATCAAAAACCCAGTATGTTACATTTGCATACAGGTCAAACCTCTTGCCTCCACCTTGTTTCACTATTTCCGCAACTGCATGTGTCACTGGTCTCCCCGTGGATCGACGCCCCACTCTTCAAAGGACCGAAAATATCAAATACCTAGGCATTACGATCGACCAGTTTTTAACATTTAGGCCCCACATAAACAACCTCGTTGCAAGATTACGAAAGCTCATCTATATTTTTAAAGCTCTTCGACACTTAGAAAATCAACGAGTGATCACAATGGTCTATTATGCCCTTTGCCAGTCGCTCATTGATTATTGTGTAACATCATGGGGAGGAGCCGCGAAGTCCCATCTTATTGAAGCTGAGCGTGCTCAGCGCGCCATCCTGAAAGTGGGCGCTGGTCTTTCCTTCCTATTCCCCACGGTCAAACTTTACGAAAAGTGGAAAGTACTTACTGTTAGACAAAGGTTTATTCTGCATACGGTCCTGAAACAACATTCTTTATTGCGATATGATCGAGATTTATTAAAAGATAAACGTCGAAGGGGTACAGTCTGCCAATCCAAAACTTTTAATTCATCTCACACTCAACGATTTTTCTGTTTTAAGGGTCCTTACCTATACAATAAATTAAATAAAATCCTAAACATCTATCCTCTATTGAAAACAAAATGTAAGGCATCGGTAACGAACTATCTTCACAACTTGGACTATCAGGCTACTGAGATCCTTTTGACCACCTACAGTTAGTTTATGCCTATTGTGAGGTTCGCATCACCCCTACACAGAGCTTCCAGGAGCTCTCACACAATAAACAAAAATACATATATATACACCCAAACACACTACAACACTTTCAAGAAGGCTCTGGTTTCCAATTTTAGCTTAAGAACGCGTCTTTTTTTTTGCTTTAATTTATTTTTTTGTTCTTATTTTGTCTTATTACTGTTCCTTTAAATATATTATTGTCAATATCTGATAGATTAGTCCTATTTAAAGATTCGTGGCTGCGGGGGGCTCTGGTGACCTGTAACTACAGGTTTTTTTTTACACCTATTTCAGGCACCAGACTCTCACGAAGTTGCTTAAATATATGGCATTTTGTAATGTACATTAAGAAGTTTTTTTTTGTGAGAGAAAATAAAGTGATTATATATATATATATATTATATATATTTTATGATGTACCCACCTACAGCCAGATGTTTGTGACAACTATTAATTTTAGGACTATTGGTGATTCCGATTACGATGACGATCGATGTAAGTAGGAAATGATGTTCTAGACCTTAACAATTGTGATATTAAGGAAAGACAAACCTTAAAAATTTATAACGTAATTAATATCTGAGGATGTTGTATAAGTCTTCATTTTTGTAAGAGACATGCTATATCACAGAACAGAGAAATATCAGTGTTCTATACTCTCTCTTCTCGTTCTATACTATCACTTGGTTGAAAAAAACTATGCAGATATTTTGCTAATATAAGAAAGTTCCTAAAGTTATGAAACCAATACACTACCTATAGCCAAAACTCGATTTATTACAAGGAGAAACTGAGTATATCCGACTTAGTTTTAAGTTGGACGTAATATTTAAACTTTTTGCTGGTGTTTCGAAGCTTGTATAGTATAAAAACATGACGCGAAAGCTTCACACACGCGGCCGCACACACAAATATAGATATAGGCGCATGGACAGGTACAACGTGTCAGCTTTCGAAGTGGATCACCGATCAGTTGATCAGCGAAGCAGTCAATCTGGTTATATAAGTAGGTACTCGAAATTAAGGTGTTTGGTGGACGGGTCAGCGCCGGACTCATATAGCTGTACCGCGCTCTTTCTAAGAAGCTTTAGGGAGTTTAAGGTAACCCTTTTTATGCAAATCACGGATTATCAAACACGTTTTTGTTAAAGGTCATGATATAATTAAAATAATTTTGTTTGGAACATATGCCACAACTTATGAGCGAGTTATATAACTTGCAAGCTGTTACATAACAATCATATAACACATAATATATGATTATCGGAGCACTGGAATTCGGTTTTTTGTGCCTTTAATGTTAAATGGATGTCAGTAGGTTTACCGACCGTTAAAATTACGGTGCGTGGAAGTTACAATGAATGTGGCGTAAGCGCAAGCCAAGGTGACATTATCACCCCGCGAAATGCATAAAACATGTATATATAATCTTCTATATTGTAGGAAACTGAACTGATTAACTATTTTCATTACGAAATGGCGAACATATTCGTATGGAACACGTATACTCCTTTTAATTTGCAAAAAATCAGATAGTGTAGCCTATAAAAAAAATCACATATTCACATTATACAAATGTTTATTATTTTATCGTTTCACAATGAAAGAACGAAGAACCACATTCATCGACATAGTCTACTGGATTAGCAAGCTGAAGTGGCAGTGGAATGGCTATATTAGCCTCAGAACTGAAAGAAAAACTGGGGTTAACGAGTTCAACTCCACCACAGTTTTCTCTTTTTTTTTCCGTGCGGAAATCCCTTTGGATACCACCTGTCAGGCTCGAACTGACTAAAACCGCACATCGTCTCGGGTACTAGAAGCCGGGGAACCAGGTGTACCCTAGCAAGGAAAACCATGGAATCCCGACGTACCACGAGCCACCTACGGTTTCTTAGAAGGCCCGAGGTGGCCCCTACTGCGTGTGAGCCCCAGTATTCCCGTTACTATCCTCAAGCGCACACG
Source organism: Spilosoma lubricipeda (assembly GCA_905220595.1). Taxonomy (NCBI): domain Eukaryota; kingdom Metazoa; phylum Arthropoda; class Insecta; order Lepidoptera; family Erebidae; genus Spilosoma; species Spilosoma lubricipeda. The sequence continues at coordinate 330,308 of HG992278.1, forward strand.
CTCCGCAGCGTCCGCGTCTCCACCCCAGCCTGCTTTTGCTAGCCTGGGGGTGACAGATGGTCTAATCTGTCACCCTCTTGCTTGCTGGCTTGCGCTTATGGAGGACGGAATTCATTCTGAGACCTCCGGCGCCCGAGTCCCCTGCGGCACCTGGCCCGTTCCAGGGCCTGGCGGACCGGTAAAGTTCTAAACTTCTCCCGCTCACGCTTCGCCGTCTCCTTTTGCACACATTACTTGCTCACAGAGAGAAACGACGGAATTCCACGCGCGACATTCCGCCAGCGTGTGGAGCGCTGTGTCTACGATCTGGCCAACGCAGTGGTGGCACTCAGGCGTTGGCTCCTAACGGATCAGACACAGGTGATCTTCGAAACCTACGTCCAGCAATTGACTGCGGTAGGCTGATGATGACAAAGAAAGAGTCTAAACCTAGAAGAAATACAAACTTTTACAGCCCCAACCATCAAATCAAGATAGATATCATTAGATCCTGATTGTAATACGAGTATTATAAACGCGTCAACTAATCAATCAATCGGTCCACTGTTAGACATGAGCCTCTCCCAATATGCGTTATATAGCAGCAATAAACAAATAAATACAAGGAAATAAAAGTATGTATCTGCTTAGTGACAACCGTCTGGTAGACGTCGTTAGAAGCCGGTTTATGTGAACGGCCTCTCACTACAACGATAACCACTTTTTCTTGATACAATTAATTACTGCGGTTACTAAACGGTTACTGCGGTTACCAATCATTTTTTTTACAAGAAGAAAAGTGTTTAGTGTTTTTAGTAAAACACTTAATCTCACTAGATTTATTGTTTTATCAAAAATACCATACATAAAGGTTTTAGAAAATTATAGTGCTATTGCGCTAAAGTACTACTATTTCTCTTTACTCTTTTTCACCTTGGGAGAGCCACGCTTCGGCATGAATGGACCGGCTCCACCGGCCAATGTTTTTTTGGCCACATCACTTAATGTTTGTTATCATTGTACACCAGTAAAATAACTATTGTATCATTAAGAACATACAAAATTCAGTTTATAGAGGTCAAAAGCTAACCTGCGTTTATTTTTGTTATCGCAATAAATATTGAAAATTATAAATTTCATCCAAATCGGTTTAACAGATTAGCCCTGAAAGCGTAAACAAACAGACAGAGTTACTTTTGTAATTTTAATACAGATAGGGGCACGCATGTTCTTGTATATTGTACAAACAAGTTGAACAGGGGCAAGAATAAGTGACTACTGTTCATTGGAAGGAATATGCAGAGTTGTAATCTATAGAAATAAATAAAATTGGAGTGTCTGTTTGTAATATTAAAATAACCGCTTTTTACTAAATGCATATGTATGCATACACGGTACATATACCAAAAATGTAGTAAATTTTTTGTCTGTCTGTCTGTCTGTCTGTTTATTCCGGGTAATCTCTGGAACGTCTGGACGGATTTTGTCGGGACTTTCACTGGCAAGTAGCTGATGATCCGGGGAGTAACTAAGGCTACTTTTTTTGAACTAACTTTGTCCCGCGGCGTTACTCGCGGTACGAGGATAACCGTGGGTAACACCGCGGAGTTCAGCTAGTATGAACTAAAGATAGTAGATGATTTCTATTCATTATTAACAGTTCTCATAGGCATGCGCATGGTGGCGGACCGGTTCCTTAACGTGGACCTTTCCTTGACGAGACTTAGAGCCGCCGTGATTGCAGACTTATCTACTCTGCTGCTTGTCAGTTGTCAGTTTATAACTGCAAGGGTTCTTTAATGTGAAGACTAATTTGATCTATTACATGGCACTTGCACATTTCTTATTTTTTTTATGTTTGGCCCTGCCAAAATGACTCTACTCTGGCTGATGGAAAGCATAAGCAGAATCCAAGAGTGGTGGTCACCAGCATGGCTACCCTCACCATGGCGGGCTAGTGATGCTTCTGCATCATTGGGCCTCCAGTCTCACACTCACCAACGAAACACGACAGCATGATCGCTGTCATTTTACTTTGATTTTCTGTGCGAGGGTAGTACCGCCCCGGTCGAGCCGGCCCGTTCGTGCTGAAATCAGCGTGGCTCTACTACCTTAAAAGATACCTTTTCGTTTATATAGACTCATAGCCTTTCGTTCATTTAAGCGATTCTGTGATCAATACGTATATACATAAATATAGACTTATACTTCCAAAGAGGCGAGTAGTGCCGTATTACTAGTAAAAAGCTCAACATTTTATCATCTTTGCGTAGTATAAAATACGTCACTTCCGCTGCCTGTCCGCTTAGTTCTTTTAACTAACTAACTACTCAACAGATAATGCAGTTTTTCGAAGTAAGTTTATATGTGTGTAATACGTAATATAGTAGTAGGGGAAATCCGATAATCTCAAAGACTTCTGTTCGAAGTCGCGTCGGGTCACCAGTTAATTATAATAGTAATCCTGTTAGCATACCAAGGAGTACTTAAGGAGGTAATTGTGGAGATTGAGTGTATAGTGAAAGGCAAGCTAAGCAAGAAAGCATTATTGATCCATTACAGGAAATAGTGATAGAAAAGAGACAGGACGGAAATCTTGTACAGGTGATTGGGGGAATGTAAGCTAGTCAGAACAGGCCGCCATAGTGTGGGCCACCATACTGCTTTGCTGCATTACCTGCATTCGCAATGAGTATGGTGAACTCCACTCTTGGATTCGCTCATGCTTTCCATCAGGCAAAGTAGTCACTTTAGCAGGCATACATAAGTAAAAGTAACACGAATAATCTATTGCCGGACTTCAAATCGCTTTTAAGGTTATTAATGTAATAAAAGATCATTAAACTGTATGCTGAAAACTATTATACGGTATATAGGTATGTAATAATATAAGTGTAGCATATAGTTGTGATGTTAACGTTCGTCTGTCGGTCAGTATAACTCGGGGGTCACTGTCGCGTCCAATTAAAAACAAGTCAATTAAGGCCACAGCTCGCAACTAGCGATAACACAGATAACCATGTTATCTTCACACCTAAACTTAAAGCTGGCAGATTTCAGGACCATTTCTCTCGGAGCTGTTATGATATCGGGTTACCCTTTTTTAACGTTTGTGTGATATCTTTATTGGTACGGAATTAGCTTAAACTTTTAGCAAGCTTTTCGTACTAATATTATAAACTTGAAAGTAACTGTCGGTCTGTTATGCTTTCATAGCTCAACCGCTGCTCCAACTTCAATGGCATTGGGCATGGAGATACTTTAATTTTTGACGAAGGACATAGAATATTCTTTAATAATAGTAATACTTTATTTCGCACACAACATTCAAAGCTAAATTACACTAAGAGAAAAAAGGACAAATATTTATTTATTTATTTATTTGTACAGAAACAATTTACAGGTTCAAACTTATCGGCGGTTTCCGCACTAAGCTCAAGGCTTGTGTCGCGGCAACCAAGAGCAGATCATTCATTATTGATTGGTGCTAATTCTGATGTTCCAAAATCTCTCCAAACAAAACCAGAAATGAAACTAAAAAAAATTGTGATGTTCAAAAGACTTGTTTGTAGTTAGAATTAATCAGAAATTTGCACCATATCATCACTATGACAAGGACAGCAGTTCTAACTTATAGAGTTTTTATACAAAATGTGTGTGTTAAGTATGTAATTTGGTTGTAATAGAATATAATATAAAATCAATATAAATTCAGAACAGACAAATTAAGACTAATAAAAAATAAAAAGAAGTTAAAATAATAATACCTCTTTAATTATGTGGGATAACTGTGTTCAATCATCTGTGGTTGAGAGTGTTATCGTGTGTAAGTGTGGATATGTTTGGATGCGAGTTTGCGTGTGTGTCAGTGTATGCGTGTGTGTTTGTGAGTGTGTTATGTTTTGCCGTTATTGCCTATGATTTGGAAGAATCAGTTCCGTTTCATCATAAGAAAGATTCAGCAGCCAATCTGTGACCAGTCGCTTTGCTTTTCTCGTTGATAAAACTAAAAGAAAAGGGTACAGACCAAATAATACCGTGTAGGTATACTAATATAACATATTTTTAAATTTAATATTTACCGCACCCTCCGACAAAAGCACGGGCAGAGCCACGGCCAAAAGTATCCGAACTAGGTGGAGCCTGAAAGTGATAACTGGACTAACAATAAACATGCTTATATATTTCTAAATATTTGTACTTAGACACAGAACAAATGGTTGTGCTCCTCTCTCGGTATTTGTCCTGGGTCAAAACATAATTTCTGATTTAACAGTCGAGAACACAAACCATTAGACCCTCAGGTAAAGTTAACTCGAGTTAAGTAAATGGCAAAGTATATATATTTACCTTTAATCTGAAATATAGAGGCGTGTGGATGATGACTAAGTTATAGAGGTTGAATAGTCCTTTCGCTACCATGCTTACGAGGTTTCTAGACGATTTATCGTCCTTATAAAAATATAGAAACATAAATTAAAATTATTAATTAACTAAATCCGATCACTCACTGCGATATTATAATAAACATAAGTAATAATAATAATTTTATGACAACAAACGTCTCGTCCAAAAACCAATTATTTAAAAGATGGAGTGTGAGATAACAAATGTAAAATGTGAAGCAGAAACAGGTTTGGAACTCTATAAATATACTAAACTAGCTTTTGCGCCCGGCTTCGCCAGCGTGTTTGTTGGTTATCGCAGCAAAGAGTAGTCCTATATCCTTCCTCAAGTATCAAAGTATTTCCATGCCGAATTTCACATTAAATTCGATGCAGTGGTTTGGTCGTAAAAGCAGGACACACTGACAGGCAGACAGACAGAGTTACTTTGTCATTTATAATATAGGCATGGATAACATCTCAGCTTGGAAATTGTTTTAGAAATATGCAGGAAATAAATACATTTTTTGTTATGTTATTTGTAAAATCTTTAAAGTATAAAATTACTCTAATAGGCTACTTTATTTTAGACTAGCTTTGTCCCGTGGCGTTACCCGCGGCACAACAATAACCGCGGGTAACACCGCGGGGCTCAGCTGGTTATTGAATAAAAGAGATTTCTCACGAGATTAAGTACGATTAGATGGTAGCAAAATCAAAGACTAACAAGTGTCTATAGGAACCCGTACATACATAGATTTACCTGTGTGTGTAAATTTACTTTCTAAGGGGTGTTGTACGGGAGTAGTGTGCGGGAGATTAGTGATGAGGTCATAGGCCAGATCACCACAAAACGTTTAATATTCTATGTTCATATAAGTGCTGATTATATACTTGAACACTGTTCGATGCGTCTTAACAAAATACAAAAATGTAGGACAGACACGCATCGACTGTTCTACATTTGAAATTGACTGATAACATATTTATGTAGAGTTAGATTCTATTGCTGGTCCCGTGGAATGTTCTTATCACGAGAAAGTGTCCCCACAGAAGTTTGAACGCGACTGGTGAGTGGTGACTGTAAGACGCAGTCAACGCCACCATTAACCTAAAGAGTCATAAAACGCTTGTAATGTCTGGTGGTGCGTGCGTCGCTCCGCCTACCAATACAATAACGCGTCGTCGGTGCGCTAGCTTCAAGATATTGTTCTTGTAATAATTATAGATACTATACATTCTATAATCGTGACTTTTATTTACACATTTCACATTAAAAGCCTGTGATTCAGATCATTTTTTTTAGGAATAACCTGTTTTTTTTTTGTAGAGCTTCGACCGTGGGAGAGCCACGCTTCGGCATGAATGGATCGGCTCGACCGGAGTGATACCACGGCCTCACAGAAAACCGGTGTGAAATAGTGCTTGCGCTATGTTTCACCGAGTCAGTGAGGATACCGTTGGCCCATACCCCATAGGAATAGTATCGGAGCCATGAAAAGTGGTCTATAGAAATAGAATGCCAGGTGTGTTCTCTACGAAATATCATTCAGCAAGAACAAAGTAATTAACATAGCTCATTCCATTAGCGTGTTAAATTAAAACTCGTTGCATAAACATTCCAAATATTTAAGTGAATAATATAAATATTAAAGATTCCAAACGCTACTTACAAATTTAAGCACAGTTATGATTCACAATTCCTGCTAGAGCGCGCGAGCGGAACCCACTTTGCCTTTCTGTCTTTTCAGCGTCACACCGACTGAGTTTACTTTCATATTCTCAATTAGTTTCTTAGGTATTCAACTAACAAATAACTTTCAATAAATATGGTTATGAAATTTCGTTGTGTTGAGGTATAAGCCGTGCGAGATACCGAACGAGAACCGCGATAGTAGGCGTAGCTATTAAATAACGTGGAACATTTTATGATCCATCTCATTTACCGTTGAGGGCACCAATGTCCATACATGGTATGGAAGTGACTCGTAAACTAACATTTGCTGTGATACTCTGTGTAGCAGCGAGATCCAATATACAAATGCCTGCAAGAATATGTCTACAATATTAATACTTAAATTGAATGTTCTACAACGCTACACCCATTAGGTACAAACCAGTTGTAGATATGCGACTACTTAGATCAATATGGACAATTTCAAAGCTTTTCCAAACATTAAAAAGTGACGTGTGGGTTTATTACTATGGTTTATTATTGTGTCATGCAGAATAATAAAAAAGTTTAATTTATAAATGATTATTATAGTATAAAATCCATGAATATATGTGGTATTGTATTTTAATTTCAAAAATTCACATGTATATATATATATATTTAAATAAACCTATATCACTTGACCTAGTTAACGGATATTGGTAGTTGGATGTAAGAAGGACTGAAGCAAATACTGACGTCCTAAGGTAAATTACACTTGCAGTAATGTGTTTTTCATGTAGTAGTTTGAATCCTGCACATGAGCTACTCGTTTAAGCTACGCTTACAACTTACTAATTAAATAACAAGGGTTTTCTCTAATCGAAAATGAGAGCATGATGATGTTCTAGATAATGATAGGAAACCTTTTTTTTATAATCAGCTGCCACAATGACTCTGCCCTGCCTGATGAAAAGCATGAGCAGAATCAAGAGTGGTGGTCACCATCCTCATTGCGAATAAGCACAAAACAGCATGGTAACCCGCATTATAGCGGATTGGTGAGATGCTATGGAGCATGTATGCTGGTAGTGAGTTCCAGGTTGTGACCGCTCGCCACAGAAAGGACGAACTGAAGAGATGGGTACGAGAACGTATATCTACTACTCTGAAGCGGTGACTTCCAAGGCCGGCACGTGTTTGCACCTTTTTTAAAAACTATTTTAAAACTCTCTTTGCTGCGATGTTGTACTCAAAATTAAAATTTAAATTCCAATCAGTTGTCATAGACAATGTCACGTGACTTGTACTCTACGGCCGACGTATCAAATGCAAAGACAATCATGATTTACTTAAATATCGACTGTCTATTAACGTCTACTTAAGTTTACTGTTTAATAAAATTTAAAACCTTCTTATAAAATTGAAAATAAACATATTTTTATGGCCTAACTTCAATCGATCTGAATAAATATTGATCAAACAACTCCCTCGGGCACGCTTATTGGACATCCCTTTAAAGTAACTTCGTGCTTATTGGTACTTCGAGTGTACACGCGCTAAAGTTCGCAGAGCCTATGTTAAAACTCGCCAAGATACGTCGACCGTAGAGTAACGCTTAAATTCGACTAAAAACCACCCCGGGACCTGTCTCAGGCCCCTGCTCTGAGGAGCACCCCGACTCTATTATCTATACAAATAAATGAAATTGGAGTGTCTGTTTGTAATATTAAAATAACCGCTTTTTACTAAATGCATATGTATGTGTACATTGTACATATACGAAAAAGTAGTTAAAAATTTTTTGTCTGTCTGTCCGTCTGTCTGTCTGTCTGTTTGTTTAGAGGTTACCCGATCTCTGGAACGGCTGGACGGATTTTGACGGGACTTTCACTGGCAGGTAGCTGATGATCCGGGGAGTAACTTAGGCTACTTTTTTAAACTAACTTTGTCGCGCGGCGTTACTCGCGGTACAACAATAACCGCGGGTAACACCGCGGGGTTCAGCTAGTTTAACTATACGTCCTCTATGTCCGGGATCAACATTTCCCGATTTCGCATTACAACTTCACAGAAAGAGACAAATACGAAAAACAACTTTTACGTGAGTATTTCTCTTAATGAAAACTTATGGCTAGGTAACGAGAAAATAGTGACGAAGGCTAAAATTATTATGATCATATTTTCACGTTCATTGTTTTACTTCTTACAATAGTTATTTAAATTTTGCGCGAGCTGAACTCGCTATAACCACGAGCGTCATTGAGCAACAGGTCACATATAAGTAGCTGGTTATCTAAAAAACTTCACGCTCAATAACGATGCGTATAATGAAATTAGAGCGTGATAAACAGATCGAGGGCCCAATACAAATCAGTGTGGCGGGTACAAGACGGGCTCGTTGCGTTGTCGGGCGGTGTCGCCGCGCCGCAGATAATAAATCGTACGATAGCCCCTGAACTGTGACATCTCGCGGCGATAACCGCACACACTCGCACGTCCTACCACACTTACATATTTGTCGAAAGCGACCGTCTCCGACTCACTCACCACCACATTCTGTCATTGCTTGAATTAGTACGTGGATTCATCCCTGATTTAAACAAGATGGTTTATTGGTGTTCACGTTCTTATCACAGCCCTAGAGTCGGTGTAAATATAACAGTTTTGTCGTTTATTAACACTGATAGCAGATGAATTAATATCGTAGTCTAATTATGAGCAGCAACCGAGTCAGCCCATTATCACGACCAGTGAGCGTGGCCCAAACACCAAACAGTTCAGAGGTGCACTCAGCACTACATACCTACTCACATTGAGATAGCGTTAAATCTTTATTTCATAATTATGTATAAGCAATTATGTAGATTTAGGTAAGTTGTACGTTGGTAGATACTGCACCAAATTGTTATGTGCTGGACTCACCACTTAATAAATATCTATCAATAAATACCTATATTTGAATTGCCTCCGTATGTATGGAAAAAGCATTTATTTATTTATTCAAATTAAGGACGATTAAGGGTTTAAAACACTTTGTGTGCAAGTTTATGGATTGAAAAAATGAAATGTAAAAACGTTTTTTTCGGCTAAGAATTATACCGTCGCACACCACTTTCTACTAAAGGGAACATCCTTCCGCTTCAAATTATGGGACGTCGTCCCTGCCATGATTTTATTTGAAGATAAGGTATCGACTAACTCGACATATGCATAAAGGGGCTCAAATGAGATTATATCGCGTAGTTTCTGTATAAACAATGCGAGAAAGTTAGATATAACAACTGACGTACTAATTAAAAGGTTTTAAAGCACACTGAATAGAATTATTTATTTTTAGTTTTCAGCATTAAGAAACTGTACTTATTTCACATTATATACGTATGTACAGCATATAGGTATACCGATATCCGTGTGGTAACGGATCGAATACGAAGTGTCACCAATTAACTATCTCTATATATCCCGTGGGTGTCGTAGGAGGCAGTGACGTCACTTCAAAGAAAGGTAAAACTTGAAACAAATCCTATACCTGTTTTTGTTGTTGGGTTGGGTTAAGTATAAGATTTGCGTGGTAAAGACGCCGATACCTCCAGGACGATCAGAAACCACTACTACTTCCAGAATGTGGTCAACTAAAGGCTCTTGATGACGATGATGATATAGAGCCTAGCACTTCTCAAGAGAATGGTGAAGACTAATTAATTGTAAAAGTTGAATTCAATTAAGAGTTTATGGTAATTTCTAAACATTCATTTAAAAGCAATAAATTTTTGAATAATTCATACATAAACACATGAAGAATCTAAAATTACATTCACTACGATTAACAAAGTCATTAAATTTTTATGTTACTAACTAGCTATATTAAAGTGCATAATTTTAATTTACGGAACTTACATTATTACGTTTTTAAGGAACTTGCAGCGCCATCTATGCCACTGCGTCGCGACTGAAATGCAACCAATCGTCAAACAGTATTACACTCTACTCGTAAGAATACGTTCAACGTTTTTGTTTTAAGAACTACTTGCCAAGGTTTGAAACAGATGGCGTTACAATCAATTAAAATTTTTACTTTGGCCTAGAAAGCTGTCTTAAATTGTACCTAAATATTTTTATTAGAGGCGAATAAGACTTTGTAAGTTTTTAGAAATTTATTACAGAGCTTAGAATATTTGTTGTTAGTAATAAAAATCATACCATTATTTTTCAAATTGGTTTAAAATTTTATAACAGTAACAATGCAAGTGATACCATCATTACATTTTTCAGAAACGCATGGATAGAAGATTCTTCTTGGGATACAGAAGCCAATGGAAGTAGTACCAACCTACTCGTTACTTGGTCATTAACAAAATTTTTGGTAGGCTCATTCAGTTCAAGGTTTATTTCTTGTTCAAATCTAGACAAATAATTAAAATAAAAGTGTCTGTTTTTAATTTAAAATTACCGGCTTTTCGGTAAATGGATACGCAAGTATATATTATTTATTATACTGAATAACACTAACACTTTATAATACTACAAACAAAAAAAATTGTCTGTCTGACTATTTGGTCTGGCAAATTTTTGGAACGACTGGATTGATCTTGACGAGGCTTTTACTGGCAGATAGCTGATGATATAAGGCTACTTCTATTTTAGACTAGCTTCACCCTGCGGTGTTAGCCGTGTAAAAGTACAACAACAACCGCGGGTAACACGAGTGATTCGATGTTGATTAACTTATGTACTGTCTGATAAACAATGTAACAATGCATAAATATTCTTTTTATTATTACTTTGCAAACGTACAATTAAAAGACACTCCTTCGTATAAACCTAACGTTAAACCTCATTGCAGTTTGATTAGTGTGAGTGTCGAACATTGCGAGGTCACTCATTTTATTACGATTGTACTATTTGTACCAATCACTGAGGAGCTGAATGTGTCTAGGCTAATTAATGTGTAGGTATTAATGCACTTTAATTGATTGATATAATTTCTGAAAAAGGACGTTTAAAATATGTATAAATTTTTTGTTACACCTAATCTAAGAAACTAAGATGTTCTAATATTTAATTGAAATTTGACTGGTCAGATACCGATTTCATTAATTTCGTCATAGTCGTTTCGAAGTTTGTCTTATCAAATAAGGTTCTCCGAGGTTTGACGGAAAACCAATACTTTACTGGAAATATAGTTTATACTTGTAAAGAGCCCTAACATTGCGTGCTCTTGCTGTCCTTGTACTGCTCAGAACGCGTCTGTATAATCTGTAACACATACATTATTTACTAGGTGTCGTCTCGTCACTCGCCCAGACGGCGCGCGGGACTCGCCTCAACTCTCACCAGACCCTCGCCGCACAACTTCGACAGTGATGAGTCTGTAACACTTCAAGAGTTCGTCGACTATTCGTCATCCTGCCGGAGAATTAAAGTGAAAGCGATAGTACTTGTATTTACTTTTGTACCAACTAACTTACGCTAACTTATTGTTTTTTAAAGTTTAGCGTAAATGAACATTATGGTCACTCGATGGCAAGTAGGTACCGTCACCCATGTACATTTACAACTCCAGATTCACAAGTCGTCTTACGTTTTTTAAATACAATTCACACACTAAAAATGTTTTTGTGTCGTGGGACACAGTCTGTTCTTTTCAAACATACTTAAAACGGATACAAAGTACTGCCAGAATCAAAATAACAATATGTCGATCACAAAATCGGCGCAGTAGAAAGCGGGAGGTGACCACTGCGCCATTTGCGCAGTCATTAGTAAGTTACTACTCACATACCATCAGATATCCCGTCCATTTGTTTGCTTCCTTATAATATAAACAAAAAAACCATAAGTATTTTTTCTGTACTATTTTGGAATTAAAATAACGAGTGGTGCTTGTGTGCCGTGGTCAAAATTCGACCATAATTCATTTAACTATTTTATAGCTCTCTGCACTCCTCCTCTATATGTATACACTAACTATGCCAAATTTCATACACGTTCGTTTGCATATTTTTTGTAAAAAGTTACAAAGTTTTAGCTTCACGTCTAAATTTATTACACACAGGGAGACTAAACAAGTTTTACAAATAAATAATCTGAAAGGAAATTGGTTTCCACGAGTAGGTATATGGCACATGAGTTATCAGTGAGTCGAGCGGTACGTTTTATAGGTAAAAACTAAGATAAGGCGAGGCGGGAGAGTTAACTGCCCGGCTTTATGTGCCATAGTGTGATGTTACGAGTACGCCATATAACCGTAACATCCCACCGCGCCGTACAGTGTACCGCCATGAGCCGTAGTCATAACCGTTAAAAAGCACCCCACGCTTTTTACGGTTTATTTTACTTTTAATTTAAATACTTGTTTTTCCCTTATCCGGACACATAATATGAATTACGGATTGCTGGTCTGGAAAAAGCGTGGGAAAATATCATATATGTGACGATTAAAAATATACTAAACATTGCCTGACTGTTGGATTGTCCCTTTTGGTTTGTCTAATTTTAGTATATTTTCCGGTTTAACTTGGGCTCACACCTTTCTCTTAATTTTCTCAAACTAGTTTATAGTTGGCTTCTATTCTACTAATTGTTCAATCCGTCAATTAACTATTTGTCCTTGGTGAGAATCGAACCACGACCTCCGACTTATTAGTTAGGGTCACTAAAAGAAAAAATAGACTTACAGATCTGTAAGGTAAGTCCATCGAAATAAATGATAATATGGCTACAACCTCATAATCATGTATTTGCTAGCCAATCTTTTTGAGCAAACTTAACCCGTAACCCATTTCTTTTAAGTTATTTGCTTACATGTTTTGGTTCAATACAAGTTCAAATAACATGAAGCGTGTAAGAAGTTGATCTGTCTTTACGTAGATAGGTCGATACTGTGTGTAGTAATTCAACTATGGTTCACTCCGACACAGACAAACTCGTATCAAAGTGAGCATTGATATTAACATACTAATGTCTAGACACGGTGCTTGTTGTAAAACAAACGCGAATATTGCGTGTGTATAAATGTGGGATAAGTTCGCTTATGACTCGCCTCGTGTTCTGTGGTTGGCGGCTTCCTCTAGTATATTTATTTAAGCTTAGCTTTTGCACGCGACTACGCTCTTGTTTATGTAGATTTTTGTTACACATTCCAAGCATCACTTATTTATCGATAAGCTTTTAAGCGTGCAGCTTCGTCCGCGTGTGTGTTGGTTTTCGTGGTAAAGAGTAGTCTATGTCTTTTCTCAAGAATTAAACTACCTTAATACCAAATTTCTTTAAAATCGCTACAACGGTTTGACCGTGCAAGCGTAATAGGCATACAGAGTTACTTTTGAATTTATAATATTAGGTAGTACGGACTAATATGGATAATACATTAAGACTCTGATGGCATGCTGAACTAAGGATTATTGAACAAACTTACGGTTGAATTTAAAATAATCACATTTGAAGATGTTATCTTCAGTGACACTCCTGTTTTCTTTCTCATCTTAATGTGACTTTATAATGTGAGCATTATGTTCTTCATTAGAAGTATTTAATGGATCATTTTAGAATTCCGATTTGGAAACTATACCAACATTATCGAATAAAGCAGCTGCAGAATTACAATTAATTGTTCAATTCTTTATTGGGGTCTCTATACTTAACAATAGCTTTTGCTGAGTTTAGGAAGCCTACATAGGAACGGCCTACAATATTATTTAACATGGTAATATAATAGTTTATACTTCATGGGAAAGCAAATACGGTCCTTCTATAAAGGTTCTAAAATTTGATTTTTCTATGAGGTTATAAAGAGAACCAAAATATAATAGTGTAAGCAGCTCAGAACTTGAGGTTAAACTAGTTAGAGTCGTCAAGAATACACAAAGAGACATGATCACGCTCTGCCACGTGGCCTATTCGGGCAGTCGACAGCTTTAGCAGTCAGGCGTGTTTATACATCCTGTAATTCTATTGAGCTTACAACCGCTCTTAAACGTTCGATACATAACTTTCCATACGTAATCTGAATATTTTTATTCAACATCAGAGCTCATACAAAGAAATATACCACATAAAAGTATAGTTCTTATAAAACGACTGGAGGCCTAATGACGCAGAAGCATCTCAATGAGCTCGCAGTCATTCGCAATGAGTATGGTGACCACTACTCTTGGATGATGTTGATGCTTTCCACCAAGTAGAGTTTTTTTAAGACAACTCCCGCATTAGGAATAAATATTCTGTGTCGCGGGGACTTAACAAACATACATGAAACGGACACAAAGTACAGTTAGACTCAGGACAACAATTTGTGGATTACACAAAGTGTTGTACCGCGTGGGATTTGAACCCACAACACTTGGCGCAGTAGCAAGCGGCGTGGCGACCACTGAAACCACTAGGCCAACCGTGCAGTAGAGTAAAGTCACTTTAGCAGGTTATATATATAAAAAATAATTTCTGACGTTTTTATACAATGCATAAACAATAATTTGTGATTTTATGACTTGGGCTTCAGCAGATCATCGTGAAACATTGCCAGGATTATATAAAAATATTTCTCTGCTGAAAAACCGTTTCTGTAGGAAAAAAAATGACTTAACAAAATTATCACTAAAATGTTACTAAGCATATATATGACTTTTGAACTTGCATATCATTCGATAGGTATCCTTACCCCTCGCGTCGCGTCCGGGGTGAATTCGTTTACCTTCACGTTTTTGTGACGAGGGTCTATCGCCTCTAACAATATATCACACGTAATCTGGCCACTGTTACCTGACGCACATAAACTAGTTTCCAGTAATATATCTACAAAACATCTGGAGGTAGCCACACAAATCTTTTCTTACAATTGTCCATTTCTAATATTGTGTGTGATAGATACAGAAAATTATTTCACGCAAAAATCGAGTGCTTTTGAATTATTCCTTTGATATACTAAGATAAATCTCGTAGTCATTTGTTATTTATTTCTGGTCGCTTTCTTTATTTAGGTACTACTATTTCTGCACAGTTTTGACACCTATAAACTACTCGAGGGACGCGTAATGAAGATACATGTTTTTATTATTTACTGTCAGTCAGTGTTATTTAATAACTGTAGCTGGAAATGATCATTATTGAAAATAGTATTGTCGACAATAATGATAAAACCATTTGTCTGTCTGACTACGAAGTACTAGCAGGCTCTTTCGCCCATACTTATTTTTTACACAATTACGTCTCACACAATTTATCTTCAGGAACTGTCAATAACTATAAATACACAATTATAATTTTTAGTACTATAGTTCTTAATCTTTTAGAAATATTGTTACATAATTGATCTGGACATTCAATATTATTTGACTTAATTGATTTGACATTGTATACAAATTTTGCAAATTTAGATAATATATTTATATTCATTTAAGATTAACAGTTAATATCGGATTAATGTTGGAAATTATCGGTGATTGGAATTGAAATTTATTCATACTTAATTATAATTATATTCGCAAGCCCATGGTATGTGGCAAACATGTCTTGAGCCTTCTCCAAAACCATATCTTACATGCGATTGTTTATTGTATGTACACATGTGTTTGAGCGAATAAATGAATCTTATCTTATCTTATCTTAAAGCGCAACACAAATTTTAATTAATTTGCTTTAACAGAATTCGAAATTAAATATGAAACTAATGATTGTCACACAGATAACGCACGTGACTACTGCTCTGGAATATGTTCTTGCACCTTCTGTAGTTTGAGTATTTAGTTGAAACGTAAAGCTTACAATTCAAACAGTAGCTTTTGAATTGTAATTCCAGCCTAGGTCTAAATGATATGATTGGATGTTACGAATCAAATTGGACCTTGTAGTGAGTCCTACCACTACACAGAAATGCGTTCTCCCCGACCTGTATTACTTAGAAGCAGGATCCGCTCCAGAGTGGAGGGTTTCGTAATGTATCTTTAAATAAACAAAAACTCATATAGGAACTTTGTTTTGAGTATTTTCTGAAAAATATCACACATTAATCCTGAAAAATTATATTTAGTAAGTTGGGTGACCATTTTTCATAAATTAAGAGAGCTGACTTCATATCATTTTACTTTGTCAACTGTATATAACAAAAAAGTTATTTATTTGATAGTAATCTTCTTCTTCTTCTTCTTATATATAAAAATCAATTGCTGTTCGTTTGTCTCGCTAAAACTCGAGAACGGCTGGGCTGATTTAGCTGATTTTGGTTTTGAAATATTTGTCGTAGTCCAAAGAAGGTTTAAACGGCAAAAAATAAAAAATGACTTGAAAATCAAAATGTCATGGGTACAAAGTAGCGGGCACAGCTAGTATATAATAAACATTGATAGACTAATTAAGACTATGAGTAAACTGAACTAAAAAGTAATTAACTTAGAAGAAGATCGCAAAGATTTCAATAGAGTGCACCACAGGACGAAGTTCGACGCTCATAATTGAGTCAACCGAAAATAATTACCGTCCCGATCATCGAATTGCTCGAATGGCGGGACTTATTTCACAGCTTGAGGCTCTGAGTGACTCCAGGTGCGAACTTTATCGATTCTGACGAGTGACTTTGAAAATTTTCAGTTGAATGCACCTGCAAACTCAAAATGTAATAATTACGTTACTGCTATGGACGTCAATATTAGTTCAATAAGATTTAATTTGTAATTTGTTGGATCAAGTCTCAGTATTTAATGTTGAGAATTTTGTCAGTAAATATGTAAAGGTATAGAAAAATAAAAGTAGGGTAACAACGTACGAAAAATTATGACTGTAGTCGCAAAATAAAATAAAAAACAAGGATTTGTTCTTACGTAAGAAGTAAGGCATGACTTGTTCGATATTAAAAGAAAAAAACTACTAAATGTTTAAAAACCGTAAAGGATACGATGACGAGTGATACTAAAATGTAATGTGAGTAGGTGTAAGATATAATTTGTATGAGGCGAGCTGACGTGGATACTGAAAGAAACGGGATATATACCAATACCATAAAGGACTTTCAGTAACCGACATTAAAGTAGGTTTTTGTATGACAGGAATGTAAGGAAAATAGGCTAGTGAATGATGATACCCTTCATTGTGAGCAAAGCACCGGTGACCACCATTACTTGGAACATGTGCTTATTTGACATTGTTTTATGAAATAGCTAAGAAGAGGTTGTAGAGACAACATTTACGGGTTCTTATTTTCGGATATCGGGTCTCCTTACTTAGTTTATATAACAATTATTTTTATAGTATAATGGGAGACGAGCAGGTGAGTTTCCCGAATCCTTAGTCTAAGGCATGGCTAACTACAATTTCAAATTCACAGGTGCCTTTCCATTTCTTAGGGCTCCCATACAGAACTGCGATGCGATGCGATGCGGCGTGAAGTTACCCGCAACACCAGAGGCGTTACAAGTGCGTTGCCGGTCTTTGAGGGATGGGGATGAGGGTAGGGGTTGGAATATGGGCCTTCGGTATCCTCACTCACTTGGTGAAACACGGCGCAAGCACTGTTTGACACGAGTTTTCTGTGAAGCCGTTGTATCACTCGGTCGAGCCCGCCCATTCATACCGAAGCGTGGCTCTCCCACGGCATGTCCTGTGAATGTTAGAAAAAACGTGTCTCTTAACTTTTTTTAAGTCGTTATTATTGTCTCTAAAAACTGTAGGTTTTCGTCATACCTCGAAACAGCCTCGTGTTTTATAGATGCGTAAAAGAAAACAGTAAGTATCTTTTACTTTTTTTATCTAAACATTTATTGTTATACTCATTTACATATCATCAGTTTATTGCCGTAAATAAAACGATTGCCGTCTGCAGGATTACTTTCCAGACTCCGCACCAATAGGTACTAAATTGTTTATGAGCTAAAAAAATTACTAAGAACTGATGACTAAACTTAAAATAATAAAACGAAAAAGTTATACTTTAAGAAAAAATGTATACCTAAACATATTTTTGTCTATGATCTAGAACTTACTGTATAAATTGTTCTTATGTTAAAGCCTGAAGACATTGACTCTACAGAAATATTAGTTTGGGTCGAAAGAACCATGTTGTGTAGTTTGTAGCCTTTTTGTGTTAGTTGTAAAATCAACAGACGCCACCGAGTGACGGGCTGAGCGCGGGACCCAACTTTAACCAGTTTCTCATTTATAGTGTGAAGTAGATTGATCGTTTTCTGTTCGTCTCTATTATTCTGCGCGAGTCTGAAGGACAGTGATAAACGTCTGTTGTCTAACTCGCTGCATGTCGCAATGCTATGTCACTTTAGGACCATAAGCATGTTTTTGTCTATGATCTAGAACTTACTGTATAAATTGTTCTTATGTTATGTTATGTGTATTAGCGTGAAAATTTCTCGATACATGGGCTATTTAACACAGATTTTTTTTTCAAATCGGACAAGTACTTCCTGAGATTAGCGCGTTCAAACAAACAAATCTTCAGCTTTATATACTAGTAAATATTAACATACTACGAATAATAATAATAAAACAATAACTTTTAAACTAATATAGATATTTTGATCTAAGTGTTTCCTTCACATTACACAGACACTTTGTCCATAAATTGCGTGATACGTTATCCCGGTACCACAATCGAAAATTTTTGTAAGGTGAAAGGTCTCATCAAAATGAAGCCACTCAAGAAAAATAAGCTTGATATTAATAATTTGTAAAATTGATTCCGGTGATCCCGGACTACATCTAAAAAAACTTTTAAGTTCCAAATTACGTTCAAAACATACGTAACTTTATTAGGTTTAAAAGGGAAGAATTTTTGCAGAGAACTAAATGAATCAACATATGATTATTATTTTCAAGTGTTAATTTACCTCATGTTTACATTTTACTGAAGCGGACTTACGTACATACCTATTAAATCACACTATATCAATATCTCTCCTATTCTAGTTGTAGAATTTCTTCAATAGAGAAAGATCAATGTTTTAGCAGCTCGTAGTATATGATACCAATATAGACTAAGTTATTCTTGTACCTTTTCTGAATCCTCCAGCATTTGTAACTGGCACTTAAAAAAATAGATTTTCAAAAAGTGTTAAATTTACGCAGGCGTTTAGTCTTTTTGCGCAATGCAACAACACTCTGTGAATGTAGACCGAGGCCAGGAAGATGTTTCAGATTATGATAGGGATACGTCATAATTGTATCTATTTATACACCAAGCAGGGTGGCGGCCACTGCCGTTTCCATAAACAGAATGGACTATAAAGCATTTAATGTAGGCACTAAAACCATCTTGTTCGAAGGAAGACAGGGTCACGGATTTCCATAAAGTTCTTCGTTAGCATAATATCAATAACTAGATGGTTTGCAAGTCTGCATTGTTTACAGGGGTTGGTGCCTCAGGCCTGGTCTCAGCATTGGCCTTATCGGCTTACAAGGCCAGACCTTGTAAGCTAGGTTAGGCCGATGTGACAGGATGTCTATCGTACAGCTTAATTACAGCCCGACGGGACACCTTATTATATTTGTTACTAGCTGAACCCCGCGGTGTTACCCGCGGTTATTATTGTGCCGCGAGTAACGCTGCGGAGCAAAGTTAGTCTAAAAAAAGTAGCCTAAGTTACTCCCTGGATCACCAGCTACCTGCCAGTGAAAGTCCCGTCAAAATCCGTCCAGCCGTTCCAGAGATTACCCGGAACAAACAGACAGACAGACAGACAGACAGACCGACAGACAGACAGACAGACAAAAATTTTTTTAACTACATTTTTGGTATAAGTACCGTGTATACATACATATGCATTTAGTAAAAAGCGGTTATTTCAATATTACAAACAGACACTCCAATTTTATTTATTTGTATAGAGTATAGATTCACAAGTGAGTTATAGAGTTTTTGGAACGGAGTTCCTTATGGGGCGTTGCGGAGGGGTACCCTAACCGAGTAACTCTAGACAGAACTTGTTTCAGCAGAGATTACTAGGTAGCAGCACAACTGACCCTTTTTTTTGTATCTCGCATAGAACTTGAAATTAATATTTTTATAGAAAATATTGTGCTTGCAGTTTGCTATTATTATATATTTTATAATTCATTTGGAATAAAATAAAGGTCTTGAGACAATTTTGTTCTTTTTAAAGAGCGTTAACGAAAAATATTGTATAGTGCCATCTATAAGTTGTAGTAATATTATACTTTATGATAAGGAACTTCGTTCCTATCTGGTGTCTCACGACACCGCACGACCTTTTTTATTTTATTGGTAGAGTTGTTTGTTCTTAAAATAGTTTCGGTAAGATCGTGCTCGATAGTGCAAATAAATTAACGTAGGTACCTATTGCTTGCTCATTTCATGCAACTTCGTATTTAAATAGATAATTTCAATTTGCTTAATAAATAAAACTTTCACTCAAATATAACTTTATTTTTTTCTGTAATAACCTCATTTCTTTTAGTCTATGACCGATCGCCATTGTAAGAAGCGCGCGCAAAGGAAAACTGATTAAATTTTTCTGCCATTTCGAAATATTTTTCACAAATCGTTTTCACTGTTAGAATTACAGTTATTCATCAATAAAAATGTCTACGAGTGCTAATTATGAAGAAAATGATTTATGTTGTACACCGCCCGAAATAAGATAAGAAGCCCTTAGGGTTATGATAATAATAATAAATAATAAAATAAAATAAAAATCTTTATTGATACAAAAACCTTTGAATTTGATTAAATCTAGGATACATAAAATGATAAAACTAAAGGTAATGCGGATAAGGTAAACCCTGACTCCCAAACTAGGTAATCCTGTGACTTGAGAGTCAGTGTTCTGCTGTCATTGTGATACAAAAACTCTTTCAATGTTGTGTCTCATCGTTACAAAGGTAGTCGTTGACGCAACAAACCACGAGGTGCCAGGTTTAAAATCAATAAAGAGGCAAGGGACTAGGAAAACAATTTATGAGAATTTTATTATCCGAAAACTTCAAGGAAAAAATATATATTTGTATTATTTTCTTAATAAGTGTGTTGAAAAAAGTCGTATGATACACGTGTATTGATAATTACAGTCTTCGGCTATCTTCAGACCCTCGCCTAGCGACTCGGGTCTCAATGGCGCCTCAGCGGTAATCACCAACATTACACACTTGCACCACAATGTAGTATACTACCCAGTATTGTAATTGCAGCAGCTATGTTCTGACGACGTCACCGGTCAAATAATGTCACAATCTATACAAATAAATAAAATTGGAGTGTCTGTTTGTAATATTAAAATAACCGCTTTTTACTAAATGCATATGTATGTATATACGATACATATGCCAAAAATGTGATTAAAATTTTTTTGTCTGCCTGTCTGTCTGTTTGTTCCGGGTAATCTCTGGCACGGCTGGACGGATTTTGACGGGACTTTCACTGGCAGGAAGCTGATGATCCAGGGAGTAACTTAGGCTACTTTTTTAAACTAACTTTCTCGTTACTCGCGGTACAACAATAACCGTGGGTAACACCACGGGGTTCAGCTAGTATACAATATAAAGCAGGCCATTAGAGCCGCAATCAGAAATAATTATAGCATAAACTGTGTAGAAAAATAATCCTCAAACAAAAAGTGATAAGGAAACCACTTTATGTTAGAGGGTTATTTTTCTGTTCTCTACGAGACTGACAAATTATTATATATATCATTTGAAATGCATTTCTTATTTATATGAACAACAACATCTCACACATTACGATAAATTAAATCCTCGCCAAGCTTACGCTTGTTGGCGAGAAGCGCTCTTAACTACTTAACATATAAATAATATATAAATAGCTTTCACTACATTATATAATGTCTATTTATTTACACATCAGTAACCTAGGTCCTCGATTGATAACATAAAAACCCTGGGTTGTATCTTCAGTTGACACGAACTCAGCTTAGGTAATTGTCGCAGTAGGCTGATTTCATTAAAAATACGTGGAGCTATATGTATATGAAGACATTCTAATTATTTAATGTGAATTTATAATTTAAATAAAAAAAAACATGCCTGATTTAAGCGTTTCAGCTAGACATAACACATTAGGATGTAAAAGACAATTTTATTCTATCAAGGACCTGTATCAAGTTGAGAAGTGACATCACCGATTTAGTTGCGCAGACAAGTTTACCCCCGACCGTGATGGCTCAATAAATAATATCGAACAACTACAAACTACAATTATTTTGCTGTAAATGAGTTATTGCTTCCGCTACATAAATGAATATTGTGCTCGGCAAATTAATTTTATGTTCTTGATAACAAACTGAATTTCATTATGAGCATTGATGCGCTCTTTCTATTTATTTATGTATAAATATAATCATTTTTACTTCCTTATTCTTCTATAGGACCTGACTTATTATTATTCTTTATTCTTATATGTTATTTTCGTGGATTCTTTACCTCCTAAGAGCATTGGTGATTTTTGCTGGTTGCCATTTACTGGTAATACACGTGTATGTTTCATAAATAAATAAATACATATTTCGCACATCTAACACGTAACGCCATCTAGTCCCAAGCTAAGCAGAGCTTGTGTTATGGGTACTAGAAAACTGATACAAATATATGTATATATATTTTTTTTTTGTAAATACATACATAGTATACATAGAAAACACTTGGGTGTTTTCTATGTATAATATGTAAGGAGTTTGGACTCCGAAACTAATATTTGCAGATCCTACAAACATTTGGTCCGACTCGGGAAACGAACCCGAGACCTCAAGCATAGCAGTCGCGTACGCTACCACTGCGCCACCGAGGCAGTTTTATATACTGAGTACCTATGTTAGAATTGGTTAATAAAATTGCATTGCAGTAGAACTCTCAGCTATCTTTGTGTGACACACTACATTACTAACCTGTTTAACTTGATAGAGAGTCTGCCTTAATGACTATATATTTCAGTAACAATTTAAGTCCCTTCTTGTGAGCTAACTGAGGTTAAAGGTATGAAATATAGAATTATTTGAATTATTTAATAGTACGTATGTATTTTAGCAATAACAAAACAAAAGGCGCACGTCACGTGTCCATCGACGAGTGCGTATTAGCGCGGTTAAGCGCAGCATTCCGAAACGTACGCAAACCGCCATGGACTGCGAGCTTCTCTCCAGAAATAGGTGGTTTCATCAACACCACATATAGCTCTGAATTCATAACGTTACGCGTTCAACAACCTCGTTGTACGAAATTTTGGTAAATTTCGTCGAAAGATGAATGCTGTCCTCTGCTCTTCACTCACGTGTGAAAGATAAATGCATTGAATTTATTTCATTATATTACTAGCTGAACCCCGCAGTGTTACCCGCGGTTATTGTCATACCGCGGGAAACTCCGCGGGACAAAGCTAGTCTAAAAAAAAGTAGCCTAAGTTACTCCTTAGACCATCAGCTATCTGCCAGTGAAATTCCCATCAAAATCGGTCCATTCGTTCCGGAGATCAAAGGAACAAACAGACAGACAGACAGACAGACAGACCGATAGACAGACAGACAGACCGACAGACAGACAGACAAAAATTTAAAAAAATGTTATTTTGGTGCATGTATCGTTTATACATACATATGCATTTATCAAGAAGTGGTTATTTTAATATTACAAACAGACACTCCAATTTTATTTATTTGTATTATTTGTATAGATTGCTAATGACAAGATAATAATCTATATTACCAATTATCTATTTATATATTGTTTTAGTGTCACATTGTTGCCCTCGATGAATTAACTATCAAACTAAAATGTGGAAAAAATATTCCTTTTCACAATGTAAATGTGGACGTAGTGACACACGCTGCACGCACGCCGGAGACGAAACCGCTGTCTAGGCTAAAGGCGAGACGGACCTCAGTCGTCATCCCTCAGGCGACAAATGTTTAATAATAATTAATAGGTTAGGTACTTTTATACCTGAATTAAATAAGTTTCTTGTAATAATGTTATGTGTTACTCAATGAACTTTGCCTGACAATACTTAACAATATTATACCACGGAGAATGGTACAAGGACTTTGAAATTCCTAAAAATTATATTGAAAGTCATTCATTTATTCAAAGTACACAATTATGTGCGTTATGTTGTTTAATAAGTAAAGGTTCTGGGTTAGGTCCTCGCTGACCCATTACACGTTAACATATCAAACTTCTGTTACGTCATGAAGCGTTTTTGATATAAACTTTGTTTGCAATTCCACTAAAAGACGAACAAACGCCATTTTATTAATATTTGTAATACAGTAAAGAGTGTTATCATTGATCATTCAAAATCTTTTCGAAGTCTTAAAAAAAAGTATAATCTAAAACCCAACTACGACAAATAACGATGCTGAAAAAGTATGAAACAAGTTTGAAAAGCCGTACTCACGCGTTGTTAAAGTGTTATGGTACGTTCATATGTATGTATATATGCCGTTATAATAATAGTTTCTTTGTAAAGTAATTTTAAATACCATAGACATTATAAGAATTTTTGAATAAATACGAACCAAGTCACGAGCAATTGCAAATAATATTTAATATTTTTGAAATGTACATGTAACGTCCTTCCCAATAATACCAAACACGGCATATTTATCTCAAATTAATTTTTTAAAACAGTACGTTAGCTAGAGGGCGCCACATAACCAGCGGATAATCAAGACGCTTCTAACGATATCTCACTTGTCTATTGTCTATTTCTAATAAGTGATTGTGGAGCTATGAGGAAACAGATGAACATACATACATTTGGCTTTGGCTTTGCCGTAGTCGGGTAAAAACTAGCAGCAGTCTTAACATAGCCAGATCTTGCGAGTGAATTGAACAATTCGTTTCTTCAACTAACTGTAAAAAACTTTTTGATATTAAATTGTGCATACGTTTTTAAGAATCGTAAAACAAACGTTATTTAATGATAAAACTTTATATTAGTTTCACAATTAGTACCAAGTAGACAGTTTTCAAAAGTACGTACAGACACTAAGTCGTTAAAACCAAAACAAAAATACAACAATGTATATCCTCCACTGTCAAATACTCGTGTTTGTCGAATCATTGAACACTGGCTCGGTGTGTGACTTCTGATTGAAACACGCGCCCCGAGAATATCCGGCCTAATCTATCCGACCTCCGCGCCTCTCGTGAGGAACCCCACATAATACTGACGTGATCTTGTACAATCTGTGCGTATTTCCGAGTTTATTATATCATGTCCCTCACGGAGGCCACACCGACAGGATTAGTTTGTCTCAATACTTACATTCGGTTTCCGACGTTTATTATACGTTTGTCCTTTTTAATACTAGCTTGTTGTGGTTGATGTGCAAGATTTACAGCACGTGATGGCTGTAAATCTACTTTTTTTTTTTTTATATTGAGCTGCCAAAATGACTCTGCCCTGCCTGATGGAAAGCATGGGTAGAATCCAAGAGTGGTGGTCACCATCCTCATTGCGAATAAGCACAAAGCAGCATGGTGACCCGCACTATGGCGGCTTGGTGAGATGCTTTTTCACGCCCCGCTTAAAGGACCCGGGATCATAGTGGGAAGGAAATACGTATGCCGGTAGTGAGTTTCAGGTTGTGACCGCTCGGCACCGGAAGGAAGACCGAAGCGATGAGTTCGAGAACGTATGTCTACTACTCTACAGTGGTGACTTCCAAGGCCGGCACGTGTTGTCCTGTGGAGGAAGGGAGAGGGAGGGACTAGTTATAAGACTTATAAATACTCCCACAGTATACAACCTTATCACAATATTTATATGTAAGCTGTAATTTAAAAAAAATATTGTGTAAATAAATGTTTATTCTTATAACATAAGCCTGCTAAAGTGATTCTACTCTGCCTGATATGAAGCGTAAGTAGAATCCAAGAGTGGTGGCCACCATACTCATTGCAAATGCAGATAACGAAACAATGCAGCGTGGCGGCTTATGATGCTTCTCCATCATTAGGACAACGGTAACAATACAGGGCATAACCTGATCAGTAAAAACAAGTGAATCCACAAATAACATTAATATTTCAAGACTAAATTGTCTAACAATTATGTGATTAATCTATTTCAACTTTTTTCTGGTTCGCAGGTACTATAATACAATCTATCATAATTGAATAAAGACTTCCCTAAATTTTATTAACACTTAAAATATTATAGGATAGCGATGATAAACGAATTTCTCTAAGAGTTAGTTGGAAGTGCTCGAGTTCCCCGAGGAGTCAAACTTCTATAAGTGTTTACACATCACTGTTGGATAAAATAATTTTGATACTCTTTTCTGATCGAGGTATTTTCTCGTAAGTATTCGCAAAGTATTCGTATACAAAAGATCACTCGCAGTGACCCCTTTATAAACAGAAGTTAGTCATTTGATGATGCGTATTGACTTTACTGTAGAATTTAATTGAGTTTCCACCGTGTACTGCCTGTTACAATTGATTCCAAACGATAATGGTATTATCACACACACACATATATACATAATAAATAAAGCCTTTTTTATTCCTCAATAAAAATTACATAGTTAAATATTAAATACATTTTTTTTTGTCATCAGTCGATCGCGGTTCACTACTGAACATAGGCCTTTCCAAATGCACTACTTGGTTCGATCCTCAGTGTATACATGCGACTTGTTAAATAACAATGTTTTGAAATAAGTTATATTGACATTGATTGAGAAAATAGAGTGTGACGCCCCTTATTCTTCCTGTGGGTTTCGTAAAAGCCAGTTAAGGTAGAAAACTACGCAGGACAACATTACTGACAAGAGGAAAAAAACTTGAGAGAAATCCTACAACAATCTGTCTACCCAGTGTGGTATACAGTAGACAAAAAAAAATGTCTAAAAACAGGCCTATGTTGAGCAATGGACTTTTAACGGCTGTTGATGTAATGTGGTAAAATAAAAGACGTAAGTTGCACGGTGACAAGCAAAGAGAAGGAATTTATTTTGTAGCTTGCAATATAAAAGTTGTTTAGTGTACATAGTATGTGACAGATGGCGTTGATGGTTACAATATTTTGCTATCACATCCTAACATGTGGTTTATGTATTATGGCTCCTACACATATAGTATTAAATTTAATCAGCAAAAGACTTAGAAAAAGGAGGTTTTGGGTGCGTCTGAGTTTGCAACACTGAAAATGGCAGAATGGTATGGTACCATTCTCCATGATCGAAAACCACACATAAGATAATATAGTGAAAATACTTCTCATCTCTATTTGAGTCGATGATTTAGTTCAACCTGAATATTTTTATTTTGTATCAGAAATTATTTTTAGGGTTCTAGTAAATTATGGGCAGGATAGACGAGGTATGTATGTTAGTAAAACACAAAGTTAATGAAGTAATAAAGGCCAGTTGTGCGTCAACATAATTTCCTCAGGGCCACAGTGCGGTCGGCTCTAAATCCTTCAATGTTGCCCCTGGCCACGTACGCCGGCCTACCCTATTCAAGCGTACATATGAGTTGCTAATTTATAGATCTCACACTATCATTCATCTCACATTAATCCGTGTTATCACTATAATATTGTTTAGTCAGTTTATAACGTTTCCAATACAATTGCCTTAGTGCCCAGGGGAATAGACGTTTTCGCGATGAAAAATGTTGTGTTACTAAGGGAGTTAAGAAAAAATAATCTACCAATATTTACAGTTTTCTCTTTCTTATTTTTCAGAGGAAACAGTTAATGAGAACTCTACGGTCTTCCCCAAGGACCTGTAATAGATTATTACAATAAGTGAAATCAGGTGTCGATTATTTTTGAAGTTATTTTCTTGAAGATTCTTTGTTCTGTACTGAACAATACAATACTCTATTTAACGTAATTAAACACAGTTTACATTTGCACAGCAAGTAAAACATATCAGTATTCAATTTTAAGGGAGTTTTCAATGATAAATATAACAATACAATATAATCTCAGGGACAATTTAAGCAAGTCGATCTTTTGAATAACGATGTTCTGTGTCAGAACAGATTGGGATTTCCGACAGGTGTATCGGAAGAAAAGGAATATGGGTGATTTCTATTTCGATGGTTCTTATCTATTACACTTTACTATGGGTGATTTTTTATATGTAATTGGTTGCATTATCATATTGTTGTTGTGTTATTTTTAACATACTTCAAAAAAAGGAGGAGGTTTTTCAATTCGACCGTATATATATTTTTTCTTTTTTTTTTTTTATGTGTGTTCGCGGATAACTTCGTCGTTCATGAGCCGAGTCTAATGATTCTTTTTTTAATGTAAAGGATATATCCCAACGGTGGTACCATGATAAGGACATTAATACCTGATGATGGCATCCAAGAGAAATCGAGTCGAACCTTGAAGTCGGCTTTTTTTTTTTAAATTGTTCTTGTGTGTATCGTTTTTTTGTAGACGGTAACTATGGAAAAAAATGTTACTTGCAAAGTTTTGGAACCTTTAAGACAAGAGCGTATTTCTTGTTACTCTTGAGTTGCAGACGTCAAATAGTAATTATATCCGTCTGTTTGTTTCTCTCCTACGTCATAAAAATAGATGTGCTGAAAATAGCCTCGTATGCATTTATTTAGCTATTGCTACAGCTATAATCAACAACATAAGAACGAAAAAATGTACTGATAGTACGAAAAATTGTTTAAGTTTAAGAATTTATTAGTGGCAATGTACCTAGAAATATAAACTTTATGTGGTGTTGTGTATCCATCTAGTGATTGTGTCAGACACATGTCCGGATAATTGGGTCACTGTCCGTACATACAGTTAGAAGTAGCTGCCTAACTTGGGCGAGATACATAGCGTCAGTTGCGGCACGTTGGACTCAACAATATGTTCGCAAATGAGGGTACGTCAAAATATTTCGCTACAATTGAAACATTTAAAGGGTGGACATAGTTGGGTTTCCTTTTTAATGTGGAATCGTGCGTCGGACATAAGTATGTGTGATACTTTAGCGTACTTATAAATGTCTTGTTAAAATGTCAACTCGAGTATTCGTGTTTTATTATTTCGCATTCATTTTCGGTATTGTTTAAGGTTTGGTATTACGTCGTTGTTATACGTATTATGCTATAAAATCCAACAAGGTTTATAAAAAAATTGTAGACACGTTTTCTTTTAAAACATCATCATTTTACTGGAACAACAAAAAGTTGTAAAATCGTCAGCGTACTTGTCAGAAAGGGAAATACTAGTACTATAAATACCTAGCTGCGATTATATCACTGTCAAAACTAAAATAACTCATTCTGAAATCAGCATTGAAGTCGGAACTAGAAAGATAAAAGGAAATTTAAGTAAAGAACATTGATGGCGAAGGCTTTAAAGTCAGTGACACCACTAATCTAAGATGGGAAAACGACCTGATAATGAGAGCGAGGCTAAGATCAGGGACGGGACCGAGGTAAAAATTGAACGTAAGAAATTAATGTAACTAATTTAATATTGGGTGTTGTATTATAATTTGAGGCGAATTCCCTGACATTAAATTTGTAATAGATGAAATCAAAAACAAATTAAAACTTGAGTGGTGTCATGGGACACCCAGATGGAACGAAGTTATAGTTATAGTGTGTACCTCAGTAGCCGATGCTTTAGTTGATCCGCTATTGAAATAAAAAAGCTAAAAAATTATACATATCCATACACACACACACACACAATTATTTATTTTTATGTAAGGGCCTGCCAAAATGACTCTACTCCGCCTGGTGGAAAGCAAAAGCAGAATCCAAGAGTGGGGGTCACCATACACATTGCGAATGTAGACAATGCAACAATGGAGCATGGTGACCCACACCATGGCAGCCTTGTGATGCTTTCGCATCATTGGGCCTCCGGTCTCGCACTCGCCAACGAAACACGACAACACGAACGCTGTAATTTTAGGTTGATTTTCTGTGAGAGGGTAATACCGCCCCGGTCGAGCCTGCCCGTTTGTGCTGAAATCAGCGTGGCTTTACTACCTTTGATATTGACATATATATACACTAGCTGTTGCCCGCGGCATTGCTCGCGTGGAAGTTGATCATATGCATTTAATTAAAACTGTGTAAAAGAATGTATCAGTAATTTTTTCATGTTTTAAACGTATTTATTTATTTATTTTTGATCACTATTCCATTTAGAAGAACTTTCATACAAACATTCGAACCATATTTCAACCCCTTTAGGAGCAGAATTCGCATAAATACTGATATAAGTATTCATCTATTTGTAATCAGAAACATGAAAACGAAAGTTGTTAGGCTGCTAAATTTAAAAAAATGACGGATTTCCAAACTAACCAATACATGAAATGCCAATGACTATTTCTCCCCTTAGGGGTAGAATATTCAGAAACGCTTAAATATGCATATTCTCGTTTTTAATTAGTAACCCAAAAATAATATTTTATGTTTCTAACTCAAAAAATGACAGACTTCCATGCAATCTTGCAACCCCTATTTCACCCCTTAAGGGTAGAATATCCAGAAACCTTTAACAGGTATCTACTCATTTTTAATCAGTAGCCCAAAAATATAGTTTAATGTTTCTAACTTAAAAAATGATGAACTTCCATTCAAACTTTCAATCCCTATTTCACCCCCTTAAGGGTAGAATAACCAAAAACGCTTAAATACGTCTCTACACTTTTTTAAACAGTAGCATATAAATAAAGTTTTATGTTTCAAACTTGAAAAATGACGGAATTCCAGACTAACCTATGCACGAAATGTCAACCCCTATTTCACCCCTTAGGGATAGAATATTCAGACACGCTGAAATACGTATTTACTCATTTTCAATCAGCAACCCAAAAGTAAAGTGTCAGGTTTCTAAGTTAAATATGACGGATTTTCATAAAAACTTTAACCCCTATTTCACCCTCTTATTGGTAAAATATGCTGAAACGCTAAATAGATATCTAGTTACTTTTAATCAGTAGCCCAAAATAAAATTTTCATTGTATTAATTTAAAAAATATCGGACTTCCATACAAACTTTCAACCCCTATTTCACCCCTTTAGGGGTAGAATATCCAGAAACGCTTAAATACGTCTTTACTCTTTTTTAATCAGTAGTACATGAATAAAGTTTCATGTTTTTAACTTAAAAAATGACAAAATTTCATACAAACTTTCAACCCCTTTTTCATCCCTTAGGGGTAGAATATCCAGAAACGCTTAAATACGTATCTACTCATTTTTAATCGGTAGCCGAAACACAAAATTTCATGTTTCGAACTTCAAAAATGACAGACTTCCAGACTAACCTATATGGGAAATGTCAACCCCTATTTCACCCCTTAGAGGTAGAATATTCATAAACGCTTAAATGGGTATCTACTCATTTTTAATCAGTTGCCCAAAAATAAAGTTTCATGCTTCTTACTTAAATAATGCCGAACTTCCATACAAACTTTCAACCCCTATTTCACCCCCTTAGGGGTAGAATACCAAGAAACGCTTAAATACGTATTAACTCATTTTTAATCCTTAGCATATGAATAAAGTTACATGTTTCTAACTTAAAAAATGACGAACTTCCATACAAACTTTCAACCCCTATTTCACCCCTTAGGGGTAGAATATTTAGAAACGCTCAAATGCGTCTCTACTCTTTTTAAATTAGTAACACATAAATAAAGTTTCATGTTTCAGACTTAAAAAATGACAGACTTGCAGACTAACCTATGTACGAAATGTCAACCCCTATTTCACCCCTTAGGGGTTGAATATTCAAAAACGCTGAAATACGTGTTTACTCATTTTTAATCAGCAGCCCAAAAGTAAAGTTTCAGGTTTCTAACTTAAAAAATGACGGACTTCCATACAAACTTTCAACCCCTATTTCACCCCCTTAAGGGTAGAAATTCCAAAATTCCTTTCTTAGTGCGTGTCTACTCAATAAAAGGATCCTACTCACCAAATTTCATAGCCCTAACGATCATAGTTTACGCTCGGCGATGATGAATCAGTCAGTCAGTCAGTCAGTCAGTCAGGACTTACTATTTTATAAGTATAGATATAATATAATCTATACTAATATATAAAGCTGAAGAGTTTGTTTGTTTGTTTGAACACGCTAATCTCAGGAACCACTGGTCCGATTTGAAAAATTCTTTCAATGTTAGATAGCCCATTAATCGAGAAAGGCTATAGGCTATATATCATTACGCTAAGACCTACAGGTGCGGAGCAACAATGAAGAATGCCACAAAAACGGGGGAAAATTATCACGCTAAGGGCAATAGGAGACGCAAACGAGGTTGCGTGGGTCGGCTAGTAATATTTAAAGCTGAAGAGTTTGTTTATTCGTTTGTTTGAACACGCTAGTCTCAGGAACCGCTGGTCCGATTTGAAAAATTCTTTCAGTGTTAGAAAGCCCATTTATCGAGGAAGGCTATAGGCTACATATATTCACGATAAGACCTACAGGAGCGGAGCAACAATGAAGAATGTTACAAAAACGGGGGAAAATTATCACGCTACGGGCATTAGGAGATGCAAACGAGGTTGCGTGGGTCTGCTAGTCTTCTATACTTATAAAATAGTAAGTCCTGACTGACTGATTCATCATCGCCGAGCGTAAACTATGATAGTTAGGGCCATGAAATTTGGTGAGTAGGACCCTTTTATTAAGTAGACACGCACTAAGAAAGGAATTTTGGAATTTCTATCCCTAAGGGGGTGAAATAGGGGTTGAAAGTTTGTATGGAAGTCCGTCATTTTTTAAGTTAGAAACCTGAAACTTTACTTTTGGGCTGCTGATTAAAAATGAGTAAACATGTATTTCAGCGTTTTTGAATATTCAACCCCTAAGGGGTGAAATAGGGGTTGACATTTCGTACATAGGTTAGTCTGGAAGTCCGTCATTTTTGAAGTCTGAAACATGAAACTTTATTTATGTGTTACTGATTTAAAAAAAGTAGAGATGTACTTGAGCGTTTCTGGGTATTCTACCCCCAAGGGGATGAAATAGGGGTTGAAAGTTTGTATGGAAGTTCGTCATATTTTAAGTTAGAAACATGAAACTTTATTTATGCGCTACTGATTAAAAAACAGTAGATACGTATTTAAGCGTTTCTGGATATTCTACCCCTAAGGGGGTGAAATAGGGGTTGAAAGTTTGTATGGAAGTTCGTCTTTTTTTAAGTAAGAAGCATGAAACTTTTTTTTTGGGCTACTGATTTCAAATGAAAAGACACGTATTTAAGCGTTTCTGGATATTCTACCCCTAAGGGGGTGAACTAGGGGTTGAAAGTTTGTACGAAAGTTCGTTTATTTTTGAAGTAGCAAACATGAAACTTTATTTTTGGGCTACTGATTAAAAGTGAGTGAATACGTATTTAAGCGTTTCTGGATATTCCACCCCTAAGGGGTGAAATAGGGGTGGAAAGTTTCTATGGAAGTTTGTCATTTTTTAAGTTAGAATCATGAAACTTTATTCATGTACTACTGATTAAAAAAGAGTAAAGAAGTATTTAAGCGTTTCTGGATACTCTATCCCTAAAGGGGTAAAATAGGGGTTGAAAGTTTGTATGGAAGTCCGTTATTTTTTAAATTAGTACCAAAAAACTTTAATTTTGGGCTATTGATTAAAAATGACTAGATATCTATTAAGAGTTTCTGCATATTTTACCCCTAAGGGGGTGAAATTGGGGTTGAATTTTTTATGGAAATCCGTCATATTTAAGAATACATAGAAATAAGAAAGGTGAAACTTTACTTTTGGATTGCTAATTAAAAATAAGTAAATACGTATTGCAGCGTTTCTGAATATTCTATCCCTAAGGGGTGAAATAGGGGTTGAAATTTCGTACATAGGTTAGTCTGGCATTCCGTCATTTTTCGAAATAGATGAATACTTATATCAGCATTTATGCGAATTCTGTTCCTAAAGGGGATGAAATATGAGTCAAATGTTTGTATGAAAGTTCTTTTAAAGGGGCTATTGATCAAAAATAAAAAAATACGTTCAAAAACATGAATAAAGTACTGATACATACTTTTATACAGTTTTAAGTAAATACATATTATCAACTTCCACGCGAGCAAAGCCGCGGGCAACAGCTAGTATACATATAATAAAGCAAAAAGTGTCGTTACAACTTTTATGTCGTTACACTTTTTCCGTCTAGCCCCCTTTCGCAACGCGCCATAAGGAACTTCGTTGCAAAAAGTTTACACTACATTTTTATTTGATACTTATTTGTCGTTAATCCATATGTATGAAAAGCGATTTGGTTTTAGTAATATTGGACGCACCCAACAAGAATGTAAACAGTCACTTCTAGAGATTGCTTTCGTACTTTTGTTTATAACAATATAAGTTATATTACATTTTGCAGAGATTAGATTTGAAATGAAAGTCTAGTCTAATGTGAGTTTGATATCAAAGCCATTATCTAAACTAATGTTACAAAGAGCTAATGTTTCTGAGGTTATAGTGGGTAATCTCTAGATTTACTAAACCGATTTTGACATTTTTTCTACTAATATAATGCTGGATTATTTGCTAGTTTCATAGTCTACATTAACATAGTCCAATAAATATTGCCAGTCATAAGGACTGCCGATAGAAGTAAAAACTTATAACTTAGAATGTTATTTGTAAAATTTAAATTTCATAATGTTTACATTAAATCATCATGCCATGCGGCCAAAGAAGTTATGTGACCCCAGAATGTCGATGACGTGGTGACGCGGTGACGCGAACTAGTAAGATTTTCAAAAAGTGCTCAACGCGGCTGACATAGTTTTCACTTAAAAATGAAAGTTTTAAAGTTATAATTACGAAGGAATAATCACACGAGAGATGCTTTATGTGGTATAAAATATTACAAAATGTAATATGTCGCGAAGACAGTGCGCTTCAGTTGAACATTGGGACAATTTTTTTTTCTAAATTTAAATATCAAAATCAAGATAAATCTGAGAGACTCCAAATTAAATATCGGTTTTATATTTCTTACTAATATATTTAAATTTAGATTAAAATTCAGCTACCGAAGTAAACCAGAAAATAAGTTACTTACAAGGAGAACGAGTCGTCTGACATTCAGGGGACTTACTTACTGAAAATTTACTGCTGTGTGTTTTCTAGAACAGAATAGAACACACGTCTTCATATTCAAAACTTATCAGGCGACAGGGATACGAAAATCTCGTGGGTCAACTAGCGCTGAAATCTTTGTAATTAATCACAGTTTTTAACAGTGGGATCTTTAACGTAATTCATTCCGATTTTAATGATTAATATGTACAAATTCCTTTCATAAATACGCGAGTGATTAGATGTAATACGTTTTTTCCTTGAAAATTATTTTTTATGAACAATGAAAAAAAAGAAAAATCGTAGAGACTACAAAATATGCCATTGTAAACCATATTTCTAAGCAACATATTTTATATTCCACGTAATAAGACCGACGAAAATCTTAATATAAACTTCAATGACATTGTTTTTAGGGTTCCGTGCCAAAGGCAAAAACGAAACCCTATGGATTCATCATGTCTGTCTGTCTGCCCATCTGTCCGTATTTCACTCACTTTTGTCCAAAACTATAAGAACTATAATGTTGAAACTTGGTAAGTAGATGTATTCTGTGAACCACATTTAGATTATCACACAAAAATAGAAAAAAAAACAATAAATTTTGGGGATCCCCATACTTCAAACTCAATAATTTTTTTTTCATCAGACCCATACGTATACGTTATCTTCAAAAATGAAATTGAGGTTTTTAATATAATTTTTTTCTAAACTGAATGGTTTGCGCGAGAGATACTTCCAAAATGGTAAAATGTGTACCCCCCACTGTAACTTCTAAAATAGGAGAATGATAAAACTAAAAAAAAATATATGATGTACATTATCATGCAAGCTTCCACCGAAAATTGGTTTGAACGAAATCTAGTAAGTAGTTTTTAATTCGTCATAAATCGTAAACTGCAATTTATCTTCAATTCAATCACAAAACTCAAATTCAAAAATTAAATAAAAATTATATTATGTTATTTGCTGCTACGGAATCCTTCATGGGTGAGTCCGACTCGCACTTGGCCACTTTATTTAATATGAGATGATTGTTTGTGAATGCCTAAGGCATTAAGTCCTTGTATATTAGATGTACATACATTTTAATTAAATTAAGTAACACATATTAAAACGTGAATTTGAATAAGTATTTTGATATAATAATATAATCTCAACAAAGAAAATTTACGATTTATGTAATTTTGATGCGCTTTGTAACTAATCTAGCTAAAATTAGCTTAAATGAACGTTTGCACGTAAACGGGGCACCAATAATGTTTGTCGGACATTACTTCAAAGCCTATCCTCAGCTAAAAGCAGAACAACAGATTTTGAAAAAGCGTTTGATAATATCAAACATGCTAAATTAATTGACATATTAAATTTATTGAACATTTTTACTAGAAACAAGGCGCTAAAGTCAGATTTGACAATATGTTAACTCATGAAGTCAAAATTGAAGAAGGAGTTAGACAGGGATGTATTCTCTCACCTTGTCTATTCAACTTATACTCCGTAATGATTTTTAAAAATGCCTTTAATAATGGAACTTGGAAATCGTGTAAATGGTAAATTAATACAGAACATCATATATGCCTATGATGCTGTCTTGCTGGCTACTTACCCTGAAGACCTCCAAATAATTTTACAAAAATTTAATGGCGAACTTTCAAACTATGGATTTAAAATAATTATAAATAAAATAAAATATATAATTGTTAGTAAAACACAAAATTTTAAACCGCAAACACCATTATCCTTTTTATTACAATGGAAAGAGTTAAGTTAATAGTTTTAAATACCTGGGTACTTGATTAAATGAATATTGGGAATCAGATAAAGGAGAAGAATAGAAGTAGCTATGACAAAAATACTAACTAACAGAAAACTCAACTTGAAACTAAGATGGAGGTTGGTGATATATTATGTGCTCCCAATCTTACTATATGGATCAGAAAGCTGGACTTTAAAACAAACATACTTGAGAAACTCAGAGCCTTTGAAATGTGGATATAACGCAAAATGCTAAAAATTCAAGTGGACTGACAAAGTATCAAACGAAAGAGTGCTAGAAATTAATAAATATTTAGAGCTGGCAGTAATAATCTAAAAGAGAAAAGCGACGTATTTTGGGCATTTATGTAGAAATGATAAGTACGACTTATAATTGACTACGACGACTTATAATTGAAGGGAAAATTGAAGGTAAGCGCAGTAGAGGTAGAAGACGAACATCATGGACAAGAAATATAAGGGACCGGCTGGATGTGGAAAGCACAGATGCACTAATTCGCATGCCTGAAGACAGGGAGAGGTATAGACATATGGTCGCCGACCTCCATGGTAGAGATGGTACTTGAAGAAGAACAAGAAATAAAAAATGCTTTAGAAAGTCATGAATATTCTTTTAGATTTTAAACTCGATGCAGTTTCATAAATATTTGTTTTGTATTAACAAAGTTAATTTATTAATTATAGCGTTGAAACATTTAGAGCACATAATATAAATGTTTATACTCTTGTTTGAGTTAAACACAAGCAGGATTATTGTAATATATTAACAATTGGCGCTGCTTTAAGTCTGCTAATCACGACACATACTGAATATGCAATCTTCTGAAAAACGATAGTCCATATAAATTACTAGCTGACCCACGCAACCTCGTTCGCGTCTCCTATTGTCCGTAGTGTGATAATTTTCCTCCATTTTTAAAACATTCGCTCTGCTCCTATTGGTCTTAGCGTGATGATATCTAACCAATAGCCTTCCTCGGTAAATGGGCTATCTAATACTGAATTTCTCTAATCGGACCAGTAGTTTATGAGATTCGATAGCGATAGCTTTAAATATTAGTATAGATAGATTAGAAAGTGCTTATTTTTAGAGGGAACATTGACATCCAGGTGGTAATAAAAGCTATAGCCAGTTTTTTGTAAAAGTTTTTAATTGTCAACCCTAAATCTTGACACTTGGCAGGAGGCCTATGTACTATAAACATCGCAGTTAAAACATAGTACAGGGTCCGATAAGAGGTAGTAGATGCTAAGGCTCTCATTTTATGTAATTCTTTATTTTTCGTACTGGAGATCAGCATCGTGATAAGGAGGCTTTAGATTAGACCCTTTAGTTAAGAATGGATTTCGTGACAAGTCTGGTTTTAGATACGAGGATAGAAGTTTTTATTAAATTTCTCACTTTAGCTATATATGATACGAAATGCCAGATACTTAGATAACAGAACTAAATACAGTGCTTTTCCAGAACTTTTATTCTTTATGTAAAAATTATTTACTGCTGTTACACATCTCTTAACACTAACATAAATATTGCGATAAATATTTAATGCAATTAAAATGATTAATAGAAGCCTGTTCTTCTTCGACTTCGCTCGGGGAAAGGTGGAATTAGGTCTCGTTATAGTGCCCTTGGTTCGAAGCTAATATGACATAGGTACTGACAGAAACAAGTATGTCCAGTAAGTACCAGCGTCCTCTGGGTGAAAGTGGCACCATCTCACTTCCCTTGCCAATCCTCCATTAGTGTGAATCAATGTGAACTCAATGTTTTTGAATATTTAGCCCATGTTCAGATGACGAGCGCTCACCACGCGTTTAGCTTACGCGCGTTTACAACTACATGTAATTTCGGTCTAGGAGTACACATGCTAACGCGCGTTTTTACATGACGTTGTTAACGCACGTTAGCAAAACGCGCGTTGAGCGCTCGTCATCTGAACATGGCCTTATTTAATTTACACACCCTTAAAGTATGGAAGTTGCGAAAAATTTAAGATAACAGTTCTACAATCAGTTGAAATCGCAATAAATCTAGCTAAGCTCAAGTCGTCAGCAAGTCAACCTGAAACAACAATCGCGAAAGGGTTGATAAACATTGGTGAACTAGTGAGTAAAATAGGCTTTAGTGTGTCATCTACGTTCCTACGTAAACCACATTTGTTACACACACCTAAAGCAAATACAAACTACAGGCAAAACTCATTTGTTGCTCGAGCGAGTCGTATGTTCAATGCGGCGTGCGAGTGTTGATATGGACTTATTTGTGCATGGAAACAACCAGCTCATGAAAAGCCTGACTGACTCCTTCTTCGCTTCTTATCTATCTTGCTTGTATCTGTGTCATCACGTGAATGTGTATTTTTGTGCTGCTATCTGTGAAAACGTATAATTAACCTTATTTTTTCGTATTAAATTTGTAGAATTTAATAATACTTCTGTTAGTTTTCCTACAATTGAAAAATAAAATAAACGTGTCTTAGAGATCCGCTTATCACAAAAGTGTACAAGAGCACATTGCGTATAAAGTTGGCGTTATCTTATATTTGATTCACGAATTAAGGTAAAAATTATTTTTATTGAACATCGATATTTTACTAATCTTCAAATCACTATTACCAGTGTTTACCTAGGGATTATTCAGGGACAACATTTATCTCCGATCAGTGAGATAGACGAGCTAAATTGTTACAAATATGTATGTAAAGAAAGTAAACTTCTTTAATTTTGAGTTTGGTGTATCAAACTTGATAGTCTGTGGTTTGTCAAGAGGTTAGGAATAATGGAAATGGTGTAATATGAAAATGACCGAAAAGTAAACTTTTATTAAGATATATTTTGTGATAAAACAATTAGAAATTGTGAAGAAGTAAACTTTGAATGTCGTTTCTTTGTTTTCAGGTGAGGATTTTACAATAGTGTCCTACATAGATCCTACAGTAGATGTTTCCTTTGATAAAAAATTAAGAAAATAAAACTTTGTTTTCAGAAGCAACACATTACTCGGTAGCGCAGTGGTAGCGTACGTGACTGCTGTTCTTGAGGTCTCGGGTTCGATTCCCGGGTCGGATCAAATGTTTGTATGATCTGCAAATATTTGTTACGGAGTTTGGGTGTTTTCTATCTATAATATGTATGTATTTACAAAAAAAAGTATCTAAGTATTTATATCAGTTGTCTAGTACCCATAATACAAGCTTCTGCTTAGTTTGGGACTAGATGGCGTTGTGTGTGAGACGTCCGAAATATTTATATTTATATATTAGTTTATTTTCTATCCAAAACTTAGTCTTAAGTCTTATATGTATTTGCCTTGTTATTTATTTACTTCTACCTGTGGATTTAGAGTTTATCATAGGCGTGACCATATTGGAGCATTTTTAAGGCGAAAAATGTAAGTGACTGGAAGAAGAAAATGGAAATGCTATAGACACTTCACTTTCTTAAAATGAGACACTTAGTTTTTATTTACTGACTATTTAATGGACTGCCTCGTTAGTCTAGCGGTTAGCACAAGCGACTGCCAACCAAGAGGTCCCGGGTTCGATTTCCGGATCGGACTGCTGTTGGGTTTTTCTTACAAGAAATTCTTCAGTCAGCCTGTGACCACGGCCAGTGCAACCTGGTCGAAACGTCAGGCAAATCAGAGGTATGTAATACCTTTTAATAAGTGATCGCGTTTATTCCCGTAAAAATAATTGTTAATATATCATGGAACGCGAAAGTTTAAAAGTTAGTAAGAAATTCTTAACAGCAGACCGGAGTATGAAATATGGCCGTGTTTCACAACACCGCCATATTTCATCAGATCAGAGTACTTAAAGCCGTCGGTTCCGGTTGTCATGTACACCTATGATAATCGTTATTGGGAAGTCAGTATCCTCAAATTTACTGACAGCTGACTGCTGTTATTAACACATCCGGACCCCTCCCAGCGCCTGACCGCACTGAAGCGGTGACCTGGATGGCTCTGACCGCCAATACCCTCTGAGGCCGCCTAAGGCGGGCCTTATTGAGGGCAGTCAGAGCCGCCACCCACACCGGTGCCCCATACAGCGCCATCGACCGGACCACCCCCGTGTAAAGGGAGTCGCGTTGCGACGCTGGCACCACCCAAATTGGGCAAAAGTCGCCCAAGGGCAGAGGCAGCGTCGACCAGCTTCGGACCAAGCTGGCGGAAGTGCTCGTCGAAGAGCCACCTACCGTCGAGGATCAGGCCCAGATACCTCATCTGGGCCCGAACCGGTACGAGGACCGAATTGACCACTATGGAGGAAATATACTGACAGCTAGTTCAACCTTCGATTTCAGTTCACCCTCAGGGTTGCGGAGGTCCGATGCCAGTCGTTCCGTATATAAGCTGAGATTCAGGTAAAACCGATTGAACTAGTTGCCGACTCCAATTAATCTTGGGAATAATAAAGGCTAGGAAGATGTACACTTTATTTTTTAACTAATTTAATTTTTGTTCTTATAATGAATTTGTTAATCGATTCGGTAATTCGTAAATCCATTTCGTAACCATAACACCTAAACCTTGTTAGAAAACAACTCGGTGCCAGATGCGTTCAAAACAGACATCAATATTCCGTCAGCGCTGTGGATTTCCAATTGACAGGCAATTACAAAGCGAACCAATCCACTCTAGGCTCTATACTACAGTACAACCATTTTGATCGGACGCTGGACGCACCCTGTCCGGTTATCCGGATGTGGCGTTAAATTGTGCCGGACGGTTTAATTAGAGCTCTTGTTAGTTATTATTCGCGAGATAAATGAGCAGTTAATTGCTTTAGATTAGTTCCATTAAATGAGATACAGAAAAAATAATGTGTTCAGAATATTGTAGAGATATAAACGATGCTGTACTACCACGCCTATGTAAAGGAAACCTTACCAAAGACAAAATAATTATGTTGGTCCTAAATTAGTGTTATATTCCGATGTATTTATTTGAGTTAAAAAAGAAAGAGCTTCTCAATTCCACGGAATATTTTTTATCTATGTTACTCGATATTTTCGATATTCACAGATTGATATTAATATATTTTTATTTTAATTGGTTCCATTCAAGAACAGCCCCGTTTAGAAATTAAAAAATATTCGACTTCTGGGTGTGGTTATCTCTCATTATATAATTATGTGACTATATATCTATACTAATATATAAAGCTGAAGAGTTTGTTTGTTTGTTGTTTGAACACGCTAATCTCAGGAACCACTGGCCCAATTTGAAAAATTCTTTCAGTGTTAGATAGCCCATTTATCGAGGAAGGCTATAGGCTATATATCATCACGCTAAGATCTACAGAAGCGGAGCAACTATGAAGAATGTTACAAAATCAGGGGAAAATTATCACGTTACGGGCAATAGGAGACGCAAACGAGGTTGGGTGGGTCGGCTTGTTTCTTATATAAGTATAGGTGTACACTTGTACAGCCTGGTTGACGATCATTCCTCACCTTTCGGATCTTTCATGGAACTTCTTTTCCTTTCGCAATCCAAAACAGAAATAAAATAGCAGAACATTAACTAGCTTATTTAAAAGTTTCAAACTTCACATAAAACTTACTTACTTATTAACTTTTAATTCTACTTCGGCAGAAGGAGGTATCAGATCTGATAGCTTTATCAAATGTTATTTATCCAATCAACCTGTTGTCTCGAAGGGGTCTTCGAAAAAAATAAATGTCCTTCATTATCAGATCACCAATCATCAACAACCTATAACGTCCCACAGCTGGTCTCGGGTCTCCTCTCAGGAGAGGTCACGCTGGTCAAGTGCGGGTTGGAGACTGGCAAGACAACGTTGTGGATAGTAATCTTTCCGTTGGATGTTTTAAACCGCCCATAGGCCTCCAACTAAGCTTCACGACTGTTATTATTCGAAAACAACCGGGACCGACTGCTTAACGTGACCTCCGAATCACGGAGATGCTCATGGTATCATGCCACCAGCGGTCACCTATCCAGGTTGCTTACCCACCCTCGGTGACTTTTCCAATCACCGAGTGCAACTGGGCTATGAGCGTGTTAGATTTTAAAGGGAGATATGATTTTTAGAAAGATTGACATCACCTTCGATGACGTCACTCCTCAACTCATTAATATCACTCACATGATTTAGACCGTTCTCAATCAATTCATTATCATACCCGTCGGTACACTAGGATTAATTAAAACAACGTAACTTAGGTTCAAACTTGAATTGTGTATTTAATGAACGTTAAATTGAAGATACTCTTAAAATCATAGATCGACACTACATGGTCAAGGTGAATTAGGTGAAAACACTAAAATCCACTGCCCGTTCGTGTCCATCCATAACTTCCAGTTTCCAAAATGCGTAGGACCTTATGAGAAGAATACTGGCAAAGAAACTCATGGCCACTCTTTTAAAAGTTACATCTTAACTTATTACTTACAAAAGTTTAATAATCAATAACAACAATTACGGAGCCTATGTACTTAACTTATTCACAGTTTGTCCTTCCTCGTACAATGCTCAAACTAGACTGATCTCTTCATTTATTCTCGCCAATACGAAACCAACGCACATGAAATATAATGACGGTAGTCGGTGTATACCGGATATTATTGGTTTCGTATTAACTTTCCAAAACAATTAAATGCGTTACGCCTTATTCTAATGACATGATAAATCCTTAATTAAATAATTAGAATTACTGTGATTAACCTATAACCTGATATTTTAATGTAGTAAAATAACGTGAGTAAGTTTAAATGTAATAGCGGATGTCAACCGGTTAGACTTGTTTTAGAATAATACAATACAAATATCTGTTGTCCTGTTAATAAATATTAAGATATTAATTGTTAGAAAATTACATTTCGTTTCTGACTTTATAATTAATAGTTAAGTTTTATTGAGACAATCATAAGTAGGTAGATGTTTTCCCCCGCTCACAAGCGCCCAATTATCACATAATTATTTTAAACTCTTATCATTTTTAAAGTCTAATTTTTTAGAAAATCCAAACATAATATTGAATTTTTGTGATTTCCTTACGACATGCTGTATAAATTTATTTATATACTATCTACCTACAGATCTACATAAGTTGAATTTTTCATGTTCTATTCCCTCTTCGTACCGTTTATAAGCCTAGGTTTGTTATAGTGAGGATTAAAGGACATTCGTAATTATAATAGCTTTAAGTAGTCCCCAGGGTCTAATACATCCAAAAGGTCTTGGTAGGGATTACGTACCTAAAGAGAAAACCGCTTACTGTTTCCATTAACTAGATTTATCTCAGTAAGTATTGAGTAGTTGCCTAACTTGTCTAACGTGTCGCAGTATTTCGTTACTGTTATTTGTTAGTTTGTGTACTGGACGAGAGAATACGGCTGAGACCGTGGAGCACCGAATACTGGTTACGGCAGTTACGGGTTGGGACTGTACTGGCTGTTAACATTGTTTATTGATCCATACATATTAAGCAATACTTTTAGATAGGAATACTTTTACTCAACACAGGGTTCTGAATAGAAGTTGAGTCAGTCTCACTGGTAAACGGTTAAAATTTTGTTCGTATTGGTTTGGGTCCGCTAGAGTCCTGAATAATAATTTAAATTTAATTCATTATATCTCTGTATTGACACTGACTTTAGCTGATGATCCAAGGAGTAACTTAGGCTACTTTTTTTGGACTAACTTCGTTCCGCGGCGTTACCCGCGGTACGACAATAACCGCGGATAACACCACGGGACTCAGCTACATAATATAGTACACACTCGATCACAAAAATTTACAAACTATTTATTGTTTCAAGGCAAAGTTTTACAATTATTAATATAGAAGTTAAAACGGTGGAGACTTAGGTTAGAGTCAGGGTGAGGTTTTAGGGAGTTCCCATCCCATCACTTAACTGGCGCTGCAGCTGCCGGGTAAAAAGGGCTGTCTTCGTGTGTCCGCTCTTTTATGTTGCGCCGCCCGGGGCGAGGGTCCGGAGTGGC
This sequence comes from Spilosoma lubricipeda, assembly GCA_905220595.1. Lineage (NCBI taxonomy): Eukaryota > Metazoa > Arthropoda > Insecta > Lepidoptera > Erebidae > Spilosoma > Spilosoma lubricipeda. Next base: position 375,095 of record HG992278.1, read on the forward strand.
GCGGGTGTGAGGTAGCGCTGCCACGTGACATCTTTTAATATGTTCACAAACATTGTCCCAACAATAACGAACACATAAAAAAACGACGCTGAAAAAGCAGGAAACAAGTTTCAAAAGCCGTAGTCACGCGTTGTTAACGTGCGATGGACTATGGTACATTACACTACATGAACTACGGCTTCTGAAACTTAGAAATGTACCATACACTTTACACTTGTTTCCTGCTTTTTCAGCGTCGTTTTTTGTCGTAGTTGGGTTTTAGTTTTAACTTTTTTTTTATTTAAAATGTTTTGGTGCCTCTTTAATATAAATTTATTTGCAAAGTATATTTTAAATAAGTACTAAATAAATATCACAATTATCGAATAAATACGGACAAAGTCACGAGACAAAGTCACGTTTTTATTATTAATAATATAATTAATAGATACCAAACACGACTTATTTATCTAAAATTTACTTTTTAATACAGTACTTCATGTCGGCTAGAGGGCGTCACATTACATTCAGTGACACGTCATATAGCCTATAACCAGAGGACGACCAAGACGCTTCTAACAACACCTCATTTGTTCAGTTCTAATGAGTAGTTAAGGAGCCATGGGGGAACAAATGAACATACATACATACATACATACATAGCCTGTCAAAATCATAACCCTCCTTTGGCTATGCCGTAGTCGGGTAAAAAAGATTTAATTTGGTGCAGCCGACCGAAGTTATGCGCGTACATACAATTTGGTGATTCATCTATACTAATAAATAAAATTGGAGTGTCTGATTGTAATATTAAAAAAAAAACCTGCTTTTTACTAAATGTGTATATACGGTACATGTAGCGAAAAAACATTTTTAACAATTTTGTCTGTCTGCCTATTTGTCGGTCTGTCTGTGGTCGGTGGACTGATTTTGACGGGACTTTCACTGGCAGGTAGATGATGATCTAATGAGTAACTGAGGCTACTTTTTAGAGTAACTTTGTCCCGCGGCGTTACCCGCGGTACAACAATAAACGCGGGTTCCGGGACCGGGGCAGTTCTACCCTCGCACAGAAGATCAGCGTAAAAAGACAGCGTTCGTGCTGTCGTGTTTTGTTGGTGAGTGAGAGACCGGAGGCCCAATGATGCAGAAGCATCACTAAGCCGCCATAATGTGGGTCACCATGCTGCATTGTTGCATTGTCTGTATGTGCAATGAGTATGGTGACCACCACTCTTGGACACAGAGTAGAGTCATTTTGGCAGGCCATACATAAGTGTCTGCACGAACTTTGACGAGTTCTATCATATGGAGTTAAGGTCTTTATTGATATTTGCCAGATTTCATCATTGTTATTTAAAATGTTTTAAAGAATTGACGCAAAACAACAAACATACAAACTGTATCTTAAATAAAAGATTTAAACGTAAACATTTACAATGAAAGGCAAAAAGTCTTTGTCACTTTGAGCATTCAAACTTTATTACTAGAGACTTTTATTTTGAACTGTACACATTTGATAACGACAACCTAAGCCAAACTTCCTGACTAATATCATAAATTACAAAGTGAGTTTTGTTTTTGTTTGTTTTTATTTCAGGACATAAACGATCATTACTAAATTTTGTACATGAACGGGTTGTTTAAACGTTTAAATCCTTTCCCCAGGGCTTCGTTACTTGGAGTAGGTAAGTAATCTTTGTATCAGACAGTAAAATAGGCTAAAACACTCCCTAAGGTACAAAAAATTCAAATTCAAAATCATTTTTTCAATTAAGACACTAAGTGACATTTATGAACGTTAAATTGAAGCTACTAAATTAGGTGAAAACACCAAAATCTACTGCCTGCCTGTGTCGATCCATAACTTCTAGTTTCCAAAATGCGTAGAGCCTTACGAGAAGAATACTAGCAAAGAAAATCGTGGCCACTCTTTTTGAAAGTCAGATACCAAGTTTGACTGTGTCTTTATGCTTTTGTCTGCTTTAACAGCTTTAACACTTTAATGAAGAACAAAGAATATTATAATACATAAATGTCAGTTCTAAAACCAACAAACGAACCCCCGACCCAAATGATTACAAAAGCGGTCTTTGTACGTCTGGCATCAACTCATTTATTCATTTCATATTTGATGTTCGTTCATAAATTACATGAAGGTAAAGTCCTATTGTTCTTAATCATAATAGAAAATAAAACACATAATTTTAAATAAATTCAGATTCATTTATAAGCCCGCCATAATTGTGTTAAACGATGATCCTTGAAGGTAAAGCCAGTGAAGGCGATCGTGAGGTAAAGGGGATATCAGGCATGGCTCGAGGTGTCGGAAGTTCGGTCAGTTCAATTGTCTCGTTGGGAACACGTTAAAGGGCGCATGTACAGACCTCTGTTCACTTGGACAGCTGTCAAACGGATAATCCGGGAACATCAATCGGTTTTGTGTGCGCCCTGTTGGGATAGTGAAAATAATTCGTGAAGCGATATTTCTAATGTCTACACTAAATATATAATACAGAAACATAGAGTGTCAAATGTGCCTTATATTTTACTTTTTACTCAAATATTGTTTCTTTTAACTAATAGCTTTTTTAATTACTAACTGTTATAAATAAATATTTCGGACATCTAACACACAACGCCATCTTGTCCCAAGCTAAGCAGAGCTTCTGTTATGGATACTAGACAACTTTTACATATGTATTTACTGTTGCCCGCGGCTCCGCCCGCGTGCCTGTCGGTCGTGTATGTAGTAGCCTATGTGTTATTCTGATGTATAAGCTATTACTGTACAGCTTTATCCAAATTGGTCCAACCGTTTACGCGTGAAGAAGTAACAAACATACACACTTCCGCGATTCGTTCGCGATTGACATCCCTGCAGACTAATTATTCACATTTGACCACAGTTTGTCTAGTATTAAGCAACGCTATGATCTGTTGCACTCTTATAAAGAAAATAATCTTTTCCAAGACTTCCTTTGTATTTTTCAGAAGACAGTAAATCAGGTAGGGAGTTTCTTCATTATACGCATATGATAACTGAAACAAAGTGCTTCGTGCGAGTCTATAACCTAATAAAATCCTATAAAAAAGTAAATTATAGGTACCTATGCTATAACCTAACAACATCCTAAAAATACAGAGAAAACTAATTAATATCTACAAATTTTCTGGTAAATTATGATGAACTATTATGTTACATGTTTAAATTAAAATTTATAACTCCTCATTCAAGTATTTTAAACTTAAAATAAATATCTTTAATATAAATTACCATTTAACGTTATGGCATATTAGTTTTTGCTTCAGTATTGACTAGATCGAGTAAAAAAACTAAATTTCTTTAATGTACACAATTAATCTGTAACATTTTTATTATATCTTAAAAAAGTAATCATATAACGTACCTATTGCCCCTGCAGCGTTGCCAAGTGGATTGGCGATTCATCCAAGTGTTGGGATATCTCTACAGAGCCGCCACTATGTCCGTCCAAGTACAGAATCAGCATACAAGACCCATACCATTGCATCGAGGAGTGACACAAGGGGACGTTATATCCCCGAACTTGTTCACAAATGCAATGGCGGATTTGTTCAAGACGCTGCACTGGAAAGGACGTGGCATCAACATCAATGGCGAATACATCTCTCACTTGCGATTTGCAGACGACATCGTCATCATGGCAGAGACGCTGTAGGACCTACAACAGATGTTGAACGACCTGACTGACTCTTCTGTCCTACAGTGTCTAAAGACGAAAGTCTTCAATGAGTGCGTCCGAGTAGGACATACGGAGCCGAAACGTGGATACTTATGGTATGGCTGCTCCACAAGTTTAAAGTCGCTCAGCGTGCTATGGAGAGGGCTATGCTCGGCGTTTCTCTGAGGGATTGCATTTGGAATGAGGTGATCCGGCAGAGAACCAAGGTTATCGACATAGCCCATTGGATTAGCAAGCTGAAGTGGTAGTGGGCTGGCCATATTTGCCGTAGGACCGATAAACGTTGGGGTAAACGGGTTCTTGAGTGGAGACCACGTCTCGGCAAACGTAGTGAAGGACTTCCGCAGGCCGGGTGGAGTGATGATTTGGGCAAGACGGCTGGCAGGAGCTGGACGCGAGAAGCCGAGGATCGAACTAAGTGGCGGGAAATTGGAGAGGCCTATGTCCAGCAGTGGACTGCGATGGGCTGATGATGTACCTATTGTAAAGATAGTGTCACTTGATTCCAACAGATGTCGCTGTTTTAAAGAAAGAAACAAATTTTCAAGAAATTTTTAAACTTTTTTAATGGAAAGAGAGAACCTAAAACAAATACGTACCTATCAAATACTAACTATATACCGCGTTACACACAATGCTTGTGCATAAAACATTTCCACGATTATTTTCAACGTTTTACGTCATGCGGGCACAACCAACCAAACAAACTCAACATCTACAGATTTATTAAATGTATAAATAGATCACTGAATAATATTCAAAGTACTTGCTTTCTGGAAAAAAAGGAATGAACGAAATCGAACTATGTGTTATTTAATTATAACTTAGTACATAATTTTGACTTACATCCCCTCTCTCCAGCAAACCGTGCTGAATTTCGGGATAAAAGTAACCTATGTTCTATCTTGTAGTATGAACTCAAATCATATCAAGGTTTGTTTAAATCCATTCAGTAGTTTCGGCGTGATGCGCGGGCAAGATAAAGACACACAGACAGACGGACAGACAGACAAAACTGAAAAAAAAAATTTACTTCAGTATCGATTATGGAGTCCTCCTAAAAATTTTCACAATTTCTGTAATATACAGAATTGGACCTGTTAGATTTTTTTTTAAGTGTAAGACCGAGTTATTAATTGCCAACACTGTTCTATGTAGTGCATTTTGTGCAAGTTGTTAAATTAAAGATGTAGTCCGTTCAGTCTTGTTTATTCACACGGTAAATATATATATATATATCCATTACATAAAGATCAAGACACGACCAATGTCCTACAGTGATTCGAGAGCGACTGTATTGCGCCTATCGCACTGTGGCTCGGCTTGCATAAAATTGCTGACATGGTTAAACATAAGTATAGATTAAAGTATTTTTTTTCAAGAATAAAAATAATTTGGAAACTTATAATTAAAACTTGTTTGATACAAGAATACAATCTATAAATAGATTGTTCAAAAATAATGAGTGTTTTTTAATGTAAAACATGCCTTGATTTGTAATAATTTTCTTATATATAAAAAACAGTGATCATCAGTTGGTTTGCAACGCTAAAACTCGATCGGAAAACGATTTTAAAATATTTGTCGTAGTCCAGGGAAGGTTTAAACGGTGAAAAAATAAGTAATAACTTGAAAATCCGCTAGTCACGTGTACGAAGTAGCGGGCACAGATAGTAAAATAAATATTTCGGACATCTAACACAGAACGCCATCTAGTGCCAAACTAAGCAGAGCTTGTATGAAGGGTACTAGACCACTAATATAAATACATATTATATACTTTTTTTTGTAAATACATACATATTATTAATAGAAAACACCCATACTCCAAAATAATATTTGTAGATCATACAAACAGTTGGTGCCATCCGGGAATCGCACCCGAGACCAGCACAGCTGTCTCATACGCTACTACTGAGGCACCGAGGTAGTCTAAACACTTAAAACTTAACAATTGAATAGATTAATAAAGCCATATTATAGGCACTGGTGGGCAAAGTGTGTTGACGGAAAAACAATATAGTAATATGTGAAGATCTAATTGCAGAATACACTATGTCTATTTCTCTTTCTATTTCGGAAGCATAGCATTACATACTCATGCATTAGGATTACAACATGCATAGAAGTAATGTAAGTGTTACGAATAATTCTGAGCCAAACTCTCGTTAATAGTTTAACTATAAACCGTACTGTTGGTGACTAAGTTCAAAGTGCAACACTTCAGAAGCATTGCAAATACACACAGCTTTTATGTGCTATTTCTGATCTTAATTAAATCTAACATCGAACTGCTGTTTACCAAAACGAAATTGAGAAATATATGTGTAGTGTTGATTTCTACCCGACTGTGACTAGCCAATAGGAAGGGTGTGGGGTCATACTGCACTGTCCGCGTTCGCATTGAGGGTGGTGACCATCACTCTTGGAATCTACTTATACTTTCCATCAGGTAAAGTATAGTCATTTTGACAGATAAATAAAACGGTAACAGTCCACAGTAGCGCCTAAACTACTCAACTGGATTAAATAATGAGGTGTCAATAGATTTATATAATATAAATGGCCCGGGTGACAGTCTATAATAAAATTTATCAATATTTGACGGGATTTAAACCTCAAATAACTAACCTAAAAAATATACTGAGATAATAATCACGTGTTAATCGAAAGAAAGGTCTCGCAGAGCAAATTACAAATATGTATGTATGTATATCATATTGTATAAGTCCAAATATAACTTTAAAATGCGGTCGTCCAACTGTTTCAGTAATTTGTTTCATTGTTTTTTATGTAGCCCTACCCTACCAAAATGACTCTAGTCTGTCCGATGGAAAGCATGAGCACCACCACCACCAAGAGTGGTGGTCATAATACTTACTGTAAATGCGGATACTACAACAATGCAGTATGGTGACCCGCACCATGGCAGCCTAGTGATGCTTCTGCATCATTGGGTCTCTCCGATCTCGCAATCACCAACGAAACACAACACCACGAACGCTGTCATTTTACGTAGATTTTCTGTGCGAGGGTAGTACCGCCACGGTGGAGCCGGCCCGTTCGTGTTGAAATCAGCGTGGCTCTAGTATCCAGTGAAGTATGAAGTCGGTTTTTAGTCTTTCTTAGCCACGGTTTTTACTCTTTCTTAGAAAGCGATTACGTAGATATTGCACGGCTAGTGGGTGCAAGAACGGGAAACGAAAAAGAATTAATCCATTCGAATATTATAAATTCGAAAAATAACTATGTCTGTCTGTTCCGCTAAATAAACTAAAAAACAAAGATAGCATAATTGTATTTTTGAGTTTGTACCAGCGCCGCTGCAAGCGACGATCACAATAAGTGATTGTATAATCTGTGGTTGTTGGACGTTAAATAGGAGTGACATACACTCAATTAATGTCAAGTCATATAAATTTTACTCTAAAAAAAACATTCAAACTGCGAGCGACTGCTGATCATGAGGTCTCGGGTTCGATTCCCGGGTGGGACCAAATGTTTGTATGATCTATAAATATTTGTTACGGAATTTGGGTGTGTTTTATCTATAATATGTATGTATTTACAAAAAAAAGTATATATGTATTTGTATCAGTTGTCTAGTACCCCATAACACAAGCTCTGCTTATCTTGGGACTAGATGGCGCTGTGTGTTTAGATGTCCGAAATATTTATTTATTTAATTAAACATTTCTAATTACGATTATTGTAGATTTATTTGGCCTGGATGTTATCTAAAGACATAACAGAGTTAAATTAAACATTTATTCTTAGTAAACTGAAAGGTCGAGTGGATAATGCCCACCCTGTTCTATGAGTTTGACACGTAGCAATAGTTACAAAAGTGTTTTAAAGTCACCGTGATCTGAATTAAAACATCAACCGGCATTACTCTGATCATCTTGAAGATTATTGACTGTAGTGCGCATTTGTCAATCTTCGAAAGACTTGATCTCATGACCATCTACTTGTAAGACCATTGCAGATCCATCCATAAATTATAATTCCACGACTTTGCCTGCATGTATGTTGAAAATCGCGGGAAAGAGTAGCCTATGTGTTGAAAATAATGTAGCAGTTAAGAACGTAACAGACGTACAGACAGAGTTACTTTCCAATTTCTAATGTTAGTATGTTTTAATATAAGCGAATTGAAATTTTAGAACACTTCACTGCCTGTTATTTATTTTCTCGATTTTGATGAAACATTTTCATCAAGAGAAGCCCCACGAACGTTAACTCGAATTGAATGGATAGATTTTTCTTCTTAAAGTTCACGGTATGCTTATACACTAATTTAAAATAAAAAACATCATTTTTAACATTTATGTACCTTACTAACATTTAACTTTTGAAATGAAATCTTAGAAAAACAAACCTCGGTTCATATAAGTACTCGCAAAAACAATGTCTGATACAAAATATTACGCAAAGAATTGTAGATGATGTATTTTTAATATAGCGCTCCGTAGAATCCACAAAGCCAGTATGTAGATAAAAGTTGCTTAAAATAACTGGTTTGATATTATAAGTAATTTTTAATACACTGGCATTATATAAACACTTACCGAACAAAGAAACTTCTCCATTAATCACTTCACCTCTTAAAAAAAGCCAGCGGCAGCCAGTTAGGTACACTAACTACGCAGGAGATATTAGTGCACAATTGTGTGCGCTAACACAGGTGCACTTACTGTTCCTTCTTTCTAATAATACTATGGGATGGTTATCCGGCACAATGGGGGAGAGATCAGGCGCAGGACCGACGCCTTAACGTGCTACATAGAGTTAAGAATCTAACTTTTAAACTCATCACTGTTATGTCTATAGTCAGGATAAGTCAGATAAAACTTTTTGATCCGATCTGGGAATCAAACTCGAGACCTCTTAATCGGCAGCCGCATAGAGCCTTTGATTTTGTTATTCTATCATAGTCTAAGATCCCGCTGCAGGATTGGTGTGCTCATCGACTTTTTGTTTAAAACCAAATTTTTATGTTTATTTATAGTTAAGAGAATATATATTTACTAGGGTGCCTATCAAAATTTGGCCGCCATTATTTTTAATTAAATTATTTTTAATTGATTTTTGGTAAAACATTTCGTTTATTTATTTTTTAAATAAAATAACGTCTACATCACGGTAATTAATATGAAGATTCTAAAAAATCACGGTTGCCGTTGCGCACCTGGCCGCACCTCTTTGCAGCCAGGTGTAAACAGGTATGATTTCGATAAATTTATACGTTTATAACCTATTTTTATTAATTATATGTCAAATTGAAGCTATTTTTTTTCTATTGATTATCATATAAAGTTGCTTAATTAAATCTGGCCGCAAATAAGGGTTACTAGCTGTTAAAGATAATAAATATTTAAGGTAGAGTGAAAGAGAGTTAGCGAATGATATCCAAAATCATTAGTAGAGTCAATTGTAAATAAACGGTCATGATATTTATATTTTTTTTTACGACGAAACAATAACATTAGCGAGCACTTTTGGAATGATACATTATTAAACTCGAGTACATTGCTTTTTTCGTTACACAAAAACACGACTTCATCTTTATCAATTTTATTTTACGTTAATTAATATAATAATTTTTAGATGCACAAATAAAATAACAATGTAAATATAAAACGTTGTTTATTACGAACTACAAAACAGCGTGGTTTTTATGTTAGAATAAAATTGCTGCATCTGTTCAGTTGAGAACACTAACATTCGACGCATGCGCAATGGCTTAAAAGCGTCGCACAGCCGGCAATCGCTGTCCTCGTCTGACAAATGATGTTACGCGCTAACTCTCTTTCACTCTACCTTAAATATTTATTATCTTTAACAGCCAGTAACCCTTATTTGCGGCCAGATTTAATAAAGCAACTTTATATGATAATTAATAGAAAAAAATTAGCTTCAATTTGACATATAATTAATAAAAATAGGTTATAAACGTATAAATTTATCGAAATCATACCTGTTTACACCTGGCTGCAAAGAGGTGCGGCCAGGTGCGCAACGGCAACCGTGATTTTTTAGAATCTTCATATTAATTACCGTGATGTAGACGTTATTTTATTTAAAAAATAAATAAACGAAATGTTTTACCAAAAATCAATTAAAAATAATTTAATTAAAAATAATGGCGGCCAAATTTTGATAGGCACCCTAGTAAATATATAATCTCTTAACTATAAATAAACATAAAAATTTGGTTTTAAACAAAAAGTCGATGAGTACACCAATCCTGCAGCAGGATCTCGTACTATCACGATTTACTCGTTTTGGTAAATAGCAATACTGATTAAACTAAAAGTAATAGTTTTTGATAGTTATTATACCAACTTCAATATACATCTTAGCAACTGATCTAAAAGAATTGAAGTATTTTGTATATTTGTTGAAACGCATTCATCTCAGAACCTCTTGCGATTTCGATTTTTAGGATTTATTTTTTAATTGAATTGAATTGTATTGAAATGAAGTATTTCTAAATAAATACTTATTTAGAAATACTTTTGGTTTAAATACTAAATGCTTTAGTAGTTAGGTGCTAACCAAAACCCGAATGGCTAGTTCATTGTGGTTTAATACATTTATTTTCTGAAAACAATACTGGCATTAGTTTTTTTTCTGAAAAATACAATATCAATGATTATAGTAAACAAATGGTGTTAGAACACCCGATGAGTTCATGTATTTTTCTATTATGAGATCTAGTGTAACTGTAAAATCTATAAATATAAATGTATTATTTATAAAGCTGGAGAGTTTGTTTGTTTGAACGCGCCAATATCAGGAACTACTCGTCTGATATGAAAAATTATTTCAGTGTTAGATAGCCCATTTAATGAGGAAGGCTATAGGCTATATATCATCACGCTCAGACCAGGACAGGGGCGGAACACTAATGAAGAATGTTACAAAAACATGGGAAAATTATCACGCTACGCGCAATAGGAGACGCAAATGGGGTTGCGTGGGTGGGTTAGTATGAAAATAAAAGGATGCATGCCTGTAAGTATATTACTTACTGCACGTGTACAGTACTGCATACCTCGTGTTCGTACAACTTGGCACGTAAGAGTAGTTCCAGGTAGTTTGTTCGAAGTTTCAAAGGAAATTGTGATCAAACATCTTTCATAACATCTTTAAGTATTGAAAGTGAAAGAACAAAACAATTGATATCCTGGTCGTATTATAACATACGCGTGCGAGAAATAACGCAATTACTTTTATATATTATACGATACGATTATATACGAACTACATATTTGATGTCAACTCAACGGCAAATATACGTGCGTCGTAAGCACATCGTTAATCATCGTGTGTATTGAAAGCTTTAAAGCTATTTTATAAAATAACTAGCTGTTGCCCGCGGCTTTGCTCGCGTGGAAGTTGATTTTATGTATTTAATTAAAACTGTATAAAAGTATGTGTCAGTAATTTATTCATATTTCTGAACGTATTTATTTATTTTTGATCAATAGCCCATTTAAAAGAACTATCATACAAACATTCGACCCATATTTCATCCCTTTTAGGAACAGAATTCGCATTAATGCTGATAATGCATAAAGTTACATGGTACTAATTTAAAAAATAACGGACTTCCATACAAACTTTCAACCCCTATTTCACCCCTTTAGGGGTAAAATATCCAGAACCGCTTAAATACGTCTTTACATTTTTTTTAATCAGTAGTACATGAATAAAGTTTAATGGTTCTAACTTAAAAAATGACGTACTTCCATACAAACTTTCAACCCTTATTTCACCCCCTTAGGGGTAGAAATTCCAAAATTCCTTTCTTAGTGGGTGTCTACTCAATAAAAGGATCCTACTCACCAAATTTCATAGTCGTAACTATCATAGTTTACGCTCGGCGATGATGAATCAGTCAGTCAGTCAGTCAGGACTTACTATTTTATAAGTATAGATAGGTTCATAATATCCTACACAAGGCTGTTTGATCTTAAACTGGGCAGAGTCTGATAAGCAAGTGGCTGATGACCATTCTTAAATATTTCTAAATTCATACATCGTCATCAACAACTTTAACAGTCACCTGCTGTATATAGGCTTTAGCAAGAACGTTTTGGCGTACTACACTCATATACAGAGTATAGATAAATTACACACATTACACACAGTTATAGAATATAGTATATGAACGTTCTGAATATACAAATGTTTGTCTCGGGTGAAATGAGCACGAGGAATGAATGAATAATTGCACAGGAGGGGGCCACCTACAAATAGTGAATGGCCCGAGATACGTCGGTATTCCAGGGATTTCCTTTCGAGAGTGCTCCTGCTTTCCCGCCTTTTAGTACCCGAGACGTTGTGCGGATTTTAGTCGGTTCAAGTCCGACATATCCACCAGCTGAGGGTATTTCGGTTTAGCAGTCGGGGTCAGTATTCAACAAAACAATAGGTTTTTTGCGACCTGCTCAGATTTATTCATGTAAGTTAGCTTTGGAAGAACAGGAAAGAGAAGCATGGCTGCGGTTCAAATAATTAAGACCAAGATACGTCTTTATGAGATGTTCCAAGGGGTTACAGCGTGGGATATAATCGTGCCATCTACTGCTGGTAATCATTGACCAGACGGAACTTGGAGCCTTCCTATTTGTTGTCGCAACGGATTTAGGCATTAGCCCCGTCTCTATAATCGTTCAACCGCACACTACTTCCATTCATTTTCAACAGGGTTGTTTTTTTAGGCGACTAATATATTAGAAGGCATATTTTAAGCTAGGGAACCGTTCTGACTACGGTATCAAATATTTTTGTTGATACTAATGATAATATTACCTTCTATGATAAATAAAAAAATTAGTTTTATCAACTTATTTTCATGCTATTTTCTTATTATTATTTACGTGAGTTTGTGTACGTCAACAAGCTGGGTAAGCTAGTTAACAAATTGTCTCCAAGATTAGACTTACCTATTACCCAAATAGGTGATTCTGCTGAACTTGCGTTATATTTGAAAGGGTAATATTCTATTGGAAATTGCCCAATTCATAAGTACATATGTGAATGGTTAAATAGATGTACTTCTATTTTATTTAGTTCTTACGGATAATTATTTAATTCTGTACCTATATTATTTTAAACAACATTTCGGCATGCCAATAATGGTTATCATATTACATAGAGTAAACATAATACTTGTAATGTAAGGCATCAATGCGATGAATTTTAACGAACGAACGAATTTATATTGATTTCAAAATACGAGTATCACTTTATTAATAGAGTATCCTTACTAAAATTTATATATTCCAAAATAAGTAAATGACTGTCAGCTAAACCACTGCAGTGCACCAAATTGGATTTGCCACGGATATACTTTGATTATCGAGCAAGGACATAGGCTATTCTTTATCACGACAATCGACATATATGCTGTCAAAATCTAATCTTATACTAATATATAAAGCTGAAGAGTTTGTTTGAACGCGCTAATCTTAAGAACCGCTGGTCCGATTTGAAAAATTATTTCAGTGTTGGATAGCCCATTTATCGAAGAAGGCTATAGGCTATATATCATTGGTCTAAAACCTACAGGAGCTGAGCACCAATGAAGAATGTTACAAAAACTGGGGAAAATTATCACGCTACGGGCAATAGGAGACGCAAACGAGGTTGCGTGGGTCGGCTAGTACTATATATACACGTCGGAGAGAAGTTCTACAACTGCTTTCATCAAATATATTAAATTGAGATTATAAAAAGATAATGTTGAAATAATGACGATGGCTGAATTCAGATTTAGATTTCTAGAATACCACATTATAAATTAATTTATGTTTACTTTAATATTATTTATCAAAGACGCACTGGACAAGGGAGTAATTGCTAATTGCCAATATTACTGCGTTGGTTAAATATTCCATCAAACACAGTGAGAAGTTTCATTGTGATTAAGAAAATACATAATTTTCAACATCGGTAACCATTTCTTCAGCATGAATCTTGTATTGTTTGTACGAAAGTTACGCTATTGGATAACAAAAAATTTTAAATCGGTTTACAAACAGCGAAAAACAAAAGAACATTTCATCAAATTGAGATTCTTTCTTTTGAAAGTGAATTAAAATGGATGCAGTATTATCAATCAAGCCTCTAATCCACTAAGCCAAATTTACTTAGAGCTTTTACTTGTAATGTGCCGTCTCCCAAGGAGTTATTAAACTCAATACAAGCAGCTGTCAATTATCCTTCTCTGCCGTAATGTTGAATAGCTCTCTATCTGATTGCACAGCCGTTTTAATCTCTTAAACTGCTAAGGATTAGTGCACACTTGAGCGATAAATGGAGACGCGAGATAGTTGTCAAGTCTAATACATTAGAAGTTCGCAAACGACGGCGTCGATCGTTAGGTCAAGGTGCTGCTTAAGGGCTTACGACTAACTTCATTTAATTAAAGTGATTAGTGCCTTTCTCAATATATTTAGAAAATCTCTATTGAGATGGGCTCGACTTCACATTACATTAGTCTTCGTATAGAAAGTTTTAAAAAATTTATTTTAAAAAAGAAGATACAAAATCGACACTTTTTCATTTAAATTGGTATGCAGTTATAGAAGACGAAAATATTGTTCGTACATCATCTTGAGATATTATGAATATATATCAACGACGACTTTACTCTGACCGACCTATGTCTTATATAACTCTTCACATTTATGTGTTTCTAAGAGTAATCTGCGTTCTGTAATTATGTGTTATGTATAGGTCATTCGAAACTAATTTGTGATTATTTTTTTGGCTAAATATGAGTATAACATTAATATTGAATAGTAGTTCGTATGGTCAAATGTACTAACGATTGCTTTTTAGAAATTTTTCTTCAGATTTTAGCAGATTGATGTTCTATGGGCTAATATCTCTCGTTTTTCCTTTTCCAAAAGCCTGACAGGCTATAAAGCTTAAAAGTTTTTACAACGTTATTACGAGTATTATGACAACCATAAAGCAGTGAGCACCAAAAGAAATAAAAGGTTGATATGCTATTTGCTAATTTAACTGAAATAAATGGGTGCGATAAAGTGATTGCATGTTATATGTTGGGGCTGGCTCTGCTGCTACTCGTAAACATGATGGAGAGCATAAACTTTTTATATTAATTGACTGCAAACTATAATAACACAATTATAATGATTAGTTTGTGACGATATCGACAGATTGAGTTGAAACGTTTCTGTTTTTGCATTTAATTTCTAACTATTAGTTGTACCTAATGCTTGTGGAAGGACGGGTGTCATGTCCCACCAACACAAAGGAGGATCCTCCGACCAGGTGAGGTGATCATAACTGGCGGGCCACTGCCCAACAATTGACGTTGGTATGTTGTAAATATAATTTTCGGCGCGAGAACATATATTGCGCGATGCAGGATTGGTAGTTTCTTCGCATTGTATGTTACTCCGTAGTTCAGTGTATCTTCGGTAGATGGCGCTGTCATATGATTTTCTTGATTTGCAGTTCATGTTGAATTTAAGAGCTTTTCTTAAAAAAACTACTCTATCAGTAGGTATATACAACCTGTGGCGATGGGGACTTTGCAAACATACATAAAACGAACACAGAGAACACCCAGACTTAGAACAACAATGTATGGGTCACACAAAGTGTGGTCTCATGGTGGATTTGAACAACACAACACTTGGCACAGTAGAAAGCGGCGTGGCGGCCACTTGAACATCTACGCCAACCATGCAGTCAAATTTAAAATATGCTAATGAAAACAAATCACATAATTCAGTTATTTGCAAATCCTGTGGCAATATTTGTGAATTAATGCTTAATATATCTCACTGTGTTCGGTTTTTAGGGTTATGGCACATACGAGTATATTAGCTTTAAAACTTTTGCGTACCTTCATACATTTAAAATTATATGGAACTTTTCTCCTTAGAATAGAGGCGTCCTTAGATGCCTTAGATAAACCGTTGATGTGATGTGTGTGTAATGTGACACATTTCTATGAGCTGTCAGTCAGCGGTCAGGCTTGCTCAAACGTCAAACAATTATTTTTTTATTATTTAATATCACTACATCAGGTAGGTATTTATCCGTAATAATTTTCTTTCACAGAATCCATCTCGTTTTTCGTTATTGTAAATTACAAATTTTTGCAATACCTTATAATAATAATATATTCTGATATTTTGTTATGTTTAATGTTTATTAAAACGCTTCCTTACCAATTATTGTGTTCATATATCTTTTGAAGATACTGGGCGTCAATTTTAGTAAGTATCAGAGTGCCTGGTTTCTATTACATCAAAGTTAATAAATAGTTTAAGTACACGGTGCATTTGTCGAAGAGTTTCTATAACTTGTCAAAGTTTTTCATTTCGACGACAACTTTTTTTACAAGTGACTTTTAGATGTTTTTTTTAAGATTTATTGTTGTATACTACTTGTTAGTGTTAAAGGATGTTCAGCTTTACCGCCTATCTCCGAGTGCTGTTAGTTTTGAAATATACTCAACTGTAATCTATTATGTTGTTTTTGTTTTGACTACGGCGGGTCTCGAGAACAACACACTCCGGATCAAATGATCCGGAGACAAGTAACTTTATTGTGAACCTAAGCAAACGAAAATATCTTATATCTCAACTTTTCATGACAATGACTGAAATCAAAAATAGTAAAAAATATAAATGATTTTATAAGGAGTGTTAAATATAATGTAATATTTTATATGTAAAATAGGAAAAAATCTTGGTTATTATTGCAAAAATTTAGAAATTTTATTCAAGAGTTTTTAGAATTTCATTTAAGCTATTTACTTCAGTCCGAATCAAACTAATAAAGAATGCCAAACAGATAATGTTGTTGTACAGAGAAGCCACGAATTAGACTTAGGTTTGCGAAATTTTTTGTTTTGATTTATATTTTGATTAATTTCTATTTACTTTTATTAAGTTTATGTATGTGTTTTGTAATCGTTATTACCTAAATAAGTAAATAAATTACTTCGTTTTAGTCTTATCTTTAAGTAATAAAAACAATATATAAAACTAGCTGACCCACGCAACCTCGTTTGTGTCTCCTATTGCCTGTAGCATGATAATTTCCCCCCGTTTTTGAAACATTCTCCATTGGTGCTCCGCTCCTAGCGTGATGGTATATAGCCTATAGCCTTCCTCGGTAAATGTACTATCCAACACTGAAAGAAACTTTCAAATCAGACCAGCGGTTCCTGAGATTAGCGCGTCCAAACAAACAAACAACCTCTTCAGCTTTATAATATTAAGTATAGATTAGACAATAGTAAGACAGGATCTTTTGCTGTCAAGTTGCTTGTTTCAGAAACAAGTTTAAGGAACCAAAGTTTTTGTGATTAGTGTTTCTATCTACACTGGTGTGTGTACTGGATACCCGTTTACTTTGACATCTCCAGCTAAGGTTAAAGTTTTCACGAAGTTGGCCGATTTCCTTCGACTTGGTAATAGAGTCGTGAGCAATAGCTTACAACTAAGTTCCGCGCGAGGTCGCCACTGTTGCGCGCTCGTCACGTACCTACTCCAACTAATACACCTACACAGAACTCCTCCATCACTACCTCGTAGAAGGCTGCACTTTTAAATTAAATACGTACTACAAATAGGGATCGCAAACAAACGTGCACACATTGACTGCCTCGGTGGCGCAGTGGTAGCGTACGCGACTGCTGTTCTTGAGGTCTCGGGTTCGTTTCCCGGGTCGGATCGAATGTTTGTATGATCTGCAAATATTTGTTTCAGAGTTTGGGTGTTTTCTATCTAAAATATGTATGTATTAAAAAAAAAAAAGTATATAAGTATTTAATATCAGTTGTCTAGTACCCATAATACAAGCTCTGCTTAGTTTGGGACTAGATGGCGTTGTGTGTTAGATGTCCGAAATATTTATTTATTTATTATTGTAATAGGCTTCTCCAGTGTGAAGTAGTTCACTTCACACTGAAGTAGTTTTGCTTCTTATAAATGTAACAATTTGTACTTTGAAACCAATGATATTTAATATATAAAATCATTGTTTGAAACGCGTTTTTCAAATTTGTTAAATCTCATATTTGATGTTCTTTTGAATAATCTGACAACTATTATTTTTAGGCGAAGTAAAAAAAAAACGTTACATTGTCTTAAATCTTTCAGCTAAGTTTGTAATCAACATTTTTTTATTGAGTCATTATTTTAGAAGTAGAATTTTATAATGTGCACTCATGTTGAGCTTAAAAAGTTTTGATGACGATTAAACAGTTTATGAATAACTTTACAAAATTTAAGTTGTTTTTTAACTTTTACTTCGTCATGGATGCCATCTATGAAGTGTGGAGGTAAGCAGAAGGTATCCCTGGCGATCAAGAGCAGCCTCATTTACCATGTCCATCACTGGATTAAAGAGGCCTTAGAAATGAGGTTTTTGTAAAAGTAATTGAAAATGGTTTTCCAATTACTTTTTTAGGTTATTTACTTTTAAATATTTAATACCTTTACTTTAGCCAATTACTGTTTGTAATAATTACCTTTCTGTTACTAAAAACTAGTTCTTTCATAGTGCTTGTAGACTTTATTTTAATATAATTATTTAAGATAACGAAATAAATTTATTACTGGAGATGTTAACACAGAACTGCCTTTTAAAAATCTTTACATTAGTTTGGTAATGAGTTTTGAACTAATTAGACTCCATGTTAATTAGTATAATACGTTAATTATTAGTTAAATAATGTCTGTATTCATTTTAGCGTAGGATGTATCGTTCATATTACATGCCGTGTTGTGATGAACGTACGCTTATAATGCTTTTATGTTCAAGTAATGGCTGGAGGACACGTGTTGCATGAAGTTCGTAGTAAAGGGATTGATGTATAATAATATAATGATTTTATATTATTTTACGGTCTTCGGTTAGTAATAAACTTGATTGACTTTCCTTTAAAGGCGAAAAGAATGAGAGCCAATCTTTAGACACGATTGGTTTTTAATCCTTAAGAATAACTACGTCTGTATTTCCACTTATGATAATATCACTCGTAATTTCTTTTTTGTACTTTATTTCTCAATGTAAGTTGACGAGTTTTGATACAGTTGGGTAGTGTAAGCAGCTTATAATTTGATCGTTTTTAAACAGCTGATTTCAATTGTATTAAAGCTGAACTTCATATCTCCTTCCTATGTTTTCACAACAGGATTAGCAACTATCCGATTCATTTTATTTGATACGATAACACTAATTGCATTATTTCAAATCTAATCAAGTATTACCTCATATCTAATCTAAACAGTTATTGTAACTATAACGCTTCGTAAATAAAACGATAAACGAGAATGAAAGTTTTCATGTGTCTTTGTTATACCTTCGCACTAAAATTGGTGAATCGAAAACAACTTTGTATAATGATTTTCTGATTCTAGACAATACTTGTCGGAAAAATCAACTAAAAGTTCCTACAACAACAGTCCTTATTAATCGACTGATTGACATATTTTCCTCCTTAGAAAGCATTATTCCTCTAAATAAGATACAACTACTAACGTCAATTCAGTACAGGAATAATTAAAAGTCAGATGTATTATTTTGTATGAGAAATTTAATGGGCTATACTGAAAACATAAGGTATGAATTAAAATATATGAATAATCGTAATAACTTCGAATAAGTTCTATTCCCAAGTTCTAAGTAATCTTAATGAATTGCTTCCATCTCTAATTGTGTTATAAAGCCACTTGAAACTTTACATTTAAATCAAGTAGTTTTAATCTCGTTTCAATCTGGCATACAAACTTTCTATATTGCAAAGACAAAATATTAAGACAAACTCACTGCAATTAAATAAGACAAAGTGTTTTAATCTCTTTCACCTCGTAAAGTTATCTGAATTTGAAACAAGATTAATCTGCATGTCGGTACGAGCTTCAACAACTTGATGTCTTGAAAATTTACATTATGTTTCACTGTGATTTATAAAGTTCAATTGCTACTAAATATAAATTTATTTATTTATTTAATAAGAAAATGGAAGACTAACAGCAATTCACAACATTATATATTGTTTCTTACAGTTATTAGAAGGTCAATTAGAAGCCTTCACTTAGAGATGTCACTGTTTAGACCAGACTGATTTATGTTAGTACTTACTGTTTGATAATGTTGAAAATCTATTACAAATAGTGGAATAATGTAAACTTAAATAATGTCACACACACCATCTACACTCAAGTCTCACTCAAAATCTTCCTCAAAACACATAGCCTCAAATACACAGTAACTCATACTTTCTCACACACTTGTACTCACACTCACACACAAACATAAACATATTATCTAAATATACAAACTTACACTTAGTTAACTACTGTCTATTAATGTCTACTATTGTAACTATTGGTCTGTTCTTTTTGTCTGTGAATAGAAACTGATTCCCTAGAGCTACTTTGGGAGTCGGGGCTGTACAGTGTCTTGTAATCCATTTTTGGTACAATAAAGATTTATTATTACTGTAAGTTCGTTAGTATTAAAAAAGTATATATTTATTTAAATCAATTGTCTTGTCACAAACTCTGCTTAGCTTAGGACTTGATAGCGTTGTGTGTTAAACGCCCGAAATATGTATTGTTACTATTTATTTACTTATGCATATTATTACTGTGGCGACTTCTATATACAAAGGAAATCACACTTCAGTGCCGTATAACTGTGAAACAGTGTTATTTTTTTCCTGTAACTCCTAATGGAGTTTCTCCATTATGATCTACACAGCTTTCCAACAGCACTGGTACGCGGTCAACCAGGCGTTATCACATAGGTGAGTTGAAAAAATCTCGCTTTTTGTTGGATATTCCGTTTCTTTCCCAAACTATGTTGTTTCTGTAAAATTTAATTTCAATGTACCTGAGTTTTAAAATAACTTTTATATATCACCTGTGGACAGCAGGTACAATTTGAAATTATAAAAATAAAAGCTGCATAATGTAATTTAATTTTCAATGAGTTACAATTTCGTGTGAACAGTTTTACGACCGACAAACTCAGTCGCGATTTATTGTACAGATTTATGTCTTTATATTTACCAAAAATGTTACATTTAATGTAATATTACCGTGCGTGACGTACACAAACCTATTGCTCTAAGATCCGACCCTAGATCGACCTGCACCGAGCTGATAATAGAATAAAACTTATTTTAAAATAAATTTTGTATATCACATCATACTAATGTAAAAGCAAAAGTTTGATAGTGTGTATGTTTGTTAATTCTTCACGTAAAAACTACTAGACCGATTTAAATGAAACTTTACAGTAATATAGCTTATACATTAGAATAACACATAGGCTACTATTTGTCGCGTTAACCGACAAACACGCGGGTGGAGTCGCGGGCAACAGCTAGTTATAAAATAAAATTAAAATCCTGGATTTTTAGACAACTCCTTTTTAACACATTTTATAATTTAGAAAATTTATAATAAAATAAGTTTTATTCTATTATCAGTTCGGTGCAGATCTTATACTATACTAGTTGTTACCCGCGGCTCCGCCCGCGTGTATGGTTATCGTGGCAAGTCGTAGCCTATGTGTTATTCTGATGCTTAGGCTATTGTAAAGTTTAATAATGTAAAGAGTAACAAACATCCATCCATTCATACTTACAAACTATAGTGTGTATAATATTAGTATAGTATAGATCCATTTAAAAGCTTCCTTGCTGTCTGGAAGTGACATAAAGGTGTGTGTACATTGAATTTACTTTAAGGGTTCAATCTTATGGAACTGAAATCTTTGTTTTATATGAGGCTTGTGGGAAAAACATGTGGAATATGTTGCATCCAAAAAATAGTAGTTGATACCCTACTTGATTCTGATATAATTAGAAAACCTGCTAAATCTATTCTATACTTAGTTGCATTCTTAAGAAAACTTAAAATATACTCTATATCAACCCATATGGTCACCGTTGTTTCGTAGGCTAAGACTTATTTATTAGTTAGAGTCTCCCACCAAAGATATACACAATTAAACAGTATACAGTAAATAACAGAAGTGGTATTATACCGGT
Organism: Spilosoma lubricipeda; assembly: GCA_905220595.1. Classification (NCBI taxonomy): domain Eukaryota; kingdom Metazoa; phylum Arthropoda; class Insecta; order Lepidoptera; family Erebidae; genus Spilosoma; species Spilosoma lubricipeda. Next base: position 396,869 of record HG992278.1, read on the forward strand.
GTACTCCTTCACTTACAGGAGACCACAACAGGCAATTATAAATACTATCAACTAAAAAAACCAGTAAGTAATAACCAAGGCAAAATTTATACAATTTACAAAATTAAAAAACAATAAGATTAAAAGATATAAAGAAAATATGAACAATTTAACAATGAGGCTTATATACGCCCGCGTTTTTGTTGGTTAACGCTGTTATCACAGCAAAGAAAATCTTATGTCCTTCCTCAAGAATCAAAGTATAACTAATCCGTGCAGCGGTTTGGTCGTGAAAGCAGGACAGACAGACATAGTTACTTTCGTGTTTTATAATATAAGTACATATATTACATTATCTATAGTTCTAAAGCATTTCTTCACTCCACTTCCTTTCTAAGGAGAGGCCTATCTCTACCAGTGAACTGTTGCTGAAACCTATTTATAATTACCTAAAGATAAGGAAGATTGCGGTCCCTTTTTATATTTATCAATCGATGTCCCTCATTTCCTTATCCTGGAGTGAGCTTTAGAGATATGAAAATAAAAAGGCTGTAAGCAGTTTCATTAAAGCAAGGAAAGTCATAACAGTTTGATAACTTTTTCTCGTTTGCTTGTCGACTGATTTCTTCCTTTTTCTTTTCATTTCGTAGCTATTAATGAGATCAGAGCTAACAAAAAATGGAAAACATTTGCCTGCTACCTACAATAGGGTTTCATTCTATAAGTATTGTGTACCTACTTAACATGTATGGTGGACAAAAATCGTTAGAAACATGTTGTAATTTTTTTTTCTTAATTTTTCCATAAACTGTTTTAGTTTAGAACTACATAATCAACTTGATTAAACAATGACTATCACAACATACATTATGTTTTTTTATTAATTTAGTTTCTTTCTTTATAAGGACTTTAGGAATTAGTGAAATAGTTGTTGTAATAAAACCAGCATCAGATTACAGACTGCGGTTTGAGAAGTAATACCAGAGCTAATAAAGTTCTCTGGTCTGGTCAGATATATCTATATTTATACCCTGATTATCCTTGGTTTTCGTGATCGAGAGTGACTCTTGCGTTCATACAGAGTTCATTAACTTATTGTGTTAATTGTAATTTTTTTTTTTTTTTTTTTTTTTTTTATATTTGGCCCTGCCAAAATGACTCTGCTCTGCCTGATGGAAAGCATAAGCAGAATCCAAGAGTGGTGGTCACCATACTGCGAATGCAAACAATGCAATAATGCAGCATGGTGACCCACACCATGGCGGGCTAGTGATGCTTCTGCATCATTGGGCCTTATTGGCCTAAATGGCATTGGGCCTAAATTTTATTACTTTAAGACTATAACGTTATCAGTTTGCGTTGCCGAAACATCACCATCAAACCAATATGCTTTAATACTTTCATTTTACGCTGGCGGTTTTTTCATGGCTTTTGCTTCGGACTTTATTATGTCATAAAGTTGAATTGGGGCGCTTTTTGAATTAAACCTAATCGTTCCATTGTGGGGTAAGTCTACTTCTTTGTTTTATTGTTTCTGACTATAGGACTAGAGAAGCTACAAACTCTGTTTTTTAGTTTATATATGAGCCAGCCAAAGTTACTTTATTCTGCCTGGTGGAAATCCAAGAGTGGTGGTCGCCATTCTTATTGTGAATGCGGACAATACAACAATGTAGCATTGCGACTCACACTATGATAATTATGCATTATTTGGCCTCTGGTGTCGCACACACTTACATCACGCATTATATCACTAAAAATTAAAACATAGTCCAAGCTAGTAAATAAGATATTGCGAATTTAGTAGAAAAATACATATTTAACTATGAGTTCTCGGGATATTGTCCTGAGACTCGAGAAATTGAAAACCAGAAATCCCAAGTCCACCAGGTCCTCGTGGAAAAATTTTAAGAACGACTTGGGCAACCGAGCGCTGGGCACGCCGTTATTGCGGCGGTAAGACCCGTTATGGAGGATTGGCTCGGGAGGCATTACGGGAGCCTCTCATACCGGCTAACACAGGTGATCACTGGAAAATGATGTTTTGGAGATCACCTGTGTCTCTGAGTGCCACCACTGCGATAGCCATACCGTGGACATGGCGCTCTACACGGTGGTATCCGAGGGGATTTCCGCACAAAAAAAAAGGAGCTTTATTTATATTTAACACGTTTTTGAACTTCTTGACTAGACTATGACTACGGAAACATTATGTTATCATCGGAACAAACCTTTGTGTTTCACATGTAATTCAAATTAATGTACATTCATCTTTATATTTAGTATAAAAATATTTGTTTGTTGGTCCCCAGGGCCGAATGTCTGACGTCAGTGGTCGATACACACACATGTTAGACAATTGACAAACACAAAGCAATATCTTGCAAGTGCTGTCATGTATATGAACGAAATAACTGTTATGGTTTAACATTATTATGGAGTATGACAAAATTGAGTAGCGTGTTAGATCAGGTATACCCCTAATACCGAACAAAGCTTATGAGAGCTAAAGTAGTTTGGCTTTTATAAGGCAAATTATAGTTTCTCAATGCGAGATTTGCGGCTTTTCTTAAACTTGCTTTCTCATTCTATTGGTTTCTTAACACTACTTATCTCTGCTCGGATACTTGTATTAATTTCAAACTTGCAATAAATACATATAATATATATTTGTTAAATCATTTTCAAAATGCTGGCGTACTGTACTAGCGAAGTAATCTATGTCAGCAATAGAACTACACTCGCTAAGGTCTGCTACTGTGTAACGTGGTAGAAATAGCGTCCACAGCCAGAACGTCGGTGATGTTACTGCACCGCGTCACCGACGAAGGGCTAGTACTCTTAGCGCTCCAGAAGGCGAGGCGCTGGGAGCTCCGCACGTTTCATACCGCACGCGATACCAATTTTTTGAATTCTGAGACGAAACACCCACGACCCTAAATATTGTAACGTTAATCTTCTTTTATTTATATATGTATAATACGTAAAAGGTTACAACTGTTACTAAGATTAGAGTAATTATAAATATTTTGAATATAGTATATTTGGGGTAGGTGAGTGATGGTAATATGAATTGTTCACTAACCTCCACCAATTTATCCGTGTTACTGCGAGTAGGTTTGTCTTCAATAATATAGTCCAATTATTGTTTCACAATTATATTTGTAATAACAGATACGGAACACAGAAGTCAGAAGGAAGAAAGAAGCACAACAGATAGGAAGTTAAGCAAAGCGTATATACACTGTTCGCGCGGTTAGCGCGCACGTACAAACACACACGCGGGAGTGACGCGAGGGCGACCGCGGGGCCTGCGGTGCGGCGGACGGGGAGGACGGGCGCGGGGCATCGACCTGCGGCAGCGAGACAGACGGCTTGGCGCTCTGACATGCATCGTGCGCATACACAGTATATATAGTAAATCAATTGTATCATTTACATTAAAATCTAAACTACATCTAAACTACAGTCCACTCATTTATTACCTTCCACATCAACGGTGGTTTAAAGGAATTCACACAAACATAATGGTCCTTCGGCCTCAAGATTAAAGACCAGCGGTCCTTCAACGACAAGAAAACGAAATTTTGTACCCTCGGCCTCAAGAAAAAAAAAAAGACCAGCGGTCCTTCAGCCTCAAGAAAACAAAAATTTCGGTCCCATCGGCCTCAAGAAAGAAGAACCTCGACAGGGTAACAGAGTGAGTTCGTTCCAATTTCCTTTCTTTCCTTTTTCTATGCATCTTATTGCCCGGGCTTGCCTTTATTTGAATTAGTGCATTTGCTTATTCTATTAGTGAGCGCCGGCGTTGTGCATATCGTAACCAAGGTCATTGGCCGACCTTGCAGTGTCATTGAACTCGCACAGGTGACGTTTTACCGGTCGAACAATTCTTTCAATTTAGCTTTGTCATTCATATTATAAAGCTTTATTTACAATATATTTCTTCTTGCGCTGCTATACATTTACTATAATTGCATAATTAGATAAATTTCACATAAAAAAGAAAATTTTCGCTCATTTTAGTAAATACATACCTACCTACTTTAATAAAATATTTCAAAACTAAGCAATATATCATATTATAATATTCTTTTCATTCGCTTTATAAATAACCATTAAAGCCATGGAACGCTTAATTAAAAAAAGAAGCTCAATAAAAGCTAAGCTCACTTATTTTTCAAATTTTTTGGAAATTCTTCAAAGCTGTACTAGCCTATCAGAGTTACAAGCTACCGAACTTCAAGGTCGTTTTGCTAAATTCGAGTGCTTATACGAACAATTCGATGAATTGCAGACCGAGATTGAGCTGTTGTCGGAAGATGCTGATGAGGCTTTCGCCGCTCGCGCGACCATCGAGGAACAATACCACCGACTCGTGGCAGTGGCTCGATGCTTGCTTAAGCGCCACGAACAAAAGCGCTCAGAGAGCGGTGACTTCGCGACGGGCTCCGAGGACTCAGCAGCTCCATGTAAGAGTAACTTTGTTCGCTTGCCAAAAATTGATTTGCCTGTTTTTCATGGCGGCTATGAGTACTGGGTAGAATTTCATGATAGTTTCATCTCCTTGATTCACAGTAATAATACTATTGATAACATTAACAAATTTCATTATTTAAGAGCGTGTCTTAAAGGAAGGGCATTAGAAGTTATCAAAAATATGGACTTCAAATCTGATAATTATCCCATAGCGTGGGACTTGCTTTGTGAGCGTTACAATAACAGTAGACTTCTTATTAATAATCACGTTCAAGCCTTATTTAATGTTGAGCCTATTCCGAAGGAGTCGCATGCTTCATTGCGTCACCTCATCGACGTCATCAATAAAAACATCAGGGCACTTAAAGCTCTCAATGAACCGACTGATCATTGGGACACTCTCATTATCTACATGATGTCTAATAAACTAGATATTGCTACAGGTAGAAAATGGGAGGAATATCGTAACACATTGACAAAGTCGCCTACATTATCTCAATTTTGTTCATTTTTAGGCGAAAAGGCAGACCTATTAGAAACCTTAGAAAATAATTTAAATCAAAAATCAATAAAAATTAGTAATAACAATAATAATTTTAATATACAAAATAAACAATCACAAAATTATAAAGCTAAAAACTTTTTAGTAACGTCAGATAATAATAAAATGTTAAAATGTCCATTATGTACAAAAAATCATTACTTATTTAATTGTGATTCATTCAAAAATTTATCAGTCGATTTACGAAAAAAAAAAGCTAAGGATTTAAAAGTTTGCACAAACTGTTTACGTTCGGGTCACTATGAAAAGAAGTGCAGGCTGTCTAATTGCAAATATTGTGCTAGTAGGCATAATACACTTTTGCACACTGACAAACCTGACCAACCTTTTTCGGATCCAATGCCCAATCACACTGAAAACGTAACACTTACATCTAACGCCTCCTCCATACAGCTTACTACTGATGTAAATGTTTTACTTTCCACAGCTATGGTGAAGGTGATTAGCAAAAACGGCAAGAAGTACGACGCGCGCGTTATTCTAGATAACGGCAGCACGGCTAACTTCGTTAGTTCGAGTTTTTTCAATAAATTAGGATTGACTCAACGCGGTACGTATTCCACAGTCACGGGCGTTGACAATCAAACCAGTTATAGCACACAGTCTTGCAATCTCAATATTGAGTCTTATTACAGTGGCTATACGATCGATATTGACTGTCTTATTTTGCCGCAAATTACACAAATGTTACCGTCGTCATTCATTGATATAAGAGACATTGCAATACCCACTGGCTTACATCTAGCTGATCCGTCGTTTAACATACCGTCAGCCATAGACATACTGGTGGGTGCTCAAGTGTTTTGGGATGTCATTATGCATAATTACATAGATTTAGGTAAAAATCAACCTAAGCTGTGTGAAAGCAAGTTCGGTTGGCTCGTATCGGGTGTTGTCCCTAGCCACTCACACAAATGTAAGACACATTCACAGAAATCAAAAAATAATACGATTTGTAATTTTTTACAACAGGACATAGACTTACCAACATTTTGGGAGCATAATTCCATTTCACCCACTTACTCGCAGTCATTAAAAAAGCGCTTGCTTATACATACGGTCGATCAGTCGATCTGGTAACATTCAAACATCATTACTTGTATCAAAAAATCGTGTAGCCCCTATTAAACCTACAACTATTCCACGATTAGAGCTGTGTGGAGCTCTGTTGGGTGCAAGACTTTGTACTAAAGTTAGGGCATCACTCACTATTAACTTTCAAAGGTGTGTGTTTTGGTGCGATTCATCTATAGTTCTGGGATGGTTGTCAACGCCTGTCAATCAACTTAAGCCTTTCGTAAAAAATCGCATTTACGAAATTCAAGAAAGTACAGTTGGTTGTGAGTGGCGTTGCGTGCCGTCGAAGGCCAATCCTGGTGACCTTGTTTCGCGCGGGCTGAAGGCTGACCTCCTCGTAGAGTCGTCATTATGGTGGTCGGGACCTCCATTTCTCTTAAATCATGAAAGTCACTGGCCTACATTACCTACGTATTCCACGAAACAAGATTTACCAGATGTTTTAGTTCATTTTTCACACAATACATCCAATATTTTAAATAATAATTCACATACGATACATAACAATATATTGGTTCAAAAATTAATTACTAAATATTCCAACTTAAATTATCTACAAAGAATAGTTGCTTATTTACTAAGATTTATAAACAATGTAAAATGTAAAAATATTAAAAGTAAAGGCTCACTCACATGCGACGAGCTTAATAATGCATTAACTATTATTATACATGCAGGACAACAACAAATGTTTTCCGATGAATATATTTCATTAAAAACCGGAAAACCTTTGGCCCGAAAAAATAGACTTACTTCTTTATCACCTTTTATCGACGCGAGCAACATCATTCGTGTGGGCGGAAGGCTTGACAATTCACCGTATGATTACAATGTCAAGCACCCTATATTGTTATGTGGCAAGCATAAGCTTACAAAATTATTATTTGAGACGCAACATATCAACCTTTTGCACGCAGGTCCTCAATTACTTTTAGCAAACATCCATCAAAATTATTGGCCTTTAGGAGGCAGAAATTTGGCAAGGTCAATAGTACATAAATGCTTAAAATGTTTTCGATTCAAAGCACAAAATGTTCAACCTGTCATGGGTCAGCTTCCTGCTAATAGAAGCAACCTCGAATACCCCTTTAGTAATTGCTCGGTGGATTACGGGGGACCAGTACTTATAGCAGATCGTAAAGGTAGAGGTTGCAAGCTAATAAAGTCATATCTTTGCATTTTTGTCTGCCTTGCTACGAAAGCTGTGCACTTGGAGCTCGTCACTGAGCTCACTAAACAAGCTTATATGGCTGCTTTAAACCGCTTTATTGCACGCCGTGGTAGACCTCGGAGCATACTCTCCGACAATGGAACAAACTTTGTTGGTGCTGCTAATGAGCTTTCTGCCTTTTTACAGGAACCTGACATTCCGTCGGATCTCGCCATGGAAGGTATACAATTTTGTTTTGCGCCTCCTTATTCTCCCCATTTTAACGGCATTGCGGAAGCGGCGGTTAAATCAACGAAGTACCATTTAAAACGTATATTACAGCAAAGGCACTTCACTTATGAAGAGTTAGCAACATGCCTGGCTCAGATAGAGGCAATTCTGAATTCACGTCCGCTTACTCCTCTCTCTTCTGATCCACTCGACTTTTCCGTTCTCACTCCTGCTCATTTCCTTATTGGGCGATCTCTCACATCTGTACCCCAACCGAGGGTTCAAGATGAACACACGACGAACCTGCAGCGATACCAGAGAGTCGCCTCTATCAAGGAGCATTTTTGGTCGCGTTTTAACACGGAATACATCTCTCACTTGCAGAAGCTTACGAAGTGGCCCTCGTCTAGCGGGCGAATCTCAAAGGGCTCTTTGGTGCTAGTTAAGGATAAATCTGCACCACCTCTTTGCTGGCTGTTGGGCAGAGTGATCCAGATATATCCCGGCAGCGACGGCGTCGCGAGAGTCGCCGACTTGAAAACCAGGAAGGGTGTCATCAGGAGGGCCTTCAACAACATATGCCCTCTTCCTATTGAAGACAGCTCTTCAACGGGGGGAGCATGTTCGCGCGGTTAGCGCGCACGTACAAACACACACGCGGGAGTGACGCGAGGGCGACCGCGGGGCCTGCGGTGCGGCGGACGGGGAGGACGGGCGCGGGGCATCGACCTGCGGCAGCGAGACAGACGGCTTGGCGCTCTGACATGCATCGTGCGCATACACAGTATATATAGTAAATCAATTGTATCATTTACATTAAAATCTAAACTACATCTAAACTACAGTCCACTCATTTATTACCTTCCACATCAACGGTGGTTTAAAGGAATTCACACAAACATACACAATTATTACATAGGATATCTACTGCGGCAAGCTATATAAATATTTCGCGAGACTAAAAGCAATATAGCGATGAACACATAAATTAATATCGAGCGACACGGGCTTCGCGCAAGTATGTATGAACTCGACTGGCTGGCGGGCGGCAGCGTACATGCGCCTGCGCGTGATCGGCCGGCGAGACTTTGCATCAATAACAAAATGTGCGTTTCCATATTACTACAACCAACAGGATTTGTGTTTAATGTTTTGTAAATAATAAGTAAATAGTTTTGGTTATTAGTTATGTAAGTTTGTAAATAAAGTTTATAAGATAATATTTAGATATAAGTGTGTTTATAAATAATAATAAATTTGTATTGTGTAAGTAAATATAAGTGTAAGTTTGTATGTGTCGATAAGTTACCCACATCACTCCCCTCCAGAGACCGTGTCTACGGGCGATAATAATCCGGGAACCTTACACGGCGTCCCGAACGAGTTGTAACTGGTTTTGGAGTGGTGTTTTCATTGTTTAAAATATTTTCGGAAAAATTACTTTTTAAAATTTTGTCGTTACAATTAAGAATTTTGTCAGACAATGTATAGGCTGGTTTTAAGCGGTCTATGGACACTGTGACATTTTTATCTTTAATTTTTAATTTAAAAGTTTTGTCATTTCTGTCTAGAACTTCGTATGGGCCATTATAGGCCGGCTGAAAAGTGCCACGTAAGGTGTCATCTCTGACAAAAACGTGATTAGTACTAGCCAGATCTTTATATATAAAAATTTTGTCCTTTTGATGGTGTGAAGTAGGAACAGGTTGAAGTTTAGCGGCAAAAGATCGTATACGTGCTGAAAAATCTCGGATGTCGGTGGTGTGATAATCGGCTTTATCACCAAAGAACTCACCGGGCATTCGCAACGTTTCTCCGTAAACGAGTTCGGAGGATGTGGCCTGTAAGTCTTCTTTAACCGCATTTCGTATGCCAAGCAAGACTAAAGGTAGTGTTTCTGTCCAGTTTGTATCACCGTGACAGGTTATGGCGGTTTTTAGCTGTCGGTGAAAACGTTCGACTAAGCCGTTGCACTGAGGATGATAAGCTGTAGTCTTACGATGCCTGAAACCTATAAGTTTGGCCAGCTGATGGAATAAGGCTGACTCAAACTGTCTTCCGCGATCGGTGACAATGTCAGTTGGACAACCGTATCGGGAAATCCAGCAAGATATAAATGCTTTGGCCACTGATTCTGCGGTAATTTCGGTAACTGGGACAACTTCAGGCCATCGCGTGAAGCGATCGACTGCTGTCAAACAGTACCGGTAACCAGCAGATGGAGGTAGGGGACCGATCAAGTCTAAATGGACATATTTGAAGCGTGCCTTTGGTAAATCTAGTGTGCCTAAAGGTGAAGACACATGTCGATTAACCTTGGCACGTTGACAAGCCAAACATGCCTTAGACCACTCGCGACAGTCTTTCCTCATCAATGGCCATACAAATCGCTGGGCGACTAACTTTGCGCTAGCGTTGGCACCGGGGTGACTAAAGCAGTGCAAGTTGTTAAAAACCTGCTGACGAAACTCTTTAGTTACGAAAGGTCTGGGAGTCGATGTAGTGACGTCGCAATACAAAATTGTACGACTACCAGGGATCGTCACCTTCTCCAGGCGAAGAGAATTGTCACCTTGGAGTGTTTGTAGGAGTTCTGGATCAGAAACTTGAGAATTAGCTAATGCTTCCAAATCAACGGGCGTCTGTAGTTCATCGACCCGGGAGAGCGTGCCAGCTACGACATTATCTTTCCCTGCGACATGCCGTATATCAGTCGTGAACTGTGAGACGTAGTCCAAGTGTCTATACTGACGGGGTGAGCAGTTACTCTTCCGTTCATGGAAAGCAAAGCATAACGGCTTGTGGTCAGTATAGATGGTAAAATGACGGGCTTCTAGCATGTATCTAAAGTATTTGATACTTTGGTAGATAGCAAGGAGCTCTCTATCATACGGCGAGTATTTCTGCTGTGATGGGCTCAACTTGCGGGAAAAGAATGCTAGGGGCTGCCAGATGTTATCTTTATGTTGCTGTAAGACCGCGCCCATCGCTACATCAGATGCGTCAGTGGTCAATGCTAGCTTAGCTTGTGAGTCCGGGTGTGCTAATAAGGCTGCCTTGCAAAGGTTTTCTTTGCACGCTTCGAAGGCACTTAACGAAGCTCCCCCTATGTCGACGGGATGAGAACCTTTCACCGAACCAGTAAGCAATGCATTCAAGGGAGCTTGTACTTGGGCAGAGTTTGGCAAAAATCGCCTATAAAAATTGATCATGCCCAAAAATCTCCTGAGCTGCTTGACGGTTTTAGGCACTGGGAAGTCCTTTATAGCCTGGACCTTACTTTCCAGAGGTTTAGCACCAGAATGAGATATGGTATAGCCAAGAAAGGATACTTCGGGTTGACCGAACACACATTTGGCAGTGTTTATGAGTATGCCATTATCTCTCATCCTCGTAAAGATTTGACGGAGGTGGTTCTCATGGTCCTCGTGGCTCCTGGAGAAGACCAAGATGTCATCTAAGTAGGGATAGCAGAACTCGAGACCACGAGTCATCTCGTCAACAAATCTCTGAAAAGTTTGGCCGGCATTTCTCAAACCAAATGTCATAAAGGGAAACTCGTAAAGTCCGAAGGGTGTAGTGATGGCTGTCTTCGGAATATCCTCCTCAGCAACTGGAATCTGATTGAAAGCCTTGACCAGATCGATGGTGGAGAAGACCTTACAACCAGAAAGATTGTGAGCGAAGTCATGAATATGACGGATTGGGTATTTGTCAGGAATTGTCCTGGAGTTGAGCAGTCTGTAATCGCCACATGGACGCCAACTGTTATCCTTTTTAGGAGCAAGATGAAGAGGCGACGCCCATGGGCTGTCTGAAGGACGTGCGGTACCATTCGCTAACATAGCTTCGAACTCAAGCTTAGCAATTTTGTGTTTGTCCGGAGCTAGTCGGCGAGGAGTGCATGATACTGGGGGGCCTGGTGTGGTGCGGATGTAGTGTACAGTGTTGTGCTTTGGTGTGTGTGGTGTGCCTGCAGGTCGAGTAATTTGTGGAAATTCACCAAGGATGCCATGATATTTTCCGACGCCAGTCAAGACCTTCACACTTGAAACGAGGGTGTCTGAAAATGAAATGCTAGCTATAGTAAACATGTTGGTGTTGGTATCAATTAGCCTTTTGTTTCTTATGTCTACCACAAGGTTATAAAAAGAAAGAAAATCGACACCAATGATGGCCTTGGTCACATCGGCTACAATAAACTGCCATGTAAAGTCTCTACGGAGTCCTAGGTTCAGGATCAACTGCACTGAGCCATAAGTGTCAATAGTGGATCCATTGGCTGCACACAACTGATAATCAGTCTTCGCACGACGTTCACTAAGCGCAGATCGAGGGATGACACATAGATCGCTCCCTGTGTCCACCAGAAACTGGACCTTTGATCTGCGATCAGTCACAAACAGGCGACCAGTAGTGTTTGGGCAATCGTCAGTCGCCATTATCGACCGCCCTTGGCGTTTTCCGCCACCGTGTAATCACAGGGCTTGGTGCACTTGCGGGCCCTGCTTCCGTATTTGGCATGGTACCAACATAGTGGATACTTCCTGTATCGGGAATCGGAACGACGAGATGTGGATCTCTCGCGGCTGTGATGACGATGACTGGACCGGTTCCGAGGCCTGGAATGGTGAGTCGTGAGAGCTTGCACCTGCCTAGTTAGCTCTGCGATCTGTCTGGCCATGTCATCTAAGACACTAGAAGAAGGTCTCGAAGATGAAGTAGAGGCGACTGCAGGAGTTGGAGGCGCGATGTCTTGGATTCGGTCTGCCAGGTCAGCCATGGTCTCAATTGAAGACGTAGATTGAGAGGCAATAATTTGTTGCATACTATGGGGCAGACGACTTGTCCAAATAGTCTTCACGAAGTCCTCAGGTATACCAGGTCCTGCCAAGTTCTGTAAATGCCGGAGGAACTGGGAAGGTTTTCGGTCACCAAGCTCCTCATGCATAAGGAGTTGCTTGACCTTCTTCTCCTTAGAAGCTGAGAGTCGCTTTATGAGCTCCGATTTCAATTTCTCATATTTATTAGATGCTGGAGGAGAAACGATAATATCCTCAACTTCTGATGCATACTGATTGTCGAGTTGAGATATCACATAATAAAATTTTGTCGTGTCCGCGGTGATGTTGGAAATCACGAACTGGCCCTCTAGCTGCGCAAACCATATAGCAGGCTTGTCCGGCCAAAATGGTGCGACACGAATTCCCACTCGAAAAATGTCGGACGATGGTACAGTGGAAACGCGCACTCCGATGTTGCCGTCTGGGCGTTCGGACTGGGTGCGGTTTTCGCGTAATACCGACTTTGTAGATTTCTCACTATCGCTACTGGACATTATTGTTGTCTTCTGGAGTGTTCTTGAACGGGGTCACCAGTTTGGGGTAGGTGAGTGATGGTAATATGAATTGTTCACTAACCTCCACCAATTTATCCGTGTTACTGCGAGTAGGTTTGTCTTCAATAATATAGTCCAATTATTGTTTCACAATTATATTTGTAATAACAGATACGGAACACAGAAGTCAGAAGGAAGAAAGAAGCACAACAGATAGGAAGTTAAGCAAAGCGTATATACACAATTATTACATAGGATATCTACTGCGGCAAGCTATATAAATATTTCGCGAGACTAAAAGCAATATAGCGATGAACACATAAATTAATATCGAGCGACACGGGCTTCGCGCAAGTATGTATGAACTCGACTGGCTGGCGGGCGGCAGCGTACATGCGCCTGCGCGTGATCGGCCGGCGAGACTTTGCATCAATAACAAAATGTGCGTTTCCATATTACTACAACCAACAGGATTTGTGTTTAATGTTTTGTAAATAATAAGTAAATAGTTTTGGTTATTAGTTATGTAAGTTTGTAAATAAAGTTTATAAGATAATATTTAGATATAAGTGTGTTTATAAATAATAATAAATTTGTATTGTGTAAGTAAATAAAAGTGTAAGTTTGTATGTGTCGATAAGTTACCCACAGTATATATCAAAGAGGTTTACAAATAACAACAATCTTCAGGTTTTGGAGCACAGTACTAACAATGAACACAGTTGAAACTATTAGATTACTTCAAACGTGTATACACGTAATTCCCCTATTTACATTTGGTCTAATTGTACTCCTACCAATATGCTGAGAGCAAGGTGACTGACCTATTGGGACTAGGACAAACCACAGTATAGAATAAATGCTTAGACCTCTTTAGATAATAAGTGTCCATTTCGCTCGTGTATATTAATATACTTACTGTCCAAATTTATAGTGAGCGAAGTGGTATCTTATACTGTGTTGTTTTGAATATTTTCAGTCTTGCACTACTTACACGCAAACAACTGTATATTTCCGATTAAGTAGATTATTGTTGTTAAAATAATTAAATTATAAAGCGGTTTAATCATGATATATTGTTAAAAGTAATGGTCTTCGTCCGTTAATTATTAACCCTTAGAGGTTAAACAATTTAGTTCACATAATAGTTATTAGAAAATAATTATAATTTGTCCATAAAAGGCAAATGTATAAAAATAATTAGAGATTTTTGACTTTTGAAGCAGGTTAAAATGATTCAATTAACATTTACATATACTATCACTAAGTTAAAGAAAAATACTATAAATAATGGGGGCAGGTGGGCATATAAGTGGTTGGTGCATAGTGCGGTGGGTCATAGTGCGGTGGTTCAGAATCACCACACATTTTCATCGTAACCTACCTGATTATCGAAGCTCAGGTAGAAGAAACCATACAAATCACTTTAATTAAAATATCAAAACTGACTTTAATCGACTTTAGTAGGCGTATTACATAAATAGCTGAAGCCCGCGGTATACCCGCGGTTATTGGCGTACCCCAGGTAACGCCCCGGGACAAAGTTAGTCTAAAAAAAGTAGCCTAAGTTACTGCTGAGATCATCAGCTCTCTGTCAGTGAGTCCCGTCAAAATCCCAGTTCTCGCTGGCAAATGATTACCCGGAACAAAAAGATAGGCAGAGAGACAAAAATTGTAAAAAAGGTTATTCTAACTGTTTTTAATAAATGTATATATTGTAAATATATACATTTATTAAAAAACGGTTATTTTAATATCAAAAACAGACACTTCAATTGTATTTATTTGTTTAGGTGTAAAGAATATAGATTTAGTGGATTTCTAGTGTACTTAGAACAATGGTACTAAAACAATTTAGACAGCACTCAGACTTGCCCATCTGTAAATAAATATTTGCGACCTTAAGGTCTATTTGAGGTGACTTCTACGCGGTGTACTGAACAATTTAATACCCGAATAAGGTATACATTTCATCATTTTACATAATATTTTTAAAGAAGAAAGTAATATACCAGATTCGGGTCACGATGTTCATAATAATCTTTCAAACGTTGTTAGTTCGTTTCATTTTACTGTTCAGCGAAATGTGTTATTATGTTTCTCGTATAATGACTAACGTTATTGCTTTTACAATTATAAATAAATGGTAAAATATTTTGCACATTGCCTGTTTATAAGAGTAAAGAGAATATAAGAGTATATAATATATTTATATAGTATATACCACCGTGGGAGAGCCGCCTTTTGGCATGAATGGGTCGGCTCGACCGGAGTGATACCACGGCCTCACAAAAAACCGGTGTGAAATAACGCGCTTGCGCTGTGTTTTACCGAGTGAGTGAGGATACCGGAGACCTATAGTCTTGTCACAGTTTGAAGAGGACAATACTGCACTTGATTAATCTGCTCCGTGATAAGAATGACCAACTGGTATGTAAAATCATTTAGAACAAAGTAAAGAACAGGTCTTTATTTTAGTTTAACATCATAGTAACATCAACATCCACGTGGCTTATTTTATTACCCGACTACGGCAAATCCAAAGGAGGGTTATGATTTTGACAGGCTATGTATGTATGTATGTATGTATGTATGTATGTATATATGTATGTATGTATGTATGTATGTTCATTTGTTCCCTCCTAGCTCCTTAACTACTCATTAGATTTGGACGAATGAGGTGTCTCTAG
The DNA here is from genome assembly GCA_905220595.1 of Spilosoma lubricipeda. Taxonomy (NCBI): domain Eukaryota; kingdom Metazoa; phylum Arthropoda; class Insecta; order Lepidoptera; family Erebidae; genus Spilosoma; species Spilosoma lubricipeda. The sequence goes on from HG992278.1 coordinate 412,375, forward strand.
AAGCGCCATGATCGTTTTCTGGTTATAGGATATATGACGTGTCACTGAATCTAATGTGGCGCCCTCTAGCCAACATAAAGTACTGTATTAAAAAATAAATTTGAGATAATTATGCCGTGTTTGGTATCATTGGAAAGGGCGTTACTTGTACATTTCAAAAATACATATATTATTAGCATTTGTTCGTGACTTTGTCCGTATTTATTCGAAAAGTGTGATATTTCTATGGTATGCTTATTTGTTCCCTCATTCTTTCTAAACTAGTCAGAATAAGACAAATGAGGTATCGTTAGAAGCGCCTTGATTGCCCGCTGATAATAGGTTATATGACGTGTCACTGAATCTAATGTGGCGCCCTCTAGCCGACGTAAAGTAGTGTATTAAAAAATAAATATGAGAGAAATATGCCGTGTTTGGTATCATACGAAAGGGTGTTACTTGTAGATTTCAAAAAAATATATATTATTAGCATTTTCTCGTGACTTCGTCTGTATTTATTCGATAATTGTGATATTTCTGTGGTATCTATTTAAAATATACTTTGCAAAGAAATTAGTATTATATAGGCACGAAAACATTTCAAATAAAAAAAGTAAAAACTAAAACCCAACTACGACAAAAAACGACGCTTAAAAAGTATGAAACAAGTTTCAAAAGCCGTAGTCACGCGTTGTTTAAGAGATATGGACTATGGAACATTCCTAAGTTTCGAAAGCCGTAGTCCATGTAGTGTAATGTACCATAGTCCATAACACTTTAACAATGCGTGACTACGGCTTTTGAAACTTGTTTCATACTTTTTAAGCGTCGTTTTTTGTCGTAGTTGGGTTTTAGTTTTTACTTTTTTTTTTAAGTGTTAAATAAGATAGGGATTCTTTATTTTCTAGACGTATGGTGCATTAAACAGATCTTAGGGCTAGTTTTCCGTTCTTCATATATAGCCTATTGAATTTGGCATGCAAATATACAATAATAATTTTACTATATAGATTAACAACAATCAAGAACAATAAGTGTTTATGGTGTCTAATTAATTTTAAAAAACAATGTCAAAAAAAATATTTAAACTTTCTAGTACTAACTGTACCTCTGAGTGCTGAACAAATAGAGGAGTGTTGGCTCGTTAACACTCAAAGGTCCTGCTTAAGCACTTCCAAAGAAAAATAAGTCTGAAAACGCGCAAGAATTGCACCTTATTGTTTCCCACTAACAATAAGTGGCTTTATAAAGCTCTTCAAAGCTCTCACACGTGCTAAATAGATTCGACTTTTCTCTTCCATATCGCCTAGATACCTCTTTTACTTACAGTTGCGAAAACAAAATGTTGTAATATTATTTTACACGAATGGGCTCGTAAGCTTTTTTTTTAATATGCATGTCCTGCCAAAATGACTAGTCTGCCTGATGGAAAGCATAAGCAGAATCCAGGAGTGGTGGTCACAATCGCCAACGAAACACGTCAGCACGAACGCTGTCATTTTACGTTGATTTTCTACACGAGGGTAGTACCGGTCGAGCCGGCCCGTTTGTGCTGAATTCAGCGTGGCTATACTACCTATAGTGTTTCCAGTTGCCCACGATATTGTGTACAAAGAGATATCACAAAGTGAATAATAGACGTCTTTTAAAACCGTGTAGAGTCTGGTTCTGTTGGAGAATTTCATTTGCGTGTCAACGCCGACATATGTATTACTTGGAGAACAATTTAAGATGGAACATGTGTATGTATTACTTTTGAAGCCTCCAATTTGGTAAACGTCTTTTGAAATATTCCTTTGTCTGTAATGTTGATTTATTTATTTTGTTCAACTCTTAACTACACACTCAGGCAAAATAGCGTCTTCGTTTTACATGCTTTCGCTTACAACACTAAAAGTAACAGTTTTGTAAATAAACCTGCTTTTACCAGATCTAAATACATCATCCTTAAATTGATTTCTTTGAAATTTATGAAAAAATGTTGCTAAGTGTATGTCATATACTCGTTATACTTATTTGAACATAAATGTACGTACGTATAGAAATAATATGTGTATTGTAGCCCTTGTCATGTTATTGAAAATATTTTTCCAGGTGAAAGTATGTTGCATGGAAGAGATGCAAAGTTAAACTTATTCACTTGATTCTGGGCAGAATCGGAGACACTTTGTTTTATAAAACATTATATTTTGAGCTCTTATATGGTTATAAAAGATTTACAAATATGTGAATAATATTATTTCCAAGCTCGGTGCATTAGACGCGGTGGCAAGGTTGTACTCTGTATGATCACGAGAGGTGACGGTCCAAGTCTCAGAGTATTTTGTTTTATGTTATAGGTGGCAAACGAGGAGATGTATCACATGATAGTAAGCGATTACTGCCGCCCATATAATGACATCAATGCAATTTTTTTTTTAGGTTTGACATATTTAGTAAATATCAAAATGGATATCAAAGAGAAGAGTCAACCAGTCTTGCTTATTTTCCTCTTATTAGGTCAGTAACTGGAAACATAGATAAAACAATGCCTACCACAGCAGTGTTCTTCGATATGAGCAAATCATTTGATTTATTTAATCATGATATTCTACTCAAGTAGTGTAAAATTTATGGAATTAGGGTAAAACACTAAACTGGCTCAAAAGCAGTGTTGCCAGCCGGGTATTGTCAGAAGTTACGTGATTTATTAAAAAAAGTAACAATTTTGTGTAAAAAGTAACCTTTTATATTTTATCTACTGAAAAAAAAACGAATTTTGATGTTCTAGCGTGAAATATCGATTCTCTCAATCGATTAACATTTTGATTCAGAACTAAAAAATGTTGACTAAACAACATTTTTACGAAACAAAACCGACTTCAAGAACTGGAAGAAATTGAAATGGGATCACACGGGAATCACCAGCTTTCAAATGAAAAATAATCATCCAAATCGGTTAACCCAGTCGAAAGTTCTGAGGTAGCAAACATAAAAAAAAATTCAGTCGAAATGTGAACCTCCACTTTTTTTGAAGTCGATTAAGAAATTGATTCTTCGATAAATCGTTTTTAGATTGCAATCCTTGCTGATTTGGCTAAAAACCCCTAGAATATGTACCCAACTGAACCAGATCGGCGCTACGTAAGTACCTCGTCCCTTGGCAAAAGTAAAAAAAAAAAAAGCGTTGGATGTTTTTAAGCCGCCCAAAGGCTTCCAACTAAGCTTCATGACTGTTATCCTATGATATCAACCGGGACCGATTGCTTATTGTGAACTCCGAGTCACGGAGACGCTCATGGTAACATGTCACCAGCGGTCACCCATCTAGGTACTGACGGCGCGGTCGTTGCTTACCTTGGGTAATTGTTTCTAATCACCGAGTGCAACTCTGCTATAAGCATATCTGCATATTTTTATTTTATTTAAATAAAAAACGTAGCCACCATCAGTAGTGTACGTAGCTGCTCTAAAACTATACCGATATTTTGGTCTTGATACACGGAACATTCAAGAGGAGCTAAATCATAGTAAGATCTGTTATGTCTGCGTTAATGGCCGCCCGCTCAAATAAAACATTCTGATTTATTTGATCATATTTGTCAGATATAAATCTAAGTGTACCACACAAGTTTGTGTAACTAGTTATCTAACATAGACGCAACCATAACGTGCGTCGTTTGTGTGTGGGCTAATTAATCAAAATACATATCGAATGTCTGGTATCTGTTCCTCAATAACTGACAATATGTTCTAGTTATAGATGATATTTTTAAGAAAAGGATAGAATTCATTCGTAATTTATTTAATTTAGTTTATTTATGAAATCGATGTACGTTGTATATTATGTAATGTATCTTACACACTTAAAACATATATATTGCTACACATTGCAACAAATATAAACTCGCATCGGAGGTTTTTGAAACACCGAATAATTATCCAAATATCTAGCCATGTGAAGAAAGAAACATTTGTTTTAAAATATTAATAACAAGAGTGCGCAAAAGAATACAAAAAATCGCAAAAATTGACGGATTGAAGGCTTTAGTCAGATCAGAAGAGCATACAGTTGAGTTCTGATGCGGACCCAATCATCGCCGTGAATGACATCAACAAGTTCTTTGCTAACGTAGGAAAAAACTTAGCTTCAAAAATAACCTCGAGTTCATGTACTGATTGTCAAGAATTTGACGTTTCAGCCCCTTCCTTAACTTCAATGTCTGTTCTTGCTACTGACTGTGCTGAGATTGATAGTATTATTGTTGGTCTAAAAAATACATCGGCTACTGGGTGGGATAATATACCAATTTCGATTGTCAAACGGGCTAGACCTATTCTAGTACCTATACTGGAACATATCTTTAACCTGTGTCTTCTGGAGGGTGTTTTTCCTGATGTGTTCAAGATTGGTCTCGTTTTGCCGATACACAAGGGTGGTGATAGGGGCAGTGTTCATAATTATAGACCTATTTCAATTTTAACAACTTTCTCAAAAATATTAGAAAAAATAATAATCAATTTGGTTTCAGAGCAGGTAAATCTACCGAAGATGCCGTATTAACTTTAACCGATTCAATCACTATTAATATAAATAAGAAACTGAAATCTGCTGCTATATTTCTAGACCTTTCAAAAGCTTTTGACACTGTTCCTATTTCCACCCTACTCAGGAAGCTGGAACGTGTTGGCATTAGAGGCGTAGCCCATAATCTCTTTAGAAATTATTTTGAGAATCGATTCCAGTGTATTCGGATGGGTGGTGTCATTAGCGAGCGTGAACCTTTGCTTTTTGGTGTCCCTCAGGGTAGTGTCTTAGGACCTACCCTGTTTTTAATATACGTTAACGATCTTTGTAAACTAGCTTTAAAAAATTGTAAGATAATTATGTACGCTGATGACACGGTTCTGCTTGTGGATGGGGTAAATTGGAGTGACACTCAAACTCATGCTGAAGCAGCTTTGGCTGCAGTAATACATTGGCTTTCGCAAAACTCTCTGACACTGAACGCAGACAAGACAAAATGCCTCATTTTCTCACCCAACTCATCTTCACTTCCTCCCTCATTTACGGTAGTGGCCCATGTGCCTTCTTGTAACAGAAAATCCATCTGCCATTGTTTGCAAATCGACTGTGAATCCAAAATCAAATATCTTGGAGTCTGGATTGACAATCATCTTTCTTGGAAGGAACATATAAAAGTAACTACGGGCAGAATAAGAAAACTCATGTATCTTTTCAAGAAACTGCGCTCAGTTCTAGACTTCCCTACACTAAAAAATATATTTTTAGCGTTAGTACAGTCGGTGGCGGGATACTGTATTTCGGCCTGGGGCTGTGCAGGTAAGGTCAAACTCCTTAGTCTCGAAAGAGCACACAGGGGGGTGTTAAAAATTATGTCATTTAAACCTATAAGGTTCGCTACGTCTCAGCTATACCACGAACTACAAATTTTAACAGTTAGAAAACTGTTCCTCTTAACAGTCATACTTCGGCAACACGCAAATCTCCCTTTTATTCCAAATCCAAAGAAGCGCAGAGTGGATATAGTTTGCAAAATAGAATTTTGTAAGACACAACTAGCCAAACGACATTTTCACTTTTTTGCCCCTTCGTTGTATAATAAAATAAATAAAATTTTAAACATCTATCCCGCCACGATACTGCAGTGTAAATCACGAGTTATTGCTTGGCTCCTTGGTTTAACCTACGAAAACACTGAAGACTTAATTGCATCTATTATATAATGCTACACACGCTTTCACACACACAAGTACTCTCAAACACACAAACATGCACTCACACTAACACACGCACTATTACACACTTTCACAAACACACACACTCAGAAATACACACCCGCACCTTAAAATCCTCTAACACTAGCATATTTTTATTTAGAGTTCGTAAAAGTCTTAAATTTACATTTAATTTAATTGTAGTTTTATTTTGGTACAGAAGAGATGGAACGTATGCTCCACATCCAAAGGTGGGCGTTAGTGACTGCGCTACAGTGTTTCACTAATGCAGTCATTATCAAACACATTTATGATTGTAATTTTGTTATCTGTTTCCAAATAAAGATTTTTATTATTTTATTTTATTTATACTTTAAACTTGAACTGCCTGTTACATAGACATTTGAGCTGCAACAAACTAAACAATGAATAATACTTTGAAATTACTGAACAGAGTAAGAGTTATTTTTTGTGAAAAACATTGTGACTTGTGACCTTGAGGGACGTTGGGGAACACTTGATAGCCCAGTTGTGATTTGTTATCTGCTTACAGACAAAATAATCAGTATTCTGGTGTAATCTCTACAAATAAATAAAATTGGAGTGTCTGTTTGTAATATTAACCGCTTTCTACTTAATGCAAATGTATGTATACACGATACATATACCAAAAATGTAGCTACAAAATGTTTGTCTGTCTATCTGTCTGTCTGTCTGTTTGTTCCGGGTAATCTCTGGAACGACTGGACGGATTTTGACGGGACTTTCACTGGCAGGTAGCTGATGATCCGGGGAGTAAGTTAGGCTACTTTTTTTTAGACTAACTTTGTCCCGCGGCGTTACTCGCGGTACAACAATAACTGCGGGTAACACCGCGGGATTTAGCTAGTTTATCGATAAAATTTAAATATATTTAGGAACACAAAAATGTATTTATTAGATTTTTATTAAATAATAACTTATAATTGACAGACTTGAAGAAAATGACTGGCAGCGGAAGGATGCGGACTGTCCAAAACGGAGATGGTTGGCGCTCTTTGGGGGAGGTCTTTTAGCAGTGGACGGCAGTAGGCTAAAGTAAAGTTTTTATTCACATTCTATCAGACATAGTCCGGGATCTCCGGAACAAATTTTACAAGTTATTACTGAGTTATTACCGGAGTGATACCAAGTGGCCTCACAGAAAACCGGTGTAAAATAGTGCTTGCGCTGTGTTTCACCGAGTGAGTGAGGATACCGAAGGCTCATAACCCAAACCCCCTCCCCTATCTCCTCTCTCTATGCCCCAAAGGTCGGCAATGCACTTGTGACGCCTCTGGTGTTTGCAGGTGTCGATGGGCGGCGGTAATCGCTTACCATCAGGCGATACGTCTGCTCTTTTGCCCGCCTATTCCATAAAAAAAATGATATAATTTAACAGCCACATTATCCTACAAATTGTGTGGTATGTTATCTTGGTCCTACGTTCAGAAGGTTCCCAGAAGTCCCTGCTAGCCAAGTTAGCTACCACAATTGAAATTTTTTGTAATGTGAAAGGTGGGCCCCTCATTAAATTGAAGCCACTCATGAAAAATTAGCTTGATAGTAATAACTTGTAAAATTTGTTTGTGAGTAACAACTGTGTATGATATTTGTTAAGTTGTAATTATAGTTCAATATATTTGCAAAGTAGTTTTTCATTAAGAATTGGTCCTTAATCTGGTAGCGTTACGGTGTTATTAAATTTTTACATTAGTTTTAATACGGATTTCACAATAAAAGAATATAAAGAATACTCTCAAGGGAGGCTGTTAAAGTTTACAAAGGCTTTTATGTGCGCCATTAAGGCTGTGTACGTGCTCGTACTGATTAATTAGTTTGAGTTTCGTTTTATGACGGCGATCGCCATTAAAGGTAGCGCTGAGTTCGCGGGCGATCAACCCTCCATTGTTCAGCATACTTCACACGTTTAACGCAGGTTTTATCATATTGTGTTATGTAAAATCTTCGACGGTCTCATAATATATTTTCTGCAGGCTAGTTAAGTTATAGTTTTGGAGGTTGTTAAATAAATTCCATAGTTAATGTATTGCGGTAACCATTTAAAAGAAATATCGATATTATTAGTTCTTATATTTAATAAAAGGGGCAAATAACATAAAACACAAATACATCAATGACAGACTTTAAGTTGTTATTGCTTTTCGTTGCCGATGGTTCTTGATTAAAACCGTCTTCAGGATTAATTGCAGTCAGTCAGTCAGTCTAAAACAGACCAACTAAAGACCATAACATTCAATAAATAACTAAATATATTTGATTGGTCGGGTCAGGTTACCGAGCAACTAAAAGATAGACTTTTACTTGTCGCTTAGCTTTATATATTTAATCTAATTGTTAAGGAAAATAATGTAGTTTTTATATTGCTTTACCTGTCATACTTAAACTTAGTCGTAAAATAGTATTTAGATGTCACTTAGCATCATCATCTTCATAGCCTTTATTATTCCTAATATTTGGGGTCGGCTACTAGTTTAACCGATTTTACCCGAATATCAGATTGTTTACGGAGCGACTGGCAGCGGACCTCCGCAACCCTGAGGGTGAACTGAATTCGAAGATCGAACTAGTCGTCAGTATATTTGAGGGCACTGACTCCCTAATAACGATTGCTATAGATGTTCATGACAACCGGAACCGACCGCAAATTGTGCTCTTCGAGGCACGGGCGGGCAATACCGCCATCTTCCATACTCCGGGCTGCTATTAAGAATTTCTTGTAGAAAAAACCCAACAGCAGTGCAACCCGGGAATGATCATAGATGTCCCTAAGCGTAATTTTACGTATATATAACTATAACTTAAAATAACTTTTAATAAAATCTATAACAGTTCACCGAGTGCATAATTTAAATAGCTGTAAAAAGAACATTGACAATAATATTAATTATTTTTTGACGTCACTGAACACGAAAACAAAGCAACATAAGCTTATTCATGCGAAATAATTGAGAAAATCAAATAGACTCGAATACCTTTGAATGTATTAGAAAAGAAAAACAGAGCCTACGTTAAATCTGTAGGCGTTCTACGAGCTACGGCGTTACGTGCTACGAACGCGACGCTACGGCTCATTCATTCTGTCGCGTGAAGTCGGCTCGGTGAAGTCAGTTGGCGCGACGCGCTCGTTCCGAACGCACGAGTACTGCTCTCTCTGCTAACTCACCGATAAAACTTTACTCGACTTTGTACGAAATAAGAGACGTATTTAATTTAAGTGTATGTTTGTTGAACAATCTACGTATGTATAGTGAATGTTTGCTTTGTATAAAGGACTAGATATTTCAAGTTTTCGTGTTAGAAGAGCCTGAACTTGGATAAGTTGTAGGTAAGTTCAATTGTTATTTGTTGTAGGAGACTTAAATCTCTCTTAAAGAGTTTCACAAAAAGGCTTCGAAGTGTTTGAAGCTATAAGTTGACTAGCTGAAATTACATACAGTCAAGGAAATTGCAATATTTAAAAAAGGAGAGTTGAGTTTATCTAATAACATGTCTGTTGCAGACCAATATGTTTTTATATACAATAGTCACATTCGTCTGTTGCGTTTCATCGATTAATTTGTTAATATTTTAGTATCATTTACACTTTAAACTAGCATTATGTAATAAACAAAAAACCCAGTTATCATGCGAACAGATAATGTTATCAGAGAGTGTAATTAAAAGAACCAGTTACGATAAACGTTTTCCACATGGCTTCATGTGTGGTACAGATAAGGTTCGTGCGTGGAAAGTATACTTAGGCAGCGACACGGACAGACACTGTGTCTGCCTGTGTCTGGATCCTAAAACTTGAATTGTTTGCACTTTTATATTACGAAGGTAATCAGGTTCTCGTTTTCGTTGCTACGGCTACCATTTAGGTTTTAAGCGTTTAATGTGACTCACGATCGTCGATTTCGCTCGCCATTTCAGTCGTCTAAGGATTCTGGATGGGAAATATTTTATCTACGTTTTTATTTCGAGGATGCGCGTCTGGTATTATGCACTCTAAAGTTCGAAACACAGACCTCTTTATGGATCATGAGATAAAAATTCTTCTGATCGGTATAGTTATCGGTTGTGGTAAAGTTAACAATTATCACCTTCTCTACGACATGTTTCTGAAAAGTACTTTGCAGCTTTGTGAGCTGTGAGAGTAATGTCCAGTAATCTCTGTGACTCTCTGTTTTTCAGAACTAGTAAGTTTTAAAATATTTCTGTCAATAAAGTATGTAAAATGTATTTTATTTCATACTAATGCAAGCTCGTCGAAATGTTGTGTAGATAGCAATGTATATATTCTCATTTAAGTGAATGTACAAATTCTTATGAGAATCAATATTTCTGAAACCGAAAACAGATTTTGTCGTAAAGTGTTTCAGAGAAATGTACTGACAATTAGGTAGTAATAATTATTTATACAAGGCATTTCATTTGTAGCTGATTGATTATGAGATAAATATAATAACCTTATTAACGAAATTTGCAAATTTAAGTATTGTTTGCTTTTTGTTAGATCTTTTGCCAACAGTAGCCAAAATTTTGCTACTAATCATCAAAAATATGGTTTTCAATAGACTTTGCTTTTGTGTCATAAAATCATTATATACTAGTTGTTACCCGCGGCTCCGCTTTCGTGTATGTAATTTATCGCGGCAAATATTAGCCTATGTGTTTTTTAAATGTATAAGCGATATTATTGTTAAGTTTCATCCAAATCTGTTCAGTAGTTTTTGAGTGAAGTTTGTAAGTGTGGATAGACGGATGAATGCATCCGTCTATCCACACTTACAAACTTTCGCGTTTATAATAGTAGTAGGATCTACTGTAACTTTACACAATATTATTTCTTAAAATCTAAGAGATGACCTCTATTTATGTATTTCAAGGTAGTAGAGCCACGCTGATTTCAGCACGAACGGGCCGGCTCGACCGGGGCGGTACTACCCTCGCACAGAAAATCAACGTAAAATGATAGCGTTCATGCTGTCATGTTTCGGTGGTGAGTGCGAGACCGGAGGCCCAATGATGCAGAAACATCACTAGTCCGCCATGGTGTGGGTCACCATGCTGCATCGTTGCATTCACAGTATGGTGATCAACACTCTTGGATTCAGCTTATGCTTTCCATCAGGCAGAATAGAGTCATTTTGGCAGGGCCAAACGTAAAAAAAAATATATCTGATCAAGCTCAATAGCCAGAAGACCAGCTGGCGCGTTAAATCTTGATGATTATTCAAAAATGTATTCAACTCAATGGAGTTGCCCTTAGAGCCTTAACGTTTTTATTGGAGGTAATAGTGACGCTGTTTACGTGAAATAGTTTACTTTACAGTTTTAAAACTTATTAACATATCTCACAGAACTGTCCCATATAAACACAATTATAGGGAGCGGATACTCAGCCAACAAACATCAGCTTCATGGAAATCAGCCTAAATTAACTAGGTTATGATTTGAATATAGTTAGTCCATTACAAATCATATTTCGGCCTCAAAATTAATTAAAAAAAATATTATACTTGTATCTCAGTACAAATGTTAAGGAATATTAAGGAAGCGAAACATTTAATTAACCTCAGCTTTATAACTTTATAAACTACTTCTGCGGTCCTATGTAGATAAAATTACAAAGTTAGACTACGCGTTGATTACTATGACTTATTACTTTTCTGGACGAATGAGATTAAGAGATATCCAGCTCCAGCACACTGCCATGGCTTTTCATTTATTAAGTTTTTACCTCAGTAGTAAGTAATAACGACTTGGCTGCATGTTAAGCGGTCGTCACACAGATTTCCTATTTCGCCAAGTATTGTGGGTTCCAATCCCACATTGTTCTTGTGGGCCTCCGGTATAATCAGTCACTCGGTGAAACACAGCACTGTTTCACACCGGTTTTCTGTGAGGTAGTGGTATCACTCCTGTCGAGCCAGCCCATGCGCGCCGAAGCGTGGCTTTCTCGCGGTAACGATTTCGTGTAAAATCCTCACCACCACTGAATATATTGCAAGTGCAGAGGTTGTTTTACAGAATGTTTCTTAAGACGATGAGAGCAGAATGAAAATAAATCATCTGCATTATAATGTTTGTGTATTAGCTCTAGGCTATCTACCTTTTCCTGTTGGGTGCTCTAGATACTTATATGCATCGACCTGGAGGCGTACTTTTTATCGATTCCATCTCCAGTCTTTACTCTTCGACACATTTGTTCGAGCGGACGTTCTCCGGAAGATATAAAAAGCTCATTACTACTTCAGTATATTTATTCGACGAGCTAAGTTGGTAGCAGTTGTTACTTTGTCTTCAAAGAAGCTCAAAGCATCGATCGCTCCATTGCCCACTGAGCGATATTTAACTTGTGAACAAGCCTAACTGTTAGACTCTAAGTTACGGTGATGTATATCAGATAGCATAGAAATTGTGTCCAAGAATGACATCTACTACCTTTAATAAAATATTGTAACATCGTAAATATAAAAAATTGAGATATAAAATAATTACTTTGGAAATCAATGCGACGTTTGGCATTACACCTTTCAATTACCTGATGTCCAAAGCAGGTTACACTGGTCTGATTTACTTTTTCCAACTGACATTTTATTATAGTAGAAGTAGTGTTTATAAAATCACAGGCTAGTTATTAATCGAAGCTATTTTAACAGATTATGAACTAGAACAAACCAAGAATTGTCTGTACTGTTAAATAAATGAATGGCCTACTTCATTCACACAAGACAACAATTCTTCTCTCGCTTTACCCTACAGAATGGGCAGAAAGCACGCAAGTGTACCTAATTAAACTCATCTAGTATTTATTGACTCGAATCCCCGGCGAGTAGGTCGCACAGCGTGCGGGATTTTTCCACGTGATTCCACTAGCACGTGACTGACATGTGATTAAACAAGCCAGACCGACTGAGAGGGTGAGAGGGTGGGGAGGGAAGAAATGAGACAATATTGAAATATTCCTATCACTGAACTGCTTGTATGAGTTTATGTAGTAGTAGCTACTGCTTATGTTTCAATCAATTTGTGCCGAGCCCTGATTACAAACTTAGAGCGCGACTGATTGCATAATTACCTAAACAAATGTATTACGAGTAATATAAACGTTGGTTTAATGTCGTTATATTTAATTATACAACATTGACAACATTCTGATTTCCAATTAAGCAGAGTCTTTATTACAAAAAAAAAACTAGATTCAGAAGCAAAACAATAGGCTATTCATATCCACAAAACTATTTATCCAGTGCGTTAAATAAATACCTGACCTCTGCTGTCCTACCTGTACTACAGTCGCAATGACTAAATCGGATAAAAGTCAGTATAAATACTTGTGCTATGTGAGCAGTTTAACGCACTTAGAGATTTTGTTTTGCAACAGGTTGTTTGACTCAGAAGTTTTGAAAGTATGTAGTCACATTTTCATTAATGACCTTTGTGTTAGTACTTATAAAGGTTTGATGTAGATGTTTGTGTAAACTTGTTTTGTGTATCCTTAGTAAACTTTTCTTACTAAAATTTACTAAAAGTAGCTTTTTAATATGAACGTGAGTGTGTAGTTCTATGTATTTCGACTTACTTGTTTTGCTGTCTATGAAAACTTTTAATTGGCCTTCTTTTTTCGCACTTAGTTTGAATAATGTAATAACATATCTGTCCGTAGCATAACCGTGTTCTTATATTAGGGTTCCCTACCTAAAGGGTAAGACGGGATCCTATTATTAAGACTTCGTTGTTCGTCTGTTCGTCTGTCACCAGGCGTACCTAATGAACCGTGATAGTTACAGTTGAAATTTTCACAGATGATGTATTTCTGTTGCCGCTATAACAACAAATACATAATTATATTCCCATACAACAAATGTAATTTTTTTGCTCGTTTTTTCCCGATATTGAAAACGGCAACTGGTAGACATTTGAAATATTTACAGAATGTTTAAAAACATATAATTAAATTAGAATAAAACTAATTTAAGGGGGTGTTTTTTAAAAAACGTATTTTTTTGCTCGTTTTTGTTAGTTGGATAATAGATAACCGAGTCTGACCCGCACTTGGCCGGTTTTTATAAAATAAAATAAATACAAGTACACATTGCCTAGTATAATTTGGGATCTAGTGACAATGCTATTTGTACTCTTTATATCATTTAGAATTATTGAACTAATATTCCACCGATTAGTCTTGATCGTGTAAGGTACAGGGCAGTCCCATTGCAAATGGATTAGTTCTATTGTGAAAAAATATGCTCTAAAACGTAACTCTAATTGTAAATTATTATCTTATGACTTTGCCCTTATTCAAATAAAGTGTGAAATGGAAAAACAATACATTTGAAGTACTTTTTTCTGCAACAGGTTTATTTAAAGTCCAAAGTTTTATTTTGTTTAAAGTAAATAGTTTACTTGTTCAACTCTAAGCCTATTAGATAAGCACCTAAAAGTTAGGTATTGTATAAGTTTCACGTTAGCGTTAGTAAATAAACACAATCTTCTGTCTCTTATATTATTAGCAACCATCACCACTGACACATTGGTTATATAAAACGACAGAATATACAAGAGTTGTTTATACCCAAAATAAAAAGGGTTCACCGACTTATCGAGTATTTTGAATACCATTACAATAAAATATGAGGTACACGGCGTGCGCGGAGTGGCGGCGGGAATCCTCCCGAGTGTGTCACTCAACGATTATGCATTGGAAATATGGTTAAAAGCAGCTTATATTAGCATATAAACGACATTTACATACATCATTCTTACTTATCTGTACGTAGCATTTCATATTTTTGTGAATACCTAGCAAGAAGACACGTAAAGGTACTACATAACAGTATTACGTACAAACATACTATTTATATGTGTGTAAATAGCTACATAACTAAACGTAATCTGATTTATTTGTTATTTTATATCCACAAACCCATAATCAAAATTTATAACTATAAGTTACGAATTGGCAGTAAAAATTCTAGCTTTTATGACAACTAAAAGTAAATGACATGCCTATATACATAAAAGACTGCCTCGTTGGTCTCGCGGTTGGCGTGAGCGACTGCTGATCATGAGGTCTCGGGTTCGATTCCCGGGTCGGACCAAGTGTTTGTATGATCTACAAATATTTGTTTCGGAGTTTGGGTGTGTTCTGTTCTATCTATAATATGTATGTATTTACAAAAAAAAAAGTATATATGTATTTGTATCAGTTGTCTAGTACCCCATAACACAAGCTCTGCTTATCTTGGGACTAGATGGCGTTGTGTGTTTAGATGTCCGAAATATTTATTCAATATTTATTTATTTAATTATATAAAGCTATAATACTAGAAAACTATAACAGACAATTTTAAAGTCATAATCTTAACATTTAACTACAAAGCCTAGAAACTACAACTGCAAGACATTGTCGAGAGTATTTTATTTATATTAGCAAAGCCCTATAAAGTTTATTTGTATTTTATTCCTTCAACGTGCAAACAGTTTTTGATAGCATGTCTCAGAAGTAACATTGTAATCCAGCTATCACTGTAATATTATATCTGCAACCCATACAATCTGTCCAATCACAGCCTTATAAATAACATTGTCGACCTAATAAAGCATTATCACCGCCAATCTTTAGTCCACTGTTATGAAAAGTAATGCAATTATGTCAGTGTGTGGGTATTGTGTGGCACCACATTAACCGAGGCGATGAGCTGTGTGCCTAGGGGAGATGCACCGGGTTTATAACGCCACCCGCAGTGGTATTATCATCTCTAGGTTATTAGCACGCCGGGGACGAGGTTCGTTGAGCTTGAAACATTGACATATTGTTCTTTGACTTTTATATTAGCACTTTGTTAAAACATGCTATAGTTAAAATGTAGTTTATTTAAATTTCGTGTTATTGGTTTTAATTTCTAATACAGTTTTTTTTTATAATATATACAGTGTCATTTACTAGCTGCTATGCGGTACTACCCGCGAGTTTAGTTGCCTTTGAATCGGATATTATTCACTACTAGCTGAACCCCGCGGTGTTACCCGCGGCTATTGTTGTACTGCGAGTAACGCCGCAGGACAGAATTAGTCTTAAAAAAGTAGCCTAAGTTACTCCCCGGATCATCAGCTACCTGCCAGTGAAAGTCCCGTCAAAATCCGTCCAGCCGTTCCAGAGATTACCCGGAACAAACAGACAGACAGACAGACAAAAATTTTTTTAACTACATTTTTGATATATGTACCCTGTATACATACATATGCATTTAGTAAAAAGCGGTTATTTTAATATTACAAACAGACACTCCAATTTTATTTAGTTGTATAGATTTCATGTTTTTAATTTTCTTTCCGCGTCAAGCTTTTTCATAACATTACTTAGTTACTTCTTATAACATTAGCGTTCTGCCAGTGAAAGTCCCGTCTAAAAACAATACATTTGAGAGACTTGTAATTAGCAATAGGATGATTTAATTATAATTATATATCATTGTTATATATCAGTAAGTCTTTCTAGGAATAAATAAATAAATCGGTCCAGCTTTTCTAGAGATAGAAAGACGAAGAGAAGAAGAACAAATGGATAGACAAATAAAATTAAATAACTGGCTTTTTGATGTTAGTACCGTTAAAATTTCATATGAATTTAGTCAAGTTTTTAATTTAGAATTACAATCAGACACTTCAATTTTATTTATTTGTGCAGATTCATTAATTCAAGTGCTCTGTTTTGATTATATAAGTATCGACGAACTTGCAAATCTTATTAGTTAACTATATTTGCCGTTCTTTTCAATCTTTCAACGTTATGCATTGGAAGAATATCAAAACTATAATACGTTATAAAATATTCACAATATTGAAATGAAGTAGTTTCAAAGAACTGAAATTTTATTTGAAAGTAGAGTTGGCTTCGGGCTGGCGGCTGTTAATGTGATATGATGATTCAAAATTTCAAGGTAGTAGAGTCACGCTGATTTCAGCACGAACGGGCCGGCTCGACCCGGCTCGGGCGGTACTACCCTCGCACAGCAAATCAACGTGAGACCGGAGGCCCAACGATGCGAAAGCATCACAAGGCCGCCTTGGTGTGGGACACCGTGCTGCATTGTTGCATTGCCTGTATTCGAAATGAGTATGGTGACCACCACTCTTGGATTCTGCTTTTGCTTTCCACCAGGCGAGTAGACTCATTTTGGCAGGCCCAAACATAAAAAAAAAACCTTTCGCTACGGATGTCCATGTGTTGCAGTTGTTACCAGTACTAGGTGAGCCATTTACTCGTTGCCTCCTGTGCCATATAAATAAAGCCACGTCGTACATACTGGGAAATTGTGTGAAACTTCCCCTTGACAGAGTTCATCCAGACTTGATTAGCACCAATAAAAATTATCTAACAGTAACATACGATAACGAGGAAGCCTTGATAAATTAATCGATAATGCATTTGTAATATCAATTTATCTCCCTCGCAGAGTAATGAAACACATAAATGAAAGCTATATCAAAAACTTAATCAGTTAAATTAAAAGTTTAAAATTGATGTTATCGTCATTGAATGGCTATTTAAACTCTAATCTGGATCTAGTAGAATCCCATTAAAATGAACACTGATTGACCAATAAATGTTTGAATAACTATTAACTGGAGGAAAAGTTCTAAATTATAAAGTTTTGTGCTCCGAATAACAGCGCAGTTTTAATGTGTAAGCGCTCCCTTTTAGCAGTATCACTTGCTAATGAGGATTGTTAAAATGCTTGATAGCAATGCACGCTACAAATTATGTAAAGTGAGCTGTTCTGTAGTAAATTTTTCATTGTGTCTACTAAAAATGCAATTGCTTGTCGAAATGTTGACAGCCTAGAGTGATTAATAGTGGAATAATATAATAAAGAAGAGACTTAGAGCCAGACTGTCTCAAGTATTTTAGACTAGATCGCTAATGATACTGATAAGTATCACAGCCCACCAACGGACTGATCATAACCAATATAAACAAGATTGAAGGGATGAAAGGAGTCGCCAACAATTGTAATGCAAGTTTGTGTTCAAATGTGTAGGTATTTACGAGTGCTTGCCAAATGTTAGGGTAAAATACTAGCAAGTAGTACTTGTATTATAAATATATTTCTATTAAAATGGGAATCTGCGGGATTGCTACCATGTACCTTTTTGTTTGTGAGTATCCGATATTTCGGCGCTGTTGCAAGCGCCATGATCACGGAGTTACAGTAACTCCCATTTTAATGTTACTGACCATGAAAGTTTAAAACAAAATATATTTCTACTTTTAAAAGGTATTTACATATTTTTTTAAGATTTAATCATTGAAATAATATTTATAGAATTTAAGTTTTGTAATTTCATATCTTAACTTTAACTTTATGTAATTTTTATAAGTTTCCTTTTAATTAATTAAACTACAACAATTTTTGAGGAGAATTCCTTTCACTAGCACATCGTTATTTCCATGTATCCACAGTTATTAAGTTTTAGATGTCTATATTTTATTGACCTTTAATAATGCCATAAGGCGAAACCAATCAGGAGTAATATCATCAGGGACGATCTTCCTGTCATGTCATCACATGACATTGTTTCTTACATTGTAGTGGCAAGTCCCTTTAGACATTGTGATAAAGCCCCTGTCAAAACTAAACGTACTCGGGTATATAAATGGTTGGTAGCAAAATTGAAGCACAAAAATAGAGTTTAAAATTTCCCAATGAAATAATTGTAATTCTACTATTATTTCCTTTAATTAATTCAGCGAGCAATGGCGTGATCGTAATGAAATGTCAATGCTAAAGTTGATTGTTTTAAATTAAGTTATTTTGGCCTACTGTCGGTTCATTTATCATTTCAAATATTAGTAAGGTTATATTAATCAACGTTTAATTTCATTACAATTGTATGTACTGACTGTTGAATTGTGCGGATACCTGAATAACTAACTACTAATTACATTTATTTAATTTTTGGTGTTACCTTTGAATATTGTTGAGTGTGTTTTGTTGGTTCATTATCACTTTATTTGTCTGTATTTAAATTATTTTCTGTTTGTGTATAACGTATTTTGTATTGGGGGAGACCTACGTTCAGCAGTGGACGGCGATTGGTTGAGGAGACAACGTATTAATAAAATAATGCGTCTGTATATGTAAATATATATCATGTTATGTAAGTCCATGACCTTGTGGAAGCTTGTTGTTAGTAACTCGATTACATATTTATACTAACCATAATTATGTTATTAGCCTGTAAGCTTTCTTCAATAATAAATAAATATAAAATAAATCAATTTCCCAATAGTTTATTTAAGTACTTACTTCTGATAACATTTTAAGAATAAAGAAAAATCTTGAACGTACCCTATGGTCTAAATTTAAAAAAAAATCTATTACATTTTGAGGAGAGTTCTCTCATATTTTAACTCAAGTTAAAAGGAAAACTTTATAGAGCGACATAAGTGCATTTCATTGCCACGCTCGATGTTTGGGAGTTTGATACCCTCTCAGTGCAAACTATCTATTCAGAATATCAGAATAATATATCGCCACGAGATAATCACTAAAGAAACCTAACACAATGTTCATTTGCTTATCATTTATATTATAGTAGTATTGGTTGGTGCTAGTAAAATATAGACATTAAGATAGAGTTGTCGAGTAATACGGTTTCTACACGATACAATTTCAGTTATGACTAGATTTACGACTCTATTGGGCTAATATTGATTCTGCTTTACACATCTAAATCACATTTATTCATTAAAAAGTATTTTCTGTGCTATGTGAACACTAAAACACAGAATAAAATATATGTTTAAGGGGGTTCTCATACCTCAAACGTAATTTTTAACTGTTTTTATAGATTATATAGATAATGGTGAACCCTTCACGCGTGAGTCCAAACAGTGATTTATAGTAGCATCTGGGTTGGCCTTGTGAAGAAAGCACCATAGTTTTGAATCAGCCTGTCTATGCAGCCGGCATACGAGTCCCAGCCGTCGTCTTACGTCCTACTTGATCTTATAAAATAGGTCATCTTACTTCTTGGTACTTACTGTATATAAATTGTTTTTTTTAACTAATTATTAAGGAAAACCAGTCTCTTAGTATCTCCAGGAATATATTTTCTCGGTTTTGTTGTGATAGGCAGAAGTTTCTGACCTTCGGATCGTATGGGCTTCGACTGTTCGATTCACACAACACTATTCGTTTTAAAATCTATTCAAATTATGCATGGAATGGTAGCTTCCGAATATTCCTCGCACTGTCGGAATGTTAGTATTTTCCCGCAGCTTTGACCGCATGTATTTTGGTTATCGCAGTAAAAAGCACCCTTGCTGTTATTATGACCTTTAGGCTGGTCATAAATATTTGAATTCCGATAAGTACAGATATATCTTGAGTCCGGAAAACTGTGGATCACTACAATAAATGTCGTAAACATAAGACCGTATAAATCGTACATAGGACCTATTTGGGGCGATGTCGAGCTCTACTTTGCAAGGTCAGGGATCGAAAAACAAGTTGTGTGTATTTATGACCTACGGTGTCCTAGCTAGGATATTTATTATCTAGGCAAAGGCTCTACAATACTAGATGCAGTGTCAGTGAATACGGCGCATACAAGTTTATAATATTGTTAATTAACTAGATAACCACGGTGTTACCCGTGGTTATTGTTATACCGCGAGTAACGCCGCGGGACAAAGTTAGTCTAAAAAAGTAGCCTAAGTTACTCCCTGGATCATCAGCTACCTGCCAGTGAAAGTACCGTCAAAATCCGTTCAGCCGTTCCAGAGATTAACGGAACAAACAGACAGACAGTCAGACAAACATTTTTTTAAAATACATTTTTGGTATTTGTACCGTTTATACATACATATGTATTTAGTAGGAAGAGGTTATTTAAAAAAACAGACACTCCAATTTTATTTATTTGTATAGATAATTTACTATAGTCTGTTCATTTTAACAAACAAGTAGAGAGTATGTCTCTCGTACATTTCCGAAATTGACTGAGTGAGATAGGTCATTGATGGAGGTGGGGCCAACGCCTTTGTTCTTGTTTTGAAATTATTAAGGCCCGTTCATATTGAATACTTCTAAAAAAAAAAAAATATTATTTTATAATTTAAATTTGCATGCTTAGTATATTCGTAACAAAATTTTCTGTTCACGTTATATGATGTTTTCATAAATAAATAACAATAAAATAATATTGTATAGTACCTATCCTCGTATATGTATTATTATGCACCGGAACATATAAATTGAATAACTACAATACAATTCTTGTAATCTTAAAAAATATCTTAGTAGGCGATATTAAATATCAAGCGATTTCCTTTCTTTTTCGATGATTTTGGTAGTCCACCTGATTTCATCTATCCAATAACCTAAAACAAATTGGTTGTAAAGTCAGTTTATGGACGATAGTTTAACGTGACAATGTCATTACAAAATATTGATGAAATGAGCGATAGACGCAGTGCAAGCGCCGCATTTGTCGATGGCCCAAACGTGCGTAACGAGACAATGAACGTAAGGGAACAATGAGCGTAACAGGACAATGAGTAATTATTTTTCGTGTATGCAGCCGGCGTTCATCAATTTATTAGATGTTGTTACGTCAAAAAAATGTTTACCTTGTACACCATAGAGACATGAATTCCTGTTGAACCTTCTATTGTCTTGGCAATTTTATTAGGTAAACTATTATAATCAGACTTTTGAAATGATTTAAACAAATTGTAAATAATTTGTTTTGCTGTAGGTTGCAAAGTGCGCTTAGTACGCTTAACTACAGGAGACATGTCCGCCATGACTCACGCACAGACAATATCGTCTGGTTCACTCACTAAAACACGTGCGACACGCAGGTAGTCGATGATGCAACTGAATGTACATATAACTACAGGGTTTGTGTGGAATGGGCTTTATGTTGATTACGTGGAAACGCAGTCAAAATTTACGGTACTCATTTGTTAAAAAAAAACAGACTATAGTACTATATTTTTAAAATTAAACTTTAAAAAGATGTTTATTGACTTAAACCTTGCAAATCGTGATGAATTGTAACGTGTAACCGTTTTTTATTTGTCTCCTGATTGAATTAATTTAATATGAATAGGACCATCCTTAAGGACAATAAAGTCTAAAATGAAATGACAATTCGCTTGCAGTTAACACTTTTCTGTACTATATACATATCTTGCAAGCAAGCGAGGTAGACATGGCAGAAGTGATGTAAACACAGGGGCCCTCAGTACTGAAATTATAATTTGTTACCCTTTTGTCCCTGTTATTTACGTTACACGGACAGATATGCCCTATTGTGAGCTGTAAGTGAGTTATCGTAGAATTTTTCCAGTGTTTTTGTGTAATTCGAGGCGTTTCACCAGGCTCTTTGTTGATATATAGTTAACTTGTCTGAACTGTGTATTTTAGGGTTATTTACATATAGAATGTAGTCGCTATGGGTTACCTTATGAATGATGGAAGTGCAGGAAGGTATTTGGAATGGGGTAGTAAGGTGTGTCGGAGCAGAAAAAAATTCTTTGGAAATGTGTGTATACCTTAACATTTAATGTGTGTTTCCTACTACTTTTAATTAAATTCAATTTGTAATCAAAGCTATCTTTTACCCACGACTCCACCTTCATGTATATACCTGCACCAAAGTTCATCGAAACCAAATTTACCCAAAACTTGACTGCACGGTTGGCATAGTGGTTTAAGTGTTTGCCACGCCAGTTTCTACTGCTCCAAGTGTTGTGGGTTCACTTCCCATATTTGACAACAATTTGTGTGTTTCTAAAATCGTTGTCCCGAGTCTGGATGTTCTTTCTGCCCGTTTCATGCATGTTTGTAAAGTTTCCCGCGACACAGAATGTATATACCTAATGCGGAAGTTGTCTTTTAAAAATGAAATAAAAAAAAATGGTTCAGCGGCTTAGCCGTAAAAGCGTAATAGACAAACAAAAATACTTTCGAATTTATAACAGTAGTACTGACTACAATATAAATAAAATTTATACCGCTACACAACTTACTATGACGTAATTACATGAATAAAATATTTTCGATAACATAATAATGTGTCAATTATTAAACTCTCCAGAGTCTAACTTTTGGCACCTTTCTATGTGTATAGGACTGCTACACCAAAAATGTTTAAAATTAATGCTCATTTTTGATAAATATTTAGGAATTAGATGATAGATTTAAATTATATTTTAAACTAGCTGAACTCCGCGGTTTTACCCGCGGCTATCGTCGTACCGCGAGTAACGCCGCGGGACAAAGTTAGTGTAAAAAAAGTAACCTAAGTTACTCCCTGGATCATCAGCTACCTGCCAGTGAAAGTCCAGTCAAAATCGGTCCAGCCGTTCAGACAGACAGACAGACAGACAGTTTTTTTTTAAATACCTTTTTTGCATTTGTACCGTGTATACAACATACATAAGCATTTAAAAAAGCGGTTATTTTAATATTACAAATAGACACTCCAATTTTATTTATTTGTATAGATGTTACTATTAAATATTAAGGAGTTTAGTAGTATTAGGAATTTAATGTTTGTATGTATAGTCTATATCTACATGGTATATTTAATCCAAGTTAAAAAAAGGAGGTTCTCACTGAGTTTGTTTGCATACTCAAGGTCAGTTTCTTTAAACATTTTGCAATTCTAAGAGGGAAGTCAACGGCTTATTAAAATTGTTTGTAACAATTAGTGTTGTAACGAGGAAACAAGTGTTCCTTTGTTATCTGTTATTAAGATTACTTATCTTACTTAGAATGATAAGGATGACATTAGACATTAACAGGGAAATTACCTAAGTGAAATATTTATTTTTAAGTCATAACAGTCAAAATAAGTCTACTCAGCGTGATGGAAAGCATGAGTCGAATCCAAAAGTGGTGGTCATTATTCTCAACGCGACCGTAGACAATGCTCAAAGAACCCGGGATCATAGTGGGTACAACAAAATGTTGAAAAAATCTATACAATGTTCAATAACTGTAAATAGACGATAATGTAGGCAAAAATAAGGTAATGCGATAATTAAGAAACCACGACAAAACATTACCTTCGAGTATTATTAGCTAGCTAGCTATTGTTGTCAAATATGTAATGTCGTTTTTAAATTACGGCTATAGTTGTCAAAACAAAGCACTCAGAACAATAGTCATGGTGGCCTAATTACTTCAATTGTATAATCTAATCAGAATCTAAAACAAAAAACTATTAATTAAAACACAACTAGACACGACAATGTAAACAACAGACACGCCAACTCATAAATTATAAAACCCTGTAAAAGTGTGACGTCATCGCTGCCCTCCATTGAATCGGTGTGTATCAGGGAGTGAGCTAATGAAATTGAAACTAGATATGACCGTACCGAGAAATATACTGTAATTGTTCCTTTAGTGAATGAAACAAGTTAGTGTTAGTGTGTACAATTTAAAAAGCAGACTGGTAATTAAATCTTGATAACTTGAGTACCATCTCCTATTGATATTCCATTCAGTACCCTAGAATCAGGTGAGAAGGGTTCAGGTCGCCGGTTTCCACGGCTTCTCGGTAAAAAAAGTGCTTAATATCGGTTTTCGATGTGGACTTGGTGTAATTCTGATTGAGTCCGTTGTATTGTCTCGAAGAATCTCGCATGAGTTTTTGTGGTTTAAGATCTTTATTTCTGCATAAGAATTCACAATTCGCTTATTGAGAAACAAATATTTAGAGTAGCTTGAAAGAGTGTACATAGACAAACTTAATAACTACTAACTTAAAATCGCAATATAATACAACACGAAAGGTTACAACAATTAAATGACCTAACAAGTTGTATCGAAAGCTCCAATATTACCAACAGTCCATGGATGTTTTAAACGTATTACTTTTAATGCTGTTTTTATTTCTTCCTATAATTCCAGGCTTTATGATGTTTGATTAAAACGAATTTAATTTTGTGTGAAGAACCTTACGTATACTAAAAAGTGATTGCTAGTCTGTGGCTAAAATTAACTTTATTAAATTTCTATGGATTCGAGAGGAAAATATGGGTTATAATTTATTTGGTACGAAAATATTGTTGACGCTTGTAAAATGATAGCGTAACCTTATAAATAGATACAGAATAAATACTTAAAGGTTAACCTATGTATTTCTACAAGCTTTATAAGTATACTGATCGCTTCGAGTCTTATAGCACTAACCGCAATGCCTAAACTTATATATATGTCTTCAATCAGTATATCCTGGACTTGAACTAAAGAAAACTCCATATTTTTTTCTGTCTTCCATAGGCTCTACGTGTTATAGATTATAAATAAATTTAGTACTTTGAATATGTAAATATACATAAACCCTCTCCTGTAACTAACGAGTTCGTAATAGAAAATTAGCTTCAGTTTTGTAATTAGCAATCCCATTTACAGTTTATACGTATCATATCCAATATACTATAATAATAATTTCTAAACGTCTATAATAAACCAAATCAGCTATGATGATATGTATAACAGAGCATGTATTGTAATACTAGAAACAAATGTTCACCTTTAATACAAGAAACAAGCGTCTCGACTCTCAGGTACGAATTAATACATATTTGTGTATTAAGCTGGTTTTCATAAAGGCTCACGACTTATAAACTCCTTGGCCATTGATATTTGTTAAGCTACTTATTCATAGGTTATTGGCAGTGTGCTTATTTGGGTGCAGTGTTTTTATTGGCAAATGAGGGACAATTCCTCTGGTGGTAAGTTACTATCGCTGTACAGGGACCCTCGTAACTCAGAACATTACTACCTTTTTAATTTTGTCAAACCCTCTAAGAGAAGGGAGAATTTTGGGGGGAGGGTTTAGGTGTGCACATGACATAGAAAATTGAAACCACGTAAATACCACGTCCCGTATATTTACTAATAAGAAATACTTTATTTTTTTTATACAAATAACCTGTCTAAGTGACTCTGCTCGGCCTGATGGTAAGCTAAAACAGAATTCAACAGTGGGAGTCACCATATTCACTGCGAAAGCAGACAATGCACACAGGGAAACACGTGCGCTGGTAGTGAGTTCCAGTTTTTGACTGCTCGGCACAGGAAGGAAGAACCAAACCGTTTCCATCATCTAGATAGCTGGCATTCCGCAACTGTGCGCTTTTCCAGGACCTTTCTGCCTAGCACAACAAAACTATGGAATGAACTGTCGCCTGCGTTATTTCCAAACCAATACGACCTTCAAACCTTGAGGAAAAGAGCGTATTCCTTCGTAAAAGGCCGGCAACGGTAATCGCTTACCATCAGGCGATACGTCTGCTCATTTGCTCCCTATTTCATAAAAAAAGGCATATAACATTTTAAACGTTCAAAGTGCTATGTTTAAATAATACATGAAGTCGACACTAATGGTGCCAACAGATTGAATGTCATGAAAATCAGGACATGTGTGGGAGGTTAAGTGCTCCGTTGTTAAATATAAATGCGTATTGTTATGTTTATGAGTTCCAGGATCATGGTTATTGCATATTAAAACGAAACAGGAGCAGTTATATACGGGTTTTAAGTAATTACTAAATACTATACAAATTATATTCGTACTTAAGTTTTACATTCAGGTAGGAAGATTACTCCGTATGCCTACGTAGTATATAGGTTATGATTCATAATACGTGTTTGATAGGTTGTATGGGTCTACATTTGTAATTACTAGAGATTATTGATGATATAGGATAACCATCAATAATCTTGCCAATCGCCTAACATCCTTGGTTGGCGTTCCTTGTGGGAGACCTTCACGCAGCAGTGGACGATATTAGGTTCAAAAATAAGAAGAAGAGATTGTGTAGCAGTTTTGAGCTTCCGAAGGTTTTGAATGTAGAATCCGTCCCAAATAACCTTAGGAGTAATACAGCTAGGAAGATGATATTACATTGACCACTATAATTTGATGTGTTTAAACAGTGCTTAAACAGTTGAACCAGTACAAAATAAATCATAGGTACCCATTCACTAAATCCCTAGTTTTATTAAGAGTTTGTTACATAATTTTTATCTTAAAAGTACATTTTTTTAGTATAGAAGAAGTGCCTGCTTCACTTTTCCTACACACATAATAATTAAGTTACTCTCAGAATTCACACGATCAAAAATTGTATTTTTAAATATGTTTTTCTTTGTTATAAATAAATAATAATAAAAAGTAGAAAAAAGATAGGTACACGAAACGTAGCACAAAGGAAGTTTATTGCTACGTTAGACGATTCAATAAAATATAATGATCGATTGAAGTACATATATTGTAAAATATACAGTCTCACAAGTCTCAATCTCCAATTTAGATCGAGCATTGTAAAGATCCGAACAAAATTTTTTTTCAATGTCCTGTTGGAATGCTCAAAATAAAACAATTACATCTTGATATTTGCGAGGCTCATCGCAATGATATATATTAGGCTTACAGACAGACTTCGGAGATAAACACCTAATAATATCTAACTAGTCCTTTTTTATTAGTTTGTTTTCTGGTTTTATGGTTTCTTTGCACCCAAAGTTCTTAAAGCCTGAGGCAAGAAAAAAATTGTTTGGAAGTCTCTCAAGAATCTCAAGTAAATTCTTCTAGCTGAAGTTATGTATTGATCCACTTTTGAAACTATAACTATCGTGATGAGGTGAGTGTTAATTTGGTATATGAACGAGTGTTATGTCCCTAGCACTAAGGGCAGCCTTGCAATGTGGAGTGGGTCACGATGGAGATTGAGTTTTTAGACACTGTAATAGTCACGAATATTTTATTTAGACCTTACTTTTTAGTTTAGTAACTTTTCTTTACCTTCTTTAGATGAAAAGATCAATCGCCCCGGGGGAAAGTAACGGGAACATCGGAGTACCCGCACAGTTAGGGGCTACTTACGAATATGTAGGTGGCCCGAGGTACGTCGGGGTTCCAGATTTTTCCTTGCTAGGTTGCATCTGGTTCTTCGGCTTTTAGTACCCGAGACGGCGTGCGGCTTTAGTCGGTTCGAGTTCGACATACCATCAAGTATCCGAGGGGATTTTTGCACGAGAATAAAAAAAAGCGGAATAAGTACTTGGAGTATGATTTGATACTAATTTGGTGTCCTCAATAGAGTAACTGTTAAGGGGCTTTTAATTCTGTATCTCACAGCGCAAAAAGTAAGGAAATTTACATATACGTTAAATAATTAAAACTTCTCCAACATTACTTAGGATCTAAAGTTTCCTCGTGAGGAAAAATGTTAACAAACAAAATGGATAATTTCCTTTCATGTCATTGAAATAGCCAAGAGAACAATTATTCAGAGGTTAGTTGCCTCCCCTGTAAACAAATTAAGAGTCGCAAGGACAATAACATTTTATCCCCGTTTCATTACTCGAATTGTTTTAGGCGGTTCTCTCATGTTCAAGACCTCATTTCTGCCTTTATGTATTAATTATTTTAAAAATTGGGTCAAAAGTATGTATTTTTAAACGTAGACTAATTTCTCCTCGACTACATGTCACACCCAAACGATTTACATTTCAAAATTACACTCTAATGCGGCGATTGTATGTAGTTTAAATTATTTACTAAAATGTAGGCGGTTAAAAATTATTATCTGTTTTTTAAGAGTGGACAAGTATTTGAAATCCTCAAATACGACGAAGTATGTGCAATTGTGTCATGTCTGGTTAGAATTGGAAGATGACCATAACTATGCCGCCTGCCCATGAGGGAACAATGCGCTGTACATTGATATTTAAAGAGAACTTTTTGCAAGTTTAAAAGTCGTGATCAGCGTTATTTAATACTAAATTTCACTTACACTGATCAACGAAATAAACCAAAATTGAATTATGATAGAAATTTGAACACCAGAATAGTTTATAACCATATTTAAATATGAACTATCTATAGTTAGAGAGATTAAATAAACATTTGCAATGAACATAACTATTATTGTGTTAAAAATTTAAACAAGGAACAAAATAGTATGTAAATTAATCTGAAACTAAGTATTTAATATATTTCTGGTAAGGATTATAATTTAATTCGTATTAAACTATTTGATTCATGAACTTTTCATGTTATTTTTGTCAGTGTGTGGTAACAAATTCTAATATACATGAGAAATAGTATTGTTCAGTGCCGTTGTCAGTGAACAATAGTATTTCTTCAGGCTTGCTTTAAATTCAATTGATATTTCAGTTCACGATAAATCACCTTTGGTTCATTTTATGTCATCCTAGCTACAGAGAAGTAACTAGCTTCTAAAAATAAAAATGTAAATAAACATATTCAAATTACTTTTATATTCAGAAATAGTTTGCAATAAGAAATGCACTTTTCTCTGTGAAATTTTTGTCTCAAGCCACAGAACAGCTGTCACTTCGCTCCCATACACATACAAAAGTTTTTAAGATTTGCTGCTCCTGATATTTTAAACACTAACCATTTGTGTTTAAAATATCATTACTAGATTTCCCTTCAAATACAAACATGGTAGCAAATAAGTATATTTTTTTTTACAATGGACATATTTATTACATAATATAGAGACCTGCAATTTGCGTTGACACTCTCGCGCCATCTCATCTTCCAAGTACAGCTGGTGATGCCGGCGCTGCTGTTGCTTCTGCGGAAAGCCTTAAACGGCGTAAGTAACAAAATTTAATAGATAATTACATTTTTATACCGTTTGAGGTCGAGGCGCTGGATTCATGGGGTCCGAGTGCTAGCGCTATGTTTAAACAACTAGCTAAGCAACTGATGGACGCTTCTCGCGACCAGAACGCCGGTCTTTATCTAGCACAGAGACTCAGCATTGCCATTCAACGTGGTAATGCTGCCAGCTTTTTGAGAACGCTACCAATAGGCGATGATGTGGAGTTTTTTGACGCTTGTATGTGAATATTGTTATTGTTTTTTAATTATGGTTTCGTACATTAAATTTTTTAAAATAAATACAAAATGAAATTTGAAACTTTGAGACCAGACTACGAGTTTTGAACAGAAATTAAAATACTAACTTTTAAACTTTCACGTTTCATGGTATATTAACAATTATTTTTACAGGAATTAACGCGATCACTTATTAAAAGGTATTACATACCTCTGATTTGCCTGACGTTTCGACCAGGTTGCACTGGCCGTAAACTTAAATACTAATAAAGCAAATCTAAAAAAAATTATAAAAACTATATATCTAATAGCCGTGCCCGTTACTTCATACACGTGACATTTGAATTTGAATTTCTTTTTAATTTTTCACGTTTTAAACTACCTGGACTACGATACCATTTCAAAACCAAAATCAGCTTAATCGGTCAAGCCATTCTTGAGTTTTAGCGTGACAAGCGAACAGCAATTGATTTTTATATATAAGATTAAATACGTGAAGGAAGAAAAACTGTGTACCCATTTTTAAGAAAATTATGTCAACGAAATTTGGCACAGATAAAGTTTATATAGAAGTGAAGATAAAAAAGAACTGAATTATGGTTGAATTTAGACTGTTGTGCCACCACTAGTACTTAATAAAAATGCTTTGACTGAAACTGACTTTCTTAGGTTTCAAATAAAGAAACCTTAGACCTGGCTATTGTTATTTTAATGTTCACAAAACTTGACCTCTTTCTAGAACACAAACTCAAGAAGATGCTTCAATAAAGTACTTGTGTTGGTATTTGTACCAGATAGTGAATTGAATATAGTAATGTTGATCCTCTTTATTTCTTATTTGAACATGTAAATATTCTCTTTCTGACAGATTCATTTTCTTTTCGTAATTTATCGTCATTCTTTTCTCGTAATTTAGCAAAACTGTTCATTTTTCATTGTCATTTAGGCCAATGGGGCTTAGATTATAATATTTAACTTTGCCAGTGATCTAAGGTGATCAATTGGTTCTTGCAGTAACTTAGGAGTCACAAGTTACCTTGCCAAGAGTTCCTTCGAATCCAACACCAGAATCACAGTGAAAGGAGTTTGGGCTCAGGTAAGCTTAATTATTTTGTGAAAAGTGTTAGCAAAATTACTTAATGCTGGTTTTCTATGAGGCCGTCGAGTTACTTCGGTTAAATTACTTTATTTGTGCTAAAGTATGACACTCCCAAACTAATTCTATGTTTAGTTCTACTTGCAATCTCACTAATATTATAAACGCGAAAATTTTGTAAAGATGGCTATTGTTACTCTTTCACAGAACGGCTGAACGGATCTTGATAAAATTTAGCGCATTCCGTAAAATGTAGTGTTCCCATTGGATGAGCAAGGTACAGTGACCACCGCGGGGCCAGATGGAATAACACTAGGTGAAAGTATTTCAGGCGCCATCTCCTATTATTTGTTATTTTTTATAAAAATACGATTAATAACATTCCCTCTTCCTTCAGTTACCTACACGTGGGAATTGCATTACTTGACAGGATGAGATGACATCCGTTGTCCGTTGACCTCTTACTCTTCAGTGCACTGAGTTCAAACACCGAAGATTGTATGCCACTGTATTTGAATGCTTACTTGCAATTATACTTCAAATCACAAACACTGCTTATTAAAGCGATACGAATATTATGACTTGTTTTCAGCTGTATAAGGGTTATTTGTGGTTGAAATAAGACAAACAAAACCTTTGAATACAATTAACTCATCATCTTCCTAGCCTTTATTATTCCCAAGATTTGGGGTCGGCTACTAGTTCAACCGGTTTACCTGAATATCAGTTTTTTCACGGAGCGACTGGCATCGGATTTCCGCAACCCTGACTATGAACGGAATTCGAAGATATTTGAAAATGTCAGTTTCTCTATTCTGACATTCTAGTTGGTAAAGTTGTGTAAAAGCACGAGAAGTTTATTTAATAATCTACGCCTTGACAATATTTGACAGAATGTAACTCGTGGAGATTATTGGGGGCTTTGACAATTTGGTTTGGTGTTCCATACACATAAACTAATAAGGTTGTGCTTTGCTTTGATAACAGTCAAAGCGTCTATTTAACCTTATTGAATAATTTACCTGTGTTGTACACTATCAATTAATACAGCGAATCTGTGTGTGTGTTTTGTTATTATATGCTTGTTGCTTCTCCTAAATACTGTGGATATTTACTAATACATGTTATTTCAAAATTAGACTGTATCAAAATAGATTGATTCAGAAACTTAATTGCCCCTTTTTTTTAGAATATGTCTTTTCGAATATTGGCCAGCTTGAATTGTTTAAAAATCAATCATTCGATTCAAGCGTGTTAGATGTCCGAAATATTTATTGATTTATTTATTTAAGCTAAAAATTCTTGTATTTGTGATGATATTCGAGTATGAAGTGATATAAGTACTTAAAATATGTTATCACTTGTACTTCGGGGCTTAGACACATGCCAACTCTCACAAGTTGTAGGACAATACAAAAAAAAATATACACCCCCTGCCCTAAGAGTTTATTGCAAAGAAAATAATTTGATTCCTATATTACAGGGAATTGTTCATTTTGACAAAAAGATGATTTTATTTTGGAGCCATGATTAGTTGAAGTCCCATATCGTTGCCCGCGCCTCTATTCTTTTTGTTACCCTTTTTACTTTGGCTTATATGAAAAGGATAACATTCCAAACAGAGACAGCATCATGAAACTATGTGCATTGTAAGCATTGTATCCACCACAAGAGAAAGAAAAAAAATAAGATGATCAGACAACGGTAGGCATATTTTTCGAATCAGTTTTCTTTATAACATGTAAACGATGTTTCCTCAATTATTGTAACTACAGAATTCCTCAAGTTGTAGATAACAAAAACTACGAAACTTTTTATAAGTATTATGTCTAGAAGTCTTCAATTAAATCAATTAATTTAGATCAACATATAATATTGTACCAATCCTTTAAATCTACTATCTAGGAAGTACTGGTCCGATTTAAAAAATATTTCACCATTAAATAGCCCAGCTATCGAGAAAGAAGAGAAAATAGCACACTACGACCAATAGGAGTGGCATGTCAACAATATATGTTGCAAAAATGGAGCAACATTATTACTATTTAGAGCTTCCATTGCACGCGCTGTAAAGTTTCACAAAAACAATATATAAATAAATAAATAAATATCTCGGACATCTAACACACAACGCCATCTAGTCCCAAACTAAGCAGAGCTTGTGTTATGGGTACTAGACCACTGATATAAATACATATATACTTTTTTTGACATACATATTATACATATGAACGAATTGTTCTCTTTTAAAAGATCTTAAAAAAATCCGTGACATCATATGTCTATCTATTGGTTATTTTTAATTTCTTTCACCAGCGGCTTCGGTCCTTGGAGTAGGGGAGCCATTCATCTAGGCTAAGGGCCCATGAGTAAGCCAGAATAGACGAAGAACCATCCTCCTGGTAAAAGCAGTCAAACTTAGAGGCTGTAACACCCCGTTAAAATAACATTAAAAAAACTCACGGTTTCCTGGTGTATTGTTCCTTCTTCGCTGGAGTGAGGTACCTCTCTTCATTCCAGCTTCACTTGAACCTTCACTTCACCATACCAAGGATGAATCACTTCGAGGATCGCGAGGTTTCTCAATCCTAATCTCTTACATTAAGTTTATACAATCAAAACAGTGGCCGAACTATTTATGTAACTTCGATCTTATGAGGTCGTTCTGAACGATTATCACACGTTTCCGAAGCGGATAATTTATCACTAAACTTATCACAATTTGCAATTAAAACGGCCGGCAGCCATTCTGCGTTTCCTGGCCGTTTCAACGGTTTCGAACAGTTTATTTAGCCTGTCAAATCACGATGGTCATTAAAATCCTCATCGAGAGCTGAATACAATAAATTTCATTAATCAAACACGATACTTATCGACATTTTTCTCCAAAACTAGTTCCCAACTGAATTAATAGGCGCTCGCCGCCCATCGACTCGATCTCAACTGAATGACATTTTACTTTGACATAACCAAAGACAATGTCACCACAAACTACATTTGCCTTAGAGCATTATATATATATATATATATCCCGGACGGTACGTTTCCAGAGCATATTTGGTATTGAACAAAATTTATTCACGTTTCATATCGTCACACTACGGGCAATAGGAGACGCAGATGAGATTGAGGGGGTCAGCTTGTATCTATATAGTATTACTCATTGGTTTTGTATCATTATCTAAATTTAAATAAAGCACGATATGAACATACACAACTACATGTGTACTCATTAACATTGCTGTTGGCAGATCGAATTTAAATTAAATTTGTAGAGCTGCTTTACTGATATGCGGATTCTGAATAATCATGTGTATATTACCTCATTCGATAATCATTCTCGCATTCATTATACCTACAGTAGTAAACACATTAGTAGGGTATTATTGATTAATACCGAGAACAAATAATTCTTATAAAATAAATTTCGATTGAGTAGGTAAATTAGATCTTTAGAAATTGGATACGTTTATATATAAACGAGTCCGGAAAAGTAACAAAAGAAAGATGTTATGGGAAAGTGGTTACATTAAGCTACACGTGTCTTGCATTATACATTTGTGATCATTCCACACACATATCTGCAGTAACACACAGTCTAGTAGAAGTCTAGAAACTTGTGGTTGTCCGGGAGAAATCGACGTGAGCGATAAGATCGCCGATTGGTATACTTAGATATTTTGTAATTCAACTTTTCTATTGTTTTGATTTGTGTATACAATAAAGATAAATAAAAAGAACAAAACGATTAAGCTATCTTATCTTACAAAAGATTAACTAATGTTCTAGTGCTAAAGTTCTACATTGGAGAGATAAATATGCCAATTTTAGCTGTAGTGTGAGTTGTGAGAGAGTGAGAGCACGTGTAGGCAAAACACATATTCTTTAAATAAAAAAGTGAATGGTTTTGTTAATATGTGTCTAAAAATGAGCTATATCTTCCTGCAAAGAAAATCGTACTCGACTATACTCATAAAAGTTAAAAGATGTAAAAGACGGATTGTAAGAGTTCGAGTTCAAACAATACCAATGGAACCTTATTCACAGAACTTGCAAAGTGTGTATATTGCCAGTAAGCAATAAACAATAAGAATAAAAATACTAAATTCAAATAAAAAGGTACATTAATGTACTAGAACCCGCCTTTTTAGAGTTTTAATTGACTTGTAATACTGTATGTAATACTTTGTGCCCGAATCTCATATTTTGCTGGATTTATATATTTAACTTTAAGATTTACGTTAATTAAATAAACATATAATATTTATATTGTTTTCTTTTTAATAATAGAAAGTATAAATAATAATAAATAAATATTTCGGACATCTATCACACAAAGCCATCTAGTCCCAAGCTAAGCAGAGCTTGTGTTATGGGTACTAGACAACTGATACAAATACATTATTTTTTTTTGTAAATACATACATATTATACATAGAAAACACCCAAACTCCGAAACAAATATTTGTAGATCATACAAACATTTGGTCCGACCCGGGAATCGAACCCGAGACTTCACGATCAGCAGTCGCACACGTCAACCGCTAGACCAAAGAGGCAGTATAATTATAAAATGGGAAAATTAAAACTATTAAAACTTTCCCTAAAGTTCGTAGCACTTTTCTTAAAAAAACCCTTTTTATGAGCTGTGAGTCATCCATTATCTCCGCTTTCCGGCGATATTCCATTTCATTTCCTTCACACAAAATTAGAACTAACTTCTTAATTTACCTTAGTCTACACGCCTAGGGGACTCATTTAAGTGCATTATTTTCATTCGCAAATAGAAAAGTTGTATATTGGCTAACAGTCGCCTATCTTGTATAAATACGTACAGCCAAGTTCATGAGCAATGGAAAATATAACTGACAATATTTATAGCCCGTTTGTAGGATATTAATATTTTCGTATATTATAGGATAGGCGCACATATTCCTACATCACCCTTTTTAATTGTTGAATTCCCAATTGGTCTAATAACAGCTATACCTATAAGTTTGTTAGAATGTTGATTACGTTGAATGGTTCATTTCAAGTAGTTTCCTTTTCCTTCATAATTCCTTGTTTTAAAATCTAAAAAAAAAATCTTCGACAAACGTCGTAGGTACCTACTTATGAGAGTATTGTTTTTTTTCTAAATTAGCTCTTAGGTTATTAAACATCTCATGTAGTATGCTGAACTCAAAATTGTAAAAAATGCTTTAACTACAAGGTGTTCAACAAAACAACTTTCACTTAGACTAAGTACACGGTAACATACAAAAAAGTTAACATTAAATATATTAAAACTTTTTTCTGGGAGTGGATGTGAATAATTCAATAGAGGTATGAAAAAGTTATCTCGCTTTATAATAAATCTTCGTTAAAACGTAATGAACACAATGACAGAATCCAGTATCCATTCCCACAATGAGAAATGACCCCAATTTTCGAGAGAATTTCTAATACAATAATATACTTTACTTTGAGTGCCTGAAGATAGATAACTACGAGTACATATATACCCTTCGGATTGATAAATGCAATACTAAGGAGGTTTACATTTAAATTACATTTAGCACATGATTATAGCCGTGAACAGTATTCATTAACACTGACTGTTTGGCTTAAGTTAAAGTGTTAACAATAACACTAATAAACAGACAATTAAAGAATAATAATAACCGATTCTACCGATCGATTCGTACTGACTTGCCAACTTCCTCAATAATTGTGAACAAATAAATAAAACTGTGTAAAATAACAGTCTTTAGTTCTCATTGTTAGCTAAATTCCAAGTATAATTCTAGTATTTGTTAAGAAGTAGTTGTCGGTTGTTTTGCTGTGGGCAATGATGTGTGCTATTTAACAATATCGGGTTACTTCACCAATTGTCTGCCAAATATTTGCCCGACGCGCCGAGCACCGACCATTCAGGCTCACTGGCGGAATTCAGCCTTCTACATACACAGCCATCCAATCCATCCGTAAGCAGACCAGCGGTAATCGCTTTGAGTACTCCAAGGAATGCGGGCAATGGGCAAACTTTAGCATAGAAATTTGGCATTGTTTTTGTACTTGACCAAAGGTTAGTCTGTGTTTTTGTTACCTGTTAATTCGATTTTGCTACTTTGAACGATTTTGAAAGAAAAATAAAGTTTTAAAAAACAAGTTTCATTTTTGGGAATCATCAAAAGAAATAAAGTAGACATAGGATTAAGAAATACCGCTATACATTACCTCTGTTTCATCCACAGATTTATTTTTGTGTAAATAAATGTCTAAAATAAGCATGTAATCGCATCTGTCGAGTTCTGAGTGGACACAAATTGCTAATTCCGTCAGTTCCTTTCACACAGCAATTGGTTAAATTGTATCAAACTGGATGACAAAACGCGCCATATCGTTGAACCGTTTACACAAACAATGTTCAGATTAACATCAAAATCTGTTTACTTGTCCGTATTCAAAGCGTATTTAGATTAGAGAAGTACTCCCCGTATTCACTAGATGAAAAATATGGAATATTTTGTTAATTAAGTTAGCAAAGATTCGTTTTAGATTGAAAATTGATGTGATAATCGTCGATTAAATATGATTATGTCCCATATTGCTCACATTTTTTTTGTTAAATTATAATGCAATAATTTTCATACATTTCAAAATTGTTCTCATAGTGATTTAAATATTGTGCTCAGAAACGTAAATAATCTATCGAGCATTGGTATTGAATAGTATGTTTGTCGACGGGAAATTTCCATACTTCATCTTAAACGGTGTCACCATCATTCGAACCAATTTTATCTCTATACGAGATTTTGTATGTATCTTGTATATACGAGTGTTTACTATTGCGACTTGGCCCAAAAAAGAGTCATTGTATTAGATATTATAGAATCATTGTATATTGGTATAAGAAAATCATATTGTTTGATAGTCACATCACAGGCCCTGTCTTGTGAGACTGTCACAATACATGTAAAAAAGTTTTATGATATATTTGAAAATGCAAATTACTATATTATTAAAGATGCACCCTGTTTAATTTATCTTTTTTGATATTTCCTATAACTTTGTCTCTTTTATAAGCTTTTTAAGATTACATCAATTATTATAAGACACGTGAGATGGAGATATTGGATAGTAGACATAAATAAACGCTTTTTTTGGGGAAATATATCAACTTTTATTACCATCACAGCCTTATTATTTCTTCTTTTGCTTTTATGGCCATTCTTTCAGATATATTTATATCAGTCAGTTAGGTTTAATAGCTACTATACCAAGGAGTCAATTATATCAATGCAGTATCTTAGCGAACCTTTACTGACGCAATCATTTAAGATCAAATTAAATAATACAAGATACTGTACTTAATAATCTAACCCTTGTATTGTACAGTATTCAAGTTATATTACATAAAGTATAATAATTTCGAAGTATTTTCATTACCAAAGTCTTGTGTATAATAGACTTTATTACGAATACCGAAGTAAACCTGACTTGCCCTCATGTATATGATGTATATTTCTATGCGCATCTCTTAACTATGTTATTCTTTAGAATATAACAAAGGCGTCTCACCTCGAATACATCTCATTTTAGTTTCATATGACTACATAAGGGCTTTGTTGTTTCAGATTGGATCGTCTTACGCAGTTTTCTCTACTATAATTGTGTGCACAGGTGAGTAAATACTTTTACTTAAACGACTTTCATTTTTATACTGCAAAATGAGATAAAATACTCGAGGTAAGTCTCAAGACAACTCAAAATGTATCTTAGTGGAATTTGTCGTATCTTCGTGACTATTTGTCATATCGAAATAAATCCTCGTGTGTATACTCAAATGTTAATTTAGTATCTTGGAACCGAATATGATGCATGATGGTAGAATTATTCCATGTCTCTTAGTTCTAACTCAATCGCTGCATTTGTAAGAAACTGATAAATTGCGCTTGATACAATCTGGTTTGATTTTAGCCACGAGATCAAAAAGTGTACAATAACTTTTATTCATCAAATTATTTCGAACTTTTTAATTCGGTTTCTTATAAAATCACGTTTTTAGTTACTACTAAAGTAAAAGTGTAGTCAAATAACTTGGGTGCTGTTCCCACCTGAGACAACTATTATTATTTTGTCTCCCCGGCATCAATGAGTACAATATCATGTCATAGATGTTAAGAATATCTGTACAACTAGTGTTATCAATTATACAGTAGTCATCTCTATGGTGTTCGCACCTTAATTAGAACTCAAGTGAACGTTATCAACCATAAAATGGACGCCTAGAGCTTTTATTTCTCTACCATTCGTCGCCATTTTTAAGATAGATCAATGGCGTGGTTAGTAGAACAATACTGTATTGTTTTATCATCTACTAGCTTTTGCACGCGGCTTCGCTCACAAAAAATGGATGGACTACGGCTTTTGAAACTTAGGAATGTTCCATAGTCCATAACACTTTAACAACGCGTGACTACGGCTTTTGAAACTTGTTTCATACTTTTAAGCGTCTTTTTTTGTCGTAGTTGGGTTTTAGTTTTTATTTTTTTAATATGTGAAAATTTCCCTTTACCCTACTGAGATTTGCGGCGGGGTGGTGTGTAGGAATTGAGTTGAATAAAACCACACGGTATGTATTTAGCGTCCAAGATAGGAGTGATCTGAAAACAGCTGTAGCTACGACTTCCAGACTTAGCAAAGAAATTTTCCTACAATAAGCAGGTTCTTTTTTTTAAAGACAACTCCCCATTAAGAAAATACATCGTGTATTGCGGGGGATCTTACAAACATACATGAAACGAACACAAAGGAAACCTAGACGCAGAACAACAATTTGTGGATCACACAAAGCGTTGTCTCATAACATGGCTTTTGAACCTGCACCACTTGGCGCAGTAGAAAGCGGCGTGGTGACAACATTTTTTCATTCATTTCTATGGCACATCCATAAATGTTTATATTGTATGGTTGTATGTCACTTTAATGTGTTTTTAACAATAAAACTGCCTCGTTGGTCTCGCGGTTGGCGTGTGCGACTGCTGATCGTGAGGTCTCGGGTTCGATTCTCGGGTCGGACCAAATGTTTGTATAATCTACAAATATTTGTTTCGGAGTTTGGATGTGTTCTATCTATAATATGTATGTTTTTACAAAAAAAAGTATATATGTATTTGTATCAGTTGTCTAGTACTCCATAACACAAGCTCTGCTTATCTTGGGACTAGATGGCGTTGGGTGTTGAGATGTCCAAAAAAAAAAATTAGTATAATAAGTATTATTAATCGTGATACTCTTAAAGATGATTATTTTCTGATTTTAATTTTCATAATGTAGACTTTATTAATATTTAATGGACATTAAGACGGTGTTCACATTATAAATGTTTTTCTTTTTCACAACTTAGTTACCACAGTCTCATATAAAAATAATTTAGCCTGCCTTCCTCACTTAGCATAAAGGAAGCTTTTATATTACATTCTTCCATTAGGGATGCCACCTATCCGGCTTATCTAGATATATTAGTTTAGTGTTATCCAGCGTTCTGGAAGCTTTTATACCACCAATGTTTGAACACAAGTAAGGATCCTTAATCTATACAGATAAATAAACTTGGAGTGTTTGTTTGCAATATTACAATAACCGCTTTTTACTAAATGCATATGTATGTTTACATGGTACATATACCAAAATTGTAGTTGATTTTTTTTTCTCTGTTTGTTTGTCTGTCTGTCGGTCTGTCCGTCTGTCTGTCGGTCTGTCTGTCTGTCTGTTGGTTTATTGCGGGTAACCTCTGGAACGGCTGGACCTATTTTGACGGGTCTTTTACTGATAGGTAGCTGATTATATAAGGAGTAACTAAGGTTACGTTTTTAGACTAGCTTTGATTTGAAACCGCGGGTAATACCGCGGAACTCAGCTCGTCTACAATAAGTTACGAATAACAATGCCAGGAGTAAAGACTCGTTGTAAATAAAATTTAAAATACATATCAAGGAAGGTATTTTATAAAAGCTTATTATTTAGCTTAGCTTTGCATAAAAATTATTGACAGTCTTATATTTTATGTAAGATTTGAGTTATAACTTAAATGTACTGGAGAAAAATCTATGACATTCACAAACATTAAAGCATATGAATGTTATATATCGTCTATATACTACTCTCAAATCATACGAGAGGTGAGAAGCTCGTCAGCTAGAGCGTCTACATGGAACATTACCTGAATATGATTAAGATAACGCATGTAGTAATTAACTGCTGATAAAACTTCTAAGGGGGTGAAACATCTTGTGATTGTAATTAACCGGCAATCCGGTATATAACCGGTAAGTGTCAACCCTAGCGACTAAGTATGTAGGAATTTGATAGGATGTCGTGTGGGGTGTCACGCGACGTGGGACGGTAGTGCACGGACACGCGTGTCGGGGGCGTGACGCTAATCGCTTATTCTTGCAAATGTAACTGTTAAGGTAACATCTATTTTTACAAGCTTATATTTAAATTATGTAATTAGCGCATATGCGTGTTCCTGTTTTGCTTTCATTGCTTGTTGGAAAACAGATTTTTTATCTTTCGTGTATTATTTTTAGAAAATACAAGTTGAACCCTACAACGCTTGCCTGCACATTGTGTCAAAAATAAAATGAACAAGTAAGTAGTTATATGTCAGGAAAGTTACAGTAGGTACACACAATTATAACGAATATGAGGTGTTTTTTAAAGACTAACTGATTCAATCACAATCTTAAC
Organism: Spilosoma lubricipeda; assembly: GCA_905220595.1. NCBI lineage: Eukaryota > Metazoa > Arthropoda > Insecta > Lepidoptera > Erebidae > Spilosoma > Spilosoma lubricipeda. Next base: position 453,842 of record HG992278.1, read on the forward strand.
AAACTGCTTGTTAGATCTATGGGCTTTCTGTTTCGTTAATTCGCGCTTCGCGTATTATTATTAGTAATGAAACTAGACCGAATATTAAACTGCCTTTGTCATCACCCTGATATAACATTTTATTTGCCATCACACAACAAAAATTGATTAATCAGGACGCAGACTTGTGTATTCATAGATAAGAACACATAGATAAATTAGGTAACAAAACCGTAATCACATTTCTGATCCATGCCCACGTTATGTTTGTCATTTGATATTACAGGCGCTGAACAAACTGACCATACGTCTGTAATCAAACCCGTATTCATACAGACACAAGTACCCAGCCATATGTTGTGTACACTCATTTATATACATGTAGGTATCTAGCGAAGGTCACTTAGTTAATATACAGATATATACAGCGAATTAACAGTATCTGACATTCGACAAGGCTTTCATTTGCGTTGTTATGTATGACTTACGTGTGTTATTAATTTGTGACTAGTTAAGGAACAGGTTTTAAAGTAAATAATAAATATACACAGTTAATACTAAGATTTTAGTTAGCACTAGCTGAATCCCGCGGTGTTACCAGCGGTTATTGTTGTACCGCGAGTAACGCCGCGGGACAAAGTTATTCTAAAAAAGTAGCCTAAGTTACTCCCTGGATCATCAGCTACCTGCCAGTGAAAGTCCCGTCCAAATCCGTCCAGCCGTTCCAGAGATTACCCGGAACAAACAGACAGACAGACAAAAATTTTTTTAACCACATTTTTGCTATATGTATCGTGTATACATACATATGCACTGATTAAAAAGCTGTTATTTTAATATTACAAACAGACACTCCAATTTTATTTATTTGTATAGATTTCACATTTTGTGAGTAAAGTTCCATCTATACAACAGTACAGTACAGTTGGTAAATAACAATCTTCTGAAAACCTCTCATGAGTTTACTCATATTGTGACTACTTATTATAACTCTCTATAGAAGATGGGATGTTTAAGGGTTATTGAAGTACCGCTTTGAATTGTTTCACTAATAATGTAAGGTTTATAGTGACTATAGATGGTTCTAGGCTATAATACCGCTACGACCTGTAAGTGCAAAAATTCTCAAGTACGAGGAAAATGTATCCTCTTTGAGACACACAGATAGATTTTGAATGATCTGAAACGAAGTTAATGTTTAAATTAATTTATTTTTACAGTAAAGCAATGTACTTGCAAGATTTGCTTTTAACAATCTCTATTACTCCGACCGTAACTAAGTAACAGTGAGTAAGGGATGTGACTTTATGTTGTTAGATTCGATTTTGTAGATCGGGTCGGATATGATACGATTATGTTATACTCGTAAATTAAAAAAACTTGAGGCTTCAACACTGTACAAAGACAGATTTATGTCCGTGACATTCTACATCAGTGAACCCAGGTAGCTATAAAGATATTATGTTAGAACTAGCTGAACCCCGCGGTCTTACCCGCGGTTATTGTGGTACCGCGAGTAACGCCGCAGCACAAACTTAGTCTAAAAAAGTAGCCTAAGTTACTCCCTGGATCATCAGCTACCTGCCCGTGAAATTCCCGTCAAAATCCGTACAGCCGTTCCAGAGATTACCCGGAACAGACAGACAGACTGACAGACCGACAGACAGATAGACAGACAAAAAATATTTTAACTACATTTTTAGTATATGTACCGTGTATACACACATATGCATTTAATCCCTTGAATAGTTTATAAGTTATAAGCGGCAGCGGCAGCGACTTCTTTTAGACTATGCAAAGATTTATTATTATTAAAATATTTTAAATACCTACTTATATTTTTTCATCTATACAAATAAATAAAATTGGAGTGTCTGTTTGTAATATTAAATTAACGGCTTTTTATGAAATGCATATGTATGTATACACGGTACATATGCCAAAAATCTAGATAATTTTTTTTTTGTCTGTCTCTCTGTATGTCTGTTTGTTCCGGGTAGTCTCTGGAACAACTGGACCGAATTTGACGGGACTTTCACTGGCAGGTAGCTGATGATCCAGGGAGTAACTTAGGCTACTTTTTTAGACTAACTTTGTCCCGCGGCGTTACTCGCGGTACAACAATAACCGCGGGTAACACCGCGGGGTTCAGCTGGTAACAAATAAACCTGGAATCACAGTAGGACGATCCGAAAACTCATTTTAAAAATAAAACTAAACTATTGTCTGGTGATACGATGAAATTAGATGAGATCTTCTTCCTATCATTTATTATTACACAGATTTAAGTAGGTTCCCAAGAAGGATTTACCTGAATAACGGTTTTTCCACATCTTTATTGCATTTGCATACGCTAATCAATAGATCAACGAGGAATACTTATTTGTCGTTTTTGAAAAAAAATCCTAACCTCTCGGTGTCTGTTGGTCGTAGCGTGATATTATTTAGCGCAGTACTTTATAAATAGGCTACCCAACAGTTTTTTTTAAGTCGCATTTGTAGTTTCCGAGATCAGCCCTTACAACCTAACAAATTAGTTAGCTTTATAATATTTTCCTTGACCGCTATGAAAGTCTTAGGTATAAACAATTGTATCGCATCGGCCCAACCCTACACTCTCAAGACAAAGCATTATACAATTATGCCATCATTATGTAGTAATGGATTTGATATAAAATGTCTTCTGGAATTCTCTATTGTCAAAGCAAAATTACGGTACATTTGTAATAATGTTAACGGTTTGGAGAATTCCAATTTAGGAAATATCGTCGTATTAGATAGCAATACTGTACAATTTTTAATTAAAGATGTTTTCAAACTTATTGCGTTAAAAATTGATATCATCTTCAGGTCCAGTTTCAAAGAAGTATTTCTAAGAGCGTTTTTCTGACAGGTATGTACCCTGTGTGTGAACAAGACGCTGCTTTTTGACAGCATGTAATTGCTGTTATGTTATATAAGTTTATTAATGCTTCATTTCCATTTCGACCCCAAAAACAGTTTATTTCTCATACAGTTTAGATACAAACTTTGCACGAGAGATAACTGTGAAAAAATAATGTCTCGCGATGTCTCATTACATTGAAATTTAGAAATTCAAGACCTGGGTTTAATAAGTAAAACATTTGCTTATTACAACATAAACAATTTTTATATTTGTGTTAAGTAAGTCGATTACGACTTACTTAACACAAATATAAAAATTCGATGCAAAAAAAATCAGCGACTATATTGTAGGTACAAATATACCTAGCAGAATAAGACATTATAATGTGAGCCAGTAATTTGCATTGTAACATTGTAACCTATTTTCTATTCATTGTGGAAGCCCCACCGGATACACCCCGGCGTTAGACACGAAGAAGTTATTTTGTCGCACGACCTACGCGAAACCTACACATTCAGTTCACAGTACACGTGCTTATAACACATAGTTTATAATAATATTATCACATCTTATCACCATTTACTCCGTAAATTAGCTCGGTGTTAAGAATTATTTGCGAACAGTGGGCTGATAGGGAACACAATACGCGGCGGTTGAAAAACAAACAGTGGAATGTAAATAGGGACCGTAGGTGAATGCACAGCGGGTTATCTTAACAATAGTTTATGTAAATTGCCGCAAGTGCTTAGTGAGCCGTGATAATGGTATCGCGTTTGTTTCAAATCATTGTTACAGTATTTTATTTGTTGTGTACAGTTATTTGCCAGCTTAACTAGCCATCACTAGTTTTAAACTGCCTCGTTGGTCTCACGGTTGGCGTGTGCGACTGCTGATCATGAGGTCTCGGGTTCGATTCCCGGGTCGGACCAAATATTTATATGATCTGCAAATATTTGTTTCGGAGTTTGGGTGTTTTGTATGTATATAGTATGTATGTATTTACAAAAAAAAAGCATATGTGTATTTATATCAGTTATCTAGTAACCATAATACAAGCTCTGCTTAGTTTGGGACTAGATGGCGTTGTGTGTTAGATGTCCAAAATATTTATTTATTTATTTATTATGTCTATATTGTTTTCTCAACTTTTGTGACTATATTCCTGAAGAATATGGTTAAGTGTCAAAAGTTAAATTGTGTTTTCATCTTTGTGATTATGTTCTTAGGGTGTTTGATTCAATTGCGGTAATATTTTTTTATGGTACAGGAGTTGGAAGTGTAGCTACGTCACGTTATAATGGTGACTAATACCGTCTACAGACATTGGCAACTCAAGAGGCAAATGGTAGGAATTTGAGAGTTGAGGCTGGTGGACCAATCCATATGTTCCAAAGTTGACATTTGACTGGCTTCATTGGCGTAGTGGTAATGTGCAGTTAGTCTAGCTTTTATACTACGAGCTCTGCTTAGTTTGAAACTAAATTGTGTTATTTGTATATTTACGAAACAATATTTTATTTATTTTATTTATATATAAAAGCATGGCAAAAAAGTGGTAAAACCTAGAGGGTTTAAAACTTTGTTTGACTTTAATTCTTTCGAAGGCGAAAATTAAAAAGTTTTGAAGCGGTGGTAATAAGCAATTTGAGAACGTATTGAAGTTTTATCGGCATAATAGTGACTTATGTAAGTGGTAAGGATACAACCACAAAACCATTTATATGCTATGTTGCTTCTACTACAGTGAAAGTTCGCCCTAATATTGACATCGCCAAATAGTATTCAATACACTATGCTGTATGTTGGTGAATCTTTAAGTGAAAAAATTTACAACTTTACTCAGAATGTTAGAATATTTAGTCGCTTTTACAATCTTTTTAAAATAGACTCTTAGATAGAGTCATTTAATCTGTTTAGGTTTATTATTTGGTTACTCGTTTTTAACCATACAGTGTCAGCAGTAAACAATTGACAAAATTAAGAGAACAATCTAGATGACACTGGCAAAGGCAAAGTCAAAAGATATTTGCACCTTTACTCTCGAATTTCAGACAACAAAAATTTTGAATGTGTGTCACGAAGAAATTTGAATTTAGAAAAGGGGTCGTAAGGCTGAATGAGAAACCCACAGAAACACAAGAATATGAATTCTCTGGTAAAAGTAAATTGGAAGCTTTTCACAGGATTTGCAAATTCATCTTATCCTATTTTCATACAGCATCATCTTCCTAGCCTTATTATTCCCAAGATTTGGGGTCCGCCACTAGTTCAACCCGTTTTACCTTAATATCAGTTTTTACACGGAGCGACGGTTAACTGAATTCGAAGGTTGAAGTAGTTGTGAGTATATTTGTGGGCTGACTTCCTAATAACGATTGCCATAGATGTTCATGACAGCCGGGACCGACGGCTTAACGTGCTCTACGAAGCACGGGCGGGAAACACCGCCATCTTCCATACTCCGGGCTGCTATTAAGATTTTTTTGTATGAAAAGCCCAACAGCAGTCCGACCCGGGAATCGAACCCGAGACCTCTTGATCTGCAATCGCTTACGCTAACCACTAGACCAACGAGGCAGTTTTCTCCTATCCTATTTTTATGCATAATTATTTAAAAAAAAAACTAAGTATAATTTAGATTTATTTAACACTTTGAAGAAGTGTTTGAGGCGGTGACATTTATGTGTTCACAAATAAGCTTCTATTCATCCGGAACTAACACAAATAAGCTATCCGATGCTTATCTGTAACTGGTGAGCCTGACACCACAATAAATCGTAACTAATTATTTTCTCAAATGTACACCACACATGTATACCTATATAAACTTTAGCATTATTCTTGTAAGCTATGGATGTGTTTAACTCACTCGCGGCTACCCTATGTTGTGATAGATATTATGTACTCTAAATACCTTTGATCTATTTCCAATTAGTAGAGGAATCTCATGCGTGGAGAAGATAATTAATTAATTACGTAGGGTAAGGCAATACGTTTAAGCCCAAGGCAAGATAAATTGCTGTAGCTATATACATATAGTTGGCATAAATCAGAAATGGATATTTTAAATACTATGCATGCATTGAAAAAAGACTTCATAGTTGTAAACCAAACGATATATTTGAATATAATTTACATTAGGTAGATAAACACCACAATGTGAAGTATCTATAGTTTGTCATTGACCACAAGAATACTTAGTAAAGAGTTTTGTATATGCAGATGTCATAGGGCCTGGCTTGAGAATATTAAATATCCTCACACATCTCACACATGGATATCTCATCCCAAAAAAGGCCAAGTCTGTCCTGCATCGGTGGCGCAGTGGTAGCGTAGACGACTGCTGTGCTTGAGGACTCGGGTTCGATTCCCGGGTCGGACCAAATGTTTCTTTAATCTACAAATATTTGTTTTGGGGTTTGGGCGTTTTCTATATATAATATGTATATTTTTATAAAAAAAAGTATAATATGTGTATGTTTATATCAGTTGTCTAGTACCCATAACACAAGCTCTGCTTATCTCGGGACATGATGGCAGTGTGTGTAAAAAAAAGTATGGTAACCTGACTGTTCATAAACATACTTAAATATATATACATACATAAATTAATTACACTGAGACACAGAACAGCCCCCCTAGCCAAGTTGCAAGCATTTTTCTTTCTGCAATCGTTAACACTACATACTCGTGTGTCGTGTCATTGGCTGTCGTAGACAAAGTATGAGCCAATGACATACGAGAATTTGGGCGTTAACGATTGCAGAAAGAAAACCGCTTGCAATTTGGCTAGGGGGGCAGAACATAGATCCTATTGACTACACAAAGATGTGTCCTCGGTGGTACTCAAACCCACGGCCTCTGGCTTAGCCGTCAGGATCACTAAGCACAAGAGGAACAATAGAGAAGCTAAGGTCTCAAAAAACCTGATGTTAAGCGATTCTTTCGTTGATGGTTACTTAGAGAGTGAGAATAATGAAGGCCCAAACACCGAGAATTATTCAAAGCTGACAACAATAGAATAATTAGACCCCAATTTTGTAAAAAAATAGAAGAAGTGATTAAGTCTCAAACTGGCGTCATAAATAGAATCACCTTCCCAGATATATTAGCTAAATAGTAATTCTCATTTCATTAATTATTTTCTTGAATACTCACTGTTTGCTAAGCCAAGACGAATATCATTGTTGCTCACAAATATTTGTTATTAACAAGAATAAAGGCGGGATCTCTGCCTCTGAAATAGATCGGCTATACAATAAGTTGTATCTTTACAGTTGAATGTCATGTCGACTGAACATATTATGAGCTCGGAGATAATAATCACAATATACGTAATACACAATATAATAAATAACGTTTTTGTTATTAATCTTTACTGTTTTTCTTTCCTGTTATAAAAGCTTATAAGGTCCGTTGATTCAGCGCTGAATAGCTGTTGCGAGTATACATGCATAAGTTTTTCAGAATATTTACTATGCATTATCTATCTAGCAACCCTAGCGAAATTTTGGAATTGTGCCCAATGTATATTGCAATAGTCTTGTCGATTATAACTTTGGGCCATTATAATAAACTAGTGAAATCTGTTTATTTCGCATTGTATGATATTTCTACTATACTTTAATAACGATGCATCTCAATAGACTGCCAAAGTGTTTGTCGCCATGCTGCATTGTTGCATTTTCTGTGGCAAGCTCATAAAAAAAATCATTAATACTTTTGTAAATATTTTTTTAAATTTGAGACTTTATAGGTCTAAACAAAACATACCCATTTCATGATAGAGGAAATGCTGTAAATCATACTCATACATGTTTATAAATTTGTATATATATAAAAATGAATCGCCAGATGATCGGGAGTTATGCACGTAAATACATATGTACGCACATAACTTCGGACCGACTGCACCAAATTGGAAAATAATTGTTCGTTTTTGTTAGGATAAGGCTTGTATAGGAGATATTTAAAAGTTAAAGAGGGGAATATTAATGTCTACGACTGCATCGTGGAAAGCTGAGGCGGGCATACAACTAAAACAAGTTTTTCAGACATTTAGAAAATATTTAAGAAAGAAAAACTGCCTCGTTGGTCTAGTGGTTAGCGTAAGCGTTGCAGATTAAGAGGTCTCGGACTCGATTCCCGGATCGGAAATAGCAGCCCGGAGTATGGAAGATGGCGGTGTCTCCCGCCCGTGCCTCGGAGAGCACAATAAACCGTCGGTCCCGGTTGTCATGAACATCCATGGCAATCTTTATTGGGAACTCAGTGCCCTCAAATAAACTAGTTCAACATTCGAATTCAGTTCACCCACAGGGTTGAGGAGCTCTGATGTAAAAACTGATATTCAGGTAAAACCGGTTTGACTAGCAGCCAACCCTAAATCTTAAGGCCAGAGAATAATAAAGGCCAGGAAGATGATGATTTAAGAAAGAAACATATGGCGATATCGGTCCGTCGGGTCAGATAGTATTTAATATAGATAAATTACATGATCAAAAATAGGTATACATATTACTAGTACTCTTCTTTATTTGCTAAAGGATATCATCGCTGTTCCAAGATAGATAACGATATCAGAAATCAATAAATACTGGTTACCTAATACATATTTCTTTATTATTTTACCATTTCAGTAATAACTTACAACACATAAATCATAAGTCTTAAACAAGCTGGTTGTTACGAAGCGAAACATCGAAGGCTCAATTCTTAATTACTTGTTGTTTTTGCTGAGAGCTAAGCATCGATCAAGGCAATAAGGTAATACAGGCGAAGACACCTTTTTGTAGGAATTACTCAATCACTGTAATTGTTGATCATTAATAATTTAATTTAATTCCACTGTTGCATATTTCTGTATTTTCTGGCAGCCCAAGATACAAGCGTAGCTTAGTTTGGGTGCCTATAGCAATTACTGTAACCTTTTTTTTGTATAATTATTTGAATAAATTTGAATTTGAATAACTACCTAGTATAGTAATACTTATAGTGTAGTATATAGTAATACTTTTTCTTTTAAGATAAAAGTAAAAGAGTATCTTATGAAAAAATTTACAGAATCAACATCTACATAATTGTATCTATTATTCCTAGTACACCTATTCGCGTATGTATGTATCTATGTAAGTTTATTTAGATGTATGTATAGTATGTATTAGTTTTTGTATGTATGATTAGCTTTTATATACTATTTGTATTTGATATATTGCTGGATCTGTTTATTTTAATACATTTTTTTTATATAAAATGCACCTACCTCTTGAATTCTCTGCATCACCCGATGGTTGACTGGTAGAGAATGCCTTAGGCATTAAGTCCGCCAATGCACCTAAAGTGCATGATGTATAAAATAAATAAATAAATAAATATAGATATCAAGTAAGACGTTTCACAATGAGTAGTATCTGTAACAATAGGTATTGTTATGTTTTCATTCATTCAACAGTTTGTTACAATTCAAATGAGATTCAAGTGATTTTTTATTCATTTGATTTACCAACAGTTATATACAACATTTCGTGATTCAGAGGCCACGTTAAGCAGTCGGTCCCGGTTGTTAAAAATTATGGACGAAAACTAATTTATTGCTTTATATAATGCTAGAAAACCGTTTAATATTACCACATTTAGTATTACCACAATCACTGTGAAATGCTGTTAGCTAACCAAATAATTAAAATTATATCTAGCTGTTGCTCGCGGCTCCGCCCGCGTTTATGTCAGTTATCGCGGCAAATAGTAGCCTATGTGTTATTCTAATGACTAGCTGACCCGGCGAAATGCGTTTACATATATGTTTTAGCTTACCGTCGCCTACAAAAAAAAACTTTTACCTTAAATTTTTTCTTGTATTCAAACCTTACAATAACATACACATATATAACTTTTGAGTCTTGGGTTTTTAAATCTTCAAGTCTCATCACAGTAGTATAAACAGTAATTTTATTACGTTTGTGTCGAGAGTTTATTAGATCACTTGTCATCTTTCATACTTAAACAAACACTGACAGACTCTGAGCTACGCAAAGAAGAAACAACGAAAACTAACTATAGAATATAGCGGTGATATAGCAAAACACCAGTTTTGACAATTCAAGTCTATGAAACTCATTATTTGTTTACATAATTATAAGCATATGCTTATATTAACGTTGGTAGCAGACAGTCTATTTGTGCCAAGAGGCTTAAGCAGCCTACACTTGGAAATAAGCGATGCAACGTACGGCTCACTTGAATTTATTAGTACCTTAAATTTCATTTAAGTACATTGGCTCTGATGTAGTCGAGTACGTGTTATTTAGCGCTTAGTATTCTGTTCCCTCACGATCACGACTTGTTACTTGCCAAGTCAAGCGCATATTGAGTTAAAACTTATTGGGATGTTGCTTGAGAATTTTTATTAAAGTTGAACAGCACAATATGGACTACACAACACAGTGAACGCGTAAATTCTCACATTTTTCAAAGCACTCAATGTTTGGTACTTGTTGTTTGAAGTACATTGAGTTCTTTCTTTCTTTGGGAATAGCTTTCATGTCTGAAGCTCTACTTGTAAATTCTGTTAAGGATGAAGTCTGTTAAATTATATAAATCGCTATTTAAGGCTACAAGATGTTGAAACAGCCAGACATGCTTGATCTATGGCTTAAACTTTTCTTTACCTATATATATTTTATTGTTTCATCTTAACACGCGTTTGGTAACAGTAATATAGCCATTTTTATATGAGTTGAAACTCATTATATTTGGCAATATGTGGATGCTTCAAATACACCTCTAAATATTTCTAAAGCTAATTGGATAGTGTGATATTGTATGTTAACCACGTACTATTTAACCATAGGAGAGCCAAGTTTTGGCACGAATAGGTCTGCTCAACCGGCTGAGAGAATGAGGTTACTGGAGACTAAATAAGAGGGGTTTAATTCAAGGGGGGGGGGGATCTAGGAAAGCAATGCACTTGTCAGTCTTAAGTGACAGATGTCCTTGGGTGGCGGTTCTAATTAGTTAACATCATATGACCCGTCTACTCGTTTGACCTTTACATCATAAAAATCAAGATTGCGTCTAACTTTGCATGAAAATCCATTACTATATTTATGATCAGTTATTCATTTCATTTTATTAAAATAATAATTGTATCGATCTCGAAGCATTTATTTACCAAAAGTCTCTTCGTCCCCACACTACCAAAATAACAACAATGGAAATGAAACACAATAAGATGTATTGAAAGGATGGCAACACTGTTTCTCTAACCCAAATAACATAAAGTGGTGGGAAAGTTTTGGGACGAATTCCGAGAGGAAGGACATAAAACAGTACTTAAGGAATGAATCTCAATTGTTTGGACGTTGGCGCTGGCGACGGAGGCAGGAAAGCGAGGGGGGAACAATCGACTGACACTATATATCAATTCAAAGTATTATGAAGTCGAAAATAAATGATTACAAAGAATACAAATTGTGTTTTAACAAACTGAGAAATTGTTTTATTAAGTAATTAGGAGTATCATTCTTCCTGAAGAATGTTTAAATATAAAATAGGAAAAATCCCACTTAAAAGTTAAAAGAAATATTTTTGACATCAATAGTAGATGAAATTATAGAAGAATTGTACCCAACGCACTGTTTTGCTAAATTAATTAATGAATGAAAGTGAAAAATATCTAATTATTCACAGGCTAAGAATTAGATATCTGTATAGAGTATATAGGTATAGAATTAGAAGTGATCACTAAAATATACAGACGCCACAGAAGCTGCACTGAAAAAATATTAGTAGTTAAAAATTAAACAACAGAAAGTGCACCATGTTTTAGTTTCCTGAAACTAGCGAAACGGACTCAGTTTGCTGTTAAAGAAAAGTAAGCAAACTAGTGTAAATGATATTTTTGCAACATTATCAGTTTAAAGATAAAAACTGCTGAATATATAAATGCTGTTTTAGCGTTGGCTTGTCTTCTACAAGAAGTCTATTTGATATTTTCTAGATTCACCTTTGCGACGTCAACGGTGGCGTAGTACTTACGTAGACGCTGCCTCATGCCCTGAATGTAGTGGTTTTATACCCACATAGAACACCACTCTATGTGATCCACAAATCGTTGTTCCGAGTGGGCGCTTTCTGTGTTTGTTTCATGAGTCAAAATAATCCATTATTCTCTACACTTTTGTAACCGCCAGAATTGAAACTTCCCCTAATTAATATGAATTCAAAAGCATAAATAAATTTAAAATTAACACGTGTCTATGCAATGCAGAGACAAGAGCTAGCAAAAACATTTGTAAGTCGCCTTGTGTCACGTGTTGCGGATCGCTGATCACTGATCGAGTAAGCAGGATTTGAGGATTCTCCGTACATATTAAACATTAAAATAGACTGATAAAAGGCTATTATGATGATGATGAACATCTAGATTAGACTTTTCAGGAAAAAGTTAGCAACAATTTCTATAATGTACTCCATTTTCTTTAAATTCATAATTTGAATATAAGCATTTTCCTAAATACTTACGTGGTATATACGTTTGTGTATTTATGGTGTCTTATTGTTATGTCGTAGAGCACCAGTTGCCAGGGTACAAATTACTTTATAATTATCAAAATTACACTAATTAATCACCCGTAACCGGAGAGCTCGTATGAAAGGTCGGATGAACGAGGCGGCCTGTCGTCTACCGACCCACGACCCACGACCACGACACGACCGGTAAAGTCTGTGAGAACATGTATATTGTATATTTATATAAACGTTTCGCTTTGATATTGTGCTTTATAGTACAAGTTGAGCTGGGACCAATAGTCTGGGGTCCTCGGAACCAATTTTACAAGTCAATACTATCAAACTAGCTTTTCGTGAGGCTCCATTTTTATGAGGTTCACCTGTCACTTTACAAAAATTTTCGATTGTGGTGAGCGTAGGACCGAGATAACGTACCACACAATTTGTGTAAACCACTAAACGAACCAAATATTTTTCTACAAAATGTATGGTTTGATCCTTCCAATATATATCGATGATGAGGTCATGATGATGAGAAATGATACTAGCTGATTTTTCAATATTTGCTTAGTTAATAGTGATATAATGAAATAGACGCATTGTCCTACAAATTGCGTAGTACGTTCTTGGTCCTACGCTCAGAATTTTATTTTCTCTGCTAGGCCTGTTAGCTACCACAACCGAAAAATTTTGTTTTTAATTTTCATTTCGTACTGTTTTCGTACTTATGTCAAGGGCTCGCCGTTTCCTATAGGTAGTTTTACGTATTCCTAAATACTCCACATTTTTACTCCCGATTTTGCAAATCTGCAGAGATAACATAATGGATTTTTTTTTGTTATTCATTCTTTAAGAATTTCGGTCAAAATATTCAAATTTAGAGTAAATGATTATTAAAATTAAATAATTCAAAAGTAGCTTTCGTAGACTTTAATGTATTAAATCAAGATGTAAATAAGTTACTAGCGCGTTATTGCCTTCGAGATATGGTCTCGGAAGAATTGTTGCGAATAGCAACGCATCCATCCGAAAGGAATTTACCGTTCGTAAGCGCCTATCGGCCCTGTGCCTCCAAAGAATCATTGGATACTTTGGCCACGTTGCTGGGAGAGAAGGCGATAACCTAGAGAGACTGATGGTGACGGGTACGATACAGGGGCAAAGACCCAGTGGCCGTAGCCCGTTGCACTGCGTAGAGAACACACTGCTCAAGATAGAAACAGGTGACGAGCTATCACTTGCATAATCGCTCGAAATAGGGGTTAAGACTGTTTATAAATAAATAAGTAGTTTCTTTTTGTGGAATAGGGGGCAAATGAGCAGACGTATCCCCTGATGGTAAGCAATTACCGCCGCCCATGGACACCCGCAACACCAGAGGTGTCACAAGTGCGTTCCCGACCTTTGGGGGATGGGGAACGGGATGTGAGGAGGGGTTGGGGTATGGGCCTTCGGTATCCTCACTCACTTGGTGAAACATAGTGCAAGCGCTATTTCACACCGGTTTTCTGCGAGGCCGTGGTATCGCTCCCACGGTAAAAAATGCAGTTTGTCGCTTTTCTGCTACCACTTCTTATAATCACTTACAATACTTACAAATACACTTACAAGAAGAAAAAAATTTACATCACATCAAAGTCGATTACTAACACCGACTGTAAATTCTCAAAAAAAAAAAATGTCGAAGTTAAACCCACTTCTCCGCGAGAAATACCCTAGTCCTTGTTTAAAGTCACATTGACGATCCTTGACGGATCTTGATCTTAATTGAATCCAAGCAGATAATATAAAATAATTATAAAACTTAATTAAATTAATCAATTGCACTTGTACTGATTTATTTATGAGCAAACAATGTTAATTAAAATTGAGTGCTCCAATTCAACGACAAGTTTGGAGTAGGTCGGAGTTTTTAGGTCACCTCAAGGATTCCTATTGTTTTACTAATCAATTTTCGGATGAAATTCAAATCAAATTGACGAGTTTAAATATACCAAGACGAATAATGCGTTATTTTCAACAAAGCTGGAACTAAAAATTTTTATAATTTCATACTTAGATAAGTAACTACTTGACTGCCTCGTTGGTCTAGCGGTTGGCGTGAGCGACTGCTGATCATGAGGTCTCGGGTTCGATTCCCGGGTCGGACCAAATGTTTGTATGATCTACAAATATTTATTTCGGAGTTTGGGTGTGTTCTATCTATAATATGTATGTATTTACAAAAAAATATATATATGTAATTGTATCAGTTGTCTAGTATCCCATAACATAAGCTCTGCTTATCTTGAGACTAGATGGCGTTGTGTGTTTAGATGTCCAAAATATTTATTATAAAAAAAAAAAAATATAAAAAAATATTTATTATTATTTATTTATTTATAGTAAATAATTTGACATTGATATTTGTTAATTTTGGCATTTTATTATTATTATTTAATTATAGTTAGTTATTTGACATTGACATTCATTTAATTTTACCATAGCATCATTATCTTATTTTTTGTTATAATCCCTAATCTTATTTTAATTATGTTGATTACAATCAGTTATGAGAAACAGTGTACACCCTCAAGGTAGATTTTTCGAGGAACTAATTTATTTATTATTAAGCTCTCATATAAAATGTACCCAAAATTACACCAATAAATGAATTTTGAATTTTTTCCAACTGAAATAATGGCTTTTTTATTATGTACAGCCCTGCTAAAATGACTCTACTCGGCCTGATGGAAAGCATAAGCAGAATCCAAGAGTGGTGGCCACTCACACACATACTCATTGTAAAGGCAGACAATGCAACAATAAAGCATGGCAACCGACACTAAGGTGGGCTAGCGATGCTTCAGCATCATTGGGCCTCCGGTCTCGCACTCACCAACGAAACACGACAGCACTAACTCTGCCATTTAACGTTGATTTTCTGTGCGAGAGTAGTACCGCCCTAGTCGAGCCGGCCCGTTAGTGCTGAAATCAGCGTGGCTCTACTACCTTGGTCTTATTTAATTAACTTAAAAAATAATAATAACGGTAGTTATATAATCAAGCAGTTTCACAAATTAGACTAACTGAAGACCATTATTTTCTAGGAGATTGTTTCAACCAAAATGTTACTTCAAGAAATAAAGTTGGGCTTAGTTTATCCAGAAACCCATTTATCAAAGTTCCGAGTAATGCCGTTACAAGCCGGGAATCTGACTTGATCGGTTTTATTGTGGGTATTTCCGCGGTTAATATTTCAACGACTGTCTTCCAGTAGACACTTGGCCTTGAAATCTGGAGAATGTTTTTTAATAAAGTTCTGAGCGCTGAGGATCTGATTTTCTTAATATTTTTTTCTTTATTTTGTACAACTTTGAACTATACTTATGGCAATTTCTGTTTGTCAGTTTCTATTATAACATTTTTTTTACAAAACGAATTCTTCCGGTATTTCTGTAACTCTGCCCAACTTTTAAAGATTTCGTTTAATACATTACAGTTTACGTCAATCTTAATTTGATTGTTTCTATAATATTGATGCTTAATATTCTTACCCTGAACTATTTGTTTGCATGAACCAACAATATAAGCCGAAAGATACATTACTTACTAAATAGTTCAAACAACTATCAATAGGAAAAAACTCAACTTAATTTACTTAACGAAACTTTTACATAATCAGAAAGCAGTTTATTCATATAATAGTAAGAGAATCGCGAAGTCAGTTTTTGCTGAACAATTCTCGCAAATAGAATTAGTTGTGAGTGGTTGCGAGACGTGGAGTGGTTCCGCTAGAATTAATTATTGAATTGTACTACATCACTGACGACAGTTGAGCGCCTCCATTCCGCTCCTAATTTGTCAACGTTCCGATGTAACGCGGAATTTGGAGAAATGTAAGTAATCTTGATTATTTAAAATAGGGGATTGCTGTAAATTTTACACATTGCTGTTATACACATAGTTAATTTATTAGGCAATTTTGAGTTAGTAGGACTTGCTGTTGAATGTATCTTTATTTCTAACGCCAACTCAACTAATATTAAAACTGGAAATAATAAATCGCTTGCCAAAAACGAATTAATATTTAGTTTGGGACTAGATGACGTTATGTGTTAGATGACTGATTTTTTTTAAAAGACAACTCCCACGTTAGGAATACACATCATGTGTCGAGGGGGACCACTTAATCCACTAGGCCAAACGTGCAGTTTATTTATTTGGTGTATTCATGATATAAATTTGATGACCAGTGCTAATAAGCGAAAAGCTATTGATTAATTTGATTTACGATTGAATTTAAAAGTAGCAGCCGTAATCATTGCAGTCATGCTGAGTTCAACACGAACGAGCCGGCTCGTCGGGGGCGAAACTGTTGTCTCAGAGAAGAGAGTCATAAATAAAAAAACAATGTTTTCAGTTAATCTTACTTTTGCTGCTCCAGTTCTACCACGACTAGATAATAATTTTCCATTTAATTAGTACATTGTACAAAATTAATTGAGATTTAATAATAAACAAAGACAATGGCTTCATGTATTTAATTAAAAGCGTTAAATTACTCGACCCAGAGGGTGAGGGCTGCCCGAAGTCATTCCTTCAACAGCTAGTACACACTTTTGTCCTCTTAATTTTACTTAGTATTAATTGAGTTCATTCAGCTGGGGAATAATATTTACGCAGTACTTGTAAGTGGGGGCAAATTTGGGATGACCTTCAAATGATTGAGGTAAGTATTTTCTTGTAATTCACATTTTGATGGTAAAGTCCAGTTTTAACCGTTACCAAGTGTCACTAATGTTTTTAACCAAATATTAATCTATTTACTCATTATGATATAATTATGAAACATATTATATCGTATATAAATCATATCTTTTTCTTAAATAATGTTGTTAAATATTGGATTACAACAAGCTAGTTCCGCCTTCGAGAAAAATACATTTTGTGAGTAATTATAAACACCGATTACAACTGTAACCTCGCTGCACCTACCTTACTAGATTCCTACTTCCCCCAAAGGTTCGCTGGTAGAGAATGTTCATGGCATTAAGTCCGTCTATGTGCATACGTGCATTAAGTTATAAATAAAAAAAATACTTCAACAAAAAAAACTGTTAAAATTTCATAAATATTAGTTGAGTGATGTTCAAATGAGTGATGTGCGCGTTCAAACAATCAATGAAACTCTTAAGCTTTGTATATTAGCCTCCTGGTTATTCCGTAAGTTTAATAAAAATTGCGGTCCGAAAACCGTAAAAATGTGTGATAAAATATGAGTATCAGTTCAGTTCTTAAGATCAGAAAGAGTAAGAAATAAAGTAGGACGTAACTTTATAGCATTTATAATTGAACAGGATATACGTAAGCGTGAGTATGGTGCAAGTAGTACTTTCTGATAACTTGACGTTATTAAATTCGTTCGTTTCAATTAAACCAGCTAGTAGTTGGCGTTCCAGATATGTGAGCGGTAATACGATTAAAAGCATCCGAGAACTAAAGAGGTACTACATCTCAAGCTAAGGATTTTGAATCTAATTCCAATAACAAATATTTTAGTTCGTAAGTTAATAAGCTGTCAGATCTCAGCAGCAAACGAAGGGTCAATTACTATATCAGTGATGTGACAAGAATAGCTTATTTTGTTACCATATTTCAGTTAAACATATAGAAAACCTGTGGCTCCCAAAAACAAATAACATCTTTGTAAAATATAATATTTGAAAGACAACAGAATAATGCGAAATTCAATTAAAGTTAATGGTAGCTATCGTTATAGTGATGGTAAAAATAATTAGATTGCCGGACTATGTTACGCAAATATTTCTCGGGGCTCAATCTGATAGGAAAAAGTGTCATGTTGCTTCTTTAACCAATTCAAACAGAACCGTGATGTACTCTGCAATTTCACACAGGTAATACCTGTTTGATTCTCAGAAAAGTTTTTTCTTAGAATAGTACCAATTATAGCCAGATATACAAAGACTGCTAAAATAGCAAAACATTTAACCAATTATAGTGAATTATCCCGAAATAGCTCCGACTAATAAACGCCTACGTTTCAAAGCAACTATTATTAGCTTATAAGTTCCTGTTACTGTGACTTTTTCATTTGTAGTTTCCTACAACGAAGCTTGCGTTGGCAATTATTATATGATCTTTTATAGTTTTCACGAATACGTGGTTTCTTATTGAAAAACTTATTTACGCCCGGCCGAGAATAAATATATTCCATTTGGGATCCATTTTTAGAAAACGTATGAATTTCGATAGACAGTAGGTAATTATCATATTTTACTAGGCAAAGATTTTTATGGGTGGTAAGCAAACTGAAGCCAATATAATCGCTTTTAGACGGAAGAAAGAAAAAAGTATAAAACTAAAAAAAAATGCTATTATTATCAACCACTCAAAAACGTCCCACTGCTGGGCTCGACTCTCCTCTCAGAAGAGGGTTAAGGCCATCAGTCCCCACGCTGGCCAAGTATATATTATTTGGGGAAGGAACCAAAATTAATGTAACTTTATGGACCAATTAAGAGTTTGAATATATTTTTATTTGCATTCACAGTAAAGTCTTTCAAAAACTTCGATATTTATCAGTATATTATTAATATTTATTGCATGAAATGGTGATATATCTTTTAAGCGATTAAAAAACGTTTATACATAGTTTCAACTTGCCTTAATTTTTTTGTGGGTATCGCACACGATATCTTCACCATTAGTGAATAATGATTTTATATCCAATAACCATTGCTTCTTTAAATTAGTAAACTTGATACTGTTCAGTTTTATTAAAATATGAAACTAAGAGAGAGATCTGATAGAGTTAAAGAATAGAAATTCTAATTATTTTAATGGAGCAAATAAGTAAGTACCCACGTTACCTGGCGTTCGAAGATTCTAATCCTTCTCAGGCATCAGAACCTACGTTAATGGCAAACTACAGACATTTGAACAACTATAATCCAAAAGTAATTAAAAGATAGAATCGTTTCTCAACAAATCTCCATTCGCTAAATCCATACAGACTAACATTTTAATGGCTCTACCTCTTTCTGAACATTTACGTAGATGTAATCTAACGCCGTTGTTCATTACACCTGCACAAATAACTGAGATAAAATACAGAGGGTAATGTTCCGATAAGTCTCGCAGATAAACAAGCGCCATTAGCGTCGTTTAGCCGAGACATCGCTCATAATGCTTCGAAGGCTTCGCATTAATTCGCTACAGCCACTAGTTTGTAACCGAGACGAGAACTCAATTCGGTTGTGCGCTATTTTCACAGGAATGATTGACGGAACATGCAAGTTATAAGCGATTAACGATTTATTATACGAATTATTTTAATGTTTTTTTAAGTTTCTTAGAATTAAAAGAAAATCGCACGTTGCAATTATAAGAAAACTTAGAATTGACTACTACTAATTAGATTATAAACAAGTATTAGTTTTGGTTTATGACTGCCTCGTAGGTCTGGCGGTTTGCGTATGCGACTGCTAATCAAGAGGTCTTGGGATTAATGCCCGAGTCGGGCCACAGTAATGTATTGGGTTTTTCGAATATGAAATTCTTATTACCGCCAGCCCAGAGTATGGAAGGTTGTCGGTGAAATCACACAAGTCCGTGTCTCGGAGAGCACGTTAAGCCGTTGGTTACGGTTGCCATGAGCATCTATGGTAATCGTTATTGAGAAGTCAGTGTCCTCAAATATACTGAACTAGTTTCAACCTACGAATTCAGTTTCTACCTTTAGGGTTGCGGAGGTCCGATGCCAGTCACTCCGTGTTAAAACTGTTCTTCAGGCATAACTGGGTGGAACTAATAGCCGATCCCAAATAATCTTGGGATAAGGCTAGGAGAAACAAAACTAGTTTTGGTTTATCCTATTGGGAATCAGGGCAAACCGAGAAAAGTAAATGCAAAATGGCGAATGAAAATCTGAGTAAAAAATAAATAGAATGGAAAAACATGGTTTAAAGTTTGACTATTGCTCTTTCGAGCGTGATATATTATGTCTACTGTGTTTGCTGTGTCATAATAGAGTTTGGCCTATTACGTTCTTTTATTATTTTGGATGTGTGTTCGAATCACAATGGTATGTAGAGAAACTATGAGAGACTGCGCTACACTTTCGGACTTGTACCTATATTTTCCCGCTTTCCGCCTATGATTTAAACTGTACCTAACTCGACCAAAATATAGCCAGCCTGTATAATTTGTCTTTAGCAGCGACGATGTGGCACCGGCGTCGGCAAAGCGAACTGAGGTGTAGTAATTCTCAATAAAGCACATCACTACGTAGTCACGTCAACGGAGAATAAATCTCCCTACCTTTTGAATTTCGCTTCACGTCGTATATTTATCGCAAATGGGTCATTACGGTATCTGGTACTTTGCTACTATCTGCCAGTGAAACAGAGCTCTCCTTTCAAATATTGGCTATTTATTAGAGTATCGCGATTCGTTGATGTACTGAATTTGTAAAGGAACAATATTGCTTTACGATACTCTTGAACGTCATTGCTTTTAAATTATAAGGAGGGTTTTGTTTTCTCGGTGTTTTCTATTGTTATACAATTTTCAACTGATGATACTGCCTTTTTAAAACCTATACCTTTTGTGCTTAATGTATGTATTCGGTCCTTAAATTTTCAAATAATGGTTTTTTAATTTCGATTTGAGTGAATGACCAAAAACTTAAAAAGATACTGCTCCTTATTCTATGTAAAAATGCACTTGAATGTTGTTATAGGTTAGTCAGTATTCAATGGTCAACAAGAGCCATTTTGTGAAGATCCCATAAAGGGTTCGATTGTATTGAGATAACATAATCCAATAAAGAAATACACAATAGTAGTAACTACCAAGCCGACCCTAAAACCTCTTCAACTAAACTCTCTTGAGGAAATCATTACTGAAACCTGATTTACCAATCTCGGTGTCGTCCGTGCGTATGGATCGAATTGTCGTAAAATAAAATAAACGTGATAAACTCAGAATGAGTTAGTATTAAATGCGTCGTACTAATATGTCCTTACTTAAACTTTCTTCCTCGGCTTTCAATTTGTTATTTCTCTATTAGTTGTACAACTCTAGAACAAATTCAGAGAACTATTGTTTGTATGATGGTTTTAAAACAATTTCTACCACTGATTTCTAAGTATATTTATTTTAGTACAACATACTGTAAATACCATAGTTGACTGCCTCGTTGGCGCAATACGTGTAGCGGACATGACTGCTGTGCATGTGGTCTTTTCTCGGTTCTCGGGTCGGATCTGAATGTTATGAAATGTGCATGTGTGTTTGCTTTTTTTTATGTTTGGACCTGCCGCAATGGCTCTACACTGCCTGACGGAACTCATCACACAATCATACTGTGAATGCAGACAATACAACAATGCAGCATGGTTACCTACACCATGGTGGGCTAGTGATGCTTCTGCATCATTGGGCCTCCGGTCTCGCACTCACCAACGAAATACGACAGCACGAACGCTGTCATTTTAGGTTGATCTTCTGTGCGTGGGTAGTACCGCCCCGGTCGAGCCAGCCCGTTCGTGCTGAAATCAGCGTGGCTATACTACCTTGCGATGTGTGTGTATCCATTTACAAAATAAAGTATAAAGTATTCTATGAGTCTATCTAGCTTTCGTAGTAAAAGCTTTGCTTAGTCTGAAGATAAATGACGTTGTGTCAGATAAAAGAAACATAGTATCTATATTAGGGCGAAGGTTAACCGTTACTACCGATCCTGAATTGATATATTTATTGAAACAAATACTCACTAGATTAGGCATCACGTCAATTTAAAAATACTTACTGTTTTTTTAAATGAAATTAGTAGGTACATGTTTTCTAATGTGTCTCTCGTAAGGTCTTTTTCGTGTTTTGCTTCGAAACTGAAGATAAATGAGAATTTAATTAATTTATAAAAAGTACTAATGGTCCGCACTAAGGTCCGAATTAAAAATTAAATATATTTGTTTCAAACAGGCTCGGCTGAACACATTTAATTTCAATTAACATAGCCATTAGTAACCTCACTCTGCGCTCCCTCAGAGGCTGCGAGTGAGAAGGTAAGCGCGGCTAGGGATATACGCAACTTTGTTGAAATTCATAAAACATGATTTGTAAAAGAGAAACTCCTATTAAAGCTTACATAAAAACTTTTAAACGATTACATTAAATCATGAATAAGTTAGAAGGCTCTTTTGTTTGCGATTTCTACGCTAATTTGTAAACGTAAGTGCCACTTAGTACCTTACGAGCCACCATTGAATTTGTTATTACGTTTATGCTACTGATGATATCAATTCAAGTAGGTCATTTAACTTAAATTATTATCGTTAAGGATATGTAAATAATGGCTATACTTCCTTATACATACAGAGAGAGCCACGCTTCGGCATGCATGGGCCAGCTCGACCGGAGTGATACCACGGCCTCACAGAAAACCGGTGTGAAATAGCGTTTGCGTTGTATTTCACCGAGTGAGTGAGGATACCGGAGGCCCATAACCCCAACCCCTCCCCCCATTCCCCTTCAAATCCCAAGGCTGGCAACGCACTTGTGACGCCACTGGTGTTGCTGGTGTCCATGGGCGGCGGTAATCGCTTACCATCAGGCGAAACTTCTGCTCGTTTGTCGTGCCTATGTCATAAAAAAAAAACTTTTTATTTTACTGTCTAGTAAATATCATTCATTGTCATAATAAATTAATTAGGCTTGATGAGAATGTTGTTCCGTTCAAATATGTTTCTAAAAAAATACTATTAATAATATTCTATCTTCTCTTCGCCGTAAGAAAGTCATGCAAGAACAGCTTCGTAGTATTAAACCAATTTGTTTCAACTGAATTCCAAAATACTCTGTGTAGTTTTTGGCCTAAGTTTCTGTTACACGAATCATTTAATTTTGCAATATTTCCGAGACTGTCAAAAAATCATTTCTTTCCTAATGCTTTATAGGTATGATACCTTTTAGGTTGCAACATCAAAGAACATAGCAGCATGCAATTTTTCTTTGAAATTTTCGATGTTAAAGCGTAGGATGTCATGCACCCGATGTACAGGCTGCCTCGTGAAAATGGCATAAATCCGATGTATAAATGCTAAATTCTGGAATATCTCCGCGTAGAATTCTTACACTAGATTTATAAATAACATATTTTGTGTCATCAAAATTCGTTGTGGACCGTCTAACTGTAGGTTCTTTTAGTATTAAAAGTGACAACTACTTAGCAATAATGAAACTGACATTGTTTAATGTAATTGTAATTAATGTTTAATCAAGAAATAATTAAAAGAGAAATAAATGGTAGTCAATAAGTGAAAACCACGTTAAAACCATAGTCAAATTTTGCATCATAATTCTTAAACGTGCCAAAAGCACCTGAAGTTATTATTTAACACGAATATAAATCTTAATTGATGAAATATAGTGTTATTACTGTGTTGTCTCATTACCAGTATATTTAGCACGTGGGGCCACATGGGAGCAACACCTCGGCGTAATTTAACGTTTGAGGGAACGTAATAGATGCTTGAGACAAAGTGTTTCATGTGGCTAATAATAATTGATGGAACTGATTCAAGGTAAAGTTACATCCCATTTAATGAAACTAGAACCATTTCATTTAAAAAATACTAATTATGTTTGTTCCCAAAATAATTTTGTTCGATTTTTCATGGACGTACATGCAGATATCCCGGTTTTCTTTAATGCGATATATTAAACGTGCGATAAGTACATGACCAGTTGGCATATGGGACTTTTTTATTTCCCCGCGAATTGGTATACCTAAGATATTTATTAATCAGCTTGATAGAATATTTTATTTGTTCTGTTATTAACTTTTGATTTCTTAATATGCGATCGCTTGCCTACTGTTTGGCTTATGTGATTGCTTCTTATTTTGTGTTAGAAACACGAAATAAGGAGTAAAACTCAGAAAATGACAAACTTCTATGTACTTATTATAGTACCTCCTTACAACAACAAAAACCGCGGGTGAAGACATGGAGTTTCTATCTAGTCTAAAAAAAATAGCCTAAGTTACTCTTCGTATCATAAGCTATCGGCCAGTGAAAGTCCCGTCAAAATTTTATTTCAAACTCAATTCCAATGAAGCAAATTGGTGAATAAAATATTGCATAGGAAAGGTAGTTATTTGTCACTATTTTTTTTTTTACAAAACAAGTTCAAAAATACCCTTTTTATATAGTAACTAGCCGACCCACGCTACCTCGTTTGCGTCTCCTATTGCCGGTAGCGTGATAATTTTACCCCGGTTTTGTATCATTCTTCATTGGTGCTCCGCTCCTGTAGGTCTTAGCGTGATGATAAATAGCCTATAGCCTTCCTTGATAAATGGGCTATCTAACACTGAAATAATTTATCAAATCGGAACAGTAGTTCCTGAGATTAGCGCGTTCAAACAAACAAACTCTTCAGCTTTATATATTAGTATAGATTAATATAGATAAATAGAAACCACACCTTAGTCAAAATATATTTATTTTTTTAGGTACCCAAAGGATAAAAGGGGCCCTATTACTAAAACCTGACTGTCCGTTTATCACCAGGCTGTATCTCATAATCCGTGATAATTAGAAAGTAATTTTTTTCACAGATGATGTATTTCTGTTGTCGCTACAACAACAAATAGCAGAAAAAAACAAGGGGACTCCCACACAACAAACGTGATTTTTTTGCCGTTTTTGTAAATAATGGTACGGAACCCTTCGTTCGCGAGTCCGACTCACAGTTGGCCGGTATTATTCTTATGAGTCCTGATTTCTTGGTTAACTGGCATTAATAATTTGACCAGTGTGTGAAATTAATCGCTTCTACAGATCACGGTTTAATTACTGACACGGTCATGAGAATTAAAGAAGTATATTTTATTTATACATAAAATAATTAAATGCTGACGAGGCTTCCGGCTTTTTGCTTTACTTGTTTAATTAATGAAAAAATAAAACCTCTCTCGCTAATAAGATTTTTGTTAGCGGAATTCCCTAGGCAACGTGGAAAATGTAATGTTTGCAGATAATCAAAGTTAATAAGCTTGATTAGATTTGCCCCTATATACAACACGCTATCTAACTAATATATTTGGTCAAAAAGAGATATAATAATAATCACTTTATTGTACACCAGATTGGTGACAAAGGTAACACAAAACTAGGACGTACAATTGGCGACCTTATCGCCCTAAGGCAATCTTTTACAGGCCACTATAAAAACTATAAAACTTAAAGGTAGGAAAAAGCGACGGAACTAGGGTGCTACAAGTCACAGATGCGCAATGGACTGAGACGGCACTGACTTGAAGAGGTCGAGTCGAATACGAGAAAGTAGTCTTCGTCGGGTGGTCTCTCTAATTACAGGACGTATCCTGTAAAGGCCACTCGACTAAGTACATTAACTTAGGTGTACATGTACTTCTCGTGACAGGATATAACCTAGAAAGGTAAGATAGTGTAACAGTCTCTATTACTGTTAGATTTCATGAAGCTCGTTGAGTGTAAATATTAGTGAACTGAAAAACCTTCACACATTCACCTTAACTGATCATGGTACAGAATCATTTTCATGTAGTGTATTAATTTAAAAGGGTTCTTCTATCGCATTCCGTCATTTGTTAAAAATATTAATGCATTTTGAAATAAAATGTAATTACAAAAAGTATATTATAAAGAAAGATATAAATCATTGATTTGCAATATCTATACATTACAGTAAGCCCCTACAATGCTTGTGTTTGGAGGTGATTTCTAGGTTCTTCATAATGATTTACATTTTAGTGTATTGCATTTTATGAGATCAGTGACGCTGATCCGTCTGAATGTCGACCTATTCGACTTACTCAATTTTAAGGTATATTAAGATAAGAGACATCTACCGAATCTCGACACTCATAAATAAATACTCCAAATACAATGAGTCTCCCGAAAAATTCGATACACGTGTATGCTTTGAACTCAGTAAACGAGGGCTGCGTTATGTATTCTATTATCTTCACATGAGATATGAAATATTTTTGTTGAACAATACGACGTCAATAATTTACATGATAACGTCCCACAGAACTGTTATAAATAATATTTCTCTTCCACGCACCAGAATCACTATTATTAGATAGATTCACTCGACTGCCACTACTATAAACTGTTTTCGAGTACCACATTATGTTTTCCTCCGCGAATTTTACTATCGTGCGACTTTTGTCAGCGAAAGTTGTAGTTGTAGCTGATCTGCTCTCTTAGCCAAGATGCAAGTATTTGGCGTCGATTCTCTTGCTTTAATCGCTAACGCTTATATTCTCTTGCATTTAAATAAGTATTGTAAAAGTAGCAGTAATATATAATAGCATGTATGATGCTATTGCTATTGTATTACTGCCTCGTTGGTCTTGCGGTTGGCCTGTGTGACTGCTGAACTGGGTTCGATTCCCGGGTCGGACCAAATGTTTGGGTGATTTACAAATATTTGTTTTGGAGTTTGGGTGTTTTATATGTATAATATGTATTTACAAAAAAAAGTAAATATGTATTTATATCAGTTGTCTAGTACCCATAACACAAGCACTGCTTAGCTTGGGACTAGATGGCGCTGTGTGTTAGATGTCCGAAGTATTTATTATTATTATATAGCAATTTCTACTATAAAAACAGTATCTTGTAATTTTTTGAATTAAATAAACATTTCACAAAGCGTTCAAAATAATAATTATACTTATGTGAATTATACTATTAATAGTTACAGGCATATAATTTGCTGATTTTTATATTTTTTTATTAAACACATTAACGATTCTTGTTCAAAGTGATTACTGCTTTCCAGTTTAAAACATGTGCAGACTTATAATTTATACTTTATACTTATAATTTCAAGGTAGTAGAGCCACGCTGATTCCAGCACGAACGGGCCGGCTCGACCGGGGCGGTACTACCCTCGCACAGAAAATCAACGTAAAATGACAGCGATAATGCTGTCGTGTTTCGTTGGTGAGTGCGAGACCGGAGGCCCAATGATGCAGAAGCATCACAAGCCCGCCGTGGTGTGGGTCACCATATTGCATTGTTTGAATTCGCAGTATGGTGACCACCACTCTTGGATTCTGCTTATGCTTTCCATCAGGCAGAGTAGAGTCATTTTGGCATGGCTAAACATAAAAATTAGAAAAAAAAAAAAAAAAACTAATGTTCAATAAGAATTTAGCCTAAGTGAATTGAGTAAACCATACGTAAAGAATGTTCATAAAAAAATGTCTTATTTTTAAGTCCCTCAGCCAAAAAAGAGGTTTTGAGGTGGCTTGTAACTTTTTAATTACAAGTGAAACAATGGGTTGAGAAATGAATGGGTGTGGGGCGGAACTCGGTGGTATATTATTTGCCCCCGTGGACGAGTTTGCTAGTGGGACCATGCAGCTGCAATAGGGAAATTGGAACACTAGCTTCGCTTTCAATCTGTACCCAAATTGGTTGTTCCTAAACGTATGCACACGTGTATGTCACATTTACCGCTGTTCACTTTTCAGTCACCCCTAATAGAAACATACAAAGCTAAAGATTTTCATATAGAAAAATAAGTTTACTGCCTATAAACTTCTGAGGGATTAGTAATTTGTCAGTTTACTATGTCTTTCATTTTATGTTTCATCAAAAAGTCTACTGTTACACTGTGGCACTTAAAAAGAAGGAAGTTCTTAATTCAAGTGAATATTTGCTTGAAAGTATGCTACCCGATAACTTTGTCGTTTGAATGTTAATTTATATTTATTGAAATTCCTTTATTCAATGTTGTTTCCGCTTAAGGTTCAAAAAATGTTTCAGCTTAGAGATAAATAAAGGAAAAAAATTACGCGCATTGTGATCGGTTATACTTTTTTAAAGTTAATATTTCTTTCAGTAACGAAATAACATATTTAAGTAATAAAGGTGAAACCTATTGTCGTTGACCAGGTACGTCACATACAGTACACCGTCCCAAACCATGAGTAAACATTTCTTTCTACATACAGTTATATTTCTTAGTACAAAGATAAATTAACCTAGATAAAAACAAATGATCATGCTTATCAGATAATATTGTTATCTTTGATAGGAATCGAAACCACAGCCTCCGGCTTATCGGTCAAGATTGCTAATCAACGGACCGAATACTCATACTTGTGATTCTTTAATAATAGAATGTTGTATTAGGGAGGAATATAGGTAATTAGAGTCAACATATATCCACATACATATATCCGAGAATATATCGTTGTAATGCCAGTATCATTGTAATAAATTAATCACTTGTAATCAGGAGCCTAATAGAGCAAAAACTTGACTTAGTAGCAACTAGTGGGCTGTGATTACGGAAATTTCTTTGGCGAATAGTTATTTGCCCAGCGGCACTCGTTCCTAAGTTATTTTCTAATCTTTGGTGTTTGCACAGTCTCACGGGAAATACGGTAAGGTTTTCCTTTAAATGACTACCTGGCTTGACAAATATACCTACTTGTCTAAACATTGATTTTTTATATGAGAATGATAGTTTCCCGAGGTTGATTTTATGAGCTATAAACATGCTAAGAACATAAAATGAACATTTTTATTTCAAAATGATGTATTCATAATATCATAATATTTTCATAAAAAGTTAGAAATTAGATTTTAACATTACTGGTTTTTTATCTTTTATACTCTCTTGTAGCTACTGATCGACACACAGTATTTTGTCTTTATAATGCTTCTGAATCGGCATTTTACGAAGTCCAATGTCGCAGATCTTACAATCGATATATAGCTATCGATATATCACTAGCAGTTTGAAAGAAATTTCTTGAGTTCTGTTGAGCTATCCTAGAATTAAGTAGATGATTGGTATCACAAACATCTTGAATGCAATGACAACGTTGAAATAAATCAGCACGTGGAACTCAAATTCGGAACTGATATTACCACCGAGTGTGCTTAGGATTAATATTATTATTTAACACAGCAACTATTACATGTTAAACGCTAGTCAAATGGGAGAAGCAGCATTCCTAACTATATTTATCGAACGCACTGGACTTAAATCGACAATGATCACCAACTAAGCACGCAACAGTCAAAAAAAACAGGCTAAATACAAAGTTTAAACGTATAGTTAAACGTAACAGAATAACAAAAACGAGGCGATCTTTGAAGGCTGCTGATAGTAGTGTAAATTAAGTAACTCGTGAATTGTATCGTCGAGCTATTAATAGTTCATGGAAAGCGTTCGGTAACGCTGACGTGAGTTCCAAGATTTTTGTTTACCCAAAAAGTGCTCAACGCGTTTTAAGAAGTTTCGACTTCAATAACTGTATCTTCACTCTATTTTGCTGCCCATAATTTTTACTTCGTCACTTTGTCACAGCCTTCAATCGCTCCCAATCGGCCATTACATGGAATTACAACGAGATCTAACAATATATTCTCTACGGCGTTACAAGTATTGCTTGATACTTTGCCATATATAAATTATTTTTATATTATTTAAGCACTCGTTTTCGTAATTGGATAGCGTTATGTAAGAATAGCAACATTCATAATGTTCCCTGGATAGAATTTGAGAAAACGAGTGTCAATGATTTTAAAATAAAAATTATAGCTGTGTGCTGATTATTTATGTTACATGTTTGATATTTTTACTTGAAAGTAAGCTGTATGTGTAGTCTCGACTAATTAAAAAAAATATTACAATACATAATTTACATTAAAATATATAGCCACATTTCCGCCTAATTCGTTAATGTATTTTAGCTATATTCCGACTGCTTAAATTAACCAAAAACTACTATACAACATTATAGTCGTTTGGTCCTTTAATACGGTTTGTTTTGGGAGAAATAAAATGCAGTAAAAGATTAAATCCAAATAGTTTTTGTTTAAGAGCTACGATGCCAAAAATGTAAGAGTGAGACAGACGGGCCTACCCGCCCTGCCGTCCCCAAGAATGGAGCTACAGAATGGGATACTGCACGTTTCAAAAGAGGAAAAGTGACTTCGAATCCAGTAACTTGGAGAATTTCAGGTATTATGTTACTTATGTATGGAAGTATAGAATTTTGTGTACACAAAAGAAGACCGGTACATCATATTGCTTGATATTTTTAAAATTTTTGTAACATAAAGATTTGTGTTTATTTAACTACTTATTTTGAATGTTAGACTCGATAATATTTTGAGTATTTAACGTAGGTGTGCAATGAATTATCCGTCCGCAGTATTGAGTGTTGTTTATCATCATACTTTTTAAGAATATCTTTTTCAGCTCTTATCATGTCCATCATACACTGTCTTTAATAATAGTATAATTAAGTAAGGTTTTTTAGTTAAAGTAAGTAACGATTTCTAGTCAGTTTGTTCGATACCAAAATGCCTATTTGTTATTTATGAGTAAAATAGTATACTCTAAGTTAGATGAAATGGCAACACCAGGGTTTATCATGTTGACAGTTGAAATGACATCTTTTTGTTGGAACTCTCGGAAGACGGGTTGAAAAAGTGTAATATCACCGTACGGACGGTGTCTTGTTGAAGATTTTTGGCACGGCTTAAGTTTGTGGTGCCTGCAGAGGGCCTGATAGCTTTGTGGTGCCTCCCGAGGGTCTGTTATTGTAAAAGTAAAGTGACCGTGAACTTTGGTCTTGGATGGTCACGTTGTTTAATCGGTAATTGATTGTGAATTGAAGCTTCAGTGTGAATAGTTCGCCCACTAGTTGATGAGCTTTGATTGATAAACTTAATGTAATGATCAGGTGGCGAGGCCGCAATTGGGTGTAGTAAGATTCGGGAATCCGCCCCGACCTCGTAGGGGTGTAATTGTATTTGTGAATTGATGGTGGTGTGTGATATGATCTGCGAGATTCAACAAGGAGCGCACCTCTCCGCAGCGAAGAATTAAGAAATCTCCATTGACCCATTCGTTTTAGTGGAGAATTCTTAATTCTTCGAGAGATTCTTCTATAGAGTTTCTTTATATTATTTTGAACAAGATGAATCACCTCAAGTTGATCTCCATGCACTAGTGACCCGTCTTCAATTGTCTAGCTTATATCTATGGGCCGTATGGACTAGTAACAAGGGTCCCTCCCACTCAAGGGGGACTGGTTAACAGACTAAACACAGTTAACTTTCATTAATATTTCAAATATAGTTCAGAACTTTAATATATGAGGCCACATTTACATGGGTTCTGGTAAAACAAATCATATTTATTTTATCTTGAGATGTTTTTGTAAGAAGTAAGAAAATAATTGAGTTTCTTATTCTTATAATTTCAGAGCAAATATTTTGCTCAAACATAATATTTTTGTTGAAAGTTGTGTGAATAATTAGTTAGAGGATACAGAAAGTCAATAACAAAAGTTGGTACTCGATAAACATAGCAACCCATTACCAATTCCTTATACCTACAATAATTTGAATAAAAGGTACAACTCTTCTCCTGGGCCACTTAAGTTAGAATCAGTACATTATAGTCGTTAAAATATTTTAGTTATGAGTAAGTTCGTTAAAGGGGAACAAAATATGTCAAACATATGAAGGTAAGTACTTTTCAACACGACAGCTGTTTTATTTTAAACAATTACTCAATTAGCAAACATATTATATTAAAAGCAATATGAATATAATTTACAACAGAAAAATGTGAGTGTAATATTATTAAAACTAGAAATATTCAAAGCTATTTTACAATCCCCTCTAAATAAGATCGGATCGATTTGCTACACTATGTTCTCTTTTATAAAATCGTGATCTCGGTAGATTAGTTCTCATGAATATCTATTATAAAACAAGAAAAAGTTTATAAAGCTATAATCCATTACATGCAAACTTTTGATGCCTTTTATATAAGCTATATCAACCGGATCATTATTTCAAATCTATTTACATCTCATTCATTGAAATCGATTCAGTACTTTAGATAGTGCGATGGAATATGTAACTTACAAAGACTGCCAAAACTATTATACCTTATTTTGGCTTTAGCGTAGTCGGTTAAAGGAGAACTGATAAATTGCAAATTATTAATTAAATATTCTTCTTATTTCCTCTTTTTTCACACTTACAAATCTTAAATTAATTTTACGATAATACCTTTTAAACACGATATAAATTGACATCAAATATTTGATTGAAGAGAAAAGTAATTTGAATCATTAGGCTTGATGCAGAGGTACTTAAAAGTATCGTGTTTTAAGAGCTTTGACAATGAAGGGAGAGAGTTTTTGATGTCGGAATTTTGTCACAATATTGATACAGCGATGGAGGGTACTTACCTGAGTATTCATTCGAATAAAAGTGTCAAATGCTACCCTTTATGGTAAAATAACACAGCAATTAGTTCCACAGTTTAGGCATACTTCAACTGCTGTGCCTTCATCGTTGTGCTGGTGGAAAGTCTAGTGTCGGTATTTAGAAAGGAATTATGTGACAGCTCTACCATTATGTTCATTACTTAGTAACGCTTTTGCGCGCGGCTCCACCCGCTTGTTTGTCGATAATCGCAGCAAAGAGTAGCCTGTGTCCTTCTTTAAGATTTAAAGTATCTTCATGCCAAATTTCATTAAAATCGGTGAAAGAAGGTCAGACAGAGTTACTTTTGCATTTATAATATAGGTATGGCTTATGACATTTAAGATGCTATAGATACTATTTTAAGATAGCAATAAATGAAAGTGTCTACTATGATTAGATTCCGTCTCCTAAACTAGAAATTATTGCCTTAAGGGACAATTAAAAGTTCGTACAACACATACCTTTACAAATTATATTCATAGTTCTTGCGTACAATTTAGACTTCAAACAATTCATAACATCAAGTAAAATTATAGTGTGTACTTATAAATATATAACAAACTAGCTAACTAACTAACGTCGTTTTGCCATAAAAAAAATTTAAGGATGGGTGACCCTTACCATTTAGGGGGATGAAAAATAGATGTTGGCCGATTCTCATAGATACCGGATAAGCACAAAAAATTTCATCAAAATCGGTCAAGCCGTTTCGGAGGAGTATGGCAACGAAAACTGTGACACGAGAATTTTATATAGTCACTAACTGCCCCGGCAAACGTCGTTTTGCCATAAAATATTTTTAAGGATGGGTGACCCTTACCATTTAGGGGGATGAAAAATAGATGTTGTTTGATTCTCAGACCTACTCAATATGCTCACAAAATTTCATGAGAATCGGTCAAGCCGTTTCGGAGGAGTTTGGCAACTAAAACTGTAACACGAGAATTTTATATATTAGAAGATATAAAGGTATATTCTGTTTTCACTGACAAATGTTTTTATGTGTAAAAATTTAATCAGGAAAATTCCTCACTTCTACTACATATATTTTACTAAGTTAGCATTTAATTTGTTTCAGATAAGCTCGAGATTTCTTCTCCTACACAAGATTGAATAAGGTATGCTATAATACCTGTGACTATACACTGTCTTAATTTCATCTCTGTCAACTGACTGTTGACGTGATTTGTAACAGTTGAGTTGACTGCTTTAGCGGCGCAGTGGCAACTTAAATATGGTAGAATAATATAATTATATAGATGTAATCAAAATATTAATTCGATTGAATACCAAAAATCGTTAATGAAATTCCGATACTAATTTTACAACGCGATTTCATAAGCAACAAGGCTGTCTAAATAAAGGTAGCTAATAGACTATCTTCATTTTATAGAAATGAAATAAGTAGGAATTTTGACATTGAGATCAATGTTCGTAATATTTTGAATCATATTATTCTCTTAACAAGAAAAACATGAACAGAAAAACATTCTTATTTCCAACCAAATGAAACATTCTTCGACAACACAGTCATCCTGAAATTTGACCACAGCTCTCGGCAAAAATCTGTATACTCAGAATTTCTTTGTGTAAAAACTCTTTTAAATAAACGAGGTAGTATTTTATGCAACACCACATATAATTTTACTACGTGTATAAGTGTTATACACAATAATGCCGTAAAATATACACAGTATATTTATCCTATATACCTTTAACACGTAACATCGAGATCGATTTAATGCACGATGTTGAGGATCCAATAATAACCTAAAATCAAGTACCGTTCCATAAATATTCCTTTAAAAAATCCAATACATATATTACACATGCCGTTGCACTTCAATCTAAACTTTGATTTTCGAAACCTAAAGTTGTACAGAGCTAAACAGACAATTAATTCCTTCGAATAACCTTTCATTTCTTAATTTAGGTGTCTTTTCTCCATTTTGTATTCTAGAACATAGATAGCTTCTAGTTTAAGAAATCTTAGATGTATATCAGCTAGGTATTAGACTCTCTCATCGGAAATATTTTAGTGAAAATTTCCGCAGAAAACATCGTTAGGATATCCTTAGTATGGGGCGGCTTTTTACGACAGTGCTTGTGTCCCAAACAGAAAGGTCAAGGGTATGGAGGTAAGCCATTAAACTACGACACTTTGACCTTTGTACTTCAACTTACAATGTCTAATATGGGAAACGTATTTTACCGAAAGATAATTTTATGTTTATCCGGAATAGGATGTTTGAGTGAAGGTCATGCCAACATTATGGCCTCATCATCATTCATAGCAATAATGCCATTTGTGTGTAAGATGTATTAAGTTAGTTGTATTATTTCAAACGAAATCTGTTTTATTTTTTAAAGGTGTTGAAGTCAAATGAAATGCTATCCACACTTGATCCTGTATATTTTACACGCTTTAAAATATAAATTCACATTGCAAATATCTTATAAAACTATACAATATACTTTACTTCAGCTTTCTCTTATCCGTGTAAGAAAAAAGTAATAACTCAAACATTTTCTTTCCTCGTGTCCTTGTTACATTTTGATAAAAAAATTCCAAAGGCATCCTTATAATATTCAAGGGTTATGCTGAGTTTACGGCTTGCACTCTTACCTTTTGCGTGTAAGTCTATTCAGGCTCGTTTTGCTTAGAAATGTATGTTTACTTCATATGCCTCATGGTTTAACATGTAAATATATACTAGAAACTGTTCAGCATAACAAGTTTCTGATACCTACTTGAGTACAGCTGTTTAGAACTAGTTTGTTGTTTTAAACCAGCACGTGTCTATTTACATTGGGAAGTTTTCGGCTAATTGCTACCGTATTTCGGCAAATTCTAGTAAAGCCTTCTGTCTACAACTACAGATTTATATGTGTCCATTTCTAGAAACTTATTTACACTACAAATGTTTGAAGGCAAACGTAAGTTGTCATTTTGAACATGCAGACGAAATAGTTCTATTGAATAGAAAACATTAGGTCAAATACAGAAAAATAAATGGTAGGTATGTGTAGTATGTATTCTTTAACAAGATTACTTGACAGTTTCTTAATTTCTTTTTAAGTAATGTCTAGACCTACACTATAGTATAAAGTTTTTCCATTATCTGTCTTCAATTGTCTCAATGCCCTTCGCCACTCATGTGTTACTAACCCTTTAAAAGTAGATTTCCCGAAGGACTATCTAAAAAGGTCATTGTAACAAAAAGTCTTAGGAGTTTCCATAAAGTAAATACTGTCAATCAACCAAACCATAACAATAAGAGTTTTAAGGAGCTTTAACAATAATTACTGTGTCTGTGATTATAGTGTCGTAATCTACAGATTTGAAAGGTTGTTACTAATATAAATTGAGTATTATTCAAGGCTAAAAATTCATTTTAGCCTCAGCATGTTACTACAATTTGTAACTGTCTCGAAAAATACGATATATGTATAGGTACAAGTTGTAAATCATTGTAGTTAAAACAAAACAGTTCTTGTTTGCCTGGAGATCGATGTTTTAATGTTGCGATTAAGATTTATTGGTCGTCTGTCAGTGCGCGCGTATGTGGGTATTCTGATGTACACCAACCGTATTATGTACACACCAATAACTGGCGAACTGATGTAAACTTTCAATTTGATTGTAAGGAATTTCTTTTCCCATATTAAATATTTTTACAGTAATATTATTATGTGTAAAACCACCCAATAGTGTGAAGTATGGAACTACTGTAGATATATTATGGTCGCAATTTATGATTACATGGTCAATCAGGAAACGTTAGCAAACTTTACAATAATAAACATATGTCGGAGACAGTGGAGATCGAAGCGGTTTTAAAGAAATGGTGACGTCAGCTTCGCCGACGTCACTTGCATATTTTGTCAAGTGGCAGTCATGATTTAAAGCAATAGAAATCGCTCTTAATCAATTAATTATTACACACGGTAGGTAGGGTTTATTTGCGCAACCAACGACAATATAGAATTCCAATAGTTTATTGAATTAATGAAGCTACAGTTAAAATCATAGATCGGCACAACATTGTCAAAGTGAATTAGGTGAGAACACCAAAATCCACTGAACGTCCGTGTCGGCCTATAACCTTCAGTTTCCAAATGCGTAGGGCCTTATAAGAAGAAACTGGCAAAGAAACTCATGGCCACTCTTTTGAAAGTTACATCTTAACTTATTATTTACAAACTATTAATAGTCAATTATAATAATTAAGAAGACTATGTACTTAGCTTATTTACAGTTTGTCCTTCCTCGTACAATGCCCGTACTAAACTGATCTGTTGATTCTATTTTTCTTCAATACGAAACGGTGGGTTGTTAGTTTAAGAGCCAATAGGTTAGTACCCCCCGCAACTCGTGCGGCCGCTCTCCTTTATACCGGCTGCTCGCTTTAACTAGTAGTGTGGTGACACCTACCACTGTATTGGGTGTTACCCGCACACATTTTAGTAACATTTAATTTAATATTGCTTACAGAATCGACTAAAACTAAACCAACATTATTAAATCAAGCTGTAAATAAACTAAGACGTAATAATCACATCGTTAACAAAAATCAGTGCACCTTCTTTTACATAAACCGTCCACAAATTGCCATGTTTCCCGACGCACAGTTTGACGTTTAGAATAATCGATTGAAATAAATACTAATCCAAATTAAACTTAAAAAAACTACTCGTTCTCCGACACATACAATCAGATATCTACTTCTAGATAAAACAAATCGATCAAAAACGTGCTTCGATCTTTATGCTGTTATTAAAGTGGTCATCATCAGATTAAACGTTTATATAGCAAATATTCAATCTAATATCTTTATACATTGAAAGGTATTAGATAGGATATTAATATTATTTTGTGGCTTTGTCTGTCGGTGACAGAAGCCTCCGTCAGTGTTAAAGGAAACAGATTAATTCACCATCCAAAACAAAGGCTTCAAGACCTCAACTAAACGCCTTAAACATGTCTGCGATGTTCTAAAGACTTGGCTCTAAAGTATTATATTCTAGAATATTCAATTAGACGACTGGCAAGTCATCGTTTCGTTCGTAATTAGTGAGCGGACCCATTTGATAGCCATTTCGGGGATCAAGAGATGGGAACGTTTAATGGTCATTAATCAAAATACAATGTGCTTGTCATTGTTTGTATTTGGTAACTAGTATAGAAGAGATGTAGTATACATTGAATAACTTAACTATGTTGAGAAAATAGGGTTCATGCAGTAACTAAATCTGTTTAATATGAACTGTACGGATGGCGTTGTGACTTAAGCAATCACCACAGAGTTTTCTACAGCGCTGAGTACTGTTCTAATACCAAGTGGAACATCACTTTGTATGATTCAGAAATTCTGAGTTGTACTCAGTCTGGGTGTTTGTGTCCGTTTCATGTACGTATGTAAGATCCTTGCGACACTGGATTTATTCATAGAGTGGTATTGTCTTATTATGTGCGCTTACAAGTTATCAACCGTTTGGCCGTGGATTAACTAAGCATAGTCACCTCACTTCGTCAAATTAAAGATTTATGTTATAAATAATTTAGCAAAACAAAACATTGGAAATTGAGTAAATTATGCTCGAACTTCGACTATATTTCACTTAATTTCGAGTCAAGTTCGATGTAGACATCACCGATTTACTTAAAGGGAACCAGTTTGGAACTAATACAAAGCTATTCGAACTATCATTAAGAAAATATTAACTCAAAACATCTCAAATATGGCTGTTGATCCTAAAATAAGCATAACGTTGACACTAAAGATGTACGCGTTATCAAAACAGATCTCTAATTCAAATAGCATAACATGCCGACAGATTAATCTGTAAATATTTAAGTACAACGTACCTCAATCTCTTGAGTAAATCAAATGTACACAGCGTAGTCCTATATCTGTATCTTATGTTTCATTATTTATTTATGTATTATATTTGAGTTATAATGTGTTTGTGGATTAATTCAAATAAAATGTCAGGTTGTACTAAGATATATATTAATATATTTAATACAACTCTATAAATCATATTTCTTATATATATTGTTGTATGATAGTTACGTATTTCGAGCATTTTAAACTAGTTTTGCGTTCCATTGGAAATCTCTATAAAGATCATCCCAAGCCATATAAAACATTAAAATCTCTTAAACGATTGTGTAATTAAACGGTTTTCTTATTATTAATATTCTCTTTATTACAATTATAAATACTTATTAATTACATTTTTAAATATAAATATAAAAACAAATACATTTAAAAATATCAAAAATAGTAGACCACCGACTTCGAGTACAGGGACCAAGAAACCGGGCTCCAAAGACAGGAACCTCCTCACTATACGTGCCGTGTCCAGGAAGACTGCCTTCTTCATCAGACCCTTGACCCAGCCCTCTAACGTGAGCCTCTTAAGGTGTTGGTCGAGGCTCACTGATGAGGTACTTCTCATCAGTGTTCTACTATTCAAGCCCTTTCATTTGATACCCATATAGTAGTAGTTTTTGTAGCGGCGGCCATATTTGATTTCAATTTTTCATGACGAACTGTGTCCTACTATTACTACCAGACCATTTGGTATCGAACAAAGCTTTTGAAATAAGTTAGTAGTCATTGTAATTACACAGTCATATTCAGCTTCCCCTTACCTTAAATAGAAAACTACTCACGACTGTCACCTTAAAGGTAAAGAAACGTATTGAAAATTGTTATATTCTGTCATAAATCAAATGTATGAAATAATTTAAAATAATAAAAGTTTATTAGAATTTCTTAGCAGTTTAATATAATTTATAAATTCTAAAGATTGTCTTGTCGAGTAGACAAGGTAGTGGAGTGGAGTATTATAAGTCATTTGGAATTTCTCTTAACAGACAAACAACATTTGATATTCGATGAGGCCATCCTCCCTCACTCCACAAGGAAGGGATCTCGGGACGCACTGAAAGAATTTTTAATTAGGAATGAATAAGCCTTTTATTCAGGATGTTTTAATCTCACGATCCTGTTTTAATAAGCTTTGAGCTTAGTGTCAACAATTGTTTGAAATATGTCACAAATTGTCGGCATGGTAACACACAATTCAACATCTTTTTCTTATTTATTTATAATAAGACGTAAGTTAGCCTATAACAATTTAATATTGGGAGCTTCCTTTTAAGGTAAAGTTGCTTGTGTCAGGAAACCCCACTTTTACATTGCAAATATAGTGAAACTTATATTTATTTTATACATGCTAGATTGTGTCTCTCTCTCTCTCTCTCTTTCTCTCTCTGTGCGTGTGTGTGAGAGAGTGTGGTGTAGTTTTTTAATCATTAAATTAATTTCTCACTTTACGATTTGAATTATTGTAACTTCTAAGTTTTAAATTGAAACATTCAATGAGACGTTTTAATTAATTGGACCTATCAGGGTCACAGGCTGTCTCTCAGTCAGCCTGTGACCAAGGCCAGTGCAACCTGGTCGAAATGGCAGTCAAATCAGAGTTATGTTAATACCTTTAATAAGTGATCGCGTTAAATTCCCGCAAAAATAATTGTTTATATATCATGAAACGCGAAAAATTATTGTTTTAATTTCCTATTTTTGTGTGAAATTCTTAATGCGGATTACAATTCAGAATACATCTACTTACCAAGTTTCAACATTATAGTTGATTTTATTTATTTGTATACATTTGCAAATGGAAATTTAAGTGTTTATAAAACTCAGAACGTTTCATTAAACTTAATTGTATGCTTATACTATATATCTGCTATATACAATATTCACTGGTTTTGTTTCTACCTTATAGATCGTCCTCCAAATATATTATTCACAAGGTAAAATATTTTTCCTTTGATCATAAACGAGCAAGGAAAAGCCAATTAAGAATTCGCTTACAACGGTAATTTTTAAGAATATGTAATTAAGTTTTTGTTTAATTTATTGTAATGTATGATGTCTGTATAGAGGTCACATAGTGCAAATATTTTTGAATATTTATATAAGAGTATAATCTTTATTTGTGACGTAAGCATATTTTTATAAGATTAAAATAAAGATATTTAATTAGGTGGCACGTACCGTGGGAGAGCCATGCTTCGGCCTGAATGGGCCGGCTCACGCGGAGTGATACCACGGCCTCACAGAAAACTGGTGTGAAATAGCTCTTGCGATGTGTTTCACCGAGTAAGTGAGGATATCAGAGACCCATACCCTAACCCCTCCCCAAAAGACAGGCAGCGCACTTGTGACGCCTCCGATGTTGCT
The DNA here is from genome assembly GCA_905220595.1 of Spilosoma lubricipeda. Taxonomy (NCBI): domain Eukaryota; kingdom Metazoa; phylum Arthropoda; class Insecta; order Lepidoptera; family Erebidae; genus Spilosoma; species Spilosoma lubricipeda. The sequence continues at coordinate 494,797 of HG992278.1, forward strand.
GGTGTTTATGGGCGGCGGTAATGAAAAAAGTAAAAAATACATGAAACTGTAAGTGAAAACTTGAGTATTGTTCTTTTTAAATGTCATGTCCTTAAATAGTTTCAGATGCTGTAATACTTGGTTGTCACTTCACGATTTCACAAAATGTTTAGGTGCTAAAAAGTAGAATTCCAAATATTCTGCAAAGTTGGTAGTGGCAGGAGAATATAAATAATACTTATCAAGAAATTATTTAACATACCAACATTTAAACTTTTCAAAGACCTAATATTTTATAGAGAAATAACAATTAGTTTCTCAAACAACGGAAAGGATCTCAAATTCTTCTGTTGATGCCTATTTCATGTCTTTGTGAAATCCTTCATAATTTTTCTTATTGGCATGAATGCATTATTCATTTTAGAATTGTTTTTCAGCCAACTTACTTAACTTTTCTTGCTAATATACGTTCATGTCTGAGTGTTAATCCCAATTCAGATATATTCTTGCATATGGTTGTTAGATACTATTAGCCTAGATTATTTCAGCACATGGTTTTGAAGGTGAAGTCGATCATAATAGTAAACCTAATTTATATATCAGGTACTCGATAACTTTAAATTATAAGAAATGACTTTAAACATCCAAATTCAGATCATCTTATGATATACGGCTCAAATATATGACATGACAATATCCTTTATTACTGAAAGAAATTAAGGAAATCAACTAGTTAAAGTATAAAATAGCACGTTTAAGGGCATTTCAAAACAATTTACTCCCTGAATGTTAAATATATGTATTTTCTCAAGACATAAGTTAGTGACCGTGACACAAGTAGTCATTTTCGTCATTTTCATCAACAACTCATAATGTCCCACTGCTGGGCTCGGGTCTCCTCTCAGAAGAGGGTTAAGGTATAGTCATTTTGGCATGATATAATCTATACAAATAAATAAAATTGGAGTGTCTGTTTGTAATATTAAAATAACCGCTTTTTATTTAATGGATATGTATGTATACACGATACATATAACAAAAATGGAGTTAAAAAAAAATTTGTCTGTCTGTCTGTCTGTCTGTCTGTCTGTCTGTCTGTTTGTTCCGGGTAATCTCTGGAACGGCTGGACGGATTTTGACGGGACTTTCACTGGCAGGTAGCTGATGATCCGGGGAGTAACTTAGGCTACTTTTTTTAGACTAACTTTGTCCCGCGGCGTTACTCGCGGTACAACATTAACCGCGGGTAACACCGCGGGGTTCAGCTAGTTCCACATATTCGTGATGTGTGGTCGACCGAGGCCGTCCATTTATAACTGTCATTATGTACGTTAATCTCTAAAATACCGAATAATCTCCATCCAACATACGCACGGTTGAGATCTCTCACCAAGCGATCCATCATTCAAACACTGTTTGTATTTTTAGATAAAATGTGCAAATAATCTCCTGTCTATGTGCGTGTTTTCGATGTATAGTCCAGTTATAGAATCAGTCTAAGCCGAATAACTCCTATGAACATAATTCATAATATTGCTAAAAATATATGGTTATTCTGCGGACTGTAAAGAATTTAAGATACTAAAGATTTTCAGAGCTCTCAGAGTTTATTAAGTTATAAGATTTTAGAAAAATAAGCGCTTTAGATATAACACATGGTAAATAGTAAATTTGAGAAATATCTACTAAGCAATCAAACAATAGTATATTGCCCTTATTTTAATATTATTCAGCCTTTAAATTTTTTCTACGTAGATAAACTACAAACCTAAAACTCTTAAAAAATTGCGTAACCCTTCATTATATAATCTCTCATATATAACTAGTTGTAAGTATTTTAAATATAATAAATAAATAAACAAAATTACTTGCCTGTTCGTTTGTTTTTATGTAATAAAGAACATTAAAATTCTATAGTTTAATTCGGGCAAGTTTAAATCGGGCTTTGAAATAACCTTCTGTTAAATCAATTATCGGGGGAGAGCCACGCTTCGGCAGAAAACCGGTGCGAAGTAGCGCTTGTGCCGTGTTTCACCGAGTGAGTGAGGATACCGAAACCCCAACCCTTCCCCACATTCCTTTCCCATCCCCCAAAGGTCGGCAACGCACTTGTGACACCTCTGGTGTTGCGGGTGTCTATGGGCGGCGGTAGTCACTTACTATCAGGTGATACGACTGCTCGTTTGCCATCTATAATATACAAAAAAAACAAATGAAATAAGTTATCATATCATCAGACAACGGATGTAAAAATGACAATAGAGCGTAAAATATGTGATGTTTCTCTTTTTTGAAGTCATGTAAAATAAACGTTACCATTAAAAGTTTTCAAAGCTTTCCTTCGATTGTTACAATCTTTCAAAAGTTCACAAGTGAACTAAAAGTAGCTTTTTATGTGTACCTTGTTTGCCATCACCTGTCAATCTATTTATTGTTGGAACTGTTATCGATATTATTAAGTTTTAATAGCACCCTATGTACTTTCCTAAGCACGTATGTAGCAATTCTTCTTGTGCAGAAATAAACTACTTAGCTTTAAAAAACTTGCCATGAACATTTTAATTGCAAACTAATGGCGCATTTATTTTTCTTCAGAATTGTTTGTCTTACTACGTGACATGACGTTTAAATAAAACAGGCGGTAAAGCACGTGATTCGAACCACGTGATTGATTTAGGAACGAATAGGTAATACAATATTCTTACCAAAGGTAGTAAAGTGATAATGAAGCTCGTAGGAAGCTTGTATTTTTGTGTGTCACCCTATAAAATAATTTGCGTGGGCCTATTTAAAATAATGAAATAAATAAATACATATTTCGGACATCTACCACAAAACGCCATCTAGTCCCAAGCTAAGCAGAGCTTGTGTTATGGGTACTAGATAACTGATACAAATCCATATATATATTGTTTTTGTAAATACATATATATTATACATAGATAACACCTAAACTCCGAAACAAATATTTGTAGATCATACAAGCATTTGGTTCGACCCGGGAATTGAACCCGAGACCTCACAATCACGCCAACCGCGATACCAACGGGGCAGTCGATTGGAAATTAGTTTTTGTTTGAACATGTAAACTATCTAGCTCCAACTTATTGTCATCAGATTAGGTTCTAATTAGGATATTTTTATTTAATAGTTAAAGTTAAATTCCATTCCGCCACTTTTAGGTTTTAATCGTATTAGGCTGCTATAATACTCAGACTATTATCAAAACTGTTTTTTTTTTGTTAAGAGCACTTGTGATTCTTACGCGTTATTTCAATTAGGTATATTAAGTAATGTTAAAATTAAAAGAATTTTAATTTTGGAATAACTGATCTATTATATGCGTAGTACATAATTGTAAATTCAAAATAAATATCTCAGTACTTGCCAGGTTTTTTGGTGTGACTATTTCTAGCTACACGATTTCGGAATGTAATAATAATAATAAATATTTCGGACATATAACACACAACGCCATCTAGTCCCAAGCTAAGCAGAGCTTGTGTTATGGGTACTAGACAACTGAAATAAATACACATTATACTTTTTTTTTGTAAATACATACATATTATACATAGAAAACACCCAAACTCCGAAACAAATATTTGTAGATCATGCAAACATTTGATCCGACCCGGAAATCAAACCCGAGACCTAATGATCAGCAGTCGCACACGTCAACCGCGAGACCAACGAGGCAGTCGTAAAATCTATATTCTATATAAATAAATAAAATTGGAGTGTCTGTTTGTAATATTAAAATAACAGCTTTTTAATCAATGCATATGTATGTATACACGATACATATACCAAAAATGTAGTTAATTTTTTTTGTCTGTCTGTCTGTCTGTTTGTTCCGGGTAATCTCTAGAACGGCTGGACGCATTTTGACGGGACTTTCTCTGGCAGGTAGCTGATGATCCAGGGAGTAACTTAGGCTACTTTTTTTAGACTAACTTTGTTCCGCGGGGTTACTCGCGGTACAATAATAACCGCGGGTAACACCGCGGGGTTCAACTAGTCCAAACAAATAAATAAAATTGAAGTGTCTGTTTGTAATATTAAAATAACCGCTTTTTACTTAATGCATATGTATGTATACACGATACATATACCATAAAAACTAAAACCCAACTACGACAAAAAACGACGCTGAAAAAGTATGAAACAAGTTTCAAAAGCCGTAGTCACGCGTTGTTAAAGTGATATGTACCATATGGTACATTACACTACATGGACTACGGCTTTTGAAACCTATTAATGTACCATAGGCCATATCACTTGTTGTTGTTTGTTTCATACTTTTTCAGCGTCGTTTTTTGTCGCAGTTGGGTTTTAGTTTTTACTTTTTTTATTTAAAATGTTTTGGTGCCTCTATAATACTAATTTCTTTGCAAAGTATATTTTAAATAGATACCACATAAATTTCACAATTATCGAATAAATACGAACAAAGTCACGAGAAAATGCTAATAATATATATATTTTTGAAATCTACAAGTAACGCCCTTTCGTATGATACCAAACACGGCATATTTCTCTCATATTTATTTTTTAATACACTACTTTACGTCAGCTAGAGGGCGCCACATTAGATTCAGTGACACGTCATATAGCCTATTATTAGCGGGCAATCAAGACGTTTCTAACGATACCTCATTTGTCTTATTCTGACTAGTTTAGAAAGAATGAGGGAACAAATAATCATACCATAGAAATATCACACTTATCGAATGAATACGGACAAAGCCACGAACAAATGCTAATAATATATGTATTTTTGAAATGTACAAGTAACGCCCTTTCCAATGATACCAAACACGGCATATTTATTTTAAATTTATTTTTTAATACAGTACTTTATGTCGGCTAGAGGGCGCCACATTAGATTTAGTGACACGTCATATAGCCTATAACCAGAAGACGATCATGACGCTTCTAGGGACATCTCATTTGTCCAAATCTAATGAGTAGTTAAGGAGCTAGGAGGGAACAAATGAACATACATACATACATACATACATACATACATACATACATAGCCTGTCAAAATCATAACCCTCCTTTGGCTTTGCCGTAGTCGGGTAAAAAATGTAGTTAAAAAAATTTTTGTCTGTCTGTCTGTCTGTCTGTTTGTTCCGGGTAATCTCTGGAACGGCTGGACGGATTTTGACGGGACTTTCACTGGCAGGTAGCTGATGACCCGGGGAGTAACTTAGGCTACTTTTTTTAGACTAACTTTGTCCCGCGGCGTTACTCGCGGTACAACAATAACCGCGGGTAACACCGCGGGGTTCAGCTAGTATATAATATTTCGACATTTAGAAGGCGCGTAGGTGTTAAGATAAACTCGTGTGTATACAGCGGTTAATTAATTATAAAAAGATTTATTCATATCGAGAGAAGCCGCGGGCAACATGCCTGCTAATATTATTTGGAAATTTCGAGATTTTTCGGATATAGTAAATGAAGAAGTAGCAAAAGCTCTGAGGCCGAAATCAAGAATCAGGGGTCGTAGGCGTTAGGGGGTGCGTTTGGAATAAATTCGGTTTGTCAAGGTATTCTATTATTAATAGAGGAGTCAAGGTTGAACGTGGGTGCACGTGAGAGATAGTCCTGACTCCGATATTAACTAACAACTCGTAGCAGATTTTCAGGGTATATTTTGCGAACGTGGGCGTTCAATATCGGGAAATATCTTAGTTCAAGACATTACTTCAAAAGCCGTGAACATAAATTAATTCGAATTGTCTTGAAGTCTTTATTTATGAAGTAAATTAAAAGGGATATATATATTTTACTAGCTGAACCCCGCGGTGTTACCCGCGGTTAATGTTGTACCGCGAGTAACGCCGCGGGACAAAGTTAGTCTAAAAAAAGTAGCCTAAGTTACTCCCCGGATCATCAGCTACCTGCCAGTGAAAGTCCCGTCAAAATCCGTCCAGCCGTTCCAGAGATTACCCGGAACAAACAGACAGACAGACAGACAGACAGACAGACAAAAATTTTTTTAACTACATTTTTGGTATATGTATTGTGTATACATACATATGCATTAAGTAAAAAGCGGTTATTTTAATATTACAAACAGACACTCCAATTTTATTTATTTGTATAGATATAAAGGTATTACTATTTTACTGCTGGCTATTTATAGCTTAGAAATGCTCAATGTAGTAATTTTCGTAGTATGGGATATACAAGCCTTAAAGAAACAAAGAAAAGTAAACGCAGTAAAGCCTTGACAGATTTCAGCCTTTGTTTAGTGAAACGAACAAGGCTAGGTTGGAGATGATCCTATTCTCAGGATTTACAAAATCTAGGCCATACTTAAGCTCCAAGGTTCAAGAAAGTTATTGTGAGACTTAGAAATTCGTCATTCATGAAACTTTTACTTTTTCTTAAAGAACTTTATCGTTTAAAAAAAATTATTGTTATTTGACGATAGCAATCCTACTATTCGATTCAATACAAAAGTTAAATTAGGAAAAAGTCAAGAGATGTCAGACCTTGTTGTTTTTGTATTTGTTACATTAAGTTCCATTGTTCAACATACTATTTGTTTCCCATATACTTGTAGACAATATCCTCCTTAAGTTTTATGGCGAAGCGATGCAAATAAAGGCGCAGTGCAAACTAACATCAGTGGTACAGCCAAATAGACAAGTGGTACTTGGAAATCAGCGGAGCCTTGAATACAATCGGTATTATATTTGTTTTTTCATGTGGAAGTAGTTTTTGTACTCTTTTTTGGTATCTCTTAAAGAACGATCCTAAGGCCTTTATCTATACAAATAAATAAAATTAGAGTGTCTATTTGTAATATTAAAATAACCGCTCTGTACTAAATGCATATATAATAATAATAATAATAAGTTACTGTCACTCATACAGAGGGTGATTGGTGTCGGGATGTCGAGCGCTCATGTGAGTCAATAACACCTATGGAACCAGTTAGGATTGATAAGGAGGATGTAAGTTGTGCAGTCCGTTCATTAGCGAATTGGAAAGCACCTGGTCCAGACGGACTGCACAACTTTTGGCTTAAATGGTTCCGTAGCTCACATGCGAACTTGGCATCTCAATTCCAAACGGCATTGGATTCAGGTTTATTACCACAATTTTTAACCACTTACATAACCCACTTACTCCATAAATCTGGCAGTACCATGGATCCCAAAAACTTTAGACCTATTACTTGTTTACCAACGTTATATAAACTTCTAACATCTATTCTGAGACTCAAAATCACTACTCATATTAATAATAATTCGATAATTTCCGTTTCTCAGAATGGATGTAGAAGTGGGACCCGTGGCACTAAAGAGCTCCTTATAATAGATATGACCATTAGCCAGCAGGTACGTCGCAATCGTAAGAGCCTGGCGACATGCTGGATAGATTACAAGAAGGCTTATGACTCGGTGCCACATACATGGCTTTTGAGGGTGCTGGAGTTGTATAAAATTGATACAACTCTGTGCACGTTTTTGAAGTCATGTATGGGGCAATGGAGAACAGTACTTCGCTATCCAGGATGTCGGCAGTCTACGATGAACGACGTACTTATAAAAATCGAGCGGGGCATCTTTCAAGGTGACAGTCTGAGTCCCTTGTGGTTTTGTCTAGCTTTGAACCCTCTTAGTACTCTATTAGAGGGTTCAGGGATAGGCTATAGGTTGCAGAAAGATGATCGAGTTATAAGTCACCTCCTTTATATGGATGATTTGAAACTACTTGCCCCCACTAAATTACAATTGACAGCGCTACTAAAGGTCACTGAAAACTTTAGTAATTCTATCAAGATGGAATTTGGTGTAGACAAGTGTGCAGTCATGTATGTAAAGGGACTGATTGTGGAATCCGAAGGAGTAGAGCTTTCAGATTCCACAAAACTTCGATCTCTATCTGCCACTGAAACCTACAAGTATCTAGGCTTTTCACAGTCCTTGGGAATACCAGAATCTGACGTGAAACAAATGTTGCGGGAACGTTTCTTTGGCCGCCTGAAAAAAGTGCTAAAAAGTCTTTTATCGGGTGGTAACAAGGTGCGGGCCTACAATAGTTGGGTCATGCCGGTTCTGATGTATTCCTTTGGTATACTTAGATGGACTCAGACCGAATTAGATGCTTTTGACAGGAGAGTCCGTACATTGCTAACTGCATTCCGAATGCATCACCCACGTTCATCAGTTATGAGATTGTATATCCCGCGAAAGTTTGGAGGTCGTGGACTATTAAATATCAAGACCCTACACAATCGCGAGATATACAATCTTAGAGAATATTTTCTACATACTGATGTGGAAATGCATCGCAATGTAGTTGCAGTGGATACCGGACTCACTCCACTCGCTTTGGCTAAAGAGAATTGGCGCAAACCTGTAGTACTTAGTACTAATGATCGCAGGGAGGTATGGAAGGGCAAAGAACTTCATGGTCGATTTTATCGGGCCCTTAATGGGCCTGATATAGACTTTAAAGCATCTACGTCCTGGCTACGGTATGGTGATCTCTTCGGAGAAACCGAAGGTTTTGTCTGTGCGATTATGGACGAAGTTATCATGACGAATAACTATCGGAAATATATCCTGAAGGATGGTACGGTCGACATCTGTCGGGCTTGTCACCGTCCTGGAGAATCTATCAGGCATATTATTTCTGGTTGTTCTCGTCTTGCTAATGGCGAATATTTGCACAGGCACAACCAAGTAGCCAGGATTGTACATCAACAACTTGCCCTTAAATATCATCTTGTGAACTCAGAGGTGCCATACTACAGGTATGTGCCCGACCCAGTTCTCGAGAATGGTCGTGCTACGTTATATTGGGATCGATCTATTATTACAGACAGGACTATTGTTGCCAATAAGCCTGATATTGTGGTGATAGATCGATTGGAGCGCCGCGCAATGATTGTCGATATTGCCGTTCCACATGACGAGAATCTCGTGAAAGTCGAAAAAGAAAAACAAATAAAATATTTGGATTTATCTCACGAGATTGTCGATATGTGGAATGTGGATTCGGCGATCATTGTTCCGATAGTCGTATCTGCTCACGGATTAATTGCCAGGAGCCTCGACCAACACCTTAAGAGGCTCACGTTAGATGGCTGGATCAAGGGTCTGATGCAGAAGGCAGTCCTCCTTGACACGGCTCGTATTGTGAGGAGGTTCCTGTCTCTGGAGCCCTAACCACCGGTTTCTTGGTCCCTGTACCCGAAGTCGGTGGTCTACTATTTTTTATATTTTTAAATGTATTTGTTTTTATATTTATATTTAAAAATGTAAATAATGTGTATATAAATGAAATAAAGGAAATAATAATAATAATATATATTTTTTTATACGTTTTTTGTACGTATACACGGTGCATATACCAAAAAAGTAGGTAAAAATATTTTTGTCTGTCTGTCTGTTTGTTCCGGGTAATCTCTGGAACGGCTGGACCGATTTTGACGGGACTTTCACAGGCAGATAGTTGATGATCCAAAGAGTAACTTAGGCTACTTTTTTTAGACTAACTTTGTCCCGCGGCGTTACTCGCGGTACGACGAAAACCGCGGGAAACACCGCGGGGTTCAGCTAGTATAATCATATAATAAATAAATAAATATTTCTGACATCTAACACACAACGCCATCTGGCCCCAAGTTAAGTAGAGCTTGTGTTATGGGTACAAGACAACTCATATGAATACATAAATACTTTTTTTTTTTTAAATACATACATATTATATTTAGAAAACATCCAAACTCCTAAACAAATATTTACAGGTCAATATAATAAAATGTAAACATTTACTGATGACTGATAAGTTATCTCATAGGCCCTGTTGCTTGTCTCCGGAGAATTAGGTGGAGTAACTTATTTATTCGGTAAAAAGTGACTCAATGAAGCAATTGCTAAACATCGGATTTCTTTGATGCAGTGATGTTACTCCTGTCGAGCCGGCCTATTTGTCTTGGGCATGGTTTCCTTACAGTTTTGGTTTGGGTCTATAAGTTAGTATTGATAGACGTAAATATATGTATATAAATATCTATATATTTACAGCTTAAGTATTGATCATGAGGTTCTTGACCAAAGAAGCACTAAAATCTTAATTTTATTTATATTTACAGAAACTGATTCTAAATAAATCTATGAATTTACACAGCTGTAGGTACTGTTTCGTGTTTGATTTTAATTTGTTACACTGCGTGTGCCCAGTAAACTTTAAAAGGAAGAATTTGTTTTTACAGCTGCTTCCATGTAAATATCATTTATTCAAATTTATATCAAGAACATTGTAGCTGTTTGCTAACAAATTATTTGTGACTATAAATTATTTTAAGTAAAATCATACATTTAAATTAAATTATCGTAACGATTATTATAAATCTTGATTAACTGTATTTCCCATACATGATTTGCTTTAGGTAAGTATAATACTAAACTTAGAACTAAATAAGAAAATATATAGTACAGTCTAGTTCAATTCCTTTCTAAATAAGACAATTTTTCAACATACCTAAGAAAGTTTGATTTATGGTACTTTATCGGCCTACTTATAGCAAGATATCTTAGAATTAATACTGAATAGTTAGCGGCAGCTTACAAGTTTTCTTTTGATTCCGTCACATGTAACATTAATCTTCTCGTTCTTGATTTTATCTACTTACAAACAACTTTATCCCTAGAAAAACTGTACAACAAAATTACTTCGACCAATTCATTTATCGTCTGTCTAACACTGAGTCGTCGCGAAGTATCGGGGAAGAATGAATCATGTTCATCAACTGTTTACTCTTTGCCTGCCGCTCGTCAGACGTGACGTGACAAGGGTTGAAAAGAAATGTACAGTGAAAGAACCTAAACTAAAATACATAGTAATAACGACGATATGGACAACTTTGAAAAGATTTATTACTGACACAACGAACTACTTTGCTATGTACCGAAGATAAAGTATTACTTAGGGTTATCGAAATCTGTAAACCCTACAAATATCGAGTTCTCCAACTTTGTTGGTATCATCAGAAATTTTGAAATGAACAAACTGAATGCGGAGCAGTCTTTGGGGACAAGTGAAAGGTTAGTACAAAATAATATGGAAATACATATATGTAGAGATGTATATTTACTCTTTGTACATATGTAATGTATACTAATAACTGTTACATAGATTACATAGATATAGATACACAGCATGCATACAGCTTATAGAAAGCGTGCGGTGATGATGACGCCAGTTTCACGCTTTATGTTCACCCAAAAATTATATACATAAATATAATATTTTTCATTAAATAGGGGACAAAAGAACGCCCGCAACACCAGCGTCATCACTAGTGCGTTTAAGGAAGAAGTACCTACGCTCTTTTCTTGAAAGTTTAAAGGTCGTATTGGTTCTGGAATACCACAGGCGACAGTTTATTCCACAGTTTTGTTGTGTGAGGCAGTAAGTTTCTGGAAAACCGCAAAGTTGTGAACTGCCAACTATCTAAGTGATGGAGATAATACTGTTATTGCGTAGGACGATAGCGGAAAGAAGTGGCAGGTATCAGGAGCTGATATTTAGCTTGATACTAGCCCAAAGATGGGGACAGTATCCCATGTGAGGCTGAATGTGCGCCTTACAAAGCAGAAGGCGGTGGGTCGAAGTGAAATACTGTCATGATTTGTTGAGCACGCCAAGCTTCTTCGAGACAATTTGGCCTCATCCTCCGAATGACCACGGAACTGGACTACACTCGATATGTCGATACCAAGTATTCCAATACTGGCTGAGGCAGATAAGGGAGTGTCTTCAAACCGAGGGCATATGAACCAAGGCAGTTTTTTAGCGATGAACGCGTAAGTTGTATCTTTGTGGGGTTCGGTAACAAGCATACAAAACGGCAATTTCATAGGTAAAGACCTATTATTAAAAAACATAAATAAATAATGCCACGTTACAATGGATATCGAATATAAATCGATAACTCTTTTCGACGTGATGATCTTTTAGGCACGTTGAGCGTTGAACTCGTATCATCGTTACCCTCAGAATAATTTAATATAAACCACACTAAGGAGCCCCGTTACACCACCAATCTCGATAAAATGACACTGCAAGATGTTGTGCCTGAAACTGCTGAAGCATTTGCAAATATCGTTACAAATTTTATTCAGTTCTTGTAACATAACTATTTTATTGACTGAATACCAACACTATCGCTTGCCTATACGATTTGATTTACCCTCGCCCCTAAAAGTTTTATCTTGTACAAAAATCCTCTTTCGCCCGCTATTTTATTACTTTTGCGCCTTGAACATCATTCGATTGATTTATTTATTATCTTATTCTTTTTGAAACAGTATGAGGTCCTTTTGGGTCACCCTTTTATTGGGGTACTTGAACTATTTAGGTAAGCCAAAAAAAAGTAGTCATAATCAAATATTTTTAAGAACTTGTTATGATCTCTTTTAGCTATCTTTTCTGGGTTTAGTATACATTTCTTCTTACATTGACCGTCTATCATTGGTCAATCTGATTATAATCTTCCTTTTGATATGTACTTTCAATTGTTCTTTGTCCATGTTCTAACCCTGTATCGTCAGCATCCATATTTAAATATTTATTTTGCTTATGAACAACTAGTGACGCGAAAAAACATTATTCGGGGTAGCGTTATTGTAGCAACGACAACACGTGCGCGGGACGAATATGAAAATACACAAATGTTGCTAAAAAAAAACGAGGCGGAAATTGCTTAGTTTATCACGCGTACAGATGTTGAATAAAAATAACGGTGCAACTAAAAGATAATACGGTAAATATATTTTTAGAAATAATCTGAAACGTGAATGTATTTTGGGTGAAATGAAATCATTGCTTTAAAAAAATATACTAGTACAAAAATAAATGATTGAGGTGATGGTTTTAGGTGCTATACTCGTCACCCGCTATAATACGAGAGACGCACGGGTCATACTTGAGTTTCACTATTATACGCCAATTAAACTCTTATTAATAAAATCAAAAAATAATACTATAACATGCTCTGATTGACTATTTGATCAAGGCAGAGTCTAGAACAGCTACGAGTGTAAATTCAAAATGTTGGCAGCTTATGCTTTTTATGTTGTATGCATAAACAAAAGAAAATATCAATATCAAATTCTTAAGAGAATAAATAGGTAATGAAAGGCTCCATGGAAGTTTGTGATTGGCGAAATTTACAAACAAGAAATAACTTTGCAAGCGAAGCCCCGGGAAACGTCTAGTTAAATAATATACAGATATAACGAACATAAAAAACCGGTTCCATCCTAAAAACTAGAAGAGTGAATAATAAAAGCAATGTGACGAAATGTGTGGTTCTAGCTAGTGACGCGTTATGTAGGTTTAGATAGTGATAAAGGAAATTGTATGTCTTTGACCGATTTCGCCGACCACCGCTTATTTTATATCGAATTGTTAAACATTGCGAAAAGAAATGCTGATATATTTTACTTGTTATTACTAGTATTAGGATTTGGCTTTGGGTTTCAACGAAAGTAGGTCTCCTTATTCACACTATATTATTTAAACTTATCCCGTAGGTCCTTTAAAAGTAAGGAGTATTAAGACTTTGTTTTACTATATTCTCAATAATATTCATTACTAAATAATTTATTCAATTCAAACTGTTTTTAAATTCTCTATAGTATATCTATACAAATAAATAAAATTGGAGTGTCTGTTTGTAATATTAAAATAACCGCTTTTTACTAAATGCGTATGTATGTATACACGGTATATTATACCAAATATGTAGTTAAAAAAAAAATTCTGTCTGTCTGTCTGTTTGTTCCGGGGAATCTTTGGAACGTCTGGACCGATTTTGACGGGACTTTCACTGGCAGGTAGCTGATGACTCAGGCTACTTTTATTAGACTAAGTTTGTCCCGCGGCGTTACTCGCGGTACAACAATAACCGCGGGTAACAACGCGGGGTTCAGCTAGTATATAATAAAAATAAGTTAGTAGGTTTAGTGATTTCTTATCTTGATTAGTACCTCCCCGGATCGATTTCTACCCACAGATAAAACCGTTAGAATATTGTTGATAGGATTGCTCTCACGAATTCAAATACTTAATTTGATTTTCAGCTTATACGAAGGTCGACCTATATATTGTCATGTAAACGTCCATAAAATCCGTAAGGTAACGATTTAGCTTACCACACATTGTGAGAGATACATCGCACAAGTTGTGCATTAAACGAGGGACGGTAACCATAAACGATGCGGCCACGGGAATACATAAAAATATTTATAGGAAATGGGGGAAGTTGGAGGATCGTTAACTAGTATTGTCGCAAATGAAGACGTCTTACTGTTTATGTGGTCATGTTCATGTTTATTCACTATGATTGGAGTGTTCTTACCGACTATAGCTTATTTATACTTTAATTATACTACTAGCTGAACCCCGCGGTGTTACCCACGGTTATTGTCGTACCGCGAGTAACGCCTCGGGACAATGTTAGTCTAAAAAAAGTAGCTTAGGTTACTCCCTGGATCATCAGCTACCTGCAAGTGAAGGTCCCGTCAAAATCGATCCAGCCGTTCCAGAGATTACTCGGAACAAACAGACAGACATTTTTTTTTTAACTACATTTTTGGTATATGTACCGTGTATACATACATATGCATTCAGTAAAGTTATTTTAATATTACAAACAGACACTCCAATTTTATTTATTTGTATGTATAGATAGGCAAGATCTAACCGACAAAAATTTTGGATATCTATCTTTACAGCTATTTACGCACCAAGTTTCAAAAACTTCCTTGATAATCAGCTCATGTACTAGCAAGTACTAGTGCATCTTTCGTCGATGATAACTCTAGCCTACTGCACTTTAGTCTAGGAATTAAAACAAGTCAATATATACTAAATTGGAGCTATAAGAAGGTTCTGTCCAGAAAATTTCAAGCTTAGTTTGTCGATTCAGACATTTACATTGCGCAATAAAAGCCGTATTATTTGCTTGCTATTAAATAATTTTGATAGATATTTGAAATTCAATCAATTAGTATTAATGCCACCTCAATTTCGATAAAACTCGCCATCAAAATCTCAAGTGCTTGCTTAGCCACTCCACTTTTGTGTGCGTTAAATAATACCAGAAAACAGCTCAAATTTTGACTAGCGTTTCACATCAGGATATAACAAAATATTGTTACTAGTTGTTAGATTCTAAATCCTGTCATTGAATACATATTATTTTTCATATACAAGAGATTTTGGTACAGTATGCCCCAGCTATATCTAACTTTGGCCAGATAGAGTTTTACCCAACTTCATTATACAAGGTTAGCCAACATCATTACGTATCGTATAGGGATTAAAACACAATACTAAGTTTGCGATAAATAAACAACGTACTTCACACGTTAGAAGGGATATTGATTCCAAGAACATCAAAGTCCCCATTCGCACAATATATCACAGTTAACTCGGGTACTTGGCATTATCCAGCCCTAGTTAGGGTCCCTTTCAATGATCGAATTATACCATTTAAGCGTAAGGCTCTATTAGCTTTATACTCGTGATTATGAAGGAAAATTAATTACGCCACATCGTGTACGGGAATTCTTGTTTCTAATCCAATTAGTGCAACTCAGGTATGTTGCGGTGGCAATTTTCTAATATCCTAACGCGTGAATATGAAATTGTTTCATTTTGTTGCATATTCAGTTGTCGTTTGTTATATTATACTGTTATTTTATGATGTATGGATGTTAATTATATTCGCTTATGAGTATTTGCACTTAAGTGTCATGATGAATTTGATGGGTTTTGAAATCGGAGTAGGAGGTATTTTTTCCTGTCTGGAAATAATACAAGCGATGTGTGCCACAAGTTGTTCATGCGAATGTATTTTAGGTTAAAAAGTTATACTTGGATATGCAATTCTAAATAAAGTAATAAACGTATGTGTAAAATGTATTATTTGTTTCAATTAATGAAAGTCAGCATTTGAAAAAAAAAAAAAAAAAAATTACCAGTTTTGACTGTGTGTAACTCTCACCAGCCATGACTACTTCAGAGTTAGTGATAAAAATGTTGTTTTTCCTTTGTAAATCTATTGCGAGTTAGTTTCAGTCATATACGATTCCGTAACGCACATTTCAACCAGTAAAAAATACTTTTATGACACCACTCTACTCCATTCTCTATTATGAGTTTTGCTGTTTTGCCTTTTTTTGCCAATTTTGCCTTGCCTTGCACTTCCATGTCTCAGTCTTTTTTTACTTGGCTATTTTGACCTGACTTATCTTATATTGATCTCACATTTTTGTGTAGAGTAAGTAATATTTCGGGAAAAGGATAAAACAATGACAATAAAAATAATTTAAATAATGCATGTCTAATTGTGATTTACGAAGTCATTTTTTAACATGGTAACTTTTTACACATAATCTAGTAGTCTGAGAAAGGACATAAGCTACTTTGTATCGCGATTACTGATATACACGCGGGCGGAGCCGCGGGCAAAAACTAGTTTGTAATACATTTTCTTAAATTAGCAATTCCTCACATACTAACTACGATAGACTTAACATTATTCAAACACTCATTCAATAAAATATTAAATATTCACCATTTATATATCTATACATCTATACAAATAAATAAAATTGGAGTGTCTGTTTGTAACATTAAAATAACAGCTTTTTAATCAATGCATATGTATGTATACACGATACATATAACAAAAATGTAGTTAAAAATTTTATTGTCTGTCTGTCTGTCTGTCTGTCTGTTTGTTCCGGGTAATCTCTGGAACGGCTGGACGGATTTTGACGGGACTTTCACTGGCAGATAGCTGATGATCCGGGGAGTAACTTAGGCTACTTTTTTTAGACTAACTTTGTCCCGCGGTGTTACTCGTGGTAGAACAATAGCCGCGGGTAGCACCGCGGGGTTCAGCTAGTTGTAAATATACACTGTCCTGTAGTTTTGGATCTTGTATTTCTTTAATATCAACTTCATATGATATTCTGTTTCATATTAATTAAATGTAAATAGTTCTAATAACGTTAATCTACTGTGCATTATAGAGGTTTGAACTATTTCTATTGTCCAACCGTGTCGGCACGTTGAGCCAAGTCGGTCGGAGGTATTAGCTCTGGGTATCAATAAAACGTCTCCAACTATTTGCTCGAACGACGCCGGCTCTAATATCACTCGTCTGTCAAAATTAATGCTCCATTACTTTTTATGATGACTTGATTGAATTGCTTTTGAAGTATTTCATCTTGACACGAAACAGTATTCTATTTTCTAATCAATTAGTAAGCTTTTAAAGAACGACAATATTATGTATGAATAGTTTTGTAGGTCGGTGGTATATTGTGGGAAATAACTTTGGTGGGAAGAAGTTGAGTGAGCCCTGTGCAATGAGAGTGAAGTCTAACGTCTTCCTGATTATGGCCCTAATAACCTCCATTACTTAGTTAACAGTTCACTGCTAGACACAGGATAGGCTTCTCCTTGGCAAGGAGGTATTGTCACGCTGACCATACCGCTTGTAATAGGGCTTGCTTTATGTTTCACTTTCTGTTTGTAGTGATGTTGCCCTGCGGAATTTGCTCGCTTAGTCGACCCTTACGACACACATGGGATGAATAGGGATGATGAAGTTGTGTACCTATTACTAATTCATCACCACGCGGAGAATTGCATGACACCGTTTTCTGTAAAAAAAAAAACTGATGTAAATAATAATAAGTAATAAATTTATAACTTTTAATATATTCCTAATGTTTACAAAATTGTTAAAATTTTACCCTCAGTATTTTACTAACACGAAACAAACTGTAAACAACATAAATATTCAGGAATTTAAATTTCAAGTCTGTACTGTTTGTTGCTTATTCGTGAAAAACGAAAGTCTAGGTTTCCACAAAGTTTATGACGAGAGAGCTATTGTCTACGAATTTTTTATTACTTAGAAACGTTTGTACTATGCCATTGACCCTTAATGCTTTTTATGAACAACAAGAGTCAAGACTTTCAACAGTCCGTTAATTCTAATATGTGACTGATAGAGAGATATAGTGAGATATCAGGTATCCGACAAGGCAATATATGATATTTATGGTTTTTTTACATCTATTCAGCAAAAGGGTACATGAAATGCCTCATGTCAGCAATGTGTTTCTAAATGTAAGTCAATGTCCCTACTTGTCTATTAACCCCTTGAGTGGGTGGCGCATTATTAATATGCATGAGTATTCTATTTAGAATATTAGTCTTTCCATCTATGCCACTCTGGAACTCAAGATAGTTCTACTTTTGAAAGGACATTCTATACATATATATATATACGACTGCCTCGTTGATCTCGCGGTTGGCGTGTGCGACTGCTGATCGTGAGGTCTCGGGTTCGATTCCTGGGTCGGACCAAATGTTTGATGATCTACAAATATTTGTTTCGGAGTTTGGGTGTTTTCTATGTATAATATGTATGTATTTACAAAAAAAAAGTATATATGTATTTGTATCAATTGTCTAGTACCCATAACACAAGCTCTGCTTAGCTTGGGACTTAGATGGCGTTGTGTGATAGATGTTCAATATTTATTATTATTATTATTACATATTGCCAATTTTTTTTCAATACTAATTTCAAAATACATATTTATCATATTCTATGATCGATTGATGTCCCTATTTATATCTCACCATGCATACCCTCAATTTATATCCTGTATGAAATCGATTATATTCCCAATGAGAATCAGTACCCACGGCACCAAAAAAACCTTCGAAACAACTATCAATACTGCAATTTTCATAGAATTGGCCCACAATTAAATTAAAAAATCAGCAGGAAAACTAAAACGATGTGGTCTCCTATACTCTTTCCATTTATTAGAGTTATACTAAATTTATAAAATAGTAGTTCCCTACTACATTTTCTAAATTGTAAAGTGATATTATATTTCACTAATCGCCTTGAGTTGAGCTCTAGAGTTATTAGTACACTGGACACTTAGCACAACTCAATATAATTGAAAGACTACAATAAAATAAATTGAGATACATATTAATTAGTATTGCATTTCTAGTGTTCGCAATATTTACAATAGAATTAAGAGCAATTGGACCACAAAGATCCTTGCACTGCAAAGGAATCCTTTTACAGTTATATTAAGGAGCGAGAGCGTTGTAACGAGAGTTATTTATTTATTTGTTTACTTTGAAATAAGGCTTACTAACTAATACATTTATTATTAATCATCATATCACACATCACACTAATATATACGAGTAAAGGCGAAAGATTATGAGTGTGTATGTTTGTTACTTCTTCACGCGCAATTCTTTACGGGCCAATTTTGATAAAATTTGGTATGAGGGAAGCTGACACCCTGGATTGACACATAGGCTACTATTTGCCGCGAAACCAATAAAAACGAGACCGGAGCCGCGGGCAACAGCTAGTAAAACTATGTGTTCAAGTTGCTAACAACAAGGTTGCGTATATAGGTAATATATTACACTGGTCTAAGTGCCAGGTTATGGGCATACTTATATAATACTAGCTGACCCACGCAACCTCGTTTGCGCCTTATATTGCCCGTAGCGTGAAAATTTTCCCCGTTTTTGAAACATTCTTCATTGTTGCTCCGCTCCTATTAGTAGTAGCGTGATGATATATACCCTATAGCCTTCCTCGATAAATGGACTATCCAACACCGAAAGAATTTTTCTAATCGGACCTGCGGTTCTGAGATTAGCGTGTTCAAACAAACAAACAAACTCTTAAGCTTTATATATTACTACCTGACCCACGCAACTTCGTTTGCGCTTTATATTGCCCGTAGCGTGAAAATTTCCCCCGTTTTTGAAACATTCTTCATTGTTGCTCAGCTCCTATTAGTAGTAGCGTGATGATATATACCCTATAGCCTTCCTGGATAAATGGACTATCCAACACCGAAAGAATTTTTCAAATCGGACCAGTGGTTCCTGAGATTAGCGTGTTCAAACAAACAAACAAACTCTTCAGCTTTATATATTAGTATAGATATATAATAATAATATATAATATAATATGTATATATACACACTGACATATTCTTTGAATACATGTATTAGCAGAGATATAACGAGAATAATAATGTAATAAACAAATATATTTTGTTACCGGGGATCTGAAAGAAAGAAAGAGAAGAAAACATTTAATTTGGCAACTGAGGCAAAATGAAACAATTTTGTAGTGCTATAAATGCATCAAATTGTGTCAGACGAAATCTTAGCGCTGGTTTTCAATTAGGCCTAACTGAAACTATGATGCTGATGATGAAAGCTATATCCAAACTATATGTATTTATGACTAGGAAAATAAAGCACAATAATTAAACGAATAACAACATTTTATACCTATCATACTTGACCATATCATTAACCACTGTATCAAATATGGAATGTTTCTATATTTTTCCTTTTGTTACCGGCTTCCTCATCAAGTCATATCTATACAAATAATGTCTATTTGTAATATTAAAATAACCGCTTTTTACTAAATGCATATGTATGTATACACGATACATTTACCAAATTTTTGTCTGTCTGTCTGTCTGCCTGTTTGTTCCGGGTAATCTCTGGAGCGGCTGGATGGATTTTGACGGGAATTTTACTTTCATGTAGCTGGTGATCCAGGGAGTAACTTAGGCTACTTTTTTTTTAGACTAACTTTGTCCCGCGGCGTTACTCGCTGGTTCAGCTAGTTCTAAATATAAACAAAAGCAGGCACTGAGGTAACTTCTGAATTTGATGCAAAGTTTATTTAACTACCTTATTCATTTAGCGACCCTCAATTGTAATAATTATAGAAATAAGCGATTCGGTGTGAACTGTAATACTTATGTTTAAAAAATACATTAAATTGAATTTTAATAAGAATTATTTTCGTTAGAAGCACATTGTTATTAGTTCAACACAATGGGAATCGATACGTCAAAATTCATACGTGCCAAGGGACGTCAGTGATAATAAACTAGATAAATAAAAATATTTTCTTGTGAACAACGTCATGAATTACTCTGATTTACGATGAAGGTGCGATCAAATATATATTATGATGTATGTCTTCGTATATCAATGAGCACGTCAAGAGCTATTGTTTCTAATACAAAAGAGTAAAGGCGTTGGTCAATGCGCGGCCAAGAAAATAATGTGTTGATCAAATAACCTCTTGTCAACTTTATAACAAAGTTGTCAGATGTGATTACCTGCATGATGTAGCTGGACTTGTCAGAATTATGGGTCGAATAATGACTGGTGAATATACTGGTGAATATAGCCGACTTGGTATTGTATAGAACTTGTTTTTTTTACAAGTCATGTTTTTGATGGCATATGAATTTACGACACAAGAATCACAACCACATTCATACATAGATTCTTTACGGGATCTTATTTCGTTTCAGATGATTTCCGACCGTTTCACATTTTGCGTACTAAACTAAATCACATAAACCTGGTAGGAGGTCTGACTTTTACTATCAACCTGGCATTTTAGGTATTCAATGGGAACATTGAATTGATTTTAGGAAATAATTTTAAGAATATTATTGAATACTAGCTGAACCCCTCGGTGTTACCCGCGGTTATTGTTGTACCGCGAGTAACGCCACGGGACAAAGTTAGTCTAAAAAAAGTAGCCTAAGTTACTCCCTGGATCATCAGCTACCTGCCAGTGAAAGTCCTGTCAAAATCCGTCCAGCCGTTCCAGAGATTACCCGGAACAAACAGACAGACAGACAAAAATTTTTTTAACTACATTTTTGTTATATGTACCGTGTATACATACATATGCATTTATTAAAAAGCGGTTGTTTGTAAGATATTTTAATATTACAAATAGACACTCCAATTTTATTTATTTGTATAGATAACACAACAATTTTACTTGTTTACACGAACAAGGAAGTTAATATCCTTTTTATAATGCCTTGTATTAATAAAGTACGGACTTGCTTCATGTCCGTCCGGTATGCAGCAAATGTCGTAAATGGGATACGCATCTAAAAGTAAGGGCAATGTAGTTACGACTTACAAATAATCGTATTTAGAATTAGAGTAATTCTGTTAAGAATTTATGGTAGTTCTGAATTTCTAATCAAGGCTAGGTTTAAGCCGAACACCTGGAGGAGACATCAATATCATAAATACGACTAAGGCTCCAACTTTGGTTTAGTTGTAAAATTTTAATAGACAAATATCAAATTTCTATACTATGTTTCTTATATTATTTGTTTCTTTGTGGTTCTTTCTCTGTTATAGAATATGCAAAACTCAGTAATAACTATGAGAACGACTGAAATAATACTTAGTCTCTTGATATAATAAAAACAAGCATGTTTTTAACACAAAATTGTGTAAAAATTGCATGTCAAAATAACACGTTTGGTAAGCAACTGTAGGAGTTCGCGAATATAAACAATCAAAACGGTATAACTATGTTGTAACATATTTATAATATATAAGTACTTAGGCTTAAAAACTTAACTAAAACTATTTATAAGGAAACCTATTCTTAAATTTATCAATTCATTAAAGCAAAAACAAGAATTTTTTCACCATTATCTATATTATGGCACGTTTGAGTCGACTACGTTTGTGGACAGTCTCACAGAAGATGTTATTTTATAATTTTTCCCCTTGAATTTTACAGAGGCAAACACTTGTAATCACACGCTTAATTTATCGCATACAATTAAATAGCACCTCATGTGAAATATGTAATGTAAATAATATCTTGGAAAATAAACATGACATTTACTATAACAATTTGCAAATCCAAGATGGTTATAATTTGAATAAAAGGTCGTAGTTCAAAGCTCGTTAATTTTGACCAGTGGCGTAGTGAGTAGGCGTTTATTTGAATTTGTATTTTGTAGTACCCTTGAACTCTTGCCTTAGTTTAATTTTCACTCATTCATTAATAATATTATAAAATTTGGTTTCTGCTTTGACCTCTTCCTTAAAAGTCAAATGTTAAATGTATTTGCAACAATAGGTACGTTTTATTTCCGAGCCAGACTAAACGTTTATACGATCTGCAAATATTTGTTTCGGAGTTTGGGTGTCCTTTGTTTACAAAAAAAGTATATATTATGTATTTAGATCAGTTGTCTAGTACCCATAACTCAAGTTTTGCTAAGCTTGGGACTAGGTGTCGTTGTGTGATAGATGTTCGAAAATATATATTATATATTATTTTTATTGGTGTGTGATATCTCTTCACGCGCTTTCCACAAGTTTGTGGGAGTGTTTTGTAAAAAAGACGTTTGAATGTAAGATGCATCCTCAAAAGTCAGTCAGTCACGAAATCCTACTACTATCAATCCTTGGGTATCTTGGGGTGTTCCCAGTGACACTGGAATGTTTCTCTTCCTATCTTCAGGGACCTCAGCAGTGTATTCATGTCCAAGACTCTTCATCGTACTGGTGCAACCTTTACACTGGCGTCCCTCAAGGTGGAATTTTATCCCCTCTACTATTCTCCATTATTATCAACCTCATTACTGATAACCTTCGGTGTTTGTGTCATCTGAATGCCGATGATCTGCAGCTATATTCATAGGCAAGAGTAGATGACATGTCGCAAGCCATCAACAACATCAACAGGGACCTGAAACTCATAAAATCTGTTCTTCTCTCTATTTGGTTTGACTAATAAGCTCATTGTTGCACACTGTTTGTGATTTTTATTAGCTCGCTCGGTGTTTTTCACAGTTTAAAAAAAAAGTAGAATTAAAAAGGCTAATTTTGGTACTAAAGATACTCACAAATTTAATTAACTTAATTTCCCGTAACTGATATTGCTATTTCAATTAAAAATATATAAAGCATTATACATAATACTTATTTATAGAGTCATTCGACTAAAGTTGTTTGTTATTCGTGTTCCTAGAAACACCGAGGCTTGACTCTTGTCTGTTTATCATCGTAACCTCTTCTGATATGCTGTGACGGCTACAGACATGCTAGCTGTGCGTAATAGTGCGATAACAGATGAATTAAACTGCGAACGGTTAAAGTGTACTTCGGAGAGCGGTGTTTACATAGTGTGTTTTATTGTACTTTACTTTTAAGGACGTATAATTTAAAAATAATATTAGATCATCAGAAAAATGTTAACTTAAGTATTGGTAATGGAGCATCAATATTCTAGCATCTCGTTAAAAAACAAATTTTTATTTTTTTGTAAATTTAACGATATTAACCAACAATTCATCTCATCCTCACAATTTTCCGTGCATTGTTACTTTATTTGACACTGTCTGCCTCCACACAACTTTATGTGTATAAACAACTAGCCAAGACACGCAACCTCATTTGCGTCTCCTTTTGCCCGTAGCGTGATAATTTTCCCCCGTTTTTGAAATATTCTACATTAGTGCTCCGGATTCAATAAAAGCACCAATAAATAATGTTTAATGGAAGAATGGCTATCACTATCTAACACGGAAAGATTTTTTTCAAATCGTACCAGTAGTTCCTGAGATCAGCGCGTCAAGCAAATTCAAATTTAAATTCAAATTCAAAATCATTTATTCAATTAAGACACTAAGTGACATTTATGAACGTTAAATTGAAGCTGTAGTTAAGAATCATAGATCGACACAAACAGACGCCACAGCATGTGCTGTATTGTCGAGGTAAATTAGGTGAAAACACCAAAATCTACTGCCTGCCTGTGTCGATCTATCACTTCCAGTTTAATATATAGTTTCCAGTTTAATATATATAAGTTTAATAAATAAAACAGCACACATAATAATCAAGTTAAATAAGTAATCAACTTGTAATCAAAACAGGATAATAATGGTTCCCTAATTAAGCCGCGTGGTTTCACATATAGGTATGATAAATATGTACGCAAATAGTAATTACAAGCTATTTATTGGAATGTACATAAAATGCATTTAACAATCTACTGAAATATTAACGGGACAGTCTCTATTTAGATCAGCTTGTGTAAATACAATCAGTTTTATTTAAATCTGTCTCTTGTGCCTATGTGTTTATTTCTTTCATAGTCAATTTACTCGCAGAAAAAAGGTTTGGGTTTAAATATTTTATTTTTTTATATTTGGCCCTGCCAAAATAACTCTACTCTGCCCGATGGAAAGCATGAGCAGAATCCAAGAGTGGTGGTCACCATACTCACTGCGAATGCAATAATGCCGCATGGTAACCCACACTATAGCGGTCTAGTGCTGCTTCTGCATCATTGGGCTTCAGGTCTCACACTGACGAAACGAAACGAACGCTGTCATTTTACGTTGATCTTCTGTGCGAGGGTAGTACCGCCCCGGTCGAGCTGGCACAACCGTGCTGCAATCAGTGGTTCTACTAACTGTTTCACACTTTATTTAATTTACATACTATTTAATGTAACAATATAAGAATGATAGAAGAATCTTGACTGCCTCGTTGGTCTCGCGGTTGACATGTGCGACTGCTGATCATGAGGTCTCGGGTTCGATTCCCAGGTCGGACCAAGTGTTTGTATGATCTACAAATACTTGTTTCGGAGTTTGGGTGTTTTCTATGTATAATATGTACATGTGTAATGCATGTATTTACAAAAAAAAATGTATATATGTATTTGTATCAGTTGTCTAGTACCCATAACACAAGCTCTGCTTAGCTTGGGACTAGATGGCGTTGTGTGTTAGATGTCCGAAATATTTATTTATTATTTATTCATGCCAAATTGCATTGAAATCGGTGCATCACTTCTGTCCTGAAAGCGTAAGAGGTAACAGTACGAGAGAGAGAGAGAGTATAATAATAAATAAATAAAAAGCCTTTTTATTTCCTGTAAATTTACAATACTGCATATATAAGTATCGGTCTTATTCTATGTTATTAGATACAATAGATATAGAAACTTCGTTCTTACTTAACTTATACTAATACTCTTAAGGAAAAAAAAACTATAACCTAAAATCTATGTAACGTTAATATCTATGTATTTTAAAAAATATGTAAAAATCCCATTTTTGACTATTTTGGCTACATATATTTACTTATACTAATCTAGTTTATTAAATTAATCTACAGGAACCCCAGAATGGGTAAAGGCCTCCTCCAGTGATGCCCATTTGACTCTGTCTTGTGCTGTTTGTCTCCAGTTTGGACCAGCTATTTTTTTAATATCATCCTCCCATCTTGTGAGAGGTCTTCCTCGTGCTCTTTTGCCTAGCGGGCCTTTCCAGAATGTCACTTTTTTGGTCCACCTAGGATCAGTTTGCCGCGCAACATGTCCTGCCCAGAGAGAGAGTATCTGCTCTTTAATTTATTATATTGCAAGGTGTCAAAATTTATAGAATTATTTTTGAAGTAATTTAGATAAAAGATTGTTCTTGTCAGTTTTATATTTTCTTTGTTTCAAAAGTGCTGTATAAGTACATCAGTCCGTATAGAATAGTAAATGAAACTAGAATTCCCGTTCAAATTTCTTCAAACTAGTTGATGTATAGCCGCTCTGTATAAAGGCAGTAGCCAATTTAGTTGAAAGGGTTTTTTATCAGGACTACCTCCATAACTTAACAGCGCCCTTCATTCGTTTGAAGAAAAATATGTCACAGCCAATTTAGCAACAACATTTTTTCGGAATATGATATTACTCATTGCTATTTGATATCACTCAGTCTCAAAGATTCTTAAAGGAAGTAAATGCAAATTATTGTTGTCTTAGATGATACATACTTTTAATTAATTTGCAGTGAAGATGTGGAAGTCGCCGTGGTAGCACTCCAGTCGAGCCAACCCGTGTAATACTTAATTTTAACAACAGAACTAAATAAAAAAAAATAAACATAAATAATATTAAAAGCGAGCATAACTTAAGTCGAACTTTGTCAGCGGAATTAAAAATTCCGAGCGAAATAGTCGTTAGTGTACAAAACACGGTCGTATTAATTAAAAATAATTTGTCAGTGACTAATTCAAGCTGAGATTGTTAAAAGTTAGTTAGTTCTGATTACTAACTCGGGAGCGAGTCTCGCGCCGGCTGGCGGCTGCTCTTAGTTGACATGGTTCATTGCAAATATAGATTGCACCAGGTAATTGGATGAACTATAATATTTGTTACATTTACCTGTAAAACAGGTCATAACTGTTACACTTTTACACTGCAATTGAAATATCTACATGCAAAGTCTCAATACAGTCTGAGACGTTGAAAAAAAACGTTGAAAACGATAGAATTTTTCATATAAGACAAACACAGAGGAGTCTATGAAGCTTTATATATCTGTAGATTGTCACTTATACGCAAAAGGCAATCATACTTTTAATTATTGAGGAAATAAATAAATATTTTTTTGGACATCTAACACAACGCCATCTAGTCCCAAACTAAGCATAGCTTGTATTATGGGTACTAGATAACTGATATAAATACATATATACTTGTTTTTGTACAAACATACTTATTTAAATATAAATAAATAAATATTTCAGACATCTAACACACAACGCGATCTAGTCCCAAGCTAAGCAGAGCTTGTGTTATGGGTACTAGACAACTGACATGAATACATATATACTTCTTTTTGTAAAGACATACATATTATACATAGAAACACCCAAACTCCGAAACAAATATTTGTAGATCGTACAAACATTTGGTTCGACCCGGGAATCGAACCCGAGACCTCATGATCAGCAGTCGTGTACGCTACCACCACACCAACGAGACAGTGGAAAAAAATGTTCTTGTCTATTACACTTAGATTGACGAATATACTAGTTATGTATTAATACATAAAATAATGACGATAACAATAGGAATTGTATAAACGAAGAAAATAAAATGTACATCCAATTTAAAGTCTATTTTACAAACACATAATTCGTTGCAAATAAGAATAATGTGCCAAAAAATAATAAATTGGTTGTCAAGAGACGGAAAAACAAAGGCAGGATAAGCTACGGAAAAGATGGATGAATGTAATTAAATATGCTTTGGGATACAGTTAATGGGGAAAATGGTTGGAGAAAATTACATAAACTCACATTAATAAACTGACAATTGTTGAGAAAGAATCAATGCAAGTTAGCATACAGTTATTATAAAAACTTATAGGTAGGTATAGGTAGGTACAATATTCAAGCTTTGCAAACGCTCAAATTTTGCCAAAAGTTTCACTCATCATGACGTATTATTGGAAGGTGAACCTGTTGTTTTCAGTCGCTCGGTGCGCTATAAATTCCAATGAAATTGGGAGTTTGATTTCTAAATAAAGTTACTTTAGAAGGGAAGGCAATAAAATACATAAGCAACGTATATTGATTACGGTACATGCAAGCCTAGGCCTGAGTCGGCCTAGACTCTATAACAGAAAAGATCACACAAATATTGTCATTGAACTAATTAAGAAATAGTGTATTTAGTTCCATTTCAAAAATGTATAATTACACCATCGCTTTAAACTGAATTTATTAAACAACTAGCTGACCCGCGCAACTTCGACTGCGTCTCTCCACAATAACTATTTTTTTCCATTTCCCCAACATTTTCGGTCGATAACCTAAAACCTTCCTTGCTAAATGGGTTATCCAACAAAAAAATAATTAACAAAATAGATTCAGCCGTTCACGCGTTATATCGTGACCAAGGCAAATAGGGATCCATTTTTATAAATATATATAAAGTATCTCTTAGTTTTCGGCGTTTCTAGCAAAAGGAACGTGCATAGGAAAAACCTTTGCAACACCAATATTATACCTCTCTCATAGAGTCTTACTGATTTCAAACGTTAAAGTCCTAAGTGAAACTCTCATTCAACTCAACATCTCTCAAATGGCCTTTTACGTTAATTCATAAACGATACGGAGCCCACCTACAATCAATGTAGCACAAATCCTCGCTATCTGATTCCATTCAACGTTTAACCCAGCTGTGGTATGACACGATAATCTAGCGAGTACACTAATAAGATATTAGGTTTTTAATTAGAGTTCGCTCGAGTACAGATTAGCGCTATCGTTGTGATAATTGAAGATTTGCTATCAAAATACTACTCTCTGTGTGCTCTGAGTCAGTAATATCACACAGTTTCTGTGCTCCTTAAACCCGTTTCGAAATTATGTTCTCAATTTCACTTTAACTCTTTTGTATATAGGTAGGTATTTCTCTATATAAAAAAAAACATAAGTAGTTTGAAATACTCACAAAATTATATCTGGCTGATGTTAGGTTTAGGAAATTCCTCCCTGATTACAAAAAGACATAAAAATAATTCGTGAAATCTTCCTTTTGTACAATCACAATTCTTTGACCATCTCCTTTTTTTAATGAACAGTAGACATATTGGTCCTGTTTCATATTTCATTAGTAGTAGTAGAATTCACAATTGATTTTTGAATTAAATTTTCTTCGCTTAATATAGTTCAGATGAAGCTCAATTCAACACGTCACATGCCTAACAAAATTTGGTCAAAAGACAATAAACAATTGGTTTCTCGAAGGTTCTCTAAGCAGATTATATCGAGCGATTAATGACTAAATTCGGATAAAATAAAGGGAACTAAGCTGAGCCGATCTGGCGGAGAGCCAATGTAATCACTTGACCGAGAAAACTGTTGTAAAAGAAGGGTATTTGATATTGAAACAGGATAAATCTTATTACAGACACATTAACGACATCTTACACCGCCAGGCCGTCATGATTGAGAGAGGTTTTTTTTGAAAATTATTAACGGCTAGTGAAAATAAACTGAGATTATGTTTGTCCTATTATGTCGCTGTACCATAGTGTAAATTCTTTAGAGCAGAATAATAAAATAAGTGAAAAACGGCATGGTCTAAAAAGGTCATGCTTCGCTGGGCTCAGGCGACCGGTGTCATTTTAAATAATCACAGAAATTCGGTTATGAAATATTACTTCGAGTGAGCAGCAGATCAGAGTCCATGAACGGTGATAGTCACTTATGGTCTGCTCGTTTGCAGTATACAGTAAGACTAGTTTTTTCGTTATCAGCTAGTGCGTTAATTTTTACCGCCATAACTGACGTTGTAGCGGTAAAAATTAACTTAAGTGTTTTTTCAAGAATAAAAGTTTAGCTTTGCTACGGTTTAGCTTTGAAAGCGTGAGAGACAGCGTACTTTCGTATTTATAATATTTCTAGTATAAACTTGTAGTAATCTTGAAGACTTGTTATAATTTATGAAGATTGCCAAGCTTGCCTTTGTCGTCTTAATATGAGAATCGAGATTTACTTGGTATTTTAAAATCACTTGTGAAACTAGGAGCAAGAAAACTAATGGAGTACTTTATTGTTTCAGATAATCTCTTCACATCCAATACTTTAACAGAAGAAGTATAATATAATGTAAGTATTCCTTGTTAAATATCTAATTTGGAACTAGCCACCGATTTAATAGCTAAAGCGATCGACCGGTCGTAAATGTATTATATAGTATGTGCAAATCGTTTATCAATTTTATTGTTGTTTCAGTATTATAATAAAACAACGTTTATTATTTGAATGCTTTACATATTTATTACTCCACCTGTGGTACAATATTTGAATCTCGTAACTAGATAATAAAATTTATAATCGCCAACATTAGTCTAGTTTTATTAGGTTTTCCAACATATTCTTTACTCAGCGGCTCTCGTGAATAGAATATGAATCAGACTGAATGCATATAAATGTAAATTTGGACGTTTACATCTGTTATTTGTTACGCAAGAGTTGTCTGTTTTCGTTTATTTTAAATCGAGTGATATCATCAATCTGAACCTATCTCTTCTATCGATTTCGATTGGAACGACAATGACTCAATCTGACAGTGTCATTAGTGTGTTATGTTTTGTGTTAGATGAGTTTAGTCTTTGGTGAACGTGACAGAATACTCGTATTGTAAATAGGCCACAGGAATTCACCAATCATTTTTTTTGAAGCAAACGAACAGACGTATCGCCTGATGGTAAGCGATTACCGCCGCCCATGGACATCCGCAACACCAGAGGCGTCACAAGTGCGTTGCCGGTCTTTTAAGAAGGAATCGCTCATTTCTTACGCTTTTTTACTCTAGAAAAAACAATTTAATTTACGAAAAGAAGATACTTTATGATCTTAACTGTGCTCCTTATATCCTTCGATTCTTCTATTAACACCACTTTAATCAGTACTATGAGTGCTCAAAATAATCAAAAGCTTTTTTAAATGATTGATTGATAATTGAGGTTCTAAAGCGTAACAAATATAAATATAATATATTTTCAGTTATAAAGGAATATCACTTCATATTTTACAAGGTTTTATTATTAAATATTCAGAAAGAATTTCATTTCCTGCTACTAGCAATTTGAAACATAATTATATACTCGGACAAAAGAATACGACTTAACCACGTTATATAATTGGGCAACTCATACAAAACCACTTGATTACCAATGAATTCAGAAGCTAAAATACAAAAAACAGTAGGAATCTACTCAATATACAATATATGTAATATATTTTATCATTATATATTTTACTAGCTTTTGCCCGCGGCTCCGTATGCGTATTTGTCGGTTATCGCAGTAAAGTGTGGCCTATGTCCTGGTATAGGTTCTGGGCATTCAAGGCCAACAATTTACC
Organism: Spilosoma lubricipeda; assembly: GCA_905220595.1. NCBI lineage: Eukaryota > Metazoa > Arthropoda > Insecta > Lepidoptera > Erebidae > Spilosoma > Spilosoma lubricipeda. Next base: position 526,423 of record HG992278.1, read on the forward strand.
CTTGAGACTATTTAGGTGTATCGCTACAGCACAAATATATGTATAGTTTTAAAACCATATAAATGCATTTATGATAGAATTGATTTTTATATATAAGATAAGTATGGATTATTTTGCTGTCACTTAAATCAACGAATTATTTAATCCTGTAAAACATTTGTTATGTATTTGAGTGAAATTACCTCGTGTTTATAAGAGTTTGAATGAAAATAAACTTTGCTGAAATTTCTGGGCCGTACCATGGCAAAGATTGATTGATTACAAAGATTGATTTATTTCATTTTTAACTGCTGATACTTCAAAGTTATATTAATTTTATGTTAAATACTTGAATAGTGGGTATATCACACTTAGTTGTTGATTATGCTAAACATATTTGTAAAATATTAAAAAGTAAATGAGCGTATGTCGTTAGTTGACGTTAAAGGCCAGCAACACTTAGTAGCTTCTGCTGGCGTCTATCACGCCCAGCGGCTGGGCCGCACGGCCTCTAACGCCGGAGCCCAGCATCGCTCTTTCTGCTGGCGTCTACCACGTCCGGCGGCTGCGCCGCTGCTATGGGCTCGGCCTCTAAAGCCGTAGACCTGTGCCTCTGCAAGGCACCTCTTCAGCTGCGGCCCTCGGCTGCTTTCGCCAGGGTCACCTGACTGACGCTTGGGCCTCCAGCCCGGCGTCCCTACGTTACTACAAAACTACCAAGTGAAGTGCCTCTCTTGTCTCGGAGATACCTACGCTGATCGAACCTCTCAGAACAAAGCCTAAATACCACTACGTGGCACATGGCTCATGTTCTGTCCAAGATTTTTTTAGACAACTCATTTTTAATATATTTTCTAATACACGAAATTTATTACAAAATAAGTTTTATTCTATTATCAGCTCGGTGAAGATCGATCCAAGTTCGGATCTTAGACCAACTCGGACTGTCGAGACCATTATAGGCGGTGATAGTCAATTATAGGTGCTGGCACGTAACTTGGCCAGATTTCGACGTAGTGGAGTGAGTTCATACATAGTACACTTAGTGCAATAAATCAAAACAACTAAATTGAAGTGTAGTCGACTGACGCTCCAATCGCTTGCTCGGAACGGTGCTACTGCAATCCCCGCGTCCCACTATAACTAAAAGGACCTAGAAAACGACTTCTGCACATCTAACGAATCTGGCCCAGTTACGTGCCGGTCTCCATACTTAAAGGTAGTCTTGCTTACTTGTAACATGTATGCCATAGAATATAATTCAATGAGTTAGATTAACAATACACCTACCTTTGAAATGAATTTATGTGTTTGAATTCAAAATAGTATGTAAAGACACGTCAAAGTTTAGAAATACACCAGTCTTTAATTCTTTTAAATATCAATGTATGTATGCTTAAATGAAATAAACTGATAAAGAGAGAGAAATATATTAGACTAGCTGTTGCCCGCGGCTTTGCTCGCGTGGAAGTTGATTTTATGTATTTAATTAAAACTGTGTAAAAGTATGTATCAGTAATTTATTCATGTTTCTGAACGTATTTATTTATTTTTGATCAATAGCCCATTTAAAAGAACTATCATACAAACATTCGACCCATATTTCATCCCTTTTAGGAACAGAATTCGCATTAATTCTGATAATGCATAAAGTTTCATGGTACTAATTTAAAAAATAACGGACTTCCATACAAACTTTCAACCCCTATTTCACCCCTTTAGGGGTAAAATATCCAGAACCGCTTAAATACGTCTTTACATTTTTTTAATCAGTAGTACATGAATAAAGTTTAATGGTTCTAACTTAAAAAATGACAAACTTCCGTACAAACTTTCAACCCCTATTTCACCCCGTTAGGGGTAGAATATCCAGAAACGCTTAAATACGTATCCACTCACTTTTAATCAGTAGCCCAAAAATAAAGTTTCATGTTTGCTACTTCAAAAATAGCGAACTTACATACAAACTTTCAACCCCTATTTCACCCCTTAGGGGTAGACTATCCAGAAACGCTTAAATACGTATCCGCTCACTTTTAATCAGTAGTCCAAAAATAAAGTTTCATGTTTGTAACTTCAAAAATGGCGAACTTACTTACAAACTTTCAACCCCTTTTTCATCCCCTTAAGGGTAGAATACCCAGAAACGCTTAAATAGGTGTCTACTCATTTTTAATCAGTAGCCCAAAAATAAAGTTTCACGTATCTAACTTAAAAAATTACGAACTTCCATACAAACATTTAACCCCTATTCCACCCCCTTAGGGGTAGAATACCCAGAAACGCTCAAATACGTCTCTACTCTTTTTAAATCAGTAACACATAAATAAACTTTCATGTTTCGAACTTCAAACATTACGGACTTCCAGACTGACCCATATACGAAATGTCAACCCCTATTTCACCCCTGAGGAGTGGAATATCCAAAAACGCTTAAATACGTCTTTACTCTTTTTTAATCAGTAGTACACCAATAAAGTTTCATGAATCTAACTTAAAAATTATGAACTTCCATACAAACTTCCAACCCCTATTTCACCCTCTTAGGGGTAGAATACCAAGTAACGCTTAAATACATGTCTACTCTTTTTTAATCATTAGAACATGAATAAAATCACATGTTTCTAACTTAAAAAATGACGAATTCCATACAAACTTTCAACCCCTATTTCACCCCTTAGGGGTAGAATATCAAGAAACGCTTAAATACGTATTAACTCTATTTTAGTCAGTAGCCCAAAATCAAAGTTTCATGTTTGTAACTTCAAAACTGGCGGACTTCCAGACTAATCTATATGCGAAATGTCAACCCCTATTTCAACCCCTTAGGGGTAGAATATCCAGAAACGCTTTAATACGTATTTACTCTTTTTTAATCATTAGCACATGAGTGAAGTTACATGTTACTTACTTAAAAAATAACGAACTTCGATAAAAACTTTCAACCCCTATTTCACCCCTTAGGGGTAGAATATTCAGAAACGCTGAAATACGTATTTACTCATTTTTAATTAGTAGCCCGAAAATAAAGTTTCATGCTTCTAACTTAAAAAATGTCGTACTTCCAGACTAACCTATACGCGAAATGTCAACCCCTATTTCACCCCTTAGGGGTAGAATATTAAAAAACGCTGAAATACGTGTTTAATCATTTTTAATCAGTAGCCCAAAAATAAAGTTTCAGGTCTCTAACTTAAAAAATGACGAACTTCCATACAAACTTTCAACCCTTATTTCACCCCCTTAGGGGTAGAAATTCGAAAATTCCTTTCTTAGTGGGTGTCTACTCAATAAAAGGATCCTACTCACCAAATTTCATAGTCATAACTATCATGGTTTACGCTCGGCGATGATGAATCAGTCAGTCAGTCAGTCAGTCAGGACTTACTATTTTTACCCGACTACGGCAAAGCCAAAGGAGGGTTATGATTTTGACAGGCTATGTATGTATGTATGTATGTATGTATGTATGTATGTATGTATGTATGTATGTATGTATGTATGTATGTATGTATGTATGTATGTATGTTCATTTGTTCCCTCCTAGCTCCTTAACTACTCATTAGATTTGGACAAATGAGGTGTCTCTAGAAGCGTCATGATCGTCTTCTGGTTATAGGCTATATGACGTGTCACTGAATCTAATGTGGCGCCCTCTAGCCGACATAAAGTACTGTATTAAAAAATAAATTTGAGATAAATAAGCCGTGTTTGGTATCATTGGAAAGGGCGTTATTAGTACGTTTCAAAAATACATATAATATTAGCATTTGTTAGTGACTTTGTTCGTATTTCTTCGATAAGTGTGATATTTCTATGGTACCTATTTAAAATAAACTTGCGCAACAATGAGTATTATAGAGGCACCAAAACATTTTAAATAAAAAAAAGTAAAAACTAAAACCCAACTACGACAAAAAACGACGCTTAAAAAGTATGAAACAAGTTTCAAAAGCCGTAGTCACGCGTTGTTAAATTGTTATGGATTATGGTACATTACACAACATGGACTACAGCTTTTGAAACTTAGGAATGTGCCATAGTCCATAACACTTTAACAACGCGTGACTACGGCTTTTGAAACTTGTTTCATACTTTTTAAGCGTCGTTTTTTGTCGTAGTTGGGTTTTAGTTTTTACTTTTTTTTTATAAGTATAGATTTACAATATTACACCAATTTTGCTTGATATCGATACGCGGCAATAGTGTGACAGATTACGCGGAATCGAATCTTTGCAACTATAGAGCCAAAGCGGGTTCGCGTGTTATTTAAAGTGTAATAATGTATCGCTGCCCGTTAATGTCAGCATAAAATTCGAACTATTGCTATGTACGGGTTTGCTTGTACAATCGATACCAAACTATAAATGTTCATGATACCAAGGTATGACGTCACAACTTGTTATTCAATACAATTTTGACGTTTAGCAAACGGGAAACAATTTGATTTGATGAGCCACCATTTATGTTCATATAAATTGAGTCTTACGACAATTTAGGTAATGATATAAGCCCTGCTGAAGTTATAGTGCAGCTAGATATCTACAGCAAAAAATAAATAGAGGGAAAAAAAAAATAACATTGATATTCAGAATCGAAGCCTTTATATGTCATCGGTCGCAGGGTGTAATAGTTCGACCCACTTACATTCAACGATTGTAGACGTTCGTTACGGACCCCATTCATAGTGCGGAACCCTTCCTCTTTCATGGAGGGCTCTGAATCCTTCGCAATGGCAGATATACATACGAATAACTTTTTCCTTAGACTATCTTCTTGAGTAACGACGTACAGTTTGTAGAGTACTTTGGAGATTTTGGCAAAGATTTCCTTACATTATGCTTGACTACCAAATTTTACAATATTTAAACTAAAATAAGTTTGTAGGGCCGGTCAATAAACTTATGCTGGATTCGTAAAACAGCAGACCTGGCTCTGAGGTATGTCTTGGGAGTGGACTTTGACCAGCAGTTGACTGCAACGGGATGATTATGATGAGTTTGATGGATGGTTTTAAGGTATTCACGGCAATTATTCATTCTAAAAACTTTTCGTGTACCTAAATCACATGAAATCATATAATGAAACAAGTATCAACTCAATTCATATTACTATGCTATTGTAGATTTTGCCCCTTATTACTTAAGTTATACTAAACTCACAGTCGGCCAAATGTAAGCCTTCAATTGTCCTTTACCTACCCCTTTGAAATAAAGACTTGAATTTCTTTTCAAGTGATTTCTATCACTAACAAAAAACAGAAATTCTTTAATCCACCGACTAAAGAATACTGCTTTCCAAAGTATACTGTCTTTGTAATATCTCTTTGAACTGTTTTGTTAGTAGTGTAATGTAAATAAATACCTACGACGTCGACGTAATGCTGTGCAGTTAAATAAAAAATAGCGTTGGTAGACCTTTGATATATTTTTTTTCATATCACCGTGTCTGTACTTTTACGACTGCTATAACATTCATTTGTAAAAAATGAAGATTATACTTTCGTATTATTTTAAACCAAGGTATCAATTTTTTTCCAGCTAACAACATACGTCATGTACGTTTCGGCAACATACGTTACTCAATATTTTAGTACCTCCCTCTAAATATTGGAGGGAGAATTATAGGGGAGACAGTTGACCTCACTCACTTGATCCAAAGCAACGAATAAATTCGTTAACCCTTACAGTTCTTGAGGCCGTGATAATACTTCGGTCGAACCGGCCCATTTTAAGCTGAAACCTTGCTTTCCCACAACGATTTAGATTTTCACCCTGTTTTTATAAAAAACATCCCATTTTTTAGATGTTTTATAATAAACTAATATTTTATGTATTTAACTTAAACAGCTACTTCTGTTGTGTTTTTTGACAAACAAATAGGTTTACCGATATACGTGGAAGTGAATATAATTCATTGGAAATATCGAAGCTGAATAAATCCCAAAATATTTTCCATTTAGTGTGGTTGGATCAGCTTTCAAATATTGAACGAATCATGTTTTGAATTTTTGGGGATTACACCAACGGTACGTCACGATTATCTCCAGGAAATTTAATGTTAAATTACACAAATAAAAGAGAAAACATTTAGAAATTAGTGAGTCTAACTTTTGTTTCCTTTTTTTACAGCTTTTAAGTAGGGGTCCGTTTAAGTTTGTTGGTGCTGTTATTTTAAACAATCAATAAGTTTTTTATCAAATTAATAACACACCAAACAGCTGATTACAACACTCTTAATAGAAAAGTGTGTCAATACACACGGATATTGAAAAGAAAACAAATAAGTCAGGAAGTCCAGGAACCCCGTCCCCCAAGGCAGGCAACGCACTCTGGTGTTGCGATTAACTTAAAATTAATTTAAATAAAGCGATTAACGCCCATGGGCAGCGTTAATCGCTTAGCATTAGGTGATACGTCTGCTCATTTGCACCCTATTACATAAAAAAACCGTTTTGTATTGAAAAAGAAGTTACACGAGGTCTTTCTAAGTGATATATTAGAATTATCAAAACGATAACATGTCAACTAAATTTGTCAAATCAATAGTATATGAATACAGAGTAAATTGGTATGTGACATGTAAATGTACATACATACATAATAAAATAAAAATTTAATTAGGTATGTATCTGTAATAATATATCCCACCAAAAACATTCTGTAAACAACTAGCCAAGTCTCAAAGGAGCTGCTTGTTTATCTCTAAAAAGTAATGAAATCTATTCAAAGTCGTACCAAGTCTAAGGTTCCTTACTGTGATTTCTTTATTATTATAGTTAATGTTGTGTGACTTGGCCGTTGAACATTTTTTATACGTTAGTGGGTACAAGTCAATTTTGTTTACACGTGATGTTATATCTGTTCTAACTACCTATGTTTGTTAAGCGAGATAATAACCCATACTGGTATTGTTAATTGAACGCTACTGTCTCATTTTAGGCTGTTGTTGACTGTGCAACACATGCATTCATCATTGACAATGCTGATTTCTGCTCTCTTCTTTTTGTAGCGTCATATCGACCACCGATCTAACATAAAGCAGACGTACAGACGGACTTCTATTAATGATTATATGTCTGTCTGTACTGGAAATGTTTTATTTTTACTGTTTGTTTCAGACTCGCCTACACATCAGTATTATTGATATGTATACGCAGCTTTATCAAGCCTATAATTGACTGGTTATTGAATCAAAGTTTTTCAAGTGTCAATTATCCATCGTCAATGGGTAGCGGTTTTGGCGACAGATTGGTGCAATGGTATCATGGGGCACCTGGTTTTATACCCTTGTGTACTCCTCAACGGCCAAGTCACACAACATTAACTATAATAATAAAGAAATCACAGTAAGGAACCTTAGACTTGGTACGACTTTGAATAGATTTCATTACTTTTTAGAGATAAACAAGCAGCTCCTTTGAGACTTGGCTAGTTGTTTACAGAATGTTTTTGGTGGGATTTCACTTCTTTTTGTAGAAACGTAAGCATATTAATTTATTTTATTAGATTTTCTTATTTGACACATTTTTTTCTTTTTAGGAGTATTTTTTTATTTTTACAAATTTTTCTTTTCTTTTTTTCTGGTTCTGGTACTTGTACAGTAGCAACATTATTTCGTATTGCCCATTCGCGTTCATTATTTGTTCTTTTAGATGGCTTAGACGGTTTAATTTCTGAAAGATCGACGCAGTGTTTGCGCCCAAGCCGGTTGTATTTGGTAATCGCTGAAGCTTGAAGTCAACATTTATCAGGTGCTCCCCATGAATATTGGTTACTCTTGAAAGCGCCGCGTAGGCTTTGCCACAAGAGAATATGGTGGTGCCAATGTCCATGATGGCATTTTTTAAACTTAGACCTTGGCTCTTGTGAATTGTTTGGGCATACGCCACACAGATTGAGAATTGTTCTCTGTACACGTAGGCCGGGTTATGATCTAAAATTTTGACTTTATTAAGTCAAAATTTCTATTGGCAATAATTTATGAATCAAATTATTAGCGAATTTTACTACCAATTGTTTAGTCTTTTTTTTGTCTTCTGGGTGCCACCTCACTTTTTGTACAACGCCTATCGACCCAATTCACTAAACCTAAACTAACATCAATGTTTCTCCTAAGCATTACTTTTGCTCCCTCTTTCACATCTAGTAAATTTCAGCAGTATTTTGGATGCTCAATATTTCTAAATTTTTTTAATTTTATTAAGATTCCATCATTTAACACACTCAATGAATCCGAACAAGATCATGTCTGACTTTTGGACATTTCCGTAACATTTGTACAGGTCTTTGCTTTTCCAGTATCATCAATCTCAATAGGTTTTTCTTTATCTTCATAAACCTTATAAACTTGCGCAGAATATAATTTCTCCTGATTACTAAGATGTTCTGATTTACCAATAAATTCTTCAAATTTGTCTTTAATATCCTATCTTTCAACACATATTTTAATGTTTCTAATGTCATATAATGTACATAGCAATATCTGATGTTACAGAATTAAAATTATGGGATCAAATTGGAAAGAAGATGGAGAGGCATCTCGTATAGGAATTATTATATCGTAGTGGCCACTTAAGTAACTCCCTGTAAAAAGTAAACACTGTTTTTGGCCAGCATCGCCAAGGGAACCTCTTAGTATACCATTCTCATACACTTCAAAAGTGAAGGGATAGATTTTTCCAGCAGCCATTAGCTCAGAAGCTTAGCCGTAAGTAGTGGGTTTCATCATATCGCTCGTGTAGGATTGCGCGCTAGTGTATACGTCACCATCAGCATCACACGTTTACACTTGCATTTCGTCCCAATGTTCAGCAACGTATGCAACTATAGCAGATCTAATACTGCAAGTTGAGTCAGTTCTACCATACACCAAGAAAGATATTGAATTGAAGAAACAAAACCCGTCTTGGACCATACCAACTACTTGGTAGCCTAAGCCACACTAAGTTTATCGTCGTCTTTTAATATTATTGACATTTTTTACGATATTATTTTGCGAAATCAAACACAAATAAACTCAACGACCTTTAGTATACGGACAACAAATCAGAAATACCGATAATATTTAGACTAAAACCATAATAACCTATATATTTTATTATTAACTTTAACTCTTAATTATTAGACAAGTGTCAATATAATTAATTATCAATGAACTTTGTACCAAAGGTATTACCTACCGAGTACTGAAACACAGCTAAATTAATGATATTTTAAACGAAACGAAGTAATATCTACCTAAATAAACTAAACCTAGAATACTAGAAAAGTACTTACTTATAAACACGAACGCGATTCGAAGTACTGCCTTTCTTTATATTTATATTGCAAAGATGAGAACAGTACTCCACGCACGAGCGAACCTGAGTATCATAAAGAAGAGACAGGTGCCCAGGTGATAACAACCGTCTCACCTTGTTTAGAACACCTAACTTTCGTGAGGCCCCCTTAGTGATGCTCTCAATGTACTCGCGCGAATTGAGGTCGCGGCAGATGCCCATGCCTAAGATACCGAGTCTGTCTTGTAATGGTAGTTGAGTGTTCTGAAAAGTCTTGTGTTTTCTTGGCATTGAACTCGATCAGATTCGCACAGCCCCATTGAGAAATGCGGCCCAGAACCTGGTCGAGTTGAGCAACAAGCTCCTGTTGTTTTTCCTCGATATCTTCTGACTTTGCTGCAGGGTGTCCGAAATATCTTCTATGATCTGTGCTGTCGTCTGCATAGCAATGAATGTTGCCTAGGGCTAACATGTCATTTATATGCAGAAGAAACAGCGTGGGCGACAGGACGGATAGATTTTTGACATCAAATGAAGAGGCAAACAAAGTTGAATATTTTTTGTAAAGGCGGTATGTCAATCTTTAATAGTTTGGTTGGGCTCTTGTGTTTTCGAATAAGGGTCACCAGGTACTCCAGATCTTCGATTATCCTATTTTTTATAGTTTTCCCTGTATGTGGCCTTTAAACCCTAACTCTGTACCAAATTTCAGCTATCTGAGATTATGGGAAGTACTAGTTCTATTATGATGATCATGAGTGAGTGAATGAGTGAGTGTCGTAAATGCGAAACTTTGCTTTCGCTTAGCTTCGGAACTAAATGACCTACAGACTTGATTTTTTTTATTATAAGTGTGATTTTATAGCTTACTGGATGACGAGAATTTCGGCGTTCTAGTCTTATCCAGAGGTTCTCAAATAGGGGCCTGAAAATGCGTCGAAATGGTTCCAGTAAAGGATGGTACGGCAGTGTTTGCTTCGCGCTCGACTTGGCGGGGGCACTGCCGTGCCCCCCGATAATTTACCTCAAGATTTCTACACCACCCTAAGGTCGACTGGTAGAGAATGCCCGCATTAAATTCACCGATGTGCAAAAGTGCTTAAAATTGTAAAGAAACTAGCTGACCCACGCAACCTCGTTTGCGCCTTATATTGCCCGTAGCGTGAAAATTTTCCCTCGTTTTTGAAACATTCTTCATTGTTGCTCCGCTCTTATTAGTAGTAGCGTGATGATTTATACCCTATAGCCTTCCTCGATAAATGGACTATCCAAAACCGAAAGAATTTTTCAAATCGGACCAGCGGTTCCTGAGATTAGCGTGTTCAAACAAACAAACAAACAAACAAACTCTTGAGCTTTATATATTAGTATAGATAAATAAAAATCTTGTTACTAATATTTAATAGATAATTATCAACAGCCTTTATTAGTTTACTGCTGGACAGGAGGAGGACAGTTTTTTATAGAAAGAGATACCTAAATACATATTAGACTTAGTTAATAAAACCCAATACTGAAAAAGCATGAAACAAGTTTCAAAAGCCGTAGTCAAGCGTTGTTAAAGTATTATGGACTATGGTACATTACTAAGTTTCAAAAGCCGTAGTCCATGTAGTGTAATGTAATATACAGATCAGTATCAATAATCTCCTAATACGATGAACCTTGTTTCCTTGAGACGCATCGCTTATTAGGGAGCGTACTGATGCGTAACTCGTCACCGGAAACAGATCAATTTCTCATCTCCTTCACTTGACGTTAAGTGGCCCAAATCTGTTTGTTCAAAGATAGGTAGGACTTTATTAAAAGATTATCTATAAATAGATTCTATTATGAGAATACTTTATACTTTCTAAAAATATAATGCTTGTTAGAGGTTTAGCTTTCCTTTTATTATGCACGTCAATATTTCATTTTGTTTACATTATCTTATACACTGCCATCTGAATACAAACCTGGTATAGTTTGTAGTATATTCACTGTGACGTAGACCATTGATGGACATACGTTTATGCAAACCAATTATTTAAAAAAAACCCATTGCTTAAAATATCACACTTATGACAAATCTTACGCGATTTCAAAACGCCAAAAGCCTTGAAGCCGTTTAAAGAAAGTTCAGAGCGTGCCAAAGTGACATACCTACCCAAACAGTCGAAAGACGTAGCCCTCCATCTGGTGTAGTTGAGTAATTAAAAGATTCATATAATGTGTAAAATATTAAAATTATGAAAAATTAAATATATTATCAAAAAGACTTAATAAAAGTTTCAAGAAAATTTTTATGATTTTGCTTGCTTCAACATCTAGCTTATAGACATGGACGCTACTTCTCTGTAATCAAGGTTCTTGTTGTTTTTTTTTTCACCGAAACGAAATTTCAAACGAAATACCTATTTCTTATAATTTTAAATAAAACAACACGTTTTAACAAAAATGTTGTTTTTAATTCGAAAATCTTAGAGCGAATTCTAAGTATCACTAAACTTAACTAAATAATTGAACATTTTCTCTTAAAAGCTCGATTACAGAAACATTATTTTCCATTTAGCTTTGCTTTGATTTAAATAAAATTACAAAACTCAAAAACAAGTTTTCAGATCAGACTTATATTATTAGAAATGTATAAAACAGTCTTAAGTCTTGTCCTCTAACTCTCCCCACAAATACAAAACATAATTGGAAAATGAGAAATGTCAATATTTCTATTTCAGTTTAATCCATTATCTATTTAATTTAATGTCTTATGTTACCTTTGAGTGTACAAATAAGATAGAAATACGAGAAAAAAATCTGCAAATATTTTGTGTACGAATAAAATGACACAAGATTGTTTTCAGTGCGTACCACTCAAACATTTAAACACATCCTCATCTATATTTAGTTTTTTTGGGTACAGACGTCATACATGGGATAACTACCGCCATATTTTTTTTCGTGAACAAATTTTACATTTCTGAAATACATAATTGTTTTAGTATTTATACCCACCTCACGTGTAATGTATAGTCGCGAAATAATAAATTCTAACACCTTCTTTTAATTTTTTGCGCAACGCACTTGTGTCGCCTCTGGTATTGCGGGTGTCCATGGGCGGCAGTAACCGCTTACCATCAGGTGATACGTGTGCTCGTTTGCCTCCTATACCATAAAAAAGAACTTGTTGACTGTTTTGAGTGTTGATTTATGTTGATTTGGTTTCTGTAACCATAGATTACGTGTCTGATATCGTAATCAAACACAACCGAACCAAGATCAGATGTTTGTGTCGTTAGTAAGTAATTATGTTGTTCGTTCTCTCGGGAGATATATTAAGAAGTAATGTGACCATAAATTATGTGATCACTCAGTGGTCGCAATTTGATCATAATTTTTCCAAATTGTTTTTGGCTTTCTGCACTCCTCCTTCATATAAACTTTTGCGGTGCCAAATATCATAGTCTTCCATTCGCATATTTTTTTGTAAAATAGGGTTCAAAGTTTTTGGAGTTTACTCCTTAAGAATCGATTTTCATATATAAGGCGCCCGGTATGAGAAAAATATGAGAGGTAAAATCTACTGATGAATGACCTCGTTACTTTTTTGGTGCGCACGTACCAAGAGCACTAGCTCTTGGTACGTGCGCACCAAAAAAGTGCACCCAATCATGTATGCACATTTTTGTCACGTAGTGGTTGTAGGAGCCATGAGGTGATGGTGGTTTTATTTTTATTTTTTTTATTTCTTACAAGTAGCTTACAAGTATAAAACAATTAACACAGTAAGAAACTCAAACATTTTAACCGTACCGAAATACATATAAACGTATAGCAATTTGCAAATATAATTTCTTAAATTTACATTAAGTTACACACACACATGAAAGGTTAAACTAAAAACCCAACAATTAGTGATTGAAATTAACTTGAGCAGTTCTATCGCCACCACCCACAGGTTCGTGGTATTAACATTAATTATAATATATTAATTATGTAGCATTAAAAGCTAAATAAATGTTTCTCAAACAAATATTTCGGAAATACTACTAGAATACTAAAGTATAAGTTTTTAGGTAAAAACTATGATGTGAGGATACATGGAAATACGGAACTAACCAATAGCCTGACATATAATCGAAACATATCTGTGAGCTATAACGACAAAACCACTAACATTACTATTTACAATTTTACAACTAAATGAGCTACAGTTAGAATTCAAAACGAATATAAATTGTTAAAAAAGAACGTCCAAGTGTCAATTGACGGTATACAAAGAAAAAATTGTGTGTGTCAGCTCCGACGCACGACTGGAGTTTACTCTTTAATTACGATTGTCTAAACATACGCAAAAAGAGTTTATCCAACTGAAAATAAGATTAATACCATATGAATTGATATGCAAATAAATTACCCACAACACAATAGATTAAACACTTTGTTTACAATCACTCAATCGCTTTTCAAAATTTGACGTTTCTAAATGCAAAGTGACATTTGATGCGGCGAGTTGCGTTCAGAAACATACAACATTTGTGCTATGTTTATGTTCACACAACCAATGTTTTTGTTTTAATGTTTTTTCTCAGTTTTTAATGTTCTAGTTTGTATTAATTACGTGTAGTGTTGGCTGGTGGGTGGTGCAGAGAAGCATGCCATTATAGTAATTTTTTTATAATTCAAAATATCACTAACATAATTTTAATTTAGTTTATATATTTATATTTTTTACATATACCATTGTATATATTTTACATTCACCGCTAGTAAGATGATTACCCCTAATTATCACTCTGATAATTCTGCTTATGAGTCTGCTATATCTTCTGACGGCTGGGCTGGTGCGGCAGTAATTTTACAACTAAATGAGCTACAGTTAGAATTCAAAACGAATATAAATTGTTAAAAAAGAACGTCCAAGTGTCAATTGACGGTATACAAAGAAAAAAGTTTCTTTACCTTCCGTGCTAGTCGAGACTGTGTTACGGCAAGGTAAGATTCTCGTTTCACAAATAACAGCTGTATGTATTAGCTTAAAGACACATTTTTTAGTGACAAAGTTTATGAAATGGAACATTGTATTGAACAAAAGATTCCTATAACAAGTTATAGTTTAACGTAAACATGTAGTATAGGCAAGAAAAATAGACAAACAATGGGATACATTTTAGAGTAAGATACATAATGCTTTTATTTAGCATTTGATAACAGATCACTTCATTTCCATTACTAGGTAATATATGTGTATACAATCTATGACATATTATGTATCTATTCATTTTTGATAGATATCATATTAACGTAATTACATAATTAAACCACATATAACAAAATAAACAAATAATTATAATCTATAATAAAATTACTATATACTACATAACGATTATATAAATAAATTACATACATTATTTTTGAATTTGTATAAAATGTTCAGTTCGTTCATAATCCAAACTACTCAGAAACTCATCCAGTGCTCCCTTACAGCCAAATTTTGACATATCTTTTAGACACTTTATTTTGCTAATTCGATTATACAATAGTGGACCTAAGAAATGAAAAAAATTCTGAGCAAAACTAGTATTACATGCAGGTACGTCAAATATAACATAATTTGCCCTTCTATTAGATACATTAGTACGTTTTTTTCGGGTATGTTGTCTCAAAACAATATTTTTGATATAAAGTTGGCGAGCATTTAGAACTTTAAACAAAAGTTACTTCATAGTAGCTAACTATAGCTACTATGAAGTAACAACAAGACATAATATGCACACACTCAAACACGCAGGGAGATCCATTTACAGTTACTGTACATTAAGCAGAGAATGTGTGACAGAAAAAAAATCATATCACAAACTACATTACTAAAATACTCCATTAATTAATTTTCACTTAGCGGTCATTGGGAAGATTTTTATATATGACAGGTCGTGTTCTTTAGTCACTTTGAAGTAATTTCAACGTGTTTTACATGTCACGTATTAAAGATGTGAAACTAATTTAGTTCGTGAACAAAAGAAGTATTCCAAATGTATCCCTAAAACTGAATATATATTCTTGTAGAAGGTATAAGGGAAGGGTTTGTTAAAAAGGATACACGGCCAGGAGCAGCCGGCGCCGAGAACGAGTTCAGTTCGTGTACAAAAGAAGTATTCCAAATGTATCCCTAAAACTGAATATATATTCTTGTAGAAGGTATAAGGGAAGGGTTTGTTAAAAAGGACACACGGCCAGGAGCAGCCGGCGCCGAGAACGAGGCCCCTGTGAGTTGGCGAGTGCGCGGCGGCAGAGCGACGCGACGGGGCCCAACACGCACTCGGCCAGCTCCGCGGTGTACTAGAGCACCCGTAATCGGCGAGCGCGGGTCAAAGGTTAAACGGTGATGTGTTCTCTCTGCCTACCCAAGACAGGAAGGTACATCTGTATGTCTTACAGTTTTGTAGTTCACAAAGCCACCTCTAAGTTAATTTTGAAGAGTAATTACTTCCACTGTACTACTCACTCGTTGTCGCTCTCCTATAATAGTACCTAATATCAAATATATGTATTTTTATTGGAGTTTACTCCTTAAGAATCGATTTTCATATATAAGGCGCCCAGTATGAGAAAAATATGAGAGGTAAAATCTACTGATGAATGACCTCGTATAAGAAACAAAGATGAGGTCGTGGTTGGAGAATGCCGGTGCTTCCGGCGGAATGTTGGGGCCGATGTTAAAATCAGATCCAACCAAGTGTCCAGCCCAAGGCTATTATGATGAGTTGGCTGTAGTGGCAAGATCTTCATGTCGGCAGACTCCACAATCTGAAGGAGTTTACAGGAACGTGAGGTACGGCGGGTTAGGTCTGTTTTAAAATCTCCCATAATGACGTGATGAGCGTATGCAGACCCTAAAGATTCCAGTACTGCTTCCAGACTGGAGAAGTAATCAATCGAAGGAGGACAATAAACAGCCCCCAGAACCATTTTGGTTCCCCTCACAGAGACCTCAAGAAATAGAAATTCAGCGGTGGTGGAGCCGGCAGGGGAAGAAGCTAGAATTTTAAAGGGAAGGGAACAGTGTATATATATTGCAACTCCGCCACCCCTCCTACCGACACGATCATTTCGTACAAGAATGTAGTCTGTGAGGGGGTAGTAGGTAGAAAGAAGATTTGGCTTGAGCCAACTCTCTGATATCAGGATGGCATGTACGTTGGTGTCGTTGAAAGCCTCCGCCAAGTCGCCAAAGTGACTGGGCAGGCTCTGTGCATTAAGGTGACATACATTAAGCAGATGCTTCGATTGGTTGCTGAATTTACACCGTAGGCGTTCACCCAATGTCTCAGTTAAGGAATCAAAACTGTCTTCGTCAGAAGATATAGCAGACTCATAAGCAGAATTATCAGAGTGATAATTAGGGGTAATCATCTTACTAGCGGTGAATGTAAAATATATACAATGGTATATGTAAAAAATATAAATATATAAACTAAATTAAAATTATGTTAGTGATATTTTGAATTATAAAAAAATTACTATAATGGCATGCTTCTCTGCACCACCCACCAGCCAACACTACACGTAATTAATACAAACTAGAACATTAAAAACTGAGAAAAAACATTAAAACAAAAACATTGGTTGTGTGAACATAAACATAGCACAAATGTTGTATGTTTCTGAACGCAACTCGCCGCATCAAATGTCACTTTGCATTTAGAAACGTCAAATTTTGAAAAGCGATTGAGTGATTGTAAACAAAGTGTTTAATCTATTGTGTTGTGGGTAATTTATTTGCATATCAATTCATATGGTATTAATCTTATTTTCAGTTGGATAAACTCTTTTTGCGTATGTTTAGACAATCGTAATTAAAGAGTAAACTCCAGTCGTGCGTCGGAGCTGACACACACAATTTTTTCTTTATGTATTGATATTTAGATTAAACTTAAACCTAAAAATACTCTTCTAAAAGTTTTGTGGTTAAACAGTACTTCATAGTTATCATGCATATTTAGACATATGATAGCCAAACGCTTGACTGAAGGTAAATTCTGCATAGCTATTGTCTTCTTTTATGGGTGTGCATATCGTTATCTTTGCCAACTAATACCATAAACACAAGAGTGAGTTTGTATATTTATTACGCTTTACTTCTTAACTGCTCAACCAATCATCATAAACTAAGATACTACATCTATCTATGAGGTAGGGACACTAAACCTAAAAGTGATGACAATGACGATAAAGATATAATAGGACTTCATCTATAGTTAGGTTATCAAATGTGAATATGAGTCTGTTTTGATTGTTTTTATACTATTACTACACACCCGTTCATCGCAAGTTTTTGCATACACGCTGTATCAAAAAAATATTAAAGTAACTCAAAATAGATACATAACAATGTTATTCTTACACCATCCATTTCATCAGACAATTGTCAGGAAGACCAGTTTTTTTAAATCATTCGAATCACACAAAAACGGCTCTATGGTTTACTAGCAATCGTCGAGGAGTTCCAGGTTCTTTAGGCTTCCATTATCAGATTAGCTCCAGGAGAATCTGTTGTAGTACTAGCTGACCCGCTCAACTTTGTTTGCGTCTCTCCATAAGAAATATTTTTTTCCCATTTTCCCTACATTTTCGGTTGATACTCGGCTCCTATTGGTTGTAGAGTGATGTTACATAGCTTAAAACCTTCCTCGCTAAATGGGCTATGCAACAAAAAAAGAATTAGCAAAATCGGTTCAGCCATTCACGCGTGATGTTGTGACCAAAGCAAATAGGGATTCATTTTTATAGATATAGAAGATAGATTGATATCCAAGCTACATTTCAGTACATACAACATACAAATGTTTAGGACGTCTAATATTTGGAATTACTTCCAAATATGTAAAAATTTACGCTTTGCCATATATTCCATATATTTTCATTCCTGTCGGCTTTTGTCACTTTTTAATCTTTATAGCCTTAAAGACATATGAAAATAAACTCTAAGCCCAAGGCATATATTACACTTATATTTCTATATTCTAAGGTGAGATAATGAGCGTGGACACAGGATCCCTCTTTACGTATAATGTGTGTCATTTAGTTCCAAAGTAGCTTACCCACTAGCTATGTTAATAAAGTGTAATCCTTACCTCGTTTTAATTATACTAAGATTATCCACTACAACGTACCGGCCTATGGGCTTTATGGATATGAGTGTCCTCCCTACACAGGATAAACAACTGCGGTTATTTGCCGTTCCCTTTATCTAAGTGGAACATCTGCAAAATTACCTTTGTGTATGTGGAATTGTGATGTGGAGTGAAATTAACTAAAGAATCGACAATAAAAGATATATCTGTCTTATACTTACTTTGTCTTAGATATATATACATATACAAGAAATTACCCAGTTAGTCTAGCGGTTAGCGTATGCGACTGTCGATTAAGAGATTTCAGATGTAATTCCCGTATCGGTATTCCCGTTTAATCATAGAAAAATGATAAATTCTGTTAAAAAAAATATTAAGTAAACATGATTGTTCATTATTGTCACAACCGACATGATAAATCAATGTATTTATACTGACCAAGACTTATATGAGCATAACACTCATAATATTTAGCCCAAATTTAAATAAGTTAATGAAAATAATAGAATAACTTATTTAGTTTAGTAACAATTAATTTTCTAAACGGTCAAATTATGAAATATGAATAAAATAGTGGGCCTTGACGATAAGAGTTTATAAAGGTCCACAGCCACTTTCGTCTAAAGTGGCCTAAATTGGAGCTTAGTTTACATTAAATTATATAAGTTAAATTCTCCTCAAGTAGAAGGACACTTTAACTTTAATTTACTAAAGTTCAAGTTCATTTAGTAGAAATATCTGCGATAGTGAAATTACAAATTTGAAATTCGATGAAATGTTACTTATTAAGTTAAATATTTGTCTTTTCTTTGCACCAAGCACCATAAATTGAGTGCGATAACAATTCCATTTTGGATAAGAGCAAAGGGTTTTGGCTGGTTATTCTTGTGGCGAGGAGCTTGCCTGAAATCAATAATCTTTCATGACTCAATCATTTTTATATGAGATATGAGACAAAGAAAAATGTAAAGTGGGGTTAGCCAGTGTTAAACTTAGTCCAGCAAAGATTGACACTTACGATTCTAAGAGTACATATGGAGTAAAAAGGCAGCAACACACTTATGACTGTTGAGGTGCGGCTTGAGTCAATTGCCATCAAGTTGCACGTCTTTTTGTTTGCCTACTTACGTTATAGAAAATGTTATAGATCTAATGCACTATGCGTTAATAAATATGTCGGAGAACGCGTAGTTTCTTTAAGTTTAAATGTGATTATTACGTCTTAATTTATTTACAGCTTGATTTAATAATGTTGGTTTAGTTTTAGTCGATTCTGTAAGCAAAATTTAATGTTACTAAAATGTGTGCGGGTAACACCGAATATAGTAGTAGGTGTCACCACTAGTTAAAGCGAGCAGCTGGTATAAAAGAGAGCGGCCGCACGAGTTGCGGGACTACTAACCTATTGGCTCTTAATCTAACTACCCACCGTTTCGTATTGAAGAAAAATAGAATCAACAGATCGGTTTAGTACGGGCACTGTACGAGGAAGGACAAGCTGTAAATAAGCTAAGTACACAGGCATCTTAATTATTGTAATTGACTATTAAACGTTGTAACTAATAAGTTAAGATGTAACTTTCAAAAGAGTGGCCATGAGTTTCTTTGCCAGTTTCTTCTCATAAGGCTCTACGCATTTGGAAACTGGAGGTTATGGGTCGTCACGGACGTTCAGTGGAATTTGGTGTTCTCACCTAATTCACTTTGACAGTGTTGTGCCGATCTATGATTTAACTGTAGCTTCATTGATTCAATAAACTATTGGAATTCAATATTGTCTTTGGCTGTGCAAATAAACCCTACCTACCAACGTGTGTTATAATGAAGATTGATTACTAGACTAGACTAGACTTGATTAAGAACAATTTCTATTGCTTTAAATCACGAGTGCCACTTGACAAAATATGCAAGTGACGGCGGCGAAGCTGACGTCACCATTTCATAAAAACCGCTTCGACCGATCTCCACACTGTGACTCCGACATCAGAAGTGGGATTACCTGTGAATTACCCCTGTGGACTACCCCTAGAGATTACCTGAGGATTAATCCTATGTACTACCCCTATGGATTACCTGAGGATTACTCCTATGTACTACCCCTATGGATTACCCATATGGGTTACCTATAACAGATCAGGCACAAAATACAGGGCAGATTGTTATTATTTTATTTTACGTTTACCCTACGTTAAAAAAAATCTTTTCGATACGGAATTAATTTGTGCTATACGAGAACCGCCAACTAGTGAGAACTACTCAGACTGTAAAAGTGAAGAAGTGATGTGTGAAAATACAAGCGCTGTCACAGTTGTGGCAAAATCAAAAGGTTACGTAATCCAGTAAAGATTAGGACAATTTTAGTCGTGACAATATTGCTAATACATAATCTGAGATTTCAGATACTACCTCGCCTGACAGTCGAAGGAAACCAAAGCGCAGAAGACGATTGCTTGAGCCTTATTCAAGTGTGGTGTCATAGATGCGGTTCCAATATGAATGCCAAGGCAAACGATTTACAAACCGAGTAACCAGTAAATGTCAGCTCCATCCAACCAGCTCTAGTTCAGCTCCAAGAAAGATTTGGTGAGAAGTTTTCATTTTGTTTCAAATGCTCTTTAATAAGACAAATTCTGTCAGATAGATTTCTGGGCCAACGAGAATATAGTGTAGTAATATTATTGAGGGTAGGTAACGCCCGTCCTTATAGTAACATAGTATTGTGTGGTCCACGAATTGTTGCTCTGAGTCTGGGTGATCTTTGTGTACGTTTGTAAGGTCCCCCGTGAGACAGGATGTTTATTCCTAATGGAAAGGTTGCATTTTTAATAAAACAATAAATTCTGTCAAGAAATCCGGGTTGAAGAAATGCACTGAATAGTATTTACTGTAGTAGGTACACGATTGCTGTATTTCAATCGACATAATTGTTTAAAGAAAAGAATGAAAATCTGCTTGCATTAGGCTTTTCAGTTATGATTTTCGAAAAGTTCTTAAAAATAATAAGGTCGTTTCTATTGGTGCCTACATTCTCTTATAAAATGAGGATCGCAATCAAATGAAATTAGACCCATAGTATAAAGGTCCTTACGTGGTCGACGAAATACTAGAGGGAGACCGCGAATTCGCTGCTCACGCATATTTTCTACCAACCATTGATCATCTACACTCGCAGTAATCAAAGTGAATGCAGACCGTCAGATACCCACTAGTGAAGTCCCTATTGATATGTCCGATGAACGTGATGTAGAAAACAATGATCCTTGAATAGTTTATTAAATTAATCGAAGGTTTTATTTCTGTTTTGATTATTTTGTTCGTGAACAATTATTTGGAATGTATTTTGTGACGTTTAACCAGACCATTGTTAATTGTTGATAGAGATAGGATTACACTCTTTAAGTTTGCTTTAATTAATAAACAAAGTTATTTGATTAAAAGACATGTAGTGTTGGTAGCCTGGTTTCACTACCTACTTAGGTCTCGCTGGTCATTTGTAGCCGTAGCTCATGCAGTACTTATCTGTAGAGAGTGCGCGGTGCGCATCTGGCTATGCGAATGTTAGTCGCTGGTTAAGTGACAATAAAAAGATCTCGATCTCTGGCTAAGAGTTGAGCAACAAGCCGCTGGATAAGTGGTTATACGCAGTTGCTGGTTAAGCGACTAAGTCAAAACGTCTTAACGCTGTTACTGGCGATTTAGACAGAGGTGCTGAACCTGGGTTAACAATCATTATTGTTTGCACTAAGACTTACGTGATTATACTTGGTAGAGACGTAATGAGCATGGTCAGAACCTTATCGTGATATCTAACGTGAATAGAAAAATCTAATTTAAAATTAAAATCATGAAGGCAAAATAATTTGTTATCTTTGAAATTGGTCTCTATGAATCTTTAACTTGGTCAGGAATAGCCGAGAGGACGGATTCACTGTCCAGATGTTTCCTCAGTTAACAAAAACGTAGACGTGTAAGTCCATCAGAATGCCTGTATCGACGAGGCAATACCGGCCGAATAAATTGAGCTACTGTGGTTGCTTTTTCTTTGTTTACAGATGACTCACACGAGGACGTGTGATGCATCAGGACGGCCGTGTCGGAGAACGCGTAGTTTCTTTAAGTTTAAATGTGATTATTACGTCTTAATTTATTTACAGCTTGATTTAATAATGTTGGTTTAGTTTTAGTCGATTCTGTAAGCAAAATTTAATGTTACTAAAATGTGTGCGGGTAACACCGAATATAGTAGTAGGTGTCACCACTAGTTAAAGCGAGCAGCTGGTATAAAAGAGAGCGGCCGCACGAGTTGCGGGACTACTAACCTATTGGCTCTTAATCTAACTACCCACCGTTTCGTATTGAAGAAAAATAGAATCAACAGATCGGTTTAGTACGGGCACTGTACGAGGAAGGACAAGCTGTAAATAAGCTAAGTACACAGGCATCTTAATTATTGTAATTGACTATTAAACGTTGTAACTAATAAGTTAAGATGTAACTTTCAAAAGAGTGGCCATGAGTTTCTTTGCCAGTTTCTTCTCATAAGGCTCTACGCATTTGGAAACTGGAGGTTATGGGTCGTCACGGACGTTCAGTGGAATTTGGTGTTCTCACCTAATTCACTTTGACAGTGTTGTGCCGATCTATGATTTAACTGTAGCTTCATTGATTCAATAAACTATTGGAATTCAATATTGTCTTTGGCTGTGCAAATAAACCCTACCTACCAACGTGTGTTATAATGAAGATTGATTACTAGACTAGACTAGACTTGATTAAGAACAATTTCTATTGCTTTAAATCACGAGTGCCACTTGACAAAATATGCAAGTGACGGCGGCGAAGCTGACGTCACCATTTCATAAAAACCGCTTCGACCGATCTCCACACTGTGACTCCGACAAATAAATATCTAGTACTTTTTCATCTAGTACAAACTCATATTTCCTGTATTCTAGAATATAATAGTCCCAGATCTATTCTAGCAGTTTTTTTTTAAAATACGTCATGGTGCCATATTTATATCAGTATCTGATAAAACTCGTAAAAAATCTATACTAATATGTAAAGCTGAAGAGTATGTTTGTTTGTTTGTTTGTTTGTTTGAACACGCTAATCTCAGGAACCGCTGGCCAGATTTTAAAATTTCTTTCACTGTTAGATAGCCCATTTATCGAGGAAGGCTATAGGCTATATATCATCACGCTAAGACCAATAGGAGCGGAGCACCAATGAAAAATGTTTCAAAAACGGGGGAAAATTATCATGCTACGGGCAATAAGAGACGTAAATGAAGTTGCGTGGGTCAGCTAGTTGAGTTATAAAGTGCTGCTAGAGCAGTCGCTAAAAATTCGCAAGCTGTTATCGGCGAACATATTAACAATATAACTGCGAACCTTTATGCGTTTACATAATGGTTTAAGGAGATTATTGTGGCATTTATTAGACATAATTTTATTAAAAACAAGCCTTGTATAGCTATTATTTGATATAGTATTTCCAATATGTTCTTTATAAGACCACACGGATGGTATATTATCAGTCATCCCGCAGCTCTCTATTACGTTAATATTGCGTATTTAATCCATACTCGGTACAATGCTTTGTATGACCCTCAAAATGATTGTTCTGAGTCAGGATATTTTTGTGTCCCTTTCATGTATGTTTGTAAAATCTCCTATGACTTATGATTAATTTCTTGTTTACGAGTTATCTTAAATAAGTAGAATTATGACGTGAAGAAACATGTTTTGCCATATTTGGGCTGGCTTGATTTGAATTAAACCATAGCCTCATACAAAGTCAACGTTTAAACAAAACTTTTATTGCATTGTATAGAATATTTATAAAACACTGATTTCAAGAGCAATGTTAAGTACACTTAAAACTCATTTACAAATAACATTACAAGTTGTATTGAGTTACGCTCATCCAAAATAGTTAAACAAAGTTATCTAACTAATAACGTCCTTATGGACGTTACGATGTGAATTAGTCGTTCTCAGAATTTCAGAGCCCATTTGCGTAAGAGCTCTTATGACTAGACTATTACTAATACGATTATAAAGTTTCGATTAAATGTTAAAACACAAGTAAATATGAAAATAAGGTATCTTCATTTTATTCTTTATCATAAGAATAAACTGTGGGTGGGAAGACAGAGTTGTTAAATGTTAGATCCATGATAATACACAATTATGTGTTATGGAAAAAACGTGATAGCGTGTTTAATAGAAAGATTTGACCAGTCTGCATTCAATACGTGTAGCTCGACTGATTTGGTTTTGTAAGCGGAGAACCGTGAAATCTATTTTACTAGGAAGAAGTTTTAACCTGAAAATGATTCACAATCAGCCAGTGACAACGATATATATGACTATGTGTATTACATATTTACTAGTTTTAAGTTTCTTCGTTTAAATCTTCATGACTTAAAGTTATTCGCTTTTCACTAAGTCTAAGAAAAATAGTGATATTCTCTTCTCTAGACTGTACTTTTAAGCACATTAATGTTATTTATAAAATAGTAATATAATTAGTTGAAATACACAGTTTAACGCATAACATCGGTAATAATGTAGTTCATGATAAGTTTCTACTTTAGAAATACATATTTTCACGACACAATGACTAAACATACAACTATAAATGTACTCTACATTTACAATTTTTGAAGTTAATGTATAGTAATACTATAAAGCAGAAGTGTTTGTATAATTGGATGCGCTAATCTCAGAAAATTACATCTATAAATATACAAAGTAAATAGTGTTAGTAGGGTAAAATATTGTTTGTCCTAAAAATGCACTGCGATTAATAAATATTGAATATTATAGTACGATGTTAGAAGAATTTACAACAATTACTTTTATGAGTGGCGTTTACAGTTAATAAACATAGACACGAACCAGATATATCTCAGATATAAAATAACACAGATTTTTACCCTACTAATATTAGTCTTTTTTTAATTCACTCTGTTTTATTTAACCAGCGAAGGTTTACAAAAGAGGTCGTTTGATTAAAGTACTTATAACGTTCAAGTGCGCTCTGAGATGTATCATCCTCCTGCCAAAACTTACAACGATGTAATAAAAGACACAAAGTATTTCGAAACGTCTGCTGCACTCGCGATATTTCTGAACAGACGTCCCACATTCCAGGTTTAGTGTGTCACGACATCAAAAGTGCTAAGTGCACATTAAGATGTAATGTGGTTGTTGCGGCGGGAAGCTAGCCAAACAGCCGCGTAATAGCCGGAAGGCCGCTAATTCGGAAGAATTATGTTATTGTCCCCGTTTTTAACGTTATGGAACTTTAAGAAAAAGCTTATTACCTTTTGAATAATACCATCTGCACACTGGAGTGGTTTAAAATGGCAATAAAGAGAATTAAAAGGCTTTTACGCTAATGACACCCTTATTGTTGAAAGAGCCTATCGCCTACATTGTTTAGACGTTCAGAGGGGTCGTAGTTAAATAGTGTCATGTTTTCAAGTCTCAGCAATAATGTTAGTACAACGGTATAGTAAGTAAACAAAGCTTCCGATGATGTAATCGTAGATTTAATTTACTGGGAAGAGAAACAATTTTATAGACACGTTCTGTTTCAGGAATACTGTTTGTCTTGTTTTAGACTTATCGGTAACAGTCAGCTTAAGTTAAAGGTTTCTAAGCTCTACTTGCTTACATCCGTACAAGCAATATCAGTTTACATTCCCTGAATCCTTCAGTAATTACTTTTTCAATACACTCTCATTTCATAATTAATATTCCATTCTCAGTACCAATTTGAAGATTCATCTCTATTATTTAAGCAGTATGGAATTATAACTGATTTCCAAAATCACTACGACTACGTTTAATTCGCATCTGCCAACTTCTATCGCTTTAAGTTTAATTCTATATTGCCAGTTTTCAAAATATTTTCCTCATAGCACCGTATCACACTGTTATAACACTTTTAATCTTCTTAACTTTTATTCAAATAGCGCTATATTCAAGTTTTTTCTGCAGTTTTCATTCCTCATTTCAAATCTACTACAGATCCTTCTCAACCAGAAAGAGACACCAAACACAAATACAAGCTGGAAGATAGAAAAACAAATGACAATATTTTACTTTTTATTGTTTGCCATTTGCATAACAGTGTCAATGTATCGTTAAGTTGACATTTATTGGGCTGCGGAGGGTACCTTGAAGGTACGCCATTTTGTTTTCAAGACACGTTGGAGCAGCCTCGAGGTAAAAGCTGTTAGCGCATCTGTTCGGGTTAATGTTTACTTGTTTAGTTTACTGCCACTCTGCTTTATATCGCTTTTAAAATGAATCATTCTATATTCTTGTACCAAATTCATGAAAAGGAATATAAAATGAAAAGAGGTCATCAAACGGAATGAACGTAGAGGTAAACATGAAATGTGTATAAAGTACAGTGATACGAAATAATACGTGACATTTAATAACATCCTTCGTAGCGATAGCGGAACAATTTATTTAGTCGATTTTTATATGACGCAAATATAACGCTTGTCGTATTTTATTGACGCAATACTCAAAATTTAATTTATACTTTATGAAGGACGCATGAGGATTCCATGTTCAAAGACATTGTTCCATTTAAGGCTCAGAAACGTCTCATAAACAAAATAAAAAGAAATGTATTTTAGGTTTAGAAGTGATATTATTTTAGAAGTAAAACCGTGCGGCAGACAGTAATGTTCATTGTAGGAACTCTTGTCTAAGCACCTATTAGGAGAAAATAATTGTATCTTATCACAATAAAATGTTTTGCTATGTGGAACAAATTTTCAAGAAACTGCAAGCATTAATATTTTATGTTGTAGAGTTGTTAACAGTTATTGCAGTAATATAAAACAACAATACTCCATTACGACAGTGTTTATTTACAAATATTTCCTGATATATTTATCGGTTAGTAATAAGATAGAAGATTGTTAAAACAGATTGAAGTCAGGGTACGTGAATTAACTAACTTTTTCTCAGTCTGCACGAATTCTTATTTGGGATAGTTAATAGCAGTCATCAGTTTAAGCAAGAAATCATGCAATCTTTCCAAACGCAATATTGCATACGTAATTAAAATTTTGTAATCATCTTATCTTAGATTAAAAATCAAAATTTATCACTAATTACTAAAACACAACAAATTTAATAAAAAACAACTTTAATTAAATTTGTGTTCAGAGAAACGTGATTCGTTAAATCACTAATTAAAGATGTTGGAGTCGGTCTACTGAAAATATCGAATTTGTAGATTGTAATTCGATACCGTTCAGAAATAAGACCGGAGACAAAATGTCTCTGTTTTACTTAATTATTCTATTGGTTCGGTGGTGCTACTATGGACCTCAGATTTATTCAGGGTTGGCACTTGACGAAACGTCTGCACAATACAATAATTTACCATGTCGACAACTCACTTAAGTAAATCAGGTCAATTAGTCTACATACTTGTATTACATTATGATGTATAGTGTATTAAATTATACTGGACTCTTACTATTTCTAAGACAAACGACTTTTTTTTACTACCGCATGTCGCAGCGTATATGGTTTTCAAAATAATAGAACAGTAGGAACGAAAAAGTTAAAAGTTTATGGACGCGCAAGTAAAACAATTTAAGAAATATTTGTTAAATTTTTTGAAGTGTGGTAACACTCTTCACATATTTTAACATGTGTATTTTCTTACAGTTTGTAGTTTGAATGTTAGGAAAGTGAGGATTGAATACATTAATACTAAAAGGAAGTTTTATATATAAAAGTTGACAGCTATAAGAGTAGAAGATTACTTTAGAAAGTAGAAATGGAACTGGACTAGAAAGGGAATAAGCAATGAAAAGAAGTGATAGAAAAGAAAATAAGAAAGCAAATAAATTTGAAATAAAGTAAGAAGACGATGAATAAAATTTATTCAGATCTGAAACACTAGCTGTTATAACAATTTGGATCAAGCGACTCTCAAGCGAAAGCGTAAGTCTTTTACGACAACCCTATAACTTGGGCGATATTAAGCCACCAAATTGTGTAGGTAACTTAATAAGTCTCTCGGTGGTTCGTCTCATGGAGATTCAGTGCCAAAGTGCCTCTTAAATGACTCTTTCAAAATTAGTTTTACAATTTCAATATTAACGCTAAGGACACCTTTATATTGGATTTTTCTTTAAAGCAATTGTACTGAAAATTTCTTTTCAACAATTTGAGAGGTGTTTACGAGAATTTAAATAGAAGAATACATAGTTATTCTTTTTTTTTTAAAGACAACGGCCGCAATATGAATATACATCATGTGACGTGGGGGCTTTCTAAAAACATACGTGAAACGGACACAAAAAACACCCAGACTCAGAACAACAATTTGTGGATCACACAAAGTGTTGTTCCATATGGGATATGAACCCACAACACTTTGCGTAGTGGAAAGCGGTGTGAAAACCGCTTAAACCACTACGCCAATCATGCAGTCAATTACACATTCTTTAGTTGAGATTTTATTTAAATATATGGGAGCAACGTCGAACTTGCCTGATGTTAAGTGACAACCGCCAGCGCAAATATAAAGTCACAAGTGCGTTGTCGCCCTTTGAGTTCCCTGTTACCAAAACTAGAGTAAGGAGATGTTTCAACCTTCGGTTACTTCACCCACTCGGTAAGAAAGCATCAAAAGTGATAACCACTTTGTTTTATATTTTCTATGAGGCTTTGGCGTTGTTTCGATCAATGTGGCCCGTGGTCCCAACGCAATGACCCTTTCAAGGAGAAATAACGTATCAAATTAGACTCTCAAATTATTTATTTATCTTACAATGTGTTTGTTTATATGAAAGTTTTGTTTATAGATCTAATCTTTAGGTTTCCATTACTCGATATATTATAAATTCATAGCTAAGCTGCTTACTTATTCTACGTGTCAGTCTCAACAAATGCTATTACTTGCAAATATTTATTGTTTTCTTTTTTATGTAATGACTATCAAAACACTCTGCCTGATAAAAATCAAGAGTAGAATCTGAGAGTTGTGGTCACCATCCTCATTGTGAATGTGGCTCATTGCCCACAGTCTGCATTCAGCATGGTAACCCACTCTCCGACTGCCTAGTGAGACGCTTTACAAGCGAATCATACAATGTATAACTTGCTATTTTTCATTATACATGTTACTATAAGATGATGTAAGTAATAGTATTACTATATTATAATTTGTTACTGTTATTTGTCCTAAAAATAAGCACCCCGCTGGAGTATACTTTTTTGATATCTTCAGCGGTCATCGTCATATTAAATTTACTTAAAATTAAAGTAATACTTTAGCTTTATCTCTAGTTTTTCATGTTATAAGAACTCCTTTTGATTTAGAATAAAAAGCCATTTTGGTAGATGAATCGATAAGCATGTCTAAATTAATGACAAGTCAATAAATTATTCAACTTTATTGTATAAACATAGATACAGCTCGTAGCAATATCTTTGAAAGTGTTTGCACTGATTAATAGACATCACAGCGGAGATGTAAATGAGATACTTACATTTTATGGGTCTCTATAAAGTAATGCTATTTGAAAACAAGGTCCCCAGTTTTATGCCGATAACATTTTTAATTAAATTTCAAGTTATTTATTTACCTAAAAAATCTAAGTTAAACAACCAGTAGATCTAAAACAAGTTTATATGAAACTTATAATGAGTTGTTCAGAAGATTTACATATTTGTGAGAAGTCTTAACGCCAATATACAAATCTTCTAGGTCATAAGTATACGCTGTAGACTCAGTCATATATCATCGTAACGGGACTACAAAATTGCTATTGCACTTGCATAAACACATCTAAAACTATTGGTCAATCTGCTTAGGTTATGACTAATTATATCGACATATATATAGAAAGAATCAAAGCGAAAAACAAAACGAAAACAACAAAGAAAACAAACAACTAAATCATTACAAATATTAACTTGTATAAACTTTATATGAAAGAATTGAATGTCAGGCACATGAATGTAGCCTTCAACACCTTTATTATCGATAACGAGCTGGCGTCGTGTACCCGTAAAACTAACGCTTCGTTGATTTATGATTCGGTCTGCAACGAGTAAATAATCCTACTATAATTTTCTACTTCAAGAAATAGATCAACGTTATAAAACGGTTAAAATTTTTTTTGAGTACAGCTTAAACTAATACAGCTTCTGGCTCAGCACTGAGGATCACTCAGACTCACAGGCATATCAAAATCAATGAACTATGAAAAAATAACATCATATCACATTAACGTAATCGGATCAATTGAATAATCAACTATTTATAATAGTAAGTTTTATTTTGCTATAATGAATTCTCAATTGATTGCCATGTGGCGTGGCAGTTGTATAATGAAATTCAATTTATAACGATATTGCAAGTATAAAGGTCAGTGGCCTCCTGAGTGTCTTTTTTAAATGGGTCAGGTCACTACCTAACACACGAAGCATAGACATAAGGTACATATTTTACAGGAGTGAAGATTTAATGACTTTCACGTCAACAATTTATACATTACATTTCTTGTTAAGTCGTGGATGGCAAAGGTTAAGCAAATGCTTGTCTAACCACTAGCCACACACACTGATTCAGCACTATTTTATAAACCGTCTAATTAACGATTGGAGTTTATTTTATCTTTGATTATGTTTTTGTTTGTGGGATATTACTGTTAAGAAATTTCAACAAATCTTTGAGGCCATCTGTCACCCTAGCAGAAGCAGGCTCGGGTGTAGATGTGGATGCTGCGGAGCGTGCGCGCCCTGGGGATAGTAATGGGAACACCGGAGTTCACACACGACAGGGGCCATCTACGAACTGTAGGTGCCCCGAAGTACCTCGAGGTTCTAGGGTTTTTCTTGCTAGGGTACACCTGGTTCCCCGGTCCTAGAAAGTAACCGAGACGGCGTGTAGTTTTAGTCGGTTCGAGTCGGACATACCACCAAGAGTTGGTATCCGAGGGGACTTATAAACGGAAAAAAAGGGTGTAATTAAACTCCATCTTTTTAATTTATTCACAGACGGACGGAAATGAAAATAATATTTTAACAAAAAATAATTTAAGGTTTTAAGTGTCGCATTGTTCTAACGAGCGAGCTTTCAATCAAAAATACAAAAAAAAAAAAACAAATGGCAATATCAAAATTTATAAATTGTACAAACTGAACATGAATACGAACTAGTATTAATTGTCTGAGAAGAAAAATAGAAGAGGACAAAATTAAAAATATATCATTAAGAATTTGTTTTAGTTCCAAATTTATATAATCTAAATACAAGAATTCCTTACATTCCTTCATTGCCATTTTGATACCGAGATGGATCAAGAGAATGTAATGAGGTGAATAATGATTTATTTATTATAAAAAACAGCAATATCAAAGAACGGTAAAAAGCGAAAAAAATTTGGTTTTTTAGGTGTCCATAGGCGGCGGTAATCGCTTACCATCAGGCGATACGTCTGCTCGTTTGCCCGCCTATTCCATTAAAAAAAAACCCAACGCTAAGTACTTCAAAGAATGCAATGTACGTTTCTTGGTCACTAAAGTTTACATTGTAAAAAAAATTATTTTGTGAATAAATTAAATCATGTATTTTGAATAACGGAAAACCTTTTTGATGTTTGTAGTATTGATTCCTAAACATAATGACATATGAAAAAATTGAAAATTATAAATATGATGCAGCTGTGTTGTAATATAATTGGTATTTCATATTTTCAAAGTAATTCTTTGAAAATTTTCTTAAATAAATTATTTGAAATGATGAAAGGCTTGCTTCCTACCTCTATGATTGCTTTAAATCGTTATGTATTAGTGCGTGTGACAGCTGTCTATCAAGACCTTATTCCTAGTTTTACCCAGTTTTATTGTCTATATTCTCCATGTAATAGCTTATTTATAATTAAATTAACATTCATAAACTATCCAATAATAAATTACCAAAACCAAAAAGTAATATGACTATTGGACACAAAGACAAATTGATTTTATTCTTTATAACGGTCAATGATATTTTGTATCAAAGTAAGTTTGCATCCATTTGAAGAGCCCATTGAATTCATATCTGCTCACAGTGGATCAAATTATATCATTGACAATTATAGCGTGTGTTTGATATAAGATAATGTTTCAATTAGTTTAAGGTACAAATTGATATAGTTAAGTATTTGATAGTAGGAAAGGTATTCTAAATTCTATTCAAATACCCAATATATTAAATAGCCATCCAATTTTGTTAGTCAATTCAAAGTAGTTTGTCAGCAGTCCCGATAGCTGGAATGATTTGTGATTTAGCCAGTTTGATTCAACATCAAAAATACAACTGTATATTATATCAGCTCAGCCTGCTCCGACTGAATGGTTAAATAAAACTAAGTCATGTTGATTGTCAAGGAGCGTCTAAAACATTTGGAGCTAAGCTTGATTAACGTATTTTACCAAACCTGTATTGTATCAGAGTCCAAAACATACAGCTTATAATATATCAAAACAAAATATCTGTAACTCAAAATTTACATACATAACTTTTAAACAAGTATAAGGAAACTACATGCCTTACAAATGAGTATGTGGCATCTAATAAAAAGTTGCTGTACAGATGTAAGCGGTCACTTTACTAGGATATAAATACTAAAATGTAGTTAGTCATGGCTTGATATCTCGGCCGATAGTTTGCAGTAGGTAAGCTTAAAGAGACGCATGCTCAAATAGTGGTATACTGATAGACGATGAACATGATTAAAACAAGAATAGCAGACTATTTGTCTGCTACATAAACTTTCGAGCTGTTTTCTCCAACAGTTTTAGATTTGTAAACAAAAACACATTTAAAACATCAGAAAAGCTTTTAGAAGAAGACATTTTTTCCACAGAATATAAACCTTTTAGTGATGTTTATGAAGAAATAATATCAACACGTTAGGGAGAGGAAGGATAGAGTTCAAAATAACTGTGTTTGATTGTGAGATCGTAGAAATCTCATATAATACTATGATCCTACGATAAAATTACGATGATGGTTTATTTTTATTTCTTAATGTAAATCTAGTTTACTAGATTTTTGATTTGAACAGCGAATAATACCTTACGATGTTAAAAAGTAAGTGTTTTCGTTAAAAAAAAAACTCGAGAGGTGTCAAGGGACACCCGGATGGAACGAAGTTCACTGTCAGGATTCATTATTTTTATTATTATTTATTATGTACCAAAAACCTGTATATACTCAACAAAAATAATCGTCGCGACACCACACTGTTCAATGCGAAATAGAAATGAAAATGTCTGGCTTGCTTTCTGTAAGAGAGAGAGAGAGAGACAGAGAAACATGCGCACGGCTTACAATCGCTTACTGTAGCAAAAAGTGTCGTGACAACTGTTCGTAAGTATTTTTTTCCGTCTAGCCCTCTTTCACAACGCGCGATAATGAACTTCGTTCCAATACTTATGCCTGTATCTAATAAAAGGATTGTCAGAGGCATAACAAACACAGGGCGATGGGTCAAGTGACTATCACCATCTATAAAGATCAAAATAATCAGTGGTCCCAATCCACAGCTACACTGGTAACTTCACTCTCTCACACAACAACAAGAATTGCTTCCCTTTCTGTCAAGCTGTGGAATATGTGTCTGCATAGCTTTCCCACATAAAAAATATAATTCTTTACATATAATGTAATGAAATTTAAACTCAATACACGATGGGTGGGGCTTATATGCCGTCTTTATGTATTATACAGTCCAAATCGAAACTATAGTGCTTTCTTCAAAAGAAGAAACCTAGCCTAGATACATACTGTACTTGTATAGTCCTTAAAGAGACAACTCTATGGTTTGTTGGGGCATTTCTTCCCATACGTCAGGCTGCAAAATGTGACGTGTAAATTATCTGTAAAAAATGTACTTAGGTACACGTATAAATATAATTTACTACTGTTAATGGTAGCACAAAGACGTAGTGGTCACGAGCTCTGGAAGCAATTTAATGAACAGGATAGATATCTTATTCAACTACAACTAAGACAGCCTAAGTCTTCCTTATTGAATGTATTTTCTCTGTTAACGTAGTTTTATTTAGTCCGTCATTTGGCTACGAAATGCCTTCAACCTCTCATGGGCTCGCTTTAATTAAATGTAAGGGGATGAGTATCCACTCAATGTAATTAACGAAGAAGATTTGGATAATGTTACAATTTTATTTATTACATTCTTGTAGTGTTATGGTTGGAGAACCTTTCTTTATATTACGACTTTGGCTATTGTGAATATTGTATGTGTGAGTTTTTTTTATTACTAGGTTCTTTTAACGACTTTGGAAGCGTCTCTAACAATGAACAAAAACAAAATTATTCAAAGTGACTATATCTATCTTTTATTAAATGCTATATGTTTATTTATAACTACTTGCTGTTAAATAACTGCTACTGCCCATGGATAACTTTAACTTAAAGACACAAGTGCATTAACGCCGTTTGATCTTTTTCGCCCTGAATCAGCACAAAAAAAACTGCTGAATACCAAATAGTCTGTAAAGTCACGCTGTTAAACCAGTCCAATCTCTGGTCAAGCTAGCCTGTATGTGCAGAAAAATAGCTCTCTCACGATGGCTTTTTCTTTGTTTAGCACTTTTCATGGGAAGGGAAGGGAGACTTTTTTCTTCCAAAGTTATTTGAAATGATCAACTTACAAAAAATGAACACTATATCACCTATTACCTTCATCGACAAGCGTTTTTGCACTGCGGCGAATATCGGCAATAACCGGCCATTACCCGCACTGGCCGCTCGGACTATCTCATCACTCAAAACGCAAATACCCTCAGTTTTTCAACACGAATCCCACTCGTTTGTCAACGTCACGTCCATTTATAGGATTTTAAGTTTCGTATATCTTCATAACTTGGCAGTGTCATTACTCTGTATTAAAAGGTTTTGTTAATTAGTCTAGACTAGACATTTTAGAATAACTCTAGGTATTTAAGTCTTAATGACAGTTATTTTTAATGCTTCTAAATCAAATAAATTTGTTTGCAAAATGACACAGCTTTTTGTTTCTTGTCTCTGGTGTTGTAATAATATTATTATATTGAAATTTTAACATATTAACACTCAGGTTTCTTGACGCAATACGGTTTTACTACTCCAGTAGATCATTCTGTGTAAACTGTGCAGGTTCGACCTTAATAATACTATGGTCTACCTATCGTTAAACATTTTTTAATCAGTTCCCCTGGATTATGACACTAGCGAAAACACTAAAGAAGCTCTCAAAGAAGAAGATGAAAAATACTTTAAATCGAATACGATAAAATATGTACCGATAAGAACCATATCTCAGCATAATGCTTTGCGCAATACACTAGCGCTGGTGCGCACTAACACACTTCTGACTATTAAGCTGCTGGTGTCCATTTAGCACAATATTAATTAAGTGACCTGTCTGTTTCCTTATACAAAGAAAGAGATTCATCGGTTGTAAATAAAATAGTAAACAATCAAAAATATTTCCATTCGTGTACAAACTTTTTAGATGCAACACACGTCGAGATACTTGTAAACAAAAACGTAAACAAGGTTCAAACACAAACAAAAATATAAAATATACACACAATACAGCGCTGGTCCAGAGCTCGGATACGTATTTACGACACGCTTCGGCTTATAAATACGTGGTGTACCTGCGGCTGTAGATAAAAGAGTTACTGTAATGGCGTTTGAAATAATGTCAACATGTGTTCATTTCTGATATTGTGTGATTGGAAACCACTTATAAATAAATTCAGTACAAGTCGAGTCAAATCGAGTTTAGTCGAGTCAAACAATTTAGATTCATGTAGAAGATAAGTGGAAGATTTCTTTGATGTGGTTCTTTGATACATTCAATTTGGTTGGTTACATCTAATGTTCAGCATTAGATGTAACCAACCAAATTGAATGTATATCAATAATTTGGTAAGATGTTTTTTTATGGAATTGGGGACAAACGAGCAGACGTATCACCCGATGGTAAGCGATCACGAGTGGGCACTAAAAAAAACTTATGGCAAAAAAAAATGTTTCTCCGCATTCGAGCTAAAAAGACTTAAGATGCAGTTTTTGAGCCGTTTTAGTTAGCTACAACTAAAACTATTAAAAACCGAATTTAAAATTGTAACTGGTTCAATTTTCACTGGTAATATGAGTCTATAAGTTCACCAGTCTTCTAAAAAGTGAATAAACAGAATACACTTAGTACTCAAGTGGCTAAAAGAAAGTGGGTCGTGTTGTCTGGAGGATAAAAGCGTTGAACTAACCAAATACTACTTGGCAGGTTATTGTGCTTAGTCAGCATAACCTTTATTTTAAAGACTAACTAACTCGACTTCCTCCGCTTTCCACTAAAAGTCGTATAAAGTATTATCAACTTTTGAAATAACTTTACCAAAGGGGCTGCTATAGTTTCACACAATTTGTTAACGCTACTGGCTAATAAACCAATGAATTGAATAAATTTGTAAATTTACTGTTAAATATTATTACTTCTAATACACATACACATATTGTGTAAAATAAGTATAATACAAAGCTAGGGTAAAGTATCTAAATAAGGCCTATCTGTCTACTAAGTACTGAATCAAATGTCGTATGATCATAATCGTCATGATCAGTTCAAACTGAGGACAAATACAGTGATAAGCATGAACCTTTTCCCTGTAATGTATTTATAATCCTCCTGCACATTGTGTCACTGTCCTCAATCCTGAGGGTCATGACCTCTATTTGAAAGTATTCTGCTAGTGACAGCTCGCCACCTGTTCCTGTTATGAACACTGTGCAGGGCAATAGAAATCACATTGTTGAGAGTAAAGCAGATTTGGTCAACCCAGCATACGTTGGCCTCTGAGTCTTTTCTTCATGTATTTATAATACGTATATACATTTATAATATACTAGCACTAAGTATATACAGCCACGTTTTGCTGTACACCATAGTTGTTGCGTTGATGAGAAATGAGAAACAAAACTGAATAAATTGCGATTTTACTCAGATGTGTTTTTTGGTTATCATGTGCATTTCAAAAACGTACATTAGGAAGACCAATCGTCATATATCAATAAATGCGAACTGTGCCAAATAAACGATGTTTGCTATAAACTTATTCCGGTGTACTTCCTGATAGCCTTGATGTGTAATGAATCTTCGTCTTTTATTGGCTCTTTCTAGCAGAGTTCAGAGATATAAATGTTATGTATGGTAACTTTATTCTAAAGTTTCATAAACTTAAGAAGAATATTGAGCATTTATTATTATGCAATGGATTGTTTATCAAACATAATAAAGCTTGTTACAGAATAAAACCTCTTAAAAATATTTGGATACTACCTATTCATAACGTACTGCGGCCTTTCAATATGAAACTGGATCAATCTATCGATCTAATATCTATCGATAACCGTACACAATTTAAAGTAACGGTACATTCACACATGAACCAATCTCATCTCTGTAATGTTAACAAAACAATAAAAAACTAAGTTTCGATCAGTACTCACATCCATATTTTATCCCAACATTACAATAACAATAGAATCTATCTACCATTTAAATAAATATAAAAATGAATCGCCGAAATGTATGTACGCGCATAACTTCCAATCGGATACACCAAATTTAATAATTCTTTTTTTATGTGTTCGTTATTGTTAGAACAAGGTTTGCGTACAAGAAAAATACGGGAAAAGTAAATTTTTTGGTCCGCGACGGGAAGCTGAATCAGATACGTAAATATGGCGGTACGAAGTTACCCGGATCAGCTAGTTTTATGTGTAAGTCTCTAACAGAAACTGGTATTTTTGTTGATGTTATGTCTGATATTGATTAGTGTTATTGCGTTTACGGTGCTTTCTCTATTTATACACTTGGATAATTATTAACTTTATCAGTAGCTCTGTCAAAGATTTTGACATTTGCAATAACATCGATATTCTCGATGAAATTGATACTGAAAACGATAACAGTCTTTAGATTTATATTGTCTTTAAAAAACTGATTATTCACTGTTCTCCGTAATTAATAAATAAGATTTTTAATTGGTTTATTTTTTAATAATAGATTACTTTTTATAACTTAATAGTAATAAATTAAGATATGGAATATAAAAAATTAAATTCCAAAATTACGAAGGAGTAAGGAAATCAGGCAGGGCAGAGTGATGTGATTGTAATGTTGGGTTACATATCTAGAGACTTATATCTGAAAGTATTGGGGCACTGACTTCTGAAATACAGGTTGACATAGTTTTTATGTTGGTGCATACTTTCAGCCTTAAAACGTTGTATCTGTATCACATATTTTATTAAATAAGGAAGTTATTATTATTTTAGCGGCTAAGACATATTTTTTACTGAATTCATTATACTAATAACTGCTGAAATGTTATTGATGGCATCGATATAATTGACAGTAATATTGAAGTCGCCATTTTGAAAATATTTAACAATCTGTGCATAGTACAACTGATTTTCGAAGCTTTGATAGTATCACAATATTATCGCTATGGTAACATCACTACAATTAATTATTTACACATGGCAGAAAAGATGACATGAAGTTAAAACAGTAGAACTAAACTATCTTCCGTTTATACAACGTTTGTTTATTTGTACGCTGTTACTAGTTTGTTGGTTGTCAAACAAAAACAATTTCCTCGTTTGTCAAATGTCACCCTAAGCTTCACTCGAGTGTAACGTTATTTATGGGTGGACCTTTGTCGACAATTTGGAAAGTTCATCAGTTCACCTATGAGGCTAATTCTACCAAAGAGGGGAACGCAAAGGTTTCATGGAATTAGATTTTCTCAAATCTCTTAACACGTAGAATCAGAAATTTCAGTATTTGCGGTGTGATGGTTAATGTTGATTATAATAACCTGTCCTGAATATTTGTAGTCGAGACATATTAAATATAATATATTTTAAACTGGAGCTTTTAACTCCAATTATGGCTGGCTCCGTGGCGCAGTTGTATCGTATGCGAGTGCTATGCTTGAGGTTTGAGGTCTCGGGTTCGTTTCCCGGGTCTGATCAAATTTTTGTTTGATCTGCAAATCTTCAATGCCGAATCTAGGTGTCTTCTTTTGTATATTAAGTATATAATTATAATAAAAGTAAATATAAATATATTCACATCAGTTGTCTAGCACTAGTCAAGTCAGACTTTAGACTTCAAGATATTATTCTAAGTTTTAAAAAGAAATTATATTTTAAGTCGTCGAAGGGAACAACTAAGTCATTGATCTTAATTTACATTTATGTTTTTGATTGGATTAGATTATTCTTCAATCAACTTTGATCACAGTTACAAACGACGCCTTTAAAAACAGTACTTCAGAACATTAATATTTTATATATGTTTCCAGAAAATAAATCAACATTAATTGCTTTTCCTCTTCAGTAACCTAACCTCATATAAACTGAGTAAACACAACTGAGCACAAACATGGGGCGCGTGATCGTTTCTACACAAATATCTTTGATTATGTTTAGACATGTATTAGCAAACACTATTGGATTGGATGGATGTTTGGATGTATGTTTGTTACTCTTTCACGCAAAAACTACTGAACGGATTTGGATGAAACTTTACAGTAATAATGCTTATACATATAGCTTATACATATAGCTTATACATCAAAATAACACGTAGGCTACTATTTGCCGCGATAACCGACATATACGCGGGCGGAGCCGCGGGCAACAACTAGTTGTCAATAAAGGCGTATCGTGAAAAGTAATACCTATCTATTTCTGTGTTATGGTCAAAAGTATACGAAATGACATTTAAGATTCATAAAACAACTTGTCCCACAAAAAGCCACAAGCTAAGATTTAAATATTTAGTTTTGCAGTGCAGATATAAAGAACTATTTGCTTATTATTTTACTGGTACACAGTTATATTTAATTTATAAAAGTTAAACAAAATATAAGGCTTTGAAAACATAAAGAATCTTGAGTAGAGTGATTTGCTCTTGTGTATACATGTCGCATAAAATTAATGTAGAGGGTACTTTATTTATTTACTTTGTTTTACCATTTGTACGACTATCATGATGCGTTATATTAAAGCTAGGAGTAGACGGTAAATAAATGAAGTACGTATGTTAAATCTTTAATACATTTTGTTCCTTCCCTAAGCTTTGCATTAAAGTATTCTGAATTGCATTGCAATGCTTGATAAAATTGTGTTTCGTACTATTATACCGCTCTAGTTGTCGCCCGCGGCTCCGCCCGCGTATATATCGGTTATCGTGGCAAATATAAGCCTAAGTGTTATTCTGATGTCTATGCCATATTACTGTAAAATTTCATCCAAATCCGTTCAGTAGTTTTTGCGTGAAAGAGTTACAAACATCCATCCATCCATCCATACTTACAAATCTTCGCGTTTATAATATTATATTAATTTATTAATATTATATCGTATAAATTAATATTAAAATGAATTTTAAGATCTGATATAAGAGTTAATTAACAAGTGTATAGGTGTAAAGAATTTTGAACGGTCTTAGGCAAATTGGTGTCAATCGTTCGATATTTGGTTTGAATTGAATTATGGAATGAATAATGATCAAAAAATGTTGATCGCCCATTCTTGTCTTTTTGTAATAAATAATTATATTTATTACAAAAAGACAAGCCTCACCCACGCTCCGTTTTCCAGTACGTGGTCGCCACTCCAGAATTCTCTGAGAGTAGGGACCCAATGATACAGAAGCATCACTACGCCGCCATGGTGTGGGTCACCATGCTGCATTGTTATATTGTTTGCACGAGTAATAAAGATGGTGACCAACACTCTTGGACTCTGCTTATGCTTTCCATCAGGCAGAGTAGAGTCATTTTGGCAGGCCCATACATAAAAAAAAAGATTTTTTTTATCACAAGAGCATTTATCATAAAAAAACTTTCTTGTAAAGAAAATTTACATATTAAAGGTAAGGTACGTAGTATATTAATTACTATGGCACTTGACATAACAAGCACGGACCATGACAGTGAACGCTTGCCATTTAGCTGGTCGACGACCATGTGGTTTTTGCCATACTTAACAATACGCTTACTTTCCTAAGAAAATCTTCGGTATTCTATCTAAAAAGGTAAAACAAAACTTGTGGAAAAGGTCATCGTCCTATCGTTTCGAAATAAATCGGGTATCTCAAAAAAATTTTTCAAAGATGTCCTTGAAAAAATCTCTAGTACATATGAACCATCAATAAAAGTCTTTGTTGCTATTCAAAGTTACTCTTTGTTTATTTATAAGGATTTTATAAGTTATTTTCTACTTCACGGTAACAGTATCACCTCGTTATAATCTACTTTGTGCTTTTTTATTCCCCTTTACAAGGAGTTTGATGGGCTGTGTGATAATACTGTTAGGATCATGAAACAATAAATAACACAATGTAATAATTCCATCTGGGCCTTCACGACCGAAAACGTGTTATTGTTATTAGTTATATTTAGAGTGACACGAAGCTAAGAGCTATACTGTGTACTGTAGACATCGTCGATGTATTACGATTCGTGACAGTTTGCCAGATTAGTGCTAAATCTAATTAAGTATTAACTAGACACTTGGATGTCACTGATTTATATGTATACTAGCTTGTCCTGGCTTTGTACGAGTAAGAGGACATTTATTTATGTTTACATTTCTGAACGTTTTTTATATTTCGAATATTGCTTTATATGCGGCTTTTTACAAAAAAAAAGTATTCGTTAATCCTACGTATCATCGTCACAAGCCATTCATAAATTCAACACAAAAATCTTCCTCATTACTCAGTTTATCCATTAGTGAAACTTGTATGATAAACCGCTTAGTAATTTTGGAGTTAATCATGTTCAGACAAACAGGCAGAAATACACAAAAATGTGACAGTGGATTTAATAATAATGACATGTATTTTTTTCTTTATTCTTAAAAAGTGTACGTAATTTTATCTCAAAATTTTAAAGTACACGTTTGTTGCATATTTTATATTAAAAGATGCTGCCGAATAAAATCAAATTTCATTTTAGCCTACAGAGTCGTATTCCTTTTAGCGGACGGAGCATCCCCAACAAGCAGCAAGGAACAATCTCTGCTCATGACACTTTATTAGCGTTTATGATTGCAAGCTCATAGCGAAATTAGTGTGAGCTAATTATTGCCAATAATGTTTTTGACGACAACCATTTTACTAAAAATAAAAAGCAGTTCAAATGGACAATGCATAACAATTAAAAAGAGTTCAGCTACTTGAACTGACGACATGACTTCGTTTTCAGATCATCGTAAAGTAGCAAGTTCAATCGTTAAAATGAATTATATGTGTCCAAACAATTGACTCTACTCTTCCTGATAGAAAACATAAGTAGAATTCAAAAGTAGATTTCACCATACTTCTTGCTAATATGGACATTAGAGCCTGGTGACTCTGGTGACCCACACTATGGCGGCCTATTGAGATACTTCTGCATTATTGGGCGTACGGTCTCGCACTCACCAACGAAACACGATAGGACGAATGCTGTCATTTTAGGTTCGTCTTCTTTGCGAGGATACCGCCCTAGTGGTGCCGGCGCGTTCGTGCTACAATCAGCGTGGCTCTACTACCTTATAAGGAGAGGTTTACATCTAGAAGAGCTTTATTACAATTTTTGTAATCCATTGACTACCGTAATCTTGCCATCCATTGTACCATTTTTTATGTGTTTTAATTAATAGCAGGTGACCCACCTTGCCTTTTATACAATAAAATAAATACAATTGTATTGTGAATATTTATTTGTCATTAAATATTCTCTTCATATTATTTACTTAGAAAGTTAGTAGGCTCTATTTTACAACTTACTACTCTATAAGCATGATATCCACTAGGTAATTGCTTTTTGCTCTTTCGAAGTAAACATACTACTATCAAAATGTTATTCATTTGGTCCAGAAAAAAATATAAAAAGTTTGTATGTTTATCCTCAATGTCTCGTCGCTATACCATTAATCAAATTGTCGTGAATGTTATTCTGAGTCCAGAGGCCTTTGGTTCATATAATACCGTATAAAAAGTATATTAAACTTCGAGCTCGATTCGCACGACGAGGATTCGGTACCGAAATATAAAGCTAATAATTTGTCTGTTTATATTTTTGCATTTAACTTAACAAGACTATTCCAAAATCACTCTCACATGTACAACTTGATTTGTTAAGCTTTTTACCACTTAACACATTGATGATCTCTACGTCTGTGTTTGTAAATGCTTATGTATTTTCTATTAATATTAACCTGATGTTAAGTTTATTTTTTTCTTTAATCACCGAATTCTGAAACTATTATTTTACAACTAGTATCTAAACTATACTAATAATTTATAGTCAAAAGTACAAAACTTAAAGTACAGTAAATTGCATTCCATATGCGATTGAAAATCTTTCTGTTAAACTTACTATCCTTAGAGCTCGCATCTAGTGCATCATTGTTTGCGGACTGAAGCATATCCAAACAGTGCTCTCGCTGCTATGAACATCAGAAGCATTACTCCGTAGCTGAACCTCGCTTTGTTCTGCTCTCTATTGTTAAAGCCAACTTAGTTTTATGATTTCTGATAGTTTTAATTTGCGTTACTGCAGTTACTTTTAAGAAACACAAATTATACGTTACACATTTTACAGTGGGAGTTTCCACGCTTCGGCATGAATGGGCCGGCTCGACCGGAGTGATACCACGGCCTCACAGAAAATCGGTGTGAGATAGTGCTTGCGCTGTGGTTTACCGAGTGAGTGAGGATACCGGAGGCCCATAATCCAAACCCCCTCCCCCTATCTCTCCTCCCCATCCCCCAAAAGCCGGCAATGCACTTGTGACGCCTCTAGTGTTGCGGGTGTCCATAGGCGGCGGCAATAGCATACCATCAGGCGATACGTCTGCTCGTTTTCCGGCTTATTCCATAACAATAAAAAAAAAAAAAAGTTTATGACGTCACTTTAACGGCTTAATAATGATAACTTCTAACAACAGGCCCGGCTAAACTAAAATGATTTTTGTTAAATTTCAAAAAGTGACTAAATTATTTTATCGTAATATGTTGTTGTGTTATGTTGTATTGTTGTGTATCAAACCAGTATCATTAACTACGTAAACGAAAATCTACTTTAAACAAAAGACCTCCAATGCTTAATCTTTGTTATTCGAGTACCAAAGACAAGTTTCATTGTTACAGCCTCTTCTTAACTTTTGTGTTTAATAACAGTATCATTAATTATTTTACTTTGAAAAACACCTCTAGTTTTGAGAGTCCCTGAAAAATATATTTTATTTATTACCATCATTACTTTTAAAAGAAGAAGAAATTTAGAAAATCTTATACTGTTTCACGTACACAGCGAAATTAAAACTCATCGCTTTTTGTACGAAA
The DNA here is from genome assembly GCA_905220595.1 of Spilosoma lubricipeda. Classification (NCBI taxonomy): domain Eukaryota; kingdom Metazoa; phylum Arthropoda; class Insecta; order Lepidoptera; family Erebidae; genus Spilosoma; species Spilosoma lubricipeda. Next base: position 571,265 of record HG992278.1, read on the forward strand.
ATCGAATCAATAAATCATTTCTTTTAATCACTAACATTAACTCGATTAAAATGGCAAGCTTAGGTATTTGAGAGAAATATTGGAGTTGTTTTTATTTGTCGTTCTTTTGTATGTTTTTTTTTTGTTTTGGCCCTGCCATAACGACTCTACTCTGCCTGACGAAAAGCATAAGCAGAATCCAAGAGTGGTGGTCACCAGACTGCGAATGCGGACAATGCAACAATGCAGCATGGTGACCCACACCATGGTGGGCTAGTGATGCTTCTGCATCATTGGGCCTCCGGTCTCGCACTCTCCAATGAATCACGACAGCACGAACGCTGTCATTTTACGTTGATCATCTGTGCGAGAGTAGTACCGCCCCGGTCGAGTTGGCCCAACCATGCTGACATCAGCGTGGCTCTACTACCTTAATATCAAAGACATACAATGTTATTACAATTAATTTATGATAAAGTACTCAAATTTACATGAAAATTTGAATTTAAACAGCTGGGGAGTTCGTTTGAATTTGAAAATTTGACGTTGGTGTGAGCCTCCTACGACCACATCCCACGTTAAATTTTATATTAGAGGGTATCATCAGGTTTAAAATTATGGTAGAGATTCCAGGCAGCCTCCCACGCGTCGTGTGCTGCCTATAATCCTGTACATATAAACCCTGGAGGCAAATGAAGTAAATGTTATTGCTAAAGCAATTTAGGGGAACTTGGTCCAAGTTTTCGGAACGTTATTAGAAACTATACTATTTTATAATTTCTTTAGTAACTTTAATTTATTTGTTATAGACTTGTAATCAAATTTATTTTACTTGTCTTAGTAAGAAATGTTTGAAGTTTAGAAACTCAATGTGTAGTATTGTCTTGAAATACAGAATTTTCTGAATCTATGTAGCATGTTTTGCGCAGCGTGAAAAGCCTTGCACCCAGCAATCCATCTTGTGCTTGTGCTATCAAGTAGTACCTGTTGGGTTTGGCACTAACTTCAATTAGACTAGAAAGTATCCATTGCTACTATAATCTGTTAAATTGAGGGTACATCTCATTTATTCAATTTAATTTTTTAGTAATTTTTGTTAATTTGGTGGTGTTTGATATTTGAACTTTATTTATTGTCGGAATTGATTAAATGAGCCACCCGAAAGGAAAAAACAGTTAGATCAAAAAAGGGAATTATAATATATACTTGCTCACAGGCTAGCAATAAAATTATTTTTATCGCCAACACTCTACGCGATAATCGGCCGTCATCCCGTCAAATAACTATAATCGCATCTTAGCCCGTATTCTTAATACATGGTTTCATAGTGATGTGCTTTGCGATTTATATAAGCTGTTAATAGCTGTTTTTATTTTCGACCAACGCTCCTCACGAGAAAAAAGGAATATTTTAAAACTTATAGAACTTACTTTAATGTCTATCGGTTTGTAGATTTGTCTGTCAAGTAAAAATAATCAGAAAATACATAGAAGAATCTTTTTTCCTGTATATTATAATATATATAGTTTGAAAACTTTAAATACTTATATATGCATCCTCAAGGTAGTAGAGCCACGCTGATTTCAGCACGGTATAGCCGGCTAAACCGGATCGGTACTACCCTCGCACAGAAAATCAACGTAAAAGGACAGCTATCGTGCTTTCGTGTTTCGTTGGTGAGTGCGAGACCGGAGGCCCAATGATGCAGAAGCGTTACTAGCCCGCCATGGTGTGGGTCGTCATGCTGCATTGTCTGCATTCGCAGTATGGTAACTACCACTCCTGGACTTATACTTTCCATCAGGCAGAGTAGAGTGATTGTGACAAGGCCAAACATAAATAATAAAATAAAAAAATAATTTCTTCGAGCTTAGATATTGATTTAACTTCAAATATTTAATGGTCAGTGAACTGATGCGTTGAAAAATAATGTGTGATTGCATAACATTTTATTTATATTCTCCCTGAGAATCGCTTTACTTACTAATTGTGTAGCTTTCTATTCATTAAAAAAATATTAGAGTACAATTCAATTGGTGTACAATTCATACATAATATTAAGGGTTTAGGATACATACATGGTATAACAATATACTATGCAAGGTATGGCATTCCTACGATCGACATCGTCATCGTTATCATCGCTATCGCTGGTTCTGGTTGGTTAATTTCGTGTTATGTTGCTATCACGTGGTAACAACTGGATAGTGACGGAATGCGACACCTTATTTTCTTAGACCATGAATGCATATAACTGTATACATATGCAATATAAATCTGCTGAAGCACCTAACCTGGTATGTATATTGAATATACAAATATTATGTGTTTTTAGTACCGTAGCGTGTAACAGCACTAATTGTCCGCGTTAATTATGAACCGAGATTTTCATTCTATCTGACCCATTGTAATTATTTGGCCTGGTTTACACCGAACTGTGTTTTTTTTTTGCTGTAATTAATTTGTCAGTTCATCGTCAATACTGGGTTAAATGCTGCTATAGAAATAATATTTTATGGTTGTCTGTAATATGTAAGCTATCGATATATTTACGAGATTACTTATTTAAGAGCCTTATCCTGGATTTTGAAGATAGATACTATACTTTTCCTTTAAAAAGAAGAAAAATTATAGTATTGTATTCTGTTATGTTGAATTAAATAAATCATTTTGGAAAATTAATAAAAGCATAGTAATAAGAAGGAAATAAGGATAAAGTTTGAATAAACATAAAATGTCTATAACATCCCTACTACACAAGTCAATGATAAGTCCTTTTAGTAAAATATATTTGTGACATTGATTTTTATGGGATAATACACTTACTGAGTTCTTCTTTATACCTAAAACTTAAGTTACAGATTAACTATGTAATAAAAATATATGAGTATAATTATAAGTTCAAGTGATTAAATTGTTTCTTGGACAACGATTTAATATTTTCTATCGTGGCTTGTTTATCCATATATTTGTTTAGTATTTTAATATTTAATATAAGTACCGTCTCACATTTTACTCTATTTTATTGAATGACCTGGTTACTAGACCAGGCCTAGACCTTCTAATACATGTATTAGACGTACATATAAACTACCTCTTGAATCATTTTGTCAAGTACTGTAAATTGCATGAAATTATTAAAATTACATAGTGTGACTAGTCCTAATTTAAGCGAATATATAGTGGAAACGAATTTATTTTAATTCTATCTAAAGATTTTTAAGTAAACCAATGTTCTAGATATATGAAAATATATTGTATAAACATATTACGAATATTAGTATCGTCTATAAACCAAACTAGTATCATTTATCTAATCCACGAGTACAATGCCCATAAAATAAGGAGATGCGGTAATGAACGTTCTCATGTCTGTAAATAAGATTGCTTACGACCAAGCTCAATAAATAATAGTGTATAGTTTACGAGCTCTTGATAGTGTTTGTAAATATTTATGTGTTCGGTGTGAGCGGCGGCCGCGTGTTCCATCGATCACAGACAAACTAATTTATAGTTTGTAATGAGTTCTGACGCACTCAATTTTAAAACATATTGGAGGATATAGCATTTATTTTTCATTGTTACTTATGTTTTATAAATAAAATAAAGAAATGTAAATAATGTTATTATTTAAATTTGCCAAAAAATATAACGTTGGAGAACAATATTACCAATTTGAAAGTCTGTCTATCTGTTACGCTCCACGACTAAACCTCTGCACCTATTTCAATTATATTTAGCTATTAGCTAGCTGATTTTTTAAGAAGCATATAAAGCATATAAGGTACTCATTACCACGATAACCGACTTAAACGCGGGCGGAGCCACTGACAATAGTTTGTGATAAAAAAATACCAGTCAAGTTGAGAACCTTCTCCTGAAGTCGATTAATAAAGCTTGTTTTTCAAGGTTCCTGTGAAATGAATAAAAAATACTTAATATGTCTGCTCAGAACCACTTGTGTCAAAATTTCTCGCTACAAACTTTTAGAACAAAATGATGGATTAGGATGGAAACGATCATGAGTGCTATACATGTTTATTAAAGATACATGACTTCGTTCATGTGTACGTAAATATTTTGGTATTGAGAGAGTAATTTTTAAGGAAAGGTATCTAATAAGTATGTTACGTAACACTACAGCTGATAGACTACGGAATACAACTAATATTTTTGTTATGTATATGAGTATATAATTTGTTAATCATCTATATATAGTATTTACGTCTGATCGTATGTATATAACAACTAGAAGACTTGAGCAGCCTCGTCGTAACAGCGTAATCCTTAAAGAATACATCCTGCTGCGGACTTCTTTTAAAACCTTTCGAAGGAGAGTAAAATCTTTCAGACTGCATGGTTGGCCTAGTGGTTTCAGTGGTCGCCACGCCATTGCTACAGCGCCAAGTGTCGAGGGTTCAAAGCCCACGCGGTACAACACTTTGTGTAATCCACAAATTGTTGTCCTGAGTCTGGCTGTACTTTGTGTCCGTTTCATTTATGTTTGTTAAGTCCCCGCGACACAGGGTGTTTATTCCTAATGCGGGAGCTGTGTTTAAAAAAGAAAAAAAAAATTGTTTTACTTAACTTTATCTTTACTTCTTTAACGGAAGCTCTTAAAAAGAATAATTTGCTCCCGTTTCTGTTACATTTTTAACGATACTCTACTCTTTTTGGTTGTAGTGTGATAATATATTTTAGCCCTAAAGCCTTTCTCGATAATTGGGCTATCAAACACTGAAAGATTTGAAACTAGCGCATTAAACCAAACAAACTCTTCAGCTTTGTAATATTAGTACCTATAGATTCTGTAGTTGTTAACAGGTTAAGTTATACGAAAGAGTCGTCTTTACGTCGCATCGTGTAGAGTATAACTTCATATTATTATTACAGGGGTGCATTAACCCTGCGTGGAAGCAATTCGCCGGTGCATTGCTAACGATAATGTTCATTAGTTCCCGCTGTTCACACTCGATATTGCATTAAAGAGCACTTTTACCTGCTGAGTTAGGGCGGGGGCACACTTGTAGCATCACACACAGGTAGCATAAATATTGGGGAGTGCAATCATGCCTAAAAATTATCATAAAATGACACGTTCTCTATACAAATAAATAAAATTGGAGTGTCTGTTTGTAATATTAAAATAACCACTTTTAACTAAATGCATATGTATGTATACACGGTACATATACCAAAAATGTAGTTAAAAAAAAATTTTGTCTGTCTGATTACTTACGCGCTTGTAAAGATGGTTTGATGGATTGAAGTCCGTTAGGGCATTCCAGGTTCAAAGTTAAAAGTTCTTTCTAGAAATTGGTAATTATATGCGACCGATCTCGAAACAATCTGAAATATTCAAATATATCGACTGGAGTGATACCACGGCCTCACAGAAAACCGGTATGAAGCAGCACTTGTGCTGTGTTTCACCGAGTGAGTGAGGATACCTGAGGCCCATAACCCCTCCCTGCTGTTGATCCTGGTGTACAGGAGTTACAGTGGTGGGAATGTGGGCGGGATTAGTCCCAACAAAAAAAAAAAAAAACCCCTCCCTCCCTCATCCCCTCTCCATTCCCCCCTCCCTTCTCTATTCTTTCCCACGTTCCTCTAGGGCCGGCATCGCACTTGTGACGCCTCTGGTGTTGCGGCGGCGGAAATCGCTTACTAATCAGGCGAAATGTCGGTTCGTTTGCCCTCTATTCCATAAAAAATGTTATGACATTTGACTGACAAGTCAAATATACTCTTTTATTTGTACATGTGTTATTTTTGTCCTTTTTCACTTAAAATTAATAAAAATCAGCGGTTTAATTTGATTGAAATACAATTATATAAAACGTTTTATAAGATTACTAATATTTTAGTTTATAACAGCTATTTTCAAATATGTAAAATGTTTTTAAAATATCTATATAATTCAAATAAATATGCTACGCAAATTGAAATGTTATACAATTTTTCCTGAGTTCTTGCTTAGCATACACTCAGTACATTCTTAGCCCAAAGGACTATAAATTCGAATGCAAAGATTCTACTGAACATGAACTTACGTAAGTTTAGCGTAAGCAAAGTCTGAGCAAAGTCTAAGCACGCTTTATAAATTTCAGCCTAAGTCTATACCAAAGTTGTATTACATTTAACAAAGTTAAGATATTCATTTGTCCATCTTTTCTTCTTGTTTCAGACCATTACTTTAACGTAGTGTTCATTAACTTCCTTTCAAAGTACCCCTTACTACTTTTTAATACATTATCCATTACTGCGATAACGGAACAGCTCCAATTTCCGTCCGCAGTATTATCTAAGTACTAACTGGAAAATGCAAATGTAACAACCGATGGCTGAAAATGCAACCCACACCTCGAACATTCATTAAAGTTATTAGCCAATTGGAGCTCAGGCTTTTAGCACCGAAATTGTGTGTGCAACGGAACCTCATTACAATGTTTATGTACCTCGTAACTTGCTAACATTTATGATACATTTCTACCGCTGTTGATGACCAAACAATTTGAACTTTATGCCATTGAATTTCGGTTTAAAGTACAGCTAAAATTCTTTACACCCGACTGCGAAAGAAGGAGGGTTATGTTTTTCGGGTTATTTCTTTGGCACGCCCTAGTGTCTAAACGGCTTGTTCTATTTTTACGTGAGTGGTGTCAATAGATTTGTCTTAGTCATGAGAGTTACACTGGGTACATCAAAATTAAAAAAAAAAACAAAATTAAGGATTTTTGGCGCTAAAAGTAATCTCAAAAAAAAAGTTTCCAAAATTCATCGAGTATCAAAATAAAGAATTTTTAACGATGATTACGCATATATGTAAATATGTTTTATTTAAAAAAACTGAAATTACCAAGGATGAAAAATATTGACGCAGTCGTGTTTTTTATTTTTAATATTTTTTTTAGAATAATATTTCATAGAACGAAAACCCTATTGAATACCTTTATTTTTTGTCCTTTGACAACAAGAGCCTTTACTCTATAAATTTTATTTACTCACAGAACCTTTCGAGCCCTAGTTAGATTTGCTCTTATCCGTAGTGTTTTAAAAATAAAAATGTATTACCCTGCCAAAGTGATTCTACTCTGCCTGGTGGAAATCATAAGAAAAATTCAAGAGTGGTGGTCACCATACTTATTGCAGATGCAGACAATGCAATAATGCAGCATGGTGACCCGCACCATTGCAGTCTAGTGCATCATGGGGCCTCCGGCCTCGCACTCACCAACGAAACACGACAGCACAAATGCTGTAATTTTAGGTTGATCTTCTGTGTCTGAAATTATTTTATAAAATTATCACAAATTTAACGAAAACTAATAATTTTTGACCTTTCGTGACTAATTCGACTTTCCCTTAGACAAAATATTAGCATATTGTATCGAAATATTTAATATCTGGTCTAGACAGTTTTATATTATTAAACAAATTAGCCTATCATCGTCTACTGCTGTACGAAGGTACATGAATAATTTATAATCATACGAAAACATGTACTGAGGGCCTAAAATAGGCTGACCTTAAATTGATTCCGACAACTTGGTATGATGTGTTACAGAATATTTTATTTATAATAAATTTTTCATACAAGCTGCTGTTTCAAAACCATAAAATATAAGTCTTGAAATATTTTCCTGATGTACCTACCTAAGTAGCTAACAAAGTTTTATGGTAACCGGGTAAAACAAATAAACTGAATGAGGCATTATTTGGCAAGTGAAATAGTTCTAATAGTGCGTTTAAATAAAGCGCTACTGATGCTAGTATTAGATGGATTTTGTTGAAATGTAAAGTATTTTGCCATATATATATATATATATATATATATATATATATATAAAGTATATAGTTTTTAAGTTGTAGTAATATTAGTTCAATGATTTAACACATTAATGGTTTATTATTATCGCTTTTTATGAAGGAAGATTGTTGAGAATACTTTTATAAGATTAACGAATAACATACTTATATTCGACTTTTTCAGAAAACAGACAAACAGGCAGACACTGAAGTTTGATTGTTATTATTTTTTCAATTCAGCATCCCAATTTGTTTTTCAATTTTAAAGGAGAATGGCAGATCCTGTATCGCTGGCAATATGTAACGAATGGTTATGAGGTTTAGGTTTAACATTTATTAAGTAAATATTCCTAATTATTTTCACATATTTACCTCGTTGGTCTCGCGGTTGGCGTATGTGACTGCTGGTCATAAGGTCTCGGGTTCGATTCCCTGGTTGGACCAAACGTTTGTATGATCTGCAAACATTTGTTTGGGAGTTTGGGTGTTTTCTATGTATAATATGTATGTATTTACAAAAAAAGTGTATATGTATTTATATCAGTTGTCTAGTACCCATAACACAAGCTCTGCTTAGCTCGGAACTAGATGGCTCTGTGTGTTAGATATCCGCAATATTCATTTATTTATTTTTAGAACTGTGCTAAAAAAACTACTCATAAAGTTGTTACAACTAAATTAACAAAACACATTCCTACGTGTTCTAAACACGTTATGTTTAAAGTCTACTTAGTCTGAAAACTAGATGGCGTTGTGTGTCAGATTGCTAAAGATATTTAACATTGTTTAAAAATATATAAATAATAAAACAAAGTTAAAAACACGATTAAATAATTGAATCGATATTTATGAATGAGTTTACTGGTGAATTTATAAAAGTGCAACATTTTATTGACGGGTCAAGAAAATAGAACGCATAAAATAATTTTAATACCCCATCTTGTTGACATAAATTACAACTCGTTTGTGATAAATGTATTGCATTATAATCTAAAAACGAAATTAATTCCTAAAGCAATGTTGTAAAATCTGGGAATTTAAAATGTTATTGTCGGTGAAATTAGCAACCAAATTATTACAAAAACAATCCCTACAATGAGATACACCAGGCAGCTACTTAATCCCAACATAAATAAAACCAAAACACTTAATTTTCTACGAACGTGTTCTCTTAAATAATGTATTTTTATTTTTTATCTTTCCTTTTTATTGACTTAAAAGTCTTTTTCGAGTCTCACTATTTTATTCACTGACCAATTATACGTAAATCGTATGTGGCTGCTATAAATAAAGCCGCTTAACTATTCATGGTTGAGTGAATGCCGCCGTGAATGGCGCAGCGTAACCCATTTAAAATATTTAAATTGGATTTTAAATACTAACACTGTAGATAAGACGTAAATTGGAATTATAGCCATGGTAGCGCTTTAAACATCGCTTTATGCGCTTGAAAATAGTTTTTTTTGAAGAACTCCCGCATTTCGAATATACATCCTATGTCACGGGGGACTTCACAAACATACATGAAACGGACATAAAGAACACCCAGATTCAGAACAACAATCTGCAAATTACTCAAAGTGCTGTGGGATTTGAACCCAGAATACTTGGAGAGAATAGTTTTGAAACAATAAAAATTTGGATAAGTATAAAGTAAGCAAGTTATCTACAATCTATACATATCTATCAAAAACAAAAAAAAGTGTAAATGTATTTATTTCAGTTGTCTAGTACCCATAACACAAGCTCTGCTTAGCTTGGGACTAGATGGCATTGTGTGTTTAGATGTCCGAAATATTTATTAGTATTATTATATTATTTATATATATATCTTTAAATAAATTAAACCAAAAAGCTGTTTAAAAACAAGCTTTTACTGGAATGCCTCGAGACGAATAAAACGAGTCCCAACTCGATAATGTTGCGACGTTTCTTTACAGAGTTCCTATGGCTACCTTCCAGCTCTAGCACCAGATCAGCTCCATGTCACTCAAATATTGTATTGCCACGCTGTATACATATGCTTGCAAAATTTCAGAAAAATTTTGTTGGTTTGGTTGTCTTGTTTTTTTTTTGGTTGATTTTTGTTTTTTTTTATTGGTTTTATATATAGTTTTAAATTGGTTGAAGATATCTGCTTCTAAATTGAGTTGCAAGATTCCTCCCAAACATACATACATACATACATACATACATTGCAAGTTAATAAAAAGCTTGTAATAAACTACATTATTTGTTCGGAGAGTTTCTAGAACAGGGATATAGACTAGACTACGATTATAATAATGTATTTTAAATTATGGCAAATAAATTAATATTTCTGATATATGACACACAACGCCATCTATTTTCTATCTATCATCATTTATATTATGGCAGATAGATCTAATGACAGAATCTATAAAAAATAATAAAATTGGAGTGTCTGTTTGTAATATTAAAATAACCACTATTTACTAAATGCATATGAATGTATACACGGTACATATACCAAAAATGTAGTTCATTTTTTTGTCTGTCTGTTTGTTCAGGGTAATCTCTGGAACGGCTGGTCCGATTTTGACGGGACTTTCACTGGCAGTTAACTGATGATCCAGTGAGTAACTATGGGTACTTTTTTTTGATTAGCTTTGTCCCTCAGCGTTACCCGCGGTAAAACAATAAACGCCGCGAGGTTCAGCTAGTACTGCATAAATTTTACGTTTGGTAATATTTATGCAGTACTATATTCATTTCTTAATAGAAAATATTAAAAAACCATATCTAAAAAAAAATATATTTGCAGATCATATCAATATTTCGACCGACCTGAGAATCAGTATTAACGCAGCCGTCACACTTGCTGACGCTGCGCCTCCGTGGCAGTCAATTTAATTGTATAAAAACCTTTAATATGGGATGAAAAAAGAGCTGGATACATAACAATGTGATACTGTCAAATTTCCTTTTTCCTTTAGAGGAATTGTAATCTAAAAATCAGTATGAAATGCAAATTCAATGCATGCCACCTGTAGCTAGAATGTAAAATGCTATAAACTGTTATAAACTGTCACGGCTCACAAAATCAACAAACATTATACTTGATGTCTGATCATCAGAAACATTCAAAACCCATAATTATATAAATCGAACTCTCATGTTCCAATAATATTGTTTCCGACCCAAAAAATTTGTGCCATTGTATGGATATCCAATACTCGGTCATGAGTGCTGATAGCCGCCTATTTGTTAGCCTACTTGCCCCATCAACGACACATATCTTTAACATTCGCGGTTGCAAAAATCGAAAATGCTTTTAGATAAAAATTGTTTATTTAACAGGGTTTTCGAAATGTACTTAAATGTATACGATATTCCTAAATAGTCGATTATATATTACGAGTAAGCCAATAGTAAATTATGGCAAATCCAATAGTGTTTACTGGAGAAAACAATGACTACATAATGAGGTTTCAAGGGAAAGTGAAAATAAACAAAGTTTTCTCAGGTTTTTTGAACAAACTTGTTTATCGTTATCTGTGATATTTAATTTTTAATATAAGTCAGTTTATTTTGAGTCAGTTATGTTTCTTTTAGTAGTGTAGAAATAGGTAAAATATTAATTTTGTGTAGGTTTATTAGATGCCTGTTTACTGTAGTACATATCTTTACACTCATTATATTTTGTTTTGCAAAGTACAAAGGTAATTAGAAATAGAGGCTAATCTATTTCAATAGAAATACCTCAGCGTTGAAGAAATTGTTCAAATATATAAATCAACGTCACCTCTTAAAGAAACTAAATTCTTGTACTCATTCTTGAAGCTATTTCGAACATTCCAACTCTTTGACTTATATTTTTTGATTAAAACTCCAATTATTTTAACAACGTAAATGCTGTTTGCGACTGTAGCACGCAATTTTTCTAACAAAAATTTCACTCTAATTAAAGTAATAAAGTAAAACGATTATACCAACGCTGTATTATTTCAGCCATAAACAGTTTTTGAAGAAATAACCATAAAATAACACATTGGCCTCTCTTTACAATTTTTACACTTCCCTGTTTAAGTGCTGTAGTAGGATAGAATTTACTTTTTTATGTATAATAGTACTTGTTTGTAGCTACAGATTAGCTCTTTATCTCTTCAATATCTATCACTATGCTAAATTTCGTTTCATGTTATTTTCATTTATTTCATCATTTCCTTTCATTCATTAAATGCATTTTAGCAACTATAATCGTGGTCCCACATTATTTTCTAGCCGTTATTATTTCCAGAATTTGGGATCGGCTACTAGTACAACCGGTGTTACCTGAATATCAGATTTACCACGGAGCGACTGGCATCGGACCTCCGTAACCTTGAGGGTTTTTTTATGGTGTAGGAAGCAAACGAGCAGACGTATCACTTGATGGTAAGCGATTACCGCCGCTCATGAACATCCGCAACACCAGAGGCGTCACAAGTGCGTTTCTGGCCTTTGGGGGAGGGGAAAAGGGATGTAGGGCGGGGTTGGGGTATGGGCCTCCGGTATCCTCACTTACTCTGTGAAACACAGCGCAAGCGCTATTTCACACCGGTTTGTGCGGCCGTGGTATCACCCCTGGCCGAGCCGGCTCATTCATGCTGAAGCGTGGCTCTCCCAAGGTAGAACTGAACTGAATTCGAAGGTTGTACTAGTCCCTAGTTAATCATGGTCCCACATACTTAATCCAATGGCAGCCTATTGCCGTAGACCGTGTTTTAGGAGTTATATTAAGAAATTGGACGTGTACTGAACGGAAAAGTAGGTAACGCCGGTTGCCTTTACAAATAGATTAGGAAGTGTGTAGCAAACCCTCAACCTATTTTCGGGTCTCATAATTGGGACTTGCAATAGCCGTTGGTGAAAAACCCAAGACATCGAAGAAACGCCTGCTACAATTACAAGTCTTATTTATTTCACTTCTTAAATTGTATTACACAACTTATAATTCATGTTTTGCATTCACGACAAATCCAAAAACTAGCATAACATGGAGAAGCAAAAGCTTGTAACCAAAACAAACACAATTTAAACCGTCATTTATATCAATTCCAGGCCATTGCACACCAAACGTCACTGTAGGCTATCTCTCCCGATATTTCATGTCAAAAGAACCTCCGCGATGCTATTAAGTCCCTATCTAATTGTTACGACACTGAAATATCGTTGCTGTCCAGTCTAACCCGAAGGTGGTACTTTATATCGGCTAATGGAAGATGTTAGTTACAGGATTCCTATTTATGGAAACCATTTCAAGCACGGGATAAACTAACTTGACAACTAAAATAGTTACTCAGATTTTAATGTGGCTAAATCATGATGTTTTAATTATAAAACGCGTAATTTTCTATCAAAGGTGAAAGGTTTTTTTTAAATTTAAAACGTGCTTGAAATACAACAGATATGATTAACTTTGAGATGTTTAAATCGATTTAAGGATGACGAAAAAACCGCCTAACACATTAATAATTTTCTACACAATTTTATTAGCTTCACGTAACCGACTTTTGTAAGCGTGTTTTTTTAATTTTTTCTACTGTGTTTGATCAATGCGCGGAAGTGGAAAAAGGTCAGTCATGTCTCTAGACGAACCGATAGTCAATGGAGTCGAAATGTGCTTGAGTTGAGACTGCGATTAGACCAACGTAGTATGGGGCGCCCTGCGGCACGGTGGGCTGACGATTTGAAGAAAGTGACTAGCAGCGGATGGACGTGGACTGTCCAAGACCGGGATGGTTGGCGCTCCTTGAGGGAGACCTTCGTTCAGCAGCGGACAGCGATCGGTTGATATATATATTAAAGTATGTTTATTACTTAAAGTCGGTTTATTCATTTTTTTAAGAAAACCACCTTAATAGACACAAGAACTTAGTGAGTATTAACCAAATATATTTACGTCATAGATTCAACAGGCCTTTAATGTACAAGTCTTCGATATCCAGACCAATCCAGACAGAAGCCGTATAGTTTTTGTCACGGAATACCCATGTTTTTATCTGGATCTGACTTAAGTTGATATTGTATTGTAATTGCTATTGTTGAATTATTTAGTTTCACTTTGTTCACCTATTTCATAACAGTCTGGTCTCGCTAGATCTTATTTGTTCAAGGACGCATGTGCTAAATATAGTGTTTAATCATCTTAAGATGTCATAAAGTGGCTTTCACTGTTTGTTCGCTTAGACCTTATAAAGTACTAAACAAAAGTTAATACAGCTTTAAGCGATAGATAGAGTGATTAAAGAGGAAGTTTCATCTTCTCAATACGACATTTTAGAACATTAATTATAAAGTGCCTGTTAAGGCCTTCTTGAAATAAAAGCTATTTGATTTCGAGGTTTATATATGTAACGCATGCATATTATAGTAGAGAAAATTTCAGATTTTCATAGACTTCCATACTAAGATGGGCTTTAGATTTTCACATTTATTAACTTAACCTGTTATATATTGTATTACATGTTATATTATTAGTATTTAAGTGAACATCGTCCTAAACCAAATGAAGGTATACTTAAAAAAAATAGAAACAAGAAGTATTATAGAACAACGGAATCCATATCAATATAAAGCTGAAGCGCCTTTTGGTGTAAGTACTACTAGTAAATAAATGACTTACTAGCAATAATATGAATTAATACAGTTCCTAAAAAAATGTAATACATAATTGTAAGAACATACAGGCTAAAATATTGCGCTACTGCTAAGCGTGTAAATGAATATTGATTGATATAATTTTACTAAGAGCATGACCTTTACTTGAATTGGTTAACGAAAACATATTAACTGTCGACTAGCCGCGCCCCGCAGTGTAACTCGCGTGCGTTTCGTGATAAAAAGCCTATGTGCTTTTTGAAACTATAATCTATCTCTGTGCAATATTCATCCAGATCTGATCAATCGTTTTTACATCAAAGGGTACCAAACATGCATGCATTAATCCTCAAAAACCTTTTCATAGATAGTATTAGTTGGGTAATAGAATTTATAAGTCTGGGGTTCGTTGTAATTTTTTTCACTAAGCTCAGTTCAGAGTATTTGCTTGATATTATTTCAAGCACACGGGTCAATAAGGGAATAACCCCTTTAACGTCTACCCAGAACTGCATTACCGTCCTTTGTGCCTCCCTTCTTAAGAATCAAGGGGATGTTGAGTTTGGTATCACGTAATCTCACTCACCTGTTGACAACGAATGAAAGAATAGCTGAAACTTCGTTTTTTACTTTGGTTTTATGTCCAAGCATGGTTCTTTGAATGCATGACAGGCACGTCTAGTAAACCATAATCACTGTACTACGCGTATAACTGACTTCACATGATGCGTACGTCAAACAGTTACATGTCTGACAATAGTTTAAAGTCTTACAATGCGTTGACGCAAACCTTATCATGGTGTCTGATCGAGGATTGCGATTTACACGATAAACACAATAGCCTATGAATATATCTGTACCGTTAAGGACAATCTTTGTATGAATGTATTCATGTATATTTATGGGAGAGCTACTAACTTTGAATGTGAACAAGAAATAAAATAAGTTCATAAGAAAATATGATAATCATACTTTTTTTGGGACTAATCATTTGTGACTCTCACAACAATTTTTTTTATCGACTTTTCAGATCGAAAGAACATATTATAATAAGTACGTAGATTATGCTCTCGGAACTCCCCGTTGGGGGCATAATATTGTTTGAATTTAAGATGAACATAAAATTTCAATATTGAACCATGGGAAATCTGTGACACTAAGCCAAATCTTATCTCTGGGGTTACATATGTTCATGACTGATAGTAGTGCTACGCGATAGTAATTGACTATTTTACCAAATAGATTGACACTTAGAGTATATCTACAAATAGCAGTGATGCAAGGAACTTGAGAAATTCGCGTGCCCTTACCATCTTTGACAAAAATCTCTAAGGACACGCGCTATTGGTCTTTCATCTATGTATCAGTTACTTCAACGATGAAAGTTATTTCTACAACCTATCTATAACTTCACAATACGAAACAAAACTTACAACTTACTGAAATATTTTATGTCATATAGGCAGCACAACCTAACAAAAATATTACACGTTCCATCGGAAAACCCTTCTAAGAACTACGCAATCTCATTCGTCAATATGAAAACCGAGTAAAAATGAAATATATATTTTGCGCTTGCTTTTTTTATAAACGGAAATAATTCACCATCATCCGGAACACAAATCGACGATTCATGTTCTGTGGTTTTCCTTTGAGCATGATTGACTTATATCCTGCCCGATTTTATCATTTGCAAAAAGGTTGGTATATTTAACGTATTCAGTAGCACATGTTTTTGTAGCTAGAATACATTCGTACATATACATATGTAGTATATCCGTATAGTATGGGACTGGGAAAACTATGTTAATGGTAGGAATATACAGGGCAGAGAGTTTATCAGACACAATAAGCTTTGGTTTTTATGGTATTTTTTTGGTTAATATATTGTATGGATATTTTTGCTAATAGAGGTTAGGTCCGCCGTATGCATGTAAAATAATTGAGACGGCTTGATAGCCACTGTCACTAATATATTTACTATAGTTTAGGTCACTAAATTTAGATTAGATTATAAGCTAATATGTATCAGTTAAAGTACTAAAGTGCACATGATCAATGCTCTAACAATTTATCGTGGGACAGGTATGTTCGGACAGGTTTGTGCCAGCTGAATTGAAGTGATACCAAACCATCACAGAAAACTGATGATAGGCTATTTTTCAGTTATTATTCACTGAATGAGTGGAATTAAGAGTGGACAAACCTGTAAATTTTGAATTCCCAATGTCCGCGAAAGGCGGTAGTTATTCACCACCACGTGACTCAACTATTCGATTGCCTTCAATTTTTTTAAATTACAGAGTGCAAAACGTAGCTCATAACCGTAACAAAATGTTATTAAGTCTAATTTTAGGATAATTCAAGACTTTAACTTGATAATTCAAGAAGAAAAGAAGACACACAAAAATCTGTAATGCTAAAATATTTGCCTTCTATTTTCTCCGTCACCTGAACTTTGAGCTCCTGTAGCAAAGCCTGGCGTCGTGTTTTCTGTTTCGGAGCTTTTATGTTCATCTCCTCAGTATCTCCGTGCTTAGATTACTTTCAGATTTCAGGAAATTTTGTATGCAATCACTATAACTGTTACTTACTGAAGCAAGGGATATCAGTAAGCTGATGGAATTTCTCTCCGAGAGCTTTTATCGCTAAGATTAAAAGGAAATATGTTATTAAGATGCTTTAAATGTATGTGGTCTAAAATATTTACATGAAATAATCTTCAAGTATAATAACCGATAGCTTAATGTTTCTGTCCAAACTGTGAGTTCTTAGGTCGGACTGAGCTTGAGGAGTATTTCAAAAAAATATGAAACAGAGTATTTTCATTTCTGTTTAATTTTAACGTAGCAGATGGGTTCCTCTTTAAATGTCATGATCAAATATTATAGGAAAAGTTCCGTATTGAACGTCGCATTATCCTTTACACATCACGTGCGGTTGACACATGACGTGACGTGCTCGGAACGAGCTTTAACATCACTTAATCATTCAGCTACACACACACACACACATACATACATGTAAAAGGAACACACCACTTTAAGATGTTGGAGAGAAAATATTTTCAGTTTCTCAACAATGAACGCTCACTCAGTTCCTACTACGCAAACTCACATATGCGTTTTATGTTTATTGATTTTGCGAAGAGTGTGGAATAATTCTGACATATTTTGGTAATTATAAATATAAAAAAAGCGGCCAAGTGCGAGTCGGACTCGCACATGAAGAGTTCCGTAGCAGCAAGTAACATAATATAACAGATCTTGTAGTTCGTTTTTTTTGTGTGTGAAAATCTTAATGCGGTTCACAGAGTACATCTACTTACCAAGCTTTAATAGTATAGTTCTTAAAGGTTCGTAACAATAACAGCAACGTGCAACATATATATATTTTACTAGCTGAACCCCGCGATGTTACCTGCGGATATTGTTGTACTGCGAGTAACGCCGCGGGACAACGTTAGTCTAAAAAAGTAGCCTAAGTTACTCCCTGGATCATCAGCTACCTGCCAGTGAAGCCCGTCAATATCGGTACGGCCGTTTCAGAGATTACCCGAAACAAACAGACAGACAGACCGACAGACATACAGCAGACAGACAGACAGACAGACCGACAGACAGACAAAAAATTTTTTAACTACATTTTTGGCAAATGTACTGTGTATACATACATATGCATTTAGTAAAAAGCGGTTATTTTAATATTACAAACAGACACTCCATTTTTATTTATTTGTATAGATAATAAAATACTTGACACTTTTAAGAACTCAAATTGTAATATTAGTCACTTGTTTTTCAATCCTTTTTCAAAGGAATTCATCACACACTGTGAAACTTAGAAGAGATACCTTTACACTTAAGAAAATATGTTTTAGCATTTTTAGGAATAGATCACATTGTCCTACTGAATTTTTAATTTACCTTACTGAAATCCTTGCATATTGAAAACCCAATCATTTATACCTGGACTACGTCTTCTCCAACACGTGTTGTATTTTGTTGTTTCGTTGATATCGATCTTAGAATATATTCGCCAACTGCCAAACTTTAGAACCGAGTTGTTTATGCTTCACGTGCACGTGGCGTGACGTCGGCGGGATGGGATATCACTATAGCCGAATCATTCAGTTGCATTCCTCGTATCAAGCACATCAGTATTCAAGGTGCTCGACATGCTCACGGATAGATTGTGTGTCAGACTATCTACTGCAGATTCTCAGACCACCTTGAAATATTGATGGGCATCTAGAATATTAGTTTGAGTTATAAAAAGTAAGTAAATTGGTTTTAAATTGAAAATGATCAATATAGCTTTATATTTTAACGAATTGTTTCTTGTGAAAGTCATCTAAATTCTAAATATGCTTTCCTACAATCCTACTCTAAGAAAGAGTGGCTGGTATTGTTCCTTAGTTTTCAGATTCTTGAATAAATGTCGTTGAAATACAGAAACAATCCTATTAGGGAGCCATTCCCAAAGTTAATGGCTTTAATGCATCTATTGGACAATAGACTTTTCCTTTACAAAGGATCTCAGGCCAAACAAAATATGGTAATTTCAACAGAATAATTATATACTTACTGATTTTGTTTAAAACCTTGAACTGTATTACGGCTGATCAGACCCACGTTTGGGCTTAAAATACTTTTTGACAGAATACAAAAAAGTGAAAATTTTATTATTTAAAACTTTGGGATGGACGCTAAAAATAATTATGAATATCAAATTTAATGAGCTTTTATATTCCTGTATGTTATGTACATAATATTATAGTAGCTATACCTATAGGTGATTCAATCGTCAATAATAATTTCAAGCATTTGTGTAAACTAAATGTAATATTTTAAATTCCGAACTATTGTATTATTTAGCGACTGGAGCCATTAATGTAACACTTCAAAAGTGCATAAAAATTAAAGCTGTTTTATTTTGAAATAAATAAAAAGCATTTAATATGCACTATTTCAGTTTATTATAGTTTCACCAACTAATTAAATTATATCTGAGTTACCCAGTATTTCATTTAAGAATATATTTTGACTGTGTTATGATGCGTGTCACTGTGAATGATTTATGTCTTAACTACAAACGGTGAGCATTTATACTTCAAAGGGGAGTGTGAACGATGTTCCACCAACTGCTCGTACCAATATCATCAACGTGCGTTAAGAAAACACTAATAAAATAAACTGCCGTCAACTGTTCTGTTAGAACTGAGTATGTTTCAAAATAATATTAATGATTTGACATTTCTAATTCAAAGTTTATGTCATTCCCAAATATGATGCAATGTGTTAAAATTTTATTTTCACAAATTCAACCCGTTTAACATTACGAATGTACATTTACCTATTTATAATACGTTTCTTAAATACCACTTTCTTCTTATGCTATTACAATATAAACTTTACAATATGATTTTCCAAAGCAGTTAGTCATTATCAAACAAAGATTTCTGTATTAAAAATTACAAATGTTCACAATAATGTTATCAATTTAAGTTACGTTAACCAAACCTTTATTAGTATTAATTGAAATACATACTTTTTTAATGGTACCCCACTGTTTTTCAACCTTAAAGATAAAAAATAAAGTTTATTTCTCTGCAGACTTTATTTGATCCTTAATAACTAAATAACACTACCATGACAAAAGAACCGATCAAGTAAATATATTACATCTTGCACCAATTCGTCATCGGTGAAGCGTAAAATACGATAAATAACAACATCAAAACGATTCACATTCACCGCGTATGCGGTATTCGTTCCGTATCGTCGCGAATGCTCCTCGTATTTTGTACAAATTGTACATACCCGGGTATTGACGCTGAATAAAATATCAGATCGTGGGCACATCGATAAACGTCTTATGTCGGTAAACTGCACAGGAATTATAAATGCGAAAGTTTGTAAGGTTGTGTTTGTTGCTTTTTCACGCAAAAACTACTGAACGGATTTGGATGAAACTTTACAGTAACATAGCTTATACATCAGAATAGCATATAGGCTACTATTTGCCACCGACATACACGCGCGCGGAGCCGCAAGCAGCAGCTAGTAATATATAATAGTGTAGCTTGTCTGTCTTATTGTTGGTGATCCTAACTTCTGAGCCAAAGTTCGTGGTTTGGACTCTCATACAGGATACGTAACTGTGAGATGAGAACTATAATTTGTCCGGATTCTGGGTGTTATATTTGTTTATAAGTAGGTATGTAACATGTATGTAAACAGTTTGATAGTAGTGAGATAGTTCAAGTTATAACACTCTTCGAAAACGCATCACTTTGACGTTTTATAGGGGACGTTTTATGAGATTAAATTTCAAAAGCAATGCCCATAGACATATTTTCAATAATATAAAAAAAAGCTTTAAAAGTAGATAGCTTAAATGTTTATACAAATCGTCAGACAGATTATAAACAATCATAGGTTCTTTTTAATGTTATAGGGGGCAAGCGAGCAAACGAATCGCCTGATGGTAAGCGAATACCACCGCCCTTGGACACCAGAGGTATCACAAGTGCGTTACCCTTTTAGGAAATAGTACACACTATGTAGTACTAATAGAATCAGTCATTTGTTTTTCATTGGTAACAGTCATAAACGATGAAAGCCCAAACATAAGCAATAAGCTATGTCCACACATAAACGAAAGTTCAAAAGGTTTATGTTATTCCCCCTTTTCAATAAGAAGTTACGTGGATTTATGATATTTGTCAAAGCTCCAGTTTGCTAGGGATTAAATCGTTCTGAGCGTTAAGGTAATTTAAACTTTCCCCTCGACAGTTTAATTCGCCGAGTGGCTCCCCTTTTTTGGGCCACTGTTGTTTAACCTTCTTTCAACGAGTCAGCGTTGACAGTTTTAATTGAGGATCAGCCTGAAATAAACAAAATCAAACACTGGATTTGTCTTGGAAGTTGACTGATATAAAAACTTTTAAAAAATTCCTTTATTGACCGAAACCGTTTGATGAATAGTAATTATAAAGTAAATTTATAACACAGCAATTATGTGCATGTATGGGAACTCAGTTGCAATAGGTAGTCTGATTATGGATACTGCTATCAAAATTGACTTACTTGACTTAAGGTCCTATGTCCCCTAGATGGGGCAGAGGGTATCCACAGTGCATTGCCATCAAGTTCTGTATTGAGCGTTTCGCTCCAGGTCTTGCCAATGACTTTTGCTTCGTCGATGATAGTCCGCCGCCAGGTTTTTTTTGGACGGCCAAGCTTGCGTTTTCCTTGGGGATTCGTGTCTAGGGCTTGCCTCGGGATGTGATTGGAATCTCTTCGGAGGGTGTGGCCTATCCTGCCCCATTTGCGTCGTTTGATCTGTTGGTGGATCGGGACTTCGTCGCAGCGATCCCACAAATGAGCGTTGGATGTTCTCTCGGGCCAGAATATACCGAGTTACGGCGAAGGCATCGGTTCACGAAGACTTGAAGTTGATGCCAGATAACCCTTGTGACCTTCCACGTCTCGCACCATGGGACTTGGGACTAGATGGCGTTGTGTGATAGATGTCCGAAATATTTATTTATTTATTTTATTTTGAATTTGAATCTTCGTGTCAGTTTCGGATTTCGAAAACGAATCGCAGCTGCACAAAGGTTGCTCGTGCTTGGCGATCCAGGAAGCGATGTCCTCTTTAGTTTCTCCAGTTTCTGACACGCAGCTGCCGAGGTAGGTAAACTTGTGGACGCGTTCCACTGCCTCTGTGCCGATGACCAACGGGAAAGAACTCATTGTCCCGCATCTCATTTTCTGCGTTTTCCTGGTGTTGATATTTAGCCCCGTCTTTGCCGCCTCCTCCTGTAGGTCATCCCATTTAGCCTACATATTTGCTCGAGTGTGGCATATGTCGTCGGTATAATCCAAATCTTCTAAGACGTTGGTTGCTCTATGCCACGGCATTTGTTTGTGGCAAAATTTGTTTCAAAATTTGTGGCAAATTGCCATTCAAAGTGGCAATAGATGATGCCAGTCATTTGGGAACGCTACTAGTAGGCGAAGATGTGGAGAAGTTTTTTGACGCTTGTATGTACTTTTTTTTTGGTTTTTAAGCTATTGCATAGCTTCTATCGCGGGCCTTGAGCGTGGGGACCGAATCCAGAAGTTCCGTAACGAAAATAACCTAACAACCCCACTCCGACCGGCACAGCGGTGATACTTTTTAGTTTTGCCATCTATCGCTGAATAGCAGAACTTTTAATGACTTTTTTGAAATATCACGCTTGTCTCTTTAGTTCAGCAACTCGCCTCTAGGTGGCATTGGTTACTGCACATGCTTAGTTCCCTTCTTCTGGTGTGAGTCACCAGATTGCGGGCCTGCTTAGAGTTTCGGCGTTAGGGCACCTCTTTGTATTTACTTCATGCTACGACTCTACGAAGCTCGCACGCAAGCTGCTCTGAAATCGGACGAATACGTAATCACAAAATAAATAAATGATTATAATTGCATAAGTTGATAAAAATGCTATGCAATAGCTTTACCGCGGCAGTCCCCGAGTGCCACACGTCTTTTTTTTTAATTACACGGACAATTGAATAAGGCTTACAATTTTCAAATAATTAAACAGTGCTATTGAGTCGCTTACTTTTAATCTTTTACCTGACTCGACAAGGCAGTCTGTCACTGCGACCGGAGCAACCTGCTTGAAACGTCCGTTAATTGAAAGTTATTTAATAACTTTTACAAGAACACGTACATTTCCGTATCGTAAGTTTAATAGAGTTGGTGATATATCATTGAATACGAAGTATTTACGTTCGAGTTAGTATCGTATACATCGCGGATAAACTTACTGAAGTTTTGACAAAAGCCACAATATTATTATGTAGCCAACGTGGATCTCCGAGTATGATTGAGTGAAGATAGTTTGATATGTTTGCGGTACTCTTGGCTTGTATCACATTCTCCACATTGTTGTTCAAAGATTGATTAGTACCTATTGATAGCGATGTTTAGAACAATTAAGTATTCAAAAAGATATTTATATAAATGTATATTTTAGATACGTCTTGTGTCTTTAGAAAGATATAGTGCATTCAAATACAGATTTTAAAATCATTGCATTTTTTAGAATTATAATATTATCATTTATTTTGCAATTGCAACGTCAGTGAAATTGCATTTTGGTAAACTTTACAGTAACTAGTAAAAAGCAAAATTAAAAAAATGATTATTTTTATTATTATATATAGTTTTATTAATTTTCTTACTTTTTTATAACAATATAGTACTCAAATTTGCCGTGTTTAATATTTGAAACCAGATATCGTTTTGAAAACTTATAACAACCCAATACCAATACGCCAATACTTTTACCCGGCTAAAAACTACACTATTTTTTTAAAATAGTAGCATCTTTGAATTCGACATATGACATAGGAAAATGTCCTCGTATGCATTCTCACATGTCTCCTTCGGATTCCAAAAAAAGGCCACCATGGCTCCTAAGCAAAAAGCCATTAATATATTTTTACGTAATATAATGTAATGTAAGTCTTCACGATATTTTTAAATAAAACGAGCAGTTATTCAAAAATGTTGCCTTCATACAAATAACCTTATTCGAAGGATATTCGACAAAGATTTAATAAGTGGCTGAGCGGATATTGGAAATGGACCGTCATCCACGCTCGAGCCGCGCCGTGCCGACTCAGCGAACTTGCTGGCGCAAACTTCTCTCTGATTTCCCCTTCATCGGTTGGGAATTATTTGTTCTCAACTTGATACATTAGGTAAATTCTCTGTGTGGAAGCAATTTGTACTTATACAGAAAATTAAACCTGGGCTTACTGTGAGTATTTTACTAACTTTTTGGTATAAAAATGACTAAGGTTTTGTATATTTCACTTTTATAACAAGTGTCAAATTCATTGTGTCGAATATTGTCAAATTGATGTCTCTCTATTGTAGTCGTACATGCTAGCAATCAGTTCTCAAATTAGGATTCATTAGAAACATATACGCGATCTCTTCCATCTACTATACTCTCAACTCTTGATCGTCCAACTGATTCGTTGTATGTGCTTTCTTTGCCTTAAGTGTAACTATGTAATCTTGCTATAAATCTCTATGTATGAAAACGACTACATACGTAACGAAAGTTGCTACAAGTAGATAGATGGTCCCTTATAAATTAGCGTAACCCTTTGCAATGCAACCTATGATAATGTTAAACTTCTGGCCACTTTTTAATCATTATAAACAGCCTTTAATAGTCCACTGCTGGACTTAAGCATCTCTTTATCAAGGAGAAAAATTTGTTTCGAAAATGATATGTATAAAATTGAACTCTGGAGTTAAGAGTTCAATTTTTATACATATCATTTTCGAAACAAATTTTCACATAATTTACAAGTAGAATAGATAAAAACTCTGAAGAAATTCCTATTGATACACACAAGAAATTACTTGCAATTATTTTTCTTAAAAACAAACGGTCTTATATGAATTCTCTTTTACTTATATAGAACAGTCTCATTTGGTAATAACGGCTAGAAAGGATTAATATTCCAATTTGGCGAGCTATGGAAAATAATGGATTAGTATTGTACAACTGGGAAAGCTTTCGTTTGAAAGAAAAGATTAAAAGATTAGCTGCTTTTGGAGTTTTTTTGCGAATGAAACGAGATCGCATCGGTTGGTCTTATTTCAATCAATTTCAATTTTAAATTAGATGATGTTCAGCCATGTTTAGCCATAGCCACGCACGTTGTCTGCAAAATATTCTACATTTATCTACATATAAATTAAGTATAACATCCGTTTCTTGGCCACCAAAAAGTTTAATAAGTATTGCCTAATTATATTATGAGTTACTCCTTAACTAATTTTTTTTTTTTACTGATTAAAATAAAATAGTTTTGTGGTAAGCGTGAAAAGGTAGCTATTTTCACGTCTCAGGTTGGAGTCATCTTTGTAATTAATTTGATGTACAATAAAGCAATATACAATGAGGTAATATTGGTATATGTCATGTGCATTACTCATGGACCTTGTTATGTGTACATAGTATAGGAACTTGCCTACAGAGGTTTTCATTTCAAAACTATCTTAGTTGAGCAGCTCGAATGAACAATATTTCTTTTCAGACATTAGGTTTAACAATATCAGTAACAAAAACATTTCATTGTGGTGTTAGTTAACCTAACAAGTGTTAGTTTAGAAAGAAACATAGTCTTAACCGTCTTGTTCAACCTGACTTAAATCTAACAACCTCGGGTAACTGGTACAAAAAAAGCAATTTACTTTGTTCAGACTTGTGGCAATATAACAAAGTGTCAGACTTGCCTACAAAAAAGACCACTTTGTTTTAATAAATACTGTAAAGTTAGACAATGGACGCACTGCAAGTTTTACAATTATTATTGGGAATTGGTTTCTAAGCTATCATCTCAATTTATGTTTCAATTTATAATAACTTGCAATATTTGACATTTTATTTTTTTATGGAATAATGTTTATCTTGTTATGTATCACTTGATGGTAAGCAATTACCGCCGCCCATGGATATACGAAACACCAGAGGCGTCACAAGTGCTTTGCCAGACTTTGGGTGGTGGGGAGAGGGATGGGGTAGAGATGGGAGTATGAGCCTCTGGTATCCTCACTCACTCGGTGAAACACAGCGCATGCGGCCCTCTGATCCCAAACCAAGCAGAGCCTGTACTAAAGTAACTAGATTGGAACTGTGGTATAAGAGTACAACTTATTTGAAGTATATAGGCTTTAAGGTAGAAATAATAGTGATTACAGTGAAGATGGAATTAGCTGAGAACAATATGGGTGTAGTCTGGCTATAAAACATCTTAGCTAAGTCGGTTCGCAAGGTCGTTGACACGGAACCATTTGGTGAAAAGTGTCTCTGAAAGTTCGCAGTTGTCTACTTCAAGATTTGTGACTTAAGTTTGAATTAATCCAATTTGTAATTAAGGAAAATTATTTGCTTGAAGAGCTTAGCTATGAAGGAGGTATTGAAAAGCTTTATTTCCAAGACTAGTTACGGTCCCTGAAAAAACTTCTGACATTAAGTTAAATTGGTTAATTATGTTCTTTTGGAGAAGAGAATTAACCGAGAATCTTCTTAGAGCAACAGTTTAAAAAATAAGGTAGTCTTTGGCACCACACATCGTTGGCCCAGTGTTTAGCGTTAGTGACTGGAGATCAAGAGGTTTCGGGTTCGATTCCCGGGTCAAACTGGTGTTGGGTTTTTCTTACAGGAAATTCTTAATAGCAGCCCGGAGTATGGAAGACAGCGGTGTTTCCCGGTTGTGCCTCAGAGAGCAAGTTAGGCTGTCGGTCCCGGTTGTCATGACCATCTATGGCAATTGTTATTGGGAAGTCAGTGCCCTCAAATACACTGACGATTAGTCCAATCTTCGAATTTAATTCGCCCTCAGGGTTGCGAAGGTCCGATGCCAGACGCTTCGTGGGAAAACTGATATTCTGTTAAAACCAGTTGAACTAGAAGCCGACCCCAAATAATCTTGGGAATAATAAAGCCTAGGAGGATGATGAGTCTTTGGCACCACAGAAACAACTTATATACTATATACCGTGCATTAAATTAATAAGGTAGCTTTTGAAAACAAAACAATACCCATAAATATCATTGATGAAAATCTTGGAACAAAAATGTATATCATCACACGGAGTCTATGGAAATTGATGAGAAGAAAAATTTCACCTCAGAATGAGATGAACATATTTTTTGTTTAGTTTCCAGATATCCCACTAAAACGATTTCATGTAACACAGAGGTGGGTATCGAAGTGATTGATGACCATGACTCAAGACTTATGCGCCTAATGAGCCTATCCTGCAAATGAGACGCTAAAATACTTAGCAAAATTCTTATTAAGAACAGGTACTTTTTGTATTAGTAAGTTTGTGTACCTATAATAATTAGTGGAATTGGAATTTTAGTTTTCTTATAGTTAGGGCTTTATACAAAGTACTAAGTCATTATTTTATCATTTACTTTACACTAAAAATATATTCCAGACTAGCTGATCCGCTCAACTTTGTTTGCGTCTCTCCATAAGAAATATGTTTTTCCCACTTCCACAACATTTTCAGTCGATACCGATAATGTTACATAGCCTAAAACCTTCCTCGCTAAATGAGCTATACAAAAAAAAATTAATTAGCAAAACCGGTTCAGCCGTTCACGCGTGATGCTGTGACCAAGGCAAATAGGGATTCATTTTTATCTAACCTGGATCCACTGGCATTGTTCAAGTCATTTAATGAGTACCTCAAATCGTAAGAAAGTCACGATTTAATTACAAATTATTTAATATTAAATCATGTTTAGCCTGTGCATTAATTTTATTTAAAGAAATCTTTGAACAGAATATGAAAATGTAATATAATTTTCGTTATTACACTGCAAAAATTCTATGCTTAATCATCACCACATGGAACATAAACGAGTTCCGAAATAGTCAAAAAACGCGGTATAAAAAGTCTAACAACAGGCGTTGATGCATCTGTATGCACAGTCACCGACGAAATTTTAAATCATAAAACTGTTCAGTATGAAAGTGGCGTGATATGAATAATAAGTATAAAAGTGCAATGCAGACGTGGAATTATAAAATTCATCTGCTTTTTTATGTGCAAACAGTTTTTGAACTTCCCTGGGTCTTTCCTATACCGGGTCAGCCCTCTTATTTTTTATACCATTCTTGGCAATTTTACAACCACGCCTTCGATCTGAGAGTTTCAACCTTGAATAAACATAACATCTCCACCAGAAGTGTAGTAGCGCAATGTAGTACTTTTATTAAAAACTGGTACATACTGAAAGAATCGGTGGTCAAAACTACTTCTTAATATCTATTAAAAACGAATATTCATATATAGTCCTTTCTAAATAAGACTGAAGTTTTCTAGAATTAAACTCACTTGTACGTTGTATGGCATTCTCAGAGGTTATAACCTCTAAGGCGAAACCGGTCAGGTGTAAAAAGAAAATAAAATAGTAGAATAAGTACAAGTGAGTTTAATTCTAGGATGTATTACAACAAGTTCCATCAAGTGCCGACAATCGATAGTATAAATTATATAAAGACTGAAGTGCCTTCATTCTATTCATGAAATACCTATATTTACCACGGTACAGACATTCATACTCCCCATTCAAATTTCACTTCTATTCAAAGCTTTTCGTTTCAGGAGATAAGTTTTAAGGATTTCCTTTCCCTAACTTCGTAGACGTAATAAACACAATAAACTGGAGTACTGAATATTTTGCCATAGCCATAATGATTCTGAAGTGAGGATGAAACAATAAATAAAATGGCAAACTGACAGAATAAAATTCTTTCTTAAATGGAATATTGTAAGTAAACAGAGATATAAACAAACAGGGAGTCCTGTACGTAGTATTTGGTTGTAAATTACTTCAAACAAAGTCCAAGGTCACTGTGCAAATAGATGGTACGTTTGTGTATCGGGGAGAAAATCTGAGTTATGGGTATGGGAAGGTGACGCGTGTGTGATATCCCCAAAATTTACACATGTCTTGCTTAAGTGGAAACTACTTGTGTGAATTTTAATGACAATGGTATATACGTTAAATAGGTTTGAATATTGTGATTTTTGTATACACATAAGGCACTATATATGTATTTATCTGCTGTTTGGAAACGTCTTTACCAGACGTAGTAGCCGTTCAGAAATACTGATATGGGGATAAATTTTAACATATGGAGAATAAAATACCAGCATAGATAAGGAAAACTGGTACACTTAACGGCTGTATGCCCTAACTAGTAGGTATGTATATTCAATACCCATTTTTGCAAACTTTAATTTAGTTCCACATAAGTAATAAAAAGTTTAACCTGTTTTTTTCTATTGTAGAGCCTAGCCAAGTGGTTTTGCCTGAGAGAAAGCATGAGTAGAATATAAGAGAGGGCCACAATACTCATTGCGAATGCAGACAATGAAGCATGTTGACCCACAATAAAGTAAGATGGTGGCATAGTAAGATGTTTTTTCACACGCTGCTTAAAGAACCCGGTTTCCTATAGTAGTATTATCGTCAACAAGATAACAGGTCAGGGTATACCTATACTATACCTCTGACTCGAAGTGACTGTTGTGAGAATTATATACTCTCTAACCACACCTAATAACTAGTTCCTTTATCAAAATTGTGTTCTATATTATCACGTTATGTTAATGAAAGTAGAACAAATTATTTCTCAATTATTAAAGTAACAACGACTATATACAAGGATAAAATAAATATTTAATGTTAGTATATCCTTCTTAAATACAATACATAGCCACAGTACAGCAAATATCGTTAGAACATTATATTGTAACAACCAAAATGTTAGTCCAACCGTCACAAGTGTTTAACTAACCATTCAATGGAGACATAAATTCAAAATACACATATATCATTTTTCTTTCTCTGTTGCGACACGAAGTAATGAGAGAAGGGAATTTGAATAATGTTATTCATAGTGCAACCACAATGGCGCCTGTTGAACGTGACCCATCTACTATTTTGGAGAACATGCATAACAATAATGTTTGTCATCAATCCGAACTTAGATAATACAAAAGTATGTTAACCATCGCTAAAATGTACTACCTTTAAAATTAAAGGTAGTACATTTTAGCGTGTGTGTGTCTGTCTGTAGCATCGTAGCTCTCAAACGATACGGTTTTTTTCATTTGAAAGCCAGTTTCCTTGCGGTGGTTCTTAGCTATGTTTGATTAATATCGGTCCAGCGTTTTAAGAGTATCAGCTCTTTTCCAAAATGATGTAATGCATTTTTGACGTATAATTACTCGATTAAGTGCTTCACGCGTGCCAGTATAATCGTTAAATGACGATTAATTGATAACTTCGATCTGATGTTGCGTAGGGGGTCTTTTAAATTTTAAATTTATAATTGTATTACAAGCATGAAACGGTGTGTATTCCCGACAGAAATTCAAGTCGCTTTGTAGCAAAAAGCACTATCACTAAAGAGTAGACAACAGGCAAATATTAATAGTGTTCTATTTCTGATTATTGTCACCTTATAATACCTAGTAGCACCTAGTAATAAGAAAATTATTAACAATACAGTAAAGAAGCTACCATTGGATGATGTAGTATTAAAACATATCTCACGCTCAAAACTTTTTCTTCTTTTAAACTGACATGCAAATTATTTTCTTACATAGACTGCATTTCAAAAGAGAGGAAACCAAAGACCTAAATACCGCAGAATTTACCTAAATTATACATTGAATCATTTAAATATTATTTTCCCACTGTGGTATACATTAATTTATATTTGAATCGTAAAACCAACAGCCGCGCGCTGATGGATGGTGATTGAATAGGCAGGTGAGGGCCGCTCGCTAATGACTTTGGACAAAACATGGATTTTATTTTAAATTTAAACGTTATATGCACTATACTGCGAACATAATATCGTTCAAGATGAGATTTTAATCGACGTTTGGATTCACAGATCATATTCCCTCGCACAGAAAATCAATGTAAAATGACAGCATGTCGTGTTTCGTTGGTGAGTGCGAGACCGGAGGCCTAATGACGCGGAAGCATCACTAGCCCGCCATGGTTTGGATCACCATGCTGCACTGTTGCATTGTCTGCATTCGCAGTATGGTGACCACCACTTTTGGATTCTACTTATGCTTTCCATCAGGCAGAGTAGAGTCATTTTGGCAGGGCCAAACATAAAAAAAAAAGAATTCGTATTTTGTGAAGGTGCGTGCATTATGCTTTTTGAAATTAAATTGTACGCACTGGTAAATTATTCCTATTTCTAAAAGTTTTTTCCTCTTTAATGCTTTGAAATACTGTTCACAAGCAAAAATTTGTGTATAAAATATCAACATTTCTCGTACTCATCGCTTCGGTTCTTCCTTCCTGTGCCGAGCCGTCACAACCCGGAATTCACTTCCAGCATATGTGTTTCCTTCCCACTATGATCCCGGGTCCTTTAAGCGGGGCGTGATTAAGCATCTCACCAAGCCGCCATAGTGCGGGTCACCATGCTGCTTTGTGCTTATTCGCAATGAAAATGGTGACCACCACTCTTGGATTCTGCTCATGCTCAGGCAGGGCAGAGTCATTTTGGAAACTGACTATAAAAACAAAAAAAGAAATATATCTATGCGTTAATGCTTCAGAACAAGGTAATAATGGACCAACTAGACAAGTAAAATAGCTGAAAAGGTATATCAAATTTTAAACGAAAAATAATTTAATTATGTGTTTTCACATAATTACATCAAAATTTTACGCGTTTTGCAGTCTCAAACTGTGTTATATTTTTTTGCAACTAGCTTTTGGTTTGTGAAAAATATATGGGGAGCTGTCATAAATACAGCTATTGCCACAGGCAAAAGACAGTATAAATAACAGTACTGATAATAACTATATACTAGTTTTTACCTCCGACTCTGCCCACGTGTAAGTTGAATATCTTGCTGTATGTTACTCGCTGATAATTTAGATTTCATTTGGTAAAAGAATTTAAAAAATAGATTCATAGCTCATAATTCATTTTCGTTGCATAATTTTATGCGAACGTATGTAATTGAATTATGCTTAATTTTGAAATATGATATTGAATTGTTGCGGTTCCCTGAAAAAAGTATAGTGCAATTATTAAAAGCTTCAAGATTAATAAATTCCGTGTAAAAAAACTGTTCATGCTTCACAAAATTCTGGGAAATGAAAAACAAGCTTTGTACGGAAAATGACTACTAATCTCTGATGTAGATAAATTCAATTTGTTACGGATTAAATCTAATCATATTGCTTTCGCTCCACGAACCTTCTTTATAATAACGTAATGTCTGCTATAAAGTAAATAAAACATACTTTGGATGAACAAAAAATTTATAAAATCCTGATTATCTTGTTAGAATCATGCTCACTAATTAATGTTTAACTTTACTCATTCATATTTTCTTTGGCAGTTGAATTAGTAGTCTAATGATGTGCTAATACATACTGTTACTAGTTAACTAATCTTTAGTCACTAACTAAAGTCTATCCTATGTTCTGACTTACATTGTAAAATAAAATATTTGAATATTTTTAATAAGAATATTGATGCGATGCAAATGTGGATTCGATAGAATTTCTGGTCACTTAAACTTACAGGTGTTCTAATTTAGTAAATATGGACATATCAAATAAGAACCAAAGTTATATAGACATATTTTGAAGATGCTTAATTTGATCGCAGTCAGAAAGTAACTAGTAGTTATTCTCCGTGTGGATATGGATAGATTAAGAATACGGGATGGTTATCCATCCTAATTCATCCCGTGGGTGTACGGCGACAAGGAAGCAAACTACGACAATATCACTGCAAAGAGAAGAAAAATTGAAACAAACCCTAAACCAATCCGTTTGGCTAGCGAGTTATGGTAGGGCCTAAACCTCCTTTCTTAGGAGAGGCTTTTATCCTGAAGTGGACTGTTAAAAGCAACAGCCTTTGCCATGCCATGAACATATGATGATGATTCTGCAAGCGACAATAATGAAAAACATTTTTCAACGTTCATAGATTGACGAGTTGTAAAATTTCTCATTATTCTACAAGCCTCGGCCCTGTGTTAGATGACACTCTATAATAATTTATTTTACCAAATAGCCAACACCGTAAGTCTATCAAAGATAAATAGATAACTTCTTGAAAGGATCTGTTTTCGTACCGCTCCCTAGCTGCCAACTACAGTTCAGTTTTCCAGAGATTTACTTTAAGCCTTTAAGATTTAACTTTATGCAACTATTCAAGTCAAGCGTTTATTAATCGTTTCTACAACTTTTGATGGTTTTCCTGGCGATGCCACCAAAGACTTTTGGAGTATATTTTAATGAACTTTCGAATTCAACTACTATGTACGTTTTACTAATAGATTAACAAATATAGGTACCATTAAAAGTTGTAGGCAATTGAGGAAACCCTGAATATTGCTCTAAACTACTGTATTAGATTTGATTGAGATGTTATTTTTCCGTTTTTTATTTATTTTTAAGCAGACTTACAGACTAATAAACATGTGGTTAATGCAAATAAGTGATCAGGTTGCTAACAGCAAGCCTCCATATATTACACTGCTCTAAGTGCCAGGTCATTGAATTACATACATAATACGTATTTACATATAACTACAGACACGTTCTTTTATGAACCCACGAAACAATTTCAATATCACTTAAACAATAATAACCAAATAATGTACTATCAGACACTTAATAACATTTTACATTATATTTCAATTAACAGTTTGAGCACCGCTCTCAACAGCTACATTAAAAATGGCCTCGATAAAACCTGCCTCACTGTGATTGGATTAGTACAAGACAAGTCATACTGTAAAGAGCTATGAAGTTTATTGAAACTACGTGCACTTCAGTAATTAGTGGTCACAAAAGGCACATGTAGCCAAGATCTTAGACCGATGTAAGCATTTATTGGATTGTATATGTGAAACAAAGAAAATAAGTTTATTAAATTAGTTACAGGAATATTAAAAAACTTAAGCTTAGTCACAATAGTTGAATGGCATTTTGACTGCTCTATACTTAGTGATTTAATTTTTTATCATCTATATTTTTATTCTTTTCATGCCAGTATCATCACAAATGTAGATTGTAGATATAGACATGCACACCTAAAATATTTTTTTTTATGTATGGCCTGCCATAATGACTTTACTCTGCCTGATGGAAAGCATAAGCAGAATCCAAGAGTGGCGGTCACCATACTCATAGCGAATACAGAAAATGCCACAAAGCAGTATGGCGATCCACACCATCGCGGGATAGTGATGCTTCTGCATCTTTGGGCCTCCGGTCTCGCACTCACCAACGAAACACGACAGCACGAACGCTGTCATTTAACGTTGATTTTCTATGGGAGGGTAGTACCGCCCCGGTACCTCGTACCTAGTAAGTTCTCATATGACACTAATGACAACTGCACAGATTTCAAAGTTTTATTTTAAAGACTATAAGATGGTCTCTCAGTAATATTTTATATAAAAATATAGTGACAACCTAAGGTAACGAGGGTAGCTTTTTTAGGTAATAAAAAAAGACTATGAAAACGAGAGTTACAAGCATGTTAGAAGAATATTATTAAATTTGCTTATTACAACATTATTTCATTCTTTATTCTCCCAACAACTCCTTATTATGCCTGTAATACTTTCCTTATCTTATAGATACCGATAAATATAAAAAAATCATAATCTTCTAACACAATATTTATGTTGTTACAGATTTCCTCGGGATGGTTCGTTTGAAGCCACACTCTTCTAGGTCAGTATTTATCGAACTTGCAACAAAATAAAGACATATAAATATGTCTACAATGAATATTCTCTTCTTATTTTACATACATTTATGATGCAGATGAATATGAACGGCATCCTATTTAAATGTACAGAAATAAAAATCAATTGTGTTTGAACAAATAATTGTCGTGGCAGTTTTGTCCCGGTGACCTCTATTATGACAAGATGCTAACTCGACCGTGACCTTTTTGGAGCTACTACTACGAGTACTACTACTAGTTTAGAATGTAAAATGGAACTTTAGGTAAAGTTCCATTTCACATTCGAAGCTTAGAGTACATCACTCAAGCGCCTTTCGCTTATCGCTATTCGCTTATCTACTACTATCTGGTTAGCTCATGGCGGTGCAGCAATGACTCCAAACCTTATGTTTTGTTTTCTTTGGTCGACTTCGTTCTCATTCAAGTCTCATAGTTAAGAGAAAAAAAATTGTAAATGCTATTAATTTTTTTAAAAGAGCGTCATTGGAGTTTCTTGCTAGATTCTACTCTATGAAGGGTAGGCTGCACTTGGAGCTGGCGACTAGAATCACTCAATTTATTAATATTGACTATTCATAAGTGCCTGTAAAGAAAGTGTCTATTCAAGTAAAATATTTTTGACTTTGACTTTACAATATAATAAAATATGTAACATTTAAAATTTTCCTTCTTTTCTTTATTCAGGCTGAAAACGTATATATGTGGGGTATGTAGACTTAAATTCACAAATAGGATGTAATAAAAGAGTTTAAGTTTAACGTTCAAGGACATAGTCGTACATCTGTTTCAAGAAATACATTTTTTTTACTGAAATTGACGTTTTATTGTAGCCTGTATTACGTAGAGTTTTTAATGTAACTATCATCATTTTTTTCCAAATTCCAAAGGAAATATTATTTATTATACTGGAAGTTGATCTTAAGGCGAACAAGTCAAAACCTTTTACTAGTCTATACATTACTGCGACTGCTAATAACTTAAGACGTAAATCTATTGAGTAGGTTAAAGTAGAACACTATTTCAATTTAAAACCTTTTACTGAGAATAAATTGTGAAAACATTTCTTAAAAAACTGTTGGAAATTATGAATTGACATGAAATGAAAAAAACAAAAGTTATTTTTACGTCCGAAATTAGAAAATAATAATTTAAAGTAGAAAATTACACCAATAAGATTAAAATATTCATCAAAATTTAATGTCTAGACTTTCGATTTGTGTCCAAGCAAAGTAAAACTGCAATGCAATATATTCGACATTTACACCAACATCAATCTCGTTTATAGTCTGATAGTAATTTGATGGTATATGTATTTATTTAAATGTATTCTAGTAATAAATTATATTTTTGATTATTTGATTCGTAATTTGACTCAATTTATAGCGCAGCGAACAGATTCCAGGCATATTTTTTCTCAATCGGACAGGATCACCTCTTTATCATACGACGTATATAATAGCTTAGGGTTAAGTTTACAAGGGCGTTTCTCTTGAATTTAGCTGTGATGGGAACTAGATATTTGAACTCTTGCGTATAGTTTTGATCTAAAAAGCTAAATGAAATACTAATACTGTCTAAAATTAACCTGATTAGTGAAATTATAGAAGCTTGAATGGTCCTAGGATTTTGGCTGGTTTTAGAGTCATGCTGACCATCGAGGCCGACGGATCAAAAGGTTTTTAAATAATGTGATGCAAATATCCTCCCAGGATTGGTTTCTTGCGTCTTTATTTCTTTCTATACAGAGCATCGGATGTATTAACACGCTGATGGCGTGCGCTCAGCTCGCTCCCTTAAGACAGAGGCGCGCGAGCGATGCGCGACGCGTACGGCCGCTGAGCCGTCGACGCCGACCACCGTCCGCGCTGACAGCTACGGCTTTTTTTATGGTATTGGTGGCAAACGAGCAGACGTATCACCCGATGGTAAGCGATTACCGCCGCCCGCAACACCAGAGGCGTCACAAGTGCGTTGCTGACCTTTGGGGGATGGGGAAAGGGATGTGGGGAGGGGTTGGGGTATGGGCCCCCGGTATCCTCACTCACTTGGTGAAACACAGCGCAAGCGCTATTTCACACCGGTTTTCTGTGAGGCCGGCCTATCACTCCGGTCGAGCCGGCCCATTCATGTCGAAGCGTGGCTCTCCCACGATAAAATTTTCATTTTAGTTTTGTTATTCAAAAACGCTGCCTAGAATTTTATATATTTTATCTATCAACACTGACACAAAAACCAGCCGCCTCTGTCTATCGGCTATTTAATAAAAAGACGCTATTAGTATGCTTATACTTACAAGTTTCAAAATAATATAAAGTACTCTACAAAATTTTCAATTTGTAAGTCTGCTCGTAAAGAAATGGAAACAAAACTCAAGACGTACGATTACATTATAAATTCAACAAGAGCTTACGTGTAACGGCCGAGATGCTGATTGGTATTTTACTGCATTAGTAGAGAGAGTGAGCAAAGTAATTTACCATTTTGAAGGAAACATTTTTGAAAAAGTTTACTACCTCACAACAAGATATTTGTTTGTGTCAGGCAAGTTTGTTTCACCATTATAAACTGGAGGAACATAATTTAATAAAAACTCGACATCTCTGATTCACAGCGGCGACGTCAGATACCAAATCAAGTTGAGCTTTTGTTACGATTACCAAGCCCCGAAGAAACATATTTCTAAATAGTTAAATGATATAAATCAATTAGACAGAGAAATACAAATAATAATGATTATCACTAACATTTACTCTTAGAAGAAATTGAGCACACAACCTCGGACTTAGCACTAATAATCACTGACCAATAAAACTTGGGACTGTAATATAATTTGATGCATTGAATTTCACCTAACAATACATTCAATATTGTCAAACGAAGACGCTGCAAAATCTAATAAATTTAAATTTATTGCCCAAGTCTCCGACGCGTGACGCTATATATTCTACTTTGGAGTAATTCGCTACATACTTTTCGTGTCTATAACATCAATTTTAGTTCACTGCTTTTTCGATAACCAATAAATAAAATTCAAAGCGTATAGAGAGAGGTTATATTTACATATGGTCTGGTAAAGGTTTCAGCAAGTCAATTTCGTACAGCTGTTCAAATGTTTATGTGTTTTTTTGAAGGTGTCATTGGAGTTCCCGCCCTTTTAATGTGACCTTTGAACCAAATAGAAGTGATCAAGATTTAATTAATTTATTATCTCATTGTATTCAAAGGACACCAAACTCACGAAAGCATTAAATGACTTTAAATTTAGATAAAATTGTAACGAAATACAGTTGAAGTGTTTGACCTCCTTTATGGTTTGACAGCTCTAAATGAGTGTCTACTTTTTCTGGGTTATTAGGGTTCCATAGCCAATTGGCAAAAAACCGTACCCATATGGATTCGTCATGTCTATCTGTCTCTCTGTCCGTCCGTATGTCATAGCCACTTCCGAAACTAGAAGAACTATTTTGTTGAAACTTGGTATGTAAATGTATTCTGTAACCCGCATTAAGATTTTCACATAAAAATAGAAAAAAAAACATAAATATTGGGAGTTCCCCATATTTCGAACTGAAACTCAAAAATCTTTTTTCATCAAACCCATACGTGTATCTATGGATAGATCTTCAAAAATGATATTCAGGTTTCTAATTCTAATTAGTAAGTAGTTTTTTTTTAAATACGTCATAAATCGTAAACCGCAATTTACCTTTCAGTCGATCAACTCTAATTTAAAAACAAACAAAAAAAGACATTTAATTTCATCAACATAATGCATAAACCGTGAACTATTATTTTCTAATAATAAATATGTAATAGGTGCCTAAGTAAATAATAATTATAATTCGCTCGTGGCGTGGCTAGGGCGTCGCAATTTAATTTAGTTTTTTCTCTAAAATTTCCTGTCTGCTGTGCTTTTTGTGCTTACTTATTTTATTTTTATGAATAGGACTGCCAGTATGACTCTAATCTGCCTGGTGGAAACCAAAAGCAGGATCCAAGAATGGTGGTCACCATATTCATTGCGAATGCAGACAACGCAACAATGCAGCGTGGTGACCCACACCATGGCGGCCTAGTGATGCTTTCGCATCGTTGGGCCTCCGGTCTCGCACTCACCAATGAAACACGACAGCACAAACACTGTCATCTTACGTTGATTTTCTGTGCGTGGGTAGTACCGTCCCGGTCGAGCCGGCCTAACCGTGCTGAAATCAGTGTGGCTCTACTACTGTGATCTCGAGGGTTATTTTTAGTAAAAGGCAAGATACAAGATAAAATAATTAGAAAATTGATAATTTACTTTTAAATTAAAATTTACTTTTGCAAAAGAGTGTACCTGGAAGAAAACTCAATTTTGGGTTAAGCACGCCCTTTGTACATGACACTTCGTTGTATTTCTTTTATATTTATATGTTCTATGTGTACAATAAAGAATAAATACAAATACAAATACCTCGATACAATCAATTCGAATATTTAATCTCAAGTGCAATGGTTTTGCGATACCATACGGTAGAAAGACGTTTTCTATGTAAACACTAACATAAATAAATAAAATAAAACTAGTAATTTCAGTATCATTTGCGTTACTTACCTATACTGTTATTTAGACTGCCTCGTTGGTATCGCGGTTAGCTTGTGCGACTGCTGATCGTGAGGTCTCGGGTTCGATTCCCGGGTTGTGCTAAATGTTTGTATGATCTACAAATATTTGTTTCGGAGTTTGGGTGTTTTCTATGTATAATATGTATGTATTTACAAAACAAAGTATATATGTATTTGTATCAGTTGTCTAGTACCCATAACACAAGCTCTGCTTAGCTAGGGACTAGATGGCGTTGTGTGTTAGATGTCCGAAATATTTATTTATTATTTATATTTATTCATGATAACATAAATTTCAGTGATATTTTTATTTTCAGTTCCATTATAACATTTTTTGTATTAAATACTTCCAAAAATTTTGAACACTCAATATTTTCTACTAAAGGACTAAGACATATGCTTATATAAGTTTATAGCATACTAGTTGTTGCCCGCGGCTCCGCCCGCGTATATGTCGGCTATTGCGGCAAATAGTAGCCTATGTGTTATTCTGATGTATAAGCTATATTACTGTAAAGTTTCATCCAAATACGTTCAGTAGTTTTTGCGTGAAAGAGTAACAAACATCCAAACATCCATCCATCCTTACAAACTTTCGAATTTATAATATTAGTAGGACTGTTTATTTCTAGTTATAACCTTCGTGTAGTCGAAAAGCGAAAACGACAACCTTATCTAAAATAGTCTCGTGAACACTTGTATTAGGAAGCTATCGTTTTATATAACGCTTTGCGAATGAAAGGCTGACACCGTACTTTGTAGGTTTTATTAAAAGTAAAATAAATATTTTTATTTACCCAGATTCTATGGGTGATCACAAATTCTCTACAGTGCACAATATTACAGTAAATTTAACCAATTTGTATCCGATATTAATATTTGACACCAAATTTGAACTGGCGCTTCCACTATGGATTAAAAGTTCACATGAATTAGAAAATGATGATAAATTTTCAGAAGCGTCATGAATATAAATAAAGGTGTAATTAGACATAAAAACAATCATCATCATCATCATTGAACACAATTTCACACGTGATTCCTCATCTGCTAGTAGAAACAATAAGTTTGACCCTGCCAAAATGACTCTACTCTGCCTGATGGAAAGCATGAGTAGAATCCAAGAGTGGTGGTCACCATACTGCGAATGCAGACAATGCAGCATGGTGACCCACACCATGGCGGGCTAGTGATGCTCCTGCATCATTGGGCCTCCGGTCTCGCACTCACCAACGAAACACGACAGCACGATCGCTGTCATTTTACGTTGATTTTTTGTGCGAAGGTAGTACCGCCCCGGTCGAGCCGGCCCGTTCGTGCTGAAATCAGCGTGGCTCTACTACCTATAATCAGAGTAATCAGAAATTTGTATTTGTAGATGGTACGGTACCAGTAACTCAAAAGGTACAATTTCATTATCATCCTTTTAGTTACCTCCACAGAATGAAGGGAGAAGGGAGGAACTTAGAGTTAATTATTTATTTAATTATCCAAAGTATTAAAGATTCTCCTACCCAGACGCGTTACTGTACTAATACGTCCGGATTCCTTACACACAAACGCCTGCGAAGTTATTATCGCATCATTGCGTAAGTTCGTAGCCGTCCTAATACATAAATGTATTATAAACTGATATCGTAATGACACATTTGATATTATCAAGCGATAAAAAAGCACGTGATCGCTAGCCTTAACTGTTTTCACCCACTACTTAATACACTAGCAATTGCCCGCAGCTCCGCCTGCGCGTATGTAAGTAATTGCAGTCAATCATAACTTATGCTTTTCCTCAAGAATCATATAATCTCCATAGCAAATTTGATTCAAATCGGTTCAGCGGTTTAGCCGTGAAAGCGTATCAAACTGACAACACAAAAGCAGACAGAAATACTTTCGAATTTATAATATTAAGTATAAATAGTAAGCTAATCTCCAGTTATTTACTCTAATGAGATCGTATAACATATTAACTGTATGCGACGTATGCAATAATTTTCGAATATCGGGAAACTCCTGCGGGAGCGCCACAATTTTCGGCCGGCCGAACTCAGTGCCTCTCGATATTTGATATTTCAGTCACATGGGCGAGGTCAGGAGAAGGTCGGACCGGATACCTAACTATATTAGATGATTCAATGAATAGTGGAGTATCGATTACCGTACCGATTTGATTATAATCGGATGAAAATAGTCCCACGACAATTGGAATGGCGTATAAGGTTTCTTGGCAGTCGATTTATTATGAACGTATTTATTTATGTTTTCATCAATAGTCTCAAATTGTAATAAGCTGTATTGTTATTTCCTTAATATTCTAATAAAAATAAAAATGAATAAAAATTCAACAAAGAATAACTGAAATCTGTTAACAAATAGCTGAGTCTATCTTTCATGACTGTCAATTTTACATCTGATCTGTTTATTGTTTCCTGTTTCAGTCACTCATTTTATTTTCCATACA
The DNA here is from genome assembly GCA_905220595.1 of Spilosoma lubricipeda. Classification (NCBI taxonomy): domain Eukaryota; kingdom Metazoa; phylum Arthropoda; class Insecta; order Lepidoptera; family Erebidae; genus Spilosoma; species Spilosoma lubricipeda. Next base: position 613,082 of record HG992278.1, read on the forward strand.
GTTTTCAAGCATATCACCCTGGTAATTTGAAATACCACAAATAAAATAATAGCTAAATATATATATATATATATATATAACTGCCTCGGTAGCGCAGTGGTAGCGTACGTGACTGCTGTTCTTGAGGTCTCGGGTTCGATTCCCGGGTCAGACCAAATGTTTGTATGATCTACAAATATTTGTTTCGGAGTTTGGGTGTTTTCTATGTATAATATGTATGGATTTACAAAAGAAATAAGTATATAAGTATTCATATCAATTGTCTAGTACCCATAATACAAGCTCTGCTTAGTTTGGGACTAGATGGCGTTGTGCGTTAGATGTCCAAAATTTACATTTAGTGTCGTATATTTATAACTTATTGCTAGTATAGAACAATGTATGATTTAGTATTTCCTTCTTTCTACCTTAAAATACTTTTAAAACAGTTAAAAACGCAAGTTTACATTTCTTATGTAGTCGTAAGATAATGAAAGTGCAAACTTAGAGTATACAAAGAAAGCCATATTAGAAACACAAAGAATAAAGACGAGGGCCGATTGTCGTAAGAAATAAAAAACTACACAGTACCGCAGACACAAAGAGCACTTCTTGAAGCTGATGAAGTATTTCGGTGAGGAAACGAACACCACGACAGACGGAGCGCTCTTTGTAGGAAAATTTGTAGTTTTTGTAAACTTCCATTGATTTTTTAAAGCATTTTTGTGTTTATAAGGCTTAGAAACTGAATTGCCTTTGAGCAACACTTTCACTATTTGTGTAATATCTTCACAATACATTTAGTTTTCGAGACTGAGATGTATACAGACTAACAAAGCAACACTTTATAGGCTTTAAGTACCCATAATACGCTTTTTTTCACTAAATCTTTTAAATATTTTTTTTAAGTTTAATTTTATTTATCCAACACATATACTTTTTATATTTTTGTACCTAAAACTTGACAAAGTATATGTAAATATTCATGATTCACTATATGCAATAACAACAATACTCAGCTGTTTATTACTTAATGATCACGATTTCTTTTTTGCATTGATATGTGCCCATTAATCTTTGAATTATATGTACCGCATAATCCACAAAACACCGACGCATATTGAGCAATTTATAAAATTTGTGTTCAAACAATATTCATATTTAGCTACCTTAATATTATTATGTGTTAAAAATGTTATAAAGCTTGTCATATACCCGTATGTACATCATATAATCGTACGTACATTAATAACAAATATTTTGAAACTATTCAAACAGATCATTAACCGAATAAGTAAGAAAACTTTCTTCTTCCATATAAATAATTTCTTTTTAGGGCATTTCTTTCCTTTTTTTACAATCTTATGAAATTTGAACTGCCACTGCCAACTACCATTTGATGGAAAAGTACAGAGAAACGTAGACGTTACTTCAAAGCAAAATCATTGTAAAGCAATAAAGTTATTTTTATACACAAAGCTTTCAAAACACAATGACACAAAATATAAATAAGCTTTATTCCACTTCACGTAGTCTTTTCAAAATTTCGACCACATTGTCATAAAGTTTTGATTTGGCCCCAATTGTTTTACAGTGACCCACTTTCGCATTTTTGTTTTTATAATGATGTTTAAAAAATTCTAACCGTTGACATTGTCCTTTCTTAGATAATTGGCAAAGTTGGCAGAATAAAAAGAGAGTATGATCATAAATTGCTCGAAGAGATTCGAGATGTTCTTGTCAGTTATTCTTTTTGTAAAAGTTGCGTGAGAGAAAGTAAACCTTGTTTAATGTATGAGAAAACAAAATTGTAATATTATTTTATTTTCTTCAATGTTGACATATTTTAATAAAAAAAAAGTATTAGAAGATGTATTTAAAAAGAAAAAATGTGTATATATCCTTACATCCCTGCAAAGTCTTGGGGAAATCATATTTTTTTTGTGCGAAATCCTACTCTGTCTACCTTACAGATTTGTTGGAAACTTTGGTTTATATGCCAGATTTAGAATATGCTAGGTTTTCCCAAAAGACATAATAATTGCGAGATGCGATGCGTGCAAGCGGGTTTACTCTCAGTAGATCCATTGACCAGATCCATGATGGATCTAATAAGAATATTTTTTCTCATTAGATCCTTATTTCAAAATATGGATCTACTGAGATTTTTTTATTCGTACGTTCTCAGAGGATCCATTGACCAGATCCATGATGGATCTAGTGAGAATATTTTTTTCTCATTAGATCCATTTTATACATTATTTGAAAATAATGGATCTAAGGAGAATTTTTTTTGTAAAAAAATAATTTGTATAAAATAATTATCAGTAGGTCAAACAAATAAATATGATTATTTGAAAATGTAGACACTTGTCTTGCAAAAAAAAAAACGACTTCTAAAAACCATCCACGTTATCTTCTTGCATAGAAACTCTAAAAAGCGTAAAATAAGCTGGTTTCAATTTGACTGGTTTAAATTATAATAATGTCAATTCATGTCCATACCTAATCCCATTAATTTTGAAAAAGTAGTGTTACAATGTGTGCGGGGCACCCTCAATCAGTCTGAAGTCAGTGCTAAGCCCAATAGGTATTTGAAGGTTTCATACGTCCGTCTTTATATTGCAAAACAAAGTCCTCCGCCAACTCTGTCTGTCTGTTCGCGATAACCTCTGAAAGTTCTGTATGGATTGTTATGCGGTTTTCACTAATATATAGAAGGATTCTTTAGGAAGTCTTGGATATTTTTTTTAAGTCATGAGTCACAACTTCATTGCCATCCTTTGACCTCTTTTATCTGAAGGTTGTACGTGTTTCGTTACATATTTTATATTATATGTCTGTTAATAAAGTCTGGGTTCTGAAATAAAGTTAAATACGAAACATATATAACAGTCATAGCTCATTTAAAAATTGAAAAGATGTTCTAAAAATAACTGATCTTTATATTTCTTCGTATTTAAACGTTCTCATAACTCATAAATGACTTGCTAAAGTCAAATAGGTTTTTAGTATAACTTTTACGGTTTTTAATAACTAACGTGCTATTTATAAATTATAATTTATTTAGATTCCAAATAAATTGGCAACATTTATTTTTAAATAAAATTGATTCAACACAGAAATTAATTTTCTAGAACTTGAAGGGTGGCGGTGCTTTTCATTAGTGTTTCAATGAATTTCTTATCTATATTTTATTTTATTATATAAGTTAATTTATGTTATGTTGTAACAGTTGTACCTCTATATTACTTCTTCGAAAATAATCAATAGCAGACGGAGTTATTAAAACCAATTAATTAATATCTAGTAGAATATATATGGACGAATAGGGTGGAATATTTTAATATATTATAAAATAGGCAGAGCTTGTAAGAACTAAACTGGTAACTGTATATTACTAAACACTTATTATTAAAGATAAATTATAGCTAGCCACAGAATAAATTATCGTGATTATTACCCTGAATATTAGTCACTATACTTAAACCCCTCGGGCCATCATCCCACAGAGGTTTGCATTGGGCGGTGTGTCGTAATCGAACAGATTAAAACCACACGACGGAATTATCTGCATATGCAGTTGAGGAAATTAACAGTTAGTAAGAGGAACAGCTGTTACATTACAGGAACAGCTGTGCATATTTTACCTAAATATCAAATAAAACCGGTTGTATTACTCGACCCCAAATAGTCTTGGAAATAATAAAGGCCAGTAAGATGAAGACAACGATGTAACTAGCTTTTACCCCCAGCTCTACCCGTGTGTAAGACAGTTGTCCCAGTCACGGTAAATAGTAGCCTATGTGCTACCTCGAGAATCACATTACCTTCATGCTATATTTTATTGAAATCGGTGCCGCGGTTTAGACGACAGACAAAGTTACTTTCGAATTTATTATATTTGTATGAATAATATTGATTACATTAACTAACATTTACACGTTTACTATGATCTTCTTAGCGTTTCGACGGCAAACGTTTCGTGTCAGTGTAGTCAGATCGTAGCAGACCAGAACGCGGTCACTCTGACTGCATTGTCGGTGGCAGCCATCATATCCTCTCTCGTGCAGGTGTCCGGGCAGGCAGGGCATGATATACTACTACTACTATGATATAACATTGCCTGTAGCCACTTTCTACAATTCTTCTATTTAATAACAATTCTTAAAACTAAAGTAGTCTTAAGCCTTACAAAGTTAAGTATTTATATCCAAGTCAGTTTTATTCTTAATACGTTGAGACATCCGTACTTTAAAAAGCATGTTAGCCTTCGATGTCATACGAATATTCCAATAAAAGGAAAAACAGACCATCTATTGCACTGAGTTTTTGAGGTCTGATGGCAGTCACTGTTCTTATAAGAACGATCAAACTAGTTTCAATCTCAAACTAGTTCGAGAAAAGGTTTAGACTCTAAACCTTTTCTCGAACTAAAACTGTTAAACCTTTCTTTTTCTGAACTTTAGAGTTTTAACAATTCTTGCCTCTTTCTATCTCCCTTTTGATACATTTCTAATTTAATGCTTCCTATATATAAAAAATGTCTACAACATAATTTATTCATTTACTTTCAAACTTTGTTTTGTAACTTCAACTTTTAATGGAGGTACCTATTTATGTCGCTATTATAAAACACCTTCACAAAAAGTTTTCACGATGAGATTGGCTGCCAATCTCCATAGCAGGTACCACGCAACTACTGTGTTGCAAGCTTAGAGCAATTTTTTCCCGTATATTAATCATACTCGGGTAAACATAGCGGTTTTGCGACTGACAGACTATTCTGATGACTTCACAGCAGTAAGCAAAACATCGGCTATTCCTGTCCTCAAACGCACCTCGTCTAGTTGTTATGACAGGAGATATTTATTGGTCTTTTTTTCAATTTCAGCCGCTTTATACATTTTTTCGCTTACATAATGATTTGTTTCCAACTAGTTTTAGCTTGAAGTGTAGTGATGTGAAATTTTATACTTCGGTATTTTTAAAAAAAGAGCATGTATCAACAATAGCATTTCTGACCTAAAAAATACTTATCTCAAAAGTAAGTTATGAGTTTTTATTTGTGCGTTATACGATGTACAGTTTATAATTCCATGTCTAGTGTTTTGGTCACAGATTTGCAAAATTTGTATATGTGTATGTTCATGCATAGACATGATATAGATTTTTTGCGATTTCTGACATTTCTAGTACTCAAACCTCAGTCAGTCCAGTAGAGACTTTTGATCCTTATAAGTTTTTGTTTAAAATAACCATTTTCTTGCCCACTATACATTTTTTCCGAAATCTGTAAATACAGTTCAGAATATCTTAAAAAATAATGGATAGCCTTCTTAAAGCGTTATCCTGTAACTATAACGGTTAAGGTACCTGCCCTCACTACCCCGTCTCAAAAATCCAGTATAGAATAAATTGGTTCCGACTGTGACTCTATACCTAAGCACTCCCTTATCTATTGTAATAAAAAGTCGAAACGTGCAGGAAAATTGGGTAAAGTTAAAGGGTATGGTAGTAACTATATTTATATATACCCATGTACTTATCAACCTATCACCGTCCACTGCTGAACAAAGGAATCCCCCAAGGAGCGTGAACCATCCCGGTCTTTCTTCAAATATTAAACAAAGATAAAGAAAAATACAAACTACATTTTTTACCTTTACTGAACCACATAAATATATTGAGTGAAACAAAAATAAAGAAAATTACACACACTGTACAAATACTGCTAAAACTACGTACATTTCAACACGAGCACGAAGCCTTATTTTACAGGCATAATAAAAAATCCTTTAAAAGTAAATGTTCTTTTTATAGAACGTATTGGTGTAAATGTAATGTTTATTACATGCACAAACAAAAAAAAAACTCATTTAGGTCTAATAAAACAGACAAACTTAACATTTTACGACTGCGTGCAAGCCAAACAAATATTTTTATGAACAATAAATTTGCCGTTCTCTTTCTTTAAATGAAATTTGTAGGATATAAAGTTAGTAGTAGGTTCAAATAGATCAAAATGGAATATTGAATATTGCCTAAGAGTTATCCGTCTTTCACAAGTTTGCTTAAACATCTATTTTCTTTGTTACAGATTTATCGCCGTCCAGCAGCGTCTTAATAAATAACTGTTTATTACCAGAAAATGTAAGTGAATATTTATCAAACCATATTAATTTTTATCTCACGTATTGATTTCACGAAAATTCAATGAAAAGAATCCGTCAATAATATACCAAAATATGATTATTCACATTCAAATGCTTTTCAAAATTGAAAGGAGCGGATTTCACAAAATAATCACTCGACCCTCAAGTCTAAATCATGTTTGACCTGATAGCAATAAATCGTTTCGTTGATCCTTCAATATTGTATTCTGAATGAGTATTAAACTCTCCATCGTTAGTGCGTATGACCTACAGATTCGTATTCATATTTCTTTAAGATTCATATTTCAGTAACTCTGCATTATACTAAATTTGTTTTTAAAACAAATGGACAATCCACATTTGATCCTCTTTAAAACTGCCATGTTGTATAAAACTCTTTGGTTTAATTGTCAAATTATAGAAAGAACAAGTCTCTAGGGCTAACAGCAATTAAACAGAATGGTATTCCAGAAGAATAAACACGTGCTAAATTACCAATTTGTTTTTGATGCTTACCTTCGAAGCTTACCCCTATCCTTGATCGCTCAGGTCGCCCGCATCTTCGCTCAATTCCCTATTCGCATGTAAAATATAAAACATATTTCACGGCCTTTTCTGTCTCTCTGTGTGTGTATACAATTTCACGATGATCATTCAAGTAGTTAACCTTTACATTTGAAAGTAGTAGTTTCCCGCAGCTTCTTAGAGGCTTTGAATCACAGCTCTCCATTAAATTTTCTCCATACTAATGTTATAAATTCGAAAGTAACTAGCAAGTAAATCAAGAATAGAAAGTTAAAACGTAATTAAACTCAGTCTACCCCTTCTTAACTTATAGATATTGCAAGTTACCCGTCTATGTTTTATCAATTAAGAAATTAGTAAAGAAGTTAGACTTCTAAGAATTATATCCGTTGCACAAACAATCACGAAATCATTTCTGTATTCACTTTACCCAGACTCCAAACACCTAACCTAAAGTAATATTATAATTGTTTCTTAATGGCTACATTTACGAATACAATTGGGAGGCTAGCGATAAATCACTACACGGTTCGTGCTTAAAATCTTAATTTCTTCATTTTTATTATTGCATTTACTTAATATTGCATTGTTGAATTGAAATAGCTGACATTTTATTTCAATTTTACGTTTTCTGAATTAATGAATGTATGTTTATTTTGTTACTGATGAGGTGTCCGGGGAGATTTAATAAGTGAAACTATACGAAACTACGCAATAATTATACGAGTGAACGAATACGTGATTTATTTAGTACATTGTAAATTTTAACATCAAATAGTTTTGTTAAAACTTAAAATCAAATGCCAAATATAGTAAAAAATTCATGCATATATAAGTTAGGAAATGATAAGGGCGGTTACGTTCAACGTTACATAGTATAAATTTAAATTCCACCAATTGTATTATATCTATTAAAAGTTACTGAAATGGTAAAGAGCACTAGAAAAGTCTCTTATACAGCACCATGACTATAAAAAATTATCAAACCGTACACTGCTTCTTCGGGTTCCGTACCCAAAGAGTAAAACCGGGACCCTATTAGTAAGACTCCGCTGTCCGTCTGTTTAACCATCCATCGTGTGTCTGTTACCAGACTGCATTCCATGATCCGTGATAGCTAGACGGTTGAAATTTTTACGGATATATTTATGTTGCTGCTGTAACAACAAATTGCTAAAAACGGAATAAAATAAATATTAAAGAGGAGCTCACATACAACAAAGATATTTTTTTTAAATCCATTCTAGTAGATAGTATCAGTACACCTGCCGCAATGGTTAGTGTTGTGAAATACGAATATATTTTTTCATACAAGTTAGGTGCTTGCCCAGGTAGTAAAGACTATTACATTAAAAATAAAAATATCTCATCTTTCTAGCCCTTATTAAAACAGTTTCAGCTTACACGCTAGAACAGTCAACAATCACAACAATTCACTACACTGCTTCGGCGTAAACCAAAAAACATAATTCCTTGTACGCCGCAGGCGACTTCTTTGACTTCGTGGCGGCTTCGCTTTGTGCGCCGGCACGTGCGAAGACAACGCGATCAAAGCGACCGTATCTAAGCGCATGGACTTTTTATACTGTTTATTGCTCGTTAATCGTTCGATCGTTAATAACGGCCATAGGTACCCTTAAAATATTTACAGAATGTTTATAAACTATAAAAAAGTTATAATGTTCTCTATATTATAACTTTTTTATAGTTTATAAATATGTAATGTATATGATACGGAACCCATCGTGCATGAGTCCGACTCGTACTAAACTAGGCCTTTTTTATTTGAAATATTAAGAAGAGTAGCATGTTCTTAACTAAGCGGTTCTTGAATAAGTTGATTTTGTCTCTTTAAGTTTGTTTTTTTTCGAAAATTCTACCCATTTATTAACTTACCTTTAATCAAGCAGACAACTCTTTAATTACCTTAATTAACGTTTACACTCAATTATGTGTATTTTCAAATGTTTGCCAGAAATTTTATTTGTTCCTTTACATTAGCTTAGACTATTAGCAATTAAAATTATTTTTTCTTCATTACAGGTAAATAATTTCTACAAAGAGCCTTGAATCTACAGTATTCCAAAAATGGAACTCGTTGAAGACATAGAAATGTACCACGGTAGCAACTACTCCTATGATGAGAACGGTACCTACAACGGAACTTTCGAGAACTGCCCCAACATCAACTTGCCCGTGGTTTATGTCGTCACCCAAGTTCTCTATGCTTTGGTGTGTGTTGTCGGCTTGCTCGGAAACACTTTGGTCATTTACGTAGTCCTGCGCTATTCCAAGATGCAAACTGTTACCAACATGTACATCGTGAACCTGGCCATTGCAGATGAATGCTTTCTCATTGGAATACCTTTCCTTATCACTACCATGTCAATCCGCGCCTGGCCTTTTGGACGCTTCATGTGCAAGGCTTATATGATTTCAACAGGAATTAATCAATTCACCAGCAGTATATTCCTGTGTATCATGAGCGCTGATAGATACATAGCAGTGTGTCACCCTATAGCTGCACCAAGACTTCGGACGCCGTTCGTATCGCGTGTGGTATCAGCCGCCGCTTGGTCTGCATCGGCTCTTGTCATGACCCCGATATTCATGTACACTACTTTGATACCCACTGAAAATGGTCTGTCATGCAACATCGTCTGGCCGGAACAAGAATTTACAAAAGGACAAACGTCTTTTACCCTATACTCCTTCGCTCTAGGGTTTGCTGCCCCACTTACACTTATCTTTGTGTTTTACTGCCTCGTAATTCGAAAATTGAAGACAGTTGGTCCCAAAAATAAATCAAAGGAAAAGAAACGGTCACATAGAAAGGTGACGAAGCTGGTTTTAACAGTAATAGCCGTGTACGTGCTCTGTTGGTTGCCATATTGGGCGTTCCAGGTAGCATTAATCTACTCGCCACCAAATGAGTGTGCCAGTCGGATCACTATAACTGTTTTCCTCGTGGCAGCCTGCTTCAGCTACAGTAACTCTGCTATGAATCCGATACTATATGCATTCTTGTCTGACAATTTTAAGAAAAGTTTCCTTAAAGCCTGCACGTGTGCTGCTGGTAAGGATGTTAATGCGACCTTGCACGTAGAGAACAGCGTAATCCCAAGAAAACGCGGTGGAGGTGCAGCCAGAGCACAGGCTCGAGCCATAGAATCACGTGGTGCGCTGTCAGTTGCTGCAGGTGGTGCATCTCGTTCTGAGGCTTCAACGGCATTGACTTCCAAATCAGTAGCTGCAAGTGAAGCGGTACCCCTGGAAGCAAGACCCGCTACTTTAACTCCGCTAATAGCAACCAATGGATTGTCACATACTCGACTCTGAGTGCGGGCCTCTCGCCATCGCGAGGCCTCCAGCGCCATGCTTGAGGAAGATACGCTAATCGTATCCATCGATTAGAGCATTAAGACTGTGTGTGCGAGTGAGAGCGCTCGAGTGTCTCCGGTGGACGTGAGCCCCGTCCCGCGGCCGCACTCGTGCGCACACGCCACCACTTTTATACCAGTTCAAGTTTATTATTAAACGTATAAGTGTAAGTGGATCAATACGGTGTTTCATTTATTTTAAAAAGTTTCACATTTTATAAAGTCGATTCGGCCTAGGGTTGTACCTAACGATGAATTTACTAAAATGTAATTTTTTATCGCATAGCGAATGTAAGGTTTACTGTTTGTATACCAGTAATTAAGATGTAAAAAAATTGTACATATCGTGTAAATATTCGTAAAATTGTCATAATGTCACAAGTTGTAATAAAATTACGTTCGTGAAAATGTATATCGTGGTACTTATTTGTATCAGCCTAACGTCCACGGCAGTAAGGGTGAGTATTTTCACATGGTACGCCTGAGGAGAGATAACGAGTGGATTTGAATAAATGACTATTATTTGAGATATAGACATGAATTTACGAGGGCGTTGTATTATGTATGTGAATATATATAGGTGTATCACAGTCTCAAACTCACATCAAATCCATTTAGAACGAGTGTTGTGTACCGAGAACACACGCTTAAAGTCGTAATTAAATTTTATTACTAGCCGGTAATGAATTTAGGTAAAGTTACTTTAATGATGTTGTTGTAGATGGCTCCGGAATTTTAGGGCACATTCTTCTCGTAAACGACTTTCACGTTCTAATTTATTACTCTGCCTGAGAGTTCCGTACACAATATAATACTTTATTATTGTGGAAGATACTGCCTCTAAAATGAGTTATTAGTCACAGGTTAATGGAGATTTGGTTAATACAAGTCAACTTTAACTTGAATCTTTCAATATTTTCGTTGAAGAGAGAGTAGAGAGAGAGAGAGAGAGAGAGACTGTCTAAATAATGAGATCTTTCGAAATTGGATACACATTCGTTTAAAAATATACTTTAAAACTCTTAGGAGTTTGTTAGGTCAAGAAATCAAGTGGATGCATCTAATATTTGTGATTGACTTGAATATAACAGTGAGAGAGCCACGCTTTGGTATAAATGGGCCGGCTCGACCGGAGTGATACCTCGGCCTCTCAGAAAACCTTGTAGAAGTACTTGTGATTCCTCTAGTGTTGCGGGTGTCCATGAGCGGCGGTATACGCTTACCATCAGGTCTGCTCGTGTGCCCCTTATTCCATTTAAAAAACACAAAAGCCAACATCGAAAAAGGAGGTTAGACTTTATCCGTTCATTACTATACAAAGTTGAAGTTATTGATAATTACCAACAACTCCAAATTAATGAAGTAATAGCGTATAATAAAAGTACATCATACTACTAAGCTATCACAACTACATAATACTATAAAAGCAAACAGTTATTCTGCAAATATAATTAAAAGAGCTGTTCATTTATCTAATCCATATATATATGTATCCGTATAAATTAGCTGTAAGTAGAACTATTTATAAGTGTCTTCGATAATATAGTCCTCTTAATGAACTTGTGGGTGGGTTACAAATGGATTCTGGCTATTTAAACTTTAAATATCAGTGCGAGTAAAGTAGGTAAACTTAGCAGCTAAATGAAGGCTTATAAAACACACAATCCGTGGTTAGATACAAAATTGGGTTAATATATCAACGCCCATCTTTCGAAGTCGACATAAATCACATCTATAAAAATATACTACAAAAAGTAAATTACTAAATATACTACAATAATATACGTTATTATTTTTTGTTTAACATACCGAACCAAAACGAAATTCGGCGAAAAAGGGTGCCAGGAATAACATTATCTGATTGTTTTCATTTGAAGAGTCGAAAAGAAACGGGAAAAGATATCTGTCTGGGTTATTAGTCATTACATTTAAAGCAATAAAGAAATATTGTTTTATGTTTTGTTTACATAGCTAGAAGATGTATATTTAAAACTTTGATATTATACATCAGAAGAAATATTTAAAGAAATAGTGTAACATCTTATAATCTCGCTCAACCTCTCGTTTGCTTGAAGTTAGTAAGTTTTGCAAAGTATTAAATTTGATGTTTACTCCACACTAGATGAACCCAAACTCCAATCAAAGAGAAGACAGTAGGATAATGAAAAAGTCAAATCAAAATTATAATTAAATGATATTGATTTGACTTAACTAAGTCAGTACTTTCTGATATTATAACACGAAGTTAAGTACCATCATCATCTCTAATAGGTCACTGCTAGACATAGAAAAAGCTTCTTACTAATGAAGGAACATGCAAATAAGTTTTTGACCTACAGTGTCCCGCTGACTAGACGGGTTGCTTTATGGTTTATGTCAAGTTTTCTTCTGTGTGCTGTGTTGTCCTACATAGTTTGTTCCCTTAGTTAGCCTTTACGACACCACAGAAGAGACACGAATAAGGGAAGTGACACTACTTATTCTTAAACTATCAGCAGACGCACAAGGACTAAGAATTAAGGTAAGTATGCGACTGATCATCTCTTAAAAGATGGTTGTGATTTCTTAATAAACATAATGAATCCAAAACATACTTTGTTTTTTTTTTGACTGCCTCGTTGGTCTAGCGGTTGGCGTGTGCGACTGCTGATCATGAGGTCTCGGGTTCGATTCCTGGGTCGAGCCAAATGTTTGTATGACCTACAAATATTTGTTTCAGAGTTTGGGTGTTACCTATGTATAATATGTATGTATTTACAACAAAAAAAGTATATATGTATTTATATCAGTTGTCCAGTACCCATAACACAAGCTCTGCTTAGCTTGGGACTAGATGGCGTTGTGTGTTAGATGTCCGAAATATTTATTTATTTATTATTATTTTTTATGTATGAGCCTGCTAAAGTGACTACTATGGGAAGCTTAAGCAGAATCGAAACGTTAATCAAAGTCATTGCGAGTGCAGACAATGCAACCGTGCAGCATGGTGACCCACACCATGGCGGCCTAGTGAGATGCTTCTACATCATAGTTTTGTTGTATCCCAACGAACGACCAAACCGACCCCAGTATTAGCAGTTAAAACTTTCAAGACGCATTAGGTCAGGATAAGAAATAGATAGACGTATGTGGACTGTTGGGAAAACCAACATTAAATATGTATTTTTTAAATGTGTCAACACTCAAGCTACTTCTTCTCTCTTCAGCTTGTGTAACGTACCGCACGCACCTTACATACATCTTTTACTTTCTAATTAAAATAATTATTGTGAGAGTGCTAATAGTGGCGTCTCATTGATACCATTGACTACTTAGGCCACTAGGAAAAAAAACTGAGAACAGTGACAAATCAGACTGAGCTTATGAAATGAATAACTTGGCGCCCACAGACCACAGCCTGGTGATAGACATACTCATATAACTCCCAGCCACAATCACCATCACGATTAGTCGTCCGACTCAAAGTTAGTCTAGACCGATATATTATATACTAAAAACATTAAGCAACCAAGCTTCCTGACTATTGGAAGAGCATTGTGTCGTGCACTCCTGCATGTTCGAACCTGCGGCGCAGATAGAAGACGACGCGAGCATAGTCGAGTATGCTACTGGTATACGGATACGAACCCAGGATATTTTTTTTATATAGGAACTGTAGCTGTGTTAGAATAGGTTTTTTTAGTTCATCGTTGCTGTAACGCAGTTAACTTGTAGTTCGTCTTATTTAAATATTCATTGCTATTGGTTAGCTATCTCTCAAGATTCTAATAACTCGAACTCAAATCATCCATTGCCTCAGTATCCCAGCATACAGCAAAATATAGGTTATTTACTTTCAGAACAACACTGATTAAATGCTGGACAAATAATAACATAACTATCAACAAACATAAATCTGTACACAAACATGCTTAGTTGACAGCTAATCGGAGGTGAATTATGTCGCGCCTCGCAAGGGGACGGCCGTAAACCATGTTTTAGGGTGTCAGACATATTGTCGGTAGGAGGCCATGTCAGCGTGTAGTATCAGATGGACTCCACTTACCTCCCTTGTTGAGAATCACTTCCTTATATAAATCACCGCTGGGTTATAAAGAATGGGGGTGCATGTGGAATACGGGGTTATTCAATCTCTTATACCGCAATTCATAAAAGGTTTGGCATAGAAATATGGACAATATTAAAAATGAATTGAAATATATTCATAGTCAACTACACTGATGGAGTATTGGTTTAAGAACCTCGCTTTTTCTTACTGGGCAGTGTTGTGCGTACGATGCCTTCAAGGAACTACACTTTATTTGATCCAAAAATTGTTGTTCCGAGAATACCCAGAGTATTCTTTATATCGGTTTCACGCATATCTGTGAAGTCTACATAGGATAGTAACAATCCCGTTTTCGTAATCCTTTCCTGCATTGAAAACACAGCTGTTGTCTTTTTAAAATAAGAAAATAAACACATTACCTAATTTAATATTCTAAAACGCATGCGAATTTCACTTCACACTAGGACATTTATCATAAGCCTAAATTAATATAATTACATATTTTTCTAGTAAATGTGGAGAAAACTGACAAATAAGTAATCAGATACTTATTAGATTAAAGAAAAAAGTAAGAAGGTGATAAGAGTATACTACCTACTATGACTAAAACGATAGCAAATTAACAACATTCTCAGACGTTATTTACCTAAAAAAATCCGGAAAGTAACTAAAAGGAATACTTTCCTTTTCTTTAAATATGTGTTAAAATAAATTCTTCAGAGAAACTGCAAAGGCAAAGCTTTGAGAAAAGCTTTCATTGAATCTATTTCTTCAAGGGTAAAGCGTTTTGTAGTTTACATATTAGGTTCTTTTTTATGTAAGGGCCTGCCAGAATGATTCTACTCTGCCCGATGGAAAGCAAAAGCAGAATCCAAGAGTGGTCACTAAACTCGTTGCGGATGCAGATAATGTAACAATGCAGCATAGTGACCCACACCATGGTACACTTCTCTGCGGGAATAGTACCGCCCCGGTCGAGTCGGCCCGTTCGTGCTGAAATCAGCGTGGCTCTACAACCTTGATGTTATCATAAACTTCTGGGTTCTCCTACTTACTGACGATTTTCATGCTGATGTTTTTAACACGTAAAGGTATATATTGTTTTAAACTTTCATGGTCAGTAACATTAAAATAGGAATCTGCGAGATTGCTACCATGTACCTTTTTGTCAGTTACTCCGTGATCATGACGCTTGCAACAGCGCCGAAATATCGGATACTCACAAACAAAAAGTTACATGGTAGCAATCCCGCAGATTCCTATTTTAACGTAAAGGTATAAACAAGTCATTGTTCTACTCAGGACACATCAATTCATTATCAATTTGACTGTACGGTTGGTCTAGCTAGTGATTTAAGCAGTCGCTACTCCACTTTCTACACTGTGAGTGTTGTGGTTTCAAAGCCCACATGGGATAACACTTTGTGTGTTCTTTGTGTCCGTTTCATGTACGTTGAGAAAGTCCCCGGAATACAGAATGTATATTCCTAATGCGACCCAAAACTTTTGCTGAGTAGTTGAAATTACTTATCACTAGATCAATCAGGTATGTCTAAAATGAGATCTACTTGAAATTCGATAGCATGTCTCTAAAACTAACGTATGATGTTCATAACAGGTCATCTTCAATCTTTCTCATATTGAATATTAAGATGCCGAACGATTCATGAATCTTAGTACCTTATATAATAGAGGATCTGATGGAATCTACAACATTCAAAGGCCTTTACCTGCTAAGCTGTACCCTTTTCATTCGTAATGGAATCTGTTTCTATACGTACTACTACATAAAAAGCTTACTGGATACAAAGAGCTCCACTCTAACAGTATTTTAACTATTTTTCGATTCTCATTATTATAAAAACATGCATTATATAAAATGTCTGTTCTAAATGTAGTATTCAAATTTATTTTTAATAGCATTGTAAACAAACGTAATTTTTTTACTCGACTACGGACAAGCGTTTATGTATATTTCTATGTTCCAACGTAGCGTATGTACTTCTGAACCGATTTAAATGAATGAAATGGCAATACATTTGTAATAATGACCTCATTGTTTATTTGTTTTTTTTTACTGGGCCATTTCCGCACTTAGCCTCTTGATTAGGCCAGTGTGCGTATGCTTGTCATCTTCCTACTCCAGCCATCCTAGATCATCCCAGAAGCTCACCAGCCTTTTCAGGTCACTACATGTTTCTGGGAGTGATGTTGATCGGAGGATGTCTGTCCCTTGATCTGCCACTCTTCTACATTTTGTTAGAACGTGCTGCCGAGTTTCTTCTGCCTCCATGCATTACCTGTTAGGATACCTACGCCATACCTGACATCGTCCCTTTTCAGTCTAATCAGGTTGCGAGCTAGCTTCTGATAACTGGAACTATTCTGGAGCAGTATGTATACGTTCTAACTTTGCCAACGCCAGAGCTTCCTTTTGTTTCTGCAATTAGTTGGATATAATAACTTCGATCGAAGATATGTTGACATGGACAAATAATGACCCCAATGAGGCCCAATGATGCGAAAGCATCACTAGCCCGCCATGGTGTGGGTCACCATGCTGCATTGTTGCATTGTCTGCGTTCGCAGTATGGTGACCATCACTCATGGATTCTGCTCATGCTTTCCATCAGGCAGAGTAGAGTCATTATGGCAGGGTCAAACATAAAAAAAAAAAAAAAAAAAAAACCCCATAAACGGGTTAATATTTTTTGAACATTTTCTTAAAATGTATAAAAGATAGTTACTTTGCGTGTAATTGTATGCATTTCCTATTCGTATTTATTAAGAATATTAAAATAATGTAAGCTTCTGGGAGCACGGAAGCACTGTGAGTAAAGTTCTGAAAGGAGTCCCAAAAATTCGACAATTGTCTATCTACAGAGCTTCAACATTTTTTAGTACTTGTAACGTGGAGTGATATAGCAGACTATATGACCACGTCCACGTTATTTATTATATTTTTTAAGTCTATCATCAGAATGATAGACTTAAAAAATATATATTGGCCCATGTCTTTGGATGCTTGCGTATTAGGTTTACGTCAGTCGTCCACAGGGAGGATTCCGAACTCATTATAACTCGATCAAACTACTAAAAGCCATAGAACAGCTGCTATTGTTGGGTTATCTCAACCAAGCTGCAAGCAAATTGATGTACTAAATTTACACATAACAAATCTTTTACTATTATGTCCGTCAAATTCTATGAAAGTTCATAAAAGCGCTTTTAAATTTTATATGGCTTTGCAGATATTCTACACTCAAATAAGTTTAATATCCTTTAACTTAGCGAAGATATAAAACGAAATCGTAATTGAATACTGTTATGGGAATCAAATTTATATCATTTATCGTTTATTGTCAGGAGTTTTTTCTTCCATTAGGCATGATATCAAACAAAGGTCATTTGCTGATTGTTGAATGACCCATTTGTTTAAAAAAAGTTGTTCAAAATGTGTGTACCTCAGGCAGTTTTTGTAGTTAGGTAGAAACAACTTCGAGGACGAGGTGAACATGGGAATTCAGCTGGGTTAGGCAGCGTTTGGGAAACTTTGTCGGGTCTTTTCATCGTGCCTAAAGACGAGTCTTTAATCAGTGCGTCCTACCCGTCATGACTTACGAAGCCGATACGTGAACACTTACGGCACGGCTGGTCACTTAAAGTCACTCAGCGTGCTATTTTTCATAAATTATTGATATGATGGAAATTCGTGTAATGGGTCGATAATTGTAAATGTCAGTTTTTCCCTTTTTTTAAAAAACAGGCTTTGCAATTGATAATTTTAAAGTATCTGGGCAGGGTTTTACTTACTTAATTTAGCTAAGTTTGAGAGAATCTAGGTGTGACCCACGAGCTACGGAGCGGAACGGTACTTTTGTCGTACGCACCAATACGCATGTAAATAGTTGAAGATATTTGCTGCTTTAAGTAGTTTGTTCGTTATTTAGGAGAAGGAAAACAACTGAATAACAATCAGTATTTCGTATATTGTTCATCTCACCAATGTGACTCACCAAACTCATGTTTTGATAGCAAATTGTATAGAAAAGTTTGGTAAGTAAAGGTGCCTAGCCCTAAAGGATACCATATTTTCGTTTTCGTCATCTCAGCCACGTTCTCTGCTGGTTATAGGTTAGGTCCGAGGTTTATTAATATTAAAAGCAAATATTTACATCTCTAGAAGTGAAAAAAATGAAATGTTTGAATGTGAAAAGATAAAAACTCTTTTGACGGCAAGCTACTTAACTGAACAAACAAAGATACTCTCTAGCGTTTCTATATCAAACAAAGTTATCATCATCCAAACGATTGAAATATCGGCTAAACGCAATTCAGCATTTCATATTCAATTTTAATTTCCTCCCTGATATCGAACACAGCAATATATGCATATATTTCATAATATAGCGATCGTAACCTGGTTATGGTGCGACCCACATAGTACAAGCGACACTTCAAAGGCATCGTATCGGAAATACAAAAATACCCATTTTATATGCAGGAAGAAATTATAGTGACCATATTTTGGAATAATACTGGTATAAAACCCAGATTTTATACCAGTCTCGTATGCTACTGTGATAAAACTTGCTTTTATAGAAAATGTAAATAATATTTTTGCATTTTTGTGAACTATACTGGTGTTTTCTGACGTAGTAAAATGTGGATTATGGCGTTATATTTCTGAAAAATGCTGAGAGAATTAATATTATATTCAGTGCAGAGAAAATTTATAAAAGTTAAGTTCCATTTCAATATTAATGAGCATAGAGTCTCTGTGAATATACTATCTCTTCATTAGTTTTGTAACTCATATTATTTTATATATGAGCTTGCCAAAATGACTCTACTCTACCTGATGGAAAGCACGAGTAGAATCATAGAGTGGTGGTCACCATACTCAATGCGAATGCAGACAATGCAATAATGCAGCAGGATGATCCACACTATGGTGGCCTATGCTTTCTCAATGGCAATTCCAAGAGCTCCACTTATGCATAAGTGATATTTGTTTATTCATGAAAGGGAGTACCTACTGATAACACTATGTGGGTTTGGTATCCCAAGTCAACAGATATAAAGGTCACTGTACACAAACGACACACTGAAAGTGGTGATCAATCACCGGTCGACAAGCGCTGACACGCCGGGCGACAAGTCGATACCGTCCAATGAATATGCAAAAATTGTCGCCACTCTCTTCACATCATCCTAAATGACATGTAATATTAACGGTTTGATGTATATTAAAAGCCTAAAATGGCAACACACACAGAATTGACTTCATCAATCTTTTGTACCGGCTGTTAGGTAGTTACTTGTTTTTAGACTACTGTTATTTTATCCAGCCAGATAAAATCGTGGTTCTATTTAGGGTAACCAGCGGTTGTCTATTATATTAATACAACTATCTATATTAAAAAAAAATTATAACCTAATCTATACAAATAAATAAAATTGGAGTGTCAGTTTGTAATATTAAAATAACCACTTTTTACTAAATGCATATGCATATATACACTGTACATATCCCAAAAATGTAGTTAAAAAAATTTTTGTCTGTCTGTCTGTCGGTCTGTCTGTTTGTCTGTGTGTTGTTCCGGGTAATCTCTGGAATGGCTGGACGGATTTTGACGGGACTTTCACTAGCAGGTAGCTGATGATCCAGGGAGTAACTTAGGCTACTTTTTTTAGACTAACTTTGTCGCGCGACTTTACTTGCGGTTCGACAATAAGCGCGGATAACACTGCAGGGTTCAGCTAGTAATAAAATAAGATGGTTTAGTGACTGAAGCGTCTATAGAAAAATATTCTTATTAAATAAAGTGTAAGCGAGTAGACGGGTTGCTTGATGTAAGTAGAGCCTTCCAAGGGCTAATTCTACTCAAGATCCACATTAACTTTGCTGGACCGTCAGTTTCACCCCTAGTGTTGGAGAAAAGGGGTGTCTCCATTACCCTCAATCATTTGGTGAAAACTAAAGAATAGCTTTGCCGTGGCTTCTGTGTGGTCCTCATATCATACCGGTCGAGCCTATTTATTTCGAAGTAGATATCTATGTTCTCTGTGGCTGAATAATGTAGCTCGTATTGTAGATTATACCTGTTTATAAAGGCCAAAACTTATTCGAAAATTACTCATAGATATAATTATTGAATGAAAATAGATTTTACAAAATACAAAAATAATACACGTTTAAAAATAATTATACTATTAGACGAATATTAATTATCGAGTTTCTAGTTCAATGTACATATAACATATACTTCTCGTATGTGAGTTTATAGAAGAGTAAAGTAACGATAGACAGCAATTAAGTTTTAAGCAGGATAATGGAATTAGTAGGGCTTAAAGTAAAAGATCAAATGAAAATAAATCTACTATCAAAGCTAAGGAGCGTGCACAAAGCCAGGCTAGACAAAGCCGTCTGCATATTCATAGAGATTCGATTATGAGCGGGTGGATTAAGAACGCTTTAAGGTTCAGATAAACTTCTAACAGTTTCGTCACACTACTAATTATAAGTACTTAAATATGTATTTAGAATACAAATTTCTGTATATTAAATTTTGCATTATATATGAATATAAACATAATTTATTTAAAAGATCCAAGCTAACAGACAGCGTGGGCGACTTTATTTTATATTAAGTTAAGATAAAATAATCTCTAGACTTAATCTCCAGTCATATTCCTTAGCTTTTATAAATGAGCATAGATTTCACGGTCTTTTTAAACGTATGTAAAGGTAAACTTTTAAGATATTGCAAGACAGGTTTCCCAGTCTGTTCATCATGAGATTAATATTCTTACCACAGGGAATGAATTTAATAAATACTCAGCCAAAAATCAAATAAGCTCTAATTCAATAGGATCATGCTTCAGCTCAATTATCGGATCAAAGACAAAGTACTCGTCTAGACAAATCAATCGAGTCCAAACTCGATGGGATTTCTATGACCATCTTCCAGTTCAATCATCATATTATTACAATATTGCATTGTCACATGTTATTCATATGCGTGCAAAATTTATGTTCAATCAGTTGTAAATATCTATTATTAGCTCATAAATTGAGTTGCAAGATTCTAACCGGACAAACATATGAGTAGTTTCTATTTATACATACATTATAAGTTTACTAAGATTTTGTAAAAATATCGTTAAGAAACCACACATAAGGACCACAGCTCCATGGAAAATCAGTGATAAGCAGTTTTTTGTTACACTTTATCGAGAAAGGTAGATCGCCGTGGTTAAAAACCTCTTTCTCCATTTCCTAAGACTCGGCAAGGCCACTCAAATGACTCTTGAGTCTCTCGAATCACTTATGCCTCATGAAGTGCAGGTATCTCTGAACTGTTTTGCCACTTACCTCTCTATTACAAAAACAAATATGTGATGTTGGGGTCGGTCGACTGATAACAAATTCGATACTATTATATTTTATTTATTAGATGAAATGATTTGACCAACTTGCATGACATACATTTAAAGAATAATTGCTATACATAGTACAAAAAAAGGTTTTAATAAGTAAACGCTGTATCAGTATTAACGACTTATTATAAGCTCTTAGTGAGCTTGCATACGTCAGTGTTATGCAAAATGTTGCCATGAATCTAAGTTATTACTTTATTTAAAACAACTTTATTGAGATTTGGTATTCTTAAAGGTAGTAAACCCAGATATAGATCAAACCGTGAGATACAACCCTTTATATTTAGACACGTGTTATTTTTTGTCACTATAATTAAGAATGAAGAAATAAATACTTGGATGGTGTGCCATATTGAAAGGATGCTTAAAGAGCAATGGACTAAAATCTATACTAATATATAAAGCTGAAGAGTTTGTTTGTTTGTTTGTTTGAACACGCTAATCTCAGGAACCGCTGGTCCGATTTGAAAAATTCTTTCGGTGTTGGATAGTCCATTTATCGAGGAAGGCTATAGGGTATATATCATCACGCTACTACTAATAGGAGCGGAGCAACAATGAAGAATGTTTAAAAAACGGGGGAAATTTTCACGCTACGGGTAATATAAGGCGCAAACGACGTTGCGTGGGTCAGCTAGTAATTCATAAAACCTTATGAATAGTCAAGACTGTACAGACAAGTGTGCCTTCTCTACTAATTAAACCAGCGATGTACTGAAAAATGACTTGTTAAAATATCCAAAACACTAAAGGTGTGAAAGGTTGAAGGAATATGGAAGAGATGCGAGCTATTCCATATTCCCCCAAACTTTATTGGCACCTTTATTAGAAGCAGCTTTAAATGATCCTGTCATACACGTCAGGATCATCAAAATTGCATTCTGTTGTCCCTGCCTATCACGGACAGGATTGGGGGCATATGCACTCACCATATTGGTAAATTATATTCATGACTATTTTTTGAGCACATCTATATCTATACTAATATATAAAGCTGAAGAGTTTGTTTGTTTGTTTATTTGAAGACGCTAATCTCAGAAACCGCTGGTCCGATTTTAAAAGTTTTTTCAGTGTTAGATAGCCCATTTATCGAGGAAGGCTATAGGCTATATATTATCACGCTAAAACCAATGGGAGCGGAGCACCAATGAAAAATGTTTCAAAAACGGGGGAAAATTATCACGCTGCGGGTAATAAGAGACGTAAACATAGAATTTTAAAAAGATTAAAGTAAGTAACATTGTATCTCATACTCCAAAACAAATAATAATATCAGACTGAATGTCGTAAGATTGAAACTGGTAGAATATTGTAACCCCGCAGCTTAATAAACAAATTTACATGTACGATGAACATTTTGCATATAAATGTCGATGGAAATGAGACAATGTGTCTGGTGGACCTAAGTTTGTGGCTTTCTAGCTCGAGGCGTAAGACGAGCACTTTACACTATTCATAGAGAGAAATATTTAAAACTTTAAACTTGAACCAAAACAAGATAAAAAATAGCTTATCATAAAACCATTCTATCTTTTTCAATACATATTTTTAGAGTGGACACGGGACACTACATCGAGACTTTGAAACTTTAGATTTAGAATAAAGTCTTCGAATATAAATCCGATTTATTTGCTCTTTTCTCTAAACTGACTGAAACAGAACTGAAAGAAAATGTAACTGAAATAGATTAATATTTGATATCTAGCTCAGAGCAGATGTACACCTTTATTCTTCAAACAATCTAGTTACTTCTATTATGTATGTTTTCTGACAGCTCTCCTTCTAATAACTCTTCGTTTTACGTCTAATCAATTATACTTTTATTGCGAGTATTCGAGCTACTCTGTTCACTGACCTTTGTATCTTGTATCAGTATACGCGACCTACATATTTAATGAATTTCGGCGGCATTAGTAAGATAGGCATTACTTCAATACTATAAGATTGTAATGATATACTTTGGCCCGTATTTTAAAAGGCATCTCAAGTATCCATTGAACTCTGATCAATTGAAACTAGTTTTTTCAAATTCAAATCTCAAGCGTCGCTCTTATTTATAGAATGCGGTTTAAGTTCTACTTAGCTGAAACTCAACTACAAACTAATCTCAACTTATAGTCTGTTCTCAATTACGTTTCTACATTATCGAAATTATTGTTCTGTATCACGCATCAAATTAATTTAAACAAAATTATTTATCAAAAATAATTTATATAATACTGGTTATTAACTTTTATAGAATACACTATTAGCTAGTGTATCAATGTAAACATAATAATAAGAAGCAACTCGCCCTAAATTAAATTATTAATATTAAAATGGCTAGATATTACCTAGGCTAGATATAGCTATAACAGAACGTTCAAATTGTTATCAATACTTGTCATATTGAAAGCCAACTATGTTTTTTGTTTATTTATCAATTATATCTACAATAATATATTTCTGTCATAAACCAAAAGTATGTGTGAATTGGAACAAATGGTTAAATGTGTATTTTAAGTGTATTGAATATCAATTGATGTTAATTTAAGTGAATTAAAATGTGTATATAATTCTTTCGTAAATAAGATAAGGTTCATAAATACGTTTATTTACCCTAAAACGCCTTAGAAATTATCACTTGAGACTAGATAGAGCTTGTTTCAGGTGAATAGAGATCATATCTGTCAAAATCTATTCCTGAGAAATTTTGACATAAACATCGTTCTAAAATAAGCTATAGACAGAGATTCGTTGATCTTTACTCGCTTATCTTATTTCAAGAGATGTTCAATAATAAAATCTCTTCTTATAACCAGTTCTCAAAACCACTACTTTTCGTTTCATTATACCATACCTCTTCTAATATTTTCCATTTGACTCCCTAAAGAGAGAAAGCACTTCTCTCTGGCACTAATAATCTCACTAATAGTATAGTGTAAATTACAGTAGTACATAGTAATATACATAAATGTCTAGATAATAAAAATTGGTATGCAGCGTTATAACATTAGATTAAAGGCCAATCTTTAACCTCGTTCTTCTGAATACGCATCTGATTTTCCTCCAATCGGATAACAAAATGTATTGAAGTTATATGGCGCAAACTTTTAATTGGTTCCCTCTCCAATCGGCTCGACGTACGAGCTCCAGGGTGAACGAACGCTTATCTTGGAGTCAATTTGTGAGACAGATTAAAATCTGGATAACTTTAGACCAATTAGTTGTAGTGGGCTTCGTACGACGCGACATCTAAGTATTATGTTGGCTTCTGACTTTAATAGAATTAAATTGCCTCATCTTTTCTTAGAAATACTCTTGAGTGTATTACTTTAAGAGTAAAAATAAACTTTTAATTGAGTTTTGAATTCCTTATACGAACGCTTTTAAAGTACATTTTTGGTTTCACAGTCTGCTTAACCGGTATAAAAGTATATTATGGCCAATTTTTTTATGTTTTCTTTTCCTTCTTTTTATTAGATATTTTCAATTATATAAAAAAAATATGTAATGAAGAAACTGAAATAGAAATTGACTTATATACCAATGTTATTATTATCAAACCACGTACCGTACAGTCTGGTCAAAACGACCAGAAATTCAAACTATACTGTCAAAATGACCTGTATTTTACCCAGATACCAATTACCATCATGTAACTATGCAAGTTCTCACAGCTTTACAATATTGGTTATTACAATAATAAGTTTAATTTAAAAAAAGGTTCTGAATAACAAATCCAAATAACCGTATCAAGCATATCGCAAGCGTAAATTACTATAAAAGAACATTTTATAATAATTTGAAGGTGAAAAATATTTTGTCAAATGACGGTATAAGAAAGGTTCACCAAAACATATTTGCGTAAGTAGGTTTTGTGTGCAGTAAACATACATTTGACGATATTGCACATGTCTAGACGAAGGCTTTATCTTGTTATGTCTCGTCCATTGCCTATCTGAGATATGACGGCTCATAGCTCTACGCTATCAGCGCTTTATGAGAATACATTCCGTGGGAGTATTTATATTTCATATATTATTATGAAGAAAATTCGGGGGTCTTTGTATATTATGTTGATGGAAACCATCTGCCTGATAAAAGGTATGAATATAATCCAAGAATGGTGGTCACCTTACTCATGAGGAATGCAGACAATGCAACATGGCGGCCTAGGGAGATGCGACCCCGGAATCATAGTGGGAGGTAAGCATGTCCGCCGCCGCGCCGGTAGTGAATTTCAAGTTTTGACTGCTCGGCATAGGTAGGATGAGTTGAACCGCTTAGACAGAGCGCATGTCTACCATTACAAAACAGTTCTTAACAGTCTGCTCCTGGACATACTTTACATACATACTTTTTAATATTTTTTTTATGGAATAACGGGCAAATAGTAGACGTATTACCAGAGGCGTCGCAAGTGCGTTGCCGGGCTTCGGGGGTTAGGGAGGGGGATGGAGAGAGAATTAGGGTATGGGCCTCCGGTATCCTCAGTGAAACACAGCGCAAACGCTATTTAACACCGGTTTTCTCCGGTTTAGCCGCCCCATCCATGCCAAAGCGTAGCTCTCCTACAATTATACTCAAAGGAGGCTTTAATCTGATATAGAAGTAGAGTACTGAGTCCAGTGAAATAACTAGTAATTTCAAAATGGATAATCTAATAATTAACATAACTGAGTTTTGATATAGTTTTTATATCTCTGAAGGATCAAAAGGGGATAAAAATAGTTTTTAATTTTTATCAATGTTTGTAAGACCTCAAAACAGGAATAATTCCTAGTATCGGAGTGCATTAACTTTGAACATATCATGCTACTTTTTTGAACAATCGCGTTTTAGCAGGCAGCTCAGACCATTAATCTCTGTCAGACATGTCATTAAACTAAGTGCTTGATATTTTAGTCAACACCCAAGGTATTACATGTTTCATACCCAACCATTTATTTCCAAACTATTCCCAAAAGAAAATCTCTGACATGTCTAAAGACGGGCAATTTATCCAAATAAATCCCCAACGTGGAACTATAGGTGTGCAGACACCTGAGTCAGGGGTTCGTAACATTTCGCAGACGACGAGGATTAGTACTGGGAGCCGACAATAACTTGTTGGTTCTTTGACCCCAGCTCTCCTGTGGGACCTCTCATTGTAAGGAACCTTATTTCATACATGCTAATACAGGTTCGAAAGATTTTCTGGAGTTCTAAAACGACTTTTAACATAGCAATCTCTTTTACAATATGTATATAAACAAACTCCTTCTTTTAGCAGTGGCCGGCGATAGATTGATTTCATAAATAAACATTTTATATGTACATCTAAAGACATTTACTAGCTGACCCAGTAGACTTTTTTTTACCATAAAAAAATTAGGAGTGGGTCATCATCATGGGATTGTCAGACCTACCCGATACACACACAAAATTTCATAAAAATCGATCCAGCCGTTTCGGAGGAGTTTGGTAACAAACCCCGCTACACGATAATTTTATATATTAGATATACATTAATTCATTCATTAACTTAAGACCTACGCTCTTGTCGATGCAGCTTTATCCAGATTATTATACGTCGCAACCGCCACTTTCCCCTTAATGTGGTCCATATAACTGTGTCTTAATCTTCCTCTTCCTATCTTTCCTTTTATGATATTACTCAAAAAGTTATCGTGATATAGATATACATAACAATAATCTATAATACAATTATCACCAATATTAACATATATTAAATGAACTATTAATATTCATGTTTTTGTAAACGAACTACCCTTTTCAAGAAATTTTACAGAAAGTTTATATTACAAGATTCAAATAAAAAAGGTATCGGAATGTTTATGTTCAAAAAACATGTTCTAACAATGCTTTTTCCGAGTTAAATACTTGCATACAAATGCTCATTAAACGAATCGTATAATAAAATAAACAGCTCGAATTTCCATTGGAATCGCTCGCTACTTTTGTGTATTATAAAAGGGTGGATGGATTAGAATGTGGTACCTGAAAAGAGTAAAAGAACCTATATAAAATGTATTCCGCCGGTTATTGAGGTATCTGAGAAATTAACTTCAACTTAGAGTGTTAGGCAAATGCTTTCTCTTACACCTTCTATTACCAGGATTTCAATGACATATCATCTCAATCTCTCATTCGAATCGAAATCGAAGGCGAAATCTATTCTACTTACGCTTTCCATCAAAGTAGAAAGATGTTGGTAGCTTGATCATAAAAAAAGAAGGAATACATATATTATGTAATTATTATATTATAATATTATAAAAGCCACAACTTAAAGTTAATGAAGGTTTCTCCTCCACTTTCCAGTTTTATTATCTTTATGTCTGTCAGACCATCAGGTGGTCGAGGCGTATGTCAGTCAAACCGTTAACCAAGTCACCTGGTACCTGTACAAACATGTAGACTAGTAAAAGAATCATCTTTTTTTTATGATACTCTTGTATGTGTATCTTATCGCGCGTTGTGAAAGGGGGCTGGACTGAAAAAATTCTCACGAAAAGTTGTAACGACATTTTTTGCTATAGTAAGTTATTGTAAGCCGTGCGGTGTGCATCAGTGTGTGTGTGTCTCTATCTGTCTCTGTGTCTCTCTTACAGAAAGCAAACCAGATATTTTCATTTCTATTTCGCATTGAACAGTGTGGTGTCGCGACGATTATTTCTGTTGAGTTTATACAGGTTTTTTGTACATAATAAATAATAAAAAAAAAAAACAGTAATGAATCCTGACAGTAAACTTCGTTCCCTCCGGGTGTCCCCGGTGTTGACACCGCTCAAGTATTTTTTTTTAAAAACAACTCGCTCTTTAGAAAAATACATCCTGTGTTGCGGGGACTCTACAAATAATACATTAAACGGACACAAAGAGTACCCAGACTTAGAACAACTATTTGTGGGTCACACGATGTATTGTCCCATGTAGGATTTGAACCCACAACACTTGACGCAGATGAAAGCTGTGTAGCGACCGCTTGAACCACTTTTTTTTTTTTTTTTTTTTAAACGTGTGGAAACCCCCTCGGGCCGTCACCCCGCCGGGGTTTGCGGCGGGGCGGTGTGTCGGAATCGAACCGACTAAAACCACACGGTGTGCCACTCTGCGCCTGAGACGGGAGGGATCCGGGAACTGCTGTTATTAACACATCCGGACCCCTCCCAGCGCCTGCCCGCACTGAAGCGGGCACCGTCTGCTGTTAAACTCTCTAAATAGGCGACGTACGGCACACGCGTAACGTCGCCCCCTCGCGAGTGACCACTAGAGCGGATGGAAGGGAAAACCCATCCCGACCATCCGCGGCCACACTCAGGGCGGCATGAGGCGCTGATAGGCGCGCCTCCGCCGCCCGGTTCGCCGGCGGCGGATCGGGTCCGAGTGGATATCATCCTCCCGGGCCTTCTCCGCCGCCTCCTTCTGCGAAATTACGTCTTCGCAGAAGGCTGCGACCGCGGTAAAACTGCTGTCGCTACCGGCCATGGATCGTATGACGGCCGGTAGCGAGAGATCTCCTCCGATGACTGCAGTGAGGGCCCGACGCTGCGACGCCCAAGCGGGGCAAATCGCAAGCGTATGCTGGGCCGAGTCCTCACTGCAGTCGCAGTGGTGGCAGGCGGGACTCAGTTCCCTCCTGGCGACCGAGTGCAGGTACTTTCCGAAGCATCCGTGCCCGGAAAGAACCTGCGTCAGTCGGAAGGAAAGGGTCCCGTGCTGCCGCCCTGCCCACTCGAGGATGACCGGCTGGAGAGCCTCCACGGCGGCAAAGCCAGCGCGTGGAGTCTCCAGCCGGAACGACCAGCGAGCCATCGTGGCTCGACGGCCGGCTTCACGCCACTCGCGTACCTCTTCGGGCGGAGGGCGAATGCCTCTCTCCGCCCGGAATTCAGCCACCCGTCGATAAACTTCGGCGAGCACTTCCGCCTCCAAATCCCACGGAGGTGTTCCGGCCAAGGCGCACGCCGCCTCGGTGGACACCGTGCGGTATCCGCGGATGGCTCTGACCGCCAATACCCTCTGAGGCCGCCAGAGGCGGGCCTTATTGAGGGCAGTCAGAGCCGCCACCCACACCGGTGCCCCATACAGCGCAATCGACCGGACCACCCCCGTGTAGAGGAGTCGCGTTGTGACGCTGGCTCCACCCAAGTTGGGCAAAAGTCGCCCAAGGGCAGAGGCAGCGTCGACCAGCCTGGGACCAAGCTGTCGGAAGTGCTCGTCGAAGAGCCACCTACCGTCGAGGATCAGGCCCAGATACCTCATCTGGGCCCGAACCGGTACGAGGACCGAGTTGACCACTATGGAGGCGCCGGGGGGCGGCCCACGACGGGGCCCATGGAACAATAGGGCCTCCGTCTTGTCCAGGGCCACCCGTAAGCCCAGCGCCTCGATGCGCCCGACCACCAGAGAAACACCAATGGTGGCCAGGCGCGCCGCCTCCTGGAATTTCGCCCCCCGGGCTGTGACAAGCGTGTCATCGGCGTAACAAATTACGCCCAGCCCGGGGGGGAGACGACCTCGTAGGACCCAGTCGTATCCCACGTTCCACAGGAGTGGTCCAAGGACAGACCCCTGCGGAACGCCGCACGACATGGGTCGCCGTCTCAAGGCGCCATCTCGATCCTCGTACACGACGGTACGCTCCTGCAAATAGTCTGCCACCAGCCGCCTCAGGTACTCTGGCACTCCGTGGTATTGGAGTGCTTCCCCGATGCAGCTGAATGGCAGACTATTAAAGGCGTTGGCGATGTCCAAAGACACCGCCAACACCACGCCGCCACAGCTCACTGCCTCTTCGGTCACGGCCCTAAGGCGCATCACGGCATCGACCGTCGAACGCCCCTCTCGGAATCCGAATTGGGCGTCCGACAGGTCGGGCCCCACCTCGCGGAGTTGCCGGACGATGCGGGCAGAGAGTATCCTCTCAAAAAGTTTACCCGCCTCGTCCAGCAACACGATGGGCCTATAGGCCGCGACCGAATCGGCAGGCCGTCCCGGCTTCCTCAATAGGACCAGCTTCCCGCCTTTCCAGCACTCAGGAAAGCGTCCGGACGCCAGGCTAGCGTCCAACACTTCCCTGAGGCGGTCCGACATATGGTCGAGGGCTCGGGCCAGAACTCGGGCTGGAACCCCGTCCGGCCCGGGGGCGGTGTTCTTGGAACGAATCCGCAGAACAGCCGCCCCAACCTCCGATTCCCTAACGGGCGGCACGTCTTCCTCTCGACCCCCGTCGTCTCTGACCGCATAGGCCATCGACGGGGCGCTTGAACCACTAAGCCAACCTTGCAGTCAGATTGACTAAAAACAATGGAATTTTATTATATGATGTAAGTGTTACCACTACGAAGAGTAAGACTAGGTAGACTAGAATTAGACATAAATGACATAAATACAACCAGTGATTGTCTTATTTTATTACAAGGAAACCTCACATGCTCCAGGATCGTGCATATACCTACTGTATCTTCTTAGCCTTTATTATTACCAACATTTGGGGTCGGCTAATAGTTCAACCGGTTTTACCTGAATATCAGGTTTTTACATGGAGCGACTGGCATCGGACCTCCGCAACCCTGAGGGTGAACCGAATTCGAAAGTTAAACTAGTTGTCAGTATATTTGAGGGCAATGACTTTCCAATAACGATTGCCATAGATGTTCATGACAACCGGGACCGAAATACTGCCATCTTCCATACTCCGGGTTGCTATTAAGAATTTCTTGTAAGAAAAACCCAACAGCAGTCCGACCCAGGAATCAACCCGAGACCTCTTGATCTGCAGTTGCTTACGCTAACAACTACACCAACGAGGCAGTGAGAATAACGTGCAATACAATACAATGCAGTTTTTGAGAAGTACATTTACATTGGCACAGAATAAATAGATGAAAATGTCATACAAACATGAGTCTTAGGAATCAAGTGTAAGTGTGTACATATCACGTGCACAGACTCGTTCGGTCTTTGTACCAACAGATTATGTTTAGACTAGCCACGTGATGAAAATATTATTTCTAGATTTATTGAAAATTCTTCTTCAGTTCAATGGAAAATATACAACATAGTTTTAAAAGAATCTGACAAACAGGTTTGCTATTACTAAAATACCTAAGTCTCTATTTTATGTAGCAAAGGTCAATTCAACATCATGCCCAAAAATAATATACATTGACATTTATAATATTATAATAGTCTAAAAAAGTAGCCTAAGTTGCTCCTTACTTCGTTGGCTATCAGCCAGTGAATCACCCGTCAAAATCGTTCCAGCCGCTCCAGGGATATTAGTCGGAACTCACAAACAGGCAGACAAACATTTTATGAATTACTTTTTTGATTTAAGTACACTATATACTTTCTTGAGCATTTAGTGTTTGAATTTTAAATTACAAACAGACACATCATTTTTATTTATATGTATAGATGGAGAAATTATTTATTAGATGTTTAAGCAAGTTCTTATAACATATGGTTTATTTGCAGTTTCCAATCTACATTCGAGCTACCAGTAATAGCTGTCTCACTTGCGTTTTCTTTCTTTGTCTCGACTGGCTTCTGGAAGTAATGTGTACCTAATTTAAATGCTCATGGTTCGCACCAGTTCGCACATACCATTTATTATACCCAAAGATAATTCATACTGATGGGACTGCCTGGGTGTCGCAGTGGTAGCATATGCTACTGCTGTGTTTGAGATTTTGGATACGATTCCCGGGTCGAATCAAATGTTTGTAAGATCTACAAATATTAGATTCGTAGTTTTGGTGTTTTCATGAATATGTAGGTATTTACAAAAAAGAAGTATTTGTCTCTTATCTTTTCTTAAAAAAAGTTCTATCAGTCAATGCAGTTATCACAATACAATCTCTGCTTAGTTTAAATGTAGATGGCGTTGTGTGTGAAATGTCCGACAAATACTTATACTGCATTTATATTAACTATCAGAGAGGAAATTCGTAAAAAAGGAATCGATATTTCATAACGTCCACTTTCAGTTCCCAGATAAAATGTCCAACAAAATAAATCAATTTTAAACCGAACTACATATAACCCCAATTACCAACCAATTAGGGAATTTGTCCGTCGCTTTACATGTTCTTTTCCATTCAGCACTCTCATATTTATAACCTAATAGCTGTTACGAAAATTCAGTACTTAAATACGAGTTCCATTTTCTACTCACTAAATATGCAAATGAAACCAGTAGAATATTGTCGTTACTTTAAAAATATTCAACTTTTAGACCACACATGTACAGTAGAAATGTGGATGATATTAATGTACCTAAGTATATTTTATTTCACTCTTTTAACTGTTAAAGAGTCAAGCAAACTAACAAATGTATGGGAATGATGAATGATGTTAAAATAAAATACCATTATGATATGACTATTGTGGTAGCGTATGCGACTGTTGTATGATCTGCAAATATTTGTTTCGAAGTTTGGATGGTATTTTTAAAAGACGGCAACAGTCTTGTGGCTCTTTGGTTATGGCCACTTCCTTGACTTGTCTACTCGTTCCTTCTTTGTTACATGAAAATACAAACAAATATCAGTTTCCATAGCTTCATTACAGTCATCATCATCTCTGCCAAAAGACGTCCACTATTAGACATAGTTGACATAGACTTTCCACAAATTTATCCACAACAACCGGTCTTGTGCTGCCTGCATCCAACGGCTTTCGTACTACTGGACCACCTCGAGGAAGCGGTCCTACTAACGCGGTCGCCACTTTATGACCCCATCGGCCATCGTTTTTCCCGAAACCCCTGCATACATAATTTTAATGATAATCGTTGGAACCATTTCCAATCTTCCGATTATATATAATCCAGTTTAAAGGTATTAGATAAATATTCTTGTGAGGTATCACTGAGTTTGAGGCGGTCCATGTGTTGTGTTGATTAGAACCAACAATCAACAGTTAAAACATACTCTAGAGATGACTCTATACTCTAATACAACACAAAAAGTAAAATTATATTATCGAACTAGCTGAACCCCGCGGTGTTACCCGCGGTTATTGTTGTACCGCGAGTAACGCCGCAGGATAAAGTAAGTGTCCAACAAAAGTAGCCAGTTACTCCTTGGATAATCCGCTACCCGCCAGTGAAAGTCCTGTCAAAATCGGTCCAGCCGTTCCAAAGATTACCCGGAACAAACAGATAGGCAGACAGGCAATTTTTTTTTGGTATATGTGCCGAGTATACATACAAATGCATTTACTAAAAACCAGTTATTTTAATATTACAAACAGACACTCCAATTTTATTTATTTGTATAGATGTATAGATTACTGCCGGGAAGTAGATATATTATATTTCAAAATTTTGTCTATAAGATGACGTGAAGTAGTATGTTCGTCAACTAAGCCACATACACAACAGTAAACTGATATCTATATTTGCGATCGCATGTTGTTGACAACTGTGGTATTTCAAAACTCATTCAGTTTTGCGGGAACATTTATGGCAAATGGATTGTAAAAAGTTTTAATGGAAGTCTTCCACACCGTTTAGTGCCCGTGCCAAAAGTACGCGCCATGGGAAACAAGATGAAATAACAAAATGAATTGAGAAATAGATTTCATTTAGATGGGAAACAAAAGCTTAAAGCCCTGTTGCACCTGTTACAGATAATATCATCTGAAAATAAAAGCTTATCTCACAGATAATTTGAAGTATTTTCCATATGAATTATGTGAAATTATTTGTTAGATATTTTTTTTTATGAAATAAGCGCGACAAACGAGCAGTCATATAGCCTGATGGTAAGCGACTACCGCCGCCCATGGACACCCGCAACATCAGAGGCGCCACAAGTGCGTTGCCAGCCTTTAGGGGATGTGGAGGGGAATGGGGGGAGGGATTGGGTATCCTCACTCACTCGGTGAAATATAGCGCAAACGCTATTTCACACCGGTTTTCTACGAGGCCGTGGTATCACTCCGGTTGAGCCGGCCCATTCATTGCGAAGCGTGGCTCTCCCACGGCAATTATCCAAAACCATTGAAACAGGGCGTAAATATTGTAATTTTAACAAAAACAACAATATATTTATTTGCATTAAACATGATATGCAAAGGTGTTATTTTCAGACGACATACAAGTTTAACTAATGTCTACTAGCATGCAAAATTTGTACATAGTTTATCAAAATGCCTCAATACTATAATATCTATTATCGAGTCAAAAAAAAAACTTTAATCGAATAAAGACGTTCTCATTTTTGGACACTTTATGTATTTCAAGCTGTCTCTTTTTTAGGAAAATGCTTACATATATTTTGGCTTTAAACAATATAATAAGTATATTATATAGTTTTCTTTTGATTTCAATAAATTTGGTTTCAAATGTATATATTAGACTGCCTCGTTGGTCTAGGGGTTGGCGTGTGCCACGCTGGCGGCATGCCCCGCATGGGCGTCGCAGCGCCGGGCCCTCACTGCAGTCATCGGAGGAGATCTCTCGCTACCGGCCGTCATCCGCTCCATGGCCGGTAGCGACAGCAGTTTTACCGCGGTCGCAGCCTTCTGCGAAGACGTAATTTCGCAGAAGGAGGCGGCGGAGAAGGCCCGGGAGGACGATATCCACTCGGACCCGATCCGCCGCCGGCGAACTGGGCGGCGGAGGCGCGCATACCAGCGCCTCATGCCGCCCTGAGTGTGGCCGCGGATGGTGGGGACGGGTTTTCCCCTCCATCCGCTTTAGTGGTCACCCGCGAGGGGGCGACGTTACGCGTGTGCCGTACGTCGCCCAAATTGAGAGTCTACCAGCAGACGGTGCCCGCTTCTGTGCGGGCAAGCGCTGGGAGGGGTCCGGATGTGTTAATAACAGCAGTTCCCGGATCCTTCCCGTCTCAGGCGCAGAGTGGCACACCGTGTGGTTTTAGTCGGTTCGATTCCGACACACCGCCCCGCCGCAAACCCCGGCGGGGTGACGGCACGAGGGGGTTTCCACACGTTAAAAAAAAAAAAAAAAAAAAAAAAAAGGGGTTGGCGTGTGCTACTGCTGATCATGAGGTCTTGGGTTCGATTCCCGGGTCGAAACAAAAGTTTGTACGATCTACAAATATTTGTTTTGGCGTTTGGGTGTTTTCTATGTATAATATGTATGTATTTACAAAAAAAAAGTATATATGTATTCATATCAGTTGTCTAGTACCCATAACACAAGCTCTGCTTAGCTTGGGACTAGATCGCGTTGTGTGTTAGATGTCTGAAATATTTATTTATTTATTTATTTATTGAAAAGATTTTCGAAAGAGTTTATACTGTTATGTAATATCGTTCATTTAAACGTTTATTCAGATCAGCCCTGCCTGCTAAAACTATTTTTAGCACCACCACTATTCTATAACAACTATAATATCCATGAAGGTATGGTACAGAGTGTTCTCTTTACGTACTAATATATATAAGTATAGCACAAAACACTGGCCAACCCATGCCATATGTATCCACAACTAACGTAATTCACGAAACCCTCTCCATCGATCACCAGCGACAAGTTGATGGACGAGCCCAAACACACTCCCAGATTGATACTTTTCTAACCATTGACGTAATGTTTAGCACACACCTTTGTATCATTTAAGCCTAAAGCCGGACAGACACGTACACATTTTGTACACGTATGTAAATTATAGTTTATTTTAGATAATGTGTTTATTTCTGTTTTTTCCTTGAATGATGTTAGTTTTCATGATAAGTTGTCTACAAAACTGAACACAGTTTGTTTCTTTCAATAGTACATAATAAAGAAACATGTCTGGCTTTTTGACTATTTTATTGAAATTAATAATTAATACCTATTAATGTCGATGTTCTTGACCTCATCCCACAAGAATATAACTTGTGGAATAAGGTTTGCTAAGTTGAACTAACTTTTAGATCAAAAAATATTTTTATTATAAAGTGTTTATATGCCAGATAGTAATGTAAGCGTAATACCTAACGGAAATAATGAAGAAACATAAAAAGTAAATAAACTGTTTGGAGAGTTTATTTAATGAATATAAAACTTCTAGTGGCGTTAATTATTTTATTGAGAAGAGAGAAGGAGGTTCTATATATACATTTATTTAAAGGTTACAAAGAGGTATGGATGGATCAGCAATTAAAATTAAAGCACTGCAGCTGCTAAAAAAATGAATGGACTCCAACATGAGAAGTCCTCTTCATCATATTAATTGAAAGACATTCTAGAATAAAACTCTAGATTAGACTCTAGATATAATATTCTAGAATAAAACTCTAGAATAATCTAATTATAAGTCCACTGAACGATATTTGGAGATGTTAAATGGAATAACATTTTCATTTATTGCGATTTTCATTTATAAACCAACTTGTTTAATATCGTATATATTAGTAATATTTTAACTCACAGTTTTCCTACTAACATTAATATAGAAACGTGCGCATAAATAAAACTTTTACGCCCATTTGCTCCAAGTTTGGGGTTTCACAAAAGGAGCTCAATTTATCAAAAGAAATTCATATTATGGCAACCCCTCGCAGTTATTCCTATGCCTCTGACAGTAAATGAAAGGGTGTGTGATAGCTCAATATCAGATAAAAGTACTTAATTACACTTTCAGCGTGAAA
Source organism: Spilosoma lubricipeda (assembly GCA_905220595.1). Lineage (NCBI taxonomy): Eukaryota > Metazoa > Arthropoda > Insecta > Lepidoptera > Erebidae > Spilosoma > Spilosoma lubricipeda. The sequence goes on from HG992278.1 coordinate 650,209, forward strand.
TATGATATTCGATGGTTTGTTATTTTCAAACCTGTTCAACAAATAAAAAGGAATTTCAAATATTAGGTTAACTAAATCGTGGGAGTACCATGTTTTGGCACGTAATTATGAGATAATTGCTTAACTAATACATGTATATCAATATGAATGCATACAATTGTAAGCATAAATACACACACATAGACACACACTTGTGAATGTGTGTGTATAATTATATATTTATTTTAATTCATAGCTTTAAGACACATAAACTAGAACCTATTTATTGTATCTGTAGTTAATATTAAAGTGGCCTAAAAGAGATCGCTTTAGCAATAAGGCCATCCATTGTACGATGTATCTTTTTGTAACATTCAAATTTAATCATTTTTTTTGTAATCTAATACAATATATTGTATTTTACTATCAAATCGCTCAAAATCACTCTTATTAAACACTACAGATACAAACAAACTCAGGTCATAAATTTAATAAAAACATAATAGAGTTCGAATGAATTTATCTTTACTTGTACAAGCATTAGCAAGGGAATTAACGGCAGTACTGGGTTTCAATCTCAAGTTAATAATTGAGGACTTTAAAAGGTTTAACCTAGGCGCCCTTATCTGACATGGAAACAAATATTTTGTTAATTTACAAAGACTTTGACATCTCTAAAAAATAAGTTTTAGCGATTCTGTAAATTTCAAAGTTTATTTGCAACTAGCCGACCCTCGTTTGCGTCTCCTATTGCCCGTAGCGTGATAGTTTTACCCCGTTTTTGTAGCATTTTTCATTGTTGCTCCGCTCCTATAGGTCTTAGCGTGATGATATATACCCTATAGCCTTCCTCGATAAATATACGATATCTCTACGCAACTGCAGAGGCTCAAGGGACTCGGTGGCTTCGGGACTGTTGACAATGCGCATTGCTCGCCGCTGCAACCGGTCGAGAGCGTCAAACAGGTACTGTGCGGCACCATCGCAAAGATGAGAACAGTACTCCACGCATATCATTGACTAGCAGACCCACGCAACCTCGTTTGCGTCTTCTATTGCCCGTCGCGTGATAATTTTCCCCAGTTTTTGAAACATTTTTCATTGGTGCTCCTCTCCTATTGGTCTTAGCGTGATGATATATAGCCTATAGCCTTCCTCGATAAATGGGCTATCTAACACTGAAATAATTTTTCAAATCGGACCAGTAGTTCCTGAGATTAGCGTGTTCAAACAAACAAACAAACTCTTTAGCTTTATATATTAGTATAGATCACACTAATATATAAAGGCGAAAGTTTGTGAGTGTGTATGTTTGTTACTTCTTCACGCAAAAACTACTGAACGGATTTGGATGAAACTTTACAGTAATATAGCTTATACATCAGAATAACACATAGGCTACTTTATATACTTATATATTTACTACTTTTTGTATATATTTATGTTCAAGCGCCTGCCAAATTGTTGATGGCAACGTTTGGTACGATTAATTGTTGCTGTGCCGTCGCCGAAAATGGTATATATATGGTATATAGACGTAGAGCGCGGAGGGCAGGCGTAGCGTCAATGTTAATTTCAGAGGCACCGTATGAAACGTGTCCGTGGACAAAAGCTGGGCGGTTCCATATTCACCGCTTTTGTTGCTCGGTCCAGGCTATCAAATATATATGTAAATACATAAATAAGGGCAATGGCCAGGCTATTTTCATCGTGAGGCAGCACAGTAACGTTATGATCAACACAATGAATGAGGTGCAGATGTTTCGGGTGGGCCGATATGTGGGTACAAATGAAGTGGCATGGAGAATACTTGGTTTACCGTTGCATCAAAGGTACCCAACAGTGACCCATCTGGCTGTGCACCTCCCAAACGGCAAACACGTGTATTTTACGAAGTAAATCTGCGAGACCGAGTTGAACACCGCCTATTACCACCCTCAACGCATTTTTCCACCTGTGCCTAGCAGACGAGTTTGCCCGGACGCTGTTGTACATAGAAGTACCAAGGTATCACACGTGGAATGCGTCGCGGAAAGAATGGAAAGGACGCGTGCAAGGCGCACCCGTTGACGGATGGCCAGGTGTGAAGGCCTCAGATGCTCTGGGCAGAGTGTATACCGTACACATAACACAATTTTAATGTTATTGTGTACGGTTGCTGCTCACTAAACTCCGAGGCCCCACCAGTTTTCAGGTTCTAAAAACCGTCAATGGGCAAGAAAAGGCAGCTTTCCGAGAAGCGTGTGAGGCGATGGGATTGCTGGAAGACGATGGCCACTAGGACGCAACGATGGAGGACGCTATATTGTGCCCGTCAGCGACTACTGAGAGATCTCTTTGCGATTATGGTAAGAATATGTAAACTTTCCAACCCCCGCCAGTTATGGGTCAAGTATAAAAATGCTTTATCAGAAGATATTGCTTGATATTGATATCAAGGAACTGCACAACCGAACGATGACTTAGTTTCTAACGAAGCACTGAAACTTATGAAGAACAACATTTTTACGATAGTCGGGAAACTGTTATCCGATTTAAATTTGCCTACTCCACAAAGAACGGTAGAGTTTTTTTTCTGATTTAGTCAGAGAGCTGGGTTATGATACTGTTACCTTGAGGGCTAAAGTCACCCAAATAGAGCCTCTGTTACTACCAGAACAAAGGGAAATTTTCAATATCATAAGAAACCGCATAGCAAGCAAGGGTGTCTTTTTTTTCTAGAACGCACCAGGGGGCACCGGCAAAACATTCTTACTGAACTTGCTGCTAGCACAGTTGCGCAAAGACAAAGTAGTTGCGCTGGCTGTTGCGTCCTCCGAATTAGCCGCAACCTTGCTGAGTGGTGGCAAAACTGCACATTCAGTGTTCGAACTCCCGCTAAACCTTGCAACTGAACAAGCGTCCATTTGAAACATCAGCAAAAGCAGTAGTCGCAGTGCTCTAATGCAATGGTGCAAACTGATTGTGTGAGACGAATGCATGATGTCACACAAGCGAGCGATTGAAACATTGGATCGCAGCTTGCAAGATATTCGGGGCAATCGAATATTGTTGGGTGGAGTAGTCATCTTGCTTGCAGGAGATTTCCGGCAGACGCTGCCAGTTATCGAGCGGGGTACTGCGGCAGACGAGATGAACGCGTGCCTCAAGGCTTCACCGTTGTGAAGTAAGGTTGAGCGGTTAGCGGAGCTCTTCAATGATCAGGAGTCTGGACTATTCGCACAAACACTTCTCGAGGTCAGCGTAGGTCGCGTGGACGCTATCAGCCAAATAACTTTTGATAGCCGATATAGCAATGTTGTAAGTTTGGAAGATGACCTTATCAATAAGTTATTTCCGAACTTAGAACAAAACTTGGCTTACGTGGAGTGATTGTGCGAAAAAAATATCATGGCGCCTACAAGCGTGTTGGTGGTAAAAATAAAGAAAAAATATTGAAGCAAGTTCCAGATGACGTGGGGACTTATATGTCAATAGACACCGTCATGACAACTGACGACGTTTCTACGTACCCTGTAGAGTTTTTAAATTTCCTCGAACTCCCTCTCACAAATTAGAGCTCACACTTGGTGTGCCTGTCATACTGATGCGTAACCTGGACGCGCCCAGATTGTGTAACGGCACCAGGTTACGCGTCACAGAGCTGAGACGGTATATTTTACAAGCCAGTACATTGTACAAGGTAGTGGAGCCACGCTGATTTCAGCACGAACGGGCCGGCTCGACCGGGGCGGTATTACCCTCGCACAGAAAATCAACGTAAAATGACAGCGATCATGCTGTCGTGTTTTCTTGGTGAGTGCGAGACCGGCGGCCCAATGATGCAGAAGCATCACTAGCCCGCCATGGTGCGGGTCGCCATGCTGCATTGTTGCATTGTCTGCATTCGCAGTATGGTGACCACCACACTTGGAGTCTGCTTATGCTTTCCATTACGGAGAGTAGAGTCATTTTAGCAGAGCCAAACATAAAAAACCACCATCCTCACCGGAGAGGCATCAGGAGAGACGGTATTGATATCTACGATCCCCATAATAGCCACCAAATTCCAATACAAGCGCTTGCAATTTCCTCTAAAGATGGCTTTCTTGATTACAATAAATAAAAGTAACTAAGAGAGTCCGCAATGAGTATGGTGACCACCACTCTTGGATTATGTTTATGCTTTCCATCAGACAGCGTAGAGTCATTTAGGCACGCTAGGCATAAAAAAAATTGCCAACCGTAAATTGCGATTTTTCTCTCTAACAATGTGAATATTTTACTCAACGGTTCAATAACAGTGATAAACCGTAGAGTCTAAAACTTCCTACTAATATTCTAAATACGAAAGTTTGTTACTCCTTCACCCAAATCTACTGAATGGATTTGGAAGAAACTTTACAGTAATATAGCTTATACATGAGAATAATACATAGGCTACTATTTGCCGCAACCACCGTTACATACGCGGGCGGAGCCGCGGGCAACAGCTAGTATGCTAATATATAAAGGCGAAAGTTAGTGAGTGTATATGTTTGTTACTTCTTCACGCAAGAACTGCTGGACGCATTTGGATGAAACTTTACAGTAGTATAACTTATACATCAGAATAACACATAGGCTACTATTTGCCGCGATAACTGACATATACGTGGATGGAGCCGCGGGCAATAGCATGTACGTAAATGTATATACAAATATAAATTCCGCTCCTAGGTTTCCGCTATTAGGACTCGAATTACATTTGTACCACACACCCTACGTGTTAAATTTGAATAGGTACATGAAAAGGCACACCGAGAATAAGTTTTCAAAGAAATAAGGGAGCGTGAAATAATTATGAGTTTTGTAAGTAGAAGACGAGGTATGATTACATTAAAACTTTGTAACGTTTGTATCTTGTAGCAACAGTATCTGAGAAAAATATAAATATTTTCGCAAATTTATTCTCAATTTCAAAAATATGTTTAACGCAAGAGTTTTCGAGACATGTTCGATTTATTTGTAAGCCGTTCCCCTAGCTTCACCAGCTTTTATGGCCATTGTATGCTTCTTAACATCGCAGTATGACGTGTAATAATATATTTTGATGTTTTCACAATAAGTATCGTCTACAATACGAAAAGAACAAAGTCGATCTAACTGACAGTATCTGAAGCATTTAAATAAATAAGCAAACAAAAAGAATCATTCAGCTTATTGTATAAGTGAAAAAAAAGCGGCAAAGTGCGAGTCAAACTCGCCCATGAAGGGTTCCGTAGCAGCAAGTAACATTGTATATATATTTTTTTTTATATTTGTGTTGATTGAATGAAAGGTAAATTACGGTTAACGATTAATGACGTATTAAAAAACTACTTATTAGATCTCGTTTTAACAATTTTTCGGTGGAAGTTTACATGGTAAATAGTATACATCATATATTTTTTTTAGTTTTATCATTGTCTTATTTTAGAAGTTAAAGAGGGGGAGGGGACACATTTTACCACTTTGGATGTTCTCTCGCTCAAACTATTCAATTAAAAAAAATTATATTGAAAATCTCAATATCATTTTTGAAGACCTATCCATAGATGACATACACATGTGTGTTTGATGAAAAAAAAATGTTTGAGTTTCAGTTCTAAGTATAGGGACATCCAAAATGTATTGTTTTTTTTTCTATTTCTTAATGCGGTTCACCGAATACATCTATTTACCAAGTCTCAACAGTATAGTTCTTATAGTTTCGAAAAAAAAGTGGCTGTGACATACGGACGGACAGACAGACATAACGAATCCATTATGGTTCTCTTTTTCGCCTTTGGCACGGAACCCTAAAAAAGAGTCTCGGACTCGATGAGACTTATTTCTGTAGCTAAGACGGCCTACCATGACTGTGTTAATCACATCAACGAATGTAGTTGACACTGTGCTGTACTGAGTTACAACCGTAACAGCACACCATTTAGTCCTAGTTGTTGTGAGCGTGATATATCTTATAGAGGTCACGTTAAGCAGTTGTTCCCGGTTATTATCATATGATAGCGTAGTCGTGAAGCTTAGTTGGAGGCCTCTAGACGGCTAAAAAACATTCAACGGCAAGATGACCTAGCCACAACGTTGTCTTGCCAGTGTCCAACCCGCACTCGGCCATATGGGTTGTGGATTGATATTGATTGAATATAGCATAAACCATACACAACTAAAAAAAAAGCGGCAATATAGTGTAGGTAAGGTGTTTTAATATTGAAAATAATTATATTCGACATAGGTAATTAGATAGATAAATCGATAGGTTATTAGATAGTAATAATTGTATGCATGTAATTCTCAACCTAAAATACACGATATTGAATTTATGGTTATTTCTATAAAATCTCGACCCATTATGATATTACATGCGCATATGTTTCTAGTAATTACAGCAGCGGCTTTGAGTTCATTATCAGTAATTGTTGTAATAGACTTAGTTATCGTTAATGTCCAATGTTTCTGATCTAACTATAGGTTATTAATACATTAGAAATACAGATTTATGAACATAATACCGATTGGGTTTGATGAATAAGCTTGTGAGCAGCAACAGTATCATAATATAATTTTTATTTTATTTTTGTATTGATTGAATGAAAGGTAAATTGCGGTTTACGATTTAAGATGCATTAAAAAAACTACTTACTAGATTTTGTTCAAACCAATTTTCGGTGGATGTTTACATGGTAATACACATCATATATTTTTTTTAGTTTTATTTTTCTCTTATTTTAGAAGTGTCTCTCGCGCAAACTATTCAGTGATGATAGTAGAAACTTTAATATTATTTTTGAAGACCTATCCATAGATACCTATCCCACACTTACGTTAGATAAAAAAAAAATTTTGAGTTTCAGTACTAAGTATGGGAAACCCCCAAAATTTATTGTTATTTTTTCTATGTTTGTGTAAAAATCTTAATGCCGCTCACAAAGACATCTACTTACCAAGTTTCAACATTATAGTTTCGGAATAAGTGGCTGTGACATTCAGACGGACGGATAGACATGCATGACGAATAAGGGTTCTATTTTTTGTCATTTGTCTACGGAACCCTAAAAAATCTATCAAATTTGGTCTTAAAAAAAAGGTAAACCTACATTAGGTTTACCCGGAAGCCCAATGATGCAGAAGCATCACTAGCCCGCCACGGTGTGGGTCATCATGCTGCATTGTCCGCATTCGCAGTATGGTGACCACCACTCTTGGATTCCGCTTATGCTTTCCATCAGGCAGAGTCATTTTAGCAGGGCCAAACATAAAAAAAAAACCTTATTTTCAAAGACCAAAAAGTTAACACCACATTGACTTTACTTAGTTTTTCTGTGTTTATAACAAAACTAAATAATAAAAGTTCATGATTTTTAGAAACCTATGTACATAACCTAAATTAAAAAGAACAGTAACAATATTTACATACAAGCGTCAAAAAACTCCACATCTTCGCCTACTGGTAGCGTTCCCAAAAGACTGGTAGCATTACCACGTTGAATGGTAATGCTGATTCTCTGTTCTAGAAAAAGGCCAGCGTTCTGGTCGCGAGAAGCGTCATACAGTTGCGTCAGGTTTTTTAAATTTAAGATCCTCTTTTGAATGTTTGAATCCAATAGTGGTGTTTACCAAACTCATTGCGAATGCAGACAATGCTACAATGCAGCATGGTGATTCATACTATGGCGGCCTAGTAAAGCTTCTGCGTCATTGGGCCTCTGGTTTCGCACTCACCAACGAAACACGACAGCATGAACGCTGTCATTTTACGTCGACCTGCTGTGCGAGGGTAGTACCGCTCCGGACGAAACGGCCCGTTCGTGCTGAAATGAGCGTGGTTCTACTACCTGGAAAATCTTTGCATCAAATGCGTAAAGCAATCGCTTGCGCTAATTTACGCATTCACTCCAAACTAACATTTTCTCGCATCTTTTCTTCACATTTTATCTAACTTTCTTATAAAATACTTTCTCATCTAATACGTTAATATTCACGGCTATAGACTAGCCCCCAGAACTAAGTGGGATTAAATTATTTTTCAAAGTGTTAAATACACATCCGCCTGTTCTGCTTTATGCTTATTGAAAATATTAGGTTTTTTCACCAGTAATAAAATCTAAGCTAAATAAGAAAACGAAACTCATAAATTCCTATCCAGTCCCAGCCTCTGATCATAGAAGAAGTAAGTTTTTTTATCGCTTGCATAAAAAAGATAAGTTTTATGACTGGATAAAATGAGGATGGCTGAATATCCCGATAGCAAGTAAAGGAATTTTTGTATATATTTTAATAAATATACCCTAAAATTGGAAACCGATTTTAGTGCTTAACTATACGTGACCGGCCGCAGCGTTCACCCCGACTCGTTGAGCACCGTTACTGTGAAATATATGACAAACAATATATTTTGACGGATAGTGTCATTATTGACGGTACCTGTCCTCTAATCGTTCTATTTATGTGATCTGCGCAAATTAAATCACTTTGTTGGCATGTACCAATGAAATTATGAAATGTAATGTATTTTTATTATATACGTATTAACGGAGAACCAAAATGATATTAATACAAATATTCTTAAGATATGCTCTAAATGTCTCTCAGGACCAATATGCCATTTAATTAATCTCTCCTTCTTTGAAAGTTTCTGACCTTTACACACTAAAATATTCAATATTGAAACAACTCTATAAAAAGGGTGACAAAACGGCAATGAGTAACTATTGTCCAGTAACTCTAATTCCAATAATGTCTAAAATATTTTAAAAGTATATGTATAGCATCTTGTATGGATTTCTTGAAAATCACTATATTTTAAGATTAGAACAATTCGGATTGAGAAAACTCTTTAACGACACTAGCATGATTTTCATTAGTGAAATTAATAACGTAATCGTAAATAGATGTCGTTAAATATTACGCATAATGACTAAACATTAGACATAGTGGACACTAGGACATAGTGGTAAACATTAGACAACCACTTTTCTAGGCCTAAGTTTTGATAAACATTGTAATTGAAAACAACATATTAATAAAATATGTTCAAAACTAGACACTATACCAGATGCTGTCCTATGGGCACGGTTACGTCTCCTCGGTTCTGCGTTACGGAATTGTCATATGAGGAAATTCTGTAGATTTAATGAGAGCATTCAGACCCAAAAAAATGTGTAAGGGCTATGAGTGACGCAGACTACACTGACGGCTGCAAACCATTATTTAAGAAATATAAAATATTACCACACCCATGCCTTTATATTCAGAAATTTTGTATGTTTGTATTTAAAAATTCACCACTGTTTAAAAAAAAATTAACAGTCACCAAAATAAATAGTACGTCTGCCAATAAATTACTGATTCCCAAACAACGCACTGCTATGTACAACAATAAATGTTTCTGGTATGTAGTATGGCGATACGAATCTTAAATAAGTTACCAAATTGCCTCAAATGTCTTAACTTAAACTAGTTTAAACGTAAATTATTCAACTTACGTTTTAGCAAATGCTACTATACTACTAACGAATTTCTAAGTGATAAGGATGTATTATTTAATACTACTGTCTAGACCTTAAATAAATATAATTATAAGGCTATTGTCTAGACCTAAACTTACTTCATACGATTCAAAATTTGTACACCACAAATGGTAGAATTTAAGGAATGTATTATAATGCCATAAAATATTTTACTCTATATTCTAATACATAAATCTTTCGTTCTTTCAATTATCGGAGGATTGTATCCAACTGATTTCCAACTTGTTATTTGTGTGCGAGTTTAACGTCACGTATATAAGAACTATTGAAATAGTTGTATTAATAATCATTTTAAACCTAATATATTGAGCAAGGCTTCTTTAAACAAAGAGTTTAAATGGTATTTACAAAAATTTAAGCAACATCTTTGTTTTTACTAAGTCTTTTCACCCAAACTCAGTGTTTTTTTTTTCTTAAAGACAACTCCTGTATTAGGAATATACATCCTGTGTCGCGGAGGACTTTACAAACATATAGAAAACGGATACAAAGAACACCCAGTCTCAGAACAACAATTTGTGGATCACACAAAGTGTTGTCACATGTAGGATTTGATCCCACAACATTTGGCGCAGTAAAATGGCATGATGATAACTTAAACCACTAAACCAACTATGCCGTCTAATTTAATGAATTCTTAAAATTGTTTAAATTCTGGAGTATCGCTATTTACTCATAATTACAATATATTTGAATGAGTGAAGACTTCCTCACTCATCAGTTTATTCATAAGTTCTATGTGATTTCACTGGCAAAAGATACGATACGGCAGCGTTAATTCACAAAAGTATATTCTGTATGGCACCTGTAATTTTTAATAAGGTATCTGCTGACATAAGAAGTCTAGATTTAATCTTGTTTAAAAAAAGACTACGCGAATTTCTAATAGATAAATGTTATTATGATGTAAGAGACTTCTTGGGTGGTAAATAATAATAGTTGATTATTAACTTATAGATTTGACATTATTATATCTTATTTTTTTTTTTTTCATATTATGTAAATTATTTGTAAATAAACTTTTAAATTTTAATAGATATTGACATTCAATGTATTTATATTTCGTTCAAATGTTACATTATATTGTTTTTGATAGAAAACATTATTGTTTATTGCATGCTTCGTATATAATTTTAAATTATTGTAGGCCTATATGGCAGAACATAGCGGATCATTAAAACTTGTTTAAACATCCTTATATATATCTATGATTCACAATAAAGAATATTGGTTGATTGATCATGAACGATAAAATTAATTGTTATTTAGAATCATGTATTAAAATTTGATATGTTGGTACTCCGGTATTAATTGTTTATATACTTTAGCCTAATGACATCAAATTCCTCTTTTACACGTTTTTAATTTTCTTTGGCTTTGACTTTTAATTTTTTTTTGTTTTAATTCCAACTGACATGATGGTACTTTGGTACTTATCTAACAATATGTTTGTATTCCCCATTCATTAAATACGCACTTGTCATTGTGTGAGCACCTTGTCGACTATAATTCTCAGCGTCATTCAGCGTCATTCAGCGTGGCTCAAGGTAGTAGAGCCACGCTGATTTCAGCACGAACGGGCCGGCTCGACCGGGGCGGTACTACCCTCGCACAGAAAATCAACGTAAAACGACAGCGATCATGCTGTCGTGTTTCGTTGGTGAGTGCGAGACCGGAGGCCCAATGATGCGAAAGCATCACTAGCCCGCCATGGTGTGGGTCACCATGCTGCATTGTTGCATTGTCTGCGTTCGCAGTATGGTGACCATCACTCTTGGATTCTGGTTATGCTTTCCATCAGGCAGAGTAGAGTCATTATGGCAGGGTCAAACATAAAAAAAAAAAAAAAAAAAAAATATATGTATCTATCTATACAAACAAATTAAATTACTCCAATTTAATTAAACAGAGGCAAGAGTAAGTGACTACTGTTCATTGACAGGAATATGCAGAGTTGTAATCTATACAAATAAATAAAATTGGAGTGTCTGTTTGTAATATTAAAATAACCGATTTTTACTTAATGCATATGTATATATACGCGATACATATACCAATAATGTATTTTTTAACAATTTTTGTCTGTCTGTTTGTCTGTTTGTCCCTAGTAGTTTCCGGAACGGCCGCACTGATTTTGATGAGACTTTCACTGATAGGTAGCTGATGATATAGGGAGTAAATTAGGCTACTTTTTTTAAAATAGCTTCGCCCCACGGCGTCACCCATGGTAGGAAAATAACCGCGGGTAACACCGCGGGACTCAGCAAGGTATTAATAATTTCCTTGTGTATTGACCTGATGATATGCTCTACGGCCTGAATATGTCGGCTCAACTATGGTTGAATAGGTCGATGGCTGATCCATGTGTCTTACTTTATTTTACATTTGTGACATTTTATTGATTATTTATATTTGGACAACTTACATCTTTTTAAATTTGCCTGTGATTGAAAGAGGTATTTGGATTTTATTTTCCAAAAGTGGTCCTTACAATATAACAATTTAAAAATCTTGCAGTTTTGGCTGAGCCCCGCGGTATTAACCGCAGTACAACAACAACTGCGGTAAACGCCACGGGACAAAGCTAGTCTAAAAAAAGTAGGCTAAGTTACTGCCTGAATCATCAGCTACTTGCCAGTAAAAGCCCCGACAAAATCGGTTCAGAGATTACCCAGAACAAACAGACAGACAAAATTAAATTTAAAGACTTTAAAAGTTCTTTCTCTGGCCCATTTGGAAGTTACTTCATCACAGAATAACTGTATGACCAGGATTATATATCCGCTCTAAATCAGGATGTTCACAAACCGCTTTGCCTGATGAAAGTGCCTGATCGCCTTCTCAATGAACGGGCTGAACTATCTAATCAATCGCATACCTCACGTTTCCTTTATTCATAGAGTGTAAATATAATATTTATGTATATGTCAATCTGTATTTGTATATATTTACATATGTATGTTTGTGTACGTTAATCGATGTAGGAATTTTAGTAGTAATGTGTTTGAATATGTTATAAATTTTGTACATTTTAACTGTAGAAAGGTAACAGCTATCCATCTACCTTATAAGATTTCTACACCACCCGAAGGTTAACTGAAAGAGAATGCCCAGGGCATTAAGTCCGCCGATGTACATATTTAGTGCATAAAGTTAATAAATATATAAAGTAAATGCCAGCATATCAGTCAATCAGGGTCAACCCTGATTAAAATCACTGATATCCTAAATAAGGTTGCTTAAGCCTAACATCCAAAACCAGTGACCCTGCACGAAATGTCCAATGACCGTGGGACAACGTCATGAGACATGTGAAGATAGCTGCAGATGCTTCTGAATCCACCAGATTCTAAATTATTGCTTTTATTTGGCTCTAAAATCTGAGCTACTATTAATAAACTAGATGTTTAATGGTAATGAAAAAGTATTAATTTCTACTGATACCTTCACTCATTTGGTAAAAGCAAATATAAAATTGTTTCTTTTATGGCAGTTTTACTCCGGTCAACCAAGTCCACAAGTGCGGATGTGATTTTCTCATGGCTGTATTTTTTTTTTTCATGTGTAACGATCATTTGCACCATAATTACGACACAAATTACTTATTTTCGATTACTTCATTCCTTACAATTAAATCTTGTTTTGCCAAAACTTGTTCAAGCAAACTCCTAGTAGGAGTAATAACTTGATTGAATAAGTAATAACTTCTTGTATACAGAATAAGGAAAAATCTGTTAAGTCGAAAACATAACCACAGATCTTATTATAATAAAAGTTTGTGATTGATCGTTGTCGTGCTCTGACATTTATGATTGTTGCCTCCATTACCTTACATATTTATTGTCTTATCAACAATTTTCTAAGCTTTTGTAAATGAATTTAGATATTTTCATTTTAAATTTCGTCAGTGATTTTACTAAGATCCTTTAATAAGATTTAGAAATGTTGGGTATTAAAAGTTGGCAAGGTGAAATTAAATATCAAGAAGTATATCTCTTAAATATGACTGAAAAGAATCAAAGCTATAGTAAACTCATAAACTCATTTTGAAGGATTAAGTCTTGATCTTGACATTAATCGATTTAGAGTAATAAGATTTAGACTTCCAACTGATTACAGCATGTGTACTTTTATCTGCGATTTGTCAGTGGTGAAACATAAATAACAATTATTTTTTCTTTCATTCACAAATTTTTATTTTCTTTACATTTGTTAGTAAATGATGGAAATAGATGTATTCACTTTCTTTGAGATTTATTTAAACAATTCATCTAAATAAAAATATAAGATGGACTTATTTTTAATTCATAGTAAAAACAAAAACTATCATAAATCTTGAAATTAATATTAAACATGGTAACATGATATCATTAAACACAGAATAGTTTCCTTAGAAAATATCAAGGTAAACACAATCCATAATTATGACTCTAAAAGCCGTATAGTTAGCAAGTAAATCAACATCTATAAGACAGTCATTTGACCAAAGAAAGAAAAAAACCGTAATTTTTTTCTTGATAAGTGCTTGTGACATAGAAATTATGTGGTTTAGATTAGGTGTTGATGAATTAATACGGACAGGAAAAAAAGGTAATTTAAATGAACAATGTCCTTGATAAGTGGTGTTAATAGTATGAAATATGTTAATTACACTGACACAGCAGTATGATCCCGGGTCCTTTAAGCGGTGCGTGAAAAAGCATCTCACTAAGCCGCCATAGTGTGGGACGCCATACTGCATTGTTTGCTTTCGCAGTGAGTATGGTGGCCTCCACTGTTGGATTTTGGTTGAGCTTACCATCAGACTGAGCAGAGTCACTTTGGCAAACAAATAAAAAAAAAAAAAAATATAAATGGCAACCAGACGGATCTCTAGGATCAGCTATTTCTGCCAATTTCAAGTGTTTATAGTCTTCAAGTCTTCAAGATGAGATGAAATGGGGACCGTCTTTCGAAAAAACAAAAAACGTTCTTCTGCATATTTGTTAATTAGCTTTTTTAATCTGTCAATTTACCATCATTATCGATGTCAAGGAGCCTAAACCTCAGGGACTACAAACTTGAAATTGATACTTTTTTGTCAAAAGCATTCACAAAGAAATATTTTTTGTGAAATTCACCCTAATGGGGTAAAATATAGGTTAAGTGGTAGTATAGAAGTTGATTGTTTTCAGAGTTGTAAACTCGTCACATTTAATAGACAGAAGTCATCAATGGCCTTTAACATCTACTATTGGAAATAAGCCTTTACTCAGCAAGGAGTTATTGGCTTACTAATGAAATCATGATGTACATAATGTGAATGTCATTACAAAGAAATTCTAATTACGTAAGAAGCTGACATTCAAATGAAATGGGTCAATAACCTAATCCATTATCACCAGAACCTCAATGTAGAGAAATCTTTAAATATAGCTCAACCAACTGACAAAATAAATGATACTCATCTTTGTCTCTCACTTCTCAATTAATAACAATCAGTATCGCGTTGACTTTGCTCCCCTCGGAGACGTTGAGGGTATGACACACTTCTCAGATCGTTTGTCGCTGTCGTCAACACGCCAAAATCTAATCGTAATTAATTTCCCATGCATTGAGCCTCAGCCTTCTGTTTATTGTTCACCTACTAACTCGATAAGAAACGGTTGAGCATAAACAGAAGACAATGAATTTGTGTACAAGTCGTTACGAGAGCAAATGTATTGAGGGAAACTAAACAAAATGTGTTTTCCTGATTGATTGCGGTACATTTGTGTGTGTGGTAAATTATTGTTTTTTTTTTTTTATTTATATTACGGTATAGAGGGCAATCGGCTTACACGTTGCATATATTAAGTAAGTAAGTGATACATTTGCCCAGTTTTGTGTCCTTACCCCGGAAAAATGGGAAATAGTTACAAATGTAAGTAAGCGCTCTAAGTTGGCCTTTAATTAATATAAATTTGACTTAGTTTTTATTTAAATGAACTGATACAACTGACACGACCTGAACAATCTAAACTCACTTACTTTGTGTCACAGACACTTAACTGTCAGTTAAATGCAGACAGGCTGACAGGAAGCGAATCTTGAACATAAGTTTCGACTCCGAGGAATTCTCAGAAACGGTTTTACGGCAAAGAAGGGATTGTTCTGAGGATGGCTCGGTTTTACGCTAATCAATCAACCTCACATGTCAACAAAGACGTATGTTGACAACTATAATATATTATGTGTAATTAAATTATATATTTCAATACGTGCCTATTAAATAGTACTAGAAAATACTCTTTAACATTACATAACATTTAAAGAGAACGATGTGTGTAGTTTTAAAGAAATCTGGCGTACAGACGAATATTAAATTTGGGATATTTACACATTGAAGAAGTACAGAACACAGAAACTATAAAAACGAATATAAAAATGAAACCAAACTCTGTTAGAATACAAGTAGACTTGTCATATTACTTAATTGTTTGTGATAACTCTTAAAATTTTACTTATCAATCAAATGAACCAAAAAAAATTGCTCACCATAGACTTTTGTAAATATTTTAAAATGTTCAGTAGATTGTTTTTGCTAGTCTTTTTTCAAACAATACTGAGATAGTTCAGTATACGAGAATTTAGTCTTTCAAACACATAAAATTCCTAAACAAAATCTGGCTAGAGGCAGGCGATTTTTCAAATTCAAATTGTGTTTGATTTATGAACCATTATTTACGTGTTTCTATAACCGCTGGCATTGTGCCACTGATGGTGCGTAAAAACTGTTTAGTATTAACTCTTCTATAGATTTGTATGAAAAACTAAGATGATTTTAAACAGAAAATTATTTTAAAATGGTCGTTTGTTAATCTGCTTCAGTGGTGCAGTGGTAGCGTATGCGACTGCTGTGCTTGAGGTCTCGTATTCGATTCCCGGGTCAGACCAAATGTTGGTATGATCTACAAATATTTGTTTCGTTGTTTGATTATTTGCTATGTATAATATGTATCGATTTACAAAGAAAGATATATGTATTTATATCAGTTGTCTAGTACCCATAACAAAAGCTCTGCTTAGCTTGGGACTTGGTGGCGTTGTATGTAAAAAAAAACTTTACAGAGCCTGGAGCTTCTGACAATAACTTCTTTAAGTTGTTTTAACTAATTGGAAACCCCTTTAATACTGTAGTACTACACTAAACTAAATTTAATTTTCTTTAAGGGCGTCACCCATGTTTAAGTCTTTATCAAAAAGCCATAGGTCAAAATAGATGAATATATAACCAGTGTATAACAAATGGCGAACGACAGTAAAGTTGTAGTTATCGTTGTATGTCAACCACTAAAAATGCATTAAAATAAGAACAGTGTACAAGTAACATTATTGTTAGTCTCGGCAATGCTGATTTCCCAACGGCAACTCCGTCCCTGGGTAAATTGTTTTACAAGCACAGATTTAGTTCTGTGCATGAACTTCCAAACTTGTCTACTCTTGCTACTAGATGGTTTACGAGTTTATTTGTATTAGAAAACTTTTTATTTGTATTTACAGTCAGTTCGAATTACTACGCTACGTAAACTAGACTGGACACCAGCTATTGTTTCTAAAGAATAAAATAAGTGATAAACAAAAAAAACGACTTCAAAAACAGTATCAAATTCGAATATCGAAAGTTCTGCGGTAACAAACATAAATTGTCATTGTTGTATTAGCAGAAGCTAGTTATTTTCGGAGTGAAAAGGTAACATTTAAAATGTTAACATACCTTATCAGAAGAACAAGGAATAGTTTAAAAAAATTAAACTCTACTACGTAAAAACTTTAAATAAAAATTATGTTGCCTATGTCACCCGGGCTATCATTGCGAGTCTATTTTATCCATTGACACCTCATTTATTCAAATCGGTCCAGTAGTTTAGACGCTACGGTAAAATTATTGGCAGTTTATGTAAGTCCACATATGTAAAGTAAACTATAACACTTTCTTTATCTTAGCCGTAGTCGAGTGAAATGGCAAGGCACTGATTACTTTAGAATATTATTATTATAATTCTAAGCTAATCTATCTTATTTTGAATATTCGTATACTATAATACATAATTGTTAATAATTAAGAAAGAATGAAGGGCATTAAAATGAACGACTAAATCATCAGTGAGTTACAACGCATTCTAGTCAAAACGACATGCGATCGGCCATTCTCGTTTTAGCGAGTGTAATACATAACTAAATTATCTTTTATTTCAATTACTCCTTACTATCATCAACAGTTTTTATAAGCCCACTACTGAACTTAAACATTTCCTATAAAAGGAGGTTTTCTCCTATACCAGCGCTTACAATATTTTCTATAAGAAACATAAGACTTGGGAACTCTCACCTGAAAAAGTCGAAGTAGAGCATTGTCATAAGTAAAAAAAAAAGTTGTTTTAACCGGTTATTTTAACCATTTATTAAATATAATTTCTTAACTTTTCCACTCAATTTACACTAGTCCGTACGACAGCACTTTGTGGTTTTAACAATAAAATACAAGACATATTATATTTTCAATCCATTGTTTATGTAGACGAGATATTTTCATAATGTTTTGAGTTGAAAGTTATGGCCATCACAGACGTGAAATGGAACCTTCATTTCAATACTAAAAAAGACAAAATGACACTGTATTTGAAGTGTAATATATTTTACATAGCAAAAAATATATATTTAGAGTAGGTCCAGTGAAAGTACCTAAGTTGCTTGGTCGTAACTTTAAGTTCCTAATTTAGACACAACAATAAAATTTATATGCAAACCTTCCTGTTATATAATACGGCATTTTATGTTATAAGCCCTAAAGATTAAATAAAAGGCACAAAATAAAAAAATATTACTAACCGACTTCGAAAAAAGGAGGAGGTTCTCAATTCGACCGTTTTTTTTTAAATGTTTGTTCGCAGATGACTTCGTCGTTTATGAACCGATTTTGATGATTTTTTTTTATGGAAAGGAGATACCCCAACGTTGGTACCATAATAAGGACACTAAGATCTGATGATGGCATCCAAGTAAAATCGACAGGAACCTTCCAAATTTGTAGGGACGACAAGTGCATTTGTTATTTGTTTTTTTTTTATGTTTGTGCTTTCCATGTGGTCCCATTTAAATTTGATGTTTTTGAAGTTGTTTCTTTTGTTAAAACTTTACTCTTATCCAATTAAATAAAGGTGTTAACAAAAGGTTTTGGTTGCTACCTTTTGTCGACCTGTATGTCTCTTCTTTCTTAAGAATGTAATCATTATCATACCGGACAGAGGACGAAGGTAAATTAGGGTACAAATACGGATAAGGTAAAGGGTAAAAAATACCACAAGTAATCCTATAGAAGGACCCTTAAGTACATTTTATGATTAGAGAAGTAGCCAGCATAGGATTATCGACTGGTTATATTTAAAATAATCTATATTTATTTAGAAGTCACAAGTTATTATATATTTTTTTGTCTCAACATAATCCACGTTCATATTATAAATTCTAAAGTAACTTGCAAGTCACCAACCCGTTTATGCAACCTTGAGTAAAAAAAATGCACACATGGGATCAATGGAGACTTTTCAGGATTTCAGTGTCAGTCTGTTACGCTTTCAAGCCTAAACCAATGCAACGATTTCAATGTAATTAGGCATGGACACTTTGATTTTAGAGGAAGGCTATAGGTTACTATTTACCAGGGTATCTGACATACACGCAGGAGGAGCCGTAGGCAATAGCTTCAAGACACATGCTCATGCTCATACATATTTCATATCTTAAAACTTTAACTAATCAACTCATGTTGATGGTGTTTTACTTTTTCTCCTTCGTTAAGTAAAGTTTTGGGGAAGAGAGGAAGCTATCTAAGTTTCGGAGTTTCTCCCAGTTATGCATTCGGTGCTCACTAATATGTGTTACATCAAGTGAGTTGGAGAGATTTCAAGTTATGGAATTTTAAATACATATTTTAATTATTTTGAACATTAGTAACAAAACTTTTTTGGTTTTTGTTGTGTAACTCCAACGTGGAAATGGGTCGGTCATGTGTCGAAAAACTTAAAATTTCCATTTATTTTCACGCTTAAATATTACCATCATACCAGGCCTGTTTGAGTGGAAACGGCGATTAGGAAAGTGTTGGGTACGCTGTGACGCGATTGACAGACGATTTGAGGAACGTGGCTGGCAGCGGATGGATTTTCCAATCCCCCAAAAATCGGCAACATACATATAACGCCTCTGGTGTTGCGGGTGTCCATGGGCGGCGCTAATTGCTTACCATCAGGTAACACGTCTGTTCGTTTGCCTGCTATACCATAAAATAAAAACTTGGGATTACGGAAAAAAAATAAAAATTAAAAGACAATTATTTTAGTCATTTGGAAGAGAGTCAAATGTCTTGCCGCCTTTTTCATGCCCACGAGTTACGAGAACGGACACGTCACACGATGAATACACGGCATTAATGTCCAATACTATAATTATAGGCAACTCTTCTATAGGCACTGATTATGGCTACTCCCTGATTATCAATAGCGAATGATGAACTGGTCTTAATGTCAATATTATTGTGCAATTGGAACATTTTGCAATTAGTAGAAACGCTTGGATCATTCATTAAGCGACCTCGTGTTAATGACCACAAAAGCATTTACAATAAAATGCTAATGAGCAAAATGCAACCAGTAATAAAGTTTTGCAATTATTACATACTGTCGTAATTGTAGTTTTCCAGCTTATTTTGTTTCGTAAACAGATTGAACAAAATGCGTTTTTGTAAATTTGCGAGAACAAAGTTATGAAGCCTTGTTATATTAATTTATTTTATACAATCTGCTCGCTATACGACGTTTTAATAGTTTAGACTCTGACACATCGTTTAACAGTTAGCCCTGGTCATAGAATGACCTGTGAATAATTTCACCACATGATAGAAAAAGTTTGAGAAAAATACAAGAAAGGGAATCCTGCATATCAATGAAGTCTAAATAATGTTCTCAAATCATTTTTACTTTTATCATTAAACACAAAACAGAGTTATATTTTGGCTGAGCTTGCTGGTTTTAAAATTTATTATGATAAAATCACAATGACCATACTTACATAAACAAGCCTGCTATGATATATATTTTAACATGACAAAAATAGTGTTGTAGTTGAAAGTATTTCTAAGGTTAGCTGCCAAGGTTTTTCAAGTATGTCTCTTATCTCACATCAGTGTTCAGATCATTGCGCTGTCGATTTGCGACTATTAAACATAAACAAAAACACATAAACGAAATAAGATTTAGAATCTTGATATTCATTAAAAATATGACAGAAGATAACATACACAGTAAGAATGTATATTATTGCACTAAAAATGCTATTAAATAAATAATTTTCTTCATAACAGAAGAGGCAACGTTGTAAACAAACTCCTTTACTTCAAACAACTTTTTGTTATTTATACAAAAACACTGAACATCGAGTCATCAGCACCAAGTTCCTTCGAATAATAAACGAAGACTCTTTGAAGTTCGAACAAATGATTTCATTTTTTAACGTTGTTCTTTTTATAACCGATACATTTTAATAAATAGATTGAAGTTCTTTTTCTCTCGTGTCTCGGAGAGCACGTTAAGCCGTTGGTCCTGGTTGTCATGAACATCTGTGACAATCGTTATTGGGAAGTCAGTGCCTTCAAATATACTGAGAACTAGTTCAATTTTCGAATTCAGGATACCCTCAGGGTTGCGGAGGTCCGATGCCAGTCGCTCCGTGTAAAAACCTGATATTCAGGTAAAACCGTTTGAACTAGTAGACGACCCCAAATCTTGGTAATAATGAAGGCTAGAAAGATGAGATTGAAGTTCTTTCATATCATGATAACAGCTTTTTACATCTAAGTGTTTACATGTAACTCGTACACCGTCTTACCTTTCATCCACCACTCTCCTCATCCTCTGCTTAGTAAGGAGGTTCTGGCCTGGTGTACCTCGGTGGCCGAACAGATTTAGGGCTAGTTTCAAGTATCCTTCTCTTTGCAGTGATGTTATCCAGTTTAGTTTGTTCTACAAATCGGTGACGAGCAGAGGTGACTCTGTACAGTCCTAATCCATCACAATTCGATCGTATCAACTATTTGTCTGGAAAACCTCCAGGATAGGTGTCGCATCGAAAGTATATTAACGCGGGCTTTTATAGCTTTTATGTAGTTTAAATTTTTGTAAAATAATTTTACTTTTAATAGCGTATTTTAACAGGATTTTTATTCCAACTTTTTGTATTTTAGATGTAAATCACTGTGACACAATTACTTGCTTTGCAATTTGATTTACCGCGACTGAGAATTCTCTTTAAAATGAAATGTTTGAGATATGTCTATTAAATTTTTCTTGTATGGAGAGATGATACTAATGAAGTGTAGCAATATATAATTGAACAATTATATAACTACTAGCTGACCCATACAATGCTTCAATCATGCTTGGGTCCTATTGGTGCAGGCTTGATGTTAACTATTCTATCTTAGCACGCCACCAAAACACATGAAAAAAACACACGAAAATCGTTTAGATAGTTTCGGAGTTCATGACTCACACATGAACTCCGAAACTATACGTGAATATCAACGCGATAAGGGAAGTATATGTATATAATATATTTGTTTTGGCAAAAATCTTAGGTTTAGTAGAGAAGAGAAGAGAAGAAGAATAAATTTTATTATAATTCAAAAACAAAAAGTAAAAGTAAAATTAAAAAGAAACTGTTTCTTGAAACTTAAAAATAAACATTTGTCGTGTATACTCGTACTATAGCCTAAGTAAGAAAATAATTATAGTATTTACAAATGTGCCTAACTTATACTGGTGTTTACATGTTGTTTTCCTAAAAACCTTAAGCATTATACTCACCATCAACTCAACCAAAATATTTATATTTGCCCACCTTTTTCTCGTGTAAATAAGTTCGAGAGCGTCCTCAGTGACATAAACGATTTTCTGTATATTTTTACCAAATTCACACCAAATAGAACTTCCTTAGAGGTGGATTGGCATTTTATAAAAGCGCTCCCTAATCGAGAAACGGTTTGCACGTAAAAGTGGCTGGGTTTTGTGCTTCTTACATGTGTTTATTTTACATATTGTCGTTACCTTCTATTGGGTATTATTTAGAACATTATTTAGAGATAGAATACTTTTTAAACTAGATCACAAGATTACTTGTCATCTCAGGGTGCAAAAGCATAAAGAAATATAAATAAGAAAATTATTATTCTATAAGTGTATGTGTAAACAAATTAATAACAAAAATAACACAAAACAGTCATGAGGACTACCGACAGAAGTAAAAACTCAAATTATAAACAAACTGTTTATGCTAACCTGAAATGACCTCTTTGCTCTTGAAATAAAATGCGCTGTTATAAAAGTATAGGTTAATGCTATACAGTGTAAACATATTACCTGAGCGAAGTCGGGTTTTATCTAGTATTTTTATGAAGTACTCTCTCATTTTCTTTTACTATTTTTTCGTCACTTTTTTCATTAATAGATGCACTTTAGTGTAAAAACAATATACACATAAAAACAGTGTACACTTTAGTGTTAAAACAGTGTACACGTATAATAAACGTATTTATTAGGATATTTAAAAAAAACTGAATGTTTTTTTTAAAATAAATTAATCCAATACCTAGCAGACAACTGTTCTTACTCTGTAAATGCATTTTCATCGACTACAATTTTTTATGTTACAATATTTACTCTAATGTTACCGTACAATTTAAATCTATTAAATTTTCTTAAATAATTTTTATCATTTTGTGATTGTACTATGTGAAGTCTTTTTTTTTCTTGCATTTCATGTAAATATTTTATTTTTATTGACAATAATTGACGTATTATAATAATTTTGAATAGTTTGAATAATTTGCGGCGTCGTCTTACGGTGACGTCACAAACTGACGCGAGCTTAATACATTTGACCTACCCCAGAGTAATTTTGCTAAGGTGCACAACGCTGCCATAGAAGTTTTCACTTCAAAAAAATATACAGTCGTATTGATAACCACTTCCTTTTTTGAAGTCGGTTAAAAAGAAAGATAAGCCATAGAGCAGTCACCTAGAACTTTATGGTAACAAATCAGCTACTGCTGGCTAGTTTCAGATTTTTTTATTGAATATGCCGGCAAACGAGCAGACGTATCGCCTGATGGTAAGCAATTACCACCGCCCATGGACACCTGCAACACCAGAGGCGTCACAAGCGCGTGGCCGGCCTTTTGGGGGGACGGGGTGGGAGATAGAGTGAGGGGGTTGGGGTACGACCTCCGAAACAATAATCCTTAGTAACATTGCAATATTATTTTTTCTAATTTTTCAGCAATAACATTTTACTGTTAACATATTTAAGGCGCTACAGTGGTAAAAAAGTATGCAACTATAACGTCCATCCATCCATATACATGATTTCATCACTTAACCAGTGGTAGCGCCAACTGGCTTGGCCAAAGAATTATTGAGCGCTAACACATAAGGCGGGAGCGAGTATATCTTCAGTGACTGTGCACTGCCTGAAAACTGTGAGGGCTGAGTACTTTGCGGCTGCCGGATAGGTTAGGTGAGTAGGAGAATATGGAAGCACGCTTACCTTTGGTGATCTTGAGCTGCAGTCCAGACCTGGCGGCCTGATCAGGCGGCCTGGCTCCTCGTACCGTGGTGTGGCTTGCGAATCACGATGGCGACGCGTGTTCGGTGTAGAATAAAACGTCCCTTGCTTGCCGGCAAGGCACGATTGCACTCAGCGAATTATGCGGGTTCGTTATTAATCTAATTTACTGCGGTTCTATTGTTTATATAAGACGCGGTGGTGGAGTCCACAACTGGTGTAGAACTCGACGTGCGGTGAGCAAAGCGTCCGGGCGTCACTTCGCGAACAACTTAACTATTCCTTCTTGCGGTGTGCGTGCGATGCGGGAATAATGATCAAGGATGCGGGTAGAAATGGGTGCCGACAGCCTCACCTAGCGGATGCTTTAACAAACTAACAGTGTTCCTGTCATCATCGACACTTGGCGTTACCAACCAGAATACCTTTATAAAGTAGAACATCTTCCTCTGTATATTTTTTTTCATCAGTGTCTAATAATGCAGATGAAAGAAAGAAATATTAAAAAATTAGACCTATTTCAATAAGCCGAGTTTTAAAAATGTTTAAGTAAGCCATACTTTTTCAAATTCGTTAATATTTTTCAAAATTAAAGGGATAGCACCATGAAAATAAACAATACATAATATATATTGAAATCAAATTACAAATGGCAAACACTTGGCAAATTATATATAGAGTAGAATTGAGAACATTCCTTTTTAAATTCGGTTAATAAATCGCTAAGTTATATAGATTTACTAGCTGTTGCCCGCGGCTTTGCTCGCGTGGAATTGATTATATGTATTCAATAAAAACTGTGTAAAAGTATGTACGAATAATTTATTCATGTTTTTAAACGTCTTTATTTATTTTTTGATCAATAGCCTATTTAAAAGAACTTTCTTACAAACATTCGACCCATTTAACCCCTGTTGCCGATTCGAATGACCGGGTTAATGTATAGTTAAAAAGATTTGAATGTATAAAAATGGGTGGTCAAGGATACTCACTGGATAATGGGAGACCAGGGATCACCACACAGCATCACTGCATTCGGATTTCACCATATTTTTGAATTTGTTTCACACGCGTGTATATTTTGCTGCTAGCGGCCATTGAGTTTTCGTTCGAACTTTTTTTTATTCTTCCGCCGTCAGATGGCGCTGTCACTTGCCGTTGGCGAGAGATTCAAAAGGAAAGGGATGAAGGAAGGGAGAACGCATCCTAAAGCCTGTTCAACCCCTTTAGGAACAGAATTCCCATATATTTGTAATCAGAAACATAAAGAGGGCTGCTAAATTAAAAATAACAGACTTCCAAACAAATCTATATATGAAATGTCAATGCCTATTTCTCCCCTTAGGGGTAAAACATCCAGAAACACTTAACTACGTATCTACTTGTTTTTAATTAGTAGCCCAAAGATAATATTTCATGTTTCTAACTTATAAAATAACGGACTCCCATGCAATCTTTCAAGCCCTATTTCACCCCCTCAGGGATATAATATCCAGAAACGCTTAAATACGTATCTCATCATCATCAGCCTATCGCTGTGGACGTCCTACACTACGTTTGCCAAGACGCGATCTCCACTCAAGAACCCGTTTACCCCAACGGTTATCAGTTCTGCGACTGATATGGCCAGCCCACTGCCACTTCAGCTTGCTTATCTTGTGGGCTATGTCGATGACCTTGGTTCTCTACGCGATCACCTCACTCCTGATGCGATGCGATACTTTAGAGAAACGTCGATCATAGCCTTCTCCATAGTACGCTGAGTGAATTTGAACTTGTGAAACGGCCGTGTCGTAAGTTTCCACGTTTCGGCACCGTATACCATGATGGGTAGGACGCGCTGATTGAAGACTGTAGTCTTTAGGTACTATGGGATCGACGATGAAAAGTCCCCACGAATATAGAGATACAGAATGGCACCGTGTACTAAGAGCGGTTCCGGTGGAACATGTTTATTAAACATACGTATCTATTCATTTTTAGACCTCAACAGGAAAGAACAGAACCTTTATAGGATGACTTTGTTGCCCGTCTATCGGGTAAAACGCTTTTTTTTTAGGAACGCGTGGAGAAATTAAGCAGAAATTTATATCAAATACTCAGGTCTATTGTCCCTTTGAGCAGCGAAAAAATGAAACTTCTAAACCAACGTAATTAAAAGATACAGCCGTTTATGCTGCACATTTTCGACACTCGCGAAGGAATCAAAACCTACAGGTACAAAACCTACAGGGTACTCCCGTGAACTCAGAATCTTGAAATTTGGTAGTATGAAGCAACGTCTTATAGCACAGACAAAGGCAAAATTACTATAAGTATACATTATTAGTAACATAATACAATATACCTACAGGTTTTTACGGAATCCTCAGTGCGCGAGTCCGATCGCACTTGGCCGAGTTTTTTTAATCAGTAACTCTTAAAAATGACGAACTTCCGTACATACTTTAAACCCCTATTTAACCCCCTCGGGGGAAGAATATCCAGAAATTCTTAAATAGGTATACACACATGTTTAATCAGTAGCCCAAAAATAAAGATTCATGTTTCTAACTTAAAAAATGACGAACTTCCATACAAACTTTCAACCCCTGTTTCACCCCTTAAGGCTAGATTATCCAGAAACGCTTAAATACGAATCTACTCTTTTTTAATCAGTAGCACATGAATAAAGTTTCATGTTTCGAACTTCAAAAATGACGGACTTCCAGACTAACCTTTATGCGAAATGTCAACCCCTCTTTCACCCTTTAGAGGTAGAATATTCAGAAACACTGAGATATGTATTTACTTATTTTCAATCAGCAGCCCAAAAGTAAGGTTTTAGATTTCTAACTTAAAAGATGACGGACTTTCATACCAACTTTCAACCCCTATTTCAACCCCTTAGGGGTACAAATTCCAAAATTCCTTTCATAGAGGATGTTTACTCAATAAAGCGACCCTACTCACCAAATTTCATAGCCCTAACTATCATAGTTTACGCTCGGCGATGATGAATCAGTAAGTCAGTCAGTTAGTCAGGACTTGTTATTTTATAAGTATAGACTAGCCGACCCACGCAACCTCGTTTGCGTCTCCTAATGCCCGTAGCGTGATAATTTCCCCCGTTTTCGAAACATTTTTCATTGCTGCTCCGCTCCTATTGATCTGAGCGTGATGATCTCCTAGCCTCGATAAATGTGCTACCCAACACTGAAAGAACTTTTCGATCATTTCTTTAATAAATATTTATTTATTAGACAATTATTTGTATTGAGGTTTATGATAGCAATAAAACTTATATCGGTAAGTGGAGTGGCTTCACTTCACTTCTACCACCATCCCCACATCTATCAGCAAAACCCGTCCTGCCTGCAGATTGGAATAAAAGTAATAAAAAGAAATGAGGTACCTAAAGAAAAGTAATAAAGAACACAAAACAGTCGAATTGAGAATCTTTTTTGTCTGCCTGTCGGGTGATTCCTGTTCGTTTGTTACGTCATCATCACCACTAACCTAGCAGTTCGTTGCTGGACATAGGCTTCTTTAGTTGCACCTCACTTGTTAGCACATCTGTAAAGTTGTAAAGCGTACGTATAATTAGGAGCAAAATACATCTATATTAATATATAAAGCTGAAGAGTTTGTTTGTTTGTTTGAATGTTTTTGTTGTTTTGTAATTAATAATAATGTTATCATTACTTAGATTTTTACTTATCTGGTTGAAATAAAACTAACTTTACGCGGACGAAGTGGGAATCGCAGTTAGTCTTGGCAATAAATGACAATGTGAATAACATACCGTAACATAACATAATTTATTTTCAAACCAATTTATCTCGTTACCCTAAAATGTATGGGGTCGTGGGTTTGGTACGAAGTTGACCTTTGAGGGTCGAGGACGTTTTGTTGGCTTAATAAAAGGCTCTAATGGCTCGTATCCGATCCGAAGGTTGGCCGGCAAAGCTTTTGTGCTGAAACCTTTAGTGTCTGTTTTGTTGGGCTCTGTGCGCTTGATTTACGTTAGGTTTATAACATACTTTTTTGGAAGTAATAAGTTGCCAATATATTTTATCAATTGGCCTTGGTTCGGTAGTGTGCTGTGATTAAAATTTGTAACCGTCTCTAATACAAAGCTATTTGGATACCTGAATCTTCGTTGCTCTTTTAACACAATTTTTGTTGTTTTTGTTTGTAAATAATTTCGTCAATATTTTAATTTTACCTACCTTACAGTGTTTTATATATTTTCGGGTTTCCTCTTATGATTTAGTAAGCAAACGAGTAAATGTGTCACCATGGTCACAATCATCTCAAGAGTCCTAAGTGCGTTCCGACTCATCAAGTGCTCTTCTCATCCCTATTAGAGGAAGAGATTGGTTTTTCAGTAACTTTACTCACTATGAAAAGCAACCAATAACTCCGGTTATACTGTGGTATGATTCCGGTCAATCCGGCTCTTATGTGCCAAAGCATGCCTTACAGTAAATTTACACTGTTTCAATAAATTTTTGTTACTTCATTTTAATGTTACTTTAATATAATTATTTCATATACTTACTATGTTACTACTAGTCACACAATATTTACTATCGATATTACATAAATTATTTCCATAGACATATCGATCAACCGAGCACTTTGAAAATTAAAGATGGGAAAAATAAAAGTATACTGAAACAAAATAGTGAAAATAAACCATGTTTTATATGAGTGTAAAAACTTTTGTGACTGCAAAAAGATATATGCGACTATTTTCCTTATTTATGGCTGAGCCTGAAAACAATTTCTGGTATCAGTTCTGTTGAGCTGTATATCTTTAAGGGGGTTCTTCGCTTGTGAGATGAATACTAAAGGTTTGACCACAAAATTTATAAGCCGTCGTCGACAAAAGAGAAAGTTTTATTAAATTTGACGAGTCAATCTCTCGTCCGGATTATCCTAATGGTTACCGATATTTACCGGTTCAACCCCGGCTCGATAACTCCAGAAATTGTTGAAATTTCATCGAATGGTTTTACTTTATATATTATTTTTGTATTTCTATATTATCTAGATACCCTTAGGAAGCGCTTATTAGATTTATGTGTTTAGTCTGATAAATATTTCCGGAGTTTCATTAATGCAAAATGAGAATATTACCTATGTAACATGTAATGAAATCATTCTGTATTGGAGACAAGAACAATAATCCCCGTCCCCGGCCCAAGGCCGGCAATGCAATTGTGACGTCTCTGGTGTTGCGGGAGTACATAGGTGGCTGTTATCGCTTACCATCTGCTGTGTAATACGTCTGCTCGTTTGCACACTATTCCATAAAAAAAGTATTTTCTTCATAGCCAGTCTTAGTTAGATAGAATAGAATTCCATGAAATCGCATTATAAAAATCAATACCATACAAATATTTGTAAGATGTAATTATTATCCCATAAAAAACAAACGTGAAATGAGAGCCAAAATGTCAAAAGTAAATGTTCTCAAGTTGATGTTATTTTCCTTATGTTTACTTCAGAACTCCACGTCATTCAGGAGCCAAATTTAAAAAAAACAATACGATTTACTTTTATTTGAAGGAGTATTCAGATGGATGACGTAATGTTTTAAGTGGTCCTCCACATGGGACGACACTTTGAGTGATTCACACATTGTTGTTTTGAGTCTAGGTGTTTTTATGTCCGTTTAATATATTTGCAAAGTTCCCGCGATATAGGATTTATGCAGGTATTGTATAAAACAAATCCCTTGAAGTCGGTGATAATATTTTAACGCCACTACGTAGAACACTAATAGAAGGGTAATAGTTTTGGCAGACTATGTACATTTATGTGTTCAGCGCTTAAATATCTAAACCGATTTTATTGAATGAGGTGTCAATAGATTCGTAATAATAGCCCAGACGATCTAGGGAATATGTATATATTTTATGAACAGTTTTACCCTAGTTGGCTTATAGTTATATAAACTACAAGTTCTCGCCAGCGGCTCCGCCCGTGTATATGTCGGTTATCGCGGCGAATAGTAGCCTATGTGTTATTCTGATGTATATGCTTTAATATTGTAAAGTTTCATATAAATCCGTTCAGTAGTTTTTGCGTGAAAGAGTAACAAACATCCATCCATCCATACTTACAAACTTCGCGTTTATAATATTAGTATAGATATTTCTTAAAGTTGATTACTTTAGTTTAAATTCGATGTTCATAAGACTTCCTATTTTCTTTCAAATAATGTATTTACTAGGTACGTAAGTTGAATCTGATAAAGTTATTAATAACTTTATTTGTATTCATACCTCGTAATTTGTACTAAAAATATTATCGTTGTTGACTATCAAAATCCCGATCAAAGTTGGCGAGAAAGCAAACAGGGGTATAGATCTTGTTTACTTATCTCTGATAGGGTACAGCACTAAATAAATTAGGTAACGATTTGTCTAGAAGGGCGTGATACATCTAATATCTAGCTTCTCAAAGTTTTATGATAAGACACAGAAATATAACGAGAGTTGTAAAATCATTTGATCTTCTCTTCGTGGAAAGTTTGGTACGTCAAATATAATTATTATTATTGGTGTCGTTTCTTTGAATTTATAAATATAAATACAAACAACGCCGTCTTCAGACTAATATAATAATAATGTTTGACTGTGTGACTGTGTACTATCACAGCGATACGGATGAATGTTTTTTTTTGTTTGGTTCATCTGCTTTTCCATTAATCATGTATATTTGTGTGGTGACAAATTAAGGATACGGATTGCCACTCCCCCTATTGATATTGTGGGTGTTGTAAGAACTGACAAGAGACGAAAACTAATCACAAATCTAATAACAACCATAGAACTAGAAGATTTTTGAAACATATTTACATTGAAAAATCGTAATAGGAGATAGAAAGTTCTTGTAAAGAATGTGAAAATTCGTGTTCAATGAAAATGTTGATGAAAGTACATTTACAGTTCGAATATTTTGAAGCATTTACTTTGAATATTACTACTATTTTATTTGACTACGTCGCTTATTTTGTGAGTGTCAAGTGTCTGCAGTACCAAAACCTGAGTTCCATGACACTTTGATATACATGATATATTCTTAATTAAATTATACATATGAACAAGGCACAGTTAATTTTAATAGAATAGAATTCAATTTTCGGTCATATCTTAAAAAATCGGCCAATTGCGAGTCGGACTCGCCCATGAATGGTTCCGCAGCAGCAAGTAGCAGAACATAAGTCTTATTTTATTTTGATATTTGTGGTGATTGAATGAAAGGCAAAAAAACTGCAGTTAACTATTTATGACGTAATAAAAAAACTACTTATGGTAGTGTACAATATATATATTAGTTTCATCATTCTCATATTTTAGAAGTACAGAGGGGGGACGGGGGGACACATTTTACCACTTTGGAAGTGTCTCTCGCACAAACTATTTAGTTTCGATCAATATAATTTTTGAAGACCTATCCATAGATGATACCCTACACGTATGGGATTAACGAAAAAAAATATTTTGAGTTTCAGTTCTAAGTAAGTAAGTAACTAAAAACAACATCAACAACAACAACAACAACAAATTTTGGGGGTCCCTCCCAAAATTTGTCGTTTTTTTCCATTTTTGTGTGAAAATCTTAATGCGGTTCACAGAATACATATACTTACCAAGTTTCAACATTACAGTTCTTATAGTTTCGAAAAAAAGTGGCTGTGACATACAAACGGACAGGCAGACGGACAGACAGACAGATATGTCGAACCTAGAAGGGTTCCGTTTTTTGCATTGGGCACGGAACCCTAAAATATAGTTTGGCAAAAATATCTTTAAATTAATTTAAAAAAAGCACTTCACAAGCCACGTTTTTCTTTTAATCTAACCCTTTGCCTAATGAAGAAAACTATTTTTAAGAAAAAACATTTTTTTAACTAAGTTTAATATTTCACCGGCAAACATTGAAATCAATTGAAAAGTAAAATTTTCTTTAAATTATCTTTTATTAATTAAATTAAGTTACTATACCATAACAGTAATGAATATATTTTTTTCTATTAGGATTTTCTTTGAATATAATTGAAACATTTGTTTGTCCAATTTATTTTTGAAATGTTCAACCATTCGAAAACGGTCGAATTTATGCAAGAAGATACGATTTTCTTTGACATCTATTGTTTTTACATTTTACCCTTTTGAAGAACAAAGTAACCCATTGTTACAGAGACATTGTGTCTCAAAACGGCCATCTGTTTTTAAATAAAAGGCACGATTTCAAATATTCATTGAGAAATTCAATATTTGAATGTCAGTACAAATTTAAAATGTATACTAATGTACTTTTTGTTGCATGTATGTCTTTATATGTGTAGTGTGTATTTACCTCTGTAGACTTTGTATATAGAGAGCAATAAAACTATAAGCTTACATCTAGTGTATTACCATCTGAATTAAAAATTACAGAACAAAATTATTCCTTTTGATTATCGAGCACTCACTATTTTCTGTTTGGATAAATAACAAGGACAGTTGATAAAAAAGAAAAAGAAAAAAAGTGTGCTGTCACGGGACGCCTGACAGATGTTAAACCCCGAAATTGTTTTGTATAAGTTATTTATTAAAAAATTTAAATACAAAAATTATTATTTTTTACATTTATTTGAAATCGCGACATCTCAATAATTTTCATCAGTGACTTCGTCACGCCAATTCTCGCCTCGCCGAAAATCGGGGTTACCCCTCGCTTGTAGATGTTTCACATGAATAAACGAAGCTTAGGCTAATATAAATAAAGGAAATAAAAGGTCAGAAGATATGTAGATATATATATAAGTAATGGTTGGATAAGAAATATGTACAGGACTGTGAACGATATATATAACTTCCTTACTCGTGCTTTGAGATGGAAATTGTTTGAAAACGTTTTTATCCACTCGACATTAGTCTTGATTAAAAGTGATTCGTGATTTTATTTTGTTACAACGTTTTGTTTTTTGTTTTAACACACGGTTATATGAGATAAAACTCGAAAGACAATAGTAGGAGACGTCATGCTCTGTGTTGCCGTCTCATGCAATATTATTAAATGGAACAGCTGCACGCATAAAACCAGAAGTCGCGTGCTCATGCAGCATGGCGCACCACGTACGTTCTAGCTCTAAAGACCAGATAAATAGTTTTAATTGCCGAGTGAATTCAAGGTATTATTGCGCTCTTTAATGTAGCATAGCGCACGTTAAGATGTTCTAATTAGTAAAATAGTAAATGAGAACAAGGAGAAACAAAGCTTTGTTAAGTTTGGTGCAATGTCGTTTGGTGTTTGTCGTGGTACAATCTATAAATAGGTATAGCATTTTACATATACAATATTGGCTATTACTAGCCATTTGTATGGACAAGAAATCTAAATAAATCCAACATTGTTTTCAACTGGGCATCCAAATGGACGTTGTATTAATAAAAAAATCTATTTAAAGCTCCTGCCGACTCAAAAACTCCAAATGAATCCCCCAGGGGATCTAAGCAGGGGATCCAAGTGGACGGAGCCATTTCTTCTTTAATACATGTCACCTAGTTGGTAGAGACCATGCCCGTCACCACAAATGCGTTGCCGGTCTTTGAGTAGAGTATTAGTTTAGAGGGTTTGAAATACATTAATCCTGATGTTAGAGATTTCGTCGAAATAAGATACACTTTTGTATGAAAAAAAAACCTAAAATCAAATTGCATAGCGGTAACTTTACCAGCTCATTGATACAAATTCAGCAAATATTGCATTTCCTGAAGTTTTCTTTATTAACCAGCTTCAAAAAAAGGAGGAGGTTTCTCAATTCGAATATATTCGTGTATATATTTACATAAAAAAATATATATAGACATTTTTTTTTATGTTTGTTAGCGGATAACTTCGTCGTTTATGAACCTATTTTGATGATTCCTTTTTTAATGGAAAGGAGATACTCCAACGGTAGTACCATGATAAGGACACTCAGATTTGATGATGGCATCCAAGAGAAATCGAGTTGAACCTTGAAGTCCGTTTTATTTTTGTTAAAATTGTAATTGTAGTTATTTTGTTTACATTTAGAGGTGACATAATAAAAAATATTATAACATTTCCTTTACATTTCTAATATTCGTACAAGTTGCTCGAGAGTTAGCTTGAAGTCGGTTTTATTTATGTCAAAATTT
This sequence comes from Spilosoma lubricipeda, assembly GCA_905220595.1. Classification (NCBI taxonomy): domain Eukaryota; kingdom Metazoa; phylum Arthropoda; class Insecta; order Lepidoptera; family Erebidae; genus Spilosoma; species Spilosoma lubricipeda. Next base: position 684,518 of record HG992278.1, read on the forward strand.
TATTTTACCTTAGGCTCACACAATGTTATTAGGTCTACGTGTACACAAAAATTATAATAAGTTTAGCGAAGAACAAACTTGGAAATTAAAAACTAATTTAAGTATATCCTCATTTTGAAAACCTAATTGAGACAATGTAATCTCGCTTTTTTTAATTTTTTTTTTAATAAAAGGTCCTGCTATACCTACTGCACGAATTACCTGTGCCGGCTCGATCGGCGTGATACCACGGCCTCACAGCAAAACCGGCGCTGTGTTTCACCGAGTGAGTGAAGATACCGGAGGCCCGTATACCCCAAAGGCCGACAACGCACTTGTGACGCCTTTGGTGTTGCGGGTGTCCATGGGTGGCGGTAATCGCTTACCATCAGGATATGTCTGCTCGTTTGCCGCGAATTCCATAAAAAAACCTATTTTTATCTACTAATTTAAAGACTCTCAAAGAGAATGTGTGCTAATACTGTTTCGTTACTGAAACCTCAAAAGAGTTAATCCGGTCCTACTCCACGGTAGACTAATACTAAAATAGGTAATGTAATAATAATAGGTGAAACTTATTCAAATCAATAAATATAAGCTAATTCTATATTATCTCATACTGTGATTTACTTTTAGTGTTTAATGTGCTAATCCCAGAAAAACTCGTATAAACCCGACTAACTCGACACCCCTTTGTAAACTTCTAGTACATCGTGGATCATTCTCCAATGTACCAACTTTTTCTTGAACATTCCGGACACTTTTACGTCTTAAATTGAAACAATTGTAACTACGAGTATAAGTTTATATATAAAGAAAACCTTTGAATTGTATAACGATATATTTTTGATTAAATTAAATTTACCTTCACCCTCTTAAATAGTTACGAATGTGCCTCAGACAAAACTTAAATCGTTTGACTAATTATGGTGACATCATTTTGAAACGTGATCGCATATCTAAGCTAATAATTCATCCAGCAAGTCCACAATGATTTTAATCTGATTAACAACGCTACGTAATGTCGTATGGCATTCACTTTGTTGCGGTTAACAATCTAACATAAGTATTGTTGTAAAGGTTTTGTTTAAAACGACGCGTGTATTGGATATACATTGTGGCGAATTCTGTGGTGATTCCTTTGTGAATAAAATTATAAAGTAAGGTTTGATAGCCTTATTTAGTTACATGGAGGCACTTTGAATTTTTATAGATACTAGAGATCGCCTGGCGGTCGACTTTCGACCACTTTGAATATCTTGTTTTATTACAATGTACCAGTGTAACTCTGTGTAACCTAGGGTTTCAGTGTGTAGAAATTTGTACTGTGTTATATCTACATAACATATATATTTGAATTTTGTAAATAGCGGTATAGTTAACTGTTTTATATATTTATACCCATTATAGTGCACAAGCTTTTGTCCGAGGCTCCCTGTCCGTGTATGTAGAATAATATGTATGTACTAGCAGCCCGCCTCGGCTTTGCACGGGTAGACATAGGTGTCTACCCAAAAAATTCAATATTATTAATTTTAACACGCTCTTAGCGAACTTTCTAAGCTTATAATACTCAACCAAGTCTGGTTTTGACAAAACAAATACTCAAAATTATCCTTTTGCGAGCTATAGGTAATGGCAGATTCACGCGTAAAACTCATCCTCATACTTCGTGAGATAATTTGATTAATTTATTAACACTTCATGCAGCGGAATTAATACCTCACCTCTTAATCGTTTGATTTTTGTTGAACAACTGGCCCATTTATTGCCACATTATCTGTCCTTTAATATTTAACCACTTCAATAAAGCTTCCTCAATATTCGTACGCTACGTTGTTCTTGCTCGTGTCATCCTACTATAATATTATAAATGCGAAAGTTTGTAAGGATGGATGAATGTTTGGATGTTTGTTACTCTTTCACGCAAAAACTACTGAACGGATTTGGATGAAACTTTACAGTAATGTAGCTTATACATCAGAATAACACATAGGCTACTATTTGCCGCGATAGCCGACATATACGCGGGCGGAGCCGCGGGCAACAACTAGTTTTCAATAAATTGAAAAAGTATTAGAGTTTTTTTCTCCAAATGGTTAAAATGGTGCTATGCAACATATTCCTCAGCTAAGTATTTGTTTGGAATTCCTCTCTTAAGCAGTGTTTTTATACGGCGTCCTGGCTGAAATCTAATAGAATTCAGCAGGAACCTTTAATGTTTAACTGACTTCGATAAAAGTCGAGTGTTTTTTTTTTCATGTTTGTTACCTCACAACTTTCTACTGGGTGAACCGATTTTGATGTTTCTTTTTATTTGAAAGCTGATGCTTCCCGTGTCACCCCATTTAAATTTGGTCCAGTTCTTGAAGTCCGGCTTTTTCGTTAAAATGCTGGTAAGTTGTTATACTCTTAATAACTTTAAAATGGTATGTCCGATTTGAATAATTCAAAAAGTAATTTATATGCCCTGATATAGCCTCGAATATAAACTTATTCATTTGTATAAATAACTAATAATAATACCAAGATATGAATAATGAGGCCTAGCTTGTATCGACGTCATTCTCGCCAATGTTAACATGAAAAAGTAGTTATTCTGACATGTCTGTAACAGTTAGACATATGGTATTGAGGACTTTTTTGTGAATATTGATGTCCTCTATAAAAACATAGTACATTATATTGTTCTATCGTCAATGCTTTCCGCAGCGCACGCAGTATGGGGATATTTTGGGTACTTTTTTAACGCTTTGGGATTCATTGTCGAAGTTCTATACGGATTCTCGATTTTCTTTTTTGTGAATAAAATAAAGTAGGGATGATTTAGCTTTCTAATGGTGAAAGAATTTTTCAAATCGACTCAGGAGTTTTGCAGCCTATTCAATGCAAACAAACAATCTAATCTTTCCTCTTTATAATCTATACAAATAAATGAAATTGGAGTGTCTGTTTGTAATATTAAATAACCGCTTTTAAATAAATGTTAATGTATGTATACACGATACATATACTAAAATAACATTTTTAAAATTGTTGTCTTTCTGTCTGTCTGTTTGTTCTGTGTAATCTCTTGAACGGCTTGACTGATTTTGACGGGACTTTCACTGGCAGGTATCTGATGATCCAGAATTAAGTTTTCCAGATTTTTAAATTAGCTTTATCCCGGGGCGTTACCCGCAATTGTTGGTGTACCGCAGGTAGCACCGCCAGTCTTCTATATACATATATAAAATGAATCGCCGAAATGTATGTTCGCGCATAACTTACGATCGGCTGCACCAAATTTAATAAAACAAAAATGTGTTCTTAATTGATAGGACAAGGTTTTGTAAAAGAATAATTGAAAGATAACGGGAAAATGTTTTTTTTTGTTCGCGGCGGGCAGCTGAGACACAGACATTATGTGCGATATAGCGGTACGAAGTTCTCTGGGTCAGCTAGTATTAGTATAGATGTCCTTCATAAAGAATCAAAGTATCTCTATGGTAAATTTCACTAAAAGCAATTCAAGCATTTATTAATTATATTGATATTGATTAAAAATGTTAGGTTTGTGCACTTGTTACGCTACGACTGCCTCGGTGTCGCAGTGGTAGCGTACGCGACTGCTGTTCTTGAGGTCTCGGGTTCGATTCCCGGGTCGGAACAAATGTTTGTATGATCTGCAAATATTTGTTTCGAAGTTTGGGTGTTTTCTATGTATAATATGTATGTATTTACAGAAAAAAGTATATAAGTATTGATATCAGTTGTTTAATACCCCATAATACAAGCTCTGCTTACTTTGGGACTAGATGGCGTTGTGTGTTAGATGTCCGAAATATTTATTATTATTTATTATTATTATTAAATAATAAATATTCAAAAAAAAACTTTCTTGTGCAATAGTTAATTGATAATATTTAACAAATTAATACAAACATTTTTCTCACATATCAATATAATACGAGTAGTAACCCGCCCCGGCCTCGCACGGGTTCTTTACGGAAAATATAATATGTAGCCCAATATAGCCTATGTTATAAGTATTCTGAGAAGTTGTGTGGCCAAATTGTTTCCAACGTCTTCCAAAAGCGGTGGTCACTATCCTCAATGTGACCACAACTTTTGGATTCTACTTATGCTTTCCATTAGGCAGAGTACAGTCATTTTGGTAGCTTGATCATAAAATAAGTAGTGATAGTGACAGAAGAGTATACTGATACAGTTACTATGTTTTTAAATTTATACGTATATATATTGAAGGTATATATGTTTGGTTTATGTGACCCACTATAATTTGAGCTCTGGTTAATATACATTTTATAACAGTTAAACATAGCATGCACACATAGTTTTGTATTGTTATAAAGTAATTCTAGAAAGTGCGAAAATGGTCACGGTAATCACTAGGTGAGCCTTACCCTTATTTGCTACCAACTTAATATAACAGAACAACATTGTATTTTCAAATTCACTACACTCAATTTTAGATGGAAAATACTAGAACACGATACAGCTACTAACCAACGTTAGTGGACACCCGCCGGATAGAAATCCTCTATAAAGGATACACTCGACACAAGCTACGCATTTAAATCAGTTAAAAGCTCCAATACTATTTCGGGTGTTTATAAACAAAACCCTATCCTAGATCCGGTAATTGAGAATTCGTGTTCAAAATAGAGACATTTGTAAACAATACATACATACATACGTCTCGCATGTAGGTAACATACGAGACTGTTTAAGAACAAAGTATGTGAAGAATATGTAGGTATTTTCTATTACAATACAGTTAAATATAATGTCATTCAGTGGCTTTTGCTCGAGAGTTCCATTTTAAATAAAATAAATAAATAAGAAGTGTTTAATATACATAGTCCAAGTGTTAGTTGAGTACGTAGGATTCCGCCTTAGGGGTAGAGTATCCAGAAACGCTTAAATACGTATCTACTCATTTTTAATCAGTAGCCCAAACACAAAGTTTCATGTTTCGAACTTCAAAAATGACAGACTTCCAGACTAACCTATATGCGAAATGTCAACCCCTATTTCACCCATTAGGGGTAGAATATTCATAAACGCTTAAATACGTATCTACTCATTTTTAGTCAGTAGCCCAAAAACAAAGTTTCATGTTTCGAACTTCAAAAATGACAGACTTCCAGACTAACCTTTATGCGAAATGTCAACACCTCTTTCACCCTTTAGAGGTAGAATATTCAGAAACGCTGAGATACGTATTTACTTATTTTCAATCAGCAGCCCAAAAGTAAAGTTTCAGATTTCTAACTTAAAAGATGACGGACTTTCATACAAACTTTCAACCCCTATTTCACCCCCTTAGGGGTACAAATTCCAAAATTCCTTTCATAGCGGATGTTTACTCAATAAAACGACCCTACTCACCAAATTTCATAGCCCTAACTATCATAGTTTACGCTCGGCGATGATGAATCAGTAAGTCAGTCAGTCAGTCAGGACTTGTTATTTTATAAGTATAGACTAGCTGACCCACGCAACCTCGTTTGCGTCTCCTATTGCCCGTAGCGTGATAATTTCCCCGTTTTCGAAACATTTTTCATTGCTGCTCCGCTCCTATTGATCTGAGCGTGATAATCTCCTAGCCTCGATAAATGTACTACCCAACACGGAAATAACTTTTTGATCATTTCTTTAATAAATATTTATTTATTAGACAATTATTTGTATTGAGGTTTATGATAGCAATAAAACTTATATCGGTAAGTGGAGTGGCTTCACTTCACTTCTACCACCATCCCCACATCTATCAGCAAAACCCGTCGTGCCTGTAGATTGGAATAAAAGTAATAAAAAGAAATGAGGTACCTAAAGAAAAGTAATAAAGAACACAAAACAGTCGAATTGAGAATCTTTTTTGTCTGCCTGTCGGGTGATTCCTGTTCGTTTGTTACGTCATCATCACCACTAGCCTAGCAGTTCGTTGCTGGACATAGGCTTCTTTAGTTGCACCTCACTTGCTAGCACATCTGTAAAGTTATAAAGCGTACGTATAATTAGGAGCAAAATACATCTATATCTATACATCTATACAAATAAATAAAATTGGAGTGTCTGTTTGTAATATTAAAATAACCGCTTTTTACTAAATGCATATGTATGTATACACGGTACTTATACCAAAAATGTAGTTAAAAAAATTTTTGTCTGTCTGTCTGTCTGTCTGTCTGTCTGTTTGTTCCGGGTAATCTCTGGAACGGCTGGACGGATTTTGACGGGACTTTCACTGGCAGGTAGCTGATGATCCGGGGAGTAACTTAGGCTACTTTTTTTAGACTAACTTTGTCCCGCGGCGTTACTCGCGGTACAACAATAGCCGCGGGTAACACCGCGGGGTTCAGCTAGTTAATATATAAAGCTGAAGAGTTTGTTTGTTTGTTTGAATGGGCTAATCTCAGGAATCGCTGATCCGATTTGAAAAAAACTTTCAGTTTTGAATAGTACATTTATGAGTACCAATGGAGAATGTTTCAAAAACGGGGGAAAATTATCACGCTACGGGCAATAGGAAACGTAAACGAGGTTGCGTGGGTCAGCTAGTATTCGATACACGATAAAAATATATTTCAGAATTAAGCAAATTTCGATTAATAATAATGTTATCATTATTTAGATTTTTACTTATCTGGTTGAAATAAAACTAACTTTACTCGGACGAAGTGGGAATCGCAGTTAGTCTTGGCAATAAATGACAATGTGAATAACATACCATAATTTATTTTCAAACCAATTTATCTCGTTACCCTAAAATGTATGGGGTCGTGGGTTTGGTACGAAGTTGACCTTTGAGGGTCGAGGACGTTTTGTTGGCTTAATAAAAGGCTCTAATGGCTCGTATCCGATCCGAAGGTTGGCCGGCAAAGCTTTTGTGCTGAAACCTTTAGTGTCTGTTTTGTTGGGCTCTGTGCGCTTGATTTACGTTAGGTTTATAACATACTTTTTTGGAAGTAATAAGTTGCCAATATATTTTATCAATTGGCCTTGGTTCGGTAGTGTGCTGTGATTAAAATTTGTAACCGTCTCTAATACAAAGTTATTTGGATACCTGAATCTTCGTTGCTCTTTTAACACAATTTTTGTTGTCTTTGTTTGTAAATAATTTCGTCAATATTTTAATTTTACCTACCTTACAGTGTTTTATATATTTTCGGGTTTCCTCTTATGGTTTAGTAAGCAAACGAGTAAATGTGTCACCTTGGTCACAATCATCTCAAGAGTCCTAAGTGCGTTCCGACTCATCAAGTGCTCTTCTCATCCCTATTAGAGGAAGAGATTGGTTTTTCGGTAACTTTACTCACTATCCCTGTTTTCCAATTACAAAGCATAGTGCGACTCAGTGGCGCACAATGCTGAATTATGCTGAAGCTTAATTGGAACGTGAATTAGTTTTCAAATGCACCAGCAGAGTGCGCTAAGTTCAGTGTTGAAAAAAAAAAATATTCAGAGTTAGCAATAACCTCATTAATTTGTAAGCAAAGTGGTATACATAAAAATTGGTTGAAAACTATTTACGGTTATTTTAAGTAATTTGGATTTTGATAATTACATTAACATTTGTTTGATTTGAGTAATTTTTTTAAATGAGTTCTACCTTCATCCATACTTATATTTATTTTTTTAACACAGTTTGATTTAACTTTGATTATTTCGAAAAAACTGCAACGAAACGAAAGCTTTAAAAATTTTTTCAACAATAAATAATATTACTAACGATAATATATAAATAAAACATTTTGATCAATGCCACCTTAAAGAAAAAACACTTGTTAATTTTTGTCACAGTTGGTATCGATTGCACGCATCACGCAAAAACACTACTTTTGAGAGTGCTCGATTGTGCGAAGCGTTGCTATAGTTGAATCATTCAAAGTTAAGCATTATGCCGCATAATGCGCTCTAGTGCTGTAATTGGAAAACAGGCTATGAAAAGCAACCAATAACTCCAGTTATGCTGTGGTATGATTCCGGTCAATCCGGCTCTTATGTGCCAAAGCATGACTTACAGTAAATTTATACTGTTTCAATAAATTTTTGTTACTTCATTTTAATGTTACTTTAATATAATTATTTCATATACTTACTATGTTACTACTAGTCACACAATATTTACTATCGATATTAAATAAATTATTTCCATCGACATATCGATCAACCGAGCACTTTGGAAATAAAAGATGGGAAAAATAAAAGTATACTGAAACAAAATAGTGAAAATAAACCATGTTTTATATGTATGTAAAAACTTTTGTGACTGCAATAAGATATATGCGACTATTTTCCTTATTTATGGCTGAGCCTGAAAACAATTTCTGGTATCAGTTCTGTTAAGCTGTGTATCTTTAAGGGGGTCCACGCTTGTGAGATGAATACTAAAGGTTTGACCACAAAATTTATAAGCCGTCGTCGACAAAAGAGAAGTTTTATTAAATTTGGCGAGTCAATCTCTCGTCCGGATTATCCTAATGGTTACCAATATTTACCGGTTCAACCCCGGCTCGATAACTCCAGAAATTGTTGAAATTTCATCGAATGGTTTTACTTTATATATTATTTTTGAATTTCTATATTGTCTAGATACCCTTATTAGATTTATTTGTTTAATCTGATAAATATTTCCGGAGTTTCATTAATGCAAAATGAGAATATAATAAGTATATTACCGATGCAATATGTACATATGTAAAATAACCTTCCTATAATGAAATCGTTCGGTATTGGAGACAAGAACAATAATCCCCGTCCCCGGCCCACGGCCGGCAATGCAATTGTGACGTCTCTGGTGTTGCGTATTTTGTTCATAGCCAGTCTTAGTAAGAATAGACTTCTATGAAATCACGTTATAAAAATCAATACCATAAAAATATTTGTAAGATGTAATTATTATCCCATAAAAATTGGTTGCCTGTAAAGTTTTACGGGCGAAAGTTTTACGTGACAACGACTTTGAGTGGTAAAGTGGACGCGTGCCTTTCACTTTTTATGTCTGTCTCTCTCGCTCTTAGGCGGGCTAACTATGCCCGAGTGGAAGGGACGCGTGCCTCTCACTCGCTCTCATTGTGAGCGCATAACGTGAGCGGAGCGTAACGCAGTTTCTTGAAGTGTCACCCGGCAAACCAATTTATAAGACGTGTATAAAACAAACGTGAAATGAGAGCCAAAATGTCAAAAGTAAATGTTCTCAAGTTGATGTTATTTTCCTTATGTTTACTTCAGAACTCCACGTCATTCAGGAGCCAAATTAAAAAAACAATACGATTTATTTTTATTTGAAGGAGTATTCAGATGGATGGCGTAATGTTTTAAGTGGTCCTCCACATGGGACGACACTTTGTGTTGTGTTCAGCGCTTAAATATCTAAACCGATTTTATTGAATGAGGTGTCAATAGATTCGTAATAATAGCCCAGACGATATAGAGAATATGTATATATTTTATGAACAGTTTTAACCTAGTTGGCTTATAGGTATATAAACTACTAGTTGTCGCCAGCGACTCCGCCCGTGTATATGTCTGTTATCGCGGCGAATAGTAGCCTATGTGTTATTCCGATGTATATGCTTTAATATTGTAAAGTTTCATATAAATCCGTTCAGTAGTTTTTGCGTGAAAGAGTAACAAACATCCATCCATCCATACTTACAAACTTCGCGTTTATAATATTAGTATAGATATTTCTTAAAGTTGATTACTTTAGTTTAAATTCGATGTTCATAAGACTTCCTATTTTCTTTCAAATAATGTATTTACTAGGTACGTAAGTTGAATCTGATAAAGTTATTAATAACTTTATTTGTATTCATACCTCGTAATTTGTACTAAAAATATTATCGTTGTTGACTATCAAAATCCCGATCAAAGTTGGCGAGAAAGCAAACAGGGGTATAGATCTTGTTTACTTATCTCTGATAGGGTACAGCACTAAATAAATTAGGTAACGATTTGTCTAGAAGGGCGTGATACATCTAATATCTAGCTTCTCAAAGTTTTATGATACGACACAGAAATATAACGAGAGTTGTAAAATCATTTGATCTTCTCTTCGTGGAAAGTTTGGTACGTCAAATATAATTATTATTATTGGTGTCGTTTCTTTGAATTTATAAATATAAATACAAACAACGCCGTCTTCAGACTAATATAATAATAATGTTTGACTGTGTGACTGTGTACTATCACAGCGATACGGATGAATGTTTTTTTTTGTTTGGTTCATCTGCTTTTCCATTAATCATGTATATTTGTGTAGTGACAAATTAAGGATACGGATTGCCACTCCCCCTATTGATATTGTGGGTGTTGTAAGAACTGACAAGAGACGAAAACTAATCACAAATCTAATAACAACCATAGAACTAGAAGATTTTTGAAACATATTTACATTGAAAAATCGTAATAGGAGATAGAAAGTTCTTGTAAAGAATGTGAAAATTCGTGTTCAATGAAAATGTTGATGAAAGTACATTTACAGTTCGAATATTTTGAAGCATTTACTTTGAATATTACTACTATTTTATTTGACTACGTCGCTTATTTTGTGAGTGTCAAGTGTCTGCAGTACCAAAACCTGAGTTCCATGACACTTTGATATACATGATATATTCTTAATTAAATTATACATATGAACAAGGCACAGTTAATTTTAATAGAATAGAATTCAATTTTCGGTCATATCTTAAAAAATCGGCCAATTGCGAGTCGGACTCGCCCATGAATGGTTCCGCAGCAGCAAGTAGCAGAATATAAGTCTTATTTTATTTTGATATTTGTGGTGATTGAATGAAAGGCAAAAAAACTGCAGTTAACTATTTATGACGTAATAAAAAAACTACTTATGGTAGTGTACAATATATATATATTAGTTTTATCATTCTCATATTTTAGAAGTACAGAGGGGGGGCAGGGGGACACATTTTACCACTTTGGAAGTGTCTCTCGCACAAACTATTTAGTTTCGATCAATATAATAATAAAAAAAAATAAAAAAAAATTATTTAATTTCTCCCTCAATGTACAATATATATAGAAATAAAACTACAAACACAAAAGCTCTGGATGGGAGACAGGAGCCCATACTAAGCGAACTTGTGTTACAGGTCTCCTGGCCTCTCTATCCCGGACATACATAATTGCAATTATTTACACAAAACTTATACAATAATAGCATTATGAGGAACATTACAAAACCAAAAATAATAGAAATATTTTGTGTGTGTGTGTGATTGTGTGTGCGTGTGTGTGTGTGTGTGTGTGTGTGTGTCTGTGTGTGTGTGTGTAATTGCATTGCATTTTATTTGACCTATCCATAGATGATACCCTACACGTATGGGATTAACGAAAAAAAATATTTTGAGTTTCAGTTCTAAGTAAGAAAGTAACTAAAAACAACATCAACAACAAAAAATTTTGGGGGTCCCTCCCAAAATTTGTCGTTTTTTTGTGTGAAAATCTTAATGCGGTTCACAGAATACATATACTTACCAAGTTTCAACATTATAGTTCTTATAGTTTCGAAAAAAAGTGGCTGTGACATACAAACGGACAGGCAGACGGACAGACAGACAGATATGTCGAACCTAGAAGGGTTCCGTTTTTTGCATTGGGCACGGAACCCTAAAATATAATTTGGCAAAAATATCTTTAAATTAATTTAAAGAAAGCACTTCACAAGCCACGTTTTTCTTTTAATCTAACCCTTTGCCTAATGAAGAAAACTCTTTTTAAGAAAAACATTTTTTTAACTAAGTTTAATATTTCACCGGCAAACATCAAAATCAATTGAAAAGTAAAATTTTGTTTAAATTATCTTTTATTAATTAAGTTAAGTTACTATACCATAACAGTAATAAAGATTTATTTTCTATAAGGATTTTCTTTGAATATAATTTGAAATATTTGTTTGCCCAATTTATTTTTGAAATGTTCAACCATTCGAAAACGGTCGAATTTATGCAAGAAGATACGATTTTCTTTGACATCTATTGTTTTTACATCTTACCCTTTTGAAGAACAAAGTAACCCATTGTTACAAAGACATTGTGTCTCAAAACGGCCATCTGTTTTTAAATAAAAGACACGATTTCAAATATTCATTGAGAAATTCAATATTTGGATGTCAGTACAAATTTAAAATGTATACTAATGTACTTTTTGTTGCATGTATGTCTTTATATGTGTAGTGTGTATTTACCTCTGTAGACTTTGTATATAGAGAGCAATAAAACTATAAGCTTACATCTAGTGTATTACCATCTGAATTAAAAATTACAGAACAAAATTATTCCTTTTGATTATCGAGCACTCACTATTTTCTGTTTGGATAAATAACAAGGACAGTTGATAAAAAAGAAAAAGAAAAAAAGTGTGCTGTCACGGGACGCCTGACAGATGTTAAACCCCGAAATTGCTTTGTATAAGTTATATAATAAAAAAATTAAATACAAAAATTATAATTTTTTACATTTATTTGAAATCGCGACATCTCAAGAATTTTCATCAGTGACTTCGTCACGCCGATTCTCGCCTCGCCGAAAATCGAGGCTACCCCTCGTTTATAGATGTTTCACATCAATAAACGAAGCTTAGGCTAATAGAAATAAAGGAAATAAAAGGTCAGAAGATATGTAGATATATATATAAGTAATGGTTGGATAAGAAATATGTACAGGACTGTGAACGATATATATAACTTCCTTACTCGTGCTTTGAGATGGAAATTGTTTGAAAACGTTTTTATCCACTCGACATTAGTCTTGATTAAAAGTGATTCGTGATTTTATTTTGTTACAACGTTTTGTTTTTTGTTTTAACACACGGTTATATGAGATAAAACTCGAAAGACAATAGTAGGAGACGTCATGCTCTGTGTTGCCGTCTCATGCAATATTATTAAATGGAACAGCTGCACGCATAAAACCAGAAGTCGCGTGCTCATGCAGCATGGCGCACCACGTACGTTCTAGCTCTAAAGACCAGATAAATAGTTTTAATTGCCGAGTGAATTCAAGGTATTATTGCGCTCTTTAATGTAGCATAGCGCCCAGTAAGATGTTCTAATTAGTAAAATAGTAAATGAGAACAAGGAGAAACAAAGCTTTGTTAAGTTTGGTGCAATGTCGTGTGGTGTTTGTTGTGGTACAATCTATAAATAGGTATAGCATTTTACATATACAATATTGGCTATTACTAGCCATTTGTATGGACAAGAAATCTAAATAAATCCAACATTGTTTTCAGCTGGGCATCCAAATGGACGTTGTATTAATAAAAAAATCTATTTAAACCTCCTGCCGACTCAAAAACTCCAAATGAATCCCCCAGGGGATCTAAGCAGGGGATCCAAGTGGACGGAGCCATTTCTTCTTTAGTAGTAGTACCATGATAAGGACACTAAGATTTGATGATGGCATCCAAGAGAAATCGAGTCAAACCTTGAAGTCGGTTTTATTTATGTCAAAATTTTATTTTACCTTAGGCTCACACAATGTTATTAGGTCTACGTGTACACAAAAATTATAATAAGTTTAGCGAAGAACAAACTTGGAAATTAAAAACTAATTTAAGTATATCTTCATTTTGAAAACCTAATTGAGACAATGTAATCTCGCTTTTTTTAATTTTTTTTTAATAAAAGGTCCTGCTATACCTACTGCACGAATTATTTTCGTAAATACAACTTTAGTAACTGATATATACCAACTTTTAAACTTTCGCGTTCCATGATATATACCGTCCAATTTTCACAAATTCAACGGTGTGAGAAATGTGCGGTATTTCATGGTGGGTCGTAAAACAATGAGTAATTATCTAATGAAACCATAAATGTTGGAATGTTCAAATTTGCTTTAAACTAGGACAGACTGCATTTCGTTAATGAAATCTATTGCAGTACGACACAGCTAGTTACTTAAATTAAGGTTTAAATATGTGTGTTTAGGAAATACTTCGAAACATCTTTTGCAATTCACTTTTTAGTATTATGTCATAATTAGGTTGAGTTTAAGTTAAATCCTTGTCCTAGAGAATACAGTCCTATGAATGAAAGTATAGCAAGAATACATTTCATCTGGTAGTACTTACCGGGCTTACCTGGGCCGGCTCGATCGGCGTGATACCACGGCCTCACAGAAAACCGGTGTGAATCAGCGCTCGCGCTGTGTTTCAGCGAGTGAGTGAAGATACCGGAGGCCCGTATACCCCAAAGGCCGACAACGCACTTGTGACGCCTTTGGTGTTGCGGGTGTCCATGGGTGGCGGTAATCGCTTACCATCAGGATACGTCTGCTCGTTTGCCGCGAATTCCATAAAAAACCCTATTTTTATCTACTAATTTAAAGACTCTCAAAGAGAATGTGTGCTAATACTGTTTCGTTACTGAAACCTCAAAAGAGTTAATCCGGTCCTACTCCACGGTAGACTAATACTAAAATAGGTAATGTAATAATAATAGGTGAAACTTATTCAAATCAATAAATATAAGCTAATTCTATATTATCTCATACTGTGATTTACTTTTAGTGTTTAATGTGCTAATCCCAGAAAAACTCGTATAAAACCCTACTAACTCGACACCCCTTTGTAAACTTCTAGTACATCGTGGATCATTCTCCAATGTACCAACTTTTTCTTGAACATTCCGGACACTTTTACGTCTTAAATTGAAACAATTGTAACTACGAGTATAAGTTTATATATAAAGAAAACCTTTGAATTGTATAACGATATATTTTTGATTAAATTAAATTTACCTTCACCCTCTTAAATAGTTACGAATGTGCCTCAGACAAAACTTAAATCGTTTGACTAATTAAGGTGACATCATTTTGAAACGTGATCGCATATCTAAGCAAATAATTCATCCAGCAAGTCCACAATGATTTTAATCTGATTAACAACGCTACGTAATGTCGTATGGCATTCACTTTGTTGCGGTTAACAATCTAACATAAGTATTGTTGTAAAGGTTTTGTTTAAAACGACGCGTGTATTGTAAATTCATTGTGGGGAATTCTGTGGTGATTCCTTTGTGAATAAAATTATAAAGTAAGGTTTGATAGCCTTATTTAGTTACATGGAGGCACTTTGAATTTTTATAGATACTAGAGATCGCCTGGCGGTCGAATTTCGACCGCTTTGAATATCTTGTTTTATTACAATGTACCAGTGTAACTCTGTATAACCTGGGGTTTCACTGTGTAGAATTTCGTACTGTGTTACTTATATCTACATAACATATATAGTTCAATTTTGTAAACAGCGTACTAGCTTTTGTCCGAGGCTCCCTGTGCGTGTATGTAGAATAATATGTTTGTACTAGCAGCCCGCCCCGGCTTTGCACGGGTTTTTTACGGAAAATATAATACATAGCCCAATACAGCCTATGTTATGAGTATTCTGAGAAGATGTGTGGCTAAATTGTTTCCAACGTCTTCCAAAAGCGGTGGTCACCATCGTCAATGTGACCACAACTTTTGGATTCTACTTATGCTTTCCATTAGGCAGAGTAGAGTCATTTTGGTAGCTTGATCGAAAAAAAGTAGTCATAGTGACAGAAGAGTATACTGATACAGTTACTATGTTTTTATATTTATACGTATATATATTGAAGGTATATATGTTTGGTTTATGTGACCCACTATAATTTGAGCTCTGGTTAATATACATTTTATAACAGTTAAACGTACCATGCACGTAGTTTTGTATTGTCATAAAGTAATTTTAGAAAGTGCGAAAATGGTCACGGTAATCACTAGGTGAGCCTTACCCTTATTTGCTGCCAACTTAATATAACAGAACAACATTGTATTTTCAAATTCACTACACTCAATTTTAGATGGAAAATACTAGAACACGATACAGTTACTAACCAACGTTAGTGGACACCCGCCGGATAGAAATCCTCTATAAAGGATACACTCGATACAAGCTACCCATTTAACTCAGTTAAAAGCTCCAATACTATTTCGGTTGTTTATAAACAAACCCTATCCTAGATCCGGTAATTGAGAATTCGTGTTCAAAATGGAGACGTTTGTAAACATACATACATACGAGACTGTTTAGGAACAAAGTATGTGAAGAATATGTAGGTATTTTCTATTACAATACAGTCAAATATAATGTCATTCAGTGGCTTTTGCTCGAGAGTTCCATTTTAAATAAAATAAATAAATAAGAAGTGTTTAATATACATAGTCCAAGTGTTAGTTGAGTACGTAGGATTACGCACCAAGTTGCCAATAAGAGTTAGTCCGCATAGCTTCAGCTTTCCTGGAACCCATAAAAAGGAATTCGGAATTTTTAGTATTTATTTTTCAAAATTTTAAGGTGGCAAACTAGTATCAAGACCTTTATTTTAAGTAACTATTGCAACCGTATCGGTTTAACGACTGTCAGAGTTATTTTTTCTGTTAGTGCCGCTATTTTATTAAAATTTCTCACAAAAACACAAGCCCCATATAATAGTGCGACACAGTAGTGTTGACCAAGTATCGGATAGAAGATCGAAGAAACATATCGAAGTCCGAACAAAAACACGTAAATCCATCATCGCTAAGATAGATACCAACATAAATACATTTAAACAAACTTTATGATCTTCTTCTTTTGATGAAATGGCAACCAGCCATTTATAGTCTTCAAATCATAAGACTTCAAGTCTTTGAGTCTTCGTCGTGATGAAATTAATGTTAAAAAATATATTAAATATGGTTGAGATGAAATGCGGACCGTCTCTCGAAAAAACAAACCAAATTCTATGTTGTCATTTGAAAAGAAATCTGTCTGGTCTGTATACATCAAACATTCATCCGTCACTGTCAAATAGACAAACACTAGGTAAAGAACCAACTTCACAAAAGTGTTGAGGGTTGTCACTTTATAAAAAATAGTAAAACATCTATAGTTCAACAAAGTTGACGGAATTAAGAAATAAATAACTTCATTATTTGAAAAGTTCGCCTAACAATTCTATCAACAAATGGAGCTTCAAACAAAAGAACTAACACATAAAATTACTAATAATATAACGTCGAAGATTGAAGAAAAATTAGACTTGCTTATGAAAGAGAATAAAATACTAAAATGAGAAGTAGGTACACTCAAAATCGAAAATTCATATTCTAGAGCGAAAAGGAAGAAAGAAGTACCTTTTAATTCACGGCATGCCAAAAACATAAAATGACAATAAACAACTTCTGGAATATGTTTTGGAGACTCTAAATAGTAAGTGGAAAAAAATTAACAAAAATAAAACCGACTTCAAGGTTTGACTCGATTTCTCTTGGATGCCATTATTAGATCTTAGTGTCCTTATCATGGTACCACCATTGGGATATATCCTTTCCAATAAAAAAAACATTAAAATCGGTTCTTAAACGACGAAGTTATCTGCGAACACACATAATATATGTATATATACACATATATATATATATATGTTTATGTATATACGTTCGAATTGAGAAACCTCCTCCTTTTTTTGAAGTCGGTTAAAAACAGAAAACGCCGAATAGGACTTATGGGAGATTAGTAAGGTCGAAAAGGATAACAGACCGGTTCTATTATCGGTTACACTTCAATGGAGAAAATTTGAGCTATTTAAGAACAACAAACTATTACCAAAAAATGTGCGTGTAACAGAAGACATCCCATAAGAAGTTTTACAGCTCCGAAAGGACCTTAAGGCTAAACAAAAAGAAGTGTAAGAGAAAGGAAATACTCCCTTAATAAGGTATGACAAACTAATAACTAAGAGCAACAAAAACACAGAAAAACGAAAAAGAACTTCTTCATCGCCCGATCAAGAAGACAAACAGAGAAACGACAATAAATGAAAACGTGTAACTCCAAATTAAGCAAGATAAATGCATTGAGACTAATTGAACAAACTAAAAACTGACCATTAAAATCTAGACAAATAAAAAAATACAACGTCCTCAACCTGGCTGTTTCCCGTTGGGATTACAACCACTACCCTTCAACTCTGATTGAACTGGAAAAATTTGAAGGAGACCTATACCCGAAAAGTTCACTCCATGCCGTCGTATTATTCCGGTCGAGACACTTCGATGGTAAAACCCACATTGTAGTCCAATGATCCTTTAATTCTACATTATTCTTTTTTTTTCTCTGAAACAATTGTTCTTATTTAAAAAAGATGTCTTTATTTGATAACAACACCCTTCATTCTTATCAAAAAATAAAGGAATAGCTTTATCAAAAACAATCAGTTAATTACTAGGACTATTTATTCTTATTAAAAGAAACATTTTATTTTCAGCACAAGGTGTTGATTATAATTATGCGCAACTGGGAGGTACTTCATTTACATACAAAAGTCGTTGAGACTGAATATGTTAGATACTTGTAGAATAGGTAAACCGAAAGCCCTTAAATTTATCTATGTAGGTATTATTACGTGAGAAGAATTCTTCGTAACCATTTTTGAACAAACCTAGCATAGAAAATTTCAAGGAGTTAATATTTATATTAAAAAAGTCGTGTGGTGTCGTGGGACACCGGATAGGAACAAAGTTCCTTATCATAAAATGTAATAATACATACAACTTATAGATGGCACTATACAAAATTGTCATAACACCTTTATTTTATTTAAAATGATTCATAAAAATAAATAAAAGTTCTATACGAGGTATAAAGAAAATAACTATTCAAGTTTATATTTTTTATTATGAATTTTTAACGATCAAAATAAAAAAATTAAATTGACTGGTCACTTATGCTGCCACCTAGTAGTATCTACGAGATACAAGTGCGTTGAAACCCTTTTATTGATATCCCCCCAGAATTAAGAGCAAGGCGAGGGAAACTCACTTCACTCACAAACAAGTCATCATCCAGTTGTAGTCAGCTCCAGGACAAAGGTCTCTCCCAAGTCATACCACTAACTGCCGGCCTTCTAACGTAAATCATCACGCCATATGTTCAGGAGACCCTGTCTTTACTCCAAAATAAAGTTAAAAGCAATTAAAAAATTTAAAGATTAAAGAACTCGAACTTGTGGATGAGACCATGGATCATGCTAGTCGAGTTCGCCCATAGTATGGTAATGGATCGCCCATGGTAATGGATACATAAAGGCCAGATATTCTGATTATTATTTTCAAGCATAAGTTAGGATCTATATTCTTGGAATCGGCATAAATCTTAATGTCTTAAGTACCCACAAAGGCATTCAGATGTCTTTACGGTTACATTCAGAATGACTTACTGAAGAAGACATATCTTCTGTATCTGATTCTCTGGTGATAAATATGTTTCTATAGAAGTCACCTAATGCACGATAAATGATGTAAACTTAGCGAAACCTAAATATTTCACACCTGAATTACCCGACATTAATTCTCAGAATCTACGCAGACGTTCATTTATCAACTGGAGATGATCTTTGTGGGATTAAACATATAATTATTTTCCTGGAATTTGTAACACTATATGGACTACATTCTATTTAAAACCTATTCCGAAAAATAGTTTTGAATCTACGATTCGCTATTTCTACTACTTTTATGGATTGATATTTGATTGATTGTACTTTTTTCTAGACTATTCTAGTCTTGAATAGTCCACATCTATTGCTAAAACTCATCGCCATGCAAAATTTTCTGAGGATCAGAAAGCTAAAAGAAAAAAATTAACTACACACAATTTCTTAAACACTTTCAAAAATGATTATTCGGTTGTGATTACCTGTTTAGCTTATTTGATAAGTAAGGAACCGTGTTTATATTAGCTTAATATAAATTAATGTGTAAACTTACGGGCGGAAGGTTGAGAAGGGTCTACCCTTTGATGTTTAAAGCTGAGAAAAAAGGGATGTTATTTCTACAGAGAGTTAATTGAAGTTAAATGTCTTTTAGATTGTATTTACAGTTCATTTTACTTTGTTAATTAAGGTGTAAAAAAATTGTGGATCTTTCGGTTATTTTACTGTCCTTGTTTATTTTGTGTTAGTAGCTACACTTGGTTCAAATAAATATGATGTTTCCGAAATTATTTAAAATCTTAAAAGTTTTGTAGAAAGAGTTACATTTTATATTACACTTTTTCATCAACTTAATTACCGTGGTAAAAATGAGGTATATTTTCGCATGATGAGAAGCAAATAGGCGTTAGTTTTCTCACGCACCTGGTAAAAGATACGATATAGTCCAAGATTGTATACGCCACGTGATCTTCAATCTACTCTTTAAAGTTATCATTATAATTGCCTAGAGTTTTCGAGACTTTTTGTTCCTTAGACAATAAAAAGTCGACTTTGGCAGTGTCCATATTGCAAAATTCAGGTATCAGGTCTAAGACAGTTTAGTTGATAATTGACATCATACTAATATTTATAGTTTGAACATTAATTTATCATTTAATAAACCCTCAAAAAGTTAGAAAGAAGTATTATTGTAAAATATGATTACCTTAAATGACAAAATTTAATGAAGAAAACAGCATGTTTTAGTTCAAATCGTTTTACCCTGAACACATTATATCAATGATCGATGATGTACGGGTGCGGTATATTCACGGGCGGCGTGAGCCCCGTGACAGATCAAAACATCGTCATCTACTCGTTGATAGATGGCGGTAGCGTCGGTAAGCGGGCTCCTGCCATCCATCACTTTGTTCTCACTTTTTTAGGCTTAGGTAAGATATATTCCTTCGTAGCGTCTTAATAATAGTGGATAATAATGACGCACTTTAACACTTAGAACGAAGAATTTATGATAGTGTTTGTAGGTTTATGTAAAACATGTTGTATTCTTTAGCGGTTTTAAGTACCACTTAACTCAAAGTTTAGTTCTCCTTTGTTTTAGTGGAATCGTGTCAACATATTTAAAATATTATTGAACATAATTAAATTCCTTTTGCATAAATTTTTACAAGCTTTTATTTAGCTTCACCCGTCCCGATGTTTGTCTGATCAAATCTTACAAGTTCAATTTGACCAACTTCCCGAATACCGATTGAGCTGAAATATGAAATGTACCTTTAGTTCTGATGACAATACAATTCTATATACACTAGCTGTCGCCCGCGGCTTAGCCCGCGTATATGTCGATTATCGCAGCAAATAGTAGCCTATGTGATATTCTGATGTATAAGCTACATCACTGTAAAGTTTCATCCAAATCCGTTCAGTACTTTTTGCGTGAAGAAGTAACAAACATGCACACACACAAACTTTTGCCTTTATATCTTAGTGTGATTTTTTTTAACAACAAGTAATAAAAGCTTTTTGTTTCATATGAATCTGATGACCAAAACAATACATTTCAAAATTCTGAAAATGTCTTATCAAATGTGTATTCCTTGATAGCAAAACGATGTAATATTTGTCCAATGTTTATACAGAGTAGTATTCACGCAACAAAATGACATACATTCATATTATCGACTAGCTTCGCCCCGCGGTGTTACCTGCGGCTGCTGTTGCAATTTACAACAACAACTACGGGTATTCCCCCTTATATCTGCCAGTGAAAGTTCCGTCAAAATCGTATAAAATATATCCAGAGATTAGCCGGAACAAATAGTCAGACGGAAGGATAAACAGACATAAAAGAAAAAGATAATGTAAGATCGCATATACCTTCATATGCATTAACTGAAAAGCTGTTAATTTTAAGTTACAAAGAGACACTTAAATTTTATTTATTTGTATAGATGTATCGATAAATTAAACCCAAACACAGAACACAATAAATTATCGTTGTCAACACACAAATATTTGTCCTGGATTTACACTTCGCAGTCAGGTTCACTTTACCAAGACACCGGTCTGAAAAATATATCTGACTAGCTGAACCCCGCGGTGTTACCCGCGGCAATTTTTGTACCGCGAGTAACGCCGCGGGACAAAGTTAGTCTAAAAAAAGTAGCCTAAGTTACTCCCCGGATCATCAGCTACCTGCCAGTGAAAGTCCCGTCTAAATCCGTCCAGCCGTTCCAGAGATTACCCGGAACAAACAGACAGACAGACAGACAGACAGACAGACAGACAGATAGACAGACAGACAGACGGACAGACAAAAATTTTTTTAACTACATTTTTGGTGTATGTATCGTGTATACATATATATGCATTTAGTAAAAAGCGGTTATTTTAATATTACAAACAGACACTCCAATTTTATTTATTTGTATAGATTGAGTTGGAATATTTATTCTTAAGGGCGCGTTTACGATTCGTACAAAATTATGCTTTTTTTCGGTGCAATTTGTAACTAAACTAAACAAATTGAATATAACAAAGTACTAACACTTATAGATTAGTTCTTCATCTTCAAATCCGAGGGACAACTTTTTTGGAAATTGTATTTTTTTATATTGTAAAAACGATCTTCCGTAACCATTTTCCACAGTATTTACGATATCGGGTTGAGTTTTGGTACATTTTTGTTCTACAATCAACCTATTTTAGAATTTCTAAAAATAATGTAAGAAGGCATATATAGTCAATTATAAATCCGAGGAAAAAATAGTATAAAAGTGTCACAGAAAGTCGCAGAAAAAATAACAACCGGAGCTTATAATTTCTCATATTTTGCTATTACGGATGAATCGTAGTCGATTGCAATAAGGGTTATTTTATTTTTTTGAACCTCTTTTGATTTATCGCGTAAAAATTTCGTAATCTCAGTCTGCGCTCAGCCGCCGTCATGAGTGGACACTGTGTCGCCTGTTTGCATTAGCTCTTGTTGAAAAGATCGCTCTTCGAATTCAATATATTCGATAAACCAGAATAGGTTGATACTTGACAACGTTAGATTATTTTTAACCGACTTCAAAAAAAGGAGGAGGTTTCTTCTATTTACAGATTTTTATAACAATATTTTAGTTTGCTAAAACTAAGTAGTATTGTGCGAGTTCGGGCTCGATTGATGAGACATTACCTCCTACTTAGGTGGAGTGACCTGAAGGTGTACTACGGTGACTGCTTTTCTAACTTCTGACGAGTTGACATAGTCTAATCGAGTTTGGGCTCATTTTGTTAGTTATGATGAGACCTTACCTCCGGACTACATGGAGTGACTTGAAGGTGTACTTCGGTGACTGCTAGTGGAACTCCTAGACGAGTTGACATAGTGTTACCGAGTCTGGACTCATTTTGTTAGTTATGATGAGACCTTACCTCCGGCTTAGGTGGAGTGATCTGAAGGTGTACTTCGGTAACTGCTTTTGGAACTCCTAGACGAGTTGACACAGTCTTACCGAGTTTGGGCTCATTTTGTTAGTTATGATGAGACCTTACCTGCGGCTTAGGTGGAGTGACCTGAAGGTGTGCTTTGGTGACTGCTTCTGGAACTCCTAGACGAGTTGACATAGTCTTACCAAGTTTGGGTTCATTTTGTTAGTTATGATGAGACCTTACCTCCGGACTACATGGAGTGACTTGAAGGTGTACTTCGGTGACTGCTTGTGGAACTCCTAGACGAGTTGACATAGTCTTACCGATTTTGAGCTTATTTTGTTAGTTATGATGAGACCTTACCTCCGGCTTAGATGGAGTGACCTGAAGGTGTACTTCGGTGACTGCTAGTGGAACTCCTAGACGAGTTGACATAGTCTTACCAAGTTTGGGTTCATTTTGTTAGTTATGATGAGACCTTACCTCCGGACTACATGGAGTGACTTGAAGGTGTACTTCGGTGACTGCTTGTGGAACTCCTAGACGAGTTGACATAGTCTTACCGATTTTGAGCTTATTTTGTTAGTTATGATGAGACCTTACCTCCGGACTTCATGGAGTGACCTGAAGGTGTACTTCGGTGACTGCTAGTGGAACTCCTAGACGAGTTGACATAGTCTTACCGATTTTGAGCTTATTTTGTTAGTTATGATGAGACCTTACCTCCGGCTTAGATGGAGTGACCTGAAGGTGTACTTCGGTGACTGCTAGTGGAACTCCTAGACGAGTTGACATAGTCTTACCGATTTTGAGCTTATTTTGTTAGTTATGATGAGACCTTACCTCCGGCTTAGATGGAGTGACCTGAAGGTGTACTTCGGTGACTGCTAGTGGAACTCCTAGACGAGTTGACATAGTCTTACCGATTTTGAGCTTATTTTGTTAGTTATGATGAGACCTTACCTCCGGCTTAGATGGAGTGACCTGAAGGTGTACTTCGGTGACTGCTTTTGGATCTCATAGACGAGTTGACATAGTCTTACCGAGTTTGGGATCGTTTTGTTAGTTCTGATGAGACATTACCTCCAGACTAGATGGAGTGACCTGAAAGTGTACTTCGGTAACTGCTAATGGAACTGAAGTACACCTTCAGGTCACTCCATCTAGTCTGGAGGTAAGGTCTCATCATAACTAACAAAACAAGCCCAAACTCGGCACACCTAGTTCTACTCGTCGAGGAGTTCCATTAGCAGTTACCGAAGTACACCTTCAGGTCACTCCATCTAGTCTGGAGGTAATGTCTCATCAGAACTAACAAAACGATCCCAAACTCGGTAAGACTATGTCAACTCGTCTATGAGATCCAAAAGCAGTCACCGAAGTACACCTTCAGGTCACTCCACCTAAGCCGGAGGTAAGGTCTCATCATAACTAACAAAATAAGCTCAAAATCGGTAAGACTATGTCAACTCGTCTAGGAGTTCCACTAGCAGTCACCGAAGTACACCTTCAGGTCACTCCATCTAAGCCGGAGGTAAGGTCTCATCATAACTAACAAAATAAGCTCAAAATCGGTAAGACTATGTCAACTCGTCTAGGAGTTCCACTAGCAGTCACCGAAGTACACCTTCAGGTCACTCCATGTAGTCCGGAGGTAAGGTCTAGTCATAACTAACAAAACGAGCCCAAACTCGGTGAGACTGTCAACTCGTCTAGGAGTTCCATAAGCAGTCACCGAAGTACACCTTCAGGTCACTCCAGCAAGTCCGGAGGTAAGTACCTATTACATAGAAATGAGAAAATATAAAAAACTTTCAAAATATCAATTTAGGCAAGTTGACATTTATACCTGCCGCTATCCGATTTGCACTTGTTTGTGTAACTTGTGTCAACGTAGTAATTCGATTCTGTACCTATCAATTTTGCAAACGCGTCCTTAACATATCAATTAATTATGCGTAAAAGGTCTTTAGAGTATAAAACAAACAAA
This sequence comes from Spilosoma lubricipeda, assembly GCA_905220595.1. Taxonomy (NCBI): domain Eukaryota; kingdom Metazoa; phylum Arthropoda; class Insecta; order Lepidoptera; family Erebidae; genus Spilosoma; species Spilosoma lubricipeda. The sequence continues at coordinate 709,654 of HG992278.1, forward strand.
TGCGTAAATAACAGCCATGTATTTATAAACACTTCGTCACAAAACTTTATTGCCAAACCGCAGAGGCCGCCGCGGAGACTGTCGGAGGCTTGTGGGGTGAATGACCGCGCGTTAGGGCGGGAAATGTCCTCATGTAACAGTCACACACAGACCTCTAGAAAGTAGCCCTTACATTTAACATTTTTTTTAATGTAATAAGATTTTTTTTAATAAAAGAATGTATAATAACCACATCTAAATATTTATTACCCAACTACGGCAAAGCCAAAGGAGGGTTATGATTTTGACAGGCTATGTATGTACGTATGTATGTTCATTTGTTCCCTCATAACTCCTTAACTACTCATTAGAACTGGACAGATGGGGTATCGTTAGAAGCGTCATGATTGTCTGGCTATAGGACGTGTCACTGAATCTGATGTGGCGCCCTCAGGCCGATATCAACTAGCGTATTAAAAAAAATTTTAGATAAGTCGTGTTTGGTATCATACGAAAGGGCGTTACTTGTACATTTCAAAAATATATATATTAATAGCATTTTCTCGTGACTTTATCCGTATTTATTCGATAATTGTGATATTTCTATGGTACCTATTTAAAATATACTTAGCAAAGAAATTAATAATATCGAATCGCACCAAAACATTTTAAATAAAAAAAAGTATAAGCTAAAACCCAACCACGACAAAAAACGACACTGAAAAGCATGAAAACCAGTTTCTAAAACCGTAGTCACGCGTTGTTAAAGTGTTATGGACTATGGTACATTACACTACAAGGACTACGGCTTCTGAAACATAGTAATGTTAATTTTTATTTCTGGTTACACTTGTTAGCTCATAACTACCACCAGTCTTGACTCTAAGTCATATTATATCAAAATAATAATTCTTTATTTGGAATTAATAATAAATTTACATAGATGATACCTGCATAAGTGATAAAACTGTGTTACAGATTTCAAGGCGACGCCCTCTCCCGAGATACACGTAATAGTAAATAAATAAATACAAAAACACACAACGCTATCTAGAACTTGTGTTATGGGTACTAGACAACTGATATAAATACATATATACTTTTTTTTTGTATATACATACATATTATACATAGAAAACACCCAAACTCCGGAACAAATATTTGTAGATTATACAAACATTTAGGTCCGACCCGGGAATCGAACCCGAGACCACAAGCACAGCAGTCGCATAAGCTCGCACTGCGCCACCAAGGCAGTAGTTGATTCAAGTGAAGTTAAACTTAATGTTATTTGATAAAGATGTTTGAAATTTATAAACATTTAATCCGACTACGTAAAAAAACTTTTGAGCATTACCCGGACCATTATTACGAACCTATTGATATGACACCCTATTCATTAAACGCGGTCAGTGGCTTGGGCGCTATCAGAAAAACATTGAATATTGGCAAAGCTTTTTGACCGTGTGTAGTAGGGCTATAACTTCATAACTCATCGGAGTTTCTATTGTGGACAGAACGGGGTCACCCGAGCGGTGATAACACATTATCTTCGCCACATCGACCAGGATGTTCGAGCTATGGGCTTTTCTAAGATAATTACGAAACACGTAAGAAAGGAATAGAAATTAAAGGCAGAGTATCATAAGAATATATTTGTGAACATATATGTTTCGTTATCTTGACATGTTAATAAATGGACTTGTTAGACAAATGGGTAATCCCACAAACTAGGAGTTTTTTGCGTATCAATTTATTTCCTTTTTTTCTTTTTTTATGTTTCGCCCTACCAAAATTACTCTACTCTGCCTGATGGAAAGCATAAGCAGAATTCAAGAGTGGTGGTCATCATACTGCGAATGCAGACAATGCAACAATGCAGCATGGTCACCCACACCATGGCGGGCTAGTGATGCTTCTGCATCATTTGGCCTCCGGTCTCGCACTAACCAACGAAACACGACAGCACTGCTGCTGTCATTTTACGTCAATTTTCTGTACTCAGGTAGTACTGCCCCGGTCGAGCCGGCCCGTTTGTGCTGAAATCAGCGTGGCTCTACTACCTTTTTCTTATATACCCTCCCTAATAGACCCTAGGTTTATATAACACTTAATAGATGAGTTTAAGCGTGTGTGAATTGGCCAGAATATTAATGAAATGGCTTTTTCTTATCTGTGAATCTTACCTCAGTTGGTCAAAATATGGACAGAGGAAGCGAAGTTAAACTTAACAATGAAGATAATGATCACCACTCTTTGATTTCTACACGTGCTTTCACACGGGCAGAGTAGAGCTATTTTGGCAGCTAATACTTAATTAAGAGATTCTCTTATCCCTTTTTTTGAGAAGATCAACTTGGTTCAAGAATATGAAAAGATTACTATTGTTCATAAAACATACGATACGTCACCGATTTTTATTAACTGCTATTAAAAGTTATTATTTTACCAAATATGGAGAAATAGCAAAAAAATATACCTTGAGATAGTAATAAGTCTTAGTACGAGTATAATAACTGACTTGATATAAATTCAGATTACTCTCTTAATTATACTTTGTTTTGCGATACATATAATATTTCAAATTTTCATTAGAATACTTTTTGTTCTTCAGAAAGCGGCCCTGAAGTATACGTTTCTATTAAATCGTAATTTTATTCATAACGCGAAATATATGAAATAAAAGCTATTATCTTATTCGAAGACTTTGTTTGGAGCAATACAATTAGATACATAATACTGTTTGATTAAAAAAAAGGTGAGCTCCCAAGTAGTAAGGTGTAGTAACAATAGGTATAGCTCCCTTTTTTAACCGACTTCAAAAAAAGGAGGAGGTTTCTCAATTCGACCGTATAATATATATTTTTTTATATGTGTGTTCGCGGGTGACTTCGTCGTTTATGAACCGATTTCGATGATTCTTTTTTAATGGAAAGGAGATGTCCCAACGGTGGTACCATGATAAGGACACTATTATCTGATGATGGCATTCAGGAGAAATCGAGTCGAACTTTGAAGTCGGTTTTATTTTTGTTAAAATTGTACTTGTTCACAAGACTACCCGCATTTATACAAATAAATAAAATTGGAGTGTCTGTTTGTAATATTAAAATAACCACTTTTTACTAAATGCATATGTATGTACACACGGTACATATACCAAAAATGGTTTGTCTGTCTGTCTGACTGTTTGTTCCTGGTAATCTCTGGAATGGCTGCACCGATTTTGACAAGACTTTCACTGGCAGGTAGCTGATGATCCAGGGAGTAACTTAGGCTACTTTTTTTAAGACTAACTTTGTCCCGCGGTGCTACAACAATAACCGCGGGTAGCACCGCGGATTTCAGCTAGCTAGGAATAAACCTCCTGAGTCGCCGTTGTTATTTGTGTTTGTGTGAACACCAATGACACCCAGACTGAGAACAACAATTTGTGGATCACACAAAGTGTTGTCCCATGTGGGATTTGAACCCACAACACCTTGAAAACGGCGTGGCGATCACTTCGATTCGACACACGACTAGGCCAACCGTGCAGTCACTTTAATAATTTAATGTTAGCAAAGTTTTTTAGGCCGATGATGATGGTGAAGAAGTTATTGTATTGATTGAAAAGCATGTGTCGCAGTTTACCGGAATCAAACCCTCTAGAAACAAACCACGAAAAAACATTTTTTTTATGGTGTTTAATGATATGCTGATGTAATTTTATGGCAGCTTGTAATACATATTTGTATCATGATAATTAAACCTGGAAATTTTTGTATTTAATTGTTAAAATAATTAATATCATGATTTATAATTAAAACTTAACTATGGTCTGATATCTTTATCATTACATTCATAGAGTTACATATTCAATTTTCTATCATATTTACCTTAACATGAATTACATACACAAAATCAATGTAACATAACACCGTACGTGTTGTCGTATTTCGTTGGTGAGTGCGAGACCGCAGGCCCAATGATGGAGAAGCATCACTAGGCAGCCATTATGTGGGTCACCATACTGCATTGTTGCATTGTCTGCATTCGCAATGAATATGGTGACCACTACTCTTGGATTCTGCTTATGCTTTCCATCACTCAGAGCAGAGTCTTTTTGGCAGGGACACACATAAAAAAAACACGTTACACATACCGACTAAGGATAGGGGTTGACCATGTTTTTTAAAAGCAAAATTTATATTAAACTCGACTATACTATTTCACAGTCCGATGCTCAATTCACGTAAATCACGAAAGTAATTTGTCAAAATTCGTTTAGAAATACACAAGGGATTGTGAACCGTTCCATATTTTATGAGTATTTCAATATTATGATGAATATTTATTAAATGGAATCAATTCAGCGGAGAAAACTATACGACGTAGGAAAAATCTTATATTTATTTTATTACATCTCGAGAAAACTGTATACAGTTTAGAAAAATATATTGCTAAAGCTGCGGCTGAAAACTGTTGTGTAGAAAATTCTTTACTTGAATAATTAACCTTAAAAACAGGATCACCGCTCTCAACGCTGAATCATGATAAATTGTAATAAGCTCTTTTTTTTCTTGGTGGAATCTCTTTTTCAAGTTTAAATGGAACCAACCTTGAGGACAAATTTTTCAATTAAAAAAAATAATCTTTAAAATCTTTTCACAAATCCCAAAATCACCTGAAGAACCTTTTCATTTATTAAATAGGTCAAAGAATACCAGTATTATGTTAGTCCAGAAAGATTCAATACAGTTTACTTTTAATGAACTTAAAAGTTAAAACTTTTACTTGAAATGCTAAACATATCTTAATAGTGTTTTTCGTGTAGTTATTTGTGTTTCCAATTTGAACTAATGATTGTGGTCTCAATTTATTAAACAAAATAGTTAGACACAATATTCCTCTCGATTGTTCGCTATAGTTATTTAGATCAATTGTAGAACACAAGAATAGGGGCGGCTAAGGAGAGAATGGATGTACTATGTAAGAGAGGATATAGCCAGAAAAAGAATGATTAGTGATCTGACGAGTGAAAGTCAGGATAGGACAAGAAAATTTTGCACCAACCCTTAAAAATAGGAAAATAGTATGGCGGTAATAGTAATGGTATGGTAATACTTCTAGAGGCAATATTCATTTAAAGCAGATAGTTGACAAACTCTGTGATTTCGTTTGTATTCATTTCTAGATAAAAAATAGGTGAACGATGCACTGGACGTTGAACACAACTAGTACTTGGGTAGTGTCATTTAGCTCGATTTTTAGAGTTTACGTGCGTACTACAAAAATAACAGTCTTCGAGATGATTTCGTGGTTCTTGCCAAATAATCGGTATTCCAATTTTACCACTTTTCTATTATCTTAAATATTCAACACACGATTTACAAACACGATTGGGAGCCCAAACTTCTCATTTTTATCTAACAGGATCCCAAAACACTCAAAATAGGTACTTTTCACCAACTCTGATAGGTACAACTTTTCTATAATTGTTAAACGCATATTCTCCGTATATATAGCAAAAATGATCTGGATCGTTTAAACAACTTCGCCTTGAACTGCTCATGACGCAAAAACTTTGCAGACACTAATCTTAACACAGTAAAATATGCCTTTTTCGATTAATATAAAGCCTTTATATGAATGATAAAATCAAAAAAAAGTAACTCCAGCTATTTAAAAAAAATGGGGGTAGATTTGACAAAAACAAGTTCTAAGAGAAAATAATCAACCACAAAATTCGCGGAAACAGACATAAAGTTAAATTTTGTAAACTAGTATTTATTCCGACTCGATTTTATTGAAGGTATAGTTAAAGCTCCAATACTTCCAACACTCGCGGTTATAAGTATATGGAAAATGAAATTTGTTTACGATCCATCCAAACCGCGCCTAAAAGGATTACGCTTTGAAACCATTAATAAGGATATTCTCCATCGTGTTTTAGGGCTTTTCAATATTTCGGTGTAAAAATATTGTTTTTAATAAAAAATCCAATTAATAAAATTCACCTGAGTACATTTAAGTATTTTCAATAAACGATAATCCATCTGCTACCAATATTTATAAGAATGTAGATGGATTTTCGCTTAAGTTATTGATGACACCTTTCTCACTTCGCTTTTACACTTTGTTGCCGATTTGATCAATGTCGATTTAATAAAAAAAATATAAATGCCATTCTAAACTATCGTCTAACTCACAAATAAAGGTACATGCATTCTCAAAACTTTCGGGTTTACATAACAAGGTAAGAAAGAAAAAAAATACGACAGACTAGACAGTTTTTTTTTTATTTTTTATTCCTGGTGAAGCGTGGCTGTACTGTACGGCACGATAATTCTCCATGCTTGAGTTTATACTCTCAGTGCCTCTCAGTCCTTCCACATACTCTCTCTTACCCCATTTTTGGTTCCCTGAGTACCTAGTATTATATTCGAGCAGCCTCTATTACTTTTGTGCCAAATTCATCGGATAAAGTGTGATTACTTAACATGTCTTTATCTTCCCTTACGTGGATACAAGTATGATTATATATGTATCTAACACGACTTACGACGAGAGAAAATTTGTACCCAATTTTGTGCTCAGTATAGCGTCTGGTTTTTTGTATCAAACTTAATATTATCCTTTTTTTCATGTGTACACGTGCTCGACGTCAACTGGGTTTTCAGTGAGATAAGGTAATGGATTTGAGCCGACTAAAGTTTGGATTTTATAATTTACGCCTGAAATATGAAGGGTTTTGGCAATTAAGAACCCTAACCCCACCTCAAACTGAAAATTCATCAAATGATATACTATTATGAAGATAATATATAAAGATTTAAGTAAAACTCCTCTAAAGAAAGATAGTCGCTCATTTACCTTTATTAAAGTTAAAATTTATGGCATTCAGAGTCAAACAGTTTTTATCATAATATTAAGTCTTTGATAAATTAAGGGAGGGAGACATCTCTTTCATAAAATTAAGTTACAACTAAGCTAATATGAACTTCTCCGTTTGATTACGAATGGCTGGAAGAAAGATTTTTAGTTACTCGACGTTTATATTAAAATATTCTTGATAATTTATCTTTGGTAGAGTTTATACTATTTGTTGAACACAGTTTCTGTGTCTGTATATACGCTACTTCAAATTTAAAAAAAAATACATTTTATCTGTCTGTCTGTTTGTTCCAGGTCAACTCTGGAACGGCTGGACGAACTTTGACATTGTGTTAAAATCTTTTGAATTTGTATCGATGAAATCGTAAACAACACCCGATTCAAAAGGAATAAAACCCGCGGACAAAGCTGCGGGATTACTAGTCTATATACAAGAATAAGTAACCGTAGGAGAGCCACGCTTGGTTCAGCTCGACCGGAGTGATACCACGGCCTCACAGAAAACCGGTGTGAAATAGTGCTTGCGCTGTGTTTCACCGAATGAGTGAAGATACCGGAGGCCCATACCCTTCCTCTATCTCCCTCTCCCCTATCTCCCAAAAGCCGGCAACGCACTTGTGACGCTTCTGGTGTTGCAGTATTCGCTTCCCATCAGTACGTCTGTTCGTTTGCCCGCCTATTCCATAAAAAAGGTCTTCTAATAATTCACTAATATCAACTATAAAATAAACAGTGAACATCAAATAAACCTCTTTTATATTGAACTAAAATTACAAGTTATTGAAATATATGTAATTCAATGTTTAATCTATCAATTATTATTGGAAACTATGTAAATACTACGAATAAGTGTATTTGATATAAATTGTGATGGAATAATATCATATGTAAACAACTTGAGTATCTCTAAGTCTAAATCTTTGTTCAACTTATATAGTGCAAATACTAACAAAGTCGGCTATATAGTATCACTAGTTGACCCACCCAACCTCGTTTGCGTCTCCACTGCCCGTAGCGTAACAATTTTCCCCCGTTTTTGAAACATTTTTCGTTGGTGCTCCGCTCCTATTGGCCTTAGAGTGATGATTATAGCCTATAGCCTTCCTCAATAAATGTACTATCCAAAACTGAAAGAATTTTTCAAATCGGACCAGCGGTTCTTGAGATTAGTGCATTCAAAGAAACAAACAAACTCTTCAGCTATTTATATTAGTATAGATTGTTAGCCGATTTTATTAAAGAAGAAAAGTTTGTGTTTGCAATCCATTAACTACCATTTATTAACTCATCAGCGTTCTCAGTAGTAGTGATAAATTAATACTAATAGGCGCACTAATATTTGAAGAATTGTGAAACGTTTTCAAAAACGTTTCCAAATGACTGGTCATTTGATCATTGAGAAGTACAGAACCTTAAAAAGGAACAACAATGAACTAAACTGATCTTATACCCTCTGACAGTATAAGGTCAGTGTCGTCTAACTGTTTTTCTACATCAATATTAAATCCTACTTCCTACTAATATTATAAATGCGAAAGTTTGTAAGTATGGATGGATGTTTGTTACTCTTTCACGCAAAAACTATCAAACGGATTTAAATGAAACTTTACAGTAATATAGCTTACACATAAGAATAACACATAGGCTACTATTTGCCGCGATAACCGACACACACGCGGGCGGAGCTGCGGGCAACAACTAGTACTTCATACTTGAGGTTCCTTGCAGCTGTAGAAAATTAATCTTCAAGTCACGTTTTTTCTGTATGCATACAGAAAGACAAGGGATCTAACTCAAATATTCCACACATGAATCATTCATCTATGTTGAACTATATCCACCTACAATCCACCTAAGAAAAAAAGCTCAACTATATCGATAAAATAAAACCCAGGTTTACTTTCTTTTAAAATGTTATTGGTTCATGATAAGTTTAAGAATAATAAGTTATTGTTAATAGTAAAGTAAACAGATTATCCGAATCGTGTACAAAACAGTACAGATACATTGCCAGCAGCAAATTTACTCTCTTTTTGAGTGAAATCTTTTGAAAGCCTCTTTGTTAGTGGAAAGAATCGCCTAATTGTTTGGAGAATAAAGCCTTACAATGTAAACGTTGTATGGATCCAATATTTCGTTCCCATTGTGCTGGAACAAATCGCTACATGATTTTTCATGATAAACAATTGTTGGAGGCACTCTTTGTACTAAAAAATATTGTGCTCTTGAAGATTAATACAAAACCAGGGCTTATTAACAAAAGCTCAACTTGTAAATATGTAAAATTTACTGCAATTTGTGGGAGGAATTTCGTGAAAAGGAACAGAATTGTGTGCGTTACCTGAATAGTGTGCTCTATTTGATATGACAGGCAGATGGTAGGTGGAATGCTTATATTACAAATCACATGTAGCTATTGTTATGCTAAGTACACACATGCGGTTTTACTCGATCGAGCAAACATGTCGAGTAAAAACCACGACACGGGCTTTCGTCCACATTCAGCATTGATCGATCGAGTGACGCATCTTTTGGTTCGCCGTTCAGTATTCAGCGAAGAGTTCGAGCCAAATGATGTATTTTCAACAAAGGAGACGGTGGCTACATTTAGCAAGTCTAGCAATTCTTAATTATAAACAAATTAAATAAAATGAAAAGGAGAAACGTAAAAGGAGATCCAGCCATAGAGCCGGCTCGATGCGAGCCTTCGTTCGTGTTGTGAGTTTTGCGGTCCGCACTTTAATTTTTACTCGTTTTGGAGTAAAACTATCAAGTAATACCGTATGTGAGTACGGACCATAAGACTCACTCATATTCGAATGTAAACTAGTATTAACGGTGAAACTAAGTAGGACAATAACTCTGCAAAGAAAGGGTAAATTTGAAACAAACCCTATACCAACACGTCTGATAGGCCGTAGTATAGTAGACAAAACTACCGGCTCAATCGGAGTGATACCACGGCCTCCCAGAAAACTGGCGTAAAATAGCGTTTGCGCTGTGTTTCACCGAGTGAGTGACGATACCGGAGGTTTATACCCTAACTCCTCCCCTCTTGCCCCTCACCATCCCTTAAAGGCCGGTAACGCACTTGTGACGCCTCTGATGTTGCGGGTGTCAATGGGCGGCGGTAATCCCTTACCATCAGGCGATACGTGAGCTCGTTTGCCCCCTATTCCGTAAAAAAAAAAAGTGATATGTAGGCCTGAATGTGGAAATCAAATCAGGATTAGACAAGACATAGTAAGACCTCAGCTTTTATTATAGTTCTTTTATTACTGTTCCAGATTTGCTGAAACCATCTATAAAGCTTAGAATTTTAGTCTTACTCACCACTACCTAACATCAAAGTTAGGTATGTAATTGAATTGGGTTATGCCGAAAACAGCCATGTCCCTAATTTGAGTTCTACCACATGACTAAGCGACAATGCATAATTCTACATAACTCGAAGTAGCGGCTCGATCCATTTTCATACAACCTTTTAATTAATATTTATGTTATTACAAAGTATACAAATTTTGGTTATTGTTAGTTACTCACGAAGAAAGTTTTATGGACATGCCTACTTATTATCCTGTGGGGATTCTCTCATAAGTAAGCTCATTAACAACTAACTTGTAACTTGTTAAAGAGCTTACTTATTTTAAGTATAGGTACCTAGCTCGTAGTACTAGTAGGTATTGCTTTATGTCTGAGAATGTTTACTTATTCTATTTTCACTTTCGATGAGGAATATGAAACACAGGGTGAAGCATAAGTCTGCTATGTTTGGAGTCGATGGATTAAATTGTCGTTCATTTTAAATTATTATCTTTGAATACAACCGCTGAAATTAAAAAAAATATATAAACACTGAAAATAAAGGTGCTGTATTGTCATTTTCGTTCAGCAAATTATCACCTGCGGTATTCGAACAAATACAATCCCCAAAGTTTCAAGAAAAGAGCGTCCTCTGACATGAAAGGGCGGCAACGCGCTTACGAATCCTTCTTTATTCCATCTCCTTCTCTTTTCCGCTATTAACATACACGGGGACGAACACGATTGCATATTTGGCCAAGTTGTTTCAGCGGTCGCTACGGCGCTTGATACTGCGCCAAGTGTCGTAAGTTAAATAAATAAACAAATAAATAAATATTTCGGACATCAAACACACAACGCCATCTAGTCCCAAGCTAAGCAGAGCTTGTGTTATGGGTACTAGACAACTGATACAAATACATATATACTTTTTTTTTGTAAATACATACATATCATATATAGAAAACACCCAAACTCCGAAACAAATATTTGCAGATCATACAAACATTTAGTTCGACTCGGGAATCGAACCCGAGACCTCTAGCACAGCAGTCGCATACGGTACTACTGAGCCACCGAGGCAGTTAAAAATCCATATACATCACTTTGTGTGATCCACAAATTGTTGTACCGAGTTCGGGTGTTCTTTGTGTCCATTTCATGTATGTTTGTAAAGTCCCCCGTCACACAGGATGTTTATTCCTAATACCTCCCGCATTAAAAAAAAGTCGTGTGAAAAGCTAGGGTTGTCATACAAATGTATTTGAATATGTACCTTTTACAAATACTAGTACGTACTGAAAAAAAGTAAAGCTTTATGGCTTTGGTAGCTATTAAAGCTAAATAGGTTGAGCACAATTGTTACAAAAGCCTGAACCGCCGGTACCGTGATAAAAGAATTTATAATCAAATTGGCAGCCATATTGGCACAGGCTCTGTGGAAAGTGCGATCTCGTAAAATCACATAGGAACTTTATAGCGGTTCATATACTAAAGGTACTATACGTACACGAACAATGTCAGCTTTGGGGATTAAAACATAAATCGCGTTTTAAATACGATAAAATGGATATTTTTTACAAATTACGAACGATGTATATTCAGGTTTTGAGACAACAAATACATTAGAAATACTTCCTCTGGCATGCAGGTAAAAATCATTTGAACTATGGACACAAAGAAGATCTATTTGTGTACCTGATAATTCAAGATTAAGCATCCAAATACTCGGCGTATCGCTCATTAACTCTACTTGAACTTTTGCTTGAAGGACTTAAATTGATACCACTGAAATCGCGTGCGATGTTTTACGTTTCTTATCACGTACCTAATCAGTGCCACGGGTGAGAAAGATAGGTGATAATATATATATAAGACATATAAATAATAAAAATAAACAATATAAAATTTAATGTTAAAATTCATTCACATTTTAACAGTCCGCTACTTAATCATGCATTTAATTGCACAAAAGTAAAAGATAGCATAAATACTAAACAGAAAGCCCCAGGTATATGCTCGTCAAATAATGCACCCTTGAATCTTAACTTTACTTTGAGTTGTGATATTGAGCATTGTTTATTAAATTATTTCTACTTTGTAGCAGTAACAACCATGCAACCTGAAAAGACAAGGGTTTTGCTTGTTTATAGCCAACTTTATTAATTTATCAATGGGCTATTTATACTTGAACTCGCGGCTGGGTTTCCGCGACTCGACGACATGGGATGTTTATATATTACTTTACTCTGTCTAATCCTGCCTGGTCACCGTGCTCATTGCGAATGCAGACAATGCAGTACGGTGGCCCACGCTACGGCGGTCTATTGAGATGATTCTAGATTATTGAGCTTCCGTTTTATGTATGACATCATCGCTTAGTGACGATTTGCTTCAATATTTCAGTAAAAGAGAAAAGTATAGACACTATTGGGTCTGACTTGACCAGAGGTTAATCACTGGCTCACAAGAAACCAGTGAAAAAACTGGAAGATAAAACTGTATTTATTTTAATCTTGAGGGAAAGGAGACTATGTGTTACTATTGAGTTCCAGGTTCACATGAGTGGCGAGTCACTTGTCATCAGGTCCCTCATCTTCTAGTTCTCCTTCTTTAGCATGAAAAGGTGATCCTCCCATATAATAGAAGTAAAACTATTGTTGCCAAACGGACACTTTGAGTAGCCTTCCCGAAGAAATATGCCAATACATCAACACTGATGTATAAAAGTAATTTAAAACGCTAATGAAATCGAGTAATCCAATATCGGTCATTCAACTGTAAAGCCACAAAATAACAAGGGAACCCAGCTATATACGTGAATCAACATCCACTTGGCCGTTATCCTTCAGAACAATATCTACCATCCATTTGTGAACATGTGACCCACATTGAGTGCCAAAAGCCTCGCGTTATTTACGGCTGATTTAATACCGTTCGGCCTATTGACTTTTTAAATTTCCCCTTTATAGAGAGTCACGGTTCTGGCAACAAAGGAATATACCCACTGAAATTAATATCGGCTCTCATTTTACGAGTGAGGGTTTATGTACTGTGGAGCAATTGTGAAACGGCGTTTAGTGTATTATCTGGAATCCATTGGAGTGTTAAAGCAATTCCTGTGCGTGCAGATTCTTTTATTGACGATTCCTTGAACTGTAAGAGATATTCAAATCTGAATATCTCATATAACTATATATTAAATCAAATTACTTTTGAACTGTCGTTTTATTTACACATTATAAAATATTTCTTTTGATCACAACTAAACTAGTTTTATCTTTCAATTTATTATGTACCTAATAGTTCGGGATCCCAGGTACAAAGGAGAATGAAAGCGCTCTATACATTCTGGGGCCCACGTGTTAACTCAATAAAAGTGGCCTTATTTAAAACATGATATAATTACAAGTCTAAACTGAAAATTTGGTAAAATTTGGCTATCCAGGAACCAAGATATATGAAAATCAAAAATATAGGAAAAGTGAGGTTATGGCTCAATATGGTAGTTTTCTTTAGGTTACTTTCTAATTATTTTTAAAGTCTTATGCCGAGAAATTGAGTTATAAACCATAAATGTTAATGTTGGGGGATGTTTACACTCCCAGAAACCTTAATTAGTATTACAGCAAGCCGTATTTATAAGTTTTCGATTGCATTTTTCTGTCTGCCGCCGCACTGCAGTATTATAGGTACTTTTCAGCTATCATTATCTCATATTTAAGTTGATAATAGCAATTGTTGTAAATAAACAATTATTATGATTATAATTATGATTAAAGATGATTATAATTAGCTACTTATGTCTTATGTATGTGCCATAATTTATTCTTACCTTCCATTAAGGCAAAAAGCGAGATATGAAAGAAAAATAAAACACCAATGCATCATGTCTACAACATGTTTTTATTCGTCTTCAATAATTAATAATATTTTATCTAAAAACTGTGCAGGGGGTGCAATATTCCCTTGATATCTTGCCCAACCATAGATACCATATAATGCACATTACATGGGCGCAGCAGCCTACTGTTCTCTTACCAACAATGCAATTACAACAGTATTTAAACCATGGACCTACTACCCAAACAGGACTGAGTACTTCGATACAAAAATGTGCGGTACAGGCATCACCTACCAGAGTATTACATCTCTCTCTATGTAGGGTGACCATATATTAATATTTAATTGGGTCATTAAATCAAGTATCCAAGAACTTAAAACTAAACCGGTCAAATATGCTTTGTTTTATTAATACAAGGTGTTTTATTGAAACAAAGCATATCTAATATTAACAAATATAAAGGGGGCCCCAAGGTTACATTGGCACCATTCCTTAATGGATTACTAGTCGTCAACCGGCGGCTTCGCTCGCATAGATTCGGTTACCTATATAGCGTAACACCCGGGAACATGATACCGATATAAAAAGTATCCTATCTCCTTTCTCCCGGTCTAGACAATGGGGAACGTCCATCCGTCCTCGCGCGGTAACTGCCGTCGAATGCCTCGCGAGGCTTCTCGGTCTGTGTGGACGCGCCCATTGACTAAATCAATGTATTGTATTAAATATATAAAAGGTATTAAAAGAATAATGAAACATCATATTTTCATGTATAGTTTTACTTTTAATCAATGTAAATAGGTGACAATGTAAATGACAATGCCTATGAAAGTGTTTAACCCTAAACATTACTAAACAGTATTGTTTTATGCAGCTTTTGTCTTAGGCCTAGTTTTGTTCCTAAATTTTTAAGAGATATAGTTTTAGCATAATGCGCCATACGCAGATTGAAAAATTTTGATGCTACAGCTTTGACCAATTGCATTTCGTGATTATCTTCTATTGCAAAACATTGCAAAGGATGTTGCAGATTGAATTGATGTATGTTTGAAGTGAAATGTTCAATGGTCAAAGCCATAAGTTTATTTTTACTTATATCTTTTTTGGATTCTGATGACAATGTTAGCAAAAATAACTTTTCGGCAAAAACGACTACTTGAAACGGGAATTTCGAAACATATTTCAAGCCACCTCTGTCGACAAATGTCGTAAATGCTGAAAAATTGTTTAGGTCAATAGAATATGCGTGATCATTTTCTTTTCTTTTTGTTAATAATGACATCCGGCAGTGGTCACAATCGATTTTTTCCAGAAGATTATTTACAATCGCGCCTGCAATGTAATATAAAATATTCAATTTAAATTCAGAAACAGTTACATTGCCTAAATTATAAAAAAGAACATCAATTTGTTTTCCTTCCAGAACTTTATCATTTTCTTGTCGTGCCAAAAGTCGTCTTTTTTTACTACGAAATTCCACAATTGGTGACAACTCAAAGGATTCATCTGCACAATTGGCACGGATACTGGGTTTTATGCTATTTTGAAATAACAATTTCCTTAATGTATACCGAAGCTGCAGGACGTTGGGGTTATCATTACAATCACCTCGAGCCCTGATACAAGAAAAAAACATTTCCAGGTGGTCCTGGGAACATTTATACGTCAGGAAATATTTACATACACCATCATTCAAAAGATCTAGGGCCAAGCCGTGAAAACTAAACGTATTCACAATTAAACCAAGTGCAGGCATTTTGCGACGATGAGTCACTATAGGTTCGCCAGATACTTTAAGTGAATATAAATACTCTCTTGTGTCCTTTAAAACATTCTCCCAGATGTTTTTATTCTCCATCATCATGGGAGATTTGAATCCAGTGCCGCTTGGGTCTTTGCAATGCGTCCACCCATTTAGCACGCAAAAGTTCATCTTTTGGAAAACTGAAAAATGAAATGAAATAAATAAGTAACAAAATTAAAAGTTTTGAAATAACTCACGACATGAACGTGAGACAGAGAGACTTGAATATAAATATCTCAATTTGAAATACAGGTAACAAGTTTTATTCATCGATTCTACCAAATTGATGAATAAAACTTGGTACCTGTAAGTATTAGTAGTATGTCCCTTAATATAACTAAAAATAATTTATTTCTAGTGGCGGCGCTTGTGTGTTCATCGTCCCCCCTTAAACCAACACTCCCGACTGATTAACCTTTAAAACGTAAAATGTTAAAATTCGTTTTAGATAGACGATGCCGGCCAAGACATACACCATTATAATACATTAAAAGTGGAAACATTCCTTAATAAATTTTGAATGACACATATCAGAATTATGTATATAAAACATTCACACGCACAAGGGTCATATTTATAACACCCTCTTTTTTGGTCGGGGGTTAAAAATACAGAGCCGTGCTCTTATCGTAAGCAATATTGACTTTATCCAGTGTCTCGGAGTCTCTGGTACTTAATAAAAAAAATCCGTCTTTTTTCGAAGACAATGTCACTATTCCAAATTCTACAGGTTTTTATCAAAAAGTAATAAATAAGGCCTTACCTGTGAAAAGAAATTCCACAGTTAGCATAGCTTTCACTGCTGCAACCTTTTACACAACAATTTTTCACCATATCTTCACTTTTAAAAGCAATTTTTACAAAATACAACGAAACTGCATCTGCATCCTCTTTTGAACCCACGCTAAACCGCCATTTGCAATCGGCTGGGATACCAGTTTAGTAAAATCATGTGATCAAAATCAAATAACAAAATATAATTTCTTATTCCAAACATTACTCGTTAAATTTATTAATGACTGAATATTGATAATTTAACACAAATGCAATTTCTACAATTTTTTGTTTTAAGCTAAAGCGTTGTGATACAAATATGATTTCAATAGACTTAACATCATTCTTAGAAATTTTTTCGTGTGCCCACACTGTGTGAGCGAGACACACGCCACTGGTTCGTCGGTCTCGCTCATCCCGGTTTCTCTACTTTGATTAGATCAAAAGAATGTGTACCTTATTGCAACGAAAAACAGTTGAATTTTTTTTAATAAGTTTTTGGAAGTACTCAGTCCTGTTTGGGTAGTAGGTCCATGATTTAAACAATAAAGGCAGCGCACTCCGAACCAAAAAAAACGAACGAGTGTTGTTTTGAATTTTGACACACCTGACATCGATGATCAGTGTTGACAGGTGTAAAAATCAAAAATCTTGATTCACGGTATATAATCGATTGTGAAACACAATTTGTATGTTTATACGATCTTTTTAATTCTTAGGTTCTTCTTTATAATATAATTAATCTACCTCAAAATATTATGCATCACAGGAAACTATTTAAAAATATAATAATGAAATACCAATTTAGTGAATTTCCTTAAACTTTTTAGCATTTTACAAATTTTTTGAAACTCGATAATTAGGAAATCGAATATGGTATTTATCTATTCTATATTTTGAAAAACTAAAATGTTAATTACTCGTTTTCTAGATAGAAAAATGCTGCTATATTTTGTAATTTCAATTACAAAAATATAATGTATTTTTACATACATATTTCAACTAGTTAACTGTTGGACCCAGAACTTTCCTTCTCCTTTTACAAGTTATTACTATCAAGATTATTTTTCGTCAGTGGCTTCATTTTGATGAGGGACCCATCTTTCATCTTACGAAATTTGGCAAAACAGCAGGGACAAAATCTTTTGGACGTAGGACCGGGATAATGTACCACGCAATTTGTTGTACAATGTGGCTGTTAAATTATATAAATATTAATTAACATTATTACCACAATCGAAAGTTTTTGTAAAGTGAAAGGTGGGACCCTTATTAAAAATGTAGCCACTCACGAAAAATATGCTTGATAGTAATTACTTGCAAAATTTGTACCGGGGATCCTGGACTGTAATAAGTAGCCATTATAAAGAATTTCGCCAGCATAGAAGACCATAGACGATATTATTTGTCTACGGTACCACTAAGGTCACTGTCCCGCATTCATTGCATAAGATCTCTAGTAGGTAGAGGAGATCTCTCCGTTACGGCATACGACGAGCTGATTCCTCTACTAAACAACTATCATTTGCAGTTTGGCTAAATTCTCACCACGAGTATCTGATTTCTTCTAATATAATACGGTGTAGAACTTTCATTTACTTTTCAATAATATATGGACGGCTGGACATTAATTTGTCTTCACTACTATCAAAACGTTAAAATATTTTAAACGAATCAACTACAATCTTAGCTCTATTAACTAGAACTGTGATAAACACGGAATATTAACTGAATTTGATTAATTTTGTTTAATACTTAGAGAATTCAGCCCGAAAGGTCACGAAAAATAAATAACTTATATAAGCTACCAGCATTCAGCAAAATATAATATTTACGCAAAGTAAATTATCTTATGTACCTTTTTGCTTTTCATTAGGCTTTCAAGTACCTCTCTCGAGAACTTCATAGAGGCTCAATGACTAATAAATTGTCATATAATAAAAATATTGAGACTAGATATCCTGGCTCCAAATGTGACCATTATGTTAATACCCTAGCTTTAGGCCTAATGGAGGAGCCGTGGGTCCATTATGATTCGATTTTATTTTACTTCGAAAAATAGACCCGAATTACTTCAGTAACTTTTTATATTATCTGAAAGTGAAAAAAAGCCATGCAACAGGGCGGTAATCTATTTTACTTAAATTAATATTCGGTTCGTATACTCGAAGATTTGCTCGCGACATAAAAAAATGCTTTGTCCAAGTTTACTCAATATTATTTTGTTTTTCGTTTGTTCTGTCTCGAAAAAATGTATTTTTTTACGTTTCAGTCTTAAGTTTTCTCTGCAAGTACACAATAAAAATGTATTGTAATGAATTTAAAATAACTTTAAATTGTACAGAACTGAAAATAAATATGTTCAGATAACAAGTAAGTTAGTAATTAGAAATCATTGTTCGTGTAATCTCTATTCAAATTCAAACATCATAAGAGCTATTTTTAAACTAAAAGTTATCGCTTTTTGAAAAGTTAAAAAAAAAAATATTTCTTGGCAGTTCTGAATACGCAGTTACGAAGAAAAAACATTCCAGAAAATAACTCAATAATCGGTTTTACTAGCCAGAAGGCTTATTTTTCAAATTCGTCGAACCGTAACCCAATACTTTACAGGGAAACTACATTTAATACTAGGTTTTTTACACCTATCAAAGTTCTTGATTGGACCTTCCTCTAACAATAAATAAGTAGTAAGACTAGACAATGCAGTGACGAATTCATACCTGTTTATTATGAGCATGCAGCAGATGCATAGCGAGCACCAGCTGTTTGTATAGGATCACTTTTATTGGTACTCCATACGTACGCGTTTGTGAATAGATATCTGCAAATTTGGTTTTTTATTTTATTTGAATTGCTTACATTAGTAGGTGCACTTATTGTTTTGTATTTGCATGGGAAGAATTTCGCTGTTATAATTATTAATAAGGTATTTTTCTTGAACTTGCTGATAATTACAAGAGATAAGAATTTTATTTAGTATTTACATTTATTTTGTTGTTATATAAATGTGTAATCTTGTATTCTCATCTTTTATTTCTAAAAAAAGGACATTCGACTAACTATTGTAAGAAATTCATGAGTACCTAACTCATGAATTTCTTACAATAGTTAGTCGAATGGCACAATAGTAGCCAGAACTGGTGGTAAAAAAATATTCTGCCTTGAACAAATATACGTCCACTTTTCATGACACAACAGCCATTAATTGTGATAGGCTAGGCAAGGTCTCTTCTTGGATAGTTTGCTTTGGCCTGCAAGACAGACGGGTGGGGGCCGACTCTTACACCACCCACGGGATAAATAAAGGTGATGAGACTTCGTCTTACTAATCCATCGCCAAACGGTTTACTTCTAGTGTTAATTTACTTTCAAAAATAGTATTTAACTACTTTCTGTAAATATATTCTTATACTGAACCATCTAAATCCTCTTAAGTCGGGGACTTCAGAAATATTAACGGATTTAGAACATGAATCTCTAGGGAAGGCTTTTGTAAGTATTTATTATTATGTTGTAGGAAAATTATTTATTGGATGGACAAAACAGGGAAAAATATTAACGAAAAGCATTTGTATTGTACCTCGTAAATAGAATACGGAAAACGGAAAAATCATTCCTTATTTATATATTCTTATAAAGCAGTGAAAATACTGTATATCTGCTATGTGTCATCGTTTCCTAGAGACTAACTTATGCATTATTTAATTTCATTTAATCATCTTTATTGCTTTACTAATGATGTCTGGTAATATTTATCGTAAGATAAAGTAATCTATAATTTAATATAAAACAATATTCCTGGTATAAACCATATATTTTTATCTAAACCGCAATAAATTCACAGGATATACAAGCTACCGTGGTAGAGCCTCGCTTCGGCATGAATGGGCCGGTTCGATCGGAGTGATACCACGGCTTCACAGAAAACCGGTTTAAATAGCGCTTGCGCTGTGTTTCACCGAGTGAATGAGGATACCGGAGGCCCACACCCGTTCCCCAAACCCCTCCCCCGCTATTTCCCCATCCCGCAAAGGTCGGCAACTTGTGAAGCCTCTGGTGTTACAGGTGTCCATGGGCGCCGGGAATCGCTTACCATCAGGTGATACGTCTGCCGTTTACCTCCTAACCCATTAAAAAAATACAACTAAAATATGCAGCTAAATAAAAACTGTTAATACGTACAGTAACTGTTAAAATCCTCCTCATCATCAGTTTATTGCAGTCCACTGCCAGACATCACTCCACCTGGACCCACCAGGCTATGGGGTTCTACACTACGTTTGCCGAGATGCGGTCTTCACTCCAGAACTCTTCTAATCCGATGGTTGGCAGTTCCACGGCTAATATGGCCTGCCTACTGCCACTTCAAATTGCTATTCCGGTGGACTATGTCAATGACCTTTGTTCATTCGTTATTAAATCTAGATGGCGTTGTGTGTTAGATGTCTGAAATATTTATTTATTATTATTTATTATTAATCCTTCAGAGAAACGACGAACATAACCAAATGTCTAATATACCTTGGAATAGTTCAGTTTCATAGTAGCTTCAGTTCGTGGTCCAGCCTTACCGTAAGTGTCCACATTTCGTCTTCATGTGTCACAACAGTCAGGACGCGCTGATTAAAGACTTTCATCTTTAGGCACTGTGGGATCGACGACGAGAAGACACGGCGTAGCTTTCCAAATGCTGTCTATTCCAACTAAATTCTTATTTTCACCTAGTTCTGTTAAAATACCTAGTGTAATTTTTAACTTCATTAATATGAGTCATTTGTTTTTCAAAAAGTATTTAATTGTTTTGATTTATCCAGTTAATTTTTTTTGTGAACGACTAGACTATTTTGAATTTAAAGGTTTTGTGGCATGAAAATATTTTTTGCAGTATCTTGAAAAAAAAGTGAAATATGTTTTAGGAAATATTGACACCACTTAAAGCTATTTTTAATTAGGACACAATAATAGATGTATGTTCAAATCAAAGATATATACCCCTTTTGCACCCCAATAAATAAATCACAAAATATGGAACACTTCACACTCTGTTACAGAAGTAAATTAAAATATAAATCAAAGCAAAGTACAAGGACGACACCAATAGCAGTAAGTTATATTAGCTCAGTACTAAAGCCTAACAATAGACGTTACATCAGGTGTCTCCACCAGTGCCGCTGTCCATCCAACCTGGTAGCGACATCGCCACTGAACCGTTCTAATCACTGTGATGCAAAGCACCTTGCCTACTCGTGGAGTCTCAGTGATAGCGTTGATAAATTTACTAATGCTGTTTGAAAGACAACTCAATATTTTTTTTTTTTATAAAATATTGGCTCTGCAAATCACAGGTAACAATATGTAGTCACATCTTATCAGTAGTTTGTAGTGGTTACATTAGTATACTATTAGTTGTCTCAGTACTCAAGTAAAAGAAACTTATTGTAATACCCAATAAATTCAACAAACTTACTTTGACAAACATGACAATTCAAATAACTAACGACTTGGACACTTGGATGTCACGTCGAAATGATATCTTCTTCTTCTTCTTTTGATGAAATGGCAACCAGCCGGATCTCTCGGATCAGCTATTTCTGCCAATGTCAAGTATTTAAAGTCTTCAAATCTTAAGTCTAATACATACAAAAAAAAAAAAAATATTTAAATGTGGATGAGATGTCTTTCAAAAAAACAAAAAACGATCTCCTCGAAATGATTCTTTGACACATTTTCGAGTTGACATTTTTTATTTAAATTACTCTTCTTGTTCACATAGTTTTAATGTTATCAGCCTAGGACAAAAATGTAATTACAAGTAAATATAGCAAATCGGTGGAAACTTTTAATGTAAAAAATCTGTGTCAACAATGTAAGCTAAGTTCTTAACAAAAAACTTATCAAGTTTTAATCTAGAAAGTTATTTTACAATACCTATTGTTGTACAATATTATTTGGTATGAAGTTTGAAGAATTATTTTTTATACTTTTCAATAGCTGACAATGGCACCGCACTCGGACATTAGTTCAAGACGCAATCGCTGGTATCCATTATAATGACAAGCGTTGGCTCGTTTCAATATGTAATTAATATGCCATCAGTTTCACCAATTATGAGGGTAGAGGTAGAGGAATAACTATTAAATACATTACATATTATCTCTATATCTAAAGCCAGCCTATAGACAAGGTTTAGTTTATTTGAGATGGCTTTAGAGTTATGTAGATTAGTTGATTCAGAAATGCTGTTCCTGGTAATCATCATTTGATAGTGACACATTATCTTCAGTTATGACCGACTAAATAGTGTCTTTTGTAAAATCTTTGATTTATTATGAGCCATTCGCGGCAGTCACTGCCCCCACTTTAAGGGACATGGGACAATTACTCATAAGTCTATAACTTAGTGATAATAAATACAGAATATATACGTAAAGAAAGCCTACAATAAAACATGATTTTGTAGGCTGAAGTTATAGAAACTTTTTATAAATTAAAATAAATGAGCCCAACAAGGAAAACATTCCTACTTTGTGTTCATCTCCATGTTAATTTAATTGACTGCACGGTTGGCCTAGTGGTGTCAGTGGTCGCCACGCCGCTTGCTACTGCGCCAAGTGGCTAAGGTTCAAATCCGACGCGGTACAACACTTTGTGTAATCCACAAATTGTCATCAAATTGTCAAAAATCCACAAACTCAGGACGAGTTTGGCTGTACTTTGTGTCCGTTTCATGTATGTTTGTTAAGTCCCCGCGACACATATTTATTCCTAATGCGAGAGTTGTTTTAAAAAAGAAATTAGAAGAAAGTGGTTTAATTATTTAAAACTTAATATGTATGTCACGTCATGCACAATCAACGCAAATAAACACATGACATCTGCATTAAACAATAATACATTACCGACATATATAGTATGTGTACAAATTAATGCACTCCATAATACAGGCTGTTTCAAACGTGCTGATGTTTGTGATGTGGGGATTAGTCCGCGCATCGTCACGTGACAAAAATCTAGAATTATGCCACATGTTTTAAAGTACAGGAAACTATTTCATTTTAGACGACTTGAGAATTATTTTTTTCGGTAGAATGTAGAAATATATAGTAACTATATCTTGTTGACATTGACGGCCATCTTGTTTTATGGGTTAGTAGTCGTGACTACTAAGCTAGCAATCCTTGGTTCGCTTTCTAACCAGACAAAAATAATGAATGGTTGTCACTATTATTTGTTTATGTCTATTTGTACTTTATCTCTAAAGGCGCGTATCTACAGAAATTGTTGGCGATTGCAGAATTTCAACTATTTGCAACTCTTCAAAAATCGAAAACTTTCTTTACCGTGTCTACACCGAGTCGCCAAAAATTTAAATAACATTCCAACTAAGCGTATCCATAGAGCCAATAAATGTCTGCAACAAGCGTGTTCTTTTAATGTTTACCGCCATAAACAGAAACACAGTTCCCAACATTCGTTGATAATTTTTGTTGCCAACACAAGGAAATTACAGAAACTTTTGTCGCCAACACGTGTTAGCAACACAAAAGCTGCCAACTTTTGTTCAGAGTTGGAGCCTCGGCTTATTTATTTATTTATTTATTTTATACATCATGCACTTTAGGTGCATGATTAGCCGAAGACGCGACCTCTTTCTGCTGCCATCTACCACGCCCGGCGGCTGCACCGCTGCTACGGGGCCCGGCCTCTGAAGCCATGGTCCGCGTCTCTATAAAGCGCCTCTCCAGCGGCTGCCTGCGTGGCTACTCGAACTCCAGTTAAGTACCCCATGTTACCATGGAGGTACGCCAATCGAACTCTCAGAATCTACGCCCTGTCTATTTGCTAATCTGTAATTTTGTGCTCACGACAGTAACCAATTGTAAATCTAACTATTCTGTAATAAATAGTGTGAAAATCTTCGTTCTAAAGTGTCTATTTATCTTCAACTGAATCTCGTGCCCTAACCACCATCACCTCATGGCTCCTAAAGCCCCACAACGTGACATGCTCTTATTCAATGATACAAAGAATTGCTTAAAATCAAAAATATTCCTGTGTGTATCTCTCTTTTTTGGTGAATATTTACCTTTAGCGAGCATCCTAAGAATTATTTGAATTAATATTTTACACGCGATTTTGCTAAAGTTTCAAACTCGCCGTCACTAAATCTTTTTTTATCACGCTGTTTTCGTCCCAAACCCGAGATTATCAAGTGCCTTTCACTCAGATTAAGGTGCGTGTATATCGAATATCTCTTAGTATAATTTATTCAACATAATTTTTTATGCTCTTTCATTTAGAGTTTTCATAAAAATATCCTACTAGCAGCAATAATTTTAAATAAAGGTTACTTTATATAAAAACAAATCAAAATTTTTAAGCATTGCTAAAACAACATTCCAAAGCGTTTGCCCGCAGTATCAATCGATTACTATTTTCATTTATTGTCAATGAAAATCTCGTCGGCAATAAAACTCTGAAATTTGTAATTTGTAAAATTTCTAATCATTTTCATAGGCACTACGTTCTGACTCGAATTTAATCCGCAATCGAAAACTTTTACGTGTAAAAACTGCCTATGATAATTTTATAGATATAATCTCAGTCAGTTTTCAGAAACCATTCTGTTAGGCGTAATAAATGAGGTATAATAAATCAAATTACGAATTGTCACAAAAATTAAAGAAAGAGTTATTAAATTCAGCCAGATAGGCTGAATTTTTTATCATTAAATTAAATCGCGAACTCGTTTTGTAACTTTATTTCCGGAGATAAGTAATAAGATGAATAATTTGGGATTTCAGGAAAAAAATAGATTCGTAACTATATTACATGCGTTACTTTTTAAATTAAAATTTTGCAATTTGAAATCGATTTTTAAATATTTGAAAATTTCAAATACAGATGCTTAAATCTGAGCTTTTTTGCGTACGAAATATAAACATTGCTATAGGACGATATTTGATTTCAGTATAAGGCGCACACAATCGGATTTTGATTCGATATTGAGTCACACAATTATTCCTACTTTTAGGTTTTAACATGACAATTCTTTTTAAATTAGCCTCAGCCCGTTAACCGTCAGGCTTTTGACAGATTAGACTATATCTCACTGTTTAAATGATTCATTAGGTAGTCGTCAAAATCATTATGAACCGTTATTAATGTTGCTGATTCTAAGAATCAGTACTTCTTCAAGCTTTATTTTTAATCAAAAAGCAAAGTGCGGTGGATACTTTAAGGAGTTCTTGACCTTTCAAGATTTTTTTAATGACGCTTTAATACCTCCTAAAAACTAGTTAAATGTTCGTACTTTTATATAACTTTAAAAACTCGCAATAACTTTATATTCCTACTAGTATAATTAAATTATTGAGAGTCTGCGCAGTAGCAGTCTAGAGACTAACATACATATTTTCAACAATGCTCGGCTGCTATTGGTCTAACCGTGATATGTGAGCGCATGTCAGCCAAACACACATTTTTAAAAACCATAAAAATCGGTTAGGTTAGGTTAGGTTAGTAAAGTTTCCAAGTTGATTGTGAGTAACAACGTGACACGAGAATACAATAGAAATATACATATATCTGTAGAAAACTTATTGCACGCTGTCATCGTTGAAGGCGAGATACCTAATATTAAAACTCCGTGTATGTAGTCCGGTGTCATTTATATCTATTTCTCGTGATGCTATCGTGATCCTATTTGTCGTAATAGTAAATCTCTCGGATGCAACAAAACGACTCTTTTACGACAATGTATAATTTGATCCATCCAGACGAAATAAAAACTATTCTTTTCGAATACATTTCTGTTTCATACATTTAAATTTTGCTTGATTTACGCAAACGAAACTGTGAGAATGGCTGACAAAAGATTGATCCTAAGCGATACAATCTATGACTTTTGAATAGAAGTTTCTTTAAAGGATGGCTTTTGTTCTGGATGTATATATTATAATATCCAGACAGATAAATTTGACTAAATCACTTTAGTTAGTTTAGTTGCGCTGAAAATATGCTCTTAACGAGATGTTAGTTCTTCTTCATTAGCAAATTACTTTGTCATCGCTTTTTAACTATTTTAGTTATCACTAAGGTAAATTATTCCTTAAATTGATAATTGAAACGAACATGAAAAAAAGGTTTACATACAGCTTTATAGGTTTAGCATAAAGGCCTGAGTACTTGGTTAGGAAATATGAAATAGCACTGCTGTTCACGTTCTATCGTGTACTTCAGTTACACGAGTTAGAATCAGGTAAAATCAGATTTCACACAAAAAAATAAAGCCTGCAACTCATAAATTTTGAAGGCAATGACCAACTAAATTGGTTTACGTAGTTAAACAATAGAACGCAGCAACAAATCAATCTAAATACATGTTGTAAACCACCATCGGATTCTTCAAACATAGTTCTTTCGGGTAATGAAAATTACGAGTTGAGGTATTGTAAAACTGAATTAAGAAGTTTGCACATGTGTGCATGTGTAAGCTAAATGTATCTTGTTACTTGTGAAAGATAGATGTTGTAGGTAAACTGTCGCTTTGGTACAATTTTTATGACTTACAGACGACACTAGAGTTCATTGACCGTTCACACGGTATGTCTCCTGAGGTATTCCAATTACAGGGCAATAAAGGAATATTTTAACCCTCCTTTAATGTGTTTCATTTCCATTTAAATTTCCTCATCGATCGTGTTTTAAATTTACCACTCCATTCCTTGTTTGTTTAAGGACTTTCGACTTATTTGTTTTTTTGTTATATGTTTAAGTTTATAGTCCCTTGACAAACTACAGTATATATTTCAAGTTTTATTTGAATTTCACTTGAAATAGAGTGTATAAATCTTAAATTTTATGATAATAATAGCCCTTAGTGCTGTAGATATTATGATTTATTCAGTCTGACCGTATATTTAAGAAGGGTTTAAGTACTTTATCATTGAAATGGACATAAATCTGCTCTTACAGTCTGATGCACATACAGGAAAGTCTGTACTTTCCTTACACTTTTTATTTTAAGTTAATATTATAGGAAACTAGCTGTTGCCCGCAGCTCCGCCTGTGTATATGTCGGTTACCGCGGTATAGAGTAGCCTATATGTTATTCCGATGTACAAGCTATATTACTGTAAAGTTTCATCCAAATCCGTTCAGTAGTTTTTGCAAAAAAGAGTAACAAACACACACATCCTTACAAATTTTCGTATTTATAATATTAGTAGGACTATGAAGGATATTGCAGACTTCTGAA
The DNA here is from genome assembly GCA_905220595.1 of Spilosoma lubricipeda. Taxonomy (NCBI): domain Eukaryota; kingdom Metazoa; phylum Arthropoda; class Insecta; order Lepidoptera; family Erebidae; genus Spilosoma; species Spilosoma lubricipeda. The sequence goes on from HG992278.1 coordinate 737,497, forward strand.
TTTTTTATGTACTATCTCACATTATGTAGAATGAACTCTATAGTTGTTTTTTTTAATAATAATAGGATGGATGGATGAAAATTTACAGTAATATAGCTTAACATAGCATCAGAATAACACATAGGCTACTATTTGCCGCGATCACCGACATTTACGCGGACGGAGCTTAGTATAGTATAAATATAGGCAACAACTAATATAATATAAATAAAGCTTCTGTACTCGAAATTGGTGTAGACTATAGTTCGACTACAAAACAACACATTTACCTTACTACTGTAGCTAATGTTATATAACATCAACAAGTCAACAAAAACAATAACTTTATGCCAATATTTGTGTAAGGAATCCATATCAGGGTCGTTTAGTATTGTAACAAGTAAGTTAGATAATTCATCTAGTTCAAGGTCAAATATTTAACTGAAAAGTATAAGTGATGGTGATGAAACAACACATGACGTAAGGACTGCTTCTCGCCAAACATCGTAAGTCTAGGTCAAGGAGAAGTAAGTGCCAAGTGCCAAGAAAACTTGGTGCCTACAAAATGTTACAGCTCTCAGGACTAATATTGCGTGTAAATAGAGAAAGTTATTTGGCAACGTTCGTGTAATAAAGTTAATTTTGCAAGATGTTGCTGTGCTTCTGGCTCAATGCAGCGCTTATTTCATTGTACTTCTTTTTAATGTAAGAAAGTAAGAAAATAATTCAAGATAGTGTACTGTCAGTACTGTTTCATTGAATAGACGTTTCAGAAAGTTAGTTTTATTTTAGTTAATTGAAAAGTATTTTTCCCGACTACGGTTAAGAAAGGGTAATAGTTATGCTAGTATCTTTGTACGTTTTACCACAGCGTCTAAACTATCAAACTGATTTTAATGAATGAGGTATCAATAGATTTATAATAATACTAGCTGAACCCCGCGGTGTTACCCGCGGTTATTGTTGTGCCGCAAGTAACGCCGCGGGACAAAGTTAGTCTAACAAAAGTAGCCTAAGTTACTCCCCGGATCAACAGCTACCTGCCAGTGAAAGTCCAGTCAAAATCCGTCCAGCCGTTCCAGAGATTACCCGGAACAAACAGACAGACAGACAGACAGACAGACAAAATTTTTTTTAACTACATTTTTGGTATATGTATCGTGTATACATACATATGCATTGATTAAAAAGTTGTTATTTTAATATTACAAACAGACACTCCAATTTTATTTATTTGTATAGATTATTTTATTTATTTAAAAAAATTATGCACGCATCTATACCGTCGTGCTTAATGCCCAAGGTATTCTTTTGTTGTATAATTATTTCCCGTGTAGTCTATTTAAAGCGTGTGTTATTGGTTATATGGACGTAGAAGGTATAATAAAAGTATAATGAAGAACAAACGAGCTTTATTACTCATTACTAACGGCACTAACACCGCAGCTCTAAAAAGAAAGTAATAAAATTACTCAGTAAGAAATTCAAAAGAATTTTCGGTTCGGAAATAAAATTAAAACAGTTGAAAAGTAGACTGTTAAATGTTAAAGTTAAAGGTTAGTTAAGTAAAAGGCTGTGATGATGTTGATGATTTACTTACAATTTATGGATGACTCGCCAATGACGTAACTCGTTTTAGATGGGTTGTTGATAAAACGTAAGGCAATAAGATATTATAATATAAATAATTTTAACATTGCTTCTTCTGTTTTTAAACTAAAACATTAATACTTCTTGACTCATTAGCATAGTATAAAAAGGAAATAAATTATTATTATCATCTCATTACGTTTTCGATATACGGGGTCATCATTTTTCTAATATATTTCTTAATGTATAATTATAATAAATATAATAATATTAATTTCATAGCTTAAATAAAAATAAATATAAAGCCGTCGTTAGGTCTGCTGACAGAAGTGAAATACTTAACTTGTTCTTTAAATAAAATGAGCGATAAAAAATTAAGAAATATAGCTAATGGAAAGCATTTGGTGACGAGAACACGAGTTCCATGATTTTGGTTAACTCAAAAAGTGTTTAACGCGCCTAAAAAAGTTTCCACTTTAAAAAAACAGGTCTATAAGAATAATAACTTAAGACATGGCAAATATTTTTCTTTCTTTGTGTAGTAATAGGTTAAGAATGCAAAGAGAAGGAAAGCTAAAATCAAATCTTATACCAATTCTTCTGGCCAACGGGGTTTCGTAGTGCAAAATCTTCTTGATAAGAAGCCTATATCTAATAGTGGACTGTTAAAGAGTGTTGTTCGCTGCCATTGGCTATGGAGTTATGAAAATCATTCACATTCTGGGACTATACCTACAGCAGAAGTGCAATACATAACTTAGAATGCTACGAATGTCATCTATACCATAGAACTAAAATCCATTTTTTATATATTTCCACCCTGTATGCAACAACAACTAATCTAAATATGTTTACATACTGAAATATAAATATATATACATCCAAAAGCAATAAAAATGGCACCTCAGTAGCATCAACTTTATTTTATACTATTATAGTATAGTAGTAAAACACAAAGCAGTTCAAAGGGAATTTAAACAAGAACCATATTCCGCCGCAGGCAGTCTCCAGACTTGAATACATAATAAACAGGTGCTGTATTCACAACACGAAGTTAGCGCCCCCTGCCGGCTCTTGTCCTGAAACGCCACTGCACTTAAACTAATAATAGTGTCGCCATCTGCACGAATACACTACGAGACAAAAGTTTAGGTCCACGGAAAACATGCTTGTTCGACAGAAAGCCCGCGTGTGTTTGATTACACGTCGGAGATGGACCGGACCAGACAGACAGGTGATTGCTCCAAGGTTTTAAGAGTGACGTCTGTGTTTTATTACTGTTTTATGCTACATGTGAAACATTCACAAATTTCCCAATTTCGTTAGACTACCTACGTTCAACGTTGTTTGTTGTTGTTTTACGTGTACACAACTCTTGTTATGTTTCTCATTATCTAGGAACGCTATACATTAAACGATATCATCTGAGTTCCATATATCTGATGTCTATTTTATAGTGTTAACAACCTAAGTTGTAAGATACTGAAGTGTTGATAAAACAGCTCCAGTCGATACAAATCTTAGCTTCATTTTATGGTTTAAGTTTCATAGTGATAGTAATGGCTACAACATTATGGGTACCAAAATTTTAAGTGTGCGAAATATCTACATTTTACAACCTTTTCCGTCGTTCTTTACAGTACGTGTATATTTTATCGTTTAAAAGGGGTGATAATTTATACGACCCGTGCAACGCGACTCCTACAATATATTTCAATTCGAAATATTGCTACATTTTTATGACGTCACATCTATGACAGCTGATAATAAGTAACTACCTCTTGGACCTATGCCTCAAGATACATAATTCATACTGCCTCGTTGGTCTCGCGGTTGGCGTGAGCGACTGCTGATCATGAGGTCTCGGGTTCGATTCCCGGGTCGGACCAAATGTTTATATGATCTACAAATATTTGTTTCGGAGTTTGGGTGTGTTCTATCTATAATATGTATGTACTTACAAAAAAAAAAGTATATATGTATTTGTATCAGTTATCTAGTACCCCATAACACAAGCTCTGCTTATCTTGGGACTAGATGGCGTTGTGTGTTTAGATGTCCGAAATATTATTATTATTATTCTGTCTCTTGTAGTTTCCATGCATACATTCTTATTGTCACGTTTAATTATCAGAGGGGTAGGTAGATATATTTGATCTTCACCTAATATGGTCCTAACACACCTTTTTTGGTTCATATACATTCACGAATCGCTACTTGTATGCTTGGTGGTATGGTTTATAGCGAACTTGTAGGTAATAAGAATAACCACGGCAATGAGCAACGATGGTATAATGTTTATTGTGCAGGAGCTCCGGCTCCTTAATACTCTGATATTAGATAGTAACGTTTTGCCTCCGATACCAACTTACATCTACATTATATATTCTAAACTCCACAGGTACAATGCATATAATCACGTCTTATTCTCGATGAGATACGTCGTGTCTTAATACTACGTGCTCGATAATATACTCATCTATACAAATAAATAAAATTGGAGTGTCTGTTTGTAATATTAAAATGACCGCTTTTTACTAAATGCATATATACGTATACACGGTACATATACCAAAAATATAGTAAAAAAAATTGTCTGTCTGTCTGCTTGTCTGTCTGTGGTAATCTTTGGAACGGCTGGACGGATTTTGAAGGGACTTTCACTGGCAGGTAGCTGATGATCCTTGGAGTAAGGCTACTTTTTTTAGACTAACTTTGTCCCGCGGCGTTACTCGCGGTACAACAATAACCGCGGTACAACAATAACCGCGGGTAACACCGCGGGGTTCAGCTAGTATCTTATTACTGAGCGAGGGGGCGACGTTACGCGTGTGCTGTACGTCGCCCGAATTGAGAGTTTTTAACCAGCAGACGGTGCCCGCTTCAGTGCGGGCAAGCGCTGGGAGGGGTCCGGATGTGTTAATAACAGCAGTTCCCGGATCCCTCCCGTCTCAGGCGCAGAGTGGCACACCGTGTGGTTTTAGTCGGTTCGATTCCGACACACCGCCCCGCCGCAAACCCCGGCGGGGTGACGGCCCGAGGGGGTTTCCACACGTAAAAAAAAAAAAAAAAAAAAGTATCTTATTACTGAAATATGCTGATATAGCTGGTCAGGCTTAACTATGTATAAATTCTATTAATTTAACAATATATGACGCAGGAATATGGTGCCTAGTGCTTCCACACGATCCTTTTTCAGAACATCACCAATGTCTGTTGACACTTCTACATACTTTCGATCTGTGAATTCCTTTCGTGAGTTTTCTATCGTTCATTCTCTGTACGTCGAAAGAAACGATTGAAGCTTGCCTTTTTCCGATCCGCCCTAAGAAGTTCAATTTTCTTCTCCCCTAAATATAGGGGAGGGTAATTTTAGGCTCCGGGAAACTTACTTAATGAAAAACAATTAAAGAGTAGTCATGAGAATCCTGATCTGTCCATTTGTGTCGAACTATGGTTTTCCAATGTCTAAAACAAATATTACTTTGACGTTCAGTATAAAATATATTAGAACTATCTCTATTACATTTTACTAGTTATTTTACGTATAGTTAACATGTATTTACAAACAAATACTAGAAAACATGTACATTAAAAATACTAAAACAAATGTCTTAAGACTTATACTATTGGTCATGGGTACTTTTAACTAGAAATCGCTATATAATACCTATTATGACTTTAATCCTACCATTAAAATAATCTGATCATAAGCTTTTAAACTTAATCACTCGGATCTTGAAGTCAATGACAATAAAGATAGTCTGTTTGTTAAATTAAATGTAAAGTAATTAGCAATAAAAGTGGATCCATTAATTTGTCCGCCAGTGTTTAGTACTATCGATGTCTGCAACTGATATCATCTACGTCAACTGTTTAATTCACAAGAATATAAACTTCCCTTTCAAATTTTGATTTGCGTTTTTTTTATAAAAATTATACCACTATACAGTGTGAGCTTTTGTGCTAGCAATGATTTGGACTCTCTCTCTCTCTCTCTCTCTCTTACTTAACTAGTTTTGAAACATTATGTTGAAAAAAAACTTTTTACAGAAGTTTTGCTTCTTTCACACTTCACTTACAGGGCTTTTTTATGATGCGTATGCAGCCCTGATTGTACCAAAAATACATAAACATAGCTTGTTTAGTGAGTTCTAAAAATCTCAGATTAGTTTAAAAATTTAGAAGTTCTATTGATTATAGTCTAACGAAAGTAAGAACTAACTACGGAAAAAAACAATATTATACGAGGGAGAACAGCTGTATAACAGATTGCCGAATGAATTCAAGGAATGTGACAGTTTAAATGTATTTAAAAGCGGGCTAAAAAAATATGTGTGTGTATTGTACTTGTAGCTTCCAATACGCTGAAAGGTGAAATTGTATTAGTCAAGTTGTTATTACTATGTATCTCATTATAAGTGAACTAACTATGTTCTTATGAGAAATAAAATTCTTTAAACACATTCTGAAATATTTGACAAACCAGAGGTGATTGCTGTATTCGCCGTTGACATCGGCCATTCTAAAAGTTAATAGACAATATTAAATTCTTACAATGATACGGAGCTCCATCATCATAAACATGCAAAAACATTTATGCATATGGAACTATTTATAGAATAGTATTCATTAATATATATTTTCTGTAGAACAAAGACTGCCAGGAACAAAAAAATAGGAAAGTACTAGTACATAGTTCATACTATATACATACGTAGTTCATTTAGCCTCTACGCCATCTCAGTGCCAATAGAATATTTACTCTTATAACAAGGTTCGGCTAGAAATGGCGTGGAGTGGACACTCATTGTAGTCCCAACAAATATGCCCTCGTATTATCCTAACTAATTATAGTGTGTTTTGTGTGAACATCGAAGGAGGAAAATCCGAAACGAATATTGTCTTTGTGAATTTCGTGTAGGGAAAAAGACTTCTCTGTAATGATCACGAAGTGTGACGATCTAATTTGCTACTTGTTGCTAATAACTAAAGTCCGTTTTTATGCGTTACCTTATATTAATAAAAGACTAGTTTCCCCATGTAATTTGATACACATCTATACAGCTATACAAATAAATAAAATTGGAGTGTCTGTTTGTAACATTAAAATAACCGCATTTTTATAAATGCATATGTATGTATAGACGCTATATTTGCCGAAACAAATTTTTTTTACAATTTTTGTCTGTCTCACTGTCTGTTTTTTCCGGGTTATCTCTAGAACAGCTAGACCGATTTTGATGGAACTTTCACTGGCAGATTACCCGGAACAAACAGACAGACAGTCAGACAAATATTTTTTTTAACTACATTTTTGGTATGTGTACCGTGTATACGTACATATGCATTTAGTAAAAAGCGGTTATTTTAATATTACAAACAGACACTCCAATTTTATTTATTTGTATAAATAATAATAATAACTCAATACGTTTCACACACAACCATCTGATCTCAAACTAGACAAAGCTCCAACTATTGTAACCGGATTACTGGTAAACGCAGTTTTAAAGTTATAACTAAATACATACATATTAAAATCCAGACACAGTACATACGATTGTGCCCATTACACAATTATTTGTACTGGATGGGATTAGAACCAACGAGCTCTAGCTTAGCGGTCTGTATCATTAACCACTAGGCCAACAGGGTAATCATAACTATCCATAAATTACATTATTTTTGTTTGACTCTAAGTGAGTTAAAAGAAATGATTTCAAAACTTCGTTCTCTTTAATTAAATATAAAATAAAATAAGTGTTCAAGTTTCTTTCGATATCTCTGAAGTGACATTACGTAACACAATGCTTAGTCGTTTTACCGAAATCAAACATTAAAATCTAGAAGGCAACCGTTTAAGAAATGCATTTATTTTGAAATCAAAGGCATAAAGTCAAAAGTGTAAAAAACATTTCAATATGAAAGTTGAAACAATGTGCCGGAACTGAGGCGTATTCTTTGGAACTAACCGTTGTGTACAACTGCCGGGGGAATAGAGACCGTAAATATGTTAGTATAAAGTCGTTAATATCAATCTGGATTTTTATCACAAAGTGCATGACCGCCTATTACAACGAAGTGTTGTTGAGAGCAGATTATTACACTTGCGTTCGGTCTTTCTTTTGTACACCTTCTGTCTACAAGTACAACACAATATAAGCTTTATATTTATGGAACTCGCAGGCAAACGTGCAGACGTATCGCCTGATGGTAAGCGATTACTGCCGCCCATGGACACCCGCAACACCAGAGGCGTTACAAGTGCGTGGCCGGCCTTTGGGGGGATGGGGGAGAGGGAGATAGAAGGAGCCCCTCCTCTGGGGTATGGGCCGCCGGTATCCTCACTCAAATGGTGAAACAACAAAGTAGCCTAAGTTACTCCCTAGTTCAATGGCTACCTGCTAGTGAAAGTCCCGTCAAAATCGGTCCAGCCGTTCCAGAGATTACCCGGAACACACAGACAAACAAAAACTTTAAAAGTGTTTTTTTGGCACATGTATAGTGTATACATAATATGAATTTATTATTAGCAGTGATTATTTTAATATTACAAACAAGTGGCCAAAAACTGATCTTATCACTATGATAAGATCAGTTTTTGGCCACTAACACGAAAAAGTTAGTCCTCACGTGGGATTCGCCACTGATTCTGTATTTATACTGCTAACCACTTAATGCGGTAAACAGTACATCACTATTACTCGTATCTAACAAAAATAGATGTCATTTAATGTCTAACCGAATAAAGACATATTTAAATTAAACGCAAGATATTAAATAAAAAAATAGAAAGTGATCAGTCAGATTCGCTACGGTGTGACAGGAAACAATTTTTAGAACAGGCTGCCACAGACTTTCAGTCGTATTGTGGCTTTTTTACGCATTTAGTACTCACTCTAGCTTGACCCGTACTTATTAAATTTTCTCTAAAATGTTTTAAGACGGCTACACCTACCAACCACAAACCATACAAATGTAATACTAATTTAAGTTTAAGTTACTAATAACAGCAGTTTTAACATTTAGTAGCACCCTTTTCTCGTTTAGAAGACGGCAATGGAATTCGTCACGACAAGCAAGTTTTTTAGACAGGAATTAATGAAACGTCTTTGTGTCGCTGTGTGTGCGGTACACATCAATTTAAAAAACAAAAAAATATTCCTAAATTACGGACTTCTTTGATATCAAATATGGAATGCATGTAAACAGTTGTAAATCTCTGCACTTTCTTGTTAAAAATGAGAATATAAGTGACAATGAAATATTTAAATTAAAAATCAGATTCTCAAGTACTCACACGTTATAACTTCAACACATTCAACACATTGACTGTTGATGAAAACAGCTTTCCATCATAAAATGACGCATTACCATTTAAATGACTTGCACACAAGTGCAATGTAATACCTTCACGGTACCGCGGGCAGGGAGCATACACCGTTAAATCGAAAATAAATGAGCTTGTCAGCTGGCATAAATCGTTTGCATCGCTTTTCTACAGTTTTCGGATATTCCCAGAGTTTTTATCAGATAATTTGTTATTCAAATGATTGCAATATCTGCTCCGACAGGTCCTAATGGCACGTGCTATTGGCTGTAATGGTGCTACTTGATGACAGAGCTGAGATTTATGAAAATATATTGGACACCAGATGTTTGGTATTGTGAGGGACCGACAAATGAGGAGTGACATTAGACACTTGTGTTAAAGAGCTCTAAGGTGACAGGTTTTTTACACTTTCTAAATTAATTTGTATACAAAAATTTGAAACCCAGTTATACACGATAATACTTTAAGTTATAAAGACAATTCCCGCACTAAAAATATTTTGTTTAGTGTTTACTATTACAAACGAAATGGACACAAAAAACAACTATAGTCAGAACAACAATTTATGAATCACACAAAATGGGATCTGAACTCAAATATATAAATGGAGTAATAAATAATAATATTCATATTGTGGTTATTTGCTTCAAGGATTGTTTTATATTCTTTTTCGTGTCAGGTTTGATATTCAATTATCTTCTTCTTCTTTTTCTTTGATGAAATGGCAACCAGCCGGATCTCTCGTATCAGCTATTTCTGCCAATGTCAAGTGTTTATAGTCATCGATGCTAACAGAATTTGTCACAGCAAATAGTATCACAACAAATCAGCTTGTCTGAAATAAGAATATACTTAGAGTGTGAATAAAACTACGTTAAACATTGAATATAGAGACCTTACATTTTCACATAAATTTTAACAACAATAGTGAGTACATCATTTTTTTTATAAACAGTATAGCATAAAAACAAGATTCGTATTTTCTCTACAAAAATGTTAACAGTATTTCTGTCAGTTTAAACTCGAATCTTTTTATAATGTCTATCTAACTGTCACTTTTTTTTGCTTTTGATAAATGTGCGTTCATTTAAACACTTTTATTCTACTTGTTTTTATTTTATTTCAATATAAAAATTAAGAATACGACTCTGCTCAGATTGGTTTGGGTTTTTAACGGTCGATTGTGTCCCGATATCGGATGGTCTGTCACGTCATTTGGTATTTGTTTGCCTACCGTCATGAAACAAGATATTATTTTTGTTTAGTGGGTTTTGTACCTTTTCTGAACTTGTGTTACTGAAAGATTTACTAGTAGAAAGAGCTACTTTACTTTGTGTTTAGTATATTATTTATACTCCGATGGATCCGGATTGGTTTAGTGATTTAATGCAACGATGGTGTAATTAAAATGATGGCTGTGTATATGCATGCTTAACGAAACTATTTAATCTCATCTGTGTGTGGACATCAGACTCTTATTGCTATATACTATGCATTGATTTTGTTTAAAACATCAGCTTTAATATTTATTCACTTTTATCAGGCTAGTGCTCAGCAGTTGTAATTCAACAATGTAACAAGACGAGAATACATCCCCATAAAAATAAATCAACAAAATCTATTGAACTAATATTACCACCTCAATGGCATAGTCTAGGTAAGTTTCACTGAACTGAGCAGTAAGTCTTACATCGCATAATACAAGTAAATGATGTGATTGACAACAGTTTCTTGTGCCATGACTAAAAATAGCCTAGTCTTCGGCAGAGAGAGTTATTTCAAAGTGTCTTATTTACATTTAATTTTGGTTAGGATAGTCTCTCGAAATTCCAAAACAAACTTGTATTATGCAAATGACGATTAATAACCACTATAGTATGCAAAACGAGGGTGTCAATATACACGATATAGTTATAACGACTCAGTACCTATGCCGAGATAGATAGAGCTTAATGGACTTCGAGAATACTCATTTAGTTCAGTATACATTATAAATGTATTTTTATTTAACACATAGCGCTATCTAGTCCTGACGTAAACAGAGCTTGTACTATGAATGCACTACACAACTGACATGAATACACTACTTCTTTTTTGGCAAAAATATTTGTAGATCCTTAGATCACATAAAAAAGGTAGATAATATATCGCACGGCCTTGTTCTTGTGAAACCAAAAAAAGTAACGTACTGTTCCAAGTAAACACTCGTTAACGCACACACATACTATGAAACTACGGTGCTTTTCGTCAGTATCGTACAAGTTGTTGAAATTTCTACATTATCATCGTCTGCCTGGCCTTTACAATTACAAGATTTATTGGAGTCAGCTATTAAATCAATCGATTTTAACTGAATATCGGTCTTTTAAAAGAAGGAGATGAAAGTGCACAAGGCAAAATAACCTCTCCGATGTTGAACGCCACGTAATGGTCGCTGTCATTTTTTTCCAGTCTGTTGAATGCCACGTCGTGGTGTTTTTTTTCCCCGGTCTATTTTAACCATGAATTTAGCTGCTTTATATTGTTTGCAGCTTTGTCGTACTTAATTATATTAAAGAGAATAAAACAGAGATGCCTAGAGGCGCCATTTCATTACCCCACTACGTCAGTTGACAATGTAAATCGTTCTCATTCGGTGGGAATTTTTGTGACGTACGGGTGCTGGTCGAGTGAACTTTGAAATTGAATGTATATATTAATTCGGGTGTGAATTCAAAAAAAAAATCATCATCAATTATACATCATCTGATAGTATATTTAATGACCATTCTAAACATACCAATATCTTATATAGCCCGAATACATTTTTTATTAGAAATCGACGTTTTAATCAGAGGCGAAAATGTACCGGGAGTGCCGTCAAAATCGCCCCACAGTTGTGTCAATTCGGACCAATATGGCGCCACTGACGAGTGGATAACCAGACTATAGTGGATCCAATCGTTTATTTAACTTTTGACAGATCACGCACATGAAGTTTTGTAATAATTTTTGATACAATGTACTACAGGGAATACTGTACTTCATGGACGGGCCCCGCCTACTTAGAGATGTGTCATTCGTAATTATTGACCACAGACTATAAAAACGGCTTTGAAATAAATCGATTATCCATTATATTGATAAACCATACAATAAAATTATTGTGATTATATTTTATATCAAATCACGTAAAAACCTTTATTATTTTGCATTAAATGCCCTAAATGTCTTTGTTTTAATGCATAAATAATTTACGTAATGACAAGTACAATTTTAACACAAATAAAACCGACTTTAAGGTTCGACTCGATTTCTCTTGGATGCCATCATCCACCACCATAATCATGGTACCACCGTTGTAACATTTCCTTTCCATTAAAAAAGAATCATCAAAATCGGTTCATAAACGACGAAGTTATTCCCGAACACACATAAATATATATATATATATGGTCGAATTGAGAAACCTCCTTTTAAAGTCGGTTAAGAACAGTTCCATCGTACTCGTACCTAGTAAACGGATCGACTGTATTCTTTGCAAATTAATTAATCTAAAATAATAGTTTAGACTTACTGTAGTTGGTTCAAATAAAAAGCATGTGAATGAACTGCGGTACCTACTTGTAATACAGAACAGGTACAAAATGTTGAAATTCATAGTACTTTAAGGATTAAAAAAAAACAACCAAAAGAGGTACTGTAATACTATTTTTAATTACAAAGAATCTTCTTCTTCATTTTTCAAATCGATGGATAAAAGAAATCATCGAATCAGTAACTGGTCAGGGTATCACTATTCGATTACGTATTAGAGCTGTCAAAAGTTAATTAAACGATTGGATTCACTATAGTGAGCAGTTAATGAGTGTTACGTGCAATATTGCTCTAAAGTAGCTGTGTTGAAGCTGTGTCCAGCAAAGCGACTTCAAAGACGGCTACGCCACTTACTCCGGTTTTAAAAGCGGTTCGGATGTAAAAGCGACTTTTGCACGATACAGAGCGTATTAAAGTCGCGCAGTCTCTGAAATAAATTTTGATCTCTGCAACAGTTCTCACTAGAGCCATTTTAGAAGTTAAGAGATACATTTTAGCTGTGTTTCTTTTTATTTATGCACGTCATTTGTCGTAAAACTGATACGTAAAGTTTGAAAAAACAGGATAGTAAATGCTTAGTTTCGTAGTCATTCATCTGTGTAAATATTTTAAGGACTATAATTACCTATTAAAATTAGTACTATAACTTCATCACTATTTAAATGTATCAGGCGCAATCGTTATACTGTAGATTACCAATTGTACTGTACTTTGCCATTAAATCTTTACACATTAAGTGCGATTCATTTTTACTATTCTAATAGAGATTGAATAAGTTTCTTATAAAACTATAATTAAACAAAAAAATATGAAACGAGCAAAAAAAAAACAAATTGAGAACGAAATCTATATCTATCTATATCTATATCTATACTTATAATAAAACTGTAGAGAGGTCAATTCTGTACATTGAATATATATTAAAAATTATTATTGGGGGATGAATGGTTATCGATACTGATGCCAAAAATGTAATCAGTAAGTTTTTTGTCTGTCTGTCTGTCTGTCTGTCTGTATGTGCACGCATGGATCAAAAACTACTGAAGGGATTTTAACCAAACTTGGTACGATTATAGTCCATACTCCTGGGCAGGTTATAGGCTATATAACATAACGCTAAGATGCATAGGAGCTGAGCAGTGACGATAAATTTGAAGCAAGTCGGATGAAAATTTTCTCTTTCGAGCTCTTATCCTCGCATACGTTGATCATACACCAAAAATATGTATTACAAAGATGATGGTCTTCAAAAGATCTACAAAAAAGTCCTCAATAGTATATTTCTATCTTTTATAAATTAGCCACAATAACGTGTTTAAGCGTTAGGCATTTCTTCAAGGTGTATTAAATACTTAAATATATTGTATTTCACATGGATATATCCTTATCACTATACACTTTAATATCTTTTTTAATAAAATATAGAATTATAAAATTATAATTAATAAACACACAAGATATAGATGAAATAAAACTTCCAAATCTCGCCGCACCAGTATAAGTACGACATTACGGTTGATTTTTCTTTAACACGCGAAACGCCCATCCGCTGGATCTACAAAAAGGCGGGAGCGCTCACGCGCTGACTTCACTCGAATTGTCACTGTTAATGCGAACGAACGTGGCTCTTATTGACTGGGAATAAGCGCGTTTTAGATTTAAAAAAAAACATGAGACGTAGTTTTTAGATATCAGTTTAAAGTAGGTATTAGATAATAATATAATTAGTTTGTTTAGTGTTTTTGTTTGTTTCTCCTTCTTTTCTTTATATTTATAGTTGTAAAATTAATAAGTATAATTTGAAATAAGTAAATTTATGCAATGACAATTAATAAATCTCATCGTCAGACTTTCCGTGTTGCTGGAGTAGATCTTAGTCTCAGATGTTTTTCACATGGGCAGTTGTACGTCGCTTTTTCCTGGGTCAGTAGTTCCACAAATCTTTATGCATACGTACCGGAAGCGTCCACTTTGAACAAATGTAAACAAGTGTATAGTGTGCAGCGACATATTTATTTATTAAATTGTAGTTTAATAGTCTATAGTTAAAAAAAAAAACATTATTGTAAAAGGAGATCCACGCGGACGAAGTCGCGGGCACAGCTTTAAACAATAAGATATTATGTCGCATGCCTGCATGGTCAAATTACAGAATATTGCTTCATTCATCGGGTGGTGAAACGACTACTTACCGAATCAAATTTTTTGCAGAATTTCTACTGTATTATGATTAATTATGAATTTAAATTTAAGATAAAGTTCAAGCTTGACAACCAAAAACGATATTTCTGTAATGGCGCTGGTCACATGAGACGCGTGACGTCACACTCTAGCCACAACAAAACAAAACAGCGCGGTTTAAGTTAATTTTATCAGTTTTCTCCAATTTTATATTAATTAAAATGTCGAATAAATGGTTTGTAGTGCCACAGTGAACAAATCTATACATCTATAGGTACAAATAAATAAAATTGGAGTGTCTCTTTGTAATATCAAAATAACCGCTTTTTACTAAATGCATATGTGTGTATACACGGTACATATACCAAAAATGTAGTTAAAATTTTTTTTGTCAGTCTGTCTGTCTGTTTGTCTGTTTGTTCCGGGTATTCTCTGGAACGGCTGGACCGATTTTGACGGGACTTTCACTGGCAGGTAGCTGATGATCCAGGGAGCAACTTAGGCCACTTTATTTAGACTAACTTTGTCCCGCGGCGTTACGCCGAAATGTATGTATGCGCGTAACTTTCGATCGGCTACACCAAATTATATTTTTTTTTATGTGTTAGTTATTCTTAGGACAAGGTTTGTGTACAAGAAAAAATTAAAAATAAAGGAAAAAGTTTTTTTGTCCGTGACTACACCCTACTCATGGGTAGCTGGTAACGAAAGAAAAATATGGTGGTACGAAGTTCGTCGGGTCAGATAACATCTTTAAATACGACGCTTTGTATTATTTTAAAATGTAACCTAAAAGCATTAAGATATACCTACCTACATAAAGTAAATTAGATTTTACAAAAATATGAATGAATTTTTCCAGAGGTTATTACAGAAACAATTTTTATGTTTTACTTATGCAAGTGCAACATAGCTGCTTTAACATTTTTCAGTTCTGCAGCATAGTTATCAATGTTATTATTATGTACTGGCTGAACCCCGCGGTGTTACCCGCAGTTATTGTTGTACCACGAGTAACGCCGCGGGACAAAGTTAGTCTAAAAAAAGTAGCCTAAGTTACTTCCTGGATCATCAGCTACCTGCCAGTGAAAGTTCCGTCATAATCCGTCCAGCCGTTCCAGAGATTACCCGGAAGAAACAAACAGACAGACAAAAACATTTTTAACTACATTTTTGGTATATGTACCGTGTATATATATACATAGGCATTTAGTAAAAAGCGGTTATTTTAATATTCAAACACACTCCAATTTTATTTATTTGTATAGATAGAAAAGTGCAACCATAAAAGCGTCATCTTATGTAGGTTGCTGTTATCGGCACGCACAAAATTTGGTTCCTTTTTGTTTCGAACCACTTATTAAATAGTTTATTAAAAAAAGTCCTGCAGAAATAGCTCACAGATCGATTATTACCACTCCGAAAACATAAAACGCAAACAATATTCAATAGAGGAATCTTTCGTTTATTAGCATGTGACGTCACCAGAGTTGCAACCAATCACGAGACGTTTATGTCGCAGACAAAATTTCAAAAAAATTGTTAGTTTTATTTCGTGCAATCTGCGAGAAACTTAAATTATTTTGTTTGATTTATAGTGAAATATGTATTTTTAGACTATTATCTTAAAGGATGACCCCAATCCATAGTTTATTTCCCTTTCCGCTTTAAACGCGTGCAGTTTTTGGTGAGTCTGTGAGTCTATGCTTTGCGATGACGATAAACAAGACATAAGGTCAGACGTTGCGCACCGCAGGCATAGACGAACTGTTTCAGCAACGGAAAGCTCTATGTGGCTCTGTCAAGGGTGAGCGACAATGCTAATATGTTCGTATATTGTTCCAATGGCATTACACATAACATAGTATACAGCATAGATTATAATGTATAGTATACAGCGAAGCTCTTTAAATAAAGGTAACACTGTCACAATATGTGGACATATCAGTGAAATTGCACGCAAAAACTACTGAACGGATTTTAATGACACTACAGGAATTTAACTTATACGTCAGAATAACACATAGGCTACAAATAATAAAGATATTGTGTGAATTCTCTAAAATATGACGATAAGTGTCAAGTAGGTAGTAGAAAAAATCTACCATCTATACTGAGCTACACCGGCGTGCGCCGCCAAAATCGCTAAAGTTTTACATATGTAATGTTTGATGGAAATGTTTATCTTAAAAGCTGTTATAGTTAAAATGTGTAAGCCATTAAAGCCAACATAGTGAACCATAACTACAATAAAAATTAATGATTTATTTCAAATGCACATTTGGTATGGTAGTATTAAGTTGATTCCTAAATGAAAATGGACACATTTATCGCTTCTGGTATTTAAAGTAGATAAAATATATCTTTCGCGCTACATCATTTGGACAAATAAATATTTATGCAAATAAATATTTATACAAATAAAAACAAATAAATAAATATTAAAATAATAGTTGCGATAATGACAAACCGAGTGCGCGATATTACGTATATGTATCCTGTGTACATACATATGCATTGATTAAAAAGCTGTTATTTTAATGGCGCATGGCGGTTGGCGCGGGGAATAGGTTGCTCATCGCTGAGTGTACGACCCGAACGCGGGTAGGTAGGTAGACGCGTGAGGGCAGACGTCGATGATGGTTGTTTCCGTTTTGCGAATTTTCAAGACATTTACGATTAGCTAAAAACGCATTTTACTTAAAGTAATATAGGACTAAGGTTAAGTATTGACAGTTTTTTTTTAGAAGTTACACGTACAAAATTCCACGTACAAACTTCATTTTTATTTTAATTATTATAGATTATTATAGATTACGTAGCTGTAATTATACCGAATTACTTCGTTTTTATTTTAATTACATTACATAGGTTGTACGTAGGTAAGTAGTCATTGTCAGGCTGTTATATTTTTCAAATGCGACTAGCACCAAATATATTATATGTTAAATTATACATGGTATTGTTTTTGTTTGTTTAACCGTTTTTATCATCAATTACACTAACATTATAAAGGTGAAAGTTTGTAAGTGTGTATGTTAGTTACTCTTTCACGCAAAAACTACTAAACGGACTTGGATGAAACTTTACAGTGAAATAGCTTATACATCAGAATAACACATAGACTACTATTTGCCACGATAACCGACATACACGCGGACGGAGCCGCGGGCAGCAGCTAGTCCGTAATAAAATTTGCTTTAAAACCAGAAAAATGATCTTGTTCAAAATATGTAGCCAGCATATTCAAAAATAGTTCTGGTTTACCAATCCTGAATCGCGTAATAAGATTTCTCGCGCCGATTTACATATATACAACTTCCCAATATCAACCTTTAGGCAGTGGCCCGCCAGGCATGATCACCTCGCCTGGTCGGAGGATCCTCCCTTTGTGTTGGAGGGACATGAAACTCGTTTCTCCTCCACGAAACGCTTTTATACTGGCTGGAACTCTGAACGTTGAATTTAAAATGAAAGGATGCCAGAATGCGTATTGACATTCATATGCATTTAAAAAGCAGAGTTATAATACTGATATGCTATTGTATTTAACTAGCTGACCCACGCAACTTCGTTTGCGCCTTATATTGCCCGTAGCGTGAAAATTTCCCCCGTTTTTAAAACATTCTTGATTGTTGCTCCGCTCCTATTAGTAGTAGCGTGATGATATATACCCTATAGCCTTCCCCGATAAATGGACTATCCAACACCGATAGAATTTTTCAAATCGGACCAGTGGTTCCTGAGATTAGCGTGTTCAAACAAACAAACAAACAAACAAACAAACAAACTCTTCAGCTTTATATATTAGTATAGATTATGTATTCCAGCTAAAGAGGTAGTAGGTATACCTTGATTTTTGCTCTTTATTACTTTTTAAAATCAAATGCAGCTAGTTACTCTTACTCTAATTACTAGTCTTGCTATTCGTCAAAGAAATTTCTAAATTGGTTCATTAGATCCAGAGTTTCGGTAGCTCACACATTGTTACCATTCTCCAAATAAATATAATGGGTAGTTGTGTTACAGTTCAAGTGGGCTCACACCATTACCGCACCGGGCAGTGTTTACATCCGCACACAGTTAATGGCAAATCCGGTCCCTATTAACCGACTCTATGAATCGTACAACAGACATATATAATATTTATAAATAGCATCAAAATAAATACATTTACATTATTACGCATCTATTGACACATCGTTAATTAAAATCGGCTAAAGGTTATGGGGGAACATACATATTATATAAATTGTCTAAATTAATTATTATCCTTCCTTTTAGATTCGCCAAATTCGAGTTAAAATAATGTATGCAATAAATGTAAACGTATATTTTATACATATATGTGGGCAGTTTATATAAACTGCTAGCTAGCCAAATAAAGTACTAGCTGCGCCCCGGGTTGTTGCACGCGGTGTTAACACCAAAGTAAGTATTTTATATGCATGTAGTGAAAACCTGTTAGTTTGAAATTGCAAACAGACACTTCTACTTTAGTTTTTAGTATAGCTTTTGTATGTATATATGTGTGTATAAACCTATTTATGCATACTGTTTGTACCCACCCATACTACATAATTTTTCAATATCACGTCAAAGCAAAGGTAAAGAATCCTTTGTATATTAAGTTTACCAACATACAAAAACTAAAATAATAAACAAGTTGACCTTATCCTAATAAACAAAATACGAATAACATACAATATATTTACAAAAGTGCAATATATTCATCAAATACTAACTCAGCAGTATTAGTTAGTCCATAGATATTTACAAAGAGCATTTGTCTGTCTGTGATCTGCCATTTTACTTTAACAGCTCCGTATGTTTTCAATTCACAACTTGTTTTTACGACTAGTAACAGTTTTTGCTCTAAAGCTCGGCTTTTTAAGTTTTGAACGAAATTGAAAGTTGTTATGATCTAAAATCTATAAATCAGACTATTTCGAGGAATAAAGAATAGTTTGCCATTAAAGGGACGTTGAACTTGTGTTTTTAGAAAGTTCTGTGAATGCTTAAATCTTTTCTAACGTTATATGTATGTAACGAGATATTCTGTTAAAAACACGTGTGCGTCTCGGGACGTCCAACAAAAGTGATAACTTAAACTAATCCAAGTTGAACTATTTAATAATGAAATAATAGTCGAAACGAAACTCTGTCCAAAATACGGCTCGCGCTGTGGGTTAGAGTGAGAGAGGAGGAGCGTAGGTAGGCTGCCGTATTCGTGAGAGAAAGGGAAGCCAGACAAACTTGCGCCGTAACGCGTTACGAAACGAAGCAGTAAACCGCCTCCCTTAAGAAATTATTACTTCAATCAAAAATAGCTAATGTACATTGTTCAGTAATTACAAAATTACGAAGATACGCAACAATCATCTCGCTCAGTTAAGATATAGGGATGAAAGTATTTGGGCTGGTCTCTAAACTCTTAAGTATGTATAAATATAATGTAATGATAATTATTTAGCACTGTGTTTTTTTTCATGTATGGGCCTGCCAAAATGACTCTACTCCGCCTGCTGGAAGGCAAAAGCAGAATCCAAGAGTGGTGGTCACCATACTCATGGCGAATGCATACAATGCAACATGGTGACCCACACCATAGCGGCCTTGTGATGCTTTCGCATCGTCGGGCCAACGAAACACGACATCATGAACGCTGATCTTCTGTGCGAGGATAGTTCTGGTCGAGCCGGCCCAACCTTGTTGAAATCAGCGTGGCTCCCTGTGAGTGTGACCTAATTATTTTGTTATTTTTCTAAGAATGTGCATTTTACTAGCTAGGCTAAATAACTGTTGAACTAACAAAGTTATCTAAGTCGTAATAGCTTTTATTCAAAGTTCATCACATACAAAAAAAATATCAGATTGACATCTAAAAGTACTTACGTACGTTATATGATTTCAAATGCGTTTAGTGAAAAGCAACTAAACAAGTCTATACATGTATACATATATATTATGGTGAACCTACAAGAAATAAATTTAAAAAATGAGGCAAGTATTTTATAGAAACGCTGTTAAAATATTTCCTTTGTAATTTTGGCATTTCAATGAAACATCCTAAGAATTCTTGTTAGGGTAAAAATGTCTTAAGAAATGTATAAAATTGTCTCAAGATTCAGCAGCTCGTGTAGTTTTTGAAACGACATGTGTAGATATTGACGACTTCCCGATGTTTGTGAACAACACAGCTTCAGTTTGTCACTGTCTCCTGAACCAATACATTATAAATACGAGTGCATGTTCCCGATGCTTCACACACCAGAAATGAACGAAATCTGAACGGGTTACTTCATACAAAAGAGACTTGATTTATTCTATGCCGATGTACTCTTTTTTGGCACAAGAAATATAGACCTCGTTCTTGGTTTTGATATCACATAGATATAAGTTAATCATTTGTTACTCTTGTAGTCTGTGGAATGATATTTACGTATTCTAATGAAAACAAAATGTGGAGTACGCAGACAGACACTTTCATATAGGACTTTAGTTTTGAGTCCAATCATCGTGTACCTAAATAGACAAATTTTGTTTTCTTATCTGCTATTAGCAATATATATCTAATAAATTATTCAAATTAAAGTTTGAAACACTTCTATAGTTCCAAGCAGCAACTATATCATAACATACTACAGCGATAAATAAAAATGTCCCATAATTTAGGGTAGGCATTGAGGAACTGGCGTTAACTCTCGCTCAACTCCAATCTGACAGGTGATCATGCCTAGCAGATTACGATCCAATGTTCGGTTCACAGAACAGAGAATGTTCGAATTATATTGTAACGTTGTATATGTACTAAATGACACGATAAACTTTGATAATGCGGTGCAGAATTTTAGTTGCTGCGTAGTTCACAGTATTTTTTACCTGACTATGTATGTTCATTTGTTCCCTCATAGCTCCTTAACTACTCATTAGAACTGGACAAATGAGGTGTCGTTAGAAGCGTCATGATCTTTTTCTGGTTATAGGCTATATGACGGGTCATTGAATCTTATGTGGCGCCCTCTAGCTGACATAAAGTACTGTATTAAAAAAATAATTCTAGATAAATATGTCGTGTTTGGTATCATTGGAAAGGTCGTTACTTGCACATTTCAAAAATACATATATTATTAGCATTTTCTCCTGACTTTGTCTGTTGATTTTTGATGTATTTGAAATATACTTTGCAAAGAAAAGTAATATTATAGAGGCACCAAAACATTTTAAATGAAAAAAAGGAAAAACTAAAACCCAACTACGCCAAAAATGACGCTGAAAAAGCATGAAACAATTTTCAAAAGCCATAGTCACGCGTTGTTTTTGTCGTAGTTGGGTTTTAGTTTTTACTTTTTTTTATGTTACGATAGCACAGTCGTACGTCTATCAGTGTAGATTACCTCATAGCGATTTGTGTTTTCCTCAGATTAATGGCAATTACTACTAATTGCCTGATTAATTAATGAAATAGATTTGAGTAGTTGACGTCGGTATTGCACTTATTTAAAGTACTAAATACTGTATTAATATCTAGAACCGCTGTGCAGTGGAATAAATGGGGTTTCATTACAGCAAATCCTTAGAGCTGATATTGGTGTTCAGATTGTACGAATGAAGAGAATTTGCTCACGTGCACAGGTAATGGGTTGAACAGGAAATAGCAGTAACGTAGCCAATAAGCAGCTACATGTAGTAACCAATACGAACGGTTGTTGTGTTCTAATTAACACAAGTCATATACAGACGATATTTTCAGTATAACTAGTAATATTCAAAATATTAAGAAGTAATTGCACAAATGCGGATTATATAAGATTCTATAGAATATTTAATTTAAAAAAAAAAAACAAGAAAATGTAGTAAAACCCGACAAGGTGTAAAAAAATTTATTTAAATTTATGTAGCCTATGTCAGAGGGGCTAATATAATATTGCAACCTCATTTATTTAAATCGGTTTAGCGGTTTAGACGCTACGGTGAAGGAACAACTGACAAAACCATTATCCTTCCTTTTAGCTTCGCCTTAGTCGGATAAAAATTGCGATCGCAAAGCAGCAAAAATAATTTTGATGTAGAGTATTAACGATATTAACTCAAATACGGTAACCATTGATTTTGAGCTAATTTAAACATCACGTAAGCGTTGGTCCGTGAAAGATAAAAAATAAAGACGTAAAGACGCGTTTTTTGTACATTTTTATGTGGGCTTCAATATTTTTTTTTATAAATTACCTGCCAAGGTGACTCTTCTCAGCCTGATGGTAAGCTCAAGCAAAATCCAACAGTGGGGGCCACCATACCAGATTCATTAACGTAGGTCTTATTGTTATTTTTATATATGTGCCTATTAAAATGAATCTACTCTACGTGATGGAGAGCATAAGGAGAATCCAAAAGTATGTTTCAACTTCCTGCTACACTAAATTGTCTCGAAATTAAAAAAGCAATTTTAAATTTCAAGATTTTATTAAATTAGTGTATACAAGTGGTATGTACGGTGTAGTATCAGTTCACATTTGTACAAGTTCTTAACTTAATCTATGTCTTGTTAGTACAAGTATCTCGATAACGTCTAATATCATTCAGGTCAATCTCAGGTCACTGGGGCACTAGACTAACGAGGAGATTAGTTATAATCAATCAATTACGAACCATAAATGAAGGAGCTAAGAATTTCATAGGATAGAGGTTATTTCGAGCTAAATTACCATTCCTAAATATAGTGGTGTAAAATATCTATTAATAACTTAGATGTTGTTACGTGATACGAAATGTTATTATAATTTGTATGAATAAAAATCAATGGACGTATGTTTGTCCTCTTTGCGTTTCAAAACCTTTATTCTAAATGTGATGAATCTGTGCTCCAAGCATGCCTAAGGGGCCCGGAATAAAATAATTAAATACAAATGTATTTAATGTGGCATTGCCGGCGCTTCATTACTAATAACAGCAATAAACCACTGCCTCGGTGGCGTAGTGGTAGCGCATGCGACTGCTGTGCTAAGGGTCTCGGATTCGATTCCCAGGTTGGACCAAATGTTTGTATAATCTGGCAATAATGATTTTAGAGTTTGGATGTTTTTAAATATAATATGTATTTATTCACAATTTTATTTACATCATACATACATTACATTACAAGTTTATTTACATCAGTTGTCTAGTACCCATAACACAAGCTCTGCTTGGCTTGAGACTAGATGGCGTTGTGTGTTTGATGTGCGAAATATTTATGTTATAAACTAGCTGACCCGATGAACGTACCGCTATAGTTTTCTTTTGTAAATATTTTGAGTTGAAAAACTTGTTTTTAGTCATTATGCCCGCCTCAGCTTCCCATAGTGCAGTCGTGGACAAAATAAAATTTCCCGATAACTTTTGATTGTTTTCTATACAAACCTGGTCCTAACAATAACCAACACATAGAAAAAAGAATTATCCAATTTAGTACAGCCCATCGGAAGTAATGCGCGTACATACATTTCGGCATTAGTAAGCGGTTGTTGTTTAGTATTTACGTTTAGCTGAGACCATTTACTAACAGATAAATATAAAGTTATTAACTAGGTAGCCCAAATAACCAAGTAACCATACTAATAGTAGCTATAAGCAAAAAGAAGGGTTACATTTTGGTTCCCTTCCATCAAGCTTGTTATATAAGAAAAAAGGGACATTGTTATAATGAACGGACGGAACCACATCTATATCTATATCTATATCTATACTTATAATAAAACTGTAGAGAGGTCAATTCTGTACATTGAATATATATTAAAAATTAATATTGGGGGATGAATGGTTTTCGATACTGATGCCAAAAATGCAATCAGTAGGTTTTTTGTCTGTCTGTCTGTCTGTCTGTCTGTCTGTCTGTATGTGCACGCATGGGTCAAAAACTTCTAAAGGGATTTTAACCAAACTTGGTACGATTGTAGTCCGTACTCCTGGGCAGGTTATAGGCTATATAACATAACGCTAAGATGCATAGGAGCTGAGCAGTGACGATAAATTTGAAGCAAGTCTGATGAAAATTTTCGCTTTCGAGCTCTTATCCTCGCATACGTTGATCATACACCAAAAATATGTATTACAAAGATGATGGTCTTCAAAAGATCTACAAAAAAGTCCTACATAGTATATATCTATCTTTTATAAATTAGCCACAATAACGTGTTTAATCGAAAGAAATGCCTAATTCTTCAAAGTGTATTAAATACATAAATATATTGTATTTCACATGGATATATCCTTATCACTGTACACTTTAATATCTATTAAAAAAAATGTATAGTAATCGGTTAATAAACACATAAGATATAGATGAAATAAAACATCCAAATCTCGCCGCAACCGTATTAGTACGGCTATACGGTAGATTTTTGTTTAACACGCGAAACGGCCATCCGTTGCATCTTTATAAAGGCGGGAGCGCTCACGCGCTGACTTCACTGACATTGTCACTCATAATGCGAACGAACGTGGTTCTTATTGACTCTTCTCGGAATAAGCGCGCTTTAGATTTTAAAGATACATAGATACGTAGTTTTTAGATATAAGTTTAAAGGTATTTAATTTGATATAATCTATACAAACTTACAATTATAACTACATTTAACAAACAGAATAGGTAACAAATTTTATAGGTCATTTAACCCATTCCTGATCGCCTCCGGTGGAAAGGTGCCCATTAAACTTGCAGCATTGCCGCGTTGAATGGCGATGGCCAACCTTTGCACCAGGAACGACCCGGAACGGGAGTCGCCCTTAATCTCCGCAAGCCTACGGCCCAAATCCCCCACAAACCTTAGAGTGTCCGCGGCCCAGCCGCCCATGGTCTCCACCGCCACCGGAACGAAGTAATAAAGCTGCTCTAAAGCCGCATACTTGTGCTTCTTTCTGTAACAAGCGTCCTCCGCGGCGGCCGACGGGAATCGGACGGTACGACCCAGATGGCTGGCAGCAAAAGTGCTGACACATGTAGCATCCCAGATCAGGCACCTGCCGTTCTTCCAGAGCACCAGAGTCAGCCCGTCCGGCCTCTTACCGTCCGATCTGCTCAGGCCTGGAGGCTCCAGCAAACATGGGATGTTTGCTGAAATGAGGGCCCTGCGGACCACGTCGTTGAGGGCATGGTGACGCGGGAACCTACCCGAGCATCGACGACAACTCAAAGCATGGTGGCCATCGGCCTCCACCATAGAGCCGCAGGTACATACATGACGCTCGCAAACCTTGCAGCCCAGGCGAAGCGCTACAGCGATACGCAAAGAACCGTCATCAAGCAAAGTCCCTAAGTGAGGTGAAGGCAGCGCGTGCAACCAAGCACCCGCCTCAGCCCGCGATACAGCCCTCAGCCTAGCCATATCCACTCCCGAAGAGCCGTCCAATAAGGCGCCATAGATCCGCCTCACCCCTACATCATCCCACGCCCGCTGCATGTGTGCTGCCCCGGGGCACGCCTCACCGGGGCTGAGGGCCAACCAAGCCGATGTAGCATCCATCAAAAATGGTATGCTCACCTCACCACCTTGGATTCCTAATAAAACAGTGACAAGGTTCGCAACACCGTGCGCAGACGCTAGGAAGGCTGAAAGGCCCACATCCCGCATACCTCGCACCCCCAGACCACCACACCGGATCGGAAGACTCGCCTGACCCCACTGTCTTTCATCCATGGAAACGTTAAGAACGCTTTCCACGACCGACTTCAGGGCTTTGTCAAACGACGCAACTTCCTCGGGACACAGCCAAGTAGGAGTGGTTCGCAGCAGGTAACTAATTTTCGGGAGTGCGAAGCATGTACGCAACAGGACAATAGCAACATGGGCGGACAGGTCCTTGAGACGTTCATGAGTAGTGAGGAGAAGCTGTGTTTATTTTATTTATTTATTTATTTATTCAAACTTCCTGCAAACATACTGCACAAGGCGGACTTAATGCCACAGGCATTTTCTTCCAGTCAAACCTTTGGGTGTTGCAAGACTGTGTGTGGCAGGCGTATTTTAAAGGTAATACGAAAAATCAATTAAATACACTACAAAACTAAGGATTCTACGTATCGATTTATACACAATACACATATACAATTTATACATACATACACACATATATATAAATAGATAAATATACATACATACACATACGCGTATATACACATTCAAAATACACATATAGAGTACTATTCTGATGACTCCGACAACAAGTCTCTATAGAACTTCCGTATTCTAAGCTTAAAATTGGATCGGCTAGTGGACATCCTGGTTTCTAATGGGAGTGTGTTCCAAAGAGTGACGGCTTGAACTAGGAAAGAGGAATGGACGATACTCGAAGTATGGGAAGGACAACGAAGGAGAAGATTGTGAGAAGAGCGAAGATTTCTATTATGGTTAGAGCAGATATATTCTAGTTGGGATTTTAAGTAGGTAGGTGAGTTCGGTGAGTGAAGAAGGGAGTACAATAAAGTAAGAGCCCTCGAACTGCGGCGCTGTCTTATTGGTAACCAGGACAGTTGTGTACGGTAAGCGGATATGTGATCATACTTTCGCAGATTGAATATGAATCGAATGCAATTATTGAGAAGTCGGTCTAATTTATTGAGCAGATCTGCATTCAGGTCGAGATAACACACATCACCATAGTCGATAAGTGGAAAAATTAAACTCTGCACAAGCATCTTTTTTGTTTCTACGGGTAAGAAATTTTTCAGACGATAGAATATGCGTAAAACATTTGTAACCTTCTGACAGACGCTAGTTACTTGTGTTTGCCAGTTCAAAGTCGTATCGATGTGCAAACCGAGATCCTTGACCGATGCACTAATGGGTAAGACAGTATCATCAAAGATGATTTCAGTGATACTATCAGACTCAATTCTGTTCGTCATTCTAGGACTCCCTATGATGATAGCTTGGGATTTTGATGGGTTCACCGTTAAGCCAAACCTACTGGACCAGTTTCTAATGGTCTCTAAGTCTCTGTTGACACTACCTATAGCTTCATTCAAATTTTCTACTCTTGCGTGTGAGTAGATTTGCAGGTCGTCTGCATACAAGTGATACGCACACTGAAGCTCACGGGTCACGAGATCGATAAATAGTGAAAAGAGAAGAGGAGAAAGAAAGAATGCCGCCTTGTGGAACACCAGAGTCGAGTTCGGCCCACGTCGATGAAGATTCATCGGTTCGGACAGACTGCTGGCGTCCTCGAAGATAGGATGAGAACCATTCCAGTGCACCATCAGCAATCATGAAGTGGGTTAGTATCGTTAGCAGGATATCGTGATTCACGGTGTTGAAGGCGTTTGAGAAATCGATAAGGGCCAGTACAGTTATTTGGCCGTCTTCTACAGCCGCCTTGATATCAAGAGTCACTTTAAGTAGCGCTGTCTGTGTACTATGTCCAGGTCGGAATCCTGATTGATGTGCGTTGAGCAAGTTATTATTATAAATAAATAGTGAAAGCTGTTTATGTACGCAAGCTTCTAGGATTTTTGAGAGAAAAGGAAGTATAGATATCGGACGAAAGTGAATAGGAAGAGAGGGGTTGGACACTTTGGCTAGTGGACGGACGTAAGCCTTGCGCCATAAGGTTGGAAAAGTATTAGAGTCAAGGGAGTAATTGATCACGTAAGTGATGGCTGGTAGAAGTTGTTCCAGAATAGTGGTCACCATGAAACGGCTAATTTCATCGCAACCAATGGCGTTAGATGTGATGGCCATGATAAATTGTTTAACCTCCTCTGGTGCAACTGGAGAAAAATCAAACGGGTTTATATTAGGCCTAGGCAGACGAGCCACACAGTCCATTGTTTGGACTTTGTTTTGATGATCCAATGTGGTGGTTGTGGTGAAGTGGCGATTGATATCATCCAAATCAATGTCCTTCGGAAAGTCTGCATGGCACTCTCTACCAATGCCAAGAGTCCCTAAGAACTTCCAAATTTCAGCTGAGGAAGAGGAAGAAATTTTATCGAGAATGTGGCGGCGTTTAGCGTTACGTATCACTTGATTGCACTTATTTCTAGCAGTCTTATAGGCGAGCCAGTTCCCATCACAACGATTTTTCTTAAAGCGCCGAAAAGCACGATCCCTATTCCGCATTACGCTGCGGACACTATCCGTAAGCCAAGGTGCGGGAGGACGTCTTAATTTAATTTTTTTGACTGGTGCATGATCATTATATAAGTTCAATATGTTACTGTTCAGTATTTCGACCATTTCGTCGATGGTGCCTGCTGTCTCTAAAGGTTCCCAATTAATACGAGAAGCGTCCTCTCGAAGTTTCTCCAAATCCATGCGCCTGAAGCAGCGTCTATGCATAATTTTAGCTTTAGGTTTCGGTGTTTTGAGTTTATAGGTGATAAAAATTAGGTCATGATGTGAAAAACTGGGTGCCAAGTATTGTCCATGTGAAATAGTTTTCGTAAGAGACGACGTAATAATAAGGTCCAGTAGGGTGTCTTCTCCATTGATGTTGTGATGAGTAGCTTGTAGCGGCAGAATATGTAAACTAGTGGACTCCAATAAATGTAATAGTTTACGGGAACGGGAGTTTTGAGATAAAAGATCAGTGTTGAAGTCTCCCATGATGATGTGATGCTCATACTCGGACCCCAACGATTCCACAACCGACTCGAATTCGGTGAAGTAATCAATGGCTGGGGGACAATATACGACACCTAGGATGAGTTTAGCTCCCCTGACACAAACCTCGAGAAAAAGATACTCAGCAGGCGAGTTTGGTGACGATTTGGAGAAAACCTTATATGAAAAACCGGAACGCAGGTATATTGCAACACCACCGCCTCTTTTATTTACTCTATCATTGCGTATAAGAATATAGCCTGGAAGAGAGTAAGAAGTGGAGAGAAGTTGAGGTTTGAGCCATGTCTCAGAAACCAGGATAGCGTGCACGTTACAATCATGAAAAGATTCCCATAGATCACTAAAGTGACTGGGTATGCTTTGAGCATTTATGTGACAAACATGTAGTTCGTTATTCGTTTTTTGAATAAATTTTCTACGCAAAAAATCGCCGAGTGTATCAGTGATCGATATAAAACTCTCATTGGCTATCGAGTCCACAGAGTCATTGGCGGAGTAGTAAGATTCAACATCAGACATATGTATAATACAGAATATATATGATTAGGATGAAAATATAAATATATAAATATTAGGATAAAATAGATATTAATACTTTAACTATATTTGATAGCTTTGCAAATCAAATGCACCTGGAGGCTATAGCACCAGGAACAGCACAATGAAAAATGGGAGAGCCTAACAGGGTGAAATCGCGAGAGGACAGCTCCCTGAGGCCCGGCAAAATGGTTGCCAAACGAGACAAATGAGAACGAGCCCCAAAACCGCATTGAAAAAATTCACACTTCGAAGAGTTCACCTCCAGGCCCAGGTCCTTGAAGCGAGGAATAAGAATTTCTAAATCCTGCAAAACGTCCTCCGGCTTCCCCCCGATAGTGCCATCATCCAGGTACCATACGTTAAAGGGAGATTTAATCTCCGTAATCACCCTGTGAATAGCCAAGCTGAAAACGAGTGGTCCCAAAGGATCCCCCTGCTGAGCTCCCACCTGAGAAACAATGAGGTTCTCATCAAAAAACAAATTAGACGGACGGCTATAAACTTGGTGAAGATAGGGAAACAGAGAGGGAATACGTTCTTTAACCTCTCTCAACAGGACGTCCCTCTCCAAGGTATTGAACGCGTTGCGAATATCAAGCTTTAGCAATATGCTCCCCTCACATTCCGGGCTCATTACGAACGCTCGCGTAGCGTGGATAGCCGCCTCACAACCCGATTGTGTACCAAACCCCAATTGATGCGGTTGCAAATAACCGGACATGGTCTCTCTGACAGCGCGGCATGCCAATTTAGCAACTAAGCGATGAAAAATGCTACCGACCGCGATTGGCCTAATGCCGCCGTCTTTCTTAACCAACGCGAAGAGTGAGGCACCATAAAGATATGGACACACCAATGGATTCAACTGGCCACTGAGTGGGAAATTAACCTAAAGGAAGAAAAAAATAAGTTTAAAGTAGGTATTAGATAATAATATAATTAGTGTTTAGTTAGTTATTTATGCAAAGACAATTAATTAATCTCAGGGTCAGACTATCCGCGTTGCTAGAGTATATCTTAATCTCAGTTGATTTTCACATGGGCAGTTATAAGTCGCTCTTTTCCGGGTCAGTAGTTCCATAAATCTTTATGCATACGTACCGGAAGGGTCCACTTTGAACATAGTTTATCCGTAAGCTTTACGATGAAAATATGTATATTTATATTAAATGACATTTGATTTTAGGATCGATGCCAAACAAAAATCACGGTCTTAAATAGATGTTTAAAAAGCAGCGTCATATTTATCTATTAAATTGTATTTCAATAGTCTATAGTTTAAAGAAAAAACATTGTTGTAAAAGGAGATCCACGCGGACGAAGTCGCGGGTACAGCTACAAACATTAAGATATTATGTTGCATGCCTGGTCAAAGTACAGAATATTGCTTCATCCATCGGGTGGTGAAGTAAGATGAGACGACTACTTATTATTGAAGCGAGAATTTTTATTGGGTGTGGTGATGAGGAATAATTTTTTGTTCCCCGAATATCACTTTTACCCAATAATTTTCCTTTCCGCTTTAAACGCGTGCAGTTTTCGGTGAATCTATGCTTGGCGACGATAAACAAGACACAAAGTCAGACGTTGCGCACCACAGGCGTAGACCTCACCACGAACTGTTTCAGCAACGGACCGCTCTATGTGGCTCTGTCGAGAGTGAGCGACGCTGCTAATATATTCGTATATTGTTCCAATGGCATTATACATAATATAGTATACAGCAAAGCTCTGTAAATAAAGGTAACACTGTCACAATATGTGGACATATCAGTGAAGTTGCATGCTTATACAGGGTTATCAGAGAAAGGAATACACGCAACTATTACCGTGAGTTCGAACCCTGAAATTGCAAAAAAAAACCGCTGCTACATAGTTACTAAGAGTTTTTGATGGGCTGCGGAAGTATAAAAAACTGATTTTTTAACCCCCTTTCGGTTAGCATGTCCTTTCCTTTTATCCTTTTGTTGACATTTTGTTGCAATCTTGCTAAATATTAGTTATAGTTTTTATTCATGGGCATCTACGAAAAAACATTAAAGTATTGGAATACTTTGAGATTTATCCGCTAAGTATCAACTAGAGACTACACAAATACTTACAGGTATATTTCGATCTACCTCCAAACGAGAGAGCCTCGGGAAAAAGACAACGTTTTAAAGTAGAAATTATAAAGACTTGCACGAAGTATTTTGTTTCAGTATTTTATACGCACAATGAAGAAACTCCATACCTGATTTACAGTCTTCTGAGAAATACAAAGAAAAAAGTCTTGCGAAAAATTCCTTTCTTCATAAGTGTGCAACGGATCATAGCGTTGCTTAATACTAATAAAACGAAAGTTTACACTCTAACCACTGACTGAATTTTAGTTTAACAGTTTATGCGGCTTGGCTGGAGTAGTTTTTCCAGATAACATTTCAATTGGACACGGGCACACTTTTATCGATTTTAACACTGTAATTTCAGTATTTTTTTCACTTTTTACTAATTTGCGAGATTTTTAAACACGGAACTGTTGTTTACGGGATGACTATCACCAAATACATTATATGTTAAATTATACATGGTATTATGTTTGTGTTTGTTTAACCGTTTTTATCATCAATTACACTAACAATATAAAGGCGAAAGTTTGTAAGTGTATATGTTAGTTACTCTTTCACGCAAAAAGTACTAAATATATTTAGATGACTACGGGATAAGCTCGGTGTTCTGTGCATGGACATTTGCCGGGTCATCAACCCTCGGGAGTATATCGAAAGCATCACTAAGGCGGCCTCGCGGAAACTTGACGTATTGAACAAGGTGAGACGGTTCTTCACGGCCGAGCATTTGTGTCTTCTTTATAAGACCCAGGTACGCCCGTTCGTGGAGTATTGTTCTCATCTTTGTGATGGATCCGCGCAGTTTGCTTGATGCTTTCGACCGGCTTCAGCGGCGAGCAGTCCGCATTATCAACAGTCCCGATGCCACCGAGTTCCTTGAGCCTTTGCAGTTGCGGAGAGATATCGCCTCTATAGCAGTGCTCTACCGCCTTTACCATGGAGAGTGCTCTGAAGAGCTCTTCCAATTGATCCCACCTTCTCCCTTCCTCTACAGAACAACACGTGCAGGCCTTGGAAGCCACCGCCTCAGAGTGGTAGAAATACGCTGTCGAACCAAGCGGTTTGGTTCTTCCTTCCTGTGCCGAACAGTTAAAAACTGGAACTCACTACCAGCGCACGTGTTTCCCTCCCACTATGGTCCCGGGGCCTTTAAGCGGGGCGTGAAAAAGCACCTCACTAAGCCGCCATAGTGTAGGACGCCATACTGCATTGTTTGCTTTAGCAGTGAGTATGGTGGCCCCCACTGTTGGATTTTGCTTGAGCTTACCATCAGGCTGAGCAGAGTCACTTTGGCAGGTAAATTAAAAAAAAAATATTTGAAACTTTCCAGTGAAATAGCTTATACATCAGAATAACACATAGACTACTATTTATTACGATAACCGACATACACGCGGGCGGAGCCGCGGGCAGCAGCTAGTTGTTAAATATAATAATAACTTAAAATATCTTACACGTGGTCCTCTGGCCTCAAATAAAGCAGAATGTGCTATTTTAACGAGACTGATGAAAAGCTATCTTTAAGGTGTTACTTATCGTGCATATACGTACAATATGGGACTTAAACTTACATATTTTTAGATTATAATGACACACAAAAGCTTAGAAGTTACTAAAAAGACAGAACAGTAAAATAACAAAGATAGAAGAAGACTAAACGACCATTATACACCGTGCAAACATGGCTGCCTCAGTGGCGCAATAGTAGCGTATGCGACTGCTGTGTATGAGGATTAAGGTTCGGTTCCCGGACCAAATGTTTGTATGTTCCGCAAATATTTTTTTCGGAGATTGGGAGGTTTCTTTGTATAATGTGTATGTGTTCATAACAAAAAAGTACAGACGTGTTTATATTGTTTGTCTAGTACCCATAATACAAGCTCTGCTTAGTTTAGGTTGTGTGTTAGATGCACGAAGAAAAAGGATGACGAAATACACACAAGTGATACTGTTTATTATACACATCCATTTAAGTACATAATAAAAATACTAAATATCCTAAACGCTACAATCAGTTCAAACCAAGTCGCTGGAAAAGAAAATCCTTCTACACACAAAAGAGAAAAAAACAATAACCGCACTGAAGCGATGTCAGCAACTTACACTAATGCTTCAAAAGAAACATTGTCCACTGAAACTATCAGATTATCTCCGGATAAGTACCAAAAACTATTGTTCTCTCCCAGAAGCGAGTAAAAACTTAAAGTCAGATCCATCACATCCGAGTTCCTCTGACATACACTATCCTCGGATTAAGGAACAATTTCATACTTTCTACACACAAACAACTATAAACTCTATTTTAAAGAAATAAAGTTGCATATTCCTAGTCTCCTAAAAATATGAAATCTTTATTAGGTTTTCAGCATAGCGCTGTTTCAAGTGTTATTGCAAATCCTGTTTCATTTGTATGTTTCAATTTTAAACTTCTTTTTACGATATACATATGAGAAAATGTAGCTTTGATTCTTTTATTATGCACCTAGTCGTATTTTATATGTGAAAGTTAGTTTTCAGGGGTTCCGTATTGAACGAGGCAACGGAAACCAAGTACAGAGGTTCCGCTGTCCCTCTGTCTGACTGTCTGACATCAAGTTGTATCCTAAATATTTATGTTGATTTTTATATGTAACTTCTTCCTTTCAGCTTTCCTGACATCTGAGGAAGTGTTTTCGTGAAGAGGGACGGAAGTGTGTAACAGAAAATTGAAAACCAAGCTCGATTTGAAAAATAAGTGTAATACTCGTGTACCGTCAGATAATAGGTGAGGTATTGTATGTTACATATCGTAATAATAAAGTGTTCCTGATATTTTTTTTTCAAAAATTATGTCGTATTTTTTAGTTACATTTAAAAATAACATAACACAAAAACCAACTTCAATAACTGGATTTACCAGCTTTCAAATTGAAGAGGTATCATTAAAATGAGTTCACCCAATCGAAAGTTCTGAGGTAACAAACATAAATAAAAACAGTCGAATGGAGAACTTCCTTCGTTTTTGAAGTCGGTGGAAAATTAAGAGTGTGTTTCTTTAATATATGTCAGGTGTCCTTTTAAGTAAGCCTTTTTAAGTTCACATGTTCTAAAAGTGTAACAACAAATAATAAAACAAAAATAATAGAAAGCACCCATAAAAAAACTAAAATTGTACATTTTTTTTTCTCGTCCTTAAACATAGCAGTAACTTCTAAACTATAACATAAACTCTTAAAGAGTGGGAAAAAAACAGCTGCTGAAAATACTAAAACAGAAAAAACACATTTAAAGTTAAACCGAGGTAGCTCTGTTTAAAACTTTTATTTTCTTCTTGATTTTAATTATAGTTGTCTAAGAAACGTAACAGATATATTTAAATTGTTTGCGGTGTGGGCTGCTCTAGTTTCTAAAACAACAATAAAATAATGTTAATAAGGAATTCCGTACAAAAAAAAAACTTTTTTGTTTATTCTCAACCTAAACTTAGTGCATGCATAATGTCGAAGGATATATTTTAGAATATTTTTTGTCATTTACGTTAATTCGTTTTCATAGTTTTGAATATAAACCTGGAATACACAACTGTGCAATACCGAAAGGTTTGTTTGCAACAAAATATCTATACTGTTAGTTAATAATCTATTTACAGAATATTTGTAAGTAGTTGCAATAGATTAATACATGTATGTAAATATTATTGTTTCTTTTTTCTATTATTATTTTCTAGTATTTTAATTTAATTTTAAAAGAGTATAATATAGTTTTAAAAAAATAAAAAATTAATAGATTTAGGCCCGTATTTTAAAAGGCGTCTCAGTCGTGAATCTAGTTTCAAAACTAGTTTTAAGAAGAGATTTTATTATAGAACGTCTCTTGAGACAAGATTCACTGATCGTTAATCAGGTGAGTAAAGATCAACGAACAGCTTATTTTAGAACGATACTTATGTCAAAATCTCCTCTCAGGAATAGATTTTGACAGATGTGATCTCTGTTCAGTTGAGACAAGTTCAATGTAGTCTCAAGTGGTAATTTCTAAAGGCCTTTATGGGGAAATTAACGTATTTTATGATGATTTTTCTGAATAACAACGAAAGATTCACTTTACCTTTATTATGCTTTATTTACGAAAGAATTACATATCATACACATTTCAATTCACTTTAATTAACATTAAATTGAAATTCAATTCACTTTAAATACACATTTAACCACTTGTTTCAACTAATATCACTCACAACCTTTTGGTTTATGACAAAAATATAACATTATTTTAAATAAACAACCAAAACAACAATTCAACATGACAAGCATTGATAACAATTTGGACGTTCCGTTATAGGTAATATCTAGCCATTTGATTTTAATATTTATAATATTTAATTTAGGCCGAGTTGCTCCTTATTCTTATGTTTACATTGATACACTAGCCAATAATGTATTATGTACAAACCAATAACTAATAATACTTAAATTATATTTGTTA
This sequence comes from Spilosoma lubricipeda, assembly GCA_905220595.1. NCBI lineage: Eukaryota > Metazoa > Arthropoda > Insecta > Lepidoptera > Erebidae > Spilosoma > Spilosoma lubricipeda. Next base: position 773,874 of record HG992278.1, read on the forward strand.
ATTATATTTTGTTCAATATAATTTGCTGCGTGACACAGAACAATACTTTAGATAATGCAGAAGCGTAATTGAGAACCGACTGTTGAGTTGAGATTGGTTACTGAGACTAGTTTCAGCTGAGTAGAACTCAAAACGCATTCTATAATAAGAGGGACGCTTGAGATTTGATTGGAACTTAAAACTCGTTTCAGCTGATCGGAGTTCAACGGATACTTGAGACGCCTTTTAAAATACGGGCCTTAATGACAACAAAAATTTGATATACTATTGTTTTTCTTGACAAGCTGAAATAGAATTAAAATTTCAAAAGAGTAACTGGATTGTGACTAGTCTTAGTCTCTAGTCTCTAGTCTCTCTAGTCTCAAAAATAATTGTGTACCCTTTTCACAAAAATTATGCGATGGAAGGAGTATGAAACTTGACACAGTCAAAGGTTTTAATAAATAAAAGTGCAGAAAGTTAAAATAAAAAATGACCTAGGGGAGACCACTAGTATATCTATAATAACTTATCACAAAAGACTATATCCAATAAAAATAAATTTAACCGCTTTTCAGTACTAACCATTGAGGTATTATAATATTTTAAAGGAAAATAAACTATTGCTAAACCTTAATTCCTTTACAAACAAGTTTTTAAGGAAAAAATGCATACTCATCTATGTTCTAATTTACAGGCTAATGCAACATGAGTATACTGCGTATATTTCAATAATATGTAATAATACTAATCATAATATAATAACTGTATCAAATCGAAATTGTGATTTGTACCTACATCATCAAAAGGCACAGATGTCTAAAGATACATTTTTAGACAACGTGATGTGGTCATAAATAATTACTAGCTTAACCCCGCGGTGTTACCCTCGCTTATTGTCGTACCGCAGGTAACGCCGCGGGGCAAAGCTAGTCTACAAAAAGTAGCCTAAGTTACTCCTTATATTATCTCATTAGCTACCTATCAGTGAAAGTCCCGTCAAAATCGGTCCAGCCGGTATTAGCCGAAACAAACAGACAGACGCAAAAATTGCAAAAAAAGATATTTTGGTGTATGTAACGTGTGTATATTATGTTTATTGAGTAAAAAGCGTTTTTTTAGTATTTATAACAAACAGACACTCCAAATTTATTTATTTTTGTATAGATAATTTAATTATTTACATTTTTACTGTTGTAATCATGATTTAAAAAAATGAATCAACAATAGTCGATAAGTATACTACGCAACAATCAAATGTAATAACGCCGGTACATGCCGGTTGAAACACCTTTGGCAGGCTAAAAGTTTCAACATAATAATAATACGTAGTAATTACATTGAATTATGAAATAACATACCATCACGTCCAAATTTCATAAACTTATTAGTTAAACGACAAAAGTTTTAATAATATGAATATTGATGCCATTTTGCTGCAATAACATTAGAAGTTTATATTAAACCTACCTATAAAATTTAAACGTAAGAATTCGCAAAGACACGTTTAGTAAAATTATTATCATTGGCAATTGAGTATAAGTTGTAAACCATTGCTGAATATTATTTTATACCACTTAAGAGGGCATAAAGTGTAAATGGTATCAGCTGCAGACACCTATAGAACTCACATGCACTGGCGGACAAATTAAATAGTTCCACTTTTATTGCTAATGGAATCACATTACATTAAACCAACATATAATCGTGTGTGTTTGATCTCCTAGAAATTTAGTTTGCCAAAAATATATTCACAAAAAATAACAATTGTTGGTTGATTTGTCAGGGCCGGTTACCTAACACACAAACCGTCTCATATCTTAGAAAAATATCCAGTTTTAAATTATTGTTAATTTAACCAGGTTTAATAGCTAACATGTGTATTTACACGTGGAAGCTATTCAGACGAATAAAATAATAATAAAGTTTATTACCTGTCTGACCGTGTACGCTGTTAATCAAATACTCGAGTATGATTAAATAATACTAATAATAATACTTTATTTCACCTCACAATGGTATACTTCAAACTATTTATTTTACACAGTATAGTTTAGAAATGTGAGGAGCTGGTGTCTGTGATAGGCATAGAATGCCTGTATTACAAATCACGAGATTATTGTGTATATATAAAAATCATCTGTCTGGCGAAGAATTAAGAACATGAAGCACGTGCACACTTTTGTGTCTTGTGTCAGATACAAGCTACTGATGAAAATTAAATTTCTATAGAACTAGTATGAAATCATTCACTTTCTGCGCATACGTAAACATTTTTTGTGTCCAGTTGATTCCACTTAACATATACTCATGACGATCAAAAAGTGTTCGATGTCGGTAACTAACAAATTTCCTTACAACTTTACTGAGCTGCGCAAACGGTTGCATTCGGTGTCCGTCTCCTGTGTGTGACACAAGACGACGTCCATCGTGAGACAAGAGGAAAACAAGCGATGGATTGTGGCCAAAAGTAGCGACCGGTGACAGTGTCTGATTGCCGCCACCGGACACAGCAAGTACGTTTACCAGGGACTAGTAAAAGCAACGAGCGACAAGTTTGCGCAGGGCCGGAGCAAACAACGCAGGACAACAATACTGCAAGTGAGAAGGAATATTTGAAAGAAACCTGTCTGGTTAACGAGGACTAAAATACCTTTCTAAGGAGAGACTTACGTCCAACAGTCAATTTTGAAGGTTGTTGATGATGATGTATAACTGTGATAATTGTTTTCACAAAAATATGTTTCAAGAGGTGACGCGATTTATTGTGTTGATGATAGAGGCTGAGTGCGATACCTACACAAGCACGTATTACCTAAAGGCCCAATAGCTGGTCTAAATCTTATTAAGCCTCCAAAGTATAGTTTTTTTCTCATACAAAAAACTTTATTTGGACTGAATATAGCTTCTTTATTTGTTTATTGTGAAATCTTAAGCATTACGTGACGATTTAATAAAGCCAAGAGGATTTATTATATCTTCTTATATTTCTATAAAACAGAACTTTGTGCTGACGTCAGCAACTACATATTTTCCAAAAACTACTAACTGAAGATTAGTATGTAGTTTTTTGTAAAATAGACGTAATTAATTTCAGAACAAACACTTTAGTTTGAGTAGTGATTACTAAAATTTTCACTATGCCGTATATTTCATATATGGTAAAAGTTATCCTTCATCTTTATTTGCTAAACAGACAGTAGTCGCCCGTTTACATCCTACGACGTAGATAAAACGCTACAGTTTGCTACAAAATACGTAGAAGTACTACGTTATATGCTAACCCGTAGAAGAATTTGTGCTTGTGCCAAGATGGTTAAGCACTAAAATAGTGACAATTAAAATCAGGAAATATGAGTATTATGCACTTGAAAACTTTGTCAATTATTACATTGTCTGTCATTATCAGTATAGCTCTCGACGAGCGGTATATACAATTTATTATTTCACTCTGAACTGTAAAGACAGACTTAAAATTACTGAATCGAACAATCTAGTTTTATATCCAATGTAAGTGGTTGTTAATAAATTTTTACATCATGGTCGTTTTCAGCACAGAGAAATGAACTAAAGTTAAATAAAATGAATAGATAATTTATAGATAGAAGTATGAATGCTGGTCCAACTGCCAAAAAATTCAATCTCCCAAAAATCCAATCCTAAAATTTTATATCTTCGGCGCTGAACACCATAAAGAAAAACGAGGCAGGCTTCCTAATAGTACCATTATAATTATACAAAAACGTTGAATAAAGTTTAAATATAAACAACTTCTACTGATGTGGTCTGCTAACGAGCTAGCAAAACTGAAAAGAAAAAGAGTTGTATCCAAAACTTTGTTAGCGAATACCAAACTGTTTGCATTTCTGGTTTTCAGAACAATTCCGTTAATGGTATTTTTTATTTTGCCAACGAACAAATTGTACACGTTTGTAGCAAGTTCCAACCACAACATTTACTCGTACGCGACTGACTTTTTAATGACTTGTATTTATACCCAACTACGGCGAAGCAAATACTGCCTTGTTGGTCTTGCGGTTAGCGTAAGCAACTGCCAATAAAGAGGTCTCGGGTTCGATTCCCGGGTCAAGAAATTCTCAACAGCAACCCAGAGTAGGGAAGATAGCGGTGTTTCCCGCACGATAAGCTGTCGGTCCAGGTTGTCATGAACATTATTGGCTATAGTTATTGGGAAGTCGGTGCCCTCAAATATATTGACAACTAGTTCAACCTTCGAATTCAGTTCACCCTCAGAGTAGTGGATTAAATAATTCAGGTAAAACCGGTTGCACTAGTAGCCGACCCTTTATAATCTTGGGAATAATTAAGGCTAGGAAGATGATGACGGCAAATCAAAAAGGAAGGGCAGTCTAGGTATGTTTGTATGTCCCTCCGTAGCGCTTAAACTACTGAACAGATTTTAATAAATGAGTTGTCAATAGATCCATAACATTGACCTAGTTGATGTAGACTATATACATTTTACTAAAAATTGTTACGTAGTTGGATTATAATTTTTTAAGTTTTTCTTGTTATACACTATAATTGTTGTAGCTAGTTTAGATATATGTTTTTATGATAATATATGTGCAATAATTTACTATAGATACATAGTACGGAGTTTCAAATAAAGAGAATACGAATAAAAATATCGTCGCTGGTCTTATAAACGCGAAAGCAAGTTTTGTTTATTTGTAAACTTATAACTACATAGTCCAACGTTATGAAATTTAGAATAAAATTCCACAAAAACGAATAGACTTTTTACTTTTAAATAGAAAAAATACGGTTCCCGAGCAATAATCATGCATGCAATGGTATCAGCTGCAGACACCTATAGAACTCACATGCACTGGTGGACAAATTAAATAGTTCCACTTTTATTGCTAATGGAATCACATTACATTAAACCAACGTATAATCGTGTGTGTTTGATCTGCTAGAAATTTAGTTTGCCAAAAATATATTCACAAAAAATAACAATTGTTGGTGGATTTGTCAGGGCCGGTTACCTAACAAAGAAACCGCCTCATATCTTAGAAAAATATCCAGATTTAATGTATTGTTAATTTAACCAGGTTTAATAGCTAACATGAGTATGTACACGTGGAAGCTATTCAGGGGAATAAAACAATAATAAAGTTTATTACCTGTCTGACCGTGTACGCTGTTAATCAAATACTCGAGTATGATTATATAATAATAATAATACTTTATTTCTCCTCACAATGTTAAAGACATTTATTTCTCAAAAGATTACAAAAATCACTTATAGAGAAAAATACAGTTTTAAACAAAATATTTTACCTAATTAGCGTGGCTAGCAAGGTAGTTCTAATTTTTATTTTTGTTTAGGTGGGTAGTACAAATATCTTTTATAAAATTGTAGGTTCAAAATATTTGTGAAGAAACCATCTGTTTACTAAGGCCTATGACTTAGTGACATGTCGATTGATGTCAAACATTTTGTTTGCTAGTAAAAACAGTGTAAGAGGTTTAATTAGTAGTTAGTATATGAAATATTTACTTAATGAGCAGATTTTAGTGTCATTATAGTTATGTTGTGTTTTGTACATAATATTTGTGTTTTGTCATTGTAATTGATATTTATCTTAGCAATTATATAAAATAAAAAGATATCTGTGGTTATTAAAGTTTTTTTTTTTATAAGAAGAAATTAGAATAGTAGGACATTATTTTTTATGGAAAATGTTTCCTAATTGTACATGTATGTAGTTTTTTATGTGTACATAAACAATTGACATTAAAATTAAAAAACAGTAGTGTTATGATTTTATTGGCGAAACATCCTTTAAAATGTAGCTTTTTAATAACCTTTTAAATGTTTTAGCTTCTTTTATATCTTTAGGCAATTTATTATAAAATTGAGCCCCTTCATATAGAATACTTTTCTTTCCGTAATTTGTCCTAGGCGTACGCAGACAGATGTTATTAGCTTGCCTAGTCAACCGTTTGTGGCTGTCTATCTTTTTCGTAAATGTTAACTGTGAGTGGATGTCTTTTGTCAAGATTTTTCTAATAAATATGATGGTATTGTATTTATATGTTTGAGCGAGAGTCATTATTCCTAATATATGGTATACTTAAAACTATTTATTTTACACAGTATAGTTTAGAAATGTGAGGAGCTGGTGTCTGTGATAGGCATAGAATGCTTGTGTTACAAATCACGAGATTATTGTGTATATATAAAAATCATCTGTCTGGCGAAGAATTAAGAACATGAAGCACGTGCACACTTTTGTGTCTTGTGTCAGATACAAGCTACTGATGAAAATTAAATTTCTATAGAACTAGTATGAAATCATTCACTTTCTGCGCATACGTAAACATTTTTTGTGTCCAGTTGATTCCACTTAACATATACTCATGACGATCAAAAAGTGTTCGATGTCGGTAACTAACAAATTTCCTTACAACTTTACTGAGCTGCGCAAACGGTTGCATTCGGTGTCCGTCTCCTGTGTGTGACACAAGACGACGTCCATCGTGAGACAAGAGGAAAACAAGCGATGGATTGTGGCCAAAAGTAGCGACCGGTGACAGTGTCTGATTGCCGCCACCGGACACAGCAAGTACGTTTACCAGGGACTAGTAAAAGCAACGAGCGACAAGTTTGCGCAGGGCCGGAGCAAACAACGCAGGACAACAATACTGCAAGTGAGAAGGAATATTTGAAAGAAACCTGTCTGGTTAACGAGGACTAAAATACCTTTCTAAGGAGAGACTTACGTCCAACAGTGAATTTTGAAGATTGTTGATGATGATGTATAACTGTGATAATTGTTTTCACAAAAATATGTTTCAAGAGGTGACGCGACTTATTGTGTTGATGATAGAGGCTGAGTGCGATACCTACACAAGCACTTATTACCTAAAGGCTCAACAGCCGGTCTAAATCTTATTTAGCCTCCTCTATAATACACTGATACCCTGCAAAGTACAGTTTTTTTTCTTGTAAAAAAAACTTAACTTGGATTGAATATCCTTATTTGTTTGTTGTGAAATCTTAAGTTTTACGTGACGATTTAATAAAGTCAAGAGGAGTCATTATATCTTCTTCTATTTCTTCAAAACAGAACTTTGTGTCATCAACTACATATTTTCCAAAAACTACTAACTGAAGTTCAGATCCAGTATGTAGTTTTTGTAAAATAGACGTATTTAATTTCAGAACAAACACTTTAGTTTCAGTAGTGATTACAAAATGTTCACCATGCCATAAAATCTTTGTGGTAAAAGTTGGCCTTCATCTTTATTTGCTAAACAGACAGTAGTCGCCCGCTTACATCCTACGACGTAAGTAAAGCGCTACAGTTTGCTACGAAATACGTAGAAGTACTACGTTATATGCTAACCCATAGAAGAATTTGTGCTTGTGCCAAGACGGTTAAGCTCTAAAATAGTGTCAATTAAAATCAGGAAATATGAGTATTATGCACTTAAAAACTTTGTCAATTATTACATTGTCTGTCATTATCAGTATATCTCTCAACGGGCGGTATATACAATTTATTATTTCACTCTGAACTGTAAAGACAGACTTAAAATTACTGAATCGAACAATCCAGTTTTATATCCAATGTAAGTGGTTGTTAATACATTTTTACATCATGGTCGTTTTCAGCACAGAGAAATGAACTAAAGTTAAATAAAATGAATAGATAATTTATAGATAGAAGTATGAATGCTGGTCCAACTGCCAAAAAATTCAATCTCCCAAAAATCCAATCCTAAAATTTTATATCTTCCATCAGCTGAACACCATAAAGAAAAACGAGGCAGGCTTCCTAATAGTACCATTATAATTATACAAAAACGTTGAATAAAGTTTAAATATAAACAACTTCTACTGATGTGGTCTGCTAACGAGCTAGCAAAACTGAAAAGAAAAAGAGTTGTATCCAAAACTTTGTTAGCGAATACCAAACTGTTTGCATTTCTGGTTTTCAGAACAATTCCGTTAATGGTATTTTTTATTTTGCCAACGAACAAATTGTACACGTTTGTAGCAAGTTCCAACCACAACATTTACTCGTACGCGACTGACTTTTTAATGACTTGTATTTATACCCAAATACGGCGAAGCAAATACTGCCTTGTTGGTCTTGCGGTTAGCGTAAGCAACTGCCAATAAAGAGGTCTCGGGTTCGATTCCCGGGTCAAGAAATTCTTAACAGCAACCCAGAGTAGGGAACATAGCGGTGTTTCCCGCACGATAAGCTGTCGGTCCAGGTTGTCATGAACATTATTGGGAAGTCGGTGCCCTCAAATATATTGACAACTAGTTCAACCTTCGAATTCAGTTCACCCTCAGAGTAGTGGATTATATAATTCAGGTAAAACCGGTTGCACTAGTAGCCGACCCTTTATAATCTTGGGAATAATTAAGGCTAGGAAGATGATGACGGCAAATCAAAAAGGAAGGGCAGTCTAGGTATGTTTGTATGTCCCTCCGTAGCGCCTAAACTATTGAACATATTTTAATAAATGAGTTGTCAATAGATCCATAACATTGACGTAGTTGATGTAGGCTATATACATTTTACCAAAAATTGTTACGTAGTTGGATTATAGTTTTCCAAGTTTTTCTTGTTATACACTATAATTGCAGTAGCTAATTTAGATATATGTTTTTATGATAATATACGTGCAATAATTTACTGTAGATACATAGTACAGAGTTTCAAATAAAGAGAATACGAATAAAAATATCGTCGCTGGTCTTATAAACGCGAAAGCAAGTTTTGTTTATTTGTAAACTTATAACTACATAGTCCAACGTTATGAAATTTAGAATAAAATTTCACAAAAACGAATAGACTTCTTACTTATAAATAGAAAAAATACGGTTCCCGAGCAATAATCGAATAAAACACAAAAACATCATATGCGTTTACGAAGCACCTTCAAATATATAAACCAGTTACATAACCAGTTCACAAATCTACTTCCAATCTAATAAATATAAAAATAATCTCATACACTGTTATGTGGTCTCAAACTAGGTCAGAGTACTAAGAATAAAAACCAAACTGATGATAAATATACTGATATATTTCTTAAGAAGTACATGTCCTAGATAAAATTATAAGTATTAAAACAAAAAACCGACTGCTTAAAGTGATGAACTGAAAATAGAATAATAAATATCACAATATCTATATTAAATTCGACTGACTAATGTATTGTTAAATATATGTAAATAATGGTGCTGCATACGGTGACAAACTTAGTTTTGGTATATCTTTCTTCACCCATGGGTAACGAAGTAATAGAGCCACGCTGATTTGAGTACAAACGGGCCGGCTCGACCGGTGCAACGGGGCGGTACTACCCTCGCACAGAAAATCAACGTAAAATGACAGTAATCGGGCTGTCGTGTTTCGTTGGTGAGCGCGAGACCGGAGGCCCAATGATGCAGAAGCATCACTAGCCCACCATTGCGTGGGTCACCATGCAGTATTGTTGCATTGTCTGCATTCGCAGTATGGTGACCATCACTCTTGGACTCTGATTACGCTTTCCATCAGGCAGAGTAGAGTCATTTTGACTCTTTCACTTTTTCAGACTTTGACTTTTTCAGAGCATAAAAACAGACACATAAAAAAAGTATTGTATGTCCCCGCCGGCTATAATACTTATTATAGTCTTATACACAAATACTATTAAAAACCTATACCTAATCTGAAGTCGTGACAAATATTCAACTGTTTAATGTACATGCCATATTTTCGAATTTCATTAAAAATATACTTGAACCCTATAAATCACAGCGATATTATTTTACTAAAGGAATGAATTGTGTATTTCTCGGAATTCAGTGTCACCTATGAGAGTATGTAAAATGCATGAACGGATAGTAAATTCAAACCCAAACTACCAAAAAATAGTGTCTAAAAGAGAATGTTTTAAACGAGCTTTTTGACTACATTTTGTGAAATTACACATTTTATTTTTGTGTACGAATATCGTATTTCATATGAAAACTGTGTTTATTCTACAATTATATTCATAAAAGAAATATATTTTTAGCTTTTTCATATAGTAATATTATTTTTGCACAGAAATACACCATTTTTATAAAATCTATACTAATATATAAAGCTGAAAAGTTCGTTTATTTGTTTGTTTGTTTGAACACTTTAATCTCAGTAACTTCTGGTCCGATTTGAAAAATTATTTCAGTGTTAGATAGCTTATTTATAGAGGATGGCTATAGGCTATATATCATCACGCCAAGACCTACAGGAGTGAAGCAAAAAACGGGGGAAAATTATCACGCTACGGGCAATAGGAGACGCAAACGACCTTGCGTGGGTCGGCTAGTATTTAAATATAAAAGTGGAAAAAGCTGAGACAATATAATGTGGTATCAAGTATAGTTAATAAGCATATTTTCTACAGTACATTATTTTTGCCCATAGTACATCTGGATGTACCATAGGAAATTTAATTTGCCCATAAATAATTGTATAGATATAGGTGTTCTAGATACAGTTTACCATTAAAACTATTATTGTAGCGGTACAATCCTTCAATTCAAACAACCTGTCCTAAAAAAATAGACAAAGATACATTTTTCTTTAATATTACTTTTCTACCGACTTAAACTCGTATCAGCAATACAATAGACTGATGCTGCCGAAGTTCTGCATAAATTGAACTGAACAGACTAGGGTGAGCACTCAGACCTTGAAAACCCTTGACCCAAAACCATCAAAAATTTTACTACTATCAACTTCAACATTGCATCACACCCCAATGAGGTCACTTGTGCTTTTTACAGTTCTTGTGACCTAATTAAATTCAAGTAGACCCACCATTAAACTACCCCAACAATGATATTTATTCACGGTCTACTTTTAATGAACACTATACGAAGGCGACCATATCGCTAACAGGATCGCGACGTAACTCCCTGTAACCCGCCCCATACACATTTAATCTCTAAGAAACACAAGCAACTAACTTGTTCTTGACACCATGATATTACGGTGTACATGTTTTTATCGCTCGATATGTTCGCAGTGTCAGTGTAAACGCGATTGCGGCGATAAAACGCGAGTGTTACCACACGCTTTTATAGATAATGCACGGGTAGAGTTTATTATGTATTACGTGGATTTTAATAGCTTTATCGCAAGTGAGAGGAAATAATGAAATGTGTATTAGACGTGCCTGTCTATCAATGAACAATGAGGTTACTGAAACTGATAATTTAATTAAGATAATAATATTTTATCACATTTCCTATACAGCAATTCGATCACAAACTAAACGAAGTCATTTTTTTTTATGTTTGGCCCTGCCAAAATGACTACTCTGCCTCATGGAAAGCATAAGCAGAATCCAAGAGTGGTGGTCACCCTACTCATTGCGATACATACAATGCAACAATGCAGCATGGTGACCCACACCATTGGGGTGCTAGTGATGCCTCCGGGCCGGCCTCCGGTCTCGCACTCACCAACGAAACACGACAGTACGATCGCTGTCATTTTACGTTGATCTTTAGTACGAGGGTAATATCTCTTTTTATTATAATAAGACTGCTAATAAACTACCCAATCAGTATCTTTGTGAGAATAACATGTCCAACCACAAGTCAGAAATACGCATCTAAATCCTTCGACCTACATTAGTCCTAGCGCTGTTTCCTATCCGAGTCTTGAGAAGCCCCCAACTCCTTCGCACTATCACGTTGTTTTATAAGCCGATTACGGCCACGGCAGCCAGTCTCAACGGAGACCAGCCAACTACGCAGGAGATATTATAGTGTACAAGTGTGTGCGCAAACACAGGTGCACTCTCTGTTCCCTCACTCTCATAATCTGATGGGACTGTTAGCCGACACGATCGGAAACAGATCAGGCGCAGGACCGACAGCTGTACGTGCTCTCCGAGGCACGGGGGTTCAGACCCCAAATTCCAAACTCCGAGCTGTTATTAAGTATTTATAGAATCAGAAAAACTCAATTAGACTTTTGGCCCGATCCGGGATTCGAACCCGAGACCTCTTGATCAGCAGTTGCATACGTCAACCGGTAGACCAACGAGGCAGTTATAGAAGCAGACCATAAAAGTGAGGAATCAAAATCGTTTTCAATATTTCCGACGACCCTAGTTCAAATTGAGGCCCGTGATCAAAACTATAAACAATTTATATCTATGTATAACCAATTGATTGGCTTTTATCATAATTAATTATTACTATTTGATGCCTAAACCGCGAACGTATATGAAAAATTATGACTTTTTATTCTTGAATCTTATTTGCATATGTTATTTAGATGTCTAGACAACACATTAAATATTACGACAAGTTAGAATATTAAAAATATCTTATGATGTGATAGAACAATTTTGCTTTCACAAATCTCAAACATACATATTTGAATAACGTTAAAAAAGTTTTACATCAACGTTTCGAGACAGTAATAATCTATATATATAATACATTACATCCAGTCTTTATAAAGTTCAGATGGTTGATTATTTTAAGCAATGGTTTTGAAATTAATTTTCTATAGGAAACCTATTTCTTAGATTCTCATTTTCCTCCAATAAAAATATACTTACTGACTACTACTGATTTATTTTTTTCTAAATCTACTGATTCTTTCTAAATCTACTAAAAATGTACTGATTTTAATGTTTATAGCAATTGAGTATTATGATGATTAGAGCTTTCTCGATTTATAACCACTTAAAATCTACTGATTTTATTTTTTAACTAGCTAACTATTAGTTATTGTTATTGGCGTACCAGACGCTGTTTTACACCGGTTCTTTGTGAGGCCGTGGCATCACTCCGAGCAGGCCCATACATGCCGAAGCATGGGTCTCTCACGGTAAGAAAAATGCAATTTTCCTCCTCTTAAATATGCAATCGCTTTCAGACCTAACAAAATTAGGAGAAAATTTATTTAATAGAATAAGTATCGTATGCCTATAACCTATAAATCCATTCCGCATATCTATATAATTATCACAGACATATCATTTGTACACGGGCTGATTACTGCTTATAAATACATTCAATTAGAAAAATGAACTCTAATATTTTATCATTACAACTTATTTTTGTAGCCCACTGTTTAGGTAAAAATCAAGAATCACATTTCCTTTTCATTTCCAAAGCAATAAAAAATATTACAAGTTTTGCTAAATTCAACTTCTTTTGTTTTTGAAGCCATTGTTCGGGTTTTTTTTTTTCAATTATAGGTCGAACCGGCATTTGGTTTTTCGCCTCAAAGCTTCGTTTAAAAAGGCCACGTTTATATAAAGCCATTTTCTAAATTATCCAATGTCTTCACTAAAAACATACATTTACCAAAAATCAACATAGGCTGTTTTCGGTTAACCGTATTTTATACAGAATCTTGTGTTTTAAATTTTACAAGTAGTACTTAATTGTAAGTTGTTCAGTATGGTAATGAATTTAGATAATACAAAGTATCAACAGCCCAACGTATCCCATGGGACTAAGTTGGCGATGAGTCGTATATACTACAACAGGTTTTAAAACTAGGTTTCATCAAAGACGTATGCAAACTTAGTTCCTATTCTGCGTACAAACGCGTTTGGAGTATTTAGAAGTACCAATAAGTCCTAGTTTCAAGTCACCAGTCACCAACACAGCCCACTAAATCATAACGCGTTCCCATACTCGTTCCATGAATACTGGTGTGAGTAAGGTGCATGCAAAAGTCAAATAAAAATCAATCTTAGGATGTGAATGTTAGGACACTTTAAATTTACTGAACTCGTAATACTCTATCACGGCAAGACGTTATCAATGAACATATGTGTGAGTGAAATAAATTTCGATATCCAGTGACAATAGTTTATAGAGTTTACATACATAGACATTAAATTAATTAGGGAACGAGATGCATTGTCATATAAATCTATTGATTAAAACGAGACAGATACGCGAAATATTTTGTCCATAAATTTGAAGCGGGGTTCAGCTAGTAATTATATAAATTAAGTAATAAATTGGCAAAAATATTCACTGTAAAAGCTGACAGTCCTAAGGTTGTAAAAGTATGAAGGGAAGTTTTCAACACAATCATTTTCGATTAAGCTTATACGTATAAGTTGATTGGTTGGTCCTTTTTACGTAAGCTGTATAGCATCCATTGTAACAACTTCCATTATGCGAGACTTGGACTCGTACTTCTAAATACTCTCGTGGAACTAGTGTTCGGAATCAGTTACTATACGTACTCGTAAAACTCAGTACCCGTTTTAACGAGTATAACCCACCACTAGACTAAGCGAGAAGCGAGCACGTTATGGAGGACAATGTAACTGGTAAAATGGTTATTATTAACACTCACACTACTATTGATATTGTTTATAATTTTTGGGGTGATGGGTGGCGAGATGTTAACACCGACTTTTAATTTTGCCACTAGCGCCATCTAGTTAAACGTGGTTAACTAAAACTTGTGGTAAAACTAACCTTCGTTCTGAATTTAATAGTGAATGCAAAAAAAAGGACAACTTGAGATAAAACATAGTCTGTCTGTCTCCTAAGAGGCCTATTTCCAGCTGTGATCTATAAAAGGGAATTAATCTGAATTAGTATTTATTATATAATATAGAAACCTAAGTACATTTCATTTCATTTTTTCATTATTTATTTCGTAAAACAATATCTACATTATATGCGAATATGTAAGTTATAAGTTATAAATCTACATAACCATAATTAAAAAGAACAATAACAATATTTACATACAAGCGTCAAAAGAACAGACGAAAAGACTGGCAGCATTACCACGTTGAATAGCAATGCCGATTCTCTGTGCTAGAAAAATGCCGGCCTTCTGGTCGTGAGAAGCGTTAATCAGTTGCTTAGCCAGTTGTTTAAACATAGCGCTAGCACTCGGATCCCATCAACCTAGCGTCTCTACCCCAAACGGTTCAAAAATGTAATTACCTATTAAATTTTGGTACTTACGCCGTTTGAAGCTTTCCGCTGAAGCCGCAGCAGCGCCGTCATCACCAACTGTACTTGGAAGATGAGATAGTGCGAGGGTGTCAACGTAAGTTGCGTCTCACATCAAAGGCTTATCCATCTTCCATTTTTATCTTCTTCTATAATTTTTAAAATACGGATGTATAGGTGTGCTTTACAGTTGAAACAGGACTAGTAACATTTGTAATGAATGGCAGCACTGATGAACTATTAATCGCTATCAAATGTACTGTGGATTGAAACTATACAGGGATACGGGTAGTTGACATAGAGTTTGTGAATTATTCATCTATTTGATAAAGTATATTTATACTACACACAGATTATATTGTGGTTGTTTTACCTCGTGCGTAGTAGTTAATTTCTTGACACATGTCGCACGATCTTCTGATCCCATATCTATATACAAAAGTGAATAACCGAAATGTATGCACGCGCATAACTTCCGATCGGCTGCACCAAAATCATTCTAAATTCAAAAAAAAACAAAATAAATAACTAACTAACTTTTTACGTGTTCGTTATTGTTAGGACAAGGTTTGTAGACAATAAAAATTAAAAGATAACGGGAAAATTCTATTTTTTTATCCGCAAATGTACAATGCATGTGGGAAGCTGAGACAGATGTATAAACACGGTGGTACGAAGTTCGCTGGGTCAGCTAGTTATAAATATAAACAACAAGCCGACCCGCGTCACAATTTTCTCCTTTTAAGCGACATTCATTCATTGTCATTACAGTCGTAGTGTGTTATTACATAGGTTACAAGTTTTTACCCGTGGCTCCATGGACTATTTCTGAACTGACATATTTATAAACTTTTTATAAAGTAAAACATTTAATTTCAAATATACCTCCAAAATAAGTTTAATAAAAATTTTGCGATTAAACAAAATCGTATATTGTTTTATTTATTTTTATTTAGTTATTTATCTTCATTGCATACATGTAATGACATAAAACATAGAAAGAATTACAGTAAAATATAAATGTAACAATCGGCGGTCTTATCGCTCACGGCGATTTCTTCCAGACAACCTTAATACGGATATTAGGTATTTGAAATTTAACAGTAGGTAGTTAAATATATTTGAAATATGTCAGAAAAGAATGATAAATAAAACATAAACACATAAATACATACTCATACTCATTACACATGTACAAATAAATTCACTAAATACACTTAAACAGTACCTATATAGTCTATATAAATACATACACAAATGAATACACTAAGCAATAAGATTTATTAAGTGATTACAATGACAAATAATAGTCTTTCACTAGTTTTTTAAAAATAGGCAAGGTTTTCGCTTGTCTGATTGTCACAGGCAATTTGTTTGTTTTAAAACCATAGTACAATATAAATCGGATACTAAACGTAAAATCACTGTTAAAACCAATATCATCGACAACGATATCGATTAAATTTGTCTACGTCCCTATGGCAAAGAATTGTAAAAATTACTTTTACTAAATATTATCATGCCAAATGTTTTAAAACATTCCCGCAGAAAATGTAGTTCATTGCTTGCTCTCTTGGCAACTATGCAAATCATACTTTAATTTAATACGTAATGTATAATTATTTTAATAGATTAGAATATAACTTATAATGTGTATTACATAATACTTTTTAGATTTTTGTTAATATCGCTTAAAAACAAAAGTTTTTAGACTCATTGATGATACGATATGTTTCTTTTGAGTAAATTGTAGTCCTTGCTTCGTTTTCAGCGCGTAATTATCGGACAGTTCGGCATAGCAATATTTTTTTACGCAGCTACGCTCCCGACGAAAGTAATACGTGTATTAAAGCGTTCAGTTGATGCCAGCAGAGACATTAGTGACATCGGTGCTTAACTGCGGCGCGCCTGACCCGCCTACATCGCATTTCTACCTTTAATTCTCCTCTTCAGTGGTGTCAGCTGTATTTAAATCAGAATGATGCATTATTATCGTTTCTTAACGTATCACGGTTTTTTCTGATCTTTTTTCTTGTTAAATGATTATATAATTGATAGAAAGTAAATTTTATTAGATTTTATATTAGATAGATATTTAAGAATGTATCTAGTTGGAATGATTCTCTTTCAACATCTCAGACTACCCGATTTTATTTCTAATGTATCTAATTAAATTGTGACCAGGTAATGGATTTTTCGGACGGATCTGTTAGAAACAACGCCAATACGAAGATGAAAAGGGTGACTAAGAAAAAGAGAAATAAGAGCAGGACTCAAAATTTTAAAATAAGTACATTTTATAGGTGTATAAATGTATGTTCGAAAGTTTTTTTGCATTTTTTTTTTAATATTTGTAATCTTATACTTTTATTTATAATTCCTTTTTTTAAAGGTCCTTTTAAAAAGGGCTGTAATAGTTACTAAAATAATACAGCCCTAAAGTTGTCATCAGATACTGCACTCCTCTTCAAACCAAATTAATAGTGCATGAGATTGTGCTACGTCTTTTTGTAAGAAAGTAACAGTTTTGCCTAAGAACTTCTAAACTGGTCGCCTTTAGCAGCGAAGATCTGTAAGAACTTTCTAGGATTTCCTTTTTGGGAGAAACACTAATGCCTTGCGATAAACTCACATGTAATGTTAATTTATTATAATGTAGTTCAAACGAGTTGAAATACCAGGTTGCACGTTCTGACATATTCATCTATGAGCTCGTTTCTGATTCACTTGCCCAACCAGTCATAGAATTATGTGCATAATGGATATGGTTCAAAGAATTTTTCTGTAATGTCTTTCGAAATTCACATTTTAATACGCAGCCTTTTGATTTTGATATTCAATCTGAGCAGTGTCCCTAAAATACTAGGTAGTGTGGTGCCACTAGTCAATCGTGCTTTGCTTGCTAATCAGACACAACGAAAGAATCTCCGAAAGGTTCGCTTTACAGACCGCTCCTTTTGTTTGTATGGATCTAATTAATGAATGTGCACAGAGTTCTTTCAAAGAAGTCCAACATTGCTGTTTCAGTCTGAGTACTCACTTCACTACAAACCAAATTACCCGTACAGCTACTAAAGAAATAATCTACATGCGGTATATGTCTACATCTATACATACATGCATGTATTATATAATATCACTTGTTGTAAGCTTAGATACAACATGTTACAATATGAAGAAAAAAATAATCCCACACATTGACAGTAGTTTCTTTTTTTTTAATGTAATAGGCGGGCAAATGAGCAGACGTATCGCCTGATGGTAAGCGATTAACGCCGCCCATGGACACCTGCTACACCACAAGTGTGTTGCCGACCTTTGGGGGGATGGGGAGGGGAGATAGGGTAGGTGGGTTGGGTTATGGGGCCTCAGGTATCCTCACTCACTCGGTGAAACACAGCGCAAGCACTATTTCACACCGGTTTTCTGAGAGGCCGTGGTATCACTCCGGTCGAACCAACCCATTCATGCCAAAGCATGGCTCTCCCACGGTAAGTTTTTAGCTACTTAGCTTGAATAATTAGAGCAGGAGAACGATAAACTCTCACAAAAAGACATGCTATATAGATGCCATATTACTTAGCAGCATTAGAATCTTAAATACGAATTTCAGTAATAATTTAATTTAAAAAGCAATGTGTTAGTACTATGAGCTATACGATTGTGTAACGTACAATTTATTCAAATGAAAGCTCGGAGTTGGTTGCACTCCAGTTTGGCCTGCAGCCAATGTTCAAATAACGCGAATAGGAGTATATACTCCTGAATTAACTGCCGATGTAAACAAGCCACTTGTGCATTTATTAAGATCTTATCCACAGGTAGCTCATAGTTTGCTGCTAACTGTTAGCTTCTTTTACTGTCACACCTATTTGTATTCTATAAAAGTATTTTGGAGTTCAATGCGACCAGAACATGATGATTTGTGATAAACTATTTTTCTTCCATCCTTAATTTTCCACGCTTTACAGTAATATTTTTTTAGTTTAAGTCCCATTTAAAAATGGGTACATATTAATTTTTAATGAAATACCTTTGAATTTTAAAGAGGTAATTTCATAGCTGGTTAACAAATAACAGAATTTTGAGTTAACATTCAGAAAAAAAATTACAAGTGTGCACATTACAGTTGTGATAAACTATTTTTCTTCCATCCTTAATTTTCCACGCTTTACAGTAATATTTTTTTAGTTTAAGTCCCATTTAAAAATGGGTACATATTAATATTTAATGAAATACCTTTGAATTTTAAAGAGGTAATTTCATAGCTGGTTAACAAATAACAGAATTTTGAGTTAACATTCAGAAAAAAAATTACAAGTGGGACATTAGAAAAAAAGATTACACCGGGAATCTCCTGCTTTTTCTGAAATCAGTTATTATAAACAATTTAATTTATTTAATATCTGAGCTTATTATTAGCAACAGCAATCAGTGAGTCTAATTGAATTGAGCCCTATTTAATACGGCAGTAGCAACTGTAATGAGACTAGACTACTTAATACTCGTATAACGTGCTTATAAGCTTAATTTTTAACAAATACTTTTTTAATAATACTAAAGTGCAAGCGTGCTTAGTTCTTAATCACTTTTTCATATCTAAACTAATTGACCTTTTTATAAATTTCCAATTTCCGATTCACACTCAGGATACGGAAGAACTTTTACGCAAAACTGATGACGAAATCTTGTGGTATATGTTATTGTACTGTAGTTTTATATTATACTAGCTGACCCACGCAACCTCGTTTGCGCCTTATATTGCCCGTAGCGTAAAAATTTCCCCCGTTTTTGAAACATTCTTCATTGTTGCTCCGCTCTTATTAGTAGTAGCGTGATGATATATACCCTATAGCCTTCCTCGATAAATGGACTATCCAACACCTAAAGATTTTTCAAATCGGACCAGCGGTTCCTGAGATTAGCGTGTACAAACAAACAAACAAACAAACTCTTCTGCTTTATATATTAGTATAGATGTATGTGACTCGTCCATGTGACTTTGACTGCATGGTGCAATGGTTAAAGCGATCGCATACTATACTGAGTTTTGTGGGTTGGATTCCGTCATAGGACAACACATTGTATGATCCACTAAATATTGTTCTGAGACTGAGTATGCTTGTGTCTGTTGCACATTTTTTTGCAAAGTACCCTTGGCAAAAAATCCCGTACTACAAACACACCCAGTATATTTTCGTAATGCGGAAATTGTATTTTTAAAAAGAGAAAGTTTATCCCCAGAGAAATAAACGGAGCACCTTCATAACACTTAAAATTTGTGTTTAAGACTCTTAATTCCAGTGCACATGTTGGGAGGCGCAGCATTTGGCTCCGCTCCAAGGATGACTCGGCGTTTCCAACTTGTTTTATACTCGCTACATTCTCCTTTACCTATATAAACGTTTGGGCTTTTTCTAAAAGAGTTATCGTTATTCCGAATGTTTTAGTGTAATAGTTAGAGGGTTCAGACTTTCTAACAGCCAGAGAGAGCCAGAGTCCGACCGTGAGAGAGTCATGGTTAGACCTAAATGCGCCATCTTGGAAGGACTGATACCAAGTCCATTCAAATCTCTCAAATAAATAAATAATAATAATAAATATTTCGGACGCCTAACACACAACGTCATCTAGTCCCAAACTAAGCAGAGCTTGTATTATGGGTACTAGACAACTGATATTAATACTTATATACTTTTTTTTTGTCAATACATACATATTATACATAGAAAACACCCAAACTCCGAAACAAATATTTGCTGATCATACAAACATTTGGTCCGACCCGGGAATCGAACCCGAGACCTCAAGAACAGCAGTCGCGTACGCTACCACTGCGCCACCGAGGCAGTTTAAACGCCACCGGTATGTGGTAATTCTTTCCATGATTTTTAATGACTAAGTGGTGTTCCTGGAAACTTAACCCACTTTATACCGAGAGACTCAAATACTACAATATGTGCACACTTAACAGCCGCAGGCAGTACCTTGATGCTATTTTTCTGCATAAGCTGTACAATGGTTACACAGACTGCAACGAACTAATAAGTAGCCTATCTATAAATATACAATCACGACTACCCAAGATAGGAGCCTACAATCTATTATTTGATCGTTCAGCAAAATCAAACCTGGGTCATTACGCCGCTGTGCCTAGGCTCTGCAGGCAATACAATATGGTGTCTAGAACTAAAAACTTAGAGCTCAGAGCTTCACTTTTAAAATATCAATGTTGTTTTAAAAGTACCTTGCTTATGTCTTGATAATGTTGTTTATCAGTGGGTTAACTATGTTGAACTGTGTCTGTGATTTTGATTCACACTATAATTTCTTTTTTCATCTATACAAATAAATAAAATTGGAGTGTTTGTTTGTAATATTAAGATAACCGCTTTTTATTTAATGCATATGTATATAAACACGGCACATATACCTAAAATGTAGTTAAATTTTTTTTTGTCTGTCTGTCTGTCTGTCGGTCTATCTGTTTGTCTGTCGGTCTGTCTGTCTGTCTGTCTGTTTGGTCTGGGTAATCTCTGGAACGGCTGGACCGATTTTGACGGGACCTTCACTGGCAGGTAGCTGATGATCCAGGGAGTAACTTAGGCTACTCTTTTCAGACTAACTTTAAACAATAACCGCAGGTAACACCGCGGGGTTCAGCTAATTATTTAATATAACTTGTTACTAATGTTTGCATGCTGTGGTCTCCTGCTATTGAGGGAGTATACCGAGAGATAAATGTGAATTTTTATAGTAAGTTATAGCTGTGTATAGCCTTTGTAAGGGTCTCCACACTTAATAAAAAAACACCAAAATCTACTGCCTGCCTGTGTCGATCTATAACTTCCAGTTTCCAAATTTTGGTGTGGGTCGCCATGCTACATTGTTGCATTGCATGCTGCTTTCGCAATGAGTGTGACCATCACTCTTGGATCCTCCCTTTCCTTTCCACTAGGCGGAGTAGAGTCATAGTGGCAGGTTCATAAAAAAAATAACCCTTTGGTCTACTGGTCCACGCGGACCAGATGAGTGTATGGGGCTATGGGGTTTGTAGAAAGGTTTCCTACTCTTTGCAGTAAAGTGATTCTACATAATTAGCTCCCTTCGTCGACTCTCACGACAACCATGGGATGAATAAGAGTAATGACACTTTGAGTTCCACCACCACTCCGACAAGTTTGAGTTACACATTTGAATTAGAAAACTTGTTACTCTGTTAATCCATACCTTTTCCATAATTGCAACCTACAAAATTAATACAGGAATGTAATGCAATTTATGTTGTAACTAGCTGAACCCGGTTTTATCCGCGCTCATTGTCGTACCGCGGGAAAAGCCGCGGGGCGAAGCTAGTATAAAAAAGTAGCCCAAGTTACTACCCTATATCATCAGCTACCTATCAGTGAAAGTCCCGTCGAAATCGGTCCAGCCGTTCCAGAGATTACCCGGAATAAACAGACAGACAGACGGACAGACAAAATTTTTTTTCACTACATTTTGTTATTTGTACCATGCATACATACATATGCATTTATTAAAAAGCGGTTATTTTAATATTACAAACAGACACTCCAATTTTATTTATTTGTATAGCTTAATAACATATTTATAATTTGCTCCACGTGCAAACCCACGTATTTTATCAAATCAAGCAATAGTGTTATAAAATTTACAGATGTGCAGCGCTGGTTATTAATCTGCGTGTTTTTTTTTTGTTTAAGGCAATTATTATAACAACCAAAACCTATGCACTTAAACTACTTAGATGCATATGTGTATTTATTTTTTAGTTTTAAACCACTAAAGTATAATGTCAAAATCTGTTCTAAACTGAATTTGTGTATACGTGTTTTTCTGTTAGAATTTACATTATAAGGGACTTCTGCAAACAGTTATCGAGACAGTAACGGAGTAAGCAATCTCACCGACGAAATAATTTCTTTTCAGATTTCAATTAAGTATAAGTGTTTAAAGTTACATTTCATTAATGTTCAGATATCTATGTACTATTTAAATTTTTTTATTTGAATTTTTCTCTGAATGAATAGTCAAAATATTGTGAAATTATTACACGATAGAATTTGTCCAGATAATATATAAACGAAAAAAACATATTTTCAACTTCGCTATCATGTTAAACTAGCAAAATAACATACACTTTCTTTTGGCAAATTTCTGTAAGGGTAACATACTTCAGACTTGATTGGTAATCTCTGGAAGCTTCTGGTTGTTATTATTTAACATCCCATCTTCTTGAAGAAGGATAAGTTC
The DNA here is from genome assembly GCA_905220595.1 of Spilosoma lubricipeda. Classification (NCBI taxonomy): domain Eukaryota; kingdom Metazoa; phylum Arthropoda; class Insecta; order Lepidoptera; family Erebidae; genus Spilosoma; species Spilosoma lubricipeda. The sequence goes on from HG992278.1 coordinate 797,110, forward strand.
TTCTCACCAAAAGAAAACTTGCTACCTCTTATTCTCTAAACAAACCCTAGCTGGTAATGTTTTCATCTGACGGGTAGTTCATGTTTTTATTTAAGTACTAATATTTAAATAATTATACGTATTATCAATTCGAAAGTAAATCCGTCTGTGCGTCTGTTACGCTTAAACAACTAAACCGCTGCACCGGTATGAATGAAATTTGACAAGGAGATACTTTAACTCTTGAGGTAGGACATAGGCTACTTTTTACCGCAATAAGCGACATACAGGCGGGTAAACCCGTGGGTCAAAGCTAGGGGTCCATCAATACTCGATTGGTATCGTATATGTATACTAAGCTATTAAGTTTTAAGCCTTTCCAATGGATACTTTTATACATACGTATGCATACGTATGCGCTCTTAAATAATCTATTTCTATCAAATTTTGTGAGATTTAGGGATCATAATTCATAACGATTTAACTGAGAAACAAGTATCGATGCAAGTGCCTAACTACAGTATGTCTGGAGATAGTATAGCTCTAGTTATTTATAATAAGAACAATTCCAGTGGAATCTAGGTCTCTATCGTTTCGTCAAATCATTTCATATTCCTCCAGGGACGGAATCCAATATGCTCAGGTACAATAAATCGATTCCATCGTTTGCCCATCTACACCAATAATGATTATTTTATAGACGTGACACACTTTTGAACTGTCATTAGTATTATTAAAATAATCGTTTTTTGCTTGTAATAAATTTGTTTGTTGTAATGCGTACATAGGTAACTGAGTGCGAATGAGTTCTTTTGTAACAAAGTTTTGTATTTACGTTCTTCAGGCATTTAAAAGTTGCAGAGAGTCATAGAATACCCAAAAAGCGCTGGTGTTCATTGTGAACTAGAAAGTGAGAGAAATACAACTTGTTTACTAGATTGTTTTAATTGTTACTTAATGCCAAGCCGGGTTTGATCAACCAGTGCATAGTATATGTTGGTAATACTAAGAATATAGTGATAAAACCGAAAAATGAACCACTATTAAAATTGAATTGTTTCATTTTATAAACAATTCAAAAATAACATAAAGTATGGAATTTCAGTATGGTATACATATTCAACGATCGCTAAAATAAAATCATGTAATAACTCTTAGGTCTCTTACACTTTTACGGCTAAACTGCTGCACCGAAATTAATGACTTTGGAATGGAGATACTTTGATTTTTGAAGAAGAACATAGGTTACTCTTTTCCACGATAACTCAGTATTCTGATTGCTCAGTATTCTATGTCGATGTATTTTATACCAATTTGGGTACATTTCTTAAATTTTGTATAAGTTTCCTAAATGGCAGATTTTAGTATCCATCTATACAAATAAATAAAATTGGAGTGTCTGTTTGTAATATTAAAATAACCGCTTTTTACTAAATGCATATGTATGTATACACGGTACATATACCAAAAATGTGGTTAAAAATTTTTTGTCTGTCTGTCTGTTTGTTCCGGGTAATCTCTGGAACGGCTGGACGGATTTTGACGGGACTTTCACCGGCAGGTAGCTGATGATCCAGGGAGTAACTTAGGCTACTTTTTTTAGACTAACTTTGTCCCGCGGCGTTACTCGCGGCACAACAATAACCGCGGGTAGCACCGCGGGGTTCAGCTAGTTTTGTATAAGTTTCCTAAATGGCAGATTTTAGTATCCATCTATTCAAATAAATAAAATTGGAGTGTCTGTTTGTAATATTAAAATAACCGCCTTTTTAACCGACTTCAAAAAAAGGAGGAGGTTTCTCAATTCGACCGTATATATATTTTTTTTTTTTTATGTGTGTTCGGGCATAACTTCGTCGTTTATGAACCGATTTTGATGATTTTTCTTTTGTTGGAAAGGAGATGTCCCGACGGTGGTACCATAATAAGGAAACTAGGATCTGATGATGGCATCCCAGAGAAATCGAGGGGAACCTTCGAAATTTGTAGGGGCGACTAGTGCATTTGTAATTTTTTTAATAAAGTATTTGAAAGCACTACAATTTAATGGAGGTCTGGAGTCGATCTGATGATGGAGCCGAAAGATAGTCGAGGGAACTCCTCTACGATTTATAGTAGTTGCCTTGTGTTTGGGCTTGTTTAATTTGTATTGATGAGAACTTCACACCTAGAATAGTTGTAACTATCATTAGCGGTCTAATAATGAAGACGAAGAACAGTTAAGGGAACTTCTCAACGATTTAGAGTAGCCACATTGTGTTTCGACTTTATTCAATTATATTGATGAAAACATAATGTTTATCACATATTTTCAAAGGTATTTCAATATTTGCATATGTTTGTCATCATTTCATGATGATGAGCCGATGATGGAAGATACATTTCCTTAACAGTTAGAAGTTGGAGAATAATTCTTTAAATATCAAATGTTTGCGTGTTACCTATATTATTGCGTGGTAGTCGTATTCTTTTAATTTATTTAGGTGAGCTGATAATGGAAGGTACAATTCCTCAATGGTTAGGGGTTAGAGGATAATTCTTTCACTTTCATGCGTATGTAAAAACCTGTATAAATTGTTCATCTCAATATGAGTTGTTGGCTTGTTGCTTAAGCTCAGTTTTAATACGTGCTTCCAACTCCTACAGTTATTCGCATCAGCGGGAGTAACGTTTGTAGGTGGTCACTTACGTAGGTTGGCTCACGCGATTTGTATTAAATAATTAGTTTAACTCACTACTTACCTATGATTATTTACACTAAAAATGTAAAAATAAAAACTTTTTATAAAAAAAAAAAACCGACTTCCAAAAAACAAAACTCCCTGCCAAAAAACACTAAAAAGCTCAAAATAAACTCTGGCTCTTCATAAATTGCAATGTGCCAATTCTTGTCTATACCTAACTCTTTATTCATTTAAATAGTATTATTATTATGTGTGCTAGGTACCTAAAATCTGATTGAAGTCGGTGCCAAGCCAAAATGTAATAGTAGGTACTAAGGTATCGCACTCGCCGCTGCCGGATAGCAGCTCTTCGTGTAGAACAAAACAACCCAAGCAGGCAGACCCGCGCGGGCTGCCTATGGGTGTCTCGAAATATAGCGAGTGTGTTCCTACTATTACATTTGGCTTGGCACCGACTTCAAACAGATTTTAGGTACCTAGCACACATAATAATAATACGTTTTAAATGAATAAAGAGTTAGGTATAGACAAGAATTGGCACATTGCAATTTATGAAGAGCCAGTTTATTTTGAGCTTTTTAGTGTTTTTTGGCAGGGAGTTTTGTTTTTTGGAAGTCGGTTTTTTTTTTATAAAAAGTTTTTTACTTAATGCATATGTATGTATACACGGTACATATATCAAAAATGTGGTTAAAAATTTTTTGTCTGTCTGTCTGTCTGTCTGTCTGTTTGTTGCGGGTAATCTCTGGAACGGCTATACGAATTTTGACGGGACTTTCACTGGCAGGTAGCTGATGATCCGGGGAGTAACTTAGGCTACTTTTTTTATACTAACTTTGTCGCGCGACGTTACTCGCGGTACAACAATAACCGCGGGTAGCACCGCGGGGTTCAGCTAGTATATTATATGCATTATCGTTTACATATCATATTTGTAACACCTTAATGTTGTAATGACTCGCTAAACGTGTTGGGCAAACTATAACTGCAGCGAACAGTTGATTGATTAAATAAATAAATAAAATAACCGACGTAGACACGGGGCAGTCACAAGCAAAAGCTAGTAATATATATTTAGGTAGGTATATGATAAATAATAGTACTAATATTTAAAGATATATCTCAATTTATTAGTTGGGCTTCAAACCTATTTGTGCGTCTTGTAGTTAATCTATGATCTTCTGTTTTGTCGCAGATGATACCATCTACTGAGCGCTTCAAACGTCGCCTTGCTATTCATGCGTTGGAACAGTGAGTCTCAATAGATCTCAATACTTGTAGATCTATTTGTCGTTGCTCGACAATATCTCTCCTTTCTGACAAACGTCAAATGTACGGGAGAACTTGCACTATTTCATTTATTGGTTGCGGTTCTCTTTGACTAGGAATTGCAAGCATCTTTCATTTATGTGCGGTTCGAAGAGAAATAGTGCACTTATTCTTAGATAGGTGCTCATGAAGTAATATTTGTCGTAACTGGGAATCGAATTTACAACCTTACCTGGTAGCAGCAGTGGCTTTACTAGTCAGAATCGCTAATCGAAATATCAACATTGTGTTCATAAAATTTGTTTAGAATCATCCAACAAGGACTTTAGTATCAAAGTATCTCCATCCCAAATTTTATCGAAATCGGTGCATCATATTAGCCGCGTAACAGACAGACAGCATTACTTTCGAATTTATAACATTAGTATGGATAATATTATACATTATGAATCGCAAAAGTTTAAGAACCTACCAAAATACCCATTAATGGTAGTTTATATATAGAGATTTTTTTAATTAAGCAACACTTGCCTGATGATAATGGACACCAAATTGCTGTTTCAGAAACACGTTTTAAATTTGTCCTGTAATTGTTTCTGCAAATTGCGGGTTCTGTGTCGTGTGTAAGCTTTTTGGAACGACAGTTTACGAATTCATTTAGTGGGTATTGTATTTGTGAATAAAATATAAACTTTACAACACAAAACATTTGTGTATACTGCTAGCACACACAAATGTTGCATTGTCTGCATTCGCATTGAGTCGGGTGACCACTACTCTTGGATTCTAATTGGAGAGTCACTTTGGCAGATTCATATATAAAAAAAGAAAAGAGACACCACACAGAGTAGCAACCACGGTAGCAACGCACGGACTTGTGTGTCATGGCGACTGACCAATATTATATTTATTATTTGGTTTATTTATCAAAACCACCAAACGTGAACCATCCAAACTAAACATAGCGGGATATAAAATAAAGAGGCTAATCGCAAGTAATAAGAATCAAGGTGTTAGCGTATTCAGCTGGGAATCTTTCAGATAAAACCACCAAAGCATTTTAGTAAGTTCTTTTCTCATATAAATATTGGATTTATCAATAAATGTTGAAGTCCAATTTAAGTTTTCATTAAACGTTTTTGGATTTAATATCACGATTATTAAATGCTTGCTGTTGCCCGCGGCTCCAATCGCGTGAATATCGGTTATCGCGGCAAATAGTAGCCTATTTGTTATTCTGATGTATAAGCTATATTAATGTAAAGTTTCATCCAAATTCGTCCAGTTGTTTTTCCGTGAAGAAGTTACAAACATACACACTCACAAACTTTCGCCTTTATAATATTAATATAGTGTGATTATTGCATTGTATGCCGTTTTCTAATTTTACTTTAAAGCCTCATTAAACATTTTCTTACACCTATATACGTTTATTTCGTCATTAAATGTATTTTTGTGAGTGTAGTATTTAAAAAATAACAGCTATAGTATAGTAAAAATCATAAACAATATCTGACATTGAACGGGACTTCCCCGTGGGCTCAACGACATTATTAAACAATACCGCTATAACGCTAATAAATTTCCTTTTACTTGTAAAATATTGTAAATGAAACAGTACCGGAATAAATTGCTTATGTTTTATGTTCGGGTTAGTTTGATACAGAGAATGGGATGTTATAGCCCATAGACATTTTATAGGCTATAACCATCACTGCAGGCCTCTCCCGTAAAACGGCACGTGGCTGGAATCATAACAATCTATAAATTCAGTTAATTCTAGGACAGAAACTCCTTCATTATTTGTATTTTAAGAATTTTTTTTTAGTGTTAGCATCCGTCAGATTCAAAACAGGGGGTGACACCGCCTCTATTTATCTCGTGGGTGTCGTGAACGACAGCCATGAAGGATATCATCAAATGCAAAAAGAAGGAAAACTTAATAAAAACCCTATACCATCCCGTCTGGTCAGCATGGTACAGTAGACTAAAACCTCCTTGTTCAGCAGAGGCAAATAGCATATAAATAATATAATAATAAAAAATATTTCGGACATCTAACACACAACGCCATCTAGTCCCAAACTAAGCAGAGCTTGTATTATGGGTACTACACAATTGATATTAAATACTTATATACTTTTATTTTTTTGTAAATACATACATATTTTAGATAGAAAACACCCAAACTCCGAAACAAATATTTGCAGATCATACAAACATTTGATCCGACCCGGGAATCGAACCCGAGACCTCAAGAACAGCAGTCGCGTACTGTTAGACTGTCCTATTCAGCACTCATAAAAAAAAACACGGTACTGAAAGTTGACAGCTATTTATTACTGAATATTTACACTCTCACAATTTAGGACACAGAATTTCTAATTTAAATTACAATTTATACGAAACTTGGATTATATCTGCGCGATGCCCTAGTGAAGGGCAGAGTAGACCCGGAGTATATTCTTAGCTTTCACTGATAGCCAGCCGGCAGGCAAGAACCAGGTCCGTAGCTGGGCAGCAGTTTAGCTAAAGAACAACCAACTGAACGAATTTAGGAAAATCTTGCGTATTTATAGTATAATTATTGCTGATTTTTAATATTGTATTCAAGTAAATCAGCAATAATTGCAAGTCAGCATTTTACAATATATAATAGTGCTGTGACGGAGTAATTAGGGATGTAACAGTACGCTACCACTGCGCCACTAAGGCAGTCGCCACATATGCCGCAACACCAGAGGCGTCACAAGTGCGTTGCCGGTCCTTGGTAATGGGGAAGCGAATGGGGGAGAGAGGCATGGGCCTCCGGTATCCTCACCGGCAGCCGAAGCGTGGCTCTCCCACGGTAATTAAAATAATGATTGATCATGATATTGATGAGCGTGAAAATACTTCCTCTTTCTTCCTTGACTTTTAAGGTTTGATCTGCCTAGTTATTGTAATGAAAGTTTGTTTGTACTAATAAAAGTTTCAATAATAGTTTGACTAGAAATTAAACATCCGATTAATTAGACAACGCAGTACGGGGTTAGTTAGATAGGAAACTATAGCGAACTTGGTGCTTTGTTGAACTTTGAGTATGCTACTTGGTGAAGACAGCATACATATGTAACAAGGAGAGGCGATACCAAGCATGAAATTTAATTCACCTTCCAAGTTTTATCGTAGACCACTTCAGAGATTAAATAAAACATTTTCTCAGTCAGTCAGCTCAGTCATATAGCAGCCATTAACTGTATGAAAGTCAGCGTTCAGAACATATAGACCGACCCGACTGGAGTGATGCCAGCCTACGCTTTTATGTTATACTAGCCCGCGGCTCCGCCCGCGTATATGTCGGTTATCGCGGCAAATAGTAGCCTATGGGTTATTCTGATGTATAAGCTATATTACTGTAAAGTTTCATCCAAATCCGTTCAGTAGTTTTTGCGTGAAAGAGTAACAAACATCCATCCAAACATCCATCCATCCTTACAAAATTTCGCATTTATAATATTAGTAGGATAAGTCTATACAAATATATAAAAAGTGTCTGTTTGTAATATTAAAATAACTATTTTTTACTAAATGCATATGTATGCATACTTGGTACATATACCAAAATATTTTTTTTTTAAGTTTGGCTGTCTGTTTGTTCCAGCTAATCTCTGGAACAGCTGGACCGGTTTTGACGCGACTTTCAGTGATAGGTAGCTAATGATATAAGGTATAACCTAAGCTAGGTTAGGTTTTTTAGGCTTTTTTTACATTAGCTTTGCCCCACGGCGTTACCCGCGGTACGACAATAACCACGGGAAACACCGCAGGGTTCAGCTAGTTTTAAGAATAAAATTCATGGCAAACAATAATAAGCCTTTTAAAAATATTTTTAATACAGTCTACAAAATTTTGCTAAGATGTTGTGAACACATTATCCCCAATTATGGTTACCATAAACACACCCCTTGCATATGCGCCAAGCTTATAAAACACAAGTATACTACTGAGAGTCACCTTAGGGCAATTCCTCTCTAAGCAAATAATTTACAGATAGTGATTTGAATATTATTTGAACATGAAAGTTGTTAAAAATATATGTCAAAACAAGCAGGAAAAAACTTATAAATCCTCTTAATACATCCGAAACATTGCAACCTTAAATCTAACAAATAAATACTTAAGATAATGAACATAGTGTTTCTAATGGGATACTATGGGTGTGGAAGTCACGGCTCTTTTGGAATTGATATAGCATCCAATTTTATTTGTATTCATTCTTTATCGTACACAGTAAATAAATATATAAGGAACAGGGTAGTTTTTCTCTCAATAATAAATGCAATGATGCAGAAGCATCACTAGGCCGCCATTGTGTGGGTCACAATGCTTCTGAAACTTTATGAACAAACAATATGCAACATATTACAAGCCTGATATGTTTAAGCCCTTAAACGATGGTAGGAAATCCGATCGTAATAGCTGTAATAAAGTGAACAAAATTGCCTATAAAATATAATACTCCTTTGCCACCATGTCTAAAAGGTAGAGGAGGAGAGAAATAAGACGTTGAAGATTTATTAGACAAATATTGAAAAATCTCTGAATCAATTTGCCTACTTTTTAAACATACATACATATTGCTAGTAGTTAGGAGATTAGTTACCAGACGGTCTAAGTTCGATTGTCATCGATGTATGGATGTATATCGTCATGAACTTTGGTTAACAAGCGCCTGACTGACTTTCTATAGGCTTGTTCTCTCGTAATGAATAAAATGATAATCGACAAATTGTAAAAGTTTAACCAGACCTATAACTAAATATTTAAATAAATTAAATAAATATTTGGGACATCTAAGACACAACGCCATCTAGTCCCAAACTAAGCAGAGCTTGTATTATGGGTACTAGACAACTGATATGAATACTTATACACTTTTTTTTTGTAAATACATACATATTATACATAGAAACACCCAAACTCCGAAACAAATATTTGCAGATCATACAAACATTTGGTCCGACCCGGGAATCGAACCCGAGACCTCAAGAATAGCAGTCGCGTACGCTACCACTGCGCCACCGAGGCAGTTAGATAATATCAACTGTTTATGTCATAAAGATGATAATTTCCTCTTATTTTTAAATTTTACCATGTTTTTAGTAAATTATTTACTGACACATAAGTTTTTTCAATAACATCACCATTGTCAACAGTCCAAAGAGCTTCTCCATATAAAGGAGGTTAGGACCTACTATAAAACGTTAGTTACATTTATATTATCTTCATCATCATCATTATCTCAGCTGAAAGCCATTCAGCTGTTAGTCATAAGCATCCCGAAGACCCTCCACAATAACCAGTCCGGTGCTGCTCTCATCCAACGGTTTCCCGCGACTTTCGCGGTCGTCGGACCACCTCGTAAACGTAATCACGCTTCATACGATAACATAAATAATAAACTGTGAAAATTATCGTTAAGTTATTACTTGGTAAATATATAAAATTAAAATTTTATTAAAGAAAGTCCTCAGTATAAATATTTAGATGCAGTTTTATTTTTTAAGAAAATATATTTTACTTTATCTACTTGTAGTTAGACCTGATTATATTTGAAAATAGTGTAAGGAAAATATCAATAAAAAGAGATTCTCGTTTTATCGGTTTGGGATTGAAAGAAGCTTTTACAGATTCCCGTCACTCTGCAGTTGACTGTTACGACTTTCTTCTATACGAATGTGTATGAGGTGAACGCAGACTTGCCTTCGACACCTATATGCTATATAGGAGTTGACAAATTTAACTTTGCTATTCTAAACTTGGATAACTTAACAGTATAAGAAAAGACTTGATACCTTACAAATGTGGTGCTGGAAAGGATTGGAAGCAATTAGCTGGACGGAAAAACATACCAGCGAAGTAGTTCTAGAAAGAGTGAATGAAAAAAGGCTGCTGATATACACTATAGAAGTTAGAAGACCACGTTATACGCTATGATAAATTTATAAGCAAGAAGACCGAGACACAGTTACATAGACCAGATTAAGGAAAAAGTGGCGGTTATATACGGCGACGTAGACTTAATAGAGATAGCTGGATAAAGCTGCATCTATAAGAACGAGGCTCTTTAGTAAATAACGATGATTCTAAACTTACTTCACAGTACATCGTTGCAATTACCTTTATAATTTTTCTTCATGAAATTTATAAAAGGAACCTTTACCGACTCGAACATGGGCAAGTCTTTGTTCAACTTTACAGCAAAATCTACTCAGAGTTAATCCAAATTCTAGTGAAATCCACACGTGGGTGAGTGGACAATCAGCAGTGGGCAATAAAACTGGTATTATATAACTCATAAAGCGAAGAGTACATTTCGCTGTTCTAACGTTAAATTTAATTTTAATGTCTCATGAAATAGCCTCAGTCTACCGTCTTTATGAGGGGGCTTATAGGGGTGCGATATAACGATAAAAGTAAATATTGATACTTCATACTTGCTTTATATTATGTTAAAGTGACATTCCTTAAGAACTCTGCCTTTACTTGTATGCACTACTCTAATCTCAGCTTACTCTTATCCAATTCATACTTAATTATCATAATATAATCAAATAAATAATTATTTCGGCTTGGTTCTGAGAGAGACTTATCAAAAAAAATAGATTTATTTTATTTCCAAATAAATTTCGTTAATACTATTATAACGAAACATAGCAATTTGTGATAAATATTTAATGCGTAGAAAACATTTTCAAAAACGAATTAGCAGAGAGCTTGTGAAATTAAGACTAAGTATAGAAGCGAACACGAAATTTGTTTGATATTTAAGTAGACCGACTTATTTATGTTCCTCGTACCTAATGGTCGTCTACCGCCTAAGAGTATTATATGATTCCATAAGCGACAGCTTCAGTTTACTACTCATATCTAAACTAATAGGTACTATAAAGAGGAAAGATTAGATTTTTTGTTTGTTTGTAACGATTTAACTCGGAAAGTACTTAACCGATTTGAAAAATTCTTTCACCATTGGAAAGCTAAATCATTCGCGTGTAACATATTATATATTATATTTGCAACAAAGATAGGGATCCGTATGAAAACTTAGATAATGTAGCCCAAGGTGTAAAAAAAAAAAATTAACAATAGAGCAAAATGATGTACTACAGTTTTATAGAGGTCATCGATATATACAAAAACTAATTCTTACAAACCACGGGCAATAGCGGCAAAACGTAACACACTTACAAACACACACTCACACATACGCTCACTCGCATCCAAACACAAACACATTACACACGAAAACACTCTCAACCACAGAAGAATGAACACCGTTCCCACATATAATTGAAGAGGCTTTTATTTTAGTTTTAATTTGTTTTTTTTTCTAAAACTAGTAACGTTTTTATTTTTTATTCTATCTCAACTACAGACCTAAAATTTATGTATTATAAATATTCTATAAGCTAGAACTGCTGTCCTTCTGAAAGTGATGCTATGGTGCTAATTTAAGAACGTCGTTTGACTTGACGAACAGTTATTTCTAGTTTGATTTTTGATGTTGGGTGGAGACATTTTAAAACAGCAGAATAAGTTTTTACGCTCCGTGTAAAAACTGATATTCAGGTAAAACCGGTTGAACTAGTAGCCGACTCCAAATCTTGGGAATAATAAAGGCTAGGAAGATCATCTTCCTATGCTTTATATACAACACTTCTAAACACTGTGTCTGATCTGACCTGTAAAGAAATCAGTTTGTATTAAATTTATTTTTCCCTCTAACTGGGCCCTACATTTTATGGGCTCGACATGTTGATGTCTTTATCATAAGAATAAGAGTACCTACAAGTAAGTAAAAAAGTAACAATAACAAATCCTACAGAATGCTCAAGGATTTCGAACAAAAAGGCCATTGTATAGCCATAATTTACATGGCAGACGCCCCGCCTTCTCTATTCTTAATACTTTCGTGACACATATCACGATAAGACTCTTGAAGATAAGAGAGTAAGAGGGTTCAACAAAATATTGTAATATAAGATAGGATGTGAGTATTTCTCCAAATATGAAAAGGAATATTACTTTATAGATGAATAGTTACATTCATTAATTGTGTGTTGTATTCCGTACAAAGTTTGCCTGGAAGAGACTGCTTTCGGCAATAAGGCCGCCCTTTGTACAATATTAATCTGTTATTTTCTGTAAAATTTGAAAATTTTCGCTCTTGTAAAACTGTAACGATGTACAAATTAAGAGTTTTGTATCTTTCTATTAATTTACGTGCTCTATATTTTAATAAATAAATATTTCAGACATCTAACAGACAATGCCATCTAGTTCCAAGCTAAGCAGATATTATGTATTATGATATATGATAATAATGGGTACAAGATCTGCTTACATTGGAACAGACAGACAACTGATATAAATGCATATATATACTTTTTTTTTAATACATACATATTATATATAGAAAACACCCAAACTCCGAAACAAATATTTGCAGGTCATACAAAGATTTGGTCCGACTTTAATCACTTTTTTTTCTGGTGATGGATTAAGAATACAAAATGTCATCACCCCTGTTCATCCCGTTGCGGTCGTAAGCGGATTAAGGGCCGAAAACTACGCAAGATAGATAGATAGATAGATAGATTCAAAGAGAAGGAAATTTTAAAACAAACCCTATACCAAACCGTCTTTTCTTCTAAAACCTCGTTTCGAAGCAAAGGTTTATGTCCTACTAACAGTGACTCCTGAAAACTGCTATTGTGATAATGTTTATCATTATAGTTAATGCACTCCACATTTGCTGAAGAAAAATGACTAGTTCGACTAGAGTGATGCCTCGGCCTCGGGAGAAACCGGTTTTAAGCAATTCTCTTACTTCGAAGGAGTAGGCTTGGGTAGACCTAAAACATCTCCATCCGAATTGGAACGCGGGGACCCTAAGGGTGGCAAATCACCTATGACTCTTGAGATACAGTTGCCCATGAGCAGCGGTCGTCTCTTATAATCACCCATCCGCACCTTTTTTACTCATTTGCCCACTATTACAATCATATCATAAAGGTGCCATTATGGTAGAAGACCACATGCTCGATTGGAGTAATACTATCCTCTCACGCGTTCAAGCTGTCATGTTTTGTTGATCTACTGACCAACTAGTACAAGACCGTAGTGCCAATGAAGCAGCATCATCTCAATATGCCCTTGCAATATGTAAATATATCATTGTATGGGTCACCATGCTGCACCATGCAGACTGTACGGAGATTTAGCGAGTGTCAAAGTGACTTTGTTCCGCCTGTTCCATCAGGCAGAGCTGAATCACTTATGTGTAGCACAAAAAGCATAGAATGACTATGCACAGAGACAACTATGGTCATTTCGGAAGAAAGTGCTACAATGTTGGCAAAAACCCTGGCAACGTAAACAATTTGTAAATTACGTTTGCACTTTGGGGTCTGTTGCAGAGTTTAGTTATTGAAGAAGAAGAAACTTCTACCTTTAAGATTTAGTCAGCTGAACTGACTGAATTGAAATTGTCCATGAAATTGCTATGTGGGGTAGCTTTGATCGTAAAAATAAACAAAATATATAGGAGGTCTAAATTTATGTATAATATGTACATACATTAAATAAAAAAAAAATTGTTTGGCCCCGCTAAAATGACTCTACTCTGCCTGATGGAAAGCATAAGCAGAATCCAAGAGTGGTGGTCACCATACTGCGAATGCAAACAATGCAACAATGAGCCCACACCATGGTGTGCTAGTGATGCTTCTGCATCATTGGGCCTCCGGTCGCACTCACCAACAAAACACGACAGCATGATCGCAGTCATTTTATGTTGATTTTCTGAGCGATGGTAGTACCGCCCCGGTCGAACCGGCTCTTCCGGGTTGATATCATGGCTCTACTACCTTTCATTTTAACGTCTATTACAGATTATAATAAACATTGAAAATAAGTAAAGACCGTGCATTTTTCCAAGACATAAAGATGTTTTTGTTCCAAATTTAATTTACTTGCAACGTTCGAGTATACAAGCTATTTGTTGGTTACGTAACATACTCTAAATTCTACCTACTACTTTATATGAAACCCTATAAACTTACACAATCATTCACTCACAAAACTAAAAGTTAATTAGGACGAACATCCAAACAGCCCTGTAAAAGTTTTTATAATCAATTATGAATTCCTTTTCCCAAGTTCAAAAGGAACGACTCACGACACATAACAACTGAAATAAAAACAGAGTTTTAAATGGTAATGTATGTTAACTTATTTAATTAAACATTTACAAATGAAAGTACCGATAAAGTAACTTTTGCATTTAAATTTTGTTTGATGAGCCCTTTAAATGTGAACTAAAAATTTTAAGTTCCTTCAAGATTCATTAAATTTACAAAAACTTTTAGTAGTTTATTACTGGTTATTGGCCTCTCCGTGGAAAATAGGCTTCAACGTACTGTACTTCGCTGGAAAGAAATATTGGTATAGGATAGGGTTTGTGTGGTCCGGAGGTGTTAATCGTCCGGACGAGATAATAACAGCAGTTCCCGGATCCCTCTATGCTCAGGCGCAGAGAGGCACACCGTGTGGTTTTAGTCGGTTCAATTCAGACACACCGCCCCGCCGCAAACTCCGGTAGGTTGACGGCCCGTGGGGGTTTTCACCCGTAAAAAAAAGGGTGGGGTTTGTGTCAACTTTTCTCCTATTTGCACTATTATCCGCACCCTTGGCCGGTTCTTACGACACCTACGGATGAATAAAGGTGGGAACCATAACTCTTGGTAGTCTCAATTCGTCAACATAACGCGTCGTATAATTTGATTAGTAAAAATAATTTAATTGCTGTCATACATAACTGTGAGAATGTTACTTATAAAGGTTGACATCCACTTACATATTAAGGTAATTGAACAATTAAACTACGTGTGATAAATGCGATTCATTAATTCAAATGTCAACAATTAAGTTAAGTGCCTAACTTAAGAGTGACTTATGATTATACATTTAATATGTCGGTACTTGAATCTAACATATTACGACTGGACGGGCATCGTAGTGGGTTAAGCGGTTACCTCCTCACTTTATGTAAATGTTGTGGGTTCAAAGCCATGTGTGTGACCCATAAATTGTTGTTCTCAGTCTGTGTGTTCTTTATCTCCGTCACATGTATGTTATAAACTCCCTCGATATACAAGAGTATTGCCGGTGTGAAGTTGTCTCTAGAAAAAATACAATGGTACAAATTTGATTAGTTTATGTCTGCTAAATTTGTTTGAAGTTTGAATTTCGAGTACCACCATGCTATCAGATCCCAAAATTGTTAGAAACTTAATTTAACACACGTTCACTCCAGCGTCTATCGATCCTTTGGGAATTGTAACCAGCCTATTGCCACTTCACAACAGACACTCGGTTCTCAAACGCTCTTGTGTTTTACTACCCTAGCACAGTGTCGGTGATTATATAAGTACTGTGTGTTCGTGACTTCCTGCCACTAACCGTCTAGTGTACGAATTCATGAAGAGCCCGTATCACAAATAAGAGGTTGTTCTACAACGGTAGCACTTTTGGCACCGGAGCCAAATGACACGGCTTTGTGTCTCTTTGAATAAATTTGAACACAATGTAGAACGATGGAATAGTATACCAGTTGATATATACTGATGTCTCCACTGTGTAGTAAATTGAAGTCTACGTCTGTATTCTTTAAAACAATGTGTTTAGTTTGACGAATCATTAACCAACTAGATGTTGCTTTCGACTCCGCCCGCGTGTATGTCGGTTATCGCGGCAAATACTAGTCTATGTGTTATTCTGATGTATGAGCTATTTTGCGGTAAAGTTTCATTCACATCCCTTCAGTAGTTTTTGCGTGAAAGAGTAACAAACATTCATCCATCCATTCATCCATACTTATGTTTGTAATATTAATAGGATTAAAAACACTAAAGTTAAAACAATGAAATGAAAATAAAATGATTTTTTTACTCGTTTCAAAATGAACAAACATACTTTTAATGGAAGATAAGTTCATAACTTTTGATAACTTTACTGACAATTTTACCTTTAACGTTTGGGGCAGACAACCGTTGTAGCGCAACTGCTACGGGTTGTGGACGGTTGTTATGCAATAATGCTACGAGCCCGAGACGACTCCTCAGTATGACATTTACATAGAGCTAATATTTTATCTCACCCGATATTTAATTTAGCTTTTTAGCATCATAATATATTGATGTTGAATGACAGTCCTATTACTATTTTGGCTAACAAATAATTTTGAAACCAAGAATCGTCTAGAAAACTTACATATTTTTAACCGACTTCAAAATAGGAGAAGTTTATTTTTTTTATGTTTGTTCGCGGATAACTTCGTTGCTTATGAACGATTTTGATAATTCTATTTTAATGGAAAGAAGAAATCGCAACGGTGGTACCATGGTAAGGACACTAAGACCTGTGATGGCATTCGAGAGAATTCGATCGATTTGGTCGCTTCTGAAGTCGGTTTTTTAGTTTAGTTAAAATTTTACTTGTTAATTAAAGAAACACACATTATAATAGCTTTATATGACTTTGAAATTCTCAGTTAAACAAACCTCATATCGCAACTTCAATAGACAACAGCGTAAACAAAGCCAGTGCATTGCACAAGTTGCGAACAGTTAATCATAACTTGTAGAAGCACGGGGGGGTGTGAACGACCTGTGGGTACCAACTGTGAACATTCCAAGCGGATTGTTTCAACTCACATTTACTTAACAAACTTCATAGAGTTCTTTTTAATAGGACTTCAAAGCTGCCATTTTTTACACGTATAAACAAAACTTATTACTTTTAGAACGCTTTTAAGAAGTCTCAAAGTCGAAAACTGTTGATATTTTAAACAATAAGCAGTTTTTTTATTTAGGGAGAAAAACTTACTTTCAATAGCAAAGACAAATTTCAATATTTAACTAAAGTATATCAACACTCCGGGCCGTAAATTAAGATATAATGACAGCGTTCATGCTGTCGTGCTTCATTAGTGAGTGCGAGACCGGAGGCCCAACGATGCAAAAACATCACAAGGCCGCCATGGTGTGGGTCACTATGCTGCATTGTTTGCATTCGTAATGAGTATGGTGACCACCACTCTTGGATTCTGCTTTTGCTTTCTATCAGTCAGAGTAGATTCATTTGGGCAGGCCCAAACATAAAAAATATATAAGAACTGGTATTCCTTGAAAAACTTGACAAAATCGATTAACTGATCCTTACCATCCACCAAGCCAGAGGTTAAGGGTTTGAGTCCCACCTTGAATAAATATTGTATGAAACTATGATTCTATTTTTTCTGTCTGGATGTAATGTATCTATAGTATATATGTAGTAACAAATATTTTTGTTTAAGTTTGATAACCACAGTAAAGGCTTAGGCTAATTTCGGGTTTTCACCCCGTCGTAAGTGATGTGATGACGAATCAAGCCTTTGTTCGTATGTCAGCGTACAATAAGGTGACGCGATGAGTTGTCGTCACAATGAAAGCTTCCGGATGAACGGCGTCTATTGATATGGAAACTCCAGATAACATTGTGCAGGTGCAAAATAAATGTGTTGCATATATCTTTTTTAACCTGTGTAAGAATTTATTGTTAAAAAAAAATCTCTGGCCCTTTTTTCCCAAAATTATATTAAAGTCAGCTTTAGGTCTCCCAAGACTCGCCTGAGCTTGTTTTTTTTACGAGGAGTGACTGTCATTAGACTTCCATAACACAAGTACTACCCGTCTTAGGTATCTTATCGGACTTTATAAAGCTCTAACTACCCAAAGCACCACAGACTACCGAATTGTACCTTACCTTCCATCTACATCTCTCTGTAATGTACAGATCTAACAATAAAATTGTATAAATTTACCACCTAGAAATATAAAAGCAATTAAAGCTAATATAATATGAATAATATGAATACAACCCACAAAAATATAATCATCAACAACCCATAACGTCCCACTGCTGGGCTCGGGTCTACTCTCAGGAGAGGGTTAAGGCCATATGTCCCCACGCTGGATGAGTGCGGGTTGGGGACTGGTAAGACAATATTGTGGCTAAGTAATCTTGCCGTTGGTTGTTTTTAAGCCGCCGCCGTGTACGAATGGTGTAGTGATTGAAACGGTTGCCACACCGCTCTTTACTGCGCTTAGTCTCGTGAGTTCAAATCCCACGTGGGACAACACTTTGTGTAATCCACAAACCGATAAGAACAATCTTAATCTGGGTGTTCATTTTGTCTGCTGCTTGTGTGTTTGTAAATGTAACTAAAACTTAAAACTTATTCGAACTTATTTACGAAATATGACAAGAAAAAAACATATTTCACAATATTTATATTACGTCTTATATAATTTATTTTAGACTGGCTCGAGTGGTTATCATAAGCGACTGCAGATCAAGAGGTCTCGGGTTCGATTCCCGGATCGGACTGCTGTTGGGTTTTTCTTACAAGAAATTCTTAATAGCAGCCCGGAGTATGGAAGATGGCGGTGTTTCCTGCCCGTGCCTCGGAGAGCACGTTCAGCCGTTGGTTCCGGTTGTCATGAACATCTATGGCAATCGTTATTGGGAAGTCAGTGTCTTCAAATATACTGACAACTAGTTCAACCTTCGAATTCAGTTCACCCTCAGGATTACGGAGATCCGATGCCAGTCGCACCGTGGTAAAACTGATACTCAGGTAAAACCGGTTGAACTAGTAGATTTAGCCTAGAAGATGATCTTATATTATACTAGCGGTTATTGTTTTACCGCGAGTAACGCCGCGGGACAAAGTTAGTTACTCCCTAGATCATCAGCTACCTTCCAGTGAAAGTCCCGTCAAAATCGGTCCAGCCGTTCCAGAGATTACCCGGAACAGACAGACAGACAGACCGACAGACAGTCAGACAGACAGACAAAAATTGTTTTAAATAATTTTTTGGTATATGTACCGTGTATACATACATATGCATTTAGTAAAAAGCGGTTATTTTAATATTACAAACAGACACTCCAATTTTATTTATTTGTATAGATTTTAAATATAATATGAGATGTAATATATTTTATGAGAAAACGTCGGCAGTTTGGCAAAAGCGATACAAATATATTTCAACAACCAAAAATCCTTAAACCCAACCATATATAAACTAACTTGAAACAATTTTAGCTAGCACCATCAAACGAAATAATGATGAGTTGTCATGAAAGTGCTTTGTCGAAGTTTTGTAGTTAAGACCTCCACAGGCACCCTGAGAATCATAAAATAGATCCCTTCTATACAAAGTTTCTTAACGTTCCAATAAAATAAAATCCAGCAATTCATTCTTGTTCAAATATTGCTATTTTTGTACTAAACTAACTGCACAGTTCGAAGTTAATACCTAGGTAGGAATAAGTTTTCTGAAAATATTTGGTCAATATAATGGTATCGCAAGTCGTAATAATGTCGTCACTTTATTATCCGTCGGTGACATTCACATCCAGCTGAAACTTATTTACAATTGTTAACAAAAGTTTACTGTAAATATCAACATCTGATCGCGCAAGTAAAGTTCATTGCTAAAAATATCAACTGCAAAACCGCGGCCGGCCTGTCATGGTTACATAGTCTGATTGAAGAAGTAAATGTTACGCAGTGATGTGTTTTCTGTACAGCCTATTACTGCAGCCTTTCCCGAGGTCCTACAGTCGTGGGAATTACTCCAAGGCCAGTTACGCACTTGTATTGCAAGCAGTAGAGAAGGATCACAGTTCTGTTCTTTTCTTCACAACAACAAAAAATTATCATAGCTTCAAATTTAATTTTGATTTTGATGAGAGCGAGATTTGATTTTGATGGAAGAACTTGTAATAGGACTGGCTTGAGTTTTGTATTAAGTATTTCATTTGTATTAAATTATTTAAATAGTAAAACTTTGTAAATATCTTGCTCTTAGACGGAGATGTTATGAGCAGAAGTTTTTGATTAGCAATGAATAATGGAGATCTATTACAAAGGCTAGCCTGCAGAATAGCAATCAGCAGAGATATAAATAACTTATGCCTTTGCCTTTTCTATTTTCTGTGAGAAATCAATTTACGCTCAGAACTATTCATCTTCATATCACAGTAATGAGCCGCCGGATATTAACGCCGTGAGCAAGTGTGCCTCGGGCCTCCTCTAACATTTCCCACCCATCGATTCTCTTATGTTCTTCATTAATGAACGTGGTTTGATTATGGAATGTCTTTTTTGTTAAATGAACGATATATATTTATAACATGGGATGCTATATTTTTGTTATTATGTATCTTATTAGTAATTTTTATGGGATATGGGGCAATCGCGCAGAGCAATTACCGCCGCCCATAGACGCCCGCAACACCAGAGGTTCTTTGCCGGCCTTTTAAGAAGTACTCGCTTTTCTTGAAAATTAAAAATTCTGGGACCAACACGACCCTGAAGGGCCGTATTAATCCGGGAATACCGCAGGGGACAGTTCATTCCACAGTTTTGTTGTGCGAGGCAGAAAGTTTCTGAAGAAGCGCACAGTTGTGGACTGCCAACCATTTAAAATATGGAGATGAAACTGTTGTCACGTAGGACGATGGCGAAAAGAGGCGGTATTACACTAGCAGATTTATAATCAAAATGAATACTGAATAGATGACCTTTGTAGTACGTGGTTAGATATAATATATGGTGCGACGATAGTAAACAGGCCTGCCACGAAGACAGCCGTGGATTTAATTCTCTCTTATTGTAAACATTTGTGTGTACATCTATTTGTGTTGGTCTACACACTTCTATGTAAATGTGTATATTTATAAAAAAAAAGGTCATTCTGTCCTCTGTTTGGGGTTAAAAATGTTTTATATAAGTATAAAACAAAATGAAAGATATGTAAATATATATTTAATTCGAAAATTTATCGGATTCCATTTAGATTTTGGAGACCGCGTCAAGCGAACGCAGTGTGTGCCAACTTGTGTTAGAGGACCGGCGGCGACTGGATGCGAAAAGCAAGAAACTGGGGTCTGTGGTGTACTTTAGGAAAGCCCTATGTCCAGCAGTGGACTGTAGCGGGCTGATGACGATGATGATGATTTAGATTTTAAATAACCTACATCATTGTTGCAAATTCATCGTTAAGGTATCTATCGCCATTTAAAGGAAATAAAGAATAGCTATACCTTATAATCTGGTTTGATAGAATTCGCAAGTTTTTAACTTTTTTTCTTAGTAAGAAACGGTGTCAACAAGGAGATGAATCTGAGAAAAACCCAAACAGTTTTTACATTGCCTTTAAAGAAAAACACAAGCTTTATTAACTTTGATATCTCTTGGGCTTAACTCAAAGTCACCAAAAAGGTCGCTAAACACATATCAATTCACAAAAAGTTCTTGAAGTAAAACACACCAGTAATTCTAATCGATCACCAATACGTCTGGTATTTCGTAGAAGGTTACAATTTAACAGAGACATGTCAGTGTACTATAAAATCTCAAAAGACCTTTACCGTGGGAGAGCCACGCACCGGCATGAATGGATCGGCTCGACCGGAGTGATACCACGGCCTCATAACAAACCAATGTGAAATAGCACTTGCGCTGTGTTTCACTGAGTGCGTGAGGATACCAAAGGCCAATACCCCAACCTCTCCCCACATCTCTTTCCCCACCCCGCAAACGTCGGCAACACACTTGTAACGCCTCTCGTGTTGCGGGTGTCCATGGGCAGCGGTAATCACTTACCATCAGGTGATACGTCTGCACGCTTGCCCCTATACCATTAAAAAAAAAGACTCGTATTAATACATGTTGAAGAGGTTTATTTTCTGTGTATTTCCTCCATTATTCTCCTGCTCCGTCTGTTTTACTAAGGTAAGTGTTTACTTTTGAGAAAGGGATGACAACTAGTTGAGACAATATCGGCTAAGGGCGGAAGCCTCTATTACATTTTACGGCATAAGTTAATATTATGTTTATTACATTATAGTACGTATCCAAAAATTTTTGTATTTTTACACAACTAAATTTTGGGCAAGATTAGAAGTATCCTTTGCTCCTTCCTAAGCAAGTTATAATTTCAAACTATATTCAATCAAGCATCTCACCAGGTCGCCATAGTGTGGGTTACCATATTGCATTGCCTTTATTCGCACTGAGCATGGTGGCCTCAGGGTAGAGTCGTTTTGGCAGATAAAATAAAAAAATAAAAAAATATTTGTCAAGTTTTATATAGGTTCGATTAGTCGTTTCTGCTTCATTAAGTAACAGATGGCCAGACATCGGTGCTCTGAGACTCGAGTTCAAAATTTTAAGGTATAACTTATGAAACTTAATGCTGAATAATTTCGTTTCCTCTATGTTCAATTTATCCTGCGAAATGCATGATATTAAACATTTTAGAGTGCTTATCATGATCACTACAGACAGAAATCCCTTGAAGGACCAACTCTCACTCAGGAAATGCTAGACAAAGTTAAATTGAGTCCGACTCGACGTTATGAGTTTATGTTTATTTTCAGAACGTACAACTCATTTTAATATTTGTTATAAACATTCTCAATTTATCCATGTTATACATTTTAAATGCATTATTCTCTTTCTGTATAATCACATTCGCAAACAAACTCAATATGGACTTGAGTATTTACCTAATTTACTTTTAAAGTTTATTTATCATACGCAAAATGGAATAACTTTTATATAATTTATACTTTCGATTATCGACACTTGATCTAACTTGTTTAGAAACATTCTAGACTTGTACTTATTTCACTATTTTAACTCACTTAAATCGTGACCGGTTTCGCCCTATGGCAGCATCAAAGATTACTGGTTATTTGAAAATTTCTAATAATGGTGTCAGTATCAGCTCTCGTGTTCATTGACTGGGTCGGACTAAAAAAGTGTTATTGAGATTTTCTGATGATATAAATGCTTAATAACAACACGGAGTGTTGAAGGTAGGGTGGCGTGCTTCGGAGAGCACATAAAGCCATCGCCATCCTTACTAATACTGATCTCTTTCCGGTCGTGTCAGATAGCCGTCGTGGCCGAGTTGAAGACCATCATCATTACATGAAAATGTTTGTAACAAAAAACAATCAAAAAACATACGATTCTTCAGAATCAAAAATAAGTGATAGGGTTTCATTTAAATTGTAAAACTCGTTATCAATTATGTAAAATTCATCTCTATAAATATATATAGCACCTCACCTGTACAGGAGTGTCACGTGTCATGGATTACTTTATCGTCTTAAATATACCTTTGGAGCCCCCCGCAGACTACAAACTTTTTAATCGGTCGATTCTTTGGTTAGTTTTAAATCAGTGTGAAGATGTGTAGGAGTGGGCACATTATAACGATTTGGTATAGGCCGATAAATAAGACAAAAGTCAACCCGATCAAACTATCGGCTGATTAAAAAGTTGTTAGTGTTAGTTTGTTGGAGCTCTGAGGCAACGAATGCCGGAAAAAATTATGATACCTCCTACAACTCTCGGTACTAAAAAACTCAATGTAATTCACTTAAACACAATAAGATTATTATAATTTAGGGTACAAAGCAACTTTATTCTTGTTATTGTTTATGTAGGAGGTCCACGCCGCTACTTCCTTGTGTCTATGTTTTCATTCCATACATGTGTGTCTTCCATGTGTTTGTTACATTTAATAAGAATCCAATAATGGACTTAATATGTTTCAAACAAACGTACACCGATGTTCATGACACAGATATAATGGAATACTCTGTTTAATCAAACGGATATTACTTACCCTTACTAATGACGCATCCGGTGACGGACTTTTATTATTATATAAATATAAAAATAGTTTTTCTTTCTAAGAAAAATAGTTTTAAAAAGTAAACAAACACGCTTTTTTAAATGTACCAAATTAAAAAGTTGAATGTGGTTTAGTGTAAAAAGCGTCAGAAAGTACTTTCTCAAGCTCAAAAAGCAGAAACAAGAAGCCTTTTTACTTGATGGAAATTGACCAGGAAAACAGTGCCAAGTATTTTTTTCTTTGCTTTTGTGAGTGAGAATGTGTTTCGAGTGAGTGAGGTTTTCGGATATAACCCTCCTAACTCTAGGAAAGGAGGCATACAAATAGTTTATTTTTTTGGTGGCTTCAGGACTGCCGACAATGCGGATTGCTCGCCGCTGCAACCGGTCGAGTGCATCGGACAGATACTATGCGGCTCCATCGCAAAGGTGAGAGCAGTACTCCATGCTCCGTTGCTTGAATTCTTACCATAAAAACATGTGGTCCACATTGCAGCAAAGCAAAATACCAAAATCTGAAACACAGAAGGCCTTTATTACAGCCCGGTAGAAATAAATGCGTTCCGATACAGTATCTACTGACAACAGATATGGGAAAACAAAGTCAGCGAATTTTTTCCACAATACGTTCCGTATTGCCTATTCACTCAAGGAGGAAAAAAAGGTAGCACTCCACAACCCTTGACGGTCAATATAGTGTGTTATTTTTATGTCTGGGTTCCGTATGTTAGAATCGTCATTTTTTTTGCTATGACACCATGTTTTCACTTTAAGTCTCCACTATCTATGTCTCTCGTGCAACTTTTTTTTTATTTCGACCACTTGTAAGGTGTAGTGGATTAAACAGTCGCACGCCAGTTTTCTACTGTGCTGAGTGCTGTAAATTCAAATTCTACAATAGACACAAATTGTTGGTCTGAGTCTAGGTGTTCTTTGAATTTGTTTTATGTATGTTTGTAAAGCGCCTGAGATATATTCCTATTGCACAAAAAATCTTTTAAAAAGAAGAAAATAATAAATAGAAAGAATTTTCAAAACGGAAATATCAGGGAATTATAAAGAAAATTGAACTTTAACATACCTTTTAAAATAATTTCGTTTTCACATTTTCTACGGAGCCCTAAATAAAGGAACTTGATAGGGTTGCCTCAGATTTGCTCCTAAGGACCAGAGGCTATATTATCATGTAAATAGGCGAATTAACAAGGAGCTCCTCATAATGCGCTTTGCGGCCTTTGTCACTATAGGGGTTAAGAGTGCCACAACCCCCAAATTGAGCACATAATATTTTATGGCTCTTGATTTTATATATTTTGACTCGTTAGAAATACTGATAAAGTTAAACATAAAAGCAGGTGAATAGATAATAAAATATTTAATAAAAGTTTAAATATATGAGTGATAAAAAAGTTTACAGAACATTTGGCTATCAGACACACAGCCTCAACGCTAAAACCTGGTAGGGTAACGGGCAGATAGGGTTTCTACGAAGCCGAAACGTGAATACTTACGGTATAGTTGGTCCACAAGTTCTAAGTTGCTCAGCATGCCATGGAAAGGGCTTTGACGTTTTTCTGTCGATACAAAAGCTTACTAGATTAGCAAATGAAGTGACAGTGAGCTGACCGTCCTCAACCCGCACTTGACCAGCGTGGGGACGTATGGCCTTAACCCTCTCCTGAGAGGAGACCTGAATCCAGCAGTGGCACGTTATGGGTTGTTGATGATTCTTTTGTTAATGGTGTTTTGGTTCGCAAGGCTCACTTGTCACCTTATCTTCAATGCCCACGCTCTTCCATCTCATTACTTTGGCAGCTGTTAATTCATTTCAGATTGCATTGACAAATTCCAGACTCATCATTAATTATGTAGTTCAACTCCAGTAATTATGTCACCACTCTACAGCTACAGGCTTGTATAATCTGTGTACGTTTAATGTGAGCTGCAATATGTTCCAAATATCTTCAGACGTAGTTTCCCATTCTCTCTAATTTAATATTTCACTGCTAAAACGATTCAATTTGTAACAAATGTATTAGGGCTACCACTGAGTTTGAGTCTCATTTTTGTTATGCCTGTGTAAGTACGTACAAATTAATTCAAATATAATTTTGAAATCATAAGTAATACAGAATAATTATAACTATAATAAGAGTATAAATTGTAGCTCTTTCAAGATATGTTTAACACAACAACTAACAATGGAACAAAAAAATCATATACTTGATTCAAAGGAATCTAGTTTTTTAGTTGTAGAGGGTAGAGCATCTAAATTGAGTTTGACATCATCAACGCTACTCTTTAAATAAGATTTAGTTATTTATATTAGTTAAAACTCAACAAACAGAGGGGATAGCCAGGCTTCGGCATAAATGGGCCGGCTCAACCGGAGTGATACCTCAGCAGGATACCGGAGGTCTATACCCTAACCCGCCGTGTGGGGCCGGCATAGAATAGCCCTACCCCATCTCATCCCGTGGGTGTCGTAAGAGGCGACTAAGGGAAACACGCAGCCGACTTACAGGCTGGCGAGGGGATCCCTAACAGCCCTTTTCAGGGCTCGCCGTCGCTCCCAGTACCCCTCTGTTTTGCAGAGGGGACATGGGAAGAGACGGTGTCAGGGATCGAGGGACGGGTCGGCCCACTGCTCGCGCAGGGGCTGGCAGGCACTAGTGCCACCGTCGGTGAGACAGGGTTAGCCACCCTGTCGCGTTCCGTAACCAACAGGGGCTCAGCAGCGACCTGACTGGTGGCTCCAGGAGGGTACGTTGAGAACCTGTTGGCCGGAGGGCTTGCCTTAATTGGCCGGCCAATTAAGGCAAGACTCCAACGACGGCACCTGGACCCTCCACTTCTGCCCCCTCCAATGAGGGTTGGCAGGTAGTTGGCGGGTCCAAAAAGTCCCGAAAGCGGGCCAAGAAGACTGCCCAGAAGGCGGCCTCTGGCCCGCAGTCGCCGCCGGTGGCAAAGGCCGCCGCGAAGAAGCCGCGGAAACTGCAGCCGCCGAAAACCGCGGCGGTCGTGGTGACCGTGTCTCCGGAGGCGACTGAAGGCGGGCTATCCTACGCGGCCCTTTTCAAAAGGGCCCGGGCTAGTCTCGCCTCTTTCGGGACAACAGGGGCTCGCCTCTGGCGGCCTCAGAGGGTATTGGCGGTCAGAGCCATACGCGGATACCGCACGGTGTCGACCGAGGCGGCGTGCGCGTTGGCCGGAACGCCCCCATGGGATTTGGAGGCGGAAGTGCTCGCCGAAGTTTATCGACGGGTGGCTTCTTTCCGGGCGGAGTGTGGCATTCGCCCCCCGCCCGAGGAGGTGCGCGAGTGGCGTGAAGCCGCCCGTCGAGCCACGATGGCTCGCTGGTCGTTCCAGCTGGAGACTCCACGCGCTGGCTTCGCCGCCGTGGAGGCTCTCCAGCCGGTCATCCACGAGTGGGCAGGGCGGCAGCACGGGACTCTTTCCTTCCGACTGACGCAGGTGCTTTCCGGGCACGGATGCTTCGGGAAGTACCTGCACTCGGTCGCACGGAGGGAACTGAGTCCCGCCTGCCACCACTGCGACTGCAGTGAGGACTCGGCCCAGCATACGCTGGCGATCTGCCCCGCTTGGGCGTCGCAGCGCCGGGCCCTCACTGCAGTCATCGGAGGAGATCTGTCGCTACCGGCCGTCATTCGCGCCATGGCCGGTAGCGACAGCAGTTTTACCGCGGTCGCAACCTTCTGTGAAGATGTAATCTCGCAGAAGGAGGCGGCGGAGAAGGCCCGGGAGGATGATATCCACTCGGACCCGATCCGCCGCCGGCGAACCGGGCGGCGGAGGCGCGCCTATCAGCGCCTCATGCCGCCCTGAGTGTGGCCGCGGATGGTCGGGATGGGTTTTCCCTTCCATCCGCTCTAGTGGTCACCCGCGAGGGGGCGACGTTACGCGTGTGCCGTACGTCGCCTATTTAGAGAGTTCATCAGCAGACGGTGCCCGCTTCAGTGCGGGCAGGCGCTGGGAGGGGTCCGGATGTGTTAATAACAGCAGTTCCCGGATCCCTCCCGTCTCAGGCGCAGAGTGGCACACCGTGTGGTTTTAGTCGGTTCGATTCCGACACACCGCCCCGCCGCAAACCCCGGCGGGGTGACGGCCCGAGGGGGTTTCCACACGTTAAAAAAAAAAAAAAAAAAAAAAGGTCTATACCCTAACCCCTCTCCCATCCTCCTCCCCACCCCCTTCCCCATACCCCAAAGGCCGGCAACGTACTAGTGACTTCTCTGGTGTTGCGGGCGTCCATGGGCGGTGGTAATCGCTTACCATCAGGAGATGCGTCTGCACGTTTGCCCCATAAAAAAACGACCATACTTTCATGAAAAAAAAATGACCAAGATTAAAATCATTGATTATGCTGCCAGATATTTTTTTGTAAAACACACAATGTGTTGCATGACAGCTTTCTGCTCCAATTTTACAATTCCGATAATGTTGCCACGCACTAAGCGTATACAACATTTTTGACAACCCTATTGTCTTGTGACCGTTATCTATGCGACAGCGGAATCCCAAATTATCATTACATCTGTAGAATCGGAACTCATACACGGATACACTAAACAAAATATCTTACTGTCAAAAATTTAAAGTTCAATATTGTTTGTACCTTTGCAGGTTCTATTTGTTGAATTTGTATTACAACATAAGGGGAGGCACTCAGTCGGAGAGATTATCTTATATTCGTGACTAGGGTTTACTGTTATAGCCTGATTGTACTCGAAATATTGTCATTATTTGGTCATCTTTTCTTAACATTTAGTGGTTATGCCTAACAGGCGCGGTTTAAGAGGGTAGTAGAGGTCGTTTTAGGCACCGTCCACCTCTCAAATATAGATTCAAGGAAGTCAAAATATCTGACAGTTAGTGAAAAACTATCAATTCACATCTAAACTACCATACTAATATTATAATCGCTGAGGCGCTTATAGCCCAGTTGCACCCGGTGATTAGAAACAATCACCGAAGGTAAGCAACGGCGCGGTCATTACCGGATGGGTGACCGCTAGTGGCATGGTACCATGAGCGTCTCCGTGATTTGGAGGTCACATTCAGCAGTCGGTCCCGGCTGTTATCATAGGATAACAGTCGTGAAGCATAGTTGGAGGCCTTTGGGCGACTTAAAAACATCCAACATCAAAATTACGTAGCCACAACGTTTTGTTGCCAGACCCCAACCCGCACTCGGCTAGCATGGGGACGTAGGGCCTTAACCCTCTACTGAGAGAAGATCAGAGCCCAGCAGTGGGACGTTATGGGTTGTTGATGATTATAAATTCAAAATTAACTCTGTCTGTTTGTACGGCTTTCACAGCTAAATGCTGGACCGATTCCAATTAAATTTGATTAATAGATGGAGAAAATCTGATTTTTGAGAAAAGACATAAGCTACTCTTTATTGCAATAACCGACATACACGCAGACGGAGCCGAGGGCAAAAGCAAGGTACTTATAAATGAGATCATAATATCAATATATTCTTCTCCGGCTTTTCTATATTTTTGGCTGCAACAAGGCACTTGTAAATACATTTTCAACCTAAGAAAAAAGTAAAAACTAAAAAAGTTTAAAAAACCGTAGTCACGCGTTGTTAGTGTTATAGTACGTGTCTATGTAACGTTTTGTAGGGTTTATTTTTAACTTTTTTATTTAAAATGTTTTGGTACCTTTATAACAGCAATTCTTCTTTGCAAAGTATATTTTAAGCACCATATCGAATATATAAAAAATCGAATATATAAGAAATATCGAATAGATAAGGACAAAGTCACAGGCAAATACTAATACTAAGTATATTTTTGAAATGTACAAGTAACATCCTTTCTAAAGATATCAAACACGGCATATTTATCACAAATTATTTTTTTAACAAAGTACTTTTTGACCTCTAGAGGACGCCACATTAGATTCAGTGACACGTCATAAATAACCTATAACCAATGGACGATAAAGACGCTTCTAATGTAACCCCATTTGTCCAGTTCTAATGAGTAGTTAAGGAGCTATGAGGAAACAAATGAACATATATATACATACATAGCCTGTCAAAACCAAAACCCTCTTTTGACTTTGCCGTAGTCGGGTAAAAACAGTGTATGTTCCTTAAATGAGTGATAGGCAGCGCTAAGCTCAACACTAAACCGAAGAGTTTAAAAGGAGTCAAAATGAAATGGCACCTAACAGATATCCTACAACGATTTTCAATAAATTTAGTACGCAGGGGGAATCAGTGGCGATAAATCAATCATTTTTAGAATATAAATCAATAGAAAATTTCGATAATTCAGGTATTTT
Organism: Spilosoma lubricipeda; assembly: GCA_905220595.1. Classification (NCBI taxonomy): domain Eukaryota; kingdom Metazoa; phylum Arthropoda; class Insecta; order Lepidoptera; family Erebidae; genus Spilosoma; species Spilosoma lubricipeda. The sequence goes on from HG992278.1 coordinate 827,170, forward strand.
TATTACATAAAAGAAATGATTGGATTTTCTAGAATCACTTAGTGAATCAATTTAGAAAAAGGTTGTAAACCTACACCGTAAATATGTAAGGGCGTAATTTACAAAACCTGCATCGGAAAGCACTTCTGTGTTTTTGGGACGGAAATAATATGCTTAAAATACGCGAGAATGTATTTCGACTAAGGAAAAGGGTAGACCACGTTTTTCCCTCGGTTGAATTCGAAATTGAACCTTAGTGTATAACCTTTATACAATCGAGTTTTGAAGATCTCTCTTTCAGGTCAATCACTATATTATTTCATTTTTTGCTGAAACAGGCAAACAAATGATTGAGGTTTTCGACATGCTATGCTGTGTTGTGTTGTTTTACAGCCGGTAAGAATATTGACTTGAATATAATTGACTGCACCGCTTTTTATTGCGTTGAGTCTGTTCTTTGTGTCCGTTTCATATATGTTAGTAAAGTCCCCCGAGATACAGGAGTTGTTCCTAATGCTGGAATTATCTTTTAAAAAGAAAACCGTATTTCATATTTTATTAACCGACTTCAAAAAAAGGAGGAGGTTTCTCAATTCGACTGTATTACATTTTTTTTTAAATGTGTTCGCGGATAACTTCATCGTTTATGAACCGATTTTGATGATTCTTTTTTTAATGGAAAGGAGATATCCCAACGGTGGTACCATAATAAGGACACTAAGATCTGATGATGGCATCCAAGAGAAATCGAGTCAAACCTTGAAGTCGGTTTTATTTTTGTTAAAATGTTACTTATCAGTATAATATGAATGCAGGAATAAAACAACCAACTGAATGAAAATATTCATTTTTAAGTTTATTTGATATCTACTTAGGTATTTCATTGATCATTTCATAGCTAAGCTTGCATACGGCCTGGCTTCGAACGGAAGTCTGTGAAATTAGTAGTTTAAATTATTTAAGCGAACAGACAGCAAAAGCGACTTTATTTTTAACCCCCGACTCAAAAAGAGGAGTGTTTTAAGTTTAACGCCGATGTTTGTCTGTCTGTCTCTGTATGTGTGTGTGTCTATGGCATCGTAGCTCTCAAACCGATGGACCGATTTCGATGCGTTTTTTTTTCATATGAAAGCCAGTTTGTCTTGCGGTGATTCTTAGCCATTTTTGGTTAATATCGGTCTAGCAGTGTAAGAGTATCAGTTCTTTTGCAGAATTATGTAAGGCATTTTTGTAATATTGTTAATTTTAGCTTGTATACTATGTAAAGAATACATATAACTGTAGTGTCATCATAACTACGTGTATGTATCTATATAAAAACAAGGCAAGCTACCTGAACAATAATGATAAAACCTACATTAAAATAAATTGTATAGTTGCCACTTTCTCAATCTTGCTTGGCTGTACTACTATCCCTAATATTTATTTCACCTAACATGTAAAAGATGCTTTAAACTGATAGTCTGGAAGTTCCAAAGAAGTGCTCGAAGCTCGTAGTTCAATATCATTTATCGAGTAAAACGCTACAGTTTTGTAAAGCTAAACTACTAAAGTATACGTGTTTTGGACAAGTTGTGTCGGCGTGCGGCGGGTGGCGAGCGCCTTGGGGCTTACTGAACATAAAACTACTCGTTTCGTACCGGCCACTGTCGTTGGCATCCCACAATATTAGATTCAGAGAGCAAAAGAATATCATGAAGGATACTTCAGTTGCCCGTGTTTACTTGTGAAAACACGTGATAAAAGCAGGATTTCAAAATGATAATTACTTTTGTAAGTAAATCTCTTACAGATATTTTGACACGTCGGACTTTACAGCTAGATTGTGCCGGCATTTCTTAAAACTTGTTCTGGAAAGAAATGCCGAAACAAACCACAGAGGTGTCTTCTTTTTAATCAGAAAACAATGATTAAACAAAAACTATGAGATTACAATATAAGACCTGGGTTGGCCTTTTGAAGGAAGGATCATAGTTTTAAGTAGGCCTGTCTATACAAACGGCATACGGTATATGTTTCCTAACTGGTAGTTAGCGCGACACTACCGCTAGCAGGACATTTGGTTGGGCCGTGGATACATTCAAAATCACTACAAAAATACTAAACATGAACTACTATAACGACTCTCAACTATACTCACCTTTTCATAAACATTTTTTACACTGCAACTTAAATCTATATATATAAAAATGAATCCCTATTTGCCTTGGTCACGCGCGTGAACGGCTGAACCGATTTTGCCAATCCTTTTATTGTTGGATAGCCCATTTAGAAACGATTTTTTAGGCTATGTAACATCACTCTACGAGGTATCGACCGAAAATGTTAGAGAGAAATGTAAAAAAAAATTTCTTATGGAGAGACGCAAACGAAGTTGAGCGGGTCAGGTAGTGTAAAATACAAATAATACTAAAATATATAAAATTTTACGTCGCACACAGACACGATGTTAATCCTGAACTTTTGATACGTCAAATGTGTTGAATTGAAATATCTATCTCTAATATACGAGTCTCGTAACTTTTAAGGTTATTTACATATTTTAGCCAATATTTTTAACCATAAGAAGGTTACTACTTCTTTAAGAATAGATATCATATAGTAGTATTGAGGCTTAACACTTAGTAGAAAGACCTCACTGAATAAACTCCTCAAGCATTTTACACTAATCTGTAATTCATGTTATTCCGTATTTTATAAATACTTTTTACTGTGGATATAAAATGTTTTACTATTTTAAGTTTACAAATTTTTGTGTATGCTAGATATGACCTGAACTTTGAAATACACTAATTGTGATTAAACTTAACATTTACTTGTCCACAAACACATCTGTTTGTAGATATCTAATAAAAATGTTATGCTTCAATAGAATCTTACAAACGGGTGTGGTTACTAACGATAAAAATACATAAGATATGTGAACGAGTTTTATATTCCCTTTTTTCGAGAACCCCAAGGGATGGTTTTTCGTCGAATGCTCGATTGAAGTTTATTTTCTCTCTTATGGTAAAGAAACAAGTCGGTGAACGAAATATTTTCAGCTCATTTTCCGTAGATTCAAATAAAAAAGAACATCTATAAAGTCACGAATTCATTGCGTATATATATTAGGTACGTAAAGCTTTTACTGCACACCTAATTTTGACGGTTCCGAAGATTTACGATAGAGTTTAAGAACATAAACAGACAAAAAGTGCCTTTCACAAAGCACTAGCACGAATCGTAAAAGTTGGAATAAGGAAATATGGGGTATTAAGTTGCGACACTAACATTTGTATTGATTGTAGAGAAAGAATGGTTTGTTTTATATTGCGAATGGTTAACAAGCTCGACTCGAATTATCGTAATCGCGATCTGGGTTATATAAATGGTGCCTAAAGCAATTGCACGTGATTCTTTTTCCGAATAAGTCCTTCATTTGTTTTGAATAAATTTGTTTATGTTTCTTTTTATTCAATAGGAGGTAAACTAGCAGACATATTTCCTGATGGTAAGCGTTTTAGTTGGCGCTCCTTGCGGGAGACCTACGTTCAGGAACAGCAGTGGACGGCGATTGGTTGAAGAAGAAGCATTTTAGACGAAATAAGCCACCTTATGATAAGTGACTATCACCATACATAAACAGCTACAACTTGTCAGTCAAAAATATGAAGTAGACCTTTAAGTGACCCCGTCTGTTTAGAATTCAGGCGCTTAGGGTTCCATAATTGATATCATCAGTTCAATCATCAGTTCCTGTGAAATGCAACGATAGAAATGGTTACATCGGTTTCCTATGAGACTGCGGGTGTATGATTAAAGTAACAATTTAAGAGAGAAGGTTAAAGATATTTCCATATGAATTATAGAATATTCGGAGAATAAATAAATCATATGTAAGTTGATATAGCTTTTTCTGTAGTAATTGTTCTGAAGTAAAGAGATTAGAATTGACGTATATTTCGTTATTTCGTTAGCTCTTATCTAAGTTCTAAAAAAATCACTGTTCTAACATAACGCGGTAGTCAAACCATATTTAACAGCGAAATATATGTTGATATTGGTGAGCTAATGTAAAGAGCTGAACTTTACATAATTGATCATGAGTTTTACAATTTAAATGAAATCTTATCGGTCAGTCTTCATTATGTTTAAGCTTGTGTAATTTATTCAGTAAATTGGGATCGCTACTTTTTGGCTAAAATCAAGATGCAAGGCAATTTAGAGAGACACTTTAAATTGGGGAACTGAGGAGCCAAGTACATACTTGTACACACATGGTGATTCCACTAAAAACCGCACCGGCGGCCTGTCTCAGGTGCCGGTGATTAGAAATACCGGCAAACGTCAATTCTAATCTCTTTGTTATACTTACCTCAATGTTGAGCCGCAAAGACTGCCTCCGTCGATGTGCTGTAACCTTGGTGTGCGCGTTCCTCATCTTTAGCCGCTAATTAGATGCCAAACGTAATTTAGCATGTCGGGATATGCGAGTTATTAGGACAAAAGGTATTAATAAATATTCATGTTCACTTTCTCTGTACCGTAACATATGAATACTCTCTTACCAGATATCTGCCTTGACTAGCCGAGTTTTACTTTAAACGTTCTCGATATTGAACTTTTTGTTCCTTAGGTCACGCCTTGGGCCAGAACGCCTAAAAGCACTACTGGCTATCTCTGCTCACATCCAGTCTACGTGGCAGCGTTTGTATAGTTTATACAGTCCAAAACAAACTCCAAAAGTCAGGATGACCAGCATCGCACCCAGTATTATATTGGTTACCAATTGATTTTGATGTAGCTGGGTAACGTCAGCCGTATTTACGCCACCTACTGCATTTTGCGCAACTAGTACTTCCTTACTTTGAGGGCTTCCCATTTTCAAAATTATGCACCAAACTTGTTAATTTGTCCGTACAATAACGCAGTATACTAATTTTTGGCATCATGTCGTCACTAAGCGCGATAAGAGCTACAGTGCCATAAATATTGGAGTGATATCAGTGATTTTCTATGTATAATATGTATGTATTTACAAAAAAAAAAGTATATAAGTATTCATATCAGTTGTCTAGTACCCATAATACAAGCTCCGCTTAGTTTGGGACTAGATGGTGTTGTGTGTTAGATGTCCAAAATATTTATTATTATTATTATTTATTATTATTTACCTAGCGACCGACTAAGTGTTATAGTGATTTTAAGAATGTTTTAAAAAGTCTCTGATATTAGATAAAATTATGTATAAAGTTAAGCATAACATAAATATTTATGTAAATAAAAAAACAATAACAACATTTACAATTTATTTACGTCAAAAAACTCCACATCTTCGCCTACTGGTAGCGTTCCCAACTGACTGGCAGCATTACTACGTTGAATGGCATCAAATGAAATGTAATAAAAATATAAGTAAATCTCTACAGATATTTTTTTCACGTCGGACTTTACTGCTAGAAGAGGCCGGCAATGCTGATTCTCTTTTGTAAGTCTCTTTAACACGTCAGAAGGTTTATTTCGTCTCCGTTTATGCACACATATGTGTACAACTACACATACAGTATAAAAAAAAATTTGCTTGAAGAAAAGCTTGTTTTAGGTTCCTTGGTAGTGCTAGATTTATCAGATTTAAAATTAGTTTTTTTGTTTTATAAACTACAAGGAAGAGCACACATTCTTGTAATATTCTGTATGGGTAAATAATAATGTTACATAAAAGTTAAATGTTAGTGTTATGCTATACAATATATTTATTAACCTTTTGTTGCTCGTAACATGCAAAAATGTATTAAATTGTACAAACTCTCAGTACAATTCAACGCTAAATAAGACTTATATGTAGTACTAGCAGACCCACGTAACCTCGATTACGTCTCCTATTGCTAGTCTTGCCTGCTAGTCTTCCTCGATAAATGGGCTATCTAAAACTGAAAGAGTTTTTCAAATTGAAATAGTAGTTACTGAGATTAGCGCATTTAAAGGAAACAAACTCTTCGGCTTTATATATTAATAAGTTTAAGACCGAATAAAGCCTGATGTCTTCTTCGAAACAAGATTTTATTTCGTGTATAAAGTGTAGGTAAAGTAACGATGAGTATAAAGAGCTATGGCTCAAGCACTCAAGGATCGTATTTTCAAAACTTAAATCTGTTTTAGGTCTGGAGTAAAAATAGCTTCTACAACTGTTTTAAATTGTCCAATAGATCTTTAGTGAATCGTTTTCAAAGATCGTATAGCTTACGCAAGAATCGAAGTCTTTTTAAAGTTTTTGGACACTTATTGACGTAGTAAGTGCGTCTTCTATTGCCCGTAGCGTAACAGTTATCCCCCGTATTTGAAACATTCTCCAATGGTGCTCCGCTCATATTGGTCTTAGCATGATGATATATATTTTATAACCTTCCTTGATAAATTGACTCCAACACTGAACGAATTTTTTAAATCGGACCAGCGGTTCCTGAGATTAGCGCGTTCAAACAAACAAACAAACAAACTGTTCAGCTTTATAATATTAGTTTAGAGTATAGATATTAAAAAAGAACATGAATATTTATTAATATCTTTTGTCCTTAAAACTCGCATATCCCGACATGCCATATTACGTTTGACATCTATGATAAAGGATATGAAAAATAATTTACTGACGAAGCAGTCTGCCACGGCGCTGCAGTTGGAGCTATTGCAGTCACGACAAGGGTCCCAAAACATTGAGGAATTAGATAAGAAACTTGAGGACTTATTTGTTGAATTGACAATATCTCAAGCGGACGGTAAAGAAGATGCGTATAAAATGTTCAGACCTCTAAATGAAAAACTAGCCCCTATTCCGAGCTGAAAGATGTTATACGAGCGGCTAAAGATGAGGAACGCGCATCGACGGAGACAGTCTTTGCGGCTCAGCATCGAGGTAAGCATAACCAATTTTATGGGGGCAAAACCGAGGACGTATTTATATTCCGAAACGTAACTATAAGTCGACGCCGCCACCACCTTCGTTTAGGACATATTATCGAGGTCGCGCAAGAGGTTTTATTAACAATCCGCGAGGACAAGGACGTAATTACGGTCAGGCGACGAACCCGAGAAGCTATAATCACTATAACAGGCATAATATTTATTTGTTAGATCAGTCGAGAAATGATGTTCAAGGCACGTCGACAAACAACAAAAATTTAGATTTGGAGTTTTTTCGATCCTACCTTTATTTTATCATGTAACTATAATAGCTTCATAGAAATGACAATATTTGATTCTAAATATAGAACGTTAGTTGACACGGGAGCCTCTTTGTCAGTGGTGAAATATGACGCGATTAGAGACTGGAACATTCCTATGTAACCAGAACGCATAACCATTAATGGTATTGGTGACAAATTCACCACCCACGGTTATGTTTACATACCATTTTCCATAAGTTTTATATTCTAAAAAATCTACCTTGTATACAAGACAGTATTGTTGGACAAGAACTTTTAAAGAAGTATAATTGTGTTTTAAATTATGAACATAACACGTTGACCGTAAATGAATGCGATAGTTCAGTTACAACCACTTTAGAATTAGGGAAATTAGGTTAAAACTTATTTATTACAGTACCACCAAGGTATGTTTTTTTTTCCAAGTTAACTGTTTTGAGAGAGAGACTTGCGTTGTATTTCCGAGAGAATTATGCTGCGGTGTATTTATTGCTGGAAGTATCTGTCAGCCAAAGAGGGAAAGATCTTAATACAAATTTTAAATACGCGTGAAACAGAACTTAGTTATTTTAAACCTAATATTGACCATTTATCTTATCATAATATTTGTTAATTCTAAAAGCAAAATTTAAGTGGCGAAAGTAGAAAATGTTATCCTTCCGAGCTGGAAATTGTTATCGTTTATAAAATTACAGCACCTGAACAAAGAAGAATCCATGAGTATACAAAACATTTGTGCAAAATTTGCCAACGAGTTTTACTTACCGGGAGATAAATTAGGCACTTGTAACCTTTACGAACAAGAAATTCAATTGAAACCCAAGTCGGATCCAGTTTACACTAAAAATATCGATTGCCATTTTCACAGCGTAATGAGATTGAAAATCAGATTCAAAAAATGCTTTCCAAGGAACCAGCAAGTAGTGAGTGGTCAAGTCCAGTGCTACTTGTACCTAAAAAGCTAGAGGATAACAATAAAAGTTGGCGTTTAGTTGTTGATTTTTGAAAATTACATGACCGCATAATGGGTGTTAAATTCCCCTCCCAAACATAACCGATATATTAGATTCACTCTCTTTTCACATTTAGATTTAACTCAAGCGTACTTTCAGGCAAAATTAAATCCAGACAGTAGAAAGTACACGGCGTTCACAACGCATTCCGGCCTGTATCAAATGACCCGAATGCCGATGGGGTTAAAGACAAGTCCCAGTTCTTTCTCACGTTTAATGACAGTCGCGATGTCAGGACTACATTATGACAAATATTTTATTTACTTGAAGAAATTTAGATATACATAAGAAATTTTTTTAAGATATTTTGGCTAGGCTAAGGAAAATAAATTTATAGTTAAATCCGGACTAGGGCGATTTTTTTAGAAAAGAAACATTATATTTAAGCCACGTTGTATCAGCTGCTGGTATAAGACCTGATCCGGAAAAGATTAAAGTTTTAAATAACTATCCAGTTCCTAAAAATGCTGAGGAACTGAAACGTTTCGTAGTATTTTCTAATTACTACAGGAAGTTTATCCCAAATTTTGCCGAAATTTGCATACTATTAAACAGGTATCCTACAATTGAAAAAGAATTGTTGGCGATAGTTTGGTTCGTAAAATATTTTAAGCCTTATCTCTATGGGAAACGATTTATAATAGAAACGGACCATAGGACATTAGTATATTTGTGTAATGTGACAGATCCTTACAGTAGATTATTAAAATTTTAGTTATTACTTGAAGAGTACGATTATAAAGTGGTTTATGTGAAAGGGTGTGATAATGTAGCTGCAGATGCATTATCACGTATAGAAGTGACTAGAGAAAAGTTACTGACGATGAATGAACACATTATATCAGTACTTACTAGAACAAAGAGACGGGAGCTTGAGAAAAATTCTGGTAATCATACTTCGGTGGCTAATGTTCCTAAGAACGATTGGACTGATCACCCAAGAGTTGTAGAAATGTTAAAACTACCGAAGGATTACACGGAATTGGTTTTCAAGAATGAGAGTTAAAAAATAGGTTTCTGTTAAAATCGGTGACTTTGCGTATTTATCGTCAAATCGTAATGTATATTAAAACTATTTACTCAATCACAGCGTACACGAGCGGTCTCTGTGAGAGAAATGAAATTATTTTGTACTGATTTAAAAATAAATACTTTATATATAATTATAGATGAAAATAACGTAACAATAATTAAAGAGCTAGCTCCGGACCCCGCTTATGCGTAGTAGGCGTTAAAAAGTTTGTTGACGACGATACAGAGAGAATAATTTTAAACGACTATCATTTTCTTCCCAACAGTACACATGCAAAAATATTTTTGGAGTGGACTAGAGCGTGATGTTACTAATTTTATATTGAAATGTAACGTTATAAATATTTTAGCATAGTAAAAGAGCCAATGCTTAAAACGGATTGTGGAAATTCAGTTTTCGATAAAGTATATATAGTTTTAGTAGGTCCTTTACCATGAGATAATAACTATAATTACATTTTAGCACTTCGGTATGACCTCACCAAATATGTCGAGGCGTATGCGATATCGAGTAAGGATGCGCGTACGATGGCCACAACTCTGCTAAATAATTTTATCCTTAGTTATGGCATTCCCCGTGAAATAGTAAGCGACAGAGGAACCGAGTTTGTCAACCATAATGAAAGAGGTATGTACCATTTTACATATAAGTCATATACAGTCTACAGCTTTCCAACATTGAAATTTGGGTTCGTTAGAAAATAGCCATTGAATAGTCAAACACAGGAATGGAGTTCATGGGTACCCTACTGGTCCTTCTTATATAATACTTCAGTACATTCGAGTACAAAATTTTCGGAATATGAATTAGTGTTCGGTAAAAAATGTAACATATCCACTTCCAATCCACACAACTTCCAACATCACTACTACAATAGACCCGATTTATAATTTTGATAACAGCTATACTGTTGAATTACTGGATGCTAAAACCAATTTTATTAATTCTAAAATTGAGAGAAAAAGTAAATATGATAGCAATATAAATCCAATAACGTATAAAACTGTTGATTTAATATTAGTTAAAAATGTGAACTGTAACAAACTCGATCCATTATATTTAGGTCCATTTTCAGTAGTTAAGGACATATCTCCAAATGTTGTTATCTTAGTTAAGGGAAAGGAAAAACTGTTCATAAAAATAGAACTAGAATTTATTATGAATAAAATTATATTTCTGTAACACTTTTGTTTGTAATTTTATGGTATCAAATGAAGACTTCTTGTACTTATTTCATTGTTTATTGTTTAGATTGTAAGTGTATTGAAATAGATATTGGATACTATATTATAATTATACAATAAATAACTCTTGTACAATGAAAAACGTATAATTATAAAAATTTTATAATTGATTAAATTATATTCATATTATAATAATATAAAAAAAGATTTTATAGTTTTTTTTTCCCCTTTTTTGGTTGGGCGTGTGAGGTAGAAAGTAAGCATTAGTAGTAAGTATACATATAAGATTTTATCTTCGAGGTAGAGAAGAGATTAATAAACGGAATGCGTGACCATCAACATTGTTTGATTACACAAGTCCCGTTCATGCCGTCTCCAAAAATTTCATGACAATTTAAACTCAAATTCTCAAAGTGTACGAATGTAATGTAATTACATTTGTATTATATATCTCATAGTTATGTATTTGTCGTATTTTTATATAAACCTATATAAGTAATGCTGTGTAATGTTTATTTTAGTTAAGTACAAGACATATTTGCGCTGACCTCACAAGTTTTCTATGCCACCCTAAGCTTGACTGGGCGAAAATGCCCTAGGCATTAAGTCCGCTGGTGTACATAAATGTAAAAAGTTATAAAATAAAAGATGCTGACTACGAATATTTTACTGACACAGATGTGCACATTACCGTAGATGAATAGTAAAAAAAGGAAAATTTCCTAAACAAAAGGTTAATTTCGCACAGGATTTCGTTTTATCAAACAAATATTTTCTTTGGTTTACACTCTTAGCAGAAGTTATTACTCTAATGTATTCCAATTTCACATTACAGCTCAATTTTACATACCCATTATCCTTTCCCCAATGAACGGGATGTCTAACATCATTAATTTTCTTCAAAACTGACGTGTAGTTCCTGAGGCTAGACAGATCGAACGCGCTTACGAAAGAGATAGATGCTTAAGTTTAAAGTCCCTTACTAAAAATGTGGGTACAGACAGGTCTCACATTTTTCTATACAAGTCTGGAGTTTAGGAGTCGCAACATGCTACTTTGACGCGCGCTCTAAATTGTTCAATTTTTCACAGAAAATTTTGCGACACGAGCTCTTTGAAAAGTGTTATAAATAAACGAGTATTCCAATAACGCTAACAAAAGCAATATCAACTTTTGTTATAGGATTAAGTTATTAATATACTGTAATATGTAACTTTAATGTTGTAAAACATCTTAGGTGCGATACTAAAATGAAATATTTTAAACCTTAAACCACGTGTGTTACAATTATAATTTAAACAAGAATACACAATCCTGTTATTAAAATAGATTATACAATTCTAAATTTAACATAAATGGAAACAAGGTCGATTTTTCTATGAATAAATTGTTGTGTTACACAAAATATTAAAATACACATATCTCTAGAACTTGTTGAGAAAGTTTAAAATTTAAGTATTTAAGGTACAGATGAAATTAATATCGGTTTTATTACCCACTTATTTGAAGCGAGTATTTTCAAAATACAATTAGGCAATTTTGTTTGTTTAACCGACCATTTCTCATACATGTTGTAATTAATCTTATATTAATATGTATTTTCGTACACATGGCGTTCATTAATCTTACATATTGGGGCCGATGGGAGAGATAGCAAAAATAGCGAATAATATGTTCACAATGTGGGCCTTTGCAAAAAACTTTGGCTATCAATCATCGAAGAGGATATCAAAACTCACGTTTGCTTTCAACATTCACGATGGATGTAGTTTTGTAGCAAAACTAATATTAAATTCACATCATAGATAAAAACCCCTCTAACATGAAAAAGCGTTGGTTATTATTCAAGATGCGGCGAGACTATATTTATACTATAGATAGATAATACACAGTGGTTTCTTGTGTAGGTCTTGTTATGGTGAAGAAGGCAAATGTGGAGACGGGTTACTTAATCACTAGTGACTATTGGCTTTCATGGATGCCTGCTACTCTGGAACCACAGGTGCACTGCAAAGCTTTTTGGTGCTTCTACTAGAATTAGGAAAGAAGCTAACTTGGGTCATTGGTAACCTCACTCGCCCAGTAAAACGCAAGATAGCACCACGGTCCTGGCTGCCTTTAATAACGTACTGAAACCGATTCCCCCGCCATTAAGACTAAGGCTAAGTTTAGTTTGTAATTAGCCGTTTTGCGTTGACTCTTCAAATATTATAACAAGGGAAAAAAACTTAAGAAGTACAAAAATAAATCAGACAGAGAATAGTAGTTCTACATGTTTTTTTCAATGACTATATCAAAGAACGAAATAACTACTGACTAGAAAGTCATTGCATATCAATAAAATTAGAATAGCAATATACTATATAGCACTTCATATAGATATAGGTTACAAGTTATTGTCCGCGGCTCCACCCGCGTGTATGTCGGTTATCGCGGCAAATAGTAGCCTATGTGTTTTTATGATGTATAAACTATATTACTGTAAAGTTTCATGCAAATCCGTTCAGTAGTTTTTGCGTGAAAGAGTAACAAACATTCATCCATGCTTACAAACTTTCGTGTTTATAATATTAAGTAGTATGTTTTGTAAGTATAATTTATACTCTCGATTGTCGGCACTTGACGGAACTTGTTTAGATATATTCTGGAATAGATAAGCAAAAGTTTGTAAGAATGGATGGATGTTACACACGGGCGGAGCCGTGGGCAACAACTACTAAGAAATACAATCATTCACCTTATGAAAATTGTTATAAAGTTATCTTTTCATTACAGTGAGTTGATAACTATCTCTAAGCCTCTACATAAAGTTACAAGTTTTATCTAATGCCCTCCCTATTGCTATCTGTACTGTTACTAAATACTTCTGACCCCTTATAAATTTAGTCCCTTAAATGTCATTTAATATAAACAAATATGCGACAACTTAGAGTCACTTTGAAAGCTGAAGTACTCTGCTAGGGTTCCGTATCTAGTTACGGAAATAGGACTTTAGCAGTGTCGTCACGTTTCCTTGGGGTAACGTTACGGAGGGTTTAAGGTCAAGCAGACAACAGGGAAAGTCAATTATGAGACACATTACTCGCTGTAACATGGATAAACATTTGGGTAAATTGTATGGTTGAGACAGTGAAAGAGATATATGGTATAAAAAACAACATGGCTTAATACTAGATCATGACGTCTTTCTTTCTTTTTTATGGTACGGTAAAAAAGGCTAACATGCGGACTGGTCACACTTAAAAACTACAAGTGCCCCGTTGCCAGCTGCAGTTTAGGAAGAGCACCGCCAACCTCTCCCTTCTCAGACGCAGAGACCAATATGTAAGATGCAGAGTGGCACACCGTGTGGTTAGTATTCAGTTCGATTCCACACCGCCCCGCCCAAACCCCGGTGGGGTGAAGGCCCGAAGGGGTTTCGACAAATAAAAAAAAGCACCGCCAACCTCACTCACTCAAAAGAGTTGCGAAACAGCTAAGTAATACATTACAAAACTAAGTAATACATTACAAACATAGGAATAAGTAGCTTAACGAGAGCTGCGATCTGCTTTTTGAGACTAACTTTTCTAATTGCGAATTACAAGAATTGCTATTGATTTAGCTGGAGCGCTTCCAAGTGTATGTAAAACATAAAAATACAGGCAGCTCTGTAAGTACGAGTAGAACATTGAACACTATCATGCTCTACTTTGATTGGTCCATTACATTCATTCAACTCATTAATCTCCCATACAATCGTATTGGCTTCCTGGTCTTACTTAAAAAGTTCAGATGAAGAGACTGTGACTGTTTGATGTTTATTTCATTGTCGTGTTGTCTGTATATGTGACTATAAAAGGTTTTTAATTTGAAATGAATAGTTAAAGTTTTAGTGTTGGAAAGAAAATGACAATGAAATTTAGGAATCCTTTTACATGGACTTTCTGAGAATAGAGTTATCTTCTCGCTTATAGAAGTTTATTTGAACCACCGAGTAGAGATAGAAGTTGGGTAGTTGTAATAAATTTCTAAATGACTAACAAGAGACAAAAAATTGTGCTTTTCACTTATAAGCAGACTTGATTAGACAGTGGGTAATTATAACCGGCAAAAATAAAAAGTTTACGTTACTACAAAAGTCTTTTTCACATATTCTCTTCAAGGCAACCTCGCTAGTGACTATTGTGAGATACCTCCTTCGTTTGAATCTCTTCTCTGATACAGCTATATAATAGACTATATTACACATTTACCACCTAAAATACGTCATCAAAACTCACTGCTTATATCATATAACCCTAACACATTGAAAACCACGTGCTGGAAGATATGAAAAATATAGAAAGATCGTTTAATCGACTTAGCCGTTCTGTCGATAGAGACTTAAAAGAAACATTAAGCTACATTTTACTGGGTAGATAGCCAGCAGCACTATCTGAACGGCTAAACCAAATGTGAGGTGTTGACAAAAATGTTACCGAATTAAAAATTCAGATAGGTTCAAATATAATTTAAATTTAAATAAAAATAGATAAAAAAGATCAAGATATATATGTCATATATATATTTTAACTAACTTAACTTCCATTTCGTTACTTTTTTTGACAGTTCTAAAAATACAAGAATACATTTTTATCATACTGAGAACTTTAAACCCACGCAATTTTTTCTGCTCGACCTGTATAACGTTTCCTGTGTGCATTTCTTGACATTTAAGTTTTAATAATTTATTCAGAAAATAAATGACATTTCAAACTTTACTCCTTCTATATTTTTATTCAGCACAACAGAAATAAGTTTGTAAGCTGCCACCTTTTAGTACAAAGTGTTCGCTGAGCGTTGAGAGTTACTCCTTGTAAGAAATCCCGTAACATTAACTTACTTTACAGCCTGTACATCGATTCCTTCTATTTGTATTCTTAACTTTCAACATAAAGTCATTAACAAATTTGTTTTAACAAATTTTAGATGTAACTTTGAACAACTTGTCCTACTATTCATGGTGTATAACTACCTGAAGGAAGGTCCTGGTCCATGTAATTTCAGATCCCTTTTTCCATAAATATGTATTGGTGTACTGGGTATACATAAGGGCATGTATTGATTCAACAAGTATTTATTTTTAAATAGTGCATATGTTTTCAAGACTTCTACGGAACCCAAAGAATATAACCACCAATGTACAAGCGAAGTTTATAAAAAAATAGATACTACTATTTTATATATAGACGTATCGCCTGATGGTAAGCGATTAACGCCGCCCAAGGACACCTGCTACACCAGAGGCGTCACAAGTGCGTTGCCAACGTTTAGGGGGATGGGGGGAGACAGGGTAGAGGGGTTGGGGTATGGGCCTCCGATATCCTCACTCACTCGGTGAAATACAGCGCAAGCACTATTTCACACCGGTTTTCTGTGAGGCCGTGGTATCACTCCGGTCGATCCGACCCATTCATGCCGAAGCGTGGCTCTCCCATGATTATCTACTATTAATATCACTATAACTATATACTATCTCATATACTTAAAATCATATATTCGTAAGTAAGAAACGTAAACTAAAGAAAAAGACCGTGTAATCAATACTGTTTTAAATTTTACCTAAATATAAAAAAACGTAACGCCAAAGTCAATACCTATAAGACAGTGTATGTACATACATTCAATGTCTCATTTGCAAGGACATCCCGTAGATAAATAATCAATAGTTTTATATATGGCAATCTAAACGAAAATAACCCATATTACGACACCGAAAACCGTACAAGATCACAAAACGTAGAGCTCGTCGAAGAGTAAGTTATACCGATATTCCCGACATACACAAGGTTCCCACGTCGATTTAAAACGTTTCTTATTCTTAGCATAAAGTGATAGCAGGAAATAGGATTTGCGCTACCTTGTACGCTGTGCAGACGTTTTGTTGTTGAGAAAAATGTTACGCACTCGGTGTTAAAATCGCTGCGTTTTTTTTTTCTCGATTTATTTCTTTGATTTCTGTGCCTAAGTTATAAATATAAGTCTCTGTGTGAAATGTATATCTAATTTAAAAGGAAATTACGTAATTTTTTTTTATTGATTTTTAAATTAATGTCTGTGTGTCTGTCCGTCAGACTTCTGGAATAATTGAACCGTAAATAGATAGCTGACGATATAAGGAATATGTCTGTCTAATCTGACAGAGACAGACAGGTTCGTTGACGAGCTGCTCCGAAATCCACACTCAGCGCCCTCTGTTGTTTGTTGTGAAGTTTTCGTATCTCTTTTATTTTGTGTAATTTTGTATTACTTATTTAATGAATACCTTTTAGCACTATATCCAGGAAACATTCACAAAACGACGACGAACGCCCAGTTGAGATTTGAACTCGAAGTACTTTCGTCATAAATCATTCATCTATATCTACACCTTCCAGCCAATAACTCATTACTACTAAATGTTAAAATTGTTGTTCTTATGCTAATTGATAAATTCTAACGGTCCGGTAAGTCCAAACATACATGGCACCAATTATATAGATTGCGGTGTACTTCGAATGCGATGAATATTTGTAATTACAATTGCATAATTTGATAAAAATGCTATGCAATAGCTTTACCGCGGTAGTCCCCGAGTGTCACACGTCTTTTTTTATGTGTGAGCCAGCCAGAGTGACTCTACTCTGCCTGATGGAAAACATGAGCAGAATCTAAGTGCAGTGGTCACCATAATCATTGCGAATGCAAACAATGCAGCATAGTGACCCATACTATGGCGGCCTATTTAGAGTATTTTATATCATTGGGCCTGCATGACTTGCATCTGCTTCAGCTTAGCCCTAATTTAAATATTGCTCTACACTTAAAAAGTTTTTATTTATTTATCTACCAAGTAATTTAAAAAAATATTAATTCTATGAAACTTTTATCGAAATATTATAAGTTCAATTAATTATGTAAACATTATAATGCTGAGAATGCTAATCAATTTTTAATTAAAGCTTTCATTTTAAATATTACATTTAAAACAATAGCTTAAATTCATGTGACTTTACTCGACTTTGGTAATAGAAATTCTATTGAATTTTAATTTGCCACCTCATAAAGCAACTATTCAATTAAGTTTAGTACAAAAGCTAAAAACTGTGAAACTACTAAGTATTTCAATACCTAAGCTTAATCATGTATTTTTTAGAACCTTAACTTTCTAGACTTTTATCTGATTATTTTTAAAATTTGTTTAATTAGATATTCAAGAAGTACATTTTTTTATGACTAAGCCAGCCAAAATGACTCTACTCTGCCTGATGGAAATCATGAGTAGAATCTGAGAGTGGTGGTCACCGTACTGGCGGCCAGGCCCGATAACAATAAGCTTATATCCATCTTGATCAACATGCATTTAAATAGAGAAAGAATGTCAAATACTTGATTTTCAATATAACTGTATTTGCTGGTTTATATAAAACTTTTAAATTTATCTAACAGTAAATTAAGTCATGAATAAAGGCTTCTTTCTAAGATGAAGCTTATGTTTAGCTGTGGACAGTCTAGAACCGTTGGCGATGATGATTATCCTCCTATGACCTT
The DNA here is from genome assembly GCA_905220595.1 of Spilosoma lubricipeda. Classification (NCBI taxonomy): domain Eukaryota; kingdom Metazoa; phylum Arthropoda; class Insecta; order Lepidoptera; family Erebidae; genus Spilosoma; species Spilosoma lubricipeda. The sequence goes on from HG992278.1 coordinate 845,111, forward strand.
GCCACAGACCCATCACACAATATTTTCTCCTGGCTGTAGATGTAATCTACAACCACTGGCTTAGCAATCAGGATCGTTATCCTATAAACCAATAGATTAGGCAGATAACTCAAATAATATGTTTTACACACCAAAATTAACCTTGATTATACCTATTAAGGTACGTATCCCTTTATCAAACGGCTACCTGTAAGAAATTGACTATAGCGCTAATTCCTTTCTTTATATTTAGCAAGTTTATTTATTGTTGAAATTTTGTTTATCTTTGCATAGTACAAAATGACGCCATCTATTCGTTTAGGTCTTTTAAACTCCTCAACAGAATTTATTACATTTTTAGCAATAGATAGAATGACTCTAGAAGAAGGTTTATATGTGATAGGTATACATGCATATTATAGTAGAGAGATACAGACAATTTCAAAAAAAAAATGCATATTCATACTACTATTGACTTCACAAATATGACTTGTGAATAATAATGTAAATAACTTTAAGTAAGAACATCAAAAGATTTTTGCTATAAAAATCTTGAGTTCCAAAACGTAATACTTTTACATTATTAATACTCTTCTCTTCGTTTCATTTCCTCCCTTCATTATTCAACATTTTTTCACTCAAATAATTGGATCGCGTCACTTTACGACATTTTGATTTACTTTAATTTGCTACGATTGGTGCTTATTTGATAAAAAGGAAATTAAATTTTCTTGACGTATTATATTAATGGGTCTTAGGTATATAATTAAGAAATGTTTTAACTAATGCGAATGTGTTTATTTCTTGCTTTATTTCGCTTCCATTAACGGAAAACGAAATTACAAACAAACAGGGGTTCATGGCTAGTTAACAAAATGCAATGTTAAGCAATCTTAACCAGGTCAGTGTATGGGTGACGTTCTTAACATATTGACACCCCTCCCAGCGTCGAAGGCCCGGTGCCCATATGAACATCTTTATCAATTGTTTCGGGTAGTTAAAAACATAAGTATTATTGTCAATATTGTAATAGTCATTCAGTGTTTCGACATCGACTTATACTTACCATAAACCGCCTATGTCACATATACTAAAAAAGCGGTCAAGTGTCAAGGGTTCCGTCGCAGCAAGTAACATGTTTTTATTATATACTAGCTGAACCCCGCGGTGCTACCCGCGCTTATTGTTGTACCGCAAGTAACGCCGCGCAACAAAGTTAGTCTAAAAAAGTAGCCTAAGTTACTCACCGGATCATCAGCTACCTGCCAGTGAAAGTCCCTTCAAAATCCGTCCAGCCGTTCTAGAGATTACCCGGAACAAACCGACTGACAGACAGACAGACAGACAGACCAAAATTTTTTTAACTACATTATTCTTATATGTATCGTGTATACATACATATGCATTTAGTAAAAAGCGGTTATTTTAATATTACAAACAGACACTCCAATTTTATTTATTTGTATAGATTTGTGTTGATTGAATAAAAGGTAAATTAGTTTACGATTTATGACGTATTAAAAAAAACTTACTAGATCTCCTTCAAAACGTTTTTGACGAAGTTTGCATGGTAATGTACACATATATTTTTTTTAGTTTGATCATTCTCTTATTTTAGACGTTACAGAGGGGAGGGGGACACATTTTACCACTTTGGAAGTGTCTCTCGCGCAAACTATTCAAATTAGAAAAAAAAAAAAAAAAAATTATTTATTATTTATTCAACATCCATATACAACGTCCTTAAAGTTTCGGAAAAAAGTGGCTGTGACATACGGACGAACAGACAGACAGACAGACATGACGAATCCATAAGGGTTCCGTTTGGTGCCATTTGGCTGGGAACCCTAAAAACCAACCTAAACCAATTTGGTAAAAAGAGCAGTATCCAAATTATGTTTTTTTACAAATAATTATTTACCAACCTTCGGGACTACCAATATTTGCAAGTCAGTACAGCTTCAAATCCCTTCTTGTCTTTCGATATATCTTTTGTCTTTTATGCGGTCATAAACAATGTATTCGAAACAATAAAACACCCACAGTCGGATGTAAATCGGTTATGATATTTGGGGATACGAATTCTATTTAAATTTTCTGCATTTTCACGGCTGTAAATATATTGACGTGGAATATTTATGCTATGAGGAATTTAAAACTGTAACAAAAAAGAATAACTGCTGTCATTATGAAAAGAACTTAGATCCAATCCTAAGAACTAACCTTAGAAGTAGACAGGAAGTATTTTTTATGCAAAGAACGAACAAGGAGACAGGTCAACTTATGTAATTACCGCATACCAGTGTAAATTAGACTTAAAATGATGTAGTTATGAAACTCTAAAGATATGTATAACATTTTATTTCAATAGATTTAATCTAACTCTGTGTTCGAGATATTTTAAAATACCTTTAAATGTGTAAGATCCTTTGTTAATGAAAATGTAATACTGTGTTACCGTTTACAGTAGATATATAAAGGTGGGGATGCAGTCGAGCGCGGTGCATAATGAGAACGTATCGTTAGCAAATACCTTTAGCAATTTATCGATATTCATCGGAAGCGCTTTATGATGAGAACTAATGATGGTAACACTAGACGCTAGTATACATTAATAACAACACGTGGAAATGTATAAATATCATTAAAGAAAAGCCATAGACTACTCTAAATATTCTAAGAACTGATTGACTAGTTATAAGTTTATTATCATCTAGCATTTGTCCGCTTCTCCGTCCGCGTGTATACCTATTAGATATCACGGTACTTTTTAATTCATGGCCCATGACACTCACAAATAATGAGTCTTTCTGTTGGTAAAATGATTTTCATGGCATCTTATATCTATACTTCTTATCTATACTAATATATAAAGCTGAAGAGTTTGCTTGTTTGTTCAAACGCGCTGATTTCAGGAACAACTGGTCCGATTTGAAAAAGTCTTTAGTGTTAGATAGTCCATTTATTGAGTAAAGCTATAGGATATACATCATCACGCTAAGACCTACAGAAGCGGAGTACCAATGAAGAATGTTACAAAAACGGGGTAAAATTATCACGCTACGGGCAATAGCAGACGCAAACGAAGTTGCGTGGGTCGGCTAGTGTATAGATAAATGTTTTAATGTATTGAACGCCTCGGTGGCGCAGCGGTAGGCGATATTCATTTGCTGTGCTGAGGTTTGGAGTTGGATATCTACAAGTCTTATCAAAGATTTTAAATGATTTGCATATATATATATTTCTGTATTTAGGTATTTTTACCTATAATGTGTATGTATTTACAAAGAAAAAGTATAGCACAAGCTCTGATTAGTTTGAAGCGAAATGATGTTGTGTGTCAGATAACCGAAATATTTGTTATAATCACTAATTAATTTTAAAAACTTTTTTGTCGTGTTTATTCCGACAAGAGGCTTATTATATAAAAAAAGTTATTTTTTTGTAAAATCCATATTAAAATTCTTTACATATTCGTAATTTAAAGTATATTCGTTCTTATGTTTAACCTTTTTAATGAAAAAGCCGATAGTAATCGGAACCCTCCATAACAGATGCCTTTTTAAGTTTTCTCACGTCATCGATATGGAAATTAAACTTCCCTTACTGCAGGATCCCGATTTTAATCGATAATTATCGTCCTCCAATTGACTCGACCCGACTTAGTTAGTTTCCAACCCTACGAAGGATTTCCTAAGCAACTGATAAGAATCTACCGAGTGGAGGATTCTTAATGCTATCATTACAAACTTACTTAGTATTATATAAATTCTCTTTTTGTCTTTTGTTGGGCTAACTAGTAAACGGGTATTAAGTGTATACTGCCAGCCAAGGATATATTTATTTATTTATTTTAAGGAACATCAACAATATACATACACAAGACTGGTTAACATTAGGAGCTAAGAACATAAACTTATATGTATATCTATGGGTGATGTACACTATATTGTTTATCTACATTTGAAACAGAGAAAAAATGTTAAATAAATACAATTCTTACTACGAATATACATAAAGTGTGTCAACGCAGATTTTACTTAGAACAACAATTTATATATCACACCAAATGTTCTCCAAGGTTTGAATCATACACCCGCGCCACTTAAAGCCATCCGTGTAGTCAAATTTAAATTTTAAGAGTTGTTTAAAATCGATGTGCTGTAAAATCGGAACGTCACTCAACTTAAACCTGCCCTTGGTGCCAAAGCATGGTTCTCCTACGGCACTACATATCTAATGAATGTATATTGCTGAGCAGGGCTCCTCAAACTCCATGGTGAACTACCCAACTAGTTAGTTTAGATGTCATTAATCATCGCTAACTTCGTTTTTATACATACAGCCGACCCGATCAACTAATGATTAATTACATTTCATGCTAAGTTTGTGTAAACTTTAGCTGTGAACATGATTATAAGTGGAGCTATTCGACATGATTTTAATGTGTGTGGCGAAAAAATGAATAATTATAGGTAGGAAACCAGCGAGCTTCGAACCGAAATATCTAGTGTTCTTTATTATTTCATATTCTTATTAGTTGTTGCCTGCGGCTCCGCCCGCGTACATGTCGGTTAACGAGGCAAAAAGTAGCCTATGACGCCATCTATTCGTTTAGGTCTTTTAAACTCCTCAACAGAATTTATTACATTTTTAGCAATAGATAGAATGACTCTAGAAGAAGGTTTATATGTGATAGGTATACATGCATATTATAGTAGAGAGATACAGACAATTTCAAAAAAAAAATGCATATTCATACTACTATTGACTTCACAAATATGACTTGTGAATAATAATGTAAATAACTTTAAGTAAGAACATCAAAAGATTTTTGCTATAAAAATCTTGAGTTCCAAAACGTAATACTTTTACATTATTAATACTCTTCTCTTCGTTTCATTTCCTCCCTTCATTATTCAACATTTTTTCACTCAAATAATTGGATCGCGTCACTTTACGACATTTTGATTTACTTTAATTTGCTACGATTGGTGCTTATTTGATAAAAAGGAAATTAAATTTTCTTGACGTATTATATTAATGGGTCTTAGGTATATAATTAAGAAATGTTTTAACTAATGCGAATGTGTTTATTTCTTGCTTTATTTCGCTTCCATTAACGGAAAACGAAATTACAAACAAACAGGGGTTCATGGCTAGTTAACAAAATGCAATGTTAAGCAATCTTAACCAGGTCAGTGTATGGGTGACGTTCTTAACATATTGACACCCCTCCCAGCGTCGAAGGCCCGGTGCCCATATGAACATCTTTATCAATTGTTTCGGGTAGTTAAAAACATAAGTATTATTGTCAATATTGTAATAGTCATTCAGTGTTTCGACATCGACTTATACTTACCATAAACCGCCTATGTCACATATACTAAAAAAGCGGTCAAGTGTCAAGGGTTCCGTCGCAGCAAGTAACATGTTTTTATTATATACTAGCTGAACCCCGCGGTGCTACCCGCGCTTATTGTTGTACCGCAAGTAACGCCGCGCGACAAAGTTAGTCTAAAAAAGTAGCCTAAGTTACTCACCGGATCATCAGCTACCTGCCAGTGAAAGTCCCTTCAAAATCCGTCCAGCCGTTCTAGAGATTACCCGGAACAAACCGACTGACAGACAGACAGACAGACAGACCAAAATTTTTTTAACTACATTATTCTTATATGTATCGTGTATACATACATATGCATTTAGTAAAAAGCGGTTATTTTAATATTACAAACAGACACTCCAATTTTATTTATTTGTATAGATTTGTGTTGATTGAATAAAAGGTAAATTAGTTTACGATTTATGACGTATTAAAAAAAACTTACTAGATCTCCTTCAAAACGTTTTTGACGAAGTTTGCATGGTAATGTACACATATATTTTTTTTAGTTTGATCATTCTCTTATTTTAGACGTTACAGAGGGGAGGGGGACACATTTTACCACTTTGGAAGTGTCTCTCGCGCAAACTATTCAAATTAGAAAAAAAAAAAAAAAAAATTATTTATTATTTATTCAACATCCATATACAACGTCCTTAAAGTTTCGGAAAAAAGTGGCTGTGACATACGGACGAACAGACAGACAGACAGACATGACGAATCCATAAGGGTTCCGTTTGGTGCCATTTGGCTGGGAACCCTAAAAACCAACCTAAACCAATTTGGTAAAAAGAGCAGTATCCAAATTATGTTTTTTTACAAATAATTATTTACCAACCTTCGGGACTACCAATATTTGCAAGTCAGTACAGCTTCAAATCCCTTCTTGTCTTTCGATATATCTTTTGTCTTTTATGCGGTCATAAACAATGTATTCGAAACAATAAAACACCCACAGTCGGATGTAAATCGGTTATGATATTTGGGGATACGAATTCTATTTAAATTTTCTGCATTTTCACGGCTGTAAATATATTGACGTGGAATATTTATGCTATGAGGAATTTAAAACTGTAACAAAAAAGAATAACTGCTGTCATTATGAAAAGAACTTAGATCCAATCCTAAGAACTAACCTTAGAAGTAGACAGGAAGTATTTTTTATGCAAAGAACGAACAAGGAGACAGGTCAACTTATGTAATTACCGCATACCAGTGTAAATTAGACTTAAAATGATGTAGTTATGAAACTCTAAAGATATGTATAACATTTTATTTCAATAGATTTAATCTAACTCTGTGTTCGAGATATTTTAAAATACCTTTAAATGTGTAAGATCCTTTGTTAATGAAAATGTAATACTGTGTTACCGTTTACAGTAGATATATAAAGGTGGGGATGCAGTCGAGCGCGGTGCATAATGAGAACGTATCGTTAGCAAATACCTTTAGCAATTTATCGATATTCATCGGAAGCGCTTTATGATGAGAACTAATGATGGTAACACTAGACGCTAGTATACATTAATAACAACACGTGGAAATGTATAAATATCATTAAAGAAAAGCCATAGACTACTCTAAATATTCTAAGAACTGATTGACTAGTTATAAGTTTATTATCATCTAGCATTTGTCCGCTTCTCCGTCCGCGTGTATACCTATTAGATATCACGGTACTTTTTAATTCATGGCCCATGACACTCACAAATAATGAGTCTTTCTGTTGGTAAAATGATTTTCATGGCATCTTATATCTATACTTCTTATCTATACTAATATATAAAGCTGAAGAGTTTGCTTGTTTGTTCAAACGCGCTGATTTCAGGAACAACTGGTCCGATTTGAAAAAGTCTTTAGTGTTAGATAGTCCATTTATTGAGTAAAGCTATAGGATATACATCATCACGCTAAGACCTACAGAAGCGGAGTACCAATGAAGAATGTTACAAAAACGGGGTAAAATTATCACGCTACGGGCAATAGCAGACGCAAACGAAGTTGCGTGGGTCGGCTAGTGTATAGATAAATGTTTTAATGTATTGAACGCCTCGGTGGCGCAGCGGTAGGCGATATTCATTTGCTGTGCTGAGGTTTGGAGTTGGATATCTACAAGTCTTATCAAAGATTTTAAATGATTTGCATATATATATATTTCTGTATTTAGGTATTTTTACCTATAATGTGTATGTATTTACAAAGAAAAAGTATAGCACAAGCTCTGATTAGTTTGAAGCGAAATGATGTTGTGTGTCAGATAACCGAAATATTTGTTATAATCACTAATTAATTTTAAAAACTTTTTTGTCGTGTTTATTCCGACAAGAGGCTTATTATATAAAAAAAGTTATTTTTTTGTAAAATCCATATTAAAATTCTTTACATATTCGTAATTTAAAGTATATTCGTTCTTATGTTTAACCTTTTTAATGAAAAAGCCGATAGTAATCGGAACCCTCCATAACAGATGCCTTTTTAAGTTTTCTCACGTCATCGATATGGAAATTAAACTTCCCTTACTGCAGGATCCCGATTTTAATCGATAATTATCGTCCTCCAATTGACTCGACCCGACTTAGTTAGTTTCCAACCCTACGAAGGATTTCCTAAGCAACTGATAAGAATCTACCGAGTGGAGGATTCTTAATGCTATCATTACAAACTTACTTAGTATTATATAAATTCTCTTTTTGTCTTTTGTTGGGCTAACTAGTAAACGGGTATTAAGTGTATACTGCCAGCCAAGGATATATTTATTTATTTATTTTAAGGAACATCAACAATATACATACACAAGACTGGTTAACATTAGGAGCTAAGAACATAAACTTATATGTATATCTATGGGTGATGTACACTATATTGTTTATCTACATTTGAAACAGAGAAAAAATGTTAAATAAATACAATTCTTACTACGAATATACATAAAGTGTGTCAACGCAGATTTTACTTAGAACAACAATTTATATATCACACCAAATGTTCTCCAAGGTTTGAATCATACACCCGCGCCACTTAAAGCCATCCGTGTAGTCAAATTTAAATTTTAAGAGTTGTTTAAAATCGATGTGCTGTAAAATCGGAACGTCACTCAACTTAAACCTGCCCTTGGTGCCAAAGCATGGTTCTCCTACGGCACTACATATCTAATGAATGTATATTGCTGAGCAGGGCTCCTCAAACTCCATGGTGAACTACCCAACTAGTTAGTTTAGATGTCATTAATCATCGCTAACTTCGTTTTTATACATACAGCCGACCCGATCAACTAATGATTAATTACATTTCATGCTAAGTTTGTGTAAACTTTAGCTGTGAACATGATTATAAGTGGAGCTATTCGACATGATTTTAATGTGTGTGGCGAAAAAATGAATAATTATAGGTAGGAAACCAGCGAGCTTCGAACCGAAATATCTAGTGTTCTTTATTATTTCATATTCTTATTAGTTGTTGCCTGCGGCTCCGCCCGCGTACATGTCGGTTAACGAGGCAAAAAGTAGCCTATGTGTTATTCTGATGTATAAGCTATACTGTAAAGTTTCATCCAAATCCGTTCAGTAGTTTCACGTGAAAGAGTAACAAACATCCATTCATCCATCCATACTTACAAACTTTCGCGTTTATAAAATTATTAGGATAAACTTACTAAGGACATTAGAACATCGAGGACACTTGGTCACTGCAGGTCATACTTTAATTTACTCAACAGATCAAGGTGGCCTTAGATGGAATTTAATTAAGAACTTATTTATAAATTGTACATAAATAATTACCTAACTACGGCAAAGTCAAAGGAGGGTTATGATTTTGACAGGCTATGCATGTCTGTATATTCATCTGTTCCCTCATAGCTCCTTAACTACTTAGTAGAACTGGAAAAATGAGATATTATTAGACGCGTATTGATGATCTGCTGGCAATAGGCTATATGGCGTGTCACTGAATCTAATGTGGCGCCTTCTAGTTGTTGTAGAGTACTGTGTTAAAAAAAAATGAGATAAATATGCCGAGTTTAGTATCATTGGAAAGGGCGTTACTTGTACATTCCAAATATCTATATATTATTAATATTTGCTAATGACTTTGTCCATATTAATTTGATAATTGTGATATTATTTCTATGGTAAGAAATTAATATTATAACGACATTAAAAAAATTAAATAAAAAAAATAAAAATAAAATCCAACTATGACAAAATACAACGTTGTAAAAGTATGAAACAGGTTTAAAATGCCATAGTCACACGTTACATGGAAACGTACCATTAATTACTTCTTATTAACAGTTTAACAAAGCGTGACTATGGTTTTTCAAACTTGTTTCATACTTTTTCAACGTTATTTTTGTCGTAGTTGCGTTTAATTTTTGACTTTTTTAATTAATGTTTATTTTTGTTCGAGTATTTAATTTTTTTAGAATATATTGACTAAATTTTGTATGTTTCTGTCTGCTGTTTTAGAGCAGATGAGATATGAAGTTTTCAGAACTCTTTACAATAATTACTTGTGATAGGTAATCTTTAATGTGACATTTCTGTTCGGTCCTCAAATCAAACAGTTCCACGCCCATTAGTGCAAGACAGCCAAACAATCAACATTGCATCTAAACTCCCTTGTAGACTGGTAGTTTTATTGCGTCGCGTCGTATAAAAACTCTTCTAAAGTCTTTAGTTAATTATAATAATTACCCCTTTATTATTTTCTAGATTGTTAAATGTTTTCTTGGTAACAAATTTATATACTATACCACAAAAACACTTAGACTGCAAGTCGTGCTAGAGACAGGCAATTATTTGTGTGATTAAACGGACCGAGCAACTGCTTGAACTTAATTAAGCATCTTAATTGTTTGTCAAGTTTTGAAGTAAATATTGGCAAAATAAAAGAGCCTGGTTAGAGGGTCCGACCTTTCGAGCTCCAGTGGACCCAACCTACTCGAACTATTTACTCCCCGATTCATCCGTTTAAGCGATATCCCTTAAAGGGATAAATTACAGAAAACAGACAGAAAACCGTGCACAAATACTTTCTTTTAACAAAAATAAAGATGTTTTTGTTTTTGAACGAATTTTGTTTTGGCAATTAATTGTTCTCTGAATTATATTTTTATAGAAGTTTCATGTGTTTTTGATTCACAATGTCGTCTGAGGTATTTCCAGATACGACCTGCAAACATATAAGAAATTATCTGAGTCCCTCCAGCCTACTGTCAAAGCATGTGTGACTCTCGGCAAAGCGCTCCCACTCCCTAACGAGTCGTGTAGTTGTCATCACAGCTATAAAAATGGAGACATTCACTATGCTTGTTAACATACAAAATAAAATAAAAATGAAGCCCAATTTAACAAAATAGAACTGAGCCCAAAACACGCAATTTAATCCTATCCTGTTCACGACACCGTAAAATCGAAAATTATTCTCCCAAGCCCAATGTTTTCCTAAATTCACCCTAAAACGTTAAGCATTATTATTCCTTAACACGCAAACAGTCCGTCAAAGAAACCAATAAATCGATGGCTATGTACTCTAAGTATGTCATGATCTGATTTCTCCCCTAGGGAGGAAGGGGAGGAACATTGCGTACAAACTTTATCGTATTTTTTTCCTTTCGATTAAATTCGTGGCTTCCAAGGCAATTTAACTTCGGCAAAACCTATTTTAATGTTTTCGTAAATGTTTTTTTCCTGGTCATTGGTTATGAAGAATTATTTTGATCGGCTCAGTCGACTCGTTTCGTTTGGGTTTTGTCGAGCTCTGAATTGAGATAGCTGTTCATAGATAGATTTTGATTTTGTATAGGAACTGGTCTGTTTAAAACAGCTAATGTAATGTGTGGATGTTGTTGATAACCAGCAAACTACTAATGCAATCATTTTCTATGTCATGTATTGTCGATAGTTTTTATTGCACCATATAAAACTGTGGCACATGCAGTCATTGCGATGTCCTTATTGTCCCTCGGAAATACATCAGCGAATATCTCTTTTTTTATTATCCGGTGCGTTTCCTTCCTACAGGCTTTGTTTTTGTCCATGGATATAGAAACGAAATGGACATATTTTTAAGCCATTTTTATGGTGATGTTGTACTCCTAGCTGGTTTCAGTTATGGTGGTCAGTCTCAACGGAAACCAGTCAACTACATAGGAGGTATAATAGTACACCTGTTCTTGCATCCTCGTTCTCTTAATCCGATGGGTTACCCGATACGACATAGAAGAGATCAGGGGTAGGACCAACGGCTTTACGTGTTCTTCGGAACTAGAATTCAACTTCCAAATTGCAAGCTGCTATCAAACATTTCTTCAATCAGAAATATAGTTATGGACACTCTTTGACCCGACTCAAGACATCTTGACCGGCAGTCGCATACACTTACCACCAGACAAATGCGACAAACTTTTTATAGTGTTAATGATGTTGATGGTTTCCATGACAGTAAGGGACTACCCATGGACACCTGCCATTCAAGTTTTTGAACTTTTCTTCTTATTCTTCAAGATTATTTGGGGTCGGCTACAAGTTCAATTAGAAATTTCCTGAATATCATTATTTTTGAACAATAAAGTGAAATAAATAAGGGATGACGGATGACGTAGTGAAAGAATTGCTTGGTACCAATTTTCTGTGAAATCATCGCATCGTTCCTGTTGAATGGGCCCATTCGTTCTGAAGTATGGCACTCCCAGGGTAAGATATGGATACGTGACCTGGGCCTATTAGATTCCCAATCACGTTTCTCCATCCGATAGGTATTATGCGATCTCCATCATCCTAGTACTCTCATTGTCTCCTGTTCTTTATCCCAATTTACAAAGTACTCTCTTTGTACGTCGTCTACGTCAAACTATCGAACAAACTAAAAAAAGTAACCAAAAACAATAACTAGACGCACATTTAGTTAGAGTAAATTTTACACATATTTCCGTAAATACTTGGTTCAGTAATAACATGCTTGTATGCAAATCCTTATGAGAAGTGGACCCTCGTCCAGCGCCCGAGGGTCAGGGCACGTGGGTATCTGTGAGTACGGCTCGAAAATTTGTCACTCAGACGTGGGCTGAATGCTTAAGCAGTGAATCGTCAATTACAGGGTTCAATGTCAGTGTTGTAATAAAGTATTTTATGTTTATGAATATTTATAAGTAGAAGAAAACATCACGTTACTAAATGGTCTGAATATTTCCATCGCTTAAAGGTTTACTCTCCACATCATCGAACATTGAACCTTTATTTGCTGATGTAATGTCTGGAACTTCAGTTCTGACAAAATTATTATACTGGTGATCGAATTTCAACACCATTTGTTTAAAAAAACTTATTTTTCTTTCTGCACTCCTCCGCCAAATTAACTTTAACTTTGCCAAATCTCATATTCCTCATATCGTATCAGGTGATACGAATGCTCGTTTGCCCACTATACCATAAAATAATAAAAAAAAACAGTTGTCTCAAAATACCTTTAATCTGATGCTGAACTTTCTTCTTCAATAACTTTAATTCCCAGTGAGGCCTGTTTAAAGATATAGTTGAGTCCTATTTCTTAGACCTATGTCCTTGCCCCTCGTATATATTCGTAATTAGGATCTACTTAACACACAGTATAACAAACTTTTCACAGACGGCACAAAAACAAAGTTTGATTTAATAAACTTAAAACTAACTGGAACTCTAAAGTTTTCAGCAAATAATATCTAAAAAGTTAATTTCCACTTTTGTATTTAATTTGAATCGTTTAAGAAAAGTAAAGCACTTGTGAGCACTCTTTTTTTTACTTACATAATTAGTTAATACAATGAAAAAACGGACACGTGCGAATCAGAATCGCGCAACGAGGATTCCGTATAAAATTGTATGCTCATAAAAACTTTACCGTTCTCTTATACCTCAATATACTTCATGGTCAAATTTTCAAGTAAGTACAACTTGAAATCATGAAAACAAAATTATTTACATGACAAAATACTATTGACCTTTGCTTTTACATTTATTACCCAACCACGTCAAACCCAGAAAGAAGGGTAAAAGTTTTGGCAGTCTACGTATGCTTGTATGTTCCACAATAGCGCCGAAACTACTTAACCGATTTTAATGAATAAATAGATTTGTAATGATGACAAAAGTAAGGCGAAAGGCTCTCGCTGCTGAGTAAGCATCGAAAGAACGCAACTAATTCCAAACCTTCCAATAATTCCAAATTTCATGGCATTGGTTCTTACTTTTCGTCATTAACAAGATGTTTCACTTGATAAGTACGATCACAAGAAACGCACATACATTTACATGAAAAAAAAACAGTAATATATTTATATGAGTTTTTCCTTTAGAGGTGTGGAACCCTAAAACACAAAGGCTTATATTATTCTTACCTACCTATTGTTAGGGTACAATAAAGGTTGAATGTGCAAATCAGGCCCTATTTCGGTTCCGGTAATTCGACCACCAACGAACGGCTTACGTAAACCCATTACATAAATACCACAACCATATTGACACGATACAGAACCTTTTTTACATTTTGTTCTTAGCATTAGCACCTACTATTGAAAAGAAAATCGACATTGCAGTCCAACGACTTTGTTACTTAAGTTTGTCTTTAATATAAGTCTGCCAAAGTGAATCTTCTCTGCTTGATGGAAAGTATAAGCAGAATCCAAGAGTAGTGGTCACCATACTCATTGTGAATGCTGACAACCCTGCTGGTGACCCACGCCATAGCAGCCTAGTGATGCTTCTGCATCTTTGGGCATCCGGTCTCGCATTCACCAAGGCAACACGACAGCACTGAACGAGGTACGAGGGTAGTACCGCCCCGGTTGAGACGGCCGGTTGTGCTGAAATCAGCGTGGCTCTACTTCCTTGCAGTTATCATCTCGTGACAGTTGTTAAACTAGTTTCTATATATGTAATGTTCATATTGCACTTTATTAGCGATAAAACTTTACAAAACGGAAATATAGATGGCACAAAATAAAATAGCTTGTTCAAAGTTATTTCGTCGGTTTTGTAGCTATCTGTAACAGAGATCAAGCTATAAAGTAGAAACAAAATGGTGTCCAAATCTGTTTAGTAGGTACAGTATTATAAAAGCATTCAGAAAATTCGCAATACATTTTTTTTGTTCTGGCAATAAAAAGTCCCTAACGCATACCGGCAAGGTAGGGAAGCTTTGCGGTTACGAGGTAGGTACAGTTAGCAGACAAAGTAGGCCAACAATAATGTTCTCCTACCCGAAAACCGCCACGGTGGCCAGTCTGGGAAAAGCGTACTGTAGAGTACAATTACAAGTATGTTTATCGGTGTTACTCCATTTTAAATGACAATTACTAGAAAACTAGCACAATAATGTTTAACTTAATATCCTGGGATATTTAAGTTTACCAAATATTATTAAATTGTGTCATCATATCACTTTTCATTATCTATTTATTTATGTCTTTCTTCAAATTGTCCGCTCGTCGTGTTGCAGGGCGCTTTATACCGACTACTCGTCTAATCGCGCTCTCCACTCTAGCAAGTCTCATCTCCATCGACCATCAGTTCTTCTGAAGGCATGACCGGCCCTCTTCCACTTCAAGGTACTGCTTCATACTGATTGTGAGATAGTGTGTTGACATCATTAAATGAATATAATTGTGAGTAGGAATGATATGGAAGAAATACTTGAAATGAATAACATGATCCCACCAAAAAAAATTTCATATAAAATGTTGCCAAGACGACTACATATGGCTTATCTTGTGAAAAATGAACCCAAGAGCCAAGCTTCTGAATCTTCGCGCCCTAACTCTACCAACCCTAACTACACAAACTCTACATCTCAGTAAGAATGTATGGCTTGCTGTTTTGTTACTTCAGAAACTAAACATTCGCATAATACATTACTTCAGAAACCAGATATTTGCAAACACAAAAGGCGTTCGTTTCGTCTTCGTGACGGTAGCGAAACGGCGAAGCCATACATTTTTGCTGGGATTTCATTTCTTTTTGTAAGTTGCTTAAGGCAGCATTTTTATTGTTTACTTTTTCGGGTGTATTTCTTGTACATCTTCTTTCTCCTTTCGAAAAAGTCCGTATACTAAAGATAAAACCTCTAGCATAAAATTTGTGAACGTCTCATACAAACTTCCACCCCTTAATTTTGGGAGTTAGAGGAAAAAGTAATAGATTTATGTTTTTTATTTTTAGTACTGAACTTAGTTTACATACCAAATTTCAGCTTTCTAGCACTTCAAGAAGTACCCTAACAGATTTGATGATCATCAGTGTGTCAGTGACGAAGTCGATGTATTCTAGATATGAATAAAATCTAAAGTATCAGAGCTATGCAATTGAAACTTTGTATATTTAATTAGTCTATTATTGACATCATATTCTGAGAATTAAAACTATCTGGTGTATCGAAAATCAAAGTTATCAGGGATCAAAAAAACGACGAAGAACTTCGTGAAAAGATTGGTAGTGCCCTTGCGCATCGCTTGGCTTGTCTTGGCGGGGGAACGACCGTGTCCGCAGATTTTCTTACAAAGACGAAAATTAAAATATGCAAATATAAATTAAATGAAAATAAGTTTGACCCAACAATTACCTGTTCTGTAGGCTCAACTTCGACACCATACAGTCTCTCACATTTTTTATACAACATATTTAAAGTAAATATTCTTGCTTGATATTTGTACTTTCTGTGCCAAAGTATTAGGGTACTTAGAATGTGCATTTACGTTCGATGCTCACTGTACTCTTACCAAGACAAAAACCTTCCGTGTGCACATTTCAATATAAAGAAGGTTTCGGAGCAAGGAAATGAATAGTATCCGTATTCCAATCCGCGACCTCAGAAGTCTGAAAATACAACTTAAAACAGTGCTGATATAGTATGTACCTACTTGAACATGAGTATTGAAGAAAACAAGATTTTGTTGATAAATTTTTCTGTATTCTTTTCTGTTTTCTTTAAAAATTTTAAAAGTAGAATAACTCCAAAACAAAATCAATGTTCTTATAACACTAACATAACTTTGCGTCAGGTCACAAATTAACTACACGAAAAAGTTTGAAAAACTATAACACGACTACATAAAAACTTTAGATAAATTTATATAAAGAGGTAATTTTCATTTTATAAAAAGGTCTAGATGAGCCATGCGTTATAACAACAACCGCGGAAAACGCTGCGGGGTGTTGCTAGTCTAAATAAAGTAGCCTAAGTTAGTCTTTATACCATCAGCAATCTGCCAGTGAAAGTCCCGTCAAAATCGGTGTAGCCATATCAATCGTTTCGGTCAGTCTGTCGGTTTGTTCTAGAGATTAGTATGGACCAAACAGAGAGACTGAAAAGAAAAATACTTTTTTGTATTAAGTACAGTGTATAGTTTCATCTGTATTTAATTAAAAACTGTTAATTTAAAATTACAAACAGACACTTAAATTTTATTTATTTGTATAAATTACTTAGCTTCCTTGTGATGAAACGCAGCCTATTTTAACATCACAGACAGATTCAGTACTAAACAAAGTAATAGCACGTCCGACAATCTGGTCCCTGGTGAGGGTCACAGGAAGTAGTTGGAGACGAATGCCCACTAATGGATCTCTTTTGGCTGAGTTGAAGATGATCATAGTTGGAAATGATCTACCTGGATGCTACTGTAAGCAGGTATAATACGTCCTTAATTTCGTTTATGTATGCTTAAAATATAAGGTTTCTGTAAGAATATTATTATCTCCCTTCGAGCAACTATTATTGTGATTATCTACCCTATATACATTGAACTAATATTAATTATTCCTCTATGCCTATACCTATATATACATTTTTTTAAACTGTATTATTCTTTGTCTCTGCAAATCTCCATAGCAAGTTTTCACTGGTTCTCAAAGTCAAACAAGTGATATTATGAGGAGTAACTCACGGTTCTAAGATTTCGAAAAGACAAGAAATATAAATAGATTTATGTACAATACAAACGCAGCTACGATAAGGCCCAGACAAATTCTTGTTAACAAACCAAGCAAACAATATAACAATAGAATCTTATTTATTTACTACCTATCTAAACAGTTGTAAACAGAAGCAAAATTTTATTATTTCGATTATTTACCGACATCTAATTGATTAACATATATTTATTATCGTTTTCTTGGAACTTTTCGAACGTACTATAAGTAAACAAAAGGCATGTTGACTTTGGCCCCCAAAAGTTTATTTAACAAGTTGTCAATTTGCCGCATATCAAACAATTGCGAAGATATTTGAGAGATAAAATGGAGTTTCTATCCCTGGAGAGACTGATGCGGTTAGTCCTAGTTTATTAATGATTTCAGTCGAATTGTGGCCTTGCGGCCTACCGTTGGACTCCACCGATATTCTCATTGCTTATTGGATATTAAATAAAGCCCTTACGAACATTATAATTTCATTGATTTGTCGACCTGTGAGTTACATATAAATAGAAAATGTACGAGTATCATGATTAGTGTATTTATCGGTCAATTTTGCCACATAAAAATACATACGAAGCTTTCCTTAATTATTTTTCCGGGCACTGTAATGACTTCAAACTAGTAATATTGTCGTCTAATATGGGACGGGGGCAGTACTACCCTGTCACATTAGACCAACTACCTAATCAAGTGACATCATTCGTGTTGTCGTATTTCGTTGAATGCGAGACCGGAGGCCCAATGATGCAGAAATATCTCAATAGGTCAACGTACTGTGGGTTTCCGTGTTGTATTGTCTGCATTCACATTGAGTTTGGTGGCCACTACTCTTGGATTCAGCTCATGCTTTCTATCAGGCAGAGTAGAATCACTTTGGCAGGCTCAAAGATAAAAAAATTGCTATCAGTAAAATAGCAATTTAATACATTGGCTTTGATTGAGGAATCTGGACACAGTTTGTTATTAGACTTGGACTATTGCAAGTTAACTTAATATTAAACCCCCATTATAAGCGCCATATAATTGAAGCAACAGTTCTTAGTTATATTAAATTTTAAGGGTAGGTAGTTAGTATATATATAGATAGTAGGAAGGGTGGTGGTGGGTAGATAAAAAAAGTAGATAACGCTCGGCCCCGTTCTTGTTGAAGCAAAAAAAGTAGCGTAGTTCCTTATCCCTAGTTAGTATCTACCTTTTTAAGGTTCCGTGTCAAAGGCAAGGTTAAGTAGATGTATTCTGTGAACCGATTTTCACACAAAAACAGAAAAAAAAACTATACATTTTGGGAGTCCACATACTTAGAACTGAAACTTAAAAAAAAATTTTCCTCAACCCCTTCCATGTGGATAGGTCTATCCCATGTGGTAATCTATGGATAGGTCTTCAAAAATGATATTGAAGATTCTACTATATTTTTTTCCTAAACTGAATAGTTTGCGCGAGAGACTTCCAAAAAGGTAAATGGTGTCCCTCCCTCCTCCCGTAATTTCTAAAATAAGATAATGATAAAACTAATAAAAATATATGATGTACATTGCCATGCAAACTTCCACCGAAAGTTAGTTTGAACGAAATCTAGCGAGTAGTTTTTTTTTAATACGTCATAAATCGTAAACTGCAATTTAACTTTCATTCAATCAGCACAAATATAAAAATAAAATAAAAATTATATTATGTTACTTGCTGCTGCGGAATCCTTTATGGGCGAGTCCGACTCGCCGTTGGCCACTTTCTTTTTTGATCTGAGCCCATTGGAGAAAACCGTCGAAAACATTGAAAGTGATTTATATCGAACTATCTATATCTATATATCTAATCTATATATATATTGATTATACAATTACTTATATATATATATAGATATCGTTAACGCCTAAATTCTTGTGTGCCATTAAGTTAAGTTGTGTAAACGATTGTAGAAAGAAAAACGCTTGCAACTTGGCTAGGAGGGCTAGCACAGCATATTCTTCCGTTGATGGCTTCAACTTGAACGACAAAGAGAATGAGGAAAGTTACAGTCAGATATATTAAAGTGACGTATTATTTATGTCGCAGTGACGCATTTTGGCATCAAGTCAATAAAAAATAATAAAAATATCGAAACACTAGATTGACTTACATCGGTGTACCTACCTAGTACCACTATTCAAAGGTTTAAATAGTATATCACGGAGTTCCTTTCTTTATCCACTGGTATAATGGAACATGTTTTGTAGGTAAGCAGACTATTTCGTTAATTACGGTACGGTACATAAGAAAGTATTCGGTCAAGCAGTCTTTGATTTTACTGCCATCTATGTAGTTTTTATTACACTACCAGTCTCTTCGTACTCTTACGTTTGTCCCCCGCAATTAAGATACTTCTTACTTATTACAATAGAAGGCGCACTTCAGAGTCTTTTTAATTCCTTTTTTACTGTTTTTAAATTTACTCAACATTACAAATATTTAATGGCTATTTTAGAAACTGTTTTTTATTTTAATGAAGTTTATTTAATACGAAATTCATTTATTTTTTTTGCATTTGGCAATCTCCTTAATTTCTAAACACCTAGATGTCACTATTCACCAATCAAAAATTTTGTTTGACTTATTCCAAATTTTAATCAGATTTTACTTAAATTTTCAATGCAAATAAATAAAAACATATTTTTTACTTATTTAAAAGAAGTTTACAATTTAATATTACTTTTATTTTAGAACTTCAAGAAAACTTACGTTCAGTTTAATACTCTGTATTTGTGTTGTCTGTGGCATCAGAAAAAAGTAAAAGTGTCACTATGGATTTATATTTGTGTCGAATAGAAATACGTCGAGAGCTACGCCGGCAGGCAATTTATTTCAATTATCATGAATAAGCTCAGTAGAGACGCTGTGTGTTATCGCTCTCTGTAGAGAAATATATCAACATTATTATCTGCGGAGCCAAAGGTTCATTCCGCGTGCTGTGTAACGAATAATGGTTTGGGAAGAAACGATAGTGACGTCTCGCGGTTCAGCCTTGGATATTATGGTTACGAGAAAAAGTGTATTTTGAAAATATACCAAGTGTTTTCTTGTAAAAAACGTCTGTGAGATATTCACCGATTGTGCGGTGTTTTCGTTCGACGCTTTGGTGTTTTATATTGGTGTTATGTCGGGCGGCAGAAGCATCGACAAGGAGCGAAAGTCTCCTCGCGAAAGCGGGGAGGACTCGGAAGATGAGAGCGAGATCCTTGAGGAGAGCCCATGCGGCCGCTGGCTGAAGCGCCGGGAGGAGGTAAGTGTCTCTAGATATCACTAATTATCTCGTGTGCGTGGATAAATTTAGGCCACTTAAGACAAAGACTCGTCAGCTGATCCGCGCAAGGTTACTTGATGTTTAACGAGTAATACGCAGTTAATTATGTATTTACGAAGTGAGGATTTGTTTGTATTGATATTTTATCTTCCTTAAACTCATTTGCGAAGAGTATGCACTCAGCAAACCCAAATTAACTTTCTAATACTGATACAATCAGTGCAATACCTATTAATTAGATCATGTACAGTTATTTATGTGTTTTCAGACAGACAAATAAGGTTAAAAACCATTAATATCATTGTATTTGGTGATGTCATTTAATATTGTCAAGTATTCATTTACTATTCATCTTTAGACAACAGTAATAAGAATGGATTTTACATAGAACTGGATTTTAAAAGTTATTTTAGTAGGTATAATTTTTTAAATTTAATATGAAGAATGAAGCTATCAAACAAAAGAAATGCATTTCCTGGTATGTGAATAAATAATATACCTTCCGAGTTGGTTAAAACTATAAGGAAATATTCAGTATATTAATTAATGATATATACATCACTTAAATTACTAAAATATTGTCTGAATCAAGAACAAAATAATAGTTAGTTGGTTCTAGTCTGATTATGTTATTCAATTCTACTTTTAATTATTTTCTGTGCTTATCTTAAACTGTGTCTCGTAAAATGATCACATATCATATTATATATTGTTGTGTTGTCTTCAATAGACATAAAATCTTTCTTATTGCACTATTATTTTACAACATTCTAAGAGTTTTGCTTAACCTAATATAAAGTCTTTGAAAACAATTGTTTTTAAGATATGTTGCACCTATCAGTATTGTAGTTCTGTTTCAAATTTAAACATTGTGAATTAAGAGGTGTATGTGTGGAACTAGCAGAAATAAATTAATACCTAAAATAGAAGATGAATGTAGCATGATTTAATGGAAAGTTGAGAAGTAATGTTTTCGTGTATAGAAGTTAATGGTTACAAGAGTACGAGAGAAAGTATTGATTGGAAGAGATGTGGTTAAAAAGACAGTTAATATATATTTTTTATAGAATTAGGTAAAGATGATAACTTGTGATGTCAGCCATAACACAATACTGATGAAATAGTAGCAAATGGTATATACTTGAAACCCTGCTAGGACAAATATTATAAGATTGGCTGGATAATTTGTTATATATTATGTATGGGCGTAAAAGTACATATTTAGAAAATATATGCATGTGGTTGACGGTATTAAACTTCCCAGGATTATGAGTGCCGGATTAAAATCATAGTCTGAAAATATTGGCAATTTTAACTTACCTCTGTCTATCTATTTACAGATAAATAAAATTGTAACAAAAAAACCTACTTCAAGGACGACCAAATTGAAATTGGACCACATGGAAAGCACCAGCTTCCAAATAAATTTAAAAATTAACAAATTCACTTCGCCCCTACGAATTTCGAAGGTTTCCCTCGATTTCTCTTGTATGCCTTCAGCAGATCTTAGTGTTCTTATCGTGGTGCCACTGTTGGGATATCTCTTTCCATTAAAAAAATACTCAGCAAAATCAATTTATAAACGACAAAGTAATGTGCAAACATAAAAAAAAATAAATTGTACTCGGAAAAAAATTAGAGTTCATGTATTTCATCACACCAAAAGCTTTTAGTAGTCCACCGCTGGACATAAGCCTCTCCTTTGATAAAAGATTTTGGCTTACAATAACACACAGACTAGACGAGTTAGTATATTGTTTTAATTATTTCTAGTTTTCCTTTTATAAGTATATACATCCTTGTTTAAAATAGTTTTCCCACTACATATTGTAACGTCGTAGTATCGACTTATACACTAGAAATTATAACCTATTCGTTTTGATACCATTTCCTTGTTGTGAGTTTAGTTTTGACAGATGTCACATCAGTTTGACATAATCTATGGAAATTTGGTAGACTGATCGATTTATTTAAGAGTTGTCCCTTCCGATGGCGCTCTGAGGTAATTTTGTGGCTGGGAACACTCTACTAGTTGTCATTCCTTTTTCCGGTCGAACACTGAGAGAGAGTGGTTGACATATTTTAACAATTTGTTGGTTCTTGTTGAATCGTTCTTAATTTGGCTAATCACCACGGTCCATGGCCAGATAAATGCGGCGGAAGATGCCCCGCTGTTAGTTATCGTGAATTAACGGTTATTTCGACTTTTTCGGGTAAGTGAAAATGGTGACTCCGCGTTCGACAAGCACGTTTGTTGTTGAAGCGAATTTTGCTAAAAATAGTTGATTTCACTTACAGAAACTAACATCGAAAGATTCGCCAAGGGATTCGTTGGATTTTCTAAGGATTTGACACGTTATTTTGTTACTTGCTATTGTTTGGAGCTTTGAAGAATTTTTGAAATATTGTTGATAAAAGAAACTCTGGTGAGTACTGAATAGTTACTATTGAGATTAGGATTGATAACCAAAGTGATAAAGTACCTAATTAACCAGTGAATTATCTTTGTTTTAGCCGGAAGCGCGGGGTTTCTTTCTTTCTTTCTTTATTTCTTTTTCTTTTTTACTTTTCTTTCTTTTTTTCTTATATTTTTATACTGGAATTTTTCTGGGATATTAGTATTATCCTCATTAGAACATTACATTTTTTTATAACCTATTTTTACAAAGGTTTGTTGTGTAAAGTTGCTCCCCACTTACATTAAATTAACCATGAACCTACCTATGGCATTAGTATAATGGCCATAGAAGCAAGAGGCTGCCTTAACATCAACGGGTGAAGAAGCCAAAGAGAAGGACAGCCAGACATCTCCTGTCTGGCTCATGTAACGTAGAATTTTAACTTAAAGGATTGCAATGACAACAGAAACAGTAACCAGTGTAGCGATACTCTAAGCATAGTATATCCACCTGTAAGACCTTACCCTTCAGACACTACGGGTTAATAAATCTGCTTTTAAACTAATTGTTCATTAGTCAGTACTCCCCGCCCTAGATTAAGGGTTCAATGTTGGCCGAGTTATCCACGGCATTAGTTTGTTATTTTTTAAGTGATCTGTAAGTTACCATTGGGAGTAATATCAGATCAGATCTGCACCTGGCGCCCGAGATCTTAATTTGTTCAATTTTTTATTAGTTTTAATTCTGGTGACAGATCAGGTTTTTTTGTTTGTTTGTTTGTTGGTTAACTTCCAGTGGTAGCAAAGACACATTTTAGTTTATTATTCATTTATTAGTTCACAACACAACTAATTTTTTTTTATTTTTTTATATTACAATTTGTCGCCAGCGCACAGGGACTGAAGTAGTTTCTGAAGGTTAAATTGGATACTGTTGTTATTGCATCCTACTTTTTGTAAACATTATTCTGTTTGTGTTTTATTTGTGCTTATTATTAATTGTTAACATTAAGTACGGTTTTATTTGCAATTTTGCAACAATTGTTTTACAGCATTGTGACTTTTACACACAATGTTTATTTTTGCTTTAACAAAACAACAATAATTAAGGTTATTCTGCTGCTTATTGTATTCTCTATTAAGGGTATAATTTACTTCAACATTGTGTTTTGCAATCTATTAATGTTGAATGTGTTTATATAAAGTCTACTCGGCAAAGCTTTTGCTTTGAATTTATTGATAATATTATATTTAAACTTTTTGATAATTGAACTAAACTCAGCTTAGCTTAACTTTATATTACCTAGCTTTTACAATAATTGTGAGTGGTTATTGCAATCTACAGATTTTTTATAATTTAAAAAATTAGACATTTAAATTAAAACTTAACATTTGCTATAATTTCACTTTTAAATAAATTTAAAGTTATCTCTTCACAAGGCTTCACTTTTGAATGCACTTGAATTTGGCTTTGCTTTGAACAGCTTGACTTTTCTTATCATTTTGCTTATAAATAAATTAAAACTTATCTTTTCACAACATTCACTTTTGAACGAGCTCGGGATTGATATTGCTTTAAAAAAAATTAACTTCTCTTATCATTTTGCTTATAAATAAATTAAAACTTATCCTTTTAGAACATTCACTTCTGAATGAACTCGGGATTCACATTGCTTTAAAAAAATTAACTTCTCTTATCATTTTGCTTATAAATAAATTAAAACTTATCCTTTTAGAACATTCACTTCTGAATGAACTCGGGATTGACTTTGCTTTGAAAAATTAACCTTTTTTTTGTCATTTTGCTTTGAAATAAATTTAAAGTTATTGTTTCATAACATTTCACTTTTGGTTAAATTTGGATTTGAGTTTGTTTTGAATACTTAACACTTTGACTTCTATTTTGGAGTTTAGTGGTCATCATTATTTTTCATTATGGACAAAGGAGTTCAATTTCCACCGTCGCCCTCGGATGTGGATGGACACGCAGCTGCTGATAATCATGTGGAGATTAATGGCACACCGGACGTGTCGGATGTTCCTAATTCTTCTGCGTACGCACCAGGAATGTCCTCGTTTAACACCATGAGTGAGCACATGAGGAGCAGAGGAGGCAATATGCCTGTTTTTAGTTCAAAATTGCATGATTTGACGAAGAGCAGAATTATTTTTGACGGTAGCTCCTGTGTTAGGGAATTTATTACTCGCGTTGAGGAGTACTTCTTGGTTAGGAACTATCCTGAGTTTATGTTAATTAGTTCGTTCTCTGATCTTCTCGCTGGTGTCGCTGCCAAGTGGTTTCGCGCTATTCGCATTAGTGTTTCTTCGTGGTATGAGCTTAGGGTTGCCCTGCTCAAGCGTTTTGATAAGCCTGAGCATGATTACCTTTTGGAGCATGAGCTTCGTACTCGCAAACAGAAGCTTAGTGAGTCTCTTCCAGACTTTATTACAGAACTTATGGATATAACTAGTCGCCTAGGCACCCCTATTCCGGAGTCGGTGCTTATATCTATTATTAGACACAACATGTTGCCGATTTATACGCCCTATGTGTTTGGTAAACAGATTGCTTCGCTTGAAGATTTTATGGATTTAGGTAAGCAATTGGAAGTTTTCGTTAGCCGGAAATCTCTTAAAGATTCTGCTAGACCTGTCAAGTTTGAAAAAGTACAGTCCAACGCTGTTGTATCGAACGATACTAACATTACTTGTTTAAAGTGTAAGTCCACCGGACACCAATATAAAGACTGTCCTTCGATTCCGGGTATGATTTGTTTCAGGTGCAAGAAGTTGGGAGTTATCACAAAGTTTTGTGATGTGTGCAATTCGACCCAGCGAAACTCTCATGAGTCAAAAAACTGACTAGGCCCCATCGAGATCCGGTTTCGGAGAAAACTTGGGATGGCTCGATGTTAAAAAAATTTGTTAGTCGCACTAAACCCCCTGATAAGGCTACTTGCAAAAAGGAATTTTCAGACTGGTTAGGGTATTTAAAAACTTTTTTTAGAAATTATAAGGCTGCGCCTGTTTTATTTGTTAAAAATAATGATTCAAGACCTTATTTAGAGTTTTCAATTGGTAAGGATAAATTTTCGGGTTTATTGGATAGCGGTTCAAACAGTTGTATTCTTGGTTCTGATAGTCACCACCATTTTCTTAAATTAGGTTTTAAAATTGAACAAGTGCCTAGTTATACTTCTAATTCAGCTTATACTGCGGATGGGACAGCTTCAAGGGTTATTGGAGCTATTAATTTGCCGGTTACCTGTGATAATTTGACTAAAAATATTAGATTCATTATAATACCTTCATTTAACATTCCAATTATTTTGGGATTTGACTTTTGGCTTAAATTTGATCTTGCTAAAGATTTGTGGAAAAATATAACCTTTATTAGTGAAAATAAAACTCGAGTTTGTACAGTTACTAGTGCCGCCGAACTTACTCCTTCAGAGAAATTAGAACTTGATAGAACAGTCTCGCTTTTTGAAGACATTTCATATGAGAGGAAAGGATTGGGCCTCACTCATCTTGTCCAACATAAAATTAATGTTACTGGTGAACCTTTTAAACAAAGATATTGGCCTTTGAGTCCTGCTAAGCAGAGGGAACTTTTTGGCGAGGTCGAGGTTTTGCTCAGGGAGGGTATTATTGAACCCTCTAAATCTCCTTGGTGTTCTCCTGTTTTAGCCGTCGAAAAGAAAGACGGTAGTGCTAGATTATGTTTAGATTCACGACGTTTAAATTCAATGACGATTAGAGACTCTTATCCACTTCCGTATCCTTCTAGAATATTAGATAGCCTCCGAGGCGCTCGTTATATTACAACTATTGACCTTTCTAAAGCTTTTCTTCAGATTGCACTTGAGGAATCTTCTCGGGAGAAGACTGCTTTTGTAGTACCGGGTAAGGGTTTATTCCAGTTCGTTAGAATGCCTTTCGGATTAACCAACGCTCCTGCGGAACTGCAGAGATTAGTAGATAAACTTTTTGGTCCTGAATTTGATAGCGTACTCTTTTGTTACTTAGACGATTTGATATTAGTAAATAATCATTTTGTAGATCATATAGACTATTTAAACAAAATTTATAAGATACTTAAAGATGCTGGTTTAACTGTTAATTTAAAGAAATGTGAGTTCTGTAAAGACAGGCTCAGATACCTTGGTTATATTGTGGATAGTAAAGGTTTACACACTGATCCATCTAAATTAGAAACTATTGGAGGATTCCCACGACCTGAAACGGTTAAGCAGCTCAGAAGTTTCCTTGGGATGTGTTCTTATTATCGTAGATTCATTTGTAAATTCGCTGATATTGCTTCGCCACTTACTAAGTTGACAGCTGGTAGTAAAAATTCTAAAAAATCACTTATTTGGAATAATGATGCGGAGGATGCTTTTCGAAATCTTAAGGAGGCCTTAATGACTTCTCCGGTGTTGCGTTGCCCCGATTTTGCTAAACCTTTCTTTTTACATTGTGATGCTAGTTCAGTTGGAATTGGTAGTGTTTTGAGCCAGGATGACGAGGATGGAGAACAACATCCTGTCGCGTTTTATTCCAGAACGCTGAATAAGTGTGAACGAAACTACAGTACCACTGAACGTGAATTATTGGCAATTTTGGATTCAATAGAACACTTTCGACCTTATATTGAGGGAATGGAGTTTGCCGTTGTTACTGATCACGCTTGTCTAAAATGGCTTTTAAAATTAAACAACCCCAGTGGGCGTCTAGCAAGATGGGCGGCTAGAATTGCTCAGTTTACTTTTCATATTGTTCACAGAAAGGGTTCTTTACATTTAGTTCCGGATGCTTTGTCTCGAATCGAGGCGTCTACAATTCTGGTTTCTGCTATACAGGTTGTCACACCCGATGATGATATTGTTGATCCTTGGTATAGAAAAATATTTGTTAGTTGTCAAAAGTTTCCTTCTAGATATAAAAATTTTAGAGTTGAGGACAATACATTATACAGATTTTGTAAGAATAAATTTAGCCCGAATAGTAGATTAAATTGGAAAATTGTTATTCCTAAGGAACACATTCTTGATACTATAAGATTAAATCATGATGATATTAATTCTGGTCACCTTGGGATTCATAAAACTATTAAGAAATTAAAACAACATTATTTTTGGAACGGCATGTTTAGTGATGTTCAACAATACATTAAATCTTGTGACATTTGTAGAGCCTATAAACACAGCACCTCCCCACCTCTTGGCATTATGATTAACCCTAAAAAAGTGGACCGCCCTATGGTCATGCTCTCAGTTGATATAATTGGGATTTTGCCTAAAAGTTATTCCGGACATAAATATATTCTTTCAGTTGTAGATGTTTTCACCAAATTTTGCTGGATTTTCCCAATGGTTAAGGCAACATCTTTGTCTATTTGTAGAGTCTTCGAAAAGGAAATATTTCTTAAATTTGGTTGCCCTAAAATTATAGTTTGTGACAATGGTACTCAGTTCACTTCCAAGCATTTTGTAGATTTCATGAAGGGTTATAACATTACAAAAATATTTTATAACACGTTGTATACTCCTCAAAATAACCCAGTAGAGAGATATAATAAGACGATAGAGACTTGTATTTCATGTTTTGTTAAAGAAGATCAACGTACTTGGTCTAAATTTGTTTCTCATATTCAATTAGCTTTAAATAGTAGTGTAAATCTGGCAACAGATTTTACACCTAATTTTCTCATGTTTGGTAGGGAATTAATTTTGGACGCTTCCCTACACCGTTTTAGTAATTCTTTAAATAATTTAAACCAGCTTGAATTGGGAGAAAGAAATTCATATGCCCTTTCTCTTAAAACCCTTAGTGATATTTTTGTTAAAGTTCAGTCACATTTGTTAAAAGCGTATAAGCGTAATGCGCATTATTATAATATCGGTAGGAAGACCATTTCTTTTGATGTTGATGATATTGTTTGGAGGAGAAGTTTTGTTCAGTCTAATGCTCCAGCATATTTTTCGGCCAAGCTTGCACCTAAATTTGTTAAATGTAGGGTTCTGGAGAAGATTTCAAATAACGTTTACCTTTTACAGGACCTTACGAAGAACACCATTGGTCGTTATCACATTAAAGATATTATTAAGTATTAAAATTTCACTATTTCCCTATTCACCCTATGTCCCCACTATTATTATTTTTTATTTTTTGTTGTTGGAATTAGCCGTGTTGGGCCGGTTGAGAATAGCTCATCCCCATTTCTTCCCGTGGGTGTCGTAGAAGGCGACTAAGAGGTATGAAGAAGGTAGAACAGCAACATTACCAGCTGGAATTAGCCGTGTTGGGCCGGTTGAGAATAGCTCATCTCCATTTCTTCCCGTGGATGTCGTAGAAGGCGACTAAGGGGTATGTAGGTAGAAGGAGGAACACCAACAACATTTTCTTTAGGGTTATCTATTAGGGGGACGTATTTTATTAGCTTAAAACTTTAGTATTATGTTTATTTGTGGTGGAAGCTATCGCAAGATAGCTACTGTCAGGCGTCGTCATGTCGGATGTTGTGGGTCCTAAGGGATGTTAATTAATTATTGCAGAAACAGGTCGACATGGTGACTACCCTTAGATTATATAGAAAACTTTATATATTTACATCAAGACGGACTTTTACGTGGTTCCGCAAAATTTTGTTGTTTCAGAGTTTAGAAAGGTTATGTGTGACCTTTGTTTGGGTGGAACAGTTTGTTTAGGTGGTGACGTATTTTATTGGCTTATAGCTACATTAGTATTATGTTTATTTGTGGTGGAAGCTATCGCAAGATAGCTACTGTCAGGCGTCGTCATGTCGGATGTTGTGGGTCCTAAGGGATGTTTATTAATTATTGCAGAAACAGGTCGACATGGTGACTACCCTTAGATTATATAGAAAACTTTATATATTTACATCAAGACGGACCTTTACGCGGTTCCGCAAATTTGTGTTGTTTCAGTGTTTGGATAGGTTATATTTAAGCTCTATTTAAGTAGGATGTTTGCCTTTTGTTGTATTGTGCCCGGTAGTTCGGTGGTGTTGAGCCGATCACAATACACAATTTTTTTTTGTGTTCACGCTCTTTCAAAGTGTGGAACATTTTGTTTGTCTTTTGTTGTATTGTGCCCGGTAGTTCGGTGGTGTTGAGCCGATCACAATACACAATTTTTTTTGTGTTCACACTCTTTCAAAGTGTGGAACATTTTGTTTGCCTTTTGTTGTATTGTGCCCGGTAGTTCGGTGGTGTTGAGCCGATCACAATACACAAATTTTTTTTTGTGTTCACACTCTTCCAAAGTGTGGAACATTTTGTTTGCCTTTTGTTGTATTGTGCCCGGTAGTTCGGTGGTGTTGAGCCGATCACAATACACAAATCTTTTTATACATTATTCTATTAGAGTCGGTGACGAAGGTGTCCAACCGCACTTCTTGGATATTGTTATCTTTGTTAGATATTCAATTCCTAATGGATGTTTGTTTAAGGTATTTTCTAAAGTTAATATTATTCTATTAGAGTCGGTGACGTAGGTGTCCAACCGCACTTCTTGGATATTGTTATCTTTGTTAGATATTCAATTCCTAATGGATGTTTGTTTAAAGTTTATTTTCTAAAGTTAATATTATTCTATTAGAGTCGGTGACGTAGGTGTCCAACCGCACTTCTTGGATATTGTTATCTTTGTTAGATATTCAATTCCTAATGGAATTTTGTTTAAGATTTATTTTCTAAAGTTGTTATTATTCTATTAGAGTCGGTGACGAAGGTGTTCAGCCGCGCTACTTGGTTATTGCTGTCTTTGTTGGAATTACATTCCTAACTGATATTTGCTTTAGTAAAGTTTGATATTGTTCTATTAGTCATTTATAGAGTTTTTGTAGAGATTTGTTTAGGGTTCTTTTTGTAGAGTCTGAGTCGAAATTTTAGATGTTCCCAATGTTTATTTTTTGAAAGTTCTGTTTGGTTATTACTTTGCAGCTTAAAAGAAAGAGTCCTTTCTTTTAATCTTTTTTTTTGGGTTGGTATGTAATGTAACGTCGTAGTATCGACTTATACACTAGAAATTATAACCTATTCGTTTTGATACCATTTCCTTGTTGTGAGTTTAGTTTTGACAGATGTCACATCAGTTTGACATAATCTATGGAAATTTGGTAGACTGATCGATTTATTTAAGAGTTGTCCCTTCCGATGGCGCTCTGAGGTAATTTTGTGGCTGGGAACACTCTACTAGTTGTCATTCCTTTTTCCGGTCGAACACTGAGAGAGAGTGGTTGACATATTTTAACAATTTGTTGGTTCTTGTTGAATCGTTCTTAATTTGGCTAATCACCACGGTCCATGGCCAGATAAATGCGGCGGAAGATGCCCCGCTGTTAGTTATCGTGAATTAACGGTTATTTCGACTTTTTCGGGTAAGTGAAAATGGTGACTCCGCGTTCGACAAGCACGTTTGTTGTTGAAGCGAATTTTGCTAAAAATAGTTGATTTCACTTACAGAAACTAACATCGAAAGATTCGCCAAGGGATTCGTTGGATTTTCTAAGGATTTGACACGTTATTTTGTTACTTGCTATTGTTTGGAGCTTTGAAGAATTTTTGAAATATTGTTGATAAAAGAAACTCTGGTGAGTACTGAATAGTTACTATTGAGATTAGGATTGATAACCAAAGTGATAAAGTACCTAATTAACCAGTGAATTATCTTTGTTTTAGCCGGAAGCGCGGGGTTTCTTTCTTTCTTTCTTTATTTCTTTTTCTTTTTTACTTTTCTTTCTTTTTTTCTTATATTTTTATACTGGAATTTTTCTGGGATATTAGTATTATCCTCATTAGAACATTACATTTTTTTATAACCTATTTTTACAAAGGTTTGTTGTGTAAAGTTGCTCCCCACTTACATTAAATTAACCATGAACCTACCTATGGCATTAGTATAATGGCCATAGAAGCAAGAGGCTGCCTTAACATCAACGGGTGAAGAAGCCAAAGAGAAGGACAGCCAGACATCTCCTGTCTGGCTCATGTAACGTAGAATTTTAACTTAAAGGATTGCAATGACAACAGAAACAGTAACCAGTGTAGCGATACTCTAAGCATAGTATATCCACCTGTAAGACCTTACCCTTCAGACACTACGGGTTAATAAATCTGCTTTTAAACTAATTGTTCATTAGTCAGTACTCCCCGCCCTAGATTAAGGGTTCAATGTTGGCCGAGTTATCCACGGCATTAGTTTGTTATTTTTTAAGTGATCTGTAAGTTACCATTGGGAGTAATATCAGATCAGATCTGCACCTGGCGCCCGAGATCTTAATTTGTTCAATTTTTTATTAGTTTTAATTCTGGTGACAGATCAGGTTTTTTTGTTTGTTTGTTTGTTGGTTAACTTCCAGTGGTAGCAAAGACACATTTTAGTTTATTATTCATTTATTAGTTCACAACACAACTAATTTTTTTTTATTTTTTTATATTACAATATAAACTATGCAATTATTTAAATGTATGGTATCCACAACCTTCAATGCAAAATCTCAAATACAAAGTTCACTCTCATTGTCATCGCTGCAAAAACTTAAGGAAAAAACATGTCAGTCTAGTAAGTAGCAATTATATTGATTATAGTAATTTATCAATAAGACTGATGGAAAGCTCTTGGCATCTCGCCTCTTACTGGTTCTGGGAAAGATCTATTAGTTGTCTGTATAGTGAAAGTAGATCTGATACTGGTAAGAATTAACTATGGCGTCATGTAGGTATAGAACTGTGTTGTATTGTGATAACATATTGGGTGATAGCAGAACCAATAGCTAGATGATGAGTTTTTAACTGGACTCTAGAAGTTTTCCTGTTTTCAACACACACACATTTATTTTATTGAATATTATGTAGCAAATATATACTTAATACCCTAGCAATCAGATTTCATCAACAACTCATAACATCCCACTGCTGGGCTCGGGTCTCCTCTCAGGAGAGGGTTAAGGCCATACATCCCCATGCTGGCCAAATGCGGGTTGGGGACTGGCAAGGCAACCGTTGTGGCTACCGTTATTTTGTTGATGGATGTTTTTAAGCCGCCCTAAGGCCTTTAAACTAAGCTAAGCTTCACAACTGTTATCATATGATAACTGGGACCGACTTGCTTAACGTGAACTCCGAACCACGGAGACGCTCATGGTATCATGCCACTCGCGGTCACCCATCCAGTGTACTGACCGCGCCGTCATTGCTTACCCTCGGTGATTGTATCCAATCACCGAGTGTAACTAGGCTATGAGCGTCTCTACAGCAATCCTCTCTAACAATCAGATTTATGTATTACTTATCAAAAGTAGTTTCCCAAAAGTTATGTATAATATCTTTAATAAATATAATAAAATCTTTTTTTTATTTTCTATATCAGTTTTTTAAATCTAATTTGTTACTTAGATAATTACCTGATAAAAATTATATTTTTTTTTATTTAAATACTGTATTAGTGTATTGGGTTGAAAAATTAATTTTTTTATTAAGTAGCTAAAGCAGTTTGTCTTTTAAAAATTAATATGATTGAGAATTTAAGATAGATGTGATTAAAAAGAGACTTGTGAACTCATACTGTTATTAGCTTTTTGATTTTATTTTTTATTAAGTTTTATAGATTTTTATGATAAGTTCACCTAAAAGTATAGTCTATAGTTTAGGTTGTCTGCTTCTGATTTGCGTTTATTACCACTAATTTTAGTCTACTAATAAAATAAACATTACATTGAATTACTTTCAGCGAGGTCAAGTTCATTCCACAACTGTGTAGCTAGGCCATCCAATTGTATAGCAATGATGTCAAGGTATAAAAAGATCCAATGTACTCATCTTGTCTGTTAATATTTTTGTCAAAACATCACCTTGCAGCTTTCTGTCTATGTTTTTCACTAATTACTTTCTTCAAAAAGAAAACCTACTTCCATTGCCAAGTGGTTTCAAATCAAGAAAAAAAGTACAGTTACCTCAATGTTCCCAATTTAAAAATATAAAATTGTAAACAGATTATAAAATTGATGTCAATGGTGTTGCCAGTTATGTTTTAAATTCAAATGAAGTGCTAAAATGTTTACGTTTTGAAGAGCTAATTTTGCCACTTTTAATGGTTGTAGGTCAATACCAAATTCACAGGGTAATACTCTACTAATGTATTCAAGGAATGTAAATAAATAAAAATCTAAAATTGTATTTTAAAAAGCATATAACAAAACAAGTTTATATAAGTACTTATCCATATTGAAAATAAAAGTAAATAGGCTGAATATTATCATCTTCTTAGCCTATATTATTCCCAATTATGTTCTTTAATCATTCTTGTGTTTTCTATCTATGAGCCTGCGGAAGTGACTAGTCTGCCTGATGGAAAGCATGAGCTTGATACAATATTGGGGGCCAGCATTCTTACTGCAAATGCAAACAATGCAGCATGGTAACCGCCATCATTTATACTCAAGCCTGGATTATTATTATTAGTTATTATTTTATTACACCCTTACATTCATAACGGTAGTCAACGACACCGTAATCACTTAAGGCAGGGGTTCCCAATCTTTTTCAGCCTACGGCGCACTTTTCAGATTACTATATTGTCACGGCCCCCCCCCCCCCCCCCTCCTCCGTAACTTGCCGTTAGACATAGATAGAATCAAAAGAATTAGGTACGTACAATAGTAGTTATTATTGGTTGAAAGGCACAAAAATTGAAACATCCAAGGTAAAAAACTTATTTATTTATTATACTCGTATTTATAAAAAATCAGAATTGCAACAAAATATCTACGAAAGAAACTTAAGAAACACAAAAATAAAAAACAATAATTTCTCAATAATAGTGACAAATCAATGTGATGGGTGAGCCTGGTATTCTGCGCACAGTTTTGCGAAGCATGGGATAAGGTTTGAGACGGCCACTTTCGTTTCTTGCCCCACCTTAATTCTTGAGCAATATTTGTTCTTGATTACGGCTACTGCTGAAAATCCAGCTTCACACAAATATGACGTTGCAAAGGAAATGAAAATTTTGAAGCTTTTGAAGTTAACTTTGCCGCTGCGTCGCATTGTATCGCTTTGGATTCGCGTGTCACCGCCTCAGAGTACATTCTTATTATACTGAAAATCACCGCGTCGGATCGCATTACAAATTTTAATTCGCTTTGCGTTGAAACATCTACGTAGGACAAGGCCTTAAGGACCTATTATGCGAGCGGTCAAAATATTGTTGCGGTATGGATACCCGCAAATAATTAACCCTTTCGGGTGATGATAGAAGACCGACTCGCGGCGCACCTCGCTACATCCTGCGGCGCCCCAGGGCGCCGCGGCGCACAGTTTGGGAACCCCGGACTTAAGGGAATAGCACAATAGCACACCCTAATAATTACCTAGTAAAAGTTAGTTGATGAATTGACATTAACACAAATAAATCTGTGTTCAAAGCTTACTAGTAATCTTCAGTATTGTAGACTTCACATGTTGCAATTGCCACTTTCTAATAATTTTATGGGAATACTTTAGCATTTACCTCTTAATCATAAACATTATTTAAACGGTTCTGTGCTATTTTCAACTTTAAAGATATCAGTTTAAAGTTGAATATAACATAACACTGTTGCTTAACTATAAATCTATACTCTATACAAATAAATAAAATTGGAGTGTCTGTTTGTAATATTAAAATAACCGCTTTTAAATAAATGCACATGTATGTATTATAACATTTTTTAACATTTTTGTCTGTTTGTTCCGGGTCCTGTCCTGATACGGCTGGACCAATTTTGACGGGAGCTTCACTGACAGGTAGCTGATGATCCACGGAGTAACTTAGACTACTTTTTTAGACTAACTTTGTCCCGAGGCGTTACCCGCGGTACAACAATAACCGCGGGGTTCAGCTAGTAATGTATAAATATGGGAGTTAATATTTATGTTAAGTTGAAGCAAATCAAGTGTAATAATAAAGTGTGCCCTAATGTTTATCTTCTACAATCAAAGCCAATGTAACAAGCTGCTACTTTACTGATAGCAAATATCAATGTGTGCAAAATGATATTAATTTATTAGGTCTATGACTAATTTGAAATTACAAACAGACACTTCAACTTTATTTATTTGTATGACCTAGATAACCGACATATACGCGGGCGGATTCGCGGACAACAGCCAGTAGTTATAATAATTATAAGTTTTTCTATTGAAATACATGTATTTAAACCAAACCTTGTCGAACTATGCAATAAATTGTAATAGTTAAATAAATATATTTCCGATATACACAAAATACAATAAGTATTATGATTTTATTTATGTCGCCAATACTTAATGAGCAACATCTGACAAAGTCAATCATTGAATACTTGGACAGCCTAACATTAAAAAAATTGTCATTAAACTTGATGGAATGAGTGTTGCCAATTCTAGTGATTCTGACTATCTCAATGATCATGTGTGTCATAAAACATTTAAATAAATTGAATTTCATGAATTGAACAGAATGTTACAGACTGGGTAGTTATGATAAACCTACCTATAAATGTTCATGTTTGCGTAATAAATTAAATTTAAGTCTATTATAAAATAAAGGCGTTTATCACGTTGCACCGAACACTCGCTTCAAATCCGTGTTAATTATTGTAAATGCTTCCGTTAAATTATGTAACGATGCTTGCGTTTAGATTCGTAGTTCATCTGCATAAAGGCAGTTAGATGCAAGTAATGATTCGAAGATGGAATTTATGAAAAACCGAGGTAACAGGACGCTACCCTGTAGCACACCTCGTACACAACAAAGAAATGTTTTTTGAAAACGCGCACGATGTCGGCTATCGAATAGGTTACTTTGAACTTTGACCACTGTTGACGACATGTTAAATGCAGCATTAAAGGCATTGCTAAAATCAACTAAGAATTTCCATTGCCCATTTCGATATTGCTTATAATACTGATCAGGGTTATCGTTTTGAAACCTGGACGAAAGTCTTGACAGCGTAGGACAGAGTTTATATTAAAACTTTTGACAAAAAATATATTCGAGATGAAACATGCAAAAAGGATTTAAGTTCGGTGATTTAGAAGACAAAAGGATAACTTACGGCTCTTTTCTAAACCTGTTTTCTATATAGGTACATATATTATGCATGTATTTACAAAAAAAAGTATATATGTATTTATATCAGTTATCTAGTACCCATAGTACAAGCTTTGCTTAGTTTGAGGCTAGATAGCGTTGTGTGTTAGATGTCGATAATATGCTGCAAAAAGGAATGATTTTTACACGATCTAAAATAATAATTGAAATTAAATTACGACTGATCAGCACTTTTGCACTTCATACACCATCAACAGACTTATCCAACAATCTTTGGCACTCTAAAACTGAAGTGGTACTGTCAAACCTTCCTTGTGTTGTACCCCGGTATTCAAAAGAATTAAGGCAGCGTCATTTTAGTTTTGTAACACTGAGGTAGCATCGGGTTTTATTGGTGACAGAAGAGCCTATAATACTGGAAGATGTTTGTTCGATTTATAAGAATAGGATGTTTCTTTCGCTGATCATCGCTGTTGTCCATCTGTCTGCTACAGATCGCATTTCAAATTAATTCATCGTCATGATGTGTCTTCTATATATAAATCTAAAGCCAATGTTCCTGTAATACTTCTTCACAAGAAGAGGAAAGTGAAAAAGAAAACTGCTAGAAAACCTATAATTTTCATTGCCATTTATTTATGTTTTTGTGTGCTGGCTCGCCTTCTATATCTTAGAAAAATCTAGATTCTAATCTAAGTTATAAACTAGGTAGTTTCACATTTATAACGCATATTAACGTTTATTTATAAACATTTAACAAACAAGGATAGCGATTAGATTAACATTAAGATTGTATATGTAAAGTACTATCTAAAGGCCAAACTATTAACTGATTTGAATATAAGAATATATTATTAGCTGTAAAATAAAATTAGAAAGAAATAATCTCCTATTTGTTTATTTAGTCGATGTATTACGTTAAGAAACTTCATCCTGTATCATTTTTACCTACTGTTGTAAATATGCTACGATCAGAAGCATTAATGGGAAGTAAAACTTTAATACGTTTAGTATCCCTAAACAATCATAGACTTTAGTAGACTAGAAGTCTTGAATACGATTGACAAAATTAGAGGAACAAGCCTTTTACCTCCTTCTTAACTGTGAAGTAAAATCCTTTGTTTAATACCCTTGTTATATAAATACTAGCCAGCTCCTGTCAAATAGTTCGAGTTACTTATGAAGTGATCACTTAATTGGTTTTGTCAAACCTGAAGTTTTAGAACACTTTAAAGGGTTTTGTCTTGTCCAGATTTATTAAATAGACATTATGTCAGCAATAAATCTAATTCAGTTATACCACTAATCCCGCTACTTAAACACTGAATAACTTCGAAATCTGTAGGAGTACATAAAATATTTTTATTGCCATATTACTGGAATGCAGTCGGACGTCGGATAGTTAATCATATTTTATGCATCGTGTAGTTTCTGTTAATATCTAATAATAGCAACAGCTCAACTTCACTGTAACTCTTTAATTCCCAACGCCTACGGAACATCCATGTCATACATTAAGTGCCTTTGTTGTAACACTCGTCTGTTCATTGTGCTTGTTTGTTAACATATTAAAGTGAGCTATGCGATCACCATAATATCTTGGAACTGATTTATTTTAAAAGTATGACGAATTTTATAAAAGACTAGCTGAACCCCGCGGTGTTACTCGCGGTTATTGTTGTACCGCGAGTAACGCCGCGGGACAAATATTAGTCTAAAAAAAGTAGCCTAAGTTACTCCCCGGATCATCAACTACCTGGCAGTGAAAGTCCCGTCAAAATCGGCCCAGCCGTTCCAGAGATTAGCCGGAACAAACAGACAGACAGTCAGACAAAAAAATTTTTACTACATTTTTGTTATATGTACCGTGTATACATACATATGCATTTAGTAAATAGCAATTATAACAAACAGACACTCCAATTTTATTTATTTGTATGGAGTATAGATGAACACAAGGAAGAGCGTCTAACAGACTGACAGCCAACACCGACTCCCCAAAAAACAGGAGTACATCAAACACAAACTTATTTGACATAATGTGTAGGGTAACTTAGATACACATTATCCTACATAGGTTTCCTTAAATAGTGGCATTTAATAGTTTCACATAGGTACTTTATGTTACAGGCACCATCATAATAAAGTAGACCGTACTGTGGTTGACTCTGTATCTGTACGTACAATGCTATGATACATATCTACAGTGTATTGTGTTTTCGTTCTTGTATTTTTAATATAAATGTATGTGCATGTTTTTATAATTACACTAGCAGACCCACGCAACCTCGTTTGCGTCTGCTATTGCCCGTAGCGTGATAAATTTCCTCCGTTTTTGAAACATTTTTCATTAGTGCTCCGCTCTTATTGGTCTTAGCGTGATGATATATAGCCTTCCTCGATAAATGTACTATCCAACACTGAAAGATTTTTTTTAAATCAGACCAGCGGTTTCTGAGATTAGATTCAAACAAACAAACGCTTTATAATATTAATATAGATTTGTGATAGATAGAATAATTACTAGTCTTCGATTAAAGTTGGTTACCGTATTGCTGTAATGATGTTATATTTCAAAATATTTTTGGTCACCCCTGAAAAGTCGCACTACGTATACAGACGCGAAGCATTTGATTGCTAAACTATGCTTAGTTGCAATTAAGCACAATTTATTACCTTTCGAGTACCGGTCAACCATCGGTATAATCGAAAATTAGAAACATATCTAATGTGTGTGTAAACATATATAACATGTCAGGTGTCTTTACCTATTACCATAACATCAAGTAACCGCTAATACGAATTAAATTAATTTCTAAGAAACAGATCAAGGCGATAAAACATGTATCATTAATATGCTATTACTGTGATTTTATTCCTGTTCATAGAAATTAAGCGTGTTTGTTTCTTTGAAAAAATTATACATTTTGACATTATGTGCTAATTAATTTTCAATAACTATTAAAGGCTTTCCCCGCACCGAACGGTCAATGACCGAACGCTTGCGATTCGGCGCTTGCGCAACTAATCACTATCGCTTTCTAGGCTTAGGGTGATTAGCAGACAACCTTTGTAGTTAGCCTGCGAGGATATTAAAATAGTAAGCCGTCACCATTAAAATAATGTCATCGTTAGTAATCCTTTGTCATACTGCCGTACATACATATACTGAGAGGACCCTAATCCATTTTACACCTCTAAAGGGATTGTACTGCAGCACGCGATATGATATAAAACACATATGATTTTTTATTTAGTCGTTTATCATGTTTCAAAAGCATCTGACTTTCAGACTGATTAATCAAAGGTCATTAATAGGAGAGTTTCGTGTTATTGAAATAATGACATTTGCAAAAATATGAAAATTAAAGTAACTTATATGTAGGAAAATCTTAGGGTTTTCTCGCAAAATTATACGTAGATTCACGCGAACGTTACACAGCTATTAATCTATACCAATATATAAAGTTTGTTTGTTTGAACGCGCTAATCTCAGGAACTACTGGTCCGATTGAAAAATTATTTGTGTTAGAGCCCATTTATCGAGGAAGGCTATAGGCTATGTATCATCACGCTAAGACCTACAGGAGCGGAGAACCAATGAAGAATGTAACGAAAACGGGGGGAAAATTATCACGCTCCGGGTAACAGAAGACGCAAACGGGGTTTCGTGGGTCTGCTAGTTACGACATATAATTGTTCGCCTGTTCGTTTAATAGCTCATAAATAAATCGTATAGTGATTGAAGAAGCCTTTTTGAACTTTTTGGAGCCGTTATTAAATAATCTGTTCTTGATCATCTTTGAGATATCGATCGGCATCAAGTTACCTTGACGCTGTTTCAGTGTCCAGCTAAAACAAAAGAGAGATAATGACGTCAGTTTCTTAATTGATTTCTTACTTGACGTAGTATTATTATGAAAGTGTACGATTTGCGTCACTGTGACGTAATTGAGAGTGAAATATATTTTCATTAATACAAATTTCACACCAATTATGACATCTATACGAAAATATAAAGCTGAAGAGTTTCTTTGTTTGTTTGAACGCGCTAATCTCAGGAACTATTGGTCCGATTTGAAAAATTATTTCAGTGTTAGCGCATTTATCGAGGAAGGCTAAAGACTATATAACATCACGCTAAGACTAATAGCAGCGGAGTACCAATGAAGAATGTTTAAAAAACGGGGGAAAATTATCACGCTACGGGCAATATAAGGCGCAAACGAGGTTGCGTGGGTCGGCTAGTCTATACTAAAATATAAAGCTGAAGAGTTTCTTTGTTTGTTTGAACGCGCTAAGCTCAGGAACTACTAAACATATAATGCTGACCCGAGTCCACTACGTTTGACGTATTTTTCATTTCTTTTTTGGGGAAACATATAGCCTTTAACACTCACATAATCTGGCTTTCTATTGGTACAATAATTATTAAAATAATTTTAGTAAATCCAGTGATTACCCCCTACAAACTCACAAACTTTTCCTTTTATGATATTAGTAATACCTAGTATACTCGTAGATATATAATATAGGTATAGTGGTAAATTAAGTGGCGACTGGTGAAACTGTACCTTGACTACATTGCGACTATGGGATATTTCTTTTAATGAATAGCGGCAAAGGAATAGATATATCACCTCATGGTAAGCGAGTACCGCCGCCCATGGACACCTGCAACACCAGAGGCGTCACAAATGCGTTGCCGGCCTTTAGGGGATAAGGGGAGGGGTTGTGGTATGGGCTTCCGGTATCCTCACTCACTAGGTAAAACACAACTCAAACGTGAATTCACACCGGTATCACTCCGGTCGAGCTGGCCCATTCATGCCGAAGTGTGACTCTCCCACGGTAAAATAGAGGATTCTCTTAAAGAAAGCAAATATTGTTAAAGTTCAATAGAATAAAATATGAACGAGAAAGAAAGGTAAGATGTGTTAATAAATATCAATTTGAACTTTTACTTTTATAATAGTTTTGTAATAGTATACAAATTATATTGTTACACCTTATAATCTGGGGTCGTTTAAGACCCATGACCTGTGTATTATAGGTCATTTAAACCGACCTTTGGAAAGTACGCGGCATTACTTAACGGAAACTTTCATTACCAGCAATAGGTACTTGTACGTTTTATTAACTTTTGGTTCAACTTATAAAGGCTAGATTTCTATCGTAATTATGCCTAACATAGTACTAGCTTTTGCCAGCGCCGCCCGCGTGTATATATTTATGTCGGCTATCATGATTCTTTATACTGATATAACTCTTATATTTGTCCACTGAATAAAATAAAACAAGCACTAAATATCAAGTAAAGTTTACCACAATGTATCAGAAAACCCCCTATCCAAATCGGTCAAGCCACTTCTGAGATTAACGCGCACAAACACACAAACAAAAATTCTAAAGATCGGTTACTTTTCCTTCTTTAGGTTTCTTCAATATCTTTAATGTATAGTTCAGTTGAGTAATTAGCAATTTTATTATACGTTGTTGTTATATATTTAATCAAGATGTTTTTGTTTTCGAAACTTAGATTTTAGGACATTTCTGAAGTAAGTAAAGATTAGTAGGCTCTCAAGGAAACAAAGACATTTAAACATGCGTTAGTCATTGCAAGTTAGTAACCTTTTGCAGTCAAGTCGGCTTTGTTTACTTAGTTTGACCTCACAAAATATCAATGTACCTACACATT
Organism: Spilosoma lubricipeda; assembly: GCA_905220595.1. NCBI lineage: Eukaryota > Metazoa > Arthropoda > Insecta > Lepidoptera > Erebidae > Spilosoma > Spilosoma lubricipeda. The sequence continues at coordinate 887,894 of HG992278.1, forward strand.
CATTTCATACACATATTTAAATTAACAGCTTTTTACTAAATGCATATATATGTTTTGTTTTGTCTGTTCTCTGGAACGGCTGGGCCGATTTTTGCGAGACTTTAATTGGCAAATAGCTGATGTTTAGTTTATAGTTTAGGTACTTTTATAGACTAGCTTTGCCCCGCCGCGATACCTTGTTGTAAAGATACAACAAGAACCCTGGTAGGTACACTGATAGTATAATTTGAAATGAATTTCTAGGTTGTATTATTGACCATTTTTTTCCAAAAGAAATCACAGTTAAAAGACTTTAAGCAAGTCATGACAATTATCTTTTAATTATCTAAAAGTGATTTCTAAAGGTATATACCTAATATATGTCCCTATATACTATTTTATAGCGTCTCGTCACCTTTTTGTGAGTAAAATATAATACGTTTGCCTTTTCACGGTTATCTAGATACTCAAAAAAAACTGTAATTGTGTACCTGTCAATGTTCACAAACTAATGACTCACTGAAAGGGAAATATACCTTGATTTTGTATATTAGAATTACGCTAAACGTGTAATAATGTCATCATACCTACTTTAGTTTGCTAGAAATTTCTTTACTTTTGTAGCTAGAAATTTAAGAGACAGATCTTTATCTGTCCAACTTCATACACCAGATTCTTACAGAGGATTACATCGGTTAAATGAATTTCTTTCTGATAACATTGTTTTTTTTTATTATTCTCGATAATTATAATCAGTACTCATACCGACATGTAAGTACAAGTACACTTGAAATATACTTTCTTACGTAAAAATATACTATATATACTTGTGTTTATTTAGACTGCTCATACTATATACACGTCAAATAGCAAGTGCAATGCATTTTATAAACACACAACATGAAGTAATTCATCATAAAAATTGCTGGAATACCTAGCCTGTGGATTCCAGTCTCTAATTCAAATGAATAAACATAAATGAATGAATAAACATAAACATACATTTGTTAGTTTTTTCTCAGGGGGAATCATTAGTTATGTAGAGGTACTAATTAGTCCAATGTTAAATTTAGTTGAATATACGTTTTAATGTAGTGTTGAACTAACATTATCATACAGTTAATCTGCTCATTTTTTCTTACTTTTAAAAGAGAAGAACTGTGTATCCTTAGATGTACAACTAAAGACCTTATTACAATATCAACAAGGTATGATATCATTTAGACGGCATGTCTATGTCTAATTTAAAAATTCCACGTTAATCTGTGATTTTCTTCTATACAAACCTTGTCCTAATAATATCGAACATATAGAAAAAGAATTATCCAACTTAGTGCAGTCGGTCGGAAGTTATGAGCGTACAAACATTTCGGGAATTCATTTATATGATATATAGATTTAAGTAATATAATCTGAGTAAGACGTGCCTACTAACTTGTACCAACTAAGTTCAATTTGTACCATCGCACGCAGAAGCTTATTTCAATAAAATAACTTTTTAAACTGACTCGCGAGGAAACAGGTCTTATTTTTTTTTTCTTTTTATATTGGGTGTGGTTTCATAAAACAACTGTTTTCTTCTTTCTTATTGAAATAAAACATTAACCTCTTATTATATTGCACAACCAAAGAAATAATTATGCAAGATAATTACCCGTAGATGGTCATATCCTTAAATAAATATTGCACAACTCTTCAAAATATGACAAAATAAATGTTGTCTAGAATATAAATGAAAATAAATAAAAAATACCCACTCTGCAAAATCAATAACCGCAAAAATAAAAACAAATAGTAATGTTTGTAATTTGTTATTTCAAACTGCTTTTCACTAAACGCATATTGAAGTAAATACAGTACCTACATTAAAAAAAAAAACATTTTTTTCTGTCTGTCTGCTTGTTCCCGCATATCTCTGGAGGGGCTGGACCGATTTTGACGGAACTATAGCTGATAATATATAGAGAAACTTAGGCTACTCTTTTATCACGGGAATCAATCAGTTACAAGATAAGTACCTAATATATTTTCTTAACGTTTGTGTTATGTACTATTAACACTTCAGCTCTGTTAAATTGAGTCAATTTCTTTTTATGGATTAGGCTATCAGGTGATACGACACCCGATACACCAGAGGCGTCACAAGTGCGTTGCCGACCTTTGGGGGATCGGGAGAGAGACGTGGGGAGGTGTTAAGGGATGGGCCTCCGGTATCCTCACTCACTCGGTGAATCACAACGTGAGCGCTATTTCACAATGGTTTTCTGTGAGGCCGTGGTATCACTCCGGTCGAGCCGGCCCATTATTTTGCTGCTTTTATTAACTTGTATTTCCAAAGCAAGAGATCAAAGTAAAGTTACAAAAATATCTCCTACTATAGATGTTTCTATCAGTCTTAACTTATACATACATATATCTTCATATTTATAAACTTCATCTTAAACACAAACTGTGGTCGGATTGTATAGATTTCAAACTATTGGTACACAACCGCGCCTCTTATACGAATCAAATCGATCATCGTTTCATCGACCATAAAACTAAACAATAATAACTTGTCTAGACATTATTACAGCATAAAGCGTAAACGTTACGAGTAATATTGTGTATATGTATTGCAGAATTTTGAAATACTCAATTGGCTTGTAATGTATTGTCAAGGTCTGGCTGCTTTTTGAAACAAAATTATTGTGGACAGGCCTAAATGTGTATTAATATGTCACATTTTCCTGTATAAGATTTGCCTTTTAAGAGGAAGGTCACTAACTAAAGTATTAATCTTCCTGTGAGCTGAAGACCTATGTTAAAAGTTCTAAGAAAATTATATTAATGTAACCATAAAGTTCCTCAACAAATACAGTAACGTTTTAGTTATTTCGAGAAAAAGATTCTGCGACTATTAGATAATAGTGATTAAGTCATGTGGTCAGGCTTAAAGCAGTACCAGGAAGTGTTTTTAAGCTAGAAGTGTGTGGTGTTTAAAAAAAACTAAAAATCACTCTGACCGCGGACCTCTGGCACTCTATTCTGGGAAGGACCCGGATCATGTAATTTCAGAATTCTAAATGGACCCCTAATCCAAGCTGATTCTTTTCCGGGGGAACTAAAAGCTTCCTCTCATCCATATGTCTTATCACTAGATTAGGCCACAACCACGTCTTGAATCGAAGAGGCAACCTACCCATACCACAGAAATCTAACATCTACATTCAAATATCGTAACTTTTCTGGTAAATTTAAGAAAAAAAACTCTTAATCTATGTACAGTTACAGACTAATGATATCTATCTATATCCGTCCTTGTTTACTTTGTTAGCCTCTAATGATTCAGCAACTGTCCGATTTCGTGTCAAAAATTACGATGACAAATGAAATGTGACTGTCATTTTTCGAAGAATACAACTTGGCTGTCTTAAGAATGATATACGGAAAATAAATAATTTACGCTCGGTTAAATAATAGATGACGTAGTGCGTTGGAGGGCAAATACATTTTGAAAATACAACGAGCATTCTTTGTTCTACCAGGGAACGGTAAGAATTTTAATTTTGTGGAAACCGCAGACCCTATTGTAGTCTATCCAGCTTATACACAGCGACCAATGCGAAATTAACTCCAACAGTATCTACAGTTATATCGGTTAAGCTCATATTAATCGAATGACAACGAATGAAAGGTCTGTTGAAATACAGATTATAAATTTCAATAAAGATTATGGATCTATCGCGGTAAAGTTTTATTAATATAGCTTTCAGAATGAATATCTCTTCAACAATATAGTATACTAGCTGACCCACGCAACGTCGTTTGCGCCTTATATTGCCCGTAGCGTGAAAATTTCCCCCGTTTTTGAAACATTCTTCATTGTTGCTCCGCTCCTATTAGTAGTAGCGTGATGATATATACCCTATAGCCTTCCTCGATAAATGGACTATCCAACACCGAAAGAATTTTTCAAATCGGACCAGCGGTTCCTGAGATTAGCGTGTTCAAACAAACAAACAAACAAACAAACTCTTCAGCTTTATATATTAGTATAGATAGATGGATTTGGGTGTTTCAAACTAAATTTAAGTGTGTATGTATATATAGATAAATATTAAATAATATAACTGAATCCACCGTCCCTACGCCATGATGTAGTGCAATACACCTAATGATTCATTCCTTGATTTCACTCTCAGATATTGATTTTTATTCTATATTTTTATCTGTAGTTCTTAAATTAAAGAATTATAGATCTGATCAATTAAGTATCTACTAAGAATTTTTATTAAAAATATTATAAGTCCCTTTACGTTTTTGTTTGAATTCTGTGACTGTGACCCACATTCAACTCACGTATTCTGTGACTGAAAACGTATCTGTCTCATTAAAAATTCCTACAGCCATTTACAATGAATTCTTGAATTATTCTTTCTTGTATGGTGAACATAGTCATAAAAATATAGCATACACAACATCAGCGTATTCCGAAATAAATATAGTATAGTATATTTAAATTCTTGTATTAAAATTTATTGAATCTGTTCATGGCGAACGTTCGCCGGTACTAAAACTAAAAGATACATCTGGTATTCACCTATACATTGCTTGTAACAGGAGACGCATTGCAGCTCAGATGATGTAACAACTTGTACTGCCATTTTTTTATATTTTGTTAATATCAGTTCTGAAGTTTTGGGCCCGACTGTGTCAATAATAAGGTGAAGGCGTCGCAACCACACATCCTCACATTAACGAACATGAAAATAAATATCACTCGTCAAAAAACGCGCTGACCTACCTAAAATATGTAGAGATATAACTTTGCACACTTCAGTTTATTTAAGGCTGACCTCGGCACTGAAATGTCTACTGATGTCCAACTTTCGTCAAGTGTCGAATTAGTAAACTCAATGTCAAGCAAAACATAATATTGTGAACTTTAAAAAGCGGCAACTGGTTTCAATATCAAAGTTGTAAATCTCTTTATTGCCCGATACACCTGTCTTTAAAGTATAGAAAGCGACGATTATACAGAATGTCAGAACTGAGTAACCCGCACTTACACGGAATTAATTAAAACGTTGGCGTCGATTGTACTCCGTACAAATCATAAAACACTCGCTAATGTACCATTATATTAATAGTATATCACAATTAAAAGTAACATTCGTCGGTTATTATTACCGCAAGTGCGAGTCTGGTGTAATGAACAGATTTATTTACATCGCCATGCCAAGACATTACTTTGAAAGAGCGTGTCGCTTTGCCTACCTAATTTACATCACGCCTGTCTTTTCCATTTCCTCTCACAATGCGTAAGGACATTCAAATCACGTCTGTTTGCACATTTTTAAAGCAATTAACGACGAAATAATTAATTTTCCTTGAAACAGTTTACGTTCATTTCCTATCCTCCTTTCTAGCGCGCTAGCCTTTGAGATCGTCTTTCTGTCTATTTGACTCATTCATGATAAATAATGGACTAATGTTTTACAACATCTTTTTATACTCTGTACAGTCGATACTCGATCGTTTGCAGATGTATTGCGGCGCACTAAGAATCATATTTTATTGTATGATGGTACGTTGGACTTGTTACAGCCAACATACTTTCATCGCAGGGTCATCGACACAGTTATTAAACTCCATGGTGTCTTTTTTTTCATTACATTTTTTTGTTCGAAAGTGAAAATAGTTTTATGCTTACATGTAGGATGAGCGCTACTTTGCATACCTAATATTTCCTTAGTGAAAGTGATTATATTAGTAATGAAAATATCACATTCCTGTGTTTGTTGCCCGTGTGTCACCTAATATTTAAATTACATAAAACACGATTTTAAATAAGCTTCTTTTTTTAAAATCTATACTAATATATAAAGCTGAAGAGTTTGTTTGTTTGTGTGTTTGAACTCGCTAATCTCAGGAATCACTGGTCCGATTTGAAAAATTCTTTCGGTGTTGGATAGTCCATTTATCGAGGAAGGCTATAGGGTATATATCATCACGCTACTACTAATAGGAGCGGAGCAACAATGAAGAATTGTTGCTCCGCTCCTTAAGAATCCTTAAGAATTTGCAGCTTTACCGTCATTTTAAGGTTAGTGAGGTCACGGAAGCTGTCACTGAAATCAATAATGATCTCCAGAATATCTATACATGGGCAAAATCGTTCGGGCTACTTGTCAATCCCGCAAAGTCTCAGGCTATCATTATTGGTGGCAGGTACATGTATAATAGTCTCAATCTGACTTCACTACCTACAGTATCTTATAACAATACTATTATACCGTATTTAACACAAGTTAAAAATCTTGGGATCGTTATGGACTGCAACTTGTCATGGAGCACACATATTACAGAGGTGAGTAGGAAAGTTTTCGGAACATATCATTCTCTCAAACGCCTTCAAAATTTTCTCCCTTTTTCGACTAAAATCCTTCTTTCTCAGTCCCTTCTCCTTCCAATTCTTGATTATGCCGATGTTTCTTTTCTTGACGCTACAGAAGAACTCTGGAGTAAGCTAGAACGGCTACAAAATCTTTGTATCCGCTTCATATTTGGATTGAAAAAGTTCGACCACGTCTCAGAATTCCGAAAACAACTAAGGTGGTTACCTATTCGTCAGCGTCGAGATCTACACATACTTTCCTTATTGTATTCTACTATTTACAACTCCAATTCTCCTTCATATCTTCGCGACCGCATCGAGCAGTTTATTCCCAGAAGCCAACCCTGTCGCTCTTCCTCTTCTCTCCTTCTTAGAACTCCTTCCCATACTTCGAGCTGTTACAATAAATCCTTTAGTGTTGCAGCTGTTCGGCTATGGAATTCCTTACCGCGTGCGATACGCGCCAGTCCTTCTTTGAGTGTGTTCAGTAAGAGAACCAGAGATTATTATCTGTCCCTTCAATAACCAGACAATATGTATATATGTATGAGTACCTGTATGTATTTACGCATAAATATCGTATATGTGTAACTTGTAATATGTATGTATAATATAAATTCTATTGTATAAATTAGTATTATTATTTTTCTGATTCATAAGTACACATGACTATGCCCTTACGTTTCTTTGCTATCCTCTATTCACTCAGGGTTTGTTGGAAAAAACTCAATTTTGGGTTAAGCACGCCTTTGTACATGTAACTTTCTTGTATTTTTGTTTTTCCTATTTATGTGTGTATTATGTACAATAAAGAATAAATACAATACAAAATACAAAGAATGTTTCAAAAACGGGGGAAATTTTCACGCTACGGGCAATATAAGGCGCAAACGACGCTGCGTGGGTCAGCTAGTTCTACAATAAAGTGAAGGCGTCTGACGGCTGCTAAATGATTGTACACTATTTAACTTCACTTTTTATAAATTAAAAGTATTTTGAAGTTTTACTTTACTTTCGTGTTTAAATAATAAGGGTTATAATCTCAACATATTGTTATTATCACAGATATACGTGACTTAAAATAGTTAAAAGTGTTTACGAGTGTTTTGTAGTTTCTGTAGATCGCTATCAAAGATCCGTTTTTATTATTTTTCTTGCATTAGCATTTTAAATCTAAAATGTAAGCGATGTTGCTATTAATAGGGAAACACCAGGTACTAAAGTACTTAAAAAGAAATGATCATTACTAATCAATATACAAAAATTAATTTATTCCTTCAAACCATGTCATTGACATACAAATTGTCTGTCTGGTGTAGTCAACTAACAAGGTAATTCGAGAGACCGTAGCCATTAGCGCCGCAAACAGTGACCCGACGACCTCAAACCGACACCGACACGGGATTTGTATACCCAAAGTGTCACGACACCATGAGGGCCTTAATGTTAGTGGCGAACGACAATGGCAAGTTTCGTTAGCTATTTATATTACGTACCTAACTCGAGACATGCCTCTTTTATACATAATACGAAACCACAAAAAATAGAAGGTTCGAAAAATATGTTGAATCACTCGAGTGACACAAAGTGGCGTGTAGATACGAAGTAATTTTATGATGTTTACGTTGAATTTTCTTTAAAATTATAACGGATTCGCTCTAAAATTATTATTTTTTGTGGGTTTTCTTCTACAGCGATACACGAATAGTCTATAAAAGTTTATGAAAATATCAGAATTTCGCCTTTTCTCGCGATTTCACAAAATTTTTTTTTATCCTTGCCAAACTAACATTACTTAATCTCTATGTATATGTATATAATATATAAATGTAAATCAATCTGCTAAAGTGTTGTATGAATGCTGTTCGCTGCTCTTGCACTCGCGTTTATGGTCACTACCTCTCCTCGATATTTTTAAGAATCATCTTTCTCAAGAAATGCTTTACAGTAGTTCTACTTCGATTCACAAACATTAATCAATTGAAGCGAACTAAAATTTCTATGTAGCTTTCTTATATCAATAATGAATATATATGTGCAGTTTAGAGCTTAAAGACATTACTATAAAATATATTTTTGAGTGGGCTAGCACTATCACTTTCCAGTGTAGTCTAGGAGTTCACTATAACATTAAAAGCGCATTATTTCTGACCCAAATTGTCTTCTAACAAAGAATACCGCAGATGGAGCTATCTTCTACAGTTTTTAACTGTAACGTGCTATCCGTAATAAAAAGAAAACTATCTAATTATTTTTGTGTCTACGTATGAAATAGACTTGAGATGTTTTCCTTGATAGAGGATAGGAATGAAAGGGTAAAGCTCGAATGTTTTGAGTTTTTGACCATTGTACCTACATGCATAGGTTTTCTGCGGTTTACAATCCGCGTAGGACAAGGTGAACATCATTGAATACACTTGAGATATAATAACCAACTACACGTTTAACTAAGTGCAGCGAATTTTACTTAATTTTTATGTCATTAAAATTATGAAGTTAGTAGAAAATATAGCTAACAATATTTTCAGCTTCAACCTTTAGTAGTCCATCCACAGTAGTAGTAGACATAGTTCTACCTCTCCACGCAGGTTAGGCGGTTTCTTATTTGTGTCAAGCTTTTCTTCTTTTTGCTGTGCTCAGTGCTGTTGTTCTGCAGAATCTCCGCCTTTAGTCAGCTGTAACGACACCTACGGGATGAATAGAGCGCTGATACTCCGGATTCTAAATAAGACACACGCGAACAAGCCACATTTTAATAGCCAAGATTCTTATCATATTTAATGTCAGTTTAACAGCACTTTCCTCGGATTACAATTTTATTAAGGTTTTCTTGCAACTAATTGAACCCGTTTCTAGTTTATACTTGAAGCGGTTTCATTAGTCCTGTTCTGTTAGTCTGCAACATGATTACTTGTTGATCACTTACTTGACCAGATAGCCGATTTTATTCGCGATAAACAACACTTTTCTAAATCAACAACAAAAAATATCACTTTATTGTAAATGTGAGTATGGTCTATGCTTGTAATATTAGTTCATATTTAGGATCTTTCTGGTGGTTTTGAGTGTTTTCCCGGCCTACCCAAATGTCCTGCTGGCGGTAGTATCGCGCTTCGGGTCGTACCACGATAGCTGCCAGCCTCTTCTAGCCGTAAAGTCCGACGTGTAAAAATAACTGAAAAGATTTACTTACAATACATATCATTTCATTTCAATTAGAACGGTATTGTCCAGGTTTAAAGGGAGAAAATTAAGACACAAGTTTCGTTAAAACCTAGTATCGTTATTATGTGCTAGATCAGGCGAATATTAATAGTAAAAAACAATTCCAATTCATTCCTATCTTATCTATTTTCAGAAATGAATTTCGCACATTACTGATAGCGGTTTTGCGAATCAATGAAATTGTTTTTTATTATTACGTAGGGAAAACCAGCACACGCACTGATATCGTTGCCTATCAACTGAATTAATATCATTTTTTGAGTTGTTAACACTTCTCCTAGGGAGCTCTGAGAAACTTCTTTCATTCCCTGACCGAAAAAAACACATTATAAAAACTCCAGATTATTATTTCTGTTTAAAACATGTGTCGCACTTTGGACTTGAGTTGTAGGTGTCTATGGACGGTGGTAATCACTTATAGATACCGGCACCTTACTTCGCCGGATTAGTTAGATGCGCAGAAGTCGTTTTAGGTCCCTTTGGTGATAGTAGGACGCGGGAATTGTAGTAGCATCGTTCCGAGCAAGCGATTGGAGCGCGTCAGTCGACTACACTTCAAATTTCGTTTGTTTTGATCTGTTGCACTAGTGTACTATGTGCGAATACCCCCACTACGCCGCAGTTTGGCCAAGTAACGTGCCGGCACCTATACTATCCGGTGATCTGTCTGCCCGTTTGTCCTTTATATCATAAAATTAAAAAAATGTCTAACTGCGATCTTGTTATCACAGTGGTGACGGATTAAGATTATAGAGTTTGAATACTCCTATTTTTCAAATTGGTGTCTTGAGAGTCGACTTAGAGAGCAAATTACCCAAGACAACATCACTGGAGAGAGAAAGAAATCTTGAAAGAGTCGCTAGACGACGGATTGACCGGATTGACCAGCGTGTTACTAAGCCAAAACCTCCTTTCTAAGAAAATGCCTATGTCCAGCAGTGGACAATTAAAGGCTGTTAATGGTGATGATGATCTTGTTGAATAACTTGAATCGAGTGGATCACTTCATCATTTTCCAGTACTATATTTCATCCAGACAGTGTTCAATAATCTTAAAAACCTCCATTGTCGAATAAGTTGTGTGGTTAAGGTGTTGTATTTAATATTCACGAGATATTATCGGACACGAGATGTAAGTACTTGGTAAATGATAATTAAACTGGTTCTATCTAGTGCCGAATGAGCGATTATTTTAATTTTTAACCCTTTAAAAAATCTTTTGCAAATGATTATTAACGTACCTATTGCCGCAAAATTTACTTCTATTAATCTGTAATATACTCAATTATTATTATCAAATGATCTCTTTAATACAGACTCAATTAACAGAGCCAGAAGGAGCCGTAGAAATATAATTACAGTAGCAATGTTCCGAACTCAATAAAGTTGCTTGTACCGCATTAATAAAAATATAAAGTTACATTATAAAAATTTTAAATAGATATCAAAGAAAACATGTTTTATAATTGCTATAATATTCACATACAAATGGCTTACTTTTAATTAAAATAATCTCTACAACTACCCAGCTACGAAACTAACGCGACAAAGAAACAAGTAAAATGCACATTTAATTAGTAATAATGTTCAACAGTGGCTTATTAAAGACCGTGCAAGAATCATGATCTTCAATACATGAAGTATTTGCTGAATAAAGTACTTTTATGGAAAATGCCCCGCCAGCAGACACCTGCTCCACGGCACGGCCTTATCTTATCGTGCTATCAGTGCAATTTAAACACTGCTTATCAGATAATTATTACGTCAAGTGTATGGATGACCGATTTTGCTGCACTGGCGTCATCGGGTCAATCATTACAATTTTTGCTACTCGTTCGGTATTTTTTTTTTTGTGTGTGGCCTGCCAAAATGACTCTACTCTGCCTGATGGAAAGCATAAGCAGAATCCAAGAGTTCTAATCACCATAATCATTGCGAATGCAGATAATGCAATAATGCAGCATGGTGGCGGGCTAGTGATGCTTCTGCATCACTGGGCCTCCGGTCTCGCACTCACTAACGAAATACGACAGCACGATCGCTGTCATTTTACGTTGATTATCTGTGCGAGGGTAGTACCGCCACGGTCGAGCCGGCCCGTTCATGCTAAAACCAGCGTGACTCTACTACCTACTATAAGTATGTAAGTAATTAAAAGGTTTGGCTTAAATCTTTTATTTGTTCCTTCTCAAATTCTTATGTACAGTACTCTATTTTATAATAAATAATAATAAATATTTCAGACATCTAAGACACAACGCCATCTAGTCCCAAGCTAAGCAGAGCTTGTATAATGGGTACTAGACAACTGATACAAATACATTTATACTTTTTTTTGTAAATACATACATATTATACATATTTTAAAGGTTGTTAATTACATAGACAATATAATTAAAATGTAAATAAGTTGACACTAAAAAAATGCAACATATCTCTCTTTTTAGTCCTAAAAGTTATAACGTGACGTTTTATATTATTCAAATACAATGATTCCCAAACTGAATGCATTTCTAACACGAACTTTTGATAAACTATCAAACTAAGCATTTATAAAGAAAAAATCTAATAGAGTAAGGAGTAGGTACATGTCTCTGAGTTATATGTTAATTTTGCGCACAAATTCCAAGCTGAGGCTAAACACCAAGAACATAACGTGCAAAGCATCAACGTGTAACATATTATCCGCCATTCTGTTTGCTCATTACCTGTATCATCAAGATAGAGGCAGATTGTTTTTTAATACCTAATGATACATTGTGAGATTATACTGGCGTCCAAACCTACATTTATTATACCTACTAGACTTTTGTACTGTTCTTGATATATAGGGTAAGTCCCCTTGGACATCATTGGTGCAGAATAATCTCTAGCTATAAATAATAATCCCTTTACTCTTATAAAACAGATCAAGAATAACGAACTCTAATGCTTTGTGATTCGACATATTTTACGGAGTTTATTTTAATAAAAATACTAGGTATCTCGAGTACCTTCAAAGTTAAGTACTAATTATGTTATACGAAACGTAATTAGGAGAATTGTTTACAAACAAATAACAATATTTTTATTTTCATTTGCATCACCTTAAAAAATGGTAGAAAAATATCTGTCATCAGATTACGAGTCGTTATGTCTAGCTATGAACGTAAGTAAACAACATTTATAATATCAATAGACCAATCTTGGTTCTATATTTAAAACTTTATCTCAACTCTACTTTCTTTATAATTACGGGTTGAGCTACGATAAGATACACTTGAAATAAAGTTCTATCTAAATAGGTTTATCTCAAACCAACTTTCTTTATCAGCAGAAGTAAACCGAATTAATATTCATTACATTTTTTTGCAAAAGATACTCACAATCTTAGTTTTCGCGAGTCAGCGTGAGGAAGAACTGTATGTCATATAATTAATATTCGCTAGAACTGCTTTACTGCAGCTCAGTATAGCTTCCGACCGTACATTCTCCTTAGAAAGTTTAATTGAAGCGCTTTTTGTGCTTCTAAGATGAGGCGTGTAACCTAGTTGCAATCTTTGGCAGACGATTAGCGAGGTTGAGTGGAGGAGGATGGAGCGACCGTTATTCACACTCGGAACATAATACAAATTAAAAAGTACGCAATAATTTCAGTCGCAGTATTTAGAAAACTTTTAAAGACTACGTAAAAAAGTTTTGAAGACCTTCAGTTGCTAAATTAGCTATGATACAAGGTAAACTGTTGTCTACAGTAAACAATTCCTGCAGAACCCAGAAGATTAAATTTTCTTATAGACAGCTCATTGAAACGTACGACAAGCTATAAAACACCCAACGATTTTTTGTTAGCATTGTAGTTGGAATTTTTATATATTTCAATTTCGATATAAATCAACACCACGCTCTTGGGAGATTAAGGCGTTTCATTTTTAATTTTGTTCCTTCCTTTGATCTTCTTTTTTTACATTTTTGTTGCCATCACTTTTTTACATAAAATAGACTTACATATGAATTCTCGTTACAAAGACTTATGGCTTTTGTTTATTTTGTAATATGGCCTGGGATTGTTGTTCAAAGCAATTTGCCTCCATAAGCTTTCTACGGAATTGACTTGTCTGTCGGCGTTTGAATTTCCTGATTACATTGGATCCGCAATGCAAAACGTTATAAATAGGCGGCAACTTTGTTTCATCATGACTTTCAAACATTCCATCTTAGTAGCGAGGCTAGAATCTTTAGGTTATTGCAGTGATCTTCATGTAACAGGCAATTAAACTTTTAGTGGTCTGAAGATTATTTGTATGTACGTTTCGTAAACAGTTAAACAAATAAGGACAACTACATGTCATAATGTCTTTCTGTCGTAGTTATCACAAGATAATTACTGTGTTGTAGTCGGTTTAGCCAATACATCGGCCTGTTTAACACTTTGCTAACATCAAAATCAGGAAGAATCCTACACTGAGAAGTTGCCAAAAAATCGCAGTTTACCAAAGATTTTGTAATAAAACTAGCATGTCAAAAAGGTTTTAAAACATTACTTAATCTTTCAGTATTACAATATTACCTAACTACACAAAGTGCAATGTGTAATTGTCAAACATGACCTGACTCCTGCCTACATCTTCAGCTATAGGTCATATGTTATTGCATTGTCTTTACATTCAATTGAGTCTTGCAAAACTTGTATACACAAGACGCATTGCTCAAAACTGGAAAGGCATACAACAGATTGAATAGATGAAGAAATAGTAACCAATTAACAAGTGTATAAGATCCAATTTTCAATTTCCACTGGTCGCCCTATAAGCGAATCTATTATCACGATTGTACCAGACAGGCCGCAGACGAGAGAAAGGCGTGACGTAGTGTTTCTTGGTACGAGGTTCGGGCCGGTGCATTGATCTTTGGTTACGTGAAACCTAGAGAAGGTTACAAATGGTTCCGCGTGGTAAAGGTTTCTCACATAACCTGTCGTTTGTATCTTTCAACGGTACCACCAACATTGTAAACGCTTACCATTAGTGAAGTAAATTGAACAGTTTGTAAGCTGCCAGGTATAAATACGTTAGTAATAAATAAACTGTAAAAATAAAGCTCTATGATACGTTTTCAACGAAATGTTATGTACATTTAAACAGGGATTATATTTGTTTGTCTCATTACTGGTTATTGCGTTAAAAATGTTTGTTTGTTATAGGGCCAAAAAGCTAAGTAAGGTCATACACTTAATATAACTGAGTTGGCTAGCGTGCAGGAAATACTTTATAGTTCAATGTTTAGGTTAACGATTCTAGAACTTATAGAAGTTAAATTTATAGAATAGCTGTGTCGGAGTCACAGCGGGGGCGATCGGTCGAAGCGGTTTTTATGAAATGGTGACGTCAGTTTCGCCGACGTCACTTGCATATTTTGTCAAGTGGCACTCATGATTTAAAGCAATAGAAATCGCTCTTAATCAAGTCTAGTCTAGTCTAGTAATCAATCTTCATTATTACACACGTTGGTAGGTAGGGTTTATTTGCACAGCCAAAGACAATATTGAATTCCAATAGTTTATTGAATCAATGAAGCTACAGTTAAAATCATAGATCGGCACAACACTGTCAAAGTGAATTAGGTGAGAACACCAAATTCCACTGAACGTCCGTGACGACCCATAACCTCCAGTTTCCAAATGCGTAGGGCCTTATGAGAAGAAACTGGCAAAGAAACTCATGGCCACTCTTTTGAAAGTTACATCTTAACTTATCAGTTACAAACTATCAATAGTCAATTATAACAATTAAGAAGACTATGTACTTAGCTTATTTACAGCTTGTCTTTCCTCGTACAATGCCCGTACTAAACTGATCTGTTGATTCTATTTTACTTCAATACGAAACGGTGGGTAGTTAGATTAAGAGCCAATAGGTTAGTAGTCCCGCAACTCGTGCGGCCGCTCTCTTTTATACCGGCTGCTCGCTTTAACTAGTGGTGACACCTACCACTATATTCGGTGTTACCCGCACACATTTTAGTAACATTTAATTCAATATTGCTTACAGAATCGACTAAAACTAAAACGACATTATTAAATCAAGCTGTAAGTAAACTAAGACGTAATCACATCGTTAATAACAAATAATCAGTGCGCCTTCTTTTGCATACACCGTCCACAGATTCCACCCAAACTGCCATGTTTCTCGATGCACAGTTTGACGTTTCGAATAATCGATTGAAATAAACACGAATTCAAATTAAAACTTAAGAAAACTACTCGTTCTCCGACACGGCCGTCCTGATGCTTCACACGTCCTCGTGTGAGTCATCTGTAAACAAGGAAAAGCAACCACAGTAGCTCAATTTATTCGGCCTGGCCCACAGGCATTCTGATAAGACTTACACGTCTACGTGTTTGTTAACTGAGGAATCATCTGGACAGTGAAACCGTCCTCTCGGCTATTCCTGACCAAATTAAAGATTCATAGAAACCAATTTCAATTATAACAAATTATTTTGCCTTCATGATTTTAATTTTAAATTAGATTTTTCTATTCACAAATATCACGATAAGGTTCTGACCATGCTCATTTATGTCTCTACCAGCATAATCACGTAAGTCTTAGTATAAACAACAATGATTGTTAACCTAGGTTCAGCACCTCTGTTTAAATCGCCAGTAACAGCGTTAAGACGTTTTGACTTGGTGGCTTAACCAGCAACTGCGTATCACCACTTCACCAGCGGCTTTTTGCTCAACTCTTAACCAGAGATCGAGATCTTTTTATTGTCACTTAACCAGCGACTAACATTCGCATAGCCAGATGCGCACCGCGCACTCTCTACAGATAAGTACTGCACGAGCTACGGCTACAAATGACCAGCGAGACCTAAGGAGGTAGTGAAACCAGGCTACCAACTACATTCTAAATAATTGTACACAACAAAACAATCAAAACAGAAATAAAGCCTTCAGATTAATTTAATAAACTGTTCAAGGATCATTGTTTTCTACATCATGTTCATCGGACAAATCAATAGGGACTTCACTAGTGGGTATCTGACGGTTTGTATTCACTTTGATTACTGCGAGTGTAGATGATCAATGGTTGGTAGAAAATATATGTGGGTAGAAAATATGTGTGCTAATATTTCGGCGACCACGTAAGGATCTTTATACTGTGGGTTTAATTTAATTTGATTGCGATCCTCGTTTTATAAGAGAACGTAGGCACCAATAGAAACGACCTTATTATTTTTAAGATATTTTTCGAAAATTACAACTGAAAAACCTAATGCAAGCAGATGTTTATGCTTTTCTTTAAACAATTATGTCGTTTGAAATACAGTAATCGTGTACCTACTACAGGAAATGCTATTCAGTGCATTTCTTCAACCCGGATATCTTGACAGAATTTCTTGTTTTTCTTGTTTTATTAAAAAGACAACTCCCTTACCAGGAACAAACATCCTATGTCACGGGGGACCCTACAAACGTACACAAAGTACACCCAGACTCAGGGCAACAATTCGTGGACCACACAATACTATGTTACAATAAGGGCGGGCGTTACCTACCCTCAATAATAGTACTGCACTATATTGTCGTTGGCCCAGAAATCTATCTGACAGAATTTGTCTTATTAAAGAGCATTTGAAACAAAATGAAAACTTCTCACCAAATCTTTCTTGGAGCTGAACTAGCGCTGGTTGGATGGAGCTGACATTCACTGGTTACTCGGTTTGTAAATCGTTTGCCTTGGCATTCATATTGAAACGGCATCTATGACACCACACTTGAATAAAGTTCAAGTAATCATCTTTAGCGCTTAGGTTTCCTTTGACTGTCAGGCGAGGTAGTATCTGAAATCTCAGATTATGTGTTAGCAATATTGTCACGACTAAAATTGTCCTAATCTTTACTGGATTACGTAAACATGATTTTGCCACAGGTTTGACAGCGCTTGTATTTTTCACACATCACTCCACTTTTACAGTCGGAGTAGTTCTCTCACTAGTTGGCGGTTCTCGTATAGCACAAATTAATTACGTATCGAAAAGATTTTTTTTAACGTAGGGTAAACGTAAAATAAAATAATAACAATCTGCCCTGTATTTTGTTCTTGATCCGTTATGGGTAATCCATAGGGGTAATCCATAGAGGTAGACCATAGGGGTAATTCACAGGTAATCCATAGGGGTATCCATAGGTAATCTCTAGGGGTAGTCCACAGGGGTAATTCACAGGTAATCTCACAGGTAATATCACAGGGAATCCATAGGGGTATCCATAGGTAATCTCTAGGGGTAGTCCACAGGGGTAATTCACAGGTAATCCCACTTCTGATGTCGGAGTCACAGCGGGGGCGATCGGTCGAAGCGGTTTTTATGAAATGGTGACGTCAGTTTCGCCGACGTCACTTGCATATTTTGTCAAGTGGCACTCATGATTTAAAGCAATAGAAATCGCTCTTAATCAAGTCTAGTCTAGTCTAGTAATCAATCTTCATTATTACACACGTTGGTAGGTAGGGTTTATTTGCACAGCCAAAGACAATATTGAATTCCAATAGTTTATTGAATCAATGAAGCTACAGTTAAAATCATAGATCGGCACAACACTGTCAAAGTGAATTAGGTGAGAACACCAAATTCCACTGAACGTCCGTGACGACCCATAACCTCCAGTTTCCAAATGCGTAGGGCCTTATGAGAAGAAACTGGCAAAGAAACTCATGGCCACTCTTTTGAAAGTTACATCTTAACTTATCAGTTACAAACTATCAATAGTCAATTATAACAATTAAGAAGACTATGTACTTAGCTTATTTACAGCTTGTCTTTCCTCGTACAATGCCCGTACTAAACTGATCTGTTGATTCTATTTTACTTCAATACGAAACGGTGGGTAGTTAGATTAAGAGCCAATAGGTTAGTAGTCCCGCAACTCGTGCGGCCGCTCTCTTTTATACCGGCTGCTCGCTTTAACTAGTGGTGACACCTACCACTATATTCGGTGTTACCCGCACACATTTTAGTAACATTTAATTCAATATTGCTTACAGAATCGACTAAAACTAAAACGACATTATTAAATCAAGCTGTAAGTAAACTAAGACGTAATCACATCGTTAATAACAAATAATCAGTGCGCCTTCTTTTGCATACACCGTCCACAGATTCCACCCAAACTGCCATGTTTCTCGATGCACAGTTTGACGTTTCGAATAATCGATTGAAATAAACACGAATTCAAATTAAAACTTAAGAAAACTACTCGTTCTCCGACAAGCTGTTATTTTGTTTACCACGCACCTTATATTACTTCGTCTATTTACATATAAACTCTTTCTTGACCTTTGTTTCTCCACCTTTAGTTCACCTATGTTGTTACTATAACAGTTTAATATCATATTTTTCTGTACTAATATTTCGTTTCAACGACGGCTATAGAATCTATGTGCTTTGGAAACAACCACTATCACTGAATGAAAATATTGAATTCAGCATTGTTGAGCAACACTTCATTGTTTTTTAGAGAGTGACTAAAGATACCTGAGTCCAAACTTCTCCCTCACATGGAAAGAGCTCAAGGAAAGGCACTTGTGACCGAGTTTAGAATAGAATAGAATAGAATAGAAAACTCTTTATTTGCACACCTTATTAGAGTTAAATAAGTACATAATACATAAAATATCCGAAGTGTAGTGTACAAAGGGCGGCCTTATTGCCATAAGCAATCCCTTCCAGGCAACCTTAGGATGGATCAAATCTTTCAGAGAGACAGTAGTAGTTGACGTGCAAAATGAGTTTGAAAAATAAATATTATGTCCATAAACACACATATTTTATATACATAAATACAAACATACACACAAAGTTGAAAAAAATAATAATAATAACAATAATGTTGAAAAAGAGAAACAAATTAAATATTTGGACTTATCTCACGAGATTGTCGATATGTGGGATGTAGATTCGGTGATCATTGTTCCGATAGTTGTAGCTGTTCACGTATTGATAGCCAAGAGCCTCGACCAACACCTTAAGAGGCTCACGTTGGACGGTTGGATCAAGGGTCTGATGCAGAAGGCAGTCCTCCTAGACACGGCACGTATAGTGAGGAGGTTCCTGTCTCTGGAGCCCTAACCACCGGTTTCTTGGTCCCTGTATCCGAAGTCGGTGGTCTACTATTTTTTATATTTTTAAATGTATTTTTTTTTAATTTGTATATTTAAAAATGTAATCAATATGTTAAGTAAATATAATAAAGAGAATAACAATAATAATTTTACATACTAAAAGATAAACATACATACACAAATATAAGCATAACCATAATTAGTTCCATATATATATATATATGTCGGAGAACGCGTAGTTTCTTTAAGTTTAAATGTGATTATTACGTCTTAATTTATTTACAGCTTGATTTAATAATGTGGTTTTAGTTTTAGTCGATTCTGTAAGCGATATTAAATTAAATGTTACTAAAATGAGTGCGGGTAACACCGAATATAGTGGTAGGTGTCACCACTAGTTAAAGCGAGCAGCCGGTATAAAAGAGAGCGGCCGCACGAGTTGCGGGACTACTAACCCATTGGCTCTTAAACTAACTACCCACCGTTTCGTATTGAAGAAAAATAGAATCAACAGATCAGTTTAGTTCGAGCATTGTATCAGGAAGGACAAGCTGTAAATAAGCTAAGTACATAGGCTTCTTAATTATTGTAATTAACTGTTAAACCTTTGTAAGTAATAAGTTAAGATGTAACTTTTAAAAGAGTGGTCATGAGTTTCTTTGCCAGTTTCTTCTCATAAGGCCCTACGCATTTGGAAACTGGAGGTTATAGGTCGTCACGGACGTTCAGTGGATTTTGATGTTCTCACCTAATTCACTTTGACAATGTTGTGCCGATCTATGATTTTAACTGTAGCTTCATTGATTCAATAAACTATTGGAATTCTATATTGTCTTTGACTGTGCAAATAAACCCAACCTACCAACTTGTGTAATAATGAAGATTGATTACTAGACTAGACTAGACTTGATTAAGAGCGATTTCTGTTGCTTTGGATCATGAGTGCCACTTGACAAAATATGCAAGTGACGTCGGCGAAGCAGCTGACGTCACCATTTCTTAAAAACCGCTTCGACCGATCGCCACACTGTGACTCCGACATCAGAAGTGGGATTACCTGTGATACCCCTAGAGATTACCTGTGAATTACCCTATGGATTACCTGTGGATTGCCCTATGGATTACCTGTGAATTACCCCTGTGGACTACCCCTAGAGATTACCTATGGATACCCCTACGGATTATCTGTGAATTACCCTATGAATTACCCCATGAATTACCCCTATAGTCTACCCCTATGGAGTACCCCTATGGATTACCGATAACGGATCAGGAACAAAATACAGGGCAGATTGTTATTATTTTATTTTACGTTTACCCTACGTTAAAAAATATCGTTTCGATACGTAATTAATTTGGGCTATACGAGAACCGCCAACTAGTGAGAGAACTACTCCGACTGTAAAAGTGAAGTGATGTGTGAAAAATACAAGCGCTGTCAAAGTTGTGCCAAAATCAAAAGTTTACGTAATCCAGTAAAGATTAGGACAATTTTAGTCGTGACAATATTGCTAACACATATTCTGAGATTTCAGATACTACCTCGCCTGATAGTCGAAGGAAACCAAAGCGCAGAAGACGATTACTTGAACCTTATTCAAGTATGGTGTCATAGATGCAGTTCCAATATGA
This sequence comes from Spilosoma lubricipeda, assembly GCA_905220595.1. Classification (NCBI taxonomy): domain Eukaryota; kingdom Metazoa; phylum Arthropoda; class Insecta; order Lepidoptera; family Erebidae; genus Spilosoma; species Spilosoma lubricipeda. Next base: position 909,215 of record HG992278.1, read on the forward strand.
ATGCCAAGGCATGCGATTTACAAACCGAGTAACCAGTGAATGTCAGCTCCAAGAAAGATTTGGTGAGAAGTTTTCATTTTGTTTCAAATGCTCTTTAATAAGACAAATTCTGTCAGATAGATTTCTGGGCCAACGACAATATAGTGCAGTACTATTATTGAGGGTAGGTAACGCCCGCCCTTATTGTAACATAGTATTGTGTGGTCCATGAATTGTTGCCCTGAGTCTGGGTGTACTTTGTGTACGTTTGTAGGGTCCCCCGTGACATAGGATGTTTGTTCCTGGTAAGGGATTTGTCTTTTTAATAAAACAAGAAAAACACGAAATTCTGTCAAGAAATGCACTGAATAGTATTTCCTGTAGTAGGTACACGATTACTGTATTTCAAACGACATAATTGTTTAAAGAAAAGAATGAAAATCTGCTTGCATTAGGCTTTTCAGTTGTAATTTTCGAAAAGTTCTTAAAAGTAATAAGGTCGTTTCTATTGGTGCCTACGTTCTCTTATAAAATGAGGATCGCAATCAAATGAAGTTAGACCCACAGTATAAAGGTCCTTACGTGGTCGCCGAAATATATTTTCTACTCACACATATTTTCTACCCACACATATTTTCTACCAACCACTGATTATCTACACTCGCAGTAATCAAAGTGAATACAAGCCGTCAGATACCCACTAGTGAAGTCTCTATTGATTTGTCCGATGAACATGATGTAGAAAACAATGATCCTTGAATAGTTTATTAAATTAATCGAAGGCTTTATTTCTGTTTTGATTATTTTGTTCGTGAACAATTATTTGGAATGTATTTTGTGACGTTTAACCAGACCATTGTTAATTGTTGACAGAAATAGGATTGCACTCTTGAAGTTTATTTTAATTAATAAACAAAGTTATTTAATTACTAGGGATGTAGTGTTGGTAACCTGGTTTCACTACCTCCTTAGGTCTCGCTGGTCATTTGTAGCCGTAGCTCGTGCAGTACTTATCTGTAGAGAGTGCGCGGTGCGCATCTGGCTATGCGAATGTTAGTTGCTGATTAAGTGACAATAAAAAGAACTCTAACTCTGGTTAAGAGTTGAGCAAAAAGCCGCTAGTCAAGTGGTTATTCGCAGTCGCTGGTTAAGTGACTACGATATGTTGCTGATTAAGTGACAATAAAAAGATCTCGATCTCTGGTTTAGAGTTGAGCAAGAAGCCGCTGGTGAAGTGGTTATACACAGTTGCTGGTTAAGCGACTAAGTCAAAACGTCTTAACGCTGTTACTGGCTGTTTAAACAGAGGTGCTGAACCTAGTTTAACAATCATTATTGTTTGTACTAAGATTTATGTGATTATGCTGGTAGAGACATAAATGAGCACGGTCAGAACCTTATCGTGATACTGACGTGAATAGAAAAATCAAATTTAAAGTTAAAATCATGAAAGCAAAATAATTTGTTATCTTTGAAATTGGTTTCTATGAATCTTTAATTTGGTCAGGAATAGCCGAGAGGACGGATTCACTATCCAGATGATTCCTCAGTTAACAAACACGTAGACGTGTAAGTCTTATCAGAATGCCTGTCTGCAAGGCAATACCGGCCGAATAAATTGAGCTACTGTGGTTGCTTTTTTCTTTGTTTACAGATGACCCACACGAGGACGTGTGATGCATCAGGATGGCCGTGTCGGAGAACGCGTAGTTTCTTTAAGTTTAAATGTGATTATTACGTCTTAATTTATTTACAGCTTGATTTAATAATGTGGTTTTAGTTTTAGTCGATTCTGTAAGCGATATTAAATTAAATGTTACTAAAATGAGTGCGGGTAACACCGAATATAGTGGTAGGTGTCACCACTAGTTAAAGCGAGCAGCCGGTATAAAAGAGAGCGGCCGCACGAGTTGCGGGACTACTAACCCATTGGCTCTTAAACTAACTACCCACCGTTTCGTATTGAAGAAAAATAGAATCAACAGATCAGTTTAGTTCGAGCATTGTATCAGGAAGGACAAGCTGTAAATAAGCTAAGTACATAGGCTTCTTAATTATTGTAATTAACTGTTAAACCTTTGTAAGTAATAAGTTAAGATGTAACTTTTAAAAGAGTGGTCATGAGTTTCTTTGCCAGTTTCTTCTCATAAGGCCCTACGCATTTGGAAACTGGAGGTTATAGGTCGTCACGGACGTTCAGTGGATTTTGATGTTCTCACCTAATTCACTTTGACAATGTTGTGCCGATCTATGATTTTAACTGTAGCTTCATTGATTCAATAAACTATTGGAATTCTATATTGTCTTTGACTGTGCAAATAAACCCAACCTACCAACTTGTGTAATAATGAAGATTGATTACTAGACTAGACTAGACTTGATTAAGAGCGATTTCTGTTGCTTTGGATCATGAGTGCCACTTGACAAAATATGCAAGTGACGTCGGCGAAGCAGCTGACGTCACCATTTCTTAAAAACCGCTTCGACCGATCGCCACACTGTGACTCCGACATATATAATAACCATAACGAGTTTAGATGTCCATTAGGAACAGTAGTCACTTACTCGTCTGATCGTTAACCACTTATAGCATTTAAAAAACCGTACTTAACATTAAGTATTTGTCTACCACAGTTTCTACTACTACTTGTACGTTAATAACTCTGTCAAGAGGGTCACCTTTCGTAAATACGAGATAAGGAAAACAAACAAATCTCAGACGCTTGTAGTTAGCTATGAGCACAGTAAGTGCCTTGTTATCGAGCTTCTGAAATGACCCAACAAAAAACCCTATACTATACATAACAGTATTTCCCGAAGCACTATTTTCCTCCTTTATTAGTTAGTGCTCAGTAAAGATAGTGATATTCCTCTGTCGAAGCAATATCTCGAATGAATAATTATAGGGGGTTATGACTTTCAATATGCTTCGTCAGCAAAATGCCTCCACTCAAAATTGACCAACTGTAGTTAGTCGCAATTGTAGCGTGAAAGCGTTTTAGCACCACAACCACACATTGGTGCTAATTCTGTTCTTCGAAAATTCTACACCAAACACCAAAATGACAAACACCGTCCTAAATGTCAAAGATTGTCTAAAATTAGATATCTCTACGTGATTTTATGCAACTCCATCACAAAAAAAATGCATTTTTGCTAAAAAAAAAATAAGAGAATCTTACTAATATTGTAAACGCCAAAGTTTGTAACTATAGATGGATGTTTGTTACTCTTTCACGAAGAAACTATTGAACGGATTTGGATGAAACTACAGTAATATCTATACTAATATATAAAGCTGAAGAGTTTGTTTGTTTGTTTCTTTGAACACGCTAATCTCAGGAACTACTGGTCCGATTTAAAAAAAAATTTCAGTGTTAGATAGCCCATTCATCGAGGAAGGCTATAGGCTATATATCATCACGCTAAGACCAATAGGAGAGACCAATGAAAAATGTTTCAAAAACGGGGGAAAATTATCACGCGACGGGCAATAGGAGACGCAAACGAGGTTGGGAGGGTCTGCTAGTAGCTTATAAATCAGAATAACACATAGGCTATATGCACTATATGCTAAAATATAGACATATATGTGGGCGGAGCCGCGGGTAGCCACTAGTAGAAGATAATTTTAGAGAAGTTTTAATTGAGTGTCAATAATAGAATTACCACCACTGTAGTGTAGGTATTTTTATGCTTATATCATATACGTATACACAAGTCGTCTAAAGAAATATAACTACATGGAAACAATGTGCATGTTGATGTCAATTATGAATGCGATAACCTCTTATATATTTGTTACACTAAATAATTAAGTTTTTATTGTATGACTCCGCCTGGGAAAAAGAACGGGTTGACCATTTTAGTATTGTGTATATAAAATATACAGCACTTGATAAAACTTATTGCTGACAATTTTATGCTTTACCAAGTGCTAGGTCCATATAATTATTTCAATCATATACTTATTCAAATGCTATGAACCTGTTCTTATTTACTATTCAATTGTCTTCAAAGGATATCTTGAAATGTTTTTACCCGTTATGATTTGTCTCGGGCTGCAGATTGACATATTCGTGATCAATCGAATCACTTCTCGAAGCCTTCTGATCCTCGGGACACATGAAGTTTCCATAGCAAAAAATTAGCAGCCTGTCAGTAATATCGAGCAATCTGAATTAATCTCCTTTAACTTAACTTGGTATTACTGCTCTTGAAATGGCGTCAATTCTAACTTGTTATTTAACACAAGGAATACATTATGTTGCAACAGTATATTTGTTTTGTTACAGGTAACTTCCAATAGATCATTTTAAGTAATTAAGGAAGGCCTATGATTAAAATGATGTGTTCTGTACCCTAACAGTTATACTACTAACTTTGTGGTTATAGTAAGTAATGTACGGATAATTTTCTGTAATGATTTCCACAAGGAGCTACTAGGATCACCAAATCAGATTGGACGATTAGTCTTACATATATAGTCAGCACATAGCCTGAAAGGTATGTAGTTTAGAATAGTATTCGATCTATAACACAAACCTGTTGAAAAACTATACGTCCTTCAAATTAAAACCAACACAGTGTACCTCCTTCGTTTTGGACTAAATGAAATCATTAGATGGTGATTTTCGTAACCAAAGTACTAGAACCAGTTTATTGTGTACCCGCGGCATTGAGTGTGCCCAATGGCCTATGACAATATCTCCGATTGTACAACTAGACATTCTACTATATCTAATAGAATGGATAAATTAAACAACTACGCAGTCTTTATTCAGTTTCGTTTCTATACTTACTAAAGAAACAGAAACAGTAATTTTGTACAATACAACATTCAAAACGAACATAATGTATTTTAAATTGTAAAGCAGCAATTGCAATTTTTGTAGTCTACAATGTAGACTTAGCACGGTATTCATATTGCCAATATCGAACTGTGATGACTAGGTAACTGTTTGTAGGAAACCGCAGTCACAATGCGCGACCTGGAATTCAAAGATCACAAAAAGCACTTACTGTTCGTTGTTAATAATACTTGTACGAAAGCGCTAAAACTATTTAGTTGTCGAGTGTTAGATCTTAACAAATTAATTGGCCTGTCGTTTTGCGTTCGGTTACTTTGCTATTTTAATTTTAAAATCATTTCATGAATAAATTAGGTAGATATATAAAAATTACAATTTTAGTTCAAACACAAAAATTTGGTCTTGTAAATTATACCAATTTTCTATACTACTGTTTGAAATTATACATTATAGTATTTCGAAGATTCACGACTTGTTTTAGACCTGACGGCTGCCTTTGGCCTCATATGTTCTGTACTTCTGTATTACTGTTAACTCTCACAAAAATTACAGCAAAACACAATTTTTTATGAAAAAAAGTCCCTTACCATAAATTTTTAACCTTTGAAATACAATTTAAAAAAGCGTTCAACAAACTTGTTTGTGAAAAAATAAGTTGAAATTTCTGTCATTCACCAAAAGCCCTGAGGACTACCCTCTACCTTTTAACATACATTATACATAGAAATCGCAATATATCAAAAGCGCTTTTAAATTTTAACTGTTCCAATTATTCAAAATGGTAGATGTTAGTGATTTTCAACAAATAGCTGGCATCTAAAATATTAATGTAATACGATGAAAATGAATAACAGCTGGTATGAAAACTATTCATCAATGAATACCCTTTAATGTTCGTTTTGGCATTTTACTTGAGGTTAAATATTCAGAAAAGGAAACCGGGGTCACATTACAGATCAAGTTGAATGCGACGGTAAATCGCGCGCGCGCAGCTGCCCGCGCAAATTGTAGTATACGTGCATTGTAGATGATGAACGACGACGTGAGCGAAAGCTTATGTATGACGTTTATTGATTTATCATTCACTTATTTTTGCTACACAGATTAAATAAATATATATATAAATAACACATTCTAGTATCAATGACATAGCAGAAATATAGATAAAAGTACGGCCTATACCGTTATGCTAATCAAGTCTTATTATTTTGAGGATTATTAGATGAAGGTTAAAAACGGTACATACCTTAGATCTATTCTAAACTATCTCATCGAACAAAGTCGCAGGTTTAAACTAGTTATCATCATATGTCGATAACTACAAGCACATGTTAAGGTTAATGTATCCAAACAATTAACATAATCATGTAAGTGACTACTACTAACAATTTCCTTCATTAAACGTTGTAAACTCTAACTGCACGAGAAACTTGCTTGTTAAACGCGTCTGGGATCAACAGCATGCACTGCACAACCAACAATGAGCAACAAATAATTTGCTTCTCAATTAAAAAGTCACGGTTGGTGAGATCCAGTGACATTCTTTTGCGGAGACGAAAAAAAAAAATGCTCAGAGAAAAGTCATTGGAGCTTATGTTTATTATTATGGCCTTGTCTACTCGATAGGAAGTACGGTCGTGTTAGAGGTGACACTTCAACCGGAACTGATATTGGCGACCTCCTTGACACGTGTCGATATGTCGTGATACTTAACAAGCAACGTGATCACAGTTTAACCGAATCTCTTCAGATTACTTATTTATTAGCTTAATTGTAATAAACATTAGAATGTAAATTCTAATTGTAGTACCACATAAAACTGTGTAAGTATGTAAATGTAATTTCAAATAGAGTTGTAAATTAAGTTCTTTCTTTTGTATATTTTTGAGGCTTATTAAGATTTAGAAAAGTTTAAACGTCACATCAAATATGACGTGTTTTGACATTTATTTTTCTGACTGCCTTTATTTTTCACCAGCTTTTGCACGCGGCTTCGTTCACGCAGACTTTCATCCCCTGATTTACCCCCTTAGCGGTAGAATTTCCAAAATTCCTTTCTTAGTGCTCAGTTACGTCATATAAAGAACCTACATGCAAAATTTCAGGATTCTAGGTTCAGCGATTTGGGCTGTGCGTTGATCTCTGGGTATATCAGTCAGTCACCTTCTTCTTTTATATATATAGATTAATGAGAATTACTGCAGTAGACATTAAAAAGAAACAGGCACTCAGTTCTTCAGATAGGTATGCCTCTGTTCATACGGTTATAAAAGGCGTGACTGTGTATATTATATCGATGAATTTAATATTATAATGCCCGTAACTTTTCCTATAGTCCGCCAACATGTCCAATTTCTATTTAAAGGTTGCAAAGCCTTTTTCTACGAAGTTCCCATTTGTATTATCGGAATTCGGAGTGGACGCGCCCACGTTCCAGCCCGTGTAATGTATACACTATCTAGCTCGATTTGATCGGATTTTCTTTATTGTAATTTATAGTTGGTAGGTGGGACGTGTAATAGATTTACGATTATATTTCGCTATTCTTACGTTGATAAGGGATAACTTTCGTCATAAATTGTGGGAGGCATTGTTATGTTCATCTATTAAGATAATCCCTCAATGCTGGCTAAAGTTTGTTGTTAAATCTTGTTATATATCATACTTTGGATAGTGTCCTCGATTGTGCTATAAGTTATTGTCCTTTATTTCCAGCTATACAAGAAAAATATTTTAAAAAAGGCGTCTTCTGTCGCCTTAAAGTAATTTGTTTTAACCCTTAAAAATAGTACTTTATTCTGTAGGTACCTGTTACAGTTAATACCTGCGGCATTCTGTTTATATACAATGTCGCTTTTAGGATTAAGTAATGCACAATTTTTATACATGTATTGGGTGTGGTTCTAAAGTTGTAGCACTTGTTTCTGTAGCCACATTCTTATCGCGGAGTATTCACATAAAATGATTATGTTATAATACTAAAATCATAACCAATAAAAGTCATCATGGCCATCAGGATGATTTACTGTTATGTAAGTGATAATTTGATTGTATTATAAATACAATATCAACAAAATTATCTTCCACGATCCACGGTTTATATGGTGTGCTCTATAGGTCAGCGCAAATGTCACTTGATCACTTGTATACGATAAAGTAAATACATACAACGTTGTCGTTTTCATAATAGCCGGAACATACACCAAAAACTATTTTTTTTACAATTTTTGTCTGTCTGTCTGTATGTTCTGGATAATCTCTGTAACGGATGGACTGATTTTGACGGGACTTTCACTGATAGGTAGCTGATGATATAGGGAGTAACTTACGCTACTCGCGTACGATGATAACCGTGGGTAACACCGCGGGGTTCAGCTAGTCACAACGAATAAAATCGTCATCATCATTTACCTATTCTTTACGCATAATGATTGCAAAGGATTTTAACTGGTTTCTCTTGTGAGCAGCTTCCTGGTAATATAATCTTTTTTAGATACCACAGGGGTGGAAGGAATATGGGGGTATGAAGGATTAGGTGAGGGACTTCAGGAATCGCATTTCAGAGTCTCTTACTGCCTTAAGTGTTTGCTCTCCACCATAGGCCAACCACGAAGAGGCAATATCGGTGTGTCTGGATGTAGCGTGATTTACTCAAAGGTAGTGTCTGTTGCGAACAGCCGATACGAAAGTTCCGGATGTCTTAATAACAATTATTCCGGACTCCCCCTAGTGCTTAGCGCAGTGCCTTTTCTGTAGACATACGTAGGCATAAAAATTATTTTTTGTCTTCCCCTTAACGGATAAAAGTCGTGAATGTAAGTAATCTGTACCTACTGTTCGTCTTCCAAACACTCAATGTACTTTGACCTCTCTGTTTCAATATCAAAACTGAACTTACTTCTACTCCCCTTTTCGTATAAAGTTGCAATATTAAACAAAACAAAATATTCTCTCAGCCTTCTCAACATTTATAAGAAATATGGCAGAAGTCAAATGTAAGGCGTAATTTGCATGAAAAAGCTTAATAAAGTCAACTGAATCGCCGATCCATCTCCACGTTTTCACTGAGAGAGACTTGGGTGCTCAGAAAATATGCAATGTATCCTAATTAAATATACCGCTGGGTGATTTGTAGTCCGTGTTTATTTAGTCGAGTTATTTATAGAACTTCAGTGGTCTCGAACAACACGACGTTACTGCCTTTTTAAGTATTGCAGTGTCGCTTGTGTGGCAGTACTGCTTCCACTGGGAATTCTGCATGTTTTATGGTATCGTAACAAGTTGGAATTTAGGAGTTTAAATGTGGTATATCTAATTGTAATGCTGTCCTATTGTTTAGCTACATTAAAAATACAGATAGAAAATTGCGTTATATTCCTTTGGGCAACCTTTAAATAATATAGTATATATATAAAATATAGTAAATGTGTGCCACTAAAACAAACAAATACAGCTTATGATATAAGGAGTAACTTAGGCTACTTTTTTAGACTAACTTCGCCCTGCTGCGTTACCTGCGGTTACAACAACAAACGCGGGTAACACCGCGGGGTTCGCTAGTTATATAAATATAACAATCTCCAGAGTAATATTTCTGGTACTAAATAAACTTTGTTGACGTGAACCGATGGCGTGACAAAAGATGCCTCAGTTTGTTACTCAAAGGAAACACGAACGGATTCATAATCGTTCTGGATTGCTTATCAAATTGTCTGACCTTCACTATCCAGGCTAAACGGTTTTGTGCACGTCGTTTTTCGCTAATTGGTCATGCGACGGCAAAAGGATATTATTTTTTTAATTATACATAATCTTTTGTTATACAGTTATCGCTGTTTTTAATAGTGTTTTGGCATAGGAAGTAAGACAGTGAAATTTTTAAAGTGCTTCGTGTTTCATCTAAACAAATAAATAAAATTGAAGTGTCTGTTTCTAATATTAAAATAACCGCTTCTTAGTAAATGCATATGTATATGCATACACGGTACATGTACCAAAATAAAGTTTTTTTAATTTTTGTTTGTCTGTCTGTTTGTTCCGGGTAATCTCTGGAACGGCTGGACCTAATTTGACGGGACTGGTAGCTGACGATGTAAGGAGTAACTTAGGCTTTACTTTTAATAGACTAACTTTGTCCCGCGGCGTTACCTGCGGTACAACAATAAACGCGGGTAACACCGCGGGATTCAGCTACTCTCAAATAAACTCAAGACTTTATGTAGTTGGTATGAGGTTTTTTTTTAAATAGTTTTTTCCACGCCATTAGCAGCTCTGTTTGTCTATTCCGTGGTATGGCATGATTTAAGAAAAATAAACATTTCTATGTAACGTGTGTCTACGGCTTTTCAAACTTGTTTTATGCTTTTTCAGCGTTATTTTTTTGTCGTAGTTAGGTTTTAGTTTTTTTTTATATATAATTATCTAATAACAACAACAAGCTTAAATTTCTGTAGAAGGTATGTCTATATTACTTTCGGACATTTAACACACAACGCCATCTGGCATCTAGCTCCAAACTAAGCAAGGCTTGCACTATGGATACTAGGACAATTGTACATATTATACATAGAAAACACCCAAACTCCGAAACAAATATTTGTAGCTCATACAAACATTTGATCCGACTCGGAAATCTAACCCTAGACCTCATCTCAGCAGTCGCATACGCTAACACTGCGCCACCGAGGCAGTCAATTTTAGTTTTGTATTTTGTTCAACCTATTTTGTGTCGCAGTACTTTATCCAGGTGTGTTAGTCCAGGCGCTTCTAACCTTTCAATGTTGACCTTTTTATTTAGGACGGTACGTCTCGTATCACCCGCATCTACTCCCTACTCAATAGAGTATGGGGAGCTATGTATATGAGGCGCGACATCTGTCTGCTAGTCAGCTGGAAATAATTTCTTCGCTATACGTTTGTTTTCTTTTGTCCCATATGTAATACGACATTGTGTCATCTTTCGTCCGCTGTCATATTGTATTGTAAGAAAGGTTACTGGAAACTGCTTACTTAGCCGTATTGTTTGATGCTTTTAGAGGCAAGATGGAGATATACACTCATGCCTATATTTTTGTTGGAGTAAACTGAAGCGTATTAAATGCTGTCATTTCATCTGACATAATTGGGAACAGACTATTTGTCAACTAACTTTCAGCCAGACATTTCAATAATAAGATGGAATATTTATGAAAGATAAATTAGATTTGTTGGAGGAGAAAGCAATAGTAGGTGAGGGATATTACTTAAAGGGGTGAATTGGGAGAGTGCAAACAGAAGCTCAAGTAGTTCGATGTCGCATGGAATGTAACCTGGAAGTTCGAGCCTTCTGGCCGAAGGATAAAATTATACAAAAATACACCAACCGTGTAACCAATATTTTCTCTTTTTCTTTTAAAAAGACAACTCCTGTACTAGGAATATATCCTACGTCGCGGGGACAGAGAAATATACGTTACAAAGAACACCCAGAATCCAAACAACAATTTATAGATCGCACAAAGTTTTATCCCGTGTGGGTGTGTAACAGCGAGGTTACCACTTTAACCACTACCCCATCAGTGAAGGCACGTTAACGTGTGGTTCAAAAATATCTCTCAATACACGGTGAAGCGTGATTATAAATTATTTATATTACAGAATTTTCTAACTCGTCTACTAATTGTTGTCTAAGTGCTGCAGTCATTAAGCAGTCATCGGCCAGCAATATCGTGCGGAGAATGCCTAATGTACATTCTATTGGTCACAAGGTTTTGGGATGATTCATCCTCGCATAGAGTTTAGACTCCCTACAGTTTAAGGTGATCATACATAACTATGTTACAAAGATTTCTAGAAATTTAGTAGGCTTTTATTTAACTTGTGATCGAAGTTCGACTATAATTCTTTATTTTCTCTAGCTTTCTGCCCTCCTTTTTCATATAAACTGTAGCTATGACGTTCATTCGCATAGTTTTTGTAAAGAAGAGTACAAAGTTTTGCTTCACCTATAAATATATACATAACTTAACACTACTACTGTTTAAACAATATTTGTTTATGGATAAACAGTTACCTATAGGTACAATCATCACTTGTATAATTCTTTTTAAACTTATTTTACTTGAGCTCACCGAGTGATTGAGCTTACCGAAGCTCAACCCCTGAATTACCTCCTGATTCTGGTCTTCTCAATGCTACTGCAAACTTGTGACTCTTCAGTGATGCAGGTGTCTATAGAGGAAGGTAGTAAGTCTACCATCATGTCACCTTCTGTCTGCCCCTCTTTCTTTAAAAAAAGCTAGATATAGTCACGAAAAAATTTAGCCTTTTCAGAGCCAATTAAAAAATGCTAAATCAACAATGCTCAGTAGTCGGTATAAATTATTAGTTTTATAGCATAATCGTGTTTACGTTAATTATGAATTATTTTGGTAATGCGTGTGGTTTAAGGTATTTGCTTTAAACATTAGATTACAGTTTGCTGACCTTATCGATTCTGCTTAGTTCACGCCTGCAAGTTTTTTGATCACAATATACCTTCAATTTAATAAGATTTTTGACGACCACTCACAGTAAGGATAATTACAGTATTGTTATGCTTTATGGCTAAATTAATGAAAAATTGAGGCTTTTTTGGAGATTTAATTTATAGAAACTAATTATCGTGGGATTCTAACTGAAGTTTTTAACATTTTTATTAAATTAAGTTGTCTATATGTTGTTTGTAAGATAAGATTGCATCTATTTATTTTTTAATTCTATTATAAAGAGGTAAGTTTTATAGGGGATAATCTTTGGATAAACTCAACCGATTTCTTCTTCAACGATCTTTTACCAAAAGACAACCTTATTATTTGTGATTGTCATGGGCAATAAATTGCCCCGTTAAATTATTATAGCGATATCTGTCATACATGCGGGCGGAGTTCGAGCTAAAGCTAATGAAATATAATTTTGTAGGGAGACAAACGAGCAATCGGGAAACAGATGGTAAGCGACCTTTCGAATCCTTCCGAGCCTTAGGGGGTTAGGGAGGGGAGGCGGTCCAGTCCAAGCCTCCGTTAGCATCCCTCATTCACTGCCTTAACGTCTTCTCTAATTACAGTGAATGTTCAAAGTAAAACCGTTATAGTTGTATAAAATAAAAGCCCATGCTAATATTGTTAAAATAAGTATGAATTGAAGAGTTTTCTATTAGTTGATGAGAAGATTATTTAAGTCATAACATAAATATAATATCGTTAGAACCAATACTCGTAAATTATTTTTGTATGACTTTTAATCTGACCCATTCATATTATACAAACACTAGCTGCCCCGGCAAACGTCGTTTTGCCATAACTACTAATAAATTAAAAATTAATTAAAAAACATTGTCCAGCGGACAAAATTGTAAATCTAAACCATTCCCAGATCCCCTTGAACACACACAAAAAATTTCATCAAAATCGGTCCAGTCGTTTGAGAGTAGTTCAGTGACATACACACTCACAGAAGAATATATATATAAAGATATTATCATCGCCCCGAAAGAAAATAAACTGTTTCATAATATCGCTTAAAGTTGATGTTAAAATGGACTCCTTTATAATTGATATTTAATGTCGAAACAATTTCCACAAACCGCATTCATTGAACGCGATGTGTTGGATATTATAACACCCGGTGATACCCGAACCCATTATATTGTTATTACAATTAATGACTCATTAGCTTATGTATACATAAATGTATTTGCAATTTAAATCAGTCCACAATAAGATATCAGCATCGTAGGGTTCAGACTAAACAAATAAAATGAATGCTTGTTGAAACTCACTGTCTGATACTCATTATTCTTATTCAAGTGTTGAGCCAAGACATTAATACGATTTCTTATATTTAGAGACTGTTAAAATTTAGCAATAATTATAATACTGTCCAGGAACAACTTGAGCGACTTATCGAAAAACAATTCATTACGTATTATTCATTAAGGGGTGGGGTACTCTCAAAAAAAAAGTCATTTCTGAAAAGTAATTATGTAATTCCAAAAGAAAATGTTAAATCTATTTAGCTTAAATGATGTTAGCAGATGTTCTCATGATCAAATATTTAATCTATTGGTATTCTTCCAGATCATTCGCAGATAAACCAATTGAATCGATTCATTCTGTAAAACTTTTCTAGAAATGGAAATACCTGATTTCAATAAGATTGTACTTAAACCCGTAGGTGTTCATAGGGTGGTCATTTCGACTAGTACGCGCAATAAAAACAGCATTCCTACGTAATGTTGCATTCCTGTTGAGAATACGAGATGTCACAGATGCTTCAATACCTATTGGCCATAATACTAAAGTTTTCAATTTCGAAATTTCACCGTTTACGAATAAAAGTTATTAAAACCTTCTAAAGTATTGTTACCCAAGTAGATACCGTATAAGGACAAATTAATTCAAGTAAGTTATTAACTGAGTATTTATGTAAGACTTTCGTAATGAAATTGAACTTTCTATATTTATCTTACACTTAAAATAATGTTATATTCCACATCGGAAGCTTTCGCCGGTCGCTCCAACCTTGTGTATCTCGACTCCCGTTTGTCTTCCTCAATCCAGGAAAGAAACCTCTTGTTTATCAAATTTTATCCTTATCATTTCGCTGGTAAAGGCTTGATTGCAATAATAAACATTTTGCTATACAAAGAGCTCGTTTTAATAACTTTTTTCATTTCCTTAAACCATTTCATTTTTACATATAACAAGCAACAAAATCTAATAATACTTTGAACTTTAAACTTTTGCGTTTCATTAGGAATGTTCAGTTACGTAAATATACAGGTAAATAAGCTAAGCGTAAGGTAGTTGTACTAATATACTAGATACGGACCTGCAAAGGTCACAAACTGAGTCCCCAGCCTTGTCTTCCATGGAAACGTTCACGTCTACATATAAATAATGACATTCTTTTAAAGGTCAATACTTTAAAAAGCCACTTCAGGATGATACTTTCACGGGTTGGTGGTTATAATATCCGAGAAGTGACCTCTCTACAATCTCTACATATTAGATGTGAATATCGGTTCCTAAATGTCCTTTTCTCACGAGGTTGATAATCGCTTCGAAACACTGGCTCCTTGTCTTGGGAGCACAAGGGCAAGGTGTGGTGTTACCACTAAAATCTACCCGAGCGACAGCCGGCTCCAGGTCCCCTTGCTTAGGAAGGATCCAGAAAAAATCTTCACATCGCCTGATGTTAATAAAATCATTCAAATAAACAAGGCCGACTTCATACTATATCTAGTGATCTCTTAGGATCGAAATCCATATTTAACTAAGTTATCTTCTATTCAAATACAATTAACCAACTGAATCACGCGTCTCGTAAATAATGGAGAACGGCTTAGCAACGCCACGGAGGTGAGCGAATGATTCACCAGCCGACCCTGGTGGCATGCGTAGCCACCATGATTCACGCGATTAACTGTTCATTGCCTGTCGACCTGTCAACCGACACGTGGTTGGTCCGCTTCGCCAAATTAAACAAGCCTTCATGACGACGTGACACTGTTCATCTCTATAAGGTTCTCGATTATTCGATTATGTAGGTGAAGCAATAGTTGTGACATCAACCCTGTAACGATACCTACACCTAACATTGTTATGGTGACACAAATTACTTCTGAACGGCAGAAACGACTTCTATTGAACAGAACTAATCTATTGAAGTATTAAAATATAAAACTGTCGAAAACCTTTAGTAGTTATTTGTCTAGTAATTTTAAACAAGAAGTCTAACTATTTAGATCTGATTTTAGATTAAGATAAAGTTTTTCTTAATAAGTTTATTTAACTCTATTTAAGGTTAGTTGAAAGGAAACAATAGATAGATAGAAGAAAACCTGTCTTCCAGGTACATACAAATCGAAACTTAAATAGAATAGAAAAGTAATTATGAATTAAGTGAGAATTAACAATAAAGACTAACGCGAAAAGTATTTTTACTATTTCTCTTCCATATTAACTACTTTGATATCAGTTTTAGTGTTAACGTAAGTGATATCCATTTGGAATACAAAATAAATATGATAATCTATACTAATATATAAAGCTGAAGAGTTTGTTTGTTTGTTTGAACACGCTAATCTCAGGAACCGCTGGTCGGATTTGAAAAATTATTTCGGTGTTGGATGGTCCATTTATCGAGGAAGGCTATAGGGTATTTATCATCACGCTACTACTAATATGAGCGGAGCAACAATGAAGAATGTTTCAAAAACGGGGGAAATTTACACGCGACGGGCAATAGGAGACGCAAACGAGGTTGCGTGGGTCGGCTAGTAATATATAAAGCTGAAGAGTTTGTTTGTTTGTTTGTTTGTTTGTTTGTACACGCTAATCTCAGGAACCGCTGGTCCGATTTGAAAAATTCTTTCGGTGTTGGATAGTCCATTTATCGAGGAAGGCTATAGGGTATATATCATCACGCTACTACTAATAGGAGCGGAGCAACAATGAAGAATGTTTCAAAAACGGGGGAAATTTTCACGCTACGGGCAATATAAGGCGCAAACGACGTTGCGTGGGTCAGCTAGTTAGTATATCTTAATATATATAAATCTCGTGTCACAATGTTTGTCCTCAATGGACTGCTAAACCACTTAACCGATTATAATAAAATTCGCACACCATGTGCAGTTCGATCCAACTTGAGAGATAGGATAGTTTAAATCTCAAATTAAAGGGTCACCCATCCTTAAAAAAAAATTATGGCAAAACGACGTTTGCCGGGGCAGCTAGTACATATATAAAAATGAATTGTAAGTACGCACATAACTTCCGATCGGCTGTACCAAATTAAATAATTCTTTTTTAATGTGTTCCTTATTGTTAGGACAAGGTTTGTGTACAAGAAAAATTAAAAGATAACGGGAAAAGTTTTTTTTTTGTCCGCGACTGTACACTGCCTGTGGGAAGCTGAGATAGATATGTAAATATGGTGGTACGAAGTTCGCCGGGTCAGCTAGTAACAAATAAATACCAACAGTAATACAATGTGTTACTCGAAAGTATATCGGTAGATCTAATATAAAACCACGCTTGTCAAGTCATTAAAATAAAGGAGTGTACTAATTCGGTAGTATTTAGTTTAAACTACTTCGTTGATATTTACATATTAATGGGACATCTTTTATCATATGTAAATTAAAAATAACCTAGCTCGTGTAGGCTACGAACGTTCGCTAATACGCTGTTGAACAGCGTTAAGCGTTTTATAGCGCTTGTGACCTCGGCTAATTCAACGCACTCCGCGTCGAGTTCACGGCTACACCATGTATTATACAACTTTATAACGCACTGTATATCGACGTAACGAAACGATTACACATGGTTTTGGTGAGATACTGGCGAAATTTGTACGAATTTGACATGCCTTATAACAAAGCATATCGTTACACCTAATCAAATAGGTGCAAGATAGTCTTATAGGTCATCAGCAGTAATCTATAGGTTATGTGATATAATTATGCTGAAGTCAAGTATTTTTTTAATCGATAACTTTTGACGCCTAAATCTCTAGAACTATTAAACTTTAACAATTATTTTTCTTTGGATAGAGCAGAGCAAACTTTGATGAAGCCGTACCTAGATCTGTATCAGCCATACATAGATATTTATCAGCACTTTAAGAATGTGACACGTTTACAAACCCTCATAAGGTTCTAGTAAACGGAAGCTGCCTAAACAAACAGATATTGCATTTCAAATTGGCATGTGATTCACTGATTACTGTGTTACGATGCTGGAATACAAAACAGATTACATTGTATTGTTGTAGGATTTGTGCGACAGATTGCTCAATGGAAAATGCCACAATTGTATTTCCGTCCCGAGTTCCGACTAATCTCCAAAAATAAATAGGGTAGACTCCTGGGGTACCTACAGCTTGAATTGTCCTCCATCTTGAATAATATATTAAGTATTATTTTTGAAACCATAAATCAACAAATATAAGTGTATTGTATGCAATCCATACTTCCATACTTATATTATAAATGCAAAAGTCACTTTGTCTGTCTGTCATGCTTTCACGGCCAACCGCTGCACCGATTTCAATGAAATATGACAAGGAGATATTTTGATTCTTGAGGAAGGACGTTCCACTTATAGCTGCGATATCCGACAAAAACGCGGGCGAAGCCGCTGGCAACAACTAGTAATATAGTTTGGAATTATTGTATAATTATGTAATACCTATTATATAATGATAAACGAATTGAGCATCCCTAAAATATATATACATAAATCTACAGTACATTTAGTATATGCATGTATCTTTATAGAATACTAGCTGACCCACGCAACTTCGTTTGCGCCTTATATTGCCCGTAGCATGAAAATTTCCCCCGTTTTTGAAACATTCTTCATTATTGCTCAGCTCCTATTAGTAGTAGCGTGATGATATATACCCTATAGCCTTCCTCGATAAATGGACTATCCAACACCGAAATAATTTTTCAAATCGGAGCATTGGTTCCTGAGATTAGCGTGTTCAAACAAACAAACTCTTCAGCTTTATATATTAGTATAGATAGATGTAAAAGTGCAGAAAGATAACGTAGGTAGGCGTTTAAAAAAAACTTATTAAAACTTATCTTGATGGTTATCGAGAACATACCTTCACATATTTATTGCAGTTAAAAGTATTTCTTAAATACAATAAAAGCCAAGTGATTTTGTATTGTTTGTAAACCGACTTGGAAATGGAGGAAATTCGACTGAATTTTAATAGGTTCATGTTACGGGATACCTTCGTTATTTATGCACTAATTTCGATCATTATTTTTTAAATGAATTGATTGTACTCAAGGTGAGTCCCATTTAAATTGAAAGGAAATACTCTACCTCTAATGAAAGAGAATTAAGGATAATGAAAAATGTACCTTTTCTTTTTTAACCGACTTCAAATAAGGAGGAGGTTCTCAATTCGATTGTATTTTTTTAAATTTGGTACCTCGGAACTTTCGACTGGGTGAACCGATTTTGATTACTCATTTTTTATTTGAAAGCTTGTACTTCCCGTGTGGTCTCATTTCAATTTGGTCCAGTTCTTGAAGTCGTTTTTAATTTATGCTTGTCAAGTCTGGCTCCGAACGAAATTCTTTGAAATTTTCCGATTTCCTCTATTATAATACGTATGTATTATATATATCAACCTTCCTCTTGAATCATTCTGTATATTTCTAAAAACTGCATTAAAATACGTTCAGTAGTTTAAAAGATCTAAACGGAGGGATAGCGTAAGCGACTTCATTTTATATTATGTAAAGAAGTACATTTGAGTCAGTAATATTTTCTTTAAAATAAGACAAAAATATTTTACACACATTTAGTACTAAGTTACAACATAGTACGTATTTTGGGTTATCTTTAATACCTATCTATATTCAGGTGGCGGTACGGTGGATTCAGATTTGTATATAATACAATTAATGTTTGAAGAACTCCGTGTGGCTAATGGATTTGTTTTAGTATTTAATTTTCGTTAAGGTTATTTAATAGGTTTTTTATTCGTTTTTAAAACGTGTATTAAGAGTTAATTCGTGTGGATGTTTCGCTTTGCAAAGACAAAATTATTAGCATTGAGTATCTTACTGATTTGAAGGTGTTTCGAAAATGTCCATGTCCACTTTGGGATCAAGTGTCATTTTTCAAAGAGTGAACCGTTCTGACGTTCCAGATTCTAGCTTCTGAAAGATTTCGTAAGGCCCTAATTAACCCTATCCTGTTAAAAAAATTAAAATCTTGGAATGAGTATGTTTGGAGTGAAAACTTCTTTAGAGGCGTTGTGCACTTTTTTGGAATGGATAAAAAATGTTAAACTCGCGTCAGGACACGTAACCTGACCGAAAATTCGTAAGATGTAGGCGTGGCGTAAGAGAGGAAGTAATATCCCCCTCTCTTTATACCGCACGGCGAAAATGTATGCCTGCCCTTGCTGTTTCATTTAAGCGGTGCAGGGTTCTTGCGCGAGTGTGCATGTGTGTTTGTACTACAGTCTGCAGGCACAGATGGTGACATCTGATGGCTCGACTGTGTGTATACTTGTAAAATTCGTGTATATCATATAAAATATGGAAGTTTAACAAAGTGCATCCATTAATGAAAAAAGTGACGAAAAAATAGTGAAAGAAAATAAAAGAGTACTTTATAAAAATACTTTTGAAGAAAACCCGACGGCGCTCGGGTAATATGTTTACACTGTATAGCATTAACCTATATTTTTATAACATGACAATAAGCATTTCTGTAGTTATCGGTCCTCAAGAAATATTAAAGGCATAACAGGGCATAGATTCGTATAGCAACGTTCATTGTGTTTAATAAATATAGGAAATTAAAAAAGAAATTTAATAAATCAAAAATTCACAACATTAATGTTCAAGTTTTCACTTCTGCCCCGGCGCGAGAGTGAAATCTGTTTTTTTTTAAGTGGAAACTCCTTATTTCTTGAAATGCTGAGCCTAATTACTTCTATTATATTATCTTCGCTTCCGAACTATACTGACTATGATTTTGCAATAGATCTTAGAAAGTCTAAAACTATTGTTTCTTAAACCTGACTGTGAAGAAGTTATGTAACATCTGTTAATGGGGAAAGCTGTACCCATCCATATTGCTTAGTAGGTCCGTTGTGTAACGAGTAACAACACTACACACACTGATATTGAAATAAAATAAAATATTAACTGACAAATGATATGCAAAAAAAAACCGGACGTATTTTTCGCATATCATTCAAAAATAACTTTTTGTGCCATGCGCCTGAGCATAGCAAAAAAAGGCGACTCGGGTACGGTTCAGTCACTGACATGACTCATTAATCCCGATCCATTGACGGACTTCGTTGAACGTTCGGCTAAGTTCGGCTCCTAACTGTACGTGTAGTTTACAACTTTCTGCTTAGGGAACTTTGATTGATACTAATGTTTATGGTGAGTTGTTCGCAATGTTTGACCTCATTACCAACAAGTCTGTCTCTGATTAATTAATGATATCACTTTATTATGAGCAATAATATGTTATTTTTTTAAAGGATAACTTATCGTTATCTTACAGAGAAATATTTATGTACTTAAAGTTATATAGCCAATACAATCAAAGATGAAAACATAAAATGCGTATGTGTATTGTTTCCCAAACTTCTGTTTATGTATGTTCAAAAAATATTGTTCCTATGTTAATACTACAATAAGACACTGCATTTAAAGGCAAGCACAAATAGCAGATTGTCTTCAGAGCAAATAGATTATCTTCTTTGAGTTGGTTACATGATTAGTGTTGCGAATATTTGAACTGATACGTAGTAGGTAGGAACATCTTAAATTTCCTGTCACAATTCACTTTAAATTTCAAGTATAGTATCCCTATGTTTAATCTAGACTGTAGCTCAAATGTTTGGGAAAATACATGTATGCCTTAAATGTATGCGAATTAGAATCCCTTTAAGTAGATTACCAGGCGTAACCTTGCACTCCAATCTCGTCAATGAAGCAAACCGTTTTTTTTTAATTATTGTAGGTTTAAACACTCAAGGTATTTTCACATTTTCAGTCCACAGCCTAAAAGACTGCGTTACTGTATCCTAAAGGATACAGTTATTGGTTTTTAAGACGTCACTAGTTCATTCTTTAACTTGCCTTACGAATGAATAACAGCAAATATAATGCTCAAACTAGTAAGATGGAAATAAGTAAATAAAAATTGATGTTTCCGTGATTGTAAAGATGTTTCTAGAATTATCGATAATAATTATAAATGTAATCAATAATGAGACCCCAACCAGTTTGTTGAGGAAAAATGTTCAGATATACGTATTTAATGCGTTACGTAACTTCTTCTGTGGCAGAGTTTGTTCTGAAATCTGTATATGACTAGCAAATGGTAATTAATTTTATATCACTATGTTCTTTCAGGTACCTAATTAAATCGGAAAATTTAACTTTAAGATAAGTGGACAATCCAAAAAAACTGCCAGATTTCGTAAATTTTAATACATAAAACCATAAACATAAAATCAAGTTTTATGTGTTGTTGAAGAAGCTATGACAGGTTTATTGATTTTGAACTACGTAATGTATTTAAACAAAAGCGACCATCTGTTCAATTTCGAGTATTAGTCATTAAGTTTCAGTTATTCTCAAAAATGCATTCGCTTCTTCTAAATTTCAAATGTCACGTTCCTCAGCACGTAAAATTAGCTTTTCCAAAAAAACATCTTCTGTGTTCTTGTCTGCCGTGTTGTTAAACATAGGACTAAGGTTATTTATGATTAATCCAAAATTCGTATTTATGGTAAATCTAATCAGACAAATGTTGTTACTGTTTTCAGGCTCTTAACGTCCATAATCGTGCGTTTCCTATGATCAAAATTATCAGTGAGCGTCTGCCAATTCTTCATCTATTTGTATTGTGCAAGTCTTTTGAATTATTCATGGTGGCCCACACCTTCGTAGGGTGTTAACGATCAGAACTAAGGGCTGGACAAATTGGGTCAACGGGACCTTACCTTTTTATTCAGTACAAGTTGTTATTCAAGCAAAGGTAATTGATGTTTTAAATTTTCTTCAGTATAAATATGTAAACTAAAATAGGTACACTTTTAACATAATATATAAACTTTATAACATAACACTTAACACCAAAATATAAAGGCGAAAGTTTGTGAGTGTGTATGTTTGTTACTTCTTCACACAAAAACTACTGAACGGATTTGGACGAAACTTTACAGTAATATAGTTTATACATCAGAATAACACATAGGCTACTATTTGCCGCGATAACCGACATACACGTAGGCGGAGTAACAGCTAGTCCTTAATAATTCGCTTTTTCTTCCATTTCTTAGTTGATCTTCTCAACTTCATGATAGTTGGTCAATCAAGAGGCAACGTTAAGTTCCAATGCTGCATTGGTGAAGCAGTTTAGCTGAAAAGTTTAGTAGAGCTAAAGTTTGTTCTTTATTTTGCTTGAAAAGAGAACGAATAACTCGGGTTAAACATAACAACTTTAACTTAAATTATGGGGAGCACATCGGCTCCTATAACTTAGCTATACTAGCAAAGGGATCACATTGATGTGCAATAAACATGTTTGGTTATTTGACTATTGATCGCTGTTTGACTGGTCGCTGGTCGGGAGAGCTATAATCGTAATTGAACCTTCCTTCTTTCTCCAGTGTTTCTTTGCAAGGACGCATGTTACCTGCTTTAATCCTGCGGTACACCTTGTATTTCTTAAGAACCTAAAATACGTATACTTCGATTAATATTGAATGAAATCCGCTGTCAGAAACAAGTAACCCTTTGTGAAACTAGGCCGTCTGCGGTTTTCGTTAGTGTGAAATAGAAGCCACAAGGGAACGGTCTGAACTTAAACATCGAAAATTATATATTAAACTAAAGCTACGTATAACATGATAAAAACAATTGTATTTATAATAGTCCATTTATATTTCGTGTAACGGACGAAAGGAAATAGTCTAGGAACTAGGAACTATTGCTTGGATATGTAAATTTAAAAAAACATTTAATGTATTATTAAATATGCGTTTATATTATGTATGTTATAAAATTCTTTGCGTTATTAATTTCCTTGCTTGTACAGACAGTGATGTAATACATTTTACTGAAATTATACTAATATTATAAAGCTGATTAGTTTGTTTGTTTGAACGCGCTAATTTCAGGAACTACTTGTCCGATTTGAAAAATTATTTCAGTGTTAGATAGCCCATTTATCGAGGAAGGCTATAGGCTTGATATCATCACACTAAGACCTATAGGAGCGGAGCACCAATGAAGAATGTTACAAAAAAGGGGGGACAATTATCACGCTACGGGCAAGATGAGGCGCAAACGAGGTTGCGTGGGTTGGCTAGTATTATGTTGTATAAACTGAAATCGCTTTTCGTTCTTTTACGCTTAGATCTTTCAAACTATACAACGGAAGTTTATGCGCTTCATGAATAGGAAGAGTGATTGTAGAGGACGGTTTATATGTATAATACTTGCATATTACCCTCACTCTATACTAGTAGGAATCTACATTGTCTGCATTGCAATAATGCGAAGCGGTAGTGGATCGTTTTTTACAAAATGATCTAAGTACTTATTGTCCATATAAGTCCAAGTCCAAATAGTATATAATAGAGTTGTAAATCTATACAAATAGATAAAATTGGAGTGTTTGTAAAATTAAAATAACGGTTTTTTACTAAATGCATATGTATGTATACACGGTATACACATATATACCAAAAATGTAGTTAATTTTTTTTTTGTCTGTCTTACTGTTTGTTCCGGGTAATCACTGGAACGGCTGGACGGATTTTGAAGGGACTTTCACTGATAGCTAGCTTATGATATGGGGAGTAACTTAGGCTACTCTTTTTAGACTACCTTCGCCCCGCGGCGTTACTCGCGGTGCGACAATAACCGCGGCAAACTCCGCGGGATTCAGCTAGTATTTAATAAAAAAGGCTGTTTTAAAAATATTTTATAGCCAATCCAACCAGGAAACAACACAACCGGAGCACTTAACAGTTTTTATTCTACAAATGCAAGAAACACTGCAACATATGTAATATCAAAGAGGAAGTAGTCAATGCTACTTGCATTTTGTACCTCCTATTCGTCAAATTCAATTTATATTTATTTGTATAATATAAGTCGTAGCTTTTAATTTGAACTTTAAAATTGACAGCGTCACGACACATTTCTTTGGTGTGTTTTGGTTAAATATAGTGTGTAATAAACGACAGTGATTAATGTTAATGTTTTCAAATTTCTCTCCAACTATGAGCATCTATCGTTATTACTTTTCTGCATCGATAATAGCATTTTTATGTGTATGATTAATTTACTATTTGGAAAGTGCTGTCATGAAAGTTTGACTGACAGCTGTTGTAAGCCAATAGTAGTAATCAGTTATCTGCTTTCAATATTAATTTGTATACAAATATATTTTTGACTAGTAGTAAGCAAGAAGTAAAGACAATTCATTATTCAATTTTGTTTATTTTATGACACTCGTTCTTTAAGTGAAGCAAAGAACTAACACTTTTTACATCAAAGTTACTGAGGCCTACAGAAGAAATGGCCGATGGAATTTTCCTTTGATTCTGGAGTTTTTGGATGTATATATCCTATATAAGTATGTTTTTTCCGGGTTTCCGACACCGTATATAACCAAAGCTAAATTCACATATTCATATATGTATTTGATAGCTTGGCACCTACTGATTTAATACAAATATTAAAACTGCCGAACTACATTTATATTTATGTCTTACGTTGGTTCATTTAACTATTCTAAGAGCCGCATTATTCATGTCTGACTATTAAAACTACGATACAATCGGTAATGTATCGCCGCGCAGCATCAGAGTCCCCCTGTATAATGTTGATAGTGACAAACGATGTTAGTTCGGGTGTCCCCTGCACTTCGGGTATACGTGACTTGGAACACGGTGACGACGCAACATTTCTTTTAAATTCCGTCCCATTGCTACCTATTTTGTGTGGAGCTTGTTTATACATGGGTGCCGAATTTGTTGTTCAAGTTCCTACACTTAAATTTATCTAAAATGCTCTTATAACACTTAAAGATTTCGAAGACACTTTTCCATTGCTGTCTTCGTTATGACTACACTTACTAGAATACTAAACCTTAATAACAAGAGTATTTTTATTACTTCTTTGCAATTAAGAATCAATAAAAAAAGGATTGATAAAGTCTTATTGAAAAAAAATATTTACGCATGTACAATATCAAGCTATCTGCCAGTGAAAGTCCCATCAAAATCGGCCCAGCCGTTCCAGAGATTAGCCGGAACAGACAGACAAAAATACCCGGAACAAACAGACAAAAAACCCGGAACAAATAGACAGAGAGACAAACATTTTTAAGAACATTTTTGGCATATGTACCGTGTATACATACATACATATACATTTAGTAAAAAGCCGTTATTTAATTTTACAAACAGACACTCCAATTTTATTTTTTGTATAGATATAGATAACAGTCCAACGTTTTAAGAATCCCAAAAGGTGGTCAGGGTTGCCTAAAGACTTGGATTACATGATCGAATGGGACATATCGGTGCGGGAATGTTGATGTGTTGATCCTATTAGCGCAGGCTCCAAGTTTGATCGGATAATCCTATTACGAAGAATTTAATAGTTCCCTACACACTTCGTCGAATAGCAGCTTTTAAAATGATTAACTGCTGTGATGAACACAAACAAAGCATCTTTTACTAAAAAAATGTTAATAATAGGTACAAAATTCAATCAAAAGTGGGTAAAAATTTCAATTCCCGAGAGGCAGTACAAAATGCCTTTGAAGAGTTTGTTGCCTCCCGTCCAGCTGATTTTTACAAGAAGGGCATCAATAAACTGCCAATGCGTTGGCAAAGGTGCGTCGATTGCATGGGTGATTACTTGGAATAAAATAAATAAAAAAGTTTGAAAAAATAAGTACTTTCACTTATTGCATACAAAACATCAATTTCATAGGTAAAGACCTATTATATATTTATTTAGTCCATGAGAATATTAGAACCTTTCTTGAACCTTATTTATGAATTTTACATGTTACATAGTTGTCTTAACGGATTCCATAGAGTATAGATACCCATAGATTAGCAATAACATTGTCTTTGGAGCCTGTTCAAATTCACAACGCATAATTAAGGCGTGTTGTGATTTTTTTAATAAAACAAATATTCAGTTTAGTAGTTGTAGATCTATGCGGACTCTATAACTCTTAGATGTAAATTGATGCACTTAAATTTAAAAGCAAGGCCAGGGTATGAACACAATGATTAGCATTGTAAATAAATATTACCACTCTAGATATTTAGTACCTAAATTTTTTTTATTAACATTTGACGCAATAAAACTGTAATGGCTTACCCATTTAGGTGTCATTAAATGGACTACCATAAAATCTACATAAAGACCTGTTCCAGACTGTAAGTTGGTATGTATAACACATACCAATAAATAGTCTAGACTTTAGCTAGTAACACACGAATGAAATTATTTCAATTTCAAAGTGACGCACTGTCGGGGCATCCGCCTTCACAGCCATGTGCACCGGTTTAATTAGTGTACTGATTAAAATTTCACAGACAGACACACCATGAATCAACATCACTCTCGTAATGAAAGGATTTTTTATTCCATCCAACTTTAAAAAAAACACCAGAAAGAGATTGCTCTAAATTATAAAGTGATATGACGTCACGTTTAATTTAAAACCAAATAACCTTTAGGATTAGGAATATCTCTCGCAGGGTTTCAATATCATTGGATAATGATAATCTATTTATTTTGGACGATATACTGTAGTACTTGTCAGTGTCCTTATTTTCGTGGGGCTTCATGACACAAGAGAATTTCTCCAGGGAAAGTGATGTTTCATACGAAAACAAGTTAAACTTTGACGTCAGGAAATAGATGCTAATAATCCTTATCTATAAATGCGAATATAAGATTATTTAATTTAAATTTACTTAACCGATCATCATGAAACTTTGTACACATATTCTTGGAGGTATTAGAAGTAACATAGGATACTTTTATTAAATGCGAACGTAGCTGCTGGCGAAAGCTAGTCCTCTATAATGCAAGCACTTATTTGCAAATGATATACATTGTCTATCTATACTATTCATTTCTATGAATATATGTTTTTACGAATTCAAAAAACTAATATATAAAAAATACATGTGGCATTCGGGGACAGCCGCGGTCAAGCTATTGCATAGCATTTTTTATTAATTTATGCAATTATAATTAATTATTTAATTTATATTTATGCAGTATATACATATTATATTGTGAATGAAAAATACTAAACTATTTTTCAAATGATCCATCGTATTCGAAGTACACCGCCATCAATATAATTGGTGCCATATTGACAACGCACTTCGTGCGTGACAGAGACAGACAGGTTCGTTTTCGTTTTGTGACAGATTCGTCGTTCTGAGCAGGTCGTCTCCATCCGTGCGCACTTAGGATGTCAGGTTTTTGTGTTACGGAATTTCTTGACTCGGTCGCCGCGCTCAAAGGCCTCAAAGCCCGCGATAAAAGCTTCAGTAAAAAAATTCAGTACACATCCATTAAACAATAAGAAATTCATTAGCTCGGTCTAATATTATCTGAAAATAGATGTCTAATTTAATCGTAACATAACATTTTTCTCTGATACACAACATTCTATTTGCATTGTTTTTTACGAATATTAAATTAATGCCATAAATGAAAGCCTCTTAAAAACAAATATGTTAAATTGTAATCCTTCAGAGTCGCGGTGGATTATGTCTAGCCAGAGTAAGAGGATTACGGCCGTTGTGGATAATGAGGTAAGGAACGGCGGGACGGCGTTATTCGGCGTTTGTGAAACGTGTTATAGTTTAAAACTTTGTTATTGTTATATAACTTTTTTGTAGTTTAAGTCTTTTTTATAAATTAGTTTTCATACGAGACATGAAACCAATTATGAATATTTAACATGTCCTTCCACAATCTTTTTTTTAAAAAAATATAATTAATCGAAAAAGTCGAAGTGGAATTCTAACGAAGTAACATAATATTCGACATGTCTGCCTATAGAATCAGTTTTAAACAGCGCAATTGAACGTTGTAAGTTTTAAATTATTCTGTAAGTGTCAAAACAAAAGGAAAATTACCGTTACCGTTTAAACTTGTGTAAAATATTGCCAATTCAGTATTTTGACGTCACACCATTGAATATATTACAAATTAGCTGAACCCCGCAGTGTTACCCGCGGTTATTGTTGTACCGCGAGTAACGCCGCGGGACAAAATTAGTCTAAAAAAAGTAGCCTAAGTTACTCCCCGGATCATCAGCTACCTGCCAGTGAAAGTCCCGTCAAAATCCGTCCAGCCGTTCCAGAGATTACCCGGAACAAACAGACAGACAGACAGACAGACAGACAAAAATTTTTTTAACTACATTTTTGGTATATGTATCGTGTATACATACATATGCATTTAGTAAAAAGCGGTTATTTTAATATTACAAACAGACACTCCAATTTTATTTATTTGTATAGATATATGCTTTCACGATAACTTAGATTTTAAAGAGTATGTCAGAAATTATTCAAAGACGTTTAAACGCGCCTGTTATGTTGCCAAATCTTTATATTTAAAAAATAAAATAAAATCATCTGGTAATAAAATAAAAACCACATGGGATATTATAAACGCTGAAACCGGAAGGTCCATTGTACGAAATCGTAACTTCTATTTAAAAATTAATAATGTAGATATAAGAGCGGATGTGGAGGTTGCGACTGAGTTTGAAAATTTTTTTACCAACATTCCAATTCGAACTACCAAGACTCTCTCGTCATCCTCTGCCTCTGCTTGTTTCTTATTAGAAAATAGTGTAAACCGGTGTGATGGAGGTTTTGAATTTTCAGTTGTTAGTGTAAATGACGTTATCAAGGCTTTTAAAAGTATAAATGTAAAGAAAACGACTGATTTATGGGGCCATTCAGTACATACTATATCTGCAATAATTGATATGATATCCCCATATTTAGCAACTATTTTCAATTCTTGTATTGCATGTGGTGTGTTTCCTGATCTGATGAAACAAAGTAAAGTGATTCCATTGTTCAAATCTGGTAGCAGTTCAGATCCATCAAATTTCCGACCTATCTCAATACTTCCAACATTGAGTAAAATTTTTGAAAAATTGCTTTTAAACCAAATGCTACAACATTTTATTAAGCACAACTTGCTTCATCAAAAGCAATTTGGTTTTACTAAAGGTCGTTCAACTACGGACGCGGGCGTGGAATTGCTTAAACACATATATGGCGCCTGGGAGGAGTCACAGGATGCGTTTGGTATATTCTGTGACTTGTCTAAGGCCTTCGATTGTGTCCATCATCCTACACTCATCAGGAAGTTACAACACTACGGAATAAGGAATAATGCTCTAAATATTTTAACGTCGTATTTGAATCAAAGAGTTCAAAAGGTTGACATTAATGGCAAAACATCTTCGGGATCACCTGTAACAATGGGCGTCCCACAGGGTTCTATTCTAGGGCCATTTCTGTTTCTCATATATATAAATGATCTAGCTTATTATGCAAGTGACAATCATGAGATAGTATTATTTGCGGATGACACATCTTTAATTTTTAAAGTTAGGCGCCAACTTGACAGTTTTAATGAAGTCAACAGTGCACTCGAGAAAGTGGTACATTGGTTTAATACAAATAATCTTCTCCTTAATGAGAAGAAAACTAAATTCATTAAATTCTCTACACCAAATGTTAGGCATGTTAAAACCGATGTTCGATTGAATGGACTAGAGTTGGATCCTGTGGAATCTACTGTATTTTTAGGTATAACTATTGACGCTAAGTTACAATGGGGTCCCCAAATAGAAAAACTATCTAGTAGGCTAAGCTCAGCGGCTTTTGCTGTGAAAAGAATTCGACATTTAACTGATGTTGATACAGCTAGAATAGTTTACTTCAGTTACTTTCATAGCATAATGAGTTACGGTATCCTACTCTGGGGTAACTGTGCAGATATTAATGCCATATTTCTTCTACAAAAACGCGCTGTACGAGCCATTTATCAATTAGGCCCTCGAGCTTCTCTCCGTTCCAAATTTAAAGAGATAAATATTCTGACTGTATCTTCACAATATATATACGAAAATTTAATTTATGTTCAAAAAAATATATCAAAGTTTCTTAAAATCAGTGACGTTCATTCGATAAATACTAGAAACAAACATAATATTAGTGTTCACGTCACTCGTCTCCACAGAATAGGCAACTCGTTCATGGGACAATGTATACGCTTTTACAACAAGCTCCCTATTACTATTAGGAATTTGCCATTAAAAAAATTTAAGAATACCATTAAATCGAAGCTATCCGCAAAGGGGTATTATACCATAGCAGAATATCTACATGATAAAACCGCCTGGGATTGAGCTGCCCACTCTGCACATGCTGTTTACCTTGAATGTTTAAAATTATTTTGACGTGACGATAATTTATACTTTGAAATAAATTGATCTACTATTGTTATAGTTGACATTTTTTTTTAAATTATCTTTACAGATTATTATAATTGATACAAATTGTAATTATCGCTTTTTTTATTGATATAATGTCTTTTGTTTTATGAAAATTGTCTGAATTTTAAAAGAGACGTTGATCCCTGAGTTTGTTTCGTCCTTTCTTCTCAGGGCTAGTCCAGTTAGGAAAGGCCGAACTCATCTGCTCAAAAAAAGTTTAACTTGCAAAAGTGTTTTGTATAACCTAATTGCAGAATAAATGATTTCATTTCATTTCATTTCATTTCATTTCATTTCATTTCACGAACCTTTTTTGTGTAAAGTGGGACGTGTCCGGTCAGCTGAGGTTATTATATCAGTTCAGTGAAGCGCTGGCATGGTGTCTGGCGAAGTGACAGCTAACAGACACAACAAATATACAGAGTATAACAACTATAGACAGGTCAAGGCCAAGCTTTTTCTGCCGTCTTTGCTCATTTCCTTGATCGTGCCGTTTTAGGTATAACTATATTTTTTATATTATAAATGTGATAACCTTGGGTTGATGATGGCGGACGGATTTTTTATTTTAATTATCACAAACAAACATTACTATTGTTTATTACTTAATAATAGTCAAACATGTTTGAAACAAGACAGGACAATACCTCATGCATCGTACAAAACAAATTCAAGTATTAATAACAACAAAACGTTTAAAAGATTATATTTAGGCATTTGTTAGGAAGGAAGTATGTCGTTTACACGATACCATATATCGTATGAACTGTTACAAAAGATTGTTTCTATCTTTTTCGGTTATTCTTTATAGTAGATGAATTAATTTTTATGTAACATTAAAAAAAGTAACTTTTACTATTAGGTTAACGCTTAAAAGTTGTGGACATATCTAGTACCTATCATATTAAGATATAAAACAGACCCATATCTATCAAATATCATTAATTTATCGTTGTTCAAGAGGGAAACAGTGACTTATGCCTTGCGAACTGTTTTTCTTAATATCTGTACATTAACTATTAATACTTTTCAATATATTGTACGGTTGTTAGATAATAGTCGAATGTATATCATTTTTGTTTATAGATAAAAGTATATTTTAGTGTAATGTCTATTAAGACAACAGCAACGGGGTGACGTCTTGCGCAAGATGGCTGGAAGGAGCTGGATGCGAAAAGCCCAAAATCTAGATCAATTGAATTGATCAATTGGAGAGGCCATTTCCTATCAGTGGCGTACAATTAGCTGATGATGATGAATGATTATCATTGACAACAATGTAACATTGTTGATCTTATGTTTGATCGGGATTGTCGCCGTGTAACGTAGATAAATAACCTATTTTGGTGATTAATACAGCCTTCTGTATATTTCACATAAGCTACGTCATTACTGATTATATATTGTAATCTGATATTATGATATACTGGCTGATCCACGCAACTTCGTTTGCGTCTTCTATTGCCCGTAGCGTGAAAATCTTCCCCCTTTTTTGTAACATTCTTCATTGCTGCTCAGCTCCTGTAGGTCTAAGCGTGATAATATATATTGCCTATAGCCTTCCTCGATAAATGGGTTATCTAACATTGAAAGATTTTTTAAAATCGGACCAGCGGTTCCTGAGATTAGCGCGTTCAAACAAACAAATAAATTCTTCAGCTTTATTAGTATAGATAATATCCACTGTTTAAAATACATTGCTACTTATTTTCATCAATTGATTTGTTGATAATAAAAATGCAGACCTTAAAATAGACGAAGAGACGAAGTTGTTACATTTACTTTAAATTGCAATAACTGCGTACAATAAAGGTGCTAATTGCCTGTTATTGCCTAAAATAGTAATTAAGACGCTACTCAGGAAAATTAGTGATTAACACCTTGAGTTCAGTTGGCATGGAACATACAACAATGCAAAAGAATATGCTTTTGAATTTATTTTTAGAAAATAATAGCTGAGTTTCGATTGTTTTGATCATGCTCGGTTCCTGTTGGTCTTAATGTGATGCTAACTATCCTATCCTATCATAGACACGCCAGCAAAACACAAATTTTATTAATAGGAGTTTATTAAAATGAAAGGTAGATAATAAAGAAAGGTAATAGTGGAAAAAGAATATTATTCATGCCTATGACTGTATACTATATTAACTTCCGTTATAATTGTGACGAGTATTTTAATATAGTTATTATGACGAAGCAAACAAGTACAATTTTAACAAAAATAAAACCGACTTTAAGGTTCGACTCGATTACTCTTAGATGCCATCATCAGATTTTAGTGTCCTTATCATGGTACCGCCGTTGGGATATCTCCTTTCCATTAAAAAAGAATCATCAAAATCGTTTCATAAATGACAAAGTTATCGCGAACACACATAAAAAAAATTAAATATATACGGTTGAATTGAGAAACCTCCTCCTTTTTTTAAGTCGGTTAAAAATAGCTCTAACAGATCAATGTCGCACACCAGGAACTTAAATTGAGTTTTACCGGTAACCCAACTTCTCCTTTTCAAATCGGTTAAATGTTAATTAACATTCATTACTTTAATAGTGTAAACGTAAATAGCGTGCGTCATAATAATTTATTTGTTATCCGAGTAACCGGTTGAAAATCATACTAGTCTCCAGTAATTAGAAGGCGCAGTTCCCATGGTTACATGTGATTATCACGAATTCTTGCATTTAACGAGTACTGTAATAAATTTATCATTATTTACAAGTAAATACTTTTTAACTTTGATATTCTTTTTTCATTTTCTTCCAAGTCAGAAGCGTTACTGCATGAAAAAATATATGAATGTCCAGCTTCGAAGAACGTTTTTAGGGTTCCTTAGCCAAATGGCAAAAAATGGAACCCTTATGGATTCGTCTGTCCGTCTGTCTATTCTTATGTCACATCCACTTTTTTTCCGAAACTATAAGTACTATACCGTTCAAACTTGGTAAGTAGATGTATTCTAAGAACCGCATTAAGATTTTCACACAAAACTAGAAAAAAAGACAATAAATTATGGGGTTCCCCATACTTTGAACTGAAACTCAAAAAAATTTTTTTCGTCACTCCTTTATGTTAGGAGTATCTTTATTTTTGGGAATAAGCCCGCCCACATGCCCACCACTGTAACTCCTGTACACCAGGATCAACAGCAGTGACCCACGAACACACCAAGTTATGACACTCGGGAAGTCCCAGGAAGAGGGTTAGGGGTATCTATTGATAGGTCTTCAAAAATGACATTGAGGTTTCTAAACTGAATAGTTTGCGCGAGCGACACTTCCAAAGTGGTAAAATGTGTACCCCCCCTCCCCCTGTAGCTTCTAAAATAAGAGAATGATTAAATTAAAAAATATATACGATGTACATTGTCATGCAAACTTCCATCGAAATTTGATTTGAACGAGATCTAATAAGTACTTTTTTTTAATACGTCATAAATCGTAAACAGCAATTTACCTTTCATTCAATCAACTCAAATAGTAAAACATGGATCAAAGTTAGAACGAAGGATCAAAGTTAGAACGAACTACAAGATTTTTTTTATTATGTTACTTGCTGCTACGGAACCCTTTATGGGCCAGTGCGACTCGCACGTGGCCGCTTTTTTATAATGGTATGATTATATCAGAATATTACATATTATAGTACAATAAATTTTATTTCTTTTTATGCAAGTAGGTTGTCAAACAAGCGAACGGCTCTTGATACGCTTGTAAAAATTATAATTGTTACTTTATTAACATAATTTACATGTACCTGACTTGTTAATTTTGAGATGAATGTTTGATCTGACTCGGAGATGAATAAACATATAATAAGAGGAGTCTAAAAGTAACGGTAATGGATGAATAATTAAACATTGAAATATTGTGATATGTCGTTTAACTACGAGTATTATTTTACAATAATCTTTACATCAAAACCTTAACCAACATAAATTTTATATACCTACATTCGAAGGAGAAAGATATCAATCTTTTCCTATAATTATACTAAAGTACAGAAGTACGTACCTATCTTTTTGAGACATCCGAAATATCAGAAGCTTCCAATCTGCTTCTCGAGACATGCAGTAAGTAACAAGACCGCTTAGGTTACTTATTAAAAAGAGAAAATGAGACCGCTCATCGGTTATCTCAACTTAGTAACAATCACCGGAGCAACTTATTATAATATGTCTGCAGCAGACAATAGGCTTACTCTCGCTATTTATGACCTATTGTTCATTTTTATTATTTCACTTCCATTACGACGGAACCATGTTACTGGAATCTATTTTAGAAATAATTTATCTTGATAGTACTATCTTGTTTCAGGTATGAACACACTTTCATATTTTGGTGAATGAACCGGATGGTATGCAGCCTTAAATCAATCGATTTGCATTATGACTCTAATGACTTATACCGATTTACAGATCTTCACTTATTTACAATCGATTTTAGGATAGACAGCAGAGAAAGTACTATTGTATTTGTTAGGTAATTCGATGAAGCTTTTAGGAAAGTATTGAAGTTTGGTATGTAAAAATAATAGCTAACAAATTAATCTATTATATCTGGTAATGCCTATTCGGGTGGCAGACAGGCTAGTGCAATGAGATCATTAATTAATACACTATTGAAGAGTCTTTTTTGAAATTTCACAAAGGATACTTCTAAGTAAGTGTGCAATTTAACATTAAATAGAGCGATGCTTGTGGACGAGTCCATTTACCTAAAACCGGAAAATTTCCAACTTCATAACATAAATCTCTGAATGTGCGTGGCTAACATGTTTATTTAAATATATGCACGTAAACGTTATTTATTTATAAACCTCATTGCCGAAGTAAATTGCAGTTCTACAGGTGTATGACGTCAGACCGATACACATGCGCACGCGTCGACACCTCAGCGAATTCGCTAACATGACTGATAATTGTGAGTACGTCAGCGTGCAACCATATGCGAGTTAGGTAACCTAGTATTGTTTTAATGTTCATTCAGCGTTGATTTACGTTTAAATGGAAAATGACTCATTTCTTATCTTAATTATAGTATTAAACGCTCAACCTGCTTTTGTGAAATTACTAGTACTCTAGTAGCTCCTAACCTACTTGTAACTCTGTGTTCCACACAATTTAGGGGGCCCCTGTAGCCGTGTCCGCCTGGAAGTTAAACCAACTTAATATCTAATTAACTCCACTATTTATGGTTAGAGAATTCAACTAGTTCGTGCTACAAGTACTCACTGAGTTGGCGGGGCTTTTAGTTACAATATTCCCCACACCTTATAAGAAACCTCTTTGTAGTGTATTCTCCATCGTCTTCAGTAATTCCTAAAGTACACGGTTAACGACAGTAAATTTATCCCTTATGACATCATTAACCTATTGCAGTTTTTGCTGGACATAGGCCTTTCGAATTGCACATAAAAATGAATACATAAATAACATACATAAATGAGACTAATTCTAAACGCTTCTGCCGATCCTTGCGATAAAGTTATGCTTCTCAGTTTATTATAGTTGTTAATTTATATGTCGAGTGACAATTTATGGCGTGACGTTCAGACAGCAAAAACTATTCCGCTAAAGATCGATAAATTGTCTATAAACTTTCTTTATTGAAATCGCACACAATAAGACAACAGAGAAACGATAAATGAGTTTGAGAAATTGACTCCACTAATATCTACAGGAATTGAATAAAGTTTACGATTGACTCACTGACGGTCTGAACATCAGGCTGTTGGCAGGCTGAACATCGCAACGTCAAGCAAAGTTATATAATGGCTTTTGAATACGTTATCCCGCAAGATAATTATAATATCATAGAACACGAAACTTTGAAAGATAGTATAATTTACTCGGCTGTTTTTGTATTCAATCGTGCTAAGATCTTAATCTATCCGTGTATCTATATATAAAAAGCGCTAAGCGAAAGTATAAAGAGTGACTTACCTAGTAGTAAAATAATACTTTGATCTAATGCATATTTTTTCAAGTTTTATAATTAGAATATTTTTATCAAACGGTATAACACTTTCATTTTCATTATGATTACATTATCAGCGTTGGTTCAATGTTGGAATGGATATCATGACTTAACCACTACTCGCAGAATAGTGGTGAATGCTGGGAACAATAGATAAAACCACCACCATTTTGGATACACACTATAGGAACTTTCAGAAGGTTAATTTAATTGAATGTTCAACTATCGACAGCTATCGATACATAAAGCCTCTAACTGGACGCAACTGAGAGTGAGATGTCCTTAGTCCAAACATTCATTCGACTTCTCTGTAGACAAAAAGAGCGAAGCTTTCTACTCCGACCTAACTGAGGTAGGCGCTTACCTTGATAATCTCATCAAGGTTAATTATTAAGTAGAATAATACTCGAAACAGTCATGATTCTCACTCCTAGAAAATGTAATACTCTGAATCAAGCTAGAGACTCGAGCTGAAAAAAAAACCATTGCTCTTGCTTTAAAGTTGGTTCTATTTCGAATATCTTGCCAGACACCTCAATGAGGTATCACATAACACAGGAGAACAAATTAAGTGAAAATAGGCTTTCACTTCTTTAGAACACATTCAAAGCCTATTTTATTGATAGTTAATTGCTGATTCACAATAAATCCATTTTATACGTTCTATGTCGATGTAGAAGTAATATACTATTTGAAATATGCAGTTAAACGAGCCTCAGACGTTGGAGAAAGCAGAGTAGGTACATTACAGTATTATTGATTGCTACAGTCTAACAATTTATAATGAAATTGAAAGTAAATTTGTCGTCCATCCATAAGATATATAAGCATGTCAATGCATTATTATCTATTTTTAAATTTTAAGGTAGGTATGATAAGTAGACTCGTTACTATAGAGCGCAGGGTCTGCCTACTTGAGAATCGGACCGTCGTATCTAAGAGGTGTAAAGTTATTATTGTTTTTTAAGGAGTGATACCAACGCCTCACAGAAAACCAGTGTGATATATATATAAATACCATATTCATCCATACCCCAAATCCTCCCCCCATCCCCCAAAGGCCGACAACACACTTGTGACGCCTCTGGTGTTGCGGGTGTCCATGGACGGCGGTAATCACTTACCATCAGGCGACATGTCTGCTCGTTTGCCCCCTATTCCATAAAAAAACCTACTTCGTCTGTTACAAATATTGCTTTCCCTGAAATTACTTATCTAAAATTGTGTTGTTGTTCACATGTTGTTCAGTCTTTGACTGAAATATGACTGTATAACTTCGTTATTATAAATTCTAAATTTTGTATAAATGATAAGATCAAACAAATAACTAGAAATTTAAAACAAAACAGCTACTGGCACATGAATACAGATTTCTCTAATACCAATTAAACTTGAGAGTATGTTTAAATTATTACAAAACACTAAACGTTAGGAAAATACATGACAATAAATTGAACACCGCAGCACTATTGCAATACTCTCTAGATTCAAATACACGGCTGTTATTGCGATACCTTACACGAAACGTTCACATGAATAACGTTTTCACTGTCAGGTAGAGCTGAAGTATGTAAATACTTGTACGATCCAGCCCTAGAAATATTCGGGCTGTCTATTTTTGGAAGATAACGACTATCACTGGATATAACTTAACGAGGAACGTTGCATGTACAGCTAAAGCTCAGTAAATTAAACAGATTAGCTACCTATAACACTCGTGTTTCTAAGATAAAAAATAACTAACTTCGGTACAATCGTTTATTACGTATTTTACTCCCTTAGGTATAACATTTCCAAAAAACTTTTCTTAGTGGTTGTTCACAACATAAAAAGAAACAGCTGCCAAAATTTAAGCTTGTAGCCCAAGAGGGGTCAAATAATCAAGACAAGTAATTTTATATAACTCACAGGTTCTTGTCGGTTGCCTGTAACATTTGACGGTTTCCTTCGATTCCTTACATGATTATAATGGTACTAATTCGGGAGTGT
This sequence comes from Spilosoma lubricipeda, assembly GCA_905220595.1. Taxonomy (NCBI): domain Eukaryota; kingdom Metazoa; phylum Arthropoda; class Insecta; order Lepidoptera; family Erebidae; genus Spilosoma; species Spilosoma lubricipeda. The sequence goes on from HG992278.1 coordinate 948,087, forward strand.
ACCCTTTCGAATACAAAAATAAATTTGAAAATGCGACGGAACTACTTACCTAACATAAAAAAAACATTCGAATTGAGAACCTAATATTTTATGGAGTCGGTTAAAATTAGAGAATCGTGTTAACTTTGGTATATCTGAAAGATTATTTTTAGGTAAAAGATATGTAGACATTGATTGTACAGAAATTAAATCGACGTTTGTAGGTATCTGTAACTGTAATACGATCATATTCATTTCGACCACGTGTATGCAGAAGTACATTTACGTTGCATCTCCCATTTATATTAGTTATAAAATATTCGACTCCGGATAAATCACTTTCTTCAAAACTATCTATTTTTGAGTCATACGTAAGCAGTGGATTTATCGATCTTGTAGAACTGGATGCCGCGTTATGCCGTTTTGCAGACATATTTGCCGATACTCTGGCCATTTATTTACCTGTAATACTGCCTAGAGTAGGTATTTCATATGCCGTCTCTTTAATACTATATTCGTTCTTGTCGACTGTACTAAGGTACGTAGATTGTTCAGGAGTAACTAAAAATAAGGAATAGTCAATACTAAACATACATATCTATACTCATGTCTATACTATACTGAAGACCTATGAATTAAACATTTTTTTTTCTGACTATAATTTTAGCCTTCTCAAAAGGGAACTTTTGATATCCACCAGGTTCTATATGACTGAAGACGGGAAAGTAAGAGCTTCAATGGAATAGAACAGATAGATAAAGAAAGAATGGAAGGAAAGCATATTTCTTGTGGGAGTGGTTAGGATTTGTGAGCGATATCTCAGGGAGGTCAGATTTGCGTAGGTCTAAAAACTGGAATTAATCGGGAAACGGTTTAAATTAGTTAGTGATGTATCTATTTTTGTATAAAGTAATAAAATAAATTAATATATTAATACGACATTCATGGCCGAGATAGCTTCTATCTTGATAAATTTCTGATTTACAAAAAAATCAGTCTACTCTTGACAATGATCGGTGTAATTTCAATTGAAATAAAATCATATGTTATCGATATTATCGCGATCAAATCTCAATTTGCATATCTTTTATTGGTATTAAATAATAATTTCTTCAATTGTGAATGGAGACCTTTTCGCAGTATAAGCAATACAATTAATAAGAACAAAATTTCTTATTATAATAATAGATTAAGTTGGTTTAATAATGAATGAGTCACTTAGCCTCAATTCTAGTGCAACATCTCACAAAAAAATATATTACGATTACATGCGTAATCTTGTTTAATTAAAACGTATTAGGAAGTTAAATAATAATTCAAAATTAAAAAAAAAAAACCTTTCTTGAATGTGTCTAGAGAAGATCAAACCTTACCACAAAAAAAACTTGCAGTAAAAAAATGACACGCGATCTGGGGTTCCACGGAACATTTAAAACTTAACTAACGTATTTTTTTCATAGATTTTTTTGTTATTGTTTGGCATTTAATAATAAACTTATCAAAAAATAGTCTTCACATTCCGTTAATGTTTTTAAAAGGCCTATTTAATGATACTTTACACAGTGAAATAGATGAGTCGAAAAATATTTTTAAAAACCGGCCTAGTGCGAGTTAGACTCACGCATGAAGGATTCCGTACCATTACCTATAAGAATGTCAAAAGAAATCACGTTGGTTGAATGGGAGCCCTCTTAAATATTTATTTTATTCTGTTTTTTAGTATTTGTTGTTATAGCGGCAACAGAAATGCATCATCTCTGAAAATTTTAACGGTCTAACTATCAGGGTTCATGAAATACAGCCTGGTGACAGACGGACGGACAGACGTACAGCAAAGTCTTAGTAATAGGCTCCCGTTTTACCCTTTGCGTACGGAACCTTAAAATGACAGATGATTTACATGGCAAAACTGTATAGTCTTCAAAAGAGCATTACGGAACCCTAAATTATATAAAATATCTCTACGGAATCACACTTGTATATTTTTTTTTTTAAATATTATGATAAGAAACCATTACTTAGTTTATAGTAATTATTATTTCATATTCAATACTTAAATAACATAGCTAAGCTGGTGTGTGCACAACACAGGTGTGCATTCACCTCTGATCTTACGTCACACTTACATAAGTGAAACAGTTTAATGGTTGATCGTACATTTATATAATGTGGTGTTATCAACAGATTGCATTTGGGATATAATGCATGATTCGTTATGATCAGATATGAAAGCCGAGGTTAGCGCTGTGGATCCTAAAGAAATATTTACAAAGTTTAATCTTCACATAATCCCGTAAATACACACATGTAGTATGAATATCTGCTTAATGTGAGGACTTGTGACGCCTCTGGTGTTGCGGGTGTCCATGGTCGGCTGTAATCGCTTACCATCAGGTAATACGTCTGCTCGTTTGCCCCCTATTCAATAAATAAAAAAAATTGTTTATACCAAACCGATAAACACTTTTTTCATATGCATTAGGAAAAATATATATTGTGGTTAAAATCTCATTTCAGACATTCGAATATTGTGCTAAAGCACAATATAAGGTGCAAGTATTAAGCACGGCTTTATTTTATTTTTAAACACAAAATTTAAGTTGAAACCATTGCATCCAAGAATTGTGCAATATCAATACTGTGTAATGGTTGTCAAACGATCTTTGCTCGATTTACAAAGCATTTAGCATTACAGAGCAACGGTTTCATTCACTTTCCGAGAAACTTTATGAAAAAGAAACCGATACTTGAGTCCGCTCGCACGAAATGCCTTTACAGACTGGCCACTTTCTGTAGCACGAGATTAAATTGTTTTTTTTCATTTGGCTACATCTAATCCTAATCCATTCTGTATAAACATATTTTGAATATCACCGTTTCTGAATCTTTTTAACGTTTACTGTTTAAGTAATACTAATTGAAAACGGGCTGTGACCACGGCCACAACCTTGTCGAAACGTTAGACAATTCAAAATTATGTAAGACTTTGCACGTTAATGCCCAAATAAATATTTATAAATAATTCACAGACGAAATTCTAAGGGCTGCCACACAAAACTGCGAATTCGCAATGCGTCGCAAATATCTGCGAGCTCAGGAGCGCAGTGATACATAACTGCGATGCGATTCGGCGTTAAGTTCTTGCGGCTTCATATGTGCGAGCTCGCATTTACGACGCGTTGCGAATTCGCAGTTATGTGTGGCAGCCCTTAGAATATCGACTGCCATGATTTATAAATATTTTTTTGGGCATTAATGGCAACGTCTGTGATGACATTCCATCTGTTAAAAGTTTGATATAATTATCATTCTATAGATTTTTTCCGTTTCAACTTATTGTTGAAAACAGTTCAACAAAAAGTTGTTCGTTTGCGAATGTTCAGAATCTCAATATTCGCGCGTGGGTGCTATTCTGCGAATTATTCCTGCAATTGACACCACGCAACAGCGAGAATATTGGAGAAAATAAACAAAGCTATCACCCAACAAATGAGATTTTGCTCACTGTGGGTGGACTCAGTAGAGATTTAGAAAGGTTTATATATACTGCGAAATAATAGTCACTAGTATATCCCTATTTTGCTTAAGTACAGTAGGTTTTTTTGATAAAAAAAATCCTTAGCTAATGACGTCATGGTACATATCGAATTATCGATGTATTCATAGGTTTCTCTTTACGAAATTGAAAACAGACAGACATTGAAAGAGAAAGATTGGCGTCGATTACTTGGATAAAACACATTAGTCATCCTGTCGCCTGGTACACGATGACAAATGATGGGGTATTAGACTGATCTATTGTTAGAGCTAGGGAACGTTTGCTAGGTTATTTCACTTCATTTTTAACCGACAAACTACTACTATCATTGTCTTTGCCTTACCATTCTTTACTTATACCATTGTATTATAATTTCGTAGATGCATTTGTCATCATGTAAAAAGCCTGGAGATGAGAGATGCTTTTTTATTACTTGCCCAGACTTTTTCATCTTTTATCAATTTTCTGTACTCGGGTGTTTTTAAATATAGTCTGGCTTTTAGAAGAATTTTAGTCTAGTGATTCTTATAGTTTTAAATTGGTGCATTGAATAGTGTGTGCACGACCATTGTCTTGAAAGAGCGAAGTATAGAAGATTAATAATTAATACTCACTTTCAATAAATAAATATTATTATTAACCCTTATAACACTTATCGTTGACTCATGTGGCGTTTAGGAAATTACCTGTCTGTATCTCACGAGTCCAGCCAATGTGTAAACTAACCTCTATGATTTGCCTACATTCTATCCTATTCCAGTACGTCTCGCTTTGTGTGCCCATTCAACAAGTTAATACCAGCTTCGATGCGATGCTGTTGTTTTTCAATGGGCTTATGCGCGGTATAAACCTGCTTTATAAGCTCTTAACAATTTAAATATATCTTCGATTCCAATGTTAATATTATCAAATTACCTAACTCCAGGTATCAATATTTTTCAAGACGAAATCGATCAAAGTAAAAAAGCACCTTGTGTTAATAACTTTATAGCTTATCGTAAAAAACTTGAACTGAACATAAAACAATGATTCCAACACTAGCCCGTGTAATAAAATCGTTTCTGAATCTACCACAGATCATACTTTTAGTTTTAAACGAAACTTCTGTGAAATAACAAGTAATTATTGTTGTTTGTGTGTTATAGTTATTGGGCATGTTTATTGAAGGTTAAACACAGTACCTATAGAAAAGTGTGAAAACATTATAATGTTAAAACTAAGGTAACAATGTTAAAATTAATTAAGTTAACATATTACATTGTATGTGTGGTAACGAATTAAGAATACAGAGTATCACTACCCTTATTGATCCCATGAGTGTTGTGCCTAATTACGCTGAATTATGCAGAACACACTTGACACAAACCATACCAACCCAGCGTGGTATAACAAGCCAAAACATTTCAAAAGATAGAGGAATAATGCACAAGTTTAAAAAATATTATTTAAAAAATATGCACAAGTTTTTTTTTCATGTGTATGGCCAAAATTACTACTCTGTCTGATGGAACGAATAAGCAGAATCCAAGAGTGGTGGTCACCATACTCACTGCGAATGCAGATAATGCAACAATGCAGCAAGATGACCCACACCATGGTGGGCTAGTGATGCTTCTGCATTATTGGGCCTCCGGTCTCGCACTCACCAACATGATAGCACGAACGCTGTCATTTTACGTTGATTACGAAAACTGTCATCAATAATACCTAGGTATTACTGACAAGCATTTAATGTACTCTACAATGAGTCAAATATCACTTACTTTAACTAAAGCGTACATTCTCTCAATTCAGAAGATTACTTTACCCATCATTGTTATTAGATATGTAGGCGAATTGATATTATGTACCTACCTATTGTTATGTTTCAAAGTAGAACTGTCGTTCAAAGTCCACTGAGGTGCTATTCTCCTGAGGTTGCAAATTTGCTCGAACCTACATAATACATTAACTGTAAATATACACCTGTCTCAATATTTATAATCTTCCAGATGGAACGTTACCGTAAACTACTCTAACACCATATTGATGTTTATTTATTTGTCGATGGTGTGTAGGTATATAACTGTGAACTTCATCCAAAGCATCTTAAAATCCTCGGATCATAAGTAGAAGATTTGAAGACATTCATCATCCATCTATCATACAGATATTATGTGTCTTCTCTTATTTTATGACGAAATGACGACAAACGAAGAAGAACTTTAAATAGGTAATTTTAAAATTCATGTCCCTATGTTTTTAAATTTTTAATTTGCCTACTATTTACGCCACAGTTTTTGTATTTTAAATTAAAAAAAGAATTGTAGTCATAGGGATGCTGATAAAAGTGGGAACTTTAAAATTTTATAATATAGGTAATAAAGTTTTCATTTCAAAAATGTGAAAAATTTTGCACTGTGTACTGAGCCCTAACTCGCAATCTCAATACAGCATGCAATAACAGTCGCACAGTGATTTACGATAGAAATCGTTGCCCTACACTACATTTACTTTTAACAAGGCAAATAAACATGTTCGACGTAAATCGACCTGCATAAGGAGACTTATAGCTTGCATATTCGCCTAAAGGCAATAGTTGGTAATAATATCTCCTATATATATAACTAGCTGACCTGTCACCTAACCTGTCTCATCTTCCCACAGGCAGTGTACAGTCCCGGACATAAAAAAGTACTTTTCCCGTTATCTTATAATTTTTCTTGTATACCGACCTTCTCCTAACAATAACGTACACGTAAAAATAGAATTATTTAATTTGGTGCAGCCGATCGTGCAAATGATTATTTTTTTATGGCCTTATATTACTTCTAGATAATATAATACACATTCCAAATCTACCCCGACTCTAAATATTATTGGGATCTATGTAAAAAAATTATGACAATATTAACGACCTGTACCTAATTACAAAATTGGTATAACCAAGATTGTTTAGTGTTTGATAATATTATATAGATACACAACTTTTAGAAACAACCTTCCTGACTGACCTACCCTCTATTTTGTAAAACTTTTGTAGCGTTAATCATTGATCATGAATTTTTGCGAACACAGACAACATAATGTACTTTATTTTAAAAGTTCCCAAAGTAAATAAATTTATTGGTAAAATCTAAGAGACAAACTTTATTCTGATCTCAGTCAGTCCATATGATGATTCAAGTACCTACAGTTTCGTCCACAATCTTCGAGCATTCGAGACATCCAAAGACTAAAATCAAATTTTAAGTTGTACCACGTGTCTCTCGGTTATACGTACTACTTTAATGATGTCTTGATGTAAAAATTAATCAAGTACTGTCATCACATGACCACATTCTACTTAAGTGTGTTAACAATAACAAAGATTTAAAAAAAACGACTTCAATAACTGAACCACATTGAAATGGGACTACACGAGAAGTACCAGCTTACAAATAAAAAAGATCATCAAAATCGGGTCACCCAGTCAAAAGTTCTGAAGTAATAAACATAAAAAAAAATACAGTCAAATTGAGAACCTCCTTCCTTTTTGAAGTCGGTTAAAAACTATTACGTATTATTTCAATGGACAACGGTAATAAAAACTACTAGTCGATGGTTTTCAATATTGGAACGATCGCGATATAGTCAATTATACGGTCGTTAAATAGTAATTTCATTAGTCTAAAACCACCTAGGCGATAGCCGGGATTATTGTGCCGCGCCTCCATCTAAAATGGTATACCATTCTCACCTAGCAGACACAATAACACTTAAGTACATTACGCTAACTGGAAACTCCTCGAATATGATTCTAATCTAGACATCTGTCTCTAGTATTTCTTAGTAAGACACTGGTGATTATATATACTACTAAACATAATATACATATTATTATGAAAAAAATACATCAAGACAGGACGATTTATCATGATCAAAACAAAGAAAAAAAAAACTCACGACTCTCCTCTCCTCTCCTCTGAGGTAGCATTCAGGATAATGAGACCCATCGCCCATCACGTAGTTGATTATAAAAAGAAATGTATCCCACTAATATTATAAACGCGAAAGTTTGTAAATATGGATAGATTCATGTTTGTTACTCTTTCACGCAAAAACTACTCAACGGATTTGGATGAAAATTTACAGTAATATATCTTATACGTCAGCATAACACATAGGCTACTATTTCCCGCTTTATCCGACATATATGTGGGCGGAGCCGCGGACAACAACTAGTTGTAAGTAAATGTATGTAGTATCTATTGTGTAAATGCAATAGGCACTATCTTTATACAAATCAGTTATCTTTTTATCTATATTATTAGGAAAATATTTATAGTTATTTAAAATAACTCTATATTCGACACCAAGTTTTAATATATTTACAGGAGGCAGTGCGTTTGGTTTGCATTGAGTCTGAAACAAAACTATTAGAGTAAACCATAGATTTATAATTATAAATTACTTCGATACCGCAAGATATATAATAGTCAAATACTACAAAAAACCCAGCCAAGTGTTGTTTGCGGTTACAGTGATTGATGTGTTATTCTATCAACCTTTCGTACTTAATATCATTTCGCTATTCTTTTTACTTTTCTTTGACACAACCTCCTTGATCAGACTTCAACCTGTAATCTCCAAAATTATCATAAAATAATTTTATTATTGTCTTCTTTTTCTCTTCACATATGTGTTATGACACCGTTATAGGTATATGATATTGATTTTTCATTACCTTTACATTTACCATAATTAATCAATGTGACTAATAAAAGTACAGCAATAACGGAACCAATCACTTTAAACATGACTATAATGATCATCCTGACCTCCCAGGAGGTACTAAGCCTATAATTGACAGGCGTTTTGCACTAACCGTCAGAATGTAGAGCAATAACTCAGTCCTGGTCACGTGCGGTGCATTGTGTGGAATCCGATATGCGCGGGCGCAAGTGCGTCTATTGTGCTGCGGTTGACCGATCGTATCGAATGGCTTGTACTTTACAAACAGTACCTATTGAACGCATTGAGACGCTAAATGCAGCTTGGGCGGATCACAATAGACTTATAAACCAGTAGACTAAAGATACATTTAGAACCTGGACTCGGCCAGTAATAAAAGTAAAGTCATAAAACTAAAACTTATATTTATATTGAAGACAAAATATTGGTAGTATCTACTATGTCAGGCGTAGGACTTCCACGTCTCCTGATAGCCCAATGTCTGCCAAGAAGAACGGTTGTAAGAGGTCTTCCATGCGGTATTTTCTGAAAAGACAGTCCATTTTACCTACAACTTAACGGCTGTAAATAAATGACTGTTCAAGCCCGAACTACGAGCTCTAGGATCGAAATGACGTCTTTCTATATCCTAATGAATGAATTCACTCAACCTTAATGACATTACTTAATCTTGCTAATGAACTGTTCTGCGCATTCGTCATACAGACAAGGAATAATATATTTGAATAGTAGCGCTAAGAGGTTATTACTAGCATTCACTGGACATTATTGCAAATAAAACAAGACAAGTGAAAACTGCATCTTAATATTCCTATCCTATATGAAATATCTACTATACCGTTGTCTTCTGGTCAATGGATTTGGATTTTTATGCATCGTATACAAATGTTAATTGAGCAGACATCTTAAAGATTACAGATTAACCTAATAGGTAATATTATGACGGCGATTATACAACGGCCTCTCAGAAACTCGATGTGAAATCATTCTTAGAACATATTTCACCAATTAACTGTACCAACCTTTCCTCCTTCTGCTTCTAAATCAGGGAGGGGGGCGCTCTAAAATGCTGACGTCAGCCATGCACTTGTGTGCTTGCCTATCAATCTTATCTCATAGAAAGTTATCTAAACTCGTGTTAGTATGCATTAACATATAGGTATGTAAAACAAAAAACGCATCTTCAGAAATTGAACTTCTGTTGCAGTCAACACTGTGGCAACTTGCTCCTTTGTTAGTCAAGAATTACAGCTACCTTTAACAGGTAAGGACCATGTTTAGATTGTATCAGGCTATCAGATCTGAATGGATCTATGGTTCATATGAAGTATTGAAATTGGAATCGATGGCTTGGCAAAGATGATACATTGGTTGTCTTTGTCACTACAACCGTCTTGGTTGCGAATTGAAACAATAGTAATGATAAAAGGCATTTTAAAATTTTATGTAGCAAGAGAATATTAGAAACAAATGAGGTCGTTCAATAGTTTTTTGTTTAAATTTCTTATCGTAAAGATCTATTGGTCGAAAAATGATCGTGTTATAGTGGCTTTTACACTCGCAGGACGGACGTATAGCTACGCGACTTAGGACTATAAGTTCTTGTGGTCTGAGTCTCATTTTCCCATGCCAGATTTGCGTTCTTCTTCTTCAGCCATATTCTCGTTGTCAGTCACCAACTTTTGCAATGTAACAACTTGCCAACTCCGAACAAAATTATCAAAAAAGCAGGAAAAATATAAATGGTGAAGACTATTCGCAAAATGGATATTATTCACTGGTTCCCATTTTATACTTTAGCTTTATTGTACGCAACGTGATCGTATTGATTCCATCTCTTATTGTCATTGCTCTCGACAGAAATCCGTTCAGCAAGCTAGACAGTTAAAGACTACAATAGAACTCTGTCAGTCGGGATGTAACAGTGACAGCTTGTTAGTTTTCATCTAGTACCATAAATAACAGTCGCAGGAATTTCTATTAAGTGTTATATTAAAGTATAATACCGAATTGACTTAATAATTATAACATTAATCGCTGGAAAAACAAAGAATGTTAAAAAACTTTATTCATATCTTCTTAAAACCATTATAGGTCGTTCCAAAATTAACTTTACTGTAAAACATTATAAGGACTGCTTCAGCTTTAGACATTAAATCCTTAACCCTTAGACAATGTACTGACTGGAAAACACAAATGATCACAAAAAAACATGATTAAATATTGATCCTAAAACTAACACTATAAAATCCTATTTAACATTCCATGTCGGGGACAGGAGGTAGTTTCCTCAAAATGATGACTAACGTTGAATAAATGTTCAATTAAGTAATTGGAAATTAATACACATTTATTCTGTGGTTATCAAAGAGAGTACAATAGTATTCTATCCTACATACAATGACCTCTATTAAAACATATGTCTGTACTTTTGTTAGATATATTTGAGACTGCCAAATTGCCTCTCTGCTCAACTCTGTCTGATGGAAAACATGAGCAAATTCCGAGGGTCACTCATTGTAAATGCAGACAATGCAGCGTGGTGATGTATTATGGCGGCATATTGAGATGCTTCTGAATCATTAGGCCTCCGGTCTCGCACTCACAAACGAAATACGACAGCACGAATGCTGTCATTTCAGGTTTCTTTTCTATGAGAGGGTAGTATCGTCCCGGTTGAGCCAGGCCCGTTCATGCTGAAATCAACGTGGTTCTACTGCCTTCAAAGAATATATTGAGTCAGACATAACGTAACAGATACCATACAGATATATAATATCATGTAGACCTTCATTAGGGTGGGTAAGTTGAGAAGTAACGACACCAAAAGTTACACTAATAATTTTACAAAGTCTACTAATTAATTTTCTTGTCACCTTTTCGACTTCGAATAGGAAAACCGTAGATCGGTTTCAAAATGTTAAAATTAATAAAATATAATCAATTAATTCTATTTTATTCTTAAAACAAATACCAATACAACCACAGATTTGATTTAACATTACAGAGTTATAGTTTTTCAGTTGAACGCCGATATCTGTAACCTACCTTACAATTTCCCCTACTAATGTATACGCGACTATATTCTTTTCTATACGTACCCAAGTTAACACAGGTGTACAGTAATCGCGTGTAGTTGTGTACACTTCACGCTCGAATACTCCTGTCTAATTAACTAATCAATTAGCATTTCGATAGATATTGTTGTTATCTATGTGTGTTATCAAAAGGTAAGTGCTTGAGGCGGGGCGGTGGTTTTAGTCCGGTCATTAATTTAAACGCGAACATGTTCATTATTATATATAAGTAAAAAGTCGGTAGCGAGGTTGGTAACTTATGCGGCTGCTGTGCTGAGGTCTGGGTTCGATTCCCGGGTTGGATCAAACGTTTGTAAGATCTGTAAATATTTGGTTTTTTTGCACATTTTTGGTCCAGTCAAAATGACTAAACTCTGCCTGATAGAAAGCATAAGCAGAATACAAGAGTGGTGGTCACCATACTGCGAATGCAGACAATGCAGCATGGTGACCCACACCATGGTGGGCTAGTGATGCTTTTTTTTTTTATCCCTGCCGAAATGACTCTACTCTGCCTGGTGGAAAGCATTCCTACTTAACATTTAATAATATAAGTAGTCAGTTAGTCAAATTAAATAATTTACTCCAAACAGATCGGGATCTGTTACTAATATGTTTTTACTTTTTAGGAAAAGTTACAATAATATTGTCCAATTCTGCTGTGACAGATAGACCCTGTCTCGGTGTTGACGACAAAAACGACGTAGTAAATATGTTATACCAAAATTGTTCTAAGAAAAGTTAAGAATGTATGCCTGAATGTTTAACACACACTCATTTTTTCATAGGTCCTGTATATTTCCGTTCATAATTACCAACTTGAAAAAAAAAATGTCTCTCTCTCAATTTTTCTATTTCTATTCTTAAAAAGACAACTGCCGTATTAGGAATATATATCCTGTGTCACGAGGGACTTTACAAACATACATGAAACGGCCACAAAGAACACCCAGAGTTAGGGCAACAATTTGTGGATCACACAAAGTGTTGTCCCATGTAAGTTTTGAAACCATAACACTTGTATCACTATCATCAGCCGAAGGATCATAGGTTTCTTTACGTCATAAAGACACGGTGCAGACCACGCAAATAATGCTTTGCCTGCGAAGTTACATGCGTGATTGTCAGTAGCATGCTAATTGACTGCACGTATTTTTATCTAATTATATTCTTTTGCGTTCCAGTATATTGCGTGCGAATTAATTTTATATCGTTTGTAAATTGATTATGACCACGAAAGAAAACAACGATATGTGATGCAATAATTGTCATTTTAGTATCACCTATTCGACGACAATTTTAATAGTTTTATGGACAAAGTTTATTCTATTGGAATATCGTTTCATCTCATTTGGCATCTAATAATAAACCTGACGGTTTGTATCAATTTATTGCGGGTTCGAGCCTAACTAGTTCAGGGGCCGGAGAATTCACATTTAGTGTAGGAATGATATTTTTTGTGTGTCAATAAATAAATAAATAACTCAAAATTAATTACAGTTCTAACAGAAGATTTAACCTAAACCTTATTTGCTACTGGCTGTAATAAAAATGCTAGTAATAAATCATTCACGTTACTAGCAATTTTCAATAAAGAGAAAAAAATAAAAAAATAAAATTAACCATGTCAACGTGGATCGTTGAAATATAAATGAACTAATTTTAATCATACCCATTGACATGCTACTCTTTATCTAGTCCTCAGCTAAGAGACAAATCCGTAGGCATAAACGTCTAGTTTCTGCTTAAGATTCTTAGTGCCATTGCCTACTTTGATCCCAAATGCTTACTTAGGATCGAAATAGAATATCTACCACAATAAATTACTATACACACAAATGACAATCACACAAGTATTTATCCTGGGTGGGAAATCTCTGACATCTGTCATTCAAAGATACCAACCAGTAGACCAACAGAAAACGCAAGTCAAATACGAGACATCTCTTTATATCAATACTAGCAGACCCACGCAACCTCGTTTGCGTCTCCTATTGCCCGTCGCGTGATAATTTTCCCCCGTTTTTAGAACATTTTTCATTGGTGCTCCTCTCCTATTGGTTTTAGCGTGATGATATATAGCCTATAGCCTTCCTCGATAAATGATTTCTTCAAATCGTTCCAGCGGTTCCTGAGATTAGCGTGTTCAAACAAACAAACAAACTCTTCAGCTTTATATATTAGTATAGATGACATTTAATTTTACAATGAATGGCTGTGTGATATTTTTACATGTAGCCAATTTGTAACAACATTTAATTTTGAAAGCGTAGAAATCTGCTTCGATAAATGTACTGATTGCTATTAAATCAGTAAATTTACCAAAACGGTTTCCGGCCAGTTGCTCGAAAAATACGTTTAACTAAAATATTAATCGGTGAAATCCTGCGTCTGAGGTCGTTAAAGCCTGTTTTTGTTAAGTCCTAGAGCTGTTATTGTATCCTTAATTTCTCAAATCGTAGTAGGAGGTATTTAATACATAGAAGAATCTTATTATAAAAAAGCTGTTAATCTGTTTAGCATTGAATGTACTTTTGACGGTGTCTAGCCGCTATCTATAACTTTTTAAAATCGTGACTGCACTGTAACATCAGTAACTAATTAAAAAGACATAAAATAAATGAATTGCAAACATCAGTCTGAAAATAAATTAAGTACATACCTAAGAAGCCAAAGGAGTTGTAAAACCGTAAATAATCAGCAGAATTCATTTAAAGAATGACGGTTAAAAAGTTGCTTACTTTAAATTTCTGTAGTGTTTTTATGAAATATAATGCAACGTTTACAGTACTAGATGCCATAAGAAATTTGATATTATTGCGTATATTCAGAGATTAAGTACCGGAAGCTTCGAAACGTCACGTGCATTTTCCGTCGAACTCCAAACAACTGCGGGCGTACAGCCCGCTGTAGAACTAGCCAGCACCACGATTAGTAGTCGTGATTAGTTGATCCATAACAACGTCTTTGTCACCGCCTCTATTAGCAGTCCATAATGACGTATAGATTATGGCGCACCTAAAAATAGCTCCGGCTAATTAATTGTGTGAATCTTTTAGCTAATTAAATAATCTGCAATATTACAAACAAATCAATGGCAAACAACGCCTTCACAGTTAATTACGATTTGTATTACATTGTAGGTGTTCATACATTATTCAGTATTCATACCGCACTATATTATGTACATACGCATATGTAGTATTATGACGTCAGACATATATTACCTACGAAGGCGGCGAATCGGAAATTTGGTATCACTACGATACGTTGAAGGCAAGACGTTGCTTTTTTTCGATTTTCTCCTGGTTTTTTATTGATAATAGAATTAAGAATAGGTATCTGTTTATCATCCCCCTTGATGGAGGAATAACGACACGAGGACAAATATAGGTTTTGCCTACAAAGCAGTAACATATTTATTTTGTCTTGAAGGTTCCAATTGATTAAGAGGAATAGACGTAGATAGTTCATGCTTTGACAGATTTTTGGTGTGTCGTCTATAAAAGACAAGAATTTTCAAAATGATGAAGGAGTTTTATTTGAAAACAGTCTACGCACACAATCCAAAGTGAATCCAATGACAGTAGATGAGTAGGTGCCTTTACGACGATGCTCAAGAGATTGTAATTTCCTAGTCGCGAGCATGAATTTTTCGGCATATTTTTTTCAATCTTATTATATGTGTTTTGATATTTGATAACATTTTCAAGAGTAGTTGACACGTTTCTATCAAAATGTTTTATAACATATAATATTTTGTTAATAGAATATAATGGTTCTTATTGCGGTATCAATTTTTACCAGATGCTTGTTTCTTTCTCTTCATTTGAAAGGCCTAGCTTTTCATAGCGACTCATCAAGAACCTGCTGTAATCTGAAAACTTAATGGAACACACTTTATTTTCTCTACCTCTTATCATATAATTTGTTTTTATCACTATAAAAATCATTATAAGTTATAACACCCCTTTTTCAGATATGGATATGGATAGCCCATTTAGCGAAGAAGGTTTTAGTATCGACTGAAAATGTTGGGGAAATGGGCAAATTTATTTCTTATCTTATTCTTATCTTCTTATATTCGTATGGAGAGTCGCAAACGAAGTTGTGCGGGTCAGCTAGTTCATAATAAATTGTAATAAAAAATATACGCATAAATTCGTTCAGATTTACACGTTTTTCTTTTACGACAGTGTGGGCACATACTGTTTCTCTTTTCAATATATTTATATGGTTTCTGTTGGTGCTCGGTTTTATTACAATACCTACGTCATGTATCTATCAGATACTTATTAATATCAGAACTGCTGTAACTGAAAGTTTACTTTTCGAAAAGTTGTATGTGTGTGACAATGTAATATATGGTAAGCTTAAAGCAATACCACGGCTTAAAATGCCTTGCGATAGTTAATTACACTCTTTACTGATTTCAATTAAATTCACCATGGAGATACTTTGATTCCGGCTGCAAATTTACAAATACATTTTTCCTAAATAATAGAATGATTGAAACTTCTCATGTGGTTTCTAATGTTTGTAATACAAAATAACTACTACTACAAAACGGTCGTTAACCGCCCTTGAATTGGCATATCTGAAATATTCACGTAACATATTATAAACAATTACTTCACCCAGTACTAACTTGTCGGTGGTAGTCCAGAGCCGTTTGTTTACTATTAATGGCTGAATGTAACACGTGATACTACGTAGTTTCGTAACAGATACCATTACACAAACAAGCTTTTGCGGTAATCAAATGTTGTTTATGACGATACCGCTCGTTCATACGTGTAATGTACATTACGAACATTTTGCGAGAATAAAAGATGTACGCATTGATCCAAATCTGTCTGAGGTCATCCAAAGTTACACGAATATTGGATGATAGTTGCTATGTAGGCATACAGTATAGATCCAGTCTGTCTAGGACTAATAAACATATGCCATATCAACTGCGTGAAACAGTAATATATCATTCTTATGATGCTAGTCATATACCATAGCTTCGCTCGTGTTTATTGTCTCTATTTAATAGTGTTGCATCGATCGTCACATGTTTTTTTTTTATATTAAAACTAACAACAAGTTTAATAAACATGGAACTCACTTCCACCGCACGGGTTCCCTTCTCATTATGATCCCAATGTGATCCTTAAAGCGGGGCGTAACAAGCATCTCACTAGGCCGCTATAGTGTGGGTCACCATTCTCATTATGCTGCTCTGTACACGTTCACATTGAAGATAGTGACCACCACATATGGATTCTACTTATGCTTTCCATCAGGCAGAGTGGAATCATTTAGGTAGCTTGAACATAAAAAAAACTTTCAAAATAGACTAATGTCTAGTCTAATACTATTACTAGTTAAATAAGAACAGAAAAAGAGCAAGTTGGAAACAACCTATTTACCTGCCAAATTACCTAAAATTAATGACCCATCCAACAACACTAGATAATAAAAATACTTACAGTAAAATAAATCTGGCAGTTTTATGACCTAATGAGAAATACATTATAAATAAATGAGAATGTAAGTTTGTAAAATAAATATACCTGCTAACCAAGCGGACTGAAATACAGATGGGTTAGGTATAGGCACCCTGATAGAAATTACTTGTAACATTCCATTACATTCGGCATATAGTGGAATAGAAACCAATCTTTAAACTGTTGTTAGACGAAAGCTGGGGTGGTTAAAAGGATTAAAATGAAATATGGTCTATTCACATTAAGAAAATAGTGACACAACGATCTAGGCTGTGTCAGATTATAAGATTTCGTACGAAACTAATTTCTTGGAGTGTTATTCTTAATCTCTTTTTATGTTTGACCCTGCCAAAATGACTTTACTCATCCTGAAGGAGAGCATAAGCAGAATCTAAGAGTGGTGATCACCATACTTATTGCTCGTGCAGACATACAACAACATACACACTATGGCGGCCTTGTGATGGTTCAGTATCATTGGGCCAGGCCGTCTTCCCGTCAAGAGTCCATTAGTGTTACAGCTTTAGAACTATGACCTTCTCAAGCTTGCTACACACTCCCTAATCCATCTTTGTGGACAGTATTGTTTTTCCATCTTATTTTTTACAGAAATAATCTTAAAAAATTTAACCATGCAGATCAGATAAGTCGAAGTAGGTTGAAATTGACTTGCAAGATCTTTTTACATTGTTGTCTATTAAAATTCATAAACTAGTGTCTTCATAATTTATATGACTCACGTAATTCGGAACACAAAATATATTCATAGGCGTGTCGTACTTAAGTAAATGTTGTTTACATTACAAGTACGCTCAACTCTTGGCGCCAAAACAATAATTAGGTGCTCAAAATTCAGTCACTCATTTCTCATTTTCAATACTAAACTGTTGGAAAGCACTCTTGTTTTACAATACGCAAAAAAAAAACGGTTTGCACTCCGGAAGTGCTGGCAGTTCAAAGTATAAACTTGAACATTTACGTTGTGCATTTTTGATTGATTAAATTTCATTTTTTTAAAAGATAAGGTAAAAGAGAGGGGGATTTTACTTCCTCTCCTACGCCACGCCTCCGTCTTGCGAATATTCGATCAGGTCACGTGTCCTGACGCGAGTTGTATTTTTCTTACCTATTCCACAAAGTTCACAACACCGCTAAAGAAGTGTTCACTTCAAAAAAAACAGTCAGAGTACATATATAAAAGAAAAACTTTCCCCATTTAAATAGAGGTTGTCGAAAAGTTTTGGCAGGTGCATTCTACGACCATTTCTTCTTCATTATGTCATAGTTTTCGAACGGATGGGGGAACAAGTTAAATTGGAGAACTAAAGTAATCGATACTGCAAATCTTGATAAGAGTGATGGAGCTCTGTCAGCAATATCTTGTAGAGAATGGGTTTACCTCTGCGTATGTACCTTTTTTTTCGCGGGGTATGGTTTTCGCACCTACCCTCCGTGGGGAGACGAAGGGCGTGTGTGGAACTCCCGGGGAACCTGAAATCTGGTCTATCCACGAAAACATGTGGCGGACTACCTCGGCAGGCGGAAGGAGCTCTAGGAACGCATCGACGGCTTCTGCCGTACTCCACGACTATGTATCTAACAATAGGTCCTGTGATTGCAAAAGTCTCTTAAATCAGGGACAGGACAGTGATGTCCCTAATTAAAGTCCTGTCATATGACAGGACTTTAAGCTGGTGTATCAGATGTAGATACATAGTATGTAAATATACCATCATTGTCTTATTTTTTTTATAAAATGTCCAGAAACATAATTATAGCTGAATCCATTATTTGAAACAACACGTACGGATTTCAATCAATCTCCAATTTTATTATTTTGAAGAAATGTATATTTTAATAGGAATCATTTTAGGGAATACAGAGGATTATTTCTATTGCTTTTCAGTAGCATTGAATTCGTAACAAAATGAAAAAACAACAAACCATTAGCTCTGTAAACATTTAAAAAATATTCCGTATAATTTCCGATGATGGTTCATGTAAAAAAAACGAAAAAATCTTTTGCAAGTAGGAAAAAATGTTATGATGTTTTAATGTCTATTAACTAAAGTCTTGAGACATTGTTACACAATAGTCATTAATCATCTTAGTAAATACGACTGTTAGTTTAACAGACAAACGTATTAAAAACAATTTAATACCGTAGCCAATTTTTTTTTCTAATGTCTATACGAAAAAAAAGGTTAGGTATAATGTAGGTTTTGGAATGTATTAACGTAACTGTATTTTGAAGCTTTGTTCAATAATATTCAAGATGTATTTTTAAAAACTTTTTCTTATGTATTTATGCCCCTGTCCTCTCTAAAGTGGCCACTATTGGGCTCGGGGCTTCTCTCAAGAGAGGGTTAAGGCCATACGTCCTCACGATGGCCATGTGCGGGTTGGGGGCTGGCAAGACAACGTTGTGGCTACGTAATCCTGCCGTTGGATGTTTTAAGCCGCCCAAAGGCCCCCAACTAAGCTTCACGACTGTTATCATATGTTAACAATCGGGACCGACCGCTTAACGTGACCTTCGAATCACGAAGACGCTCGTGGTATAATGGCACTAGCGGGGTCACCCATCGGTTTCGAATCACCGAGTGCAACTGGGCTATGAGCGCCTCCACAAATCCACCCATTTTGTTCCAGTTCCTTAGGGTATCCCTTACCCTCGCTGTACTTACTCCTCCTATGTTGTGCCTATCTCTATTCACAATATTTCTTTAAAAGAAATATAGTACGTACAAGAGAGCTGGTGTTATATCAGCGGTCATTCTTAAAAGAACTCAATTAAAATCCATGATATTAATTGCGCCGAAGGCAAGTGAAAATGCGAAATGGACAGGAAAATGATAATGATTTTCTAACTGCCTGTGGGCTAATTTAGACTGAATAGATTTTAGTTTAATGTTTTTTAAACAGTTTGGGTTGTTATATTAATAACTCAACCATCTTGGTATTTTAATTAGGAAACAACTAATTCCTGTCACCTTTTAAAATGTAATCTTACAGCCTTTGCCCGTTCCATAATTTTTCAAGTATTATAAAGAATACATGAAGTTGCTTAGGTAATAAACAAAAACCAATAACATTAGTCACCATGTGTGATCAATTTATTTTTCACAGTTTATGCGTGAATGAAATTTCTGGATATTTATGATGTAGGGAAAATTTCTAACGGTTATTAGTCAGGGTAAAAATCTTGGGAATGTTGATACATTATCTTAGTCACTCCTCGTTCTGAATCAACACGACAGTCATGGGTAGCTCATTTTGTTTTATTTCTTAGGGATGTTCTATTTATGGACACTGCATCATGAGATGAGCGAGGGATGATTACACTCGCAAACTAGTACGGACATGATGCGATGACTATGAATCACATTTTAAACTTTAATATTATTATATAGAAAACTATTTTTACATGAGCATATTCAACTAAATGTCAGACACTACGAGAAGAAATACATCATTTCAAGTTCTAAAACTTCTGGGAGAGGAGATCTTGCCCTTCTCAATAACTGCATTCGATTAGTTTTCAATCTTCGCAAGTATGATCGTGTCTCTGCTCTACATTCCAAGTTACAAATGCTTCCAACTCATCAACGTCGCAGTTTGCGAGCTCTGACTTCTCTATTTTCTTTTCTTAACACCCCATCATTACCTGAATACCTTGTTGCGTCCGTTTCTCATGTTACAATCTATTACTTACGTAACTATTATTATCTTTGCTGAATTCAGTACTGTGTCTTGTAATCTACCGCCTCATATTTCTTCATCACCTTGAAGCTTGACTGGGAGAGAATGCCTCATGGCATTAAGCCCGCCTTTGTGCGTCATGTTTCAATAAGCTTTAAATATATAAAATTAATATTGTAATTAAACATTGAATAATATGTCAAAGCTTGCATAGCTTTATTCAGCTTCAAAGACGCCCTTTTTACATCAGTGTAAAATAAGTCGTCTTAAATACCCACACAAAGCATACTTCTAATATCTTTAGAACGAATTATTCGTAAGTAAAATGAAAGAAACAACCAACACAACGCTAAACTATTTCTATTCCTTATTCTATTTAATCCCGTCCGGTGTTCATGTCTAAAGGAATTCCTAAACGACAACTAAAACACGCAGAATTCCTTCAAATCGTTACTTGCGATTCTCTTATTTTCTGCCATCAAGTCTATCCTCAAATAGATCAGCTCTTTATTATAGTTGGCACAATAAGACAGATATGTCGCAAACCACTACCTACTCAGTTTTATAGCCAAAGAAATGTAAATGTAATTAATGATAATAATATATTATAATGTGAAGTACTCGTCGAAAGACGAATGAGTTAAAAGACTCAAAGCTCTTTAATGTATTAGTTCCATCACATGGTACGGCTGTTAGTTATCTTCTCTATTATTAATTTGCATGTTCGAAAGTCAGAAACGCTTTATGGAAGGAAGCACGTATGAAACGTGGGATCGTTTTGTAACAGAAACGGCTTTTGTGAGTATTAAAAGCAAAGCTAGTGCTCCATCTATCTGAACTTTTACATTTATAATTAATAACATGTGTATATCACAGCAGAAGACCTTTATCTTCTGCTGTGATGTGTGCGGCATCTGACACCAACCAAACTCGAAGGACTGATCTGACATAACAGACTAACCCTCTCGAAATACACTATAGGTTTCGTAACTTTCGCAAATGTCTTTTTAGATTTCTTCTTTGCGTAGAACTTACTTACTCATTTTTTCCTATTAGTGTGAAAAATCTTTCTTCAAAACAAACATGATCTCGCATGGCATAATTTCCGCCATTCAAAAAAATCTCCGCAGCTTTGTGCTTCATCATAGAATGGTAAACAAATTTGTTTATGCAGAGCATGTCATTCATGCATTATTTTTAGAACAACTAGTGTAAGATATGCGTCCAAATAAATTCATTATCTTCCATAGTAATCAAAGTTATTAGGAACATTAACGTCATATCTTGTATATTATGTTGTATGAACTACCTGCGATCACAAACTTCGATGAGATTTTATCAGTCGAAGTCAATTATCAAATCAGTTTTTTTTTAAATTAAGAGTACGTAGTTATGTATTCTATAGCTCTTTCAAAACATCCATAGATACATGAGAAACAAGCAAACTCAGATACATTTACAATGAAGTTTAGTATTATAAAACATTGTGGTTTACAACCGATACTAATACTTGCCATTAGTACCGCACGAGCCAGTAGGAACTGCATGTGTGTTGATGAATTGCGCCGCAGACATAGTACGTCGATTAGTCATTTTACACCAACGCGTAATCCCTTCAAGAGCCTCATGCAATCCGTTTCTCTTGATGGATATTCCCATTGATCAGAATCCATGAGTAATTCCCCAACCATTAACAATAATAGAATTTATTTGCATACATACTACGAGAACATTGTACTGTGTAAGTATAAATATATTGTTACGATAATATGTCATCGCGTTATTCACAGCATAGTAAACATTTTTTAAATATACGATAGTGTGGGTAGTATAATTCATCACGATCTCATTAATTTTACATCGATACTTGTACGTCAGAAATCAGGGACTAAATACTGTAAATTCCTCTGAATTTATCAATATAGGGAACGGCTTGGTGACTAACCAAATTCGGGTTTTTCTGAGAATCCTCTTTGAACGACTTATTCAATAAAAATATATCTGGTTTGGTTTGAAATCAAAATAATTAATTCAACTAACGTTCCGATATAAATGTACGGAGATTGAAATTTTGCGTCATGAAGACAAAAGCTGACATAAGACAGAATTATTTTCATTTATACGATATAATAGCTGCGTCGTAATATTATACCAACGTGCCTAAACGACTTCCTCGATGCTCTCAACATCAAAGGACAAAACGTTGCGGGCGTTTTCGCTAATTTACCAATGTACCAATTTAAGTTTGCCGTTCCAAAAACTGCACCGACTCTTTAACGAAGTACCAAATCTGATTGTGAACAGAAAATCACTGTTTCAGACGCGCACGTTTGAGCTGGTATGCTGCATGTGCAGCCGATGTATCGAGCCATCCGGCGCTTGGAGTAATGCCAGCGTATTGTCGCGAATAGTGCGACGGGGCTCCGGCGGGTCGACGACACCGGACACGTCCCCTCACTCTGATACCAACAATACTTAATCGTCTGAAAGCGCTAGAAACATACCAGACGCCTCCCCCGAACTGACAAATAGTGCAATCAACAGCCCAAATGAAAGTGATCAGTTCACATCTGTCTGCCGATGGATACATATATAAACAACCATCATAAGGAGTAATGGAATGGAGAATTGTCTTTAGTAAGACTATTTTTCAGTATCCGCAAATATTGCGTGACGTCTTCTAATATATTATATTTTTCCAGAGTTCGCGAGTGAGTACATGTAGATGATTTAGCATGCAAACGTCACGGTGCTAATATAAGATACGAACGCCATTAATCATGGTAGCGACACGCGCCCTACGTCACTTCTGCCATCGTGACTTTAATAGTCTGTTAATTCTGATAAATCATATACAAACGTGGGCGTCATATAAACAGAGTTTTGGGGTTGCCAGGTGCCGAGTGACGGAGTTGTGACGCAATTCGTGTAACGCAACGCCACACCGATGCGAATAGATCGTACTTGACATTGGTGCGTGCCTCTTTCTGGGGTTGATCAAACGCCGTATTCATTTGGAGGTCAAAGTCACGACCTTCGACATTTTTGTCTGTAAATTTTCTCGGATAGAGCGCACCATGTTCTTTCATTTTGATGCATTTTATTATTAGATGTTAGCGTTCTTGTCTACTTGTAATTTTGCTCGCGTGCGGCGATTAGTAGCTAAATGTATGCGCGCCTGCTGCATCTGCCAATAAATATACAAAACATTTACTAAATTTTCATCTTTTTGCTCTTATCTGGTTCTATAAATTAGTGCTATATTAACAAATTAGCGTGTCTATATAACGTTTACACATGTACAAAGTAATTGTTTGACATATATAGTTAAATTGAGATAAGTGTGAAACAAATGTCAATATTAATTTGTCAAAATTTGATTTGTCCAAGGTGTTAAATAAGCAAACTCACGATTGCGTATTTCAATACACAAAATGGATATAAAACGATGCGCAATTGTGGCCGCATCTAGAGGTGACATTGGTTAGTGTTTCGACAGACAATAGCCATGATTGTCGTTGACAAATACCATGAACCAACATGGAATTGCAGTTGTTGCTATTTAACATATAATAATAGCCTTTACTTCGGACAGTACATATTCAACTTATATCTACGCTACATGCAACGCCAACACAGTCTGTATGCATGGCCTGCAAGGGCCTTCTCTAATTTCTTCCATTCCTCCCTATTTATTTAGCAGAAGCAAATAAAGTCAACATATATTTATTTCAAACTCTGTGCATTTTTCATCAACTTTTTTTCTGTGTATAAATTCAATTCAGTAAAATATTATTATTTAATTTAAGTTATTTTGAAAAGCTATGATCGTTAGCATAGACATAATAAAGACCGGGTGTTCTGTGAAACTATTAAATTGAAAGTGTTGTCCTGAAATGTAATGTAATGTAGTTTTCGTCCAAAGTTATTAGAATAATGAAAGTCTTATAAAAATACAAAATGATGATGTTCATAAGATGTACAATATTCTAATTATGAAATATTTATCTTGAAGGTCGATTTTTTACGATATCATTCTTCATTCAACTTTACTATTGGATTTTTTTAATTATCCATTACAGTTTAGTACAATTTAGGTAACGCGCGTCAGCGTAAGGCCATGTTCGGATGATGAGCGCTCAACGCGCGTTTACAACTACATCTAATTTCATTCTAGAAACACGCGTTAGCATGTGTACTCCTGGAATGGAAGGACCCCTGAACGCTCGTAAGCTAAACGCGCGTTGAGCGCTCATCATCTGAACATTGCCTACTACTGAACCATGATCGACTAGTTTCTGCCAAAGTATCCTATCAAAGTAAAATATAGTAAATCGTGGATAAACTCAACTGACTCGTTGACTGACGTTCCTTATGCAATACTTAAGCCCTTATTCAAGAAACAAATATTAAAATTCTGTTAAGTTTCATATATATAGTCATTAGTGGGTGGCAATTACTCGTACAAGTTAATTACTGTTGGCGTTGTGCGGTGTGTAACACACTACGCGTTACATGAGATGCAATCAGTGTCAGTTTCAATGTAGGCATGTACTGAACTTATCCTACGGTTTTAAATATCGTATCGTAGCCATAGTTGCAAATCGATCCAACTACATTAAAGGTCTTATCACATTCAAAATGTAATATGGCTGATATGCAATTTTATATCTTTAAATTTTATGTATTTGGCTTAAAAGTATCTCGACAACCGCTAGAAGACATCGACAATAGTAACACTCTATGAAAATTTAGTAGCCAATCATAATTGACCTTATGAGTCGTATTATTCAGCTCTAGCAGCGTATAAAGGCTTATTCTCATTTTAAAACGGCACATTTCAAAACCATTTCGTTCGTTGAAATAAACCCATTAGGTAAAGAAAAGTAGTTTAAATATCTTCTTCATAAATGGCTTTACGTTTTGAATTATATTTGCTAGTCCTTAGTCTGGATTTTACTGCTAATTTAATATTATCTGAGACTAGAAAAATATTATTCACATTGCTTGCTGTAAATATTTTATTTCCTTTCATTTAATGCTTTATAATCGAATTGTTGCATGCGATAAAAGAATCGGATCGAGACCTTACAATCTACGAGATGGGATCGAGCATTAAATGCACATCCCTATTTTAGTGACGTTTACTTATGTCGTCGTTTGTCATACGGGTATTTAATAGCGAGACCTTTACGCTCATTAGAAAAGGAGACGCAATGTTTTAAAGTCGAGGCAAACAAACATATATATATAATATAAATAAATATAATATATAAAATACGATACAATATAAAAATGAATCGCCGAAATATATGTACGCGCTTAATTTCCGGTCGGCTGAGCCAAATAAAATAATTCCTCTTTTTAACGGTTAGGACAAGGTTTGGATACAAGTATTTTTTTTGTCCGCGATTGTACACTGTCTGTGGAAAGCTGAGACAGATGTGTAAATATGGCAGTACGAAGTTCGCCAGGTCAGCATGTTTTTTTTAACAAATTATAACGTCTTGAAAAAAAATCGCAAAATGAGAAAGTCTACAACGAATTGAAATAATTGGCTTAGAAGTGGAATTTTTTTCTTGGTTTTCGATGGGGCTAACCTTGAGTTCAACCAATTCGATTAAAAAGAGAATTATCGTGTCCGCCCCAGACATAATCTGTCCCGTCTAGGCTAGAATATGAAAACTTCCTTTGTAGGACTTCGGCCGTACAGCTAAGCCCACTCTGTAGGTTGTTGATTATCCTTCAAGTTCAGTCTATAACGTAAATCTAGCAAAAACAGTACTGTCTGTCAACTGTCTGAGTGAGACAATCTGACACGTTCGCCTTGTGGTGACGGATTTGCAATACCGAGTCACCTTCGTAGGTGTGCCGATTAATTTATCAAATTATGCAGGACAATAGAGAAGGAAAACATGAAATAAATCCAATACCAAACCGTGTGGGTAGCGTTGTATAGCATATCAAAACTTCCTTTTTAACGAGAGACCTATGTCGAAACTGGAATTAGTAACAGACAGAAGAAGAAGAACATAAGAAAAAAAATTACTTCAAGAACGACCAAATCGATCGATTTCTCTTGGATGCCATCATCAGATCTGGATGCCCTTGTCATGGTACCACCATTAGGATATCCCCTATCCATTAAAAAAAGAATTATCAAAATCGATTTATAAATGACGACGTTATCCGCGAACACAAAAAAAAAGAAACAAAAAAACATATACGATCGAATTGCAAACCTCCTCCTTTTTTGAAGTCGGTTAAAAACACTTAATTTAAAGAAACAATAAAATAATCTGGTTGTGAGACTAAAGAACCACAACTCAGCCTATGCTACGGTCCTAAAGGTGACTTGCAACTAAACTGAACATAGCATTGATTTTCAACTTCGGACGTGTACACAATTTTAACACTTAAAACATATAATGAGTATAGGATAAATAAAAAATTTAAAGTGCCATTTGCCTTGGTGTTTAATTTCTAAACAACTTACATTACCTGCCAATATCCGAGTGTCGTTTGAGAACTCGATAATTTCTGATTGC
This sequence comes from Spilosoma lubricipeda, assembly GCA_905220595.1. NCBI lineage: Eukaryota > Metazoa > Arthropoda > Insecta > Lepidoptera > Erebidae > Spilosoma > Spilosoma lubricipeda. The sequence goes on from HG992278.1 coordinate 975,139, forward strand.
TAAGGGAGCTTCGATTAGATTTCCTCCAACATCCCTTTTACCAGTGATCTAGAAATACACCGTAAGATTTGGTTTATCTATCTAAACTAGTTATTGGTTTGAATGAAATGGTTATAATATTTCCTTGTATAAATCTTAGAAGGTTTGGATACCTTCAGTAGTGTACTGGGTATCTTTTTATATTACTTCGGTTACTATAGCATTTATACATTTTCACATTCAAGAAACTACAACGCCCGTTGCAGGTCCTGTAACTAAGGTGGTTTTCATAAGACGTCATATTTACAAATAGTAAAATACTAGTTTCTGCTCGCGGCTCCGCCCGGATGTATGTCGGTTATCGCGGCAAATAGTAGCCTATATATTAATATGATGTAAAAGCTTTATTACTGTAAAGTTTCATCCAAATCCGTTCAGTAGTTTTTGCGTGAAAAAATAACAAACATCCATCCATCCATCCATCTAAACTTTCGCGTTTATAATATTAGTAGGAAGTAGGATTCCGTGCAATAAAAAAAAAGCTTAAATGGTTTTTTATGTCATCTTTAATGTTTCTAGCCACTGGCTAATTGGAAGCGATCGTAAGCCGTGATAAGCTCGCCAATTTTACTACGCTTTGTAAGTAGAAGAAATAAATAAAATAAATATGAATTTTGAAGAAGAAATATATGTATACTACACTACATATTTTTAATGAGTACCGTGTAATGACGACTATCCTTTGTTAGAAAAAAGTCTTAGTTTTCCTTGAGTTATCAGAAAGAGCATATCACTGTTACCACTTTCACATCGAGTACTTGATACACGCAATTTCTTTAAACTTATTTACAAATACGACATTATTTTATCTTATCTTAAATATTAGTATGATAAATTTACTATTCGCCAATGTTTATAACACATTTTTATGTCATTTTGCAGATATTCTTTTGTGATAGGTAAATTTTAGATTAGCGGATAGATAACAAATATATCAGAATGTAATGATTACAAAAATAAGGTTGGCAGCTGATGGATGAAGGCCAGTTCGACCGGAATGACACCATGGCCTCACAGAAAACTGCTATCAATATATTCTGTTCTGTCTGTCATTACTAGTCCCGTTTTAGTCCGATTATCGAAATCTCAAACACCCTCTTCCCTCCCTCAATCTATTCGAGGGAACCTGAAGGGCGACAAAGCAGCTGTGACATGTAAGTGCCCATGGTCCAGGTCACACCGCATTAACAGTCTATTGCTGGATTAGGAAAATAGGTTTTTAGGTCTATAGTTGGTGGTTTTAATTAAAAACACTAAAGCTTCCTAATAACGGCTGATCGCACACGATAAATTAACCTTTTGCAGTATAGCCGTTTAGAAAAAAATACCTCTTCAACCAACTATAGATATGCTATTCAAAATCATATTCCCATTCATATAATACACATAAATTATACTTCTTCGCGCAATAAACACAATATTTAATGTATGACTTTACCAGTGCTTCGGAATATTATCCGTTGTTCACTACATTATTTCTATCTAAATTTTGTCGATAATATTTCAACCCAACAACCCTTTCTGGTATTAAAGACTTCATAAGGTACCAGTCCATTATTTAGGTTCCAATGGGTAATCCAATTACAACATTTTTTGTGCCGTGAACACATTCAATTAGGTTTGTAAGGCCCATTGCCTATATTTTATCGAGTTAAGGGGACACACCTTCTGGATACGTGTGTCTGTGGTGGCCTAGGCTTACCATAAAAGTGAAGAAATTAACAGGCTTATATTAAAATTGGTTTATAAAATAAAATAAGCTGTGTACGTGTTTAAAGTAAAAGTTATGTTGCGCCTCATACGTAATAATGTGTTAATATATTTTTTGTTTGTAATACTAAATGTCTTAGATACTTAAAGTAATAATCATCATCATCATCTCCATCGGAAGACGTCTACCTACTGCTGGACATACGCCAAGGTTCCATGCAAAACTGAACCTGCGCCCCCATTCAACAGCTTCCCGCTATAAATAATATTCTTAATAAATCATTATCATTGGAACGAAGTTCCTTATGGGGCGTTGCGGAGGGGTACCCTAGCTAGCTAAAAGCGTCCGTAACGTAAGATTACTGCCTCGGTGTCGCAATGGTAGCGAATGCTAATGCTGTGCTTGAGGTCTTTAATCCCTGGTTGGGTCAAATGTTTGTATGATCTGCAAATATTTGTTTTTTTTTTGGAGTTCGAATGTTTTCTTTGTAAATTATGTATGTATTTACAAAAACAAATGTATATATGTATTTACTAGCTGTCCCGGCAAACGTCGTTTTGCCATAACTACTAATAAATTAATTAAAAAAACATTGTCCAGTGGACAGAATTGTGAATCTAAACCATTCCCAGATCCCTTTGAACACACACAAAAAATTTCATCAAAATCGGTCCAGTCATACACGCTCACAGAAGAATTATATATATAAAGATATCAGTTGTCTAGTACCTGTAACACAAGCTCTGTTTAGCGTGGAACTGGATGGCGTTGTGTATTAGATTTCCGAAATATTTATTTATTTTTATTATACAGGTTTATAAAAAACATTTTAAATAAAATAAAAGTGTGTGTTTTGTGGTTTATTAAGAGCGTGAACGAACAATTTAGTATAATGCCATCTGTAGATAAGTTGTATGTATTATTAGGTATATTTTTTAACTTCGTTCCTGTCTGGTGTCTCACGACACCACACGACTCTTTTTTTAAACCTTTTAATCCTTTCAAAAAAGATCATGCTCCCACTTTAAATTGAAACACACTCTTGAATGGCTGACTCCATGCCCGAGGGTAGTCATTTGCGTGCGTACAAAGTACACATGTCATAAGTGAATCTTCTTTGACAAACTTAACCCTTTCTCACTCCCTCTAAATCGCTCTCTCCCTCTTCTTGGACAATAACATCCCATATTTTCACTTTTTTTAATTTTTCACTTTTTTTGCGTTTCCTCTGTAAAAAATTAGTTACCCTCATGCACGCAAAGAAGTATAACTTCAAAAACAAAACGCGAAAGTTATCGTGAATCTATCTATAATCGAAACTCCGTGCAATTATACTGTTTAAAAAATCTGCAGTATCAATGAGGGCTCTGACCTAAAAACATATTAAACTGAAAGCAGGTGATTACCTTGATGAGTGCATCTTTGATACCAGCCGTGACATGCTTACACAGACTCGTGAAATATGACGAGATTACTTGCTCACTATTGGTTTTATACGTTGAGGACTTTCGCTATCATTTATTGAAAATATTAAATCTAAGTCTGGTTAAATCCACTATACTGCTATAAACTGTCCCTAAAATACAGCTTGATCTTTGCAATGGATAACTGCGATACCGACAAAATAACTTTGAAGAAGCGATTTTATTTTGTATCACCTATATTTTCATTAATTCAACAATGCAGCATGGTGACCCACACCATGGCGGGCTAGTGATGATTCTGCATGCTTGGGCCTCCGGTCTTGCCCTCACCACCGAAACACGACAGCACGATCGCTGTCATTTTACGTTGATTTTCTGTAGTACCGCCCCGTTCGTTCTGAAATCAGCGTGGCTCTACTACCTTGAAAATTGGTTATGTTATTTATAATTTTGAAAATGTGTGATTATAAGTACAATTCCACACGCAAAAAAAATTGTTAACGCGCTACTCTAGTCCGCGGTATTAATGCTAATTTCCTCAACTTTAGAAGTAAAACATTTTTCTTGACATTTGTATGAAAGCAACCTGAAATAAAACCGATTTAATTGTCAAATACTTATTGTAATCGGTTCACAAATTGTAAAGATATCGGGTATAGTCCATTCGCTTAGATACGGTCACATTGTACGCGCCGCCGTCTCATGTGCGGCAAGCCACCACAAAATGAAAGGGCCCGCCTGCGGCGTACACAAGCAAGCATGATTTGTCAGATTACGACGTTGTACGAATTAATATATTCGTATTTTACAACAATATCTACAATTGCGTGCGGGTTTTGCGTAGCGACACTATTTAAACGGATGGACTATAACATACACATACCAATATTATGTAAATATAACTTGAGTTAAATGAATTGCACATGATGTTAATTATTTGCTTAGTTTACTTCTAGTAGTACTTCTCTTTTTTTTGTGAAAAAAAATAGTAATGATAAAAAATAATAAAAAACGAAGCTGCAAAACGTAGGTACCTACTTAAAAACTAGTTCGAAGAGCATCCCTCAGGTAGAACTCGCAAGAAAGTAATGAGCTGCAGTTTGGAAATCGTACTAAACTACATACCTATACCCGCTCCTCCGGATCCCCTGATCTGATCGGACTTTCGGATCACGATTATTTCATACAACCGGGCACTTTAGTTATTAAATAAAAAGAAAATTTAATTGAATTGAATATTGAATTGTAGACTGTGTACCTAAGCAATTACCTACAATCATTCTTAGCAAAATTAGTGACCTCTAACCAAAACTCTGTGCTTCATCTGTGATTATAACAATTAAGTTTAATGTCTTTGTAAATGTGTAACGATATTTTTGAATAGGTATGTACATTATCCCAGAACTGTGCGTTACCCTGATCAGCCCGTAACTAAACACAGTAAGTACCTACTGACATCAAACTATGTCAGGGAACTGTTTCGTTATCGCTTAAAGTGCATTTATGTTGATGGCTGCAATTGATTGCCCTATTCCATATTTACGATTGAACCGATTTATCAAAACGCATGTACGAGTAGTATTTCAAAGTTACAACCTCACATAAACAGTTGTCACTGATAACCCTTTCTCCGTACCTCTAAGAACAATACATCGTTAACCCGCGAACAGCAAACGTACAACGTCTAAACAAAGACACATTTCGCTATCGGTTCTTGTAATAAACGTTATCGGCGCAAGTGCAGTGTACGTTCACACGACGTCAAAGGGTGTTATGCCATTTACAACTATAACATAAAGGCATGGTAACGGTGGCACTTCTACTGGAATATCTTAAACATCTTGACAAAGTTTTGCACTTACTTGAGTGCAAACATAAGGCTATTTTCTCTTCCATGTTCCTAATCCTTTATAGTCTCTACTATAAATAAACCTGACAAGACATCCTGACATAAATATTTGCGTCAGGACGCTTATGACGTACCACAAAAAAAATTTCGTTATACCAAATAATGACTTTTGTAGTCATTATTAACGAAAACAAGTACAATTTTAACAAAAATAAAACCGACTTCAAGGTTCGACTCGATTTCTCTTAGATGCCATCATCAGATATTAATGTAATTATCATGGTACCACCTTTGGGACATCTCCTTTCCATTAAAAAAAGAATCATCAAAATCGGTTCATAAATGACGAAGTTATCCCAGAACACACATAAAAAAAAATGGTCGAATTGAGAAACCTCCTTCTTTTTTGAAGTCGGTTAACAATGATTGCTTATATTGTAATCTGTAAAATTTTGTCAATCGGAAAATGACACGTTTGTATGGCTATTAAGCGTTCGTAATGGAAAAGCAATCAAGCAAGTATCAAGGTAGTAGAGCCACGCTGATTTCAGCACGAACGGGCCGGCTCGACCGGGGCGGTACTACCCTCGCACAGAAAATCAACGTAAAATGACAGCGATCATGCTGTCGTGTTTCGTTGGTGAGTGCGAGACCGGAGGCCCAATGATGCAGTAGCATCACCAGCCCGACATGGTGTGGGTCACCATGCTGCATTGTTGCATTGTCTGCATTCGCAGTATGGTGACCACCACTCTTGGATTCTACTCATGCTTTCCATCAGGCAGAGTAGAGTCATTCTGGCAGGGTCAAACATAAAAAAAAAAAAAAAAAAAAAGCATACGTATAAATCCCTCTCCGGGGTTTTTCCGGTCCGGGATCCGTTTATAGGTTCCCCGGAGGATGTTGGCACTTAGATTGCGCTTCAGGTGCGAATTGCAATCCACTTCTGTCATTAATAGGTATATTCTATTCTAGGTCTGGGTCGGTTTTTATATAAAACGACAAAAAATTATATAAAACAGTCCCTTCTATCGGCGGCAACGGTAACAGTTCTTAATAAATCTAATCTCTGTTTTAGATTACTCTAAGACAAAAATTGACAGCACCGATGGCTTAGTAGTAGATAGATAAGCGGTCATCTGACCGCTTCAACTGCGCTGGGTGATGTGCATTTGATCCCTACATAGGACAACACTTTGTGTAATGAACCACTCGTTGTTCTGAGTCTAGGTGTTTGAACATTTGTGAAATCCGCCACAACACAGGATATACATATTCATACTACAGTTCTCTTTGAAATATAAACTCAACCAGGCTATGTTCGCTGTGTATACGTCCTGTTAGTTACCTAAACCATTTGCTTATTACTGAAGTTAATGGTGTGAAACATGTTCATTATTCTATTGGATTTTTAAATTTATACACCTTTATATTAATATAATATAGTTAATTATACGGCAATAATTAATTAATATCCGCTTAGAGTTTGTCTTTCTGTCTGAATTTATATTTATAAATTCAGAGGTTTAGAGATATATTTTTTATGGTATAAGTGGCAAACGAGCAGACGCATCGCCTGATGGTAAGCGATTACCGCCGCCCATGGACTCCCGCCACACCAGAAGCGTCACAAGTGCGTTGTCGGCCTTTGGGGGATGGGGGGAGGGGTCTCGTATGGGCCTCTTGTATCCTCACTCACTCGGGGAAACACAGCGCAAGTGCTGTTTCACACCGGTTTTTTGTGAGGCATTCCGTTGTGTCATTCCGATCGAGCCGGCACATGCATGCCGAAGTGTGGCTCTCCCACGTTTTTTTTTAAATTAAATTAAATTAAAATCTCTTTATTTTCAGGTATCTCGGACCCATACAAAATATTACATATTTAACAAATTTAATAATAAATAATAAAAAAATAAAACAAATATAAATTAATTATTATAGTTATAAAACAAATATATATTAATTAATATAAATTAATAAATAGTTTTAATAAATGATCTGGAGTCTAATTGACGTTACTCTTTATTATTTTATTTGCAAAATCCACATTAAAAGCGAGTGAATTCGCTAACAAAAGTCATTATTTTAAAATGGAGACCTATACTCGTACTTATATCCAGTCAATATAAAGTATGCGATATACACGTATTACCGCAACAACAGTAGCTGACCGCTGTTACTCATAATTATTAATTATAGACAACCTCCACAAAGCTTCTAGTGTTTTCAAAGGCTCTGTTAATCTTAATACGCTGACCTTCAGGTTAATTTACAATAACTCACTGTGATAATTATTTTCAATCAATAAATATCTCTATATTATTTACATTACTAATGGTTATTTAAGGACCACGATAACTGCGTAACAGTTATTTTAAGCCCACTTGTGTGGTTATAACTGAGCTGATAACCTGTGCTTATTAAAAGGTCCATTCATTGTATATATAATATTGTATTTATAGACGTAACACCCACACTAGAGAGCTACAACTTATACACGTAATAAGGGACTAAGCCTAGTGCCATTAATTGAACATTTTACGATGAAAAAATTGAATAATGTCAACAAGAAATATCGGGAAAAAGAAGGCAATAGAAAGGAAAAGATCGCTTATAGCTACAAATGGATTAGAGTGTGAGTTAAAGAGATTTTGCAATCCATACAGATAGCATGTCACACGTTGCTAATGGAATTGGTTGTTGCCGAGAAAACCGAAAAAAATATTTAGGTAATGTGTTGTGTATAGTAAATGTTTAAGTTTTTTTTGTGATGAAAACAGTCAGCGGTAACTTAAGACGTTATAAGTTTTTAGAACTTTAAGAAAGAGTTATAATTAGTCATCCCACTAGAAAATACAGAAGTCAGATTTTTCAATATAAGTCTGTCTGCCGAGTAGGTAAGCACTTTGCGTGTAAGAAAGAAGGGTGAACTTAGCAAGGGTTGCAACACTTTTACGTTTAAATTATTAGAAAAGAAGTCACTCTAAAATTTTATTTGTTATATCTTTCCCCCGAGGTAATTCATTGCTTACCAGTAATAAGCCATAGAGACCACAATATAGCCCTCGCAATCCAATTAGTACGCTATTATAAGGTTACAGGCACAAGGAACTAGAATATCCTAGTTTCCTGATTAGCCGTCTGGTTCGCTTTGCAACTGAATATATAATTAAAACAAGCAATCATGGCTTCACTGTATGTTTATTTTCTTCCGATAACAGAGGTAGAAAACTAACCATAAATTAGGACTGTTTTGTAACTATCGTAAGACATATGCCATACAGCTTTCGAACCTTCTTCGCAAATCTGCTTGGATCAGCGGCATGAGCACTTCTGCATAGGATTTTGGCTAGTTTATGCCTGCTTGAAGCAACTTCTTTGGAAATGTAATCGTTTTCAGACGAGACTGATGAAAAAGGTAAAATTAAGATAAGAAAAACAGATTAAGGTGCTTTTGTGATAGATACCACCAGTTTGGGGTGGGGATACAGACCAGAGACAAGGCAAAGCAAGTATTTGTCCTGTATAATTTCCAGCCGATGTCAAATGCTATTGCTGTAAGTGTTATTTCGCTGTTTATGAAGTGTATAACAGTGAAATACAATCGGAAAAATTGTAGGTGACGAGTCCGTTATATAAAATATTACAAATAGATAGGGTAAACATGACCATTGGAACAATAGAATATAGAAAACTTAAAAAAAAATAGTCAATCTAAGACTGAATAAACTTAATAATAACTTTTCAAACCGTAACTTCAGGAAAATATCCAGAAGACACTTGTCATACAGCGATAGCGATTGTGACATTATTGGAGGCCACATTTTTGTGTGGCTTGCAAACTTAAATCGTTCTCGGAAACAAAAATCGTAACAATTAATTACTTTTATCCAACAAACGATCGTACTCGAATAAAGAATAAGTGACACACCCCTTCTGAACACGGAACAACGATATCACTGTAATATATTGTCGTACGTATGAAGTATGAGGGCGTCGACCACACCTCGCGATTACTCCTCAGACAGCCCTGAATAAAATCTGCAACTTAAATCATAGCGACGCACTCGCTCGCCCACTCCAACGCTGGCGCGGTAACGAGTGCTCCAAGTCCGACCGGCTTTCTTCAGACGATTTATGGCGCTGTCTGTACAACTAAATTGTCGGCCGTTGTACAGCCCACCTAACTAACGAGTACTAGATTATGTTCGTTAATAAATGCGAAAGTTTATATTTTCTTAAGATCCAGTGCACACGATTGGCGTACAAAGCTGAAGAAATGCAGTGAAATTCACCTTTTAGTTGCAGTTCGAAACCATGTTGGCAGAATAGAAACAAAAATGATTTAAATTCGGAAGCTTGGTAGACAACGAGACGATGCAATTGATTGAAAATAAGTTAATAATAAGAAAATGCTAGAAACCGTTAATAATTTCTTGTTGTTTCTCAAATCATCTTTCTAGATTCTACTAAGCACTAAGCTAATTCTACTTCCATCTCATATTCATCTATTGAGGCCATCAGTGATGTGAGATCCATGGTTGCCTACTAGTTTATGGAATATTAATAAACTGTTGAAAGGGAATGATTGAATGAGTGTGAATATATATTATGTAAGACTTACACAATACATCTAGACTAGGTATTTCATAAAACTTGTAATAAATATAAAGTAGGTACATGATTGAAAAACACGTAGTAAGTCGTATTCTAAAGTATTGAGATATACTTAATCCATAATCCATACTTAATCCATATTAACTGCTCTTAAACTACTCCTAAAGGATTCTCGACGCACCTTCAAACAAAAATATTTTCTTTTGTTTATTGATAACGTGAAGACATCGTATCGCAAACCTTGATAGCTTTATTACGACTGTAATGCAGTTCAGTAAATGAACTTAGAGTATTAAATAATGATCATTAAATGATAAATGGTAATCTTGTCATGTGATTTGATGAAACTGATTAAATAAATTGCATTCAAGTAGTGGCTGGATAATGTTGAATAATATAGCTACTGGTGGTCGGCCGGTGTTCGAAATTTGACCATATTTCGTTTAATTTTCTTTTTTTTCTTAACTTTCTGCCCTCCACCTCCATGTAAACTTTAACTGTGCATAATTTCATACTCCTTCGTTCGCACAATTTTCATAAAGAGATGTACAAAGTGTTTGTTTCACGTATTGACATGTAGATTTTACATATGGTCCTACTTTTTATAATTCGATTAAAACATTTGTGGTGTCTCCACTCGACCTGCGATAACAGGCCGGTTGTAAATACCTCAACAGCCGGTCGCTCAGGCGGTTTTGAATAAACGTCAAGAACAGAAGGTTTCCTTGGAGACGAAAGTTACTATAAACCGAATAGTATTAGTATTTCCTGGATAGTATTTGTAACATTTATAGAACCACCTTTCTAAGGACAGGCTTATGTCAAGCTGTGGACTGTTATAGCCTTGATGATGATTTACAGTCTCGAAACCCATACGAAACCCATGTTTTCAATGTACTAGTTTCCTCGCCGTATATTTACAGACCCCAACTTACATCTTTTCCTAGTCCCATCTCAAGACGATTAAGTTTACAACTTTAAATGGTGGAAGGCAGGTAGCCCTAAATGAGCCAATCATCCATTCGCAATTAGATAGGGATCGGTTTCCTTATCTCGTTGCAAATGTAAAATTGCAAAAGGGACAGTGGTCATTTGATTATGACGTCTTTATACCAAGATTATGTAACTGAATACACTAATTTTAAATAACCGTTTTCAATACTCTATATCTTGTTAAAACTGGGCATAATGGATAATTGTTTTCCAATAGGATTAATTCAATACTTTCATTGATATGCAAAATCATTTATTTTTACTTTGACAAATTTTAGTTGTTAAAAAGGACTAACACTTTTTGCGGTAAATTCAAAACGTTTCAATACTCTCTAGCTGGAACAGGAGATAGGTTATTAAAACGGCCATAAGTGGATTAGCTATAACGTTATTATCAGGGCACTGTATCTTTGGTTGTCATCTCAATTGTACAATAATTATTATGAGATACACAACACAATCTTGCCTCTGGGAAAGAAATGCTTCGTAGGTACTAAGTGTACCTACGAAGCATTAATTAGAAGCGCGATGAATTAGTGTTATATTCAATTCTTCAACAATTTTATCATATTTTAATCATAAAACGCAAAATAATTAAAAGAATTTAATAAATCATATTCTCAAATAATCTTTATATAACTACAAGCTAATCTCTTTGTAAAAGAGATGTATGAATATACATATTATGCAATATTCATTAGCACAAAAATAGAAGCGGCCGAAATTCTTGCACATTTCACGTTCATAAATGGTCATAACCATCCCGATCACAGTCAGCATGTGGTCATGGACAGTACAACTTGACGAACGTCAGGCAATAGGTATCAACCACTTCTTTAACACCTATTAAACTTGTGATCGCTTCAGTATCGGACGCGAAAGTATATAAAGATTGGTATTCCTTGCAACGATTCGGTTGCAGTAATTCAGTTACCTCTGATCTCATCGATGATCTAGAAGCTCTGAGTCCTCGGCAACACCATGTAATTGATGAGCCATATACCGAGGTATATGCTCTCACTCATACACTATTAAATGATATATATGAGCTGTTTCTTTGGCAAAGAAGGCAATTACACACCAAACAAGAAGGCTGTTACACTTCAAACATATAGCGGGTCAGATCACTTCATTTTTTTTTACATTACAATCTGCAGACGGCTATTAATATAAGTTGTAAGAAATAATATGGCAGGTGACAACAACTTGAATGGACCTCCACAAGGATAGGTCAATAACTTTTTATTTCCTAAATTACCATCCATTTGCATCCTTGTCTAATTCAGTGTAATTTGAAGATCTTTATAGTACTTATTTACTTAACTAATGTATTTAGGTATACTTCATAAAAATCATATAATTATAGCTGAACGTCATTCCAAGATCGTAAAACCTTAAAGTTTATTCGAGTTTAACATCCTGTATGTCTCATTATTCAACAGATGTATTAGATAAGTTCGGAGTATGAGCGTTAAATGTCGTTAGATTTCCATATCAATACTGCGCAATCGCTGTAATGAGTACACGCCGTACTATATCATCATCATCATCATCATAATGTCGGGCGCCATACTCTAGCTTTGATACGAGTAGTAATTAGTCACTTATCGACAAACACTTTTTAGTTAGCAGTTTTCTTAATTTCCAGCCTTAATATCTATATATATAAAATGAATCGCCGAAAGTACGCGCATAACTGCCGATCGGTTGCACCAAATTAAATGATTCTTTTTTTTATGTGTTCGTTATTGTTAGAACAAGGTTTGTGTTAAAGGAAAAATTAAAAAATAACGTGAAAAGTAAATTTAAAAGTCAGCGAGAAGCTGAGACAGTGATGTAAATATGGCAATACGAAGTTCGTCGGGTCAGCTAGTATACATATAAAACTCGTATCGTATACTTCTTCTTACTGTAGTAATGTATCAACAGTATTGATCGTTCCAAGTCACAATAATTCAATACGATACTAGATCGTTTCAGTTTCGTTCTCCGATCATACGCCCAAGGGATTTCAGAACAGTAAGTTTTATGTACTAATCATGAATTTCTTGTGGATGTCTGGTATTTATTTTTTAGTATTTGTACTCGTGGCAGCTGCCATAAATTTGGACCATTGAGTGTGGTTTGGAAGTACAACTAATAATGAACAGGGTTGAAAAAAATAGGGAACACATATGAATATAGGATTAGCATGTTGAAGTGGCAGTGAGCCGGCCATATTAACCGATAACCGTTGGGGTAAACGGGTCCTTGAGTGGAGACCGTGTCTCGGCAAACATAATGAAGGACGTCCACAGGCCAGGTGGAGTGATGATTTGCGCAAGACGGCTGGCAGGAGCTGGATGCAAGAAGCTGAGGATCGAACACGGTGGACTACGATAGGCTTTTGATGATGTATGAATGTAAAACAATGGATGTGTTGGACCGCGGTCGAAAGATATGAGCGCCTAACCTCTTAACCTCTTCAGAAGATTGTTCTTTTGCGGTGAAAAGCAATACTCCATCCTTAGAAACATGCTAGAGCTGAATCTGATAGCTGATTGGACGCACGTCAGAGCTATCCGGTCCACCTCGAAGCTGGAAGTTAACATCACATTCCGTGACTGCTTTTGCAACAAATCAAAACAACGTTACAACCGTCAACAAGCACAACAGTCTTACGATTAAGTAATTAGATCAATTATACCTTGAATTGAATCAGTGACAATTGATCAAACATGACTTATAGAAGGTTACTCATTTACCGATAAACCAGACTTATAGAAATTTGTAGAAAAGAAGCACTTTGCAACAGTTATTTCTTTCTTTTTTTAACCGACTTCATAAAAGGAGGTTCCTCAATTCGACCGTATATATATTTCTAAAAAACAACAAACAACGTATTAGCCTTCAATTCACGGGATACTACATGAGCATATATGTAAAGAAATAAATGAAACGGACATGAAGAACACCCAGACTCGGAAGAATAAAGTAAATCACATTAATTGTTGTTCCATTCCAACAGCTGAAGGAGAGAGAAACGATTCGGTGACCGCTTAAGGCACTACGCTCTCTGTGCATATTGCGGACAGTTGTGTGGCGGAGAAGACTTCGTTTTTATTTTTTACTTTAAACAGTTTTGTTTTATTATCATAGTCAACTTTTTAATAGAGAAAAATGGGTACAATACCTTTACTCTACGAGTGATTTGCAATTCGATTGTAAAAATTTAATATATCTATATCTTCTATATATATAAAAGAGGAAGGTGACTGACATATCCAAAGATCAACGCACAGCCCAAACCGCTGAACCTAGAATACTGAAATTTTGCATGTAGGTACTTTATATAACGTAAGTGAGCACAAAAAAAGGAATTTTTGAAATTCCACCCATTAGGAAGTAAATCAGAGGATCGAAAGTCTGCGTGAGCAAAGCCACGTGCAAAAGCTAGTTTAAAATAAAACTGATTGTGGTAAAACTGAAAATATAACAAACATAGATCAATCACTTCATTCTGGGATAGGCAGAGTCAATTTGACACAATCCGGGTTTATACCCGGATTGTGTCTATGTGGGGTTCAGCTAGTATTTAATATTTATATATTAAATACTAGCTGAACCCCGCGGTGTTACCCGCGGTTAATGTTGTACCGCGAGTAACGCCGCCGGACAAAGTTAGTTTAAAAAAAGTAGCCTAAGTTACTCCCCGGATCATCAGCTACCTGCCAGTGAAAGTCCCGTCAAAATCCGTCTAGCCGTTCCAGAGATTACCCGGAACGAACAGACAGACAGACAAAAAAATTTTTAACCACATTTTTGGTATATGTATCGTGTATACATACATATGCATTAAGTAAAAAGCGGTTATTTTAATATTACAAACAGACACTTCAATTTTATTTATTTGTATAGATAAATTAAGGAGAAGGCCCATGTTCAACAGTGGACTATTAAAAACAAATTAAATTCTGCTAGAAGTGTTTTATCAAAATACAAATCAGATCATTTGATAAAAAATACAAATTGCTAAGTACGCTCTTTAGAGAGACATTGTAAATTACCAGTAATAGTTTTAAGTTCTCATATAAGCGAATAATGTATTCTTTTGAGAAATAAACGTTCTTAAACCGTAAAAATACAAATTGACCAAATCTAAAACGGAACTCTGAGATTACGTAGAATAAATATCTGCCTCGAATTATGAGCAAATCATCAAATATAACCCTTTGCAAATTGACTTTATAAGTAAACACAAACGAGTATACTCGTATCAGACTGAAGCGTCATTCGTTACTGCGCAGTGACACTAATGCTATAATACGACTGCGCAGGCGTCGATATCAATATTTGACGTACATATCGTTTTATAGAACAAGAGACCGTAATCATCAGATCCTCCAAATTTTCGAATGTAGGAGCAGACAACGAGTATGAAGGGGGAACAATCGGGACAAATTAGCCAAACGGATATTTCATTTTCACATCTCCGCGAAGAACAGAGTAGCATCATATACATAATTGTAACAATAAACAAGTTTCTCTTCGTTTGAGTAAAATACTGCTTTCTAAGTAGACCTATGTACCAGCTATTAAAACTATACTGTAAATGTTTATTATATTCATAAGTATATAAATAGCACAGTGTCGTGTTTATAATCAAGCACAACTATTCATTTATTGCATTTAGATAGCGGTTATGAACAATTGCATTACGGGGTGAATGACTGATAACGAGTTGATTGTACATTTGCATAGAGTTTGCGATTAACTGTGGACATATATACACATATCTGCATTCGTTACATATGGTGTAGACGTCAGTGCATTAGTTAGGGTGTTTACAGAACCAATTTGTGGAACTAATTGGCATTTCTTGAGCTCTAAACCTTCAAGAAAATATTGTATTTCTAATTGTGGTACTTCAGTGGCAAGTGTTTTTTTGGATGGCAGGCTCATTTGATCTCCTGTAGCATAAGAAGTAAAACATCGCCTTGTTTTGGGCGGTAGAACTTCCACATAGGCTAAACATTTGTTATACTTTTCATAAAATGTGTCATACATGACAAAAAATATTTTCCTTCATGCAGTTGACAGCGTAATTATAGAGAATGGTTAAGCTCTCAAGGGGAAACAGAGACCATGACGAATACACAACTCATTCTCGTCCAATTTAATCTTATACTTTATGTAAACAAATATTTGTTGTCTTATACTTTGACATCCCACTTACGTATTCATATATTGAAGTCTGGTGATTGCTATAATGTCTGTGCTATCGTCTCATATTGTACATGGCATAAAAGGGGACTCAATTGAATGATTGGCTCCCATTTGGTCAAGGAAGTCACAGTTTATTCGACCACACATCACTTACAACTTAAACAGATAAATTGGCAAAATTCGTTCGTGTGCTATTGGTAAAATGGTGTGTGTATGTATGTATTGTATAATTTACGTATTTCATGCGGGATACATTTCGGTGTATTCAATGCCACATGAGATCGGAGCGCGGTTGATCATCCGGTGTGGAGCCAGCTTTTGCCAGCAGTGTCCCTTCTAGCCAGTTCTAATGAACCAAAAACATACTACAATATCATCTAACAAATACACGCCGAACTACGCAGAAACTTAAGCCTGTATCGCAATATGACAAGTTGTCACGCCAATAAGAATAAACAACTTCCTTATATCAACCATGGAGAGAAATTATTACTTGGCCTGGTCGAAGAAATCTCCCTTAATGTTGGAGGAACTTGGCACCCGTTGCTCCAAACCTTTTTCTTTCAACTTACTAAACTTACGTATTCATTTTAAAATACAAACAATTATATATTTTAGAATCCCTTGTTAACCTAAGTGCCTACTTGACCCTATTAATCGATTTACTCACGTAATATCAAATTATGTATTCGACAAAAGGTGGTTATTTTATACCCTTTATAAGCAAAAATGAATAGAAATAGACATAATAGAGGTAAGCCTCTTCGGGGATACACAAGTATGAGTATTTGTTGCATGTATATGATACACTAGCCGTCCCACGCAACCTCGTTTGCGCCTCCTATTGCCCGTAGCGTGATAATTTTCCCCCGTTTTTGTAACATTCTACACTGGTGCTCCGCCCTGTAGGTCTAGCGTGATGATATATAGCCTATAGCCTTCCTCGATAAATGGGCTATCCAACACTGAAAGAATTTTCAAATCGGACCAGTAGTTCCTGAGATTAGCGCGTTCAAACAAACAAACAAAAAAAACAAGCAAACAAACTCTTCAGTTTTATATATTAGTATAGATTATGCTGCACAATGAGAACTCATAATTTCTTCAAATTATAAATGCGGTAACACTGACCAGGAAGTGACTATATCCTACTTGTTAATAAAACTACATTTCTTTTTATATATTGCGCAACGTAATATAATATTTCATTTGTTTAGAAAAGGAAGCTTACAGAGAAATAATACATACTCAAAACAATTTGATGCATACCAAGCTTTGCTGATTACAAGACGACAAACTCGATGTCACTTTAATATTGAGTTAATTACGACTAGAATATGCTATGCACATAGCAATTCGATTATCGCACACACGCCTGAAATCATAATTTGTCTTTGGATTCCCGTATTATATTTTACAAATATAGCCCAAATTATATTTAGCAAAAAATCTGTTTTATACTCCTCCTTCATTGGGAAACACCGACGTGACTGTTATGTATGTGTACTTTGAATAGTTACAGAAAATAAATACTTCTGAAATAATTTCAAAAGCATAAACAATAATCTATATTAGCTGATCTATGCAACTTTGTGTGTCTTTTTTCAATCATGCTCGACTCCTATTAGTCTAAGCGTGATGTTAACTATACTATCCTAGGCACGCTAGCAACTTACCTATTTAAAAAACGTGAAAATAATATATAATAGATGGTTTTGTAAAAAGAAGAACTCAACGAATGGTCGTTGGTTCAGTTTTAAATTCACTATTTTACAAGTTGAAGTAAAGAAGCTAGCGTTATAATGTATTAATTGTTTGTTTCCAGGTGGAACAGCGCGATGTCCCAGGTATTGACTGTGCGAATCTCGCTATGGACACAGAGGAGGGTGTCGAGGTCGTATGGAACGAAGTACAATTCTCTGAGCGCAAGAACTTTAAGGCGCAAGAAGACAAAATACAAATGGTGTTTGATAACCTCACGAGGCTGGAGCACCCCAACATCGTCAAGTTCCACCGATATTGGACGGACACACACAATGATAAGCCCAGGGTAAGGAATTATAATTAAAGACGTAGTAATCTCACAAAAATAATATCTCAGGCTAACCACTCACTCATCTCATACAATTACATGTTGAGAGAATTGAGCACCTAAAGAATATTTATCTCTTAGGCCGACGTTATAACAAAACCGGTATATTTAAACGTGTTTTTATATAATAATATATTTATTTTATTTATTAACACAAACTGCCTTGTTGCAAAACTCACGTGTCATCGTGACTAATTTTGTAATATTTGCCAAATATTAAAGATATGAATCTGTTCTCGAGCCCATCTTATAATAAAGGAACCGGTCTTAATCATTTTTCAGGTAATATTCATAACGGAGTATATGTCTTGCGGCTCGCTAAAGCAGTTCTTGAAACGCACCAAGCGGAATGTTAAGCGATTGCCTCTTCAGGCGTGGAAAAGATGGTGCACACAGATCCTGTCAGCGCTCAGGTGAAACTTAAATCTCGTAACATGCACTGTAACCGTAACCGTTAAAACTTATTTCATTTAACATGTTAAATATCAAAATTGTCATACGAATCCTTTTCTAATAATGTGATCTTCTTCCCAGGGTATCGTACTAACTGTTCTGTGTTATTTGCATCAGCTATCTTCACGGCTGCGTGCCACCCATCGTGCATGGCAACCTTACGTGTGACACGATCTTTATCCAACACAACGGCTTGGTGAAGATTGGCTCTGTAGCGCCCGACGCCATCCACCATCACGTCAAGACCTGTCGCGAGAATATGAGAAATATGCATTTCATTGCCCCGGAATACGGATGTAAGTTAAATATTTAACTTATGAACTTAAATGGGACCGGACACCACAGTTTCCTCTGCTTCAATGTTATCGTTTCTTGCTCTTTCTTTATTGGTTTTTTAATGTATTTTGGAAAGAGCAGGATGCGTGTTTAAGAAGCAACCGAAACTATGTTGTTCTCCTAGCACATTGATCACAATTTTATTTCCCCCGTATCAGCATCACAATTGGTGACGCCTGCGATGGATATCTACTCGTTCGGAATGTGCGCTTTGGAGACAGCCGCTCTTGAGATTCAGGGCAATGGAGACTCTGGCAGCCACGTCACCGAAGAACACATCATTCGTACGGTTGAATCGTTGGAGGAGACCAGGCAGAAGGACTTTATATACAGGTACCTTCCTTTCAGCCGTCGTAACGCAACGTCGTGATTGACTGTCACGGGACTGCCTTCGTCTTTTAGTGGCAAGTTTACAACATAGATTTTAAGTCTGTACCTTTTTGTATAATTTAATGCGCCGCTGAATTCCCGAATTTGGTCCCGTGTATGTCGTCACGAATGGTGACGGACCATTCTGAGAAGTATTTGAGACATGCGTTGAATCTACGGTGTCGTGGAAGCAAGGCGTCGGTGGTAAGTCGCTTTTGCTATGCCATGTAACCATGTGGTTTCCTCACACGAAAGTTCAAGTCCTAATTTTGGCGTTGTATGTTGACAGGTGTATAAATAAAGATCCAGCAAAGAGGCCGACCGCCAGAGAGCTGCTGTTCCATCCGCTACTGTTCGAGGTCCATTCTCTGAAGCTTTTAGCGGCGCATACTTTGGTCAATACGACAGGTATGATTAACATCTGAACCCTTATTTTAATAATTTTCATGTTACTGATAATATTAATGTAGATTATGACATTATAGTCCAAGATCACAGTCAGCCCAGACTTATGTCATTTTAGCAGACATGAAAGTTTTAGGGTCGGTAGTAGCTTCCTAAAATGACGTAAGTTAGCATGGTTTTTTCTACCTTGATACCTGATAACTGTAAAACGCCCCACTTTCAGCTTAGTGAGTATCCACTCCTTTCTGAGTATATGTTAGACTAACGACCCTAAAAATTTCATCTTTCCTAAAATGGCGTAATTCTCGGCTGACTGGGATCTCAGTCTATTACAACTAACCTCAGATCAACTAACGATTGAATTATTTTTGCTAGCAACAATTAACATACCTTGCTGATCAAACCATAGATTTCTAACAAATTATCGCCATATACACATATACATGTATATCTGTTTCAGCTTCCCACAGACAGTGTACAGTCCCGTAAAAAAAAATGACTTTTCTCGTTATCTTTTTCTTTTGCTTCTACACAGACCTTGTCCTAACAATAACGAACACAGAAAATAAGAATTATATCATTTGGTGCAGCCGATCGAAAGTTATACGCGTGCATACATTTCGGCGATTCATTTTTATATATAAGCTATAAGTCTACCAAGATTCCTAAATGTATAATTACGACCAAGCTACGTTGTCCTTTTAATACCTTAGATACAGTAAATATTAATTTTAAAAAAATCTAAAAGAGAGATTTGACGAGTAATCCTCGATAAAATTACAACGATTAGTCGGTCATATCTCTATTACCACATTGTCATAGCAACACTGCTATTCACATACCACTTTTATCTACATTATGTAATTTACTAAGCAGGTGTATTTGTATATAACATATACTTATTAAATTGGGCGAAAGACGATATTATTATTTGTTAAATATAGTAGTCACTAAGTGTAAAAATGTCAATTCCAGCAAACATATCGGAGACGATCACAGACGAGGTAGCCGGTGGCGGGAGCGGGGAGGCCCTGGCGTGGTGTCTCAAGGGCGGAGAGCGGATGGAGGTCGCAGCCAAAGACATGCCACATGCTGAGAAACTGGAGAAGTTTGTCGAAGATGTCAAGTAAGTGAGCCTGTGTACGCGCCATAGCGTTTAGCGTTAATACATAATCGAGCAACGACTCAGATACTCATTATTCATTAGATGTACATTAATTAATTATTTATGTATGTGTGTTAGAATTAAAAATGTAAAATAAATAATAGTAATGAAATAAATACAAATGTTTTAATTAGAGCTAGTATCAGTTTTTATTTTATTAAATTATTTTATTCAGCGCTACGTCATATTTCCTCATTATACTCTTATGTCATACAAACCGTTTTGCACTTGCGTAAGTTGGTTGTACGGATATATACAATTTGGTTAACATTAAATTCACCTGATTTATTAATTTAACACTACCTCGGTGGCGCAGTGGTAGCGTATGCGACTGCTGTTCTCGAGGTCTCGGATTCGATCACCGGGTCGGACTAAATGTTTGTATGATCTGTAAATATTTGTTTAGGAGTTTGGGTGTTTTCTATGTATAATATGTATGTATTTACTATGTAAAATATGTAAAAACAAGTATTTGTGTATTCATAATACAAGATCTGCTTGGTTTAGGATTAGATGGCGTTGGGTGTTAGATGTTCGAAATATTTAATAATTATTTTTACGGGAATTAACGCGATCACTGATTAACACAATCAAGTGATCGCGTTAATTCCCGTAAAAATAATTATTACATCATGGAAGGCGAAAGTTTAAAAGTTAGTTAGAAACATTTATTTATATAATATATTTTTTCGTTTGCAGGTATGGGATCTACCCCTTAACGGCATACGGCTGGGTTCGTGGGGTGGGCAGGTCGGCGTCTCCGGCGGAGCGTCTGGCGGAGAGCGCGCCCGCGTCCCCCGAGCCCCGGGACCTGGAGACGAGGCGCGTCGTCAACATGATGTGCAGCCTCAAGCCCCAGCCGCACCCGCACCCGCACCCGCACCCCGACACGCCCCCGCCCGACCTCTTGGTATGTTCTCACTTCACTCACTTCACTCACTACTTTTTACCCGACTACGGCAAAGCCAAGGAGGGTTATGATTTCGACAGGCTATGTATGTATTTGTATGTTCATCTGTTCCCTCATAGCTCCTCGACTTCTTATTAGATCGAGAGCGTCTCGATCGTCCACTGGTTAAAGGCTGTATGACGCGTCACTGATTCTAATGTGGCGCGCTCTAGCGGTCATAAAGTAATGTGCTAAAAATACATTTGATATAAATATGCCGTGTTTGGTATCATACGAAAGGGCGTTACTTGTTCATTATAAATATATATATATACTAACTGTCCCGGCAAACGTCGTTTTGCCATAACAACTAATAAATTAAAAATTAATTAAAAAAACATTGTCCAGCGGAGAAAATTGTGAATCTCAACCATTCCCAGATCCCCTTGAACACACACAAAAAATTTCATCAAAATCGATCCAGTCGTTTGAGAGTAGTTCAGTGACATACACAATCACAGAAGAATTATATATATAAAGATATATTATTAGCATTCGCTCGTAACTTTCTCCGTAGTTATTCGATAACTGTGATATTTCTGTGGTCATATAGAAATATGACCACAGAAATATCACAGCAAAGTTTTAACATTTTAAATAGAAATTTAAAATATACTTTGCAAATTGCAATAAAATTAATATTATACAGGCACCAAAACATTTTAAATAAAAAAAAGTAAAAACTAAAACCCAACTGCGACAAAAAACGACGCTGACAATGTATGAAACAAGTTTTTAAAGTCTTAGTCACACGTTACATAGAAACGTACCATAACACATTAACGACGCATGACCACGGCTTTTCAAACTTGTTTCATACTTTTTCAGCGTCGTTTTTTTTTCGTAATGAGTTTTAGTTTTTTTCTTTTTTCATATTAGGGGTTCAGCATTATAAATTGTAAAGAAACGTAGTATTATCCATTAAGAATTATCTTTGTTACTCCATGGAACCTCTACGCGTAATAATCTTTTACAGGTGGTATGATCTATACTAATATATAAAGCTGAAGAGTTTGTTTGTTTGTTTGAACACGCTAATCTCAGGAACCGCTAGTCCGATTTAAAAAAATCTTTCGGTGTTGGATAGTCCATTTATCGAGGAAGGCTATAGGGTATATATCATCACGCTACTACTAATAGGAGCAACAATGAAGAATGTTTCAAAAACGGGGGAAATTTTCACGCTACGGGCAATATATGGCGCAAACGAGGTTGCGTGGGTCAGCTAGTATAATATATAATGGATATTGTATCGACATAAACCATATTATTACAGGACTACTAACTTCACACGAAATTTTATTCAAAGTATGATCTTAAATGTACTAAAATAGCAATTATTTTTACTGTATTTTTTCTGTTTAATATCTATTTATAGGAATTTGATTTATAGTTAACATTTTATCCACTTATAAATGTGGACACGGTAGCGCACCTGCCAAGTTGCGTCTATATGATTTTCCGAAGCTATTGTTACTAAATTGATTCTGCTGTAATTTTAGTTTTCTGTAAAGCAATTTAGTGTTCGATATGGTACAAGGTGTATTTCTAAATGAAATTCAATAAGTTTTTATTGTTAAAGTAATGTTTTATTTTATTTCTAATTTCCATTCCCACTTAAAGTTTCAATTTTTAAATAACGTAGAGTTTTTTTTGTCGTAGAATTTAATATATCTAAGATATAATGTTGATACGATTTTTATGGAACGTTGCTGGTTAATTATCTATATAATATATTGTGTTTATAATCATTTGCCATAGAACAGTATTGCTTTGCGATTATGTTTATGTGTAAACGCAGGGAAAGCCGGGGACGCTTTCCCGGCTTTTTCTGTGTTTATCGCTCATTCGTTTATTGATGTTTGTGTAATTCATACTCTCGATTGTCGGCACTTGATGGAACTAGTTGCAATATATTCTAGAATGTTCTGCAATAATGTGTAGAGTGAGTTAAACTCTAGGATATGTGTGTGGTGTGTGCAGATGACGATCCTGCTGCGCATGGACGACAAGATGAACCGCCAGCTCACCTGTCCCGTCACGCGCCGCGACAGCGCCGCCTCCCTCGCGCGGGAGCTCGTGCAGCTCGGCTTCATTCACGAGGTAACGTGGAGGACGACCCTGCCCTCTCACCCTCACCCTCACAGCATCACCCTCTGTTATCAACACTTTGTCATTAACAACCTTTAATTGTCTTCTACTGAACATATGCCTCTTCTTATGAGTGAGGTTTACACCGTTGACCAGGTCAATTTAGGGTTTGTTTCAAATTATCCAGCTCTTTAGCGCCGTTGTCCTGTCTAGTTTGTTCCCGTAGTTGCTTCCTACGACACGACTAGGGGTGATGACTCTCTGTATTCTTAATCCGTCACTTTTGCTTATCTCCGAGTTCTTCTGGACTATTTTGTATATGTATTTTTTGTATTTATTTATTCAGAAAAAGTAGTCAAAATAAAACTTTGATGACAACACAATAAATGAAAAATACTGAAAAGTACTTAACTGCATTGTTTCTGGTATGTGGAGCGGTTATTACGTTCTGGTGGTCAGGGTGGTATCATTGTGCTTATTCTAAGGTTATGTTATTCATAATCAGCTTGGATAGAATATCAGCGGCTGAGTCCAAGACCATTTTGTCTTTTCAGTCATGCTGTTCAAGTACTATTGTTAATTTTTAGTACCTATGTAATGTAGAGACAAATAAAGTTTTTCTTATTCTTTCTTATTATAATTCCTATGCGTGTTGCAGGCGGACCGCGAGAAAATCTCCCGGCTCATGGAGGAGTCCTTACGCAGCAGCTTCGGAGTGAGTGGGGCTGGAGGTGGAGGTGGAGGAGCGGCCGTGGCGCTGCCGCTGCGCGCGCCGCAGCACGTGGCCAGCTAGTGCTCCCCACCACCACCACCACCACCATCACCACTATCACCACCACCACCACCCCTCACCACCACCACTCCTCGCTAGCGTAGCGGGCCCAGCACGGCTCGGCCCAACATCGCTCCTAAATTATTTATTTTAACTTAACGTTAGCCTTAGTGTTGTGAGCGAAGACATCACGGTTTAGTTTTATATCGAATATGTATCCCTTCGAGAGCCTCACCCGAGCGAGTGACCGTCTCTAGTAGTTTCTAGCGCGACTGGATGCGTAGATCTTATACCGTTGAAGTCGCTTAAAATTATATACGATAGGTCCATAATCGACATTCGTTTTCAAAAGGGACGCGACGATATTTCATTCAACTAAGGACTCCTAATTTTTTTAAATACTGTCCTACTTTAATTATACGACCGACTTCAAACATTTCCGAAAGTAATCAAACTTCAACACCAATTAATTATACTTATTTTAATCACCCAACAATTCAAGCCAAATTCTGAATGAAAAATTCTTCAGTATGTGTTAAATAACACACTACACCCGATTCTCGTTAAATGTAATATCGCCCCGTCCTTGTTGACGTAGTACAATGACAAGCGTAGGGTCGCCGGAGGTTTTCAAGCCGAGGACTGAGATGGATGTCGTTCGCCTCAGGCTACCTTCCTTGCATTTCACCTCCCAAATAACTTACTAGTCGAGTGTGAATCTAAATCTAATTCAACCGAATCGTTCGTTAGGTAATAAATACGCTTTCTTAAAAGATAAATAATTGTAAAAAATTATAACGTTCACTTGTAAAAATTGTAAATTTGTCAAGATTCGGAACGGTTCGTAACTTTAGTTGGAACATCGAGTATGCTTTAGTGATGTAGACTTTTGTATGAATGTGTATATGTTATAAATGATATTTAAAAGAAAAATATTTAAATTAACGTTTACTTTTAATTATATGTATAGTGAGGCTTCCTCTTAGAGCTTTATGGATGTGGTTATAAATAATAAGTATACGGAAATTTGAACATACTCACTACGATGTTAAGGTTGAAAATTGTACTGTACTCGCGTCGATTACTGCTTTAGTTGATTGCGACAGTTGCACCAATGGACTTATTTTCTATTAAAATATATCAATTAATTAAATTGTCATTAATTTGTTAAGATTTTTATATGAGATGCTTATAATAGGAGTTTTGTCTGTAAACATCTATGGTTTTCTTTATTTAGAGGGATTGTACCATTACGGTATAGTTCTGCCATAGAGAGCCATGGGCGTTCTGCATGCAACTTGAAAGTATGTCTAAAGTCAATTGTCAAACTATGTGATGTCTTTAAAAAACAAATGTAGTCAAGATTTGTATTGGTGTTGCCTAACCAGTGTGGGTGTATTATTCTTCCAATATATATATTTTCTTTGTATAGGAACACCAATACAAACCTGACAACACTGAAATATAAAGAGGTATTGCATTTACACACACACACACAGTTTGGGTTATCTATACGTAAAGCTATAGTGGTGCTAGTATGTACATACATTGTACACCGTTGTGTATTATCGCTATTATTATATATTGTAGTGTTTCATACATGGTATCATCGGCATCAGATTCCTAGTTTGTTTCGTTCAAAGTTTAGGTGCTGCCAGTCATTATGGATATAATTTTAAACATTATATACTCGAGTATTGAGGTGGGACTAAAATATTAGCACTAATAAATAAACAATAAACAAATAAACATAAAACATAACTCGAAAAACTGGAATAGCTTAAATATTTTATATATATAGTTTGTTATTTGAAGAAATAACATTTTCCTATGTATGAAAATGTTTATGAGTTCCTGTCTACTCATTAAACTCTGCCCTCTCCTAATGTAATGGTATCAATTACATCTATTATACTGAGAAATCTGCAACGACCACACCTACCAATACACTTGAGACTGCGTGTTCGGCAGTTCGCCCGCCAAGTCGCACCTCAATACTGAAGCTCGACATTTGGTTAACGTTAGTGGTGCCAAATATAAAAGGTGCCAACGATTCGTTTTACATTCAAACGATATTTGTCTCCCAAGTTCTAGAACTAAAGTCGTACAGAAGTTTCGATTAACGGCTTGCCATTGACAATACATATGCCTCCATAGTTTAGAAATAGGACGGTCGGAGGATATTGCAATAAGGCATTAAATACTGTATTTTTGTTAGCGAATCTAGATGTGCAGATAGTATTTCCTTTTCTTCTGTTTTACATAGATACTGCTAAGTTCACGTCTGTTTTAAATAGATTTACACAACCAAAATAACTCTGCTGCTCTTTTCACCGGCTTATCGGCTCAGTAACTTAGCTCGATAGTAATAATCGATCTAATTTATAAATATAAAATATGACGTCAGAAATGTTATCATAAATATGTCGACGAGTATTACATTTCAAACGTCACGTTTTAAATATCTAGATACCAGATCGCTTATTAAAGTTGATCGTTACTAATGTTAATGCAATAAAAGACTACCAATATTAATGAATAAAAATAGTTTTTGAATATTCAAAGTGGCTCACTGTGTGTATAACAATGCGAACCTCCCGTCTCATTTCACCACATATCTCATACTACTGCACTCTTCAATGCAAGGTGTTCAGTAATGAAACGTACTCACCACGCACTGTGAACGACACCTTGAATGGTCACTACATACACTTTGGTTGAAGTTTCAAAACTTCCCATACACATATTACTTTAAAATACGTAAAACTATTCACTTTGCCTTTTCTTTATTTTAATTTAAATTCAATATCATAAATTAAGACCTTCTGCAGAACTTGGCTTAATTTTTTACTAAATACAATATCATTTTCCTTATATTTTGACCATGTATTACCGTGTCCCGATCCAATATACTACTATTGGTCATTTTTGGTTACTACATTTGGTTATTTGTGGCATAATGTTTGTTGGTTTGTCACCGAGCAAGAGTTGTTCACCAATGTTGACCATTTACAGTTGAAAAGTCCATATATAAGGTAGGTGAAGGTTGGTCCCGTTGTTGTACGCAGCGTGTCGGTAGCGTAGCGCTGTAGCGTAGAGTAGTGTAAACGAAAGACTGGCTAATGTAACGAGTTTAAGTTGTTGTTGCGGGCCAACCCCGCGGTGTCTCTGTCGACCCTTGGGGGGGGAGGGAGAAGGCTGGGGGGGGGGGAGATAGGTTAGAATAAGAAAGCTCCAATTTGTTCCCCGGAACGACACCAAGAGCGACTAGAAATTGGTTTATTTTTACACATTCTCAGTCCAATTTACCGTTTAGATAAAATTATGTTTGTAAGATTTAAATTAATACAATTATTTGAGGGTATATTCGTATTCGTTACCAAAAACTAATGTACGCTTACTTTATATAAATATATATATTAGGGAATATAGTTAAATTATAAAGTGTTAGCGAGTGTAAATGGTTAGTTAGTTATGTTTGTGGACCGCGAGAGACACCGCGCGGGCGCGGCCGGGAGGCAGGTACTAGCTAGTAAAGTGGTGTTCTTGTAAATATTCGCTTTTAGTCTAAACAATACTATATTAATTATTGTTGTAATTGTAACTGATTTATGTACCTAATCACGGAACAGGATACACAACACAACATACTAATTTGCTTGTTCTATTTCATGTCGCATTTAGTTTTGTTTTGTTATTGTCAGTGTATCGCAGACTGGCTTTGTTCTTTATTCTCTATGCTTAGAAGAAAGCTTAAAAAAGAATATTTGTTTTAATTTATTTAATATTATGTATTATTATTTCTATCGAATTCTACCGAGGTATAAATTTTATTTTATTTTTACGGTTTCAATTTTAAGTTGTAACGTAGAGACTAAGACAAACGCCTGTCTGTGGATATGTTGCAATATTATTATTTGTGATCAGTCTCAGATTTGTTTTTATTACATTTTGCACAAAAGTCATGTACAACGTTACCTTTTATTGCTTTTGCTGTATTTTAGATATTTCACTCGTTTATCTTATGTTCCTATATGTGCGTGTTACTTGACGCCGAACAACGCCACGCAATAAACATAGTGATAATATGGTATGAATGAATTAAGTTAATTATAATATCTATATAAATTTGTATAAATAAGTGGTTTCTCAAATATGTTAAAGTAATAAAGAAATTGATTCATAATTTTATTGATCGACTTAATTTATGTCTGTCTGCTATTCAAGCAGTTCTCTAGATTTATTATTTAATTTTTAACCCCCGACGTAAAATAGTGGCGTTAACTGACCGCTCTGTCTGTCCGTAATATCATAGCTCCTTAACGGATAGACCGATTTAAATGTGGCTTTTATTGTGTTGTGTTGTATTGCGTGGGCATTGGCGTTGTCAAGTAAATCGTTACAATTTATTATTTTAATTTAACGTTGTTTACTTTTGTTCCACACGCATACTTGTTTATTTATGAAAAAAAAAAACAAAATGGACACATTAATTGAGAGTAAATGATTTTATTTCATTAATTATTGTTGTAAATAATAATTACACATTCAGTGTTCTGGTATTTTCTTTTGTTTATCCAAAGACAATGTGTTCATTTATTGAAAATATTTTAATTTTGCGTTTTTTTTTTGTATGAGATTGTAACGTTATTATTTATTGGATCCAGAATTGCATTTCCCACTCGATGATGTCATTTCCTATACAGTTAACTAGGTGCAGAGGGCCGAGTATGATTTAGCTATAGTACATATTAATATTATATACATACATATTATGATTATGCTCAAAGTGACTTGTAAAGAATCCATAACAAATGATCGAACGATCGAGTGATGTTTGCATACTATTCTAAAATAAAAAAACGTCAATAAAGTGTATTTTAAAAAAGTATTTTGTATTTTAATTTTCGTCCACACTTAAGTACGTCTTTTATCCTTGAAAGGGTGGTAAACAAAATCGTAGTAGATACCCACATACCTTAATTTCAGTCCTAATTAACAAATAGGATAAAAAATTCTGCCGTCACCGGAGTTCCAATACAAGTGCTGATTGTCATCAAAATGTTTTCAGATTTCGTATAAAGTATAAATAACGTTGTGTATGTCTAAATACATATATAGCTATAGATTTCACATTGAATACAAATTACTACATATTATAAAACAAAGTCCTCCGCCGCGTCTGTCTGTCTGTTCGCCATAAACTCAAAAGCTACTGCACGCATTTTGAGGCGGTTCTACCAATAGACAGAGTAATTATTGAGGAAGGTTTTCGAATATAATTTTTTACTTGTTGAGGATATTGGCTAAAATATAACGATATTTATCGAAGACGTCGGAAGAAATTAAGCCGCGCATCTTCTCGGGGTTGTTGTCGCCCATCGCCTGTGTTGGTTATATTATTTTTCCCCGTGCGAAGCCGCGGCCGGTGGCTAGTAATGAATAAAACAAAGAAGTTTCATTTCTATAAAATTATATATTACTATCACAAACTTCTGGCAAAAGTAATAACTATAAAAAAGTTGTTCATTGACTTTCGTGAATATTGCAAATTACACTGAAAATTTTATCTATTTTGGTAAAGGTTCTTATCTTTTTTTCCTGTCAGTAGGTGTAGATTCTGTAAAGAGCCATCTCAGGTATTATCAGTATTTACATAAAAGCTTACAATGTATTACGTCCACGTAATGCATTAAATTACTCTTAAGAAAACAGTGAAGGTAACTATATAAAATATATACAGCTCCCAAATTTTTCACAAAAACTGATTTAATAGACTTTTAAATAAAGTTTCTTTTACCACTTTTTTTTTCTCATTCTTTACTCTACATTCTCTAGTTTTTGGCTAATTATTGCTACTTACCATTGAGACATAACTGCCTCGATTTATGTTACAAAAATACGTAATAAATACCTAAGTACTTACATTATTAATTATTGCAAACATAAGCTCGTAATTGGCAACATTTGGCGAAGTTGTATCTTCAATGTAGATTTAAAAAAATACATTCTTTCTTTTTTCTAATTTTAAAATTATTATTATAAATAAATAAATAAATAATCTATGTATTTTCATAATTTTAAAATTAGAATTGGGAGAAAATGAGAAAAGCGTGAAATAAAAGCAACTGATTAGCAAATGGCGCCAAATAATGTACGCATAAAACAAATTACAAAAATGTATAGAACTTCTTATTCACCCAAATTTTTGGGTGAAATCTAGAAACTGGTATTGTACATTATTTTGATCTACTTACATAATATTTCTAATTTTCTATCAATATTTATTTTACAATGATCTTTTAATTTGTATGTTGGAATTTTATTGACTTAGAGACTCGTGTCTGACTATACACACGAAGAAGAAAAAAGTAGTCAGTGTAATTTTAATTGAGCTATACCACTTCTTGTCAAATAACTTTCTATATACTATACAAGTTCACTTATATTACTTATCCACTAAAGCAAGCACGTCTAAACTCATCCATTTTATAACTAGCTACAAGAGTACCTTTCAAGCATTTTCCAAACGAGCTGAATGAACGATGCTACATATCAGTCGGTTAACAATAAAGTTCTACAGCTCGCCTGTACCACCCGACTTAGTAATGTGTTACCTAAATCTTACTCTAAACATGTATAGTTCATAACCTGTATCGATACGGTAATACGTTCTGTCGGGGCTCTATTTCTTCCTTTTCTTCTTGTTCTGGGACGTAGTAATGGAGTTCATACGCAGGTGCGAGTTCCACCACCCTCATGCTCTCACAGTTGGCGTCGCATGGCTTCACGTTTGAGAGGAAGTTTGTCCTCGGGCTGGCCGAGTCGTACAGCCTCTTCATGGATATTCTCGACGACGCCACCCCCCGTCCGTTATCGTCTGTCGATCTATGTATCACACTATTGTTATACAAAATTGGAAAATCCACTTTAAATCTATCACTGTTCTGATTGAAATTATCTACGAATCGATTTACAATATCTTTGCGGAACTGTGTGTTATAATCGTAGTCTTCATTCCGTTTCGGTTCTTTTTGTTTAGAAAATTTGTCTATGTCGGATATTGTTACGCCCTGAATGGGAGCCACCGTGAACGGGAGATTTTCGTCTTCATTTCCCTTGGCTGCGTTAGCAATGAAATCTTTGTAATGTTTGATGACATATGATTCTTTGTTTAAATTGCCGTCGTTTAAGTAACCACCCTGTACGCTGGATACTTTGGGTTTGCTAGTTATGTACAAATTCTTGTGTACCTGTTCATTGTCATATGTAGGCGCTGTGCTATGAAATGTATTCGGGTGAAATTGGTCAGTGTGGGCAGGTGACGCTGTACCGAAAGAAGCATCATATTCCGTTTTTGGTTGATGAGTAAATGCAAACTGATTTACTTTATTTTTAAAATAGTCGTCGTAATCATCAATATTAACTTTCACCTTTACGTCTGGTTTAGCGGTAGTTTTAACTTTTTTGGTTGGCGGGAAATATTGAATGGTGGGCTGCCTATCAGGCATGTATGTGACTGGAATCAACTTTCTCGTATTCAGCATAAAATCTTGCGAACTATGTTTATCGATGTCAATTTTAGGTGAGGTAGTGAACTTCTTCAAATCAATTTTTGTAACATAATCCGCATCGTAGTCGTCTGCTGAGTCATAGAATTCTCCCAATCTGCCTAATTTATTTTTTAATGTTGTGACGGGTGTGGCAAATTCTTCTTTGAACATTTTGAAATTTTCTTTCGGTATATAATTTATCCCATCCGAATCAGTTACGGGCGAAAAAGGCGGTGAACTGGTAACGGAGCCAAGATCAGACTTTTTTTCAGGGTTCATTGGTGAACTAGCTTCTTCTTTCGATGAACTGCTATTTTCATTAGAAATTTCATCAGAATCACTATATAATATGTCTCCAAATGCATTTATCTTTTTCTTTTTAGATTTCCTAATTTCAGCAATTTTTTCCAGCCTTATTCTTAAATCAGGGATGTCATTTTTATCATTTTTTTCTGTCATATTACTCAATTCATTTGTTTTGATTTTTAAAACCTCAGTAAAAGACTTCGATGCATTTTTCGGTTTAAACACAATTCCTAGAGAACTGATCCTTTCGTTTCTCCAGGTATTATCGTCAGGGTCTCTAATAATTTGTTTTGTAGGTAGGACATCAATTTTTTTAGGTGGTTTATAATTAGGACTGACTGCATATAAAGCGCTTGATGGTTTTGTCTCTATATTGATTGGTTTAACGCTGAGCACGTCTTCAGTTACTACCTCATATATTGTAGGAATAGCATCAATGACTGGAGGGGTAATACCCGACATGGGTTTTACTTCCACTTGGCGAGCTTTCTCTTTCAAATATTCATTTTCATTTAACATTTTTTCCATCAATAGCTCTTCTTTGATCGCGTCTTCCACCTGAAATTAATAAAGAGAAAATTGGTCAATAGGTACATTTTTGAATTCAGAATTATTTAGATCAGTTTCTAACTATAGTCTTGTCTTTTCTGATGATAAAGTACATTAACATATTATATGGTAATAGTCCGGTATCATCAGAACAAATTTTACAAGTTATTACTATCAAGTTAACTTTTCGTAAGTGGCTT
The DNA here is from genome assembly GCA_905220595.1 of Spilosoma lubricipeda. Classification (NCBI taxonomy): domain Eukaryota; kingdom Metazoa; phylum Arthropoda; class Insecta; order Lepidoptera; family Erebidae; genus Spilosoma; species Spilosoma lubricipeda. Next base: position 1,008,217 of record HG992278.1, read on the forward strand.
CATTTTAATGAGGGGCCCACCTTTACAATTTTTTTTTAATGTGATAGCTAACAGGTGTAGCAGGGACCAAAAACTTTTGAACGTAAGACCGGGATAACGTACCACGCCATTTGTAGGACAATGTGGTAAATTATGTAAATATTAACTTTTCTTAGTCAATATTTACATAATTGTTGTTAAAATAACTTGAAGACCGCGTGGTACCATACCCTACGTGGGGAGACGAAGGGCATGTGTGACTGTGGGACTCCCGTAGATCCACTAAACCCCGCGGCGGCCTACCTCGGCAGTCGGGGGAAGCTCTAGGAACGCATCGGCGGCTCTGGAGTCCCGCCTGCTATACCCCATAGCTGAGGTACTTCCCGGGGTGACAGGTTAATCTAACCTAACTCTGTGAAGTATAACGGTATGTAAAGGCTTCGATAGTGATGTACTTTCACTTACCAGTTGACTTTGTGACTCTAGACCGGTTACATTTTTAACTTCTAATGCATCACTCACTTCGCCCTCGCTACCTTCTGTCTCGTACACTGCTCCAAAAGTGTCGGCTTTAGTATTATTTACGTTTATATACTTGTCTGTTGTTGCTTCTTCAAACTTCGTACTTGTAGTCTCTGTGTTAACTAAATAACCAGCTCGTTTAGAAGAAATTACTTCATACTTCTCCGTTTGGAAGTTCAGTCCCTCGCTGATATTTTGAAATGACGGAGTTGTCAAATTGGACGGAAGAGTCGCGTTACTTTCATTGTTATATATTCTGGTTGTATACTCTTGAACGCTAATCAGATCTTTTTTCAATTCCATTAGCGATGGTATTGAAGTGTTCTTCAGAACTTTTTCCATACTCGTTTGTGCACTTTCTGCTTTCGTCTTATTTATATCAGATGAAGTACTTTCTTCTATTGTCTCGGTATTTGTTAAATTAGCATCAGTGGTTTTATCCGTTTGCCAAGTTGGTAATGTTGAAGTGACCGTTTCTTCTTTCGTGGTTTGTGTATTCAATGTTTCTACGGTGGGAACTTCTACAGTAGTGGGAAGGTTGTTTTCAAGATACTCATCATTTGCATCTGTAGTAAAATCAATCATTGTAACATTAAAAGATTCCTCACTCGCCGTAGAAAGTTGAGTCATGTCTAAACTCGCATCTATCTTTGTAGTTAAATAAGATACTGGCATATTTAAAGTTGGCTGAAGAACTGTATCTCCGACTGGTTGACTTGATTTTTCAAAAGTAAATTTATTTGAACTGGGATTATGTGTGGTTTGCAATATCTCTGTAGAATATAGTGCCTTATCATCATTCGGTGCGGCTGCATACGAATGTCCAATTGCAGTATGTGCTTCAGACATTTGACTATCCATGTTTTCAGTTGTGTTTTCTTGTTTGTCTTTTAAATATAATGAATTGTTCATCGGGCTTGCTGCTTCTGTTGAACTTACTGAACCATTGTTGCTATCTAGTATCTGAATTGAATATTTTAGAGACCGTTTTAATTCACTTTCAGTCGTAATTGATTCACTTTCATTGGTTTGTTTATTTAATATTACTTCGGTAGTGGGTGACGTAAAATTTGAGTCATAAATTCTGTTCGGTTCTGTTATTGATGATAATGTAGAAGAATTAGTGGAATCATTAGTAACTGTTTGTAATGTAGATGGCCTTATTTCACTTAGATGTTTAAGTTCATTTTCATTTACGATTTGTAATTCACCAGGGCCTGTTACCAAATCTATAAAAGAATTAGTCGTCATTTCAGTGGTAGTTAATTCTTTTAATGTGATCATATCCCCATCTAACTTGCGATTTATTAGGCTTTTTGGAGTTTCCAGGTCATACCTCACTTCCAGTCTTGAACTCTGTCCTACTTCTAAGTCGGATGTTGGTGGTAAGGGCTCTAACCGCCGAATGGTGAAACCATTTGCTTGTGATGTAACTAACGTGATTACCAAATAAATCACGTTAAACCTGTAATTGATAAAAGGAGTAATTAGATTATGTTACGCAGGTAGGAGTATTGTTGTTTGGATTTAAGACATGTTTATCAGAATTTACTTTACTTAATCATCAATTCAAGAGTTAAATACAGATCTCTCTTCAGAAAGGAGGTTTTTGCCTACTGTATCTCGCTGGTTAGACTGTCGGTGTACGGTTTGGTTCGTTTTGGAGTTTTCCGTCTCTTTGTAGTTCTATTTCTTTGTTCATTTAGTCGATAATTACGACACATACGAGATGAATAGAAAAAACACTTAAACTACTTATAGCTTTCACTGTTTTTTTTCTTACAGAATAAATTCTGATACTTGTCTAATCAAATTACTATTTTTTTAATAGTTACTACAATTATTGTACCACCTAATATCATAATCATTTCGGTGTCGCAATGATAGCGTATGTGAATCTTGGGCGTGCTTGAGGTCTCGGGTTTGAATCCCAGGTCCGATCAAATGTTTGTATGATCTGCGAATATTTGTTTTTTTGGAGTTTGGATGTTTTTTTTGGATAATATGTGTGTATTTACATAAAAAAGGTTGAGCGTTGTGTGTTAGATGTCCGAATATTAATTAATTTCGTGAACGAAAAATGTAGTATAGTGTCATCTGTAAGTTGTACATACAATTTACAGGTGGCGCTGTACTAAATTTTTGTACGAAAATTTTCAACAAAATCAATATATTGCTTTATTAATTTTGTTCATCATTCGATTCATTGCATTGTTGCTGTGCACCAACGGCATGAATAGGGGTAGTGACTCTCCACGTTTGTTAATCCGTCACCACGTGGACGTTTTTATTAAATACTAGCTGAACCCCGCGGTGCTACCCGCGGTTATCGTTGTACCGCGAGTAACGCCGCGGGACAAAGTTAGTCTAAAAAAAGTAGCCTAAGTTACTCCCTGGATCATCAGCTACCTGCCAGTGAAAGTCCCGTCAAAATCGGTCCAGCCGTTCCAGAGATTACCCGGAACAAACAGACAGACAGACAGACAGACAGACAGACAAAAATTTTTTTAACTACATTTTTGGCATATGTACCGTGTATACATACATATGCATTTAATAAAAAGCGGTTATTTTAATATTACAAACAGACACTTCAATTTTATTTATTTGTATAGATACCATATAATAATTTAGGATGGTAGTGAGCAACGCCTTCTGCCGATAAACTGTAGCCGGTACACACGATTACGCAAACAAACTAATACGTTCCTAATCATTGGTCATGCGCGAATTTCATCGGATTTCCATACTGTTCTAATTACTTCGGATTTTGTAAACAACATTTGTTGCACTGACACTTTTTGTGTTTACAATTGCACCAATGATTTTCAATTAATGTTTGATTGTTTCTTTATTTTTGGAAGTAGTGTCTACAATAAAAAAATGGAAATGGAAAAACAGTTTACCGAATTAATGATAAATTTTATAGTTTATTTCTCTGTTTTAGAATGCGGTATGTGTCATAAAAAGTATTGAAATATACATAAATCAGTGTTTGGTCTTTACTTTCTTCAGAAATGTGCGATTTCTTCGATAAATAGAAGTAATAAATGTGTATTAGTAGTAAATCTGTTATTGGAGCATGTCACATGTGCGTGTAGAATTAAATGAAGTTATTGGCCAGCGATGACTTATTCAATAGATATGTTAGCTGCTAGCTGTTATACAATGTAAATATCCACTTTAGTATCGTTTAACATTTTCGTTTTTTCTCTTCTCTCTTTTATTTCAGCTATAAGTACCATTTTGTGACTCACGAATATTTTATCCTCACATATTTAAACCGTGAGAGAGCCACGCTTTGGCATGAATGGGCCGGCTTGACCGGAGTGATACCACGGCCTCACAGAAAACCGGTGTAAAATAGTTCTCGCACTGTGTTTCATCGAGTGAGTGAGGATACCGGAGGCCCATACTTCACCCTTCCCCCTATCTCCCCTCCCCCATTCCCTAAAGGCCGGCAACGCACTTGTGACGCTTCTGGAGTTGCAAGTGCCCATGGGCGGCGGTAATCGCTTACCATCAGGCGATACGTCTGCTCGTTTGCCCGCATACTTCATAAAAAAAACCTTTAAACGAGTAATTCTTGTATATCTGAACCGGAAACCGAAAACTGCCTGATGGAAATCATAAGCAGAATCCAAGAGTGCAGACGAATGCAGGCAATGCAACATGGTGACCCACACCATGGCGCGCTTATGATGCTTCTCCACCAACGAAACACGACAGCACGAACGCTGTCATTTTACACTGATTTTCTGTGCGAGGAAAGTACCCCCCGGTCGAGCCTCCAAACTCCTAAACAAACCCAACCGTGCTGAAATCAGCGTGGCTCTACTACCTTGAAGAACTTAGCTTTTTCATGAAATTCAGTGTGCAGAGGTTTTAGGGCTATAAATCGATCTAGATTCATTTTTAGATAATTCACCATAAAAAAATTACGAGCAAAGGTCACTTTTTCTGGAAACAAGTCTCTACACACAGTGTGTAGGTATAATAGACATTCTCTTAAAAAAAATAATTGATAACTATGAATCGGTGCTATATTATGACATCAGACAATTCCCACCACTTTATAATAGAACCTAGAGACTTACATAAGTCTTATAGAAAAAATTTCAAATGTAGGAGCATAGCATAACGTTACGATTTTTATAAATCGTAATAACTATATTCTTTAAGAGAGTCATTGCTACTTTTCACAAATATTTTGTAGGAGTAGGACTTGCCTGGAACAAAAACTTGTTTATTTCCATGGCATGGATGTAGAAAAACGTTAGCAATTTTCAACAACAGTAAACAGAGCTTTTGGAACCATACAAATCATTACAAATAAATAAAAATTGGAGTGTCTGTTTATAATATTAAAATAACTGCTTTTTGCTTAATGCATATATATGTTAAAAAACAAAAACGAAGTTAAAAATTTTTTTGTCCGTCTGTCTGTCTGTTTGTTCCGGGTAATCTCTGGAACGGCTGGACGGATTTTGACGGGACTTTCACTAGCAGGTAGCTGATGATCCAGGGAGTAACTTACGCTACTTTTTTTTAGACTAACTTTGTCCCGCGGTACAACAATAATCGCGGGTAATACCGCGGGGTTCAGCTAGTAAATAATAAATACGAGAAATCGTAACCAACAGTAAACAAAGTTTTACCTGAATTAAGGATTATTGTGTAACTTCCCGTTATTTTACAATACGATTTGTAAGAAAATGATTAAATTAATTGAATAATAGTAATTAAAGGTGTAGTAATTATGTGATACCTAATTAGGATTACCGTGAAAGGAATTCGTTAATACAGACATTTGAGCCGCCGAATTACGGAGATTCACTATTTGATTGATTTTTTATGTTCTATACCTCTAACAGTTCGTCATTTACGAACCGATTCGAAAATTTCAGTATACTTTGTGTTGTGTTTAGTTCTAATTAACTTTTAAAAAAACCTCCCCTTTATTTTCACCTTCCTAGCCTTTATTATTCCCAAGATGGATTGGGGTCAGCTACTAGTTCAACCGGTTCTACCTGAATGTCAGTTTTTCCACGAAGCGACTGACATCGTACCCCAGCAACCCTGATGGTAAACTGAATTCGAAGGTTGAACTACGAATCTTTGAATAACGATTTAAAATATAATTTATTTATTACATCTTCACATAGGTAAATTTAGATATATATACAATACAAGTTAAAAGTAACAATTATGGGACTGGCATACCCTAATAGGGAAAAAGTCCTTTAAAAAATTAGAGAAAAAAAAGTAACAATTGTCATTGATGTTGATGTCAATTGGAACCGACGGCTGAAAAGCTATAAATAGGGTAACTATGAAAATGGTTGTGAATTTTGATTAAGTACCTACAGTAAATGGACTAACTGTGAAAACGGTCGTGAATTGTGATAAACTAGAGTTTACGCAAATTAACTCAAGTTTAAACAATTTACAGATACCACAGCGGTCTTAAATCCTTGATCCAAGTCTTTGTCAGAGCTTCTCGTACGCTAACCCTCCTAGCTTTAGGAAAATAAACCTCATAGAACTCATAGAAGCCAAAAAATTCTTAGCCGTATTCTATAGCGTTCTCTCCAGAACAGCTAACTAATCTATCATTTCTCTTACATCAACTGTTGTATTGTACCTACACTCGTTCATATCCTGTTATTTCTGCGACTACCCTGAGAAAAGTAACGTACGTACTCTAAACAATTTTCACATAAGAGCAGCTCAATTGTTATTTCCTATCACTGACGAAATATATAGTCATTGTTCCCTATTAACAAATCTATGATATCATTGTAACGTCACATATGTGTTGTAATGATAGTTATTTTAACGAAATGTTAAACAAACTATGGAATAGTAAACAGTAGAGTGGTGTATCCTTACTAGGTACATATTCTCATCTAGTTGATGAAGTAAAGTGTAAAAATATTATTGTACAATATTATTAAAATATACAAGAGAACAATGGCGGTCTGATATCAACCAGAATTAAAACAAGCGATGTTTTGCCAAATTTAACGGAAATAGCTGACAATATGATGTACAATGTGAATGCTTATGAATGACGAGTGTTTTCGGTTTCGGACAAATGCTTTTTATTTCTTTTGTATTCATATTTAAGGAAGTTTTCATAAATTCTTAAAGTGTTAATGAACACATTTTTACAAAGGGAAGAGAACGTTAGAGAGAAGACAACTTGTCTCGCTGTTGAGTATTCAAATCAAAATTTTCACGAAAACTTGGGTACTACTATAATTAATTTATATATATATACTAGACTATAATCTATCTCTATACTTAGCACACAAATAGAACCAAATCCGTTCAGCTAGTCTGACTTGATCAAGTAACATTCATGCAACTCGTTCGCATTTGTAACAGCAGTACAGTGTTTATATTTACGAAATATTCTTACATTCCTAATATTTTAAAATTTCGGAAACAGTTGAACTACATAAGTAAATGGAATTCATGTGTCTGTGTGGTTTCGGATTAAGCATACCAACGGAACGTCACCACCCTTAGAGCCTACAATGTCTAGCAATGAAATTATAACAACTGTTGATGATGGAACCTTAAAAATAATACTTAATTGATGTATTGAAAATTATATATAATAAAAGTACCTACTGCAATACATGGTGTTTAGTCCCGCTTGTATGCAATACTCGGGTTGTGTTGTAAATATGAATGAATGTGTATTGTCTTGCAATCGAGTTGGGTGTAGACACGTGTGTAGGTACATTGTACGTATGTGTATAGGCATGACTGTGATCATGTCTAGTGTATACGGTAAGGACCTAGAAGACCAAAATAATGAGGTACTACTCGTGGTTAAGTTTAAAAGACTACCAAATTTATTTACGTTATTATTTTATACCCGCCAAAGTGACTCTACTGTGCCTGATTGAAAGCTTGAGTATAATTCAAGAAAGGTGGTCACCATACTCTCTGTGAATGCAGACAATATAACAATACAGCATTGTGACTGACACTCATGCTTGCTAATCCCACGGAAACCTTCAAGAGGAGAGGCGTATGTACAGCATTGAACTGTTATGCTCATTTCAAAGTCATCTTCCTAGTCTTTATTATTCCCAAGATTTGGGGTCGGCTACTAGTTCAACCGGTTTTACCTGAATATCAGTTTTTACACGGAGCGACTGGCATCGGACCTCCGCAACCCTGAGGGTGAACTGAATTCGAAGGCTGAAGTAGTTGTCAGTATATTATAGGGCACTGACTTCCCAATAACGATTGCCATAGATGTTCATGACAACCAGGACCGACGGCTTAACGTGCTCTCCGAGATACGGGCGGGATTTACCGCCATTTTCATACTCCGGGCTGCTTTTAAGAATTTATTGTAAGAAAAACCCAACAGCAGTCCGACCCAGGAATCGAACTCGACACCTCTTGATCTGCAGTAGCTTGCGCTAACCAGTAGACCAACGAGGCAGTCGTCATACACACATACATATATTAGTTAACCTACATGTAATATTACTATCGAATTGTAGACTGTGTCTACATACTTGGACATACTTTGGAAATACTTTCTATCTCATTCTATTATAATGTGAGAAGGTACTAGTTTGTTCAATAGTAACACCGGCTTACAGAAGTATAGCATTTCAGAGGCTTTTATTTACAACTGAGAGGGTTTATTTACAACTATTTGGGTTCCAGAGACGTTACTCATTTGTGAAAATCAACGAGAAAATTGCTGGTTTTCTGTACGACATTGTAATTATTCCAGATAAGAATCTATCTACCCCTTCCAATCTGAACGATGGAATTACGAGGCCTATCTTAAAACTCAACAGGAATGCTAAATAATAATTGTAAAACAGTGAAAGGGCGGAAAATTCCCAGCATTTTTTACATAACAAATGAAGGAATGTCTCAACATTCACTACTAAGGGCTCCCACACATAATTACGAATTCGCAACACATCGCAAATATCTGCGAGTTCAAACGAACGCACCGCAAAAACTTCCGATGTGATAAGCATCATGCGACTCCGCATCGCATCGCAGTAAGTAGCGTATGGACAGACGCAAAATTTGATAGCATACGTTTACAAAATGACTGTTTTTGAATACATAAATATTACACGATTTTCGGCTATTCAGATCACTAGGGATGGTATTATGTCACTCTTATTAATTATTAGTGTCTCATCGATATTATTGAAGGTATATGTATGAGAGGAGAGAGAGAGACTTGATAAGAGACATGGGAAGCTTGTTGCAAGCCTGTGTTGATACGAGATCGACGGACTGCACTTGTTCCTTAATAACCTTACTCTTCGATGTGTCAGATTTTATTTAAAAAAAACTACAATCTAAACTTTAAAGAATTTAACCAAAAAATATTCGAATTTCATAGACTAATGGCAGTTCGCGTATCTTACTCACACGTGAATAACATAAATAAGAATGTAACACCCCTATTCTCGCGTGGGGAATTAAAAAGGAGTTGCATTGAGAAGCTGCTATCAATAAAACTGATATCAAAAAGAAACAAGATCTTTTTACAAACTTTCCATTACTGTAACTATAAAATGAAGGAACAGTAAATACTGGTCACCTGTGACGTGGCGTCAATTATTTTCTCCAGAAAGAATTAAAGGTGTACGAGAAACTAATGTTAATTTTAAAATCACAAATTCTTGGTATTTAATCGTAAACAATAAGCAGAAATTTATTTGTCTGTTTGCGTGCGCTATTGTGTGATAAAAGCGGCTTTACGCTGCGTTAGAGAAACCTTCAGAAGCCCCCACTTATAGGTAGATTATTACCATTTCCAAGGTCAATTTTCACAGATTATTTATTGTTAACAAATTTCTTGGGACCGCTGTTACTATTAGCTTTAGAAGGATACTTTTCATCTTCTAAAGAGTTTCATTAAACAGCCAAAGATGCTCGTGTGAAAATAATTCTTAACTTCAGGGAGAAAAGACAAGTAATATAAACAAACAGACACAATAAGAATAAAATAATAGCATTGTATGTAAAACTGGAAAAATTCTTTACACGAATTTGTTAGAGTTTTGTATAACACATGTGTGTTATACAAAACTCTAATAAATGATAGGTATTTAAAAAGACGTAGAGAAATATTGCATTTTATATTTTTATCGCTCTGAAGTGTCCTTCTCTATTTTCTTCTTAATTTGTCAATCACAATCACCGGGATGCAAGACAGGCGAGGAAAATTGAACCTACTGCTAGTGGAGTATTCCCCATGGACATAGAGGCCTACCTGACTGCTTAGCAAACACATAACGCAACACTGCACTGTCTAAGGTTTAGTGACGCGTGACAAAGTCGCGAATCGTCGCATGGCGCGTCCTACCTGCGTGTGTACTGCATGTTGCGGGACGGCCGCACGCCCGCGCTGTGCGATGACCACTGCATAACTGCCAATGTCTCCACACAATGCCCTCCTCACTAATTCCTCCCGAGAGCAAACCGAACTCTTCCAATAATTCACCACTTCCTCGAGTTCCGGCACTCGTCCTTCGCGAATCAGTTTCACATAATTATGCGTTGTAATGTACATGGATAGTATCGTTTATTACGGCTACTTACCGGTTGTAATCATGTTTTAAAATTAATTAGAACTAATTTCTTGATTATTTATGTGAATACGATCACTGACTGACTGATTGTGCAAGCTTATGTAGTACTTCCTTATGAAAAAGAAACAAAACAAATAGTTTTGAAAATTATCCATATTATACCGTAATACAAGGAACAAACTGATACTCTCTGTTAATCATTTGTCATGCTATTATATTTTTAATTTTTACAAAATATTTTTTCTTTAAATTTCTTTCAATCAGTAATGGTATAGGTGTATGTCTTTCTACTTACCATTAAGTGTGTCAACAGTGCTGATTCAACACATTTACTTCGATCGGTCAAACGGTATAACGGTCTGATCTATTCACGTGAGTAAATTATTATATTTAATGAAATTAGTGTGATGAGTGTCACCACCATTACACACCCCGTGGGTCTCGGAAGAGCCGACTAAAGGAAAGGGACCAAACTACGCAGCGCAACATCAAGAAGGAAAACTTGGAAGAAGCCCTATAGTAACCCGTCTGGCCAGCTTGGTATTACAGACTAAAACCTCCTTTATAAGAAGAGATGGTGAAGTTAAATATGGCCGATTGTGGATTTTATGTGGATTTTATGGTTCCGAATGTGGGTGGCAAACAATGATGAACCACTTCTAGTCTGAAGCTTGTTGTGTTATAGACTCGTCAATTTTCTGATAGCTGATCACTCAGAAACTTAGTTACATGTTGAAGCTTAAGGCTTAATTTCACCAGTTTGAAGTTGCAAATATACTAATATAAACCCATCTATCAGATAACCACAGATTTTACATATTTCTAATTAGAGTACTAGCAGAGAGTGCCTGACCCCAATGTGTTTATTTTTTCGAATGTTTTGTTTATTTATTTTATCCCCAACCTATACTAATCTATAAAGCTGAAGAGTTTGTTTATTTGTTTGAACGCGCTAATCTCAGGAATTACTGGTCCGATTTGAAAAATTCTTACAGTGTTGGATAGCCCATTTATCGAGGAAGGCTATAAGCTGTATATCATTACGCTAACACCTACAGGAGCGGAGCACCAATGAAGAATGTTACAAAAACGGGGAAAAATTATCACGCTAGGGGCAATAGGAGACTCAAACGAGGTTGCGTGAGTCGGCTAGTATTTGTATAATGTACCTACCAATTCTGAAGCAATTATTTAAGAGAAGAGCGTAGTCTACGGCTCTACGATCGATACAAATAATTTTTGAGAGTAATTGTTATTTTTAACCGACTTCAAAAAAGGAGGAGGTCCTCAATTCGAACGTAAATTTCTATATTATTTTATGTGTGTTCGCGAATAACTTTGTTGTTTATGAACCGATTTTGATGATTCGTTTTTAATGGAATGGAGATATCCCAACAGTGGTGCCATGATAAGGACACTAAGATCTGAGAGAAAAAGATCGATTTGGTCGCTCTTGAAGTCGGTTTTTAATTTTGTTAAAATTTTTATGTAACCCGTTGTTTTTTTTTTCATATTAAAATAAGGCTAAAGCCTTTATAGAAAAACAAATTATTATAGAACATTATAGAAGAGAAATTGTATACAGTGGCCATTTTGTTAGATATGGGACAAAAGTATAAGGTAATAAAGCCACGCTGATTTCAGCACGGTTAGGCCGTCTCGACCGGGGCGGTACTACCCTCGCACAGAAAATCAACTTAAAATGACAGCGAGTGCGAGTGCGAGACCGGAGCCCAATTTAAAACAATCACATCCGCTATCAAAAAAAAAACTGTGACCTCCCTTTGCTTATCGCTGTCAATGGTACCGCTTACGTAATTGTTTTCAGATTCCAAATTCTAAAGTAATATTTTGTTTAGTTTTAATTGTAACAGTATTAATGGCCAGAATAAGTTTACAAAATTATTGTTGTAGGCAAATGTACCACTGCCGGTGGTCCGTGATGGCGTGTGCAGTTGGATTGAAATAAATGCCTAATAGTACATAACCAAGTAAAGATGTGTCGAAACTATATTATTATATTTAAACTAGCTGTCGACCGCGGATCTGCTCGCGTGAAAGTTGATAATATTAAAAAGGACTTTCATACAAACTTTCGACCCTTATTTTAATTTTAGGAATAGAATTCTCATAAATGCTGATTCCTTCCTTAGTGGGTGTTTACAGGTCTACTCAACGATCATACTCACAAAATGTCATAGCCCTAACTATCATAGTTTACGCTCGGCGATGATAAACCAGTCAGTCAGGACATGTTATTTTATAAGTATAAATAGACTATGGTAGAACCGGTACACTCAAGTGACAAAAATTATGTAAAATACTTATTAGCAGAAGTTTTCAATAGTTCTGGTTGAATCTAAACAAGCGTTAAGACTTCTAAGTTTTCAGTCAATCTTAGAAATTACTTTCTAAGTAAGAAATAAATTACTTCAGTATTATGTGCACTATGTTCGTCATACATATGAGAAGTATGTAAGACTAAGAAGTAAGATCGCCATTTATTATTATTTGCTTCACAACGCTTCAGGATTTTTCACCCATTAAGCGATTTTGTAGCTGGCTGCGAGAAGCCTAAAATCGATCAAAGTAGCGTGCAATACAAAATTATGTAAAGCAATGGACTGATGATGCAAAAACATTTTTGAAACACATGTTTTCTTTATAGTAGTTGATGTCAAGTATCCTTTATCTCTCTTGTTTATTAAGATAGTAACAGTTAAAGTACTCTATTGTACGTCAAGCGGTTTATTCGTGTACGAAGATGTTGAACGACTTTCACATTGATTAGTGCGGGTTCATTAAGGAACTAGTTGGACAACCCAATAAAGTAAACACGTCCTCACTTACATCATATTTGGTACAAGTTCATTACGTGTGTGTCCTATCATTATGAATGATAGATGATGTCAATCGTAACGTATATAACACTTACCGGCCGTGCGTACTATGCGTGATCGCAAACGATTTTCTTGTGATAGCTACAATTTTCGCCAAAGTATGTAAAATGTTGTGTGGTGCTTAAGTAGGTGCGGCTGGTGCAGTATTAAATTTCTTCAATAAAATCGATGCAAGCTAAAATAATGTATGAATGAAATAAGCAATTCGCTAATAAGCTACGTTCGTAAAAACTTTTAATACTTAAAACCATAATATGTAATACATATGTAATCGCAAAGTCATCAAGCATTTCAAGGTATTTGAAAGTATAATAGGAACGAAGTTTCTTATGGGCTAGGGGCATTTCGAAGGGGTGATCTAGCCGGCAAAAAGCGTCCGTAACGTAAGATTGACTGCCTCGATCTTGCAACGATGTTTTTTTAAAGCCAACTTCCATGTATTTTGCACATGAATTGTATTTTTTAAATGTTTTCTAATTAAGTTATCGTTGCTTTTTAAGCACCGTGGTGATTGATTGACCAATCACTAGTAGACAATGGTGCTAATAGGGATAAGCATGTCTTATTTTATTTCTTACTCTGATCATTTAGATCTTTATAACAAAAAAAAAGTATAAAGAGGCTTGAAAATAGTCAAACGAATTTTCAAAGTGAAAAACATTGACTAAATTTGAGCTGTTCAAAGGCCTCCATTTTGGGCGCGGTTTTGGACAAAACCAATGACGTCATTGTCATTTCGAGTTTTAATTGCTATAAAAATCATGGAAGAATTTTTTTTTCTCGCAAACACTACTATCGCAGTAGGAATCTCGATGCCGATAATTTCGATAATGTAACAATCGACGTCACATTTCGTTTTCACCAATAGGACGCGTTTTGTAGGTTTGAATTTCCCTCCTAGAGCAAGAGCCCACGATGGCCAGACCTGCCGTGGCTAATGCATAATAAATACTACTTACATCGTTGCCCATAACCATTGTTATTCTTGTACCTATAAGTTCGCTATACCGATCTAAAAGTCGTGCAAAGCTATGAAACAGACTTTAAAAAAACATCAAAGAAAACTCTCTGCCTAGAAAGACTAAAAAACGAAAAAAAAACTTTAAGAAACCAACTTCAAAAACTAAATAGTATAAAATAACTCAATAAAGTTTTAAGTAAATACACCTTATATGCAAACCTTAAATATTGATGAAACACTATTATTTGTTTAAGCTACCTATTCATAGGTTTGAAGTTGGTGCCAAGCCAAAATGTAAGTCTTGAAATATACTATATTTAGCGAGTGTGGTACCTACTACATATTACATTTGGCTTGGCACCGACTTCAAACCTATGAATAGGTAGGAAATACAAATAATAGTGTTACATCAATATAAAAGGTTTGCATTTAAGGGGCATTTTTTTTTTGTTATTTAGTTATTTTATACTTTTTATTTTTTGAAGTCGGACTATCTACCAAGCAGCTAGTGTTATGCCGCATAAATACTGGAATATGCAAGTACACAAAAGGGAAAATTTGGTATGCGAAAATCCAGGAAAGCCCGCGCTCCATATCTTGGCACTTCTACAAGAATGAAAATTGTAAAAATCAAAAATGAAGTTCATAACCATATGAACAGATTAAAGTTTGGCCATTGCTACATTCCCACTCACCTAAGCAGACTCAAAATTCAGAGTTATGCATGTGAAGTGAACTGTGAAATGTTGTGGAAAAAAAAATGAAAACTTGAAAGAAAGCTCTCCATCAAAACTGTCTCCAATCAAAAATCAACGACTGGCTTAAAAGGGCTAGAACCCAGAGCCGTAACATCTAGTTTTATAAAAAAAAGTCATTTGAATTCAAATTTCAAACAACAACAAACGTTAGAACGACGTGGAACGACGAAGGAACTGAGAAACGGGTTGTAAATAAATGAAAATTATTGAATAAAGATGGCAGAATTTAAGACTCCAATAAAAGGAAACGCAAATATTGGTATCAATGACAAAATTACTATACCGCCGTCACCGTTTTTAAATAGACTTGGATATGGCACAGGTAAATTAACAGTATTGTACAGTATATTTTCTTAAAAGTTTGTTCTACTTTGTTTGAAAAAGTTTTAATATTTTGTATCTTAATTTTAGGTGTAAATGTAATGCAGCTTGTAAGATCTCCACGTGCAGGGCAAATCCGTTCTCCGTGGGCTCTTAAGATGTTAAACAGACGTGTGAAACCCAACGGCGTGTATACAGATCGATTGACGGATGAAGCAAAACTTTTAAGACGCATGTCTCACCCCAACATTGTTGGCTTTAGAGCATTCAGTAACGCTAAGATTCTATACTTAGGTATGGAAGCGTGTGACTTATCGCTGGGCGATATGATCGAGAAAAGGATTGAGGATGACGGAGAAATATTCCTACCGCGGCAGATACTTAAAGTGAGTACTTTAATTAAATCTATTAGTAATGAAAATATCAGCATCTAATTTTTAATGCTTGTAGGAACTCTAGTCCAGTTGTACACATTAGGTAATTTGTAAAATATAAAACTGTCTAGTAGTATCTGTATAGAAGGTATCTATCATGAAGGAATCAATGCCATCAGTATTGTCAAATTATTTATCAAATTCCTTTGCAATACAATCGAAATTCAATAATCCAAGATTTTTTTTCTGAATTTGTTATGTTCCTTCTTATTTCATATTAATTTCAAAGAAAAGTACTTCTGCCTATAATTAGAAGTATAATGTTTACCAAAAAAATCTTAATATCTTCCTGATCTTATACGAAGTATCAACCTTCTTATAAGACTAGACTACACACATTTTGTTGCATATATCACATTAATATTATAAAAACGAAAGTTGGTGAGTGTGTATGTTTGTTACTTCTTCATGCAAAAACTAACTTTACAGTAATATAGCTTATACATCAGAATAACACATAGGCTACTATTTGCCGTGGGCAACAGCTAGTTAATAATAATGATTAATAACCACACACATGGTATTAAAATCTCACCCAAGGCACAAGCCTATGCTGTGGTGGCAGACACCTGTTAAACACACTCAAATATGTATCATTAAATATGTGTAAAACATTGCCTACACATAAGAAATTAAGTTCTATGTATTTACGGTAATAGTATTAGGAGTGTGTAAGCTTTCTTTAAATTAAATACATAAGTTACCACCAACAAAGAAATCTTCATGCTCAAAACAGAATTATTTGTCCTGAGGTTTTTTTATGATGTAGGAGGGCAAACCAGCAGATGCATCACCTGATGGTAAGTGATTACCGCCGCCCATAGAAACCTGCAACACCAGAGGCGTCACAAGTGCGTTGCCGACCTTTGGGGGATGGGGAAAGGGATGCGGGGAGGGGTTGGGGTATGAGCCTCCAGTATCCTCACTCACTTGGTGAAACACAGCGCAGGCGCTATTTTACACCGGATTCTTCTGAGGCTATCACACCAGTCGAGCCAGCCCATTCATGCTAAAGCGAGGCTAAAACTCCCACGGTGATGGGTAAGAATGAACGCCACAACCTTTAACTTAACAGTCAGGGTCACTCATCATAGACTAGCAGACCCACCTTTATCTTTGGTTAGTGCCCATTTTCATAATTAAGCAATGTAAGCAAAGATACATTTCTAACTTCCAGGTAGCTACAGACATAGCTGGTGCATTAGATTACTTGCATACGAAGATGCAGATTCTCCATGGGGATATGAAGTCCTACAACATCCTTGTCAATGGAGACTTTGTGATATGCAAGCTGTGTGACTTTGGTGTCACACTGCAGCTCGACGAGAATGGGGTTGTTGAGCAGGCAGGCAAATCAAAACAATCAGTTTATTTTGGTAAGTACAATGTTTTGGTTTAAATTAGTATCAATCTTGTAGTAGACACTGATAGTATGACAAAAATTTATAAAAGAGCCATCTAGTATTGAAAAGTTGAAACTGGAAAAGGAAAGCTAATTTATAAGTTGATTTATTACACAAAGAAAAAGGCTTTTGTTTGAAAGCCTTGTGCTACAGACATCATTATCAGTTTTCACTTATGTTGTAGTAACGTGAAACTGGACTGTTATTATATATTATTATTGACCTGCAGTTATTGTTGTGACCACTTGTAACTCAAAGCATCAAAGATCTGTGGAAGTTCCATCATGTTGTATATATGTACCCACATACTTCCTACTTTATAAGTTTGTTTATTGGGTTATGAAACTACCCTCCATCATAACTGTTGTTCTTACCTTACTCTTATGATTTATTCACTTGTATTTCTAGGCTACCTACACAAATTACGATATTTGGTGTTTATTAAAGATATAATTACATCAAAATTGGTCCAGATATTCTAGCAATTAGTCAAAACAAGCAGACAAAATGATTTCAAATATTTTTTTTTTTTTATGCATGTACTGAATATGCATTTCATATGCAATTAGTGAAATGCTGTTAATTTGATATTACAAACAGACACTTACATTTTATTTATTTGTATAGATTCAAGCTATCCTCAATTAACATTTTTAATAATCAACCTACTTTATTTGGCTGGAAGAAAACGGAATTTATGAATTACTTCTGAAGGAGTTATTAATTTATATTTTGTCACAAATTTTAGGCACAGAAGCATGGAGTGCTCCTGAAGTGATTCATGGCGGTCAGCTCAGTGATAAAACAGATATCTGGCCGCTGGGCTTGACATTCTGGGAGATGATGGCATTAATGCCACCGCACTGTAACAATGAAAATGATTCTTTAGAAACCAGTGTCCTGTCTTTTGCGGATTTGGACGAAAGTATCGATGAATACTTTTGTGATAGATATGGTAAGTGAAATCAACAATATTATATCACTTTATTGAACACCGGATTAATTACAATGGCAACTTAAAACTAGAAGGTGCAGTAACAACAAGTGGTGGCTTTATTGCTCGTAGGGAATTTCATACAGGCAACCATGTCAAGTATCCCATGGCTTGCCTTAGCCCATTTAATATCGCCAAAATATGCCAAATATCTAAAGCTTGTTTCTTATTCACCCATGTGTGTGTTAAAAATAGTATACTTTAAAGGTTCTAATTAAAGGAAAGTTTTAATTGCCTACATAAATTTTCAATTATTCTTAGAAACCAACTTTTTATTTAAATTAACGTTGCAGAATTTTGTTATAGGTTAATTTGTATGTTTTCTAAAATACTTATCCTAACATTGCACATTACAACATCCATACTAATATTATAATTTCGAAAGTAACTCTGATAAGCTATCACGGTTAAACTGCTGCATTGATTTCAATGACCTTTGGCTGGGAGATACTTTGATTCTTGAGGAAGGACATAGGCTACTCGTCACTGAGATAATTGACGTACACGCGGCCGGAGCTATGGACGAAAGCTAGTCTATATATAAATTTTATACTGAGTTGTGTACGCTTCAATCATCATTTTTAATTTTGTTCTTTCTTCTCCTCAATACAGTCATAATGTGACACAGCCAAGCGTGTTGAAAGACATCAAGTATAGTCGCCTAGTACACCCATAGTATAAGCTCCGCTTAGTTTGGGACTAGATGATGTTGTGTGTGAAATGTGCAAAAGTAACTATTAAAAAAAAAAAAATTTTTATTATAATTTCTAATTTGAACATTATTACAGTAATTGTAATACCAACAATTTCAGGTACCAGGCCGAAAATTCCTATGAATGTGTCCGAGAAAGTGTACGTCCATCCGCTGGCCCTGTTCTACTGCTGCACAGAAACGACAGCTTCCATGAGACCTTCCGCACATCACTTGGCCATCGCTGCACATGACATGTTAGAACAGTGCCTAAAAGAAAATTAATCGAAACCCTTATTTATTGTATACATATTTGTGTACTTTTATTTAGTAGACAGTATTAATGATCTCCTAATTTAATGTGGAAGAGCCACACTTTGGGATGCATGGGCCGGCTCGACTGGAGTGACACCAACGGCCGCACAGAAAACCGGCGTGAAACAGCGCCTGCGCTTTGTTTAACCGAGTGAGAATACCGGAGGCCCATACCCCTCCCTCCATCCCCCTCTTTAACCCCCAAAGACCGGCAACGCACTGTCCATGGGCGGCAGTAATCGCTTACCATCAGGCGATAGGTCTGCTCGTTTGCAACTTCTCTTAAAAAATAACTACAAACATCATGATGCAATCTGAGGGAGGGATCTCGTGAATAGGGACGGAAATTGTGTAACAGGAAAACGCGCGTTAAATGATCTAATAACCGGAAAGTGCGCGTGGTGCTAGAATTGGCCGTCAGAGGGCAGATGTTTATTGACATAATATGGTAGATAACTGTATCGTAAATAAATACCGATATCTCCTTCATTAAAACAAATACTACAAAATATATTTTTATAGCTTTTAATTTCTATTACTAATTGTAGTCCAATAAACATTGAAATATATTGCTCCATTGAGTAGTCTAAAACATTGACGTCACAACTTATCGTTTTGACAGATGATAAAATAGTAACTAATTTGACTATGGTGTCAACTACCCTATTCTATAGTAGCCTCCACACTACTCGCGAAGTTACTTGACGAAGTAAGCACTTGGGGAAAGTTGACCGCCGTTCGAATACGTAGTGTCCACACTACTCGTGAAGTTGAACGAGGATAGGCTAATACGATAGTGTGGAGAGGCACTTCGTACAACCTCTGCTCGCATAGGAAATAAAGCGTCTTTTAAAAAGCGTCTCAAGTATCCGTTGAACTCTGATCAGCTGAAACTAGTTTTAAGTTCCAATCAAATCTCAAGCGTCTCTCTTAATATAGAATGCGTTTTGAGTTCTACTCAGCTGAAACTAGTCTCAGTAACCAATCTCAACTCAACAGTCTGTTCTCAATTACGTTTCTGCATTATCGAAATTATTGTTCCAAGTCACGCATCAATTTATATTTAACGAACATAATTTTACATATAATTATAAGTTTATATATAATACACTATTGGATAGTGTGTTAATATAAACATAATACGAAGCAACTTGCCCTAAATTATATATTATAAATATTTCAACAAAAGCCGAGGTATTACCTATAACTGAAAGTTCAAATTGTTATCAATACTTGTAATGTTGAATGGTCAAACTATGTTTTAGTTGTTTAGATAAAATAATGTTACATTTATTTTTGTCACAAACCAAAAGGTTGGTGATATTAATTAAAACAAGTGGTTAAATTTGTATTTTAAGTGAATGGAATATTATATTTAATGTTAATTAAAGTAAATTGAAATGTATATGATATGTAATTCTTTCGTAAATAAAGCAAGATAAAGTGAATCTTTCGTTGTTATTCAGAAAAATCATCATAAGATACGTTTATTTCCCCTAAAATCCCTTACAAATTAACACTTGAGACTAGATTGAGCTTGTCTCAGGTGAACAGAGATCACATCTGTCAAAATCTTTTCTTGAGAGGAGATTTTGACATAAGCATCGTTCTAAAATAAGCTGTTCATTGATCGTTACTCACTTGATTAACGATCAGTGAATCTTGACTCAAGACACGTTCAATAGTAAAATCTCTTCTTAAAACTAGATTCACGACTGTGACGCCTTTTAAAATACGGGCCTTAAACTGTAACTTTCAGATCAAATAAAAAAGTAGATAACGCACTAACTATGCTGCAAACTACGCTACTTTTCGTGAATATCGTATAAGTTGTCGATACTTGTACGATACTGACGAAAAGTAGCATAGTTAATAGATAAGGCGGTGCGTTATCTAACTTTTTCATTTGATCTGAGCTGTAAGTTGTAACTATACTCTGTTCTCCACCTTTCCAATAAAACAAAAAATAAAGACTATTGAGAACCTCTTCTTTGTTTGAAGTCGGTTTAAAATAGCTTATAAATAGGCGCTTCTTAAAAAAAAACAGATTTCGAGGTCCATAAAATAAAGAATATTCTAAAAAAAGTGTAGATCTACAGTTTAAACTCTAGGGTTGATAGCACTGCTAGAGTACGGACAAAGGCGCTTTGTGTAGGCTCTTGTAACTTCGAATCCTTTGACTCTGGTGCAAAAACCGACAACAAATGGGAGTTGCCCGACGAAGACGGAGTGCCTCACCAGTTCACCACACACTGTCGTATTCGCCTAAGCTCGTTCAACTTCGCGAGTAGTGTGGAGGCTACTTATAAGTTTGCATGATCTATGATGAATATAGGAAGTTAATTAATTGTAAGTGTTGTAACGGTATTTTTACGGGAATTAACGCGATCACTTATTAAAAGGTATTACATACCTCTGATTTGCCTGACGTTGCGACCAGGTTGCACTGGCCATGGTCACAGGCTGACTGAAAAAATGTTGTAACGGTTGTCCAATGCTTGACATGGACATTTTAATGTTGTGTTTTACCACACTGACTTGAATCATTATCATGTGATTTGTATTATTTTGCAAATATATGCTAAATAAAGAACCGTGTTTCAGTTTTTTCCCAGATTTTACCCTGACTGTACGTTCGGGGTTCACCCACACAAAGACAATTGGCCAGCCATACACCAAAATCATTTTCACTTCATACACCAGACTGCCTCGTTGGTCTCGCGGTTGGCGTGAGCGAC
The DNA here is from genome assembly GCA_905220595.1 of Spilosoma lubricipeda. NCBI lineage: Eukaryota > Metazoa > Arthropoda > Insecta > Lepidoptera > Erebidae > Spilosoma > Spilosoma lubricipeda. The sequence goes on from HG992278.1 coordinate 1,029,829, forward strand.
TACTGATAATGAGGTCTCGGGTTCGATTCCCGGGTCGGACCAAATGTTTATATGATCTACAAATCTTTGTTTCGGAGTTTGGGTGTGTTCTATCTATAATATGTATGTATTTATTTATTATTATTATTATTTAAAACGGTTGCCTGTAAGAGATTGCCTCCGGGTGATAAGGCCGCCAATGGTACTTCTCTAATTTTAAGCTTACCTTGTAATGCATCTGGTGTACAATAAAGCAATATATTATTAAAACTGATCAGCGATGTCCAAAATCCTTGAAAAGCTTCTAAATACCCGTTTGCTTGCCTATATTCGAGCTAACAACATTCTATCAAAAAATCAATATGGCTTTAGATCCGGTATATCTACGGAAGACGCAGTAATTGATTTAGTTGAAACTGCGGCTAGGCAAATGGATGTAAAGCGTAAATGTCTTGGAATTTTCTTGGATATTTCAAAGGCTTTTGACAGTGTCCCTGTTCCCCTGCTTTTAACAAAATTGGAGCGCATAGGTGTACGTGGTATAGCTCTTGATATATTTTCTAGCTACCTCAAAAATCGATACCAACACGTTAAAATTGGGGATGTGATTAGTGATAGGGCTGCTATAGAGTTCGGTGTGCCCCAAGGCAGCATATTGGGTCCAACACTATTTCTTGTTTTCATAAACGATCTTTGCTCACTTTCTCTTAAAAATTGTTCCGTGTATACCTACGCTGATGACACAGCCTTATTAGTACACGGTAAAGATTGGCATGAAACAGAACAATTCGCTCAATTGGCACTAGATGTAGTGATGAATTGGCTAGCCCAAAATTTATTAACGCTTAACACAGAAAAAACTAAAATCCTAAATTTTTCGATAAGCAAACAAACCCAACCCAAAAAAAATATTTCTATCAAAGCTCACACTTGTCCACATCACCTAAAGTGCGCATCGTGTTCTTGTCCTAACCTATCAGTAACATCACAATCGAAGTACCTAGGTGTTCAGATTGACAAACACCTGAATTGGTATTCGCACGTAGATGACTTGGTTTCTAGAATACGCAAGCTGATCTACATTTTTAAAAAACTTCGATACTCATGTGACACGAGTACTCTTATGGTGGTATACTTTTCGCTCTGTCAGTCTTTGATTGCCTATTGTTTGCCGGTGTGGGGTGGAGCCTGTAAGACCTACTTTCTTAAACTCGAAAGAGCACAAAGAGCCGTGCTTAAAGTCATGCTCCGGAAGCCTTACAGATATCCCACTGAGCGCCTCTACGGAGAGTGTAAGGTATTGACGGCCAGGAAGTTATACGTGCTCCAGTCTATTGCAAGAACACACCACACCCCAATTGATATAGTGAATAAACGTCGAGTAGATATTGTTTTCCCTCCCATAAAACATTTCACAACATTCGCAGAACACCAGTACTACTTTCTCAGTAAAAAAATATACAATAAAGTAAATAGATTGCTTCGAATATATGGCCTTAACTATTACCAGTGTAAACGTAAAGTGAAATCATGGTTGTTAGAACAAAATTATGAGGAAATAGAAAAGATATTTGTTTTCCCTTCATAAACCTTACAAGCTGACATTTATGCATGTACAACAGTTCAAACTGAAACATGCACACACACACACACACATACACACACAAACACACACACACACATACAAACACACACATACACATACATACACACAAACAAATTTTACACGCACTCAAACACTTATTCATAAGATTGAGCGTTGGTTAAAATGTAAATGTTTAAAAATCCTTAAGTTTGACTGTAAATCAAGTGATTATGGAGGAACACTGGCTCCCAAGTCACAGGTGATAAACCTAGTTTGGGAGCCAAGAACTAAAATATTTTGTTTGCATAGAACTGATTGTTATTATTATTGATTTGTTTGTAAAAATGTGAAATATTATCTGTAAACAAGGTGTATTGAGTGTAATTTCTTGTAAATAAATAAATTATATTATATATATATATGTCGGAGAACGAGTAGATTTTTTTAAGTTTAATTTGGATTTGTGTTTATTTCAATCGATTATTCGAAACGTCAAACTGTGCATCGAGAAACATGGCAGTTTGGACGGTGTATGTAAAGGAAGAAACTGATTATTTGTTGTTAACGATGTGATTATTACGTCTTAGTTTACTTACAGCTTGATTTAATAATGTTGGTTTAGTTTTAGTCGATTCTGTAAGCAATATTAAATTAAATGTTACTAAAATGTGTGCGGGTAACACCGAATATAGTGGTAGGTGTCACCACTAGTTAAGCAAGCAGCCGGTATAAAAGAGAGCGGCCGCACCAGTTGCGGGACTACTAACCCATTGGCTCTTAAACTAACTACCCACCGTTTCGTATTGAAGAAAAATAGAATCAACAGATCAGTTTAGTTCGAGCATTGTATCAGGAAGGACAAGCTGTAAATAAGCTAAGTACATAGGCTTCTTAATTGTTGTAATTGACTATTGATAGTTTGTAACTAATAAGTTAAGATGTAACTTTCAAAAGAGTGGCCATGAGTTTCTTTGCCGGTTTCTTCTCATAAGGCCCTACGCATTTGGAAACTGGAGGTTATAGATTGACACGGACGTTCAGTGGATTTTGGTGTTCTCACCTAATTCACTTTGACAATGTTGTGCCGATCTATGATTTTAACTGTAGCTTCATTGATTCAATAAACTATTGGAATTTTATATTGTCTTTGGCTGTGCAAATAAACCCTACCTACCAACGTGTGTAATAATGAAAATTGATTACTAGACTAGACTAGACTTGATTAAGAGCGATTTCTGTTGCTTTGGATCATGAGTGCCACTTGACAAAATATCCAAGTGACGTCGGCAAAGCTGACGTCACCATTTCATAAAAACCGCTTCGACCGATCATCGCCACACTGTGACTCCGACATCAGAAGTGGGATTACCTGTGGATTACCCCTATGGATTACCTGTGAATTACCCCTGTGGACTACCTCTAGAGATTACCCCTATGAACTACCCCTATGTATCACTCCTATGAAATACCCCTATGGATAACCCATAACGGATCAAGAACAAAATACAGGGCAGATTGTTATTATTTTGTTTTCGTTTACCCTACGTTAAAAAAAAACCTTTTCGATACGGAATTAATTTGTGCTATACGAGAACCGCCAACTAGTGAGAGAACTACTCCGAATGTAAAAGTGAAGAAGTGATGTGTGAAAATACAAGAGCTGTCACAGTTGTGTCAAAATCAAAAGGTTATGTAATTCAGTAAAGTTTAGGACAATTTTAGTCGTGACAATATTGCTAACGCATAATCTGAGATTTCAGATACTACCTCGCCTGACAGTTGAAGGAAACCAAAGCGCAGAAGACGATTACTTGAACCTTGAAAAGTGTGGTGTCATAGATGCAGTTCCAATATGAATGCCAAGGCATGCGATTTACAAACCGAGTAACCAGTGAATGTCAGCTCCAAGAAAGATTTGGTGAGAAGTTTTCATTTTGTTTCAAATGCTCTTTAATAAGACAAATTCTGTGAGATAGATTTCTGGGCCAACGACAATATAGTGCAGTAATGTTATTGAGGGTAGGTAACGCCCTTATTGTAACGTAGTATTGAGTGGTTCACAAATTCTTGCCCTGAGTCTGGGTGATTTTTGTGTACGTTTTATATCCTTTTGTGAGGTCCCCCGTGACACAGGATGTTTATTCCTAATGGGAGAGTTGTCTTTTTAATAAAACAATAAATTCTGTCAAGAAATCCGGGTTGAAGAAATGCACTGAATAGCATTTCCTGTAGTAGGTACACGATTACTGTATTCCAAACGACATAATTATTTAAAGAAAAGAATGAAAATCTGCTTGCATTAGGCTTTTCAGTTGTAATTTTCGAAAAGTTCTTAAAAATAATAAGGTCGTTTCTATTGGTGCCTACATTCTCTTATAAAATGAGGATCGCAATCAAATAAAATTAGACCCACAGTATTAAGGTCCTTACAGTGGTCGCCGATATATTAGAGGGAGACCGCGAATTTGCTATCCACACATATTTTCTACCAACCACTGATCATCTACACCCGCGGTAATCAAAGTGAATACAGGCCGTCAAATACCCACTAGTGAAGTCCCTATTGATTTGTCCGATGAACATGATGTAGAAAACAATGATCCTTGAACAGTTTATTAAATTAATCTGAAGGCTTTATTTCTGTTTTGATTATTTTGTTGTGTACAATTATTTAGAATGTAGTGTTGGTAGCCTGGTTTCACTACCTCCTTAGGTCTCGCTGGTCATTTGTAGCCGTAGCTCGTGCAGTACTTATCTGTAGAGAGTGCGCGGTGCGCATGTGGCTATGCGAATGTTAGTCGCTGGTTAAGTGACAATAAAAAGATCTCGATCTCTGGTTAAGAGTTGAGCAAAAAGCCGCTGGTTAAGTGGTTATTCGCAGTCGCTGGTTAAGTGACTACGATATGTTGCTGGTTAAGTGACAATAAAAAGATCTCGATCTTTGGTTAAGAGTTGAGCAAAAAGCCGCTAGTTAAGTGGTTATTCGCAGTCGCTGGTTAAGTGACTACGATATGTTGCTGGTTAAGTGACAATAAAAAGATCTCGATCTCTGGCTAAGAGTTGAGCAAAACGCCGCTGGTGAAGTGGTTATACGCAGTTGCTGGTTAAGCGACTAAGTCAAAACGTCTTAAAGCTGTTACTGGCTGTTTAGACAGGGGCAGCGGTGGATTTACAATAGGGGCAGTCGGGGCACGTGCCCAGGGCGGCAAATTTTTTAGGGCGGCAAACTTTGGTAAGTGAAAAACATTGTTTAGCTAACCAAGATTGCTCAATATATTATAATTCATTAATTCCGTTAATTAATAATTTTATGTTTAATTGATAATTCAAGAAATTCAATTCATCGATTATATGTGGGGGTTTGTGGTTTTTTGGAATGGTCTACTCCAGATGGCGGCACTTTGGCGTCAGGTCCAATGAACTGTCAAGTACGATATTTGTTTTTTTTTCTAAATTATATTGGTTTATTTATTTTTATAAACATTCTTATACAAATATTGTTTTCTAAAATGCCGCAGTGTTGTGCAGTACCTATGTGGGCAAATAAAACGGGCAGGCATAAGTTCCTTACTGTAGATAAAAACCTAAAAAAAATGGATAGACCTTTTAACTATGAAGAACAAAAAAAATATCTTTGGATACACGAAAGGATCATTGGTTTGGCTAAAACTTTGAACATCTTAAGCGGCAAGTTATTTTCAAAATTGGTGCCAAAACATTTTCAAAAATAATATTAAGAAGTAAAACAACTCTTTCTTTAATTTAATTTATTTATGACAATGACGCTTATAGCAGTATTGTTCATTCATGATCATCATCATCTTCAGCCTATCGCAGTCCACAGCTGGACATAGGCCTCTCCAATTGCCCGCCACTTGGTTCGATCCTCGGCGTCTCGCATTCAGCTCCTGCCAGCTGTCTTGCGCAGATATCACTCCACCTTTCTTGTGGACGTCCTGCACTATGTTTGCCGAGACGCGGTCTCTACTCAAGAACCCGTTTACCCCAACGGTAATCACTTCTGCGGCTAATATGGCCATTGTCATTCATGACCATAAAAAAATATTTTACCTTATTGATTTATGATTTACTAGCAGACCCACGTAACACCCTTTGCATCTCCTATTGCCCGTAGCGTGATAATTATCCCCTGTTTTTAACACATTCTTTATTGGTGCTCCGCTCCTATTGGTCTTAGCGTGATGATATATAGCCTATAGCCTTCCTCGATAAATGCACTATCCACCTGTAAGATTTTTTAAAATCGGATCAGTGTTTCCTGAGATTAGCGAGTTCAAACAAACAAACAAACTCTTCTATGTTTCATCTACACTATAATATAGATATAAAGTATTATAATATTATAAAGTGGATGAAACATACTTCATTGTTAAATTATAAACAATTGATCAAAATTGTTGCTAATACGCAAAAGGAAATTATTGCATTGAAAAAATTATGGAACAGAATTCGCTTTCCGATCTTTTGAAATTGTTGCATGCAAATGACCTGTACTCATTTTCCAAACGTGGAAATCGCCTATCGAATATTTATGACATTAGCTGTTGTAACAAACTGTACAGAACGCTCGTTTTCATGTTTGAAGAGAGTTGAAGACTACTTACGTTCTAAAATGACTGCTAATAGGCTCAATAGCTTAGCTATTCTATGCATCGAATCCGACGTACTTCAACGTTTAGATTGCGAAGATTTAATCAAACAATTCTCAATTCAAAAAGTCAGACGAATTTGCCTGCTATAAAATTGATATAATATAATTAAGACTCACCTTTAGTGCTAAATTTATAATTGTTAGAAAAGAAACAAATATTTGTTTATGTTTTTGGAATATGTAACATGTAATAAATATAGTTTCTTCAACAAATTAGTTATTTAATTTTGACAAATAAAATATGTGAACTATAAGTTTAAGTAAAATGCCTATCTAAATAATATCCGGTGCCCAGGGGCGGCATTAAGTTTAAATCCGGCCCTGGACAGGGGTGCTGACAATAATGATTGTTTGCACTAAGACTTACGCGATTATACTTGGTAAAGACATAAATGAGCATGGTCAGAACCTTATCGTGATATCTCAAGTGAATAGAACTGATCTTATTTAAAAATTAAAATCATGAAGGCAAAATAATCTGTTATCCTTGAAAATGGTCTCCATAAATCTTTAACTTGGTCAGGAATAGCCGAGAGGACGGATTCACTGTCCAGATATTTCCTCGGGTTACAAACACGTAGACGTGTAAGTCCATCAGAATGCCTGTGGGCTAGGCAATACCGGCCGAATAAATTGAGCTACTGTGGTTGCTTTTTTCTTTGTTTACAGATGACTCACACGAGGACGTGTGATGCATCAGGATGGCCGTGTCGGAGAACGAGTAGATTTTTTTAAGTTTAATTTGGATTTGTGTTTATTTCAATCGATTATTCGAAACGTCAAACTGTGCATCGAGAAACATGGCAGTTTGGACGGTGTATGTAAAGGAAGAAACTGATTATTTGTTGTTAACGATGTGATTATTACGTCTTAGTTTACTTACAGCTTGATTTAATAATGTTGGTTTAGTTTTAGTCGATTCTGTAAGCAATATTAAATTAAATGTTACTAAAATGTGTGCGGGTAACACCGAATATAGTGGTAGGTGTCACCACTAGTTAAGCAAGCAGCCGGTATAAAAGAGAGCGGCCGCACCAGTTGCGGGACTACTAACCCATTGGCTCTTAAACTAACTACCCACCGTTTCGTATTGAAGAAAAATAGAATCAACAGATCAGTTTAGTTCGAGCATTGTATCAGGAAGGACAAGCTGTAAATAAGCTAAGTACATAGGCTTCTTAATTGTTGTAATTGACTATTGATAGTTTGTAACTAATAAGTTAAGATGTAACTTTCAAAAGAGTGGCCATGAGTTTCTTTGCCGGTTTCTTCTCATAAGGCCCTACGCATTTGGAAACTGGAGGTTATAGATTGACACGGACGTTCAGTGGATTTTGGTGTTCTCACCTAATTCACTTTGACAATGTTGTGCCGATCTATGATTTTAACTGTAGCTTCATTGATTCAATAAACTATTGGAATTTTATATTGTCTTTGGCTGTGCAAATAAACCCTACCTACCAACGTGTGTAATAATGAAAATTGATTACTAGACTAGACTAGACTTGATTAAGAGCGATTTCTGTTGCTTTGGATCATGAGTGCCACTTGACAAAATATCCAAGTGACGTCGGCAAAGCTGACGTCACCATTTCATAAAAACCGCTTCGACCGATCATCGCCACACTGTGACTCCGACATATATTATATTAAAACTGACTAGGTAGGACTATTAAGATGAAATATGATCACCATAACGTAACTACAGCCAACCTCTTTCTATAAAAATATTATGCAAAGGTTACGACAAAATTAAATAAGATCGTAAGTAAAACGTTTATATTAATACAAAAACTAAAATTCTTTGTATCGTGCGTCACCCGTGGTTAACGTCGTACCGCGGGGCGAAGCTAGTCTAAAAAAAGTAGCATACGTTACCCCTTCTATCATTAGCCACATCATTACCTATCAGTGAAAGTCCCGTCAAAATCGGTCTAGCCGTTCCAGAGATTCCTCGGAACAAACAGACAAACATTTTTTAAAAAACATTTGTGGTTTATGTACCGGTATATATACACACTCACAGAAGAATTATATATATAAAGATAGGTAATCTATACAAATAAATATAAAATAACAGCTTTTTAATCAATGCATATGTATGTATACACGATACATATACCAAAAATGTGGTTAAAAATTTTTTTGTCTGTTACTCGCAGTACGATGATAAACGCGAGTCCCGCGGCGTTACTCGCGGTACGATGATAACCACGGGTAACACCGCGGGGTTCAGCTAGTTATAAATAAAATCTACCACTCCTATGGAAAGTGGGGTACGACTGGGTCCTTCGGGAGCGTCTCGGGAGCGTCTCACCCCCGGGCTGGGACAACAAATTACGCCCAGCCCGGGGGGCGAATTTTCAGGCGAGCCTGGCCACCATTGGTGTTTCTCTGGTGGTCGGGCGCATCGAGGCGCTGGGCTTAAGGGTGGTCCTGGACAAGACGGAGGCCCTATTGTTTCATGGGCCGCCTCCCGGCGCCTCCATAGTGGTTAACTCGGTCCTCGTACCGGTTCGGGCCCAGATGAGGTATCTGGGCCTGATCCTCGACGGTAGGTGGCTCTTCGACGAGCACTTTCGACAGCTTGGTCCGAAGCTGGTCGACGCTGCCTCTGCCCTTGGGCAAGTTTTGCCCAATTTGGGCGGAGCCAGTGTCGCAACGCGACACCTCTACACGGGGGTGGTCCGGTCGATGGCGCTTTATGGCGCACCGGCGTGGGTGACGGCTCTGACTGCGCCATACGCGGATACCGCACGGTGTCGATTTGGAGGCGGAAGTGCTCGCCGAAGTTTATCGACGGGTGGCTGAATCCCGAGCGGAGAGTGGCATTCGCACTCGGCCCGAAGAGGTACACGAGTAACGTGAAGCCGCCCGTCGAGCCACGATGGCTAAATGGTCGTTACGGCTGGAGACTCCGCGCGCTGACTTTGCCGTCGTGGAGGCTCTCCAGCCGGTCAATGAATGATAATGATAATAAACATTTTACAAAAAATGATAAATAAACATTTTGGAAATTTATAATTATACTAGTTGTTGCCCGCGGCTCCGCCCGCGTATATGTCGGTTATCGCGGCAAATAGTAGCCTATGTGTTATTCTGATGTATAAGCTATATTACTGTAAAGTTTAGTCCAAATCCGTTCAGTAGTTTTTGCGTGAAAGCGTAACAAACATCCATCCTTACAAACTTTCGCATTTATAATATTAGTAGGATTATTTTAATCTTTTTCCTACTTTTGCGGAGAGACCACTTCCGTGGCGCCGATCTGGTTTAGCTTTTTAAGTATTCTAAGAGTTAGCCAAACCACTTAGGATGGCGAACTGAAATTGATTATTTGTGGAATCGATTTTTCGGGCCAAAAAATAATTCTCAATCGATATGTAAGGCTGAATCATTTAAGTAAACCGGTATTTCACTCTACAAATTAGAAGTTAATTTTTTTACTGGAAAATAAACATTATTTTTTGACAAAAAAGTAATATTTCAGGTAGCATTTGACAAGACCTGGCTGGCAACACTGGTAACATGTCTTATCATATTTGTTGGGTTGGCAATACTGCCGTATTAAAGTAAAAATCAGTCATTCATTTAAATTCAAACTCAAACAACAACAAACCTAAGGGAGAACTGAGAGAAACACGTTGTGAAATTTATTGAATAAAGATGGCAGAGTTTAAGACTCCAATAAAAGGAAACGCAAATATTGCTTTCAATGAAAAAATTACTATACCGTCGTCACCGTTTTTGAACAGACTTGGATATGGCACAGGTAAATTTGTACAGTATATTTTCTAGAAGTTTGATAGGTACGTTGTTATGAAAAAGTTTTAACCTTTTAGTTTTTAATTTTAGATGTAAATGTAATGCAGCTTGTAAGATCTCCACGCGTGGGTCAAATCCATTCACCGTGGGCGTTTAAGATGTCACACACACGTGTGAAACCCAGCGGCTTGTTCATACATCGGTTGGTGGTCGCTGAAGCAAATCTTTTAAGACGCATGTCCCACCCCAACATTGTTGGCTTTAGAGCTTTCAGTAACGGTATGGTTCTATACTCAGGTATAGAAGCATGTGACTTATCGCTGGGCGATATGATCGAAAAAAGATTTAAGAATGGGTCTGAAACATTCCTACCGCGGGAAATACTTAAAGTAAGTAATAGTAATCTACTAACAATGAAAATGTTGGCATCTAATTATTTTAATACATGTCGAAAACTTTTGTAGTCCTGTTGTAAACATTAATTTGTAAAACTGTCTAGAAGTTAGTTCCAGTCTAGAAGTTAGAATCAATGCCATCAGTATTGTCTATTCAAATTACTTTGCTACGAAATAAAATTTTGAATTCTATAATCCAAGATTTTTTTCCGAATCTGTTACTCTTAATTTACATGACTATTTCTGTCTATAAAAAGATAATATCTTGCTCTTGTTTATAGGTTGTTTACTACATATGTTGTTCACTGTACATACATATTAAAAATAATTATTTAACCATGCACATGGTATTACAATCTCAAACAAAGCAGAAGCCATGCCATGATGGGAGCCTGCTGTTAAACACGCTCAAATATCATTAAATATTTACACATTAACTTACACATCACACTTATATTATAAAGGTAAAAGTTTGTGAGTGTGTATGTTTGTTACTTCTTCACGCAAAACCTACTTGACGGATTTGGATGAAACTTTACAATAATAAAGCTTATACATCAGAATAACACATAAGCTACTATTTGCTGTGATATCTGTCATACATGTGGTCGGAGCCACGGGTAACGGTCACTAACATAATATACATACTTATACATAAGCAATTTATTTAATTTGATTTAAAAATTATTAGTCTTTAAGCTTTCTTTAAAATAAACAAATAAGTTATCCCCAGACAAAGAACACATTATTGCACTCAATACAGAATTATTTGTCCTTGGTGGAAATGAACTCCACTACCTTTGGCTTATCCGGCAGGGCCATTAATCTAGCAGACCCACCATCTTTGACTAAACTTCCAGTTTTCTTAACTAAGCAAATATCTGCAGTGGTTTAAGATAATTTCTAACTTCCAGGTAGCTACAGACATAGCTGGTGCATTAGATTACGTTCATACAAAGATGTACATCCTTCACGGTGATATAAAATCCTACAACATCCTTGTCAAAGGAGACTTTGTGATATGCAAGTTGTGGGACTTTGGTGCCACACTGCAGCTCAATGAGGATGGAGTTGTTGAGCAAGGCAACTCAAGAAGATCTGGTTATATGGGTAAGTACAATGTTTTTGTTTAAATTAGTATCAATTTTATTATGTTATGTATACAATATGACATTATGATAAATATGTAGGAAAGTAGAACAAAAATGTATAAAGGAGCCAGCAATTAGCTGGGACAACAGACACAAACATTTTAAAAATATATTTTTTGTTGTAAATATGTAATGTAAACCCTGTACTTTCAAGTGCATTTAGTGAAAATCTATAAATCACATATTTGGCCAGAAATATCATAAGTTTTTACAAAAAACCAATGTCAAAGCACTAAAACAGGTTCACCCAGTGAAAAGTAATGAGGTAATAAACATGAAAATAAATACAGTATGATGGCCTCCTCCTTTTTTGAAGTGAAGTGGCATTGTTAGGAAAACACAGTATTGATAACTTGAAAGATCGATAAATTCAGAGGAGTTATTCAAAGACAAATAATTTTCATTTTCTTACAAATTGTAGGCACAGAAGCATGGAGTGCTCCTGAAGTGATTCATGACGGTCAGCTCAGTGATAAAACAGATATCTGGCCGCTGGGCTTGACATTCTGGGAGATGATGGCGTTAATGCCACCGACCTGCATGGGTGAAGACTCAGAAACAATCTCTGTCCTGCCTTATGATGATTTGAACAAAAGTATTGATGAATTTCTTAGTACTATATATGGTAAGTGAAAATAATAATATATCGCTTTCGTGTACACCAGATTAATTACAATAGTAACTTAAAACTAGGAAGTACAAGGAGGCCTGGTGGCCTTATCGCTCGAAGGCAATATCATACTGGCAACCATCGCAAATGTCCCATGACTTGCCTAAAAAATAGTTTGTATACATTAAAGGCTATAATTAAAGAGAAGTTTTAATTATTTAAATTAACGCAAAAGGACTGTTGTATGTTTATTTGCTAGAGCAGTTGTAGAATTTTATTATATTCTAGCTGACTACCTAGCTAGCCACTTCGTTCAGCAGTAAACATTTTTTTCTCAGACTTTGCAAATCTGGCTACCACGAAAAACTCTTTCCACTTTTCAGGTTATCACTCACAAACTTTACCTCTTTACAGAATAGTATAGACTAGCTGACCCAGCAAATGTTGTTTCACCATAAAACGAAACAATATTTACCTGGTCAGCTAGTAATAACTATAATTTCTAATTTGATCATTATTACAGTAATTTTAATACGAACAATTTCAGGTAAAAGGCCGAAAATTCCCATGAATGTGTCGGAGGAAGTGTACGTCCATCCCCTGGCCCTGTTCTACTGCTGCACAGAAACGACAGCTTCCATGAGACCTTCCGCACATCACTTGGCCATCGCTGCACATGACATGTTAGAACAGTGCCTAAAAGAAAATTAAAGTAAAACCTAAGATATTGTATAAATAAGTATGTCTACTTTTATTTCGTAGACAGTATTAATGATCTCCTAATTTACTTACAAACATTGTTATACAATATATAAAGATAGAAAACTTAATTGAATGAAAATATATATAGACATTAAGGAGGTTTGTGAAAATGATATAATTAGTAATTAATAAAAATTTATATCTAATTTTGCAGTCATGCTAGCAGTCTACATACATGTTATGACTGTTTGAACTTCATTAACTTGATGAGATAGTACAAATTATGATATTAGACTAAGGTGTGTTACTTTGCCCTATTGGCAATATATTAGACGTATAATCCCCTGACTGACACACGTTTACCTTATTATCGATTTTTAGTATTTACTTTTATTATGAATAATATTGTATTTTGACTTAAAATTAATTTAGTTATAAGGAATGTAGTCGAAGAACCAAATTTGGGTTTTTGCCCATTCAAACGCTCGACTAGTCTGAGCCGTTTTCAATTACCGCTAGTTATAATGTATGCATTTTTTGACATGTAACATCATCTGTCATCTCGCTTCGTTACAATTGAAGGTAAGGATCTTGTGATAAGGGACAGAAATTCTGTAACTGGAAGCGCGCTTTAAATAATCTGACCAAAAAGATGTGCTTGGTGCTAAAATTGGTTGTCAGTTGGCACTTGGCAGATGTTTTTTTTACTTAATATTAGTTTCTTCTATAAGTTATAATATAATGTATTATTTCCATGATCTGTGATGAATACAGGAATTTAACTAGTTGTAACGGTTGTCCAATGCTGGACATGGAAATTTTAATGTGGTGTTTGACCACACTGACTTGAATAATTATCCTATAATGTGATTCGTATTATTATGACAATTTTGCAAATATATGCTGAATAAAGAACCGTGTTTCAGTTTTACTCCAAGTTCCTGAATTATTCCAGATTATTATGACTTGTGCAGGATTATTTAATCTTTAATAGTAATCATAACTACCACCACCACCACGCATATGCATACACACAAACGAACGTACACAATTAATCAGCTATAAATTAAATTCATTTAAATTGACTAGGCATGAATATTATGATAAAATATTGTCACCACAATTTAACTACAGCCTACCTCTTTCTATAAATAAATATTTCAGACATCTACTGCACAACCCCATCTAGTCCCAAGCTAAGCAGAGCTTGTCTTATGGTTAGACAACTAATATAAATACATATATACTTTTTTTGTAAATACGTACATATTATACATAGAATTTGTACATTGTAAATACAAACATTTGATCGGACCCGGGTATCGAACCTGAGACCTCAAACACAGCAGTCGCATAAACTACCACTATGCCACAGAGGCAGTTAAAACAAACATTATTGAATGGAAAGGTTACGACAAAATAAAACAAGATCGTAAGTAAAACGTTTATATTAATACAAAACAACTATTCTTAGTACAATATAACAGAACAAAAACGAATGCTATAGAGCCGGGGTTCCCAAAGTGCGCGCCGCGGCGCCCTGGGGCGCCGCAGGAAGTAGCGAGGTGCGCCGCGAGTCGGTCTTCTATCATTATCCGAAAGGGTTAATTATTTGCGGGTATCCATACCGCAACAATATTTTGACCGCACGCATCATAGGTTCTTAAGGCCTTGTCCTACGTAGACGTTTCAACGCGAAGCGAATTACAATTTGTAATGCGATCTGACGCGGTGATTTTCAGTATAATAATAATGTTCTCTTAGGCGATGACACGCGAATCCAAAGCGATACGATGCGACGCAGCGCTAAAGTTAACTTCAAAAGCTTCAACATTTTCATTTCCTTTGCAACGTCATATTTGTGTGAAGCTGGATTTTTAGCAGTAGCCGTAATCAAGAAGAAATATTGCTCAAGAATTAAGGTGGGGCAAGAAATGAGAGTGGCAGTCTCAAACCTTATCCCACGCTTCGAAAAACTGGGCGCAGAATACCAGGCTCACGTCTACTATTATTGAGAAATTATTGTCTTTTATTTTTGTGTTTGTTAAGTTTCTTTCGTAGATATTTTGTTGCAATTCTGATTTTTTATAGTAAATAAATAAGTTTTTTACCGTGGATGTTTAAATTTTTGTGCCTTGCAACCAATAATGACTACAATTGTAGGTATATATATTTTTTTATACTATCTATGTGTAATGGTATGTGTAATGAATATAAAGAAAAAAGTAATGGATACATGCCTGCTCCCCTCTATCACCTATGGTTGCCAAACGTGGAAATACACACTACGCATAAGAAACAAAATCAGATCCTGCCAACGAAGTATGGAGAGAAGCATTACAAATATAAGAAAAATACAAAAAATCCCACACAATACCATACGAGAAAAGACTAAAGTTACAGATGCACTTAATTTCTCACAAAAGTTAAAGTGGCGCTGGGCGGGCCATGTAGCCAGGATGAAAGACGACCGCTGGACTTCACGACTTACGTTATGGCGGGGCCCTGCAGGCATTAGAAAGAGAGGAAGACCGGCAACTCGTTGGGAAAATGATATTATAAAAGTAGCTGGCAAAGACTGGAAGGAAATTGCCAAAGATAAAGAAATATGGAAAAGTCTGGAGGAGGCCTTCACCCTCACATAAGAGGGGTTCTTGCATGCCTGCATGATAAATTATAATTTTTGATTATTTGAATTTTTAAATCTTATCTTATATAATTTATAATTTATGAAAATGAAATTGTTATTAATATGTAATGTTATTATTATGCGAGAAATAAAAGGCTTTTTATTTTATTATTTATTATTATGTGTAATGGTTAGGTACGGGGGGGGTGCCGTGACAATATGCAATCTTGAAAGTGCGCCGTAGGCTGAAAAAGATTGGGAACCCCTGCTATAGAGTGTTCAATACAACAGTGTACTTGGATCATTATATGTATATGCGTTGTTGGGTACAAACCCCAAAACCTTATTATGAAAAAAATAATGTACTTCATTATTTGATAAAAGAAATATAAAATTAAAGATAGAATGTACACTTAAACACATATAAGAGATTCTAAACCGAGACGTTATAATTGATTCCACATACAATTTTTAGTTTAGATTGAGCGTTAAACATTACTTACTAACCACTCCGCAGTTTAACTTACATTTCTAGTCATTGCTCTACTTCTCAACTTCGTAGCATGATGTTTAATATCTTAAAGTATTCCTCAATAAATAATCTATCCATTACAAAAAGAATTATTAAATGTTGACGGATAATTTTGGAGATAATCGCGTTTATACCAACTATTATATTAGAGAACTAACTATAGATAAGGTCGCATTAATCCAAATAAATATTCTTGAAACGATCGCAAAAACGTTCCCTATCAACTAGTTGTGTATGTGTTGTATGAAAAATACATTTTTGTTAAGTCTAAATACGACGAATAAAATTGATCGCGATCGTGTACAGTCACCGACGAAAATAAGTAATTTTGCATTTCGGAACCTCTTTCTTCCTAATTGACATAGTTGAAATACAGTCATTTTCAATATTACTTATAAACATAGATATAAAAAGTAAAAGTGGATGTAGTTGTTTGTTTTTAAAACTACTATTTACAATATAAAACATGAAAATAATATATTTAAAAATATATTATAAATATATTTTTTACTAACAATAAAAAGTTTTGATTTAGAAATTCGGTTCATTTCCGAAAACTGTACCTCAATCGCGACTTCGTTGACTAGTGTAAAATTAAAACACGTTATACTTTTTGCTTATTGACTATTCAGCACCAATAATAAACATAATTTTAATTAAATATAATTTAAACGGCAGCGAACTTTTATTCCCTACTTTGCCCTCTGTTTCTAAACGCTGGAGTCTTTATTTTGAGTGTTCTGCTTTAGAACCGATTGTATGTGTAGGTATGTGTACTCAATGTAGGTAGTAGAACCAACATTTTGGAAGTGTATTTTGGATACACGTAAATTTTTAAGACTTAAATTTTCAGAATTTTTAGGATAGAACTTAGATAGTCAGGATTTTTTATAATTATTATACTATTAAGTTCAAAAGTCGCTACCGTTTATACGAAGATACAAAATATATAATATACGTGAGGTATTGCTCAAGGCGAGTGGGTAAAGCTACGTATGGCGCGAGTACATTACATATAAAATAGTAGAGTAGCAACTCTGTATAGGAATATGAGATTTGAAGTTAGATCTGTTGTATTCCTTTAATATTTTATTCATATAAATAATGTGGTTCGATATTACGATATACATAGTGATTTCAGAGGCGATATAATATTTTTTTTCTTGTTTTGGGTTTAAAATTTGTAGTTTTTTTTGTGTAGTTTAAGTAGTTTTGTGTGATAGTTTAAGTAGTTTTAATTAACCACTGGAACTCTTTTTCTATAAAGAAACCTGAACATAGATTTATAGTTAAATTATTAAAAATATCAATAGAAAGACTACATTTTTCAGTTCCAGGTTAATTATTTTTTATGTAAAAACCGATAATTTTGGATAGTCGTTCGACGTCGGTTTGTCAGTACGTCGGCAATATGAAAACGGTATTTTATTATTTACCTCGATGACCACTTTAAAGATAATCGAAATCGGTGTATAGGTAAAGTGACTTAGTGTTTTTTTTACATTTTATTTTCATTCACTTTAGGTTATGTTAGCATAAAAATATGATAGACGATTTTCAAGTTACATGGCGTCACGTCTCATTCCTGAAAAGAAAGGTTTACTTGTGTAAGTTCAGTCCAGGGTGGCGAAGCGGAGTGTGCAGTGGCTAGGGCGGGCAGTCGCCGCCGGCGGTGGCGGTGTTGGTGGTGGCGGCGAGGTCGTGTTGCAGGCGGCGCAGGTAGGCGAGCACGTCGGGCTTGCGCGCGTGGTGCGCGGCCTGCGCGGGCGTGAGGCCGGCGCCGTTGCGCGCCGCCAGCCCCGAGCGCCGCGCGAGCAGACGCACGCACGACAGCTGCCCGAACATCGCCGCGCCGTGCAACGCCGTCTGACCATTCTACGGAGGGCGGGACATCGCTTATACTTTCGTACAAATGAACGACTCTAAAACTAAACACCACTAAAAAGAAGGAAAGGAATACTCCTAACTTTCTATTTCTATGAAGAACCGTCTGGATTAAAACTCCAAAAGTTTATGATCCTACCCATTATTCACCCAAACATAAAAAAATATGATTCGATTTCTCGTTTTAATTGTATGACAATAAACGACATCTATGTCACATATCAATTCAAAACTGTCATTTATCCTCTCCGATGTTGAACGCCACGTAATGGTCGCTGTCAATTTCTTCCAGTCTTTTGAATGCCACGTCGTGGTGTTTTGGTCCCGGTCTATTTTAACCATGAATTTAATTGCTTTATGTTGTTTGCAGCTTTGTCGCACTTAATTATATTAAAGAGAATAAAACAGAGATGCCCAGAGGCGCCATTTCATTACCCCACTACGTCAGTTGACAATGTAAATCGTTCTCATTCGGCGGAAATTTTTGTGACGTACGGTTGCTGGTCGAGTGAACTTTGAAATTGAATTTATATATTAATTCGGGTGTGAATTCAAAAAAAAAAATCATCATCAATTATACATCATGTGATAGTATATTTAATGACCATTCTAAACATACCAATATCTTATATAGCCCCAATACATTTTTTATTGGAAATCGACGTTTTAATCAGAGGCGAAAATGTAACGGGAGTGCTGTCAAAATTGACACAGCTGTGTCAATTTGGACCAATATGGCGCCACTGACGAGTGGTTATAACTTTTTTTTCCGGATAAGAGGGACCTTTACATTAAATCCTTTGACAGTTTGTCTTTCAAAAACATGACACTGGCAAAATTGTGGTCACACTCTACCATAGAGCCAGTAAATCAAAAGTTGAAGTTGATCTTCACCAAACTTACTAGATTTAACAATTTTTCATTTTTTTTTAGACTCAAAATAATTTATTAACTTCAACAAAACAAGTCGAGTATGAGATTAGAAGTTTTAAGTAACATATATGTATTAAAAATGTATAAAAAATTGATAAATATTAACATACCGGCAGTAATCCCAGATTTGGTTTATATTTGAGCAGTTCTGCGACGACAGCAGCGTGTCCTTTGTGTGCTGCCTTAAATAGAGGTGTTGCTCCATCCTGTTTTTAGATGATCTTAGCATTAGTTGGGTGTATGGCCTACATTAGTACCTGAGTACAAAGTCTGTTAAACGTGTTTTTTAAATATGACACTTTTTAATCTATAGGAACAATTTATGTTTTTTGCCTTATTTTAACTAGTTATTCATAATAATATCACAAATTCGAATTTCTGTCTGTAATTCTGTCTGATAAGGCTAAACCTGAAATCTGACATAAAATACTTTGATTTTTGAGGAAGGACAGCAGGCGCGCAACGTGCTGGAGGCCGCACTGCGCCGCGATTTACAGCGGCGTGTGTTAGTGTGTGTGTGTGTGTCTGCTGTCTGTCTGTGTACTCATACCTGTCGCACGTGGTCGACGCAGGCGCCGGCGGCGAGCAGCAGGCGCGCGACGTGCTGGTGGCCGCACTGCGCCGCGATCCAAAGCGGCGTGGCGCGGTCCGCCCGCGCAGCGTCTACCCGCGCTCCACCTGCTATCAGCGCGCGACACACCTCCTCGTGACCGTTCTGCGCCGCGATGAACAGTGGACTCGCCTTATCCTGACACACGAGCCATATCTCACTTTGTGGACGTACATAAACATCGCGAGAGACTCATGCTTCGGCACGATCGATCGAAGTTATACCACGGCCTCACACAAACTGACATCAAACAATTCTTTCGGTGTTTTACACAGACTCAGTAAACTTACCGGAGCTAGCCAGCCCAAACCCGACTCTAGGAGTGGAATCTCCTAGGACAGCAATGTTATTTGACTTTTAGGCGCATATTTTAAAAGGCGTCTCAGTCGTAAATCTAGCTATAAAACTGATTTTAAGAAGAGATTTTAATATTCAAAGTTTTTTGAAAGAAGATTCACTGATTTTTAACATAAAATATGACTGTTCACAAAGATTCACTGATCTATACAAAGTGAGTATAGATCAGTGAATCTTTGTGAACAGCTTATTTTAGAACGACATTTATGTCGTGATCACTGTTTACTTGAGCACAAGCTCAATCTAGTCTCAAGTAGTAATTTCAAAGGCCTTTTAGGGATAATGAGTGGGTATGTTTCTGAATAACAACGAAATATTTACTTTACCTTACTTTACTTACGAAAAAAATACTTTTCATACACATTTCAATTCACTTTAATCAACATTAAATTGATAATTAACTTACACATAAAACCATTTGTTTTAATTAATATTATCACCCACAACCTTTGGTTTTTAACAAAATCTATCAAAACCAAAACATAGTTTGACAATCCAACATGACAAGTATTGATAACAATTTGAACGTTCCAAGGTAATATACCATTATTTTTTTATATTTGAATTAGGGCCAGTTACTTCTTGTTATGTTTAAATTGATACAGTAGCCAATAGTGTATTATATATTGACTAATAACCGATTATAAATAAATTATGTTTTTTTAATATAATTTGATGCATGATGATAAACAATAATTTCGATAATGCAGAAACATAACAGAAAACAGACTGTAACTAATCTCAACGATTGAACTCGAACGATTACTGAGACTAGTTTCAGCTGAGTAGAGTTTATAACGCATTCTATAATAAGAGCGACGCTTAAGATTTGATGTGAACTTAAAACTAATTTTAGTTGATCAGAGTTCACCGGATACTACGGAAAATACGGTCCTTAAATCGCAAGTGTCCATAGGCGGTTGTAATCGCTTGCCATCGGGTAATCCGTTTGCTCATTTGCCCCCTTGTAACATAACAAATTCTTAATTTTCTATTAAGCTACATTTCATTTACTAGAAAATTTGTGAAAGACAGCAGTGTAGTTAAACAAATCAGGTGTGAGAAAATATTAATGAAACCAATAAAAGATTACACCCTAACATAAAACTGCGAAAGTTTTAAGTCCACTGAATAAAAATAATTTTAAAGTATCGTTTTCATGTTTTTGGTGACGACTGTACTCGAGTTAAATTTATTTGACAGATTTTTTATTGTTTTTGAAGTATTACCATGATAAAAACTAATTAAACCAATCAATCTCAAATCTTATTATCTATATCTATACTTATAATAAAACTGTAGAGAGGTCAATTCTGTACATTGAATATATATTAAAAATTATTATTGGGGGATGAATGGTTATCGATACTGATGCCAAAAATGTAATCAGTAAGTTTTTTGTCTGTCTGTCTGTCTGTCTGTCTGTCTGTCTGTCTGTCTGTATGTGCACGCATGGATCAAAAACTACTGAAGGGATTTTAACCAAACTTGGTACGATTATAGTCCATACTCCTGGGCAGGTTATAGGCTATATAACATAACGCTAAGATGCATAGGAGCTGAGCAGTGACGATAAATTTGAAGCAAGTCGGATGAAAATTTTCGCTTTCGAGCTCTTATCCTCGCATACGTTGATCATACATCAAAAATATGTATTACAAAGATGATGGTCTTCAAAAGATCTACAAAAAAGTCCTCAATAGTATATTTCTATCTTTTATTAATTAGCCACAATAACGTGTTTAAGCGTTAGGCATTTCTTCAAGGTGTATTAAATACTTAAATATATTGTATTTCACATGGATATATCCTTATCACTATACACTTTAATATCTTTTTTAATAAAATATAGAATTATAAAATTATAATTAATAAACACACAAGATATAGATGAAATAAAACTGCCAAATCTCGCCGCACCAGTATAAGTACGACATTACGGATGGCCGCTGGATCTACAAAAAGGCGGGAGCGCTCACGCCGCTCACGTCACGCGCTGACTTCACTCGAATTGTCACTGTTAATGCGAACAAACGTGGTTCTTAATGACTGGGAATAAGCGCGTTTTAGATTTAAAAAATATATAAGACGTAGTTTTTAGATATCAGTTTAAAGTAGGTATTAGATAATAATATAATTAGTTTTAGTGTTTTTGTTTGTTTCTCCTTCTTTTCTTTATATTTATAGTTGTAAAATTAATAAGTATAATTTCAAATAAGTAAATTTATGCAATGACAATTAATAAATCTCATTGTCAGACTTTCCGTGTTGCTGGAGTAGATCTTAGTCTCAGATGTTTTTCACATGGGCAGTTGTACGTCGCTTTTTCCTGGGTCAGAAGTCCACAAATCTTTATGCATACGTACCGGAAGCGTCGGAACAAAAATTACTCTTTGGTCTTAAATAGATTTTTAAAAGGCAGCGTCATATTTATTTATTAAATTGAGGTTAATAGTCTATAGTAAAAAAAAAACATTATTGTAAAAGGAGATCCACGCGGACGAAGTCGCGGGCACAGCTTTAAACAATAAGATATTATGTCGCATGCCTGCCTGGTCAAAGTACAGAATATTGCTTCATTCATCGGGTGGTGAAACGACTACTTACCGAATCAAATTTTTTGCAGAATTTCTCCTGTATTATGATTAATTATGAATTTAAATTTAAGATAAAGTTCAAGCTTGACAACCAAAAACGATATTTCTGTAATGGCGCTGGTCACATGAGACGCGTGACGTCACACTCTAGCCACAACAAAACAAAACAGCGCGGTTTAAGTTAATTTTATCAGTTTTCTTCAATTTTATATTAATTAAAATGTCGAATAAATGGTTTGTAGTGCCACAGTGAACAAATCTTTACATCTATAGGTACAAATAAATAAAATTGGAGTGTCTCTTTGTAATATCAAAATAACCGCTTTTTACTAAATGCATATACATATGCAACAATATTTTTTTATTTAACAAAACAAAATTTTTTAACTATATGTATACACGGTACATATACCAAAAATGTAGTTAAAAAATTTTTTGTCAGTGTCTGTCTGTTTGTCTGTTTGTTCCGGGTATTCTCTGGAACGGCTGGACCGATTTTGACGGGACTTTCACTGGCAGGTAGCTGATGATCCAGGGAGTAACTTAGGCCACTTTATTTAGATTAACTTTATCCCGCGGCGTTACGCCGAAATGTATGTATGCGCGTAACTTTCGATCGGCTACACCAAATTATATATTTTTTTTATGTGTTAGTTATTCTTAGGACAAGGTTTGTGTACAAGAAAAAATAAAAAAAAAGGAAAAAGTTTTTTTGTCCGTGACTGCACCCTACCCATGGGTAACTGGCAACGAAAGAAAAATATGGTGGTACGAAGTTCGTCGGGTCAGATAACATCTTTAAATACCACGCTTTGTACTATTTCAAAATGTAACCTAAAAGCATTGAGATATACCTACCTACATTAAGTAAATTAGATTTTACAAAAATAATGAATGATTTTTTTCCAGAGGTTATTACAGAAACAATTTTTATGTTGTACTTATGCAAGTGCAACATAGCTGCTTTAACATTTTTCAGTTCTGCAGCATAGTTAACAATGTTATTATTATGTACTAGCTGAATCCCGCGGTGTTACCCGCAGTTATTGTTGTACCACGAGTAACTCTTTAAACGCGTGCAGTTTTTGGTGAGTCTGTGAGTCTATGCCTTGCGATGACGATAAACAAGACATAAGGTCAGACGTTGCGCACCGCAGGCATAGACGAACTGTTTCACCAACGGAAAGCTCTATGTGGCTCTGTCGAGGGTGAGCGACGCAGCTAATATGTTCGTATATTGTTCCAATGGCATTACACATAATATAGTATACACCGAAGCTCTTTAAATAAAGGTAACACTGTCACAATATGTGGACATATCAGTGAAATTGCACGCAAAAACTACTGAACATTTTTCAGTTCTGCAGCATAGTTATCAATGTTATTATTATGTACTAGCTGAACCCCGCGGTGTTACCCGCAGTTATTGTTGTACCACGAGTAACGCCGCGGGACAAAGTTAATCTAAAATAGTAGCCTAAGTTACTTCCTGGATCATCAGCTACCTGCCAGTGAAAGTTCCGTCAAAATCCGTCCAGCCGTTCCAGAGATTACCCGGAAGAAACAAACAGACAGACAAAAACATTTTTAACTACATTTTTGGTATATGTACCGTGTATATATATACATAGGCATTTAGTAAAAAGCGGTTGTTTTAATATTCAAACACACTCCAATTTTATTTATTTGTATAGATAGAAAAGTGCAACCATAAAAGCGTCTATCTTATGTAGGTTGCTGTTATCGGCACGCACAAAATTTGGTTCCTTTTTGTTTCGAACCACTTATTAAATAGTTTATTAAAAAACGTCCTGCAGAAATAGCTCACAGATCGATTATTACCACTCCGAAAACATAAAACGCAAACAATATTCAATAGAGGAATCTTTCGTTTAGCATGTGACGTCACCAGAGTTGCAACCAATCACAAGACGTTCATGTCGAAGACAAAATTTCAAAAAAATTGTTAGTTTTATTTCGTGCAATCTGCGAGAAACTTAAATTATTTTGTTTGATTTATAGTGAAATATTTCTTTTTAGACTATTATCTTAAAGGATGACCCCAATCCATAGTTTATTTTCCTTTCCTCTTTAAACGCGTGCAGTTTTTGGTGAGTCTGTGAGTCTATGCCTTGCGATGACGATAAACAAGACATAAGGTCAGACGTTGCGCACCGCAGGCATAGACGAACTGTTTCAGCAACGGAAAGCTCTATGTGGCTCTGTCGAGGGTGAGCGACAATGCTAATATGTTCGTATATTGTTCCAATGGCATTACACATAACATAGTATACAGCGAAGCTCTTTAAATAAAGATAACACTGTCACAATATGTGGACATATCAGTGAAATTGCACGCAAAAACTACTGAACGGATTTGAATGATACTACAGGAATTTAACTTATACATCAGAATAACACATAGACTACTATATGCCACGATAACCGACATACACGCGGGCGGAGCCGCGGGCAGCAGCTAGTAAATAAATAAAATTGGAGTGTATTGTATTAAAATTACAGCTTTATAACCGACTTCAAAAAAAGGAGGTTCTAAATTCGACCGTATTTATACATATATATTTATGTCTGTTCGCGTATAACTTCGTCGTTTATGAACCGATTTTGATGATTTTTTTTCTTTTTTTTAATGGAAAGGAGATATCCCAACGGTGGTACCATGAGAATTAAAATTTTATTACTAAATGCATATACGATACATATACCATTATATATTTTTTTACAATTTTTGTCTGTCTGTCTGTCTGTTTGTTCCGGCTAATCTCTGGAACGGCTGGACCGATTTTGACTGGACTTTCACTGATACGTAGTTGATGATGATAAGGAGTAACTTAGGTTACATTTTTTTAGAGTAGCTTTGCCCCGTGGCGTTACTCGCGGTACGACAATAACCGCCGGTAAGACCGCGGGCTCTAGCTAGTTTATAATACACATAAATGAAACATGTTGAGTACCTTCATAGAGGAGTTGACGTTGGCGCCTCTACGGATGAGCTCGTCGACGACCGGCAGATGTCCGCACTGACACGCCACGAACAGCGGTGTGCCGCCGTCCTGGAACGTGACACCACACTCATATTGAACTAAAAGTTCTACGAGTATACGTTGATACTTGACTTGAGGTGTAAGCTGGTGATATGCGAGACGAGAAAGTCAGTAGAGATAGATAGATAGAGAGAGAGAGAGAGAGAGAGTTACGTTTCGTATATTACTAGGAAGTAAGAGATAAAAGATGCGAGCTCACATTTTCTTTCTCTAGAAAACTTCAGTCGTGTGGACCTTTTTTTATTATTTATTGACACTTTAAAAACAACCATCACTACAGCATAGTTTTTATAATATTATATTTGTTTGTATTTATCTACATTGTAATTTAGGTATATAAAGAACTGGCTAGTTACTACTCCAGTGAGACCACAGAATAGAATAATGTCTGTAACTAGAGTCAAAGTGGATAATGACGGACCATTACACGATATTCTGACGAGATTCTCTGTTGTAAATAGAAGCTAAACACTTGAATATGATTGAAATGAAATGATAATTAAATTGCACGAG
The DNA here is from genome assembly GCA_905220595.1 of Spilosoma lubricipeda. Classification (NCBI taxonomy): domain Eukaryota; kingdom Metazoa; phylum Arthropoda; class Insecta; order Lepidoptera; family Erebidae; genus Spilosoma; species Spilosoma lubricipeda. The sequence goes on from HG992278.1 coordinate 1,055,808, forward strand.
TACACTAGAAACATAAAAGTAGTCTTAAGCGCCCTCTATCGGTTAATATAAAAGCAGCTCACACAGCGCCATCTTGTATCCACTAGCAGCATTCTTTGAAAACAATTACAAAGAGATAAGAATAGAGGGCGCTGTTTCAAACGGGTTTATACGTTCCTGAATTTGAGACATAATTTATGTAGAATCAATAAATGACCTTGGTTCTATTGAATCTTACATGAGCAGGTAATACCAATAGACAATACCATTGATTTTAATAATGAAATTTGTATATTTACCATGCTGGGTGCATCGATAGCCGCGCCTGCATCGAGCAGTAGCGTCGCTATGTCCAAGAACCCGCCCTGAGCTGCGAAGAATAGTGCACTTGTTCCTGTCTGGAAAACAAATATATTACACATTACCCTTTATTAACATCTCACATGAAACCTTTACATAATATAAACAACTACATACGTATATAAAATGGTTTAAATGTAAATAAGAAATGTGTTTTTAAGTTGTCTTATGTGAGGTTTGAGTTTGAGTCCACAATATTCAGCGCTGTAAAAACTCCAAGGACCGTTAAACCATTACGCTACGTGCAGTCACAATATGCACTCTCTTAATAGTTTGTTATTTATAAATGATGAGATGTATTTACCGTCCTGCAGCAGGCGGGGTCAGCTCCCTGCGCCAGCAGCTCCCGCACGCACTCTGTGTGTCCCATCGCAGCCGACAGGATCAAAGGAGTTGTGCCATCCTGTAACAAATGCAAAACTAAATTTAGTTTTCAGAGTCAATCACTAAATTAAACTAAAAAATATCTGTGTGTATGGAGGTAACACAGTAAGGAGTAACCATTTAGTCCACTCTGACAAAGTACAAGCCCTGTACGGGTCGCGTACACAGCTCGCCGTATGTATGTTTGTAAAGTCCCCGCAAAGGATGCCATCTCATCAAAAAAGAAAGAATATTTCCCTCCCAAATAAGGACAGACTGTTGTGTGTCAAAAAAAAAACGCTAAAGACATTTCCTCCGTTCAGTGTACAGTTGCTGTACACTGAACGGAGTGGGATGTTTAAAGTTATTAAACAGAAAATCTTTATAATCTATATCATAATCGTGGGAGAGCCACGGTTCGGCATGAATGGGCCGGCTCGACCGGAGTGATACCACAGAAAAACGATGTGAAATATCGTTGAGCTGTGTTTCACCGAGTGAGTTAGGATACCAGAGGCCCATAACCAAAAACCCCCTCTCCTTATCTCCCATTCCCATCCCCCAAAGGCCGGCAACGCACTTGTGACGCCTCTGGTGTTTGTAGGTGTCCATGGGCGGCGGTAATCGCTTACCATCAGGCGATACGACTGCTCGTTTTCCTAAAAATATATTTAAAAAAAAATCTCTCTAGTATTTTCTAAGTTAATATACATTACACATCTTATATCTCATCTTTCTTATCAATGCTATCTTGTAACATGTAAAGTGGTCTACTTTTTCAGATGTGCATATTTTAGATAACATATCACAATGTTTATGAATATTTGTCGCTAGGTTATTTTAAATGTACAAATATAGAAGTGTTTCCCTCCCACTATGATCCCGGGTCTTTTAAGCGGGGCCTGAAAAAGCATCTCACTGGGCTACCATAGCGTGGGTCACCATGCTGCATTGTCCTTATTCGCAATAAGGATGACGACCACCACTCTTGGATTTTAGTCATGCTTTCCATTAGACAGAGTAGACTCATTAAGGCAGCTAAAAAGGCGGTTTATTCTTTATTATATTTACTTAACTGATTTATTCCATTGATACAAGCTCAAATTAATATTTATATGTTTGTAGTTAGTAAATAAAGTAAAAAACGTATTTAATAATTAAATAAAGTACCCACCTACAAAAGTGTAAGATAAATCTCTTAAGTAAACTTTTTAAATAACAATTTGAAGTCGGTTATAAAAGTCATGGCTATATAAGTCTCAAGTAAGAAGTCAAATTGATTAATCATGTCTTTCATGTGTGTTCCTTACAATACATACATAATTTGATAAATTCGAAAGTAACTCTGAGTGTCTGTCTATTACGCTTCCATTGCTAAGCTGAACCGATTTGGACGTAATTTATAATAGAGATAATTTGATTGATGCTTTTGCATTGGAGGTTAATGCCCATAATCACCACACTGGGCAAGGCGGGTTGGTGATCGTAGGGCGTAGCTTGTTGCACCGGTGACGCTGCTGCCCGTCACCGGCCTATTGTATTTAGTAACGCCTGTTTGGATGGATATACCGCCATCTGTAGGTTGCAGGTACGTGCAGGTGAGGTAGGCTTGGAACGAAATATCGTGGTTCGCTCTCTTAAACCCCAAATTAGAGAGGCCTATGAAATTGGAGAGTCCAGCAGTGAACTGCGATAGGCTGATGATGATAATTTGTTTTTTTTAAGAAGGAAATAAGCTTATTTTAGCGCAATAAAAAGCCGCGGGCAAAACTTAGTATAAAATGTTTATTTTAGATAGTGAACAATCTTGATAGCAGTGCAGCAGTGGCTAAGAGTCAATAAACATAAGCAAACCTGTTTCTGGTTCATTAGTCAGAAACATATTATTATCTAAAACATACATTAATATGCAACATAAAATCCAGAGACGGCAAAAATATCGTCGACTTCGATTTCGATGGTTTTCATGAAATTTGATTTATACGTATCTATACAAATAAATAAAATTGGAGTGTCTGTTTGTAACATTAAAATAACAGCTTTTTAATCAATGCATATGTATGTATACACGATACATATAACAAAAATGTAGTTAAAAAAATTTTTGTCTGTCTGTCTGTTTGTTCCGGGTAATCTCTGGAACGGCTGGACGGATTTTGACGGGACTTTCACTGGCAGGTAGCTGATGATCCGGGGAGTAACTTAGGCTACTTTTTTAACACTAACTTTGTCCCGCGGCGTTACTTGCGGTACAACAATAACCGCGGGTAACACCGCGGGGTTCAGCTAGTTCGTTATACAATTCTTTATTATAGGAATAACAATATCGTTGTCATATGTAGTTTCTTTACACAGGCGACATAAATTGCAATATGATGTCTCTCTACGAATTGGCTGTATTTGTGATGTTTAACATTTTCCTGCGCAAAAGGAAACTCATTACGCGTCGCCATTCACTAACGACCTCTTAGCCGGAAGGGGAAAAATACTTTTCCTCATAAATGTAGAACGACGTCAGAAAAACTTGTCAAACCTATTATAAATTTGCCTTTCAACCGACTTCAAACGGAATATTTTCTTAGTTTCATGTGTGCGTTTTAAATTGTTTTAATAATAATAATATATATTGCACAAAAAACAAATACAATTTGTTCAACTTAAAACTAGGATAAGGTATAAATCGAACATGAGATAGCCTCGGTTGCTAGACTAGGTGAACACCTGTATTTCAGTTTATGGCGCCATTATCCACGGGAATTTTAGCTTAACTAGCATTGACAAAAAAAGTTTTCAAATATTACCATAGACTTTTGGATCTTGCAGGTAGAATCGATGTTCCCCTCAATTTAAAATGGATTTATGGCTTGTAATATTGTTATGAAAAGCTATGTTACCATTGCAATGCAAAAGAAATAAATACCGCTTAAGATTTGTAACTCTACTAACTCGGAGATTCAGCCTTCTTGGTAATTATAAGTTAATCATAGGCGCATAGGGATACAAACGTACATTTTAAACGTATTGCTTTCAAAAATTAAGAGAAACCGCTGCAAATACTAAATACGGCATCGATTCTTTCGCTTATAAATTATGTAAATCATTTCATTCAATGTCATCTCAATCTATTGCCAATTCAACTCGTTGACGTTTCGCATTTGCTGTATCTGTAATTTGTGCAATTTATTACTGTCCGTACGTATCGTACCTTCGTACGTTTACCTATAATAAATACGAACTTTTGCCCGCGGTTCCACCGACGCGACGTGTATGTCGGTTGCCGCGATTAAGAGTAATCTATGTCCTTCCTCAAGAATCAAAGTATGTTCATGACAAATTAAATAGAAATCGGTGCCCCGGTTTAACCTTGAAAGAGTCCTTAATAGATTACAGATAGGGTTGATTAGTATTTCTTAAATTATTTACTGTTGATCAAGTATGAGCTGCCTAATGACTCTGCTCTGCCTGATGGAAAGCATGAGCAGGACCCAAGAGTGGTGGTCACCATCTTCAATGCAAATAAGAACAATGCAATATGGTGACCCACACTATGGCAACCTAGTAAGATGCTTTTTCACGCCCCGCTCAAGGGACCCGGGATAGTGACACGGAATCACATTTTCAATGAGCATATCATTTATATCAATCATAATCATTATAACAACGATTCATTAGAATGTGTGGTTCGGTTTCTAGGCACAGATTTAGATTATAATCTGAAACAACACAGGCACTATATTTTATAGTGGAAAATAGGCAAAACTTAGTATCTATGTTCTAAACGTTTTAGAGAAAAACAGTACTTTATTTATCTCTTGAACAGCAGTCACATAGTAAAGTTGTGACCCCGTTTTCCTCGTCAGGAGTCGAAGCACGTCTCGCGGCTCATTTGAAAAATCACTTGCCACCACATAATCACCAGCTCGACACTAAAATGGTATCGTCCGACACCTTACCGAGTCGTCACGTACATAATCACAACAGTTTACCATTCATTAAATAGGTTGTAATTCGTTTGACCTGGCCCTCTCTAAAGAGCTTTCTACTGATACATACTCGATTTTTCTAGAAACTGCAATCACTATTATTGCACTGAAATTGTATGTTAATAAACATGCTTGAATAACAAAACCTATTTAAAGGCAAAGAAAATCCACGCTTTTGTAAATAGCCGAACTAAAAACAAGTTTAAAATATTTTGTAGGTCCTTAATAAGTATGCGAAGAGCCTGCTAAAGTGACTACTACGAGAATTCAAGGGGAGGGGTGGTCACCATACTGATTACCAATGTAGACAATGCAGCATGGTGACCCACACTATGGCGATATATATGGTTTTTCGCGCCCCGCTTAATGGACTTAGTGTTAAAGTGTAACGGAAACAGGTGCGCTGGTGGTAGTGAGGCTTTGACTGCTCGACACAGTAAGCAAGAGCCGAACCGTTCAGTTCGAGATCATATGTCTACCAGTCGTCGTGAATTGTCGTGTAGATGCCGATGTTTTGTTTTAGAGTAAATGAATTAAGTTCAAAGATTCAGTTACAATATATAATTTCATAGTCAGAACTTCGTTAGAAAGTCCAATTAGTAAAAATCTATATTAATAGTTTAAAGCTTATCGTTTTTTGACAAAACAGTGATAAAATATTAACATCGACAGTGTATATCTATAACTAAAACTTTGGGAAAAAAATAATTTGTGAAAGAATATTCACTTGCCTTATACGACTTAATTTGCATTTGATACATGCATAATCGATTAACGATCGATTAGAACGTAATGTTGCTTTATCGTTAATCGTTCCGTGTATACGCTGATGGATAAAAAATGCATACGTTTATTGTGAAAGTGGTGAAATGGGGGAAAAGTGGATGGAATTCTGCTCTCTCCGTGTTGTGAGATTATAATGACAAATATTTTAATTGCTTTTTTTTTGTTCGAGTTTATACCATTATTATAAAATAGCGGAGTAACTTTCTGCTATTTTAGACATAGAATGTATTCGTTTCTAAGCTCGCTACTTCACTGAACAAAGTCATAGGTAAAATGATTGTGAAGATTTTTTCTTTTAAATCAAATAACAATAAAAAGTGGAACTATGTATATTTCTTGGCTATTATGAAAGCAATCTACGGCCGTTTTCAATGGTACCTCAAGTTAAAACTAGAGATATCTAATCTATACAAATAAATAAAATTGGAGTGTCTGTTTGTAATATTAAAAAAACCGCTTTTTACGAAATGCATATGTATGTATACACGGTACACATGCCAAAAATGTAGTTAAAAAAATGTTTGTCTGTCTGTCTGTTTGTTCCGGGTAATCTCTGGAACGGCTGTACGGATTTTGACGGGATTTTCACTAGCAGGTAGCTGATGATCCGGGGAGTAACTTAGGCTACTTTTTTTAGACTAACTGGACAACAGCGGCGTTACTCGCGGTACAACAATAGCCGCGGGTAATACCGCGGGGTTCAACTAGTTTTTTAATATGATTGAATCAATACTTTGAATACGTTCATTCATAAGCAGTATAGTTTCAATGAAAACTTCTTTAGGCGCATTGAGAACTTTTTGGGTGAACAAAAATCATTGCATGCATCATTGCCTCCTTGCTTGTAAAAAGCAAGATTTTCTTGCGTGTCTTATGTGTTTATTGCCAATGTCAATGCAAAAGTTATAAGACCAATTAAAAATTTAAATACATATAATTTACATTTCAAATAACAACCCCTATCTAGGACTAATCAAGTTTTAAATGATGAATAAAAGTATTATTTTATAACATTGTTGTTTTGTAGTCAAATTTTGTCAATTATATTGTTGTCAATTTATATAAATAGTTTTATCACGAATAATTCCCGTTGTACAAGGAAACTTATGTGTAAAAGTCGCGAATAAGCCGATCCTTCAAAAACCAGCATTATGGTACTTGTATTTACGGAAGTTTGCAAGAATCTATTATTTAATATTTGTTTAATAAAAGAAAGGAATGACTTTTATTTTATTTGTAAAAACCATGCTGTGATCATCTTGAAGGATGATAGTGTCTTTTTACAAGCTGATTGGGGTCGATCTTCAGTCTACTAAGACACCGCTGAACATAGATTTTTAATGTAGAGCGACTAAAGATGAAATATATGTGAATGACAATCATTTTTGGGCTAATGCGAACTTTAGATATAACACAATATATTAAGAAATGATTGTATTAAAATATAGTGACAAGATACGTAACATACTAGCTGAGTCCCGCGATGTTACCCGTGATAGTTTTTGTACCTTTACCAATGCACGTACGCATTTATTTATTCATGTAAAACTTACAGCTAGATATGTTAGTAAAAACAAAGCAGATTAGTCATCAGACAGCCAATAACAAGTTTTCACTTCTAGTTATAGACTAATATAAAATATTGAAAAACAAAACATAAGCTGAACATAAGAACAAAAAGAAAAATCGCACACAATACGTAAACGCCAAATAAATAATAAATATATAATTGCCTCAACGCAAATGTAAGCAACACTGTGTCTGCTCAAAAAAACTAAGGCTTAGACACCTTCTTGCCGAGGATACACTTTTTACTTTTTTGATGTAAGTACGGTATTTACACTATTTACTATCATATACATTTAGTTAAAAACTGTTAATTTGAAATTACAAACAGTTACTTCAATATTATTTACTTGTATTTATAAATATACAGATTATACAGCCCTCCCTTAGTACGATATTAAAATATCACTTTTCTGTATAAGTAAAGCGTGACTTACTTGCCGAATCATCAATTTGTTAACTAAACACCACACAGGACCGATATTGATATGGGGAATTGTCACGTTTTAACCTTTGAAGAGGGTTTCCATCACCGATGCACAAAAGAAGTGAATGGGTCGTCGTGAGGGACGGAAACAGGGGAGCCCTCTTACGTGCGTCGTGAACTTAAATTGCAAAATTAAGCATTTATTTTTAAGCCCCTGCTGCTGCAAAAATCTTTTGATTCCCTTAGGTATACCTTTTATAAGCGACTTCAAGCAAAGGAGGACATTCGTATTTCGGTGTCACATTTAAAGGACAATGACAGGTTTATATGGGGCTTTAACAAACTTTTTAATTTGTTTTCGGAATATGGTAAAATTATTAATTCTAAATCTAATAAATACATGAAAACAATTAGTACGATTCACCTCATGAACTGTAAAAATCTCATAACTATTCATTACATATTGCGAGCGGTACAGGTTCTATCAAAATACTTTCAGGAAAAAATACGTCTTCTTGAAATGGATAGATATTTAAGAGTTTTTAACATAATATTAGAGTTAATTCTCAAATTTAGGCGTAATAGCAACTTTATATTTTAAATTTTAATAGTTAATTCACTAGGTTGTTATTATTCATTGCTGATATTATTCGCCATGTGTGCTTAACCATTAAGTTATGAATAGAGGTATCATATTTTATGTCGTATCGACATAAAATATTCCTCTATAGATTTTAATGTTTGAGTTCTTCGTCTATTTGTGTTTAACAACTTATTTAATGACTTCGCCATTGAAGCTTAGCAGGAGTGAGGCAGGCCATTGAACAAGAAATATTAATTTCCGTGAATCTCTGCGCTATTTGCTATATTAATTAGTTATCTGTTGTTGTAGTCACAGAGCAAGATATATATCGTGCTTCGTCACGCTCGCGAATTTAATCACGTAGCGTGCATTTACGTATTTAATTACACAAATATGCAGAAGGATGTTCATAGAGTAAATAAATTTCGACATTAACTTTATTCTCTTCAGATTTACTCCATATTTCAACATCCATATTAACCATAGGAGAGCTAAATACTTCGATAAAATTAAAAGGTCAGTTCGGCTGGAGAGAGAGCTAGAGACTTCGTAGAAATACGCTGATATGCAACTTTTTGGGCGTGTGTTCAGCAGGATAATGAGTGAACTCCACTTCTTCCTCTAATTCTGGGTGCTTCAGAATTGTATTGCAGGTGCCCATGGGCGGCGGTAGTCACTTAACATTAAGTGTCTTGTCTGCTCGTTTAAACTATGTGTACCTATGTCAAATTTAGTTGTTTTAGCATGAAAGATTACCATTAACAAATACCCGATCATCATAAACTTAATTTTATAGTAAGCTATCAACGTGATCTTGAACGATCTTAAGAGAAAACTTACCCTATCTCTGGAGTCAATGTGAACTTTCCCGGTGTCGAGCAGCTGACGAAGTCTGTCACAGTCGCCCCTCAGCGCCGCCAGATGGAACTGTACGTCTGTACGAGATTCTTTCTGTAACAATATTGAACCACGTGAGAAATGCTCATTACATGCAAAAATATTATAATACAAATATAACTTTATTTCCTTTTGCCTACAATTCCATGCTTTAGCTTATTAAATTATACATTTTACGAAGGGTACAAAAAGATCATCCCAAATCAGAAAAAAACATTTTTACGAGATGTAAATACATTTACTTATTTTGTTATAAAGTTTTTCTAAATCTAGATAAACACGAATGAAGAAGCAAACAGAAGATTATAAATACATCTAACTTCCTCTATTCCGTTTCTGTTTTACCCTACTTTGCCCCCTTTAATGAAGGACCCTCCTTAATCATATTATCGATTGTAAAAAACTATTTGCAAGGTTTTTCCGCCACATAATAATCTCTACTAATTATAAACGCGAAAGTTTGTAAGTATGGATGGATGGATGTTTGTTACTCTTTCACGCAAAAATACTGAACGGACTTGGATGAAAGTTTACAGTAATATAGCTTATTCATCAGAATAACACTTAGGCTACTATTTGCCGCGATAACCGGCATACATGCGGGCGGAGCCGCGGGCAACAACTAGTACATAATAGTGTGACCATTTCCGCGTAATATTTTTGCAAATGTGTACACATTTAAATAGTATATTTGTAACTCTAACAATGAAATACATCGGAAATAATGTCTGAAGCAGTTGCTAGCCACTACAAATATTTTATTTATTCTTACACGCTACATAACGTTATCTGCTAAAGTCTTGAACGAATTAACAGTTATGTTAACAATTATAGCGTGAAAAACATGCTTTATCAATTATTTATTGTACTATGCACGCGATATGAGCTGCGTGTATTAAATATTTTTACAAACTGTACTTCTAGTTACAAACTTCTAGTTAAATATTGTTAGAACTTAACTTCACTTTAAACAAAGCTTTAAGACTGCATTTGAGTTTAAATGTTAATAGTAGACAATCAGTTCCTTATAATTTATATTTTGAGTATGAAAAGTTACATATAACTTTTTTTTATGATCCTGCCAAAATGACTCTACCCTGCCTGATGGAAAGCATACGCAGCATTCAAGAGTGGAGGTCACCACACTCATTCTGAACGCAGATTATACACTATTTTGTACCCATTACCCATGTACATATAAAATGTAAATGTTCAAAAAATTTATGAACCATTCATAAATTTATAAATAAATGAATGGTGCAAGTAACGTTTAAAACGCGAACATTTTATTAAACTTCAATTTCTATGAACAATACAATAGCAGGCATATAATAAATTTTAGTAGTAGCCTGCTATTTTATATACATCATGTATATATAACAAGTAATACACTAGCTTTTTAACGTAATATAATAAATAAATATCAAAACTATGTAAAAAAATGCTGAATGTAAGTATGATAGATTGAACGGTTATTTTTTTAAATAGGTACAATTATTGTAGACAGATTTTACTTAAATTTAATTATTATTTCTCCAATATCATAAAAATCTAATTTTGTTTACGAAAATGTAGTAGAAATAAGAATATTCATAATAGTCGTACATACTTTTGCATAATCATATTACATGAATAATAAATTCGTATTTTATATCACATCTCAATCTATCCAAATACATTTTCTCAGACGAGACCTTGACTTTCAAATTGTCCAATCAAATTAATTCATGCGTTACCGGATTCATAAGAGTAACTTCAAATAACACGTTTTGAGCTCATTTAAATAAACAAACAATTTAATTTTAATTTAACAACATTTGAAATTGTATTGCGTCTGATGAAAACGTAATTTTACTTAATTGACAACTCAGAACTCGAAATTACATACTCATTGTCAGGGGTACAAAATGGGGTAGGTATAGGGTAGGTTAGGTACAGGTAGGTAACTTTTTATTTGGAAAAATAGTGCTATTACATAACATATGAAATCGCGGCCAATAATTGGAAAACGAAGACAAACTCCGATAGATTGATAACTATAAGTATTTATACTATAAGTATCTAGCTAACTCACTTCGCAAAAGAAAAGAAGACTCGATAAATGATATTGTCTAAAATAAATATGTTTAAAACCAGACATGACCTCAAACGCACATAAATGAATACATATGTGTCAAAACGGCACACTTCAATCTAGTCCAAAAACATACGAAAGGATGTTTCATTGCCAGATATCGCTCAACAAACAAATAAATACCTAATCAAACGCCCCCAAATGTTCCTGCATGCAACCCAGCCATAATTTGCGATAGGAAACGCTATGGAACCGCTCAGTACAAGGCCACTGGCGCGGAACTGTCTCCCGTTTGAATATTGGATGACGATCCCACAGCCGCTCTCTGATTACATTACCTGCCGTACACAGTACATACATATGAGGAGTTTATATACTTTTTTCTGTTGATGCGAGGACAGACAACTTGTTAAAGAAATATAATTATGAAAGCAGCATCTATTTATGGTGTACGGTCTTAACTTTTTTGTGCAAAGCGCAATAAAAAATTGGTCTTAAACAAAACATTTTTTGTCACACTGAATATGCATAACTGTATAACAGGCCATGCCGAAATGATCGAATGATAGCAGTAGCTTTATAAAAAACCAATGTCCAAGTATTTTAGTATAGTATAAATAAAAGGGCCCTAGGAATATAGGAATATATACCATGTGTGAGGACTTTTCAAACACATATGACACGGATACAAAGAACACCCAAACTCAGAACAACAATAAATTCGTGTAACCTAAAGTGTCCTCGCATGTGACATTTGAACCCATAACGCTAAGCGCAGAAGAAAACGGCATGGCGACCGCTAAACCACTAACCAATCGTTAAGGTCGAGTTAGGTTAGCTGAGATCTAGACATCACCGCCTCGAATATACACTCTGAATGAAATAATAATAACACAATCCTTAGATAAGTACGTGATAAACATCTGATTCTCGGCTTCCTGTTTATCACTTGGGACTTATTTTTTCATTTCTGTTTACTGTAATCACTCGTAACCTCATAAAACGTACCTACCCATATACCTTAATAGGTGTACAGTCGAAAGCTTTCGCTAACAGATTAAGTGGGTGGCAGAGATCACGATTATTTTCGGCCATTGTTTACTTATACATTCGATAAGCGTAAGTCTTGAAAAGGTTATTGAACTTAAGGAATTGATGACTCATCCTCATCATAGTAATGGGTAGTGAATCTGATTGACCATAAATCTGCTTGCTGCGATTTGCTTTAATGTAATGCATTTTTATGATACAAATGTTTCTTTTCTCACTGGAGTTTCCTACTTTTTTGGCGTTTAGAAAACCCCGGGGTTTATAGTATGTTGATGTGTCAGTTTTCTATACTGCTTCAATTTGTAAACTCATCTCGATTTGTAAACTAGCTCTTTTACGGTTGTGCTTGTTTTGGGTGCAATAAAGTCTCTCGATTTCCAGTTAGTCCAGTAATCGTAACATCTCAGAATTGTATGAACTGGACGAGTTATAAAGGATTGTAGTTTTCGAGGACACATTTAAAACGAAACTAGGTTAAGTACGTTTCTATGTGACAAATATTTACAGTTACTCCAATAATGACACCAAATGTACAAATAAGTGTCAAGAGTCAAAACTAATCTTGTGTTATCTTTATACTTTAAGGTATATATATCTATGTAACGATAGTTTTTTTTGCAGGTACTCAGTAGGGCCACTCTGATTTTAGCACGGACGGGCCGGCTCGACCGGGGCGGTACTACCCTCGCACCGAAGACCAACGTAAAATTACAGCGTTCGTGCTGTCGTGTTTCGTTGGTGAGTGCGAGACCGGAGGCTCAATGATGCAGAAGCATCATTAGGCCATCATAGTGTGGCGTAATTCAATGAGTATAGTGATCACCACTCTTGGATTCTGCTTATACTTTCCATCAGGCAGGGTAGTCATTTTGGGAGGGCCCTACATTTTTAAAGCGTGTTTTGATATATTTACATGATTATATATAGTGGAATAAATTAGAACTGTTATGATAGTGCGTATATTCTCTCAGACGAGTACCTTTACATGAGCACAACCATTTGCAAGCACCATGCATTAGTTACCAGACTTCCCAACAATACTTCTTCTTGTAAACTGTGTTTACTTAAAAACATTTACTTAATTCTAATGCTATTTAAAGAATCGTGCTACGAGCCCAACACTTTCATACACTTTTCATTTCTCATGACCTTTGCCTATAAAATTCGCGTAATATAAGCAGGAGAAATTAGGTCATTGTGGCTCACGTACTGCTATATGATATGGTACCGACAGCTGCAATTCAGAAACACGCCTACGTGATTCGACTGTAATGTAATATCGATGCAGTTGTGATTATTCGATATCATTTGTTTTATAATCTACATGATGGTGATGTCGAATCTCAACATGAACTATACGAACAGGAATTTGCGATATATGTTCTACTATTTTCGACTATTTTTGCGTTCAAGTCATCATTTTCCTAGCCTTTATTATTCCTAGATTATTTGGGGTCGGTTATTATAGTTATGTTCAAGTATTTAATAAAATTATAACGTATTTTTACACGCTTTATGCTTATAGTGTCCTTGTGGTGATGAATTAAGAATACGGCTTTCATCACCCATATTCATCTCGTGGTTGTGGCAATACTGCAAAGAGAAAGAAAATTTGAAACTAGCTATATTTACTGTCCTTCCCTTGTAATAAACATAGATTTGTATTCCAAGTTGTTATTTATTCATGAAATATTTGTTTACATAAAACACAAATGACTTTCCCCATACAACAACCACACACCCTGTGAGTCGAAAACTTTATCGTCTATATAATTTGTTGGCAGCAGAAGTGAAATTCATCTCTATAAAAATCTAGAACTTGTTTACTGTCTGGAATCCTATAACAGTCCACTGCTGGTTAAATGCCTGTAGAAAGGACTTTTTGGTCTATAGTATAGACAGCAGAAAATGGTATCCTATCACATATTAGGAATACCGTTGATTTTTCATTTCAATTTAAGGAATAGCCAACATTTTTATTTTAATAGTAAAGTATACTGCAGTTAAAATTGTTAATTTTGTGGAAAAGACAGAAAAATATGGAGGTACAAATGAGGAAAGAAGGGATATCGAAGACAGGGAAGACGTTTTAATTCGGGGGTAATTAACCCTAACTATACCAGGCTACTATTTGCATTTTCCAATGGTCAGTATATGTAAACACTTATGTAACTTACACTAATACAATTACAATACTATACTCTTTATACACATAAAGAAGTACCCGAGATTCTAAGTGTTACTCTCTTAAGAAGGAGAATAACACAGGTTGAGTTCTACTGACACTATCTATTCGTAATCCTATACCATAAAATGTATGAGTATAACTGCATATGCTATTCATATATATTGCAGCAACCGTACCTTTACAAGTACGACGTCTAGGAGTTTGTGTAGTCAGGGGATTAGTGTACCTGAATTTTAGGAAATAACACGACTAAACGTATCTACACGTTTTTACTATAATATCAGAATTTTACAATATAATAACACAGATAATTATAACTCACTGCTAGGTCTTGACTCCGTGACTCCTGCAGTGAATGTCTTCTTCAGCATTTTAAAATCAAGTTCTCAAATTATATAAAACAAATTTAAGAATAATTGCTTCAAACAGGAGATTTCATCTGCCAGTTGTATATTTTTAACAAGAGGTTGTATGTCTCTTCACCATGAAGGCCTCGGTCGCCACAGTATTTAGTTATTAAGAAAATAAATTATTGGTATTCTGAGTTGAACCAAATATTTCACTTGTCCAAACATACCTAGAACTTGTAAAACAGGCAGTAAGGAAAATTGAGATATATGTATTTTACAGCGAGAACAAAGGTTTTATTACATTCAGTTACACTTCGTTAAGGCTTAATTAGTCATCCACATTCGTGATGTACTGGATTTAAGCTAAAATTGGCGAAATACCAGTCTGGTAAAAAACTAAAAAAGTTTATTTTAAACACCCGTTCAAGAGAACCTTCAATCCATACTTACTATTATAAATTCGATCATAACTCTGTCTATGTCTGTTACGTTTTCTTGGCTAAGCCACTGCACAGATATCAGTGCAATATGGCATCCTCATCTCATCTTCTTTTTATTATTGAGGAAGTACATCTGCAACTATATACCACAATAATAGACACACGTGAGTACAGATGCGGGCAAAAGTTACTTTTATATAATGAACATTTTCATCAACATGTGCAGTTGAGTCGCGGCTGCTCTGACATGATTATGAAGCTCCCATGTTGGAGGGACGCCTTCTACCCGTTCCTTCACATGCAATCGTATAGGTATTTAATTTTTCCGCAGTTTTTTATGATGAACCAATTTATTAGTATTTTTACCGCCGCACCTACACTGTATTTAAATCCATTCCTCAATTAACTCGACATCATTTTTATCCCACTGTTGTAGAAAGTACGACATTAGAATCCCATACATTAAATGCAATCAAAATGTTATCTACAGTTTCTAACGGTGTTCGAACCGCTAAGGCAATTTCCTGGGACAGTCGCGTGTGCTCCGTACAACGTCCGCTTGTGGTCGAGACAGTGTGTAATGTGACTGCTGTAGTGCTGTCGTACTGACTCGTACTGAAATTCAAGGTTTAGAGCTACGCTGATTTAAGCATGAACGGGCCCGGACCGGGGCTATTGTCCTCTCACAGAAGAACAACCTAAATTGAAATCATTTGTGCTGGCGTGTTTCGCTGGCGAGTGCGAGACCGGAGACCCAATGATGCAGAAGCATCTCAATAGGTCGCCATAGTGTAAATCACCACTGTCTGAATTTGCAATAAGTATGGTAACCACCACTATTGGATTTTACTGATTCTTTCGTTCAGGTAGAGTAGTGTCTGTTTGTCAGGCTCATACACTGAAAAAATGTAGCACATTATTATTGGTGAGATACTTGTGACGTGCTGTCGGAAGAAGTTAGTTTATGTTAAAACAATCGTAGCCAATGACAGCATAATTGTTTTTCTGTCAGTAGTCATCAGACGGTACAAAAACTATAGAGTTAGCTACCAATCAACACTGATTGTATTTGCGACGAACTGTGTTACCCGCGTGTTTTGTTTCTTTGGATCGGATATTGTTTACTATTTAGGTTTTAATTTTAATAAATTTTATTTCATTTAATTTTTTCTAAAATAAAAGCAGCCTAAGTCAGTTTTATAACATAAGCTATCTGCCAGTGTAAGTCCCGTCCGAAATTTATACGTGGAATATAGAATATATAAGGAAACCAATGACTATACTAATAGAAATTCAACACGAAATCTAATAACTCCTTAACGGCTGTATATGATTTTTCAATTAGGCCGAATTAGAATTGAATATCGCCGTAGCTGTGTTTAATTGCATTGCAACAAATTTATCTATTCACATTAACCATTCAAAGTTGCTGCAATTTTAAAAAGGATAACATTTGCAAGTCTTCCACATAGATATCTTATCTGACAGATAGTTTGACGTATCTTCCATACAAATTGAATAAAACCGTATGTCAGATAACCTATCCGGCACTTCTCTGTAAACGGTGAAACAGGGCCCTAGTATTTCTTATCTGCGAGAATCTTGAGTAAAATACAGACATGTTTACTTCAGAGGAGAAGTAAATTTAGAAATAACCAGCTGTAAATTATTTATATACCAACTTTAATGCAGTGCAGATTAGTTTCCGTCACCCAGGCAGGATGTCTGCATTAACCCGAGACGAATTGCCTTCTCTTGTTTTGTGTGTCATGCACAATTTACATTTTACTTTACTCAAAATTTATTTCGGCGACGTACAGGATGTAACAATGACTTTTGTATTACTGTCTACTCTGTCTGACCCAGATGTCTTCTTCGTCACTAAGATCTTTTTGATGACTGTTGGTGCAAAGATCTTGCCCACTAGTATTGAACAGCAATGCTTTAATTTTCATGCGTTTTTCATGATTTAAACAATTTTTACATGGTTCTGGTCTTTCTCAACCTAAATCGTATCGTAGTACCTACTGATAAAGAGGTATCAGTAGGTACTGTAAATAAATACACACTTTAAACATTTAAGAATGGATGACAAAACTATTAGTTTCTGTAAGTCGGAAAATAAAAATGATACAGAAGCATCTCCATAGGCCGTCATAGTGTGGGTCATTATGCTGTATTATCTGCATTCGCAATGCGTATAGTTGCCACCACTCTTGCATTGCGGTCATTCAGCAGAGTAGTCACTATGGCAGGCTCATACATAAAAAAATCATACAATGCATATATTTTTTTGGAACAGGTACAAGAAACAAAGATATCTATTTTTTGTAACCCAGTATTATGTTTATCTAGTCATAGAAAGGCGGATTCTAAAACGGCATTTTGATAAGTGGTGATCATTACCGGCTGTCACAACACTCAACAATATACATCACGGCAGTCTCTTGTCTTAGCCTCACAATGATTGATGGCAAAGACACTTTCTATTTTTGTGGTGGCGAGAACTGATCTACCAGCTAATGTGGTAAGATGGATGGAGCGAGTAGTTCACAACACGTAGAAAAAGGTATTCCTTGTGGTTTTGGTGTAATTGACAAACCACTTATTACGAAATAGAAATACAGTTCGCTGTCTGAATACTGTCCGCATAATTAAATTTTTATACCAGACTAGCTGACCCTATCAACTTCGTTTACGTCTCTCCGTAAGAAATATTTTTTTCCAATTTTCCCAACATTTTCGGTCGATACCCGGTTCCTATTGATCGTAGAGTGACGTTACATAGCCTAAAACCTTCCTCGCTAAATAGAATATCCAACAAAAAAAGAATTAGCAAAATTGGTACAGCCGTTCACGCGTGATGTCATGACCCAGGCAAATAGTGATTCATTTTTATATGCATTGATACATGAAGCACAAACTTTGTACCTCACTTTACGAAAACTATGTGAACGAAAGAGTATGAAGTTTAGCACAGTTAAAGTATATACGGAGGAGGCTGAAAGCTAAAAAAAAACAAAGAAACAAATGAATGATGGTCGAATTTCAACCACTTGGCGACAACTAGTCTATTTGAAAGGACTATGGTGCTATTCAGTTTGAGATGACTTTAAGGGTCAAGTTAGAGTAACTACAACAAATAGAGTGGTAAGTTAAAGCAGAAACGTGGTCTCGCTTTTAGCGTCATATTTATAACAGAGCAATTATAATTCAGGCAATTCCGTTTATATGAAAACTTAAGCTTTAATGGTAATTTAAAAGTGTTACGGTTCTAGATATTCATCTTTATAATGTGTTTTGTATTTCAAATCAACAACAAAAACACAAATATTAAAGTTTAACGTAATTGTTTACTTCTCATTTAATTTGCGTCTATCACGCAAGCTATAGTTTGGGTAGTTCCTACACATAGTCATTCAGAAATATAAACAGTTTAAATGAACCTTCATTTGGATTAGGAAGTGTCGATAACGAGTATAATAATAGTATTTACTAGAGCGTATCCGAGATGGTTATGGTTACTTACGGTTCGGCGTGGTCAGGTAGAAGTAACCTGGGATATGAGAGGAACTCGTGCGAGACTAATGTGTGGCGCGACTGTTGCACCACATTATTCACCGGGTAATGCGTTAGTAAACTTTTTTAGATTGTAGTTCTTTATTCTTACCTATTTATAATTGACTAACATTTTCCGTATCCAGTGGTTTTACTTACGTACAACAAATATAACAGAATTATAAACAACTATGTTTAAACAACTAGCTAAGCAACTGATTGACGCTTCTCGCGACTAGAAGGCTGGTCTTTTTCTAGCACAGAGAATCAGCATTGCCATTCAACGTAGGAATGCTGCCAGTATTTTGGGAACGCTACCAGTAGGCGAAGCTATGGAGTTTTTGACGTTTGTATGTAAATACTCTTATTGTTTTTTTTTATTACATTATTAACAGAATTATTAATTCAATTATATTTAGAAATTAGAGACAAGAGGAGCAGAATATCTTTTTCTATGGTGGCGGTGTTCGACGTACCCCCGGGGGTAAATTCAAATATGGCGAATCACCGTGCTTTCTTCTTTTGAAAGACATTCTTAGACTATTTTGTGTGTTTTTTAATACATATACTACCAGGCTGGCTAACCAAAGTATTTCGCAACTTCATATGAATCCAAATTCTTCTCATTGAAGCTAAAATGACAATACACGAAGTGATTTCATTATCAATGCCAAAATAAAAAAGTTCAATTGTAGAATGTAACTTCAATTACGTAGGAAAAAAACATGAAGTAAATATAATGTACCTTAACTATTAATCTCTTAGACATTACAAAACAAATTCCGTCACGGGTACTATGTAACATAACAGTAACCCTTCGGTTGCTCAATGACCGAGACCGAGTACCAAACAAACCAGTGAGCGGTACCATCGACCCGCCACAATCGCTGTTGGTTTTTTGTTCACTGCGGATGTAAACAACTCTCTATTTCATTCGTTCGCTCTTCGTCCGCGTCGTGTTAAAACTGAACGACATTGTTTTTTCGTACAATAATATTGTGTTAGCAAATGGCGGGTATTTTTAGACCATTTGTATTTAGAACGGTTTTTGTGTTATGTCAGTATTGTTTCATTTCGGTAATACGGTTATGAGAATTACAATAGATTGTTCTAGTTTCTCTTTTCAAGCGCTCTCGGATATACATAACCAGAATGAATCTATTTTGGAATTACTGTGGCGCTTTTGTGGACAGTAATAAAACTAAAACGCACCTTTGTATTTTTCATTTCCCGCTACGGATCAAAGTCATGGCTAATACAGATATCTGCTTAAATATGGTGTCGTTTATGCTGTTAAGAATTCTATGAACAGCTTAATAATCTAATATTTCTATTTTTGATCAACTGCCGGGCTATAGACGGCGTACTATGGTTTTTCAAGGATGACCGACTAGTTTTAGATCCAATGTAGTTTGTTTCGGTTCCCTTCAAAAGTTTAAGGAGTAAAGCGTCCTGTCTCGCCTAAGTGAGTCGTTATGTCGTCGCGCTGAATAAAACCATGTGTAATTCTAATAAAAAAAAAGTTGATTGTATAATTTAATTGGGATTATTTTATGCAGTAAATCATAATCTATTCTATAAAATCGTACAGTACAAAACAATACGGTAATCAATGGCATGTATGTACAACTTGCTATGTATTAGTGACGTTAAAGCTGCATTGTCTAAGTATATCGACGTTGGAACTGTTGGTTTTCCTTCAAATAAATAAATGTACCATAACGTGCCGCCATCTTTTTTAGTCAACTACAAAGTTTGCTAGATGTCTATCTCTTAGATATTTCTTTCTTTCCAATACTTTGGATTTACTATAGGTACGTTTGTAAGGTGATAGAGCCATGTTGATTTCAACACGAATGGGCCGATTCGACCAGGGCGGTACTACCCTCGCACAGAAGACCAACTTAAAACGACAGCATTCGAATTATCTGGTAGAGTATAGTCACTTTGGCAGGTTCATATAACGCCGTCGTGCCGCGGGTAACGCCGCGGGACAAATTCAGTCTAAAAAGTAGCCTAAGTTACTCCTTAGATCTTCAAATCATCAGCTATTTGCCAGTGAATTACCTGGAACAGACAGACAGACTTATAGACTGGCTTTTCCCCGCGGTTATTTACCCGCGGTTCGACAATAATATATGTATCGTGTATACATCCACATGCATTTATTAAAAAGCGGTTATTTTAATATTACAAACAGACACTCCAATTTTATTGATTTGTATAGATGTATAGATAAAGAATCTAAAGAACACTTTAATTAATAACCTTTCTATAATCTATGAATGAAACTTCAAATTCAAAATGTATTACTTACTTCCACAATTGTTAGCTTTGTACTGAGCGTGTTTTTATTTGAGGTATTGTAGTGTAGGCAATAAAACAGGTATAGTGCTCAACTGTACGATTACAACGGATGAATGAACGTACTAACAAAACAAATTAGGAAGGTGGGTACAACGACCTCAGGTTGATAGTTTACAATTAAAAACGACACTCCAATTAAATTATGTCAATCTGTTACAATACACATGATTATAAATGTGTATGATAAATATTAGCTGCACGGAAAAAAATACTAACGAAGAAGTTCTAGAAAGAATGAAACAGAAATTAAAAGAGGCATATTTTCATATTAACATCATAGAGGGAAAATAGAAAGAAAGAGGGGAAGAAGATCGTGATTTAGTTATTTCGACCAGATTAAGGAAAAAGTGGCGGTCGCGACGTATGAGAAGGTCAAAAAAACGGCTCCTGATAAGGAGAGCTGGATAAAACTGCATCTACAAGAGTATAGCTCCTAAAAAAAATGATGATAAGAAATATAATTAGCTGCTGTGACGGTTTCGTTGTCAGATTGTCAGTGCAACATGTTTGAAACGTCATGAAAACGGAAGTTAAACTTAATCGCACTAATTCCCGTTCATATATAATATATATATATATCAACATACTAGCTGTGCCTCCAGTTCGTACACGTGACATTTGGATTTTCAAGATATTTTTAATTTTACAAACCTTCACTGGACTATGGCAAACATTCAAAACCAAAATCAACCAAATCGGCCCACCCGTTCTAGAGTTTTAGCGAGACAAACGAACAGCAATTGATTTTTATAAAAAAATCATAGAATTGAAAGAAAAAACGTTAATTTATACACACATTTACTGGTGACCTATAAGACACAGAACTACGCATTCGAAGGCAATATACAGCATAGTTTTCATGAATGTCTAGTTGCCCTCAATTTGGCATGAGTTGTTTCTACATACCTACCTTTAAAAAAAGATTTGAATATAAGCAAGTTTTTTGTTTCTTAATCTTAATAACTTCGCACCATTTTGAAGTGAGCATGACTTGAGCTGTTTAAGTTCTTTTTTATTTTTTATTTATTCACTCTTTCTTAATGCAATTACAAAAACACTAGCTATTGCTACAAACCCTTACATTTGTAGGTTAACGTCGGCAACCATAATAGTATTAAACTGTGCTATAGCTGCCAGCGTCTTCCACTCTGGGAACTCACAATTGGGTCATCCTTATATTCCTCAATACAATTAACGTAACTAAGTGTTACTATCTTCACACCTTTAGAAAAAGTACATTTTTAAAAGTATACTAAAATCTAAACATAGGCAAATGCTAACAAAAATTTAACCTGGGACTACAACTACGACATTCATCTGTCATGAGAACGCAAACGACATGGTAACCGATTGACATATTTTATGTCTCATAAACAGTAATACGAAATGAAACAGTAATTTTCACGGAAACTTAACATTTTCCCATACGATTCGCGAAACGGTAGAAATCATCAAGCAATCAGTAACGTTTTTATACGAGCAATAAGTACTTTCTACGATATTGGTAGAACCGTATTGTACTGACATTGAAAGTGTGAAACTTTGAACAATTCAATGTTCTATAAAAAGTTCTCAGGAAGATTTCTATGCACATGGCAGTATAAGAATGCTCCTAAATACTGTAACACAGGCAATGTTTTAGAAGCAGTTTGGTATTTTACACTTCCCATTATGGATTCCAAATTTTAACCTCTCTAAATAAGAAGACGAATCTGTAGGTTTTTAAGTTCTTCAGTATAGAATATAACATCTCTATCAGCACCTCCTCCGAAAAATTATATTAGAGCAGTCAAACAGTAACGTAAAGTAAACTAAATAAAACTATGACGCGGATCATAAAAAAATTTTAGCGTTTGTGCAAGGAGTTATTAAGGTCGTAAATCCTCTGTCAGCGGTATATGGAAAAACGACTATTGAAAATTATATTACCTCATAATAGAAACAGTATAAAATTATTTGATAGCTTTCCTGCTCAAGAACCGTGTTGTCGTTAGGTACTAGAATTTAAAAGATTATGGTTCTATGATCGTCCTTAAATCAAAACGACGATAAAAATTAAAAGCAAATTACTTAAGTAACAACATTTATGACATCGGCGATGAGAGAAAAATCTACCGCTAAACATTCTTGCGCAAAACTCAAGTTAGCCAACAGTGTTATCAAGACAAACAATCCTTATCTACACAAGTAAGGACAAGCAGGAACAAAATACTTTCTCCGGTCAACATAAGCTCGCGTGCAAATATGTTTATCTTGTGCGGCTATCGTTAGAAAGTCACCGTATGCAACTTCTTGTCTCCTTGCTTAATTGTATGTTTGATCTAAGTAGGAGGTTTTGCTTCTGTTAATACCTGTACATTAGATACCATTTGCAACAAAATAGATAATAGCAGCTATAAGGCACTCGCAAAACTATTTTACCTACATCCTACGTCAAGAGCATATACCGGTAGTTAATAATGGCTATAAATGTGGACAACTTGATAAAACACTAACGTATAGTGATAAAATCTTTATAACCTACTAGTATTTCTCGGTTAAGAACGATGTTCATGCCAAGGTGCATTATTGTTTAATGGAATCAGCTTACAATAGTTGAAGATATAATCCGTTAGCTCAGAAAACTTCTGAAGTTATAAACAGTCACCTTCCTTTTGATACTGTTATTGCCTTGATGATATCCATCATTCAAATGTATGGTCTTAAATTCCCTATCATAGTTATTTTACAACTGAAAGAAGTAGATGTTGTAACATATTACACCGACGAGGACGAAGAGGAAGTCAGCCTGTGACGGTCAGTGCAACCTGGTCGAAACGAAATTTTACAAGTTAGTATATTACACCTAAAGTTCTCAACAATGGAGAAATAAGAAAATTTTGTCTAACTCAAAGCAGGTCAATATTTAAACCGGTCATTACGTCAATTAAGGATATAATACTAGGAAGTGGCACTTGGGTCAGAGTAACAGATGACTCATGAGAAAGTTTCATTGTTAGCACTACCGCCGATTGCAGATAGGAATTATCAGAAGCTAAGCCGCAGAAGATAAATAACAGATATTTCAATAGAAATAAATTTCCGAATAGAAAATTGTATCGGTTTAATGTAATACATCGAGGAGATATTGACAGCAATCTCTTAAGTGTTTTTGATTAACTTGATGAATTGGAAAATGGAGAAATCTATCGTCAGTAGTCATCGCTCTATTTGTGGTTGAAGACATTTATTTCTCACAACTATCTATAAAATATCTCCATTTAAACAAACTGAAACTTTTATAAAACAAAAATGACTTAAAGAACTGGACTAAATTGAAATGGGACACCAAGGTAAGTACCAGCTTTCAAATAAAAAAAGAATCATCAAAGTCGTTCACCCAGTCGAAAGTTCTGAGGCAAACCGCCTGCTTTTAAGAAGTCGGTTAAAAAATTACACATGTCGTGAATATAGTCTTCTACGATAATGAAAACAATAGCATCTTTTAAATGTCTTTTTCATGGTTTATTTTTTAGTGTTAATTTAAGCTTGTTCCTCTTTCAAATTGAGCTTTTATACTAAGTTAATAAGAATTATTTTTATGTTACCTAGACTTAATTTTGTAATTTGCAACTTTTATCACCATTCCTATTATGTTGTGGAGGAACGAGTGTCATGTCCCTCCAACACAAAGGGAGGATCCTCCGACCAGGCGAGGTGATCATGCCTGGCGGGCCACTGCCCAACGGTTGATGTTGGGAAGTTGTATATCTCTTAATTGGCGCGAGAAATATCATTGCGCGATTCAGGTTTGGTATTGTTGTGTACTCCGTGTCGTGACGTCACACCGTAGTTCGGTGTATTCCGATCGATGACGCTGTAGCATGTTGCTGTTGCGTTGTATGTGGAGGTCGCCACATTACTCCCCTCCAAGACCAGGGGGTCGATATGAGGAAAGGGGTTCTCGGTTTTTCGGTTCATTGCTCGGTTCGGTTTCGGTTCGTTGTTCGGTTTCGTTTTTCGGTTCGGTTCCGGTTCGTTTGTCGGTTCGGCTTCGGTTCGGTTTCGGTTCGTTTTGTCGGTTCGGTTTCGGTTCGTTTGTCGGTTCGGTTTTCGGTTCGTTTGTCGGTTCGGTTGCGGTTCGTGTTTTTCGGTTTCGGTCAGATCACGTCGGGGTCACCACTGTGGAGGAACGAGTGTCATGTCCCTCCAACACAAAGGGAGGATCCTCCGACCAGGCGAGGTGATCATGCCTGGCGGGCCACTGCCCAACGGTTGATGTTGGGAAGTTGTATATCTCTTAATTGGCGCGAGAAATATCATTGCGCGATTCAGGTTTGGTATTGTTGTGTACTCCGTGTCGTGACGTCACACCGTAGTTCGGTGTATTCCGATCGATGACGCTGTAGCATGTTGCTGTTGCGTTGTATGTGGAGGTCGCCACAATGTAGTAATAGATCACATGCTCTAAGAAGTCATATTTCTGATTCAACGACTAATTTGATCCAGCATCTGAGTAATTTAGAATCAATGAATGAAGGGTCAAAAAAGATCAGAATCAAAGTGAAAGTTGCAAGATCACTGATGAAATTGAAATGCTATCATGAGGCATTACTTACGTACTCTCTGTGGGTAGATTTTTGATAGAATGTCAGTGATGCAGCATTTTTGCTTGCGGCTTAAAGTAATTTACTTATCATTCCAGGTGGAGAAGACCGATATCATTTTAATCTCAATCTTAGCTTTAGCAGTGTTAAGCATTAATTGAATGGACAGTGGACTCATTAAATTATAACTTTACGGAAGAATTAATTCAAGTTATTACGGTAAAATTACGTAAAAAAATATTTTGGTTTAATTCATAACTTTATCCGTAATATTGTGTATATTTATTGGATATCTAAAAAAATCTATGTTCTGTGGCTACTAAAATTCCATCAGACATATGTTTATGCAGTTTTTGGAATAGGTACTGACAGTTGTTAAAAAATTAAAAAGGTTATTAATTAATTGATTAAAGGCAATGGCCATTTTTATAATAATTAAGTCAAAACAACAACATTTATTGAGAATAATAATATTACAAAATAATAATTTCAAATTATTAAAATAACCTACTTCAGCAGTTTAGTGCATAACAAAAGGAAATTAACACAATACAAATTTGACATTTCTATGCCGAGCTGAGTCATTCATAGTTACATAAGGAAAACAATCACAAACATTCACACGCTAGGATTACATTAACCGTGAATATACAAATTAAATACCCCTTGTATTCTTCGTAGGATTGCATCAACAGTAGGTACACCTGACGTTATGCAACTGCATTGTAGTACCACGGAGCTAACAAAAAATTAGGCTTTGTACTTGGTACTTCGACAAACGGAGCGATGACCCCGCATTCTACTGAGCTCTTAAACAATGTTGCTGACATTATTGACATTTTACTTTCGAAGTTTGGTTACAAATTATGACCTGTGTGTATTGGCATCGCCAAATTACTGTCAGTACCTGGATGACCGAGCTTTGCTAGGTTTCTCTTGGTAAATTTTCTAAAAATGAATCCTTACTAGATCGATTTATCACTCCCGAAATCTTCTGCATACTAAATGATGAAAATTGTTGGAGTAGGTTTCCGAGATTCAGAGCATACCCACATATACAAGAATTTCTCGTTTAAAGTTAATAGACAGATAGATTTGGGGCGAGTATTCATGTACATGTGTTTATGTACCTATGTGTTTATTACAACTTTTTAAATACCCAAAAAGACTGGACAACGAAATTTTTAAATACTAACCAGTTTTTATTCTTCACACAGACTTTAAATCATGTCTTTTGGTAAAGCACCATTCATGCTGTCGTCATACATAACTTTTGATACATACATGTTACTTTTCGGAATTTCCCTGAGAAGGAAATACGTCAATACGAACGTGCTACGTAGTTCACGCTTCTCACTTTACATGTTGATCCCGGATGTAGTAAAACTGTATTTAATTAATCTCAGCTGCTTATTGCGGTTCGAAGTTCAGCGGAAATCAATTCAGCTGGTTTTTACTAGAGAAACTTCAACTCTTTATTCAGCGTTTACGAGTCTAGATCCTGTCCAAGATGAAAAATATA
Organism: Spilosoma lubricipeda; assembly: GCA_905220595.1. Lineage (NCBI taxonomy): Eukaryota > Metazoa > Arthropoda > Insecta > Lepidoptera > Erebidae > Spilosoma > Spilosoma lubricipeda. The sequence goes on from HG992278.1 coordinate 1,082,887, forward strand.
CTAAAAACATTCTGGTAAATTATATACATATATATTTTATTTTTTTATTTTATTTACCACCGTCGGGACATCTCCTTTCCAACAAAAGAAGAATCACCAAAATTGGTTCATAAACGACGAAGTTATCCGAAGACACATAAAAAAAACAAAACTAAAATATTATATGGTCTTATTGAGAAACCTCCTCCTTTTTATGAAGTCGGTTAAAAATCCGCTACAGAGTATTAATAGTGCTCGATTGTTTTATCAATTCGCCATGACATAAATCCTAGTCCGGTTAAGTCGAGTAGTTTCTTTGATATAATCGATAGTGGCTTTCAATCGAATGAGATTAAAAACAACTAAGCAATATAGTTTACTGTAGACATATTCAGTTATAACGAAGGGAATAAATAAGTAAATTTTAATTGTAAAAGTAAAAAGTGTATTTTCCACCCTTTATGACATTAACTTAAAACGACCTTTATTGATATAAAGTTTAGATATAGGTGATGATGATGTTCTCCTAGCCGATTACGGCCACAGTCTCAACAGAGACCAACCAACTACGCAGGAGATATTATAGTGCACAAGGGTGTGCGCAAACACAGGTGCACTCTCTGTTCCCTCACTCTTATAATCCGATGGGACGGTTAACCGACACGATCGGGGAGAGATCAGGCGCAGGACCGACAGCTTAACGTGCTCTTTTTAAGTTGACCCAGTATTTTCAGGTCATTTTCATCTAGGTTATACCACCCATAAAGGGTAGTTCATCTGATTGGTTTAATTAGATACTTATGATCCAATGTTACCAGTCGATCTGACTGGCTGGGTCAATCTGGTTCACCAAGACAAATTGGGCCCAACCAACAGATATAGGTACATTATATACGACTAGCAGCCGACCCATGCAACCTCGTTTGCGTCTCCTATTGCCCGTAGAGTGTAATATTCCCCCGTTTTCGAAACATTATTCATTGGTGTTCCGCTCCTTTTGGTCTTAGCGTGATGACATATAGCCTTCCTCGATAAATGTACTATCCAACACTGATAGAATTAATCAAATCGGTCCAGCGGTTGCTGAGATTAGCGCGTTCAAACAAACAAACAAACTCTTCGACTTTATATATTAGTAAAGATAATAATAGATAAATCCCTTATTAACTACCTCCTAATTTCTAACTCAAGCCTACGTACAAAGTTTTTACTACCAAGACAAATCGGTCAAATAAAAAATATTGGACTATTATGAATTTCTTCTCACTCGTGGGATTATTGCTTAGAACAATTATTTTAACTTGAGGTTCTAATAAAATATGGTGTTTATATTTAAAAGAATCGTATATTTATGAAGTAAATTTCAAAGTTAATTCAAATTCCGTAGCTGTAAACTGTTTTGAACACGATTCAACAACAAAAACTGTATTACGTGTCGTTTAGTCATAAGAAAGTTTTTTTTTACTTTTGTATTAAATTTCACCACAGTTTACTGGGCACAACAACTTTTTTTACATAAAAAAAGTAAAACAAAAACTTCGTCGGTCATTGCGTCAACAAAACGTTTCAGAGAATGAACAAAAAGAACGAGAACGAAGCGAGTGGAACGAATGGCGCGACCTTGAAATGAATGCATAATGCAGGTCTAGTCTTACTGCCATTTCTATCGGAACGTGAAGACCTTGACTTTTGTTTACTGCTATGATATTATTTATATGACAGTCATTCAGAATCTTCTGGAACACCAATGGGTGTATTAGCTTTTTATAAGCACGTTTATAATACTAAATGAATTATGAACTGTGGGAAGCTTGACGATGAGAATCAAATGAAATGTCACATAATATCGAAAACCCAAGCAAATCAATACGGTACGAAAGGAAGAAGTAGAGAGTAAGAGTAGACTTCTCTTCACAGAGCCTATGGCTTTATGGGCGATGACAGTCACTTTCCAACAAGTAACCCATAAACACATTTGCCCCTTATCGTAAAAAAAATACCTTAGCATTTTTTATATATAACTAGCTGTTGCCCGCGACTCCGACCGCGTATTTGTTGGTTATCGCAGCTGATAGTAGCCTATATGTATAAGTCAGTAGTCCGTTCAGTAGTTTTTACGTGAAAGAGTAACAAACATCCATCCATACTTACAAACTTTCGCGTTTTTAATATTAGTATAGATTATACACTTAAACGTGAGAAAGGTGGACTTAATGCCGTGGGCAATTTCTACCAGTCGACCTTACGCCGATGCCGCGATGTAGAGCTAAAACATGGTAACATAGAAACAAAAAATAGACTTATGATAAATCTAATTCAATTTTTAATAGGAAATACTTAAACAATTACTTTTAAAAATATAATAATGATATTTTCAACACACCATTTTCGAATTACTTAATAAAATGTTTATTCAAACATTAAAAGTAAATATTCAGCAATATGTTGGTATGATGACATAACTAATTATTTCGCACACATATCTTATATAAACCGTTTTAATAAATAGATTTGCCTTGAAGGTCATCGTAGGTATCGTAATCGGTCTTTAAATATACTTCCTGTGTTTTAGATAGGTATTTATTATCACTAATTCAATGTTTTTATTTATCTATCAATTAATATTCACTTTAACTATGATTTCAATCACCCATCTTTAAGTTGGTGTTGATTTGTGAAGAGATAACTCCGAGTAATAAATTGCATTATCAGTCAAACCACATTATACCGAAATTTGTGAAAATAAGAAAAAAATATCTTGATTGTTATGTACTTAATTTTGTAATGAGCCATTAAGACGGTATAACGGTGGGACAGATTCATCCTAGGTAGGTAGTAAATTAATGGCAATTACAGAAATAACCGCCACTACATCCGCCCATCACGTTCTTGGTTCCCACAATTTGTAGCTATGCAATTTGACGACATCTTTAATAATTGTTCATTGCGTTATACTGACTGGCTGAAATGGTTTAAAGCTCTTCTTAAATTCCAAAACATCACAGCACCAGTATTTACCATTGATGTTTACATTCCTTTCTGCTCTGAGCCTTTTTGACAAAATAGATTGGGAATGGTTTTTTTATTTTTTATTTGTGGCTCAGACAAAATGACTCTAATCTGCCTGATGGAAAGTATAAGCAGAAATCCAAGAGTGGTATCACCAAACTCATTCGTCTGCTTCTGCAGCATTAGGTGTACGCATCATGAGGCTTTAAGTCTACTATGATACGGCAGACTAGAGACTGCCATCAGACCTCCACAAGACGAGTATGCCAAGTATATAAGATACCATATATATCCAAAGTCTGTAGAAAGACTACAGTCTGAATTATTAGGGCTCTAACCCCGTAACGACTGATGAGGATGTTCTTAACATTCAACGTGCTCTCATAGGCCCGGAGGGGTATCAATTTGTTAAGAATGGGTCGCCTTACCATAGACGGACCACCGACATAGCTAGTTCTGATTGGATTGCTTCAATAAAACAATTCTTACTATTATGCATCGAATAACCACAATTACGTCACAAATCCCGATTGCGTCCGATCATCATGGCGCAAGTAAGTCTTTAACTGCGCGGGCGCATTAACTTGCACAATACGGTGACTAATGCGCGGTTTGTACCCCATTTGCCCCTTCAATTCTTAGTTACAACGTTTCCGTTTGTCGTATTTCGTAATGTTCAAGGATTTTTAACGTCAGTGAGGTAAGTACTACGCCTTATAAATTGGAAATTATACCTAATGTTAACAAAAACTAACTAACAAACTACTTACTACTAATTTGGTTTCTACTATAAGCAAACGAGTTTAATTTTGATATATATATAAGTAATGAATTGCATTATGATTGTATGAAATCACATATATACTTATGAGACACGTTTATAAATTAGTACTGTTACCAAAACGGAGGGACTCCTTCGCTGAATTCGACGGAAGGCAATGACTCATCAAAGTTAACGTTGATATAATTAATAACAGCAATATAATCTTTGGTAATACATTCAAAGTCGTTGCTCTATCTACTTTCATGTAAATAGATTATAAATTATAAGAACATAATATTACATGTAGATTTACAATACATTACAAAAAAATAACTGGAATAACTTTTTAAACGAGTTTAATAAAGTTCTCGATTCGACCGTATATATGTTTTTTTTTATACGTCGTTTATGAACCGATTTTGATGATTTTTAGGAAAGGCGATATCTCAACGGTGGTACCATGATAAGGACACTAAGATCTGATGATGGCATCCAACAGAAAGCGATCGATTTGGTCGTTCTTGAAGTCAGTTATTTTTTTGTAAAAAAAATTTATAACAAACAAATATTTATATTGTAAGTAATAATACTGAAATACTACATATTATATTTCTTTAGGTTAGTTGTAAAACGGGCCCGGCGAACATTAAGCCTGCTCCAGTGGTTTTCTCGAGGTTGTATACAGTTACATATATTATTTCATTGCCATTTATGCTCATTGTTTGTGTAATTTACATAGATATATATATTTAACGTAAAGTGGCAAACAAGCCAGACTGACGGAGAATATTACCGGTTGTTCTATACAACCGTTCATATCGTACCTATTTTATCCGCAAAGGAAAAGAAATTAAAAAAAATACAGTGGATTTGAGAACCTTCCTTCTCTTTTGAAGTCGTCTAAGAATATAATATACTAGCCGACCCATGAAATCTCCCATGAAATGTCGTTCCGAAAATTTTCCTCCGTTTTTGTAACGTTCTTCATAGATGCTCAGCTCCTGTAGGTCTTAGCGTGATCATAAGGTTGACTGGTAGAGAATGCCCAATGGCATTAAGTCCGCCTATGTACAAGACGTGCATTAAGTTTAAATAAATAAATAATATATAGCCTTCCTCGATAAATGGGCTATCTAACACTCAAATAATTTTTAAAATCAGAACAGTAGTTTCTGAGATTAGCGCGTTCAAACAAACAAACTCTTCAGCTTTATATATTAGTATAGATACAAAAATTGTTCTTATTCGGCTCTTTTAGCAGAAAAATAACAAGTTACTAAGATTTTAGATTTGCAGTTCTTACGACTTCATCATGAGTCAGTCAGTTAGGACAAGTAATTTCGTTGTTATATAAACCCTTAAAATGTAAAAGCAATGTCCTTGACATTCAACAAAGAGTAGGTGACATTATTTTCTTGGCAGGACTGCCAAAGGCATCTTTGAAACGGTTAAAATATATGTGCCCTTCTTCCGACCTTTGAAAGAGAAAATTGGCATATCAATAAACATAATGGTAGATTGTAATGTGAGATAAAATCTTTTACTCAGAGTATTAATTAATTTATTTATTTGTACATAAACAATTTACAGGTTTAAACTTATCGACGGTTTCCGCACTAAGCTCGAGGCTTGTGTCGCGGCAACCAAGAGCAGATCATTCATTATTGATTGGTGCTAATTCTGATGTTCCAAAATCTCTCCAAACAAAACCAGAAATCAAAATAAAAATTTTTGACGTTCAAAAGATTGACTAAAAATATTATTTCGGGTTTTAGAAATTAGTTGTTTAAAAAATAATCAGAAATTAGCAACATATCATCACTATGACAAGGACAGCAGTTCTAACTCATAGAGTATTTATACAAAATGTATGTGTTAGGTATGTAATTTAGTTGTAATAGAATATAATATAAAATCAATGCAAATTCAGAACAAACAAATTAAGACCAATAAAAAAAAATGAATGTTTACGTCTGATAAATATTTCATAGCTCAAAAAATACTATAAAGGAAAAGTATATGTTTTTAGACTTTCTCGGCTTCTACACACTCGTTTGTAACGTCGGGAAATAGATGGAAGAAAGGAAGATAACCTTTTAAATAATTTTATTACGAGTATACCCCGCTGTGAAACATTAAACTATGTGTATCAGCAAAAATTGTTTTAAATTGAATAAACAAAATATAAAACGAAAGCAAATGCACAAAGGCTTTAAAGACTGCAAGGACAAGGACATTGTAGAAAAGTAACTTGAATTTTTGACTCAATTTTTATCTTTATTGTTCAGATTTTCTGACAGAAACCAGATCTAGTGACTGATATGCGATTTGCTCGAGCTATAGATAACACTCATTGATTCATCCGTATCAGGAATAGCTCCTAACATTGGCTATCTCTTCTTACGTATTTTTTTTCCTTTCAATTTTCTCCCATTTTTTACACCTAAACTATTGTGTAAATTGAACTATAAAAATAGTCTGCTAAATGTGGGAGCTTAACACGGCTTCTGTCTTCCCTTTTAGAGACAAAGACGAATAAGTGATTGTGTCTCTCTCTGGAGAATCATGTCACAAAATGACAAACGACGACACATTAAAGCCAAACAATGAATGTGAGATGTATGTGGTCTATATTTTTATTACGAATGTGTGTGTCGCCTCTAGGAATATTGCCAAAACTTACTAAGTATAAAATATTTAAATAAATATTTTATTTTGAGTGCGTAACATTCTTACCCTCCCCAAAGTCAACTGCTACAAATTTATACTAATATTATAGAACTAAAGAGTTCTTATATTTGTTTGAACGTATTAAGCTTTTAATGTTAAATAACCCATTTATCTAGTAAGGTTATACGCTATAAAACATTACGCTATATTCATTAGGAACTGAGCCGAGCATTAATGAACATTGTTGCCAAAAGTGAACTTCTAGAACTGGACCAAATTTAAATGGGACCACACGAGAAGCAACAGCTTTAAAATAAAAAAGGCTTGTGGTGTCGTCGGACACCAGATAGGAACGAAGTCCTTATTATGAAATATAATAATAGATGCAACTTACAGATGCCGGCTAGGGTATACCGATGGCACTTTACAAAATTTTTAAAATCTTATGCTTTTTAATTTAACGTTACGGACTTTTTTTGCCGGATAGGGTACCCCAGTGCAACGCTCCATTAAGAACTTTGTTCCAAAATAATCATCAAAATCGGTTCACCCAGTTGAAAGTTCTGAGGTATCAAAGATAGATAAACACAATCGAATTTAGAACCTCCTCCTTTATTTAAGTCGGTTAAAAACGGGAAAAAATATTCCTTTTGAGAAGCAGATGACTTTGTACGGGTTAGCCAGTAACATATACTATTCTGGTAGGTATCAACCTACTGATATGAATGGACATAATATGAATATCCATAAATATCAGTAGTAAAAACTAAGTAGGTAAGTGAAGTTCCACTTCGGTTGTTTAAAGTATCCGAAGCGCAAGCGCAACTACTTGAGCTCAAACACTACACTACACTACCGTTTGTTTACATGATAATGATGCTGCCGGAATCTGTTTACTATATAGTGTAAGTTTGCCGTTTTCTGTTGTTTAAACCCTTATATGTATAAATACAAATAATCTTAAACATTGTTAACTTTATCCATTTGGGAATGCTGTATGAATATAAGGGACATGGCATCATACATCCAATTTTAAAAGCAAAAAATTATGAAAACAGGAATATTCTGTAGATAATCCTTTCAGTTTATGTGGCGAAGACAACACTTTACTGAAATTTATTAAACTTTTAAATTTTGTACTTCAAGTAACCTTTTTATGCTACATAAAGCTGATATGCTTGGACCTGTCATTTTTGTGTGTACTTATGTTTACGTAACGCCTATTTTTAGTAAATCTTTGAGATTACGAACGTCGATTGACACGCCAAAACTCACTTTAGTTTAGAACTTTAGACGGTTTAAGGGAACAACAGAATTACCATCAATATCTGGCAAATGGTTGAATGAAATAAAACTATACATTATTGTTCAATGAATTACGGTTCGATTTCGATCAGCGATCTTTATAGAAGGCAAAAACAGTATTCTTCTCTTGAAGAAACTAAAAGATCATCTACATGTATCTAAGTATAGTAAAGGAAACCCACGCAGCAGGATATTTGTAAATAGTACAAAAAGTTTATAAGGAAATTGCCTAAACACTTCCCGCTATAAAAGTGGAATGATTGTGTCCGTGATTAGTCGCCAACATCAAAACGTAAAGCGTGTTGGTTTTAAGAGGCCGTCACTAGGACGTGGAGCTACTTGATATGCAGTTTATGACAGCATAAATAGAGTTATGAAATTGTGGACTATTTATGGGTTGAATGAATGTAAATAATGTCTGAAGAAACAGTGGATGACTGAGACGCCGTGAGCGATAAGACCGCCGATTGATATACATACTTTGTAACTGATTTTGTTGTACTAATTTAATTTGTGTATACAATAAGGATAAATAAATAAAAATAAAATAAAGGTGAAACAGCATTTCTGCTCGAATTTCTCACCTCAGGCCGTGTGAGGGCCATGCTTCCATAGAAATGGGCTGGATCGACCGGAGTGTTACCATGACGTAACAGAAAGCCAGTGTTAAGTAGTTTTTTCTTTGTTTTTTTTCCCAAATATGGTTTTCTAATCGGTATTTAATTTTACCTTTCCATGATTCAGGGCTTGGGATTTAACACACATGTGTCTCTTGATTTTCAGGAGTCTGTGAGGGACAGCAGTTACTATCAGGTAGCCAGTGCGTACCTTTGCCCTCCTTATAAATATAAAAAAAAACTTCTAAATAATTTCTACCTCTATTTACATAAGATAACGTCAAAAAAGGGTTTTATTTAACGATGAAGTTGCCAAAGCTAAATTGATACACCATAATTATGTGTTTTTTTTTGTTTTTGTGTATGGCCTGCCAAAATGACTCTACTCTGCCTAATGGAAAGCATAAGCAAAGTCCAAGAGTGGTGGTCACCATACTCATTGCTCGTACAGACAATGCAACAATGCAGCATGGTGAACCACACTGTGACGGCCTATTGATGCTTCAGCATCATTGGGTCTCCGGTCTCATACTCACCAACGAAATATTTAGAAAACGAACAATTTATTTATAGAAAGTCTGTCTGTTGATTCCGCTGTCACGGCTAAACCGTTGCACCGATTCCATTAAACTTTAACAAGGAGATACTTTGATTTTTGAGGAAGGAAACGCTATTTTTCATAGTTATAACCGACATACACACATGATACACGTGAGCAAAAGCTAGTAAAGGATATTCAAAGAATTTAGAGCCTGCATTTACCTTGGATCTTACAACAGATAAATGATACAAGTTAAAGCAGCATTCCACGATGCAAGGTGATGTCAGATGATGCGATAAAAAGATGAGGCAAAAACATCTGTCACTAACCTAGACTATAAAGTACCAAGGTATAAAAAAGGTCATAGGTGTGCTTTGTGTGTCTGCAAAGCATAGCAGTTTTGCATAAGTGCAAAATATTTTTGCATTGATTTTGAGAGTGGAGTAGAGGAGAATAGTGTGGTGACTGGCACTTAGACGAACCAAACATGTTTTTTAGGTTTTTTTTTGTATGAACCAGCTAAAGTGTTACTACTCTGTCTGATGGAACGCATAAACAGAATCTAAGAGGGGTGGTCACCATATTCATTGCTATTGCAGACAATGCAATAATGCGGCATAGCGACCCACACTGTAGGTCAACCTGAGGTTTTGAAATATTAAGTACATCATTATTGGTTCTCCACTTGCCAATAGCCGGCACTATACGCTACCGTATCTACCTAATCTCAGGCTTGTATCTATTCGGAGGAGGAATTCCATGCCCACAGGCCACTATCTAAAGTAAATACATCATTACTATTTTAATTTCAATAAAACCCTATAACATGAAAAAAGCACTAAATTCATTATATATTTCCATCCCACATAAATTATTTCCATCCCACGGTTGCCTGGAAGAGATTGCCGTTGAGCAATAAGGCCGCCAGTTGTACTACCGACCTACCTAGTTTTTAGTTATGTACTAAGTTATCTGGTGTACAATAAAGCGATTTATTATTATTATTATTCTCTTTATTTTATATATATGACATATTGATTACATTTTTAAATATACAAATAAAAAAAAAATACATTTAAAAATATAAAAAATAGTAGACCACCGACTTCGGGTACAGGGACCAAGAAACCGGTGGTTAGGGCTCCAGAGACAGGAACCTCCTCACTATACGTGCCGTGTCTAGGAGGACTGCCTTCTGCATCAGACCCTTGATCCAACCGTCCAACGTGAGCCTCTTAAGGTGTTGGTCGAGGCTCTTGGCTATCAATCCGTGAACAGATACAACTATCGGAACAATGATCACCGAATCTACATCCCACATCTCGACAATCTCGTGAGATAAGTCCAAATATTTTATTTGTTTTTCTTTTTCAACTTTCACGAGATTCTCGTCATGAGGAACGGCGATGTCGACAATCATTGCGCGGCGCTCTGATCGATCTATCACCACAATATCAGGTTTATTGGCAACAATAGTCCTGTCTGTGATAATAGATCGATCCCAATATAACGTAGCACGACCATTCTCGAGAACTGGATCGGGCACATACCTGTAGTATGGCACCTCCGAATTCACAAGTTTGTATTTAAGGGCAAGCTGTTGATGTACGATCCTAGCTACTTGGTTGTGCCTGTGCAAATATTCACCGTTAGCAAGACGAGAACAACCAGAAATAATATGCCTAATAGATTCCCCGGGACGGTGACATGCCCGACATATGTCAACCGTACCATCTTTCAGGATATATTTCCGATAGTTATTCGTCATGATAACTTCGTCCATAATCGCACAAACAAAACCTTCGGTTTCTCCGAAGAGATCACCGTACCGTAGCCAGGAGGTTGAGGCTTTAAAATCTATATCGGGCCCGTTAAGGGCCCGATAAAACCGTCCATGAAGTTCTTTGCCCTTCCATACCTCCCTGCGTTCATTAGTACCAAGTACTACAGGTTTGCGCCAATTCTCTTTAGCCAGAGCGAGCGGAGTGAGTCCGGTATCCATTGCAACTACACTGCGATGCACTCCCACATCAGTATGAAGAAAATATTCTCTGAGATTGTATATCTCGCGATTGTGTAGGGTCTTGACATTTAATAGACCTCGACCCCCAAACTTTCGCGGGATATACAACCTCATAACTGATGAACGTGGGTGATGCATACGGAATGCAGTCAGCAATGTACGGACTCTCCTGTCTAGGGCATCTAATTCAGTCTGAGTCCATCTAAGTATACCGAAGGAATACATCAGAACCGGCATGACCCAACCATTGTAGGCTCGCACCTTGTTACCGCCTGATAAAAGACTTTTAAGTACTTTTTTCAGGCGGCCAAAGAAGCGTTCCCGCAACGACTGTTTCATGTCAGATTCCGGTATTCCCAAGGACTGTGAAAAACCAAGATACTTGTAGGTTTCGGTTGCAGACAGAGCTCTGAGTCTTGTAGAATCTGAAAGCTCTATTCCTTCAGATTCCACAATCACACCTTTCTTTACATGCATGACTGCACACTTGTCTATACCAAATTCCATTTTGATAGAATTACTAAAGTTTTCCGTAACCCTTAGTAACGCTGTCAATTGTAATTTAGTAGGGGCAAATAGTTTCAAATCATCCATATAAAAGAGGTGGTACTTATTATTATTATTATTCTCTTTATTAACATTATAAATACATATTAATTACATTTTTAAATATAAATATAAAAACAAATACATTTAAAAATATAAAAAATAGTAGACCACCGACTTCGGGTACAGGGACCAAGAAACCGGTGGTTAGGGCTCCAAAGACAGGAACCTCCTCACTATACGTGCCGTGTCAAGGAGGACTGCCTTCTGCATCAGACCCTTGATCCAGCCCTCTAACGTGAGCCTCTTAAGGTGTTGGTCGAGGCTCTTGGCTATCAATCCGTGAGCAGAAACGACTATCGGAACAATGATCGCCGAATCCACATTCCACATATCGACAATCTCGTGAGATAAATCCAAATATTTTATTTGTTTTTCTTTTTCGACTTTCACGAGATTCTCGTCATGAGGAACGGCGATATCGACAATCATTGCGCGGCGCTCCAATCGATCTATCACCACAATATCAGGCTTATTGGCAACAATTATTATTATTATTAAAGTAGGTACGTAAAGGCATATTTTAAGTTAAAATTAAAGAAGAAATAAAAAAAGACAACTATTTAACAAGAAATGAATAATGGTATCGAGGGACACTGTGAATGACTTGCATCATAAAAAAGAAAAGAAAAGGCGCTTGCTTCGAAATAAGTATGATGTCCTGTAAAACGTAAAATCCCAGACACACGGGTCAATACTAGAATGCGGCAGACGGACTTTCATTCAGGTTTAATGCACTCAACAGCTGCATACGGACTCATATTACATGCTGTGGTGTATTGAACCTGTCGATTGCAAGTCTTCGCATTTTGTAGTAGGTACATTTTACTGAAGTTTGATGTAGAGTGTAGTATATATCCTACTAATATTATAAACCCGAAAGTTTGTAAGTATGGATGGATGGATGTTTGTTACTCTTTCACGCAAAAACTACTCAACGGATTAGGATGAAACTTTACAGATAACAGATAACCGGGATAGCAGATAACAAATAAAGAAATAAATAAAAATTAAAATAGTATGTGGTATATTTATCAGTAATATTTTACGTTTGGCTGTGGCTTCTTTGGCTAATCCCAAACTAAGCATAGGCCAGCATAGGTAACCAGCCACGTCCGCTTGGGAGATTTCTCAAGTAATTTTTTTTTTAATACACTTCCAAGATTATAAGTATAAGGTAAATTTTCTAAAAACAAATCCTAGATAGATCGATTTATAGCCTCCGGAACCCTATCTATATAAATAAATAAAATTGGAGTGTCTGTTTGTAATATTAAAATAACCGCTTTTTACTAAATGCATATGTATGTAATGTATACACCGCGGCGTTACTCGCGGTACAACAATAACCGCGGGTAACACCGCAGGGTTTAGCTAGTGTATCCTAAATTTCATTAAAATTGTTGGAGCCCCTTTCGAGAATTCAGAATATATGTATACATATATATTTACAAGAATTGCTCGTCTTTAAGGTAAAGTATAGAATTTTTTTTAACAATTTCAAAATAAAATTAAAAGTAGTAAAATAAAATGTAAAACAAGGAAACAAAATAAAAACACGCAGAATGATGAAACACGATACAGAAAAAACCTTGTCCGCGAAGGATAACCGCTGTTTGACAAGAGCAGCTATCTGAGGGTCAAGTGTAACGCTACCACTTTGCCTGCCACATTTGTAAGTAGGGGGCGACATTGTGTAACCTGACACTTCGACAATCCCCCTTTGTCTGAGAGTTAACCTTTAAAAGGTTTCAGTTGTAAGAACAAAGAGGTTATTGAAACTTAATTGGCGTGTTTTGAATGCAGTGTGTTTTGTTCTTGTATTATTTAAATTGTACATAATTAATGTTTAAGACCAAAGACTTAATATAGGCCAAATTTATGTAAAAGGAAATATATATCTGACTAGCTGAACCCCGCGGTTATTGTTGTGCCACGAGTAACGCCGTGGGACAAAGTTAGTCTAAAAAAAAGTAGCCTAAGTTACTCCCTGGATGATCAGCTACCTGTCAGTCAAAGTCCCGTCACAATCCGTCCAGCCGTTCCAGAGATTACCCGGAACAAACAGACAGACAGATAGACAAAAAAAAAACTACATTTTTGGTATATGTACCGTGTATACATAGATATGCATTTAGTAAAAAGCGGTTATTTTAATATTACAAACAGACACTCCAATTTTATTTATTTGTATAGATGTATTGATTTCAGTAATTTTTTCATGGAGAGGTTTCTATTCTTGAGGAAGGACATACTCTCTCTACTCTTTACCGCGATAACCGACGTACGCGGGCGAAGCCGCGGGAAAAAGCTGGTACTTAATATATAATGACTAGCTGACCCACGCAACCTCGTTTGCGCCTTATATTGCCCATAGCGTGAAAATTTCCCCCGTTTTTTGAAACATTCTTCATTGTTGCTCCGCTCCTATTAGTAGTAGCGTGATGATATATACCCTATATCCTTCCTCGATAAATGGACTATCCAACACTGAAAGAATTTTTCAAATCGGACCAGCGGTGCCTGAGATTAGCGTGTTCAAACAAACAAACAAACAAACTCTTCAGCTTTATATATTAGTATAGATTAAAGTTGAAGTCTTTTTTGTTTGACTGTTTTAACGCTGTAGTCTCTAGAAGAACTATCTCTCACAATTTAAGACTTCTTTTTTTAATAAAGTATTTCATAAGGAAGCTATATAACATCACGCTACCACCCTAGGAGTCGATCAGTGACCGTGAACACAAACAGCACGTTATCTATTCAATTAAGCGCTTAACATTTGAATCGTATCTCGTCAATGCGATGCAATGACCTTGAAACAACGTGCGGTTAATAATAACTTGTCATCTTGTTATCATAACTACTATTTATAAGCATGATACAGTGTTATAGTAAATAAGCGGGTTTTTTAATAATTCTGGAATGCACTATCATGATTTGGTGTTATCTATACAAATAAATAAATTTGGAGTGTCTATTTGTAATATTAAAATAACAGCTTTTTAATCAATGCATATATATACACGATACATATACCAAAACTGTAGCTAAAAAAAATTTGTCTGTCTGTCTGTTTGTTCCGGGAACTCTGGAACTCTGGAACGGCTGGACGGATTTTGACGGGACTTTCACTGGTAGGTAGCTGATGATCCAGGGAGTAACTTAGGCTACTTTTTTAGACTAACTTTGCCCCGCGGCGTTTCTCGCGGTACAACAATAACCGCGGGTAACACCGCGGGGTTCAGCTAGTTATTAATATTGTTGAGGCAAACAAGCAGACGTATCGCCTGATGGAACCTATGAACACCCGCAACAGCAGAGGCGTCACAACTGCGTTGAAGGCATATGGGGATGGGGGAGGTATCCTTACTCACTCGGTGAAACACAGTGCAGGCGTTGTTTCACACCGACTCTCTTTGAGGCCCTGGTATCATTCCGGTTGAGCCGGCACATGCATGCCGAAGCGTAGCTTACAATTACTCAGGATAACCAGCACTACTAAAAGAAGGAAACTTTAAAGCCCATACCAACTCGTCTGAGCAGTGAAGGTCTGAGAAGTAGGCCAAAACGTCCTTTCTGAGGAGTAACTTATATCCAGCTATGTATAATCCAGTAAAGGATAGTGATAATGAGGAATAGATTATCAACACAGCATCAGGAAAACGGTTTTAAGATATTCTTTTGTTGCTTTTTACTAACGCACGAAAAAGCGAGGTTAACGAGCTGAAATCTTCCTTGTGTGTTCTGCTTCTCAAGGGTCCAACTGGCTAATTCTTATGTTGCCGACCATGGGTGATGACCGACTGACTTACCTTCAGGTGACAATATCAAGTTGTGTAATTACCTGGAAGATTAAAGGAATTATATATTATTAAAGGAACTAGGTATATGTTATTGTTGCTATGAGAATTAAAAATGGGAAAATTTTGGTAAATTACATTGAAAGGGAGATTATAAACTATTAGATATATTATTTATTTATAGTTTTTAAATCATTTAAAATGTATATATTTATTAGATACCATAAAGGCAAAGACCTTTCGTTTGTGTGTTAAAATACAGGTTCAGAGAAAAAAGGTTCAATATATTTTCTACCAAGGTCAGATAATGGAAGATGAAAGTTCCTAACAGAAAAGATTTCTTAAGGTATAATTTACTTAACAACCTATGAAATATTTTTATTGTTAAGTACCTTTTTTATAATATTTGGAGAACATAGTATTTTAATGTATTATTATGTGCTCACAACATTGGTTTATTTTGGATTTAATTTGAATGGTTCCTTATATTCATAAACGAAGCGACACTGTGTTAACTAGACTCACTCGTTTTACTCAAGATTTATCTGTGTCCTATCTATACTAATATACTAGCTGACCCACGCAACTTCGTTTGCGTTTCCTATTGTCCGTAGCGTGATAATTTTCCCCCGATTTTGTAACATTCTTCATTGGTGCTCATATTGGCCATAGCGTGATGATATATAGCCTTCCTCGATAAATGGGCTATCTAACACTGAAAGAATTTTTCAAATCGGACCAGCGGTTCCTGAGATTAGCGTGTTCAAACAAACAAACTCTTCAGCTTTATATTTGAAAAATTCTTTCGGTGTTGGATAGTCCATTTATCGAGGAAGGCTATAGAGTATATATCATCACGCTACTACTAATAGGAGCGGAGCAACAATGAAGAATGTTTCAAAAACGGGGGAAATTTTCACGCTACGGGCAATATAAGGCGCAAACGAAGTTGCGTGGGTCAGCTAGTGCCCTATAAAGTACGAGTATTGAAGATCAACATCAGGATTTAGATTAAATTTTTGATCCAGCTTTCCACTAAATTTTAAAAATATAAAAAAACCCATATCTTAGAATAATTCGGACCACGTACCTCAATTAGAACTAGAAACATAGAGAATGAAATTTATAAGTCATACAGGAGGTCACTCAAAAGAAGATGAATAATTCCTTGAACCCATTTGACTTCTAAACCATAAAAACACGTATTCAACTGATGAAAGTAGGCGGTCAAGGGTCCAAGACAATTCATAAACACACTATTCACATAAACGACACATCATAGTTACGATAATAGCACCACAACCTCCTTATTTAATCAGGTCAATAACAGCGTATGTAACATAACATTAGGTATGACTTCATATTCTTAAAATACACTGGGACCTTTCGCACCAAGCTGACTCCGTGAAACAAACGGCCTTTTCACCAGATCACGTAATCATCTAAAAATGTATATAAAATACCTTTCTAGTCTTTTATTTATCTAACTTCCAGGAGGGTATATTTTTAAAGAGTGTGTATAGTTTTTGGCACACTCGGCAGCCTATATAATAACTAGATGGATTTTGAATTCCAGTTTTTAGTTTCATCTTACATAGCTGTAAGATTGAAATTGGTAAATTATAAAATTTAAAACCTAATAGGCCATAACGCCAAGACCCGGGATCCTCGCCTATTAATTTTTCAGATTTAAATTTGATAGAAAAATCTATAAAATTTCGTCATACCGTAAATTGTTTCAAATAAAATAAAACCTTTTCAAATCAGTCCATTAATGACGGAGTCATAAAAGTTTGCAAATATAAAAAAGAAAAAGAGAAAATAATGTTTTAAATAAATATTACTCTGCCTATTATACATAATTTATTAGATATACAAATGTCGAGACGCCTTGCGTCATCAATGTCAATATTTATGCTGGAACCAGCACTCGAGGCACGTGAGGCCCGCGCAACAACTGGCAATACAGACAGTAGTACATTTGTCAAATAATATCACTCTAGTATTTGTTTGTGTAACAAAACACTTAGACACCGTCTAATATTTACCTACATAGAAATAGAACGATGACGTCAATAAATACACAGATCTGTCTTAAGATGTTTGGGATAATTGTATTCATATTACGTAATACAAATACATAGGAAGTTAATACATAAAATTTAAATTAAAAAATAAGTAGTCTAAAGAGTTTCGATTAGAAGTCATAGTCTATAAAGATGTGTGAGAAAAGAGATTTAATAGGTATAGGCATTTCCCAGTGATGCAGAAAAAAACAGACGCATAGAGCTTTTTAAACCAAGCAACATGTATTATCAGGTTTTGGTTATAGTGCCCTATGCCCTCAAACTGGCTTTACTCTGCCTGATATTAGTATAAACAGAATTCAAGACTGGTGGTCACCATACTCAATCCGAATGCAGACAATACAATAATGCAGCGTTGTGACCCACACGATGGCGGTCTAGTGATGCTTCTGCATCATTGGGCCTCCGGTCTTAAGTGCCTCAAAATGTCATGTTTAACAAAACAAAGACGCCATAAAATTTGTGCGTTACTCGTAATGGATATGATCTTCGGAACTTCCTATTTTGAGGGATAGTATTCTTTGAATAAAAGAAAAACACGCTTCAAGCTAAGCATCTTGTAAAGAACTAGTAGGAATGCGAGTTAATCGAGGCGGAAAATGTTAATGTCATTTCCGACACTGCTTTCTACTTGGATGCATAGCTACACGGAGGTACAACGATTAAGAAGCAATTAGCCAATACACAGTATAAAGACTTGGAGCAATTACTAGATCTATAAAGTAAATAAACAGTTAATTCAAGTAGCATATCATGGAACAGATCAACATTTTATTCTTGATTATATAGGTTTTATACATTTCAATTAAAGTTCCACGTAATTAAACCTTTAAATATGCCATTATTAGTTACCTATTTGTCATTAAACATGTAAAAGTTGCAGTAACTGCGAATTGCGTAAGGCAACATCTAGTACAAACAGGTTTAACTTCCTACGTTAGTAATTTAGGTTAGCTCTTAAAGGGCAACTACTAATATAGCTGGTCTGTATATCAGACAGTATAGATAGAATAGCTCAATGAAACACACATCTTGGTTCTATCAAAGAATTAGGAAGGCGTTGAGATATTTATTTGTTTTATGTATGGTCCTGCTAAAGTGACTCTACTCCACCTGGTTGAGAGCATAAGCAGAATCCAAGAGTGGTGGTCACCATACTCATTGCGAATGCAGATAAGCAACAATGCAGCATGGTGACCCGCACCATGGCGGCCTTGTGATGCTTTCGCATCATTGGGCCTCCGGTCTCGCACTCACCAACGAAACACGACAGCACGAACGATTTAATTTTACGTTGATCTTGAAGTGATTTGGGAAGCGAGTAGTAGACCGATGCTAATCATGATGAGAAAAGATCCCTTATTATAATTTATTAACTTTTGCCTCCGGCTCCAACCACGTAGATGTCGGTTATCGTAGTCAAAAGTAGTAATGGTTCTATGATAATGTAACTTTTTTTTATATTTTGGTGCCAAAATGACTCTGAAGTGACTCGTATTTGTTTTATATTAGTGCAATCAGTTGAACAGTTTAGGTGTAACAGAAAGATAAACAAACAAACTCACATTGGCAATTATGATATTATTTTAGAATAATTAAGATATCGACCTTTCATTGGGTTAGAACCCAATCACCAGTTATAATAAATGTTAACAATTTTTTTTTTCTTTTTTTTTTTTAAATATTATAAATGTATTGAAACATTTCTGTAAGGAATGCTCTATTAACGTATTATTGAGCGATCACTGTACTGAAAATAGATCTGAGCACTTCATTACTAGAACACATTAATGGAGTTCAATTGAAACAATATTTAGTCAGTATGCAAGTGGAGGACAATTATTGTCATTACTTTGTTTCATTTCAAGCTATCGCCTTCCACTCCTGGACGAAAGTCTTCCCCAAACAACCCATACTATCCCGATCTTGTGAAAGCCGGATCCACCCGCTGCCAGCCACTTTCTCTTTAGTTTAATATATTATTTTGATACTAGAGCTGTGGATTCAGGTGTTATTATTTATCACGTATGTTATTACTAGTAAGATATATATAAATTAGACATCTACTAAAAAATTTCCTACCGAAGACGTTTGTATGCGAAAAATTCATAGTCCAAGAATACTATATTTTGGTGGACCAAGGCCTTAGCGATTAAGACGGCATGCGGCTGCCTAATAGTTATAACCAGCCAGCGGCCTTGTTGTCATAAGGTTTCCATTTTACTTGTAAATTCCATGTATTACACGAACAAAGTAAACTCAATTACAGTATTTAGCAAACCAATTACCTACTCGTAGTCGTGTAGAACTGTTCTGGGATTATGAAAATAAGATAATAAAAAGTACGAAATCTTATTAGGGGCCATCCATAACCTACGTGACACGTTGAAACGGAGGGGGTTGGTAAAGTGCAACATTGTGTGACAAGGGGGCCTTCTATGAAATGTGACAAGAGAGAGAGGGTCCTAAGTATCGTGACGACACACATCAACCTGTTACATCTAAGTAATAAAATACAAGATATAAATCCTAGATCTAATATTGTAAAGTATGTGACAGCTGTCACAGGGCTGCTCATATGGGTAGCGGTCAAAACACACAGAAAATTTATGTGACGTAATTTATGGACAGCCTCTTAGTGATCAGTGAGAGCTGTGAAGTGTGAAAAACATGTATAATTAAGAGCTGAAAGTGTAGAGTGTAATTAACAATAGGCAGCAAACTAATTAGTGAGTGCAGTTACCGAACAGTTACAGAGGTAACGACGATTTTGAGGGGAATAAACGACCTTGTTTACTTTTTGGCAGATGTGAAACGACGCAGTTTTTATTTCAAACCTTAATGTTATTTAGTACAATTATTAACAATTTTCGCATTTATGAGTTAATCGGTATCGAATTGTCGAGTGGTGACGGATTAGAAATACGCAGTATCACCACCGCTATTCATTCCATGGGTGTTGTAAAAGGAGATTGAGGGAGCAAGCAACGCAGGAGATCATTACTTGCAAGGAATTCTATACCAAGACACTTGGTCAGCGTAGCATACTAGGCTAAAATCTCCTTTATAAGAAGAATCCCATGACCAGCATTGGATATTAAAATCTGTTAAAGTGGTATATATTTTTTATTGAGACTGGATCACCTGATGGTAAGTGATTACCACCACCCATGGACACCTACAATTCAAGTGTCACAAGTCTGTTGCTGTCCTTTGAGCCCCTTTCCCTGAAAGACAAGGTTTAGACTGTGGTAGTCTGTCACTTGGTAAAAAGCAACGATTGATTAAAAACAGTTTCTCTGGAAATGTGGTTTTCACTCTGATCGCTCTGGATCGATAATTACTATTGACAATTATTGTTGTTACATCAAGTACCAAAATGATATTTAGGTATTATGAATTTGTTCGCCCTTAGGCGCTATTCAGTGTGACGCGGACAGTCCGCGCGCGGTTTTGATCTTCGCGGACCGTGATTGAAAGTGGTATAGTCAAGGATAAAAAAAATATGATGACGACGACAGTACTTCACCCGCCCGACCGTCCGTCGAGCACTAAACAACAACATTACGAGCAATAGGCGTCGGCGCGCGGACGTCCGCGGCGGAATGGCGGAGATCTCTGCGTAGCACTGAACACGCTGTATAGGCATAATACATTGTACCGCCAGTGCCGTCGCGGTCGTATGTTTTTATAAAAAAATAAGTATATATGTATATATATATCAGTTGTCTAGTACCCTTAACACAAGCTCCGCTTACCTTGGAACTAGATGGCGTTGTGTGTTAGATGTCTGAAATATTTAAAATAAATATCTAAAATTATTTATGTCAGTCAAGAGATTGCAATCAGATTGTATGTGACAACCTTACTTCAAAATGGCAGTCGTGTGTAGCGTATGTTACTAATTAGGAACAGTATAAGACATCCACTATGTTAATTGTGGCTACGAGTTAACATTGCGCTGACAGTTAATATAGGTCAGCAGTTGTTACATTCAAGACTAAATTTTTGTTACAATGTATACGTATATATTTTTATGCATACGTATAGTTCCGTTCTGACTGAACGACAAACGTAAAGTAGGACGTCCAAAGGGCAGGTGGAGTGTTTGTTGATCTAAGCAAGATATCTAGCAGGAGGTGGATGCGAGAAGTCGAGGAGAGGGCTATGTTCAACAGTGGACTGAGATATGTGGTTAGAACTTTTAACCCTTCAAAAATAGGGAACAAACTATAACAATCCATTAGGCCAGCGTAGCATAGGGTGTATTAAAGTCTGTTGATGTGGACTGGACTGTGGACTGCGATAAGCTGAAAATGATGAGGTTAAAAGTTTGATGTTGAGGTCAGTAGTTTTGACCGGTTAAACGGTCTGACTGCAATAAACTCGTAGTTTATTTAATTCCTCATACTTTAGAATTTCTATAACTTTTTTGTAGTAGCTGTGGTGGCTTCGCTCTAGTGAACTATATATGTATATGTCTACATATATTTTAGCTACCTCTGTCGGTATATTTATTACCATTGATATGTCAATGAATGGTGTTCTTTTTTCTAATATAATTACCGTTGTAAATAAAAAATACCACTCGTAAACATGTTCATGCCCCGCTGTTCCTGATTACGGTAGCCGGTGGGGTGTGGGGTGCTAAGAATCCCCGGGTTACGGCAAACGGCTACCACAAACGACAACTATATTTGGCAACGTACAATGGACGTAAACACGTAGTGATGGAAAATTAAGAAATAAAAACATGGTTTATTACTATTTACCACGAAGCAGGAGTATTGAAGTCAGTGATCATGTTACAACAATGAATTATTCCTACCAGCGTAAAACAAATGACAAACTTATTCAATCGAATTCAATCACATCACAAGTCATGCATTTGAGACTGTAACCGCATCAGACGCAGCCATGTTTCGCGGTGGCATCGTAACTCGATACTGTTATGGCTCCTTGCTTTATAGCGCAGAAATTATTTATAGCATAATGTGGACAAACTATTAAAATGCTTTCAGCTTACAACTTTGTATTTATAGTATGAAATAAAACAATTCTATTGGTTTTGTTCGTTAGCTTCGAAAACATGATAATGGTAAAGACCAAATGTGCCATATGTGGGGACACTTGACCGGTATCACTTGAAAACTTGATAACAAAAAACCGAAGTAGAAATTTTGGGACCAAAAAAAGATGCTGCCAGAGTTTACTTAGTAATTTTTTTTCGTGTTTTATCCAAATTCTAAAATAAACTGCGAACTTGAAGCTTCATTATTTAATTATATGAAACAATTAGGGTACAATCTTAAATCATATAGGAGCAAAATCAGATGTTTCTTGAAACAGCGTCTATCGTCTTCCTTTTGACCGTCACGTCCTATTAGAGATTTGGAAGACAATAGTCTTTTTTTATTTATCACCTCAAGACTACTACACACGTACATTGCATTCGATTTCACGGAATTTAACTAAAGATTCAGAAACCTTGTTAATTACAAAGAATTTTTTTTTTCACTTTGGCGCACATCTGCGAAACAAATCGATGTGACGGTTTGGCGCGTCATTTCGGCGGCAAGTCGACAGCGTCTTGTAATTCTGCGCGTCACATAAAGCTGCAAAAGTTTTTGTTTCTGTTAAACTAACACTATATTAGTGTTGGTATTAAACCAAACTAGAAAATTCCATACTAATTTAAAAATAATGGTTTCTTTCTTATATTTTTAGTACATCAGCTGACCCGTTCGATTTCGTTTTGCTCTCTCAAAAGGTATGAATTAATCCTATTTTTGAACATTTTTAATTTATACTCGGTTCCTGTTAGTTATTGCGTAATGACAGGTTACCTCTCCTGGATATAAGGGTTATCCGAAAGATTTTTCAATTCGAACTTCCTGGAATGAGCACGTTCAAAAAAACTAAATAACTCAATCAGGTTTAAAATATCAATACACTATTTCAGCTGTCTGGAACACAATCGATGACTGCAAAAATAACATCAAATAAAATTGCTACAAAACTGGCATATGGCGTCATTATACTGCTGCGCTATTTTACGGAACAATTTACACATGATTTTTAATTACAAATGAATACATTAAAGCGTTAAGATTACTACAATTGTTGTTATTAAAAGCGTTATATTTGCAACTTACTACAAGATTTTAATGGGCTATAAATTTTCTAGTATGGCAAGACCAACGGCTGTGACGTCACATAATATATTGATTTGGCCTTCAGTCACAAGAAAGTTATTTATGATCCTGTTCAGGAAGTGGCTAAGGATTTCAACTCGTAATTAATTCGTTTAGTAAATTAAATTAGACTGGCTTTCTAAACCACTTCTTAGAATTTATATTTTCAACATATTAATACTTATTTGTTTACACACGAAATGAAATATTATTTTCCTTGTTAAAGGTAATTGAGTAAAAATTTTTTTTTCTTTTACTTGTGTATAAAATCATCAATTAATTGTAACTATATGGACAAAGAAGTATTTCAGCAAATATAATTGTTTATACATTTATTTATTAAAAATATAGATTTTTCCCACGTGTTTGGGAATGCCGAAAAATTTTCACACCTTTCAAAAGACCAATCAATTCTTAATTCAATCATACGAAGAGTGAAAAAAGCCTTGAATAAAGTCCTCTCTATATGTATGTATCATCTTACACATATTTCTTAAGAACATACATTTACTAACATAATCTAGGGGTACTAAAGCAAACACTTCGAAAACAAACTGTTTAAAAGCAAATTAGCCACATCTGGTTTCTGTTATAAACCCAAAGCAAAAAGACGATCACAGAAACAAGAACCATTCAAGCCCATTAATTTGTTTACAAGGGAATCAAAATAATTAAAATATACACAGATACATTCTGCTCTTAATAGCGTCTAGACTTTGATGCAGACTGGAGAGACGGGTCTAACGAGATAAACCAGACTTATATTTAGATTAGACTGCATCTGTGCGGAATATGGGTTGGTGTTACTTCAAGTTCCAGGCAGAGATTTATTACTGATTCTTATTAAGTATTCCACATTAATATACCACCACTTTATGCAGTTACAGTAAAAATAAGTTGAAAGTATGTATTAATGTTTGGTGACTTAGCATTTTCTGCTACAGTTAAGTTCAGATATTTTATTTATTAGCTTTTGCCTGCGACTCGTCATTTGTATTTGCGATGATTCTTTAAACTGATATATATTTTTTAAATTGTCTACTGAATGAAATAAAACATATAAAGTAAAATTTACTACGACACACAAGAGCAAAATTGTATCCAAATTGGTTAAGCCACTTCTGAGAAACACATACAAACATTCATACAGATAAACAAAAAAAAAATCTACATCACAGGTATGTTGTTTTAAGCTCTGTTAATTTAACAAAACCCCTTTAAAAATATTTTTGACACGCTAATGATAAAATATGTTTTACTCCATAATGGATGTCTATAGTGCCAAATTGTCAGAGTATTTCAAAGTGTATAGAAATAGGTCGATTAAACAAATCTCGACTGTAAAAAGTTTTTCACGCACGTACTTAGATGAATACCTACATGAAGTATGGTATCTATAAATAAGTAAAAAAAGATATCGGCCGTTGGCACATCGTAGTTTCTTGCCATTAAAGGTCTCAGTCAACTGGCAGTTACTGCTCAACATCTGTGCATCGACCTACTTTCTTCCGTTGTGCCATACTACTGGGATGTCAAATGATTAAATGTTTATTTTCATTCGGCAATTAAAGAGAACTACTATTACCACTACATTCCAATAGTCTTATTTTATTACAATTTGTATCAAATTGAAGTGAGTGTTTGTATGTATATACGGCAAGTAACGACCAGAGAACAGAGACGTACTTACATCAAATATGTTTTTTTTTTGTTAACTGATTAGGCTGACTATACAGCGAATCTCTGGAACGGCTGGATAGATTTTGACGAGACGTACATTGACAGCTAAATTAAGATATAAAGAATAACTTAGCCTTATTTTATTTTACTACTAGCTGAACCCGCGGTGTTACCCGCGGTTATTGTTGTACAAAGTTAGTCTAAAAAAGTAGCCTAAGTTACTCCCCGGATCATCAGCTACCTGCCAGTGAAAGTCCCGTCAAAATCCGTCCAGCCGTTCCAGAGATTACCCGGAACAAACAGACAGACAGACAAAAAATTTTTTTACTACATTTTTGGTACATGTATCGTGTATACATACACATGCATTAAGTAAAAAGCGGTTATTTTAATATTACAAACAGACACTCCAATTTTATTTATTTGTATAGATTACTCTCGATGAATTAATGACATACAAACCGCTTCAAAAGTTGTTATCTATTTTCGAGTCAGTTTTGTTTATTTCTTGCACCTTGGAGCAAAAGGGATTGTTCTTGCAGCAGTTAATCGTCTCACTAAATGATTGTATAATACCCGCAGAAGCATAAAAGCAATGATTATATAATTTATTTCATTATAGCTTCCATTAACCACTGGTATTACGAGGAGTCGTAATGCTGGCTAATGTTCGGCGAACATGGTCATTATATACCTTAACTAGATATTGTTCAACACGTAATAATTGTACCTAATATATAACTAGTGCTGTCAAAAAGCAACCGCATGAGATCGACCTATTGAGTAAGATTTGGTGTTGAGATAAAGGTAATGAATAGAGAGATCCTATTCTGCTAATCTCTACAATTCCATTTTATGGGCTTCCGGTATCCTCACTCACTCGGTGAAACACAGCGCATGCGCTATTTCACATCGGTTTTCTGTGAGGCCATGGTATGGCTCCGGTCTAAACGGCCCATTCATGCCGAAGCGTGGCTCTCCCACGGTAGGATAAGTGTAACAGATTCACTAGGTTCTTCGATAAGATATTTGTAAACGTGGTAATAATTCGGGCAGGTTTCGATGGTTCTATGAAAGAAGCTCATAAGGGGATGCTTCATATTTAAAAAGTATACTCTCTAAGTTGTATGATTAGTTATTTTGTGGGTCAGTACATCAATGACATCCATTATTGTCTATCAGAAGATATAAATAATTAGACGTGTGGATTCATAGTATCACCACCACGAGATAGCAACTGCCGGTCCCCTACAGGAGCTAGGTATTAATTGAATGATATATATACGGGTTTCAAACCGGTTGCATGCGGCCTCCGTATATGGCCATCTAAAGCCACGACCAGTTTGCGAATAATACGGTGTCACTGAACCAACTGGGATTCACTATTTATGACTTATGACGTAACGAAGCTGTCTCAAAATAGGTAGAAAAGAGGTCAACGAATTTAAATAACCTATTGTGGACATGGCAAAAAGTTCTGAAGCTACATTATTTCTATGTCATGGTCTGGGCTACTCGTGAAGACCTGGAGAAGACCTGATCACCTGATTTTAGTCTGTTAGAGTTTGATCTACATACCTCTTTACTGTTTATCTTCTGTGAAGTGACGGCTAGTGGGGGCTTCCACACATTTTTTTTATTTATTTAACCCAATACGTTTAACTTTAGTATTATGAGAACCATTTGATCCCTTATTCTTTTAAAATATATAATATAATAAAAAAATACTGAGAAAATATTTTAAAAGAGTCCCTAAATTAGGGATGTAATTTATAGTAGAATTACATTATAATATCTACTTAGGTATAGTGTAGTTTTTAGTTTGCAAACGTTCGCAAAAATCTAGTAATAATGTACCTACCAACAATAATATACGGATGTAATTCTTAGTGTGATACAGCGCGAGAAGTGCTAATTTTATTTGCAACATTAATTTTATATAACGTGTTAATAAAGCAGCACGTCATGCGGACGGCTCTAAGCTTACCAAAATACAAAAGACTCCTGGGACGACCTCCGTTGACATTGTGGACCAGTATAACCGAGCTCCTGAAGAAGGAGAATTTACCTGAACCGAATACCCTTGACAGAATGTCTTGCGCCATGAAACAAAGGAGAGCCAACCCCACCTACAGTGGGAATAGGCTAGGAAGAAGAAGTCGAAGAAGATAACGTTTTAATAATATTCCTTACTAGCTGAACCCCGCGGTGTTACCCGCGGTTATTGTTGTACCGCGAGTCACGCCGCGGGACAAAGTTAGTCTAAAAAAAATAGCCTAAGTTACTCCCTGGATCATCAGCTACCTGCCAGTGAAAGTCCCGTCAAAATCCGTACAGCCGTTCCAGAGATCACCCGGAACAAACAGACAGACAGACAGACTAAGTTTAAAAGTTAGTACAGACAGACAATTTTTTTTTAAATACATTTTTGGTATGTGGACCGTGTATACATACATATGCATTTAGTAAAAAGCGGTTATTTTAATATTACAAACAGACACTCCATTTTTATTTATTTGTATAGATTTATTTCTGCTCCTTATTAAATCACCAGCTTTTGCTCGCGGCTCCGCTCGTCTCGATTATCGCGATAAAAAGTAGCGTATCTCCTTCCTCGAGAATTAAAGTATCTCCAAACTTAATTTTATTAAAATCGGTGTAACGGTTTAGCCGTGAAAGCGTGGCAGACAGAGATAGTTACTTGTGAATTTATAATATCATATATATGAATTATCTCCTAAATTCCATTTTGAAATATAATCAATAGCCATATACTCGTAATAGGTTCCAGAGTATGTATATGTAGACGATCTAAAACTGAACCGTTTCGATTTTATACGGCGAAGATAAAGGGTTGCCATATAGAACAAGTGACCTTTCAAACGGGGTGGTTGCGGTCACAAAAGCCTTTCCCAAGGGCAACTGGATAAACTGCTAAAGGTTTAATGTTTTATACGAGGTCGATTTATCTACAGATATAGCCAAGAACATCGAAAAGGTTTAGTATTACGAACGCTAGTAAAACCTAGATAAGTACATTAGGTTTGTGTCTATTAAACAACTACTGTGATCTTGGTTTTTTATCCAACAATAACATACCACCATTAATAAGTTCTACTAAATTTTCTATCATGACTGATTAGTGATTAAAATACAGCCGTAATAATTGAAAATAAACAATATCGCCCACGTTTTGTTTTACTGCCTCTGACATTATGTTCTATGTAAAAATGATTGAAGATAGAATAAAAAACATGGTAGTGTATAACATACGAACAAAACGTTGATCTTTGTATTAAAAGTAGAGTAGCCTATTTACTTCCTCTGAATGTGAAAGTGTAACTGACTGACAGTTAAGTTCAAATTTACAATAGTACTAGCTGAACCCCGCGGTTATTGTCGTACCGCGGGTAACGCCGCGGGACGAAGCTAGTCAGACAGACAGACCGACGGAGAGACAGACAAAAATTATAAATGATATATTTTGGTACATGTACCGTGTAAACATACAAATGCATTTAGTTAGTAAGTACCAAAATAACATTTTTTTCAATTTTTGTCTGTCTCTCCGTCGGTCTGTCTATCTGTCTGTCTTTGTATTCCGGCTAATCTGGAACCACTAGACCAATTTTGACGGGACTCTCACTGATAGGTAGCTTATGATATAAGGAGTAACTTAGACTACTTTTTTGGACTAGTTTCGTCTCGCGGCGTTACCGGCGGTACGCAATAACGTAAATAATAATAATTAGAGGTTTAGGAGGGATTAACTAAGTAAAGCTATGCTGATTTCAACACAATCGGGCCGCACCGCACAGCTCGACCGGGGCGATACTATCCTCGCACAGAAGATCAACCTAAAATGACTGTCATATTTCATTGGTAAGTGTGAAACCAGATGCCCAATGATGCAGAAGTAGTACGGGTCACCATGCTGCATTGTTGCATTGTCTGCATTCGCAATGAGTATGGTGACCACCATTTTTGGATTCTGCTTATGCTTTCCATCATGCAAAGTAGTCACTTTGGTAGGCCCATACATAAAAATATGTACTTACAAATGAATACATTTATGTGATTATTTTTCTACTATTGTAAAAATAACACTACAATTAAGTATGTGTGACCATTTCTTGGCTAATGTAAAGTTTACAAAGGAAATAACTACTTATGTATATTTCAAATAAAATATTAAACTGGTTGAACAAGTTTCATTAATATATTTCCAAGCAAATAACACCACAAAGGTCCATGATAATTTAAACTTAGCTTCATAAGTTTAGGCCAAAACCTCATCTATACTAATAAATAAAATTGGAGTGTCTGTTTGTAATATTAAAATAACCGCTTTTTACTAAATGCATATGTATGTATACACAGAACATATACCAAAAATTTAGTTAAAAAATTTTTCGTCTGTCTGTCTGTGTGTTTGCTCCGGGTAATCTCTGGAACGGCTGGTCCGATTTTGACGGGACATTCACTTGCAGGTAGCTGATGATTCAGGGAGTAACTTAGGCTATTTTTTAGACTAACTTTATCCCGCGGTGTTACTCGCGGTACAACAATAATAGCGGGTAACACAGCTGGATTCAGCTAGTATCACATATAATTAGTTTGCCAAAGTTATAATATACATATTTAAATATTCACACAATACTTGGTAGAGGTGACCTTCAGACAACTTTGCATTGTGAAAGACTGTTCAATTATTCCAAGTAATGAGTTTTTAAACAACACCTCTACTCATAATCAAGGTGTAGTGTTTAGTATGTTTGTGAATGAAATTCATCATCATTACATACATTCATATTTAATTCCATTAAATATTATTAAAAAAATTTTTTGTCAGTTATTAAGTAATCAAATTAGTTTTTATATATATTTTTTTTTATAAATATTTCAGACATCTAACACACAACGCGATCTAGTCCCAAGCTAAGCAGAGCTTGTGTTATGGGTACTAGACAACTGATATGAATACATATATATATACTTTTTTTTTTGTAAATACCTACATATTATACATAGAAAACACCCAAACTCCGAAACAGATATTTGTATAGTAAAATTAATATTAAAATATTTACATTCAAGATACTTTGACTGTATTAGTCATAGAATTATTCCAAAACATTGTCTACCATGCCAGCCTTCTTGGTAGTATTGGCAGAAATCTGATAGCATTGCTACTTTCTGCCAGATTTCATTTATGTCAATGGAATGGACTATCTAATATTGAAAAAGTATATCTCAATGGATAGTGAAGCTTCCTAGCTAGCTTTCCTAGATATACTTAAATTGGTACATTTAGGTAATATTGATGATGAAATTATAAACCTGAAATAAGACGAGCTCTAAAGAATTCTCATTAAAAATATTTATTGAAAACCCAGTTTCAGGTAAAAGTAAGTGCAAGTTTAAGAATTAAAAACATAAAATTTAAAAAAAAAATACAAACAGTGGAATATGTATAAAACCTCCCCCTTTTTTGAAGTCGGTTAAAAAGTAAAAAGTACTACCTACAGTAGAGTACTACTAAGGGCCTAAATCCTAAACCTTCACAATCCGTTTAGTGTTTGCTTATAACTAAGCTAGTATGATTACGACATTGGTATTTTTTAACTATCATCAAAACCATAAAACCTCACCAACAAGCATAACAAAATATGTCAAGCAATTACATGACAAAGATAAGGATATTTTTTTTAATTGAACGTAGTTTATGACATTAATTGTGTTTTACTTTTAAAAATAGTACCTACTAGAAATTCGGTCTTTTAGAGTTATCACTAAAACTAACAAAATTTTGAGACAATTTATATTTAAAATACCAAATTATATCAACTTCCTAATAATACTCGTAACGAGTAGGTATGCGAATCCCTGTTATAAATTGAATGAATTGGTAAAGGTAGCAGCGAGCTACCCACGCGAAATATTATTTAATACGGAACCCCTTGCGTCGTGTAGGTACGTCTGAAAAATTAAATCAATATATCACATCACTCACCTTCAGAGACATTTTGAATGCAAATCGATCTGCAGCACGTGGGCACAAAAAACATTACACAAAAAAACTACAACATTTGAAAACACTCCACTATTTATTTACCAATTAGTACTAAACACACTCACAATAAAATATCTCCTAGCACATTTAACGTAATTTATCTAAAATAACGTGTTTTATTTAGTAATTTTTATGTGATATTTTGTCGTATTTCACAGCTGTTCGATTGAATTATTTTTGTCGAAAGTGAAAAAAAACGGACAGACGTCAGCACTGTATCGTTATTTCATGATCTCTAAATTTTTCCCTCGCTCTTGCGGTTGCGCGCCATTTGACATATTGCGTTCCAGCTACAGTGTTTACTGCATAGTTGACGTTTCGTACATCAACAGTGTGTTGTGTGGCTCATTTATTGGACACTTGGTATGAATTATTTATTATACGGTATTCAACAGGTGTGTTATATATTTTAAAACAGTTATTTAATGATTCTTATTTCTTCTAACTTCCATCACTTTATTAGAAATCCTCCCGTTATATTGTTTCCTTTTTATCATTTCCCATAAGATGCACTTTCACAGCTTGTACGGCAGACTTTGCGTTGTATTTGTGTGCATGAGCTGTGGTTAAATGTACCCGAAGCTCGGTTGCTGTATTCGTGTTGAATGGACACAGCCGACAATGGTAGAGATATAAACCAGGGTGCCGACCACTTCGAAGAACATGTTTGCGTAGGTTTTCCTGTAAATTAGAAGAACAGTTCTTAAAGGGATATTGATATATCAATACCAAAAACCAAACATTGTTAGTGAAATCAAATAT
This sequence comes from Spilosoma lubricipeda, assembly GCA_905220595.1. NCBI lineage: Eukaryota > Metazoa > Arthropoda > Insecta > Lepidoptera > Erebidae > Spilosoma > Spilosoma lubricipeda. Next base: position 1,114,999 of record HG992278.1, read on the forward strand.
ATATTTTAATACGTCTGTTTTTAAATGTCCCGTTTGCAGGTTTGCCAGTTCCTGAAATAGTATTCTCACTTCGAAGGTGTACATACATCTATAATCTTTTAGTGTACATAATTATGCTCTAAGTATGTAACCGAGTCGAGTGGATCTTATTTGAATGCAAAAGAAACTAATATTATGCCCTTGCCAAGAGGCAACAAAATCAAGACATTAAAAGACCGTTATCTACATTCTATAAATAATTAATTGTCTAGGAAAAGGTGTTGATTCTTAATTCTGAAAGAATACTAACCAAGCTAGCACAAGTGAAGTGACAATGAGGGCACGCGTAAGGTTTCACTCCTTGATGACACAACATGTGCCGCTTCATATGACTTGCTTGATCGCTCTTAAACGAACAGATGTGGCATTCGTGATGTTTTATCCTCTCTCCGTGAGTTCGTCGATGTCTATAAAATGATTAGGGATTAAAGTTTGTTAAGCGCCATCTTGTGTCAAATAGACAAATTAGATATATTTTATGAGTTAACCAAATGTTTGAATAGCGCTATCTATGTCTGGGAATTGATTTCAACTTCCTTCGAATCTTTTACTAAAGTGAAGCTGCAAGTAGTTCTGCTACAGAATAATAGATGGCATATGCAATGTTTTTTTAAATGTTAAGATAAATATTAAAAATACCTTGCTAATTGACTCGATTTAGTAGCAATGTAACTGCACTGATCATGTGGACATTCAAGAGCTATGGCAGCACGGTTGCAACTACTCGAATGACGGGCCAATGAACTCCTGAAAAAAAATACATCGGTATAGTAAACAATGTTTTCGAAACGTTATGTAAATATTTGCATTGAGTTCTATAGGTTTACAGATTACCTAATGTTAAGTTCAGAATTACTCAGGAATTGTTATCCTGAAAATGAAATTCAATGAAAGATCCGTGAGCCGTGGAGTCTCTCAAGATGCAAATTAGGAGTTGCCCAAATCGTTTTTATTGGTGTATGCTAATTATAATTTTAATTGGCTCTACTGTAGAAGCTTAGAATACTGTTTTCTATAGGTTACTGCGTAAAAGCATGTAGAGTTGTCTATGTAATGCCCTTGACAACTTTGCGTATTTCTTATAGGGGAGCAGTGATATAAATAATATGAGACAACTGAACTCGATGATGGTTTATTTGCGACTAACTTTACATTCGCACCTTACTGATACTTAATACTAATAAGCGTGGGCGCAGCCACGCTATACAGTAATACGACCTAGTATATGTGTGTGCCTACAGTAGCCCCTTCCTAAAAAAAAATTTTTAATACACCGAAAATGGCTAACTGTAAAAATATACAAAGAACTGCATCTAACAAAAATAAAAAAATCACAAATACCATATGATGTCATATACTTAACACATATTATAAACATTTATATTAAATACAATCCACATAGATATCCTATGTCATCGTCACGTAACACGAACACTAATAATAGTCGGCGGCGAGCACTGTAGCTGCCGGCGGAACAGAGTGCACTTTGACCCTTGGTGGAGATAACCCGACCGCTGCGGCTTCCTTACGAAACCAATTCTGCAGGCGCCTTTTACATAAACTTCTCATGAATACAATAAATGCTATTCCGAGTACAATCGCCAACACCAATAAAACAATTTCCAAACAGTTTATCCTCTGTCCAATAACTTCATTTGACACTGTTTGTGCAATAGCAACATTGTTCTGTTCTGGATGACTATTACTGGAACCCATTTTGTAAAATGTAAAATGAAATTATTAAATTTTAAATTAAAACAAGTCTGGTTATAGTGACGATGTTACAAATTATAAAACATCAAACTGATTATTAATCTATGCAGCACGAAATACATATGTATCATTTTAAACAAAATGCTCACTATGCAACCTACTTGCGTACTTATTTATATTATAATATTTCGTAACTACGCTAAAACGCTGATATATATTTCTTATTTATTACTATTACAATTCAACCTAATTAATTAAACATACATTTGACGTTAATGAAAACAAATAAAATCATGTTTCTCGTTTAAATTAATTAATTATAATTATTCAATATAATGCACAACAGGAATCGAACCTGAAAACTTCAATCACGTGACCTTTTACCTATTGAAGCATAACGCATATTGTAAGTTATTATTGTAACCTTATCGGTCTCTTGACTGTCCGGCCACTTCGAGTGGTACAAGTTACAGGCTTATCTTTAGTTATATTATTTTTACTACCTAAATTAAATTTAGAACAATCATTCAGTACCGTTTCTTGCGAAATGGGTTCGTCGTTAATAATGTATGCCGGTTTTAATCTATCTATTGAATAACGCACCTGTTTACTGGCTACTTTCAATAAAAACGTCTTTTCATTCCTGTCTATGACCTGATAAGGGCCATCATAGGGTGGTTGTAATGATTTTTTTACCAAATCGACGCGAACAAAAACATGAGAACAAGTACGTAAATCAGGATGAACAAAAATAGTACGTGAATCTCTCTGTTTAATCGGCCTTGGTCTAAGGTTTCTAATTGTCTCCCTAATTTTATCAACGACTTCGTATGAATCGCTAACGCTTACGTTAGTACCACTATAAAAGTCTCCGGGTAATCTTAATGTTTTACCAAATGTCAATTCAGCCGCACTGACACCAGTGTCGCTCCGCGGTGTTGCTCGCAATCCCAATAAAACAGTATGTAACTCTTCAACCCATGTTCCACTACTACTTCTAGCCATAATCGCTCCTTTCAGAACGCGATGAAAACGTTCTATAGTTCCGTTAGCTTGAGCATGAAATGCCGTGGTCCTAATTTTATTTATACCTAAGCACTTAGTTAATTCCTTAAAAAGAAAACTTTCGAATTGTCTGCCTTGGTCTGTCGTAATTTTAACAGGACAACCATAACGCGTAATCCATTCCTCATACAAGACCTTGGCCACCGTATTAGCAGTAATATCTTTTATAGCAAACGCCTCCGGCCAACCTGTCGCTCTGTCTATGACCGTCAGACAGTACCTATAGCCGTCTGCTGATGTTGTTAAAGGACCTATTAAATCTGCCTGAATATGTTGAAATCTATCGCATGGTTCAAATTGACCTAAACCTGAAACTGTATGTCTAATAACCTTTGACTTCTGGCATGGAATACAGGTTTTAGACCAGTTTCCTACATCTGTATTCATACCGGGCCAAAAATACCTACACGTAACTAATTTTCTAGTCGTTCTAATTCCAGGATGTGATAAATCGTGTACCATGTGAAACGCTTTTTTCCTTTACTCTACAGGTAAATAGGGTCTCACGCTATTTGTAGAAACCTCACACGTAACCTCATTCTGACAATCTGGCAAAACAATTCTTTTGAACTGCAATCGCTCACTCGTATCCGATAACAGCTTACTCAGCTCCTTGTCCGTGCGCTGCGCCATCGCTACTTCTGCGAAATCGAGCGTTGTTGGACAACTAAGGGTCTCGATACGTGAGAGTGCATCAGCAACGGTATTATCGCTACCACTAATATGTTGTATATTGGTAGTGAATTCACTGATGAACATAAGTTGCCTAATCCGTCTAGGGGTTTCTTTCTCGCTAGGTTTTTTAGAAAATACGTAAACTAGTGGTTTGTGGTCCGTGTAGATTGTAAATGGTCTACCTTCCACCATGTATCTAAAATGTTGCACCGACAAATAAATAGCTAAAAGTTCTCTATCGTACGTACTATATTTAATCTGGGTGTCACTTAATTTCTTAGAATAATAACCTAAGGGTCTCCAGTGTGCACCAACCTTTACTTGCAAAACGCTACCAACGCAGTCATTCGACGCATCCGACATGATTGCTAATTCAGCATTTATGATAGGGTAACTTAACGCTACTGCACTTTGCAGGCTTGTTTTGCATTTCGCAAACGCAGCATCCGCTTCGGGGGTCCAACTAATAATAGATTTATCTTTTTTCTTTGCTTTAACTAAATATGTATTTAACACGCATTGATATTCCGCAGCCCTAGGTAAATTAGATCTGTAAAAAATAACCATTCCCAAGAAACGTCTTAACTGATCTACAGTTTTGGGTTTCGGAAAGTCGGTAATTGCTTGTACTTTATCTGGTAAGTTTTTTTCTACCAAAACAACATTTTGCTAAGTTAATCGTAATGCCAAATTTATTTAATCGCTCGAAAATAGCTTTTAAATGTAATTTATGCAAATTTTCCGATTCTGATGCAATAATAATATCATCAATATAACAAAAATAAAAGGGGTCACAAGATTCTTTACCCTCTACCCTAAATTGTGTCTCTAAACCTTGAAAAACAGTATTATTCATATATCTCTGAAAAGTTTGAGCTGCATTACGCAATCCGAATGTCATACGCGTGAACTCGTATAATCCAAACGGCGTCGTAATTGCGGTTTTTTCTATATCTTCAGGCGCAATTAAAATATTATGATAAGCGCGATTTACATCTAGTCGCGAAAATATTACCTTATTACCTAAAATATATGTAAAATCATTTATACGAGGAATAGGGTATGTCGGGGGTGCCTAGCCTAATGCGGTTATATAAATAAAACTTCCGTTATGAATTACACTCCGTTATAATAAGCAAGCTAGGACAATGCCCTCGTACAATTACTATTCTATACAATGCTATGAAGGTGCGAACGACGGAGGTCGGACAGGGCGCGGCGTGGCGTGTAACGCGGCGTCGAGGAGAGAGAGCGGGCGGCGTGCGGTCGGCGCGAGTGCGTTCGGCCGACTGACGCTGCAGGCCTACGGCGTCACCGAAGCGCCGGGCGCCGTGGATGCGCCGGCGAATCGCGCGTGGCGCGCGGCAGTGGCGCACAGCGGCGGCGCGCCGAACTAGGGTGCTTTGTGGTATACACCACATCACCCCCCTGGGAGAGTTATGCTCCTGGGGAAAAGAAACAAGGTGGCTTTACAATGCGACCAAATCGAGTGGTCTTAGTAGGACGTAGCTCGGTCGGTCTTGAGGCAGGAGCGTCGCTAACGAGGTCGTCTTCGTTCGTCTCGTAAGCAGGTTTGGCTCGATCCAATGAGACAGTAACTGGCCCTCTTGGCATTTCTACTGTTATAGTTTTATCCGTTCTACTAACTACTTTTAATGGGCCAATATAAGGTGGTTCGAGTGATCCACGTAGTGCATCCTTTCTGAGGAAAATATAGTCTGATGTACTCAAATCCTTATGAACGAAAACAGACTTGCTTCCATGTCGGGCTACGGGTACTGGCTTAATTTTAGCAAAATGGCTTCTAAGATCCGTAACGAAATTGTCTGGCCTCACAAATTGTGGAGTAATTGCTTGTAAGAACTCACCGGGGATTCTCAGGGGCTCACCGTACACTAATTCTGCTGGGGAGCTCTGCAGGTCGGCTTTCCAGGCGGTGCGTAGTCCGAGCAGTACCGTAGGTAGAGTGTCGGACCACCGAGTGTCTCCATGTGCCATCAGAGCTGCCTTTAGTGTTCGGTGAAACCGTTCCACCATGCCGTTTGCCTGTGGGTGATAAGCAGTGGTGTGTCTGATTTCTGTGCCACAAAATTTTGCTAGCTCCTTAAAAAGACTAGAGATGAACTGCCGGCCTTGGTCCGTTATTATTACTTGAGGACAACCAAACCTAGTTATCCATGTCCTATAAAATGCTTTAGCAACGCTCTCAGCAGATATATCATATAGAGGTGTGACCTCAGGCCATCTGGAAAAGCGGTCAATAGCAGTAAGGCAATATTTAAAATCATCTGATATAGGTAGCGGTCCAATCAGATCTATATGTACGTGCAAGAATCTAGATTGTGTTAGTTGAAAGCTTTGTATTGGGGTAGCAGTGTGGCGGTGCACTTTAGTTCGCTGGCAGGCATAGCAGGTTTTTACCCATCCCCGCACATCTTGGCGGATGGATGGCCATACGAAACGGTCAGTCATAAGCTTTATAGTGGCTTTAGCACCTGGGTGACTCAAGCCGTGAATGCTGTCGAAGTATTGCTTGCGTAGCTGCTTCGAAATGAATGGGCGAGTCTTCCCTGGTTGTGAAGTATCACAATAAACAGAAAAGGTAGTACCTGGTATTGAGATTTGTTGTAGTTTCAGTGCAGATGTTGCAGTTGATAGAATTTCCTTTAATTCTGTGTCGTGTTGTTGATACTTGCATAGCTCCTCATAGTCAGGGGACTTTTTGATAGCTTCTATCCTACTCAGCGCATCGGCAGTCACGTTTTTCAAACCTGAGATGTGTCGAATGTCTGTGGAGAATTGAGAAATTAAGTCAAGATGGTTGAATTGACGAGGAGTGCATGTACGATCCTTCTTCTGGAACGCATATGTTAGAGGCTTATGATCTGTGTATATTACAAAATGTCGTCCCTCGATCATGTGACGAAAGTGTTTGATGCTCTCATAAATTGCTAATAGCTCCCTGTCGTAAGCGCTATATTGTGTTTGAGCTTTGTTCATTTTCTTTGAAAAGAACGCGAGAGGTTGCCAGTTATCACCAATTTGTTGCTGCAAGACTGCTCCGACTGCTGTATTGGAGGCATCGCAAGCTAAAGTCAGCGGTGCACTGTGTATTGGATGAGCAAGCAGTGTCATTCTAGAAAGGCTAGACTTACATTTGTTGAAGGTTTCCAGAAGTTGTGGGGTCCAGGTTAAGGTTGTAGAACCTTTAACAGATGGGCCGGTAAGCATTTGGTTAAGTGGAGCCTGCTCCTCCGAAGCATGAGGCAGGAAACGCCTGTAAAAGTTCATCATCCCTAGGAAACGGCGTAGGCCCTTAACGGTTTTTGGAGGTGTATACTCCTGGATGATCTTCACTTTGTCTTCTAATGGGAAAGTACCTTCTGAGGATATTTTATAACCAAGGAAAGTTACCTGGTTTACTCCAAAAGAGCACTTGTTGACGTTAAGTAAAAGTCCATACTGGCTGAGTCTTTCAAATACCTGTTTTAGGTGATCCAGGTGTAACTTGGGGTCCAATGAGCTCACCAAAATGTCGTCCAAGTAGGAATGACAGAAATCCAGTCCTCGCAGTACCTCATCGAGAAAACGTTGAAATGTTTGTGCGGCGTTCCGTAGTCCGAATGACATATAGGGAAATTCGAAGAGTCCGAAGGGTGTAGTGATGCTAGTCTTGTGTATATCAGCTGGAAAGACAGGAATTTGATTATAAGCCTTGACCAGGTCTAGCTTTGAAAAGATGGTGCAGCCAGACAGCTTATGTGCGTAATCTTCAATGTGCCTGATTGGGTAGCGGTCTGGGATGGTGCGTGCATTTAGTGCACGGTAGTCACCGCAGGGTCTCCAATTATTCTCGCCCTTCGGCGCCAGGTGTAGTGCGGAAGACCAAGGTGAATCGGACCGACGGGCTGTCCCATCCTGTATCATTTCCTCAAACTGCTGTTTGGCTACCAAAAATCGGTCTGGTGCCAATCTGCGTGGTCGACAGAACACCGGTGGTCCAGGCGTGGTTTTAATATAATGCACAGTGTTGTGCTTAATCTCACGGTGTATACCGGAAGGTTTAGTTAAGTTCGGGTACTCTTCTAATAATTTGTGGTACTCACTGTTACCGGAAATGGCTTTGATGCTTGGCACGTGGCAGTTAGTAGGCCTGGCAGGCGTGTGCAGTGATGTCACGCTGTCCATGAGTCGATGATTCCTGCAATCGACCAGAAGTCCATAAAAAGTCATGAAGTCAACACCTATTATTGGTCTGTCCACGTCAGCAATCAGAAAATTCCATGAGAAATCTCGTCTCAATCCCAGGTCTAAGTGTAGTTTTAGAGTGCCATACGTATGAATAAGGCTTCCGTTAGCAGCAGTAAGTACATAGTTCGTTGGATGTCTGCGTTCACGAAGGAAACGACGTGGCAACACGCAGACGTCCGAGCCTGTATCGATTAAAAATTGGACTTTAGTTTTTTTGTCAGTCACAAAAATGCGGCTAGCGGGAGACGGGCAGTCATTCACCGCGTTCACTGACTGCCGTTTATGTTTTCCGATTTAAATTTGCAGGGTTGAACACACTTACGAGCTCTCTCCGCGAACGTATCGTGGTACCAACACACACCCGGCGTCGCGTTCCTCGTGGGGCGGCGCCGGCTATTGCTTCTAGCCCGAGGCCTTCCTTGGTATGTAGTTCCAGCGCGATCGCGTCTTAGATTCAGTTGTGCAATCTGTCGAGAAATTTCGGATTTAATATGAGTGGTTATATTATTTTCAAAACCTTTAAACATAACCTCAAGCGATGCGGTCGATGTGCTTGTCACGTGGTGTGCAGAAGGGTGTGACACGTCGAATATCCGGTCTGCCAAATCCGCAACGTCATCCAGGTCAGTGTCTGACTGACGGGATGCTATTATAGGCTGGAGGTGTCTAGGTAGTCGGTCCATCCAAATACTGCGTAAAAATTCATCATTAACGTATTTTCCACCTAAAGATCGCAGATGGCGTAAAAATTGGGATGGTTTCCGGTCGCCCATTTCCTCGTGAATCATTAACTGGCGCAGGCGATGCTGATGAGAAACTGATAGTCGCTTTATTAGCTCCTGTTTCAACTTCTCATATTTGCCCTCGTTCGGGGGGTTAATAATAATATCACGTACCTCTGTCATTGTTTTATGTTCCAGTTGTTGCAGGATGGTGTAATATTTTGTACCATCAGCCTTTATGCCAGCCGTCTCAAACTGCGCCTCCACCTGGGTGAACCAAAGGTCGGGATCGTCGCTCCAAAATGGTGGCAATCGTACTGCCACGCGGTTAACGGTAACCGCGGCTCCGCCATCTTCAATGGCGTCCGTGTAAAACTCTCTCTCCGTCATTGTTATACGCTTGTTCTACACTGGAATCACTAATAAAAGTAACCGTCGTTATTATGTTTGTTCTACTTCGGGGTCACCAATGTCGGGGGTGCCTAGCCTAATGCGGTTATATAAATAAAACTTCCGTTATGAATTACACTCCGTTATAATAAGCAAGCTAGGACAATGCCCTCGTACAATTACTATTCTATACAATGCTATGAAGGTGCGAACGACGGAGGTCGGACAGGGCGCGGCGTGGCGTGTAACGCGGCGTCGAGGAGAGAGAGCGGGCGGCGTGCGGTCGGCGCGAGTGCGTTCGGCCGACTGACGCTGCAGGCCTACGGCGTCACCGAAGCGCCGGGCGCCGTGGATGCGCCGGCGAATCGCGCGTGGCGCGCGGCAGTGGCGCACAGCGGCGGCGCGCCGAACTAGGGTGCTTTGTGGTATACACCACAGGTACCTATCCGGCTTTGTTATTGCGTTTAAGGCTCTATAATCTCCACAGGGACGTATTTGTCCGTCCTTTTTGGGTACTACATGCAAAGGACTCGCCCAAGCGCCTTTTGACGGTCGGCATATACCTAATTCCTGCATACGACAAAACTCTTCCTTAACCCTTACGTACCGCTCCGGTGCTAAAGGCCTAGCCCGTGCGTAAACGGGGGGACCTGATGTCTCTATGTGATGAAACACCGAAATAGGGGGATCCTCTTTAAAAGATATAGGCTTAGTGATTTCCGGATATTGTAAAAGTATATCGGCATAAACATTATTTTTATTTATCGTGCTTAATGACGACCCATTCCACATTACAATTGATCCTAACACACTTAAGCTAGTTATTTGGTCTAAGAGTCGTCGTCCACTGAGATCTACCATTAATTTATGATGTAATAAAAAATCAGCACCAATTATAGGCTGTTTTACGTTTGCTATGATAAAATTCCATGTGTAAGGACGTCTCAAACCCAAATTTAATGTTAACATTTTGATACCAAAAGCTTCAATTAGTGTCCCGTTAGCAGCATACAAGTTATATTTATTTTTGTCACTGTTACGATAACGCACTTTGTTGTTATAAACCGGTATCACGGACACATTCGCTCCCGTATCAATTAAAAAACGCATACCTGAGTTTTTGTCACACACTATGAGGCGGTTGTGTGTTGTGCAGGGTCCCGCCGCCGGCTGCACCATCTCTAGTTTCCCGCCGAATTCTTCTGACCCTCGCTCCAATTACAGGGTTTCACGCACTTTACCGCTTTCTCCCTGTACCGAAAATGGTAAAAACACAACCAATTAGCATTTTTCCGTGCTGTAACTGAATTATTACCCTTCGACACCGATCTACTTCTTGATTCGCTATGCAAGCGTGCCATACTTCGACCACGCTCTAAATCCTTCAGACGCAGGTTTATCTTAGCCAATTCCTGCATAATCGAGTTGATTTCCGCTGTGCCACATGATGTCGACTGCCCTGGATAAACCGTAGTCTTGACTTCCGAGATCTGAGCTGTACTCGTACCAGTGCTCTCCAGGACCTTATCCGCGATAGCCGCTAGTACGTCCAAATCCTTTGAATCCGTCACTGTCAATATGGCTCGAGCTGCTGTCGGTAGATGTGATTGCCACAAAAGTTTGAGCGTGTCGTCTGGTATCTTCTCCCGTGCTAATTCTCGCATGCGTCGTAACAAATGAGAAGGGCGTTGCTCTCCCAGTTCCATTTCTCCAATAAGTTTTTGTAGCTTCCTGGTCTCCGACTCCTCGAATACTTCCAGCAACCGTTCTTTCAGGGTGTGATACTTTCGAGATTCCGGTGGAGCAAGAAGTAGGTCACTCACTTGTTGTATAGCGCCTTTGCTCAGCTTCGTTACGACTAGATTCAGCTTGGCGGCATCAGTCAGCTTCTGACTCTCCACTACAGCTTCGAATTGGACAAACCAGAGTCGCGGTTGATCCGTCCAAAACTCAGGTATCCGCGAAGAGACCGTGATGCTGGCCAACGCTTTGTCGCTGGTCTCGCAGGCCACGTTCTTCATAGGCTTCGCGGTTGGAACACCAGACTCAGTCATTTTACTCTGTCACTTCGGTCACTGTACTCCCAAAAAAATTCAAACGCGGGGTCACCAATGTAGAGTTGTCTATGTAATGCCCTTGACAACTTTGCGTATTTCTTATAGGGGAGCAGTGATATAAATAATATGAGACAACTGAACTCGATGATGGTTTATTTGCGACTAACTTTACATTCGCACCTTACTGATACTTAATACTAATAAGCGTGGGCGCAGCCACGCTATACAGTAATACGACCTAGTATATGTGTGTGCCTACAAGCATTTTACTACTTATCAAGATTTACGTACTTTGATCATCAATATACAAACTAAGTTCGTGATTATAAAAAAAACATATTTTTAGGGTTCCGAACCCGAAAGTTAAAACGCCGACCGTATTACTAAGACTCCGCTGTCCTAACTTTTAAAATTTCGCGTTCCATGGTATATTAACAATTATTTTTACGGGAATTAACGACGACGACGTTTCGACCTGTCAGCCTGTGACCACGGCCAGTGCAACCTGGTCGAAACGTCTATTACCAGGCCGTATCTCATACCGTAAACCGGTACCGGAACCGTAATAGTTAGACAGTTGAAATTTGCACAGATGGTGTATTTCCGTTGCCGCTATAACAACAAACACTAAAAAAAATAGAGAATAAAAAAAATATTTAAGGGGCACCCATACAAAAAACGGTTTTAGGCGTTTTTATATAGATAATGGTACGGAGCGCTTCGAGAGTGCAACTCGCACTAGGCCGGTTTTTTTTAAGTAAGTATTCTATATTTTGTTACTTCAATAACTAATTCGCTATGGCTATAAGTAAGTGTCCTTTCAAAACAGTGGAATTTTCAGCCTAAATTGCGAAACTTATTATTCATTTTCTGATGAGCTCTTACAACTCGTCCCTCCCTCTCCCTTCCACCACAGGACAACACGTGCCGGCCTTAGAAGTCACCGAGTTTAGAGTTTAGAGTAGTAGACGTACGTTCTCGTACTCATCGATTCGTTTGTTCCTTCCTGTGCCGAGCGGTCACAACCTGGAACCTGGAACGCCCGGGTCCTTTAAGCGGGGCTTGAAAAAGCAGCTCACCAAGCCGCCATAGTGCGGGTCACCATGCTGCTTTGTGCTTATTCGCAACGAGGATGGTGACCACCACTCTTGGATTCTGCTCATGCTTTCCATCAAGCAGGGCTGAGTCATTATGGCGGTTGACTATAAAAAAAAATACTAGCTGAATCCCGCGGTATTACCCGCGGTTATTGTCGTGCCGCGGGTATCGCCGCAGGGCGAAGCTAATCTAAAAAAAGTAACCTAAGCTACTTCTTATATCATAAGTTATCAGTGAAAGTCCCGTCAAAATCGGTCTAGCACTTCCAGAGATTAGCCGGAACAAACAGACACACAGACATAATGAAAAAAGCAGTTATTTTAATATTACAAACAGACACTCCAATTTTATTTATTTGTATAGATTGCTCTACTTAGAGCAATACAGGCGCGTGGACTGGTAGGCTGTTAATATCAACTCATACTTAACAATTAAAACAAACTATTAATAAGCTCACGCACACGTGTACCTAATACGTAGGCCCATTTGAGCTTATACTTTGACAGAGTTGAAGGCCTGCGCATGATTACCAAATTGCTCTATTATGCTCTACATTTTGAAGTTATTCTTAGCGCTGAGTCGAAATACGTATAAAGTTATAAACTTAACTTTATTTAGAAAAGCTTGGCATGCCGACCATGCCGTATGTATTTCATGTATCCTTCTTTAAACTAATAATTCTTTCTTTTAGGAATAAATTATGAATGGGTGATAAACATGCGGCGGATTAGTGACAATTTCGTATTAACTGTAGTTAAAAATATTTTCAAAACATTGCATATTTGAATATCTTGTTATACACAATAAAACTAATTACGCGTTCCACAAAAACAGTCCAAACCATTCATGGGACGTTAAAATTCAGCAATAATCATTTTAGTAATAATTCTGCGCATAATCTGGCAACACCGAGCGACCGCAGCGGCCGTTAGCAGCGTCCTCGAATTACAGTTGCAGTGCATTAATGCAAGGCATCGCCATAACCCATAAGATATTGCCCAAGTTAGATCATCAGCGCTCTTAGGCGCCCTGCAATGGCCCTCCGCGTCTAACAATTGTCTAGATATGTTGAAAGTTGGTTTAATGACGCACCAACTTGATTCATGCGGCTTGCGGCTTGTAAGTTCAACGTCTTACTGCGATTTTAGTATTGTTTGAGGAAATGTAATCAAGATTTCCTCCTGATACGTAACTGGCAGTTATAGATTTTAAATGTCTCTGGTGTGAGCTTTCTCTTTATGATCTGAGAGATTAATGCTAAATGGTAATCAAAGTTGTTTCTATAAGTAATTATGTATCGATTTCTGTGTACAAGCAATTGTTTTCCACTTGCCGATAATTTTGAAAAGTAATGTCTGACGTTACATACAACTGAGAAGTGCAGGCACGGCTTGCAAAATACTATTTTATACTTATCAATCATCAATAATATATAGCCTATTCAAGTAAGTAATTATATAGACTGCCTCGTTGGTCTCGCGGTCGGCGTGTGCGACTGCTGATCATGAGGTCTCGGGTTCGATTCCCGGGTCGGACCAAATGTTTGTATGATCTACAAATATTAGTTTCGGAGTTTGGGTGTTTTCTATGTATAATATGTATGTATTTCCAAAAAAGAAAGTATATATGTATTTGTATCAGTTGTCTAGTACCCATAACACAAGCTCTGCTTAGCTTGGGACTAGATGGCATTGTGTGTTAGATGTCCGAAATATTTATTATTTATTATTATTATTATAGGTACGTGACTTCGCGAGAGAACTTTTTGTAGTCCTTTTAAGCTAACTTCGTACACAGAAGAAAGTTTAACATAAATTACATAAATGTCCATACGTGCAGCATGCTGCAATCAATATTTATGAACAATATGTGTTAACAATTACCGAATCACGTAATATTATTTAGTTACTGACTACGACTTTGTAGTGACTAGTAGTGGTGACAATATACTAGTAAACACATTGACCAGTGATAAATAACGGAATTTCTATACACTGACAATTCGATTTACACTGGTTATTGAAATGAAACAAGTTGAAAGAACTTATTCAAAGTTCAACAATGATATTTATGATAGAAATTTCTCTAGTTTATAATGGGATAGGCCTCTCGTACTTTTTTTTCTCTTAGTTCTCTTACTTATAATTACTAAGTTTCAAAATCCGTAGTCCATGTAGTGTAATGTACCATAGCCCATATCACGTTATCAACGCGTGACTATGGCTTTTAAAACTCGTTTCCTGCTTTTTCAGCGTCTTTTTTGTCGTAGTTGGGATTTTACGTACCATAGAAATATCACAATTATGAGGGAACAAATGAAACCCTCTTTTGACTTTGCCGTAGTCGGGTAAAAAAGTAGTTACTTTAGGTAAATAAGACGTACCTAAATAGAAATATAAAAGTTATTTTGTCATCATGTAACTTTATAAATAAAGAACATTATTATTGTGCCAGGAAGGAAGGCTTGCACGCAAATATAAGCGAAAACGAAACGGGACCAACAAGGCAATCAATACCTATGTCAGATCTGTAAGTAAACAGTTTTTTTGCAACGAGCCACATTCAAAAGCCAGCGTCGTCAATCCTTTGTGACTGATTCACACTATTTATAGAGTGACGTTAGACATATAAAGTGTAACGCTTGAAGCGCAAGTGTCAAAGCAAATAAACCACATGCGATTTAACATCATCACACCGCTCGCAGATCAAAATGCAAATCTCCAATACAACATGTGCTAACAATAAAATGCAAACGTCCACTATCTCTCTCTGACACTAATATTTTGATCCAGTACTCGCTCAAAATACCTTGCATCCGGGCAGAAATTTATTAATATAGGGTATAAAAATGTCATCGTTGGCAACACCGCGGGCGGGAATGCAGTACGTAAGAGCATAATCAAAGCGCTCGTGTCAAATTATGAATGTATCCCGATATTTGTGAAGGAGTTGTGTGACGTGTGACATGTAACGCATCCGCTGCTGGCGCGCCACCTATTAACGCAAATTGATGTCTTCGTGACTACACACTGATGCTACGTTTATTTTAGGTTTCATAAGTTTTGTTCGCGTTTCCGTCATAATCTGATCACTCATGCAAAACTTAGATAATTTGAACACAATTATTCATGCATGTAACATTTAAAGTCATTTAAACAACGAAGACCTTGTTAAGTTTTGGGTTCAGTTAGTAAAAAAAATACTTACTTGCTATTAAATCGGCTCTTGCACTTCACACATTCAAAATCTTCCATTGTCTCAGCAATATCTGGTAGTTTAACCTTCGTAATTCCAGAGCCATGTTCATTCTTCGAATGGTTCACCAAACTTGACTGCCTAGTGAAATTAGCGCCACAGACTGAACAGGCGAATGGTCTTTCAAACGTATGCTGCCTTAGATGCTGGCGGAGAGAAGCTTTTTTGAAACTTTTAGTGCAAAGGGGACAGGAATACTTCTGTATAATCTTTTCAACGTCACCAATTTTATGAATTTCTCTTTTTGGTGGTGTGTGCAGGACTTCGTGAAAGAAACATTCAGCTTGAGAGTCTGTTGTAAAGAGGCACTGACTACAATTCCAGAAGATGGAAGAATTAATTTCGGTAGCGGGCAGGAACTGGCACGCGTTGTCTCTGACGTGACGCGTTACTTCTTGCGAAAGGATAAACGACATACCACATTTAGGACATCTGAAATTATATCAAATAATCACAAATACCATGAAGCATAAACAACACATACCGTTAACGGTTATTACTTACTTTTTCCTTATATTTGGATGAACTTTTCGTATGTGATCCTTTAGGACTAAGATATTTCTTAAAATTACACTCTCGATGCAATAAGGACATTTTTTGCTCAAATCCTTCGCCGAGCCCCCTTTGACTCTTATGTTTTCAGTTCTTCTAATCCTGTGTTCCGAAGTCTGGCGATGACGCTTGGCTTCCTCGGAAGAGTTAAATGTCTTTGCACAAACCAAACATAGGTAAGCTCTTTGTTTGTGTTTAGATTTCAAATGAGCAGCTAGCGTAAGAGAAGACTTAAATTTCGCTTTACAATGCTGGCATTTGTGGAGTTCTTGGTAATTGTCAGTTGCTGTAACTGTCAATGGATGACCAGTGCTCTGACAATGTCGTTTCATCTCAATATTGTAGCGAAACTCTTTGTAGCACGTTTCACACTTTAATATAGTTTTTTTTCGTATAATGATTGGCATCGATCTATTAATGACTGCCACCACTTCACTATGGTCTGAACTGGTCATATGTTCCATCATTTCTTGAGAAGTTTCACACTCAAATTTACAAAAGGAACACCAGCATTTGCCTTCCATGGCCTCTAACCGTTGCTCGTGTTCCTCAGAGAACCAATGCTGCATGAAAGTGGATAACCAATTCGTGTAGAATTTACATGGACTGCATTGAAAGGGGGACTGATGCACAATTGCATCAATGTTGGCCAAAATAAGATCTTGATACGCCGCTGTGTTAGTGTCTGTTGCTTTTCTGAAGTGGTAGTGTGATATTAAGTGCTTCCCCATTAAATGCTGTCTGACACGTGACTTACAGCCAGAACAGTGTACAAAGTTGGGTTTTCTCTTTCGTTTCTTTTTCTCTATTTTGACATGCAATTTATTCTCATCGTCCCTTTTTTTCTCTGGCCGTAAGTAAATGTTATCATTTACAAACCTAGATGGACGCGTTGTACGTTTGTCTGTAACACTTTTCATTGGCAATAAATGACCCGCAAACTCCAATTCGTGTTCTGGTAGAACCTTCTTTAAATGTAAACTAGATCTCAGATGTTTTTCGTAAATAGCTCTTGAGCCAAGTCTTCTATTACATGGGCCACACCAATATTGAACTGAGCCTTTGGACTGTATTGTCGGCTGCATTATTTGAGTTTTTTCATTGGCGCCCGGTATCCATTTTCCTTTAGTGTGTCCTGGAGGTGGCGCATCATAATCTTCATCTCGTTCGTTACCATCATGCATAAAGGGTTTCCATTTCCCACCAGTGTGTTCTTGTTCATCTCGCAGATCCCAATCTTCATTGTCTGGTGAAGCAGGTCGCCATTTACCTCCGGTATAATTAGGCGGTGGTTTCCACTTACTACCACTGGGGTGGTCTTCTTCATCATCATCTTCTAGCTCCTCTGACTCGTCACTATCGTCATCGCCTTTGTAATCATAATTGATATCGTATGACGGAGAGGGCATATCTTTCTTTACTGCACCACTGATACTAGCCACAGCGTTTATCAGCTTTGTCTGATTATCCTCGCTAGTTCCAATTCTTAAGCTGTGCCCGCCAATCCAGTCTTCTCCTCTGAGATTAGGCTCTAGAGGACTTATTCTTGGTATTATGCTAGAAGATGTTGAGACGACTAGAGACGTTTTTCTATCTAAACTGGATTTCGAAATTGGGATTGGGGGTGTTAGTCTGGATAAAGAAGTCTTCTTGACACTGCTTTGCAACTCCAGAGATTGAAAGAACACATCTGCTCCGAGGCTGTAAGACGGTTCCAAAGGATCAATGGGCGGTAGGTCTGCTTTTGGATCATGAGGTTTTAGTTTTCCACATCTCTGCTTTCTATGTTTTACATAATTGTCCAAACCGACAATTGTAGCGTTGCACTTAATGCAAAGATGGCTGTCGTCGTCATCATCTTCTCTAGGGGACAACATCTGCGGATAGAAAAGGGAGAATAAATTTCATAAATGTTTAACTAGTAAAATGTTTCTATTTACACAATAATGAAATACCATAATAAGGATAATGAAATAACCAATACAGTGTTTGGGGAAGTATTACATGTTCCATGTACCTATTTTTTAGTGAATAACATTATGCTCAATGATCTATTGATTACGAAAGAAATAAAGTGACTTTATTTTAAACTTTGTAAGTGGTGTAAACTAGATTTCTTTAATCGGATACTCTGTTAGACAGATGTACCTACCATATAAAAGTGTGATATGCACGGTAAATCATAGTAACATCGTCAAGTTTCGTTTCACAGACAGCCCTAAGTAATTTCTAAAGAAGCAGCATTCTAGCGGTTCTTCTGTTCTCCGAGTTTTTTCCCAAAATCAGCTAGAGGTCGTCTTTATGTCTATTACGATATAGTTGAAATTTGTTTTTCGCGTGGAGCAACTACTACCACGAGACTTTCGCAACCCAATTGATAGGCGATATAGGAGTTCTGTAAGAAGACGGTTTTCGGATTTTTCAGGCCTATGTCTACGTCTACGTCTATGGCCTTCCGTAAGGATAGCCATAGACGTTTTTATGGCAGTCGAGACCGACGAGATCTCAAAATGTTAAAAATGGTCACTCATTCAAAGACTGCGTGGGAACCTACGAATACTTTCATCAATTTCAATTTAGTCAACATTACTTAAGGCTCGAAGGCCCATGTAAAAAAATTCCCACTTCAATGAAACAAATAAACGAACTTGTAAAATTTATTACAGTAAAGTACGTTCCCTTATTAATTATTTCCTTCACGACTGCGATCATGCACAATCAACGATATAATTTATCGTTTGCGAAAACAATTTAAATAGTTTTGCAACTCAATAGTTGCAATATGAAGAACTTGCTTATTACTTGGTCGCATACATCAACTATTTATAGTTAATTCGCATCTGGTGGATATTTATTGAGTTGTGGTGATGGTTGACGGGGTGGTTAATGGGTATCCACCACGCGATCACCAACGACATCACCACTGCATAGGCTGGGAATTAGATTGCGGACTTGCCAATTATTAGTTTACAGTTGAGTAAATATTGTCATAAAGTTTTGTTTTATTGTTACTGGATTTGAATAGTCGCAATATTGATGGTGCTTTGCAAAAGTTTATCTTACCAATGTAATGATCTGTTAGATTACGATGTATTTTAAAATCATTTATCCTGAAAATATTTATCTTTGTCGTAGTCATTACTAATTAACTTTTACTTGTGAATTTTAAGTACCCGCGTATCTGAATACCGAAAATTTTATCCGGAGTAATCTTATATAATAGTTAAATGGTTTTCTGTTGATGACCTTCCGTCATCAACACTAAGCAGTTGCAATAGCTTGTTTAACAGTCTATGGCTAATTGATATTGAACGGGATAACCGTAGACAACGTCTTGAAAAAATAAAAAAAGGATATAAACTTCTAAAAAAGCAAAATTCTACCAATACTGGTAGAATTTTGCCTTTTTAGAAGTTTATATATTTAAAACTGACAACAAATGAATCTGTACCTAAAACACAGTTTTTTTATGGATTTGGAGTATGGGTCTCCGGTATCCTCACTCACTGGGTGAAACACAGCGCAAGTGCTGTTTCACAAAGGTTTTCTGTCTGGAGTTTCGGATTATCTCAGATAAGTTTTCTAACAAAAAATGAAACATTTACATATCGCAATCTATTAGAAATCCATAATGCTAATGATAGGCAACCGTCGAATTCCAAACAACTTTTTTCACAAGAAATAATTCTAGGTAACCTAAAGATGACAAAAAATGAATTTAGATCAATGTTTACCTAAAACACAGTTTTGGATTATCTCGGATAAGATTGCTATTTAAAGAAAAATAAAACATTTAAATATCGCAATCTATTTGAAATCCACAATGCTAATGACAGACACCCGTCGAATTCCAAACAACTTTTTAGGCAAGAAATAATTCTAGGTAACCCAAAGGTCAGAGGTCGAAAAACGGATAATACAATGACACTCTTCAAACTTAACCCTTTAGTTTTCAACTGTAGAAAATAATGTAAACTGACAAGTACAATGTACAATAATAGCCATGGCTTTTCAGTTGTCAGTGTTGTATCGAGTCGAGGACATAGAAGTGGGAAGCTTAAAGGTGTGAATCAACTGATCATTAATAATTCGCGCCACAGCTGTCAGCTCGCATCGCACACGTAACTATTGTTTCCAAGAAAAGTTACGATTTCGATGCGATAACGATTTGTATTCAAATTCTCCGATTGTCAATGATTTATGCTGATTAAAGGTTTGTATTAGTCTTTTTTGTGAGGGCTCGAGGAAAATGATGCGCTTTGTATCAAAATGAGGTTTTTAGGTAGTTTTGTACTTAATTTATTTAAAGTGTTCTTAATTAATAATATGTTAATTATAAAAAAGTTGCAGGTGCTTATAGGCGGACTTAATGAGTTATCATCAGGTGTCCCTTCAACAGATCTGCTTGTTAGTCCCATATGCCTTAAAAAACAGATTTCCTTTTCAAGTGATAATCTTACAGAGAAATTTTCAAGAAAGCTGTTATTTTCCATTTCTTTTACGTTTTATCATAAAGAAAGTCGTGAGTTGTATTCGACAAGTCTTGGTAAGTTCAATGAGTGACAGTTGTCAATCGTCCGCGCGGTGCCTGACACCATTGTGGCTGACAAACAGCTGACAGCTGACGGCTGACAAATGGCGGTCGTCAGCGACGTCGTTAACGTCACTGCATTCATTACAACAGCCGTGTTCGAGCACACTTTTTAATTATTTCAAATTTGGTAAATTGTGAACTGAACACTTTATTGATACAACATTGGGTTTAAATTTCTCTATCAGTGGTATTTATATTTCGTTTACAGTAAACGAATAATAAGTGGACCTTTATTTTTCAGTGTTCGATGGATCGAGTTTCGAATGTTAACATTTTTTTTTATCTTTATTTTTTAACACATCAACAACGATGAACGATGAACGATCTCACACCTGAGGATGCCGAAGATCGGGCAAAGTGGAGAAGGTTAAGTAGGAAAGCGGACCCCAGCACTAAGCAGGGAAAACGCTAGGCCAAAGAAGAAGAAGAAGATTTTTTAACACATAAAAAAGTTGTTAGAAAAGACAGGAAAAGTGGGAAGTATCTGCATCTTCTATCGCATATACTGCGGGGAGAAACTGCTGTGGCGTTGTGGACTGCCAACCATCTAGATTCTAGATAGTTGGTATCCACTACAGCGCGCTTTTCTTCTAGAAAACTGTGGAATGAACTGTCGCCTGTGGTATAATATTTTTGTGCAAAAAATAAAAAAAAACTTCGCTTAAATCGACTTCAAAATCTAAAAAGTATAACATAACTTAATTAAGATTTAATTAAATAAACCTCTTAAGCAAACCTTTAATATAGGTGAAACACTATTATTTATATGTGCTACCTATTCATAGGTTTGAAGTCTTTTTTTTAATCGTAACCCTTCTGTAACATTTTCAGTGACTCCGAACACGAAATTTCATTGGCGATGCAAAATTTAAGACAAACTCTTTGTTTGGTGTTTCTGTCCATTAAGAAATTCGTAATACATATTAGATATAATATAACTAAAAACAGTACCTACTGTATTTAATATAAATAGCAGATGCAACTCAAACCGCGCCAAAATGGAAAATACCAAATTTCAGACCAATCTGTCAACAAGAAGCGGGTCAAATTTCAATTACTAGATTTGACCCAAACAAACCGCGCAAGCGAAATATAACCGTTTAATAATAATAAAACAACTTTTTGAGACTAGCTTATTCCGTTTCTCATTCCACTTTATGACGAAGCCCATTGAGATGATCAATGACGTAGCCATGCCCTGGCTTCGTCATTGATCATCTCAACAACTATAAAATTGTTGTTTCTAAATTCAAAATTATATTACCTACGCATACTACTGATATGCATACAAAAGACTTTTTTAAGAGTAAATGGAGCAGTATTTTGAAATTGGATAATTATTTTACAATTACTTTTTTTTTATTTGTACAATATCTGTGTTTTCAGAATCAATCGTCCCGTATTCGTATAAATAAATGTTCAGTATTCAAAGTTTCCCTCGTATTTCAGTTGCCGTGCGCTACCCATCACTGTGGGCATACATCTGTCAAGTGTCAAAATAACGTATCTACACGACGTGTTGTGCATGTGTGCCTGGCGACGGTGTGCATGTGTGCGGACGTCCGTCAGTCACGCGTCCGCGGAGGCGTGGACCTAACCCTGGTGTGTTCCTCTTGGTACTTCTATGTCGGGTTATTGGAGACGTGTAATTGAATTAGGAGATATATTAAGAAGACTTTGTTCTATTATTATTTAATTGCGGGTTTCAAGACAGTTCAATTTTTCCTGGGACTTCCCGGATGTCATATCTTGGTGTATTCGTAGGTCACTGCTATTGATCGTGGTGTACAGTAGTTACAGTGGTGGGCAGGATTAGTCCCAACTTCGAATGAAGATTGTTGCTAAATTGGCAAACGGGCATACTGTCCTGTTCATGAATTTTAGGCAGGTACTAAGACAAATGAATAACAATATTAAATTAATATCTTTACATTTTGATGCTCAATGTGTAAAATAATAACTGCACGTTAATTTGAAAACGAAATTAATCGCTACACTACACACTGTGCAGTGTAGCGATTAGATCAATGAGGGTAGCAATTATATGTAAAAACGTACCTAGATAGGCACATTCCTAAATAGGTACGTTTTTGTTTAATATGTATTGTAAGATCATTAAAAATCTTTTAATCCTTAAAAAATTCCTAATGACCTAATGAATAAACTAAAAACCTGTATTCGAGGCTTTTTATATAGCTAGCTGACCTTTCAGTCGTTTCAGCAGGCAATTTACTTACTAATTCCATTTAAAATTCACAACAAACTAAACGATTACCATAGACACAGCCTACCTCACCGACCTACTCTGACTCCTAATTCCCAAATCATCATACAAATGAAGAAATTAAAACAAGCGCAAAACGGAACGTATCCGCGACGTCGTCAAAGGCTGTCGCCCGAATAACGACGTCGCCATCGATCGAGGTGCGCCCCGTCCCCCGCACCGCACACCCCCTGCTGCACCCCGCGGCCTGTCACCTTACACGTGCAATACAAATGATACGATTTTCCAACACCTTTTGAATTGGGAACTAATTGTGACGGCATCTTTTTGAATCGTTTTGAAATCAGAACGAACGCTGAAATACCTATACAAGTAATAAGCTACTTACCTAACAATGTAATTTTCAGCTGCTTGAATAACCTTCAAAAAGTGTTGATATCTCTTCAGAAAAAATATAATGTACTTATACTGACAATATCCACACTAGGTACTTGTTTAGAATTTTAATTGTCGAAAGAACTAGATTCGAAATTCAAAGTTTTTTAAAATAATTTCACATTCTGTCTTTGTTTTCGTGTGTCGGAACAACGAAAGATGCTTATGAATTTTCAACTGATCAAAAAACAACATTAATATCTCAGATTACAAAAGATTTTTTTTTGTAAACTGAGATTACTATGATCAAAACAAAAAAGATACAAGTTAGTGAAATGAAAATGATTTATTTTTAAATAGGTATAAACATATATTTGTAGATTATGTAAAACATTGAGAAAATGCTAACACTAAAACTGTGAGAGATTGTAGATTTGATCAATCGATGATGACATAATTATTAAGTTTTTAATTCTACTACTTTGTTCAATACACATAAAGGTATTATGTTGTTTTCGGTTTATTCATGTTTTTTTCTTATTTCATACAAAGTGGATATTTTACTAATTAGTGGTTACTTTAAAATTAGACATAATTTACTTTTAAAATGGGAATCTGCGGGATTGCTACCATGTACCTTTTTGTTTAAAGGTACATGGTAGCAATCCCGCAGATTCCCATTTTAATGTTACTGACCATGAAAGTTTAAAACAATATATAATTTACTTTTTCTATACAAATGAATAAAATTGAAGTGTCTGTTTGTAATATTAAAATAACCGCTTTTATTAAATGCATATGTATGTCGTATATACGGTACATATACCAAACTATCATTTTTTTCAATTTTTGTCAGTCTGTCTGTTCCGGCCAATCTCTGGAACGGCTGGACTGAGTTTGACGGGACTTTCACTGATAGGTAGCTGATGATTGCTCGCGGTTATTGTCGTACCGCTGGTGGCACCGCGGGGTTCAGCTAGTATAACATAAACTTTCTCACGGTAAAAGCTTTTGGAAATCGGTACACCCATTCCGGAGCTTATGGATTTGACAGATAGACAGACAAAAGTTTAACTACCATGTAAACATTATATTAAAGCTGTTTATGACATAACAAACAGACAGTTTAACCTTATTTATTTGTATAGAATACTTAAAGTTTCTTTATAAACATAAATAAAACGGACTCAATGAAAAACCCAGACAACAATTTTTTGATCACCTGAAGTCTTGCCTCATATGGGATTTGAACCTACAACACTCAGCTCCGTATTAAGCGGAGAAGGGACCGCTTAAACCACTGCACCATCCATTCAGTTAAGATGAAATTCAGGTAATTTTATACAATCATAGTGGCAAACACCGGGGGAGAGCCACGCCTCGGCTCGACCGGAGTGATACCACGGCCTCACATAAAACCGGTGTGAAATAGCGACTACCGATACCGAAGGCCCATACCCCAACTCTTCCCCGCATCCCCCAAAGGTCGGCAACGCACTTGTGACGCCTCTGGTGTTGCAGGTGTCTATGGGCGTCGGTAATCACTTACCATGAGGCGATACGTCTGCTCGTTTGCTATCCTATATCATAAAAAAAAAAAACACAATCGCTACGATTTACTGCAATTGGCGAGTAGAACGGTGTCAGTTGTAGGTACTTTCAAGTTGAATAGATCCCCATTCAATGGCCTTTGAATGGTCCCCGTTCTTACTCATTTCGGAACCATTTAACTGAAGTAGAAAGGCACTAAGATGCAGATCATATCTACTTTTAAAGAGGTTCATTAACTTCGTCCCTCATTGAATAACAACTTTAAAAAGACGCTGCAAGTTTATCACAGAGAAAACAGACTGGGAGCCATCGGTCTCCAGTGTAGATACTTTGGAGATCTAATTCAACTATATGTTAATCACTTGATATCAAGTCATCATCTTCCTAGCCTTTATTATTCCCAAGATTTGGAGTCGGCTACTAGTTCAACCGGTTTTACTTGAATATCAGTTTTTCCATGAACGAATGGCATCGGACCTCCGCAACCCTGAGGGTGAACTGAATTCGAAGGTTAAACTAGTTGTGGGTGTGTATGAGGTCGCTGACTTCCCAAAAAGGATTGCCATAGACGGCTTAATGTGGTCTCCGAGACACGGGCGGGAAACATCGCCATCTTCCATACTCTGGGCTGCTATTAAGAATTTCTTGTAAGAAAAATCCAACAGTAGTCCGACCCGGGAATCGAACCCGAGAACTCTTGATCTGCAGTCGCTTACGCTAACCACTAGACCAACGAGGCAGTCGAAACAAAACAAAAAATCACTTGTTATCAAGTGATTCGTCTAAAAGGTTCACTTGTTTGCCCCTAATACGATTAAAGTCACAATTTTGCAAAAATATTTTCTAGAAAGCTGTTATTTTCTTTTTCTTTGACGTTTATAAAGTCGCGACCTGTCCATCCACAAACCATCTTACAGAGTAATCTCTGGATCAACTGAACCGAATATGAAAATTCTTTTACTAATAGAAAGCTATATAATTGATTGACCCGAAAAATAATTATCTTGTCGGTTGATGAGACAGAAGAATAAAAATTTAAAAAAAAATTGTTTTGATGTATATACTTTTATATCATGCATTTTGCGAAAAGGTGTTAATTTGAAATTACAAATAGACACAATTTTTTATATATATTTTGTAAATACAACAAAGTAATGAATATAAACGCTTTTTCTCATAAGAAACATCAATAGAGCGTCTGTAATTAGTAATTAATAATTATCGTACGTTCAATACAAGGTGCACTTGCAAAGCGATGGTTTTTTCCTACCTACCCACATAAATCAGAGGGCCCGCCTCTGTCTAATGGGAATTATAATTGATTCCCTCCCAACCTAGGTACCTATGGTTTTGTGATAGTAATGTCAGATTTAAATTTGTGGTTTGTCGGTTTGTTTGTGTTAACATTGCAGGAAACTGAGTCATTAGATTATTTTGTCCTCATTCCGAAATTGGAGGGAGAGGTAGCCTTGGGTTTCGGTTTGTGAATATTGAATAAAGAATTGTTTTGCTTCACTCAGTTGAACTGTCCCATGTATGAAGAGGCCTGGCTCTACCACAGTTCAAATATGATTCAGCAATCAGCCATTTTAAAGACATCTACCTCCTACGAAAATAACAGTTTGATTCTATTTCTAAATTATATAAGTGAAATGTCAAACTAACTTTAAATGTGACAGTTGGAAATTCTAGATGTCAGATTAAAAAATTATTGAGTTTTTATGATCTCGAGAAAGCAGTAGACGTCTATTAATGGCTTAATAAGGTAAGCAACAAAGTAGTGTAAAACACTTATGGCTGTATTGCAGTCTGTTGGGATTACAGGGAAAGGTCAAAGTAACATTGTATTATAACAACATTAATTTGAAATTTGTAGAACTTGTTAAAGTAAATTATATTAGTGTGTTTGTATATCCTCATTTATCTATGTACGTGTTATTAGACTGCCTCGTTGGTCTCGCGGTTGGCGTGAGTGACTGCTGATCATGAGGTCTCAGGTTCGATTTCCGGGTCTGGCCAAATGCTTGTATGATCTACAAATATTTGTTTCGGAGTTTGGGTGTGTTCTATCTATAATATGTATTGTATTTACAAAAAAAAATGTATATATGTATTTGTATCAGTTGTCTAGTACCCATAACACAAGCTCTGTTTAGCTTGGCACTAGATGGCGTTGTGTGTTTAGATGTCCGAAATATTTATTTATTCGATATGTAAGTTTATCTTAGTTCTATATATTTATTGGTGAAAATTATAATCCCTAACTTCAACCACGGTGCATCTACCTTGCAAAATGTCTAAATTTCGTTCTTAAAATTAATTTTTATCTCCTCCCTTGTCATCAAATCAACTCCATTGACAACTCACATTACCTCCGAAAATATAAAATCGCACGGGATTTCAACTTGTATGCTTAATCAATTAAAATACAAGCAAATTTCCGAAGTAATCAATCTTGTGGGTAAGTTGGCCACACGTCCTGCGTCCGGCTGGACAATGTATGCCTCCCTGGGGATTGATAGATTCATTAGCCGTTTCTGAACGATGATGTACAGGTTTTTAAACGTAGCACCTTCTATTTTGATAGGAGAATGAATGGTTGAGTGTTAGTTTTATTGTCACTTTTCATTTAAGATGGTGTTTCTGAATTGGTTTAAGGTCTACCTACGTGTCATGTCTGCAAAGCCCATGCCTTAGATTTCGTAGTATTATTTACTTTTCATGCGGTTTCTTAATGAGGTGAATATTTAGTAATATTAATATTTATTTATGATAGCCGCATTTTTGTATGAAATAGTAATAGCAGTAAGTACTGCAGTGGCGTCATACCTTTCGTGATCAAATTATGTATAGTTTATGTTTGTTTAAAGATTTAAAGCATTTCATTTAGAATGGAAGATAAAACAGGTTGTATTTTAGCATATTACATTTAATTATAAACAATTCAGGCAAAATATTGTATTTTAAGTACTTATAGGAATTTGACTTACTCGACATTTCAGTTTTTTAAAAATTGTTTTTATGTTTAGAAAGGGATAGTATGGTATTCCTATATTAAACATATATTTCAGAGAGGGTGTTACTTTTTCATTCATGAAGTAGGAACGTGTGTATTTTGTTAAGGTGTTGTTTAATATAATTATAAAATGAAGAGATATTATTGCACTTTGATTTGTGTGAATAAAGTTTTTTTTTAAATTATACCTTTAATTTTAATAGGAAACTTGAATTTGTAACTTGTCTGTTTTAAGCCATGAATCTTAGAAAGAGGAAATAACCAAACAAGTTAGCCACAAATTTTATTTACAAATTGATTTAGTGATACTTTATCATCGAATATTTTGAAAGCAACAAATAAATAAAATTAGATGAACTTCAAACAATGTCTGTTGCATTCCAGGAAGATTAAGTGAGCTCATACACGAGAGAATGAAAAGCAAAGCTCAAGTCTTTAGCTTATAAATTATGACCTAGAATAAAGTTTGAGCCGGCGGTTGTGCAGAACTAGCAAATCGACATGATATTTCAACGGCGGAACAACACCTATATACCACATACACAATAGGTTCAGAGGTGCCTATCCGTCATTGGTTTACCATACAGCAGTCATTAGTCTACGTCACAGTCTTACAACGAGAACGGAACGTCCGCGCATGGAGTCATTACGCGGGCCAATCAGCGCACGGCGCGAGCGCACCCCGCCGCGTTCTTTATAACGCTCTCTCGCGGGAATATATCACGCGTCAAGACTCAAAAGGGTTTTTTACAAACGTATCTCGTATTCGTCATCGTTATAGTCCCGTCGGAGACTGGCTTGCGTGGCGTCCAATAAATAATAAGATGTGAAAAGAAATTATTTATTAAACCTTCGTGTCAGTAGGATATCTCCTTTTTTTAAAGTCGACTCCGATTCTTGACACGGATTTGTGGAAATGTATGCGCCTGTTTATTCTTGGTTTGACCTACAGTTAGTTAACTTATATTTTAGACGTTATTGTCTGAGCGTTAAGAGTTGGATTCGTAAAGCAGTAATCTGTTTTGTTTTTGTGTTTGATCGTGTAAGGATTCATAATAATATTATTCATGTTGAAGTAATAAAGAGATGTCAATATATAGATATGCGGTATGCAGGTATAAGGTGATACTGAATAAATTATGGCTTTTAGTAAGAGATTATCAAGGGACTGCTGGTTGCCAAGTAAGGAGATTGAATTACAATCGCACAAGGCATCAATATCTATGCAGATGTATTAATAAGGACGTTGAAATACGCGTGTTATTTAATGAAATAAAATTAAAAACCACTTACCCCATATGACTTTAGTGCACTTTTGGGTGTTTAAATCAATGGTTTTAAAATAATACTTCAATGATTTAGGTCGTACCTATAAAAATAATGATTTGCAAAATGTTTCACTTTAAATTTTATTAAATGACAGTGTTCAGGTTAGAGCAATTAACCTAATACTTTTATTTATCTAGCTATTCCTAGTAGACTGAAGTCCAATAAGGTCGCGAGATATATTTCTTAAAACAGGAAGGTGATGTGAGGTCCACCACGCTTAATGGTGGGTCCGCTTATTATTGAAGAGTAAGTAGCTAAGGTAAGCCAGGGTTCTTGCGGCCTTCAATAGCTATGTAGGAATAAAATATGATGAAAGACCATTTCATGCTAATCGATTCGGTTACGTCGTACAAATTCTCCATTACGTCCTGTGGAGTGATGAGTCGTTGGGGATTCGACACAATGCAAAAGAAAGAAATGAAGGTTAGATACAATTTTGGATAGAAATTACTTTTCATTTTGTTACTTGTGAGATGTTCACTATTTTAAATGTTCACTGTAGCATTGATATTACAATACAGTGAATGTGTCATTAAAATAAGTGCATAGCTATGCAGACGCAAGTTTACTTAAATAGTTTTGGATTTGAAAGGATTTGCAAGGCACCTTTGAATGACAAGTGACAGTCAATGTCCTGGTCACAGAAGAGGAGATCGTTTGTTCTGTGGTCCTGGTACTAAAAATATAAATAATTAACTCATTGCTATTATAATATCGACATGCGTTTGTTTTAGTGTTTGTAAAAACATTACACCTATGTATTAAAATTTTGGCACAACCTTGGTAAAATAAGTTTTAATCATTAATACGAAAAATTACTGAAATCTCTCACAGTTTCGCGCCAGCATCTACCAGAAAATTCTTAGCACAAGTAAATAGTTTTTGAACACATAATCAAACAATGTCCATTGTTATTGAGTATAGCCGTGAGCGATGGCTTGAAAGTGCACCGCTATCGAGTGGCCGCGTCCGCATAAATCAACATGGCACAATAACTCGACGATTTCAATTAAACATAAATCTCGTGTGACGCGAGCCTAATGGACTTGATACATCTATAAGTTTCTTATGTTTGCTCTTCAAATCAATATCAGATTTATTAAAAGAAAAATTTAATTATAAGGACTTGTTATTTTGTTTTGCATTGTTCTATGGTCACCCTATTGAAGACAAAAAATATATAAATAAACTTTTTTTAATTATTTTGTTTTTTTTTAACATTTAAATAATATACATTGAAATGTTAAGAAATCCAAATAATGTTAATAAATAAATTGTAAGGTACAGGGACATATTAATAACTAGTTGTTACTCGAGGCTCCGCCCGCGCATATGTCGGTTCGCGGCATATAGTGGTCTATCTGTTATTCTGATGTACAAGCTATAATATTGTTAAGTTTTATCCAAATCAGTTCGTACGTGAAAGAGTAACAAATATCCAATCATCCATATCCATACTTACAAACTTTCGCGTTTATAATATTAGTATAGATAACGTTCATATAAGAGACTTATTTAAAAATATTTTGCAGTTAGAAAATTTATATTTTTTAAATTTTAAAGTTGTTTGTGTAACAAAAATATTTGAGGAAAACATTTTTAAATTCTTGTAGAACTTCAAAAAGAGGTTTCTAGCAGAGCGTGGTTTCGATCCACGGACCTCTGGGTTATGGGCCCAGCACGCTTCCACTGCGCCACTCTGCTCGTTGCTAGTAAGACGAAATTGACGTTCACTTTCTTCATACGAACTCCACTAAGTTTAAAGGAACGCTTTAATAATAAGTGAGTTCAATATTGATTACGTAATAATGGAAGACCCGACCCTTTTTTTACGTGTGTAATACTTTGTATAATGTGGAACATAATAATATATTAATAAATACATATCATAGCCATAATAAAAACATACATATCTATATATTTATTATTTATTATAAAATAACTTTTATTTTATTATCAGCTCGGTGAAGGTCGATCTAGGGTCGGATCATAGACCATAAGTAAATAAACAAATAAGAAATTATGTACTTAATACAAATATAGAAAAAAAAATTTAAAAACCATCGAAATTTACAAAATATCTAAGTTATCCTACTAAATGATTTTTTGTATCTACATATTAATTACGATAATATGAATAAGTGTACAAGTGGTGCCCGTATTTCTTTGACAACAATATCTATACAAATAAATAAAATTGGAGTCTGTTTGTAATATTAAAGTAACCGCTTTTTAATAAATGCATATGTATGTATGCACGGTACATATACCAAAAGTGTAGTTTAAAAAAAATTTGTCTGTCTGTCCGTCTGTCTGTTTGTTCCGGGTATTCTCTGGAACGGCTGGACCGATTTTGACGGAAATTCCACTGGCAGGTAGCTGATAATCTGATAAGAGCGTAACTTGGGCTACTTTTTTTTTATACTAACTTTGTGCCGCGGCGTTACTCGCGGTACAACAATAACCGCGGGTAACATCGCGGGGTTCAGCTAGTAGCTAATAATATTTGATCAAATATAGATGGTCGCATTGTCCAGCATAATTTGAACTGTGATTGTATAGACTTTTGTGATAGAAGAGTTAAAAAAAATCAAGTATTGACAAAATACTTAGTACCTACCTACATAGTTTTGGTTAAATTGAGAAACCTCTTCCTTTTTTAGAATCGGTAAAAAAAATACCTTATCAAAAACAACATACCTAATAGACAATATAGAAAGTACAAACAAGGAATGTTCTATTTACGACGCGGACGCCATTACCAACACTGCTATGTCTCAACAAAGCAGAAATAACAACAGCCTGATGTCGAAGGCGGGAGTTGACGTGCTTATTAACGGGAAAATTGAAAATTGACTGAGCAACATGATTGGCAAGGGAATATTAACTGGATGCAATTTTGCGCCGAGCTCTTGTTTGCGTTTTTAAAAAGAAAATTCTCGTGTGACGTTAATCCATCATTTTGGTATGTGCGCGGGAAAATGCATGGAGATATTTTAAAGTCAATTAAGTGTTGTACAGGTGATGTGTTTGCTATAAAATGAATTTAGTTTTTACAGTGTTTGTTAAAATAAAAGAAAATAAAACGACAGTTCAGTTATTCACGAGAATTCAAATGCAATTAATTAGTTTTAAATTTTAAAACTAGATGGCGCTAGTAGTTAAAAACGTTGAACACGATTTTTAATTTAATTTTGGACTAGTTCTTTGTTGTTTTTTTTATATACTATTAATTATAATGAAAATATGGCCATTATATTAATAAATAAGAACTATGGCGGTTAAAAAACATTTGAATTTATCTAGTTAATAGTAACTGAAGATTCGTTACATTACATATGACCTATAAAATGTATAATTAGTTACTTTAGTATAGGGAAGAGTAATGCTTCAAGAACACCAAAATATAATTGACTAAAATAAAATGGTTATTCGTATTCATTCAATTTTAATCATGGATGGGTAACATAAAGCGCTCGCAGCGCCACTAGCGGCGGCCGCGGGCCGCAGCTGCGTTACCTCTCCCCTATTATACGTTTATTATTGTCGCGTGTTATTTCCAATATTTTTCGCCATCTCATTACTCGACGGCGCTAATCCGTCGGGAGAAGACGCGCCTTAATGGAGGTGATCATGTGTCCTAACGCGTAACGTATTGAAATATGACGTATTAGGTGTACCTTCGGGGATTCAACGTTAATAAACGAAAAAAACACTTCGATTATGGAACGCTCTCCACGGACGGGCACGCATCGCAATAATTCTCTCTCGAATGACAGCCCAATGATAAATCAAGGCGACTGTGAGAAGAAATGCCAATAAATATCGCGCCGAAATCCAATAATTACGAGGCAATGAGCCGGCCGGCCACAAATCAATGTACGGACGGACGGACGAGCGCATACTAACGTCTTATCCTAACATCAGATTAAAAACATCAATACTTGTCAATAGAGGTCGCCTCCCACGTAATTATAGCCAACAATATCCCGGGGAGGCCGAGACCGAAAAGGATTAACATATATCAAGGTGGAATAATTGAAGGAATCGATTAAATGAAGAGTATTAATTGCTGATGCGCCCGCGCAGAGCGAGATCCCATCGCGCGCGCACCGCTTTGATATCTTCTGTTGTAATGTAATATTAACTGACCGTTCGTCCATCTTTTATGGAATACGATAAATAAATAACATTATGCATAGAGCCCACAAACGTCTGACGCTTGCAATGGGGGCCTTCAGCACAACAACTTGGCGATTAACACTGTTAATTCCCCAATTTAAAAACCGAACAAACAAATGTATGTAAATTGCGCAACTCTATGTAAAAGCCGACGATAACCTTGCAAAATAATACAGAAGTGTGGTCCAGTCAAACGCGACCTTAAATCTTGGCAGTAAGAGCGGCCAAGTGGCAAAATCGTCGTTGGCAAATTGAACTGAACTCGAAACAAGCACGTTCAGAAACTGCTTACACGAATTAGCGCATCAAAACGGGCGCAGGGGGCGAAATTAGAAAACTCTTCCCCTCGGCCCGCGGCCCCCCGCCCCGCGGCCGTTCCGCACGTCATAAACTGACAATTTACGATAACGCCGGGATTAGCCTGTTTGTCTGTTATGCATTTGAGTGTGGAACGGAGCGGGTGGAGTTACAATGTCGACGTGTGAAACGGAACGGCTTCCTCGTCGCCCGTCCGTCGTTGAACCGCTCCCGGGTGAAGCGCGAGATGAAATTGTTTCACATTTACATGCACACGACACTGGCTTCCATAACATGCCGCTGTACAAAGATCCCTAGATGCTTCCGCGTTCATTCGTTTCTAACATTACATCAAATATGTTTGGTTTCATCATTGCGGACGCTGAATAAAATGTAGGTCAATGGGTCTATAAAACATTTCATGTTCTTATATTTTGGACTTTTATTTGCAATAAACAGCTTCGTTTCAAAATATTTTTATCAATATTAAAGGAAGAGACATTCTGAACAACTACCTTCGATAATTTTAAAGCCACATAGAAACATTAATTTTACCTTAATTTTTAAATAAATAATAATACAAGTCAATAAAAGAAAACACATTTTTCTTCAAGCTGTTTGTCGTTCGGTAGTAATAACTAATAAGCAATTCAAGTAATTTATTATCTGTTGTTGTTTAATTGCAGTTACCTTATAATCGTTTGAATTCGATTCCATTCGATAACAGAAAACTAATGGACTAAGCATTCACAAGTTCAAATAAGTGAAATATCGAGTTCGAACACGATACCGAGCGATGTAAATGATTTTTTTTCCATATGACGCACGCCATCGACATAACAAGCTTATTAATTTTTAAATCCAGTGTTGCCCGTGTAATAAGAAGTAAGTATTCGAACGAATGCTGTTAAACAAACAAATAT
The DNA here is from genome assembly GCA_905220595.1 of Spilosoma lubricipeda. NCBI lineage: Eukaryota > Metazoa > Arthropoda > Insecta > Lepidoptera > Erebidae > Spilosoma > Spilosoma lubricipeda. The sequence continues at coordinate 1,149,307 of HG992278.1, forward strand.
GAAGTAATTTACGACATCATTTGCATGGATATTTTTCTTATCTAATACCCAAAGGTCTTAATTGCGATGGTCATTTTTAATTAAAGTGTCCTTTCAGTGTGAGGAGAACCGGCTCTGTGTTGCCAACTTAAAGATAAATTAATTTATTGGTGTTAGGTGGTTTGTTTAGTCCTTAGCTACTCGTAGAACCACTGTTATGCATGTATATCGGCCATTAAAAACTAAGGCGACCATGTACAGTGTTCGGTGGGGGACATAAAAAATAACTACTGTATTAGCTAATGTTGTATGTTTGTTAATAGTTTAACATTATTTTACATTATTATAGTACAATTGAATGTATGGTTCGGAGTCCAGCCTACAACATGCGTTTATGCCGTTAAGTTGTAATTGCTGTGTTTTAAGTTGCTTGGGTGCTAATTGTATAAGTTTATATTAATTGTGAACAGCTTTCTTGGAGTCACGGTTTTATTTAGAGCTTTCAGTCACATTCTACTGCTCTTTTGACTACCTGACTGCAGTTGTAAACAACAAAAATGAAAGTTGTTTAGTATGTTTTAGTCAAATTAAATATGAAAAAATTATAAAATCTGCAATTGGTAGATGAATGCAGCTAAAACCTCTGTGGCCATAAAGATACAGAACCAGCAACTTGATTTGGCTATTAACAAATTATATCAGAAACCTTCGAAACAAACGTGTGTCTATAGAAACACAACAAAAAACAACTGAGCGACCGAGAAAGGTCGTTTAAAAAATCTCGTTCTCGTCTGATTCATTGAAACAAATAAAGTTGTTCCCTTTATTTCGGTACGAGTAGGTAAGATAGCGAATTTACGACGCAGCGAGTATACTAGACGTCAGGGCTGTGAGTCTCAGTTCTCGCTTAGCGCGTGACGCGTGGTCTCCCTACCGCTAATTTCTTAAAGGGCGAGCTGCGACCGCACACCGTGAATAATTGTCCTGCTAAAAGAAAACCCAGCAAATCTCCGCGATTAGCATAAAACCCATCTAAGCAGAGGAAGCCGTCGTCTTCCTTCCGCAATATTTGTGAAAAAATTACACATTTCCTGCCGACACTTTGTCTGTACACCGCAGTCGCTGAGCGCCTGCGACGGTAAAAAAGTAACTAATGTTAATTGCAGCGCCCGGCGAAGTAAAATGGTAATTAATGAAGCGAAATTGTAAAAAGTAATTGTTATTGCCGTGGAATAGAAGGTGGCATCTACGAAAACAACAGAAGCGTTTACTATTCAACGTTCCAATAGTAATTCCGCTCCCTCAAGCCTCATCCAGACATCTGTTTCGATTCCCAATAAAAGTAGACGGCAGCCGAAACATAGAATTTTATCACTGCTGTGTCCATCATAAAGCATCCTCGGGCGGCCGGCGGGGGGATGAGGATAGAGGGGCGCATAAAAGTTTACAGGCATTCGGCTAATAAATCGTGTCAAATAAATAAGTGTTGAGTCGGTTGGCGGCATATTGATTCGTCATGTGCCGCCTTAGAGCGGCGCGGGGGACGGGGGCTGGGTGGCCATAAAGGTGCGTAATGGCCGCCGTCGGAAGACAGCGCAGTGGCGCGCATCGATTAGCGCTCGCCGTCGCGTCAGCCGCCGACGCAACGCCTCACTCACAATCCACTGTCCAAAATTTAACAAATACACTTTCTCTTACAAAGGGACATACTTACCACACCGTGATATAAATCGACTAATTTAACCAAAAACTACTAAACTAACCTTAAAAAGTTATGATCCTCTATGGAATAAGTACTCATCATGTTTTTTTATTGCCATACTAGATGGCGTTAGTAGTAATATTTGCTTGGCGAAGACGGTTATTTGATGGCTGTATGTAATGTATTGCCCGCATAAACATTGGTTAAATTACCAAAGGTCTTTTCGGTGCCTCGAGCTATGTGACGAGTAAACTAGAACAGAGTATATTTATATTCAATAAGTAAAGTTTGTTGAGCAGTAAATAACAATCAATTACAGTTTCATTATATCGGTGTTGTAGTTCCTATTACGAGTATGATATACTGACGTAAGCTAGCGAGGTTCACATGCTAACTATTACTTTCAATCTTATCACTTTTACTTCATATTAGTTTGAATTTATTCAAGGTTTATTTAATTTTATTCTACATATTAGAAACATTGGCACACATGACACATTTGAATCTCCTCAGAATATCCGATTTCTTGATATACCTACATTTAAAATTACAAACGGCTGACACATTTTCCTAAAAAATATAATTGATTACGCTAAAAAGGTAAACACTATATTAATGTAAGAGAGGTAAATCGAATATAATAATAGTTAATTAATCGTTTAAACCCAATTAATCGCATCACCGTCCGCTACGAAACGGGAATCGAACTGGCTCTTTCATTCGGACGTTGATTAAAATCTCTCACTACATTCATACAAAGCCTTACTTTGATATATGTATAAATCTTATGAAATGTCCGACCGTTCTGGGTACATACACGAGCTAAACGAATTTCAATCTTAATCCTGCGGGTTTGAGTGTTAATTAGTGTGTGAAAGTACATATGGCTACCTACCACCTGTCAAGTGATATATTAACCTTAAATAACATATCTTATTTATGTTGAATCGGAAACAAAATCGTATAAAAAAACATTTTTATTATAAATAATCGTGTTGGGCGAGTGGGTGTATAACTAAATTTGTACTCGGTCTTGTAATACAAGTTATTGTTTGTGTGTATGTGTGTTTGTCAGGACCTAGTGTTCGGTACGCGGCTGCAGATATATTGACAGATATATTTTCTTTCTCTTTCCAAGGAGGTTTATAAACTCTGACTGTTTTGTTTGCTCGAACAAAAGTTGATCCACTTATTGGCTACTTGGAAGGAAACAATTGTTTAAGAGCAAAGCTGACGTTTTTTATGATAGACTAGCATTTGCCCGGCTTCGCCCATTAGTATGTCGTATATTGCAGTAAAAAGTAGTTTATATGTCATTCTAATGTATGAGCTATATTACTGACTAGCTGACCCACGCAACCTCGTACTTAGTACACTCTCTTTTTAAGGTTTTATTTAGTAGATAATCTCGTGAATATATGATCTATCTTCTTACTTTGTTTACATAATTAAAATCAATGCATATTTAAAAGTTGTTACAAGCGCAAATACTTGAGTGTATGAAACATCTGCAGCATCAAACTATCATCAAAATTAAGCGCCTTAAGGTAAAAATTTATGTTGGCTCAAAACTGGCTAAATATCTTCCTCATTTGAACAAAGTGATTATTATTAATTATTAATAGTCAAGATAGTCAACTAATGGCAATTCATTTTATACAATTAAGTTGTCAAACAAGCATTCGGGAGGCCTGAATATGAACACTTACCGGTACATGTAAATTTATATAAAAATAATAATTAATAACTATAACGTTACTTAATAAGTTGGTAATTAATTATTTTAATTATTATTCTCTTTTAGTCTTCGTTAGACTTTTTTTTTACCACTAGACGGGTATAGTATAGACTCAAGTTCAGATGACATAACGAAATATATTTTTGCTTTGTACGCTCAAGACTAACATGATAGAGCACCATAAATAGCAGCTACAGCAGTTACCTCGGGAGAGCCACGCTTCGGCATGAATGGGCCGGCTCGACCGGAGTGATGCCAAGGCCTCACAAAAAAACCGGTGTGAAATAGCACTTGCGCTGTGTTTCACCGAGTGAGTGAAGATACCGGAGGCCTACCAACCCCTACCTCCACCCCCTAAAGACCAACAACGCACTTGTGACGCCTCTGGTGTTACAGGTGTCCATGGGCGGCGGGAATCGCTTACCTTCAGGTGATACGTCTGCTCGTTTGCCCCATATCCCATAAAAAAAAACTAAGTCTGTCGCTAACGGGAGAATCTTTCAATCAATTTAGATTTAAAAACAAAACATTACGTGTTTTAGTCTGTTCGAAACTTGCTGTTTGTTGCCTGTGACGTTACTACCAGTGAAGGTCTACTAACAAAAACAAACAGAAAAAAATGTATAAAGATATGTCTATTACTGAAAATATTTATGACAGAAAGGCAAGGGACGAGAAGGGATGTATAGGCACACCCATTGCTATAAAACATAATATATCAAAATCACAACATATAAATATGAATGCAGAAAAAAGAAAATTATAAACATTACCAAAAAATCCACTTGTCTGCCGATAATATGAATTTAAATGACACAAACACAATCCCACCAATACATTACGGGAACCTTTTTCGACGCACGAACCGCGAAACCATTAAAAACGTACATAATTCAATTCTGATCGAGTTTTCAGCTCCCCGAGTCTATGACACACTCGCTAAATCTCACGGAAGGCGGTCTCCACGACCATAAATTTTTATTTCGTAAATAAAAATAATAAAAATAAATAAAAGCCGTTCCGTGTGCGACCGGAAACATTTGTCCCGGCGCGTCACCGTAATCCGGGGACGCTGGATTTATTATTAATTAGTTTAATATGTATCTAAATATATGCACATTTGTACTAGAGCCGGTACATCACAGGTAGGTACCTGGGGGTTTTGATTTATCACATTTAGAAAATCACGTAAATTTTACTTTGTAAATCAATTCGTTGCATCAATGAGTTTTGTGTTTCTGATTGCTTAGTTTACCTACATTTTTCTCAAAAATCACATTTCATTATCACAAATGAGTTTAGATTTTTTTGCTTAAATATTGAAGTCTATATATTTAAATGAATAATTGGATATAGAAAAAGGAGGATAAACAACTTTTGCGAAAATAGGTCCATGTCCATTTAGGAAGAGCAACTACTGCCATCAAAGACAGCTGCTTATATAATTACTTATCTATATGCATAAAAATTAATCCCAATTTACATTGATCACGACATCACGCGTGAACGGCTGAACCGATTTTGCTAATTCTTTTTTGTTGGATAGCCCATTTGGTGAGAAAGGTTTTAGCCTATGTAACATCACTCTACGACTAATAGGAGCCGGGTATCGACCGAAAATGTTGGGAAAATGAGAAACAAATATTTCTTAAGGACAGACGCAAACGAAGTTGAGCGGGTCAGCTAGTTTAATTATAAAAATGGTATTTATTACTATAAGTGGAGTTCTCTGTATTCTCTCTCTTGTTTCTTTTACATTCGTATTAACTTTCACTCAATCCATTCATCTTTCCTTGCGCAACCCAATTAAAAACCTCGATGGACAGGTGGCTTCAGGATTTAACTCAGGCTAGGTCATTTTTAAGTGGTCAGTAAACTTTAATTTAATTTCTTATTCATACTTTTCTTGAATCTGCCTCTGTGGCGCAGTGGCAACGTATGCGAGTGCTGTGGTTTGAGGTCTTGGGTTCAATTCTCAAAACAAAATACCGTCGTCTAGTAGATACCTACCCATATTACAAGCTCTGCTTAGTTTGAGACCAGACGGCGTTGTGTGTTAGATGTTCGAAAATATTTATTTATCTGTTCCTGATGAGAGGTTAGCTATCATTCTCTTTCTTTGGGATAACTTTAAGTTAAGGAGTTTACTAAGTTCTTTAGCGAGATCATATGTATGAAAACGGGCCTGTTGAGCTAATATTAGTAATTCTGACTGCTAGCTCAGAATCCTGGGGTTGAAGTGTTATTAGGTAAGTATCTATAGGTTATCATATGTACCTATGTATTCTATGTAAATATGTTTATCAGCAGTCTAGTCACTATAGAAGAGGCTTTGTTTAGTTTGGCATCAAAAGCCCGTGTGTCAGATGTGTGAGTTTGTAGATAAAAATATATACATAACGGAGTGTTTAATTGGCTGATGTATCAAATATCTTTGTGATTATTAGCCATAACTATGAACTGACCATAATTTATGATAACGTGAGAGTTTTATTAAGATGAATTTTATTACTCGCGGGCGTCGGGTGACATCGGTAAGGTAACCTCAGGTCAAGAGGTGACACCATTGGTCAGATTTATTTAATTTAAATGGTAACATTTGCATTGAATTCACATTAACTGACATTCCAATTTCGAATAGAACCGTTATTGTTAGTCGGATTTTAATTTTAAATTATAATTTCATTTTTTTAAAGTGTTCGAATTTTGTATGAATGCAACGGTTTTGTTACCCATTATGGACATTTACGCACGCATTATGCAAACTGCTCGTAAATCTGTCAAACTAGTGACAGACGTAATCTTTCTATTATGACGAGTGATGCATTACTGTCATTGTTTGACCCTCATCGTAAATTTGACTTTTTGTTTACTTCAGAAAAAAGACTTTGTGAAAGAAAGTCGAAAAAGGTTGTGCAATAAATCTTTGTAGTGACGGAGATCCTTGATAAACGATAAGTGGATGACTAAAATTTAAATTTATCATGATAATTAAAATAGTAGTTTAGTATGTTTAAGATAATTATGTAAATTATAAAAATCTTAAAAGCCTTTACACAATAATAAAAAATGAAAACAACATTAAAAAAATAAGCTTTTAAAATTTCTGACAGATTCCGTGTCACGGTGTTGTCAGTGCCAAAAATCGATAGTGAATACCTACCTATTAATAAAAATTGTGTTAATTTAAAGGAGTACGAATATGAAACATTAAAATTTTTGTGTTCCAGGGTTGGTGTACGGGTCACAAAGGGTGCTGAGGTGCGGAGTGAAGTGGGGGGGGGGGATGCGTACGAGTAACAGCCACGCACGCCATAAATCTGTCAAGAGACGGCCCCCAACAACGCCTTGGACCGTCCGTCCGCAAGGAACCAATACTGTTTTTTATTAAATAGTATAATAATGTTTTATTTTTGAATTAAAGTATCAAGATTTTTAGATTACCTCTTACCGGTGACGTGACTTCTTTATTAGCTAATCTGTGGCAGTAGGTAACTCTCTATCATTCTTTTGTATGTTTATATAAGGGTTATGGTGATGACAAAAAGAACAGACTTTAAAAGGAGGTTTTCAATTTGATTGAATTTTGTTTATGTGTTTCTCACAAGGTATCTTTATAGTCACAGATATGAGATGTTTATATGAATGAGCCTGCCAAAGTGTATCTACTATGTCTGATGGAAAAAATGAGTATAATCCAAGAGGGGTGGTTACAATTCTAATTGCAAATGCACACAATGCAACAATGCAGCATGGTGACCTTCAATATGACAGCCTATTGAAATGCTTCTGCATCATTGGGAAACGCTCTTGCACTCACCAACGAAACACGACAGCATGAATGTTGTCATTTTAGGTTGGTCTGTACGAGGGTAGTACCTACCGCCCCGGTCGAGCCTGATTCAGCTGCGAGCTGAAATCAGCGTGGCTTTACCTTGAGAAGATTCATGCTGGGCTCGGGTCTCCTCTCCTCAGGAGAGGGTTAAGGCCGTACGTCCCCACGCTGGCCGAGTGTGGGTTGGGGACTGGTAAGGCAACGTTGTGGCTACGTCATCTTGCCGTTGGATGTTTTAAGTCGCCCAAAGCCCTCCAACTAAGCTTCACGACTGTTATCCTACGATAACAACCGGGACCGACTGCTTAACGTGACCTCCGAATCACGGAAACGCTCATGGTATCATGCCACCAACGGTCACCCATCCAGGTACTGACCGCGCCGTCGTTGCTTACCCGCGGTGATTGTTTCCAATCACCGAGTGAAACTGGGCTATAAGCGCCTTTCACACAAATAATAATTTTATTAAATTAATACATTTTTGATCGTTTCTGGTGGTAAGGTGCACATTACATTTGCTGGTTTGCCGCGTTGAATGACAATTGCGAACCTTTGCCTACGACCGGGAGTCATTATCGACTTCTGTAAATCTTCGGACTAGTTTTTTTACCTGCATTTTATTAGACATCTTTACAATTTGAAAACTGAACCGATTTGGAAAAATATTTTTTGAATTGGTTTTACCAAAAGGCAGTTTCTTCTCAATTTGAAGAAATTATTCAACCTGAAAGAGTTATAAATGAAGGAATGTAAAACTAAACATTAATGATACTTTTTAAAGGGATACATTACATGGTCAGTTTCAGCATAGTTACTCAGTGGTATGTTCATTAACATACACCCAATTATAAATAAATAAAAATTGAAAAACTATTTACATTCCCGTACAACTTCAGAATTAATATTTAAACTTAAATAGCTGTTTTTCGTTTCTGGCATATCGAGATAACGCGCCATTTTGGATAAACGTTTCTTTCCCTGTAAAGCTAAAAATAATATTCATATTGATTGAGTAATCAACAAAATATGAATATTATTATGATTAAATGTTATGAAATAATATTTATTTTTACAAAACTTTTTTCTTTTTAAACAAAAAAAAACGAAATAAAATGATAGTTTCAACATTCGCCGTTTTTTCGTTTGACATTTTGAACTCATTGCGTTGTTTTTCCATTTATAGTCAGTCAGTGACACATCATTTCACTAACTTTTCGGCGCTTGATACAAATATTTATTAAGAATTACGTTTAGAGTTAATTGATTAGTTTTATTTTATCTATACAAATAAATTAAATTGGAGTGTCTGTTTGAAATATTAAAATAACCGCTTTTTACTAAATGCATATGTATACTATATACACGGTACATATACCAAAAACGGGACTTTCACTGGCATAGGTAGCTGATGATCCAGGGAGAAACCTAGGCTACTTTTCTTAGACTAACTTTTTCCCGCGGTGTTACTCGCGGGGTTCAGCTAGTTTCTAATAAATCTGAAATTACTGAACTGTGTTACTTTAACAGTTAGTTTTAGAGCATACTTAATTCAAACGTGGTAGGGCCACGCTTCGGCATGAATGGGCCGGCTCGACCGGAGTGATACCACGGCCTCACAGAAAACTGGTGTGAAATAGTGCTTGCGCTGTGTTTCACTGAGTGAGTGAGGATACCGAAGGCCCATAACCCAAACCTCATATCTCCCCTCCCCATCCCCCAAAGGCCGGCAACGTACTTGTGACGCCTCTGGTGTGCGATAGGTACGTCTGTTCGTTTGCCCGCCTATACCACAAAAAAAAACAGCATAATTCGTAATGTACGTGAATTTTTAGATGCTCGGCAGAGTGTCTTAGGTAAATTGGCCATCTCCTTAAAAACATAGATAAATAGTTCGCTTGTGTGCTTGATGAAACGCGCTAATCTCAGGAAGTAGGATGGTTCGAATATGATTTTTTTTAAGTTTCGAGAAAGGCTTTAGATTACATAAAATTACGCTACGGCCAACAGGAGCCGAGCTTCAATGAAAAATGTTGCAAAACAGGGAAATGTTATTACACCCATATATTTTTTGCAACTATCATGTTTTTAATATTAGAAATGGAGTTTAGTTGTATCAATTGACATGGCGCAACTAAATTCTAAATTCAAATAATACTTAATTTTTCTTTCAATTTTTTAACTACTGCAATATACTTAGGTACGTTAGTAGACCAAACCACTTAGGTACTTTAAAAAAAATATTACTACAATATCTGCTTATGAACTTAATTACTTCATATGAAATCTCCATATTAACTTAAAACATTAAGAGCATTAAACAACCCCTTCATAATGGCTGTATAATATTTGCATGTAAAGATGAAAAACAAAAACTCCTGCATGAAACACAGCATATAAACAGAGGGATTAAAAATAGTCGCATGCCAATCGGACACCCTATATTTATATCGCAAGGGGGTGAACGGGGGTGATCATAAAATAAACAACGCTTATCTAAAATTTTCGACAATACTGAGCTAACCTTCAATTATCGCAAATGACATACGTCTAGTGCTAGTGTGGCAGTTAGCAAGCTCCGCCTCCGACTATAACGCCATCTATCGAACGATTCACCGAAACACAATAGTTACGTACATTGAGGTTATGTTTTGATATATTTCGTGAGAACTTTTTAAAAATAAACGTTCGTCGTATCAACTGTTCTGATCAAGAAAAAACATTTTTTATTGTAACGATTGAACAACAATATCCAAACGCACGGTACTCACAAGTTTGTAAAAACACTGTACAGACGTTTCGTGAACAATAACACAATCCAGTTTACGACGGCAAAGTTATAATGATCTATCAAACAAAGTTAATAGTTGCAAAACGCATGTTACATACGAAAAAATATTACAAAAAACACTTACCACTACACTTATGTGCAAAATAACACGAAATAAAACACAACAATGCACAAGAGCGAGTTGTGACTCAGCTCACTTCGCAGTCCGCAGAGCGAGAGGTGCACTCCGAAGTTAGCCGAATATACTCGAAGCCCGTCCCTCGTCGTCCCGCCCCCGGTGTTTGACGGACAACGCTGACATCTTGCAGCAGACGCGCCATACGCGCTCCATGAAAAGTACGCGCGGCGCGAAATTCGAACGTCGCCAAAGCGATTTGATATCGAAACGGAATGAAAGAAACTTGAACTAGGCTGAACGTAGGTATTGCCTTTATTCCATATCATTATGTTTAAAAAAAAATGAGAAAAACAATATGGCTGGCACTGGTGTTATGTTACAAGTAATATAAAAACTTAAAATAAATAATACTTTAAAACATTGTGAAAAGTGGAGATAAGTGAATGATTTTACAGAAAATAAATATTTTGAGGGTAGTATTACTGTGATATATGCCTCGTGTCGTGATATTTTAGTAAATAAATAAAAATAAAAGGCGGATGACGGGCCAGTAACCGGTCCCGGACGATTTAAATCGAGCAGGTAAGTCGGACAATGGCCATCCAGCCACGATTCTCTTAATTATACAAGAATAAATAAAATTATGCTTACAGATTTTTGCCTACAAGGATGACTACTTCTTTTTATTGTTTTGACGTCTTGCAAGTTCATACACATCGCATTGTAAGTAGCTAGTCGCTTTTATTGTCATAAATAATTGTCTTGGTTTTTATGTGGTACTAGCTGAACCCCGCGGTGTTACCCGCGGTTATTGTTGTACCGCGAGTAACGCCGCGGGACAAAGTTAGTCTAAAAAAAGTAGCCTAAGTTACTCCCCGGATCATCAGCTACCTGCCAGTGAAAGTCCTGTCAAAATCCGTCCAGCCGTTCCAGAGATTACCTGGAACCAACAGACAGACAGACAGACAGACAGACACAAAATTTTTTTAACTACATTTTTGTTATATGTATCGTGTATACATACAAATGCATTGATTAAAAAGCTGTTATTTTAATGTTACAAACAGACACTCCAATTTTATTTATTTGTATAGATAATACTCTCTTTAGTTAGAATTTTAAAAATAAAGTAGAAATATTCAATTGTTTGAAGGGAACTACTTAAGTTTTATTATGTTAGAAACTATTTTTTTAAATAATAACTAAAAGCAGAGGCAATATTTATAATACAAATCGTGGTACATATACCTATCTTTTAATTAGCTGGAACTAATACCTCGGTAGTTTAAAAAAGTTTACTTTTTCTCTTTTGTGTTTATTTAAATATAACTAGATGGCGCTACTAGTCTTAAAATAAAGTGAAACTAAAACGTTCTACTGTAAGTAGCTGTGTGTTTTATTTATTTTGAGTGAGCTAAACTCATTCAATGTGGTGTGCTTATTTTTGAAATATTATTTAAACTAAATGTCAGTTCTTTACTTTTATTCTTCTTTCTAGATAATAATATTGTTTCAAGTAATTTGAAAGGTAACATAAAGTATTTTATACTAGTTGTTGCCCGCGGCTCCGCCAGCGTATATGTTGGTTATCGCGGCAAATAGTAGCCTATGTGTTATTCTGATGTATAAACTATATTACTGTAGTTTCATCCAAATCCGTTCAGTAGTTTTTGCATGAAAGAGTAACAAACATCCATCCATCCATTCTTACAAACTTTCGCGTTTATAATATTAGTATAGTAGATATATGTAGGTAGGTAGTTATCTAAAGCATATAATATTTTCAGTGTTATTTGATCATGATTAACTAATAAAGACTTACCTACGTGATGTGATAGAAAATCTTCATCGATAATTCTAATGATTAATCAAACCAGTATTCATCTTAAAGGAACAATGATTTTCTTCGTTAGACTGAAGAAACCTGTATTTCCCGGCAAGTCAGTCTTTTTTTCCTAAATAGATATTTTTTGTTTTTTTACAGTTTTCTCCATGCCAAATGCATTTTCATAGACAATGACATTAATGTTACAGTACCTATTCTATAGGGTATACCCAAAATACCAGGCAATGCTCACATGTAACACCATAGTAGTAGAGTCATGCTGATTTCAGCCGGCCGACCGGAGCGGTACTAGCCTCGCACAGAAGATCAACCTAAAATGACAGCGTTTGTGCTGTCGTGTTTCGTTGGTGAGTGTGAGACCGGAGCGGAGGCCCAATGAAGCAGAAGCACCTTGGCCGCCATGGTGTGGGTCACCATGCTGCCTTGTTGTATTGTCTGCATTCGCAATGAGTATGGTGACTACCATCTTGAATTCTGCTTATGCTTTCCATCAGACAAAGTAGAGTAATTTTGGCAGAGAGGTTTCCTTACGATATAAAAATGGTTACTAAAAAATATTCGAGTAAGTAAGGTTACTGGAGAAGTTGAATGGTTACAAGGGATTCAAGAACGCCGATAGCAACTTACCATCGGGTGACCCTCTACTAATTTCTCACTTAAAAAATAAAAGAAATAATATAACGCAGTAGGTACATAGGAGACATCTGTAACTCAGATGTTCTCGACTTATATTCCCCAACACCAAGAAATACATACCACAATAATTTTAACTAGATGAGAAACAAATCTCATCCGTTCAGTAATAATGACCTTACACATCTCATCTGACGAGAACCGAGATAGTTGGCGCTCTTTGAGGGAGGCCTTCGTTCAGCAGTTGAAGTCCTAGCATACTAAAGCAGACGACATCTCATCCTATACTAAGCAGAGCATATTATAATAAACTCACTGCTGATAAACTTACTGATATATTATTAAATACATACATATTATACCCAGCCACAAAACAAATAATCATGTCACACAATTTTTTACCGTAGACGGGAACCAAACCCACGATTATGATCACTGACCAGATCCGAACAGCCTTGGATGCTATACGATGCTCTTCATTCAGCCAAAGAGAGGAACAAGTGGCACGCAACTGTCCTTCAGAAGATCATCCCACACCTGGGGAACCATGACCCTCAGTAATAAGGATAACGACGCGAGGAGGAAAATTACCTTGAAACAAGCAATTGTAGTATAATGCTGGTCTCATCATATAAATCTGAATTTCGGAAACGGCTCAAACGATGTTCATGAAAGTAAGTAAGATAAGTATGCAGAGGGTTTCGGTTCAATAATTCGACTTAGCTAGGATTCGTAAAAAAAAATACTTAAAATAAAATACCGAGCAAAGCGGTCATCCAAGTACTGTAGGTACCTATGAAACCTTTACTGTTAGCTACTAAATATAAAAATAATTGATAATGTACTAATAAAGTATGAAATTACTCTCAAGAAGCTACATGCAGTAATTTCTAAAACCGTGTACAATCCAGTTAGCGTTAAACTAGTTCCAACAAGTGCGTATAACTCCACTAGACTGGTACATGTCTAAGACCATGTTGGCCCACATCTCTAAAACGAAAACGACATTTACCTGCACTTGTGAATAGAATGATAAAGAGTTCTTGAATGTATAATTCCTCTGGGTTTGAATATTCTAAACCCAAATCAGGACAAAATTTAGTGGAGATTAGTTCTTTCTACCAGAAAGATTTACCTATTTCGGGGTTTTTAAATGATAAATAAGGTTTTAAGAAAAAAATATTATATACAATGGAAGAAATGTTAAATATGCCTAGCAATACTGACCAAAAGTAGGAAAATCAATTCTTTGTTTGTGAAATATTGACAATAATGAGACCGAAGATATAAATAAATAAATACTTTTACATCTTACAGTTCATAGAAGTGAACGAATTAGGTCTGTTTATTACCCATTGTATGTTATTATTAGTATTTCCCAAAATATATTAAAAAACTTTTCTCCTTATATTTTTAGATACCTATATTAAAACTTGATTCTGTATCCAATTTATCTTATACATTCAAGGCGCTGCGTCGCATCTCATCCCCGCCTTATTTATTAATAAAAACATTTACTACCCAAATTAGATTATCTGCGTCAGAAAAAAATGTAGCAGACATCTCGCAAACACCTCTCATCCTATAGGGGAGATTGAAGTGGAGAAGCGAGGTTATAGCCTCTTGCAATCTAACTTTGGCTCGTTGTCGTGCCGTTAGTGTTGCCAGTCGGGAGAAAATTCTACTATCCCAGTATAAATAGTAGGTGCTGCCGCTGAGGTCATCAGAGAGAAAGTTTTAATGAATTGGCATGAGCTGTGTTTTTGTTTGCGTCATTTCGGCGAGCGTTAGTTCGTTGGGTCCCTGCAATTTTTATGTGCGAACCAAACTTGTAAGATTCAAGAAATAAGGAAGTGGGTAAGTGTCAGTGTTTATTAAAATAGTGCCGCTCAGACGGTTATAGTTGTATTTCCACATAAAATAAAGTCGTGATTTCTATTTACAAACAATTTTTTTGTTAAAACGATTTATTTACTTTATTATACTTGATATAGTATTTTATTATAAATTCGGAATTTCGTGTTTTTTTCTTCAGTTTGATTAAATCAACACTAGTTGATCAGTAACGCTATTCGGTTTCCTGTCACATAGTTTTCAAAGCGAGGGATTCAATCCAGTTTTCTACTATTGCTTGCTTTGAGTTTTTGTTTCTATGGATTGAGTTCTTAAAGACGATCTTAAAGACGTGCTTATCACGAAACTGAAAAAAAAAACTTTAAACTAAATTAATTTGTGATTTAAATTTACCCTCTTAGTAAGTATTAAGTATACACTAATTAGCCTTTTCATCGTTTCCGAATACAAATATAAAGTAACTAGCTGTTGCCCGCGGCTTTGCTCGCGTGGAAGTTGATTATATGTATTTATTTAAAACTGTGTAAAAGTATGTATCAGTAATTTATTCATGTTTTTGAACGTATTTATTTATTTTTGATCAATAACCCATTTAAAAGAACTTTCATACAAACTTTCGACCCATATTTCATCCCCTTTAGGAACAGAATTCGCATAAATGCTGATAATGCATAAAGTTTCATGATACTAATTTAAAAAATAACGGACTTCCATACAAACTTTCAACCCCTATTTCATCCCTTTAATATCCAGAACCGCCGAAATACGTCTTTACTTTTTTTTAATCAGTAGTACATGAATAAAGTTTCATGGTTCTAACTTAAAAAATGACAATCTTCCATACAAACTTTCAACCCCTATTTCGCCCCTTAGGGGTAGAATATCCAGAAACGCTTACATACGTATCTACTCATTTTTAATCATGAGCCCAAAAACAAAGTTTCATGTTTGTAACTCCAAAAATGGCGAACTTACGTACAAACTTTCAACCCCTTTTTCATCCCCTTAGGGGTAGAATATCCAGAAACGCTTAAATACGTATCCACTCACTTTTAATCAGTAGCCCAAAATCAAAGTTTCATGTTTGTAACTTCAAAAATGCCGAACTTCCAGACTAACCTATGTACGACATGTCAACCCCTATTTCACCCCTTAGGGGTGGAATATCCAGAAACGCTTACATACGTATCTACTCATTTTTAATCAGGGGCCCAAAAACCAAAGTTTCATGTTTGTTACTTCAAAAATAGCGAACATCCATACAAACTTTCAACCCCTATTTCACCACCTTAGGGGTACAATATCCAAAAACGCTTAAATACGTGTCTTCTCATTTGAAATCAGTACCCCATTTATAAAAATTCATGTTTCAAACTTAAAAAATGACAAACTTTCATATAAACTTTCAACCCCTATTTCACCCCTTAGGGGTAGAATATCAGGAAACACCTAAATACGTAACTACTCATTTTTAACCAGTAGCCCAAAATAAAGTTCCATGCTTCTAACTTAAAAAATGACAAACTTTCATTTAAACTTTCAACCCCTATTTCACCCCTTTAGGGGTAGAATATCCAGAAACGCTTAAATACGTATCTACTCTTTTTTAATCAGTAGCACGTGAATATAGTTTCATGTTTCTAACTTAAAAAATTAGGGACTTCCATACAAACTTTCAACCCCTATTTCACCCCTTAGGGGTAGAATATCCAGAAACGCCTAAATACGTATCTACTCATTTTTAACCAGTAGCCCAAAAATAAAGTTCCATGCTTCTAACTTAAAAAATGACAAACTTTCATATAAACTTTCAACCCCTATTTCACCCCTTAGGGGTAGAATATCAGGAAACACCTAAATACGTAACTACTCATTTTTAACCAGTAGCCCAAAATAAAGTTCCATGCTTCTAACTTAAAAAATGACAAACTTTCATTTTAACTTTCAACCCCTATTTCACCCCTTTAGGGGTAGAATATCCAGAAACGCTTAAATACGTATCTACTCTTTTTTAATCAGTAGCACGTGAATATAGTTTCATGTTTCTAACTTAAAAAATGAGGGACTTCCATACAAACTTTCAACCCCTATTTCACCCCTTAGGGGTGGAATATCCAGAAACGCTTACATACGTATCTACTCATTTTTAATCAGGGGCCCAAAAACCAAAGTTTCATGTTTGTTACTTCAAAAATAGCGAACATCCATACAAACTTTCAACCCCTATTTCACCACCTTAGGGGTAGAATATCCAAAAACGCTTAAATACGTGTCTTCTCATTTGAAATCAGTACCCCATTTATAAAAATTCATGTTTCAAACTTAAAAAATTACAAACTTTCATATAAACTTTCAACCCCTATTTCACCCCTTAGGGGTACAATATCAGGAAACACCTAAATACGTATCTACTCATTTTTAACCAGTAGCCCAAAAATAAAGTTCCATGCTTCTAACTTAAAAAATGACAAACTTTCATATAAACTTTCAACCCCTATTTCACCCCTTAGGGGTAGAATATCAGGAAACACCTAAATACGTAACTACTCATTTTTAACCAGTAGCCCAAAATAAAGTTCCATGCTTCTAACTTAAAAAATGACAAACTTTCATTTAAACTTTCAACCCCTATTTCACCCCTTTAGGGGTAGAATATCCAGAAACGCTTAAATACGTATCTACTCTTTTTTAATCAGTAGCACGTGAATATAGTTTCATGTTTCTAACTTAAAAAATGAGGGACTTCCATACAAACTTTCAACCCCTATTTCACCCCTTAGGGGTAGAATATCCAGAAACGCCTAAATACGTATCTACTTATTTTTAATCAGTAGCCAAAAAACACAGTTTCATGTATCGAACTTCAAAAATGTCGGACTTCCAGACTAACCTATATGCGAAATGTCAACCCCTATTTCACCCCTTAGGGGTAGAATATCCAAAAACGCTGAAATACGTGTTTATTCATTTTTAATCAGCAGCCCAAAAGTAAAGTTTCAGGTTTCTAACTTAAAAATTGAGGGACTTCCATACAAACTTTCAACCCCTTTTTCACCCCCTTAGGGGTAGAAATTCCAAAATTCCTTTCTTAGTGGGTGTCTACTCAATAAAACGATCCTACTCACCAAATTTCATAGCCCTAACTATCATAGTTTACGCTCGGCGATGATGAATCAGTCAGTCAGTCAGTCAGTCAGTCAGTCAGTCAGTCAGTCAGTCAGTCAGGACTTATTATTTTATAAGTATAGATTACTTAAAATAGTCATAAATAGTTGAATAGTTACTAATTGTCGGGGAGGTTCAGCTCAAGGGCAGCTATTGCAGGCGGTACCAAGACACCAAGGTCGCCATACAACAGTAACTTATCCGAAAGCCTACTCGTCTGGCATGAACGCGGAGGGTATCATAAATTTCTTGTGTTATCACCAGACGAACTTACTGTTACAACATACAGTACCCGCCAGATGGTATGTCTATCATCTTGAAATATGAGTTTTATGGCAACACTCATGTACTTATTTATTTACTGATCTTTTGTTATTCCGCTTCTAGGGAATATTTTGTAGGCATTGTGTGTATAGTATTCTGGTGTCTTGAGTTGCTTATATTTATAGGTGGTGGGACTTTACTATCAGCTGGCTATTTAGTTTCTCTATTCCATTCATGTACAGCTGTTAAGAGAGAGAAGAAAGGACTTTATCCAGAACAAACCAGATTTAATATTTTTTAATTTTAACCAGATATTATTTTTCATATTTTCTTTCTTGCTACAGTATCTTTATTAATTGTATTAATAATCCGTTATTGAACAACCCTAATGAGAGGCACTTCCACTCTTAAATTCAAAATAATGACAGGTGACAAGACTACTGGTCATTACCACACGACATGCCCGCAGGAATGATTCCAGCAAAACCATTTACACGCAGATGTGACAGATACCATTAATATATATTTTTACTAGCTAATTGATAAATGAGTAACTTTGAGTAGTATTGACTTGAGTCATTAACTTACGGTATTTACACTTCTTTCTTGATTTCTATGGTATAAAAAACATCTTAGACGAACCATGCGTCTCGATATAAATGGGCCGATCGCTGAGCTTGCGCTGGGCCTTACATTTTATATTTTTATTGATTGAGTGTTAGGGATCGGAGGAGACTCAAAGACTAGCAACGTACTTCTGGCTCCTGGCTGGCTGCTTGGATTTTATTCCATTTACGCAATCTAAGAGCCATCGCAAACTAAAATCTTTTTCATCAGCTGATAGTTTGATCGAGTTGGCTTTTGCCTTATTTGTCGGCACATACCGAATCGTTATAATGTGCGCACTCCCATACATCTTCATACTGATTTAGAAACCAATCAGACAATCTACCGATCGAAAGTCTGCAGACATTAATTACGACCGGGAAATTTCTCATGCAGTATTTAAATTATTAGGTGACGGGTGGTTACAAATGTTTTCCACACAGTAACACCGCAGGTTACACCAGTGTGACGATGAGGAAGACCCCATCCCTGTTGGTACGACCGCAGTAGAGTTGACCACTCGACTTGAGGGTGTGCTGTTGGTCTTTTGGCTAGTGATTGACTGTTAAGATGGAGGCCGTGAGTTTGATTTCCAATCAGGATTGATATTGTGAGAAAAGCACTATTATATGTTCTGTATCTGATTTTGATACTAAGTATACTTATTATTGCACCCCACTGCCTACGTGGCTAGGGCTAAAACCTTAACTCCCCGGAATAAAGACGTGTGTATGTACGTATGCATGTCCAATAATAAAAACCTTTTAGAACATTTTTCAAGAATAATAATTAAAGTCATCCATAAAAATCTAAAATGCATACTATTTGCAGGTTCATCTCGTGCTTCAAAATGTCTATCTATCTCTGTACGTCAATCATATAGATATTGTCTATCACCGAATCAATCACCTACAAATCTAATGTCTAGATACGCTTACAAAGTTAGCCCGTATCATGTAGAACATCTGCTGCTAGATTATTTTTAACTGAAGTGTCACTGTTGCAACGAATGCGTTTCATCATCTTCCTAGGCTTTATTATTCCCAAAGACTTAGGATCGGCTACTAGTTCAATCGGTTTTACCTGAATATCAGTTTTTACACGGAGCGACTGGTATCAGACCTCCGCTACCCTGAGGGTGAACTGAATTCGAAGGTTGAACTAGTGGTCAGTATATTTGGGACTGACTTCCCAATAAAGATTGCCATAGATGTTCTTGACAACCGGGACCGACGGCTTAACGTGCTCTTCGAGGCACGGGCGGGAAACACTCCGGGCTGCTATTAAGAATTTCTTGCGAGAAAAACCCAACAGCAGCCTGACCCAGGAATCGAACCCGAGACCTCTTGATCTGCAGTCTTTTACGGTAACCACTAGACCAACGAGGCAGTCATTGCAACAAATGCGTTTATGTTCAATGAATTTTCCTATTTACAGACATGGTTTTTTTTTAAATTGGATGGTTATTGGAAACTTGTACATAATTTGAAAATTTCTTTTTCGTGCTCACAGGAGAACTCCCCTAAAGTTCATTTAATTTATTCTTTATTGTAGACAAATGGAAAACATTTTAGTTACAAAGAAATAACATGTACAAGGGGATCTTAACCCAAACATGAGTGATCTTCCAGCTAAACTTAGAGAGAAAAACATTCGTCTGGCCTATATTCCGTCATAGCCAAGGCATTTTTCCGTTGTTCTCCACAGCCCCTACAGTGCACGGCCAGGGCACTGTGGGTATGAAAACAACTCACTGACAATAACTGAAGTATGAACCTCTTTTCTTAATTCTGTTTTTCTAACAAATTAATTGCATTAAGGACATGATTTCATTTTTATAAGTTTCAATGCTATCATTATTATGCTGTTCAACATACAACTACAATTCAATTCTTTACAAACTTGAAACAACAGTCTGGAGAGCTTAAGAGCGTGACACCCCTTTTGTTTAAGCGTTTAGGAGCTTATGCTAATATGACCGCTTCCTACCAGACGTGTTATACGCTTGTTAGTTGTATAAAAATGTATTTTTTTTAATATTATTACTAACCTCGAGGTTAAGTAAAGTCATAGTGTCAATGCTCCTTGTCACCTGTCAGTTTGAAATTAAAGAATGAACGGCAAAGTTGTCAACATTAGGACGTCGAATTAAAGACAAATGTTTCCTAAGTCCTACGTGACTTCTAAATAGCGTTTATTATAAATATCACTCAATACTCCGTAATCGTGTAGTATGTTACGTATATACGCAATAATTTAATTGAGATTTGTTGCAATAATTGCACACTGCTGCGCTCGCGCTGAACCCTTATCCGTTATTGCAATGTTGCTTAAAATAATCGCGTGTACACGTCCACAGACGTATGAAGCTTATTTATCGATGTTCTATGAAATCGAATACTTAATGCTCAATAAGGCAGGCAAACGATTAATTTTCTTCCAACATTACCAACGTATGCAAATTATGATATTTTATAAGACACATACCTTATCGGGTTCAACTGTGAGTGAAAATAAAAAAAAGTTTCTCAATTTCAGCATTATCAAAGGCTATTAAGGGCCGCTTTATTTTAATGGCCACCACACTGCACTGGCAGATTTAATCGATCCCTCCGCGGACCAGTGCAGTCGCCGCGTTCGCTCCCGATGACAGATAGCTACGAAATGTGTTTAAAATTTAAAAATTGGAACGTTAGCATGCGTGCGCACGCGCATCGCTTGCTGAAATTCCATAATGAGCAGGTGAGCATCGTATCTGAATCGGCACGTCTACTTAGTGTCGGAAGGTAAAGTTGAGCAAAATAATTAGCGCTTAATATTTGTAATTTCACTCAACAGGGAGTCTCCTTTATGAAATTATTTATGGAAATTAGTACGAGTTCGATGTTGTTATTTCAGCAGTTAATAATCGTTTAAGAATTATTTAGTAGTCAGCATGAATTTTACTTGACGACTTTATTCGCATTAATATAATTTTTATTTTAGAAGCAGCTAAATAAAATTATGGCCACTATATGGAAAACAATAGTCTTTATCTTTGTCATCGGTTAACAAGCTCTTTTGCAAATTAAATATCTAGCTTTTACATACAACTGTTTGATGAGACATATGCTAAAAAAGCACCTGCAAACAGCAGATGCTCATCACTGCATATAAAAATAATTGGCCGTGTCAGATTGTTGATTCTGACTAATAAAGATTCTAAGTGTCATTAAATAAAATATCTTTTAAAAACCTAATGAATTTTTAAAATCCTATAATTCTAGTGTTATAGGCAAGGAACGGATGTCGCAAATTTTAGTGCATATGAACAAGAAACAAAAACACGCAGACGTAAAAAGTTGCAAAAAAAGTATGTTTGCCGTCGCGCTATCTCCAATTCGCGATCCTGTCTCAAATAATGGCGTAGGACCTGTAGTGGAGAGGGCTATATCTTAAAAATTTGTTCGCCAGTGTACCTGTTAGTGTACTTATTTCATGTATATGCTACTTGTGCATGCGTTTCTCCCCCGAACATACTTTATTCAAGCAAACTTTTAAACACTCTTAGAAAAGTGGCTTTTTCCATGTGTAGTGTTGTAAAGTAAATCGCTTAAAATCTGCTCTTTCCTTGCCATCTTCTGGACTGTTGATTTGGTAGTGTACGACAATAACTATGTATAACCATACGACTAAATTCATTTCATATACCTATTTATATTTTCAGTTTTTATTATTATCACGTTCTGCATCGATATTATGTTTCAAATTAGATCAGTATTTTTATATTTGTAAAAAGGTACTGCAACGCATTTGGTTCTTCTCCTATTCCTGTGTGAATATTTAGTCATAATTTTTTAAATGGGTTAGAGATATACAACTCACTTGTGATCTTGCAATGTAGATAAATGAGAAACACTAGGTATTCCCGAAATTAACCGTATGTCTGTAAACATCGGATAACCAAATCACAAAAGTCATTATTCTCATATTTTTCCTTTTAAGCAAAATAAATCTTATCAAAAGTCGTCTCCACTCCACTCTGTTGGTCAGCTCCGTCCAGTAGAGCACGCGGACTGCGCGTAAATCAGCATCAACAAAGTGTCACCTTGTTTTATTCGCTTAGCAAGACTCGTCTCCCGAGCACTGACCAGAGAGCTGACCAGTGATATCTAAGAGGATAAGCCTGTTTAATTAGTGGCGGAATTACCGCCATCTGTGTAACCAGCGATACCTCACCACCATACATTATTATGTCTCAGCATGTTTTAATATTTCTATCTGCTACTTGAAATGTGATTCTCATTAAGAAATTGCCGACAACTTAGTCACATATGTTGTTTTATAACTTGTACAGTAAGAATGTTATAAGAATGATTCACGTATAGAAATGCATTTGGTTTTCCGTTTAATCTTGGGTCTCTTACTATTAAGACGGGTGTCATTCCGACATTTACCTGTTTAGAGGTGAGTTGGGAAACGTGGAAACTATATTTTTTAACTGTAGGTAGTTTATTCCTCTTACTTAATAACGTTTTACGTTTTTTTTAAGATCCATAGTAATATTATAAAATCGAAAGAGAGTCTGCCCGTCTGCTTGTCTGTTTGGTTTTCACGGTTAAACCGTTGTAACGATTTCAATGAAATTTAGCATGGAGATACTTTGATTCTTGAGGCAGGACATAGGCGACTTTTTACCGCTACTTTTTTTCTAACATTATTATTTACTTTGGTCATTAGTCACTTATTTAGTCCGTGACGAAGGTCTTTTCAATCTGGAGGAAACTTCGATAGATAAATAAAGATATGTTATTATTATTACAAGAACACGTCGTTTTGAAAAGCGAAAGCTCAAAATTTTAATGTTGGAAGTATTGTGTACCTAATTATTTTTATTATATCGATATATACCTAAATAAAACTGCCTCGGTGGCGCAGTGGTAGCTTACGCGACTGCTGTTCTTGAGGTCTCGGGTTCGATTCCCGGGTCGTACCAAATGTTTGTATGATCTGCAAATATTTGTTTCGGAGTTTGGGTGTTTTCTATGTATAATATGTATGTATTTACAAAAAAAAAGTATATAAGTATTTATATCAGTTGTCTAGTACCCATAATACTAGCTCTGCTTAGTTTGGGACTAGATGGCGTTGTGTGTTAGACGTCCGAAATATTTATTATATTATTATTATTATATCATTTATAAATACTTATATTAAAAAATCTGACAATTATATGCATAGGCAGATCTTCCTTGATTCTAAAATCATCATCATTATCAGTCCATTGCAGTCCACTGTTAAACATATGCCTCACCCAAAGCACGCGACAGAACACAGTCTGCTGCTTTTCTTATCCAGTCACCGCCAATTCTGAATTCAAGAATTTTAACTTCTACTTGAACGAAATCTACAAAACCGATCAACAGGTAGCAGCCTTAAAGTGTTCAATACTTCATCTCTCAAGCAAACAAAAAACTTCAATGATACCGAAAATGTTGTGATTTTAAATATTTCGATGACGCGGTCATTATAAAACGTACAAACATTGAAAAAAAAAACAACTGCAATTAATATGTAATCCATCCAATGCAAAGAGTGTAAAGTGATTACTCAATGTCACTACTAAACTGTCATTTAGCATAAAATGGCGGCATGTGACGTCACAGCATATCGCGTCAATGCCAATCTCTCCATTTATATTTAGAACATCGCTTCACTAGCCCGCCGAATTTGACGGCGGAACTGTCATAATGACGGGCGCGCGAATTGACGTCTGCCGATAACGTCAGTCGGTTTGAATTCTAAAATACTGATAGTATTTTGTTGGTTTCATTTTCCGTTGAATAAAGGATTTTATGGGAACTACGTGAAATCCTTTATTTATGTTTTCCATTTTATATTTTGATTCTACTAAATTTTAAACAATTAGAATGTTTCTTCATTACTTATTTTCGTTTAAATATACTCCTTGAAAGAAAATGGTATTGAACTTGAATTTAAATCACATTTGCTTAAAACACAATCATATGAGATGTTTTTAATTTTTTTTTATAATAAACCATAGAAATAAAGAACTACTAATATTACTACATGCTTTATGTAAAGTTTACTTCAAGAAAGGTGTAGAGCCACGCTGATTTCAGCACTACAGGGGCGGTACTACCCTCGCACAGAAGATCCACGTAAAATATCAGCGCTCGTGCTGTCGTGTTTCGTTAGTGAGTGCTAGACCGGAGGCCTAACGATGCGAAAGTATCACAAGGTCGCCATGGTGTGGGTCACCATGCTGCATTGTTGCATTGTCTGCATTCGCAATGAGTATGGTGACCACCACTCTTGGATTCTGCTTTTGCTTTTCACCAGCTCATAAATTATGAGTCATTTTGGCTGGCCCATACATAAAAAAAAACTTTTATTTCCTTCAGTTACCTGTACGGTATTCTTAGAAAAGATAAAAAGTAACACTAATTTATGCTTAAAATACTTATAAAATCAATTAAAAGTTAAAGTGCCACAATAGTCTGCCGTATGACTTCGAGTGTTGATGAAGGCTAGTATATAAAAGAAAAAAGTTATGTGCTACTGCTTAAAATGAATACATATAAGTACATAATTATCGACGAGGGTTGTACATTTTGTCTTGCTATGTAATATTACTATAGCTAGTCAGGGCATGAATATTTCCATTATAAACACAATTATTGTAACTAATTAAATGGATGTAGGAATGTGCGGTATCGCAACACATGAAAATGACATTAATTTTACAGCAGTAAATAATTACATAAGCTAAAAGGTCATATCGTCAGTTATCGTTATTTACATAACAGGTACGGCGCTAGAATTTAATTATTATTGTACGGGTTTATTTTAGTGTTTAATTATTTAGTTTTGTTGTACACACATTTATTTATGTTAAAACATCTTGCACACATGTGAATCGTTGGGCTTAATGCCCAAGGAATTCTCTACCAGCCAACCATTGGGTTATGTTTACTACATCACCCAATTTTTTGTAACGTAGGTGGTGATGGTGGTAAGGCACTGTGGTGGAAGTCGGAGATTATAATTTTCTTTAGTAAATTCAGAGAATCACTTACTTTAATCTACCATCAAGTGCTTTACGAAACTCATTTGTTTTGGTTTTAGAATCATCTATACCTGATTGAAAAGACCTTATGATAAATATTATGTGAACGTAGGGCAGTATTTTTTGCTTCTAAGCCTAAAATAGTTGAATCTTTCATGGTAAAGATAACAAAATGAGAAAAGTGCTTCACAGTAATATCTTAGTCTGATTGTAAAAAGAAGTGAGTAGAAGTAGTGGACTAATATGGAAAATGGAAGTGAATTATAGAGTACCTAACAAAACGAGGACTGAGCTGTTTAGGTTTTGCACTAAACTTGGAACTGCAGTATGATTCGGTATATTTTTATTTACAATTTGTGGATTACACAAAGTGTTACCTATCTATATATTATAGTGTATTATACAGAACTTTAGGTTGTATGTCAATTGTCAAATCAAATTAACCCGCTACGCTATCAGTGCAGTCCAAAATGAACATTAATCTAATGTTATAATTTTCCTTAGAAACTATGTGTGTATGACTGCACGTATGGTTAATGGTTTAAACTGCCGCCACGCCGCTTTCTACTTCGCAAACTGCTGTGAGTTCAAATTCTACATGCGACAACACTTTGTGTGATCCACAAATTGTTGTCCTGAGTCTGGGTGTTCTTTGTGTACATTTAATCTACGTTTGAAAAGGATTTATTGCCAGTGCGGGAGTTGTCATTTTAAACAAAGAAAGAAACTTTATGTTTTATTAATACATATTGTATTAATAAAATATAAAGTAAGCAATAAAACTATAAATATAACTTAAAGATGCAATATAAATAGAATGAGGTTTACTATACTATAATACAAAAAATATTATTGATATTGTGGAATGGTCAACGGCACAATGATAGAATAATGGAGCAATAATTCAGCAGAATTCTACGGGTTAATGACAGTAATACGTAAATAACAACAGGTAAAGTTTTCAACCCTTATTACCTTTTGAAAATTCCATACTAATATTATGAATTCGAAAGTTACTCTGTCTATTTACCCTTTCACGGCTAAATCACTGTACCGATTTCAATGAAATGTAACATGGAGAAACTTAGATTCTTGAGCAAGGACATAGGCTACTCTTTACCGCGATTGCCGAAATACACGTGACCGAACCCGCGGGTAAAAGCTGTTATCATAAGAAGTTATTATCATTAAAGATCGCTAAAAAATCTTATTTGAATTATTTCTTGTTGTGTTGTTTGGAGTCTGTAATCTTTATTATAGTTACCATCCCTAAATTATTGTCATTCGCCCAAGTCGGTCGGTTGTATTCCAACCACCATGGAAGAGTTTTTGGAGTAGAAACACTCGGCTATAAAGAGTCTGTCAAAGGCGGTCTTTGAAATTTTTTGCGCCATATTTTTAGACGTGTTTAGGCAGTATATAATTCTCTATACTAGTGGTCGCTCAGTGGTTGAATTCGAGCCTTCTGCACTACTCTATATAAACTTAAACTGTGCCTAATTTCATAATCCTTCATTCGCATAACTTTCGTGAAAAGGGGTACCAAGTAATAATAGATAGATTCTTTTTTCCCCTTTTTTAAAGAGTTATTTATTTCTAGGTCAATAATTGGTTTTAAATAGTCGGTTTGAAACGAGTGTCTTACTGACACTCTGCAACACAATTGAAATCACGTGAGAAACTGTTATTGAAAGAACTACTTTTTATTAATCAGTCAACGATGCATCATAATTTTTAAACATCGTGCTTGCGTACCTGTTTCACGGTTGAATGAGCACCGTCTGTCTGTCAAACGTCAACTAAGTAAGTAAATTACGAGTTATTCCACCGCCAGCGCACGCAAATCAGAAGCAAAGATTTTTGTTAAAGATTCTGCCTATTAGGTTCTTGTCGCTGTGATGTTTGAAACACCTATGTTATGAAGTCAAATCTTCAGAGTAAGTAGGTATTATTTTACTCCGAGTCCATGTACACACCCTTTTTCCATCTAGTTTATAACACTTTAATCTCATAAGCTGATATAAAAAGTATCTTGTTATTGAATTAAGGCGATCAAGTTCCATTCTGCTGTAGGATGCAAGTGATAAAGTTTCTGAAACGTGGTTCTTTCAGATACTTATGGACCTATGGTCCAGTGTAATAGGATTTTGATATTAAACGTATTTGATTGCAAGTGTTTATAATTAAGGGCTTAATGATGAAATGTTACGTACGTTTAAATGGTATCTTCAAAGTAATAATGAAACAAAAATGATTGAATTAAGGTTAAATCAAGGTTTTCGTTATTAGATTGGCTTTGTTAGTGGTTTGTAGGTAGAAAACTTACAGGAACTACTCTTTGACAGACAGCATAACGCTTCTCACGTACGCAAGGGTGGGCAAAGCTATGCTATTACCATATTAATTATCGAATCCCGTCAAGATAGTCATGGAGCACCGGTTTGCGTGACTAGACCAAGTTTTGTAACTGTATGGTCGCAGAATTGAGTTTGTACATTACAAGGAGTACCATCAATTAAGTCATTAAAATGAGACACGTGTAATGTTGTAATGTAGATATGAGAGAAGTGTTTTTGTCAAAGATATTTAGCAAAAAAAAAACTCTCCACTGAGGAAAAAATAAGGCTCATTGCAATATGATCTTTATTTTAAAAGGTTTCAACTGGTCAGATTAGATAACTTTCCTCTATTTTGGAGTAAAATTGTTCAGTGTTACTTAGCAATCACAATTTAAAATATTAAAAAAAAAACAATTACGCAATATCTATTAGAATAAACTTTTTATTACACTAATATGTTATTTTATACAGTTTATATTTAAGAGCATGTACAGGTCTTCTCGCTAAAAACAATTTCTTCCAGGTGACCGTGGAATGAATAAATCCTAGTATGTATTAAAAAATAAATTTAAATAGGTCAAATAATTTACACACACATGGCAAGTTGTAAATTTGATGCAGATTTCAGATCCAAAACTATTTTACGGAACGTACGGTACGGTACATTAAAATAGGCCATTACCTTCATTCCATCACTTTAGAGAGATCACTGAAGTCAGAAGTGTGCGGTCTGTAGTAGCAGAGACTCTAAATTTACCAAATAAATGCAAACGAGTACAACACCCTATACACATTTTAGTTGAATGCAAAATTTAATACTAAGAAGTGCTTTCTCAATCGATGGGCTTTATTTTTGATACTTATATTCAAACTCAACAACGCCAGATGGTAGAACCAAATATAGAATATCCATAGGTAGTATGAAAATTTCAAAGAAAACCTAACTTGTGATCACCCTAACACTACTTGATTTGTAGTAAGTATTGACTAGAGAATTGAAATTGTTTATATAGAGACTGTGCTATTAATTTACACCGCTTTGATTAGGCGTCGGGTCTCATTATTAAGTGTTCCTGGTTGGTTGCTCTGCTCCACGAACCTTTGAATATTTCAATTGATTTTATGGATTTAAATTGATTAATTTAACGTTCTGTTGAATACATATGTGTCTTTTTTATATGGATCTGTCGAAGTAACTCTAATCTACCTGATGGAGCGCATGAGCAGATTCCAATGGTAGTGGCCACCATACTCAATGCAAATGCAGAAAATGCAATATTAAAGCATGGTGACCGGTACAGCATGGTACTATGGCGGCCTATTGAGATGCTTCCGCATCATTGGACTTCTGTGCGAGGGTAGTACTGCCCAGGTCGAGCCGGCCCGTTCGTGGTGAATTAGCGTGGCTCTAAAGTATAACAAATATTTTAATCATAGTATTGAAAAATATTAAAATGTTGTCTACGTAAGTAAATAATCGCAATTCACTGTTCGACATAGCTCTCTCGTATTGCTTGCTTGCCACTTCGATCTTGTTTTTTCTCTTAAAAGTAAATAATTATGACAATTATATGCTTTGCCTCAGTATAATTTACTAAGGTATACATATGTTTACTGACATAACATGAATAGCCTATAATTTATCTAAGAATTTGTACTACAAAACCTCGTTGGTCTCTCGTGGCTCTCTCGTGTGCGACTGCTGATCACGAGGTCTTGGGTTCGATTTCCGGGTCGGACCAAATGTTTGTATGATCTACAAATATTTGTTTCGGAGTTTGGGTGCTTTCTGTGTGTAAAAAAATATAATATGTATTTGTATCAGTTGTTTAGTACCCACATCAAGCTCTGCTTAGCTTGGGACTAGATGGCGTTGTGTTTTCGATGTCCGAAATATTTATTTATTTATTATTATTTATTTAATAACATTTTTGTGACGTTGAACTGTCCTGCGTAGTTTACTTTCTTAGTTGTCTCTTTGACGTCATAACGGGATGAATAGAAGTGGGAATCCTTATTGTTAATCCGTCACTTAATTTCTAATAACATCCTATAATATTAAATAAAAAATCCTATATAAGGGATTAGAGTATCACAAAGCAGCATTTACTTATTCTGAACTTCTTCTGTTTCTGATTAATTCTAACTAAACCTAATTTTTACCCGACTACGGCAAAGCCAAAGGAGGGTTATGATTTTGACAGGCTATGTATGTATGTTCATTTGTTCCCTCACAGCTCCCTAACTACTTATTAGAACTATACAAATGAGGCGTCGTTAGACGTGCCATGATCGTCTGCTGGTTATAGGCTACATGACGTGTCACTGAGTTTGATGTGGCGCCCTCTAGCCGACATAAAGTAATGTATTAAAAAATAAATTTTAGATAAATATGTCGTGTTTGGTATCATACGAAAGGGCGTTACTTGTACATTTCAAAAATACATATATTATTACCAATTTCTCGTGACTTAGTCCGTATTTATTCGATAATTGTGATATTTCTATGGTACCTATTTAAAATATACTTTGCAAAGACATTAATATTATTAAGGCACCAAAACATTTTAAATAAAAAAAGTAAAAACTAAAACCCAACGTTGTTAAAGTGGTATGGACTATGGTACATTATACTACATGGACTACGACTTTTGAAACTTAGTAATGTACCATAGTCCATACCACTTTAACAACGCGTGACTACGGCTTCTGAAACTTGTTTCATGCTTTCTCAGCGTCGTTTTTTGTCGTAGTTGGGTTTTAGTTTTTACTTTTTTTTTTGCTAATATTTGACCATATATCTATAAATATGCAGCAACACGATGCTGGAACTCCATACCTCCACCAATTAGGGATCTAAAATCAATGTTCTCTTTTAAAATCAAATTTAAAAAATACCTTCTTGACCAGCAAAAAGAACAAGGTATGAACATTGTTCCTTACTTCTAAGATTATGACCCATGAACAGGAAATTGCAATATTGAATGTGTCCACTTGCATCTGCTTCCCAGCCTGATATGTCCCGGTATGATGGCAGCTTCTGATTACCTTTTGTATATATTAATATTGTTTTTGTTTCTTATTTTTAGTTAGTTGCTGAAAGTTGTGTTGGTGGCTTTAAGAATTAATTTGTAGAAGAATAATTATAAGAAGTAATTGTTGAAGATTGAAACCTACATAGGTGCTTATAATAAAGAGAGGATAAATTAACAAAGATCACATACCTGCTTAAGATTTTTGTCAAATATTGATTACTGAACTTAATCTGTGGGTAGGAGAAGAGACAGATAGAACCACTGATGGTACCGGCGCCTATCGGCGTCAAATCAACTGCTATAATCAGTACTGTGATGGGCTGTGCCCATTGCAGTGTATGCTGAGAGTCCGCCTTTTTGTGATGCACGGCGCACAGCCCTCGTTGCCATAATTATGTTACGTACGAGTTTTGAGCTTTATTGTTGATGAGAAATTTATTGTTTTTGTTCGTATGGCGTGTAATTCAGTGTTGTGTTAATGCACTCTATTACACGTCATCAAACTTTTTAATGCCACGTATCATCAGTCTTTGATTGACAGCTTTGACATTTTAAAATGCTACCAGCATAAAAAAAAAGAATAACCTTAGATTTTAGATTAATTTTTACTGTGTTTGAAAACTTGTATTTTCGTTGTATGCAATATATAAAGTTTTTATTATTATTTCCTTTATTTCATTTATATACACATTATTTACATTTTTAAATATAAATATAAAAACAAATACATTTAAAAATATAAAAAATAGTAGACCACCGACTTCGGGTACAGGGACCAAGAAATTATAAAAATTATATTAAATAAATTATAATAATTAATTAAATTATTATTATTATTATACAAAATGCCAGCAAATATCAACCATAACGTAACGTAATTTCTCGCCGTGAGTATTCGCATCCGTGATTGCTGCCGTATCTTCCATACTCTCTATGTTATCAAGTCATAGCTCAAAATAATTGACGTCCTATAATTAATGGTATACTGCATAGTGGTTGAGCTCGTGGTACTGATCTGCTATAGATCAGCGCCGACACTGCGGCATCTCATCGACTGGGAACAGGGGCCGCTACTAACAGCCGCTGTCGATGCCTCTGTGTACAGTTCCATTGTCTTACGTCATTTGTTAGAAAATACCACAATGGTTTAGTTACATGATACATATTTTCATCGAAAATCTTCGGTTACATTTTCATCTGAGCTATTATTTTATTATTGTCAGCAACAAAACAACTTTTCTACCTTTTATCCTGTCTATAAAATCTGTTGAATAAGTAAATGGAGTAGAGATCACTCCTTGTCCACTTTATATAACAATCTTGTATTTACTGATCTACCTTAATATGCATGCATTTTCCGCTGTACCGAAAATTGAAGTGAAATAGTCATCAAAATTTAAATCTTCGTAGAAAACAAATTAATGTTTTGTGTAATAATGTCACAAAAGATTTTTATGCACTCACCACAAATCTAGTCCAGTCGAAATCTTTATCGTTTCTCGCGCTGGGCTTGTTAAAGAAACAAGCCCAAATTAACGTATTGGGTTTAGCAGTGTGAACCCACCAAACAATGTCCGCGGTATCAGATGACGAGGTGAGCTCGACGCCGCATGTTTATGAACACAATCTAATTTATTAGACGCCGCGGCAGATTACTAGCCTCCTTACCTCGCCGTGCTTACCATCGTTTTGTTGTTCTAGCCTGCTTTATCCAAGATATTCGCTTCAAAGTTTTTTGTGAAAGCCGGTTGGCACGCTGAATATATGGGTGCACGCTTGTGCAAACAGATTTGTGTTGTAATGATTAAGACGTCATATTAGCTGAACACGACATTGGTGTTGGTTCGTTTTGAAGCATTCGTTCTTCAGTTATTTCTAAATACTTAGTAACGTTCGCCGCTTCCTACAAGTGTTGTGGGTGTGGTGAGATCCACAAATTGTTGTTCTGAGTCTGGGTTCCTTTGCGTCCTTTCCATGTATGTTTGTAAAGTCCCCAGCGACACAGGAGTTATTTCTAGTGTGGGAGTTGACTTTTATAAGAAAAAAGGAATAAGAAAAATGTAAGATTAGAAAGTAAGCTACGAATAGACTATAGCAAAATTCCACAAGCGGTATTCTTCTGACTCTCACAGTTAATGCAACATTTTTGCGACTTCCTAAACGAAATAAATATTAATCATTACTATTTATATCTGCGTTCTTCTATTCCTTAATTTTCATCTTTGGAGTTGGAAATCTTTCGGTCTTAATAAAAATAATCACCTCACAAACTCAAACGTTTGGGAAGGGATAGCCAGTCTGATTGCAAATATATGCTATAATGCTTTGGTAACTAGACTGCTGACAACCACATTTATTTATTTCGATTGGAAACAGGATGATCTTTAATTGCAACTTCTACAATTTAACAAAGATAGACAGCACTACTGGTGTATTTTCATCGCTGTGTTACTGTCAAATACTGTTCATGTATTATGATAACTATTTTTAGCAAATGCACAATACGCTTATTTCGCTAAATGGTTGTCTTAAAAGGAAGCACTGAGATCAGGCGGGAATACTTTAAGCTTTTCTGTTACTTGTGCTCGCGGATATGTTGGTATCCAAATGGTAAAATTTCATAGTCCACAACAAATCTAGATATCTGAACAAGTCGGAATGCAATCAGACTTGTATTACAATATCCCTATAATACAGCGGGCATCCAATTAAAGGGTGTATAATTAGGCTGCGCAAGCGCAACCAGGCGTCTGCGCACGTAATAGATGGTGTCCTGCTGATCGATTTAATGCACACGCGTACACAGCAAATTACTTGATTGATTTTGTAATTTGTGTTATAATTGAGTTCGAGATTTGATCTGTAAGTTATTGAGTGCCATAAGTTCAAAGTAATTCCAAGTCAAATGTAAGAAGACAGAGAATTAACCTAAAACATTCGTGCTGTAGTGTTTTGTTAGTGAGTGCGAGACCGAAGGCCCAATGATGCCAAGCATCTCAATAGTTTGTCATAGTGTGGGTCACCATGCTGCATCGTCTGCATTCGCAATGAGTATGGTGACCACTACTCTTGAATTCTGCTCATGCTTTCCATCAGGCAAAGTAAAGTCACTTTAGCAGACCTATAAATAAAAAAATACTTCCACATTGCACTAGTAATGCTTCAACTTTCATTTTCTGGCATGAGAGTCACGATTCTGTATATGCCATTATACGTCAACTTATTTTACCTTTGGCCTTTACCAAGTTTCCTTATCCTATACTAAAATTCAGCAGTTTAGACGTAAAATAACACAGATAGAGTAATTTTATTAACTATGTGGCCACTTCCACATACAACGTTAAAACAGAAAACCATACTACAGCATCATCTAACAAAGATACGTTGAACTACGGACTACGGTTGCCTGATCAGAGGATCCTCCCTTTGCGTCAGAAGGACATGTGAGCCATTCCCCCACAACTATAATAAAAGTCTAAACTTTTAGTGAAGTGAATACTTAAGGTTACAAAATGATATCTAGCCATCTTTTACTACAAACGAACCGGTTATCATATGTTAAACTCACCATAAAAAGACTAACTCCTTCAATTCTTGTATTAATTTGTTTATACCCAGGATTATGCCAATATGGAGACTATCAAAGGGCCCGCTAATATTCCTGACCTTTCGTGCTCCACCTGGCTAGGAACGGACCACACCGTAGGAGAATATTAGTTCACAATGATTATATCTTGGGTAACTATAACATAAATGTAGCTGCTTCATTGAGATAGTGTGAGCTGGTGCTAAGTAATTAAGTAAGGTGGGGTTGAAGCCGCTATTTTTTATGTACCTTGATGTAAATCTTAAGTAGTTTTATATTACTACGAGCTGTGCCCGTTACTTCGTAGACGTGACATTTGGAGCTTCAAGATATTTTTTATTTTTCACCGTTTAAACCTTCCCTGGAATACGACAAACATTTCAAAACAAAATCAGCTAAATCGACCCAGTCGTTCTCGAGTTTAAGCGAGACAAACGAACAGCTTTTGATTTTTATATACAAAGAAAATTGGTTGACTCTCTTAAAGAAATAAATTTTCACCGTTTCTGCAAACATTTTTTGTTGATACTCAGCTCCTATTAATCGCAGCTTGATGTTTTATAACCTTAGGCCTTCCTCGGTAAATCCATCACTAAAATATTTTTAGGAATTTAAATCAATAGTTCCGGAGATTAGCATTTATCGTGGAAGAGCCATGAGTGAGTGAGGATACCGGAGGCCCATACCCCAACCCCTCCCCACATCCCTTTCCAAATTTCCCAAAGGCCGGCAACGTACCTGTGACGCCTTTGGTGTTGCGGGTGTCCATGGGCGGCGGTAATCGCTTACCATCAGGTGAAACGTCTGCTCGTTTGCTCCTTATATCATAAAAAAAGCACGTTCAAACGAACTAACAAACAATTTTTTCTGCTTTTTTTCCCTTTTTTTCATTTCCCACACTAGGCAGAAATTATGGCAAATATACATGGATTGAACCCTTGACCTCGAGCTCAATGGTCAGTATCGCTGACCACTAGTGAACAAGTCAGTCTACACAATGTTTGAATATGTATTTTTCTATGAACACCCTCCACCTGGCATCCTTAACATATCAATTCGATTATTTTAAATTGAATTGGAAAATAAGGCTTTCTACTTGTGTGTTTTTGTTTACTAATCGATTTTAATTAATCGATTCAATAAATGAGTTATAAGTTCAGGGTGGTCTAAATGCAATTCAAAAAGGTATCTAAGTAAAAAATACATGGGTGGGAGATATTGGTTTCTAAGTTTTGTTTAAATATTATGTACTACATAACCATTTAATATACAATCTAGTAATTACACAGACATTTGAAATATATCTTAATTTTTAACCGACTTCAAAAAAAGGAGAAGGTTCTCAATTGTATATCGACCGTATATTTTTTTTTTCTGTGTTCGCGAATAACTTTATCGTTTATGAACCGATTTTAATGATTATTTTTTAATGGAAATGAGATATATTTTTGTTTTACGTATGTAACCATTTGATATAAAATCTAGTAATTAGACAAACATGGGGAAGATATCTTAATTTTCTTGTAATGTTACACATTTGTTTGAATTCCTCGTTCGTTAAAAGATTCCGAGAAAGTTACGTTGCAGTTGCACCTTGATATTTTCACAAGATCAGCCTTTTTTTAAGATCCTACTATACAAGACAATAAAAATTGCATAAGTACCAGGTTCAATCAACTGATTGATTTATTACTGAGAAAGGTTTAAAATGGAAGACTCTGTTGCGCCGGCGCATACATGGTAATACTAAGTAGAAGAAACTGTGTAGTTCATAATAGTGTATGACAATAAACCTTAAATATTTATTATTTTCCGTTTTTTATTATAGCGGCAACAGAAATAAATATTAATAAATAATAAATATTTTGGACATCTAACACACAACGCCATCTAGTCCCAAGCTAAGCAGAGCTTGTGTTATGGGTACTAAGACAACTGATACAAATACATACATACTTTTTTTTGTAAATACATACACATTATACATAGAACACACCCAAACTCCGAAACAAATACTTGTAGATCATGCAAACACTTGGTCCGACCCGGGAATCGAACCCGAGACCTCATGATCAGCAGTCGCACAAGCCAACCGCGAGACCAACGAGCTAGTCGCAAAAATACATCATCTCTGAAAATTTCAACTGTCTAACTATCACGGTTCATGAGATACAACCTGGTGACAGACAGACAGTCGGACAGTGAAGACTAAGTAATAGGGTCCCATTTTACCATTTGGAACGGAACCCTAAAAAATTATTTCAAGATTAGGTCCTTCAGAGTAGGTATTTTTCGTTAAAATTCGATTGGATTTGAGTTTGTATGTGTACAAAAAATAACATTTACTATTTAGTTTGTTCATTTTCATAGTGTCATTTTGATCGTGCCACCCCGGTGCCGGGAGGAACGCCGACACAGTATCAAACAAGCCGCGTGCGCCGTCCGCCCACTAGTATTTATAATTTCTTTTTATACTTACTTGTCGCGGCTCCTTCGCGGATTCGGTGTTCCTTTGACAAAGAACCGCACTGTGCGGCACGGTGCAGCATTATCAAAATGACACAATGAAAATGAACAAACCTTGCAAGAACTTATGTTTAATAGCGTTAAGGGTCAATATTGAGCAGTGGGCTATAAAATACTGTTGATAATGATAACACATATAACAATGAGCGCGAGAATCTTCATTGCGCGGTTTAGGACGGATAGTAATCTTCAGTTATTAATTGATGACGAATTGATTAAGATCAATGGTTCCGTGGGATTGTATTGCCTCTACAGTATCCTGCTGTCAACTTACGCGACCAGTCAAGCGCATACTGTGGAAGAGACACATTAAAGTAAATCATTATTGATTGCCAGTTAGTTTACGGGCGTTCAGGTTCAGTGGTCCTAACTACTTTCATTCACTTCGATTTCTATATATATATATAACATCGATACAAATAAATAAAATTGGAGTGTCTGTTTGTAATATCAAAATAATATGCATACACGAAACATGTACCAAAATAACATTTTTTTAAAAATTTGTCTGTCTGTCTCGATTTTGACGGGACTTTCACTGGCAGGTAGTTGATGATCCAGAAAGTAACTGAGGTGACTTTTTTTAGACTAACTTTGTCCCGCGGCGTTACCCGGGGTACAACAATAACCGCGGGCAAAATCGAGGGTTCAGCTAGTTAATTAATATAATAGCCCACTGCTGGGCATATGCCTCTCCTAAGAAAGGAGGTTTTGGCCAATTATACCAAGCTGGCCAAACGTGTTGGTATATCTATAGTGTTTGTATTAAGTTTTCCTTCTTTTGGTGATGTTGTCTACTCACAAAGAATCAACAAGGGATTTATTCCTTCCTTCCTTCCTCCAAGGTGCTCACTACTCTACCAGCGCACGTGTTTCCTACACACTATGATCCTGGGTCCTTTAAAGGGGCAAAGCATCTCACTAGGATACCATAGCGTGGGACGCAATACTGTATTGTCTGCATTCGCAGTGAGTATGGTGTGTGAGTTATCCCACTGTTAAATTCTACGCAAGCTTTCCATCAGGCAGAATAAAGTCACTTTAACAGACAGTCACATAAAAAAAAAAATATAAAGCTGAAGAGTATGTGTGTTTGTTTGCTTGAACGCGCTATTCTCAGGAACTACTGGTACGATTTGAAAATTTCTTTCAATGTTAGATAGCCAATGGGCTAAATCCTAGATAAATGTATCCAGGAAGGCTATAGGTTATATATCATCACGCTAAGACCAATAGGAGCGGAGCACCAATGAATCATGTTCCAAAAAAAGAGGAAAAAATTTCATGCTACGGGCAATAGGAGACGTAAGCGTATTATATATAAAACACTTTCGAATTCAGTCCACCCTCAGGGTTGCGGAGGTCCGATGCAAGTCGCTCCGTCTAAAAACTGATATTCAGGTAAAACCGGTTAAACTAGTAGCCGACACCAAATCCTGGGAATAATAAAGGCTAGGAAGATGAATAGGAGACGTAAACGGGGTCCGTAGGTCAGCTAGTTAGACATATACCCACAGCATTTCAAACGCCTCACAAATACAGTAATATCGCCAAGATGTCTCCATTACTTTCACGTATTACAATCTGCACTCATGACGCATCTTGCCAACCCGTCTATATGGTCGCCATTTCAATTCCTCTGCAGAAAGACGGGTGGGGTCCAATAACCGCTATTGTTTTCCGATACTAGTCCGGGACACTTCGTGGACTGTTCTCCTACAAGTAAGTAGGTCATAGGTGTTTGTTTAAACATGTGATTTTACTTTTATCCGACTACGGAGAAGTGAAAAGGAAGGTTAATAAATAGTTTTGGCGGGCTATGTATGAGTGTTTGAATAGATTTGTAATAATGGCCTGAGTAACATCTTCTGTCTATCTATGTTATTACTCTATATTCTATCCTACTTATATTATAAATGCGAAAGTTTGTGAGTGTGTATGTTTGTTACTCTTACTCTCAGAAACTACTGAACGGATTCGGATGAAATTTTACAGTAATATAGTTTATACATCAGGATTCTACATAGGCTACTATTTGCCGCGATAACCGACATACACGCGGGCGCAGCCGCGTACAACAACTAGTGTTACTGTAAATGTGAATGTAAGTTTGTTTGTTTTGGCTTTCACGCGAAAACTACTAAACCGATCATAATGAAACTTTGTACACATATTCTTGGAGGTATTAGAAGTAACAAAGGATACGTAAAAGCTGGTAGGCTATATAAATTCTATCAAAATATTATATACCATATTTTTAATTTTATTTTTTTAATTTTGATTTGCCCAGTGACACTCTCACGACTAAGACGACAAGCCGCTTAGGCTCTAGGGCGTGCCAAAGAAATATACACACGTACATACATTCACTCGAAAAACATAACCTTCCATCTTTCGCAGTCTGGTAAGAAAGGCCCCTTTTTATCATCGCGCAATAATGGATTGAACATGTATTATAAATAAAAACCTTTAAATGAATATTTTCGTAAAATTTTTATTATCTTGTACTTACCATTAACTAAAAACTTTTATAAGTCTCACTCGTTCACAACTCCGACTCCTGTAATTAACGTCTAAGAAACAAATTTTATGATTCAAGAATTTAATCTCATTTTATTCCAAATGATAATTCGTCCATCAAATGTTAAAAATCAAATCATAATAAATACAGCTCGGCCCAATATTAACCCTCAAACGCGGCGGCTAATGGAGGGCCATAAGTTGTCGCAAGTTAGCACCTCGGCCCCGGCGATGTTTGCAATAATGTAGATAAATTGATCGCCCAATCCTTTATTGGATTAATATATGGTAATATGTTCAGATCGCGATACCAGACCGAGTTACGATTAAACAGTTTTTATGTAAGTGCGTTGAGTTGCTCGCAGCAGTTGGTATGCGGAGTGCTCTAAGTGATATACATCTGCGAGCCAATATCGGAGACTCCATTTAAACAATTTTATAAATTCATACAGCGTATTCTTGCCTTTAGTTTTCATTTCCAACTTTTTCTGTGTTTTGTTTTAACATTCTTCCATTTACTTTCCCTTAATAGCAGAGTAGAGTTTTTACTTTCTTCACCACACAAAAAGAAGGTCCCTCCAATCAGGATAAAGCGGGACAAAACAAAAGAATTTAATCTCAACAGTAGTTTAATATTTATAGATATAGATAATTTTTGATCCTGTTACAAATTAATAAACCAAAATTAGCTAATTAGCTAGCAGCATTGAGATTGACGAATTCATCAAGTATTTAATCTTGATTCCAAATCTTAAATTTGTATACTCACTTGACTAGATCACGTCACATGTAAACGAGCAGTTGATAAATTCATCTTAAGGATATTTGCATATTTTAGCAGTAGTCATTTATTCTTACAGCAGCATTTGCTTGCAACTTAGACCATCGCATAAGTTAATCATAGGGTACCTCTGGTATTTGGTTTTATGACAGCCCGGCTCTGCAGAATGTGACAAGTTTTGCTTCCAATATGTCCGTATAGCTAAACTATCTGCGCTATAGACTACATTCTATTTTACGATTATTAATGAAACCTTTCGTGACCTTAGAAAGCGTAGGAGCTCATAGGTTACTTTTGGACAACAATATCACCCGTCCAGGGGGCAGCATTTGAGTGTTTGAGAGAGAGTGTAACAGAACTATGTTTTTTGTTTTTTCGTTATTTTAATGGACGGATATAGAAATTTATCTGTTGTTTGAGGACCCCCGGCAGTGTGTGAAGTTTCTTTTTATAATAGAAATCTGTAAAGAATGAGTAAAAATTTCAAAATATTTATTTAGGTTAGTGAATTTGTATAATTTATTCATTATTGTATACTGTAGTTTACTAAATTAAATGTTTCGATGTCCAATTTGGATTATCAACGTATTTTAATAATTTAATACTAATATAATAAAATAATTTTGCATTGCTAATTAATTACATTTAACTTCTCGTGTCGATCGTAATTCCTGTGTTCATGCAAAATGGTAAAACTGAGATCTGAGATCCAACATACGTTGGTACTTAAAGCAAACCCGTCTATTAGCGCTAGTAAAACAGCCATATACTTTTCTTTTCTATCATCATCAATAATCATCATCTCAGCAAAAAGATGTCCACTGTTGGACATAGTCCTCCTCAAGGGTTTCCACAACCGGTTCTGTGCTATGTACTTTTCTAAACATTCGGGTAAATGTTACCTCAAGAATCTCGTTAGCTTGTCAGCGTGCACATTATGAGCTGTCGAGGGGTTGACTAAAGACAATTCAAAATTTTCATTATTCTCCTTATAACTTCATAATTAAATTAGTTCCAGGATGACGAATTTTGTTATTAATTGTAAACAAAACAATAAATTACTATTATTAAATTACAGTTATTAACAGTAAACTTTTAACTTATATTTAAATAATCATATTTACTTATCTAGCTTTTGCCTGTAGTACCGCAGGCGTTGTCGGTTATTGCAGTAATTTTTATAGCCCGTGACACTCACAAATATATATAAGTGGCTTTGGAAAAATAATTTTCATAATTGGTTCAGTAAAACAACCTAACAAACTTTACCTCTTTATTATAATAGGATAGATGTAACTATTACTAGTAAGGCTACTAAAAAAATTTTTAGAACATACATTTTAAATACTTTAATAAAATTACACTAAAATTAGAACAAGTCTAGATTCTATAACAATGAATGTTTCATTTCCTTCTTCAACATAAAAAGTTATCTCACTCCTCACCTATTTCGTCTTTCTCCGTCTAGAATCGTCTTAAATGGGCTAAAATGAATTTATCACGAACATATAAAGTATATAACTTAGTAAAACCCCTCGCAATAATTTCAAATAATATTCGAATCCTTTCAAACATTACCCCAAAAGCAGGTATACGTCTGATAAACGACTTGATATACTCAGTTCAATTCATGAATCCAATAAGAGGCTGAAATAACCTTACAGCGAAAGGGCAAAACGGAGAAATATCCCAAAAGTTTGTTCAATAAACAAAGAGAGGCGAGATGGCAGGAAAAACGCTTTCGCCCTACATACTAACACATTTTATATAAACGATGGTATAAATACTCATTTTCAACAACAATTTCCGATATTGAGTGAGGCCTGTCTTCCCGAACGAGCTGATACAATGCCTGCCCAAAAATTGGGTACAGCTTAATTTTTTTGTTCGTTGAGCGAATATCGGCGCGTATCCGATATTTTCCCTTTTGATATCGTAAATATATTTGGTATGGCATCATGAATATATGATACAGTTGGTTACTTTTTAAGTTATGTTGGTAGTTTTGGCAAAACCGTCAGTAAGAATTCTTAGATTATATATTTTTCTTCTTAGTTTACTAGGTATGGAAATGCTGTGTCGCTCAGTAGCTAGTCAATAATTACCAAATTATAAAGATGAAAGCCTATGTTTTATTTGACTCCCACGTGTTTCTCATCCTGACTGTCAGAGTCAGAGGTCTTGGGTTCATTTTCACCCAATACAGGTAACAGTATAATGAGCTAGGTAATGATAATATTGATTCAAGTAATAATTATTTTGAACCGACTTCAAAATAAAGGAGAAGGTTCTTAATACATCGGAGTCTATTTATGTATGTTCGTTCATCTATACTTTCGTCGTTTATGAACAGATTAAAAATAAATTCTTTGTATATTTTATTGTTAATTGTTGTTGTTTAACTACAGTTAAACAGTCTTATAAATAATTATATATTTTTTGAAGGTTTTTGAAATGTTTTCGATATCTTCCACTATTACTTATCATATAATTTCTATCTTTTAATTCCTTTACACATCATAAAGTCATCACTTTACAGTCACAAAAAAATGGTGTATGATGTATATTCATCACCATATTCATATCTGACGTTCTCTCATATTTATCAGCTTGCATTCGTACGTGGAATATAAACCGCAATGACTCTATTCATCTTACACTTAACTCCTGCCGAGGCGTGTAACTCTCGCACTTTGTGGCTGCATGCGGAATATGAGTGAAGAACAGAAAGTGGAATTATTTACATCGTTTATATCCATCCAATAGAGCTGTAAGAAAAATATATATTTAGGGTCCATTTTCGCCAAAGGATTTGATGTTTAAAGTTGCTTTTATAATTTGACTTCAAAAAATAAAATATCATAGTTTTTTTACGTATGTTACCTCAAAACTCTGTCATAATTCTATATTTATATCTCAGAGGGTATTATTACCATTTAATACCTCTTCAAATAAAAAAGTACATCATTTAAGTTCTATTATAAAATCAAGATTCCTCATTTTAGGTAAGCGCATTAAATTTAGTGATACGTCTTTCAAAGTTCTGTGAAATCTAAGTAAATTTAGTGACACGTCTTTCTTTATTTATTCATAATTTTTCTTAGACAATTAACATAAACATGGGCAACAGATCACCCTAACACTAGTATTTTAGAGTAAGACCTGAAAAACTTCATCAAAGTTAAATACCTTTCTAATTACCTTACTAACTTTATACTAAGTGAACTTATAACTTACAAACTCGAATAAAAGAAACAACTTAGCCGTGTTATACACAAGTGCGGACGGCGGAGTGCAGACTATACGATGTTAAGTGCGTAGGTGCGTCCCATTCAAGCAATTTATGAATGGGTTCACTCACTCGCACTAAAGTCAAGGTCACTCACCGGTCTCGTCATGCGCAGTCGGCTAAATCAGCTTTATAATGGACGGTTTCGGGGGCACTTATTTCGTATTCAAAGAATTTGAGTGTCAGCTTTGAAGTAACTTGTGTGTATAGTTGGAAAACGGTTCGGGGTTTCTTCTTAGCGGTACTTTTATTATTATAAGATCAGAATCGAATTTAATCATCTAAGGAGGTTCTTCCAGTTAAAAAAATACAGTCACACACATTTAATGATGATCAGAAAAAAACTGACCGAAGATTTTTTTAGTATTAGAGTGTTTTGTTTGCAGTATGTTGTAAACAAGAGTCTAATACTAAAACACTTGCCTATAGGGGGCAAAAGAGCGTCAAGAGCGGACATCGAGATGCTATTGTGATCAGGCGACAAAAGTCACGCATCATCATCATCTTCTTCATAGCCTTTATTATTCCCAAGATTTGGGGTCGGCTGCTAGTTCAACCGGCTTTACCTGAATATCAGTTTTTGCACGGAGCGACTGGCATCGGACCTCTGCAGCCCTGAGGGTGAACTGAATTCAAAGTTTGAACTAGTCGCCAGTATTTATATTTCAAGACACTGTCTTCCCAATCACGATTGCCATAGTTGTTCATGACAACAGGGACTGATGGCTTAACGTGCTCTCCGCTTAAAGTCACACACACCACAAAAAATTTTTAAACACCTTTCTTCTTTATTTTCCTTTCAAGTAATTTGTTATTCATCTCTCAACCGCTGGCATATATCAATAAGCGTGAAAACAAAGTCTTGATTACCAGTGAT
Organism: Spilosoma lubricipeda; assembly: GCA_905220595.1. Classification (NCBI taxonomy): domain Eukaryota; kingdom Metazoa; phylum Arthropoda; class Insecta; order Lepidoptera; family Erebidae; genus Spilosoma; species Spilosoma lubricipeda. The sequence continues at coordinate 1,193,857 of HG992278.1, forward strand.
GTAATTTATATGCAGTGCTCGTGGTATTAACACGTTAGAGGTTCTAGGATAGTCACTAATGAATACGCTAACTTGATTAGACTACATTAAAGGTTATTTGTAGGTTGGCCATGCTTGTGTGTTATATGCAGTGCACAAAAAAATTACGGTATTCTAAAATATTACCAACTAGGTCTACATACATATTACGAAAGAAATAAGTTTCCCTTATTACCCGACTTTGAAAGACGGAGGGTTATGTTTTTGGAGTGTATGTATGTATATTTCTTTGGCACGCCCTAGAGCCTAAACGGCTTGTCGTATTCTTATGTGAGTGGTGTGAATAGATTCGTCTTAGTCGTGAGAGTGACACTAGACGAAACGACATTAAACTAAAAATAAACAAATATCATAAAATAAGGATTTCTGGCGCCACAAAGTAATAAAAAAAAATGTTTTCAATGTGTTTTCATGTGGTCTTAAAATAAAGTTTTTTTTATGTCTGGGCCTGCCAAAATGACTCTACTCCGCCTGGTGGAACATTGCAAATGCAGAAAATGCAACAATGCAGCATGGTGATCTACACCATGGCGGCCTTGGCACTCACCAACGAAATAGCACGATCGCTGTCATTTTACGTTGATCTTCTATGCGAGGGTAGTACCGCCTCAACCGTGCTGAATTCAGCTTGGCTCTACTAACATGAGAATTTTTAACGGTGATTACGAATAAGTATAAAACTTATATGTATTATTTAAACTTTTAATTTTATTATTTAAAAGAACTGAATTTAATGAAGATGACAAAGATTGACGCAGTCGGGTTTTTTTCTTTTTAATGTTTTTTTGTAATCTTTTTTATTGATATACAGCTGTCATTGGCCGTAGCGCTTGTAATAATACTATGTATATATAGCCCATAAGCTTTATCGTTAATTAGCCTATCAAAGTAGTTCCTGAGATTAACGTCTAAAACCAAACAAACTACCGCTGCAGTTTTAAACTCGTATTAGCAGTAGACCTACATTACGTGAATATCAAGTGGTTATCTTAATTTTAAATACATATTTTTAATTTTAAACCTTTAACAGATCTTAAGAAAGATCGATTTCACAGACACACTGGCGAATAGATGGAGAAAATGATCCTACAAGAACTGAAAAAGACACATTATTCGAAACTTTTCTAAGACATGGACACAATACTTTACATATTTTATACTTTGAATTGCATCATTACCGGCAGAGGGCGTATCAGTTCTCCGTATCGTTCATCAATGTTAATCAATAGTGAAATATTTTAGTGCATAGACTTATTGATATAACGCTATAATTGCCACTATAGGAGCATGATCTTCCTCAGCTTGTTCCAATGGTCGTTGGTGTTCAACAATACAATGGGTGGTATTGCTGTAAAATGGAGTTAAAGAGGAAATCATTCTATTGAGAGTTTTTATAATATACTTGCGTACCTTGACAAGCTTCGTTTCAGTACTTAGTGCTTGCATTGATGAGAAATGACTTACAAAAGTGAAAAATCTAGAAAAAACCAGCGACCCGGCCTGGATCCGCATGAAAGTCTTTTAATTTCTCAGATTTTTATGCCATCATGTGAACCTTCCTCTTCAAGCCTGCTTTTTTATAGAATAGGGGACAAACGAGCAGGCTTATCGCCTGATGGTAAGCGATTACCGCCGCCCATGGACACCGGCAACACCAGAGGCGACACAAGTGCGTTGCCGGCCTTTGAGGGATGTGTAAGGGAAAGGGCAACCCTATATTTATTGCTGAAAACTACATTGAAACCAGTTGAGTAGTTAAAAGATCTAAGCGAACAGACAGCGGAAACGTCTTTATTTTATAGATATAAAAAAATAATCTAAGGAGCTGGATGCGAGAAGCCGAGGATCGAACCAAGTGGCGTGCTATTGGAGAGGCCTATGCCCAGCAGTGGACTGTGATAGGCTGATGATGATGATGAAAGAAGAATTTTTGTAATAGCTTACACTAGATGGGATGGGATACGCTACCTGTGATTTTTTAAGTTTGCAAGTGCAGTTAAATACAATAATTAAAACCATAATAAAACCTACGAAACAACAATTCATTTGTAAGGCATTGGTAGGTACTAATTATATTTGTTTCCTTGTGGGCGAATATAATTTATTAGCTACAGGATGTTGCAGGCAGGTGTGGGCAAATGTTAAGAGTGTGCTTATAATTAGAAGACAAACAGCTGAATTCAGGGAGAAGGGCATTCAAAGAATAGCACGTGACTTCGTGACTCTTCAGTTGTGCAGTAGTTGAGCCTATAGTGAGTTGTATATGATCTATGATAGTCGAACAAATATGAAAGGTGCACATCTATAAACAATGTATCGGGTAGGTATAGGTAATGTAAACCGTAGTTTGCTTTTTTAAAACATCTGGTCTATTCTTTACATTTTATTCGTTATAAAAATATTCATCGACCCTTACACGGTGGTTCAACGACCTGGTGAAGTAGTGTAGGGAGTATGGGGAGCCTTGGGCCTCTGTCCAGCAGTGGACGTCTTTCGGCTGAGATGATTATGTAAAATATTTCAAAATTCAAATCAAACATTAAAAAAAAAATTTACGTCTACTGTACGTCCTTAAATTATGAAGACTCCAAACTTACCATTACACCTTGTGCATTAATTTCTGTTATTAAAAATGTATTCTCTGGCCCAACTACAAACAAATGACGTCATCAATCTTCGTAGGTATATTCAAAATAAACTTGAACCATTCTCGTTGTTATATCGATGCGTGCAAAGGCCATATTTATTATCAGGCCATAGTTCCTCCCCTCTGACATAAGCAGGGGGTAATTAAACCGGCTGCGTGTGCAACCTCGGAGGCCTTCCGACGTCGCTTCCTTTGCGCGAAGTTCAGTGTTCATACCCGGACAGGCACCGACACAGTTGTACTGGAAATATTGTTTATTTGCATTTATCATGGCGAGGAAATGGCTGACTTGCACTCGCCCGTGAAGCGTGATGCTTTTTTTTCTATTAGATTCTAGTGTTCTTGAGGTTTTTGTTAAGCTAAATACTGTTTATAATTCATTGCTTTAATGTATTCATAATAGATATGTATTTGGAAATGTACCTATAAGTAGCATAAAACCAACTGTCTATTTTAGGATTAGACTGCCATGTGTGAGTGGTTTAAAGAAATTATTCTTCTATTGTTCAAAAGGTTTATTTTTAAAGTAGTTTTTGCACGCGCCTTGCTCACGCAGACTTTTATCCCCTGATTTACCCCCTTAGGGATGGAATTTCCACAATTCCTTTCTTAGTGCTCACTTACGTTATATAAAGAACGTACGTGCAAAATTTCAGGATTCTAGGTTCAGCGGTTTGGGCTGTGCGTTGATCTCTGGGTATGTCATGTCAGTCAGTCACCTTCCTCTTTTATATATAGATTAAGTAGGCATTTGTGGGGCTCATATTGTTTGTGTTTCTTACACTAGAATGGTTAAATTAACAAAAAGCAACCAGTTTTAACTGCTTTGTAAGTACTTAATTTTTTTAATACATAAGAATTTAATTATGTAAAATATCCGTAATTCCTCAAAGAGATACAATATTTAATCGTGCATTAACGACACATCACTTGATGTCACCCCGTAAGTATCGAGAATTCATCATAATAATCCTAACATGGTATAAAATGAAGACAGTATTGCTGTCTCGTCGCTTAGAAATTTTAAATTACTCAACGGATTTTAATGCAATGGCAAAATTTTTAGCAATGGATAGAGTGATTCAAGAGGAGGGTTTATATGTGTTAGTAGTTAGTAGAGGACATACAAAAATATCAAATACTTCCGTACGATGGCGGGATAGGTCGCTAGTAATTAATAATTGATAGTGTTTGTGGGACAAACGATCAAACGAATCACCTGATCACAAGAGATAGTCATAAAGGAAATACCGCTATCTGAGTCATCTCCATATTTAGGGGTGAAATTACTAGAGTCTTAGCTCTGATAACCTCATTCGCTGAGTGAAAAAAAAAACGGAAAAAAATTGCTTGACAGCGGTTTTCTACGAGTTCTTAATCCTCCACACGGAAAAGTGAATTCGTCGATATTTATGGTTCTATGACCTCAGAGATATACTTAGGGGCAAAGGGTATCTTTATTTTTGCAACAATAACTTCAATAAAAATGGCACAAAACAACAAAACCGCAATTGACATGATCATTTTCGTTGAAATCGATGACCACAAAAAGTGCATAAGCCAACTGGTCCGCAAAGGACGCAGTGCGAGAAAAACTGTGCGTATGCGCATCCTATATAATTTGGCGCTATAAAGGTGGCCCGTGATGACAGAAACACCGTGAAAATTACTCATTTTACGAGCCAAAATTATAATACAGACTTCACCCTGTATCCACTTAAAAATGTTTTGTGTACAATTTTAAACCTTATTCCCTTGTTGTAAAAGATCATAGAGTTGTTTTCTACTTGAAAGGTCATATGCCAAAATGACTTCGTGTCATGAGACCGATGGTACTGATTGATGTATTTCTTGTTCGTCTGTTTGTCGGTCTGATGTCAGCTCACAATATCGATTACAAGGTTTTTATGGTCAGTTTTATATATTTTATTAGCCGAGATCAATTTAAATTGGTCTGACGTGTGGGTGTGGGGTGGACCGTTGAGATTGGAACCAGGAAAGTATTTTTACGAGGTTATAAACTTCAGCCTACGTAGTTTTATATATATTTTATTGGTTTTGTGGGCGTCGTGTTTATTTATTATCAAAGAACAACATGGATAGCGGTAAGAAGTCCTGAATGACTGTATGATGTACTGGCTGGATGGCAGACGTGGGTCGCTCCCACGGTGCGTGCACGTTCCAAAATTGCTACAAATTTCTAACTGCTCTAATTCAGCTCGGTCAATAGGTAATAAGGAGGATCAAGTGTCATGTAATCATATTTTTAAATACTGTTAAGTTCTTTTCTTTTTGCTTTCCTTAAAAATCCTGTTATTCGCGCCAAAGACTTAGACTTAGGCATGTTTGCAGTATTATACTGGACAAAACGTTTTTTTTCTTATTTACTAACAACCCGCCTCGGCTCCTTATATTTAAGCCAATATACTCAAAAACTTAACAAATTATATACGAAAACTTTCCTCAAGGATCACTCTATCTGTTGCTAAAACCGCATCAAAATCCGTGCAGTAACTTCTGAGTTTATCGCGACCAGCCATTCAGACGCGGCGGAGGACTTTGTTTTTAACCGTCTTCAAAAAAAGGAGGAGGTTTCTCAATTCGACCGTATATATATATTTTTTATGTGTGTTCGCGGATAACTTCGTCGTTTATGAACCGATTTTGATGATTCTTTTAATGGAAAGGAGATGTCCCAACGGTGGTACCATGCTAAGTCCACTAAGACCTGATGATGGCATCCAAGAGAAATCGAGTCAAACCTTGAAGTCGATTTTATTTTTGTTAAAATTTTACTTGTATAATAAGTATGTAGTGATGATACTGCGTACTTTACACTGCTTGCAATTTATTTTTCTGATATGTTTTAAAGTGACAATTTAATCAAATACAATATAAATTAATTATAATATTTAGCCCAATAATGCAGAAACATCTCACTACGTTGCCATGGTGTGGGTCACCATGCTGCATTGTTGTGCTGCATCACTCTTGGATTCTGCTTATGCTTTACTAACTTTTAAACTTTCGCGTTCCATGATATGTTTACAATTATTTTTACGGTAATTAACGCGATCACTTATTAAAAGGTATTACATAACTCTGATTTGCCTGACGTTTCGATCAGGTTACATTGGCCGTGGTCACAGGCTGACTTGCCTCTCTTTCCATCTTATGCTTTTTATCAGAGTAGAGTGACTTTGGCAGACCCATACTTATAAAAAAAATTTGGAACTCAAAAGAAAACATGACGATGAACACACAAAAGCATGAAACTATGTAACGGTTATAAAAAACCGCTTAAAAAAATAGGATATTCCAGACATTGTTTATGAAGATGATGAATCGGGTGATATTCAAGTTTATTCTAGAACTATTATTTGCTGTTTTCAGTTGGATTCTTCCACACCACTCATGTTCCCACTCCTAAGGAGATGCAAGAAGCCCTTACTCCGTATCTAATCTCCATACAGTAATATTGTAAAATGACGAATTTTCATACAATAATTCATCACTTCAATCAATCAACAACCCATAATGTCGCACTGCTGGGCTTCAGTCTCTTCTCAGGAGAGGGTTAAGGCCATACCTCCCCACGCTGGCCAAGTGCGGGTTGGGGACTAGCCTTTATGCCACCAGTGGTCACCCATCCAGGTGCCCACCGCTTTTATTCATCATTATTCAACCCTATTTTATACATCCATTATTTTACTGAAATTACTGGAAATATTTGAGTGGGTGTTTACAGCATTAGTGTATACTAAAGTTTTAAGTTTGTACCCCCATTGTTTTAATAGCGGTTCAGCTTTGAATGAATCAGTCAATCAGAGTTAAGTAATTTTATGATGTTACTAGCTTTTGCTGCGATTTCACCCGCGTGTTTATCGGTTACCGCAGTAAATAGTAGCTCGCATGTTATTCTGACGTGTTAGTTGTATTACTGTCAAATTTAATCTAAATCCGTTCAGTAGTTTTTGCGTGAGAGTAACAATATATACATCGCTCTCCACAAACTTTCGCAATATTTTATTTAATAAAATAATAAGTCGAATTATGTGTTTAAGTATCAATTTTTAGAGTCCTTTGAAGGTTCGTTCAAGGTTATTGATTTAAAAATACATCAAAAACAATATCTCACGCTCCTTACCTGTTAATATATTAAGTTATGCTTATTGACGCGACTGTAGATCGTTCATATACTTAACAACATTCCGCCATAAGCGTAAAACTAAATTAAACCACATATAAGTAAAAAAATCAAACAAAAATGTCAAGTTCGTCAACCCTGTGAATGGCGATTAAGTCGCAATCAAGTGCGACGCTCAACCCGTCAACGTCCAACATAAACCATGTATGTTACGAGCAGATCCGATTTTTAAACTTATTTGTAATAATCTTGTATTTAGTTGATTCTACTCTGTAGGGGTTAAATAAAGTGGGAGTTTTATGGAGGTCGAGACTGTTTGTTTGTCACCGGCATGAGAAATTGATAACCGGTACTTGTAGTTACATATAATTCGATATATGCTTTAGTGGTTCACTATTTTGATATAGACTTATATAATAAGGACAGGTCAATCAGATATAGATGTCAGTGTAAAAAAATAACTTGTAAAACTGGAGGTAGCTCGGAAAGTTTTTAGATAAAAAACCCAGAGGTCTGACTAAACAGATCTCCGGAAACTAGAGTTATCTTTATGTCTTTATTCTTCTACTTAAAAGGACGACTTCCGCATTAGGAATTAACATCCTGTGTCGCGGGGGACTAAACATACAAGAAACGGACACCGAACACCCAGACTAAGAAATACAATTTTTGGATCATACTAAGCGTTGTCCCATGTGGAATTTGAATCAACAATACTTGGTGCAGTAGAAAGCGTGACTAGGCCAACGGTGCAGTCTATTTGTCCTTCTCTGGGCCGGATCTAAGTAGTTGCAGGTACACTGTTGAATTTCAGATTCATCCGTTATTTATTCTTTTCTTGAAATTTTAATGAAACCATTTGAGAGTATTGGTTAACGACTCTGACTGCTAAAGGAAAGGTTATGATTTCAATTCCATGACTAATTCGTGAACAAGTGATACGTACAAGCATTTTTGATATGCCTGCGTAAATTATGTAAAACTAGCTAAACCCCACGGTGTTACCCGCGGTTATTGACGTACTGCGGATAGCGCCGCGGCACAAAGGTAATTTAAAAAAAGTGACTTCTAAGCTCTGATGAGCTGTTATGGTATGATGAGATGTCTGATAGCTGATGCTATCTACCAGTGAAAGTCCCGTCAAAATCGGTCCAGCCGTTCCAGAGATTACCCGGAACAAACAGACAGACAGACAATCAAAAATTTAATAAAATGTTATTTTGGTACATGTATCGTGTATACATACATATGCATTTATTAAAAAGCTGTTATTTTAATATTACACACAGCCACTTCAATTTTATTTAATAAATAATGAATATAATAAATATTTCGGACATCTATCACACAACGCCATCTAGTCCCAAGCTAGGCAGAGCTTGTGTTATGGATACTAGACAACTGATGCAAATACATATATACTTTTTTTTTGTAAATACATACATATTATACATAGAAAACACCCAAACTCCGAAACAAATATTTGTAGATCATACAAACATTTGGTCCGATCCGGGAATCGAACCCGAGACCTCACGATCAGCAGTCGCACACGCCAACCGCGAGACCAACGAGGCAGTCATATTTATTTATTTGTATAGAGTATAAATATGGATGTACCTAGTTAACTGCATGGATACCGTAGTGGTTTAAGCGGTCAACTCGCCATTTCTTTCTGCTCTGAGTGTTGTGGGCTCGAACTTCATATTAGTCAACATTTTATGCGATATACAAATAGTTGTTCTGAGTCTGGTTGTAGCTCGTCTCCGTTTTTTAAAGTCTCCCGTAACACAGGATATAGATGTTCCAAGCGGGAATGGTTATGTCAGAGAAATTTACAGGCGACAGATTGTACTCATGTTCAGAGCGACGTGATCCAAATGATATGAGATAATTCAAATGTGTTTAGTGTAATGTGTACTATATAGATTTTTCAATTTGGTACTAAACTTTAAATCATCATTTATAACATGATAACCCTTAAATTTTTTTTTATTTTGAAGAAATAATAACAAAATTTAAAAGCAGGAAATCAAGAGATGAAAAAAACTAAACGTGTTTCCATGAGCAGAATCCAAAAGTAGTGGTCACATACTATTTGCGAATGTTGACAATGCAGCATGGTGGCCCATACTATGGCAGTATATTGAGATGCTTTGCATCCTTAGGCATCTCCGGTCTCGCACTCACAAAGGAAACACGACAGAACTAATGCTGTCACTGTTGTCTTCCGTGAAGGAGTATCTTACCTACCATCCTGGTTGAGCCGGCCCGTTAGTGCTGAAATCATTCAATAAATTTTGGCTTTTTGTCAATTTCTTACAACGCCTTTATTGGTTTTTTTTAAAACCTGATGGTTATTACCATCTAGGTATATTATGCGAAAAAAACCATGAAAAATAAGAGTTTAAAACCGTATCAAGGTGGTATTTTTACGATACACACTTAGAATGAATATCAACTCAATCGTCTTACATTTGATATACAAATAAAAAATATACTTAAACAATAAAATAAAAAAATGGAAATAAAATCTGATAATTTTCGCACTTGATACGTTAAGTTCGTCAGAATTTTTCGGAACTCGTCAAAATCCACAGAAAAAATCGATTAATAAGCAAAGTTAAACCCGAATAAAAGTTAAAAAAAAAAAAACAAATTTTACGATTGGGATTGTAAAATGACGTGTGACAGGTTATTATTAAAAAAATATAGTGTTTAGGCATTCTCGTCTTTATACAGTAAGCAATAAGTGTGTGAATGATTTTATAGAAAATGGTCGGTAATGTTGCGGTAATGTAATGGAAATATGAGATTTTTATGGAGTACGCCGTTTTAGGGTTGAAGACTGAATGTGAAAACTTTTTTTATGACGTAACGTAGCTAATGAATGTTCTGTGAATATATTTATGGTGAAATAATGGAGGATTGGTACAAGACTGTTCAAAGCGGCGTAGGGTTAGGAGTTCATAGGTAGGCGAGTACGATGTGCAAAGTAATATTGTTTTTATATTTTTTTTGTATTTCAATGTGAATTCGATTCCCTCCCAGAAGAAATGTGTGTGTGGTTTGTTTGATATCTAAGTATGATCATTTGTTCTGTGTCTGTTCTCTGTCTGTGCTCACCAACGAAACACGATAGCATGAACGCTATCATTTTAGGCTGATCTTCTGTGCGAGGGTAGTACCGCCGGTCGAGCCGGCCCGACCGTGCTGAAATCAGCGTGTCTCTACTACCTACTTCACAGAAAAACCGGTCTAAAGTTATTTTGTCGTTGCTAATGTCTTTAGCTAAAAGACCGTAAGCCTACCCTCGTGTAGATTCTAAGAGGAGGAGAGGTTTTTGATTCAGAGAGTGGCAAAGTAGGAAGGTACCGTACTTTGCCATTCTAAGCAGAAGTAGGTACCTTCCTTCTGCTTAGAATGGCATTACAGATGTGTTTGCCTAGTGACCATAAATAATATGAAATTTTAACAAAAAAAACGACTTCAAGACTGGACTTCAAGACAGGAGCTTGTCGTTCAACTGAGACTGAACGAACGAAGAAATTGAAATGGGACAACACGGGAAACACCAGCTTCCAAATACAAAAAGAAACATCAAATGAGATATACCTAACAAATATAAAAAAATACAGTCGAATTGAGAACCTCCTACTTTTTTGAAGTCGGTTAAAAAGCAAAACAACATCGTCGTTGTCCGTGTCCCGTCCCCCATCCTCCTCCCCATTCTCCAAAGGCCGGCAACGCACTTGTGACGCCTCTGGTGTTGCGGGTGTCCATGGGCGGCGGTAATCGCTTACCATCAGGCGATACGTCTGCTCGTTTGCATCCTATTCCATAAAAAAATCAAAATGCAGGCTTACATCAGTTGTTTCAACTGGCTGCCTGTCCATACCTACATATATAATAATAATAATACATTTAATTGAACGAGTTCTTTTGTACTTTCTTGATAAATTTTTGAGGAAAAAACTTTTAAAACCGCGATGATCGAAGGTTTGGATGTGAAGTAAATTAATTAAGTCGTGACCGACATGATCCCGTGACGTGTTTACGCTCGAACTTGCTGAGAATGTCACAGTCAGCACACATAACAATTCGACAAATTTTAATTTAAGACAAAACAATCAATTTGTCGTAAAAAAATAACTGATTGTTTATAGTGTTAAGTTTTCACTGCTGTCAAGGACTGCCTCATGATTGACTTGTGCTTTTTCTTCTTTTTTAATATATCTACCTATGTACTTGTCTATTGTTAGTTGCTGTTAAGTAACACTATTATTATAGGAAAAATATTTATCCACGGCAATATTCATAAAACGGAATGCAATTCTAGATTTAAAGAACAAGAAGAAAAAAAAATTGAAGTAGAAAAGAAAAAAAAATCTAATCAATGAATTTACAGATGTACCTACTCTACCTACCTATGTCTAAGTAAGTTTCTCAAATAGATACAAAAAAAATATTTCAAGTCATAAACACATCTACAAAAATATTAAAAGTGCCTATAAGTACTAATAACTGTTGAATGAACTAATGCTGTTTGTAACAAGTGACTCTATGGTTCATCTGAACGAAAGAAAAAAAATAAAACTAATAATTTGAATACAGAGCATAAGTAGCGTAGGTACAATCGTAACGAAAGTGAGTTAGCGCGGGTAAAAAGGTAAAAAGGCGGTGCGGTGCGGTGGGCGGGGGGCGGGGCCAAGTCGCCGCCCGCGTGCGAGCAAGACGGCGCTAGTGCACGCGCGCCCGCCTGCATGGTGCAAGGTCACGTCACGCGAACAAGACTTTTTGCAATGTTTTGACATGAGCATTTTTTTTGCACGAGTTCTTTTTTCAAAAAAATATTTGTTTTTTTTTTATTTGTAACTTAGGGTTATCTCATTAGAAAAAAAAAGTTTTGGTGAAGGTATTGATAATTTACATAATTGTTTTTTATTGTTACTCATTTGTAAAATTACTCCAGGAAACTTGTGTATTTACTTTGAGATAATATTTAAAAAAATGAAATGTCTGTTAGAGAATAAACTGAAGAAACTTTAAAACGAGCAAGAATTTAAGTATTAAAATAAATGTTAATTGATACAGAATGTATAATTTGTAACGATAAACTCCAGCAATTTGCAAGTATGTATATTCAGATCAATCATAATAACAAGATTGTGGTGCATTGCAAAAAAGCAGTTGCATGTTATCAAGAACGGACGTGTGATTGAGTATGCTAGTTCGTTGGACGGCCGCTTGGCGCTGGAGTCGCACGGCACTGGCCGCTCGGCGCGTCACTCCGGCCGCGGCTCGCGTCGCCTCCGCACCGCGATCCGCGCTCGCTGCCGCCCGCGTCCCGCGTAAACACGCCGCGATACACGATCCAATGACATGTTCACGTGTTGTGCCAAATATTGTGTCCTGTTAACTTAGTGCCAGTTCTTTGAGTGAAGTGAACACACACACGCAATTACACCGTATGTTGTAAACGTATTTGCTCGACCGAGACACCGTCGCAGCCCATCTGTTCAAATACGGTTGATTTGTTTAAGTTTACTATTGATGGATTGGAAAGAGGTTCGACGACATCGTGCATGGTGTTTGATGTGCTGAGGAATTCGTTTCACGTATTTCGAAAACAAATACAAGCTTAGAAAACAATAGTCATACGAGAGGGTCTCGAGTGGCACTGCTTGCTTAGGTGCTCTGTGTGACAGGTGGAGCGCTGTCCTCATTGTCTATCAAATAAGTATATTCATTGGAAAACTGAGGTGAGCATACTTTGAGTGTACGTGTCAAACAGTCTGATTACATTGGTTGTTTGAACTTTTATGTTTTTTTATTTCATTCTTGCATTCAAAAACATTTTTCTTTGTATTATTTGTTGACAGTTTTACGTGTTGCCATAGAATATGTAGTTTTACGTAAAGTTATCAAGTTTCACAATACGTTGTGGGCTCTGAAAACTTTTGTGACGGCCGCTGAATTCAGTTCAGTGAGGATGCGGCGACGGCCCGCGACGGTACTGTGCCGGGCGGCGGCCGGTAAACCACATTGTCATGTAGGAAACTATATAGGAACTTGGAAAAGTTACGCAAAAACACCTTTTTTTAAAACTGTTCCTGTTTTTGTTGCTATGACGTTGATTAAGAAGTTTTATTTTGTTTAGGCTTGGAAAAATTACTTTGTATCTCTCAGCAAGCTTCGAAACATATTTTAATTTGTACTTTATAACGTCATATACTGAAAAATTTGATGGAAAACTTAAGAGATCGGTCAATTGTAACAAAATTTATAGAATCAAAGATTACTTAAAAGTTGTAAAATTATCCGGTGAAATTACTTTAACCAAGATAGGTATATATAGATAGGTACATTACCTACGTTACCTGCAGAAAGACCTTGCTGCCTACCTACAACACATTCCTGTCTACATCTTGGACTTTTTAATTTTCTTTTTTAAAAAAGAAAAGAATATTAAAATATATAAATAAGAAAGCCAAGTAGGTACATCTAAGTTCGATTTGCTTTCATTTCAGTTAGCTATTCACATAAGCTTCCAAGTTTAAATGCACCTATATGCAAGATGAACTTGTTTGTTTCTTAAATCGCTGTAACGTTCGAAGTATGGTAATATTATAGAGCAAAGTAACAAAAGGAATGCCGAATATATTTTGCATCCTCCAGCGTCCTTTTCTTCAGTCCGCCATCTTTATTTTTGTAAAGCAATGCACACAGTCGTCATTTTAAATAGTCGAAGTGGCGCGCGCCCTGAGCGTCTGCAACGCGTCTATGCCGGGAGCGGGGAGGGGGGCGCTCGGTGTGCGCGGGGCGGGGGGCGGGGCGAGCTAGAAAGGGACGCAGCATCATAAACATTGTGTACATAAAGACGTTTTGGAAAATGCAATACCTAAGCCTACTGCAATATTTTTGTTTACAAGTATACAAAAATTTAAAATCCCAATTTACTTGACTTTTTTCAAAATTATATAAAGAGTCATGTTTTATTGTGTTCTATTTGAATCAAGTACTCGTAGGTATTATTCTTTATTTAGCTGTGAAAATTCATATATAATTTTCATTCACCTAGGTACATAGGTAGTCACGCTGCATAAAATACCAATATTAAAAATAATTTGTTTCAATATCTAGTGATCAACTGTTATTAGGTACTCTGTTAATGAATTTCTAACGAAAATGTTATTCAAAATCCTATTAATACCTATTATAAACGCAAAAGTTTGTAAGTATATATGGATGGGTAGATGTTTGTTACTCTTTCACGCAAAAACTACTGAACGGATTTGGATGAAACTTTACAGTAATATAGCTTATAGATCAGAATAACACATAGGATAAATAGATAACCGTCATACCTACGCGTATATTTTATAATTTACCTATCGTTATTGCTACTTATCTGAATCCTTTTTTCTTGCATTTCATGTCCCTAAACATGTTCTTAGCGTTTCGACGGCAAACGTTTCGTGTCGCATGAGATTCTAGCAGACCAAAACGCGGCCACTCTGACTGCATTATCGGTGGCAGCCATCAGATCCTCCTTCGCGCAGGTGTCTGGGCAGGCAGGGCATGTTGCAAGGTGGGACATCGTTAGGGTTTCACCCCAAACGCTAATCCCACTCAGACATATTTACCTTGCCTCGTCCGACCTGAGTCCGAAGTCTGTTTAAGGACCAAGGTCCAGGTCGGCCACGGTAATTCGTGTCCAGGCGGTAGGCACTCATCCGGCACCACTAGTGGATCTGGTTATAACACGCTGTCTCTCCACAATTTGCGTGTGATTCGTATTCAATTTAATATTCTTTTTAACATTTCTGTTCAATATGATTATTTGCACACCGCATAATGTAGTAGGTACATAGTATAGGTAGCTCTGAAATAAACATAAAATCTATAACTAATCTTACTCAAATAAATGATTGATTAATTGAAAATAATTGCTAGGTACTCGATGTGCATGACAGTGTATGTTAAGGTTCCTGATTATTTCAAGAAATTACCACAGTCACGTTACCTTTGACAGGACATGACATGGAAATATCATATTATTCACTGAAAGAATTCATGAATTCATTACGAAAATAAAGATTAATTTGTAATATTTCATTGACGTACCTAAGCAATAATTTTAGATTGATTATATTTTGCAATTTGTTGATAATATCTTACCCCCTTATCTCAAAGAACGTTTCCAGTTCTTAAACAACACACATTGTAGAGACCTGAGATCATCGGAGAATTTGATATTAACAATGCCAAAACATTCTACTCAGTTTGCAGACAAGTCTTTTACCGTGCAAGCTGTAAGGCTTTGGAACAAATTGCCTGTGACAATCAGACAAGCGAAAACCTTGCCTATTTTTAAAAAACTAGTGAAAGACTATTATTTGTCATTGTAATCACTTAATAAATCTTATTGCTTATTGTATTAATTTGTGTATGTATTTATATGGACTATATAGGTACTGTTTAAGTGTATTTAGTGAATTTATTTGTACATGTGTAATGAGTATGAGTATGTATTTATGTGTTTATGTTTTATTTATCATTCTTTTCTGATATATTTCAAATATATTTAACTACCTACTGTTAAATTTCAAATACCTAATATCCGTATTAAGGTTGTCTGGAAGAAATCGCCGTGAGCGATAAGACCGCCGATTGTTACATTTATATTTTACTGTAACTCTTTCTATGTTTTATGTCATTACATGTATGCAATGAAGATAAATAAATAAAATAAATAAAAATAATAATAATCGAATAATTGCAATTGCTTTTTGAGAAATTTTATTTATGACCGAGAAGTTTTATTCACATTGAATCGAAATAATTATGTAATGCAATATAGAGTTTGTTTCAAGTGTTATAGAACACATTTTAAAATATTCACTAGTGGCTTAATATATGACCTGTAAAATTAACATTGTGAAAATACCTCTATTTAATGTGGAATACTTAAATAATTTCATTTCTTAAAATTTATAAAACAAGTACGTAATTATATTACCTATACCTAAATAATTATTTAAATGTTGCTGTTCTATAAAATTATTATTAATTATTTACTACTTGGTACAATGACTTAATAAACACTCACTTTTAGCCTAATATTCGATAGCCTTTTGCTTAAAATAGGTTGAGATCAGCTTAAAGTCTGCGATACAGCTGACCATAGTATTTTTACGTGAAGCCATTGCGGTCAGACCCCCATATCCCATAGTGACGACGGTATCGAAGTCCTGTAGAAAATAAATAAAAAATATTCTAAGTAAGTTTCATGCGTTCATAATTTTTTTCTGTGATAATTTAGCCTCTCTACAATAAGCAGCAATTAGAAACAAAAATTGGAAAACGTGTCACAGTTTAGTCAAAGTCAAAGTCTGTAAATCATTCAAATCAATCTACTTTCATCCATCTGATCCGTCTCTTATTACAACAATGTTGAAATTGAAATCTGAATCAAACTTGTATAAAACAGCGCAAGCGCTATTTCACACCGATTTTCTGTGAGGCTATGGTATCACTCCGGTCGAGCCGGCCCATTCATGCCGAAGCGTGGCTCTCCCACGGTAAATGAGATCACGGCAATCATGGGAGGATGAGAAAATATTAACCTTATCTTATATATTTAAACGAGCTAATCTTGTATATAATAATAAAGCCTTGTTTATTCCTTAATAAAAAAATACATAATTTGATATTAAATACAATTCGAGAAATTTAAAGTAATTTTGAATTACAATACCAAATAAATCAACACGAATTAAAATGAATAGTTAAAAATTTCATTTATACATGCAAAAGAAACAATTATTATTATTAAGGACCTCTCTACAGAGTAAAGGCCTCCTCCATTTTCCTCCACTTATATGTATCTATTCCTATTTACATCTAGACATTCCCCACTGTTTCCACTATTTCATCGAACCACCTTTCTATAGGTCTCTTTCTTTGAATCTTGTATATACCTCTACCTATAATAATGTGAAACGGCTCAAATGATTTTCATGAAATTTAGTATGCAGGTGGCTTCGGGGGCTATAAATCGATCTAGTTACGATTCATTTTTAGAAATTTTACCAAAACATACCATCGTAACAAACACCAAAAAAAATTCATTTTCTTCTTTGAAGTCAGTTGAAACTTGGTGGGTTGAAGAAGTGTCATTAAATCACTAATGATAAACTTTCAAGCTAAAATTATTAAGTATTCAATTAATATTAAGTATTTCATACTGTTATTAAAATGTAACATTCCGACATGTCTTTGATCATACTAGAAATTAATTCTATTTAAAGAAATAACTTTTACGGCCATTTTTTTTTTCGTGTCTGGGTATCATTTATCTATAACTGTAAGCTACTTCGTACACGTGACATTTAGAATTTCAAGTTATTTTGAATTTTTCATCATTTAATCTTTCCTGGACAATTGTTTTTTATATATAAGAATATGTATTTAATATATTTAAGTATGTTTTTCAGCAGTTTAGGCCATAGACCAAACTCTACTTAGTATTTTAACAGTCAGTCGTGTGTATGGTCAAGTTATTATTTATTTATCGTTTGACATAACCTTTTAAATTGCAGAAGTAGAAATCATCATCAAAAAAAAAATAACAACAGCCTTTAATAGTCCACTGCTGGACATTCAGTCTCTTCTACATTTATTTATTTATTAAAAACTTTATGCACATTTGTACATTGACGGACTTAATGCCCAAGGCATTCTTTTCCAGTCAACCTTAGGGTGGTGTTGAAATCTAGTAAGGCAGGTGGTGCACAGAGGTTCCATGATCAATAAAAACAAACAAAGCACATAAAAATAAACATAAACATACATATAGAGAATACACACGAAGTAATTACATATATATTTATATAAATATACATACATACACATTACATTCGTGCACTATGACAACCCGATTCTAAGGTGAACCAATTTTCGATTCGTAGTTCCTGCCGTTTCGCTAAAAAGGAGATCATGTACCTATATCATCGTCAACAACCCATAACGTCCCACTTCTAAGCTCGGGTCTCCTCTTAGGAGAGGGTTAAGGCCATGCGTCTCCATGCTAGTCGAGTGTGGGACCTGGGGTTGGCTCTGGCAAGCTAACGTTGTGGCTACGTCATCTCTTCTATGTACTCTCTTGTAACTGTAATATTATGGTGTGCAAATAAAGAGTTTTTCTATCTTGTCTATCGTTTAGGCGGACCCTGACCAAACGATAGAAAATATCAGCCAGGTACGACCACCTCCCCTGGTCGGAGGATCCTCCCTTTGTGTTGGAGGGACAATACAATCGTTCATCTGCAAATATTTGTTTCAGAGTATCGATGATTTCTATGTAGATATTTACAAAAGAAGTAGTATAGTAGTATTGTATATCAGTTACCTTGTACTCATAACACAGGCTCTGCTTATCTTGATGGCGTTGAGTGTTAGATGTCTGGATTTTTTTATTTTTTATTTATCTTTCCTCATATAAGGAGACTTTGACTTTTAAGTTGTCCTTCTCTTAAGTATAGCAGTTTGGTATATAACAATAGATTTACTAATATACCACTTTAAGGATAAGTTAATAAGATTCTTAATTGAAATCGAAAATTCAGAGAGAAAATAATATCTCGGTAGTTAGATATTTTTTCCGCAGGCACTAAATTCATTTTATTAATATTAGACAGGTACCAACTTAGAGTATCTAATTCTAATACCTGTGACTTGAGCACTGCAAGCAAAATTGAAGCATGAAAAGCCAAAATATTTTAGACAAACACTAGTGACTCGAATAATACTGTGGTACTTGACCAATATATTTATTTATTTATTCATGGAAAACTTACAGCTACATATGTTAGTTAAAACAAAGCAGGTTAGTCATCAGAGAGCCAGTAACAAGTTTTCACTTCTAGTTATAGACCAATATAAAATACTGAGAAACAAAACATAAGCCGAACTTAAGAACAAAAAGAAAAATCGCACACAATAAGTAAGCATCAAATAGGTAATGAATATATAATTGCTTCAACGGAAATTAAAGAAACACTGTCTCTTCAAAAAATTAAGGCTTAGACACCTTCTTGCCGAGGATACAATTCTGCTTCTTATCAACAAGTACAATTTTAAATAAAAATAAAACAGACTTCAAGATTCGACTCGATTTCTCTTGGAAACCATCATCTGATATTAATGTCCTTATCATGGTATCACCGTTGGGACATCAAGGACAGGGTTAAAAAAAAATCATCAAAATCGGTTCATAAATGACGGAGTTATCCGCAAACACATGGCACATTGGTGAGTGTGAGACCGGAGGCCCAATGATGCGAAAGCATCACTAGCCCGCCATGGTGTGGGTCACCATGCTGCATTGTTGCATTGTCTGCGTTCGCAGTATGGTGACCATCACTCTTGGATTCTGCTTATGCTTTCCATCAGGCAGAGTAGAGTCATTGTGGCAGGGTCAAACATAAAAAAAAAAAAAAAAAAAAAAAAAACATAAAAACAATATAATATATACGGTCGAATTGCGAAACGCCTCCTTTTTTTTTAAGTCGGTTAAAAAGGGATCAAGATTATGTAGTTTACATAATTCATTAAAATGTAATTAAATAAAATATTATTCGTCTTATTCAATCAATCTTCTATTTGTTGTTTCTAAGAGTATATATACCTATTGGTAAACATTAGCGAGAGTTTACTCTCGATGATAGCCTCGGCAGTAGTTGAAATAAATTAAAATAACAGTACCTAAGGATTTAGTCCCAGAATAGAAACACATCTTTTCTACCGTAGAAAATATTAACGAGTAAAAATATATTTAAAACAATTAAATAGGCATATGATTATGCCCAAAAACTTTCATTGACAGCTTTTTTTTATAAATAAAATAAGAGTTGTAGAATACAATAATATTAACTAATATTGAATAACAGATATAAAATAATACCTTAGTTACGTCAGAGAGGCATACTTCAAAAAAGCTACTGCCTTGACAGGAGTGATACCATGTCCTCATAGAAACCAAACGTTAATCAATTCTTTCGTTGCATGTTTCTATCTCAATCTTCTTCTACTTCTGCGGGAAGAAACCAAAGGACGAAAACGCATCAGTGGCTCTTTACTTGCGACTCCTTCAAATAAATGTCATAGCAAATAATAATAAGTAAATAATAAAGTATTTTTAGGTATAGGTACATACCTACTAGTGGTATACGTATTGTGAATATACCTACATAATGTAATTCATTTTTACATGCATCAAGACGTTTAGTTCACTCCTCTCTAACAAGTAGTTTTAAAATCAAATACATTCCATTATTTCATTATGAAATCACATTTTTTTTTTGATTAACCACAAGAAACTAAATGAAACCTTTAATATAAAAAAAATGATGAATATTTATATAGGTTCTGGAGCTCATATATACAATATACAAGTAGTATTAATACTTGATAGTATCGCTACCTATTACTAATTAAGTTCTACAAAACGGATACACATAATTTGATAGTTTGCCCCATGAAGTATTTGAACCCACAACACTTGGCGCTGTAGAGAGGCGTGGTGACCGCTTAACCACTGGGCCATCCGTGCAGTCAAGTTATTCACTAGCTTTTCTCCGTGGCTCCGCGTAGATGTCGGTCATCGTGCTAAAGAGTAGCCTATGTCATTCCCGAAGAACCAAACTATCTCCATGCTAAATTTCATTGTAATCGGTGCAGCAGTTTAGAGTGGATAGACAGAGATAGTTTCCAATTTATAATATTAATATTTATAATATTAATATTTATAATGAATACTAAATGTGTATTACATGTATTCGTATATTAAATTTATTAATTATTTTTCCAAGTTAAGAGTAACCTTAATAGTTACCAAACTTCCTATTCTGAAAGCCTCGTAAATATGTTGCACTCGATTAGGAGATAAACTTAAATAAACATTCAGACAAAATATTATTTATTTTTTGTGTGTAGGTAAACTATGCGGTGTTTGTTGATAAAGAAAAATATTAGCTCTTTAAAAATATTTGAAAACTATTAACCTTATAATCTTCATTGACATTTTATCTAGGGTTAGAAATAATATATCAAGCTAACTTTCTACAAAGAGATGTGTGAATTTACAAATATTTTTCCAAAGAAAAATATACACAATATAAAAATAAGCACAAATAAAAAAGAATTTTGAAGCGACCTGTCAGGATACAAATGGTCAATACAATGGCAGCTAAAGTTAATGTAAATTAAAAGCTTTACTAATATTATTAGTAGACCAAATAAATCAATGCAATTAAACAAAATATCAATAAAACTTAATAGATTATGGTCGAAATTCGACCACCAGCCGATCTCAAGTTATTAGACGTAATTGTATTCAAAAAAATAAACATAAATATAATATTTATTATAATGTTGGAACACATAAACATTCCAAAGTTATGGAATATCTAACAGCTGTTGCGTCACATGGTCCCCATAAATTTAACCTGTCGCATTCAAAATGTACGCCTCAAATTATTTCATATACACCATCATCGTTTTTGTGTTCTATAGATTGTTTAAAACTTAATACACAGTTTGTTTATAATTAATTTGGATATTGAGTTTTCCCATTATCACTAATATGTGAAGATAAAACTTAGTACCCGTTTTTAGGAGAATCCTGGGAAAGGATGAGTATAAAATATGGCACAATGCGGAAAGCTACAAAAAAAGAACAGTGTTATAAAAATAATTAAATTAAGTTAGATCAAATTAAGAGCTCTGGGCGACCACTGGTTATGTTAAATGATTAAAAGATGTTCTTAAATGACAATTCAGAACACATTAATCCGCCTTCTAGACTGAAAAAAACATAAGCATGTCACTGTTAGCTCATGGCGGTGCAGCAATGACTCCAAACTTTTTTGTTTTGTTTTCTTTGGTCGACTTCGTTCTCATTCAAGTTTCATAGTTAAGAGAAAGAAAATTGTAAATGCTATTTATTTTTAAAAGGAGCATCAGTGGAGTTTCTTGCCAGATTCTTCTCCATTAAGGGTAGGCTGCACTTGGAACTGGCGACTAGAATCACTCGATTTATTAATATTGACTATTCATAAGTGCCTGTAAAAAAGTGCCTATTTGTATAAAATATTTTTGACTTTGACTTTGATGGACGTGGGCTCGTCTTAGCAAACAGGTTTTGACCCACATGGCTTACTAAATCACACTGGCCAGGCTATAGTCCATCAACCGACTACATAACTCGAGTATATGGAACCTTATCATGGTCAAAAGCACTACGACTATAATTACAAAATGACATACAATGACAGTTAAGTTATAGAGGTCAATCAAAGCGCTCGAAATACCGCTTCTCTAGTGTACATAAATAGGTGTATTACATAGTTACATGTAAGTATATATATACATCTGTTTATTGTTAATTATTTTACCATGATATAAATGTTCCTCAACGATAAAAATTTCCGCCTGTCGTGTTTAGTAATGCATTCCACAAATGAATAGACAGGATCATAAATAACATCTTAATTTTTTTGTGGAATGCATTAGCATTTTAATTTTTAAAAACATTCAAGTACCTAAAAAAGTTGGTCACAATAATTATTCATAAATAAACCCCCAATTAGGATAAAATTGATTGAAAGAAAGAATAAAATATAACTATTGACACCCATGGTCGCCTGCAAATGTGTTTAGCCAGCTAACCGGGGAGAAAGAGTTAGTTTTCCCAGATTCTCAGTCGAAAACCTTGAAGGGTATAATATACTTATTAAACGCATAAATTCCCATACAAATATGTGTATTGTATGTAATTTTATTTAATTCAATGAATTCTCTTCAATTGTTAACTGATCTACGTTTAGTTATCTTTGAGTTTAGAGAGTTTTTTTTTATAAAATAAAGGAATAATAATAACTAATGAGAAATAGGACTCTCAGTTTGTGAGTTTTCACCAGTGAAAACAATACACAAGTTGCATTGGTATGGTTTGCAAAAACAATACTTTACCATTTTATAAATATTTATAATCGTAAACCTACAATGATAGTTCTATAAATATTAACAAAAATAAAACCGACTTCAAGGTTCGACTCGATTTATCTTGGATGCCATCATCAGATATTAATGTGCTTATCATGGTACCACCGTTGGGACATCTCCTTTCCATTAAAAAAAGAATCATCAAAATGGGTCCATAAACGACGAAGTTATCCCCGAACACATAAAAAAAAAATTATACGGTCGAATTGAGAAACCTTCTCCTTTTTTTGAAGTCGGTTAAAAATAAGCCTGTATTGCCATTTGCTTGTTATACCTACATTCTTTATGATAACATAACTTAACTCTAGATCTTTAAAGTCAATTGTTACATCCGGTAACGGGTTTCAATTTCTTGATAGCAGTTTACACATATAGGTATATATATATATATATTTATAAGTAGATTTCTTACTTATTAACTGATCTAAAACTACCTACCTATTCTTTTTCAATTTACGTTCATTTTTAAAATATTTATATGTAGTTAGTATTTTTCTGTACTTTTGCTGTCTCTACTTTAAGTAGGTACAGTACTTATTAAATTTTTGAAACTGAATGTTCAGTTCACTTATAGTAACATATTTATTTTCCAAAAAATAAACTAGTCTTAATTAGTTATAGAAAGAACGAATCAAAAAGTAGTTATTTTGATAAGTTTTTTAGGGTTAAGGGTCTTTAAAGGAGTGGGGATAATGCAGTTATTTTAATTGGTAGGGGTTGTAATTTAAAGGGGTGAACGAGAATATATACAAGCGCTACTAGCGCCATTTCTTTCACTCGTTTTTTCTCTTTCTAATCCCTTCTGTGTGTAGACAGAGTCGGTTCTGTTCTCTCTTGCGCACATAGCTCAGTTTTATCAGTCTTTTCAGGTCTAATTAGTATGAACACTAATAATGACTTTGTTAAAACAAGTCTAATTAGTGTTCAGATCGCAAAAGATTAGTTTTATTCTCCATTGTTTATTTTATCTCTAAATTTATTTAAAAAAATCAACAGTAGCAGATTTTTCTTCACAAACCATAAATACCTAGAAATAAAAGATTAAATAATAAGTCTTAATTTGAAATAAACTTATGGAAATATAAAATCTTATCTTATCAGTGATGATGTTTATTTTAGTTTGTAAAATTATCGATAATTAAAGAGGTGTATCAACCACTTAAAATATTTGCATAGCACACGATTGGCCTGACAACTTGAAAATCATTTTAGACGAGGACAACTATAAAAAAAATATGTAAATTTTGTCTATGTGTCGCCACAAAACAAATATTCTAACATCCGTCTACAGTCTATGCGTGACTGATTTAATGACAGACTGGCAATTAGCTGGCAAGATGGCCGCCTGCGCCCGCGCACCTAATGTCAATACCGCCATAAATCATCCGCCATATTTATTTCGAATCGTTAAGTAATATTTATTTTTATTCGCTTTATACTAGTTCCATCGACTGGTCTCATTATTCAAAGTATTGATGGGTCATTAATTTTTTTTTGTTTGTTTCGTCATTAAAAATTCACGGCGGCACATTCAATCAGCATCAGTTAAACGCATCATTATGTATAAATAACAAACAGTCCCACGGTGTAATCAAACGCAACAGACGCAGTTTTATGTATCCCAATACGATTATTATACTCGACGCGTTCAATCTTGATACTATTATAACTTATATTACCATATTTATATTATATTTATGACAGCCATTCACTAAATAGTGATTGAAATGATATTATTTATTAATAATTAGTGCTGTTACTAAGTTCGGAGTTTTTTCTACCTAATGATTCATAAATTTTGATGGTTTCTCGGACGTACGATAAATTCGTTTGATGGTTATTATAGTCATGATAAATTAAAATAATTTTATGTCGCATTAAGTAATTTACATTTTGTTGATTAGCTGAAAATGTGTGCTACCAATCTTAGATACGGGTTTGTTAAATTCTATAATTAGTTTCGTTTTTCTTATTTAAATCAACTGATCATATCGTTAGAAGTGTTATTTTCGTTTAGGCTATAATTAGTCTATAGCTTTGTTTTAGCTTCGATTCCCATTTGAAATGAACAAATGTTTGATAAGCATAGTTATTTGATTGGTTGTATATTTAATTAAAAGAAATATATAAATTTAGTAACGTTGCAAAGTTCGGCCTTATTTGGAATTAGACCGCCATGTGTCAAATGTGTCAAATTATAATTATTTTAAACGCCGAACTTAACCCTAAAATGCAAAAGTCAATCAAGCAATCAATCAGGCTATTACACGACCTTAAGCCAGTACTTATTTAACTCATTTGACATTTAAAATACCGGGCTGTACTTTGGCCGCATCCTGCCGACACTCTTTTTGTGTATGCCCAAAAATGTTCCTCAGACATATATATTAACATAAATACGACATTAAACTGGAGTTAATTGACACATTTCACGATTTATAAGATAAGTTGCCTAGATGTGAATTCACTAGGAATTTTAGTAGAGGCGATAAATAAACCTGTTTTTTTTTCTAATGGCCCCTGTCGAATCGTGGGCAAGGATGTGTTCGGTAGTGTGCTTTCTAGTCGGTATAATGGATCGTGACTAGACCGGCGTGGTATTACAGCGGTGCATGTTATCTGTGTAGGTGATGTTCCCCTGGCAGTTTTATTTAGATGTTCCCCTGGCTACTTTATGTGATCGTTCTATTCTTTAGTATTGTGGTATGTAATAAAATAGTCGTCAATTAGGTAGCAAAGAATTATTGTACGATAAGTGATACCGTAGCCTCTCAGAAAACCAGCGGTACGTAATGTAGTAGGTTTGCATTGAGCAAAGGAGGTTATTGAAAATCCCCCCTGGGCAATGGTAGGCCTAGACACACTATCGTGTATCTTGTCTGCTCGTTTGTTCATTTTTACCATCAAAAAGTGATCCATCTGAAGACTTGATTCCTATACAATTAAAAGAATCTTTTTAAATATCCCTGGTTCTGATTGAGATCAGATCAGATTGATTTTTAAACTGTAGCTTCAATTTAACGTTCATAAATGTCACTTCGTGTCTTAATTGAATAATTGATTTTGAATTTTAATTTGATCAGTATAAAATAATTGGTGAACGTGTGAACTGATCTTTAAGTAACTAATAACTCAGTTGATAAACGTGTTTAAATCTCATAGAATAAGACAAGTAAGTATAAACAAACAAGTGTATAATATGTCATAATATTATCACTTGTTGAGTTTTCATAAGATGATGTATGGTATATTGGCATGAGAAAATTTAATTGACAGTGAAACGAAATGGAATCAAAACAATGATATGTTGATAAGGGAGTTGAGAAGTCTGTTTTGGTGTAAATTAGCTAATAATTCATATCACCATACACTGACGCCTTTTTTCCGAAGAGGAAGACAGAGGCGAGACTATAATTTTAGTCCCACTCACTTAAAAAGGCTATTGCCGTCCATCAGTCACGTATTTATAAATTTCTAAATAAACATAAAAAATACATTTTATCCGCATGGTTCAACAGAAACGTATGAAAAGCCCACATTTTACCGACTAAAATTTTAGTCCCAGTTACGTAACAAGGCAAACGTTATATGTACTTAGGTAGGTACTTAATAGAGTTTACTTCTTATATGTAAGTAGGAACTTCTTTAAAATGTAGATGAAACGGAAAGATATAGGTTGGAAAGGTATGTTGCTTGTGCAGGTATTGGAAAATGTAAGCTAAAAGTTCAGGTCAGTGGGTCGCAAACTTATAACTAGAGTTTACTTGAAAGTGTGATCCATATAGCTAAACGCAGATAAACATTATGTTGACATCTAACTGACATATATGTGGTCGGTTTCTGTGTGATTTGTGGGGAAATCTGACTAGTTCATGGAATGGTTTTATTGAAATTAATTTTAAGATCTGGCAACCACGATTATGTAGGTCAATACATTGTATAGTTTTACGTCGTTATAATCGGTTCACATTGGAATGTTTTAGTTAAATAATTCATAACAGATGAATGAATAGAGCCTGAATCGTGTCATTCGCCAGTGTAACAGTCTCATATAAACCCTGAAATTATAGTCTAAACAAATGTTTTAATATTTGTAAAAATGTTTTAATCTTTCACACATCAAGGCTGAATGTTTAACGCAGTGCTCTTTGATCGTCCATCAATGGCGCCAATCATTACAACAACACCTACACATCTAAGTAACACAATCAGATTTAAAACAAATACTTTAAAACAAATTAACGCGATCAGGAACTTGTGGGAAAAGTTACAACGTGGCAACACAGCTCTCGCGATTGTTAGCGCGGCAAAAAAAACATGGCGCCCAATTTGCATCCGTTCCCATTGAAGTCATCACACGCACAAAATTGCGCCTTAACTATTCACATTAAGAAACGAAAACTCTCGCAGTGATCTGTAAATATATTTTTGTGATAGGACTTTGATCTCGATGCCTTATATATTCCTTGGATAATGTTTCTCAAATCGAATCATCTGTTGAAGAATGGCAAGTAAATGTTTGTTTTCTATCATCCTCCGACCAAATGTTGTTCGATTTTGCTAGTTAGCGTTGTTTTGACAGTCTCAATCAGTGGCGCGCGGTAATAATGCTGTCTTCACTCCATTCATGCTGTGTGGGCTTCGCGTTGTTGCATACACAAAGAATTTTTGTGTATGAATCTCATTTAAATGAGCCGTATCACGTTTGATTTTTAACTATTTCCGTTCATTATTTGTTTTATTACGAAATACTGATTCTATTATGCAGCTGAAGGTTTGATATGATATATCGGCTGTTGAAAATGCAATGAATGAAATATTAAATGAATCTGTTCGTGTATAAACGGTTATAAATTTATAGTTTTATAACCGTATTCAAATATAAATTGAAAACTACGTGTGCTTTTTTTTATTTACAACATTAAAGAGGATTTACTGTCAGAAAAGAATTGGAATAAAGTTTGGTGTACATACGTCAGTGAAATATATCGTAGAAGGAATTCACGTAGATAAAGTACGTGATCTTATTGCTAACAGACATTACTTTTGGATTCAAATAATAAACTTAAAAAAAGTATCACTGACTTCATTGTTAGTAAGATTTTACCCTTAAAGGTGGAATATTTCCGTTCCAACTCGAAAATGCGCGATGGGACTTCTTTCCCTAACACAATGTTTTGTGTTATTATAATTCTACTTCTTTTAAAGACTTTAAATAAACTTTAAAACAAGTTTTTAAATAACATTCAAAATCAGAGTATATAAAGATTTGCTCTAATAGCTAGCCACGATTCAAAGACATGTTTCAAATTCAAATTCAAAATCATTTATTCAATTAAGACACTAAGTGACATTTATGAACGTTAAATTGAAGCTGTAGTTAAGAATCATAGATCGACACAAACAGACGCCACAGCATGTGCTGTATTGTCGAGGTAAATTAGGTGAAAACACCAAAATCTACTGCCTGCCTGTGTCGATCTATAACTTCCAGTTTCCATGTCTTCATTGCTCCCTGTACTATATATATGTATATACAAAAATGTAAAATAGTTATATAATATGGATACCTAATACATGACTAATGACATAGTACATAATGGACATGCAATAATCATTACCACTGCTTAACTGACAGATTCTTGATTGCTGTGTGACTGTCTATAATGTTCTGTGTATATATGTAACCTATGTAGGTATGTTCATTGAAACCAGGCAGGGTTTAAATATACACTTGTAGACTTGTCAATTGACAAGTGAGTTAGACATTTCACAGGTTACTTTAAAATTACAAGAATTATAAGTAAATCAAAACAGAGTATAGAGTCGGTACTATGGGAATCAGACTCCTGATAAACATACACAAATGTTTCTAAGCAACTGACCGTGTTCATAACACAATTGTTTTGTCCTGCTTGGGAATCGAAACCGTCACCGTTTTATTTAACAGCCAGGATTACAACACAAATCACTTATAATAGAAGTAATATACAATGTTATGTAAAATAAAGATAAACATATTAAATATAACATATTTCGATACACCCTACCGTCAATCCAAACAATTTTAATTTTTCCACCCCCTACCCAAGCGAAGCTGAAAACTCTGCAAGGCGTAGGTTCGCTCACGGGACTAAATCAATATGATATGACAGTTACGGTCAATTTATGGCCCTCAGTTAATTACAAACGGGTGCGGGAGCCCCCGGGGCGAGGGGGGACACGGGGCCCCGAGGGGCAGGGTATAGGGGGGCGGTGGCACGTCTAATGACTTGTAAAGATGCTGTTGCGATGTTATTGAGTATGGATGTGTGATTGTTTGTTTCTGTTCGTTGAGAGACTGTAAGTATATTATTTGAGCATGTACGAGTGACTTCACTGTGCTACTCGTAGATCCTATGGGTATATGCTATGGGTGGCTATCGTTTCGGCCAGTGTTCGTATATAATAATATAACATGAACGACAAACGAGACAATATTAAGCTGTTCCAGTAACCTGCTACGGCAGACTTCTTGTTTAGTTTGGTGTCAGAAAGAAATGACTAAACCCACAGAACACAGTTAAGTTACTAAATCCAAATATTGCGTTCGATAATCTGTCAACTAATCCGTAAGACAATATGTATTATGTTGTATATTTGCATATTACTTCTAAAGTATACACAATGAAAGTTCAAGTAGTGCTGGTTAATAGGATGATCTCTGGTGTTATAGTAATTAATATAATAATTATGTAAAATTAATAACAGTACCAAATAGTAAGGGTTAGATGATACAGTATTGTCATATTTTGACGTTTGAACATTACCCCCTTATTCATGAACGTCATTTAACTTTATTTTCAATTAAGACTAAGTGTCACTCCGGTCGAGCCAGCTCAAATACACTGAAGCTAGCTTTCCCAGGTTCAATTCTATTACAAGCTATGACTTTCAGTTCAACAGTTCATTTCGTCTTCAGCTTATTGCCGTTCACTCGTTCACTGTCGAACGAAGGCCTCCTCCATAGAGCGTAAACCATCCCGGTCTTGAACAGTCCGCATCCATCCGCTGTCAGCCATTTTCCCCAAGTCGTCGGTCCATCGTTTTAAGGCCGTCCTACACTATGTTTGCCTAATCGCGGTTTCCACAACACTTGTCGGCTCCAGCGACTATAAGTCCGCCTGGATACATAATTGAGTTCACTTCTATCGAGTTAGAAAAGTGAAAATGGAAAGAGTTCTGCAGATATGTTATGTTTTCTAGAACATTTTTTTTCTCGAACCAAAACAAAAAGTATTTTGCCAATAAATATTTTTTTTTTGCGAGATAGTAGTGAATATTTGCTGGGCTATTACATCGCGGGTGTGCTTGTCACATGCCAATCAATCAGACCATCCATCATTCAGCAATGATTGCAATGAAGTGGCAACTTAACCTACAATTTTTTTTTATAATATTGTTTGCGACGATTTTTGTGGCTAACCCATAGAATACAGAATAATAATAAAAACAAAAGTAGTTGAAGTAAAGTGAATTGAAGAAAAAGAGAGAATTTTATTTACAGGTTGATTATTAATCATCAAATAAGATGAGGTGTCCATAGGTGGTGGCATTCACTTACCATGATCCATCCTAATATTATAAATTCGAAAGTAACTCTGTCTGTCTGATACGCTTTTGCGGCTAAACCGATTTGAATGGATTTTGGTGTACAAAGATATAGGTTACTTCTTGACGCAATTACAGATGAACATTTGGGCGAAAAAAACTACTAATTCTAAGAGCGAGGTTATTAGAAATGATTGGCCTCATCATTTTTAACTGGTATACCTTTCACCACACGTTCCGAATCTCCATGTTAGCTGGATTAATGTCGGTCGCACCCATGATGGTACCAGACTGAATCACTGAACAATGAAATACATTTCAAACTAATCATCTAATTTAACCACAACACTGTCTGCCAAGGATCTCGTTTAGTCTCCATCAAAACAATCATCTGAATGTACTCTTATACCTACCGTCATGCTTGTAATTTCTAAAAAGTACACACCAAGATAACTTTGCATGAAACGCAATGGATTTTGAACTTTATCTCCTTACTATAGAGGTCAGGTAGAAAGTAATGCGTACACAATTGTTTATTAACAAAATATGCACTGTAATTATATCCAATCAGTGTGCTTGTCTGTCAATCCGTCAATCATCCGTCGCGGTTGACACTGAGCGATCTGGATCTATGATCCGAATAGATCGATTTGAAGCAAAAAATGGGTCAGAATTTTTTTTTTTTCAATTTTATATTGTTGGTGTACGTCTGGGGTTTGTTTTATTAAGGCATTTGTATCTTGACAGTTCATCGTACAAGCATACAATTTCGATATCAAAATTATCCGAGAAACTGGACTAAAAAGGGTTAATTTCCCCACTTGGGTTAGTGAAAACCATTCGCATGTCCAAATATTTTCTTCTAAATCTATGTACCTCAGTCATCAGACTGATCAGTCGGTATCAGTTTTTCCAAGCAGCGACTGGCATCGAAACTCCGCAACCCTGAGGGCGAACTGAAGGGCACAGACTGCTCAATTAACGATTGTTAGATATATCATGAAATCCGAGACCGACGGCTTAACGCGCTCTCCAAGGCACGCGCGTGAAACACAGCCAACCTTCCATATTTCATTAAGAATTTCTTTTAAGAAAATCGTTTGGAGACACTTTCGGCTCGATCTCCTGATCGGCAGTCGCATACGCTAACCGCTGGATCAACGATGCAGCTGTATATGAATAGTGAAAATATTTTTTAAACTAAACTCGTGCAAGGTGCAAAAAGCAGTAAGCGACAAACAAATGGAAGAGGAAAGCCCATTGCGCCAACTCGTGTTGTAAGCCCCAATATATAGCATAAGTAAATGTATATACAGTTTATGATTAAACGTGTCCCTAAAATAGTTCATAACAATCTAACAATGGGACGTATGAAATAATATAAATTAGAATGAAATCGTAAGAGAGCCGCGTCGTGTATCGTACAATATCATTCACACTCGGCCGCTCACCGAAGTGGCACAGATGTAGTTTTTACATAATTTTATTAGTTTAATTAGGATGTGTAATGGCCGTTTTATGAATATAATAAAGTAACATACAATTAGTATTGTTTAGTTCATAAATATTGCATGTCGGTCGTTTATATTTATTAAAAATTGCCTTTAAACATTACGATTATAATTCTAACTGTACGACTTTAGTTCTAATCATGACCGGTCATGGTACACTGGCCTTTGTCAGACCTTGTAATAAGGACCTAAATATATTTATGTAATTCTTACGACCTTTCACTTATAGGTCATCAGGTTTAATTCATCTCTGTTGTTCTAATGTTTTGTTTTTTGATTAGATGATTGCTATTTGTATGTTCCTGACATTTGACGTCGTAACCAGACTTCCTCAACAAAGGTTATTATTTACACAACATAATTAAAATTAGGTCCCATTCAATTACTAAGGTATAGTTAGGTATACTAATGCTAACTGAGTATGTTAGGAAATAATGGTCTGGCAACTGTCATAAGGGATGATCTTTTTTTTCTTTTTATGAAATCAATGGAATAAATGGATACCCCAACCGGAGGCGTCACAAGTGCGTTGTCGGCCTTTGGGGGACGGGGGAGGGGTTGGGGTATAGACCTCCGGTATCCTCACTCACTCGGTGAAACACTGCGCAGGTGCTGTTTTACACCGGTTTTCTACGAGGCCTTGATATCACTCCGGTCGAGCCGGCCCATTCATGCCAAAGCGTGGCTCTTCCACGGTAAGCAAAATGGGATCAATTAAGAATAAAAAGTAATAAAAAGTGTCTTGGGATGATTCTGGAATAATAAAAATTAGGACGAGTTAAGAAAATAACGATAAACGGAGAGACGAGATTCTGTAAGTCGAACATGTAACAACCGAAACGAAAGTAATATCGGGCACGCAAAACCACACCTGTAAAATAAAGTATATGCCTTAAAGTGCTCCATTTTTGAGAAACTATTTAGATTTATTTTCTAAAAGAAAAGTCAACCTACTAATGTATTAACGTCGACCTAATTTCGCTGCGTAGTTTTAATATATCGGCATCAGATATCCGAGTACCAGATGTTATAAAGAACAGTCTATAAACAACACTTTATTCAGTAATATCGTAGATGTATTTCTCGAAATTTTAGATTATAAAATTTAAATCACAATAGCCATAATTGCTTGTTGAAATACGTGTTGACATGTTACTTTTGTGCATAATGCAGAATAGAAATCACATTTAACATGTTTGAATGCTTTGCTACGATTATGTAAAATACTTTTAAATAGCGTTTTAAATGAAATAAACTTTATATTTGAAGTAAATATATTATATGAGAACAAACTTTTTATACGAGTTAAAAATGAAAGAAAAAATTTTTTTGAGCAACGGATACGAAGTTACACGGGGTAGCTAGTTTGTGTAGAAGTTAAATAAGTTTAGGTTAATACTACTTTCTTCGTTTGATTAGCATAGCATAGTTGATTTAACTATGTAGAGTGTGATAAACTTAATGATGTTCTGAAGTTGTATGGAAAGAGTTGGATATAAGACTGTCCAAGAACGACGTGACCACAAAATCACAATTGGTAGAATAGAATGGAACAAACACACATTTCCTGTTATTACTTTTGGTTTGGGCCTGTCAAAATGACTTTGCCTGATGGAAATCTTATGAAACAACGCCATCTAGTCCCAAACTAAGCAGAGCTTCTTATATACTTGTTTTTTGTAAATACATATATATATTATACATAGAAAACACCTAATCTCCGAAACAAATATTTGCAGATCATACAAACATTTGCGTACGCTACCACTGCGCCACCGAGGCACTCAAACTATATTAATATCTCATTTTAAACTCCTGGGAAACTTAGCGAAGAAATTAAACTTTTTTATATAATGCCCTGCCAAAATTACTTCACTCTCCCTGGTGGAAAGCATAAACGCATAAGCAGAATCCAAGAGTGGTGGTCACCATACTTTTTGCGAATGCAGACAGTGCAACAACGCATCATGGTGGCCTAGTGATGCTTCTACATCTATACTTAGAATAAGTAACGATTGAATATCTAAAAAAATATTACTTCTATAACTTTACGGATCCGACACGACATAAATCGTCCAATCTAAATTCCCCAAACTGGTGTCTGCCCTAAAATAGTGTTGTCCATTTTATTGTTATCGACTATCGACACACGTAATTGCATTGTTAACCTTTATCGTCATGCAAATAATGTGTGCACAGCGCATACAAATGCAAAGCACGATTTGAATAAAAATGTTTAAAATAAATAAAATACTGAAACCTGCTCACCTATCTTCTAATTGGATAAGATTATTCAAATTTATAACAAGTATCAGATGGTATTTTATTTGTATTAGTTATTTTTATATATAAAGCTAGCTTTTGTCCACGGCTTTGCCCGTGTGTATGGCTGTAATCACGGTAAATAAGTAAGTCGTTCCTCAAACATCGAAGTATCTTCCTATCAAATTTTTATTGGTATCGGTGCAGAGGTTTCGTCGTGAAAGCATAACAGACAGACAGACTTACTATCGAATTACTTTTTATACTATTAGCATGGATAATATGGATTACGTGCCCTGACTGACTGAATTATCGATGTAGAGCCTTTTTAGTTAGTAACAGCTATTGCCCGCGGTTTTGCTCGCTTGAAAGTTGATTATAATTAAATTTAATTAAAGCAGTATAAGTGTCTATGAATAATTTATTCGTGCTTTTAAACGTATTTATTTATTTTTAATCAATAGCCTATTAAAAAAGACTTTCATGTAAACTTGCGACCCTTATTTTAACGCCATTAAGAATAGAATTCACATAAATGCTGAGACAGAAGCCTGAAGACAAAGTTTCTAAAGGCCACTAAATTATAAAATGACGGACTTCCTACGGCTTCCTATTTCACCCCTAGTGGTAGAATATCCAGAAACGCTAAATTTGTATCAACCTACTCGTAATTCCTAAATACCATCCTCAGTGGGAGTCTACTCAATGAAACGACCATCCTCACTAAATTACATAGTCCTAACTTTAATAGTTTACGTTCAACGATGATGAATCAGTCAGTCAGGACATGTTATTTTATAAGTACAGAATTTACCCATATGTGGATAAAATAAGGGATAACGGTTGTATAGAAATTCATCATCATCGTAACATCATCAAAGTCAGAAACAAGACCTAAGGCGACAGCTGGTATTAAGTAAGAGATCTGTTTTCATCATAGAACGGCTTATCTATAGTGATAGGCTTTACATCATATTATGGCCAATACCTATACATGGACAGGAGGGGTATGCAAAGATGCATTAAATACTCAAATTTGATATTGCTTCTATTGTCGTTAAACAGCTGTGGAAGCCGCCGACTAAGAAATTTAATGTCGTATTAAGAAGGAACTGCCTGTGTGAGAAGGTGGTAGACCATTCGACTGGTATATTCAAGATCTGTTGGTTTGATTTCTTGCTCAGTGATATGTGCGAATATCATTGTTATTTATTTGACAATCTAGTAACAGATTTTAACAGAAGTGGCTTCTCCATCAGTGTCTTTGTCCAGCCGTCTACAACGAGCCTCTTAAGGTTATCGGAAGCACGATCAATTATTATTAAAATATATTATTAAATATGGCTGTATGCACTTAATTTAAAGATCCAGGTATTAGTAATTAACTTTCAACCTCTGTCTAATTAACTGAGTGTTTTTAGAATACTACTAACTGCACTATTTTAATGACCTTGTTGCTAAAGGTCTGAGCTAACGAGAGTGGTCATTAAACTGTTGTATTAAAAATTAGTTTTTTTGTTTAGTATAACAATAATTGGTATTCCATTGCTGACATTTTCCATACCTAAGGGGATGTTAAGAGTTAAGTGGAAAAGTAAACCAGCCCTGTCACTTAGAAGTGAAACGAACTGCTTATTAACTCAATTTCTACATTTAATATTTTTAAAGAGCCATAGCTCTTTTTTTTAAGTACCACCATATAACCTTTAACAGTGCTAAATTTCATACCCCTCCGTTTGCATATTAAAAAAAAAACAATCAAATTGAGGACCTTCGCCTTTTGGAAGTCGGTTATAAAAGAGGTACAAAGTTTTGTTTCACATATTAATGTATAGATGGCTCTCGCTTTAGGAATGTATCCTGTGTCGCGGAGGACTTTACAAACGTCCATTAAAATGAACACAAAGAACACCAAGACTCGGAACAACAATTTGTGGATCACACAAAATGTTGTTCAATGGCGAACTCTCTACACTAAATGCTGTAGAAAGCGGCGAGTTCACTGCTCAAACTACTAGAAGATCCGTGCAGTCGATTTGAGGGATACCTCTTGTATGTTAGCACTATGTAGCAACTTAGGAAAACTTTTGCTTATAAAGTTTGTAAGATACAGCGTTATTAATTAAAGGCTACGATTAAAAAAACACGCTGTTTAAGAAACAAATTCAATATTTTTATTGAAAATCTAGATAATTTTTAATGTAAATACGTCGTAATACTAATAAAAATAATAAAACAATTAAGTCAAACCAGATTAATGATATAATCTTACATATCTATAGATCTGTTTAGTCTTCCTTAACATAAACAATACTATATAATAATACTAAACATACCTAGTTTTCTTCATTTTATAAAACTACCGCCACCATGTACGCATTTAATTTAACAACAGTCTTTCTATTTCAACTTCAAAAAAAGAAACTGTATTCCACAGTATTTTTTATTAAGTTTTTAAAGCTGGGTTAAGTCGTTTATGGAATGACAATGTAGGTAATAATAGATGTAGATGTCGGGTAATGTCTACTTCACAATGTTTTTATTATTAAGGGTCATTAAGTTAGTACTTTTAATATCACAAATAAATACATTAACGAGTAAGTGAGCAGGTTTCTGTAAATTTAATTTGTGCAAGAATATTTAGAAGTGTCTTTATTCTTATATTTATATTTTAAATCTATGGCTTTTATGTTTATATCTCTCTTAATAGTTATGTTTTATGCTTGTTATAATGGGTAAAGGGTACTTCATGTACTTAAAATTTTACGTATTTTTAATTGGTATACGTCCTTATAATTATGGATATAATTTACAGGTACATAATGTCCTGTACGTAGATTGACATTCAATGTCAGATTTATAATGTACAAAGAGTGGCCTTCTCATCAAAAGCAACCTCTTCCAGGCAACATTAACCGTACGTTACTGTTTACTTTAGTAATAATATAATAATATTTGGGAATGTAACAATAATACACTAGAATAGTGGCGTAAGTTTGTTGAAAGAGATTCGACGCATCTAGGCTTCGAGGAGGGTCGTTTTAGACGGAATTTGGGCATATTTTAAGTTTTTTTTTACGAGATCCATCTATATGAGTTGGATCTACCTCCTCCTCCGTATCGCCCTCTGGGTTGTTCATACACTTCCAATACTTTTCTGCCCGTTATCAATATAAATAAATATTTCGGACATCTAACACACAAAGCCATCTAGTCCCAAGCTAAGCAGAGCTTGTGTTATGGGTACTAGACAACTGACACAAATACATATATCCTTTTTTTGTGAATCTTACTTATTATACATAGAAAACACCCAAACTCCGAAACAAATATTTGTAGATCATACAAACATTTGGTCGGGAATCGAACCTGAGACCTCATGATCAGCAGTCGCACATGCCTACCGCGAGACCAACGAGGCAGTCGGAGTTATACCAGTAAAGATTTTTCTCTGTGTTTCATCACGTTTTATTACCTTTACCTATATGGGCTGTATGTTTGCTAGTAACCGACTTTTTGAAGCTTGATTATTAGTTTAAAATAAAATACTATTGAAATTTAAGTTCCTTTGAGCGATAAGGAAACTACCTTTAGTTTGTCACACTTTAAGGAGTCGCTAATACAATGATATACTTAACTAATTTGCTTAAATATTATAATTTAAACGGGGTTTTTAATTTATTATTATTATTAAATGTAACTTTAGACGCAAAATCTGTCTTTTTTCAAGTCAATTTATTCTCCAGCGTTGGATGCTTACTATTTAGCACCAAAACCATGATAGACAGTATTTAGCTAGCGTGATAATTATTGATGTATCCTTGTATTAGTGTGTTGATAATATATATTATTTTATGATAACATCCAGTCAATGTGTCACGGTTGTGTTACAAATGAATGAGTCGTTATCAAAACACGTGAATTCGTGTAGTTTTGGCAGATTAATGTATTGTTTGTTGAATGTTATTTGGACAAATTTGTTTTGTATTTGTATTTGATGTTAATTATTCTGTTGAACTTTTTAGTCAAAGTTGGAGAAAAACGTGTGTTAAATAAACAATACAATAATTAGACACCTATATAATACCTTAAAAGATTTTTATATCGCCCAAAATGCGTGACAAAGCTTAATTTGGTTTGTCACAAAAGTGTATAAAGTTAACTATTATTCCATGACCATTTTTAGGGTTCCGTACTTCAAACGGAAAAATGCAACCCTTATTTTTTGTCCTTTTTTGTCCGCCTGTCTGTCACCCCTTTTCTCAGGAACGTATATGTATCAAGCTGAAATTCATATCAAATACTGTGGTCTACTGTCCCTTTGAGCGGTGAAAAAAATCAAACTTTTAAGCCAACGCAATCAAAAGATACAGCCGTTTATGCTGCAAGTTACACTCGCAAGGGAATCAAAACCTATAGGATACTTCCCGTGAACTCAGAATCTTGAAATTTGGTACGAAGCAACGTCATATAGCACAGATGAAGGAAAAATTGCGAAAAGAATATATTTTTAGTTACATCATATATATATATATATCTACAGGTTTGTACGGAATCCTCGGTGCGCAAGTCCGACTCGCACTTGGCCGGTTTTTTTTTGTTTCAAGGACTAAAGCGCCAGATTTTGGCCATCGTTAAATGTATAAGAAATCCAATAGTATTGTCTCCCTTTTAGAAAGACTTATATATTCTGGACACCACTTCCTTCCTCCCTCAATTCTCGCAGGGGAATGATCTGCAATGCACTTGTCACTCTAGAATTCTAGATGTAATGTCCGTAGTAGTGGTAGTCACCTACTATTAACTTCATTTCCTCTTATAATAAACTAGTTCTTTTGCCGAATACGTTCACATGTATGTAGATTATCGCGGTAAATAAAAGCCTATGTGTTATTTTGATGTATAAGCTATACCACTGTCATAGTAAGTAAGTTTAATCTAAACCCGCTTAGTAGTTTTTGCGTACAAGATTAACAAACATCCATCGTTACAAACTTTCGCATTTATACCATTACTTTACTCGTAGTAGGATTTACTTGTATTACCATAAATAGAAAAGTTTTAACATAAATTAAAAAATATAAACGACGAATACAGACAGTTTATTAGCGTTGGATGGACAGCGACTGTCAATTGTGTTATTCTGGTTAAATATGATGTCAATCAAGCAGTCCGCACGCTGTTCTGACGGCCAGTTGCAATGCTAGTGTAATATTCTGGATACTCTAAATTTCGTGACTTGACTGCCTGATTGATACGACGAATATAGGAACTGAGACTGAACTAACGATAGAATGTAAATTTATCAAACGAACGAACGTCATTTCTGATAATAATAGGGCCGAAGTGGGGAATGTACTTGATCGATTAGTGGTACAAATTTTTTTTAGAGATAATTTACGTTAATTATTAGCAAATAAAATAAGATGAATAAACAAAATAAACGTGCTACTACTGTAATATCAATTGAAACAAAATAGTTAGAATAACCTAATGATCACCTTAACTTACGAATTAATGCTTATCCTTTTTTAAATGTATGTCACTAACAACATTTGTATTTATTTTACTAATAAAGAAACTTTGGTTAGGAAGTGGATTATTCCTACTCTAAATTTCTTTCTTTTTTATATAGAAAATGAACAAAAAGTAAAAGACGATCTAATAAATAATAAACTAATTTACACATTAACGGCTCTCAACTTTGAAGTCCAAATAGTCATTACATTCTCCAAATTAGTTTACTGCTCATTGTAAAACCTTCTACTGTCTCACCACTAGTTCTAAACATCTAAACATGATATTAAGTAGCACTAACTCATAAAAATAATACTAAATTCTCACATCACTTGCATCCTCATTTTCTAACAAAGGAGGTTGTTAGTTTAATCCCAAGTAATAATTCTTGCCAGTAAACTATTATATAGACCTTACAAAACTATATGCAACCCGTGAACAGCTTACTAGACATTCGATGCATTCTCGTGACGCCAGCACACAAGAACTACGAGCGATACACCCCGTGAATAGTGCGATTCTAACGGCAAACATTGCAGCTTCATCTTGTATCAGCATAAAAACTGGTTATCGTTGAAATCGGTGTGAATCGAGTCGATATATCATAGAGTGGAGACGCATTAATCGCGACTCGACGTCCAACAGGTTGACGGAAACGCCTGACCTCGGCCT
This sequence comes from Spilosoma lubricipeda, assembly GCA_905220595.1. Taxonomy (NCBI): domain Eukaryota; kingdom Metazoa; phylum Arthropoda; class Insecta; order Lepidoptera; family Erebidae; genus Spilosoma; species Spilosoma lubricipeda. Next base: position 1,234,310 of record HG992278.1, read on the forward strand.
TCGACTTATGTCTATCTGTAGGGAGATCCCTCTGTTGGGGCTGAAGCCTATAGCGGTATACAATTGTAGTAGGCCTTCTGAAAAATTGACTGCTTTGTTTTATGTTTTATTGTTTTCAGGGCTTGTTTGTAATTTGACCAACAGTTGTGTGATATGACTTGTTAATACTACAACAAAAAGAGAAACTCTAATTATCGTTTCGTCTTTTTTACCCAAATTAACATATGGTCAGCATATGAATAAAACGCTAAATGATACTGTCCACTTACTGCTTACCTAGAAACTAAGGTCATAAATCTTATTCCATATTAAAAATGAGGAGCCTTTTAAATACGCCTTCTTTCTTGTCGCTTGTCGTCTTTAACATATTGGCGAAATACGAATATTTAAAGTATAAAATATTTTAATGACTTTACAGCCTACAGGGTTACAATGCCCATTTGATCACGATCCAAAAGATATTAATGAATTATAAATTTATTAATCAATCTGAAACTTCAATTGCGCGATGCATAATTAATAATTATGGAGAAGTTTGCGTGATTCTGTCAATAGTATATGGCACTGCGTATGCTTCTATCATTTCGTAACTGGTTTGAAAAAAAAACCTGCAAAGTCTTGAAATATTCTATTGCCTAAGTAATTGAAAGATATAATTTACGACTTATTGTTATCTATAGTTTTTATATTGGTGCAGTACTAAAGGTTAACAGGTATTAAGTTGTCGAACTGTGACTACTACGACCTCTAATGGCTTGTAATACCTTTTAATCCCGTTGATTCCAATTCATTACTAATTATAAACCATGTAAAACAAAAGTTTAAAACTTCCTCTAAAGTGAAGTAGACTTATTTAAAAGAAAAAACTTCATATTAAAGCGAACAATTTACAATAACCCTTTGAGCCCTTCATGCATGTTTCACGCTTGACTTATTTTAAAATCTATAGTTATACTATTACAATAACATATCCTATTATTTTTCATAATAATAATCCTTTCTATAAGGTTTTTATTATTGATAGTACACTTGTCTTTTATATTATACACGACTTTTATTACCTTATAAGTAAATTATCCAAAGGCCATTGAGGCACTTAGGTTTACTTTTAAAAACTATAGTTAATATGCCATCATGGCTGTAAAAGTCATTGTGAAGCTTGATTTGTGGAGAGAAACTGCACACCGTGACATAATGCCATTAATTTATAAAATGTTAAAATTATGAAGAATGGCAATAATTAATTGATTGAGGGGTTAGGTGTTGAAAGTTAAAAGACGTGCATTGATGTTGTTGATTCAATTTACAAAAAGTATTATCTGAAATTATGTGTATAATAAAGTAATTGTAAATTTATTGGTACAATATTTTGTGTAGATGTTAGTACCTACTTACAGGCTTACAGTGTTTAGCGAGTTTAGGTAAAAGTGCGTACTTGATATAAGAACATCCATCCATTATAGCACCAAAAAGATTTATATACAACTTTTAGAATTTTAAAAGCAAACAATAGCATTTATAGTATTCAATTTCCGTTCAGTGAAGAAAGACCTGGCATTTGTCATGACTTCTACGTACAACGAAAGATCATAGGCACTATAGAGTAGTCTAACAAATCCTAAATCGCACAATAAAAGTTTTCGCGTCTATAGCATACAAGTTCTGTACATAAATCGTAGAGCAACAACAAGGCAGGCATGATCATCTCTCCTTGTGGGAGGATTCTCATAAGGACATAACAGTTTCATTAGGTATCTTTAAAGGAATATGCTTTCCTGATCATATTACAGGTATGTGTAGAACATTCATTTTTGTAGAATGGCTTATCAAACTTTTGTGAAAAGTTACAATTACTTACGGAGGGAAAACCATTCTTGATCACATGTGGGCTGGCTCGACCGCAGTCATAGCAGGGAAAAAATCGAGGTTAAGTAATTATTCTGGTAACTTTTTTCCGAGTCATTTAGAACACCTAAAGCCCAAATACTCGGTGCATGTAGTTTTACTATCCTTGTTTATCAGTAACTTATCGAACACAATTTATAAAAAAAATCTCTAAAACGTTTGTATAGATTAATTATATAGTTGATGTAATGATGAAATCAATAATAGAAAAACTTTGTTTTTCTAAAATTTTTACCTTTTAAGAAGGTATCTACATGAAATATATGGGTCGACGAAGTAAATTATGAAATGATTGTCCGTTAGTCCTTGTATTTTTGCTATATTCATGAAAATGGTCAATAAAGCGAAATTAAAAGGGTTTGTTATTTATTATACAGCGATTATGCTGTAGTGTTTTGTTGGTGAGTGCGAGACCAGAGGCCCAATGAAGCAGAAGCATCACTAGGCCGCCATGGTGTGGGTCACCATGCTGCATTGTTGCATTGTCTGCATTCGCAGTATAGTGACCACCACTCTTGGATTCTACTTATGCTTCCCATCAGGCACTTCGGTTCATAAATATTATATATATAATAGAGTTCTGCTAAACCGAAGTTAAAAAAAAGCAACCGAATTGAGGACTCCCTTCATTTTAGAAGTTTATTAAAAACGATTTGTATCTACGAGATATGATCACGTATTACTACATTATTAAGTAGATAAATTAGTTATGTGAAACAGCATGCTGCATTGTTGCATTGTCTGCATTCGCAGTATGGTGACCACCACTCTTGGATTCTGCTTATGCTTCCCATCAGGCACTTCGGTTCCTAAATAACAAAGCTCTGCCAAACCTAACTTAAAAAAAGCAACCGAATTCCTTCCTTCCTTAATTTTATTAGTTAATTAAAAACGATTTGTATCTACGAGATATGATCACGTATTACTACATTATTTAGTAGATAAATTAGTTATTTGAAACAGTAAGATTATACCCATTATACCTTACTTAATGATTATGCACACTACACCGATATTCATTTATGATAACTCATTTTGCATAGTTATATCGATTGCTGTGTTTATTAGCCCATAAATATGTAATAATTTTAATGGATATTAATAAAATAAAATGGTGGATATTTGTGCTCAAAATTTGAGACTACTGTAATGAAATGAGATGAGTCCAATATATCTACGTTTAAAATTGTGAAACGACACCTTTTAGCATCTAAAACAAATAAAAATTTACGTAGAAAAGCAATAAATAAATATCGGTATTCGATTTTAAAAGTTTTAAATTGCGTAAGATTGCGAATGACGACAAACTTAGGTTTTTTAAATGTATTAGAGATATACACGTCACATTACGGCTCTGGTGGGTATCACCGCGCATTGGCACTTGCAACTGAACAACAAGTACGTTATCGGCTTCTCTGCTCTTTTTTAAAGCACTAGCCGACCCACGCAACCTCGTTTGCGTCTTTTATTGCCCGTAGCGTAATAATTTACCCCGCTTTCGATACATTTTTCATCAGTGCTCCGCTCCTATTGGTCCTAGCATGATAATATAAAGCCTATAGCCTTCCTCGATAAATGTACTATCCAACACTGAAAGAATTTTTCAAATCGGACCAGTAGTTCCTGATATTAGCACGTTCAAACAAAGAAACTCTTCAGCTTTATACAATATTAGTATAGATTATAATGCCAAAATGTCTCTACTCTGTCTGATGGAAAGAATGAGTAGAATCAGAGAGTGGTGGAGAATACTCGTTTCGAACGTGGACAATGCAGTATGGTCACCTACACTAATCACTTAGACGGCCTTTAGAGGGAAGGAAACCCGTGCTCTGATTTTTGAAGGTCTTAGTGGTCCGGTCTAAGAAACAGTCAATTAAAGTACAACATTTGCTAAGAAATCTCACTGTTTAAAAGCAAGTACATTTTTTTATTTTTAGGTTCTGTTTCATTTTAAATGTTAACAGGTTATATTGGCTTGTGATTGAAATAACGCCTACATGACATTTGATATTTTGTATAATCATTGGCAGTTTTAAGAGAATTTATGATAATTTTGTAATTAATTATCGACAAATTATTCTTCGATCAATGAATAATACAAATATCCAAATTTAAATAATATTAGAAACAACATCATAATGATTTTTGTAACTGACAGTTTTCTTTTTTCTTAAAAATATAAATCTAAATATCTATGCAAGTATTGGATATACGAGTATATTTAAATGTGTTTTGCCGCGAGCTATTTAAATTTTATTACAAAACCTAATGGTTTATTATTCTTAAACTTCTGTTTAACAGAATTAAATAATTCATCAACAACTCATAACGTCCCACTGCTGCTCTCGGGTCTCCTCTCAAGAGAGGGTTAAGGAGTGCGGGTTGGGGACTGGCAACACAACGTTGTGGCTACGTAATCTTGCAGTTGGGTGTTTTTAAATTGCCCAAAGGTCTCCAACTAAGCTTGACGACCGTTATCCTATGATAACAACCGGGACCGACTGCTTAACTTGACTTCCGAATCACGGAGACGCTTATGGTATCATGCCACCAGCGGTCACCCATCCAGGTACTGACCGCGCCGTCGTTGCTTACCCTCAGTAATTGTTTCTAATCACCGAGTGTTACTGGGCTATGAGCGCCTCAGATTTAAATAATACTTAAGAAGAATACTGTTACTGTTCGACTGACTGAAGACTGAAGCGAGAGGTTGTAGATACGAATTCCGTTCGGGACAAATAATTTTGTGATGAGTATGAATCATTTGTTCTGTGTCTGGGTGCAAAAATGTTTAAATGTCTGGTTACTATAGCACAGATCTTGCAGATTTGGGATCAGACGTTATGTTCAATTATTTATTATTATTCCTTTAAATGCCAATCAAACATTTCTTTAATAGTGCATACATGGACATTCTTTCTTCAGTAATTCCTTACAAAATGAAATCAACACTAGCTAATTTAACACCCCTCAAATATATAATTGATAAACTTTCAATAATGATTACGGATATCTATCAACAGAACAGAAATTGTTTCAACCCTCACCCTGTATAAAATCACAGGGGTGTTCCCCTAAGCGGTGTGACTCAGCACATGCCGAAATCTCGTGTCTACATCTATACTGACCGACTCCAAGTAAATATTTTCGGACATCTAACACACAACGCCATCTAGTCCCAAGTTAAGCAGAGCTTGTGTTATGGGTACTAAACAACTGATATAATCACATTTTTTCACATCCAAACTCCGAAACAAATATTTGCAGATCATACAAACATTTGGTCCGACCCGGGATTCGAACCCGAGACCTCAAGCACAGCAATCGCATACACTACCACTACGCCACCGAGGCAGTTTTGTGACACACAAGTCGCGAGTCTTGTGACAGATTTATATGTCCCGTTATAAACTTATGACTCCAAATTATATTTAAATACTAGGTGAACCACGCAACCTTTTTTGCGTCTCTTATTGCCCGTAGCGCGACAATTTTACCTCGTTTTTGAAACAGTCCCTATTGGTGCTCCGCTCCTATTGGTCTTAGCGTGATGATATATAGCCTATAGCCTATAAATATACTATCCAACACTGAAATTATTTTTCAAATCGGACCAGTCTATACTGAGATTGGCGCGTTCAAACAAACAAACAAACTCTTCAGCTTTATAGTTTAGTATAGAAAATAATGTCACTACTGAACTTCAATGTAAATACTTTAACACTCTTAGTTAGTAAAGTAAGTTCATCCATTTAAAATTATTAATGAAACTCAAGATAGTCTATGGACGTTTGTGAAAATTCTTGTCTTTTTCGGGCATGATAAAAAAAAAGTTAGTGTCCAAAAGAAGAGGTCTAATTATTACATCTAGTTCCTATTCGTGAAGATGATCCATGAAACAGCAATTTATTTTCTTTCTGCTATTATTAAAAATATAATTCAATAGAAAAAGTAAAAGAGTGCTTAAGCGCAATTTATCTAAAAGCGCAAACATATTTTCCCCGCACCAAACAAATAGACGCACTCAACTCAAAGTCAAAACTACAAATAGACGCGCTCAAAAGCTCCAGTCAAATCCAAAGGAGACTCCATCAGGCGTCTGATAAAAGCGATGACGTCACGTCTATCAATGGACCCACCAGGCCTGTAATACATCACTTTCTAGGCCTTTTTGAGGCCCATTTTCGAGGCCCCTTTCTTGCAAACAACATCATTTGTTACCCCGGTGTTATATATTTTTCTATGCGAATCGAACGCTTACTGTTCATAAAATCGCACTTCATGCTTTTTTGTCGATCATCGTCACTTAACGGTTGAGTGGATATGGGTTTGGAACATTGTGGATTGTGTTTAATAGCTTACGAGTAACAGGTATAGTTTGTTGCGTACTTTTAGCGCGTTTCACTGACGTATCTAAGTTTTAAAGAAATAGTAACCATAAAAACGATGAAGTATTTTATTGAACTCAGAAACGGTTATCGTCGGTTATCGCGGGAAATAGTCTTTCCTCAAGAATCAAAGGATCTTCGTAATAAAGTTCATCCAAATCGGTTTAGCGGTTTAGCAGTATAAACTTAACAGACAGATATATAGATAGAGTTACTTTAAAATTTAAAGTATTAGTGTAGATAGAATATCCATTCAGACTTCAAACGATGCGGACGCCAATTTATTTTCTTGGTTCTGAATTGGACTTTCTATTAATGTTATCTAATACTTTAGCCATTTCTGAATCGATTTTCTTATTTGAAATATTAATGAAGAACCCTCGAATGTAAAGTCATAAAATACGGTTATTTTTTTACAACTTAAAGACAAATTATTTGTTTAAGTTTTTTGTTACCACAAATATACGCTGTTTATGGATATATAACGTGATAAAACCACAACAGTTTGAAAAATACTATAAAAGTTTACTTAATTCCTTTCGTCTCAATTTTTCACTTCACCTGATATTTGATACGTTTTGAATAAGTAAATTATTTTGTTCTAAGTACTTTTAATCTAATACATAATGGTATGATCCTTTAGTGTATTATCTATCACTAAAATATAATCTATTACTTTTTGGGTTTGATATATCATTTGAGTTGAATTTTCTCAGCATACTTTCAGTGTCGAAGTGCCAGCTTTGGAGATTGTCTCTCTTGTTAAGTAAAGTGTGCGGTCCCTAACGATCAACAGGGTCTAACATACAGTCACAGAGTTACGTGGAGCAGTTTGTATCTGTAATATTGAAAACATCTGGAGTTTACAATCTATTATAAAGCTGAAGAGTTTGTATAATTGGTTGAATGCACTAATCTCAGGAACTATAGATTCGAATGGGAAAATTCTTAAGGTTTTAATTAATAATAACAATAATATTTCAGACATCTAACACACAACTCCATTTAGTCCCAAACTAAGCAGAGCTTGTACAAGGCAACAACTAGGTTTATTTTTGCAAACACTTGCATATCTATAGGTACATCTATACAAATAAATAAAATTGGAGTGTCTGTTTCTAATATTAAAATAACAGCTTTTTAATAAATGCATATGTGTGTACCCGATACATGTACCAGAAAAATATTTTTTACAATTTTTGTCCGTCTGTCTATTTGTTTGTTCCGGGTAATCTCTGAAACGGCTTGACCGATTTTGAAGGGACTTTCACTGGCAGGTAGCTGATGGTCCAAGGCGCAACAAAGGCTACTTTTTAGACTAGCTTTATCCCGCGGCGTTACCCGCTGTACAACAATAAACGCGGGTAACAAAATCTATATATTATAGACACTGCTTGATTTGGGATCATGCTGTCGTGTGTATCCTTTGTGAAAGAATGCTATTATTATTTTAAAAATACCTTCAGAGGTAGATATCTCTATCTATTATCGATTATATATATATATATATATATATATATATATATATATTATGTATATGTTATACCTATTCTTAATTGCCTCTCCTTTATAAAACGGTTAGTTGTAATGTAATTATCTATAATTATCATAAATATAAAGCTATTAACTACGGTTGTGAATGTCTACGCTTGTAATAATATAGGCGATATAGTGTTATGAGTGGTTTTGGTTATATTCGCATGTATATCAACATTTTCTCATGTCTAGAGAGAGAGAGTTGGAGAGAGAAAGTATTATTATATATTAACAATTATTTTTACGGGAATTAACGCGATCACTTATTAAAAGGTATTACATACCCCTGACTTGCCTGACGTTTTGACCAGGTTGCACTGGCCGTGGTCACAAGCTGACTGAATCAGGGGTATGTAATACTTTTTAATAAGTGATCGCCGATAAGTTAATTCCCGTAAAAATAATTGTTAATATATCATTGAACGCGAAAGTTTAAAAGTATTGTTATAAAACATGTTGGTAGTCGGTAGTAACCTGTAGGTCTATTTTTAACCGACTTCAAAAAAATAAATTAAAAAATTGAAAAAACGAAACAATTACATAATAAACTCATAAACAAAACTTCTTGTGGCGCAATCGAGTAAAACTAAACAAGGTTAAAGTTAAGAAGTTAACAACTGAAAGGTGTATTACATGTAAAAGAAGGCAATGCTAATAAAATAAAAATAACTGTAGACTGTAGATATGCAATTTTATTATTTTGTGATTATTTACAATCTTTATAACCTTCGACAGAGCTTTATTGTTAGCTGTAAATATATTTAATGATTTTAGTAATGATTATATTAAATAGCTATTCCCCGCGGTACGCTAGCGTGACTATTTTCTATTTTATGTTTCTAACTTTGAAAATGATGAAATTGCATTCCTAATGATTCGCATATTTATAAAAAAAATCTCTTAGTAGCTGGCTGGCGACATAATATTCTTCAGTTGTCAAATTTTCAAGTTTCATTTACAACTACTTACATGGTTCGATGACTTGTTTATGTGGGTCACTTTATCTTTTTAAGAGTATTGTAATACTAGCTTTTGACTGCGGCTCTGCCCACGTGTTTGGCCTTCCTTATGAATCTAAGTTCATGCCAAATTTCATTGAAATCGGTGCAGCGGTTTAGCTGTGAAAACGTGACTGACAGAGTCATTTTCGAATTTATACTATTAGCGTAAGTATTATTAGTTATTCTGTGCTTTTAGTGTGGATTTAGTAGACCATAGCTGGTGGTGTAATTTACCTTTATTAACATATATGTTCAATTAAATTCAACAAACTTATTGTTATTACAAATGTAATCTTTAATTTCATTACGTATTGAGAGAGACGTCAATTGGAACGTAAACGAGTCTTCACTTTTTGAGCGCTGATTACATATTTGTTTTTTTTTTTTATATAATGTCATTGAATTGAACACATTTTTAAATTTATATTTCTCACCATATTCTTTCGCGTTTTGAACTGAAGCACCATTTGTTAATTTCGGCGAACCTTTTGTACGACTGCGTGTCTTTCTTACAAAACGATTAACGCAATGACTGTGTATATCTAGGATGGAGTGCGTTTTTGTTCAACAGCTGGTCCCGCGTACTACGGAACACAATATTTATAATGATAGTGCTGTTTTAGTGTGTCGAATACATTTGTATTGCTATCAAAATATCATATTTTTATCTGGATTTCGTTTCCACTTTATAATAGACCAGCTTTTACCCGCGATTTCGCTCGCATTTAATAAAAAGTATCCTATGTTACTTCTAATGCCTCCAAGAATATGTGTACAAAGTTTCATGACGATCGGTGAAGTAGATTTCGCGTGAAAGCGTAACAAACAAATTACATTCGCATATAGTAATAGATTAAGATAGGATTTAATATAAAATTATTGTCACCATGCTGCATTGTTTCATTGTCTGCATTCGCAGTATGATCACCACCACTCTTAGATTCTGCTTTTGCTTTCCATCAGGCAGAGTAGAGTCATTTTGGCAGGGCCAGACATAAAAACAATGCTGTTGATTGAATAGGCATGATGACAGTAACCAAGAACCACTAAAATAATGTAGTTATCTGATAAAATGGGGTTCATAGGGTATAAAAATCGTAACGTAACATAATATTTGAAATCATTACACAGTTTTTTTGGAAAGTCGTCTAAAAATATACTCCTCAGTGTCACCATACTTTTTTTTTCATTAATCTGTTTTACTTCGTAAAATCGTTTAAAAATACCAACACTTATTTAAATTAAGCATTACCTATAGATTACGTTTAATTTTCGATTTTCCTTTCTACCGTTTCCAAATTAACTAAAACATCAAAGTTGATTCCAAATAAAGTATATTAATTTCTGTCCCACGATCAATAACATTACCAAAAATTCTCCAAAGACTCAAAATCAATCGAAAATTTGAAACTCATGGTAGGGGATCGACGCACAAAAGTTTTAATTGCTAAAAAAAACAAAAAAAAAATGAATGAACATCAATTAAAACCGTCAATAGTGAATCGAGAGGTACAGTGATTGACGATAACTTAAAAAATGATTTGATCATTGTGATTTAACGATGATGATGATTTAAGAAAGAGCGGTTTGATGGCTTGTTTGTAATTATGTGATGATAATATTTTGTTTGGTGTTTGTTTCAATTAGTGCTACATCATTGAGTTTATTACAAAAACTGTAAATCATACGAATGTCATATAATTTTTTAATCACCATGTATTTATTAGATAGATAGATAGATAGATAGGTCTTCTATCTATCTATCTATCAATCTATTTATTAGACGCATTCATCGATAAATGACAGTTTTTTGCTGTTAAACTTAATAAATAAGTAATTGCAAGGTGTAGATGTTTCGAAATATTACTGTTTAATCTAACTGGTAAGTTAACTTTAGTAACAAATCACGATGTGTACAATACGTACTTGACACTGAGTGGACATAAAATTAAGCTATTTAATGGAGATGTAATAATAATAATAGAAAATGTTTTTTTTAATATTACTAATAATTTTGTGACACTAAGTTATTCTATACCAGAATATGGGTTGGTTGGTTCTGTTTATGATGAGGATATCTTGCGTGAAGCTGTGTATAAAAAAAAATACTATCATGAGCATTTATAATTCTTTTGGTTTCTAGCAACTAGAAGTAAAATAGGTAACTTATTTTTTTTACTAATTATCCTTTCTAGTTAAATGAGCGCTTTAATAGTTATCGTAACATCACGCTACGCCGCGGGGTGGGCAGTCAGTCAGTAAAGTGCAAAGTCATGACGTCGATCACTGTGATCCCTTTGAGACGACAGCGGTTGTCCGTGCCGTGTGACGCAAACACCACAGGTATGCTCCAATTGGTACCGAAAGATATTTCACTTAATTTACGAACATTAAATCATTCCATTTGCATCCTAAAAAAAATGTCTTTACTATAACAGAAACGATGATCCCAGAGTTTGAGTTTTTTAGAGCTAGTCCAGCTAGGAAAGGCCAAACTCATGTGTTCAAAAAAAAGTTTTATATGCAAAAGTCTTCATGTAACCTAATAGTAGAATAAATGATTACATTTTATTTCATTTCCCACTTGTGAAGGTCGTGTTATGGGCTGAAGCAGCTCCACAAGTTCTCTCGAAATATGTGTTTAAAAGGATACAGCGTTATAGCAATACTCAACGTTTAAAATTTCAGTCTACGTCAGTGGATGGTCTTACCACCGCTACCCACGCAGCTGATTAATGTTTTCGTACTTTTGATAAATTTTACAATCACTGTGTTAAATTTCAGTATGAAATGGAATGTTATTTATTGTGAGTAATTCTTTACAGATATTTTTACAGGTCGGACTTTACTGCTAGAAGAGGCCGGCTATGATCGGTTTACTTATCTATACAAATAAATAAAATTGGAGTGTCTGTTTGTAAAATTAAAATAACCGCTTTTTACTAAATGCATATGTATGTATACACGGTACACATGCCAAAAATGTAGTTAAAAAAATTTTTGTCTGTCTGTCTGTCTGTCTGTTTGTTCCGGGTAATCTCTGGAACGGCTGGACGAATTTTGACGGGACTTTCACTAGCAGGTAGCTGATGATTCGGGGAGTAACTTAGGCTACTTTTTTTAGACTAACTTTGTCCCACGGCGTTACTCGCGGTACAACAATAGCCGTGGGTAACACCGCGGGGTTCAGCTAGTTGGTCATATAAGTTTTGGCTTGGCTTGCTATGATTTTTTATTTGCAACGCTACTTCCCGGACTATACGCACTGTGTGCATATTTGTTTTAAATGAATAAGTCACATATAGTAGTAGGTATTTTTTTTAAGTTTCAGTTTTGAAGTTAACATTAAAAAATCAGGTTTTTATATTTATATTCAACATCATTGTTTTAACTCTTCGTATGGAATTATTGTCGTCGTGATATTAAATTATTAATGAATTTTTAATTTAACATAATATTTGCATTTTTATAAATATTTATTATTTTAGTTAGGCTCATATCTATCTCAACATTCCTCAAACCCATAACTGTTATATTATTCTTATATTTTTTTAAATTATACTTATTTATGTAGTGTGTCTTAGACATATAATTTTATTGTCAATTTAATTTTCACTACCGAAAAAAATTCTATATTAATTTTAATTAAATGGGAATAAAAACTATTTCCACTTCGTTATCGATACTGATTTATAATTATCAATTTTAGCTGTCATAGCAAAATTATTAAGATCTTTTACATCTTAATAGATTTTTTTTATTTAAGCCAGAATTTAATTCAATACAGTGACAATGTGATAAAATTTACTAGTTATTTTGATATATAATGTTTATTCAATCACTACTTGTTCTCCGCAGTTATGCATACTAGTTTGACAACCTCAAAAGATACCTCATTTAAAACTAAAATGATTATTTAAACCCCATAAATTAGTACTAAACAATTAGTATTAAACAATAAAAGGGTTAATTTTATTATAATAGATTTACATTTAAAAATTTAATGTGAAGTTATAAAAAACAGTGCGAATCAATGGTACCAAGAGATCCACACCGTTGTCGATGAGTGAACCGCCGACAAAGCCCGCCGACCCATACACTCGATCAGTTCTAATTGTGTGATTTGATACCAAAACGCTTTGTTAGCCACACGGAAATCTCTATTCTTGTCCATTCTTATCTGAACGCAACAAATTTATCTTTTGTAACTCTTCACGATTTTTCTCTACTGCTAATTAAAGAGGAAAACAAAATAGTTTTGATGCTAGAATTTTAAGAATGATTTCTACCAATTGACTTGTCACCATCATCGTCTTAGAGTTATTCCCGGTTGCTTCCATTCTGGAGCCCGAGGTCCGCTTTCCACCTGGTTTTAATACTGGCAAGACAACGTTGTGGCTACGTAATCTTGCTTCACGACTGTTATCCTATGATAACAACCGGGACCGACTGCTTTACGTGACCTCCGAATCACGGAGATGCTCATGGTATCATGCCACCAGTGGTCACCCATCCAGGTACTGACCGCGACGTCGTTGCTTACCCTCGGTGATTGTTTCTAATCACCGAGTGCAACTGGGCTATGAGCGTCGACAGCGTGGCATAGTGGACCAAAACCTTAATACAGAGAGGCGTATGTCCAGCAGTAGACATACGCCGTAACAGTTTAAAGATTTGAAAATCCATTTCGATGCGTGTTCAATAGAAACCATTCTGTAGTTTGAATGCAGAAATGTATTTTGTTTACTAAAAGTAAACTGCAAAAGTGTTAACTGAAGAGTTCAAGACACATTCCCGAGTTTCTGTTTGTGTTCTGACTTTATAATGGACTGAAATACCTACATAGAAACTGCTTTCTTAAATGGTGTGCTAATTGATATTATTTCTATAAAACAATAAGCGAGCGATAATTAATTGCTAAGCTTCTGTAAAAATCGACTGAGACTGATATTTATATAGGTTTTTTCTTTATGTAATATCTGTCAAAATTACTGCTCTGCATAATATCTAAGAGTGGTGGTCACCATCCTCATTGCGAACGTGAACAATGCAGCCTGGTGACCCACACTATGACGGCCTATTGAGGTACTTTTTCACGTCCTGCTTAAAGTTTCTCATATAACAAGATTGAGAACCAAATAATAAACCCCTTATACATATTTGACTGCCTCGTTGGTCTAGCGGTTGGCGTGTGCGACTGCTGATCATGAGGTCTCGGGTTCGATTCCCGGGTCGAACCAAATGTTTGTACGATCTACAAATATTTGTTTCGGAGTTTGGGTGTTTTCTATGTATAATATGTATGTATTTACAAAAAAAAAAGTATATATGTATTTATATCAGTTGTCTAGTACCCATAACACAAGCTCTGCTTAGCTTGGGACTAGATCGCGTTGTGTGTAGATGTCCGAAATATTTATTATTATTATTATTGTTATTATTATTTCTACCTTTAAAAGATGGATCTGATCAAACTATTTATCTAACTGTTTTTTTTGTTAGTCTTGGCCATGGAAGAGGTTTTTTTAAAAGACTACTGACTTAAGGACTTTACAAACATGTAATGTAACTGACACAAAGAGTACTCAGACTCAAAATAACAATTTGTGGAACACACAAAGGGTTATGACCCATGTTAAAATTGAACCTACAACACTTAGCGCAGTAGAAAACGGCGTGGCGACCGCTTAAGCCAACCGTGCATTCATCTCTCAATAGTGTAGAAATCTCAATGTCGTTTTCTTCTGTTCTGTTTTATCGAGATTCCATAATATAAACAAATAAATTAAATTGGAGTGTCTGCTTGTAATATTAAAATAACCGCTTTGCATATGTATGCATACACTTTTTTTTTTTTTTTTAACCTGCGGAAACCCCCTCTGGCCGTCACCCCGCCGGGGTTTGCGGCGGGGCGGTGTGTCGGAATCGAACCGACTAAAACCGGTACGGTGTGTCACTCTGCGCCTGAGACGGGAGGGATCCGGGAACTGCTGTTATTAACACATCCGGACCCCTCCCAGGCGCTAGTTAGGCGCCTGCCCGCACTGAAGCGGGCACCGTCTGCTGGTAAACTCTCTAATTAGGCGACGTACGGCACACGCGTAACGTCGCCCCCTCGCGGACGGCCACTAAAGCGGATGGTGGGGAAAACCCATCCCGACCATCCGCGGCCACACTCAGGGCGGCATGAGGCGCTGATAGGCGCGCCTCCGCCGCCCGGTTCGCCGGCGACGGATCGGGTCCGAATGGAGGTCGTCCTCCCGGGCCTTCTCCGCCGCCTCCTTCTGCGAAATTACGTCTTCGCAGAAGGCTGCGACCGCGGTAAAACTGCTGTCGCTACCGGCCGTGGAGCGTATGATGGCCGGTAGCGAGAGATCTCCTCCGATGACTGCAGTGAGGGCCCGAAGCTGCGACGCCCAAGCGGGGCAAATCGCCAGCGTGTGCTGGGCCGAGTCCTCACTGCAGTCGCAGTGGTGGCAGGCGGGACTCAATTCCCTCCGGGCGACCGAGTGCAGGTACTTTCCGAAGCATCCGTGCCCGGAAAGAACCTGCGTCAGTCGGAAGGAAAGGGTCCCGTGCTGCCGCCCTGCCCACTCGAGGATGACCGGCTGGAGAGCCTCCACGGCGGCAAAGCCAGCACGCGGAGTCTCCAGCCGGAACGACCATCTAGCCATCGTGACTCGACGAGCGGCTTCACGCCACTTGCGTACCTCTTCGGGCGGAGGGCGAATTCCTCTCTCCGCCCGGAATTCAGCCACCAGTCCATAAACTTCGGCGAGCACCTCCGCCTCCAAATCCCACGGAGGTGTTCCAGCCAAGGCGCACACCGCCTCGGTGGACACCGTGCGGTATCCGCGTATGGCTCTGACCGCCAATATCCTCTGAGGCCGCCAGAGGCGGGCCTTATTGAGGGCAGTCAGATAGATACAACGTCACAAAATCACTTTACCTCTTTATATAATAACTAGCTGAACCTCGCGGTATTACCCGCGGTTATTGTTCTACCGCGAGTAACGCCGCGCGACAAAGTTAGTCTAAAAAAAGTCTAAGTTACTCCCTGGATCATCAGCTACCTATCAGTGAAAGTCCCGTCGAAATCCGTCCAGCCGTTCCAGAGATTTCCCGGAACAAACAGACAGACAGACAGACAGACAAAAAAAATGTTCACTACATTTTTGGTATATGTATCGTGTATACATACATATGCATTGATTAAAATGCTGTTATTTTAATATTACGAACAGACACTCCAATTTTATTTATTTGTATAGATGGTAAATATACCAAAAATGTGGTTAAATTTATTTGTCTGTCCGTCTGCCTGTTTGTTCCGGGTAATCTCTGGAACGGCTGGACGGATTTTGACGGGACTTTCACTGGCAGGTAGCTGATGATCTAGGAAGTAACTTAGGCTACTTTTTTAGACTAACTTTATTCCGCGGCGTTACCCGCGGTACAACATTAACCGCAGGTGACACCGCGGAGTTCAGCTAGTATTTTTATAATAATTTAGTTCACCTACTTTAAAAGATAATCACTACATAACATTTGTAGTTAAAAATATCCTTCAAAGACGTAAAAGTACATGTTGTAAATCAAATCCTAGTGTTACTATAATGTGAAGGCGATATTAATTAAGCATAACATTCGTTCGAGACAATGAGAAGTAATGTCCTCAAAGGCAGATCACATAAATCCATCATGTTTAACATCATCGTTCTTTCTTTTAAAATATTAATTAAACGGCTTGCAGTATCGTTTGCAATCAAGTTCGGTTTTAATATGGCGGCGTCACCGCAATGACTTATGGCATATTGGACGTGGACTCGTAAATAATGTTTCAGCTAATATTGGGTTATTTAGTGCACCCCACTGCGAATATAAATACTCATTTACTTTGTTAATAATGTTTTCTTAAATGTTGTTGTTCAAATACTGACAAGGTATTGCTGAAATAAATCGAGGTTTTTTTTGCCTCTTGTTAATAAATTACTTTAGTATAATGGTTGTGGAATTTATACCAGTGACGTCATTACCCGATCGCAATTATAATAAATAAAACAGGTTAAAAAGATAGATGCAATCGCCGCTGATTAGCTACTATTTTCTATCTTTTAATTTTTAACTTTAAACGTACTTACAATAAGTCAAAGAATGACTTTACCACACTCTCATTAGCTCATAAACTTGGTTTCTAATTAGAAACGCCCTAAATAACTTAATAATGTAACATATTACTTAACAGTTCTATTGTAAGGGCTTATTACAACTTGAGAAATAGTGTTAAGAAAACTTGCTGTAGTATTGCAGTGAATAAAATTAAATGAAGTGCTTAAAGTACTTGATATTGGTTTCGTAAATAATAAAAACAATAACATATGTGTTGGGCACTAAGGCTTACTTCACTACATAATATGAAACAAAGTCCTTCGCCATGTCTGTCTGTCTGTTTGTTCGCGATGAACTCAAAAGATACTGCACGGATTTTGATGCAGTTTTTACCTATAGATGGAATGATGGTTGAGGAAGGTTTCTGTATAAATTTTGAGTATATATAAGCTAAAATATTACGATATATGTTAAAGACGCCGAAAAAAATTAATCCGCACATCTTCTCAGGGTAACATAGGCTATATTATATTTTCCGTAAAGAGCCCGTGCGAAGCCGGGGCAGGTTGCTAGTATATAACTATGATTAATAAGAAACGTACCTATTCATAAATGTATTTTTCAAGCAAATCTTTAAAATGTATCTTTTTCTTAATTTGTGTACATGATGTGTGTATACATATTTAATCCCATCGTTTTTGAATTCGTGTAGCGACACGATAGCTAGTTTCTTTTTCGTAACTTTCCTGTATTAAACTTAAGTTAGATCTGACAAATGTTCAGCTAATATCTCATTTCGTTCAGTGCCAGTACAAACTTAGCATAACGACTGCTAGATGTGTTTATGGGTGAAAGATTTACAAACAGTTCGCGTGCGTACAGTTCATAAAACGCATCTTTATGCTTCGCGGATTATTATTGTATTAATTTGAATATGAGTGATGGTCATATTGCTGTCTTGTTTATGACAATCGTGTTGCAAAGTACTTGGAAGTAAGGAAGTTTTAATGTGTGGTTTGATTGATTGGTAATATGGAGTTATTGGATAGTCTAGCAATATTTTCTTAATGGATTCATTTTATCGTTTAGATACTTGTAATATATAAAGGAATACGGCGGAGGATATGGGTTCTTTGCTATGCTTTTTAGCAATACAATTAGACAATAGTAAGTTTTCGACTTAAAGATGTCAATGGATGTCATATAAGTATCTAAATCATTAGTCGTTTCTAGAATAAAATAACTTTAAAAAGGCTTGTGCAATAAAAGTCAATCTATGCTTCTGCTAGCAAAAACACTTCACAGTATCTATACTAATATTATAAAACTGAAGAGTTTGTTTGTTTAAACGCGCTAATCTCAGGAGCTACAGGTCCGATTTGAAAAATTCTTTCAGTGTTAGTTAGCCCATTCATCGAGGAAGGCTATAGGCTATATATAATCACGCTAAGACCTACAGGAGGGGAGCACCAATTAAGAATGTTACAAAAACTGGGGAAAATTATCACACTACGGGCAATAGGAGACGCAAACGAGGTTGCGTGGGTCAGCCAGTTGTAATGTATGTGTGCAGTATTTTTTAGGCGAAATATGTTCCTCTGGATGAGATGGGCCTTATATAAGCTTAGTTACCACATTTTTTTAATTGTTATTCATTTTGTTTCAGATATAAGCTGTATTGGATATGAAGTAAGAAGTGAGAACAACGTAAGTTGTTTTATTTTGTTTCCCTTCCAAAACAGAAAAGTCTTTTTTAGTCTTACTTATCTTTTGTTTTTTTAAGACTTTTATATTTATAAATGCGGTGATGCGGTGGATCATACAAAGTTTGGCGCTGCTACCCCTTAAACCACTTGGCCAACCGTGCAGTCAATTGAGTTTTTTATACATATTTTATTCTTTCAACGTGCTTTTATTTTCAACAACGCTTCTTCTGTAAACAGTGATATTTTAGTTTGTAATGTTGACTTTATCTTATTTATAAAGTAACATCACATTTTGAGTAACCAACTATTCTGAAGATGTAATTACTAATTGAAAACGCGCCACCTTAATTACAATTAGCAATAAATAAGTCCGGCAGGTGACGGGTCAGCATCCAATTGTCACGTTGTACGGCTGCCAACAAATGCAACGATGCAGACTAGCTCTTATTAGAAGTCCCAACAATAATCTCCTATTAGTCTTGAGTCATTAATTGTCAACTGCGTGATGTTTCGTGCAAGAGCTGATCAGTACACACAGTTCATAAATGTATTCAAATATTTTCTGAATCAATTAAAAAGTATATTTAGAAGATGTGATAATTTATTTACAAACTCTTGACTCGCAGCTCGGAGTGATAAAAGTAATAATTATCAGTGTCCTGTCTTTTTACCCGACTACGGCAAAGCCAATGTTATGATTTTGACAGGCTATGTATGTATGTATGTATGTATGTATGTATGTATGTATGTATGTATGTTCATTTGTTCCCTCCTAGCTCCTTAACTACTCATTAGATTTGGACGAATGAGGTGTCTCTAGAAGCGTCATGATCGTCTTCTGGTTATAGGCTATATGACGTGTCACTAAATCTAATGTGGCGCCCTCTAGCCGACATAAAGTACCGTATTAAAAAATAAATTTGAGATAAACATGCCGTGTTTGGTATCATTCGAAAGGGCGTTACTTGTACATTTCAAAAATACATATATTATTAGCATTTGTTCGTGACTTTGTCCGTATTTATTCGATAAGTGTGATATTTCAATGGTATGCTTTTTTGTTCCCTCATTCTTTCTAAACTTGTCAGAATAAGACAAATGAGGTACCGTTAGAAGTGTCTTGATTGTCCGCTGACTAGAGGTTATATGACGTGTCACTGAATTGAATGTGGCGCCCTCTAGCCGACATAAAGTACTGTATTAAAAACTAAATTTGAAATAAATATGCCGTGTTTGATATCATTGGAAAGGGCGTTCCTTGTAGATTTCAAAAATAAAAAAATATATTATTAGCATCTTCTCGTGACTTTGTCCGTATTTATTCGATAATTGTGATATTTCTGTAGTATCTATTTAAAATATACTTTGCAAAGAAATTAGTATTATAGAGGCACCAAAACATTTTAAATAAAAAAAAGTAAAAACTAAAACCCAACTACGACAAAAAACGACGCTGAAAAAGTATCAAACAAGTTTCAAAAGCCGTAGTCACGCGTTGTTAAAGTATCAGAACACTTGATTATGTGTCTACCAGTTAGCAAGTTTCTTATGACAACTGTATACACTTCGATAATTGAAATATTCCTATACTTATTTTTATTTTTTGAAAACCCTCCTTTATCTGCCTCGTTGGTAGTGATAGCGTATGCGATTGCTATACTTAATTGCGGACCAAATCATGACCTGCAAATATTTCTTTCGGAGTTTGGGTGTTTTCTATGTATAATATGTATTTATGTATTTAAAAAAGTGTAAATGTAATTATAATAACTGTCTTATACCCATAACACGAGTTCTGCTTAGCTTGGGGCTTAAAATCGTCTACTATAGGTTTATAGAGACACTAGCCGACCCACGCAACCTCGTTTGCATCTCCTATTGCCCGTAGCGTGTAATTTTCCCCCGGTTTCGAAACATTTTTCATTGGTGTATATATATATAGCTATAGCCTTCCTAGATAAATGTAGTATCCAACACTGAAATAATTTTTCTAATCGGACCAGCGGTTCCTGAGATTAGCGCGTTCAAACAAACCAACTCTACAGCTTTATGTATTAGTATAGATTAGTATGAGAACAGTAGTATTATATAGATCACTAGCTGACCCACGCAACCTCGTTTGCGTCTTTTATTGCCCGTCGCTTGATAATTTTCCCCCGTTTTTGAAACATTTTTCATTGGTGCTCCTCTCCTATTGGTCCTAGCGTGATAATATATACCCTATAGCCTTCCTCGATAAATGGACTATCCAACACCGAAAGAATTTTTCAAATCAGACCAGTGGTTCCTGAGGTTAGCGTGTTCAAACAAACAAACAAACAAACTCTTCAGCTTTATATATTAGTATAGATAACTCATGGCATGTTATTTGACAAGCAACTAAACTTCCTGATTTAATCTTTTATTGTTTATTATCTCAAACCTTCACCAAACTCGTTACACGTAAATGCCTCTGTCAAGTTCCTAATCCACTCAAGTCCTAAGCCCAAAAGTACTGTTGATCTAGACACAGATCAGCGATGTCCTCGGCTGTACCGCCACTTGGAACGCTCAATTATTCAGGCGACATGGCTCCGGGCCTATTCCGTACTTGTCGCGAATTAGAACCTCGTTGTTTATGATTTATGTCCTGATCGACGCGACGGTGTTCTGTGTCGGAGGTTGACAGTCTGAGGCTCTCGATCGAACCTTACCGTGGACCCGTGTAATCTTTTTATGCTCTGCTATTAAAAACTTATGGGACTTTGTTTTCGAATACAGGCTGTTTAGGTTCTAAAACTTTTTCTTAGTAATATTTTGGGTTTTAACAGCAATAGGTGTATAAACAAATTCAGTTTTTGAAAATCTAATTGAAAACTTATTTCGTAGTTATTTTATATCTAACCAAATTTGTATAAATGCTATAAAAGTCTTATTTCAACTTTCTGATATATTTGACACTGGATGACGGACAGGAAAATATTTGCTAACAGTATCTGAATCTTGGTAATTCATGTTGCATTAAATTATAGCTTGATATAAATATTTGTAATAAATATTTTCAGATAAAGTCGATAGTCGTTTTCTAAATGAAAAGTTCCTCTTACCAAAAATCTGTCATAGTAAAAAATCTTCTCAAAAATAATAACTGAGATTTTTTGATTTGATTTTTGAGAATATCAAATATAGTGGAGTATGGTTTTCGTCACTTTAGTAAACGGCTGGTTAATATCCTTAACATTAAACTGCTCACATAATGACGTCCTACATCATTGACTGTAGGACCTGGTGCGCTAAATTTACTCAGTACCCATTACATTCCATGTCCAACCAAGAGACACGAATGTCCGGTCATTTCATCAATTAGTTTGAGGGTTGTACAGATGGATGGGCCGCGTTTAACTATTCACGCGACACGCCTTGTCGTTCAGCTTCTGTTGATAGTTTCGGGTTCCATTCTGGTTTGTGCCGGTTTATGTTTAGCATGGAGATATGCTGGACGTGGTTTGATTCAGGATCTGGGTGAAAAGTATGTTTTGAAGCAAATTTGTGCAGCTTTTTTCTTCTTTAACCGGTAATGATATGACTCTTTCCAGTTTTTTGGCGTAGGACATGCTTAGGTACGAAAAGGAATATGAAAAGCTTGAAAACTGTTTTGATGTAGGTGTAGATGTGTAGTTAAAAATTTCTTTTTCTTTACCTGTCATTTATTTATAAAGTTCCGGAGGAAGTACGGAAGTACTTACGAAAATAAGAAAAGATTGAGTATCTCCAATCTCCACTGATAAATCACTAGCATGAACGGTTGGCGGTTCGGTTGTATCTGATAGTAGAACATAGCAGAAACTTGATATTACCATTTACTAAAACATCGTTAGTTTATAGAGTTAATGGTCTCATATCAAATGAAACGAGTTCTGAGAAGTGAATTTATTCGCTAAGCCCGCTTACGAATCCAGGCCGAAAAACGCTCTTCTTAAATGACATAAATGTTCCGTTACACCAGGAAATAATTCGCGATGAGCACTAAATCACACATAATACAGCATCACATCAAAAGGGTAGCCGCACTCGTGCGCACATCGGCGAAACGCTCGGCGACCCGAACAACAGTTTACGAGCGAATACCAAGAACGAATGACGGACGGAATAGCGTCTTATAAATCAATTTAATCTCTTCAGCAAAGACAATTGTTAAACTACTCATTATAAGAAATGTATATACAATTAAAAATAAACCCAAATGCATTAATTCTAAAGTCTAATTTTGTATGTCAGCGTTTCGTCGCTTACGGCAATTTTGCAGGGCGCGTAGGCATAAGTCAAGTTGGACGTGCTTTACAAACGCCACAGTTTGAATTAATGCCTAATACTGTACAAAGGCGTGTAATCGTTCTGTGACTTTTATAGTTGTACGGCTAATATCGCAACTATAAATCATAAGGTACATAATTGTACAAATAGGTCGCTGTCGCGATTTGTCGATTCGCGTGTGTATTGATGGCCTTATTTGGTGGAGACATGTATAGTCTTGCTCGTTCAAGGGATGGCTCTTTCGCTGTTTCTATATACCTAATGTTAGGTACATTGAAAATAGCTAACAATGCATTATTCATTGGTTATTTTCAATGTAATGTTATTTAGATAGTGGTGTATTGAGAATCCGATTGTATCTCTATTTTTAGAGCAGTCATTCAATTGTCTTGCATTTTGTTTTATTAGACAGAGGGCTCAATGAATATTAAAATTGAATGCATCAAGAAAAAAAAGATTATCATTTATTTAACTGGCTAATCAAGTGTTGATCATGATTTACGAGCTCAAACAGTGATAGTGCATATTTTCAGTCACACGAATTATATCCCTGATAAGTTAAGGGAGGAAGTTAGTTAAGGGTTAAAAACTATGCTGTTTGACGACTCGTTTTCCACCTCAATGATATAAAACCATGTTTATCACAACGAAACACGAAGGTACAACATACAGACAACTATTACCTAATAAATAGAATAAAATGGACGATCTCCTTACGGGTTTTGATTCAAGTCCTATTTACTTAATGGTCAGCGCTTAAGTCCTATTTACTTAATCTTATCCTACATGCCTAACATAGACAGAACCAATTGCTACAAATAGTCTCAATGTGTTATTATAATAAATAATAGATATTTTTTTTACATAACAGATATTTTTAAAAAGCAATTCTTGATAATCCAAATCTCGAAACAACGATTTTCATAAAATTTAATTTCTTTTCGATGGTTCCGGGCGCGATAAATCGCTTTATCTAGGATTCATTTTAATGTCATCAGTCATCTAGGTGCTTCGCTTTTCTCATTCATGTCAATTCTTGCAAAATTTTTTCTCTTACCTAAACTGCCCATGAATTCATCTTTTCACAGTGTATTTTGCCACCCGAACTTTTCCTGGAAGAAATTGCTTTTTAGCGATAAGGCCGCAATCTGTACATGGTCATTCAATTTAAAAAGCTCTTATATGTAAACTATATTAACTGGTGTACAATAATGTTTATTCTATTCTAATCTGAAAGTTAACCAGTCTACGCTTGGGTCAAATCTATCATAGTAGCCGCCTCCAGTGTGCCAGTTGAAGTATTTTTGTGTTGTCTCCTTTACCACTGACATCGCTACGGAATTAGACACCGAATCGATTACAACCTACATTTTCAGACCTAATATTTAATACTGTTTTCATTTTTGTGACATATGTATGTATAAATAGGTAAACCGTTATGGAGATTTTATTACAGGCCACTCTTTAAAAAAAAACACAAAGCGGGGACTTTACAAACACAACTGCCTCGGTGGCGTAGTGGTAGCGTATGCGACTGCTGTGCTTGAGATCTCGGGTTCGAATCCCGGGTCGGACCAAATGTTTGTATGATCTGCAAATATTTGTTTCGGAGTTTGGATGTTTTCTATGTAAAATATGTATGTATTTACAAAAAAGCTGTATATATGTAATTATATCAGTTGTTTAGTACCCATAGCACAAGCTCTGCTTAGCTCGGGACTAGATAGCGTTGTGTGTTAGATGTCCGGAATGTCCGGAATATATACATGAAATGGACACAAAGTAAACCCAGACTCAGAACAACAGAACAGAAGCGATGTGGCGGAATTAGTGATGCTGACTGCTGAGGTAAAAGAATTAATCATTCTGTGATGAGCATTCTAAGTCCTAAGTCTTTGTGTATTTTATCTATATTTTGTATATATTTCATTTTTCGACATTAATAAGAATATACAGTCACAACTGTATAAAAAGTAGAGCAGTTCACATAAATAAAAATAAAAAAGAACTTATTGAAGACAAAAACTCAAATATTCTGTGAAAAACCAATCATCTCACGTCTTGGAACAAAAATTAGGTATCATAACAAAATTTCTATAAAAAAGTAAATTGAAAAGTA
Organism: Spilosoma lubricipeda; assembly: GCA_905220595.1. NCBI lineage: Eukaryota > Metazoa > Arthropoda > Insecta > Lepidoptera > Erebidae > Spilosoma > Spilosoma lubricipeda. The sequence goes on from HG992278.1 coordinate 1,259,370, forward strand.
CAAAACGTTGACCCCCTATTGTGGGGTGGTGGATGACAAAGAGCTTTAATCGTCCGGGATAGGTAAATGTTGATTTGAATCCATCCATTGTCCGCGATGGAAGACTATTGTCGGACAAAACGCAACGAACTCATTATTGGGAGATCGACTTGGATTTTTGATTATGGGACTTACTAGGAAAGAAAACGCTGCGTCTTTTCAGTTAATCAATACTGTTAAAATATTCTTGTTTAAATTTCTAAAAACGCGATAACTATTTGTAACATGGCAACACTTAGACTCCAATTTGTAAACTGACGAATTTTTTTGACCCCAGTTGATGAGTCAACTGAAGATAAGAACATTGGCAGTCACAAGGACTGCCGATAGCAGTCGAAACTTATAACTTAGAATGTTATTTGTAAAATAATGTTTAAATTAAAATTATCAACACCAAAAAAGCATGTCGGTGAGGCGGTGACGCGAACTCATAAGATTTTCCCAACCAAAAAGTGCTCAAAGCGTGCAAAGAAGTTTTGTTACGTCAGCATGTCGGTAAAGTGGTGAAGCGAATTCATCAGATTTTCTTCTACCAAAAAGTGCTTAACGCGGCTAACGAAAATTCACTTCAAAAAAATAATAACATTACTACTTATCTCAACCAAGTTACTACAAGAAGTATTGCAAATTGTAATTTTGTAATGAAATGAAATGATATTTGAAATGAAATGATATTTATTGTAAGTCAATCTTTTCAGATAATTTTACAAGTCGGAAATTAATGAAGCAGCAAGAAATTGTTGCTATAATTTTTACTCTAAGATTTCCTTTCATGTGGTTTACCAACTATTATCTATCTACATTCGAGCAAGCAACATAAGTTTATCATTACTTACAGACGAACACCACATGCAATTAGTTACAAGTCTATAGAGTTCTAATCGAAAATGATAGGAGTAAGCATAACCACGATCCAAACTGCAATAATTCAAAACAAAAACCGCAGCTAAACGCCGCGTTTAGTGTCTTAGTGCGAGAGTAATTCCGTTTGTCGCCCCATTGAAGTGTTACCTAAGTTGATCTGATAATGACTCGGATATCTAGCTATTGTGCCATTGTCCGTGTATTTGACGGACCCATTCAAACTCCGCTGATCCGTTGATAGTAATGATTTGTTGTTTTTTCGTGTTTTTTTTCTTATCTATGACTTCGTGAGTTGACTTCATTAGTTGGTGATTCGATTATTCCGCGATTGTTCAGATAGCGGGACTTTTTGATGCCTGATTTGTGGTTTTTCATCAAATGCCTCTTACTTTCTCACTGTTACTAGTTTCTTATAACTTATCACGTAACAATGCCTGCTAGAGCTTTATTTTAAAAAATTTTACATAATCGTATTACAATATTTATAAATACTCCACTAAAACTTGCTGCTCTTTTACTATTTAAATAGTTTTAAGTTAACAAGGCAAAAACGTGAACTTAATGTAATTATATTATAGGTATTTTTTTTGTGACAGTCTAATTTATATGACCTTTGGCTCCTTATTTGTCTAAAAATCTATTTTATTACAGCGATTCCTTGTTCTCTGGTCAGTTAAGACACCACTATCCCAAGTATAACAGTTATAACAACATTTTCTTAGTCATTGAACTGACAGTAATGAATAACTCCCATAACATCTAGAACTGTCGTGTTTGAAAATAATCTAGAAACATTTTTCATTTGAAAGCGAAGGAACAGCGCGATCTAATATCTAGTTGACGGCGCGCGTCACGTTGGCGTCGCTCCGGCTCGTCCCGTTGTCGCTTCTCACTCGTCTCATCTCGCCTGCCTCCAGCCTTCACTGTACCGTCTAATAACAAGATACAGTGTAAAATTCAAGATCTGCGACTAGAAACAGCATCAGAGTGCGTCAGAGATAGTTGTAAATCAAGTCGATTACTCTATGTTGTGTTTTGTGAACGTTTTGTTTAGTTTAGCCTTAGGGCTGTATGTATTCCTAAGAGAGCGTTTCGCTGGACTTAATTGCGGGATGCTGTTAGCTAAGAAATTGTTGGTCACTTGATGATGAGTGTAAATATTATCGTTAATCATATCATTAATCAATATTAAGCACGGGTTGAGTTTTAATAAAAAATACCGTAGAATTCTGCGTGTGTATCAAAATCGTCCCTTTTAAGTATGTGTAACTGGGGGCATCTACCAGCTTTGTGTAGAAGTACATACTTCAGCAGATTCCATTCTTTTTTTTAAGTTTTAGCTGGCAAAATGACTCTGCTCTGCCTGATGGAAATTATGAGCAGAGTCCAGGAGTGATGGTCACCATTTTCAATGTGAATAAGGACAATGTAGTATGGTGACCCACACTATGGTGATCTAGTGAGAGGCTTTTCACGCCTCGCTTAAAGGACCTGGAAACATGGTGGCAGGGAAACGCGTGCGCTGGTAGTAAGTTCCAGGTTTTGATCGCTCGGCACAGAAAGGAAGAACTGAAGCGATGAGTACGAGAGTGTATATCTACCACTCTGAAGCGGTGATTATCCAAGGCCAACGTTAATGGCTAAACGTTTTAAAATATTGTATTTGTCTTGAATGACAAATACAGAGTTTTTACTTTTAATTTCACTATTTATTGCCTAACTCATCAAATTACCAGAAGCCTAAAAGTGTTAATATGTCGTACCAAAAATATCCTCTATAGTCAGAGAGCTACGTGACACAACGTACACCGGCAAGCAAAACTGGTTATAAAACAAACAATTACTAAAATAAACACACAGTTATGTCCAATGATTACGGAGATCAATGATGCGTAGTTTACGACTGATAATTACCGACCAACCGTCGTTGGAGACGTGCAATAAATTATAGTTTTATGACATTTTTCTACTGGTATACAGGCTGTTCTAATTTCTTTGTTAATCGTGTTTAGAGTAACCTTTTCTCTCATTTCTTTTATATACCTTATGTATTTATAGATCTTGATCGGCAGTCTCAGGTTCGATTCCCGGGTCTGGCTGCTGTTGGCTTTTTTTCAAGAAATTCTTAATAGCAGCCCGGAGTATGAAAGATGGTGGTATTTTATGCCCGGAGAGCACGAAAAGCCGTCGGTCCCGGTTGTCATGAAAATCTATAGCAATCATTATTGAGAACTCAGTGCCCTCAAATATACTGACAATTAGTTCAACCTTCGAATTCAGTTCTTCCTCAGAGTTGCGGAGGTCCGATGCCAGTCGCTCCGTGGAAAAACTAATATTCAGGTAAATCTGGTTGAACTAGTAGCCGACCCGAAATTATCTTGGGAAAATGATAAAGGCTAGGAAGATGAGAGATCTGATGTTTGATGAGTTTTGATTTGGCAGATGCTCTGAGATTCATCTGAATTGTGAAAGTAGTACAAGGTATGCAAAAATTTTTATAAGGATTAAATTCATTTGTTTACATTTAAGTGCTTATATTTAAGACCTTTGTCCAGCAAGGAACGACGATACATTGATACATACATATTTAGGCAGTCAGGTTAAATATGAATAAACATACTCCAAAATGTTTGCGTGATATATCCCTACGACACAAAGGGAGTGAGCAAAAACAAAATTCTTTAGAGATTTATAAATCTACATCTATACAAATATGTACATAAAATTGGAGTGTCTGTTTGTAATATTAAAATAACAGCTTTTTAATCAATGCGTATGTATATATACACGATACATATACCCAAAAATGTGGCTAAAAAAATTTTTGTCTTACTGTCTGTCTGTCTGTTTGTTCCGGTTAATCTCTGGAACGGCTGGAAGGACTTTGACGGGACTTTCACTGGCAGGTAGATGATGATCCAGGGAGTAACTTAGGCTACTTTTTTTTAGACTAACTTTGTCCCGCGGCGTTACTCGCGGTACTACTAGCTAGTTATTATATAAAGAGGTAAAGTGATTATGTGACGTTGTATCTAATCTATCTAATCTCTGGATCTACTGTACTAAAATTATTTTACCAATAAAAGACTACGTTATTTGCAAGTGGCAGAGGCTATATAATAACCCGAAAAGTGAATTGACTTTTTCGTGGTTGCTGAATTTGCAATGTAAGTTGGAGATAAATATGTTTATCGCCCGACGAAATGGGCACGGGTCAGCTAGTAACATAATAAAATTCTCTAATATTTCTCTCTAATACAAGTTATAAAGTACTTTCCTCTGTTTTACAAATTTCCCTAATCAAAATTATCATAAAGATAGATTTATAGAAAATAACCTTGGATTATTATCGCGTGTAGTGCAGCGCTCGGACACTGAACGAAGCGAATCACAGTGGGCATGTTATAAACTGTCTAATATACGCATGTACCACTGCACTTATGAATAGCAATATGAACACAAGACATAAGCGGCAGCGGGTATGGCACAAACGGTTCTTTATTTATACGACGACTTACAAGTACACAGAAGTGTTTTTCAATATCCTGTATGATTTATCATTTCGTAAGATATAATTTATCTAAAAAAGTCCATAGATAAAAAACTGATAAAAGCAAAAAGGAAGTTCGCATAAGATATTTGAATTTGTAGGTATCTTGTACGTCCTAGTTTGTTTAGTTTAGTTATATAATTAATCTGGTGTACAATAAAGTGATATATTATTATTATTATTATCTTCTTAGAATGACTCAACGATTCATCTGCGCTTATAATCGGTCTGTTGTTATTACAAATTGAGATATATCATTTCATTTACATCCCTTAGAATGATAAGATTAAGAATAGTATATAGGTGTAAGGGAAGATCAATTTATGTATTTAATTATGAAGGATTTTTTTTTTAAGTTTCTGTTTTGTTTATTAACAAACATGTTTCAATTTGTTTAGCAATTTAATTAAATCGCCTAAGTCTGTACCTCAGTCCAGCCAACTAATAGACCGCTGTCCACCAACGCACACCCGTCGTTGTTAGGGCCGACGTACACGATCCGATCGCGTATTAACATATTGTACGTATTTAAATGTCTTCATCCGAGTGGAGTGAACTTACCGAACCGTAGGCGTTTATGGCCACTGGCCAGGAGTTTTAGGCCATACTGCACCAATGCAGACAAATGTTATAGCAGTAGATGTGTTAGACAATGGCGTTTGTGTTACCCCATTCAATAAATAACATGCACACTTAGTCTCATTGCTATACCCCCGAAGGGGTAGCGAGTGGTTATCTCACACAGAAGAGTAATAAACACCCACATTTTGTTTCATAGTTGATCATATAAGTATTAATGTAGTTGTATGTTTTTGATAGTACGTTTTTAAGAGTGGAAATGCCTGAAGAATGGAGAATGCTCGACCGGTGTAATAACATGGCCTCAAGACAACTGGTGTCAAAAAAATATTTGACTGAGTGAGTGAGGTAAGTTAGGGTTGCATCAACAGCTGTTAAGAGACCACTCCTGAATGTAAGCCTCCTTCGAAATAAGTATCGCGTAAATATAGCTATGCCAGGTTCGTATATTTTTTTATGAAATTGACGGCTGAAAGAGCAGACATATCACCTGATGGTAAGCGATTACCGCCGCCCATAGACACCTGCAACACCAGAGGCGTCATAAGTGCGTTGCCGGCCTTTGGGGAATGGGGAGGGGAGATAGGGGGAGGGGGTTTGGGTTATGGGCCTCCGGTATCCGCACTCACTCGGTGAAACACAGCGCAAGCGCTATTTCACACCGGTTTTCTGTGAGGCCGTGGTATCACTCCGGACGAGCCGGCCCATTCATGCCGAAGCGTGGCTCTCCCACGATAAGTAAATCAATGTTTTTGTTTTTGATAAATCAATGTGTATCACATTGTTTAGCACATAACATACTTATTAAATAAAATGTATATTGTATGTATTTTAAGCTAAACGTCCTTAAGGGTTTCGAGAGGGTGTATTCTCGTATTAAAAGGCCATTTTTTTCGACTATAATTTTAGTCCCTTTTAAAGGACAAGAAACTTGTGTCGTCCACTTCTAGACATAAAGCAGTCTTTAGACACGAAGTTTTGTCCTACAATACGGCGTGGGCCAGACGTATTGATATAAGAATTGCTACAAGCTTTCCTTTTCTTTACAGTGCTTCTTTACTTCTTTACTCTTCAAGTACAATATTGATTGCTTTGGGCACTTTTTGGTAGGGGAAAATCTTATGAGTTCGCGTCACCGCGTCACTTATATCGTCAAGTTATAAGTTTTCAATTCTATCTGCAATCCTTATGACTACCAATTTTAATCCATACCTACATATTATTGACACATTACAAACCGAAAAAATTATCGTACTCATCACACAACATTTGTCCTGGCTTGCAACCAAACCCGCGACTCGGAAATCAGCAGTCAGAACCGTTAATCACTAAACCACCAAGGTCTAAACTTAACATATTCGTATTTAATTATATGTCATCATAAAATTATACCATAAATTATTTTTCTTTACGCCATTTATTAATATTAAGGTAACCTTTTCTTAAGCACCCGTCGTAATAAATAACCCTTGCCTGTCTGATAGATAGGTTAAAAAATTCAAAGCACTTGCTACATGAACTTTTATGTAATTAAACAAATTCTATGGTTAGCTGACAATAATTGCAATAACTAATTAAATTATTTCTAACCAGCATAGCAGCTAATATAATAACTATTTTTTCATTTATTACGATATTAATGCGTTTGGATGTAGCTTTTAATAATATAATCGTCGGTGGTCCGCCATTTGCATTTTGTGCCACGCGATGGGTCGACAAAATGTCGAGCATTTATGTATTTACCCTTATGCCTTATGTTTCGTTCAGCATGCAAGATTTTATTCATTTCAGATCAGTGCGATAAAAAAAATCTCTTTTATTGCGAACAAGTCTTGAATAATATAATTTTGCCAAATATAATGTACACTCAGAAAACAATTTTAATCGCAATTGGTCCCCGTAATAATTACAAATCACATAATAATGATTTTTATTACCTAAGTTATTTAATTAATAGTACTTACTGCATGTATAAACAGGATTTGAATACGTCTCTAAGTAAATTCCATCGTATCTCAACAAATAGGTAAGATTGCATACACGGCACAGATATTTAATCTTATTTCATAATATATGTAATCAAATAATAATCGATAAACCAATCAATCGATAAGAATATTAACAATTACGGGTAGTCACGACAGTAATGGCTTATCAAAACAAAAAAACTTACTTATCTGTGGCGGGTTCTCTAAAAGAGCTAATTCAGTATCTGTGCTCAATTATAATTAAGGCGTAAGACCTCACACACGCTTAATTAACGGCTGGCGATTAAAAAAGGGGAATAAGGCGCGATTCACGGCAGGAAGATAAGTCGTATCGGGCTGTGCGTCTGCGGCCTAATGAACCTATGCAAATTGTACGCACCCACGCGACAGCGCGTCTGAGACGCCGCGAGAATTGACGGCCGACCGCTACCGATTTGGACCGGTCGACTTTACTAGCATTGTCTTGTAATCGATTTTGATGCGATTACCTTTAATTGGGCCAGCGAGACTGAAATGTGAATACTGATAACGATTTATGTTGAATTTGCGCTTTTAATCGATACCACTTTGCCAGGTGCATGGAAAGCGAAATGGGCATCGCGACTATAAATACTCTTTATCGTTACTGCGTAAGATGTTCTTGCAAAAAGGTGTTTTAATTACCTTTTTAACTGGAGGAGGAGGTTCAATGATATGTAATAAGTAGTAGTGTACGGGAGTGCAAAAAATATAGTAGGTTTATGTTTTTACTGTCTATGTATTATATGTGTATACAGTAGGTGGATATTCAACCCTCTCTCTTAAATAGTGTATCTACTCAAAAAAGGTTATTTCTTTTAATAATTTTGTTGATTTTGTGACGGACTATAGTAAATACTATCAACCCGCGGTTATCGTCGCGCCGCGGGTCAAAGCTAGTCTAAAAAAGTAGCCTTAGTTACTTCTTAGATCATTAGCTATCTGTCACTGAAAATCCCGTCAAAATCGATCCAGTCGTTCCAGAGATAACTAGGAACAAACAGACAGACAAAAAAAAAAAGATATATATTTAATACATGTATCGTGTATACATTCATTTTAATATTGCAAACAGACACTCCAATTGTATTTATTTGTATGGATTACCTAGTAGTATATCTACACATATATTATGTTTATTTCGTGATCTTGTAGAAATACACACAGGCATATTGAACACACTTTACTGACTAGAAAACCTAATGCCTTCAATCAATGGAGTAAATAGTACATCAAATATTAGTAATGGAATACTGGGACCATATGAAAAGGACAAAGTAGATAGTCCGGGATCCCCGGAACTAATTTTACAAGTTATAACTATCAAGCTGTTTTTTCGTGAATGGCTTCATTTTGATGAGGGGCCCAGCTTTCACCTTACAATAATTTTCGATTGTGGTAGCTAACAGGACTAGCAGGAAAAAAAACTTTTGAACGTAGGACCGGGATAACGTGCCACGAAATTTGTAGGACAATGTGGCTGTTAAATTATATCAATATTAACTAAGCAACTGATAAAAAATTAGCTAGATAGTATCGACTATTTATACAATTTGACATGAGAAAAAAATGATGTTAATAATCTCAATATCATTTTTGAAGACATATTTATAGATGATACAGGTTATATGATAAAAAAATTTTGAGTGTCAGTTCTAAGTATGTGGAATCCCCAAAATTTATTGCTTTTTTTGTGTGAAAATCTTAATGCGGTTTCAAAGCAAGTTTCAACAGTATAGTTCTGATAGTTTCGGAAAAAAGTGGCTGTGACACACGAATGGACATACAGACATGACGAATCCATAAACAAGAATTGACTTTATGAATTCAAATAATTGTAATATGCTAATAATACTGACTGAATTAAAAAAAAACATTACCATTTCCAATTAACTAAAATAAGAAGTCGCTCAACATAACTGAAAAATTATTTAACTTAAATACGAAGTCGCTCTATCATTTCAAATCTTATCTCAGACCCCCTGTGAAAGTTCACATATGGCATCGATAATAATCACTCGATGCTGCAATCGGTAACGTCCGAATATCGATTGTCGGTCAACGATACGGGCAGGTGCACACTGATGAGATAAGCTCGTCTCCAGTCGTCCACAGATCTTGGGCAATTCCATATTTGTAGATAAGACTGAATGAGACATTGAATTTAACATGAGCTTCAGAAGAGGGTTCATATATGATTTACAAATACTTGCTGCTCCCCGTGGCATTACCTACGGGTTTTGTTGCTTCTGAATCGGATATTGTTCACTATTTCTTTGATTTTAATTTTGTTTTCGCCTAACCCTATTTAAACATCAGCTATCCAACTACGAAAGTTCTGTTCTAACTGTTCTGTTCCAGAGACAGACTAAAATGTTTTTTTTGTTGTAAATACTGTTTAAAATGAATTTAGTAACAAGATGTTAATTTTAAACTACAAACCGATACTTCAAATTTGGTTATTTGTATAGATGTACGTATTTCTCATGGTATAGCGGGCAAACGAGCAGACGGCTTACCTGATGACAAGTGTTTATCATCGACTATGTACATCTGCAAATTAAGAGTAGAGTATAAAGTTAGCTCCTATTTGAGTCCACTCTTACTATCTCAGTGAAAACTAACAAAAGACTACTGTAAACTTAGCTTAGTTTTAATGTAGCCATACACGTTAGTGTATACCTATACACTAACGTGTATAATATATATAACGTGTATAATATATATAACGTGTAAATTATATATATATATACCTCACAGGTTTGCCTATACAGTTGAGCGGAAGCGTTCACTGGAGCGTGTTTGTTGCACAACTGTGACAGTACATATATTCTCTACTTACCTTAAGCTTACCTGAGTGCTGTGACTGTGCAGGTAAGCCTGTCGGGTATACCCTACCGTGTATGGCCAGCTTTAGGTTTTCTGTGAAGCTGTGATGTCACTTTTTTCGAGCCGACTCGTGTGTGAAGAAGACTGACTCACACGGTTCAATCAATGGCTCTTTCAAATGTATATAAAAGCTTGGTCTTCTAGAGTACCTCTGTCATCTACCAACATCAAAACGATAAGTCCCAGACAGTTCTTTTCAGAAGAAAAAACAATGTTCAACCACAAATCGTTGTTTTATTTCGATGCTCTTTTGGTAATTTCGCGAGATGCAGACGCGACTGTCAAGAAGCTTTAGATAAAACATGCGACGCTTGTGTATCGACGCGTTACAGATTGTTTCAGCTTAGCCTAGGAGCTGACAGTCTCGAAACATGAGGCATGCAACAAAGAACCAATTGCACCTTAAATACATTACGTATAGAGAAATATTCATTTCAAAATCATTTTTTTGGATAGAAGCCCTTTGACTTTTTTGGTCCCTACAAACACAGAGTCAAGTTTTCGAAGGGATGAAATAGGTAACAAAAATTAAATAAAACAAACACTGATTTCAATGCAAAAATCATGCAAATTGAACAATTCAAGAAATTTCATTATGTGAAGTAAAAAAAAAATATACTATAACGTTTGATTACAATTCTTATCTTAGGTAGTTCCGCTCATGATACTAGATTGCATTTCAAATCTGCATAGATCAAATCGTCTTGCAAACAAAAAGATTTGGTGGAATTGGCACCGTATTAACACTCCACATATAGTTTAAGAACAATATGTATCTATTTATAAAAAAACGTATACTTATATTTATATCAGTTGTCTAGTACCTACCCCTAATACAAGCTCTGGTTAGCTTGGAACTAGAAGATAGCGTTGTATGTCCAAAAGTATTTTTTTAGTTATTTAAATACTGTTTCTATCACAAACTTTAAGGACAAGTACAAACTCAACAATATTGCAGATAGTCTCCAAATAGAAATAAAGAGTAATCACATTGTGATGGGCTAGCTCCGCGCCTACACGACCGTCGAGTTGCATACGTCCGGATATGAAGATAGCATTCGGAAAAACGAAACCACACTCACTCAGTTGCATGTTGTTCTTGCGATTTTTTTTATCCATACGTATTGTCGCTGCGATTTTTGTCGTCTCTTATGAGCACCGAGTATCGATTCAATGTGTGTGGGATTAAAGATGATGAATGGAAGATGGGAATAGTGTTTATTTGTTAGTGTTTTTCTCAGATTTCCTGTACTTTAATGTTGATGTATTGCACATTTAAGCCTTCCTCTTGAATCACTATCCATTGCTGAAAACTGCATTAAAATCCATTGAGTAGTTTAAAAGATCTAAGCGAACAAACATCAAAAACGACTATATTTTATACTATGTAAAGTTTGGAAAACTGGAAAACTAATGAGTCATCGCCTGTAAGAAAACCATGCTTGGGCATAAATTGGTCGACACGACCTTAGTGATTGATGCTGATGACGAGCGATGACAGACCACGGCTTCACAAAAAACTAGTGTGTTGTTATTGTTTTGTTTTCCCTTTGGTCTGCTCCTCTTCCATCTCATATGTACTCTGTAATCTATCTCAATATCTCATACCTCGTATTGTTTATTATTTTTTCTACATATTATTCTAAGCAGGTACTGACTCTACCCTTGGCTATCGAAGAGAAAGATAGACAAGATGTTCTTGTGTCAAGATAAATTTCATACAATTATTTGATTAAATGATTTAGAAACAGTGCACCTGTTGGGTGAATTATGAAGTAACAAAGTAACATATTAAAACATCTTTGCATGGTGCATCGCTTGACTTGCGGATTGGGCTGGACACTTCTCATGTATAGAACTCAAGGAGACTGTAGAAAAATAGACAAAAGTTAGAAAAAAGGTCTTGTATAATTTTTGGGCCGGCTGGACCAGAGTGATATCACGGCTGCACAGAAAACCGGTGTGAAATAGTGCATGCGCTGTGTTTCACCGAGTAAGTGATGATACCGGAGGTTCATACCCCCAACCCACAAAGGCCGGCAACGCACTTGTGATGCGGGTGTCCAAGGGCGACGGAAATCGCTAAGAGAAAGAGATATATATATATATATAGTTTTCTATCTACATCAGCCATAGTACTCTAGGCGTAAACAAAACCAAACATTACACAAAGTCTGAAAGAGACAGAAACATACCTAGTGTATGATAAAAAATATTTATTCCATCTGTATCAAAAGTACATCGTGAACATGTCAGGCACGGTGGCCGTATCATGCAATAGCAAGTCCACTGACCCCAAGGTCTCCCATAAAAGTTCAACATCGATCCTGGTCATTTTCGTTAAGCATCAGAATAACCTGCATCTGCATTAACTTATACCCATGAGATAACTATAAAGTTTTTACTGTCCAATAACTTTTGTTCGTGTGTGTTGGCATATGCGTATGTGTGAATTTACTGCTCGTCCACATCTGTAAGTTTGTGCAGGTGTATTGTTTCTTTGTATGTATGTGTGTATCCAGCCAATCACGTTCGTCCGTCACTGGTTGACATTAGCCGGGTAATATATGATTGAGGCTGGACATTTTTCGCATTCGCCGATATTTTAAAGTGAGATAAAATCGTTTCGTGTTTATTACGATGAGATTCGTTTATTTTATTGTTGATTTGTTCGGTGTGGGGATGTATTGGAGATGTATATAATATAAAGAGTTATATACAATAAAAAGTTGTTAACTTCGAGAATGATTTACTCATAGAACACTTTTATGGATTACCTACCTATAAAAATTGACTCTTCTATAGTAAATAGCGCTCAATATTCTACTGCATTGATAGTATCTCACAATGACAGTACAGCATATTGTTTTTTCCTACAATAATTTTTTTTGTGGTTCAGGGTCAATACATACTTTATCAGTAAATATTTTCATACTTTTGCAAAGGCCGTATCTCAATCGTCTAGAGAATGGAAGTTCATTGTCCATACAAAATTTTCAGTTATGTATTTCGCCACTGCACCTTAGATAGATACCTTTACATACTACTAGCTGCCCCGGCAAACGTCGTTTTGCCATAATTTTTTTTTAAGGATGGGTGACCCTTACCATTTAGGGGGATGAAAAATAGATGTTGTTCGATTCTCAGACCTACTCAATATGCTCACAAAATTTCATGAGAATCGGTCAAGCCGTTTCGGAGGAGTTTGGCGACTAAAACTGTGACACGAGAATTTTATATATTAGATAATAATCTTCATCAACGGCCTAATCTATAGTTACATGGACCTGTATTAGAAAGGAATGCATTGTGCACATAATGACAAGTAATACACTAATTTAAAACTCATTCAATATTTCATGAAGGAACAAAGAAAGTTGAAACGAAAGCATGACATTTAATATTGATGTCAAAGACCCAGTCATATGATTGATATGTCAGTTCAAATGCAAAATCATCATATTTATAAACAATCAGTACGTAACTCATTGACTTCTACTTCCCATCCAATTCCGAACAATTGGGAAGCAAAAAAAGACAAAGTGTAGTGGCCTCATCTCATGTCAGCCGTTCGTTGTGACAATTGAGATTCATGTTCCACTTCAAGGGTCTGTGATTCATGAGAGCGCTAATGAACGGCCGAGAGGGACTCTGTTTGTCATAGTTGTATTGATAGCTCGCCTGTCATCCTCGATTGGTGGCTATGACGGGTTTGATGACTGCGTAAGCACAATTCTGTTGATTTAACTTGCAACTGCACTACATCAATTCGAGTTTGGCCATGTTATTAGAGAAATACATGAATATGTCGAGGCAAATGGGGTCAATATTTCTGCACAACTTTCTAGAACAGAATAGAAAGAACTAATATTGTACATCAGTTAATACAAGAGCATATCAATTAAATGACCATGTAAAAATGATCACCTGTCACATAGATGTCGTTTTTTACAATTTAGGAAATTGATTCCAGGGAAAACTTTGGATCTTAAGAGCGAGATTATAAATGAAAATTTGAGGCTGATTGTGGAAAAATCTACTTTTTTGATGGTTAATTTAGGAGATATATAGCTTTTACAGAAATAGCATAAAACCTAACAGTACTTTATTTAATGGAAGAAGATTATTTAAATCCTTATTTGCATTTAAATAGTCCTATCAATCAGTTGACTTGCCTTGAACTAGATATGTTTATCTTTGATCACCATACCTCTAGAAAAGATCAGCGCCATCTAGCGTAGATAGTTAATATTTATCCTGCATCGCCAAATGAAAGTTCTTAACGTCAAATACCTATGTATATGAGTCCAACAATATACGCGTTACGACGTTATATTTAGAGTATAAGTTACACTGAAAAACAATCCTCCATTGACCTTATGTTTAATTAAAATGCTTTAATCAACAGTCCAGTTTTATATAAACCCATCAAGAAATAATTTCTCCATTCATTATATCAGTTAATCGGGCGTCGAAATAATAAGTTTCTCTATCATAAATATCTCTGCGTTGTGGACGGATCATAACGTTGCCAAATGCCAGCGGCTGGCCAATTTGTCTGTCTGTCTGTGTGATTTGTGATGTAATACGCGCGTAGGTATATAATTGAGGACGATCGATGCGCAAGCGTCACAGATTGACTGTTGTCGTATATTTTATATATATATGTCTATCTATTTATAAAGTTTTTATGTTTTTTTAATGTGTAAAACATTATTATCTCTAGTAAACAAGTATATTATTTAGAAAATATATTTTACAATACAGAAATAGTCATTCTTGTATGCAGTTCATACAAGAATGACTATTTCTGTATTGTAAAATATGTGAGTGTCTGTCTGCATGTGAGTAATGTAAGAAAGTAATTATGATTTATAAGTAAACAATAATAATAGGAAAAATACATACAGGTAAATATAAATACCAACATAAGCAAAGCATAAGCAGAATCCAAGAGTGGTGGTCACCGTACTTATTCCGAATGCAGACAATGCAACAATGCAGCATGGTGATTCACACCATGGCGGCCTAGTGATATTTTTGCACTCACCAACGAAATACGACACACGTTGATTTTCTGTGCAAGTGTTGTACCGCTCCGGTCGAGCCGGTGGAAAGGGAACAAATTTTTATCCTAATGATCGTATTCACCACATAAGTATTTGTCCTAGATGGAAGTCGAATTCACAACCTCTAGTTCAGTAGTCTCGGATACTTACTTCTAGACTAAAAGGCAAACAGCACCTTCTATTTTGCTCCATCAATGTCATCAAAGTTCAAGGGAGAAAATCCCTTGAACTTCTAACAAACTTATGTATTCCATATTCAATATATTCCAGCTTGATTTTATCTATGTCTGAGTACGATCTAGCGACAGTTAGTAATCTTAGGAAGCTGTGATGTTGATATTAATCTCATCGTGAAAGTGGTAATATTGTATAGAGAGAAGGAGTGGCATCTAGGTCTATTTATTAAAAACTTTCACTACAATTAAGGGTCAAGCTATTTCTAGGCAAGAGCTTCGGATATCGTATGACGAGACTTTATAAATATATAAACAGCTAATACGATATAGTTATTATACATTTTACATCAAAAAACCGAACAAAATCGTCATCATTGATCTATTTTTGAGTACATTTATAGAATAATAATTTAATTCTTCTTCGATTAAAAACTGGAGAGTTATATTCATAATTCTCAAAATTCAAAATACTGATGTCTATGATTTCAGAAACTTCCCGTCTTACTCTTAGGTATACTATACATGTATGATTCATTGATCTTTATAAATCTCTTAGCAAAAATAGTCATACTTTCTAATCAGTTTATGGATAATTTATTACACCAGCTAATGAATTGCCATTAGTAGATAATTATAAACTGTATACATTTGCTAATATTAATAAGGAGTTCCCTTGAATGTTACTCACCGTAACCATTTTCCTTAAAGCAATAAAACTGTTAGGAAAGTAGAGAAGCACATTGGTTGCATCATCCGAAGGCGAATAAGTACCTGAGTCATAGAACATTCGCAGTACTTCACATTAGGTGTGGGCTCCACATACAAAGAAGTCAAAATAGCCATGAGCTTTAAACTTTTGTCAATTTCTGTTTTATGTTTTAATTCCGTTAAACCTTTTTATAAGTTCATTTTACATGTTTTATGTATTTTCAATGAGTGTCTTTCGTAATGAGGATTGCTTTGCTACTGTATTTATTTGCTTTATGCTATGTATGAAGAATACAGTACATTCCCAGGGAAGGTAAAACCATTTCGCACTGAAATGAAGGAGAATGTTGTTGCATTGTTTACATTTGCAATGAGTATGGTGATCACCACTCTTAAATTCTGCTCATGCTTTCCATCAGGTAAAGTCAAATGAAACGAAAGTTAAAAGAGAGTCAAATGGTCAAGGAGATATAGGATAGACTATTTTAATTTTTTTAGAATACACAAAAATAGAAAAGTAAGTGTAACTGTCGGCAGATACATGACATAATTTGTATAAAATATGCTCAAACCTTACATTGCTATAAAAAGTTATTAGATAATTATAATAAAACTTATGTTGACATATTTATTAAAGCGTAAAGAGTTATTAAAGAGTAAACTTTATGCTATTCATTAGAAGTTCCTAGAGTCAGTGGTGTTGAGCTTCGACACAGGGTATTAATCTCAGAAACCGAGAAGCTGTAGATTGAAGTACCTACTCGAGAATTTACCCAGAAACCTCTACAAATAATTATAAAAAGATTTCTTTGGACAATTTAGTAATTTTCCAAAACTTTTAACTGAATTAATAAGTAGTTTAATTGTAGATCAAATGTTAGGAATTAGAAAACATTGATCTAGCACCAGGTAAGAGTTTTTTATCTCTGAATTTTCCACCTTTAAAGGGGAATATTTTATGCCTCGTAAGTGGTTTGAGTAAGCGACTGCAAATCAAGAGGTCTCGGGTTAGATTCCCGGGTTCGACTGCTGTTGGGTTTTTCTTTCAACCTACGAATTCAGTTCACCCTCAGGGTTGCGGAGGTCCGGTGCCAGTCGCTCCGTGGAAAAACTGATATTCAGGTAAAAACGGTTGAACTAGTAGCCGGCCCCAATTGTTGGGAATAATAAAGGCTAGGAGGATGATGAAAGGGGAATGTTTTATTTTATTTAATATAACAAATTACATAACAGAGGAAAGATTATTGACAATTACTCACAATTATATAAAGTACTAGCTGTCCCGGCAAACGTCGTTTTGCCATAACTACTAATAAATTAAAAATTAATTAAAAAAACATTGTCCAGCGGACAAAATTGTGAATCTAAACCATTCCCAGATCCCCTTGAACACACACAAAAAATTTCATCAAAATCGGTCCAGTCGTTTGAGAGTAGTTCAGTGACATACACACTCACAGAAGAATTATATATATAAAGATAGCGTAACATCAGTAAAGGCAACTGTTGAATGAAGATTCTCTTTTTTGCGGTCTTAAATTGACTCTTTAATCTTTGTTTTTAGGGTGTGATAATAATATATCACATAGGGTCGTCATACGTATTAAATGATGGGATGATGAAATTGCTTTTAGGCAATTCATTTTGAAAATGACGGAAGGATAACATCTTAGTACACCCAAGTTCAAATTGGATCCATCAAAGGGCATTAAAATTTTTTTTTCAAGAAAATATGACCACGTATCAAACAAGTTTTAAAATACCGCATCAAATAAATATAACCTCAGGTTGAAACTGCCCATAATTTAAACCATTTATTCCACTTGGTCGCCGGCATCAGAAATACATGCACATCTTACACAAATCTTTTCGATTTACTCACAAGCTAATGAATTCAACTCTTATTAGGTATCCTGGGGTTATATCCACTAACTCCATTCTCCGCAGCATTAAAATTGCAACTTGAAACTAAAGACGTCTGCACACTGAGCGATATTAACGACACCGTGTTTATTTTAGAGCAATAATTTTATTGAAGTTTTACATGTAGATGTGTATCTATAAATAGAAAGTTAGAGATAGTATGAATATGAAGATAACAGCTATATGGTACCGCCCAAGGGTATGTCGGTTACAGCGGTAAGAAGTACCCTATGTATTTATTCAAGAATAAAAATAACTCGATGCCAAATTTCATTGAAATCGTCGCAGCGGTGTGGTAGTGAAGAGTAACAGACTGATATAGGTGCCGGCAGCTTACTTGGCCATGCGCAGAAAGTCGTTTTTAAGGTCCCTTTGGTGATAGAGGGACGCGGGGATTGTAGTAGCACCGTTCCGAGCAAGCTATTGGACGTTCAGAGCAAGCGATTGGTGCGTAAGTCGACTACACTTCGATTTCCTTTGTTTTGATTTGTTGCGTTAGTGAACTATGCGCGAACTTACCACCACTACGCCGAAGTTTGGCCAAGTTATATGCCGGCACCTATACAAAGTTACATTTGAATTTATGAACATTAGCATGTAGTATGGATATTGTACTACTCTTTAAACTATGCCCGTTTGAGTTAGCTAATTGGCGTTAAGATAATTTTCCCCTAAATCAGTTACAGTACAGTACTTTTGGTCTTTTTGTTACTCCTTTCTCGTAAGTTTCAACGTAATCAGTTCAGTAGTTTAGTCTGGAAAGTGTACCAAGCATACACACATTTGTTTATGATCAAGTTAAGATTCACTGCAGTAATCATGCTGACCAGGCAATATACAAGCTTAAGTATTTCTTAATGGAGTGTTTAGTTCAAATAACTCGATATGTAAATATTCATTCAACAGCATACCTGAACAAGCTGTATGCAAATTTATGCACAATTTCTAAGTCAAATCAATCTGATAGTGTACGCTGAGCTCAACTATTAATTATTACTGATATGCTACTGCCTTTCGCAATAGTAAACTGTAATATTCTAAGAAATATTTAGGCCATACTTATATAAATACTAGCTGATTCACGCAACTTCGTTTACAAGTCTCAAAAAAAAATAAGTTGTTACCGTTTTTGTAACACTTTACATCGGTACATGTTATTTTTTTTTTTTTTTGGCCCTGCCAAAATGACTTTACTCTGCCTGATAGAAAGCATGAGTAGAATCCAAGAGTGGTGGTCACCATACTCATTGTCAATGCAGACAATGCAACAATGCAGCATGGTGACCCACACCATGGCGGGCTAGTGATGCTTCTGCATCATTGGGCCTCCGGTCTCGCACTCACCAACGAAACACGACAGCATGATCGCTGTCATTGTATCTGCTGCGCGAGGGTAGTACCGCCCCGGTCGAGTCGGCCCGTTCGTGCTGAAATCAGCGTGGCTCTCCTAACTTGAGAATGATTCCTCTTTGAGAGTCATTTTATGGAACCTGTTTATAGCCTTCTTCGATACAATGCTGGTGTTGGATTAATACTAAAATAAGTTTTTAGTTCGAATCAGTAGTTTCTGAGATGAACCTACAACCAAACATACGAACACTTTGGCTTTTTTAGGCAATATTACTATCCATACCATATTATAAATTGGAAAGTAACTCTGTCTGTTTTATTTTCACGACTAAGCCACTGAACCAATTTGAACGAATTTTGGAAAAGAAGGACTTTAATTCTTAAGGAATAGGCTACGGTTTACCACTGTGACCAATATACACACAGACAGAAGCACGGGAAAAAGTTACTAATGTAAAAACAAGTATATAATATATATGCGTAATATAAATAGCCTTACAGTTGTCACATTGTACACTTGCTCTCGCTTCACTCAGCACGATTGATTTGCGATCGACAATCAATGAATTCCAAACCTTACTTACACATGATATGGTTCAAATTAGAACATATATTGAATAGAATCAGGTCTTATTAACTGAGCAACGAGGCATCAGTATCCATCATAATTTCGTCTCATTTTGTAATGCAGCCGCGCGATGCGATATTTTCATATTCGTAGCAATCTTCACGCGTGCAGTGAACCTCGTTTTTATGGACTTGAAGATAAGATTGAATTTTCAATGTAATATATGAGGTGGTAATATAGTTTTTATAGTGCGTAGGCTGCACGGTACAGTTAGATACAGAAGTGAGAATATAAACTGACGATGAAGAGTGTAGGACCTCGTAAAATGTGTGTCTAACAAATAACTATGTAATGGCTAGAGTGTGTTTGGTTTTGACAGTACTAAGACATATCATGGTTAATAATATCATTTACGTTTATGCTGCATTGTTCAAATTTCCTTTATTTTTTAGGGAGACAAGGTGTTCTAGGATCATCTAGAAGATGTGAAGCCTGTTAAGCGCTAACAATTTGAAAAAGATTTGAAAAGTGACGATTGTGAAAAATTAAATTAATAACGTGAGTCTGAAACTATTAGAAAATATTAAATCTTATTATGCTGACTACCACTTTTGGATACTCTGCCCGATAGAAACCATAAGTACGCTTTCAATTAGGTGGAGTAGAGTAATACCAGCAGGTAAATTTATATATATAAACTAGCTGACCCGGTGAACTCAGTACCGCCATATTTACAGTATCTGTCTCAGCTTCACACATGCTGTGAACAGTCGCGGATAATAAAATGACTTTTTCCATCATCTTTTAAATTTTCTCATACACAAATCTTGTCCAATACAGAATATATAAAAAATAATGATTTAATTTGATGCAGTGGATCGAAAGTTATGCGCGTACATACATTTCAGCGATTAATCTAATATATAAAATTCTCGTGTCACAGTTTTAGTTGCGAAACTCCTCCGAAACGGCTTGACCGATTCTCATGAAATTTTGTGAGCATATTGAGTAGGTCTGAGAATCGGCCAACATATATTTTTCATCCCCCTAAATGGTAAGGGTCACCCATCCTTAAAAAAAAATTATGGCAAAACGACGTTTGCCGGGACAGCTTGTTTTTATATATAAAGATAATTATTATCATTATATAGGTATTTAATATCCCAGTTATTGATAGAATGTTCAGACCGTGTGTAGGAGAGTGTGAGAGTGTTGCAACACAACCCCCTAATTCAACGCACTTGTAGCTATTAGCTGCAGGTCTATGGGCCCTTACGTCATTTGTTACTAAGTTATCGATTTGCTTACTTGCCCACTATACTTACCATAAAAGAGATTTTCCCTGAAAATTCCAAATATGCTGTGGATAAATGTACATTTACACTAAAAACAGCATATAGAATGTTAAAGAAAAAACTACCAAGTCATTTGTTTTTAAGGAGACGACTCATGCACTATGAATAATTCCAGTCTTGCAGAGACTGCATAAACATACATAAAATAGACACAAAGATCACCAAGACTCACAATAATTTGTTCATCTCATAAAGTTTTGTCACATGAACGGATCGAACCCACAACACGGTTGCAGTAGAACAGGGCGTCGTGACCTCTTCACTACTGAGCCATCCATTACTTTCTCTCTTCTTTTAAACGAAAACCAAAACTTTAGATGTACCATAAACTTATCCCTAGACTTAGCACTAGAAGGTGTTGTAAAAAATTTGTCTATACAAATAAATAAAATTGGAGTGTCTGTTTGTAATATTAAAACAACCTCTTTTTACTAAATGCATATGTATGCATACACGGTATATTTACCAAAAATGTTTTTTTTTTATCTGTCTGTCTGCTTGTTCCGGGTTATCTCTGGAACGGCTGGACCGATTTTGACGGGACTTTCACTGACAGATAGCTGATGATCTGAGGAGCAATTTAGGCTACTTTTTTTTAAGACTGGCTTCGTCCCGCGGCGCTATCCGCGGTACGACAATAACCGCGGCTCCAGGTAGTTATAAATATAATTAAACATTGTTACCTATGCTCTTGTAACTCCTGTAGCTGTAACTCCTTCCTCTTCTTCTGTGCTTACATCCAGTCAATATTTGTGTACTGAACTGTACCAGTCCTACAGCTTCCAGTCACGAGAAAGTCGGTGACGTTAGACACACCGGGGACACTGCTAATCCGTCTCCTCGTTGCAAATTAAAGGCGACCTGTCGTCCTTATATGGAGCTGTAACTGTAGAATTATATGGGGTTGCCTGGTGACTCATTGGTTGCAAAGTTGATGTTGACCAATATGACCATGTTTTGATGTCTGTGGGTGTTGAGGATGTGTTGGATATAAATAGTGACAATGTTACCATTGGTATGGAGGATAATCGGAGCTGTTGTTTATAGTTACGATTGTTCTAGAAGGAGACTAAGAACTTTCTGACGGTAATTTTTATAGTAAGTTTTTTATGGGACAGCGATTTGATTGGATACGATAAACCCATAATTGATGGTTTATGGTAAATACTTTGGTTTTAACGGACTATAGGTCAAGTTCCTGACTTCTAAGCTAGAGGACATGGGTTCGGTTCCTATCTAGGACAAGTATGTAATGAGCAGAATTCGTTGTTTTGAATTTTAGTATTATTATACATATAATATTTAGGAATACATATTTAGGAATGTTTATCCGTACGTTATCATAGTAAACGACCTGTCTACTTTCAGATCGGACGGGCGTATGTGAGATATGTGAGGTTTTATCATTTTATATTTTATTTTATGTGTGGACCTGCCTAAATGATTTTACTCTGCCTGATGGAAAGCATATGTAGAATCCAAGAGTGGTGGTCACCATACTCATTGCGAATGCAGACAATGCAGCATGGTGACCCACACCATGGCGGCCTAGTGATGCTTCTGTATCATTGGGCCCCCGGTCTCGCACTCACCAACGAAACACGACAGTTTTACGTTGATCTTCTGTGTGAGAGTAGTACCGCCTCGGTTGAGTCGGCCCGGTCGTGCTGAAATCAGCGTGGCTCTACTACATTGGTGGGTACCTGGTAGGTAAATAAAACAAAACATTGTAAATAACCAAAATTCAATGATCAAACCATCTTGAGTAACTTATACACAGCTCAAGCAAGTGATATCAATTGAATAGGTACATTGTGTACATTTTTTTGTTATCTTTCTTCTAAAGTCTACAAAGATTTGAACAGTGACTGTCTACGGACCTGAAGTTTAATCACTTGATTAAGTGGTACTATTAATATGATGTTAGTACAAATAATATAACAATCGCCATCACTAATGAATGCTATCAGCCACTACAGATGTCAGTGACAGCAAATCATTACAGCGCAGGTAATCCACTATCATTATTTGCACTTCAACTACACTTCAATCGGTGACGTCAAATATTGAATTTATTGTTGTATGTACTTGTGTTGATGGGACAGTAATTAGTTATGAATGCATATAGCCATTGTGTCTATTTATCAGTGTTATTTCGTGCCGAATAGCCGTCGGATAGGATTGTGAGAGTAAGGGAACAGAAAGTGCACCTGTGTTTGCACACACTTGTGTGCGAAATCCGCTAAGAGAACAACATCATCATTTTGTGGTTTAATTTTTTTGATTCCTGATTTTCTTATATTTTTTAATTGTAGAAATTGGATCATCAATATCAGTCATGTAAGTAACTAATATCGCCTTAGTATTAACTCCACCTTAGTTGACTTGCTTTCATTGTCCCATCTATATTACATTATCGTGGAAGAGCCATGAATGGGCCGGCTCGGCCGTAGTGATACCACGGCCTCACAGAAAACCGGTGTGAAATAGCGCTTGCGCTGTTTCACGGAGTGAGTGAGAATACCGGAGGCCCATACCCCAACCACTGCCCATACCCCTCCTCATCCCCCTCTCCATCCCCCAAAGTTCGGCAACGCACTTGTGTCGCCTCTGGTGTTGCAAGTGTCCATGGGTGGCGGTAATCGCTTACCATCAGGCAATACGCCTGGCCACCAGTTTGTATGATGGACTACCTAACAAACAGTCAAACCAATGGAAAAGGGATTTGTGTACCTAATATGTAACCGATTCCGAAAAATATCATACAAAAAATTCTGGACCGTTATTTTGAAGTGCTTTTAGGAATACAGCTTGTCTCTCTACTTCCACTGGACAGTTTAATATTTAAGGCCAGCTTAAACACTATCTGTTTAAGACGTTAATAGACTATTGTCAACTTGTCTGTTAAATAACTACAGATTTCGGTTTCACAAATCTTGGATAGAGACATATATATAGAGAATATGTTAGAATTACATATATTTATAAGCAACTTTTATCTGTAAATAGTCTTACATGGCAGATAACTATTTGAAACTTTAAATAGAACTGATGAAACTGGTCTTTTATCAACTGCCGAACTTAGGTAACAGGCAGATAGTATTTTCTTCATGTCGAACATAAGAGATTAATTTGAATAAGTTACCACCAGAAGACTAAAGCCAGGGATTGTTAAAACTATTTTGAAGGTATATTATTAGTCCAGTATATCGTGATAAAAATTTAATTAGTCTATATAAATGCAAAGCCTCCCGCAATGCGAGTCATATCATATCCAACGTATTTTTAATCACGCGTGTTTATCTACTGATCATTCAAATTAATCATCGACATCACAGCGAGATCTTAATTAAAACTTTATTAATAAACTTCATTGAACCAAATAAACTGTACGTTTTTAACGAAAATTTGCGAGGACACTTCAGTGGCGACGATAGCGAGACGTTTGCGGAGCTGCGACGACGATAAACCGGCACGATAACAGCAGGTAGCTCCCCTTATCGGTATATTAAGATATTCACTTTTGAAAGAAAGTTGATTTTAGTACTCTACTATAGAATATGTTTAATATTTTTCTCATAGAAGACGAAAACACACGACGTTAAATGAATGATAAACGAACTATGTATAAAATAGTCATTTATTTAATAATAATCGGTCGTAACGTACTCTTGTCGTATAGTCTAAAGTGCATCATATCAATATCCGATATCAAGGTAATGAGGGGTCGGTAATTAAATGTCCTCTGTCAAAGCCGTCGCCGCGTCAAATTATGTATAATCAAAATGGCGTTGATGACGTACCGGCGGCGTCCGTTAATATGAAGGATTTACTTTTATCTGGTGAATAGTTGATGTGTGTTTATTCGCTGCACTTTAAATAAAATGGGTTTAATTTTGATGAATATTTTTGAACTGTTTATTCATGTGATTTATATTAGAGAGTTGGATTATAAACAGCGGATTTTCAAAGTACTGTGTAACTGTAGCGGTATTTGACGAACCCAATGACTTTACTGAAGCTTATTGCATAAACATGTAACGTTAGATGTATTGACGAACAAATTGCAGAGTGGGTTTGATATCGATAATGTGTGGTGTATGTAAGTATGAAACACCGGATTCAATCAAATTTTAAAGCCAACTATGGATGTGATTAATACTTATTATTATAGCTTAGCTTATCTATTTGATTTAAGAATAGTGACAACGAAGCGATGCTGTTTGGTTAGATTCAAGCTTAGAATATGAACTAGAGAAGCATGAGCTACACTAACACTTATTAGGTAAATATTCTCGGCTGGAAAAATCATTTTAATGGAAATAGAAACAAAAATACATGTTTGGTCGAGAAGCAATGTAAATATTTCTACTTTGTCATGTCAACTTTCATTCTAGCTTTTTTTAAACTCCAATCTGAAACAGCGACTTGTAGATAAGTAGATTTTTTTGAAAAATACTTTGCAAGATCATTTTCAATCTTTGACAAAACGGAATGTCGGTTTATGATGAATAGTTTGTAAAATAATTGCCTCAGTGTGTGACAAATGTATTTTTACTCCAAGACCACACAGCAATTACCTTTTCGTCTATATAGGAGTATTTTCAAGTCAAAATGTCTCAAGCGTCAGTCCCTTAGCCAGTGTCGTGTAGCTAGACGTTGAACGTTATGAAAGAAACGTAATAAATCTATCAGATTTGACGCGCCCGGCTAAATTATGAATGCGATCTTGAGTGATTTGTGAGCCACGTCTTGTGGCAAAAAATAATGCCGTGGAATATGAGTGAGGACCTGTCAGTGTGTGTGTACTGTGCACAAACACACGGGTGTGTGTCCTTGTAAACATACACAGCACGTGAAGAAAATACGACCGATAATGATGGGGGAGCTTTAACTAGACTGATAAAATAAGAATGTACCTCTTTATATTCTGTGTGATGCCATCATTATACAGTGGTATATTTAGCATCATGTTGAAGTTTACTATCCGTTTAAAGTTTAATTATGATTTATAATTATTACTAACGGGAACTAATAGGATTAGTACATACTATCTGGCTTTGAATTACCGCGGACTGTGTGTGGTAGGTTGCCTTTGAATATGGTCGGTGCAATTACAAACCTACACGTAATTTTAACATTACTATTTATATCTACATATGTTGTTAAAAGATAAAAGGTAATACTGAGTTATGAGTTATTGTATTTTTTTTAACTGGTGTGCAATAAAGAGTACCTATCTATCTATCTATCTATCTA
Source organism: Spilosoma lubricipeda (assembly GCA_905220595.1). Classification (NCBI taxonomy): domain Eukaryota; kingdom Metazoa; phylum Arthropoda; class Insecta; order Lepidoptera; family Erebidae; genus Spilosoma; species Spilosoma lubricipeda. Next base: position 1,285,705 of record HG992278.1, read on the forward strand.
TCTATCTATGATACTAGTGAAGTAAACGGCGTGTACACACAAAAAGTTCTCAAGAATCTTTTTGAAAGTTTGTGATGTTTAGTTTCGTAGACTTTCATGCTAAGATGTATCCAAAGTTGCTTAAGAGTTTTTAGTATTTTAATTTTCTACTAACATAGTGTGAAATTTAGGATGGATTTTTGCAACTCGATACGCTTAAATAAGTGAACTGATACGGTTAAATTTAGGCTGAGAGACCAATTATAGAGGAGAACAGTACAAATGATATTTTTTACATTTTAATTTATAAATATTGTTTTACCGTATCGGCACGTAATCTTGGACTTATTTAAATTATTTTCCTCATGAAACGGCAAAAATACCTCTTCTTACCTCTTTGGGGTTAAGACATACCTAAGTGTTATAGTGTTTATATTTTATCAAGTTCACTAATCAAAATAATTTGTCTCTTAAGACCTCGGCCATTTTCTTACTTTCCTACTACAATTTTCTTAAACTAGCATTCAATGATCATATTTAACAGTTCAACATTAAATAATATTTTACTATTATTTTCTATACCAAAGAAGGTTAGAGCGAAAGGTCTTTGAGTATTGTTCTACTATACGTTTCTACGAACTCTGAGTAACTGTCGCAATACTCTCTCAATGCAGTAATTTATGGCATCCTTTTGTTTAAAATTGTGCAAAGCGTTGCATGAACAAACTTTATTTATATTTTTTGTTCCGGTTTCGAAATATTCGAAACATAGGGCTTTGTTTTGTGAATGAACTTAACTGTAGTAGATTCATCACATAACATCGACAGTCTTTAAAGTCCGGACCCGGACCGGACCGGACACAGAAAACCGGTGTGAAATAGTGCTTGCGCTGTGTTTCACCGAGTGAGTGAGGATAAGGGAGGCCCATAACCCAAACCCCCTCCACCTAGCTCCCCTCCCCATCCCTCAAAGGCCGGCAACGCACTTGTGTCGCCTCTGGTGTTGTAAGTGTCCATGGGCGGCGGTAATCGCTTCCATCAGGCAATACGTCTGCTCGTTTGGCCCAGAATTTTGGACTACTATTACGAAGGGTACAGTACCTACTGGGCTCATTATCAAGAGCCCTACACTCTTCAAGATTATTAATTCTGACTTGTATTGCAGTAACATATTCAACTTAATTACATAGAAATTTAAATAAATATGATATGATTATCGATCACCATTTGAATATTGAATGAATATAAAAATTACGTTTGAGTGAAATTCTAATACTGATAACTAATAACCGGTCACAGGTATTTTATCGTGGTACTATCACCGTGTCGTTAAATATATGGGCAGTATAATTAAGCCGTGGGCGAGACTGCGGTCAAAACATATCTCACATAGTTAAAATAACATAAAATCTCAAACGAAGCCGGGAGCGTGAAGTAGTCGTATATGATTTTTACTATTGTGGAATGACTTGTGAACGCTTTGAGTGGAACTGTTTTGAAGATGCTTCTATCAAATCTCGGTGGATCTTGAAAGTATCACGTTACATGTACGACAATCAAACTGACGCCTTCGAAGTTGATCACTTATGACACAGACTAACAAAACACCAGAAGGTCAATCCTCATCACAAATATTCGTTTGAATTTCAGTTCCGATCAACGAAGAGATATATTTCGATTAAGATTCGTATAGATTTTATACGAATATCAAAAAACTAACAAGTTTATTTGTTTGTTTTATTTTTGTTTGGTTGAACGTGATATCCTCAGTAAGTACTGCTCCGATGAAAAGAATTGTATTAGTGTAAGATAGCCCACATATCGAGGAAGGCTATAGGTAAACAAATTAATTTTCTCTATATTATCACGCTATGGACAATTAGCAGTATATTAACAAAATATTTTCGTAGTAAAGTGAACTATGATCTCGGATCCTTTAAACAAGGCGTGACAAAGCATTTGACTAGTCCTTCATAATGTGACGCAATACTGCACTGTCTGCATTCGAAATGAGTGTGGTCTGAGTCAAGAGTGGAGTCTTAGATTCTACTTATGCTTTCCATCAGGCTGAATAAAGTATTAAATATCCGACTGACTTTTACGTTTAATCGGTATTCTGCTAATCTTATTAATACTATGCTACAAAAATATGTCTTTTAGACATTTGTGATATCAAGAGTATGTCGAAACTGAACGGATTCTGAACGAGTTTTAATTGAGAGAATTGACCTCCAGATTGTGTCAAGACTTAGAATAAATAACTTTTAAACCCGCGAGCAGAAGCTAGTTGGGAATAAATTAGAAATTCAATAGTCTATCACAACACTTGGGCATACAATCAAGGCTTGATTTACGACACGCCTGCCCCCACCTTGCCTGAAGACTTTCGTTTTTGTTAATTAAAGATTGTACCTTTTAATGGAGTCAGAAAAATACATAAATTCGTTACACGGGATTACTGATGTACAGTCTCTAAGATCTTATTACGTTTTTTTGTATTTGAATGAACAATGAGTATTATTAGTTTACTTTCTTCAAAGCTTTGAATACCGTCTAGGTTCTTTACAAATATTTATTTATAAACCCTGGAGCAAATACAGGACAATACTGTCAATAAATAAAAACTGATACCTATCAGTCTCATGTTTTTATAACAACCTTTAATTAAGAATTTATGTTCTGCCTCTATAATTAATTATATAAGTAAAGGTACACTTAACTATTAAAATAAAAATTTGATGCACTAAAAAGAAGAAGCAGAGAAATTTCTATAAATTGCTGAAGTACCAAGCAAAACGCCGAACCAATCAAATTTCAGTTTAAAAAACAGTAATATAATAAATCTAGTACAGTTTCCTTTTCTTCGTATTATGTTTAAACAAGATTTAGCAAGGCGTTTCTCTACCCTGGCAGAATAAGTATCACATAAGATACAAAAAACATTTCTCGAACGAACATACAAACCCAGCACAGCGATTGCAATCTCGACCTAACCTAACACAAAACTATCCTAACAAACATTCGTTCGCTTTTTCCTAAAGGGTGGCAACTGGCAACGCTATCTCGAGTCGGCACAGTGGTCCCGCCGCATCTGTCCGTACATAAATCTGTCTCATATGAAAAGAATTAAAACGTTCCCTATTGTAGACGGCTGAATAAATCTTGTAGATATCTTTGTGAGGGACGCGCGACGCCCGCGGCTCTCACCGAGAAACGGCGATATTTTACAAGTTTTTGACAGCCGATATGGCTTTCCTAAACGGCACCTGCCCACTGTGCTCTGATGGGGTCGATCGCCAATACGATGAGCTAGAACAAAGTTTACTTATTAGTTCGATTTGATTTTCTGATTATAATTGAAAATTGGTTAATCTAAAATGGTGTCTCATCTTTCAAATTCAGTGACGACATCTAGGTTTCAAAATGAAATTGACTATGATGAGCAATATGAGAAAACTTTCAAGGCTTAAAGCTCAAGAATGAATATAATTTCTCTTAATAAGCTTATTAGAGAGAGAGAGAGAGAGAGAGAGAGAAAGAGAGCTTAGAGAGTTTCACTTTGAAACCTAGATGTCGTCACTGAATTTGAAAGATGAGACACCATTTCAAATTTACAAGAAAAGCAATAGAATCTTAATTACCCTAATAAAACTCAATAAATACGTAAATTTGTCATCTTGTTTAAGAAAATACATTTTTACCTCAACATTGCAAGGACGAAAACAACATTAAGAAATTAATATGTATGTATATGTGTAGGTGTGTAGTGTATGTATGTATATAAACAGAAATGTTTTAGCTAGTTTTATATTTCATCAATCGTTTAACGACCAATTAATACCTACTTAAATCAGAATACGTTTAATCAGAGAAACACCAAACTAAGAGCACAGTGGTACCTCTTAATAAATTGTGTATATCGTATAGACTGTATTAAGTAAAAAAAGTATATAAATCGACTGACCAATAACATTATAGTGTGGAGTTTATGGCAGCGCCCTTGAAGTGCGTTATCGGCGACGATTGTTTATTGACACTATAAATGTAGGAAACATACGGGGGACGTTTTTGTACCTCACTCGAGCTCGTCCTGATGAACAATATTTTATTAAGCACAGTTGGAGCTGAATAAATTAAAAATAAAGTTATGACAAGTTTTATAATTTCGCTATTTGTTATGTAAGGTTAATTTAGCTTTGATTAATAACAATTAAAGTAGCTAACGAATGTAAATTAGAGTAACCAGGTTACAACTACGATTTTTCTGATGCAGGTATTTAAACCTTCAATTAAGGAGTGTTTTCATACCTAAATCATTGCCTTTATTCCAATAATTCAAAGACTGTCTTACGCGATTGTAGACAAAACTTGTATACCTATTTAAAAGTATGTTTGTATAATTTGATTGCACTGTTTCTTTGATTTTGCTTTTTCCAAAATGATTTTTGTTGATAAGTGACTTTTAAAACCTGTTAAATATACGTGCCATATCTGTTTCTTCGTCTGTATATTCTATTAACGTGACTGATTTAAAGGCTTTAGCGGAATATGTTCGTTTCTGTCCGATGTCGCCTCCGCCACCGAGCCAATAATCGTTAAGACAAGACGCGTTAATACTTTATAAGATTAAAAAATACTCCACATATTGATGGCTTTTCAAATGGTTTATGATATGACTTTGTGTGTCGGGAGGCTGTGATGTTTAAGTTTCACTTAAATATGGCATTTTAGAGATTTTTTCCTGGGAAAGATGGGTTTTTATTTGTCTTTCATGGCATCGTTTAGAAGTGAATTCGATGGTCGACGGTAGTTAAGTTGGATGATCTGGCGGTATTATGATTTCATTTTATTAATTATGTTAAATAATTTGTTGTAATCGTATGCAGCCAAAGCTAATACTTTGCAATAGAATTTGAAGAACATTTTTCCGAGAAAGAGCTAACAAAGTGTATTTGTAAGTACTACTTGCAAGGTATATTATATCTTATCGTGCAATATTAAGTACTGTGCGATTGAAACGGTAGTGACTGCCCCAAAATTAATGACATCGTAATACTTTAAAGTAAATTCGGCTGTATAACTTTAAGGGGTCCACAATCAATTATTTTGCAGGGAGGTATTAAAAACGGAATCAAAAGAAGTAAGTCTCTGCTTCGAGAGATTTTACTAATATATGTATATTTAAGATATCATTAACTAGGGGAAACTTAGCAAAATGTATATAAATGATAGTTCCATTAACTGATTTCTGATCTTATGTAAATGTGCCAAACACCTACGAATGAATAATTTTAATGTCACTCTTACTTACACTTTTCAATACCAACAGTTCAAAGCAGTTCTAATGCTCATATTCAATTATGAAATTTATTTGAACAAGATTGTTTAAGACAACACAATTTAAAATCACCCATCACACACAACACAGTGCGAGTGGGCACGTATATGTCTTACTCCTACGTCTCGTTTGGACACATCACGTGTTATTATGACTAAGGTTGTCTACGAATCTTGTTAAACAAAACAAAATTAATCAAAAATGATGAACAATGGTAATCGGGAGACAGTGTCCGTCATAAATCCAGGGTCCCTATCACTGCATCGCACATCACTGTATCGCATTACGACATTGTCTGTTTGATATCGAATTTATTACAAGGGGCTTATTCGAATCACTCGGAACACGTCAGCCGGCATCGCTCGGTTCTCATAAATTGTGTGACATATCGTCCGAGTTCCGAGATTTTTCTGTATAAAACTGTCAACATGGTTGTGCATTTCGATAAGTTAACTTTCAACCCTAAAAATAAAGGAGTAAGGCTTAATTTAAATTTTAACAATTACGAACACGAATTTGTTTTCGATATCTTGTCGTGTCTTGCCTCATATTAATGACGGTTCTTTTTTTAATTTATCGTGAATATTTTCGAATGTGTTTAGTGACTTGAGCCATTGGATTTTTGATGTTACTCATCGGTTTTAAGAAGTGATCGGCGTGGATCGAGATAATCTTTTAAAATTCAATTAGACATCGTACTCAAATTTTTGTGGAAAAATTTAAATTTTTAAACGTTGTGGAATAAATCAGGCGGTAATGTATCCTGAGTATTTTATTAACATTTAATTGTGAGCGCGACCAAATTTTATTGATGAGTTTTTATGTCCACTGTCTTGTACACGCTCACCACAGTACCTTGTTTTATTCTCAAGTCACAAAAATATGTTAGTGAACAATTTATTACTATTAAAATATTATTCAAATAAGTATGAATTATGTTACGTATATCAAGAGCCGAGACATTCCGATGTATTTGCCGGACATACGACATAAGTATGGAGGAACAACTAAAAGTTATTACCGTCTTAACTGAAGGAAAACAGTGACATGGCGACCGCATACTTGGCAATAAATTGTTGAGTTGGGAATGTTCTTGAAATGTGAATTACTTGTGACGATTACATATCGTGAAATACTCATATTACACGAACAAGACTAACTTTATTCCATATGTCTTGGCTACAAGATTTATTTCATGTTATATAGGTGTTTAATAAAACAGAATAACGGAATAATTGACATAATGGTAATTATATTTTTACCGTGGTCATTCTCCAAGTCGTGACAGACTAAAAGTACGGACTGTTACCACCATATTCAACCCGTGAGTGTCGTTAAAGGCGATCGAGGGAGCTAACTACGTAGGACGATATCACCACAAAGAGAAAGATAACTTAAACAAACTGTACCAGCTCGTCTGGATGGTTTGGTGTAGGAGGTCAAAGTTTATGTCCTTCAGTAGACTTTTAGAATTCCGACAGACTACCGACTTTTATCGGTTATAGTTTAATTGGGCTGTTAATCAGTATGAACATGTATGTCAGTGTGCACACTACACCCATGTGGTATCGGCCGACAAATAAGTTAAAAGCTGACTAAAAAGTTTGAAGTCTGCGGGGCTGTTGATGTAATGCCATTTCTGGACATATTTGGAAGTGGGATAATTTACGGTAATCACTTATCAAAGTGATATGAAACGTTAACGTTCAATATATAAACAAATTTTTTAATTGGAATATGTTTAAATAACGATCGATCTAGTGGTTAGTGACTCTGTTTGTAAAGCCTGAGGTCGTCACATTTGATCGTGCGATAACCACGATCATTTATTCTATGTATCACACAGTAACACAGAGGTGTTACTTATCTAACTACATCATCAAAAAAAGTATGTCTTACGCCAGATAGAACTAGAAAATAACAATTCATCAAAAAATAACAACTCGTTAACTATGAATTTAAACAGTATAAAGCAATAGTGTCAAAATATGCCAAGAGATGGCGCTGTGCATTTTATGTTAAAAGCAGAATCGCGGTATAAAGTATTAGCTTTCAAAACTGATGATACATAAAAAAAATCTCATATTAACACATTTGATAGGGATATGAATACAAATATAAATGTTAGCGATCCTACGGGTAATGGGTATTTAATATGTTTTTGTGTTGTTGCAGATGACAGAGTGTAAACAAGATAGAAGTTGGAGCGAGCTGTAGAGATGCGCTCCAAACAGCAGCCGCGCCCGTCCTACCGCTGGCTCAACACGAACGAAAACGGTATGTACCATTGAGGTGGCAAATACATTATTTAAATCTAACTAAGTTGTGATTAGAAGCTTGAATTTGCCCAATAGGGGATTCAAATGAAACAAGCAAGCATGTCAAAATTGAGTTCATACTCACGTTAATTTATTTTTACTGAGAAATATATTCTAGGTTCTATATAAAGTTCCATATCAAAATTTTAAGATAGCTTAACGTAAAACCTTTTGCATACAATTTTATTGTAAAGAGACTATTGAATTCTTATTACAAATAAATAAATATTCTTTATGCCTCTGAAATACTACAATGATATTCCTACATTGAATGAAACAGCATAAACATAACCTTGTTGAGAGCTGGAGTGATCTAGGTTCGATATAAATAATGTGACGGTGGCATTAGATTTTCAATCGACGAAAATGACTTGTAATATCTTATCACCTTACCTACTATCTGAAGACCAACCACATTATTTATAGCAAATAACGTTTCCTGTTACACACTTCCGTTTGCTTTCAAGAAGTTAAAAAAATATGTCGGTATAAAATGTCACTCACCTTTGAGATCTTAATTCAAGACCTCGGGCAGTTCTCACAGCGATGTTTGTGTATTACAATCAAACAACACATCACCACGCCTATTTAATCATAATCATTTAACTTAATACTAACACAAACGAAACTAGATACTAAGCTTCCTACAAAGGAAATGAGCTTTATTAAAAACTTTAAGAGTAAAGCTGTAAGGTTCATATTGGTGTGTAATGCAATGAGTAAGTTGTCGCACCGAACAATTGAAAGTCGACACCGTGACGTGACGTTTCTGAATATAAAACTAAAAACGTGCAATAAATATAAAGTTATGACCATAGAAAAAAAAAATCGCATACAAAACGCAAATGTACTAAGTAATAATTCATAGGTCTTTTTGTATGGAACTAAGCCACCGTGAAGCGATAAATAATATTTATTTTCGCTATTATACGGCTTTTTGTCAGTTGTAATGGGTGTTACACTGAGTAAAGCGTTGAGCGGGTTGGGCGGTTGGGCCACGCCGTTCGCGGGTCGGATGGCACCCCTAATGACGTCATTGTAGAAAGTCTTGATTAGTAAGTAACAATGTGTATTTCTTATATAATTAGAACGTTTATTAAACACGACTTGAAGTAAGTAGTAGTAACGCTAAGAAGGGATCGATGAATAATAGTACACATTAAGTATAGTGATAGTTACTGTTTTTTCCTTGAGTTCTTTGCAACAACTGCAACGAAGTAAAATGAAGCTTTTCAAATGATTTGCACTTTTTATACGAATAATAAGAAGTGCAACATTAGTTTAAGAAATCTTTTTGGCTCCTCGCGGCTTCGTCGTACGTTTCCGTCATAAGATGACAGGTTCTACGAGTATATTTATATTTGCGACACAATATTTTCATTCAATACGGATTTTCTGTCTGTATTTAATTGGGTGAAAAATAGCTCTTGCAAGTGCACATCAATTTACATGTTAATCGCTGATTTATTGGCCCATCATCACGTTAGTTGTATGTCCTTGCATTAACCCTTTAACTGCTTGCGCTGGCGCCGGGCTCTATAATAATTATTTAAATATTTATTAATGTTTAGTTACTGAGTGAACGGCAAAAACTCGATCGGGTTTGTCTGATTGCAGTATGATTATTTTACTGTAATTACTGTGAGTTTCTAGAAATAGAATCCCTTTTCCTTCTAGGTTATGGTTCAATTTTAATTATAATTTGTGTTTAAAGCTTAAATTATGAATAAATATAAATAGAATTAACGTTTTATGATGTCGTGTTTATGTACTTGATTAATAAAAGTGAGTTGAGATGAGAGGAAAGTGCTGATTTATACTTTGTAACTTCTTGTAATAAAATATCGACAATGGCAAGAACAATCAGGCTAAAGCTAAAAATGTGAAAATTAAGGTACAGCTTAAAGCTACTTTTAGCATAAATGCTAGAAGAAAATAAGAAATAATATTGATAGTTGACCATTCTTAACACAGACCCCTCTGTGCCTTCGGCACCTCGTTAACTCGGAGGGGTGTAGCTTGTAAATAATAGTTATTCTAAATAGGATAGTACAGATCACCATGACTATGAGATTAATAACTAAACTTAACCAATCAAGTTATTCCAAGTATTGATTGATCAACTATTGGCATAATTTTCATTAGTTTGGAGATTCAGATTAACATCTAGAATTAGATCCAAATTTATGGTTTACGCTTAGACGTTATCTGTTAGCGGTTGAATCATAGTTTGACTTGATTGATATGATCGAGTTACTGTTGAATGAAGACTTTCTGAGTATTTGCTGAATATGTATTTATACTGTCTGAAGTTATCTTTCGATTTTAACGCCTGACTAAACTAGGTTTAGGTCCGAATGTAAGTTTAAATAATTGTTTTTAAATTTTCTATTAATATGTATGCAGATTCACATCCAGTATTTGTCAATTAGACTATTATTGTATTAATTTTACATCAGTTAAACTACAATATTATACTGAAAAAAACAATCTTTGAAACAATGATTACCTAATAATGTTATAAAAAAATAATACAATATTATTCTTCTACAGAATGTCATCTAGTGCCATACCAAGCAGAGCTCGTACTATGTATACAAGGCAACTGATATACTTAAATACATTTCTCATTTTTTGTAAATAGGTACATAGATATTTGACTGCCTCGTTGGTCTAGCGGTTGTCGTGTGCGACTGTTGATCATGAGGTCTCGGGTTCGATTCCCGGGTCGAACCAAATGTTTGTATGATCTACAAATATTTGTTTCGGAGTTTGGGTGTTTTCTATGTATAATTTGTATGTATTTACAAAAAAAAAGTATAAATGTATTTATATCAGTTGTCTAGTACCCATAACACAAGCTCTGCTTAGCTTGGGACTAGATGGCGTTGTGTGTAAGATGTCCGAAATATTTATTTATTTATATTTATTTATGCACAGAAACACCGAGACAAAATCAAACAATAAATGTAATGTAATGTAGTATTTGACTTAGTGGAAATGGACTCACGACCTTTAGCATAACGGTTCGTTACACAAATCGCTACGCCTGCATAAACACTAACTTAACTTTTGATATGTGTATGAAATTTTATATTAGCTCTTAATGCCAATGTTTATAAGGTATAAAAATAGTTGTACATCCGACATTACCCTATGGTATATATATTCAATTGTAATGACAACAGTAATGTTATCATTACAATTGAATTGAATACAAATATATTCTCCGATCGGTTCTTGTATAGACAAGAACGCTCGTATAGCAATGAATGCTCTGTAAAGGTATCAACACATGAACTGCACTTTTTTTATTAAAAGCCACCGCTCAGGTAATGAGCGACAAAGAGTTTCTGATCGGAACCTCATCGCCTTATTTCCATATTGTACCTGTTCTTTCACCACCCTGTTTAACTGACCACACAACAGGACAAACAGGCCACCGCTTCAGTCATCGTACGGCCACAAAATCAGCGTAACGCAACCATAAACAAAAGGCCCATGAAGTAATAACAATTGTTCATGGGTAACACAATTTATGGGACTAGTTGTGTAGTGATTTACAAGCTTTCCTTTAAAGAGTATTGTTAGTAATAAAAGCAGTTAAAATAAGGGTAGTTTTTATTTCTAAAGACAATTTGGTGGTATTTTGTAATGCAAATTAATTTTGAGTGTGAGACGACCAAGGTTTTTAGTATTGTGGTTTAGGTGCGCTGAAATATTTTATGTAGATAGATAATTTTTAACGATATTGGAAGCTAATAATAAAAAAATGCGACTTTGCATTGTCATTTTTTAATTGCACAAGAAAGGAATATTGTTTAAACTAATATAACTGTATACTAATAAAACTTTTCTAGTTCTGCATCACCCTAAGGTCGACTGGTAGAAAATGCCTACGGCATTAAGTCCACCTTTGTCACTTTTAATGTGCTTAAATTATAAATAAAAAAAAATACAATAAACTGTTGGTTTAAATTATATCAATATTTTCTAAATAATTAATTAAACATATACTCATACATACAAAAGACAATATAAAACCTACCATTAGATATATACCTTAAATTCAAAAATAAAACGAATAGTCAAATATGTGTATTTATTATGCATAACTAGTTAGTCTAAAAAATATGCAACTAAATCCAATTTTAATAAACAAGAAAATGTTTTATTACATTGCTACATACTTGTCTCATGCCGTGACATACATCTTACTTCTCAGGTAAGTCAAGTGGTCGGTTAAAGGTATTTAGTATCTTTGTACTACTGAATGTTTCACATACAAAAACCCTTTAAGCTTTCTCATAAGCAAATATTTTTACGGGAATTAACGCGATCACTTATTTAAAAAGGTATCACATACCTCTGATTTGCCTGACGTTTCGACCAGGTTGCACTGGCCGTGGTCACAGGCTGACTGGGTTCGCGGCGCACGCCCTCCGTCGTTTTATGCGTGAAGTAGAAGGAGAAGTTTGTTCGTCTACCCGCAATTTCTCGATATTTTTAAGAAATTTGTTTCGCCATGTACCGTCGCATACCACACTAACAGTGTCCCTATTCTGTAAGCAAACCGATGTGCTCCTATTCTGGTGTTTATCCGACTGCGCAGAAAAGCGAGGTGGTATATTTTGTAATACTGGATTCCACGCTGTAGATAATTTAAAACCATCTTCTCGATTGAAAGTTTTATGTTTTTTAATTTCAATCGCTTCACGTACCACTCTTGAGTAAAAGTGACGTTCGGTGGAGAGGACTTGCGTGCGGTGAAATTCGATCCAGTGGTTGATTCCTGCATCAAGTGCATGTTCTGCAATCGCTGACTTGCTCGTCTGTCGGTTCTTCACAGCAGCGATATGTTCTTTGACCCTTTCAGCAATAGTCCGCTTCGTTTGGCCTATATACGAACTCCCGCAGCTGCAGTCTATTTTATAAACACCCGGAGTTTGTAGTTGCAATGTATCCTTCGGTGTGCCGACGATGTTGTGAACTTTTATGCCTGGTGTGTATACTGTCGGAATTGAGTATTTCTTTAACACGGACCCTATCTTATCCGTAACTCCCTTGACATAAGGCATATAGGCGGGTTGCCTGTTCACTTCCGGATACCTGCATCTTATTTTTGGTTGCTTCCGTCCTCTATTCACTTGATATCCGTTTCTTTTGAGTACCTCCTGAACATGTTCTAACTCCCGTTGTAAATGTTCAGGGTCACAGAGGTCATAAGCTCTGTTCTTGAGTGAAGTCACAACAGATTGCAAGTGCCGGGGGTGATGATGAGACGTGGCGTGTAGGTATCTATCCGTATGAGTAGGCTTACGGTACACACAGTGTGACAGGGACCCATCTGATCTCACGGTTACTTCAACGTCTAGGAAGGACAACGTCCTATCGGTCTCCATCTCATAAGTAAACCCTATTTTAGGGTGAATAGAGTTCAGATGTTGTACATATTGATCTACTTCTTGTTTATTTCCTTTAATAATGCTGAATATGTCATCCACGTAACGCTTCCACAGCTTAACGGTATTCGGGCCGAGACTTAGAGCCTTCTCTTCAAAATGTTCCATCCAGATGTTGGCAAGTACTGGGGCTACAGGACTTCCCATTGCGACACCATCTATCTGGAGGTAATGTTGACCTTGAAAAAGGAAATAGTTGCCATCTAAACAGTGTTCTAGTAGATCCATGTAGTTGAACGGTAGCTCGTTGTCTCTCAACAGGTCTTTCACGACGGATAAGCACTCTTTTATCGGAACGTTGGTGAAAAGCGACTTCACGTCAAAGCTCACCATGACACAATCCGGTTCCAACGTGAGATCTTTTATAATTTGTATGAAGTGCCGTGAGTCTTTCACAAAAGACGGTGTTTTGCCTACAAGTGGTTGCAATACTGAAGCAACGTGCTTTGCAAGATCGTAAGTAGGAGAGGCAATTTGACTTACAATGGGCCGCAGTGGCACGTCAGGCTTGTGTATCTTAGGCAGACCATATAATTTCGGTGGCTGGTGTGGCTTTGGTGTGTACAGCCTGTTGTACTCGTCTTTTGAAAATAGGTCCTCATTATCCCGGATTAGAGATCGTATTTTACGCGTTACTCTGGCCGTGGGGTTGTATGTTATAGGTTTATAAACCTTATTATCACTCAACAGTTCGAGTATTTTAGTTTGGTAATCAGTTGTATTCATCACTACGGTGGCGTTTCCCTTGTCGGCCTTAAGCACTAAAATATCCTGGTTATCCCTAATGTTTTTTAGTGCTTGACGCTCTTTCATAGTGATATTACTAGCTGGAAGCTTTGACCGACGTAATATTACCGCGACGTCCTGTCTAAGGATATCGGCATCGCCGGGCGGTACTTTGTTCCGTGCAATCGATTCCTCAACGCTACTGATTACATTCTCAAACGGTATTCGTTTAGGCGTTGGAGCGAAGTTCATACCTTTAGCCAAGATGTCTATAGTTGTGTCATCTAAACTCACGTTCGACAAGTTTACAACGGTGTCCTTCGTTCGGTCGGGTACCAGTGATGACGCTTTGTTTTCTGCATACCGCCGCTTATATTCCTTCGAGAACTTTCGATCAAAGTTTACACTACATAACTCGAAGGTGCGACTCGCTTGTAAAAACGTAACCCGGTCACATAAATCATAGTCCGATTGAGATAGATTAACACTACACTTCAATTGTAACGCATATAACTCTCTCTGTATATACTCCAAATCACTGTGTTTGTTGCGAATTAATTGTCTCAGGAGGCGTGCACTCGCGTTGTTTAGAAGTTTAAAAGTTAGTATTTCTCATAAGCATTTGACCGACAAGTTCAATGGACGTTTTTATGTACGTGAGAAAACAATTGTTATCCCACAAAACGTTCGGAAACAGTAAACCCGTCTCCATTGTATTTGTTTTTATGACTTAAAGTTTGACTTCTAGTCTTTATTTTTTATTGACAACCCTTTATTGGCTTGGAGCGATTAGTTCTGATGAATCCTCTTTAAAATTATTACCAAGTTGTTTGTCGGAATTCTAACAAATATCGCTTGGTGTTGACCTAACTTTGGTGCTTACTAGGGCAATAGTATGAGTAAAATAATCTGCAGGTGACTTCTTTGTCCATAATCTATTTCTAGGAAGCGAGTCCTGTTATTAGGTAAAACAATAATAGTTAAAAAACTTTTTTTAAAACAAGCTTTTTAGAGCATTGCAATGAGCAATGCTCTAAAAAGATTAGTACTCGTCGATAGGAATCAAACGAGTCCAAACTCGATGGTGTTGCGACGTTTCTTTACAGAGTTCCTATGACCATCTTTCAGCCCCAGAATCAGATCAGCTCCATATTATCGTAATATTGTACTGTCATGCAGTATACATATGCTTTTAAAATTTCAGCAAAATCGGTTGAAGTTATCTGCTTTAAAATTGAGTTCCACCCGAACATACATACATACCCGTACATTGCAAGTTAATTATAAGCTTGTAATACATGCTGCATTGTCCTTATTCGCAATGAGGACGGTGACCACCATTCTTATATTCCGCTTTTGCTTTCCACCAGACAGGACATTTTGGCAGCAGACACAATATAAAAAAAACCTTTTGTTGATATTTCTTCGCCCTCTCATTCAATTTTTTTTTAGATAGTTTTATACTAAGTAAGATTTTTAACTATATAAAATCAAATGTTAAATTAAATATATGTCTCTGTTAATACTACACTGTAAAATAACAAACAATAGGTTCAGTTGTACGGCTTTGAAACGCCAGTAGCGTGAAGATGGAGTTAATCAAAGTTTATTGGAGATAGGGCAATAAAACCCAACAGCCTCATCACTACCTTACCGCACACGAAACACAATGATTTACGCGAATGAATATTAACAATATGAAATAGAATCAATCACACCACAAGCACAGCGTACGTTCATAAAATCCCTTCATAAAACATGAAAAAAATCTGTCGAATCCGCATAAAAGTAGTGTTTACAAACAGTGAGCGCGGTTAATCTTTACGATCGGGCCCGAATAGGCCCGAATACACCCGATCGTTGATTTATAGACTTCGGAATAGCTCCCGTCTTTTAAACGATCGGCCCGATGCCCGCTGAATTTACGGCTTCATAGAGTTTTATAACTGATTTTATCAGTCGTAAACTTTTACAAGGCGATTTGGCCGCTATTCATTAAAGTCGCTCATGTACACTCGTTCGCGGATTATAGGCTCGGCAACGACTCCGAGACGACGTGATACCCATTTAAGTATTCCAGTATATGGTATCACTATAAAGGCTTCGGCGACGTATAGATCTACTAAAGATAACTAAAGATTATGACATTTTTTTACTTCAGTAGATGTATTAAAACAAGTAATGGCTACAGTCAAATATTTATGAACTATAAAACTACATAGATTTCGCAATAAACTCGTGATCCACGATTTCCGTGAAATACTAAAATTGACGTAATAAAAAGTAATCATGTCAAAATACATCCGTTGTTTGAACATATTGAAGCTTAATATACAAACAACGCCCAATTATTGGGGCCATAAAAAGTGACGATTGCGTATAAATCATTAACGGCCTTACCAATAAACTTTTATACACGACGTATAACAGGATTTTAACAAAAATGTTACCAATAAAACAATATTTGACATTTCGGTTGTATACATCTGGTACACAGATGTTTGGAAACAATGAGATTTTAGACAATCGTTATTCAGCCCTCGGCCCTTGTTTAGCGAACGTGTAACTTAAAATAATTAGTTGCTTACGTTAATTTAAGTTTAAAATCATGGATTATTTACAATATTTCGATATTTTTGATAAAATTGACAATGAAGAACCACCAAGAAAAAGAAAATGTTACAAAAATCGATATGATCGTTTCTGTTTATCCGAAAATGAGTTTCGGTCAAAATATAGGTTCAGCAAACAATAAGTCAGTACCAGTACCAACCATTTGTACATGGAAAGTCAATTGAAGTATTATTTTTTTCTAATGTAAACTATATTATTTAATGTACAATAAAGATTATTCTATTCTAAGTCAGAAAATTTTTAGAAATTATTTGTATTATCCATTATTGTCGAATATATTAACCGTGATTATCTTAGTCGTCACAAGGTTATATAAATCTGATAATATAAATCATAAATCTGATTCTGAACTAACGATGTGCAGAAATGAGATTGACTTTGAGGAGAACTTACATCAGTTGCGTTCTAAAAATGTATGTAGGTATGGAACGAGCGAAACAACATTTTTAATTAATTTTAATAATTCTTTTATTTGTAGTAGATCGTAAAAACA
This sequence comes from Spilosoma lubricipeda, assembly GCA_905220595.1. Lineage (NCBI taxonomy): Eukaryota > Metazoa > Arthropoda > Insecta > Lepidoptera > Erebidae > Spilosoma > Spilosoma lubricipeda. Next base: position 1,302,655 of record HG992278.1, read on the forward strand.
ATATATTTAGAGATAATATGATGTATTCAATAATAAATACAATTTATATAGCCATAAGTATAAAGTTGTGAGCGTATTTTCAAATGAAATAAAGTCATTGAATGAACGCCGTCCGAGTTTCGGAACGCACCTTTGAGTGTTACCAGTGGTTTTTGTTATGCGTAGGCGGTAACTATCCACTGTTTACACACTGATTATTAGTAAGGGTAATGTGTAACGCCTATTCACACCTTATACATTGTACAACTAAACATTTGTCAAACAGATGTGTAACTTATTTTTATTAGTAAGGCCGTAAGTGAATAGATTTAGGGTCTGCCCGGGGCAGTAAAGTGAGTTTAGTTGTCAATAAACGTGCGTAAACAGTTGTCCGGCTCGGCGTTAAATCGTTAACTGCGTGATCGCTGTCTGTGTGGCCCCACACGTTGCTCGACGACGCCTGCATGACTTGCAACCCAATTGGTTTTATCAATATTTAGGTGATTTAACAGTTTAGTGTCAGTTTATGGGTGTTAATGAGCTGATTATTCACTTGGCATCTATAAGTGCTATAATATCTTAACGTGGCCACTTGTTACTAGCTAGAAAGGAAAGAGTGATTTCCTCGTATCACCCTCTTTTACGACATAGTCCCTTAGCTCTAAGAAGTGATTCGGTACAGACATGGAATGTGCACAAAGAATAGCCATTATGCACAATCACAATTAAATTAAAAAAGCTTTTTTAATCATTCTCTAATTCTTCATGCATAGAGGTAGGATATTTTTACATTAAATTCAAATCTTCTTTAAAAATTGTGTAGGATAGCAGGTCAATACCCCTTTTCTAAGAAAGAGACATTTTAAGTCCACTGTTTGTCAAAGGTCTCTTTCTTACAAAAAGGGTTTTAGCCTCTGACCAGCAGTGCACTATAAAAGACTGTTGATCAAGTGATGAAGTAGAAACTGTGAATTTGATCAATCTTACTTCCAACCAAAGTCATGACTTTATTGAATTACCAGGGTTTTCCATTACTTAGGTTTATAGTACAAGTATAAGTACTATACGAATTGTGAGAAATACATGAATTATAACTGGTCGTTTAACTAAACGTGGAAGCGAGGACGAAATGCGAGCCGCACCATCCTGCTGTACGCCACTTTATGAATGAAACTGGAGAATGCGCAAGAGCATGATTATAGGACGCGTTCATAATGGTGCCGTATATGTGTTTATATATATTTTTTTGTTTTACTAAGCATAAATAACAATATACAGTTAGTACCAATATCGCTAAATAGTTAATCAGTGTGGTGACGGACTAAGAACGAAGTGTCGACACGCTTTATTCATTCCTTGAGTGTTGTGAGAGGTGACTAAATGACAAACTATACAAAACAAAATTACTGTAAAGAGAATGAACACTTGAAAGAAGTCCTATACCGTCAGACTAGCGTATAAGAAGCCAAAACCTCATTTCTAAGGTATGATAATCAATATCTCACTGTCAAGAAAGTGAATTTGTATTTTACACAAACAGTTGTAGTTCTGGATCTATAAGGAGTACAGTAAATGAGTTCTTCTATGATAGGTATATAGTATCTTCCTTTTCATCGACTCTTCAAGTAGCGACATACGACTAAACGAGTTCGCCGATTGACATAATTCAGGGGGAGTTTGCGTTTTTTTGGTGGTTTGAAGCTCGTATCAGGTCATATGGCAGGTGATAGTTTGTTCCACAAGCACATAGAGATGGAACGCCAAACATCTCAGTTATGGGAGTTGATACTTATTTATTCTATTATGTAAATATGTAATTAAAGTTAATAGTACTTTCTGCATATTTGATTAGAATTATCTGTTACATGGACTTATAATTTCTCTATATACTATCTGGTAACCAGTGATTCCTCTTCTAGAATCACAATTAAAAGCAAAAGTGTACTGCTGGTACCAAATAAATTCTAAGTTATGCAGCGTGGTATGAACAAGCCCTATCTTGTAACACGAGTAGTGGATTACGCTCACGGCTGATTACACACAGACCTGAGAGTCTAAGACTGCCGTGTCACCAAGTACTTCTTTTTACACTTCGACGTAATTGATTTTTTATGTATATATTTTAGGTAGTCAATCAACGAACATCATTCTATGAGGCTAATGATATTATGCGGCAATATTTTTTTTATGTTTGTCCCTGCCAAAATGACTTTACTCTGCCTGATGGAAAGCATGAGTAGAATCCAAGAGTGGTGGTCACCATACTGCGAATGCAGACAATGCAACAATGTAGAATGGTGACCCACACCATGGCGGGCTAGTGATGCTTCTGCATCATTGGGCCTCCGATCTCGCACTCACCAACGAAACACGACAGCATGATCGCTGTCATTTTACGTTGATTTTCTGTGCGAGGGTAGTACCGCACCGGTCGAGCCGGCCCGTTCGTGCTGAAATCAGCGTGGCTCTACTACCTTGAAATCTACATCACGAATGAGCGACCAACAGATCGTATATTAGGGTTCTATTGGTTGTTTATTTGTCGTGCTATAGCTATAAATATATTGCGTAGATTTCCCTATTCAATATGGAAATTTTCATTCTGAGATAACTATGTTTAGAATATACCTAGAGTAAAATTTTGGAGAAATTGCCTAAGGTCTGTTGGCTTCATCTGCTGGTAGCCGGAGGGAATGCAAGCAAACATGCACGCATAGTCTTAATGTTAAAGGATTAGTATTTATATATATTATATATATTCAGGTAGTTATTATTAGGACTGTTACATATAAGTAATAAAAATACTTCAGTTTTAATTTTGCAAATAAACTAAATATAGCTTTGCCTTAAGTTTTATTCTGCAACCTGCATATTGCAATCAAAAAGTACAAAACAAAAATTGCTCCGTACCTTATCCGAATTTATTTACTTTTTGCAGTTAAATAACTTCCATTAAAAGCATTTAGAACTTAAATTAAGCTTTATTTATTAAATGTGGATGAATGTGCATTTGAAACATGAATTACTTGATAAATTCACTCAAAACATTGAAACCAAATATTATATCAGCATAGTTAATGACTGTCTTATTAACGTATTTTCAGCAAATAAACAGCTGAGCTATAGCCATGCGTTTGTATTTGCAAGCATATATTACATGCGCTGTCAAATAAATAGCTAGGTCCAATCTTATTAGTTACTGGATACTTCTGAGAAGGGGTATTTTGGTCAGGGCGGTGTGGTGTTACCATATGACGGATCATGTGAACTGGCAACTGGCGCCAGCACTATCTCGTGTACATCACCACGATGTATGGCGGTTATAGCCTGTTTGTTTCCTATTACATCTGCGTATGGGATATGGTATTAATGGCTCTGATAATCTTCCTGCTCGTATTTCTTGATGAGTCGAAGTTGGTAGTGTTTATAGTCGGTGGCGCAGTGGTAGCGTACGCGACTGCTGTTCTTGAGGTCTCGGGTTCGATTCCCGGGTCGGATCAAATGTTTGTATGATCTGCAAATATTTGTTTCGGAGTTTGGATGTTTTCTATGTATAATATGTATGTATTTACAAAAAAAAGAGTATATAAGTATTTATATCAGTTGTCTAGTACCCATAATACAAGCTCTGCTTAGTTTGGGACTAGATGGCGTTGTGTGTTAGATGTCCGAAAATATTTATTATTTATTTATTATTTATAAAGAGTGATGTCTGTAGCATATATTGAGCTATGGTATTATTAAAAAGGTATGTAGAAAAAGAAATAAAAAACTGAAATGTGCTGTTTTAGTAGTTATATTTTTACTGGATTCAGATTGTCTTCGAAAAATTGACTTCGCTGATTAACATTTAATACATGGGTACAAGACCATTATTAAAAATTAGCTGACCCACGCAACCTCGTTTACGTCTCCTATTGCCCGTAGCCTAATAATTTTTCTCCCGTTTTTGTAACATTCTTCATTGGTGCTCCACTCCTATTGTCTTTAGCGTGATGCTAGAGCCTGGGCTATCTAACACTGAAAGGATCTTTCAAATCGGTTCAGTAGTTCCTGAGATTAGTGCAAGCAAGCAAAGAAACAGACACTCTTCAGCTTTATATATTAGTATAGTTTATTCCTTTTTAAGAGACAAAAATACATATGTTATGTCTCTAGCTTCTGTAATTCCTTGCCAAGTTGGAATTTGAACCTTTGGCCCGACGTGCAATAATGGGTGCGTACGTATAAGCTGTCGTCATGTCACGATATTAGTACCTACTGATGTAGTTAATTTACGACTATATAATTTCATACTCAGGTGTAGAGAGGACATTTTCATATTGTAAATTCCAAGTGGAAACTAGCTATGAAGTGTCGCAATTTAGTAGATATTTACTGTTGACCATGTGTCATTTACTTATTATTCATGTACTAGTGACAGATAAATGTATATATGTATGTTTAGAAGGGAATAAAATAACTTATTCTGACTGACGTATACCGAATTGAGGGAACCTAACACAAAGAATTATAGTGCCTTGTCGCACTGTGCACGGCCGACGTAATCTATACAAATAAATGAAATTGCAGTGTCTGTTTGTAATATCAAAATACCTGCTTTCTTGTAATTGCATTTGTATACATACAACATTGTATACGTATCATGTACCGAAATAACATTTTTTAAAATAGTAGTCTATCAGTTTGTTTCTTATTAATCAGTCAGTCAGTTCAGTAATCTTAGGAACGGCTGGACCGATTTTGATGGGGTTTTCACTGGCCTACCTTGCACTGGCACTGAACCTACCTTTTTTAAGACTAGCTGTTCCACGCGGGCAACGCTAATAACCGCGGGTAACACCGCGGGGTTCAGCTAGTAGATTGAGAGATTTTCATAATTTTATTGTCTGGTTCCACATTATTTAAAGTGAACTGTCGCATTATTTACAAGACACACTTAAAATAAAATGATATAAATTAAAACAGTTTCCATCGTCTTCTACTTGATAGCCTTGATAGGACCCAATAAAAATTAATCTACACTTATTTCTGTATGTCTTCGAAAACCAGTGTTTATCATAATATAATCTGTCATTATAATTCTCAATATCTCAATATAATATCTAAATCATCAGTCTCTATAAATATGTTTGAAATTCTCAAATACTAAAACTATAAATGGTGCTAAACTTAATTGGAAAAACTAATATCGTGCTTGTAATAGTCGAATTAGCTTATTAATCTGTTTATAATAACAACACTACCATTTTACGATATTTTTTACACATATACATACATATATATGTGTACCGTAGTATGTATGAATGTTGGTAATGCTAAAATCAATTTAGGAAACATTAAAATGTGTATTTATTGTGGTAATAAAATAAAAACTTGTTCTTAACTAATTAATGTCGTCGAAGTTGACGAACGTGTTGTAAAGACATGGAGTCTAAAATATGTTACTATATAAAATTTGTGGGACAAATTCTTGATTCTGAATTCGTCCCCCATATGATAGCGGAATGATTTTAGGAATAACCTAGCTAAACCCCGCGGTGTTCCCCGCGGATTTGTTGTACCGCGAGTAATACCGCGGCAAAAAGTTAGTCTAAAAAAAGTAGTTTAAGTTACTCCCTGGATCATCAGCTACCTACCAGTGAAAGTCCCGTCAAAATTGGTCCATCCTTTCCAGAGATTACCCGGAACAAACAGACTGACAGACAAAAAAAAATTAACTACATTTTTGGTATATGTACCGTGTATACATACACACATATGCATTTAATAAAAAGTGGTTGTTTTAATATTACAATTATTATAGATGCTACACACACATCAACAGCCTTTATAGTCCACAGCTGGACATATATCCTTTCTTAGAAGGGAGATTTTTGCCTACTATGATGGCCAAACTTTGGGTATAGCGTTCGTTTCAAGTTTCCTTTCTCTTCACAGTGTTGTGGTTCTATGTAGCTTGCTCCCTAAGTCGTCTCTTGTGACAGACAGACATCAAAATAACCGGTGGTTAATTTTCTGCAAGTAATACATGTACTTCAATAATTTGACTGTCGCAAAAAAAAATATAGTACCCACTAGTAGTAAATTACACGGCAATAGGTCTAAGATAAGCCTTTAATTTGTCAAACAAAATGGCTGCATTAGCTTTAAATTATACAAGAAAATACATTGAATGTATTTTCTTGTATAATTTAAACCTGTTGCAGCCCTTTTTAATCGACTTCAAAAAAAGGAGGATGTTCTCAATTAAGTTTATTTTTAAGTTTGTTATCTCAGACTTTCGACTGAGGGAACCTATTTTAATGATGCTTTTTTTATTTGAAAGCTGGTGATTCCCTTGTGGTATCATTTCAATTTGGTTTTTTTGTTTAAGTTTTGTAGTCATATGTTAAATTGTATTTCCTTATTCTTATCCATTTTCCTATCTGAAAATGATTAGCTATCCAGAAACATTGGAATCAATAAGCTATAAAGAAAGCTAGCAAGCTATCTCTCTTTGCAGTGTTACACATTCCGCCGACCGCAAATAAAATTGATTACCTACCTATAATAATCAATATTTATAAAATTGATAAGAGCTCTTTTATCACCATCACCATATCAGCTAAAACACTTCCACAGTTGGCCTTTCTTATATTTCTCCTGATTGATCTCCCGATTCACTGCCTCGTTGGTCTCGCGATTGACGTGTGCGACTGCTGATCATGAGGTCTCGGGTTTGATTCCCGGGTCGGACCAAATGTTTGTTTGATCTACAAATATTTGTTTCGGAGTTTGGGTGTTTTCTATGTTTAATATGTATGTATTTACAAAAAAAGTACATATATATGTAATTGTATCAGTGTTAGTACCCATAGCACATGCTCTGCTTAGCTTGGGACCAGATGGCGTTGTGTTGTAGATGTCCGAAATATTTATTTATATTTGTTTATTCTCCACAACAACCGGACCTGTGCTGCCCAAATCGAGCGGAGCGAGAGAAATATGCAGAGCTTTTTAATCTATACTAATATATAAAGCTGAAGAGTTTGTTTGTTTGTTTGAACACGCTAATCTCAGGAACCGCTGGTCCGATTTGAAAAATTCTTTCGGTGTTGGATAGTCCATTTATCGAGGAAGGCTATAGGGTATTTATCATCACGCTACTACTAATAGGAGCGGAGCAACAATGAAGAATGTTACAAAAACGGGGGAATTTTTCACGCTACGGGCAATATAAGGCGCAAACGAGGTTGCGTGGGTCAGCTAGTCTTTTATATTTATGCAGAACTGTTTTTTAAGAAGTAGTCTATGGCCAGCAGTTGCCCATTGTAATCTATTGACATGGTATCGATTATTATGAGAAGTAGTTATTCTAATAGTAAATTTCCATCTAATGAAAGTTATAACTCTTTAATATTCATTTTTATTGCTACTAAAACAAACTTAATTTAAAATGTAGGTCGCAGCAGTTAAAAACTAAAACCGTCACAATATTCTTCTAACCAATAGTGACTAATTAGTTATAAAAAGTTTTACAACTTTTACACAATATATTAGTCATTTAAATGTAACGGTGCCTTTATGGTGGTCTTTTATTTCATTCCCATATTTGCATTTGAAGAATCCGGTTGTGTCGCTATTGATGTTAATATTTCCAGATCCGTCACTATTTATACAATGTATATGTCCTTTTAAAACGTGGTCGTGAATATATTAATATAAAATTTTATTGACATATTAAGATTAAGAAAGCCACTGATTTATATTGTAGTGATGTGTTTTCAATTTTAGTTAACATCCTGTTGCATGAATATTTATAAAGAACGAAATTTAGGCTTACTTCCTTTCTTAAGTAGTCAAGGACTAGGTAATACGATATTAGAATAAGCCATTTTTTTTAATAGTGTTTAATAAAATGTATATGCTTTACCCTACTTTTTAAAAATATATGATTTTTTAAAATATCATTGGTGTTTTTGTTTATGTTAACCCTAAATTTAAAAAAAAAACTTGTAATTATGTTACAATCAAAAATAGTGGTGAAATTTTAAACATGAAATTGTGAGCAAAGACAAAACAATTTAAGATATACCACTAGAAGTAAAAACGTGATGAAAACAAATCAATCTAATTTATATCACGTTAAAAATGTATTAATCGCTTTTTAAATCAAAACGACCACAATCAGAATAGAATAGAGGAGTTATTACGACAACGGCATTTTAACACGCTCTCGCGGCCATTCCAAAACATATTCGTAACAGTAACAGATTATAAAAATAACATTAATACAATACTAATCACTTACAAATATACTTTGATAGTATAACAAGTGGTGCGAATAGGCGATTATTAATAAAAACGGTATCCAAATCGACTATAAACTCGATATGATTTTTCTTAATGGTTATCGAATAGACCGTCATTTGAATTCGAACGTTAAATATATAAAGGTAAGACTCGTTCTCATATGTAAATCAATTTGAAAATCTAAAATTTATCGGTATTTAAAGAAGATTATGTTTTATATCTATATTTATAACCTATGTAGGTTCTATATTACATTCTTTCGAAATTCTTTTTTTGCTAATTAATTAAGGTTTTATGGTGGAATTATAAACCTTATTGACAAGGTTAAAAGCGACTTCGAAGTATCTATTCGTAGGCACATATTTAATTTTTATGGGACTTTAATGGGCTGATGACTATCAATCGTATACATATGTACATACCACCTTTAATAAAAATAATTAATTATTCTAAAACCTTATAAATATCCGGTTACATAATAAATTATTTTTAATTACCAGTTTTTAGAATATTATTATGTAAAAGACACTGGCTAGATGTAATTAGTTTCCAAATCACCACTTTTTAAATTTAAATATTACATTATAATTCTTAACCCTATTTGTCATTTTTCTGCGTGAAATTGAAATATTGCATCGTCGTGGACAATATGTTTAAAAGACTAAAAAATAGATACAAGGCTTTTTAAATATAATGATGATACATAGTCCGACGAGAGAAATGAAATGAAAATTAAAAAGGATGTGGCGTGTTACCAGTTACCAGCGTCCAAGGTATTGAGTCTCTTTATGACAACCGCAACGGTAACGTTTTTCCTTCTTGTGCTGAGCGGTTAAAACCTAGAACTCACTACCACCGCATGTGTATCCCTCCCATTATGTCCCCGGGTTCCTTAAGCGGGACTTGAAAAAGCATTTTACTAGGCCGTCGTTATGTGGGTCACCACGCTGCACTGTTCGCGTTCGCATTGATGATGGTGACCACCACTTTTGGATTCTACTCATGCTTTCCATCAGGCAGAGTAGAGTCATTTTGAAGCCTAAACATAAAAAAACGTTCATTACTTCCTGGATTAAAGTTCTCGTGTATTTTTCGGCCTTCAAGATCTTTAAAGATAAGTCGTTATCGTAAATTCAATTCATCGCTAGTTTCACATTGCAAATTAGTTTTAGTATCTATACATGAATACACAAAAATCCATAAACACAAGGTTAAACTTCAAGTTTTGTGAGAGATAAAATCTTATCAGAAATAAAATCTATTTAAAAAATACATAATTATTATTTCGTCAAAATAGTCTGTAATGCCAACATTTGTTTTTCAACGAAACGATCATTGTTGATACTAGATATGCAAAGATCTAACAGACTATGACACTCATCGATTCGACATGTTTATTAGAACGACACAAATATTCCAATAAGTTATTTAAATTATACGTATAAACGCCTATTAATAGGAAATCGCCAAATTATACTTGCCATCACCAGTCTTATTTACATGCAAAATCCTGACTTATGACCCTTTAATAAAGTCCACAGTTCTCGATCTGAGATAAAAGTTTAGTGTTGTATTTATTCACTAAACGCATTTCTCGATTTTCGAGAATCTTTATCGATGGTCTATTCAATAACCGTTCTGTATCGATATAAATTGCTATTGGCGACGTGAGTTACCGTTTCGGAGATGGCGGTGTATAGATGGACGTTCAAATAAATATAGTATAAGGCTTATCTCTATGGGGCATCGGTGATGGAGAACTGTTGATAATTTGAGTGGGTGATGCTCCTTTTATTCAAAATAGATTTTGCTGTAATCGAGATATCGATTTGAAAATACGATTTCTGACTTTCTTGCTATATATTTAACGAGCCCTTGGCCAAAGCTTTACTAGTTTTAATGTAGGTTCCCTTTAAGGAATAGTATTTTATGTTTTTACACCTTCACTAACTACTTACGTATCACGCATTTTATTATGTTGCCATTAGCACACAATCAGACCTATCTTAGAGAGAGATTTAACCAGAAAAAAAGAGGCCAAGTGAGAGTCCTACTCGCACATCAAGGGTTCCGTAGCAGCAAGTAACATAATATAACAGTTCTTGTAGTTCATTGTAACTTTGATCGATAAATTTCAGTTTAAGATTTTAGACGTATTAAATAATTCTCAACTCATTCAAAACAATTTTCGGTGGCAGTTTGCATAGTAATGTATATCATATATTTTTTTTAGTTTTATCAATCGCTTATTTTAGAAGTTACAGAGGGAGAGGGGGCACACACATTTTACCACTTTGGAAGTGTCTCTCGCGCAAACTACTAAGTTCAGAAAAAAAAAATTAGAAACCTCATTATCAGTTTTAAAGACCTATTCATAGGTACCCCACACTTAGGGGGCAAATGAAAAAAAAAACAGTTACCGTTCTAAGTATGGGGACCCCAAAAATTATTGTTTTTTTTTTGTGTGAAAATCTTAATGCAATTCACAGACGGACGGAGAGACAGACAGACAGACGGGCAGAAAGACAGACAGACATGACCAATCTATAAGGGATCCGTTTTTTGCCTTTGGCGCAGAACCCTAAAAAGAACTGGATCCTAAAATTAAGTTATTGATTAATTTCATACTGAACATGCGGGCAACACTAGTACTTAGAAATACACTAGGAAGTATATGCACACACAGCATACGGTATAGTTATTGTAATAGCTACATATGACTAATTTTAAGGCAGATAATTTAGTATTTAATTAAATCTTTATATATATAATTCTTCTGTGAGTGTGTATGTCACTGAACTACTCTCAAACGACTGGACCGATTTTGATGAAATTTTTTGTGTGTGTTCAAGAGGATCTGGGAATGGTTTAGATTCACAATTTTGTCCGCTGGACAATGTTTTTTTAATTAATTTTTAATTTATTAGTAGTTATGGCAAAACGACGTTTGCCGGGACAGCTAGTCTTCTTTATATATATAATTCTTCTGTGAGTGTGTATGTCACTGAACTACTCTCAAACGACTGGACCGATTTTGATGAAATTTTTTGTGTGTGTTCAAGGGGATCTGGGAATGGTTTATTGGAATGGAACGGACATTCAATGCATGAGGACTAAAGGACACAAGAAATCTTCACTCATCATCATCATCATCGTCCCTTCAGCCCACTGATGTCCACTGCTGGACATAAGTGTCCTTCACTTCCTTTCCCGGTCCTCTGCCTTCCGAATCCAGCTGGGCTGTCCTTTTTAGGTCATCGGTCCAGCGAGCTGGAGGGCGTCCCACACTTCGCTTGCCAGTCCATGGTCTCCACTCTAGGGCTCGTCTGCTTCATCGGCTATCGGTCCTTCGACAGACATGTCCGGCCCACTGCCACTTCAGTTCACAGATTCTGCGAGCTATGTCGGTTACTTTGGTTACTTACACAAGAAATAGTTTATTTGATTTTAAAGTCAGAGGACATGCTATTTAGTTGGGGCCTGTGTAAAGTGACTGATTGATTTCGCCCTCGTTTAAATTTAGATGAAAACTATAAAATGTGTAAAAGTAAAAATAAATTATACACAATTGAGTGGACGATCAATCTGTCGGAAACAGTGTGGCGCGGGGACACAGCATCAATCGAGATTGTCTCTAATCTATTCGCATCACGATGCTTTTGGACATTGAGTGACTGTTTCAGTAATGGACATTAAGCTGTTACGATTTTTTGTTCGTATCAAATTGTTTTTACACTGTTTTCTGAATCTAATGCTAACTGTATTTAAGTAAATATGTAAGTGTTTGAAGGAATTGTAGTAGTAGTTAGTCTAAAGTCAGAAGGCAATGAAGTATAGCAATATGTGATAAGGGGGTCATAAGCTCCATTACGGCATAAACGGTAAATGAAAAAAAAAAAAAAGATTTCGAATGTAGGCTATAATAGGATTTATATTCTACTAACTTTTACATGCCGCTCAGCTCGCTTGCATTTCGGTTATCGCGGTATAAAGTAGCTTATGTCCTGCTCCAAGGTGCTATCTCTGTATCGAAATTCATTAAAATCAGTTTTGCGTTTAGATTGTTGTCGATATTTTGCCCATAATACTTATTATACAACTGCTTTTATAGGTCCTTATCTCTGCTTACGGCACGGCATCCCAGGATAGTTCAAAGACAGTTCCAAGCAATCCTTTCCTTGTTTTTCTCCTAAACTCCCCCTCTCAGGAACTCAATTTTCGGTAAAGCACTTATATGCTCTATGACTCATGAGGTGGTACCCACTTATGTGAAATCAGATACCTGGGTGTTAGCTTGTCCTCTTTCACATGAGAAAAAATCTCAATAACTTGTCTGTAAGTACAGGCAAGTTATTGAGATTTTTAATAATATATATAATAGAGTAAACTCACATCAACTAGTTCAAAGTTTTAAAATACATCCAGTGTAGCCATCATGAAATATAAAAGAAGTATGAGCGTATAATTTAATTAGTGTTGGTATCGGCGCCACAAGTTGCGACGCTCCAGGTGCGGCTTACACGTGATAGTGATGCGCCTTGACGCGGTTGTTCAACGCTCAGCGTTCTACGCTTGCCGCAAATGTAAGCGAAATGCAATTTTAATCAATGTTTGTTACTATAATATGTTTCGAACAAAAATAAATGTTATGCGTCCTTTCTTAAATTGTAAACTATATAATTTTTCGGTGTAAGATAAAGTAGTCTTTATAATTAAACAAGTCCTAATAGTAAATATTAGGTTTTCAGGGGATAATTAGGGTTTCTTTTTACTGCTTAGGGATCGTTTGAAGTAAGAAAAGTTCTGGAAATTCAACTAAATTGTGAATGGGTAAATAAGTGTCTTTATAGAAATACAGGTCTGAGAAGTAGAAGAAATACAATATTAAAACTAAGATTCGTTGAGATATAGAGTCCGAAAAAGCTTGTAAGAGAGCAAGGTACTTATTGTATGTACACAATATTTTTTTTCAACCTTTTATAAAATGTCAGTTTTTTTATTCAACACTGGCATTTTTTCCCTCTACCAGTTTAATGGCAGATGGCGACAGAAAAATTCTCCGCTGTCGCTTTGTACTTAGAGCCACGTCTCGAACTCGATCGCTGATAAATTCTATCAATAACATCGCAGTTCGACGTCAGGGCCCTTCACTAGTGTTTACCGCCACAAATGTGTAGTTTAACGCGGCTCTTATGGTTTTGTCATCACCCCCGGTTATCACGCGCCGTGACGGGTAAACCAAGGTGGGGAAACTTCATTTATTGGGTCTTGTTTGTCTTAGTTGACATATTTTGTTTTAATACGGTTTGATAGTTGTGGCACAATATTGTTTGACTGATAAATTACATCAACAGCCTTTAACAGACCCTGCTGGACACAATCCTCTCCTTAGACAGAAGGTTACTGATAAATTAATTTCAGAAAAAAAGGTGCATTTATTTTAAAACGCTTATATCGCTTAAAACCGCCCAATCCTAAATTTAAGCGGGACTTTGAAGTCCAGTAATTCCATTGTGACCCTTGAGATGGCATCGATGAGCAATGGTATAACTACTACTACACCTCGGCTACTTTGCCCCTCCCAAAAAACCCTCTTCCCTTCGTATACAGTAAAAATAATAGGCAAAATTAATTTTATTGTGTTAACTTACTCTAATGCAACATTTATCTTCGTTGGATTGCAATTTTCAATATTCTAATAAGCATTTTTTTTTGTTTGGAGGTGCTGAATAACTGTACAGCAATTATGTCTAATAATAATATTGAAAATACATATTCAACTCAATACTAACGGAACAGACTTATAACTACTGCGATTTTTAATAAATACGATTGAACGTTCCCAAGAAATTCCAAGTCAAAATTCCAAAGGAATATCTAGTTATAAAACACGGGTCGTTGCAACTAATACATTATAGGAGTCACTTGTATCACTTCACCTGCTAGGGTCGGGGCTGATCACGACCGGCGTGCTGTCGAAGTGGCAACCTGTCTGATTGATGGCAATAGTTCCATACCTGCGTTATTGTTCAGGATGTACGCTAACTAGCTGGTGAAGTATTGGCATGTTCTTTAACAGTCTTCAAATGTAATTACGTATCTGAATGCGCAAGCCACCGAAACTTAGTGGTACTGCATGCAGCGGCTGTGCTTGAAGTGTCGGGTTCGGCATATATGCGCACGGGTGTTTTCTGTGTATAATAAAAATATAAGTATTCCATCAGTTAATCTAGCTGACATGTTACGAGCTTTGCTTAGTTTCACGCTGCGTGTCACATTTCTGAAATATTAATTTATTTCTTTATCGTCTGTTGACTGTAGATGGTTAACAGTTGAACATACTAATTATACAAATCACCAAGTAGTTTATGCTCCCATGAAAATTGTTAAAGTAAAATTTTAAATTACTTATGCTTCCACTGTGTTTATTGGTCCTGCCACCTTGACCTCGATGAGTAGTAATCATTGTCAAGGTTACAGTCATCTGGAAGCCTTGCATTCTACTATTTATTTTTTAGCATTCCGACATCGTAAACACTATGACTTTGTCATCCATGTTCCCAAAGCTCCAAAAGTCATGTATCGATTTCCTTTCTTCACTTGAATATGTATCTATTTGACATGAAACCATCTACAAGTACCTAAATCTAGTTTCCAATGATGTATGTTTTATAGAACAGCATTACCCAGTACACAACAGTTCGAAAACTATTGTTGCCCGAAGCTATATTCAACTGCAAGGTGTCAACGTCGTCGGTTCTTAATTCGCCAATAGATCATAGCAGGTGAAGTCGAGGTGCGCGGGCGCGTTATAGATCAAAATGGCGAATATCGAAATGTCTTGAGTTGCGTACGCGCAGTGAGTTATTTGTTCGTGATAGTTCACGGGGCGATTCCGATACGATATTTATCTCGGTTATTTCTATTTGTGTTGTATTCGTGGGTAGGTAGTTTAGTAGGTACTTTATTCTTAGGTTGAGCATCGATTAATCATTTGCAACGCAACTCGTTATTAATTTTTGTTCTAACTTTCAATTCGAGTAAAGTGTAGGCATTTCTATGACACTAAGTAGGTAAAACTAATTTTGTTTTTTCTACTTACTCTGCATGATGGAAAGCATAAGCAGAATCCAAGAGTGATGGTCACCATATTGCGAATGCAGACAATGCACAATGCAGCATGATGAACCACACCATTGCGGGCTAGTGATGCTTCTGCATTATTTTGCCTCCGGTCTCGCACTCACCAACTAAACACGAAAGCATAAACACTGTCATTTTTTATTTTCGCGTGGCTCTACTACCTTGAGTTTCTATTTATCTTCTGTCGATGGCAGTTCCTTCAAGATTCTACATGCACCTTTAGATAGCTATTGGTAGATTTTACAAACGGAGGACTAGTTGTGGCATTCTCAGTTATCTTTAATTTATAAACGGATTTTCAGCGTGTAATCCATAGACCATTCAGTTTTCATTTGTTTTAAAATAAAAACTAACTGCTAATATTTTTAAAACCTTTCCAAAACTTGTGTTGATTGATTGCGATTATTGTTATTGACATCTTATGATATAAAAGGTTAGCAATAAATGAAAATTTTAATAAAAACACTACATATGAGTCATAACTCCAACAACATACCACTAATTTTAGTATCCATAAACCAATTTTAAGCAGCTTTTTACACCATTTAATTGATGAAGTAAATGCATCGATTGATATGGGGTATCCTACCAATTACATATTCATCAAATTGCTGTAACAGCTAGTAATGACACGTCCGATAGACGGCGCTGGCATCGCCCGCTCATTACCGGTCATAAACGGGCTTATACTTGCGTATGATTGCACTCCGAAGAATTGGAAATTTATGTTATTATTGACAGGTCAAAAACACAGCTGTCAATAATTGCTCAAGCGAATTATTTCAAAAGAGTTTTGTTTTGTTTGGTTAGGCCTTTGTTGACTTTTTGTTTTGTGCTCTTATTTTACTTTATATATATTGTCATATTTTGTGTATCAGGAATTTCTTTGCACTGCAACCGTAAATAGGTTTTGAAGTTGAAGTCTTTGTGTCCGCCAAGTGCAGCCACAGTTTCTACATGAGATATCAGCATTGCTTTAATGATTACTGGGTATCGTTTTTTCTTTTCTGTGATAATCTCTCTTTTTAAATTCTTGGTAGATTTTCTTGGATTTTTGATAAATAAATCACAAACATTTTTGTTGAAACATTTACTATTGAAACAATTCAAGAGTTTAACTGAATCTTCTTCTATATAGGTACTACAAAATCTCATAACGGTCTGTTTCGGTTAAAGTAAAATTAGCTATATTATTTAAAATGTCCAAGTTTTTTGTCGATTTTGTTTGTTATTTTTTGGTTTGGCGAATTTTTGGTTTGTTTTAATTCAATAATACCAAAATAACTAAACAGATCTAGACTAAAATAGTCCCAGTTATACATAGTTAGGAAGAATACAAAATTGATATTAATACTAGTGAAGACACGAGTAAAAGCTTGTCTTGAAATAAAGTGCAGGTGGGTATATGAACCCCGTGGATTCTGCTGCCAATCAATCTGAGACTGCCAACTTGTCTCATGTGATTAGCGGCAACAAGAAGTTCGTCTTGGCACCTGTAGAGCCGGACTTGTTGCTTTAACTTGTATTGTGTCCCAGAGTTGGGCAATGATGGGCAACAGTTGAGTACTTTGTTATATTTTTTGATGTTTTAAATAATACACTTGTTCATAATTGATTTTGTTTGTAACAAAAAGACTTAAAACTTTAAATTAAATTAGTGAAAATTTGTAAATATTTGAAAAGTTATCTATTATATTTGTAACTTAACTCAGTTTTTAATATAAACAATAATATTACTAGATATACAAAATGTACTTAATACGTATGCTTCAAAATATCGACGCAGAAGGCTGGCACCATCACTATTATTTAGTCATAAATCGTGTAGTTTTTAATATACCCATTTCTATGCCCACTTAGCAATATTACTAGAGAGTTCCGTTTCTAATTAAAGTCTAGACATTTTCACAATTTTTCTTAATCAATAATACATTAATAACATCCATATCGTACTAATAAATAAGGTATAATCTGAGCCGCCTAAACTATTAAGGGCCTGACACACCGAGCACTAGTCGACTAATAAGAACAGGGGAATGTAATGAAATCGGTCGGCACTGGTAGATGATTATCGACAATTTCGCGATATAATTTATAGCAGGTAAACGATCTAAGGAGCTCGGATGCGTACGCGCACCTATAAAAGTTGCTATTATCTTAAGAGCTGCGTACACATTGGTCTTATGATTCTAAGAAATGTAGAGAAAGATCTTCATAGTTGGATAAAAGTGATTTTATGTGCTCATTATCTGTTTTTAATACTGAATGTCTCCAATTAGCAACGTAAATGATTAACATCTGTCAACTCTTGTGGACCAGGAGAAAATTTAAACTGTTAAAGACATTTGTATCTTTGGCAGTTAAAAACATTGTATATTTTTACAACAATGAAATTTTTACTTTGTGTCCTAATTTAAAATTTCAATATAGTTTTTTGAATAATATTTATAAATGTCATGGCGTTAGCGATCGATAAAAAGCTGGAATTACACGTGTTTAAGTTTATAATGAACATAAATATCTGTCGTTTTATTGCCTTTTCTTCTAACCACTACTTCTAATATTCCCGTTTTATTTTACTAAGTTTACAATTTAGTGATAAAAATATTCTTTAACTTCTTTGAGAACATAGACACGTATTTATGTATGTATCTAGCCTTAAGCGATGTCATCTTTACTACCATCTGACGGCCAACTCTCTACTCAACACTCCATTAGGTTAAATTAACCAACGAGCAGGGAAAGGCTTCGTTTTACGCACTTACATCTATTTACTTTCCAAAATAGCCAGATCAAATATGTCACAAATAAAAAACAAAATGTAAAATGAATATTAAATCTTGAAATAAAAACAACTAGTGGTCGCCCAGTGGTCGAAATTCGACCATAATTCTTTTTCTTTTTTTTTCTTTTTGAATTCCCTTCCTTCACATGAACTTTAAGTGTGACAAATTTCTTATACCTCCTTTCGCATATTTTTGTATAAATATAGATATAACATCATTAGTGTATCTGTGTGTACATGCCCTTACATGTCCCTTATTACCGGTACACGGTAACATTGTCCATTACTCGGACACGGCGAAGGTGCGTCTTATCGTTAATTACCGGACTAGCTTACCGGTTTACCGATTGCCCATGTGATTTACCTCAACGAGTGGCTCCAATAAGACACATTCTAACCGATTTCAATTTATTATTACCAGTATATCCGTTGCCTTATGAAAGCAATTTGTAATACATATTCCTGTACAGATAGAGGAATTCTCCCTCTTCATAATAGTTTTTTAGTATGAGATATAATTGTACGAGTTAGTAACATTTTTTTCATCATCAGAAACCATGCTCGGCTGCTCTATCTTAAGCACACCAGCATCATCATCACCCTCCCTTATCCCAACTTTATTTGGGAACGGTGCAATGAATTTTCTACTTCCATTCTCCTCTATCACTCTTCAGTTCACTGCTTACTCCCTTCCTCGCCATATCCTCCTTAGCAAAACAGATTTAAAACACGTGAAAATCGGTTTAGATTGTTTCGGAGTTCATAGAAAGTGTAAACAACGTGACACGAGAATTATGTATAATAGATAACTAACTACATAAGGCAATGAATGGTCTCTCTCAGTGCGAAGCCTAGAAGGAAGCAGACAGGAGGTCTTACCTTCTCGTCACAGAGCAGAATTAGCAATTTTAAAAGTCGCAGAACTAGGGATTTAATTTATGTACACCTAAATCAAACAATCTTGTCTTTAAAAAAAAAAAACTTTAACATTAGGAATACACATCCTGTGTCGCGGGGGATTTTAGACTCATAAATGAAACGGACACATATAACACTCAGACACAGAACAACAATTTGTGAATCACAAAAAGTGTTGTCTCATGTGGGATTTGTACCCACAACCGACCGACCTTTTAAACCACTTGGCCGTGCGTTTAATTCTATCAGTATAAAATATTTAAATGTAAGGTTGCCTTACAGTTTCTCTACTCCCCTTCTAAATTAGAGAAATCAATCGGACTAGACCGGTGATCCTTCGTTTAATCATACCAAAAGTAATCTAAAGCTGATCGTCTGTCCGTCCGCGCGTCCATTCACCAACCAAATCTCAATATAAAGGGGGCTATTGTTTTCCATTCCTCTCCTAAGTAGAGATGGGCTCGCTGATTGGTTTTTATTTTAAATTAAAATCTATGAATGTCTTAATACTTTTGACCGACTTCAGAAAAAGAAGGCTCTTTATTCGGTCAATATACAAATTTTTGTTTTCGATGATATATTTTTTATCTTAGGGTACGTTACGACATTAGGTGTTTAACACAAGATGATTGATTATAAGGGTATTCGGATTTTTTCGAAAAAATAAGTTATTATAATATCTATTATTGTAAAAATATACAATAGTTATAGATGCATAGCCAATCACACCACTTGACTTTTTACGCGACTTTTACTTTTTATATTTGAAACCGTAATGCCTAAACTGCTGAACTGATTTTAATGAATGAGGTGTCAATAGGTTCGTAATTATGACCTTGATGACATAGGCTATATGAATCTTTTCAAAAGTTTTTACTTCATATCATTGTACCTACACAGTATTCGCACGCATAATTAATTAATAAAAAAAAAACTAGTCCCAAATGTCATGTTTGATATTAATAATTATAACATCCATAATTTAATGTCTTATCTAAATTTAATACAATTAAGCCCATTTACATTTGGAAAATATTATATTTTAATCAACATTTTAAGTATAATGTTGCCATATTTTTTTACAATCATCATAAAACAGGTGATTATCACTTCGATTAAATATTGGATATGTATGTGTTAAGTGATATATCCGCCATATGTAAACTGGATTTTATATTTTTAAATGGTTTGAGTATACGCAAGATTGATCCAGCTTAAATGTGCCTAGAGAAAATAGTGTTAAAGGTGAAAAATTGTGAGGTAACTGCCTGATTCACACTACTTCTAATAGGTAGTAGACCCACGCTGATACCAGCACGAACGGGCCGGCTCGACAGGGACGGTACTACCCTCGCACAGAAGATCAACCTAAAATGACGGCATTTGCGCTGTCATATTTCGTTGGTGAGTGCGAAACCGGAGGCCCAATGATACGGAAGCATCACTAGGCTGCTATGGCACTAGGTCATCAAACTGCATTGTCTGCATTCACAATGAGGATGGTGATCTCCAATTTTGGATTCTGCTTATGCTTTCCGCCAGTCAGAGTAGAGTCACTGAGCAGAATCATACATAAAAAAAACTTTGTGTGAGTCTCTTATTGGACTTAGCGTTTTGTTATACAGCGTGAACAAACTTGTTTACCGAAAAAAAATGTAGTGAGCCAATATTAATAGAGGAAATAATTCTATCATACATTATTTTTGCGAAACTTGAACCGTTTACGGCAGCGCACGGAATAACTTTCCGCCGTTTTTACAACATGCTATATTGATACTCCGTTCCTATTGCTCTTAGCAACAGTCATGATCACCTCGACTAAGGAAGGTAGGAGGATCCTTTGTGGCAAAGAGACATGCCACCCGTACCTCTACACCATGGAAGAACTTCTTACTATCTGTTTTCTGTGATACCATACTATCACTTCTGTCGAGGCGACTCTTTTATACCAAAGCATGACATTGCTCTTCACGGCAGAGTGTAGAAATCCTGTATTTCAAATTCAACCTCTATACTATAAAATGAAATAGTAATATCTTAGCCATGTGTCAACAATATTACCCCAAATGGTGAATAGTTACGACGTACCTTGAATAGGCTCGGCAAGAAAGGAATGTCACCACATAAACTGCACCACCTTTCTAAGTAATCAAGATCGTGTTAGTGAGCAACAGTTGCGCGTGCGTCTCACAAATAAGTAGCATTAATACTGCTATTCACGGGGAACTAAGTGAGTTGTGGACTACAATTATGCGTAGAACGCTCATTGTGTGTTATACTTCCGCACTTTTACTGCTGTGTGTTTTCCAACTAGAACTCTGTGTGTGTTTAATCCTTTATACGTTTAAGGCTGAAAAATAAATAAATATTGCTTAGAGTCCTTATTACAAAAAAAAAATAACGGATTCAGTTCTCAATTTCTTTACTATAACGGATTGGTTCCGACAATTAACTGTATAATGTGCACGACCATTTGTTTCGTATGTGAATGTAATGTTCATCTGTAATAGTACATGTATTATAGAAACATATACAAACGTATGTTTATCAATAGCCTGATTTATTGAAACAACCTTTCGTCGGAATCGAACCGACTCAAACCACACGGTGTTCCACTCTGCGCCTGAGAAGGGAGAGGTCCGGGAACTGCTGTTATTAACACATCCAGTCATTGAAACAAACCCTGTACAAACCTGTCTGGTTAGTGAACTGGTAAAGGCTCAACTGTTGATGATTATCATAGCTCAAACACTGCCTAATTTTAAATAAAACGTGTATGAGACGTGATAAATTAATATCGTTGTTTTAAATCATGGAAGGTAAAAGTATGAAAATATTATTAACCAGTTTTCATTTAAGCTTCAAACAATACTAAAGCGTTAGACTGATAAAGAAACAATACATTTGAAACGTTATAATACTCTTAAAATAAAATATTAAATTGTTTATTAATAGTCGTTTCTTAATCTTTAAAGCAATCGTAGACAGAGTCGACAAAATCATGTTTGAAAGAAGTCTTTTATAGTTACGCTACAATTGAAGCTCAACCATGACCTACGTCAACACAACACACTTTGCTACAACCTGTACTGAACACTGATAATGCTCTACACACAACGATAAATATAACTGGTGATCGTTCGCATTGTGCGAGCGGGACAGAGACATGTTTATGCATCGCCCCGCCTACGCTGCGCAGGAGTCACTTTGTATTCACTTGAATGACTTTAAGTTTAAATTATATACAATTATGTAAGTGTGGATAGACTACAACATCTGCAATGATAATGGAGGTTAATTGATTATTTAAAAAATTGAATTCCTTCTACAAATCATGTATGAGCGGGTTCTAGAGACAGTGACAGATAGACAGAAATACTGCATGGTTTGCCCCAGTGGTTTAAGCGGTCGCTACACCGCTTTCTACTGCAGCAATTGTTGTGGGTTCAAATCCCACATAGACCAACACTTTGTATGATCCATAAATTGTTGTTCTGAGTCTGGGTGAGTCCCCCGTGACACAGGATGTTTATTCCTAATGCAGGAGTTGACATTTATAATATATATAAATATACAGACTTATAATGTAAAAGTAAACGAGCAAGGGGTTCCCTTTTATGGTTAGTGTGTGGTGCTCTGGAAAAGTTCAATCTAAATCTGAATCTGAAAAAGAAAGTTCAATCTAAATCCGTCCAGTAGTTTTATCATGAAAGAGTAACAAGAATCCATACATCCACACAAACTTTCGCATTTGTATAATTAGTAAGATAGGATTTGTATCATCACTCAACTAGAAACCAACTCTTTACCTTCCCTTTTGATTGGCATGGTAAAAAAAAAAAAAAAAAAACAGTTCAAAACCTCCTTTCTAAGGAAAGCCTTATGTCCCGTAGTGGATTATTAAAGGCTATTGATTTATTTGTGTATAGAACCAATATCTTAAGGCGTTATGCTCATTTAGACGTTTTACGACAGAACTTTGAATGCAATAGCGAGTAATACGCAAATGCTACCTGAAAATAAAAATCAGCGTACATTGTATCGAAGGCTGCATATCAAACCGTTGAATATTTAACGATAAACCAACCTCCTCAGAATGAACCTAACTACAATATTAGGAGTCAGTATTGTAAAATCAAAATCCTTTGAAAGTGTAAAGTAAATAAATGCGTTACACCCACTGAAGTACAACGTTTTGGTATGGCCTCAGTTCTAACTTGCGGCGGAAACTGACACGTATGTGTTAAGCTAAAAAAAATACCTCGTCACCTATTACCAAAAAACTTTAGTAATAAGTGGGACTGGGTTTTATTCAGTATTAATTATATCAATACTAGGATATGTTGTTCTAAGTAGTGAATAAGCAGTTTTGTTCAAATAATTGTGGCTCAAGTTCACTGTTATTTTTGTGTGATTTTTTGATGGGTCAAAGGCCGTCTAATGTTCTTCAAAGAATAATGGATTAGGTATTAGAGAATAATAACATTAGAATTCTAAGTTTTGAGGAAGCATTACATAATATCTGATAAACAGAATTTGCATTAATTTGATTGAATTTGAAAATATGCAATGAACTATTCTTGATTTATAAATAAACAACACGATTGGAAAAAAAGACACCAAATCTTAAACTTATAAAAGTTTTAAAATCAATTAGTGTTTTACTGTGTACTTTATCAAAGACTAAGTATCCCTATTTATTCTTTATCTTCCTTAGTTTGGTAATAAAATTCGGATATTCAATGTATTACAACAGAAAAACAACCTCTAAGGGTAAGAAATCGCTTTTACTTGTTTTTTTTTGGGTAATCCTCCACCGCGGTCACTGGCACCCCACCTTTATTCAGTCACGTCAAATAACTCTCGCGCATACACTGGCCGCTTGATGGCGTTAATAAAACGCGCCGCGACAAAGGGACAAGTCCCCTACCAGCGTGTCATCCGTGACAGGCCGTCCGCTCGAGACATAATATGGTATTTCTCAGAGTTTATGTGTATTTAATAATACATTAAATATATTTCTGCTAAAGAAAACAGTGTACTTTTTATCCATTGTGGTGTATCAAGGTTTTTAACTTATTTAGTGTAAATCATGTAAATTGGTAACATATATATGGAGAAATATACATTATGTTATGTCTAATTAGTCCAATTAGTGACCGCAATCGACCGATACTGAGAAACATTGATTTTTAGATAAATCTGCGAGAATTTACTGCGCGCTGTAGAAATTGTAGTTGTTCTGTAGTTCGATTTACTTCAAGTTCTTATAGTAAATGAAAAGATAAAATAGAAACTTGTGTGTATATGTACTATTTTAACACATTCGTCTTTACTTTTCGTTAAATCACTTGGCAGTAGTACTAAAGGTAGCTAGTGCGATTGCAGTATGCATGAATATGAATTATTACTATATGTACACGCATTGATGTGGAAATGTTCTAACAAAATTAGCACCTAAGTAAATATGTTGATGACTATGTTAGAACACCTTACCATGGTCAGTATGCATTTAGATGTTTATATGACATGTACCAAACTGTTAAAATAAAACTTCGAGTTCTGAAGATGAGTCAGGTCATTTAAATTCAAGTTGGAACACATGAGACACTCAAAAATGTAGAAATTAATAAACTGAGTCTATATTCATAAATTTATCGATAAATTAGTAAAAGTATTGGTTTTACTAACGGCCATTGAAATGCGTTGTATTTAATTTTGGGACGCGATATATGAACACGCTTGCTTGATGCGCGTGGGCATATATAATGTGAATTTAATATTAAAAAAAAAAACTTAGTAAATGTAAAACTTGATTTAAATAGCAATATAAATATGATTTTGGGTTACGGAGGTGCTACGAGAACGATATTTTGGGACATAAAATACCGTTATCTAGGCATATAGTAGACACTAACATAGTTTATACTATGGATACTAAAATGTTAATTCTAATAGACAAGATGAATATGTATGCAATCAATCTGTCGCCGTTTACTATTGAACAAAAGTCTCATGTTTGAGTTTATCGTGGCAGAGAGAGCCATATCATAACATACCACAAACCAGATAGGTTGCAAACCTTGATAACTTCCAGTAACTTTCTTATAGGCTTTGGTATCCCTTTGCTCGAGCTGCCCAACTTGTGGAGAAACAGGTCTGTCCCAAGACGTTGTGTATATGTACGTACCAGCTCATTTTCATTGGTACTTTATTTCATATTTAGCTATTTGAAATACAACCTTTGCACTAGGAATGTTGCTATGTAGCGGAGGACTTTATAAAAACTTGAGAGGTGTCAAGGGACACTCGGATGGAACGAAGTTAACTGTCAGGATTCATTATTGTTATTATTTTTAATTATGTACAAAAAACCTAATATATTCAACAAAATAATTCTCGCGACAACACTGTTCAATGCGAAATAGAAATGAAAATATCTGTTTTGCTTTCTATAAGAGAAAGAGAGAGACAGACACGCATGTGCACGCCGCACGGTTTACAATAGCTTACTATAGCAAAATGTGTCGTTACAACTTTTCGTGAGAATTTATTCCGTCTAGTTCCCTTTCACAACACAAGACTTGGAACAATAATTTGTTGATCACACAAAGTATTGTCCTATGTGGAATCTGTACCGTGCGTTCGCTTAAATCACTAAACCATACTTGCATTCATCATAAACAGTTATGTACAAAACCTTTTCAATTAGCCAGTAAATAAACTATTTTTATATCTAATCGCTTTATTTAAACCAATTTGTCATACTATACGCAAAGTTGATTCAGTACAAGGCAATATCACGGCTCGCACAATAGTACACTCTTATCAGAACAATGGGTGGTTACGATAACATTATGAGCGGTTTGTTTAGTCGACAGGTCGTTGAACTCACTTGTACTATGTTTACAACTGGAGGTTCTAGGCCTTGTAGGGTCAAACCGGTGTAGGCGTGAATAACGTAATTGCCTAAGAATGCAAGTATTACCGTTTGTTTAAGGATTTAGGACATAATGTAGTCTTTTCTAAGATTTTTTTGTTTAAAAGCTTCAATTTCTGAATCTACCAATCAGATTAGAGAATTACTTTTTTGCGTTGGATACATTTATGCGGTTAAAATTTTATTAAAAGTCACATATACGTTGCAGTCTTTTGAGTAGAACTGAGAATCTGGAAGATTAACTCTGGTATAGCTAAGAAAAGCCAATAGAATGAAGTAGTCCTGCATGCAGGGCGAGGTCATTATAAAATAAGAGTAAGAGGTAGTAATAGGAAGAAATCACAGCTTGAACTGCCTTAATTATCTCTTTTGAAGCCATCGAGAGAAACCGCATAGTTCAATTCATGTCCAGAATTTACCGGTGTAAGAATGCCAGCATTAAAAGTCTGTCAGATAGGAATATTGCGTCTTGTATGTACAAACACTGGTTAAAAACAGTAATCTGTTTTTTACATTTTTATTTTTCATTTGTGTATATTATATTATTATATACGGTATTATTTGGTCTGTATCCTTTTCTTTTTGTATGTTTTATTTGTATTTTTTTAGTTAGAATCTTGTGTTCGAAATAAAGTATTATTATTGTTATTTATATTTGTAAGGTTTTTTCTTATAGTTCTGATAAATTATATACTTTTATATTTCTTAATACACACATATTACTTATACACAACACTTAGACATAGAACACATTATCGTACTCGTCTCACGATTATTTATCCTAGCGTCGAACCTACTACCACTAGCATTTTAGTCTGGATCACTCCACTCCACTAACAGGCTGTATCCTTGTAAGGCACAAAGCATAGTTTCCGATCAGGTCGCAAAACGCAAAACGTGTTTACGAGCCTGCATTTACTGTCTATTGTTCTAACAAACGGAAACACTAACTACTCTGATTGAATAGCTCCTTTGACCGGGCTGTAACTGACTTGTTCTGTTCAAACACCTAGTTGAAATCATTTCGTTGGTGTAGTTAGAGACTTGTGAATTTATAAATAACAATAATGTGTATTATAAATGGATCTTTTGAGGTCTTGTAGTTATCCTAACGGCTAAGCTATGGGTTTGATCCCTATCCAGGACACGACTGATTTTTTAGAGGTCAGTGTAATGTGATACTATTGCTAAGAGCTTCTTTTATTACCGGCCTGACCTATGTCAACTCTTCTTCAGAATGTATTGCTTAGAGGTGAATTATTAGATACCTTAATAGATACCTTAACCAATTGAATGAAAAACCGTTATTACGAGTATTTAGATTCAAAATGGCGAATTTTGCTTCTGACGTTACAAAAAAAGTACGTAGATAATAATGTAATAGAATAAGCTAGAAACGAATTTAAATCCAGTGATGGCATTATGCAATATGAACGTAAAATACATAAAAAAAAACAAGAAAATATAAAATAAATTCAAACTTGATTTTTTTATGTGTTTGTTCAAATAAATGAACAAAACATCTTAAAACAATGTTAAATAGAGTATCTACCTTTAACAACCAAAAAACTGAAAAAAAAAGCAGTTTAGACCGACACTGTGGGCTGTCTCATTCAAATATGTACACATGAAGCTTATATATATACCTACTCTACCTACCTCAAGAACAAAAAACAAAAACACACGCACACCAAGGACTACAAGTTTAATACACACCATTCGATTTTTATCCGTAACTTTATACGGAGTCCAGCGGATATAAATTAAATCGCCCTCAATACTCAGTCACTCCTGATTCAGAGTTAAAATCAATTCATTAACGAACGCCAATAAAAAGTAAGTGTCTCTCGCTCGGACACATTAACAATTCAAGGAGGCAAAACGAAATAAAAAACCTAGCACAAGACCACCTACATTTCTTGGTGTTGATGTAGGTGCGATTTGTCGTGTGTGCGATTAGTTGGAGAGGATATTTATATGGCCATTGTAAATGTTCAGACAACTTCAAGAATGCAGACCTTCAAAGTGGTGCTCTGTGACTCTTTTACTAATTCAAATGTATTGTTACAACTATTCTCTTCACTACAGAGTACACGCGAGAGCCTTGTACAAGAATGTAATGGACAGAACACACATTTAGATCTGGAACAAAAAAAACATGTAAATGAGAATCTATATTTTAGTTTTCCATATCAGAATTGGCATCAAAACGTAGCGCAGTGTACTTAAAAGATAGTTTTTGCCAATTATATGAAAAAAAACCCTTTCAAAATAAGCCATAATCTATA
The DNA here is from genome assembly GCA_905220595.1 of Spilosoma lubricipeda. Lineage (NCBI taxonomy): Eukaryota > Metazoa > Arthropoda > Insecta > Lepidoptera > Erebidae > Spilosoma > Spilosoma lubricipeda. The sequence continues at coordinate 1,331,003 of HG992278.1, forward strand.
CAAATAAATAAAATTGGAGTGTCTGTTTGTAATATTAAAATAACCGCTTTTTACTAAATGCATATGTATGTATACACGATACATATACCAAAAATGCAGTTAAAAAAATTTTTGTCTGTCTGTCTGTCTGTCTGTCTGTCTGTTTGTTCCGGGTAATCTCTGGAACGGCTGGACGGATTTTGACGGGACTTTCACTGGCAGGTAGCTGATGATCCGGGGAGTAACTTAGGCTACTTTTTTTAGACTAACTTTTTCCCGCGGCGTTACTCGCGGTACAACAATAACCGTGGGTAACACCGCGGGGTTCAGCTAGTTGATAATATGATAAAATTAGTTCTTGCACTCAAGTAATTTCTTCTTGTTGTGTTCAAGTAATTTAAATCAGTTTTTGCCAGTTATATGAAAAAAACCCTTTCAAAATAAGCCATAATTGATAATATGATAAAATTAGTTCTTGCACTCAAGTAATTTTTTCTTGTTGTGTTCAAGTCATTTAAATCTATGTCTTTCAATCTACCCGATTATCGACAAATCATCGACTATTGCTTTATTAATTCATTGTTTCACGGAGCAGAAAAACAATGGATTAGAATTCAAGTAAAAATGGATTAACAAGGTTATAATTCCGTACGTGTCAGAGTTCTGTCTGACTATTAGAAATTAAATAGTAAGTAATGCAAGTCCACCGACCGTTTTATGTGATTGTGTGATCGGATTTCAATCATTTGTGATGGTATGGAGACGATGTTAGAATTTCTTGAGATATTTTTGAATTTAAAGTTCACAAAATGCTTCACTTAAAAGCAAATCTCTTGAACTTACCTCGTAGATTAGGTAGATACAATATGAATAACAATAATCTAGCTACAAAGTTAATAATGGGGCCTGGCTGGTTTTAATTCCAATAAAATCTGTTGCAACATAAAATAGTACATACATACAACATATTTTTTATATTGCTATATTAGTTATAGATGAGCATAAAATTTTATTTTGGGCTGTCAAGAAATATGAAAATAATTTAATCCATAGTAGCTTAACTCTTTCATAAAGAAATATAGTAAAACTTTTGTAGCTTAACGTCGACTCTATTCCATCCAAATCCCGAGACAACTGCGATTTTCTTTTTCCTCCCACCGTCAGTCCGAAATGAAGTACCTTCGTCCATACGTTACGTACCGGAAGTGGACAGCCGGAGTGAAATGGCCGCTGCGACGCTTCCGCCACCCTTCCCCCTCCAGGCTTTAATTAAAGGCCGGTAAGGTTTTAACACGTCTCTACCTTTGAAGGCGGAGGATTGAATCAGGTTTTTTTACTTGAATTAGGGTGAGATTAAGGGTGTGCGCCACAAAGGGTTGCTGTCTGTGATGTTTGGTTTTGTTTAAAAGTTTTATTTTTATTTCTCTTGTCTGCAGTCTAGTACGTACTTCGAGATCTCTGATGTAGCCTTAAAAGACCACTAAACGTCGGTCCAAATGGGACTTTAATTGACTTCATATTATGGACGTTGTTTCTAAACCACATCCAGTTGATAATCTGACTTAGTCCTGAAATTATCCTAAACGAAATAATGAATTTGATTTGAAATTATAAAGCCTTTTTTTTCTTCATTTCCAAAATAGTTTTGGTGTATCTATAATTTATTTCTCGAGATATTTATAATTTCATAAATCAAGAAGTTTTTTCAAGAATACAGTTGCATAGCTGAATTTACTACGTTACAAATATTCATTACATCAGTATTTTATATCAAAATAATAATGAAATAGGAAATAAAATAAATTAGGTATATCATTATATTTTATATCTAACTTTGATAACAGTGAAAACATGCTTAAACGATATGTCTTCATAATATTAATTATATCTATGTTTTCTTTACAGGTAAGTCAAATGAATCCTTCTTAAATTGTGGAATCCATGTTTGGTATGTATGTGATTGTATTATTATGTAGCTTTGGGAGATCTGTGCTTTGGCATAGATGGCCTAGCTGGGTCGGCGCGTGTGCCTATGTTAATCCTTTCTCAGCCGATTTTATGTCGGGTTACTGGAGATCAAATCCAACACTTTGAATCCTCTTTCTTACTTTTGACGGGGTTACTCAAAGTTTGGGCATGCAATTTAGACTTTCGAGTAGATTTCCTTGTCTTACCTCCTAACTAACAAAGACACTTAATCAAAATTGATCCATCCACTTAGGACCTAAGATGTCACTAATTGAACAACAGAAACACATGTATAAATAAAAACTTGTTTTGCCTCTGAACCTAAAAATATAAAAATTCTATTGCCACACAGTACATCTGTATCCATAGATAATATAATACTTTAGTTTTGGTTGGTATAAGAACAACATTTTCATTTCCACAAATATTTATTAGTCGTACATATTAAATTAAACATAAAACAACATCATCGGAGCTTATTTTTTGTTTAAAAGAACAAAACACACATAAAACTACAGTTATATCTCAACATAATATAAATTAAAATTTGACAGAAAGAATACAACAATACCCATAAAAAATTAATGAAATCAATAATTTCATTGTTCAAATTCAAATTCTCAGCATAGACATATTTAGTGTAAGGTATTTCATGTCTATTGAAAAGATAAATAAGACAAAACGTATGTTTGTTTGTAAGCATTTCTTAATTTTGTCCAATGATCGCGCCCACACGACGGAAGCTATTTTACAAGCATTTTATATTCACACTGTTGAATATATATAAACGCCTCTTCACTTAAAATGCGAGGTGGTAGTGACAGCTGGTTCATAAGAAACGCGATTTTCATTTCTGACGGATTCTTGTCGTAGGTTATGTATTTATTTATTTTATGTATGGCCCTGCCATAATGACTACTCTGTCTGTCTGTCTGATGGAAAGCATAAGTAGAAATCCAAGAGTGGTGGTCACCATACTCGTTGCTAATGCAAACAATGCAACAATGTAGCAGTGTGATCACACTATGGTCTAGTGATGCTTCTGCATCATTGGGCCTCCGGTTTAGCACTCACTAACAAAACACAGTACGAATGCGAAATTTAACGTTGATCTTCTGTGCGAGGGTAGCGCTGCCCTGGGCGAGCCGACCCAACCTTGCTGAAATCAGCGTGGCTCTACTACCTACATGCGACATAATATGACCTTTACATAACACACCGAGATTTTAGTAAAGATGAACATAAAACATAACAACTAAAAAAATAGTTTTTTGTGGATCCTTTAAAGATGAGACGGATAAAATATTCTTGGAAGTACTGTTTTAAATCTTAATATTTTGTTGACATTGTTAGAATTTAAGGAATTAGAATTTTATAGCATACAGTATTTCATATTGAGAATATACCTCTGTACTCTTTACCTGAAAACACACACTAGTTGTACCCAGGTTGCATGTCGGACTCAAACCCACACAGTGTACTGTCACTGGATCTTAAGAAAACTTGGGTAGTAAAAATATCTGTAAACCGGTTTAAAACTAATCTACTTTTAAAGAAAATGGTCAGTATAACTAAGATTATCGAGCTGACGTCAAAGGAAATAATAAACTAGAAAGTAAGCATTTTATGTTGTTTGTTGACATTCAAGTTTTACATAAAGTGTCAGTTTGATTACAGATAATTATTTTTTAAATGCCTTAATCATGTTAGTACTAACTATTTGTACGTTGTGTTACTTAAATACCTAACTGAATTTATTATTCCATAAATGTAGAATTAACCTAAATTATGTTTGAATGTTAATTCTATTATACACCTAAATAGAGACTGCAGTTTACAATGAAATACCTTACGATCGTCTTTTGTTATCCTTATTACAACAATATCAAGATGAAATTATTAGCGATTTTAATCGGTATATTCGCTAGCAATGAGACCACACCTTTAACCCATACATATTTATATGGCGTCCATTACACGGATTGTCGTTATGATTTCTCTTGACCAAAACAAGTTTTGATACTTTAATTCAAATTTTATAATGTCATATAGTAGAGAATTCATCGCCTATTATGACAGTTTTGTAATGAAGGTATTATGAGTTATGTCGATGTTATCGTAAACTTTATGTTTTAATGAGATTATATATTTTTTTTATAACAACCGTTGACAAAACATATATTTGTATTCATATGCTTATATAGTTTTTATGGCGAATTATAGACCATATAAGAAGTTTTACGATATTAGTTGAATCAATATTTTATGAGGAAATGTATTTAATAATAGTTTTTTTTTGAAGTCGTGTCAGAGGTGAGATGGGAAATCCGAATTGCTTAATAAAAAATGTTTAGATGAGCTATTTGTGAATGGTCAAATAAATTCATTATAGACGGATACGTTTCTTAATAAGCGTGGTTGTTAGGCGCCAATGTGTCAAATCAATTTTGAATGTTACCAATTTAGAATTTACCTAAATACAGCTAATGGTTCTATTGTCCTAGATTCTTGTCTATTTTATGAGACAAAACTGTGACGGTTCAGGTCAAATGACAAGTCAGTAAGTTATTTCGTGAACACAATAATACGACATCTTTTATAGACTCGTTTAAATATAAATTCGGCCTAGAAAATCAATGATTTTATAGTTGGATTTAGCGATGTCAGTGTGAGGTTTATTTTAACTGATATATTTCGAGAGTAAAACCAAGGCTGTTACCTGAAAACTGTAGCGGTTTTTAATTCAAACTACACACAGCCTAAAATTTCTCTTACCGATATTTCTACAGGAGGACATAAAACGAGTCGTTCCTAGTTAATCTTTTGCAATTTCAGTTTCAATTTCTTATCCCTTACACTAGACATTATAAACTGAACTGAACGTAATCATTACTCTAGCGCCCTTTTGTAAGCGTAGCGCCCTTCAGTAAACGAGCACATTCATTCTATTTCAACTATCATTGCTGCCCCCGTGCACACCGCACATCCTGCACTATAGGGAAAACTCTGATTCCGGTAAATTCAAATTGTATATCGAATAGAGGCCCTTTTATGTTCCTAGATATGGATACAATTAGCTACGGATATAATAAAAAAACGAGTAAATTATGTTATTAATTACACACAAACATATATTATGCACACCCACACGCAATCATGTCAACAGTGCACACGACATCATCACCGACTGCCCGTCACCGATAAGCCTGGCATGTGACGTCATAATATTATCGCTATCTACCGGCATGCATTGTCAGCCATCACTTCACATTTAGTTGTGGCTGATAAATTTATTGAACCATTGACATTCGCATTTATTCGTTCGCATAATCATATACGGGCTACTATTTTTCCAGAAAACTATTTTCATAGTTACTTGTGTGGTGATATATTAAGTATACAGAGTACGCCTATTCATATTCCGTGGAGATGAGTAAGAGTGCAAACTATAGAGGATAACAGCAATGCAAGGACCTGGCAACCCGTTGGGTCAGCGTAGTTTAGCGGCCAAAACCTCCTTTTTAAGAAGAGGTCCATATCCAGAAGTAGACTGTTTAATGCTGTTTATGAATGTTGTTAAAATCTATACTAATATTATAAAGCTGAAGAGTTTGTTTGTTTGAACGCGCTAATCTCAGGAACAACTGGTCCGATTTGAAAAATTCTTTCAGTGTTGGATAGCTCATTTATCGAGAAAAGCTATAGGCTATATATCATCACTCTAAGATCTACAGCAGCGGAACACCAATGAATAATGTTACAAAAACGGGGGTTACTTATCACGCTACGGGCAACAGGAGACGCAAACGAGGTTGCGTGGGTCAGCTAGTGTTGAATAATTTCAAACATCACTCCTATCACTTAACAGTCTGTATGAGATATATTCATACATAATAATAAATGTGATATAAATTGATTTATATGTCGGTCTGTACACAGTAAGGCCTCATGATATCAAGAAGCGTTTACACAAGCCGCTGTGGATGACAGAAAAGACTGTGGGTTGAGAAAGAAGCGTTGAGCGATTTAAAATCGCAAAATTAAGTACAGATTTTCTGATATAAACTGCATTTTTTTAGTTATGTACACTGTAATGGTCAGTATTAACAAATATTTTTACGGGAATTAACGCGTTGAGTCAGCCTGTGACCACGGCCAGTGCAACCTGGTCGAAACGTCAGGCAAATCAGAGGTATGTGATACCTTTTTAAATAAGTAATCGCGTTAATTCCCGTAAAAATATTTGTTAATATCATGGAACGCGAAAGTTTAAAAGTTAGTGTAATGGTCAGGCACTGGTATCCACAGAAAGATGAAACTTGCGTTGTGGATACCAGTCCCTTTCTCAACTAAAAACTTACACTTATAAGGTGCTTATATATTTTAACTACATATTTAACGTCATTTTAAAGTGTCTTTAATAGGATCGCTTTCAGAACTTTATGACTATAGATGTAATATTAAGCTTTTACATTTATTTTTTCAAGACCTAAGAAATAATAAAGAAAATAATAGACAATATAAAAATAATTTATAAACACAGGTAACATAAACAACTCAACATTGTGTCAGACAAATGCTTGATTCTGGTTCCATATTTTATCACATGCCCATCCGTTTTATTATTATCTTGTACCGTGTGTTGTTAGTAAAAATGTGGACTGCCACTAAAATTTGAAAGCTTTGTGAATAAATACCCTTTTAGTCAAGATTATGTAATAAATAAATATGAATGTTTTTGAAAAATCATCAATAGTTTTGCTGAAAGAAAGTCGTGTAGGTCATAGTCGATAGTCACAAAACTATTTTCTAGTTTTATTTGAATTATACTACTATTGTTACATACCGTTGCCTATTTCTTTTAACTTGTACCACCCACCGCCGTCCAAGACGGAGACAATTGGCACGTCACCGCCAGAGGTCGCTGCTTTTGCAAGTAACCACAAATCACGGGTGTCCGGCCCGCTCGCCGCCGCCGCTCGCCGGTCAAACAGTGTGCATACCCCATTATGTACTTGCGGGTTGATGGCGGTATAATAACTCATTGTTTTGATAAGAATTAAGTAAGTAATATGAAGTGGTTTGATTAGATATCCTAGAACGTCTGACTAATCGGCTGTTTGAGATTATTGTGCGGGGAGTTTGTTGTCATTTGTATTGTTTCTAAAGTTGAATTTTAGATATTAATAAATTCTCATTGTTATGGCTGTTTTTCCTTTTGAGAACCCTGATAGAAAGAAAGTTGATAGTATTGCGAAATTGTGAGATGGCTATGTTCAACAGATGACAAATGCCTTTCATCCAAACTATTTAATTAACCCTAAGCCATTAGGTTTAAAATTGTGTATTTAGTCGCCATGAAGATCAAAATTGGTTTTGGTTTACACCTGTAGAGAGTGATATATAACTGTTTTAGCACTTCGATTAAATATTCATACAGTGAGCTTTTGCTGTCTGACCATTCCTTATAAATGGTATTTTGCGTTAGTATGACCCTTCAGCCCAAGTCAGTTTAAACAGAAATATTTAGTTAGGTACTATTCAACTAAAAAAGACTTGGACACGCATAATTTAAAAAGTCACGAGTGATCTAAAATATTTCCTACATAAGACATTTTTCTTATTTTTTTTTGCATAGTCTCTTTGAATTTTACCGAATTCTCTCAGAAATGCACAATGGAAAAGGCAAAGGTGACATTATATTCACTAGTTTTTATTAACAAGTGCTGCTATCTTCATGATGAGGTCGGAAACTTTTAAGACCACCTAGCAAAATTAGCTGGTGGACTTTGGGCTTTAACGTCACTCATTCGTTCCAAAAACAAAGAAAAATAGCTTAACAGCTGTTAGTTAGAAGACCATGGTGTCATTCCGATCGAACCGGCCCATAATTTGTACCGTATCATGGCTCTCCCACGACCAACTAAACACCTTAATTATTTGATAACTAAAAATGTTTGTCACTTTATTAAAAAGGTGAGCTTCAAAATAGACGTGTCAATTACTCATATATATGTAGCAAATTGGAATATTATTCACCTGGGATAGCACTACGGATTTTAATCTGCGTTTGATAAACCGACCGATCGCAGCGAATAATCGTAGTCGCGGGCGAGTGGGCAGGTCGTTAGTGATTTGTCAAATAGAAGATTATGTTAGCTTGTTATTGTGGTGTTAATGCTACAGGTTTGTTTTATAATGGGGTTTGGTGTGAACGATTGCATTGTGGAGGTCGATTATGACTATGTTTGATGTACTGACTTGTTTTTAGGGTTCCGTAGACAAATGCCAAAAAAACGGAACCCTTACGGATTCGTCATGTCTGTCTGTCTGTCCGTATGTTATAGTCACTTTTTTCCGGAACTATAGGAACTATACTGTTGAAACTTAGTAAGTAGATGTATTTCGTGAACCGCATTAAGATTTTCACACTAAAATAGAAAAAAAAACAATTAATTTTGGGAATTCCCCATACTTAGAACTTAAAGGCAAAAAATTTTTTTCATCAACTCCCTACGTGTGGGGTAACTATGGATAGGTCTTCAAAAATGATATGGAGGTTTCTAATATGATTTTTTTTCTAACTGAATAGTTTGCACGAGAGACATTTCCAAAGTGGTAAAATGTGTGTCGCCCTGTAACTTCTAAAATAAGAGAATGATAAAACCAAAAACAATATTTCTAATGTACATTACTATACAAACTTCCACCGAAAATTGGTTTGAACGAGATCTAGTAAGAAGCTTTTTTTTTTAATACGTCATAAATCCTAAACCGCAATTTACTTTTCATTCAATCAATTCAAATGTAAAAAAAAAACATCAAAAATTATACCTACAGGTTTGTACGGAGCCTTCGGATGGTGTGTAATGAAAAATATCATGTCGTAAGTAATTTCTGTGACTTTTTTATAGTGTAATGGAGTAGGGTTAGCGGGTAAGCGCAACTCCGTCCCAGTCAATGATTTAAAGTAGCGAAAGTATACCTTATCATTTTCAATGAAACTGTGGTGTCATTTCGGTCAACCTGGCCCATTTGTGATGAATCTGAGTTTTTTCTGGGTAAAAGGGCCTATAAAGGGTATTTACAGTCAAATCAGGACTCTATTTTGAGATTTCATAACGTCTACTTCAATCCAAACAATAAACATGTACCTATCCAAAATCTTTGCGAAGCACCGAAATTAATTATATTATTATACACACATATATAAATTGTATTTAAAAACAAAATAATCAAAAAACGGACTCTTTTAATCCGAATCCAACCCCTACCGGATAAATAAAAGTGAAGATAAGACCAAACTAAATACCAAACTCACTTCTCGAAGGCCTTATAAACATCCGTCCGTCGTCCCTTGGCGGTCGTCAAAACGAATCACTGCAAGTCTTGCATGCTAGAGACGGAGCGAGATGGCAAATTGTAATATAGAATATGCAGGAAAAGGAAGGAGGATAGACGTTTTGCAGTCGTCATAATTTTGCTCAGCAGACTAATAATAGAGATAAACCTGGGGTGCTGTTGTATGCTGTTCTTTGTTGGAGAGATTACGTTTTGGTGATGGAATTATGGAGATTGACGATGACGGCGTGTTGAGACTCTAGTTAGAATATATTAGTAGGGATATAACAATTAGAAGAACAGATATTTGACGCCAGATCGCATAGTGGTTTGTGTAACAGACTGCTGCCAAAAGTCGCGGATTTCATTCCTGCTCAAATCCTGTTCAATAAATTGTACAGTTGATGTTTGATTGTACAAGCTTTGTTGAATTAGATACTTGATTGCGTTTTATGAATGTGGTAGAATATTACCATCTATTATTATATCGTTGGGGTTAAATTTATACCTATGCAGATGAATAAATAAGTTTATTATGGGATACACTAACTTTAATTTTACTCCCACTTATATAGCGGAGAGCACATCTATTACCATGACCTGGGTCTTTAAAAGAGTGGATAATAAAATGGTAGCTTTTAAAAGAAAATTAGGAAGGGAATGGTAGGAAAGAGAAATTGCTAAAACAAATAAAGTTCGAAATCAGAGGGTCAATTCTTATAATAAAAAATGTTCTAATTTTAGTCACAAATATCATAAAAGGTATTTTCGTTGTAAAACATTACCACTGCCACAATATATTTCGTCAGTGATATTATTAAGACTACAGAGTACCTATTCAACTTTCGGTCACAGATATGAGTAGTTACAGTCAACGTTGCATATTTAATACTGTACTATGAGGGTACCCTTCATGACATTGTCGAGTCTGTACTACCGACTACTGACGGTAGTCTGGACTACCGTCTTCCAAAGAAAATCGAAACTAAATTTTGATCGAATTTTATTTAAGAGAATTGACAACTAGCGAAAGTCAGAGCCTTTACGAAGGTAAAAGAAACTTCTGGTTACTAAGTTGAATATTCAAGATTTGTTAATTTATTCAAAGCAATGTCAATTAATATGAAATATTTAACTAAGCGAGTTATGAAAGTCAACATCTGCATTACATTTCTGGTTCTTGGTAAGCTGTTTGTTTATTGCTTCATCTCGGGAGTGGATTATTTATTATTACTAATATTTACTGTTATTTACACACACTTATATACATTACCGCTTATATCACCGAAGTGGCATACAGAAACACAGAGTCTTATGTTTTGTTCCCATATGGGACTACGTCTCTTATATATGTTTGTAAAGTTCCTCGCGATACAGGCTAGTGCGGGAGTTGTCGTTAATTCTATAATTTTACAAAAAAAAACCGACTTCAACAACTGAATTGAAATCGGACCAAACTGGAAACATCAGCTTTCAAATAAGTCATCGAATTTGGTTCACCCAGTCGAAAGTACTGAGGTAACAAACAAAAAGAAAACAGTCGAATTGAGAACTTCCCCCTCCTTTGAAACCGGTTAAAAAGACCCATTGATCATTCTCATCGCCTTAACATTTGTCCTGAGTGGTAATGAACCCACGATCTAGCTTTTGGAGAAATTAGTGAGCATGATTGACTATCACACGGGGATTTTAGTTAAGCCATATCAAATATTGATTAGGAACACATCAACAAAAAAAGTTGGTAAGTAAATAGAAAATGCAAAAATATAAAATGAGGGATTCATTATATGAACAGACACAAGAATTAAAGCTCATGCTTAATTCACTAAAAAACCAAAATCTTATCAGTACATGTCATTATGTACTTGTTTTTGTTGCTAACAGATGGCGTTACTAGTGCAGTATTACGCGCATAGTAATTTTACTACAAGAACGTTATAATAAAAATGTTTTTACGAAAACATAACTTTAATAAGGACTCTATTCGATATAAATTCGTGTAATCAGATAGGCTCTTCTTCTTTTGTAGCACTCATTTACTTTCATCGTTTACTTTCTAGTTAAATCGAGACAGAATTATTTCGTCATCGTCATCCTCAGCGCATCACAGTCCACATCTAGACACAAGTTACTCCAAGTGGACATCACTTAGTTTGATCCTCGATTAAGAATCTGGGTTAAACTTTATATTAAACTAGCTGTCCCGGCAAACGTCGTTTTGCCATAACTACTAATAAATTAAAAATTAATTAAAAAAACATCGTCCAGCGGACAAAATTGTGAATCTAAACCATTCCCAGATCCCCTTGAACACACACAAAAAATTTTATCATAATCGGTCCAGTCGTTTGAGAGTAGTTCAGTGACATACACACTCACAGAAGAATTATATATATAAAGATATATTTATTTACGTATGTATGGCCTTAATTAACCCTCTTCTAAGAGGAGACGCGAGCCCAGCAGTTGGACGTTATGGGTTGTTGATGATTAGATAGATATTTGAGTAGTGGCATATGTGTACTTTCTGTCTTATCCTGTGTGTTCGTATCATTCTATTTATTTACTAAACTATACCTAATCTTCGTGTCTTGTGGGTGAACATGAAAATGTAGCAAATAGCAAAGGATTGTTTACTTGTCATTTGAACCATATACTATGATGCATGCCTCAAAAGTTTTGTCGTTTGAAGAAAAAAAAACACATCTAGAACCTTTTAGTACTTTTTATTGTTTTTCAAAGTAGTAACCACATAGCTTAATACTTTTTCCATTCGCTCAAACTAGTTATTATAACATTTATTCCACTCTAAAGTGGGGGTGTTCAAAATGGCTGACTTGAAAGCGTCGATTTATCTTCACCGGACTGGAACCTTTGACCACGAAGACTTTCTTACTTTTAGTAAATGTAAAGAAGTCGACAGTCCGCAGACATGGGGCTTCATCACTGAACACAGATGTTAGCTCTTTAAAACACTGAACCCGTTTAAGGTCTCTTCTAAAGTTGTAAAAAATTATTGCACGAACATTTTCCTTACAAAGATTCATTTTCGTACGTACCCTGACAGATTCCAAACGACGCTGTGAATAAACAATAGCATTATTCCTAATACTTTCAACTGTTTTGAGATTCAAAATTTAAACACATTCGAATATAGAACAGTTCTAAATTCAAAATTGGCGGGAAATAGTAAACGACAGAACTTAAAAGGTATGCCTGGTATTATGTAAAAGCACACCCTAAAAACCTAAATCCTTTTTTTAGAATAATTTATCTATTCTAATATATAAAGCTGAAGAGTTTGTTTGCTTAATATCAGAACTACTGGTCCGATTTGAAAAAGTTTTTCAGTGTTTAATAGCCTATATATCGCGGAAGGCTATATGACTATATATCATTACGCTAAGATCAATAGGAGCGGAACACCAATTAAGAATGTTTCAAAAGGGAAGGAAAATAATCACGCTACTGGCAATAGGAGACGCTAACGAAGTTGCGTGGTTCAGCTAGTTTTTAATAAAAGAAAACCTCAAGTAAAAACATCGTTCGCTGTAATTCTGTTATAAGTTTGTTTTATTTTATAAACATTTTAGATATTTTGACACTGTGTCCTCGTAGGAATAAGAACATTCCACTCTTAATTAGACAAAAAACTCAGTTCATTTTTGGCCATGACACTTGCAAGTCTTGCAACAATGCCAAACATAGGGAAAATAACTCCAAAAAAATAAATATTATAAATATCCCGTTTATAATGCCTATTCAAATTATCTTATAAAGTATCACAACTGAACATCTTGTGCTTCATAAGACAACATCTTGAACAATAATAGATTTTTTTTTTCTGATGAGGAGACGAAGTTTAATATGAGACATTTTACCTTAGTGGTGTAAAACAGTGCCAATCTTTCAAACGTAATCTTCATTTTCAATTAACTTCATACATCACAGTCAAAGCGATTCCACAAAGTAAACAGAATAATAACAGTATCTCAGATCTGTAAAAAGGGGCATTATTTATATTTTCAATTAATGCAAACTGCGTTTGAAGCAACCCGCCATTTCCCCGCTCTTGATACGTCTCTGGCGACAACATAACATACGCGGAAGCGGGGGCGGAAGCGATTACATTGTCTTTAATTTTCTTTAAGTCAATCACAGGTTTTTACAAAATAATCTTTAAGGTAAAATCGGCTAGAATATAGTATTCTTTCTTTCTTTTTCTTTTTAAAAAAATACAACTCCCGCGTAGGAATATACACCCTGTGTCGCGGGGACTTATTAGTTTGTTTTTCTAACTTAAACTTCAAGTAAATCATATCTATAAAATGACAACAAATAGTAAGAAGCTAGAAGGGGGAATTGGACACAAACATACATGACACGGACACAAAGACAAAGAACACCCAGTCTCAGAACAACAATTTGTGAATCACACAAAGTGTTTTCCCATGTGGGATTTGAACCCACAGCACTTGGCACTTGGAAAGCTGCGTGGCGACAGCTTCAACCACTAGGCCAATCGTGCTGTCGAATTGACAAATATTATTGTGTCCTGTGTGTATACGTGTCGTGATATGTGACTTTACAAGTGGATATGGTTGGCTTGGGAATTTATTATAATACTAGCTGAACCCCGCGGTGTTACCCGCGCTTATTGTTGTACCGCGAGTAACGCCGCGGGACAAAGTTAGTCTAAAAAAGTAGCCTAAGTTACTCCCCGGATCATCAGCTACCTGCCAGTGTAAGTCCCGTCCAAATCCGTCCAGCCGTTCCAGAGATTACCCGGAACAAACAGACAGACAAAAAAAAATTTAACTACATTTTTCGTATATGTACCGTGTATATATACATATGCATTTAGTAAAAAGTGGTTATTTTAATATTACAAACAGACACTCCAATTTTGTTTATTTGTATAGATAGTATCATCTTGCTTTTTCCTAGTGGTACAGAAAGCTGATTACCTACTTAATATTTTATTTCTTAAATTTTTTTTCGTACTTATCTATATATATCGCCAATTACCACTGTCATAGTTAATAATATTTAAGATATTACTACCAATATTTGTACAAGGGATGACTATAACTTATTACTATATTACTATATTACTACAATTTTATATTATTACTATATTAACTAAATTAATCATTAATTTAGTTGCTTTATCAACCGCTACCTCTCATGACTTATACCCGCTTCATTCTGCGACTGTTTCGTAGATTTAACTGTGGCCAACTCTCGTAAAGTCTTGGCTTCCCTTTATATGCTCCAAAAGTTTCTTAGTTTCGTTTGGCTATCGTATTTTAGTTCTGATTAATTCAGTTTTTGCTAACTTTTTATTTTGGAACGTTTAAGTACTAACGTGAGTTTACAAATGTGAACTTATTTGGAAGTCTTTTCTTTAAATGAAATTTGTCAATTCAGAAAGTTGAATTTGGAAAAGAGGAACTAAAGGTCTATTATTTCAAATAGCACTACACTTTTAACTATTTTTTAAATTGCAACTCCCGTAAGTGGCCAACTTTATAAAACCAACACGAAGAACATCTAGATGAGTAACACAAAGTGTTGCTGGAATCGAACTTACAACGTTTAGTGCAGTACGAAGACATCTGAAACCAATAAGCCATCCGTGCAGTAACTAGACTTATAATACAACTAGCCGACCCACGCAACCTCGTTTGCGCCTTATATTGCTCGTAGCGTGAAAATTTCCCCCGTTTTTGAAACATTCTTCATTGTTGCTCCGCTCCTATTAGCAGTAGCGTGATGATATATACCCTATAGCCTTCCTCGATAAATGGTCTATCCAACACCGAAAGAATTTTTCAAATCGAACCAGCGGTTCCTGAGATTAGCGTGTTCAAACAAACAAACAAACAAACAAACAAACAAACTCTTCAGCTTTATATATTAAGTATAGATTTGTAATACAACTTATAATACAAAGAGTTTGTTTGTTTGAACCAGGAACTACTGGTCCGATTTGAAAAATTCTTTCAGTGTTGGACACTACATTTATCGAGGAAGGCTCTATCATCACGCTAATACCAATAGGAGCGGAGCACCAATGAAAAAAGTTTCGAAAGCGGGGGAAAATTACACGCTACGGGCAATAGGAGATGCAAACGAGGTTGCGTGGGTCGGCTAGTTTTATTATATACAGTGTCTTTTAGAACGTTTTCACATACGATATCGGTGTCGGGCGCCGATACGATATCGGAGGAAGTAAAATGTACGTATTTGTCGCCTCCGATATGCGATATCGGGCCGGACAATATGAAAGACCGATACATGTTTCATACATTTAACTTCCTCCGATGTCGTATCGGCGCCCGTACACCCGACACCGATATCGGATCGGTCGTCACGCCCCTACTGCACCGAGTGTTGTGGGTTGAAACCCCATATTTATAAGTGTTTTTCTAAGTCTAGGTGTACTTTGTGTACGTTTTATATATGTTTGTGTATTCCGCCGCGACACAGTATTTATTCTTAATGCGGATGTTGTATTAATTAAATACAAAAAATCAATCTTTGAACGTCTAACGTAACTGACGTTTAGACATGTCTTAAGGGAGGGTAGAGAAAAGCATAGCATATGTATGACAACATCTCTTCTGAACAAAAATGACAGAATGAAACGTTTTTGCATACACTAGGCGCGGAATAAAGAAGTATATAAAAAAGCAAACCTGGGTTAGTGTTTGTGTATTAAATTTTTCATTTTATACAATGTGCCTGTGTCTTGGTCTTGAGTACTGCAGTCCGCATTACCATAGGAATGTCCCGTCTGCTACCCATTGTTTCAGTCACACAACTTTTGTCTCTGCTTGTGTATTTACACCATAAAGTACACACTACTTAGATATTAAAAAAAATACTGAAACGATTGTAGGTGAGATAAAATGACCACTGTGTCGTTGATTTAATTGCGATTCATTGCAAATATTTTAAAATGTGTTGTTTTATTAGTAAAAATATTTTGGAGGACTTTCCGTGTTCTATGGCTTAAAATATAACTTAGTTTGGGTCTTTATTTTCAAATGTGGAAATCGAAACTACTAAAATCGCACGCTGTTTTGGGTGCTAGGAACCGGATAACTTAGGTGAAATCTTGAAATAAAATTTGTGGCTACCGAAATGACGATCCCGGGGCTGTCTACAGCAAGAAAATGCTGTGAGATAAATCCGAGAATGTCATTAATTTTGTGAAAATTCTAAACTTGAAAATTCGGACCTTGACCACTCCACTCAAAAAAGAAAATATGATAAAATTGTTTTACATTCAGAATTTGAGATATAAACTAATAACATGATACGAAAGAATTAATATGTAAAATATTAATAAAATTATATTATTATCAGATATTTTCTAAACCCTGTCACACACGATCATATGTCACGTCACTCGCGAACGCGACTCAACGCGGCGTCACAACGTGCCGCGTCGATCGTGACGGGTGACGCATGACGCGCCCGTCACGTGACAACTGTCACGCTACGCGACACGGCTTACTTATTCATAAGGGAAAGCGAACGAGCATGTAATTATAATAGTATTTTGAAATTTATTATACGGATTTGGAAGCTATCAAGGGAATGACTTATACAATATTTCGTCGTGGGTGGTGTTCGATTGGATAATTACATACTTTTAACAATCGAAAGACGTTTGTATCGAATATTATACGGGCAAATCGAAAATAAAGCAGTTTGAAATGAAGACCACACATTAATTAATAACGGTAATTAATAACTTACACACTTTGCATTCTATTTATTTTACACATTGTGCATGTTTAATAAAATAATTAATTCTTCTTTCTTTAGTACTTATTCATAACTGTAATATTGCATATGTTTGAACCAGTCTTTATAATTGAATGACGGCTCTGTGGCGCAATGGTAGCGTACGCGACTGCTGTTCTTGAGGTCTCGGGTTCGATTGCCGGGTCGGATCAAATGTTTGTATGATCTGCAAATATTTGTTTCGGAGTTTGGGTGTTTTCTATCTATAATATGTATGTATTGTACAAAAAAAAGTATATAAGTATTTATATCAGTTGTTTAGTACCCATAATACAAGCTCTGCTTAGTTTGGGACTAGATGGCGTTGTGTGTTAGATCTCCGAAATATTTAATTTATTTATTTATTTATTATTAAGTCTTTATAATTTACATAGTTATAACTGGTACTTGCGACTTCGTCTATACATATTCCTGTCATTTAAACTGTAATTCTAATTAATGTTTTAGTTCACAACACCAAAAAGGGCTACTGTCACAACCGCAAATGGATCTGTTTTATAAAAGCTCTATTCAAAATTAATGAAAACTTAGTTATCTGATAGTCTACTCAGTTTATTGTTCCAATTTATGCATAAGACTAAACATCCTACAAATATTTATTACGAGCCTTATCAAAACAGAACTGAAAATATATACAAATATGTTATATAAATAATATGTATCTTTTGCAGGTAAGTGTGGAATGGATGCAATTTTCTCGCGACGTCGTGCATCATGCGAGCTATCTATCAGGTGTGCTATCAATCATTTAGAATAAGCTGAAATGAAGGTCTTTAAGATGATAGATGTTAAAGAAACGGTGGTTAGGAAACGTGATCAAAAGTTTAAAGACAAATATTATAAAGTAGTTTTGAAATCAACAAGTTTCATGTATCTATACTAATATTATAAGGCTGAAGAGTTTGTTTGTTTGAACGCTCTAATCTCAGAAACCACTGCTCCGATTTGAAAAATTCTTTCAGTGTTGGAGAGTACATTTATTCAGAAAGGCTATGGGTTATGTATCATCACGCTAAGACCAATAGGAGCGGAGTACCAAAGGAGAATGTTTCAAAAAACGGGGGACCAAAATCTCTTTTCTTATGAGATACCTTTATCAAATAGTGGACTGTCAAAAGTTATAAACAATGATGACAGTTAGTAAATTATGTACTGTAGCTTATTTAGTATTTACCTATGCATTTATTGAGCAGATCGAAGGATCTAGTTAAACATTACCCCTTACCGTGGGAGAGCCACGCTTCGGCATGAATGGCCTGGCTCGACCGGAGTGATACCACGGCCTCACAGAAAACCGGTGTGAAATAGCTCTTGCGCTGTGTTTTATCGAGGGAGTAAGGATACCGGAGGCCCATCCCCCTTCCTACATCCCTTTCCCCATCCCCCAAAGGCCGGCAACGCACTTTTGACGCCTCTGGTGTTGCGGGTGTCCATGGGCAGCAGTAACCGCTTACCATCAGGTGATACGTCTGCTCGTTTGCCCTCTATACCATAAAGAAAAACATTTAATTTTCTATGTATAAAGTAGAAAAACATGATTAATTATTATTCCTTTTAAGCATATTTAAATTCTGAATAAAAAAATCTGGAAGAAAATTTATCGACACACACACATGCATTTATAGTTTGTATGTGTTAATATAACAAGTAAAGGTCTCGAGGACCTACACCGTATTTCTGTTCTGACAATAGCTTGTTACGCACACAACAAACTCTGTAGAAAAATATCGCTCGAGATTTCACTTTAATTGGAGTGAACATTACTTACTCCTTTAAGTCTATTGGCTTTTCTTAATTAATCATGTATTAGAACGCACCTACATTCACTTTCGCCTGCCTTAACCGGAAAATCATGTCCTTTTATTTAATTAGCGGGTTTAATGAATTCCATCTCTGGAGTCGCCTAATTAAGCGGACGGCGAGTGCGCGACAACGCAACCGCGCGTGTCGCAGCGGAGGTGCGTGTGCGACTGGGTTTATTTTATTTTGCGAACGTTTTGCATTATGCGATTTTTTTTTATTTGTTGTCTGGTATACCTATTTGACTGTTATTTTTTGTTATTTTCTTGTAACTGTTACAAAAATTGTCTACTGAACTGGACTGACCTGGTCGTATACTAAAATCAGGAAATATAATAAATTAACCACAACCAAAATAAATTTATATCTATCCAGAGTATATTGAAGACTAAAGGAATTAATTTGATTAAATCTACGACTGTAGACCCATAAATCTGGCCTATCTCGCTAAGGTTGGCTACCTAGTTGCAACCAAACACAAATTATTTAATATTGGTACCTCCGACTGTTGTATATCACTCGTACGCTCATATCCTAAACGTTACTTAGATAGCCACAAATTCTCTAATATGATCGCACTGGTACAGTCCGTAAATCGGTCGATAGCGCACGGCGGCGGCGTCGCTCGCGCCAGTCGTGCATCTGATATGCGCCCGCGCCGCAGCACGCCATCTATCGTCGCGCGCCGCAACCGATCTAAGTAACGAGTCGATCTCGTGGATAAATCGTTGACGTCGCCTTTCCCCGCTCGCCGCTTGTTAGGTGCCTGTAATTAATGATCGCTCTCAATCGTCGTTTCCTTACCAGCTATTATGATTTTGTATGGGTAAGAGGCCGTTGTTAATGCTCCGCGTTCTGAGCGCATTTCTCGTCGATATTCCACGGACAGGTTGCCGATAAACTAACTTGCGTTCACTTACAAAACGCATATACGTCATCATTGCGCAGCTCGCGCCGACTGACAGATAAATGGTCGCTCGCGAACGATTCTTACGAAATCGGCAGACATTCGGACGGCCAATCTCTGACCCGTGCTGGTCCCATAGTGTTCTGTTTTTGTCTCAGTCGATGTCCATAAATTATTCTAAATCGAGCCCTATTAGATATTCAGAGGTTAAAACGGAAAGCTGGTGCATTTTACTAAAACATTCCGAAGTCTGATCGTATATCAATCGTTTCGATAGCGTCTCGTAGTTTCGGTTCCAGGAAACAATGCGTGCGACCTGCTACCTGTTGGCTGTCGCTCGCGATTTGTGGTCGCGGTCGCGGTCGCCTTCGCCTTCGCTTGTGTGCTCTATCGCTTACTTTTCTCATGATTATAGGGTTGTCGCATAACTCATTACATGTCTTATTACCCTGCAAGTCAAGCTTATATTTGAGTTAAACACAGTACAGGTAGGATAAGATAATTGTAATTATTCAACTCTCATTTTATTTATGTGTTCAACTGTAATTGTAGATCGAGGCCACAAACCTGCCTTTCAAATGGTTAGTATTAAGCTAGATACGAAATAATTATGTCATAAAAGAACATGTTAAAGGTTGTTTGATCGTGTTATTCTCAGTGCGCTAAATGTCAGCATTATTATCTTAAATCGCTTTGAAAATTTTAACTTTGTGGTCCTTTTATTTAAAGTATGGTTTGTAATAGATTATGTAATGTCTGTTTTGTTGCCACCCCTACAGTATCGCGACACAAGAGGTGTTCACACGGGCGCATTCGCACACACGCGCGTTGCATTCAATGATATCGTTCAAATAAATCTCCGCCGTGCTATACCACAAGATGCCCGCTTTTGTCTGCTCTCCACCTAAGATACGGATAAACATATATGTATTGTTGCTTCAAAACATTTTGTGATGTATTCTGATTTTCAGAACTTTAAACTGACGAGTTTCATGATATACGGTTATTAATAAAATAATTAAGAGATATATTTCTCTCCATTGCTGTACGCTTTGATCAGGATATCATTGCCATTATTATAAGATGACTAAAACAAATTGGTGAACAGCTCTTGATCGTTAATCAGTTTAAATTCCAAAAAAACTATAGTGTTTTGTCAGAAACTTCTATAAAAATAATGAGATATGACGTCATATAGTAAGGGAGCCAGCCTGTTGCTAAACATTCGCAGTTTTGTTTTTAAAATATAATGAAATAAAATTAAATAAATTGAAAGCAGTACCGAAAATAGGCTTAAGAAGTCTATTTTTCTTATTTCATTTCGTAAGGATTTTAATTATTTTAACTTCAGAAAACTACGCTACTAGCGAATTTCCCTTTCAAATAAAGAAATTTAAACGAAAGTATCACAATTACATTACTATTCTTTTTCTTGTTTTACTTTTTTTAGTGTTTTCAATACTATAACTTATATTTTATTTATTAATTATACTATCATTATATTGCAACTTCAGATCTATATAAATAAAAATGAATCACTGAAATATATGTACGCGTATAACTTCCGATCGACTGCACCAAATTAGATAATATTTTTTTTATATATTGGCTATATTGCCAAGGTTTGTTTTCAAGAAAATTTTATCAAAACCGAAAGTGTTACTTTTTTAGTCCACGACTGTGCTATCTGGGGGAAGCTGAGGTGGGCATAATAATAAAAACAAGCTTTAAAAAAATTTGAAAATAATTATAAAAAAAACCCTGTAGCGGTTTTACCTTATAAGCTTAACAGAACGTAATCGTATGTCGATTAGGTGGTAAAACCATTTCCTTAATACAAATTTCAAGTTTTATCATTCATATAAACGTGTATTTAAAAACTAATTATTTGTGATCTAAATGATGATATTACGTTTAATTACTTCCGTGAATAATATTTATAATTTAATGATTATTAATATATGACCATAGGTTGTTGTGGAAATAGACAGGTTTCAGATTTTTTGTCGTGTTTTGTCTTTTAAACATTCTCTGTTTATTAACTTCTTTATTTGCATTACTTCATGCAGCTAAAGAATGTAGAATATACTTTTATACTAGTTATTATACCGTCTTGACGATTGTATAGTATAAACATACTAAACATGCCAACGACTCGCCAAATAATAAATAAATAAATATTTCGGACATCTAACACACAACGCCATCTAGTCCCAAGCTAAGCAGAGCTCGTGTTATGAGTACTAGACAACTGATATGAATACATACATACTTTTTTCGTAAATACATACATATTAGGTATACATAGAAAACACCAAAACTCCGAAACAAATATTTGTCGATCATACAAACATTTGGTTCGACCCGGGAATCAAACCCGAGACCTAATGATCAGCAGTCGCACACGCCAACCGCTAGACCAACGAGGCAGTCGTTGCAAAATAAATCCTATGAGGTTTTCGTGGATTGACTATATAAATACTGTTAGCGCTCTCTAAGAATAGTGGTAAATATATAAATAGATCATTATCATCACTCTTTTGCATTTTTCGAATTTTGGCTTGGGTTGTCTAACTTGATGCGTAACATTGCAAACACTTTTGACTGGTTTGTGGGCTTGTATTTCTGTTCTGTAATTAGAGCCACTACTAAGAAACATACGTGTTTCAACTGATAAGTTCTCGACCTAACCGTGATACAAGACATTTTTTATTTATATATTTTTCTTCATAATCTCCTTGAACTCTACACACTTTTCCCAAGAATGCACAATGCGATAGCAAAGATGCATGACTACATTCAATAGTTTCATTAACAAGTACTTCTATCTTAACGTTGAGTTAAGAAACTTTTCAGATTACCTAGTAAACTGCTCAAAATTAATATAATAAGGCTGTTAATATGTTTCACAAATGTTTTATTGAAGTAGGAATCTAGTTTCGTTTTCCAATCTATCTCTTGTCTTTTTATCTTTTATAAAATGTAATCCATTTCTTTTTTTCTTTTTTAAAAAGACAATTCTTGTACTAGGAATAAAACCTATGTCGCGGGAGACTTTATAAACATACATGATACGGACATAGAGAACACCCAGACTTAGAACAACAATTTGTAGATGACACAAAGTGTTGTCTCATGTGGGATTTGAACCCATAACACTTGGCGAAGTATGGAACGGCGTGGCGACTGCTTAACCACTAGGCCAAACGTGCAGTCAATCTCTCTTTGTTCTACCACTCAAATTACTAGTGAAGTTCTCATACCCCCCGTTTTGTAAGAACAATAATGTCGGGCGGTGTTGTCACGCGCGCGGCGACAACACGACATGTTTATTCAAATCTTAATGCCCTATCGTAATATTTAAAATTTATAACCATCGTCTAAATGTGGACTGGAGTGGAGAGCTGTGGTGTAAGGATTGAGGGACACTCGGAGAAAGGCGATCGGAATCGTTAGATATGGCATTTGAGTTACATAAATCTTTTAGCTAGATTGTGTTGAGGTTTACGTGTTAAAGTGTGGTTAAGTATAAAGTAAGTAGTATAGATAAAGGTGATCGGGTCTGTTAGATGTGGATTTAAGTTAGGTAAATCTTTCAGCATAGCACTGTAGATCGTGTTCAATTGAGTTTACATGTTGTAAGTTCCATGTAGTGCCTATGTATATTAAATTATTTATCTTAGTAAATCAAGCATTTTGGACTTAGATTTCTGGAACGAAAGTTTCTTCTACTTTTGTTTTTTCATTTTGTTTTATTAAAAAACTACAAAACAAACTGTTTCATACCTTTAAAATAATATTTTAGGTACATAGGTAGGTAGGTTGTGTGAACCATATATGTCTCGAGCCCAGCATGTTATGAGTTGTAGATGATGATGATGATGATGATGATGATGATGATGATGATGATGATGATGATGATGATGATGATGATAGATGTGTGAACCTTTCTCATATACTTAAATATTTTATGTAGTGCATGATTTACTAATACCAACAAAAAAGAAAAAGTGAAATTACAATAAAAATGATTGATTACTACTTAGTACTTTTGTAAGAATTAATAAATTCAGGTACAGTAGAAGAAAAAGTATCTACTGCGCGTCCCCTTACCTCCAGTGTGCAACTATCCTAACTTTGATTCTAAAGGAATGTAATGTTTTTGTATAATACGTAAATATGAATGATCGTGATTGGGATTATTTAAAAATCTGTAATTTGTGATGACAAGTTATATTTATAGCTAGTGCTCGAAGGGGATACTTTGTTATTTTGTACGGAATCTTGCTTTCACTGACTTTATACGTGTCTGGCTATAGCAGTCTGATAACAGTATTAATATACTTTTTATTAAAGTGATTTAGAATATCTTAAATATTATGTAGTGAATTGTAATGAACACAATTGGTAGTAACTCTAATCACAATACTTGACATATTGTCTGTTAATACTTGTGTTTTATAACTAAAGTTTACAAATTTAATTGACCCAAGTGACATTATCAAACTTTAAGTTGTAGTAAGCTATGTTAATTTATCTTTTGATGGGTTTCGTACAAACAAGCTTGTCGTGTCATGCGACTTGTACCTACATCTTATAGAGTTTTTTGTTTAATTATAATAATCAATCATATTTAAGCCATTTTGTATCTAATTGGTTTTGTTTTTACTACAAACTTTGTTTTGTAATATAAATTGACTAGCGACACGGCCTGGCTTCGCACGAAAATCTTTGAAATTCTAATAATTCCTCTACTATCATATACATATCTTACACATATAAACCTTCCTTTTAAATCAAGGTATCTATTGCTCAAAGCTACATTAAAATTCGATGAGTAATTTAAAAGATCTAAATGAACAGTCTTAAATTGAACACTATGTAAAGATTTGTGAGAATCGATTACGATGCAGTCTTAGTTGTTGATTTCCTTACAAATGTATTTACTATTTTCTAAACCTTAATCATCAAATGTATTCCTATCTATTTAACAATTGATCGCAATGAACAAATCATAACTTATCATTCGTTATCCATAAAAAAATATGATTTCTTACGACTCCTATTCCAATTGTGCCGTAAGAGGAGACAAGCGAGCAAACTGATGGACTACTTCGCTGCAAAGTGAGGAAAGTCTTGAAACAAATTCCAAAATAACCCGTTTGGCCAGCGTTAGCTAGCGTGGTAAACTGAATAGGCCTAAGCTTCCTTTCTAAGAAGAGGGTTATGTTCAGCAATGAACTGTTAGACGCTGTTGACGATGGCAATCGATTCTCGCATAATCATCATCATCTTCTTTGCCTCTATTATTCCCAAGATTAGTGTTCGACTTACTAGTTCAACCAGTTTTATGTGAATAGCAGTTTTTCGACGAAGCGACTGGCATCGGACCTTCGCTGAGGGTGAACTGAATTCGAAGCTATATATATATGTCGGAGTCACAGTGTGGGGCGATCGGTCGAAGCGGTTATTGAGAAACGGTGACGTCAGTTTCGCCGACGTCACTTGCATATTTTGTCAAGTGGCACTCATGATCCAAAGCAACAGAAATCGCTCTTAATCAAGTCTAGTCTAGTCTAGTAATCAATCTTCATTATTACACACGTTGGTAGGTAGGGTTTATTTGCACAGCCAAAGACAATATAAAATTCCAATAGTTTATTGAATCAATGAAGCTACAGTTAAAATCATAGATCGGCACAACATTGTCAAAGTGAATTAGGTGAGAACACCAAAATCCACTGAACGTCCGTGACGACCCATAACCTCCAGTTTCCAAAATGCGTAGAGCCTTATGAGAAGAATACTGGCAAAGAAACTCATGGCCACTCTTTTAAATCTTAACTTATTAGTTACAAACTATCAATAGTCAATTACAACAATTAAGAAGACTATGTACTTAGCTTATTTACAGCTTGTCTTTCCTCGTACAATGCCCGTACTAAACTGATCTGTTGATTCTATTTTACTTCAATACGAAACGGTGGGTAGTTAGATTAAGAGCCAAAAGGTTAGTAGTCCCGCAACTCGTGCGTCCGCTCTCTTTTATACCGGCTGCTCGTTTTAACTAGTGGTGACACCTACCACTGTATTCGGTGTTACCCGCACACATTTTAGTAACATTTAATTTAATATTGCTTACAGAATCGACTAAAACTAAACCAACATTATTAAATCAAGCTGTAAGTAAACTAAGACGTAATAATCACATCGTTAATAACAAATAATCAGTGCGCCTTGTTTTGCATACACCGTCCACAGATTCCACCCAAACTGCCATGTTTCTCGATGCACAGTTTGACGTTTCGAATAATCGATTGAAATAAACACGAATTCAAATTTAAACTTAAGAAAACTACTCGTTCTCCGACATATATATTTGAGGGCACTGACTTCCCAATACCGATTGCCATAGATGTTCATGACAACAGGGACCGAAAGCTTAAAGTGCTCTCCCAGGCAGAGGCGGGAAACACCGCCATCTTCCATACTCCGGGCTGCTAATAAGAATTTCTTGTAAGAAAAACTCAACAGCAATCCGACCCGGGAATTCTACCCGAGACCTCTGATCTGCAGTTGCTTACGCTAACCACTAGATTAACGAGGCCACGATTCTCGCATAAACGATTATACTAAAATGTAAACAGTTTGTCATAAAAACAAACAGCTGACATGGACTTGGGACCAGCAGCTCCCGCATTAAGAATATACATCCTGTGTCGGGGGGGAATACAAATATACGTGAAACGGACACCTAGACTCAGAACAACAATATGTGTATCACACAAGTGTTTTCCCATGTGGAATTTGAACCCGCAACACTTGGCCCAGTGGAAAGCGGCGTGTCGACCACTTAAACCTCTAGGCCAGACGTGCAGTCGATATTACTTAATTTTTTTAATCGACATGCTGGATGTTTTAATGATAATATTGATAACCATTGTTTAAAGCACGTATTTCAAACAGTATAACAAATCGATTTTATGATACCCATCTAATTTATTGGCCGAATAGCTGATACCCGTGTCATCTTAAATTGCTTTGAAAAATTGTAATTTTATTTTTTAATGATGATTTTGATTGGGAGTACTAACGCTTTTTATGTTATAATTGCTTTAATTTCTAACGCCACTTTCATTGCGGCAATTTGTAATTAGAACTGGGTAAGCAGAAATGTTATTTCCTGGTATATGGTCTTGAAGCGGAATTTAATGGTCTTACAAAACAAACAAAATTTTAAAACTGGTCCAATTGTTAGTGACCCCGACTGCTTAGACAGAGGTTGTGTGTTCACTTTCCAGCTAAAACAAATAACACTCGATTAAAGAAAACAATGAATTGCTTAACTACGATTGTCCGTGAGATCACAAAAACACGTAACAACTGGTTTTTTTTATGTGAAAACTTCTTTACTGGTGCTGTGCACTTTAGCAAAATTTATTTTCGAAAAGGGAAAAAGTGTTAAACTCGCGTCAGGACACGCGACGCTTCAGGACATGTGACCTGACCTAAGGTGATGTCTCCGCTGTCTATTATGACGTAGTAATATGTTTATACTGTATAGTATTAACCTATATTTGTATAACATCACAATAAGCAATTTTTTTACTTCTTTTATCGCGCATTTTATTTAAAGAGCAAAAAGGTTTATTTCATACACGCGCACACACAAAAAAGTATCATTTTTATGGTATTAATTTTTCTCGTGATTAACCTCTGCATTTTGTTTTTTCCATAAAATGTTAATTATGTTGTTTAAGTACCAGAGACAACACTGATCTCTGTAACACACACACACACATTGAACCCAGCTCAGAGATCAGGGAGCTCAATATAATTTGTAAAAAAAATCTTTGTTGGGAATAAAAATTATTATTATAATTATTTCAGGTGAGCTTAACCAATTGTTTGTTGTTTGTTGCAGTCCGCATGATTGCGTTGTGTTTTTTTTCTATTTTTAAACGTATTCTAAAGTCCATAGACAACCTTTATTTAGTACATGTATTCCCAAATTTAATTATATGTAGAGATGGGTTTGTGTTACTTTCTTTCAACTATTGCCAGCGGTCACCCATCTTCTTCGTCGACTAGCATCTTACTGGCTCTAATCACTTTGATTTTGTAACTCAATTAATGGAAAAATAGCAAATTACATTTCCAAACCGACATTTTCGAACGTTCCTCATACCGAAGGTTCCAGCCTTTACCACACAGCTGTCTAGTTTATCAGATCGATTCAATTGGAAGTCAATAAAGTACAAAACGCTGCCGGGAACTTCCTTAGTACCATCTGATAAGAAATCCAACGGTTTAGGAAGTAAAACACATCTGTCATTATACCATCAAATTCGTTTAATTCCTGACTATCGACATTTTAATTGATTTTTAAATTAAATTAGGTGTATAATTGGGAAAAGCTTTATAAAGGCAGCTGCTACGAGTATAAGCTATAGCGATAGTAATGATACCGGACAAGCCGACATACGAGTCATCTGATTGGTTTGACTATACCTGCCCATGGGCTTTATGCTTTTCATCAGACAGAGTAGTCGTTTTGGCAAACGTTTTTTTTAAGGTTACTCTCGCATTTGGAATATATAAAAATCCTGTGTCGCGGAGGACTTTACAAACATACATGAAACGGATACTAAGAACACCCAGACTCTTAACAACAATTTGTGGATCACACAAAGTGTTGGCCCATGTAGGTTTTGAACTCACAACCCTTGGCGCAGTAGAGAGCGGCGTGGCGACCGCTTTAACCACTTGGCTAACCGTGCAGTCAAATTCCTTTTTTTCTCATATCTTTATTCTTATTCCCTGATCTGACACAAAAAGCCATGTAGTTTAAAACTAAAAAAAAATGGTACCTGTTATGAAAGCTAGATTGACTGATAGATATTTATATACTATTTTTTGTAAATGCATACATATTTTATA
Organism: Spilosoma lubricipeda; assembly: GCA_905220595.1. NCBI lineage: Eukaryota > Metazoa > Arthropoda > Insecta > Lepidoptera > Erebidae > Spilosoma > Spilosoma lubricipeda. The sequence goes on from HG992278.1 coordinate 1,359,756, forward strand.
CACAGAAAACACCCAAACTCCGAAACAAATATTTGTAGATTAAACAATCATTAGGTACGAGGTTATGGAGGACCGATAGACGTTACTTTAGAATTCTTAATATTATTAGGTATGAATCAAATGTGTTGTTTTCTCATTTCCGTAGTAAATGTATGTGTCGAAACAATTACACTAAATATCTGTTATAAATCATTTCGCTCATACTCTAAATATTATGTGCATATGCGCACTGGATCATGCGCAAAGTGCCACTGTCATAGAACGCATGCGTCAATTGATATATCACCTATGCTACGTGCGGTGACCACGAGTTTCGGAAAAAATAGACACTTGACAACGTCTACATGAATATTATACAGTTTTAAGAGTTTATTTGCTTTAATCTCAGGAATTACTAGTTCGTATCGATTATAGAATTCTTCTAAAATTAAATAGTCCAGTTATATAGGTAAGCTATTTTTATCGCGCTGCGACCAAAAGGAGCGTAGTATTATCATAAAATGTTGCATAAAATGGTGAAAATTGGTTGGCTCATTATAACCTTTTATTATAGAAAACATACATATGTTTAAAACATCACGCTACAAGCAATGGGAGACACCAAGAGGTTGCGTGGGTCGACTAGTAGTAAATATTTTATTTCAATGTAACTAGTTATTTATTAAATTAATTCCAAATAGGTGTGAAAATTGTATTTTTGTCAGAAAAGTAATGCTTTTAGAGTATGTAAGTAGTCAATATGTTTACAAATAGGCCACAATGTCACATTACAACACATAACTTTAGGTTAATTAAACCAGATCAACGTCTATGCACTTGCACTTGCGCAAATACAAAATACCACATTATGGTCACTATAACCAATTATAATATTTTAATCCTTTTTTGTACAAACAGTTACACAGTGTGGACACATGACAAATTTGACAGAAGCTGTCATCGTCCGGTTATTTCAGTGACGCGTGTGACTATTACTGTTCCTGTTCTTGCTTTGTTCATAATGTTACCTAAATAGGGTGACAATGCATTTATTAGGTGAGATGGGTTTTAATAGAAAATGGTTGCAACTTAACTTGGTGATAGGATTAAATCTTGAAAAGTAAAAAAGAACATTGCGTCTTCTTCTTCTTTTGATGAAATGGCAACCAGCCGGATTTCTTGGATCAGTTATTTCTGACAATGTCAAGTGTTTATAGTCTTCAAATCATAAGTCTTAAAGTCTTTTAAGTCTTCGTCGTGATCAAATCAATGTTAAAAAAAAAATATGAAATATGCATGAGATAAAATTTAAATGTCTTTCGAAAAAACAAAAAAAAAAACAAAACAAACATTGCGTCAGGGTGTAAATTATCTAAAAATATATTAGCCCAGTTGACTTCAAAAGACTTGCACTCAATGACGTGAGTCTGACTGGCGTTATAGTTGGACGTTTTGATTAGTCTATGTCTACCTCTTTGGATACAAGACTTGAGTGTATGTATTAGTTTTTTTAGGCAGTCACTGCACCTAGATATCTGTAAGCTCATAATGAGATGTGCATGAATCAACTCTAGTATCAATCACTATGACAGATATCGCTCTTATATGTGCAAATTTTATGCAAGTCTGTCATTCCCATAGTCAAAAGTGCACAGTGCAAAGTGAAATATTTTTCTTTGAAGCGCTGTCTCTCAACTTCCACATGCCGGCTGTCCATCATCTATTCCACTCATTATCTCAACATTCACGTACCTCCCACTAATAAACTAGGTATGCACGACAAGCGCGTCTAAATTCTAAAACTGTTGCTCAAAGGGTTTACATAAATACGTCCTTAAACACACTTGTCATTATACAAGCGACAGCTACAAGGCGTCCTGTTCTATCCCAACTGCAAGCTGAACCAGCACTGTTGTCAAACAATAATCAACTTTATGGTAATCATAAATAAGAGTGCTAAAGTCGCAGGGTTAAAATTGCGCGGTTGTCGGAGGCGTAAAACATCTGTCATTGGCTAACAAATGCTGACAGAAATTGATGCCTACACTGACAGTGAAAAACGCGTAATCGTACGTCCGGCGACTATTTTTAGTCGCACAGCTGTCGCGTCGCGTCGCATCGAGATGTTGGTGTGGACTAACCTTTCGTTGATAGACGTGTATTGATATCAAAGTGATATTGTATTAATCTTGGACACTTGTGGATGAGAAGTCAATCGGTTAAGACACTCTTCTATAATATGGTTGTCTAAAATGTGGTAAAGAACTTCTAACTTCCTGATAATCACTACTTCATGTCACCGGTATCCAAACCTAAACTACTGCCCACCGTTCCCAAAGTATATGTATAAGTTTCGTTCCTTAGTTCAACAGCAACCCTAAAACCAACGAGTAAGACTCTGTGACTCTTAGGAACAGTTTAACTGTCTTGTAATTAGTCTCGCTAAAGCAGACGATAAAAAGCAAAAATTTTATGGGTCAACTAATATGGGAATTGCACAGTCTTCTGACTACCTACCACCACTGACCTATACTATAATAGATTCAGAAGATACATCTTATTCAATACCAATGCTACTGACAATTACATTATATGCATTTAGTATCAAAACGTCTAACGTTGAGTTCAACAAATTACGAGGAGCTAACGCATACTTGGCACAAATCTCAACAGATAAATATTAAATTCTGATTGAATGAGACATGGCGCGAACTATCATAATTCTGAAATATGTCTCTCTGAATTGGACCGATAGGGCGACTACATTATCTAAAAAGTGTTTAGACTAAAATGAAAACCTATCACACTACCCACCCCACCCACGACCTACGAATGAACGGATTCGGATGAAATTGCGGGCAGAAATAGATCATTATATTCATAGTCTGAAATTAGGAGAAATGATAACCTAAAAGACATTTATGAGCAAAAACGAGGGCAAGTTTTAAAAATTAGTTTTAATTTCCTAGTTTACAAAGTTCACCTGTCTCTGTATCATAAGGTAAAATTTCGAAACAGTGATGCTAAAATCACACACATAATAATCCATATAATATTTAAGTCCTAGATGCATTAAAATAAAACAATTAGGAGTATTTAAAAACAAACAAACGCTGAAATCACACACAAAAAGAGCTAAATTCTTAATTCAGTTGTTAATTATGTGCTGACAAAATTACATTAATAATATTCAAGTTAAATGACCGTAGACAAGATTGCGGAAACAGAGGTGCTATATTGATATTTCTTTTTTGATTATATCAACTCAAAGCCCATTTCAAAGACAACTTTCCTTCTAGCGGCTGTCACGAAACATTCCTAATGTGACCCACGCTAAAACGCCTCACGGTAAATACTAGGAAATCGGATTTCTATTAGTCGTTAATTGTGGCCGACGTGTGTGACGTGGCTGACATCGAGCACGATGGACGTGTGTCGTAAAATTTTATGTACGTGACTTTATATGTTTGGGTAAATGAGAAACTTGTGAGGACTGGTGATTATCATAATTATCGACTTGGGGACGTTTCGAGACGAGCTCGGTCGCGTTCTTTAGTTGAGGTATTAGTGAAGTTTATGAGTATCGATAACGAATTTTCACATGAGACTTGGATCACTGAGATATCATTAGTACTTTACTTAATTAAACGTATTGAATTTGGTTTAATTAAGTAATTTTAATTATTGTTTTAATCTGTGAAAGGACTTTGATGATTATTATTATTTCTTTAGTGTTTCCGTTTTCACCTTGTGATGTGATTTCTTATTATGGAAGTAGGACTGCGTATATATCGTGGTCACCACATTATGTTAATATTCATTGTCAATATATATTTCATCACTTTATATAAGACACGTATTGCTCTATACTAAATGTTATTTTGTGTTACTGAGGTACAACTGAAATTATTTTGATTAATGATCAAAGTCGTGAAATTTCAATGAAGAGATTGTTAGATTAGGTAGTGGTAGTCTCGGGTACCATTACCGACTGGATCAACCCATTATATATGTATGTCCAAAAAAAAGTATATAAGTATTCGATCAGTAAATTCTTTGAAGCCAAATGGCGTTGTGTCGTGTAAATGTCCGAAATACTAAAAAATACAGAACATTATACATCCGACTGCCTCGTCGGTCTCGCGGTTGACGTGTGCCACTGCTAATAATGAGGTCTCGGGTTCGATTCCCGGGTCGCACCAAATGTTTGTATGATATACAAATATTTGTTTCGGAATTTGGGTGTTTTCTATGTATAATATGTATGTATTTACAAAAAAAATGTATGTATGTATTTGTATCAGTTGTCTAGTACCCATAACACAAGCTCTGCTTAGCTTGGGACTAGATGGCGTTGTGTGTTAGATGTCCGAAATATTTATTTATTATTTATTATTTATTCCATTTATGTGTAGTAAGAATTCATTTAAGATTGTTTCTTAAAGCGTCTATGTAGCATAGACAGGGAGCTACAAATGACCTGGCATCGGAAAACTTAGCTTTCTCGTCTCGCCGTACTAGTTACTGCTGGAGGCAGGTCAAGTCTCTATAGCGACAAGTTTCTACTAGACAACCTTAAGGGAAATACAGTATTTAACACTTAATAGTAAGCCTGTTTCTGTCTCTTTACTTTGTTGAGGTTATACCTTTAAAATTTTTCTATTGAGCTTGTAGACCCTGATATGACTGACTGCCTCGTTGGTCTTGCGGTTGGCGTGTTCGATTCCCGGGTCGGACCAAATGTTTGTATGATCTACAAATGTTCGTTTCGAAGTTTGGGTGTTTTCTATATATAATATGTACGCAATTACAAAAAGAAATAAAAAAGATATGTGTATTTGTATGAGTGGTCTAGTACACATAACACAAGCTCTGCTTAGCTTGGGACTAGATGGCGTTGTGTGTTAGATGTCCGAAATATTTATAAAAAAATATTTTATGTGCCATAATGAATAATCATACCTCGTTACAGACCTTTAAAACAAAGTATCTTTGTACACGGATCATAAAATCCTAACTCAAACAAAATGTCATAAATTCCTCGCAGAAGTAAGTCACTCAAAACATATGACATATAATAATTCTACGGTACATAACTCGCAAGATATTCTACTGTAACACGTATTACATAAATAATATTAATACGGGACCCGACTGAATTAAACCCAACCAAGCGAACTGCCACAATTTGCCACAAGTCAACATTTTTTATGTAAATGTCCTCGATTCTACCTGCTTCGTTCTGTACGACGGAACCCAACGATTAGGTACCATGTATGTATGTAGATCAGACTTTCTTAAATGGAGAAATAACATTTCAAGAAGATAAGCCAGTTCCATGTTTATTGAACACTGTTTTAAAATCATGCATGTGTTGGAGAACACAAAAACAGTTCAGAATGAATAGCTTTCAAAACGTGATAAGGTAAATAGTGAGTCATTAAAGCTTTCTGCGTCCTGCTCATATTAATATGTGCAATTTATTTTACTTTCACTGCTAAGTTAGGATTTTATCTGTTGAAAAAGTCTTTGGTTTTCAAAAATCGTCTACATGATTGATGATCACATATCAAAGATACCTATAACGGTCAGTCTGATCGAAACATGCGGAAAGGCTGCTTTAATGTTTGAAGTTAAATCGTAATATTAGTATGCACACCAATTACTAATCTTTTAATTACTATTGCATTTAGTTTTTATCGTGTGTGTGTCGTTTTTATACCTAGTAACTTAATAGTTAAGACTTATTATTCTTTATATAACTACGAGTGATCGGTTTAGTTTTTATTAATACTAGTTTTTAGTGAATAAGATAAATAGTTTCCATCATAAATAAACGTACTCCTGCCGAGAGACCGAATTCCCTACAGAAATAAACTTTAATATATATCATTTTGATTGCCAATAAAAATAAACTAACACTCCGTATTCCACGAGTATTCTGGGCATGACATATTCTTAATTATAATTCCAAAAGGTACATCAAAAAATATCTCAACAAAAAACTAAAATTATGATCGAACAAAAAATGCCAACGCCGCCTCACAAGCCAATGTAACATTTGGCTACAACAATAACAATAAATAACGTAACATTAAATAACATTATAAGTGCTGCAGCATCCGTCACGGCGACTTACCGAAATCTTGGAAATCTCCAAGTATCGTTTCATCAATCGCCATAATAATATCTTAGTTTTCTCATTGTGTTTGTTATAAACTATCTCCCGGCTATATCCCGGCAAAGGTTTATAGCCGTTTTTGACATATTTGTGATGGTTTCAGAGATCGGCCCGCTACACACGTTAGATTTATAGATTTCGAGTCATTTCTTCCGACTGTACGTCGCGGTCATTCTTTTGTGGGTGCCTTTTTTCTATTTTTATGTTATGTTTATGATTTAGTGTTATGTGCTAGAGTTATGTTTTATATAGATGGGCGATGTTGTGAAAGAGATTGATACGAGATATAGGATGCTCTTGATGGCGTCACGTCTGTGTTGGAGAATCTTGAGATTGGGATGGAAGTATTGTGAAAATGTTTAATATTTTAATATATTGGTCCCTTGTGAATGAGAATGTTTAATATGTTTATTATGACTCAAATCATTAATACTTCTTTATTTATAAGATGACCAGCTTTCGCCTACATGTATATCTGTTATCTCGGTAAAGATTAGCCTATGATTTTGCTCAAGAATCAAAGTGTCTTCATACCAAAATTATTGAAATAGGTACTGGGAATAAGCCGTAAAAACTTAGTAGATAGACAGACAGAATTATTTTCAAATCTATAATATTAATATAGATTCTTTCTATCTTCTTGCATGGATAAGGACAAAAGTAATTATTCAATTTGAGGTGCATAATTTTTGCTAGTTTCTAGATAAGTTGTTAAAAAAGTCTGATGTAGAAGAAGTAATGTGAAGGACTTTTTAACAACTATTTTTATATAGATTACAATGTTATAAGATACAGTTTTTTTCTCGCTTTCACCGTAGTCATTTTTATGCGAGAGGGCGTTCTCTTTGTTGGATGCAACAATACCTATGCATTTAGAAATTTACCTTAAAGAGACATAGAATGCAGATATCTAAGAAATTATTCCGGGAGTTTGTGAAAAAACAGACAGGCAGGACAAGGGAGCTACGCAAGTGTTCTTGCACTTCATAGAATGCGTCCAGAGAAATGAGAGAGATGTTAATGATGTAATTCGTGTTCAAATCGTATTTGGTACACACGATGTGAAGAGATACACTAGTGGTTCCTGCAACCCGCAGCCTGCATACACAGTGTGTCAATGACTTAAAAAAACTTTTGAAAGGAGGTCTTATAGTATTAACTTCACTTTAATATGTACATTCAGTTAAAAAAGCGTTAACTTTTAAGTATTTCATTATTTTAATAGTGTCATTATACGAGTTATACAACACCCTACTTTAATAATACGAAAATTATCATAATTTCGGCAGTTTTAATAATTATTGCTACTGTAATTCTGTTGTTTCAATAAAAATAACGACTACGGTCATATAATTCTCAATATTTTTGACCTAGCTTTTCATAAGTGGGTGTATGAATATGTGTTTTAACACTCAAAATGTATATTGTACGTACGTTTTTACATTTAATTTTGGTACTAAATTCGAGCTTAATATTTGTGTGAATATTGTAGTATTAAACTGAAATAAAAAGTCTCGAGATAATATAAACTTGAATCAATATCATTATAGTCAAAGCATATAATAAAGAAAATAATAAATTATTTTAATTGTATTTTTTATAGTAAGTTTTTTTGAAATCTTACAACAAAAATTCTTACAATGAATAAATGGTGTAGGCTAATTAAAAGCATTTTTGTACCCATTATTTACCGATTTTTGTTGCCAATAGGGGCCAGTAGACTTGCTCTTTGTTTTAGGACTAATCGTCATTATAATTCGAATGTATTTTTGTAGACAGTTTCCAGCCAAATATATCGAGTACAATGTTGCAAATCTTAGCCAAACATTTCAACAAATGAGTATCACGTCCAAACCGATAAGTACAGTCACGGAGAAAAGTTAAAGGTCGCCAAGGATCGATCGCCGCAGATGTCGGCATTAATCGGTGCGTTTAATCCGTCCGCCGGCGAATAAATCAACCTTAATTGTACCTATTTATATTTATCAAGCACTTGGCTAGAGTTTGTGCGCGACTGTACTTTTAATGTTCATTATTTATTCGGTTGAGGTTTGATCTCGTTTATACTAATTTGTATTAAGATAAGTTCTTGATGGCTTGTGGCCTCGAGTAGATCGCTAATTATAAAGACTGTGCTTTTCGGGCAGAAGGCTTTTACTGGACTTTCTCCGCAGTTCACGGCATGCGACTCTAACATGCTGTTTTCTGTTTTAAATTTCTCTTCCCCACATTTTCTTTAAATACACTCCTAATTTGCATACTTAATCCAGGAAGTAACGTACAGGAATAGACTTTCTATATTACGCAAATGAAGCTAAAATTAAAGTGAGTAAATTGTGTGAACGCCTCTGCCTATCTCTTCGGGATTACAAGCGCGATTAAACGTGTGGATTTTTATTGTTATACGGCTAATTGAGATCCAACATTCATTTCTACAGGACACAACAACCAGTGTTAAACCTATTTGCTTACACTAAAAAGTCTCGGAAGCAACTTAACTGACTGCGTAGTCATCTCAAAAAAAGTTGTAAGCTGTTAAGGAGATGGTATTAAAGAGCTGGCATCTAGCGCAAGATATGGTCAAAACAAAATGACACATAATAAAATGCAAAAACAGTCGCACGAGCTTCCACCGATGACGTCGCAACGAATTAAGTAACACAGCGCCTCCGTGGAGTCGACTCTCTTAAGTTTTTCATTTATCTGATATTAGTCATGCGCACAATGCCATATAGTCACAAACTAAACAGAGCTTGTACTATGGTTACTATAAAATAGATATAAATACACATATTTTCTTGTAAATACATATTGTATATAGAAACACCAAGATCAAGTAAAAATGAAATGCTCATATACATAAATCTTTTACTTGATCGAGAATCGAACCCATATCCTTTGGGTTAGCAATTTGTTACACCTAGTTCATTGTTTTACAAAAAAACTTGTTTTAATATTGATCATACATTTAATAGATTTTGTATTGGTCATACATTTAAACTTTAAATTTATCATTATACCTGGGTATAAGTATTTCTCTCTCTCGACAAAAGACATTCCTATAATTTTTATATGTTCTTCCCTTGTTTCTATCCTCCTTTTCTTAAATATATTTTTAATTTAATCCTTTGAGATTAACATTAAATTGTAGATATATTACAATAAACTTGAATCGAATCTTATTATATATATATTATGTTATATATAATATATGAATTTATTACTTAAGTCAACCTTATTAGGAACTACTAATTATGAGCTTAAACTTATGTACGATGACTAAACTGCTTTAAAGACTATTTTTATCTATGTTTTGCTATGTATGCAATATATACGTGGCATGGTAAAGTAGGTATTCATATATAGGTTTATAAAATAATACAGTGTCAGAAAAAAACTAGTACTAATGTTACTCCACGCTCCTGCCCGTACTCCGCCCACGGCCAACCAGCGCGATACAACCGTCATACCTTGTCTATTCACTATTATTGTACACATGTTATTTTACAAGTTCATACAACATTCGTTCATACAAACACATACAAAACACATTGATACAAGCCTACTGTTTTAAATGTCCGTTTATACGTCTAACCGCGCGGATAATGTTACATAATGATGAGTTTGTCTAGGTGTGTGTGTGTGTGTGTGTGTGTGATTTATTTACATTGCTTTGTATATGTGTGTTTGATATTGAATATGACACTATGCAACAGTTTATGGTGGAAAGAAAACACCTTAGTATATTTATAAATTCACGCCTGTATTTTCTAAGGGGTAGGCAGAAGCGTGTGAAAAAATACATCCATTTTATAACAATAGAGCCCAAGCTTCGAGCTCATTAATACTAATAAATAAAAGTGATTGTTTCTTAATTTGGTTGGTTATTGTAAGATTCCCAGCCTGGGCAAATAATTGCGTGATGAGTTCGATTATATGTACTTACTACCTGAACCCCGCGGTGTTTCCCGCGATTATTGTCGTAAAAGTAGCCTAAAAATTGCGGTTAAAAGTAGCCTAAGTTACTCCCCATATCATTAGCTACCTATCAGTTAAAGTCCCGTCAAAATCTGTCCTGTTGTTTTGTCTGTCTATGTCCCTAGAGGTAAAGTGACATATGAACGTCTAAACTCACAGTGTCACCTATAAAGACGGATACTGTCTACATAGTCAGCTCAATAAGCCCGTGTGTTATTGACAGGTATATCCCCAAACTCCACAATTTCGGACCCTGTCGCTCACACGGGCTGATAAGTTGCTTAGCAGACTACACTTGTCGTCAGCTATCGACGTCTGTTAAGTTTTAAGTTATGAAAGCTGTGTATTGTATAGTACGGTTCAAGAGTTAGTAAAACTAAAAGCAAGCTTTTCTAAGTAACTAGACTAAAAATTATTACGGAACAAATAAATAACAAAAAAAACTTTTATATCTTGCCTCAGTACAAATTGTCAAATTATGTTTGTCTTACTTAAGACTTTAAAGCTATGCTTTAAGAAGAGACCTGTGAAGATGATGAGATGATGAGACGATGAAGGCTTAAATATTTTTTAACAAATAAGCAATCATTTATTAAACCTTTTTTTTAGTTAAATGTCATCAACAGCTTCTCACACAGCTGGACATGGCGTCGCTTAAGTTTTTTTTTTTAAATCTATTAGTACTAAAATAACCAAATGTGAAACATAATAACATATATATACATATATATATATATAATAATAACATAATAATAAATACACACCAAATTATTCGTTCGAATCGTATTAAAATTAATAAATTAATCTAGTTGGGTGGCAGTTCTCAAGAAACTTTCTGCCTCACACAACTAAACTGTGGAATGAACTGTTGCCGGCGGTATTCCCGGACCAATACGACCTTTAAACCTTCAAGAAAAGAGCGTACTCTATCTTAAAAGGCCGGCAACGCACTTGTGACGGCTCTGATGTTACGAGTGTCCATGGGCGGCGGTAATCGCTTACCATCAGGTGATACGTTTGCTCGTTTGCCCGCAAAGTATCAAGCAGAGTAGAGTCACTTTAACAGGCTCATTAATGTTCCTTAATTGAAATTGATCTTATATTTAATACAATCCGCAAAGTTATTTTTTTTCTAATTCAATTGTCATCAAAGTACTCGGGAATAGGCAGCAACAGTAACAGTTTGACGATACGTATCATAATTGGTATTTTCTCTATTAGGTATATAAGTATGAATATCCGCTTAATACCTAAGGTAAATTGGTTTGTGCTTGTTTGCCAAGTCCGTAACATAAAGTAATCAATGCAATTGCTACAATAACAAAATGAATCGGTCAAATATCCATCGAATCTGTCGAAAGACAGACCCAGCAATAAATGCAGCTAAATAGGAAATCGATTCTAGGTCTAATACTATTCTGATTTTATCTAGCTGTGAGCGTGACGGTATATTTTTGTCCCCTCTGTCAATAAATAATGGGCCACAGGTCAAAGTCTGAGAGCTAATGTGTGTTGATCTTGGTCCAGCTTTTGTTACGTTGGTAACAAAATTGATACTATTGGTCCTCTGTTACAGATTAGCAAATAGTGAGTTATATTCGAGTTACTTTTAACCGACAATATATATATATTTTTTTATGTTTATTCGCGGATAACTTCGTCGTTTATGGACCGATTTATATGATTCTTTTTTTAATGGAAAGGAGATGTCCCAACGGTGGTACCATGATAAGGACATTAATATCTGATGAAGGCATCCAAGAGAAATCGAGTCGAACCTTGAAGTCGGCTTTATTTTTGTTAAAATTGTACTTGTACTAGTGAGAGTTGATGAGGACACTTCATTGTTGTAGGAAAATAATTGGTATTCACTACTATCATTATTTTTATTCTTTACCTTTTCTTAGAAGGTATTGTAAATAAAAGCTTTATTAGACGATCATTAAAATGCATTTTATTACTGAATTTATTATCGCTACTACTAATCCAATGTAAAGAGTAGCAGTCCCTGGCTTATAATTTAAGCATAAATGGTTTAGCTAATTACTTCAGAGTGATAAAAAACCGTAGGCAAAAACTTGAATACATAGATATACAAATTACTGCAACAAAAATACAAAGTGTCAATAACAACTAGTTCAGATAACCAACAACACATTTTAAACACTACATTTTAAATTTTCTTTAATGTTTGGCTCACAATTTATTCACAGCAATAAAATAATTATCTAAATCAGTTGATTGGCTACGGTTATCGGTGTAAACTAACCGAATACAGTTTTTTGACTAGTAGAAATATAATAGTTCTACTCTAATCATAAAAAACAAGATGATAAGTATCGTGTGAATAAGTTTCGAATTAAAATTAGATGGGGAGAGATTAGACCGAGTATGTGTCGTGAACCCGTGGTAGTGTCAAATGTCTAGATAACATGGGAGAGGGATGGTGGTATGCTACTTTACTGAAATAACTACATATTGGCTTGATTGGTCGACTTGCAATGGCAAACGACGTCTGGACTGCATCACTGAATTTAGAATTAGTTTAATTTCTTATAAATATTTAGGTTCTGTTTATTTATTGAAACGTGTTATCGTCATAACTGCTATTGGTTTCTATTATTGTTTTGAAAACTTTTCAAATCAATTAATTTGTAAGTTGTTAAAACAGTCTTAGATAGTTGAAGGTGTCCCATATGCTCGTTTGTCCCCTATACCATTTGCTACCTACCAAACCATCATTGGCCAAACTATACTATACGTATTTAATAACACTTTAGTAATTTTATTTCTAAACACTATGATCAGATTTTAAATTTGAACACTTTTATCTAATACTTCAATTCTTTTTTAGGGTTCTGTACCCAAACAATAAAACGGGACTCTATTACTAAGACTTCGTTGTCCGTCTGTCTTCAGGCTGCATCTCAAGAACCGTGATAGTTAAGACAGTTGAATATTCAGCGATGATGTATTTCTGTTGCCGCTATAACGACGAATACTAAAAAATAAAATAAATATTTAAGGGAGCTCCGAAACAAAAATATTGATATCGGCAACAGGTAGACGCTTGAAATGCATAGATAATAGTACGGAACCCGTCCTGCTCGAGTCCTACTCGCATTTGGCCGATTTTTTATTGATATGCTCGCGAATCATTGCGAATGCAGACAATGCAGCATGATAACTCCCACTATGACAACCTAGAAACATAATTTTTAACTCTTCGCTTAAAGAGTCCGGGATGGTAGTGAGCGGGAACCACGTTCACTGATAGTTTAATTTTACATTCCATTCATCTTTATGGGGTTTTAATTCTAACTTTCACGGGTGAAATACGTATTATACTCAAAGTTCAAAGGAAATTTTATTCCTCCAACTAATTATACCATAATCGTAAAACTTAATTAGTTATAACAAGTGAAAACACGCGACGTCCACATAACAAGTCGTCGAACGCTAAGTCAACATTATGATCTTGAATTGATCTTAGGTCAACTAATTAAATATTTGATAGCATTTCAATGCCCACGCGTGGTTTTATAAAAACAGTTTAAAATAAATGCTCGTAAAGACACATTATAAAGTCAGATTTAATCCGTAACTGTGTCGTTGTCGGCATTTTTAAAAACTTTTTAAATACATTACATATATCTAGAGATCTTGTTACATGATAATTTGTGTGGGCTGGTTTATTGTTATGGTTTTTTTAATGCCGTTATTAATTTATGTATCTAATAAACAAAGTGTTGTAGTTGTATAAAGAATTGATAGTGCTACTGTGGTAAGACGTTATAGTAACACAGGTCCAATATTTTTTCTAGTGTTATTTGTAACTAATTAGATCGGACTGCCTGTATGTCGTTTATTGCGGATATGAAGAGCCTATACAGGCTACTGAAATGATATTTTCAAGAAGTCTTTTCTCAATAATCAAAATATCTCCATGTTTAATATCGGTGCAGACAGAGTAACTTCTGAATTTATAATATTAGTATGGACCAAACCTACCCTGCCTTACCTACCCTACCTACCTTACCCTACTGATAAATTAAATGCCAATAAGAACTTTAAAGGTGGTCGAAGTAGTATGGTCGTATTGGTATGGTAGGTAGGGTAGGGCCTACCCTACCTACCATACCTACCTTTCAAGTATTACAATGTTCGGTAAATTTTGAAGAATAATACATGAACTGTAGTGTAGACAATCGCCAAAGGCTTTACGTTCACTATTTAATTAAGTTGTGTACGTTAAACAAAAGTTTAATTACAACAAGCCGGAACCGGAAATGTGTCCTGTTAAAAGTAAAGCCTTTCCTGTCACAGACTGAAAGACTGAAAACTTAAGCTTGTGTAGGAGTGACGTCATTTTGACGGGTTCCTAGATTTATATTCTGTTTTATGTAGACGTACTATGTTCTTTAATATATTGCTGCAAACTTGTCTTAAACACATTGACGACTTGAGAGCGACTTATTAAACTTATAAATATTTATTTCATAAAAAAATTAAGGGTGTATTGCTAAGTGGCACAATGAGCTTTAATTAAGTTGTACCATAATTAAAGCTCATTCTAGTACAAAAGTAAAACAGTAGGTATTATAATTCTTGAAATATAGCTTGGTCTCTGTGATATTTGACACTAATGTCATTCTAGAACTAACGAGGTACATTTTCAGGGTGAATGTTGGTATGTACGAGTATAATGTATTACACTTTATTTGTGATAAAACTTTTACATAAATAAAAAAAATGTTTAAAGTTACTTCGCCGGTTTTTTTGCCATCTGTAGAGTGTGTAGGTACATAATTTTTACTTTATGGTAGTAGTAGTCTTGAATATCGAAAGGTGTACACTGAGAATCGAAACAAATGCAGCAGAATGCCTCATACTTTGTTATTAGTACAAACAGTATTCAAGTCTTTTTATCACTTTTTGACCGACTTCAAAAAAAGGAGGAGTTTTCTCAATTTCGGTTTTGTGTTTATTAAAATTTTACTTGTGAAAACTGTTTTTTAATTATAATTGACATCATGGGAAAAGGAGTTTAAAAATAAGTGTACATTGATGGATCATTAGGTTTATTTCTCAAAACTGAGGTTCTATCCGTGGTTCTTACCAGCCCGGAATATCAACCTTCTGTCTTCCCATGGATACTGTGAGACAGCTAAGAGAAGAATCCGCAAAACGGACAGCCACGAAATGACTATAGCCACACTTCTACTGCATATCTGTTTACCAAAAGTAGCTACTATTATCGTGGGAGAGCCACGCTTCGGCATAAATGGGCGGGTCGACCGGAGTGATACCACGGCCTCACAGAAAACCGGTGTGAAATAATGCTTGAGTTGTGTTTCACCGAGTGAGTGAGGATACCGGAGGCCTATAACCCAAACCCCCTCCCCCGATCTCCCCTCCCTATCCCCCAAAGGCCGGCAACGCACTTGTGACGCCTCTGGTGTTTGCAGATGCCATGGGCGGCGATAGTCGCTTACCATCAGGCGATACGTCTGCTCGTTTGCTAGCCTATACCATAAAAAAATATTACCAGCAACTACCTCTTATTGAGAACAACTGAATGCAAGGATGTCTATATCTAATTGTGGAAATCTTTATTTTTTAGAGACAAGGCTCAAAGATCTTGTCGCCAATGTCCCCCTCGAGAATGGTAACCAGTGACTAGCAACGACATCCCGTATATTTATGATTTTTTAAATTCTTCATCACATCACACTAATATATGAAGGCGAAAGTTTGTAAGTGTGTATGTTTGTTACTTCTTTACGGACGGATTTGAATTGAAGTTTACAGTAATATAGCTTATACATTAAAATAACAAATAGGCTACTATTTGCCGCGATATCTGACATACACGCTGGCGGAGCTGCGGGCAACAACTAGTTTTGTAATATATAGATGTTATTTAGTAATACTAATAAATATATTTTTTCTTTACAGGTAAGAACGATGAAAATAACGTCCTTGAAAGCATCGCGTAAGTCCATTTAAGTGCTCGGCAGTATGCCAGTCAAGTCGTAAACTAATAAAAACACTTTTATTTATAATGTTCGAAATACTAACATCTATGTTGTGTCTTGTTTATTTATGAGATGCAAGCGATCTGTTTGTCAGACTGTTTTATTACTCAAAACTCGAGAACGTATGAATTTAGTTTTATGTATATTAATTCGTGTGATCTGAGTTTTCTGATAACGATATGTTTTCGAGTGTTCGAATGATTTAACAACTAGATATGTTAGTTTTATTAACATTTCAATTTATTTAATACGGCAGCTAGTTTCACCGATGGTAGACTCAATAGAAATGTACCTGCTGTTCATTCAAAGTCATAGTACCTTTTATTATGACTTGTTCACTTAGTCGAACATACTGATATACAAGTAAAAAAATGAGAACTACTACTCGAATTTAATGTTTTAATAAATAAAAAGGCACTCTATCTACATAAATTCCAAGTTTAATGATATAAACGGGATTAATGGCCAACATTATTGGAACCAACACGCCAACATTACCTAGTAGCTAGGCCTCGAACTGCCTCTACATAAACGCTCTAATGACCATCAATTAAAATTGCGTTAAAACATCAAAGCAACCGAACAACACTAAACCAATCAAGAGTTCTGATAAAGTCACATACATTTCATGTATTTTATACATATTCCCCATTACCGTTTATTTTAAACCATAAAAATTTATGGAGTTTAAATATTTTCACCGCTTCGCGATGGGCGTTCGTGGCTATAAACTTACTCGTAAAGTTCCTACATAAAAAGGTAATAGCCAGTGACAGATGTGAGGTGCGCCCGCGCAGGGTCGCCGGCCAATCGCGAAGGGACGCGAGACGCCATATTCCAATGCATCGGCTAGAACCGCTGAGCTGCTTCCGGGTATCGATATTCGACTCGGATAAATCGTCCAGATACGGTATCGAATAGAGAACACTTATCGAGTCTAAGTCCAATGTAGTTAGTTGACTATTTTGAATGTGACAGTGACTGCTGATATACAGCGTGTTATCTTTTGTTATAAAGATTAACTCACTATTTTGGATACATTTTTTATTCAAAACGTCCCATAGCTTTCGAATCCTAAAGTGACTCTTAATTATAATAAATCTTTATGTTTCATCCCGTCAATGACATTATAAAGTGAATAATAACTATTAAATTAGAATTGATGACATCTTATAATTAAATAGCATTTAAATATCCAGCTATTAGAACGGAAAATGCTGTTGTAAATGTATGAGTTATGTCCTTTTAATGGTATATGGCCAACTATTATGGCTCGTTTTGTAAGTTTTAGAAGCCACATTAACACATAAAACAAGTGTGAAGGCATAAAATAAACGTCTGGATGCATGTTTACGTGCGGCGCCTCTTTATAAAAGGCTTAGTTTATTGCTATTAATAAAACTACAATGCATTTATCACTCAGTTAATGGCATAAAAATAATGTATCGCTTAACATATTTTTAAAGTAATTGCAAATAATATTATAAAAACTTGAAGCATTTACTTTTAGACGGAGATTGATAGCTCACACGCCATATAACATACACACACAACAATGAAATGGGTTGTAAACTGCGCGTGAGTCGAAGGGTCGAATCCATCACGCTGTCAACGTAAAAAACCGATCTTCGATGGACCAATCGGAGCGCACCATTTGAATAATTGTTCGTTTAGTGACGACCAATCGCGTACGCCCGAGGCACTTCTTATTCTGTATTCAAAATGATTAATGCTACACTCAGACATATTTACGATCGGGTTTCTAGAGAGTTTGAATGATTTGTATGACTGATGCGTCAGTGCTGAGCCAGATTTACGATTGCATGTCCACGATGGCTCGATAGGGGTTGCAACATGACGAATGACAGCCGTATTCTATTATATAAATTCTCAGATATACTGAATAGTTGTTGTCGTATGTCATCATGTTGATGTCCAACATTCTAGCTTGATAAACATTGCACATGCTATCACTATACAATAAGATGTACAAGTTTATGGCGGAACGTCTCGTTTATGTAAATTCTGGACGTCATTTTGAAAACCAGTCTCCTAGGATTAACTGACGGAGCCTCCGTTTACTGTACTCGCTCGATTCTATAATTTTTATTAAATACAATTATAGTATGTATAAGTAATGATATGCTTTATATGAATATATCAGGGCGAATTTATTATTTCTCTATTGGTCAATGATGCCATGATAAGGTCGTGCAAGGATGCTCAGAATCTACATAACCGTCTTTATCTTACCCGAAAGTGATCCGATACGGTAAAAGCAGTAGACCAACTTCAAAATATCATATATTATATGTATGTTAATTATCTTTTCGGATAGTTATTATTATTAGTATATTCTTTCCTTCTATATCCCAACGTTGTCGATGGTCATAATGACAACGAACGGTATAACCCTCCATAACGGAAGTCTAAAAATAAATATCATTTAGTCTGAATATCATTCTATACAAATTTTTATTTGAACAAAAAGAACTAAATGTTTAAAAGTAAAGATGCAACTAAAGTCTTCAACGAATACCAACAAACGAAACAACGACTAAAACTCCCCAAGAAAATCAAAACCTAATCTAAATAAGCTATGGTCAGTAATTTGCAACTTAATGTAGCTCTTTAGCAAGATTTCACACCCTGTATTCAAATATGGCGCACGAGATAAGGCCGTGGATGTATGGTCCCATTTAGCGTTATTTAAAGCCGAGGTAGGTGAGTTAACGCATCGCTTTCTATATGAAAGCTACTTTATAACTAAGTTATAAATAGTGTGTACTAATCTTTAGTGATAGGTGTACCTAGTGCATGTTGTACGGCCATTATCTGTGTGACTAATACGAGAATTAAGTGTCGATTTGTTTGAAATTATACGTTTGCCTGCTTTATTGATATGAAGTTTTGCTATTAATTCTCTAGTGTATAGAAACGAGAATGCTGATGAATTGATGCATTAGTTATTGTACTTTTATTTTATTTTACACTGTAAATAAATTCTGCATAAATTTAAACAAAAAACGGATTACATAAACAATTAAATATCCAAACATTCAATTAAAGAATCCATTTTTTTTTCTAATATTTCGGACATATGGCACGCAACGACATCTAGCTTTAAACCATGCATAGCTTGTACTATAAAAGCTGGATTGACTGATAAAAACCTTAATATTTTTTTTGTAATTAAATGCATGCGTATTGTACATAGAAAACACCCAAACTGGGCAATAACTTTCAAGGGAATTGAGAACATTCAGAACTCATATCTCATGTTTTCTTGCATGAGATTGTTTCCCCTATGTATTAAAGCTTCAGTTTCGATCAAATAAGTAATGAAAATACGATTATATGATCGAGGATAATTCCTTGTGTCAGATTGCATGGCCGTAGAATATATACAACCATACTAAAAAAAAAAATTGTAGTACTTAAAATTTAATATAACAGATTTTATCAAATGTTAAACATTTAATTCTTATAAGAGATACGCAATCTGTATTAGATTAGACTCCATCTAGAATCCAATGGGAGTTGAATTTCTATTAAAGTCTTGTCTTGAGTTTATAGGTTAAGATGTGTTTGCTCTAGGAGATATTATTTCTTTACCGTCATGAACACGGAGTACCTTAAACAGCCACTGTATCTTCAATTAATATGAAACAATTAGGGTTTAACTGAACTATATCTAATAGGCTAGTAATAAAATTGTTCTTAGCTATTAACAGCCAAATAGCTTATTATGAAGGAAACTTCTGAGTCGCATGTCCACATCATCCTCAATCAACGATTGTCTCTGCTCTACTCATAATTTCCTAGCCTTTATTATTCCCGAGATTATTTTGGGGTCGGCTACTAGTTCAACCGGTTTTACCAGAATATCAGTTTTTCCAAGGAGCGACTGACAACGGACCTCCGCAACCCTAAGGTCGAACTAAATTTATTGATTGAACTAGTTGTCAGTATATTTGAGGGCACTGAGTTCTCAATAATGATTGCTATAGATGTTTATGGCAACCGGGAACGATGGCCTGACGTGCTCTCCGAGGCACGAGAGGGAAACACCGTCATCTTCCATGCTCTGGGTTGCTATTGAGAATTTCTTGTTAGAAAGTCCGACCCGGGAATCGAACCCGAGACCACTTGATCTGCAGTCGCTTACGCTAACTACTAGACTAGACCAACGAGTCAAAGCAGTCTCTGCTCTACTCCAGACATGAACTAGTCGTATGGAGTATCCATGTTATCAAGGTATATGTTTAGTGACAATCAAAATAAAAAGCACGCTCGCTTTAAAATTTGGCAAAGTGTAAATCGCGTATTAAACCTATTTAAGCCCATAAATTGTATTAGAACAGTATTGGTTTTAAACAAAAATGTCATTTATTCATGTAGCTCTAAAGTTCATGCAGATATTTGACTAAATCTGCACTGTTTTACAAGATAAACAATTTCTATATACATTTTATTTATTTACTTTTAAACTTATTGTTGCTGTTGTGTAAACAAAGGCGGGCTTAATGCCGTCAGGCATTCTCTGCCAGTGAATCTTAAGGTGTTGTAGGTATGATGCGGTAGGTGCAAAGAAAAGACAGGGAATTCTATAAAATTCATAACAAATTGAAAATATAAGATATGAACCCACATCAGATATAGCCAATATACACAAATTTACCACCAAAAATAATAATACATACACACTATACTTATAGACTCATATACATATTCAATATCATATAATAAAATATACACACGGGTACTATCGTTATGATTGACATTTAAACAATTCTAGTGTAAAGTAAGTGTTTAATCCAATAGTTAAAATGCGTTAATTATCAAACTGGTGGGGATGACTCGTTGTAGAGCGTCCCACATAAATCTGTCATGCGCCCGCGCAAGTAACGCACACATCTTGATCTACGGGCCGCTCAACCGTTGGCTGTATTCATATATTTTTTTATTCTCTTTTAAAAGGATTGAGTGAATAGTCAGTGTTGAATTAATGGGGATTGTTAAGATTCTTATTGTGTTGTGTTATTAGAACGTTTTTACTAAGTTCTTGTTAATTTATGTTGATCTCTTTATAAGATAGTTAAGGAGACATTTTACCTTTGTTCAATGCCTGTTGTAAATTATCATTTTTGAAATAATTGTAAATTGGTATTGTTTTAGTGTATTGATTTATTTAAAGACATTGAATACTCATTTTTTTTTGTTTTTAGAAAGTTTTTAAAGGAATGGTGAAATATGTATTATAGTTAAACTATTTATGAGTACTATAACCCCATAAATTATTTTTTATTTAATTGAATAACAGATTCACAGTGGAACCATTTATCAATATACTAAAACAATTAAAAATATGATCGTGTGATCTGTCGTCATAAGTATGAACTTTTGACCATTTAATATTTTAAAATAAATAAATAAATAAATAAATATTTCGGACATCTAATACACAACGCCATCTAGTCCCAAACTAAGCAGAGCTTGTATTATGGGTACTAGACAACTGATATTAAATACTTATATACTTTTTTTTTGTAAATACATACATATTATAGATAGAAAACACCCAAACTCCGAAACAAATATTTGCAGATCATACAAACATTTGATCCGACCCGGGAATCGAACCCGAGACCTCAAGAACAGCAGTCGCGTACGCTACCGCTGCGCCACCGAGGCAGTTTGTCAGCATTGTTTAAATTCTCAAGTCCCCAAAATGTCACGAAATACTTCAGTGCCCTGTTACTTATCACTTTTATCACTTTGTCAGCCAGGGTTCGATTTCTATCCTGAACAAATGTGCAAAAAGCGGCCTTATTGCCAGAAGCCATCTCTTCTAGGCAACCTCAGGATGAATCACACTGTACCAGAAAGACAGTAGCAGAACAGTTGACGGTGCAATGAGTTTTGAATGATTATAATTATTAAATATTTAGAAACACATTTACACATATCATTGTATATGTTTGGGATCTATGAAGAATTGTTTACTTGACACATTTTGTTGATTGTTCAATCATATTTTTTAAATCCTTAAGGCCATGTTCGATGACGAGCTCTCATCGCGCGTTTTGCTAACGCGCGTTAACAACTACATGTAAACGCGCGTTACCATGTGTACTCCTAGAACGCAAAACGCGCGTTGAACGCTCGTCATCTGAACATGGGCTAAGTCGTTTAGTTTAAGACAATACAGAGAGAACAACACTTCTATCAATGTAGTTGATTATCTTTATTTTATAAAGGGATTAGTATTAAAACGGATTAGTGGAATTATCTTTGACAGCTTTGTGTATTTGTTTATTAGATTGTGAAATATGTGATGGCTCTTCCCGTTTTAAAGTAAATGAGGGACTTAATTATGTTAATGGCTATGTAAATTGTCATTATGTATTAAACAATATGCTGTTTTAGTGTAGCGACAATCTTTAATAGTTATTTGTTAAACCGTTTCTGCTTTAGGTACTTATCGTTTTTTTCTCTACTTGTTAGAAAAGAGTAAATAAATGAATAAAGTAAATAAATATTTCGGACATCTGACCAATGCCAATTTTATAGATAAAAGCCAACCGAGGTTTTCAACTTCAGTTTTACTAAAAAAATCTTTTCTGGCATTAGGAACTTACGTTAAAAAAAAATCTATCAAAAAATATATACATAAATATATAACCGTACATTCATCGTAATGTGCATTCATTTAATATAACCTTCCTTCTTACGCAGTCGGGTAAAAACACAAGGTTTTTCGTTCAGAAACACAATATATCAAACAAAACAGACGTCCAGATACACAAGATTTATATTGAAAGTTGATCAGTATCTTCAATCTTTCATTGCGCTATTGCGTCAGGCGATGGCAGATCCAGATAACACGGTGCCTGGCCAGTTCCTGAGTTACGTACTGCATAGATAGACTGACAGCCTGCAGGGTGCTAACGATTTATAGAGCTGGGTATTTGAGGTTATTTTAGGTTAAAAAGTGGCTGAGTTTTTTGTTAACTTTGTGCCTGAATTATGCAAGGAAATATGTAATTGTTGTCTTGTTAAACCATAATTTGTGTTTCACTATATTCACACGAGCCTCACGATTGTTTACCATCACCTTGGTATAGAAACTTATCTAGTAAATTAATAGACAGATACGGGGACTATACGAACATACACAAAACATAGCATAGAAAACACCCAGACTCAGAAGAACAATTAGTGGATCACACAAAGTAATGTTGCATGCAGGGATCGAACCCACAACACAACATAGCTAGAACGCTTTAACCACTACGCCATCCCTGCAGTCACATTATACTTTTAATTTTCGGTTTGAGTAGTAGTGTGTAGTAGTTTGAGTAGTAGTAGTGAGTAGAGAGTACACTATAATAGTAGTCATATTAGCTCATTCCTATGTAAAACTCTCAAACGTAAAAGAAAGATTGCGTCAGACAGCGACCGTGAGAAGGTGAACGTTGCGTCGAACCGACTAAAACCACACGGTGTGCCATTCTGCGCTTGAGGCGAAAGGGATTCGGAACCTGCTGTTATTAAAATCTCCAGACCCCTCCCAGCGCCTGTCCGCACTGAAGCGGACGCCGTCAGCTGTTAAAATCTTAATTTAGGGTGACCACTAGAGCGGATGGAGGGGAAAACCCATCCCGACCATCCGCGGCCACACTCAGGACGGCATGAGGCGCTGGTAAACGCGCCTCCGCGGCCGGTTCGCCGGCGGCGGATAGGGTCCAAGTGGAGGTCGGCTGGAGAACCTCCACGGCGGCAAAGCCAGCGCTTGGAGTCTCCAGCCGAGACGACCATCTAGCCATCGTGTCTCGACACCGTGCGGTATCCGCGCATGGCTGTGACTGCCAATAGAATTTGAGGCCGCCAGAGGTGGGCCTTATTAAGGGCAGTCAGAGCCGATTCCGTCCGGTATCTGCCTCAACCTTTATTAGGAGTATTTATATGACGCACAAAACGTGACTAACAGACAATACAACAAAACAATAAAAGCTCATTAACAAAATAGTTAGTGCGGGGGGAATTTTTTTTCTACAGTACCCATTAACAGTTGATTTATCGGCCGATAGGAAATTAACAAGAGCCTTTTAAATAACAAAATATATCATAATTTATGAGGTCTGTCGACCCCTCCCAGCTATGGCGGTTCATATATTCCTCATGTTTTGTCTTGAACGTTATATGAAAACATTATTTAAAGTTAATTGTTCTATATTAGAAAACATGAAGCGATGAGTAGAGACATTGTAAATCGACGATAGTATGCTTTTTTGTAAGAGGTGTCAAAAGAGCAAATGGGTCCCCTGATAGAAAGCGACTATCACCACTCATGAAACCTGAAACTCAGAAAGCATAAGCGCGTTGCCTGGTAGAAGGTAGAAGTTTTAGGTAGAAGTAAATCTTTTTAGAAATATTTTTTCTTTTATGAATGACACATACGTTCCTAAAATTGTGGTATGCGTAGGTATATTTTTCCTTCATTATTACATACTAGGTTTTGCCCACTATCGCGGTTTACATGTTACGCTAAGTTGTATAGGGGGCAACCGAGCAGACGTATCACCTAATGGTAAGCGATTACCGCCGCCCATGGACACCCGCAACATCAGAGGCGTCACAAATGCGTTGCCAACCTTTGGGGGATGTGGGGAGGGATTGGGTATGGGCCTCGGTGAAACACAACGCAAGCGCTATTTCACACCGGTTTTCTGTGAGGCCGTGGTACCACTCCGGTCGAGCCGAACCATTCGTGCCGAAGCGTGACTCTCCCACAGTACGGCTTGGCACGGCAGACGGTGTTTATTAGTTTTTGCGTTAAAGAGTAGTAGCAAACATCCGTTCTCACAAACATTTGTATTTATATTAGTAGAATCACAACAGCTATCATTTTTTTAGCGCACACCCAAGCTAAGTAGGGTAATTAATGTACAATAAAACTAATTTGTACTGTTGTGTGAAGGTCACCAACTACACTACTGTGTCTATCAAATAGTGCTGTCGATATAAGTTAATGGTGTACACTCTACCGAGCGGTAGCTAACGAGTATTGAGCTTAAAGCGATCTTAGCTCTTGCATTTATAATGCGGATTGTGGTCTAAATTACAGACGGGAGCGATTTAACACGATGTATGTATGAATTTGACTATATACAAAAGTAATGGGTGCACGTGCAAGTTTATTAATATGAAATATGATAAGTGATGCTTAGCCTAAATTGTGGTTACATAATTTTAACTCTAAGTCGACTGAATTTAGTAAATAATCACCATATTTTTTAGAAAATAAACAACTACATTAGAGACCTACTATATTAAAATTTTGTTGATTTGGACTATGCGAATTTTACATAGGTTGCATTATTTTCGTTAACTGGTGAGTTAAAAATAATAAAAAAAAATGAACACAACTGTTAAATTAAATATCTCTCTTCTTTCTCAACTTTTAAATAAAGTGGTAGAATTAAAATATATCACTCTTAATTAATCTGCTACAATGTAGAACTTGAGTACTGTTTAATAAACTGTAATATACCAACGCTGGTTTTTTATACCGCTCAACTCACATTTTTCAGTCACCTTGTCTTTTTTATTGCTTGCATCTGCTTTCTATAATTTTCCATTTCCGCTTGAGTTAGTGACACATGCCACACACACTGTGAATCCACGATCTTATAGGCCAGCGACGGTACCATTCCGATGCTAATTTTATGGTACAAGACCATTGGAAACAACAAAATGTCCCTAACTTCAAGTGATTGATATCTTTATAGCTAATAGCCGGTCTGTCCGTCTATCCATTAAAGCTTTGTAGATTATAGATACCATTTACATAATTTAGATATTGGTAATGTTTACTTCTAATCAATTTACTTCGTATGGAAACGATTTTAGTGTTTTCTAATCAAGTTGGGATCTTTTATATTCTACTATTAGGTAGCTTTATAAAATTAAAGTGTCTGCAGTAACTAATTCGTATAACAAATACAGTAGTAGTTTCTCAACTACGGCGTTGGCAATGTCAATACAATAACACCGGTAACACGTCATTGTTACAAAGATAATTGTCGTAAAAACGCTATCGCTTTTATTCTAAACCCGCTACATTGAGGATGTGTTGTGACTTAAAGAGACGCGACCTAAAACTTTTGCAATTTCTAAATTTATTATGCGACGCGATGCTTATTAATTAATAAGTAACGAGGGACAATATATTCCGCGCTTACTACCTAAACTAAATGGAAAGAGTGGGAAACATTCTTTACGATGGCATATAAATACCAGTGTGTTGTGGGGTGTCAGTGTCAGCGTTCTGTTTACCTACTGTTCGTACATTTGTTCAAATGTTTCTCTTGATAGTTGCTCTGCTTGTTCTATTCCACAACTAAAAGAATATTTGCATATTCAAGGCTTACTTAACTAGTGCACATCTTATTTTAAGTCATTGACCTTATCTGGCGATCCCTAAAACATTTACTACACAATAGAACGTAAATTCCTAACAGGGGCATAGAATAAATATCGTTTCTCGCAGACGCGGCACGTTATTGAACTTTAAATAAGCTTTTGTTTGTAAATATTACCTTTTGTAGAATTCTTTCATTCATACATTCGTTTAACGAATATAATTGAAAATAAAATGTTTTTTTTTATGGAATCATATATTTTTTAAGGGATAGTTGGTAAACGAGCCTATGGATCGCAAGATGGTAAACGGTTACCGCCGTCCATTTACATATTATAGTTTTACTACTAAAAAGAAACAAAGAATATTGTGAAAAGTTTACTTTAAGTTATAACTGTGTGTGTCTTACACAACAAAGGTTAGCCTTTGTATGAGACCCATAAATTGTATAAATAAATATATATATTTTTTCTAAATTTGACTATGTCCAACAGTATTTATGGTACCAATTAGTTTATAAGATTAGTCTTATAAACTAGTATCCAAAACCTCTTATGATTTCAAACTATCATATAAATCGTGATCATATTATGAAATATATTATAATGATTTACATACAGCAATGTAGTTTCAAACAGTTACTAATTACAAAGACATGATCATTCAAAGTTCTCCAAATGCTGATCTAATTATCGTAATCCCGCTCATGATATATTTATTACTTGGCACCAAAACGTGTGATAAATGATTTATGTGACACTCAGCGGATATCATAATAACATGTAGCACTGTTGAACTATATTTTAAACTAGCTGAACTCCGCGGTGTTACACGCGGTTATTGTAGTACCGCGAGTAACGCCGCGGGACAAAGTTAGTTTTAAAAAAGTAGCCTATGTTACTCCCTGGATCATCAGCTACCTGCCAGTGAAAGTCCTGTCAAAATCCGTTTTGCCGTTCCAAAGATTACCCGGAACAAACAGACAGACAGACAAAAAAATTTTTAACCACATTTTTTGGTATATGTATTGTGTATATATACATATACATTGATTAAAAAGCTGTTATTTTAATATTACAAACAGACACTCCAATTTTATTTATTTGTATAGATAATGGTTGCGACTTCAATGTAAATATTCTGAAATCAAACACATTCTAATGCTTTTCTTTAATATTACTTTTTAATTTCTAAAATAAATTTATTTCCAAAAGATAATTCAATAGACAGCCTGATGACGTCAACGATCGAATCCGGGAACAAGTCGGTCCACGGAGTCCCTTATTCCATAATTCGGTTCAGTAACTGTTTCCTTTTATAGCGGTTCTCACTCAGCCCGATTGGTCGCGTACAAACGTAGGAAATTGTCTATAATAAGTTACTGCTAATAGCAGCATTGTACTGTTCTCTTATCCTCAATTTCTGTGAAAGCGATTTTAAATTTTGATGTTTGTCCTGTTTCTAGTTATAGCTGGATGCTTAGAGAATAAGTTAAGTGGTAATTATTTAGATTACAAAGGAACTTGTTGTGTTATCTGCGAATTTCTTGGGATAAAAGGCACTGAGGGAATAAACGGAGAAGTTCTGTTGTGTACACGAAATATTTAATTTTAACTTTTGAATTGCTGGTACGCATTAAGTTACACCAGACAGACCACGACATTAAACACTGGTAATTAAATAAAATAAATTTATTTTATTTGAAGTGACTCATAATTCCAATGAACTAAGCATATTGTTTGTTTAAGTAACTAATTTGTAGCTTTTGTTTAGTAATTTTACCAAGCTCATAGATCTAAAACCTTTCTACCTATTTCCGCGTCTCAATCTGGCTATTCACCGTTTATGGCACTTTTCACTCAACGCGATTGGTCGTCGCACAGAGCAGAATGGCCTCTATTGTGGTATAGTGCATTGTCTTGTAGCAATGCCGATTACGATGATCGCCAACGGTTTCTTTATTCGATAGTTTGTATCGATAACGACGGTATTATTGACAGCTTTGATCCTTTTCTAGTAGACCTGTGCTGCTATAAAATCTTAGTAGTAACTTAGAACTGCGACAGGTGTAAATAATTTTGTTAAGGTTTCTATACATTGAATTCGATATAATTGATGATACCTGCCTGACATCTCGAGCAAGTTGAAGGTAAGAGCCGTTTTAAAAAAAACATAAAAATATTGCTTAAGGGGTAAACGAGCAGACGGACCGCCTGATGATAAGGGATGACCGCCGCCCATAGACACCCGCAACACCAGAGGCGTCACAAGTGTGAAACCGGCCTTTGGGGTATGGGGAGGGGGATGGGGGAAGGAGTTGGGATGTGGGCTTCCGATATCCTCAGTCACTCGGTGAAACACAGCGCAATCGCTGTTTCACACCGGTTTTCTGTGAGGCCGTAGTATCACTCCGGTTGCGCCGGCCCATTCATGCCGAAGCGTGGCCCTTCCACGATAGAGAACTAATAAATTCATGAAAAGTATAAGTTTACAATGTTAGTAAGAAGACTTTAGTTTGTGCTTCTTTGAAGAGTTTACATCCAGCTGTCTTGAAAACCTAAAATTTAAGAGTCAGAGTAATGGTGATCGGAGTACACACGTACTCTCTTGGGAGCCAGATCTTTAAGAAAAGAACCGAGGGTCGAAATAACTCTAATAAAACATGTAATAAATTGTGATAATTTGTGTTGGAAACGTTTATTGAATAGTGCTTAGTAATGTCAACTCCTCGCCAGACAGTCATGATAATCTTGAACATCCTGTCAATTGACGATTCGACCGTAAATATTTAATTATATTTAAAACAATTACCGAAAAGAGCCTCCATATCGTACACCGTGTGGTTGTGTTGGAACTCGGCCACCAAACCACTTCTGGCGCCTGTCACCCATGGTCATCGTCCACCTTTTGTTTACTCAAACGAAATCTCCTCAAGTAAACAATTCCAAAAGGAACCACTCAGCTTATTTCCTTATAGCATTTGCTTAGAATTATCATTACCATACCAAGTAGAATACAGGGAAAATTCTACCTTATCATGTCCAAAATATAGTAGCATTTACAATGAGGGTTGTTCTCGCTTGCGTTCCATAGTTACAATTTTGCTACACTCAGTTCTTATTCCGTAGATGTAGAGTTTAGTTTTGAAGTGAAACGTCAGGGTATTGTCGGCGAGGATGGACCGGTAATGCGACAGTTTGTAAGCATGAGATCCGGAGTCTAAGGTGGGAGGGCGAGAGGGGTAGCGGGGGTGGTCGTGTAATAGTAAAGAAATACGTACAAGTTGTTGTATGTAGGACGTTGACTTGTATATATGTATATTTTATTTATATTTTTTGCGCATAGGTGTTGGCAACGGACGCTTGTTTAAATTAAGGTGAATTTCGTTGGCTTGGATTAAAGAAATGTAGTGTCAACGAATATCAAGTAGCTGGCTTGCAGCGTCTGGTTTAGTGTAGAAATTATTTTTGTTAGATACCTAGCCCGTAATACTTTCTTGAACATTCAGCTCTTATTATCTTAAGTAAATAGTTTTCGTAATGAATCCTAAGTTGCAGTGTTTAATAGACGGTAGTGAACACTCCTCATCACGTGACGCGTCTGCCACTAATTAATTGATCATATTTTAGTATATTACACGCTAGACCTCTATATTGTAAAGTAAACCTTTGAATTTTTTAGCTGAGTGAGATCGGAGCCCATAACCCTTAGTGATGTGGTAAGGCGAGTACATTAACGTCTATTTTGATAAATAAATATTTACAACGGTGCACAAGAATATTATTTGTATGTCTGTAACAATGGGATGGACATCAAAATCTTCGAACATAGTAAATTATTCCATAAGATATTTCGGTTTATCTATTAAACATGTATACCGAAAAATCTGACTGGTTTGATAGCAACCCTGACCTCAAGAGGACATGAGTTCGAGTCCCACCCGGGACCAATAGTTGTGTGATGAAAAAACAGTCGAATTGGTAACCTAATCCTTTTTTGAAGTCGGTTGAAAAGAACTTTCTACGATTTTTGAAGTTGATCAACTACCTGTGTCAAGTCAACCAAAAAATCAAGTTAAATTTACTGTTTCTATTTGAGTTTATCTTTCTAAAAGACAATGAAGTCTTGAAAATAATCATAGCCGTCTTCGTGCAGCTACTAAATAACAAAAGCTATTTCACGAATCTACCGAGTTATCGTTACCGTTCACAAAATCCAAACACGCTTCCCTTTTAGGGCCTCGCCATATCTGTGCGCAATTTATCGCAACATTTTTTTGCGATCGGGAAAATACTAGTCTATCGATACTCAGTTGATACGTAACAAGTACAGTTAGCAACAAAAATCCTTCGATTTTTAATTAGCAACCCCCAGGCCGTTTCGCACGTGACCGGAATAGGAGGGTGCTCATTGGCGATTGCATAACTCGAATCAGGACGACATCGCACGGCGTCGTCCGATGTCGTATTAACGAAAGAATGTAATGAAGTTAGGTAGCGTTCGATTTGACTGCGCAATTAACGATTGTACTTAATGAGCGGCTCGTCTTTTTTGCATCTACTTTTGTTTTGGACTGTACTTATTTGATTAAGTGTATGGTCTGAATTGGAAATCGTGAATTAGTGATCAAAAGTTTTTCAGTTATTTTATTCCTTGGGTGAAGCTATTTTACAACTACTGTATGTAGATTATGGATATTCAGTAATTCCATGAGTTTGTATTTTTTTTTTCATATATGTGTCAGACCAGAGAACCTTCTTGAATGTTATATTATACTGTTCTAAAACAGTAGAGAGGCTTTATAGCTAAAAAATCAATGCGCAGCGTGTTTTAGAACAATAATAGCCATCGCTGAAAATTATAACTCTCTTATTCAATATTAACGGCCAAGTTCCTAATAATAAGTTAAAGTAAAAAAATTCAAATGTAAACAAAGCAAGTTCAAAGGTCGGTCCGGCAGTCACTCAACTCACCCCTTTAGGGTAAATAGCTAAAAATAAAGCCCTCGACGTATGTAGGCGTTTCTTTGCGAGCAGTTGCTTTGAGGCGATTTTAATTTGCTTATTTTGCTAGCGGGAAATTGCTTATGTGTTGCCGAATTAAGATTGTGATCATTGTAATGAGCGGGAGCGAGACCTGTACCCTTTGGTTGAATCTAACTTTACATTCAAGTTGTAAAAATGTTTAGGGTGTTTCTGGATGTTTGACAGGCTTTGAAGAATATAAATATAGTTTACTGATCAAAGTTAAAAAGAACCATTTGATCATTGATAAAAATAGATAAAAATTCAATACAAAATAAAACCTATTCGGTACTAAATGTAAGTTTAATGGTTAATTTTAAAGATTGAGCAATACATAACGTTCTCTCTCTTCTCAGTCACTTTTTTTAAACCGTGTTTGATTTGATACTCATCTCTGTTTCACATAGATTCTACCACCATATTCTGTTTTCAACCTGCCCGTCAGCAGTTGTTATTGGAAAACTATTTATCACCATACTGCCAATCTCCCAAAATAAGCAGTAAGGTGCCCTTACGATTGCTCTTTCTCTCTCAACTCCGCTAATCAGGCTCACCTCTTCGAAACAATAGCCATCAGTATTCTTATCGCTACTCGTCTGTAGTGTGTCCTCACCTTTGTTGCGGTAGAGGAAGTCTGCGAGCGTCAGTCGGGCGATTGTAAAGGCGCGATGTGATCCTGTATGCACTCAGCCTAAAAAATATTGTCCGTATGCTTTGTGTAGAGTGCAACTACACTATGTTTCAGAGAACATAATAAATGATATTTTAGTGTTCATAATAATTAACTTAAATTTATAATTGATACCTACCTATCGAATGTATAACACACCCACATTTCGTCTATTATAATTTTGCCAGACTAGTGGATATAGTAACCTTACTGCTTTCATCTGGAAACTTTACAAAAAATTGAAATATTTTGAAGGCAGAAGGTAGTTAAAAATAATGGGAGACGAGGATAATACTCTAAGAATTTAATTGGAGAGTGTTGGAAATCGCTAGAACAGAGCATGGTTGTATTACTAAACTAGTTGTTGCCCGCGGCTCCGTCGGTTATCGCGGCAAATAGTATCCTATGTTTTATTCTGATGTATAAGCTATATTACTGTAAAGCTTCATCTAAATTTGTTCAGTAGTTTTTGCATAAAAGGCTAAACAAACATCCATTAATCCATCCATCCATAGCTACAAACTTTCGCGTTTATAATATTAGTATAAATTGATTGCTGTTAATTATTGTGAGCCTTCTAAAATTTTCATTCGCGAATATTCATGCTTAACTAGCACGTAGGACAATACAATAATTACAAATAGTAATTATGTTGTTATATACTATAGGATGTATCTGAGTGAATTACTTATGTACAGTGTATCACTATCAGCCTCTTCTTGATATAACATAGGTGTCTCACAAGGCATAAAACAGAGCATACATATTTATTATTACTCATTTGTTGCTCACCATAAACTAAATTTTAATTCCGTTTCTTTTCTCTTTTAGACAAGTCCCTCACATTCAAACCGCAGTACAAACGCTGTCCTGTTCTATTTTTCACAGCAATCATCCTTACCTTCAAACATGTAATCTTACCCAACATTTGCACGTTGGGAGCAAAAAAAATATAAATAAAAAACATGGGCAAAGACAACACACGTTAATATGTAAAGCTTGCGTGCAGGCCAAATGGAGGTGGGGTTTTTATGTGAAGAGAAAAAAGTGTTGCAACAGGCGACAAAAGGAATGAATGTAGAGAGGTCCGTTGTGTAAATACTGCCTTGATTTGAAGGAATTAAACTATGTGTGTGTGTATGTGTAAATGGTTTTAATTTGAGTTCAAGAACTAATAAATATACTAGATCAAAATCTTTCTAGGGTTACACCGTTATAATAACCTGACGCAACTGGAACTAAAATGTAGCTCTTCTATACTCTATACAAATAAATAAAATTGGAGTGTCTGTTTGTAATATTAAAATAACCGCTTTTTATTTAATGCATATGTATGTATACACGATACATATACCAAAAATGTAGTTAAAAAAATTTTTGTCTGTCTGTCTGTCTGCCTTGTTTTAGTCTGTTTGTTCCGGGTAATCTCTGGATCGGCTGGACGGATTTTGACGGGACTTTCACTGGCAGGTGGCTGATGATCCGGGGAGTAACTTAGGCTACCTTTTTTTTAGACTAACTTTGTTCTGCGGCGTTACTCGCGGTACAACAATAACCGCGCGTAACACCGCAGGGTTCAGCTAGTTTTTAAATAATTTTTAACTCTAAACCACATTCTGCTTTATAAAATTTGCTTTGCGCAATTACAATACACATAATAAATTAATATTAAAATATAACATTAATTATATACACAAATATTTTCAGAATACGATATATATACGATACAGAATATTCCCGTACGCCATATTTGTTTAAAAAGGGGTACAGTTTTTTTTTCCTTCATGTATTAATATGCAGACCAGGTATTTGTGATGACATTGTCAGAGCAATATCAATCAACTTGAAACTAACATTACAACAAAACATTCGGCTGACAACAATACATTTCATGTTTAAAAATCGAATGTTTGTCAATGACGTGTGTTCGACAGGATGTCACGTTTCGTGTGAGTGACAGCTGAGAGTCGTTTCCGGCGGAGTGTCTATATTATTTGCAACTGGCAGTTCTGATCAAATCCTATTCGGAAAGCTGTCCTATATAGATTATATTTGTCTGTGTAGTGACAAGTATGGCAGATATCATAACGCTTATAACGTTTTATACGCAATTGATATTTGTGTCTAAACTGTTTTTACACCTTCTGCGTGGTACTTCTAAGGGAAAGTATACTTAATGGGACTGCTTACATGATATTAATTGGTATTTTTCTAGGTACCTAGATTTTAGAAGGTTTTTTAACAGGAAGTAATAAGTTATGTTCCATTTAGACTTGAGACACAACTTCTCAATTAATTGCCGCTTGGACCAGCACAGAACGATGAATGCAAACAACTAGATGTTCTTCAGGGCTTTACCTTCCGAATAAACAAGACTGGCGTTATGGCCAATACCCACACACACACATCCTCTTTGAATAACACGATACAGTTGTCTCAAAGAATACCATGATGATAGCAAGAGGAGAAATAATTTCCTAATAATTACAAGAGAAAGGTAAGGAAATTAAAACGCGACTACGTAAAAACTTTTGATACAAATAAAATTTTAACGAAATAAAAGCCGACTTCAAGATCAACCAAATCGATCGATTCTCTTAGATGCCATCATCAGATCTTAGTGTCCTTATCACGTTACCACCGCTGGGATATCTCCTTTGCTTTAAAAAAAGCATAATCAAAATGGTTTCATAAAATTTTCCCCCGTTTTTGAAACATTGTTCATTGGTGCTCCGCTCCCCCCGGCCTTATTATTAGCGTGATGACATATAGCCTTTCTTGATAAATTGGCTATATTACACTGAAATATTTTTTCAAATCGGACCAGCGTTTCCTGAGATTGCGCTAATCTCAGGAAACGCTTCAAACAAACAAACAAACAAACTCTTCAGCTTTATAATATTAGTATAGATAATGTAAAAATGACTTAATTATATCACAAACAACAAGGAAAAACAACACAAAAACGTACGGAACCAACTGACAAATCTTCATGTGAAATAATGACATCTGTCATTTAGAACAGAATGATTAGCATCGTGAGTCATTATCCCAGATTACGCTGCCCATCCACTAAGACCTGTCTCTATCACTCACCGTCGGACGGCCATCGCTCAAGGGAATCCAGACCAAACTTTTATTTTACTACATACTTAACTCTGTCTCTAAAATAATAAGGTTGAATATTGAATGCAATATTTGTATGTAAGATTTTTTTTCAATTGGAATATCAAATCTAGTTTGAGCTCTTTGTACATGTCAGTTCAAGGTGTGGAAAGGTCTTGTTGAGTGGTTATGTGGTACGTATGTCACAGCTCAGTACATTATCGGAGTTTCTTAATTGAAGATAATAAGGGGAACATGTGTCTTTGTCCGTTTTATGGTGTGTAAGTGAGGGATGTTGTTTTTTCCGACTTGCTAAGAACTTTTGACTGTTAACTTTTTTTTCTTAACATACGAAGGGTTGGTTGTGTTATCGTAAGGGTTGACAATTTATTACCATAGGAAGTTTGTTGGAACGCAAATGTTGGATCAAAATTTTGTAAGAAAATTTAATGAGTTTCTTTTATTTGTTTTCGAGAGCGAATAATTCTAAAAGGTAACTGTGAGATGAGTTGTAAAGTTGTAACATAATCACAAATTGGAAAAAATAACCGACTTTAAGAACTAGACCAAATTGAAATGGGACCACACGAGGAGCACCTGCTTTTAAATTAAAAAAGAATCATCAAAATCCGTTCACCCAGTCAAAAATGAGGTAACCAACATTTAACAAAAACAGTCGAATTGATAAATTAACTAAATTCAGACGAGTTAGGTCAATCAAGGCTGAAATGTTATTTATACAGAGGCATTCTTTTAAAGCTAGACATGTTTTTTAACATCTTCAAAAATGTGCCGATATCGAAAGAGCGTGATCCATCAAATCTAAGATTGAGGTTTACAGTAACCCATAACCATCAAGGATTTGAATATCCCCATCAAGCATTAAGATAAAACAAATCAATTTGGTTTACTATTATACTCATCATCATCAGCCTATCGCAGTCCACTGCTGGACATAGAACTCCTCTCTAATTGGACGCTTCTTGGTTCGAATTCTAATAAGTTAATTTAAATAATTCTAATTGGATTGTTAAGAGGAGTCACTTCTAACATATTAGCTATACTTTGCCACTGTCTTCACTGTGGCATAATGTGATTATATTTTTGATACATGAGAAACAAACACACGAAAGTAGATAAAAACTATCTTTCTAGTCAGTCAAAATTCGAAGTCAATTGGAGCAAAACTTTTTGAGGTTTTGAAGCATACGTATTAACAGGTACACAAAGAAAGATATATATAATGATACTTATATCGTGAGAGTACCTCAACATTTAAACAGAACAGTTTCGCAATATAAAATCCAACTAAAACAGTCAACATAAGACACTCCTTATAAATCGTTGTTCCGAGATGCCCACCTGCATTCGCGGGGCAATATCAATCCATCTGCAAGGGGCCAGTGGGGTGGGGGCGATCCGACGTCCGAGGGGGCGACGTCGAGTGACGTCTTTGAGCGGTATTTAATTTTGTGCAAATGACTTTGACATGTTGACATTTCGCGTTTGAAGCAAGAGTTGGGGTTTGTTTTTTAAATCACAGTTTGATATAACGACAGATGTTGTCACAAATATTTCGTCTATGCCATAATTTTGTGACTATTATTTAGATTTACATAACCTAAATAATAGTAAAAAGAAATCATTACGTAACGTGTTGATATTTTACTACATAATTACACTCCGTTACTTAAAAATTCAACATAAATAAGTTCACTCTTTAAGCTTCAGTAAGATGTTAATTTAATTTCACACATAAAAATAAACAAGATTTGTTATTTTAGGCACTATACTGTTATTTAATGACAAAGATGACGCCTTTCAACAATCAAATGTAACGATTCCAAATAATA
This sequence comes from Spilosoma lubricipeda, assembly GCA_905220595.1. Lineage (NCBI taxonomy): Eukaryota > Metazoa > Arthropoda > Insecta > Lepidoptera > Erebidae > Spilosoma > Spilosoma lubricipeda. The sequence goes on from HG992278.1 coordinate 1,397,010, forward strand.
AGGACTAAAATCTATGTTATAATTTTTTCATTAGTAAACGTAAATTCAAAACGAAACTAAACTAAAATTAACTTCAACGAAATTAATTGTGAATTAAATGAACTACTTATACCCAATATAAAAGGTATGCACCACAACCTTTGTAAAAATATGTCCTATTTAACGTTTTATTTTTTAATCATAAAATTTACTACACTTCTTAAGAAAGTAGGGCACATACCTACTCATGCATACTACCAGGACATCTTCATTAGAAGTTGCGATTTCTGTCATTCGAGTCAACGTGCCCTAATAAACGTAAAAATGTGTCAAATTATCTCATTTCCTCAGGAACAAAGAAAATGACGGATCAGAGTCGCTCTTTCATTAATAATCTGTAGCAGAAAAACTTCAAGAAAATCCAATAATCACAGTATCACTTCCACTGTTCTAATCTAACATCCAATCACACCTTATTGAAGTTAAAAGAAAAACTGATTTCAACAATGACACATCTCGAAAAGGAAAAATGTAATTTCCAAAGAGTCACTAATGAATTGTAAAATCTGTCGTATTCAATTGACAACCGCAATATCAAAACTAAATTTCATTCTTCAAAAAAATACGAAATAAAAAACATACATTCAGTACAAAAGATGCCCCGACTTGTGCGCTCCTCAGTGCATAGCCCCCTTATTATCCAGGGTGGGTCAATATGCAGCGGCCCACACCCCCCCGGGCAGGGTTGGGGTGGAGAGGAGGTGTCACGTCACTGTCTCAGAATCGCCATCACGCCGTCCTGGAGTCTCGTTTACGTCCGTCCCGTACTTTTCAACTTGAAGTGAAATAGAAATGCTTTAGCTACTCAATTGTATGTTGCTTTTGATGTGTTGTGATAGTAAAGCATAATTGGGCAGTTGCTTTTGTTTACAATGTAGGCTTTGTTTACACCCCTTATCAAATTAAATCGTATATGAATGATTGGAAATTAGTACAGGTTCTTCTTAGTTTTAATCTACATGCTTACATGGTGATCTTAATTACGTCTCAAGCCAAAAAAAAAACTAATGTGACGTTTACTAAATATATATAGAAATGTTTGAATTTCTATTGAATGCAACTGTTTGACAAACAATAAATAAAAGTAAGTTAGTTTTCATTTAACAGTCAAGTACTATCATTATTCATTGACGAAAATAGCAATTACTGAAACGTCAAAAACTTGTATGTTAATTTCACCTGCCATTGAAATAAATTAATTAATAACTATAAACCAATACTATGAGTCAAATGCACTAAAAAAGTAGAACAAATAGTAATTGTAGTTGATTGACCCAAGGGGTTTTGATTTCTGAGATCAGTCCTGATAAAACTTGTAATTACGATTTTGATAAAATATTTTTCGTTACTTTTTGATGAAAAAATACCTTGAGACCTTGTGGGTGAGGGTGGGTGGTTTTTTAATTTGTTTTACACAAGTAACAGGTTTTACATGATGTAAATATTTTAAATCCTTTTTATATGGCTTACTATATATGTAAAATAAAAAAAGTATATAAGTATTTAATATCAGTTGTCTAGTACCCATAATACAAGCTCTGCTTAGTTTGGGACTAGATGGCGTTATGTGTTAAATGTCAGAAATATTTATTATTTATTATTATTATATTATGAAGAATTTATCCTCTTACAAAGTTTAGAGGTTTAAAGGAATATTGACCAATATTTTATTTCTTATCTTATATTTTATTCAATTGTAAACTGATTTTAAGGCATTATTTAAAATTTGTCATCCTTTTGGAAATTTGTTTGATTTAATAATTACTATTTTTATGGGAATTAACGCGATCACTTATTAAAAGGTATTGGTTATACACTTATTTAATGGGTACATACTTCTGATTTGCCTTACATTTGGACCAGGTTGCAGTGGTCGTGGTGATTTGCTTTCTGTCATTACTTTAGTATCTTTTTAACACATTTTTGTTAACTTTACCTGTATGTTTGTTTGGAACTAACCTTTGTAACTGGGTTTTTTAGTTTCTGAACTACATCATTCTCTCTGATCACATTAGACTTTCTCTTCTTGATTATCAATTATCAGTAAAATTTATGATTCAAAGCCTTGTCCTCCCCAGCCTAATCATTCATACGTATATTCCCATTATGTATTTTTAGTGACTGAATGATATTGAAATTTACAAAACAAACTTAATTTATTAGAATCAGTAGGTAGTTTAGACACTACGGTGCAATATATACCTACACATAGACTGTAAAAACCATTACCCTTCTTTTTGGATTACTAAGCGAGTAATTAATTATTTTATTTAAAATTCGATTATTTGTAATGTTGCTAAACAAATGATACTCCTATTTAAAAGCACAAAATCTAATTCAAAACTATAACGGCACTTATTTTTTATTTTCTACACTATCGCTTCTTACGTCTGCTGGCTGCTACAATATCAATCCATCTGGCGGGTGTAGGGGTGGTGGGGGAAGGGGTGCATAGCAGTAGGGTGGGGGGGTGCCCCAGTACGTCACGTCACTGTCTTAAATGACTGTCACGGGTGTACTCCGGCGTCCTCTGAAGAACTGGACGGATCTTCACAATGGTATTTGATAGTTTGAAGAAAGTTATAGGTAGGTAGGGAGTTGAGCTTCTAGTTGAATCTATCGTGGTATAGTAGTGATAGCGTTAAGTTCGATTCCTGAGCTGTCATTTGTTAGCTCAGTTGTTAATTTGGGACTTTCTAGTCCGAGTATGTAATTTTGTTATCTTAATGGAAATAAATATTGTTTTAGTTCTGAATAATTTTTTTGCTTGATTAAATCAACATTTTTTTGGGTGAATTAAAGAAAAGAGGGTAGCTGTTTGAGACCTAATAACATGAATAGAAGTAGATTGGTCTCAGTATAATAGCATTTTATGAAACAATAAAATACAATATAATAAAATTGGTAAAAAATACAGAAATAAACTCACTCTTGTTTCTCGCTTCTATCTATTGGATGGTTTACTTATATGCTTCCTCAGTGGAAATCAACCGTAAATAGTACGCTACTACTATTGAAGTCATTACCATCATGACGCCACTTGGTTCGATACTTGGCTTCGCATTATTGAAATCATACTTTGAAACATTAATGCACTGACATTCTAATTATTATTTTTTTTTTTTTTTTTTTTTAATATTTCGGACATCTATTACACAACGCCATCTAGTCCCAAGCTAAGCAGAGCTTGTGTTATGGGTACTAGACAACTGATACAAATACATATATACTTTTTTTTTGTAAATACATACATATTATACATAGAAAACACCCAAACTCCGAAACAAATATTTGTAGATCATACAAACATTTGGTCCGACCCGGGAATCGAACCCGAGACCTCATGATCAGCAGTCGCACACGGCAACCGCGAGACCAACGAGGCAGTCAAAAATTATATGCTTGTTGTGTCCATTGTCGCCGGTAAGCACTTACCATAAGGTAAGCTTAAATCAAGTAATCAATCTAACTGCCTGCCTGCTAGTTTCTAGATACTTTAAGAACAATAAAGTTGTAGGAAATTAGTTTCCTATCACCGTCTTTCAACTTACGGGTTGCCAGCCAGTCTTCAAAGTACATTAAACAGATACACCAAAGACATAGACTTCAAAGCTTCTTGACGTGATCCTCAAAAGAAACCACCAGTTGAGATATGAAGTTAAAACAGCGCCGCGTCGGGCACACTCTTGCATTATCAACTTGCATCGGGATGACGCGAGCTTGCTGTCGCAGCCACGTCTCCAAGTTTACTCGCCTCCGTTGGAAATTTCACTCCAGACTTGGTTTCGAGGATACAAGAAAGAAGAGGAAGCGATTATAGAATGAACGAATAACAATTCGCTCAACATAATATATCTAGTTATTACATTTAAATATAGAACTTGATTACATAGCTTGCTTTTTCAGATTAATTCAGTCTTTTTTGATGTTTATGTAATTATTATAGTTGCTATAAATATGATTTCCTGTGTATCTCCATCCCATGGGTCTCGTTAGAGGCGATAAAGACAGCGAACTATGCATGTCAGCATCACTGCCAAGATGATAAAGGAAAATGTGGAATAACCCTATATTAAAACTCGTCTGGCCTGCATGGCAGCATGCTATTATTATTATTAAAAAAAGTATGTTGGTGATGTTAACATTTCCTGTTAATAGCACCATGCTGCATTGTTGCATTGTAAGTTGACCACCACACAGAGCGGTAAAATTTGACCAATCGCTGTGTTCGTATAACTTGCGCCGCCTGTTCGTGTCACGTCAGTGTACAGCACTGTCTTACTGACAGCGACGACTGAATTGTTCAGCGCTGTACTGACGCTCCTTAGTTGTTGCGATGTTATTGATTGTGAGATGTGATCAACTGCATTTAGTTTGGATGTAATTTGATTTGAAACTTAATTGGGTATTGCTAATTTTTGACTTTAATCTTGCATTTTATATTAATTTGTGGATGAGTGTTTTTGAACACTGAAGATTATGGAAGACTAAGTAAGTATCTTCTCTTTGATCAGGAAGGAATTTATTTAGAAAGTTTTCAAAGTTAATATATTCAGTGCATTAGGATTGTTCCCGTCGGTCCACTGGTCACCAATCCTAACTGCTGAGCCAGAAGCTGAGGGTTCAATTCCCACCCAAGACAAAGTTTTTGTACTCCTACGTGTGCATGTTAATATTTACACTCATAGTTTAAATGTTATTTGAAACATATAATCATATTTACTTAAATAAATTAATTGATATTTATATTAGGTGTTAATTGCACTCGGTGATTAGAAACAATCACCAAGGGTAAGCAACGACGCTGCGGTCAATACCCGGATGGGTGACCGCTAGTGGCATGTTACCATGAGCGTTTCCGAGGTCACGTTAAGCAGTCGGTCCCGGTTCATAGGATAACAGTCGTGAAGCTTAGTTGGAGGCCTTTGGGCGACTTGAAAACATCCAACGGCAAGATTACATAGCCACAACGTAGTCTTACCAGTCTCTAACCCGCACTTGGCCAGCGTGGGGACGTATGGCCTTAACCCTCTCCTGAGAGGAGACCCGAGCACAGCAGTGGGACTTTATGAGTTGTTGATGATTATACAGCATGCCTGAGGAACATAAAATATTGCACTGCACAGTTGGTCTAGTAATTTAAAGGTCTTGTAATTCAACCTCCATAAGAGACAACAGTTTGTGTGATCCACAAAGTACCATGCTGAGTCTGGGTGTTCTTTGCGTTCTTTTCGTTTCGTTTGTATATATATATATATACGGATTTTTTACATAAAAAAATTAAAACAAGTATTAATGCAATTTTCTAATTGATTTTGATTAGACCAAGATATATGACCTGATCGGACAGTCAGGTAATGCAAAAATGTGTGACTATTTTGAGTAACTGTTCAACGTTTAATAATTTGTATTAGTACTTAAAACGTGTAACTTCAAAAACAAAAGTAGATACTAACACTAAATTTACATCGATCTATAATTAGCAGTTAGCATTATCTTCAAATACATTCCTACAAAATACCATCAGTGTTAATGTAACAGGTAAATAAAGTGCCCGCATCGCCGGTTCTTACTTGACGTCATACTCCATACCATGTCATGATCTCAAGTTCGTTCCACTTTGTACTTGCTTTACAAGCCTTGAATACTTTCCCCAATACGGACACTGTACACTTTTATTTCTTTACTAACCGACTTCAAAAAAAGGAGATGGTTTCTCAAATCGACCGTATATATTTTTTTTTTGTGTTTTCGCTGATAACTTCGTCGTTTATGAACTGATTTTGATGATTCTTTCTTTAATGGAAAGGAGATAATCCAACGGTAGTACCATAATAAGGACACTAAGATCTGATGATGGCATCCAAGAGAAATCGAGTCAAACCTTGAAGTCGGTTTTATTTTTGTTAAAATTTTACTTTTGACCGATTTTGATGATTCTTTTTTTAATGGAAAGGATTCCATTAAAAAAAGAATCATCAAAATCGGTTCATAAACGACGAAATTATCCGCGAACAGACATCAAAAGAAATACATATACGGTCGAATTGAGAACCTCTTTTTTTGAAGTCGGTAAAAAACGGCAGAGAAATGATAAGGATGATGTCTTAGATTGTGAATTTCATTATTTCTAATAAGACTTTGTTTTAAAACTTTCATGATTATGCATATTTACGGAAGTAATTAGCTTAAATAATTACAAGGCCTAGTACTTTTTGGTTATCCGACGGTAATTGCGTTGCATTTCATAGTGTTACAACATTATAGTATTCCGTTTGTGGAATGCATTACGACTGCACATTAGACAGACACTGCAGTTGTAGAGTATGGTTTATGAAATCTTACTTATAACTTTTATATTTACAAGAACGTTAGTATGTATGTATCTTATTTTGGTTTATTGTTGTCGAGAAATCCAGTTGACATCTCTATCCAGTCAAAAGGTGAACATTTAATAAATAAATATAAATATTTCGGACATCTAGCACACAACGCCATCTGGTCCCTAGCGACTAAGCAGAGCTTGTATTATGGGTACTAGACAACTCATATAAATACATATATACTTTTTTTAGGAATAAATACAAAGTGTACATAGAAAACACCCAAACTCCGAAACAAATATTTGCAGATCATACAAATTTTGGTCCGACCCGGGAATCGAACCTGAGACCTCATGCACAGTAGTTGCATACGCTATCACTGTGCCACCGAATTGTTTGTATTTTCCTGGGTATATAGTTACGGCGAGCAATAGTGGTAGAGAAGAAAATGCGTATTAAGAGCGATTGAGAAAAAAAAAGGTTGTCTGTAAAGTCTGTTTACGAGCGATACTTTAACATGACAACGTCATAACTGTATATTAATGAAATGATGAGAGGTATTTACCTCTCATATAACGACGTACGTTTAGCGTAACGGGACAATAAACATTACGAGACTATGACCGTAACGGGCAATGGACAACGGGTCATCCTTTTTCGTGCAGGCAGCCGGCGTTCATCAATTTATTAGACGTTGTCACGTCAAAAATTGAATTAAAATTGTTATAACGCTGCAGTGTAAAATATGTAATACCCTCTCTGTTTATATAAACTGCAGTACACATCAGGGAGTGCAGTGTGTCCGTGACAAGTTGTCACTCCGAGCCAGACGGAGTCGCAAGAAATTCGCTTCGTTCGTTGTAAACAATTTCACAAAGACTTAACCGTGTGCCACAGACGGCGGTCGAAACGACCCGTTTCGTTACCAGTTTTAATTTGGATACATTTTGATTAGTTTTTATTTTAAGTTGTGTTTTAGTTATGCCATTAAAACTTTGGTAATTGAGTTCTGTAATGGTACAGTAGGATTGAAATGAAACTTGACATATTTTTTTCATTAAAGAGTTGCACAGAAAATGAGAACGAATAAGGAAATGCCATGACGAAATATGACAGACTCTCCAGCGGTTTTTTAAAAATCACATAGCATCTGAGGAGATAACAATATTAATTAACTACTTTCTAAAAACTTTTCGTATAGCAACATTATGATACTTCTTTTAAAGACGTCTCTCGCATTAGGGATAAATTCTGTATCGCGAGGGACTTTACAAACACACATTAAACGGACACAAAGAACACCCAGACTCAGAAGAATAATTTTGGATCACACAAAGTGCTATCCCATGCGGGATTTGAATCCATTACACTCAGTGCGGTAGAATGCGGCGTGGTCGCTTAAGCCACTAGGTAAACGTGCAGTCTGTATACTGTTACAGGATAAAGTAAATGCTCTCATAAAACTTCATTACAAGTAACAATAATTCTGGAAGAAATATCCTTATATATCATACACTAAACTAACTCCAGTCACATTAGAAAGAGAGCTAAACAATTAACCCACCCCCTTCGGTCCACACAAAGACACATCAAAGAAAGTCCTCACGTATGCACTTGATCGGGCGCTGCACTAACGTGACGCCGTCCATCGATTGTTGAGGGTGCCCTCCTCGTTCCCCCTACCCACAGGTGGAGGCGGTGGAGAAGAAAGCTTTAAAAACAGAGAGCCAGCGGCGTCTCCGCGACGGCCCAATACGTCCCCAACCGGCCGTCGATTACGAACGTTGCTGCATACGTTGCTGGAGGGTTAGCAAATGTAATCGCAATTTTTCATTTAAATTTTAGATGACTTTTAAATATATGACAGTATGTTCATTCTCCTTTACACATTTTTGTGGTAATACACATTGTAATGAAACTTTTGATTTCGCTTTCTTACAATAGCTGTTTTTTTATCTACTACGTATACGTATGTTGTAAATCTGTTGGATGCCTGTTATCTTTATTTTTCATGTGCCTTTATAAAGGTAATTTAGGCTTTACTGATAGTTTTATAGAATACTTTACTTTTTGTATCGAGATAAAGGTGCGGAAACTAGAAAGAGCGTGTCAATGTTTAAGCATTTAGCGATCCGTCATGCGGCCAGAGAGTAGAATGTAAATAAACTACATGAAGAAGTGCATGTTTTTGAAATGCTAACACACGCAGCGGTCTAGTAACTATTATGTACATGTATGAGATATGTTAATATTTTTCACAATAATATTATTTAATTTGGAAAAAGTCACATGACCAATCGACTTGTTTTGCCATCAGTACCGGTAGCACGTCGAGCGTACGGAAACACACGATCGTCAGTAATACAACATTCGTTATTTTTCGCCACCTTTCGCGCTGCCGTATTGATTAGTACTCATTGGAGCTACTGAAGTACAGGTGCTAACTTGTACACTTACGTTACAACTTATTTACCTAACATTACCAATCACTCTTCTTAATAACTCTTGCTGAACAGATTCTAGTGCTACTTTCACTTTGTTAGTAATTCATTATCCCGAGAGAAAATACTGATTCATATCTCAATGGCTCACTGTGCCTAAAGGTAAAGGGTAAAGAGAGCTATCGGTAAGACCACAATTATTAATACCCAGACTCAGAACAGCAATTTGTGGTACATACAAAGTGATGGAACCCACTAAACTCAGTGCAATAAAAAGCGACAAGGTAGCTGTAAACCACTAGGCTACCCTGAGTCCTACCATAATTAGTTCTAGCTTAGGATTTCATCTATTCTTTAATATATAAAGCTGAAGACTTTTTTTGTTTGAACGCGCTAATCTCAGGAACTACTGATCCGATTTGAAAAATTCTTTCAGTGTTACATAGCCCATTTATCGAGGAAGGCTATATATCATCACGTTTAGATCAATAAGAGCGGAGCACCAATAAAGAATGTTGCGAAAACGGAGGAAAATTATTACGCTTCGAGCAATAGGAGACGTAAACGAAGTTGCGTGGATCAGCTAGTCTTATATATACCACTTCACTACTACTGATATATAAATGTACTAGGGTTGTTATAAGTCTGTAGTATCAATTATATATAAAAACAGGAACTAATCATTCAAGTGTGGCCAAAAGTTACGTAAAAATATATTGAAAAATGTCATAACCATAGTAAACACTTATAGAACTTACATTGCTTATAAACAGAAAACCATTTGATTTTCAGTTTACCACCACTTACCGGCAAGCGATGACCTTGTGGGTGGTCAGGAAATAAAAGCAGATGACGTACGGTGTCGTACCAAATGGTTCGGTTATTCCTTTCTATGAAGTGTAGTTGAAACCTGGAACTCACTACCAGCGTACATGTGTCCCTTCCCCTAAGATACCGGGTCTTTAAAAACTAGACGTGAAAAAGCATCTCTCTAGGTCGATATAGTGTGGGTCACCGTACTGCATTATTCACTTTCGCAATGATGATGGTGACCACCACTCATGGAATCTACTCATGTTTGCCAAAAGGCTGAGTAATTTACGTAACTATGTATATACATTTGACTTGTAACAACTAACTTTGTAGTACTGTATTATCTGTACCTTCTATATTCAGCACAATTAATTATCTTTTAGCGCTAAAGTCAACCAAAACTATCCTAAGAAAACTACATTTCCTTTTGACATGAAGCAAAATTAACTACAGCGTAAACAGTATAAAGAAAGTAAATCATTCGGCAACAAAATATAAACTCCTTTGATTAATAAACGGCAATACTTAGTTACTGCAGCGTTTGGCACATACTTTCTGTGAACTAAGTTTAATTTGAAAACTTCAGTAGGTGGCCAATTTTGTGTGACGGTTGAGACAAGTTCTCTTGTGACCAATAAAGGTCTGCATTCACTAACGAATATTTAAACCATTATTAAGTATTACATGCCATTGGATGATCGGAAGTCATGTTAAAATATAATTTATATTACAAATTAGGACTATAAATTAGGTTTTTATAGCTTTAGTACTGTTTGTTGTTCAACTGTTACTATTAACCATTATGTTTAATTACTACCTAACTAATAGCCGACAAATCTAGTATAAAAAGGAGCATAAGTTACTCCTTAAATCATCAACTATCTGCCAGTGAAAGTCCCGTCAAAATCGGTCCAGCCGTTCCAGAGATTACCCGGAACAAACAGACATACTCCAATTTATTTATCATTTATCTATACAAATAAATTTATTTATTTGTATAGATAAATGTGTCAGACATCTAACACACATCGCCATCTAATACCGAACTAAGCAGAGCTTGTATTATGGGTACTAGAAAAACATATAACATATTATATATAGAAAACAACCGAACTCCGAAACAAATATTTAACTTTGCAGATCATGCAAACATTTGGTCCAACATTGTAATCGCACCTGAGCCCTCAAGCACAGCAGTGGCATGCAATACCACTGCGCCACCGAGCCAGTAATAAATGGTAACGTGTTCAATTTACGGTCAGTACTAATTGTTGCCTGCTGAGAAGTTTATTATATTTGTAAAAATGTTAATTTCTAATGAAGTTTCGGGTGTTTTTATGTAGAACTTGTATTACATAAAAAGCGTCTTAGTCTTAGGTACACTTCACATTCATGTTTTAGATAGACAATTTACAGCTAAGTGGTGCAGTTAGTAAGTTCGTTAATTAATTTATCGCAAAAACATAATTATAATTTACCGATCTTTTATTTTTATCAAGATTTAAAATTTTAGGAAGAGATGAAAGCAGGAATCAGTCAGCACTCAAGGAAAAACGGTGTTTCAATCAAAGAAACCGTCGATAATCATCATTAGTTTTGTGGTGTTTATATGGTCCTTCGAGCCCATATATCACCGCTTCGTATTAATCACGTGATTGAAAAAACATTAAAAAATAGTAAAATACATAAAATAGAGCACCCATAATGGCTATAAAATGTTAATTTTTCAGGTAGACATGGCGTTTTATCGATTAGTAACTTAATATAAATGTATATACTCGTATATTAATATACACCAGCCTTGACGGTCACAAGAACTTTATAAAGTTGGACCAGACCTTGAAAGAGAAACCTTTAATATATTTTAATTACTGATTTTACCTACAAAATCGTCATGGTAAAAAGTAGTAATATTCCAAATGGATTTTTAAACTAATTATTTGTATTTCACGTCTTTTCGGTCTCGGAGTCCGAAAAGACGATGGGCTGAAGGTATAACCGAATTAATAGGAGGGGACTGGCAAACTATCGGCAAGGACAGAGATGAGTGGAAAAGACGGGAGGAGGCCTTCACCCGATGAGGGGTCCATATCCAATAGCAAAAACTAACTCTTATTAACATTTAGATAATAAGAAAAACATTAATAACTCAATAAATACTAACAAGGTAGTAGAGCCACGCCGATTTCAGCACGAACGAACCGGCTCGACCGGGGCGCTACTATCCTGCAAAGAAAGTCAATGTAAAATGACAGCGATCGTGTTGTCGTGTTTCGTTGGTGAGTTCGAGACCGGAGTCTCAAAGATGCAGATGTATCACTAGGCCGCCATGTTGTGAGTTGCCATACTGCATTGTCTGCATTCACAATGAGTATGGTGACCGCCACTCTTGGATTCTGCTTATGCTTTCCATCAGGCAGAACAGAGTCACACAACAAACAAATACCAACATTTGAAATGGAAATTAAGGATAAGGAAATACAGGCTTTTTTATTATTATTTATTTTATTTGTATTTCTCGAGTTTCTTTAAGCTCGACAGTTGGGCGGACGGTCGACGGCGTGGGGTACAAAAAGAGGCGTGTAGCGGATGTATTACATGTAAGTATATGTTAATTACTAGAATAAATAAATTGAACATGCTTAATTAATGAGGAACTATGTTTAATTTATTCCACGTTGATTAGTCTATTTGACTACTACTTGACTTAATTTTAAGTGATTTAGTGGTTTTAATCGACTCAGAAATAAAATGATCACTGTTTTTAACTTTTCCTAAGATATGAATATTCAAAAATAAATAAGTTCAATAAATTTCTTATCTCTTTAGAGTAGATAGATAGATTTTTAATACTACACTTAGCAGTATGTATTTGTACAGTAGGTACTAAAGATGACTGTTTGAAAATTAAACTTAAAATAATCAGGTTCAATTTTCAAACAGTCATCCTTAGTAAATTTTACATATGGGCCTGTCTAAGTGACTTTAATTTGGCAGATGAAAAGCATGAGCAGAATCCTAGAGTAGTCGTCACCATACTCCTTGCGAATGCAGATAATATAACATTTCACCACTGACATTTGTCCTCAATGAGTGCAAAACTTTGAGTTTTTGAAACATATACAAACCAACTTATTTTTTTACAGAAATCGATTGAGACCGTAATGTTTTAGGTTTATAAATATTAATTTTGTTAATGGCTAAAATTTTAATTATCTGTCGATGATTTAACGCAGTACACAAGATGTTTACACAGTACGATGAATTATGTCCCACATTTTTCTTGTAAACGACGTAAAGCAATCTTTCAAACTGTGTTTTAATTTACAAATTATTGATTTTTGTTTGACAGTTAATCTACCCATTACCGAGGCCCGTTTCCCTTTCAAAACGTGGGATGACATGTAATCAATATACAAATTACTCTAAATTAACATGAAAATGTAATTAATTAGTAAAACTCAATGCTTAATAAAAAAAAATGTCTGTCTGTCTTTAAAACTGACAAATGTAACGTAGGGTTCCTTACCTTTAATTAAAAAGTAAAAGTAATTTTTGGATGTGAGAAGTCGAGGATCGAACCAAGTGGCTTGCAAGTGTGTGTCCAGCAGAGGACTGTGATAGGCGGATGATCCGGTCCGAGTTCGCATTGAGGATGGTGACCACTGCCCTTGGATCCTACTCATGTTTTCCATCAGGCAGTCATTTTGGCATTTAAAAACATGTACATCTCTGAATACCGTCTATGCTTTTAATAGGGAAGTCACTAAACAACATATTTAGATTTAATCTCACATAAATTTAGAGCTTTCAGTAGTTCACTGCTAGCCATGGGAAATGGGTTGTATATTATCTAATTGACTAGCTTTTGTTCGCGGCTCCACCCGCGTGTCTATTGGTTATTATGTTAAAGAGTAGCTTATGTACATCCTCAAGAATCAAAGTATCTTCATATCAAAATTTCATTGAAATCGGTGCAGCGGTTTAGCCCTGAAAGAATATAAATATACTAGTTTTAATTAAAGTTCTTTGGGTGGGTGTACATAAGTGACTGCCCTGAATTTTGTCTTTTTGTTGACGACCCTATGTTGTATCACTATACAAGGGACCCTAAAAATTTACATTTGTTGAAACATCTTTTTAACATATTACGTTTTGAGTCGTTCATAATTCTATCATTAGCCTCGATTTAAGTTAAAAATGTCAATACTGTGTAATAAACATATCATCGTAATTATAAAACAGCCATTATTTATTGACTAAACGAAGTAATTAATTAATCCTCTGCGTTATAGCTACTAGTTTTGCTTTATGGAAATTATTAATTAATGAAGTTTAATAAATTAAATATAAAATTTTGAATTAAAACCTGTTTTATTGATTTACTCTGTATAGTATGTTTTATAATCATGAAATTATTGAAAAGGGAAATGATATAAATTTAAAAAATCAAACATAGATTTTTAATCACTCATTAGGTATGTGTTTTTCTATAAGTAATCTTATAATTATTATAATTAGTTGATTGAAGGTATTTTGAATGTTGAAAATGTAAATCGCATTCTGGTCATAAACCTACCTTGCCTTTGGTTCTGTATTGTGTAAAACCAACTTGCCAGTCAAGTCATCATCAATTGACATAATTATAATCTTCACATAATATATTGATACTCTTAAAGGTCGTGTCATAAGAGAATTAACCCAAACTATTGAGTAATTGCAATCGCCGCTTACCCTTACAACTTACACCCTGCAAAACTCCGCTTTTAAATCGCAAACTTTTCGTCGTTTTAATTAACTTGACGTCATAGTTACAACGGTTTTGATTTGTCGGCGAATGCGCCGGAGTAGGTTGGCAACGTTTGCTTTGACTCGACAACGATCGCGAGACAACTCGAGTTATCGAACGGTAATGTGGTTGCTTTGTTTGTAACTGTTGAGGCAGGTAAAATATTATTTAACGTGAAGCGAATAGTAAAATAATATACGAAATAAACGAAAGTAAGAAATTACCTAGAAATTTATCAACTATCGATAAGGTGAAGTTTATAAGGTCACCTCTTTATCGGAAATTAGGATATTTCGCGTTTGAAGCTATTTAAAACCAATATTTTTTTTACTTATCCACGACTGTGACCGTAGCACTGTGTAGTAGGTACAAGAAACTTCGTTTCAGCGTTCGGTTTTTAGCTCTTAGCCTCAAAAGCTTGTGTGAAGAAGTTATTTATTTTTTGAAATTAGGCTAACAAGCCGACGTGTATCATGATAAGCTGATGATGGTTAGCGATTACTGCCGCCCGTGGACACCCACAACACCAGAGGCATCACAAGTGCATTGCCGGCCTTTAGGGGAAGGGGAGTGGAATGGGGCGGAGGGGTTGGGGTATGGGCTGTTGATTCTACAAAATTTCTACACAACTTTAAGACAAAACCACATATAACTAATTATAATATAATTTAATAATTAGTTACACAATAGCTAACATAAAAAACTTATAATTAATTTTAATCACTATTTAAAATTAGTTTAATAATGACATCACGAAATTCCTAATTACCCACGAAACAAAATAATTCAAGTCAAAGTTAGCCTCGTGTATGGCGTGCTAACAACACATCAACAATAATTAACATGGCAACATTGGATAACATTGGCGCTGAGTCAAATTGCGATGTTCGAACAATTTGTACATTGTGATTTCCCTTTTTTTTCAATTAGGCATCAATGTATCAAGAATGTTGGAAGGATTGATGATGAACATGGCTTTAATAATTTACATTATATCGTATTTTTAACCGACTTCAAAAAAAGGAGGAGGTTTCTCAATTCGACCGTATATATTTTTTATTTTTTTATGTGTGCTCGGGGATAACTTCGTCATTTATGACCCGTTTTAGATTATTCTTTTTTTAATGGAAAGGAGATATACCAACGTTGGTATCATGATAAGGACATTAAGATCTGAGGATGGTATCCAAGACAAATCGAGTCAAACGTTGAAGTCGGTTTTATTTTTGTTAAAATTTTACTTGTTAGATATTACTTAACCCAAATACGCTTTGATAAATGCAGGCAGTGAGGGCTAACGAAAGACAACTTTTGGGTACGCTCTTTTCTTGAATGTTTTAAGGCCGCGGTCTGGAAATACAACAGGCGATAATTAGTTCCTCAGATAGATTTATGCAAGCAAACAAAGTTCAAAATTACGTAAATTATTTATTTTGAAAATGAATGTAATAATTTATCCATTCTTACATAATAGGCTACAAATGTATTGCCTTAAAGCACGCACGCACAGTAATGGCACATTGGAAATTTATTAAAAAATATTGTAAGTGTAAGTGTTTTGTTGAGGCCCGTGGTATCACTACATTGGATTTGTACCTTAAAATGGCTCTTCCATGTTTAATTCATACTAATATAAATCAGAAAGTTACTCTATCTCTCTATAAATTTAAAATGGACAGCCTTTGAGGAAGGACATAGACTACTATTTAACTTAGAAATCGGCAAACACTCAGACTGAGCCGCAGGTAAAAGCAAGTTAATCATAAATGAATTAAGAACAATATAAAGATCAGAAAGTATCTACGACGGCGACAAAAAGTCAAACAGATTATAACCCAACCAGTTCTATATCTGACTTTTTAAATTGTCCTTATTATCCTCATAAAAGAAGATGACATTCACACTCGTGTCTAATCAGAAGTCATAATGAAACACTCTAATACTCTCGAAATAAAGACACCAATACGGTTTCGGTTTTAGAGATAATAGCGCGAACACACTTGACTGTCACTTAAAAACGACAGGTTAGACATACCAACGACCTTTATGCCTTGTCGCAAGAACCAACCGCTTTACTTTTTTCAGTTTTAACCCTTTCCAAGCTGGTGTGACAGATCGGACGCTAACTACTTAGCGAAACTGCTCGACAGTTTTTTACGTCGAATAGTTCTCGGACAAATTAATTTGGGTTTGATCGTAACTTCACTACACAAGTTTGGAATTTTTAGTGAATGTTGGTGTGAAGTTGCATTTTACGAGCATGTGTAAAACTAGAAGAATATTTTTAGTGTGCTGTCATTACTCTTAGATCTATGTTGGTGAGTAAATAAAACGATTTGGTTTGAATGTTTACTTTATTTAAGTGTTTCAAAATTCATTAAAAGAAAATGCAGTACAAATATAAGAATAATGAGTAAAAAATATATACTTAGCTGTACTCCTGTTTTATTTTCATTAAAACTCTATCAGTTACGTCAACTCGATGAAGACTTAAACTTATTACACATACCTTTTTTTAATAATTCATTTTAAAAATTATTACGTCTAATACTAATAAAATGTAGCAAATCCGCATAAAATTTTATTTTATTTTATTTGACTACCTATGTGTCTTTTAATAATAACTGTAACTTATCAATTTATAAAAACCTTGTTAATATTAAAACATCGGGTAATAAGAACCTGATTTTCTCGCCTTAACAAGCAAAAACATCTGCGTTTACAATCTCTATGAATACAACATAACTTAATTAACACTTATAAAAACACAGTTTGACCCACCCCAAAGTTTTACCAACAAAAATAAGCAAGTTACCAAAGATATAAACTGAAATTGGATTACAGCTTGAACGCGAACTCTCACCGTTGCGCCTTCATAAATATTTTAAAAAACCCAAACCCTGTGTGTCCATATCAGTGATCTTTTAACCCCGAAAATGCCACGGCACACATTCCCGGGACCCGGGACGATATTAGATGGGCAGGTAGGACCAATATTCGTTGAATCCCATCACTGTATTGCAAAAGAAATCAAATTAGATATACAATAAGCGGGATAGTGGTCCGATTTACATAAGTATCCTAGCTATTTGGTCGGTTGATACAAGATTGCGGCCGGGTAACAATATTGCTCGTGTTTACAGCGTCTGTCTTGACTTCGGTGGCGGCGGCTGATGTGGATCGTGCCAATTTGTTTTTTTTTTCAATAGTATTTTGTAGCGTCGCTAAATTAAATTGTGCAATATCAAAATTTATAAAAAGAAAGCTCATTCAATAGGAAAATAGAGATACTAATCAAATCTGAAAAAAACATAGGATAACATATTTAGGTTAAATTGTGTGAATAATATTACTTTTTATATATTTCAAATTTGAAACGTTAAGGGTCATAAATTACGTATTTATAGAACTACGAGGTACACTTCTGCACCATCATATAAAAAAGGTTAATAAAAAAGTTCCTTGTCCGTACCTAATTCGAAGAAATCATTTTTATACCCGGTAATAAAAATTTAAACGATATTTGAGTATTATTACGTGTCCCAAAAAGGGTTATCCCAAATCCAGTGTCGTCTATCGGATGGGTATCAAATACATGCAAATCCACGGGATTGGACGTTAAATAATACATAAATACAAAACGATAGTCCGCAAGTAACTGGGCCCAATAAAAGTTGTCAGTACGTAAAATAAAATTTGATCAGAAGAGGTCTCGGCCGCAACGGGACATGTTATAAAATTTCAGGTCGCCGTTGCAGGGTTAAATTGACAGGGCTGTACAGACGTGCTTCTTTCTTACTCAGAAAACGTGGCGTACTATTATGTTAAACACCTATTACTTAGATGATGTTTTATTTTTCATAAGCGAATTTTTGTACTCCATTCATCTCCTTTATGATTTTGCGTCAATATGATCTACAAATATAGTCACTTTTATACCAAATGTGAGGCTATGTGACGACGATGATTTGGTAATAATGTGAAGTGTTCGTTTAAACTGTAAAGCATTGAACAAGTATAACTAAAGGTAGTAATTTTGACAAACTCTAATCACTTTGTTAGTAATTTCTAATTGGCCTGTTTACCCATTTGTTTAGAGATGCCAACTGCTTAGTCTAACAAAATCTTTTGATTTATGCAATTACAATATCAACAATTACATTCATTAATATTTTAAAATGCATCTAGTTGTTTTTATTCACATAATTGACAGATTGCAATATGATGTTTTTAAACGTTTGGATTTATTTAATTATTATTTTATTATTGGAGCTCTAAATAATAAATTGTAAATAAATACATTTAATAATGCCTCCATCTCATTGGTTTTAGTTTTTGAAGTGAAAACTTCTTTAGCGGCGTATTGCACTTTTTTGGGATGGGTAAAATGTTAAACTCGCGTCAGAAACTAGCGTCAGGACACGTGACCTGATCGAATATTCGTTATTGATAATATATATCTAATTATTCGGTAATATGTTTATGCTATATAGCATTAATCAGTTGTGTTATCGGTTCTCAAGGAATATTAAAGGCAAAGCAAGGCATAGATTCGTATAGCATCGTTCATTGTGTTTAATAAATACAGGAAATTAAAAAAAATACAAAAATGCCCGACGTTAATGTTCAAGTTTTCACTTCTGCTAGCACTCCAGGAGTGTAACCTTTGTTTTTATTTTTTATTTGTATATATAGACAGACAACCTGAAAGTTGTATTACTGAGTAATCATAAAGGTTTCCACTCACTCAGAAAAACATTGCTACTTAATTAAAGTTATAACTCTTTCAAGATAATTTACTAAAGTTAACTTTTAGGACCATACATCAAAAATTTTTAAGGAACATCTCAAAACCCTGGCGGTCCATGTATCTGCGACATCGGCCGCTGTCTTTCAACTCACATTCCTCCCGATATTAAATCTACTTCATTCTATAAAGAATTCCAATGGACTTCACCCCTCCGGGTCGCTCTATAACGAAACAAGAGGGTTGTCCGATAAGGGGTACACAGGGCGCCTAAAGTAAAACATTTTATTTAAATTGAGGAGTTATTTTGATTGGTTTGTATGCGAATATTGTGAAGTTATTGTAATGAATATTTTAAAGTATTTATTATGGTGTTGGAAGACAAATGGGCGGACACCTGATGGTAAGTGATTGCCATTACTGTTATGGCAATCACTTACCATCTTAAAAGTGTGCATTGCCGACCTTTGAATCCCTCTCTGTCAAAGTAAGAAGGCAACGCTTAAATTTTGTGTACCTGTTCCTACCTAAAAATAACTCCATACCAAAATATTCTAATTTTCATAAAATCTCATACAAAGTCTTCTGTTTGTTCACAGGTAAGTCAACCACCTTCAGCCACCACTTTCGGATGTAAGATAATGAAAATCTCTACGTGTGATAACCGTGGGGAATGTTTAAGACTGTATATCGAATATATCTATATGTATAAAAAAGGAAGGAAATTCCACCCCTAAGGGGGGAAAACAGGGGTTTAAAGTTTGTATAAAACTTTTTATTCCATTCATGAATTTGCTTAAAATTTTGTAAAAATGTAGTGGGGTTAAAGTAATGATAAAAGTATTTCAGTATTTTTCAAAATATCGCCCCTAAGAGGGTAAATCAGGGGATGAAAGTCTGCGTGCGTGAAGCCGCGTGTAAAAGCTGGTATTATATAACAGAGGAAGGTGACTGACATACTCAGAGATCAACGCACAGCCCAAACCGCTGAACCTAGAATCCTGAAATTGTGCATGTAGGTTCCTTATATAGAGTAAGTGAGCACTAAGAAAGGAATTATTGACATTCCACTCCTAGGCGGGTAAATCAGGGGATAAAATTCTGCGTGTGCGAACATGTATTTGAACCACTAAAATAATTATACTATTGCGGCCGATGTGTTGTTATGCTTATACAACATATCAGCTGGTTCATCACCTTCATACAAATTTTGTACAATGACAGATTTCATACCCAGGACATTCAAACTCGGAGTGAGGAAGAGGTCTTACAAAATAAATTTATATTCTATAACTATATGTATCTATTTTTACTTGCTACAACTAGTTAGGGTTTGTAGGTTTAAATAAAACAACTGGAAGTAGGCTTCACTGAATTATTTCAGTGAAGACTACTACTTTGCTGAAACAATACAAATACTTTTGTATTTGTATTGTTTCAGCGGCAGCAACCGTTTCCGGCAACCTATTCACAATAAAATGAAAATAATTCCAATTTTAAAAATGCATAGGTAAATGACAATGCACCCATTCATTCACCTCGTCATCCGAAAACACACCTGTACTAGTGTAGACCCTATTCAATTTGTCGCATTATACCATGATGCGGGATTGCCAATCACCCGAGGATCCGACCCGTGATCCCGGCCTCCCGCTCTGATAATAAGTGCATTTTACGAGAATTCCCCTAGACTCATTCGTATTGGAATTGAAATATTTTGAATCTGTTTAATATTGAAGGTTTTGTCTCTGTCGAGGTTTAAAATATTTTATTAAAGAGTTCCGACGTTTGGGTCTGAGTTTTTTTATTTAGGATAAAATTTTTGCATTGTAAATTGCAGCAGAAAACTTATAGCGTGTTTCCACAGATAACATTTTAGGTAATGAGAGAATTAAAATATTATTTATTTTAATAAATATATAATTTTGAATTATTGAGCTAAACTAGCGCGTTACACTTAATTGCTAGCTTCACCTTATCCGCGGATTCTGTTGTTTTTGAATCGGAAATTGTTTACTATTTTATTGGTTTTAATTTTGTTTTTTATTTAGTAGAAGACTATATAACTTACTCTTGATAACATCAGTTATCTGCTATTGAAATTACGATACAATCGGCCCAGTTATCTGAGAGACTAGCCAAAATAGAAAAACAGTAAAAATATTTTTAATTGTTTTCTTGATTTAAGTCCTGTATACACTTTCATAGTCATTTAGTCAAAAACTGTTAAAATTACATAGAGACACTTTAATTCTATTTTGTATAGATGTATCCATGTATAAATTATAAATATTTTTGTTGAAAAAACCTCCTCCTCCTCCAGCATCTCTCCAGAAGTTAAAAAAAAAACTTAAATAATTATAAACTCTCTAGCGAGTAAAACAAACTAAAAGGAATATCCACAAGTTCTGGACAACATTATACATGAACATATTAGCTATAATGACGTCATCGCTCAGTAGTGCGTTAGTTAGCGTTAGAAAGCGACGGACATGCCACTCAATGCTTAGCAGCGGTAGCGAGCTGACGTGATTGACAACTGTACGATAACATGGAATAAATACCCTGAGATGGAAAATAGGATAAAAAAATCTAGATAACTGCCAGTTTTTTAATGATCTATTTACTTAGAAATAGTTTACATAAAAATATTAATTTAAAATATCCTTAAACACTTATATTAAAAAAAATAGAAATGAAAAGACAAAATAAAAGTATTACCTATTACTTGTCACTTAATTATCTTGATGCAAATTTTTATACGTGTTATTAAACAACTTAAAATTTAATATTCCTTTAAAGAAATAATTAAGCAAGTTTTTTAATTTTTTGCTCTTAAAGATCGTTTTGATCCAGCTAGCAACTAAAGTTTAAAATTTACGTTGAAAACCAAACCATCTTTGTCTAAAATCAATATTTAACAGTTGACATATTATTTATCTTTACTTTATGAAGAACCAGAGGAATACATGGCCAATCGCGCCGTTCATCACTGTATACGTAACCCTTTCGCATTTAATTACCCTAAAGTATCGATCGATGAAAAGCACTTCAAACTCCAAAAGCTTAAACCGCATCGTCAAAACACTCATTGCAAATGATTTTCAAATTACCTACTCCAACCATACTATCACATTCACCATTTTTCATTCCCCGTGATATACTTATAGCTCGTAACGAGAGGTGGAAAAGGGGTGCGGGGGTGAAACATAATTGGGTATTAACAGACAGTATCCGTCACCCGGAGCCACTCGCGGTTAGAAAATTGAATGGATTCAATTAATTTTTCGTTTTAATCTCGTTTGTTGCAATATGGGCCGGCGTGGATAATTAAACTGTCTGTCATTATGAGGTGCAAGCGAATTTAAAGCTTATTCAAAACATTTAAGAGGTCTTCTCGTTAGTTTGTTTTTTGATATATTTTTTCTGCTACTTCTCAGGAGACGAAGTTTTATTGACGTAAATGACAGTATTCAAATATTTTGCCTTTGTGTAAAATCCTTTTCTATTTCTTAGACAATTTTACTTAAATTTGGCAGTATTATAAAGTTTACTATTTGCTGAAATAACTAGTTGTCGCAAGCGGCTATGCCCGCCCATATGTCGGTTATCGCGGCAAATAGTAGCATATGTGCTATTCTAGCTATATTACTGTAAAGTTTCATCCAAATCCGTAGTAGTTTTTTCGTGAAAGAGTAACAAACATCCATCCATCCATTCATACTTACATACTTTCGCGTTTATAATATTAGTAGGATTGTAATTCAACACAAGTAGCTGCTATGTTAACAAATGTTTATCTGGCAAATATTAATACTTGGTCGGAATTCGAAAGTGTTTTTTTTTCGTTTTTTTCTTATCATGCTGCACTCATCTATATAAACTCTAACTGTGTTAAATTCCATACTCCTCCGTTTGCATGATTTTCGTAAAAATGGGAGCAAAGTTTTTGCTTCACATATGTATTTGCGAGACGATAGGTTTTAGTTTATTCCAAATTCAACAACAATATTCTTCACCATTCCATTAAGCTACCAAAACACTCGAGAACCTTTAACCCTACAATGCACACGACGTAATCTAAATAGCGCAGAGATCACAAGTTGCGACGTAAAGTCTCGCGGACACAACGCCACTGGCCGTCGCCGACGGACCGGAACGTCCCCGCGGAAGCGACATTAAAACTTTTGAGTGATTTCGCTCAGTCAAACGTTGCAAGATGGGCGCGGTCCGGTTGACGCAGGGCTGTCACTAAAACAAGATTGAATTTTGTATTGTTTATGTTTATTATGTTGAAGACTCAAGACCATAACATTTATAGTACAAGCTACAAATAAACATTTATTGTTCGTGATAATAATTATTTATCAACTTAAGAAACTTCTCAAAAAGCTTGGAGAACCATGGCACGATTGAAAATGAACTACATTTTTAAATACAAATTGATTTGAAATTATTATAACTTTAGCCACAAATTTCAAAATCCTTTGATTTGCTAGTAACTTTAAGTAAGTACTTTTTAGCAGTATTAATATTTATGGTAGTCACACAATAGAACAAGAATATTTGAGCTTAATACTAATATCACTTTATAAGGCAACCTCCGAAAAAGATAAATCATTCGCGTTATTAAAGTACTAATAATACACCTCTTTACGTACATCCTTAAAGTGTCTATGTGGCAAATGGCAACTCTGCGCGGATGTGGCGACGACGGACGAGTGTGGACGAGTTCTGTGCCGACTAATTTGTGAATAGTTCTCTCATTCATCCGATTTCCAGTGTCGTAGCTGGTCCTTTTCTGACATTCGTTACTGCCCATTGTTTCCCATACACTTTCTTAATGAGTTTTTTTGAGCTTAGATTTAATTGCTTTTTATTTTATTCCGTATTTATTTTTACTTTAAATGCATAAGTGAGAATTATTATTAATGTTAGTAACGAAACAAATTATTGTTTATGCAAGACGTGATAGGTAATATTAAATGTACTAAAAAATGAAAAAGTTTGATTAAATATAATTTGATATATTATATTAATTTTAGAATTAATTTTAAAAATTAAGACACTAGGTTTTTTTAATCATCAGACCAATAAACACCATAAAATACGACATTCATCATATTTTTAAGTAGGTAAATGTTTAAATATGTACAATTATTATTACTTACATTTTGGCTTAAGTAAAATATAGTTTTGAAACTACATAACAATATGTTAACAAACCTTTACAAGTTAAAGTACATTTAAGACCGTAGACGTCATTACCGATCACATTCACATTCTAAGCTGCCTACACTAGCAAATAAATAAATAAGAATACGTAACCACCCCCTTATCAGCACATCGCTAAGCATGTCCACACGTCCACTTAGAGGGAGGGGTGGGTGGGGGTGACATCTCCATCGTCCGCCGTCACCGCCAGATCAATGCCGGACAGTCCCCACCTGCACTTTTAATCGCGAGACGGGATGGAACGGGACGGGGCCGATGCGGGACGAGACAGGACAAGGCGCTCTCTGCACACACCTTTGTCTTTTCAAGATGTTGCAGGCGAAGCGTTTCGAATTCTGATTAAGACTATTGTAGATTATTCTTTAAATCAAATATTATTTCTGTTAATTAATTTAACTGATTAATTGTTTTTATAATGTTATGAGGACACACCGTTATGTCTGTGACTGTGTGTAATTGTGTATATTATATTGAATCATTTTATAACTGTAAAGTCATAAACCTAGTTTTAGATCAGAAATCAGAAGAAAAGAGATGTGATAAGTTATTATATTTATTATTTTAAATTGTGCACTCACTCATCTAGTTAAAGTACGCGAGTAAAGCTATTTATTTAACTGCGATCTTAAATATCGTAACGTTAGTAATTCATACCTTCAGAGCGTTGGAAACTGGTTCGATACTTTATCGAGTGCAAAATAGAAATGCACAACACAGGAGCTTTTTGGACTGTTTAACTTGCTGTTCCAAACTATACCCTTTGCATAGATACATGCTAGGTATGAATTGATGATTTAGTATTATTACTCTACGCTCAATCTCATTGCAGAAAGCGCTATGGAACATTACGCAGAATATCTTTATAGAATAATAAATAACATTAGAAATTTGCCAGATGGCACTTAACACAAGACAAAGGGTTAGTTTCTCAGGCGTATAAAACTTTATCCTCTTAAACAAAATAATTTGAAACTACTAGTCACAACTAAAACAGTTGAATTGTTTTCGTATTGAACCCATGACAACCCATGATTTCCCACTGCGGCAAGAAACAGAAAGGATTGAAGAAGTTGGCCAACATCTTAAAACATAACGTTAAGTAGTTTTAGTGAATTTAAAGTTCTGCGTTTTGTTTTAACCGTGTCGCGGTTATTCCCCGGTGGGCGACTTTTTGTCTGTATGTGTGAAGTTAGGATTGCTGGGCAGTGTGAGAACAATGGTTCCCAAGAGATTATTTTACTGACGGGTTATTTTGTGTTGGACATGTTGATAGTGACCTAGTTTGTTTGATATTGCAATCGTTTAAGTGGAAAACTCAATAGACTTCTTGTTTGGCGTATTTAGTATTGTATGTTCGATATTCATGCTCATCAATCATCATAATTATACTCATGGGATTTTTACCACCACCTACAGAATCTCAAATATTTTTTTTTAATTGTGTGTGCTACATGGACAGAAAAAAAAATGTTAAATTTATTTCTAGTACAAATAAATAGTATAAGTAATATATTAATAAATAGTATAAGTAATAAAAGTAAAAATAATGAAGTAACATTATTTTTACCTATAGAACTAATACTGCATAGATTTACTCATCCTCCTTACAAAAAGTTTTTATTTGTTTTACACATTCTCTTAGTTATTCGTGCTGTTCCTAACTTCATAATATATGTACATATTACCATTTACTTGTCTAGCAGAAAATGAAATCACATGTGATTTACGAATGTAAACTTATTCTTTGTATCCCGTTGTATGCGTTTGTGTATGGTAAATTTGTAAAAAAACAGCTTGTGACCATTTCTCTTATAATTATACAGTATGTTAAAAAATGTTGGTTTCGCTTGTATTTCTTCCACACAATGTTTATAGGACACAATCGCCACCCGTTCCGTAGATAAGGGATGTTTTTTTCACACTGTTTAAGCGACGGAACTCAACCCTTTCGACGCTATCTGACGATACTTGACATCTTGTCCCGAGTCGGAAAACGGAAACGTTTTGCGTTAAGCTTTGTTTAAAAAAATATGAATTCATTTTTATTTTATATCTTTGTGTAGTTGTACAAGAGTTATAAAGATTATATTGTCTAAATATTTTTTATGAACGTTTTCTGTTGAAATGAACCACTTTTATCTCCATATTTTTTAAATATCTCTGACTTCAGTGGGTCTACGTCTTGTTGTATTGTAATAAACTGTATTTTCTTCCCTTAGAAGCCATATCTTTCCTTCAAATTTAAATTTCACCAAACGAGAAATACATATATACTTCCTAATAAATACTTTTAAAACCAGGTTATAAATGACGGAATGTTGAGGCAACAAACTCATAAAAATGCAACTGAATAGAAAAATGGATATCCTTTTCAGAAGTCGGTTACTAAATATCTCACTTTCAATTGGTTCTTTTCTTCTTTCACTTGCTCTTTATCAGTACATATTCGACTATGTTTATCCATGCGAAGGTCTAAATAATATTTGTTGAGCCAACTACGCACCTTGAAACTTGCCAATCATATCAAAGTCAGCAAACATATAACTAGAAAAATCAATCTGCACAAACAGTATTGACGGATATATATGTATGGTACGTCTATGGACGTCGGACGGACGAGGCGACTCGTCTTAAATTATGTCCGGGACGTGATAACGAAGGGGCGGGTAGGGGCTTAAGGCTATCGTATTTACTTTTGTGATGGGTGTCTGTGTATGTATTGTTTTGGGGTCCTACTTTCAGTTTGGATGTTGATGAGAAAATACTGAATAGTGAATCTTATTGACGAATCGTTTAAAGAACCCAATTGAATATCTTAAATGTATAGATATAAATTAACACGGTCTTACAGAGAACCGGTATTCTACAATTCTTTCTTTACCAAGAACTTGTGACTCTTGACTTGAAGATGTACATAAGTGGCGATTGCCACTTACCATCTGGTGACTATCCGCTCGTTTATCCCCCTATATAATGCATTTTAAATATGAAAAAAATCTCTCTTGGATTGACATCTGAATTAACAAATAATTTACAAGTGTGTGCAAAGCATCGGCTAAAATCTAGAAAATAAGAATATTTACTACAAAACCAGTGACATAGTTACATATCAAACATATTAAGTCGTATTCATTTTAATAAGGACTAGTTTTTAAAGTTTAGATAAAAGCATTCTGTACATAGGAACTTTGGTCATATGTTTGCTAAAAACGAAAAACTTTAAACTCATTACCATACTAAAGCTATCAAGTTTGTACACTAGAATCGGGGTACAATTATTATAAATATGGCGTCGATGTGGGTCAGGCGAATGCGCTGGGGGTGCAAGAAGGGGTAGTTTGGGGGCAGTCGGGAGAACAGGGTTGGGTAGAGGACACCCGTCAATCGATTGTCAAGGAGTGCAGCGCTGCGGGATACGCGAAGATGTTTTTAAATTGTACTAGAATTCAGGTGGATATATAGTTGTGTGGATTTAAAATGTCGGAGTCAGTAGTTTTTGATTCAAAACTTTTGGATAATGGATATGGTTCAAAATCACCCAAAGTGATAGAAGATCAAGTAGTTTCTTTAATTTAATTGACATTTAGTTCATATAGAAATTCTAGAAATAAACTCACTTGTACTTATTCCACTATTTTAATTAAATTTACACCTGACCGGTTTCGCCTTATGGCATTCTCAAAGGTAATATTTAAATAAATAGAATGCATTACAATAAGTTCCATCAAGTGCCGACAATCGAGAGTATAAATCTATAGACATTGTTTTTTTATATTAAAAGAAGGTAATACTGCCTTTGTGGCGCAGTGGTATCGTATGCGACTGCTGTGCTTGAGGTTTCTGGTTCGATTCCCGGGTCGGACCAAATGTTTGTATGATCTGCAAACATTTGTTTCGGAGTTTGAGTGTTTTCTATCTATAAAATGTATGTATTTACAAGAAAAGCATACAATATATGTATTTATACCAGTTGTCTAGTACCCATAACACAAGCTATGCTTAGCTTGGGACTAGATGGAGTTGTGTGCTAGACGTCCGAAATATTTATTATTAGAAATTATTAGTTCTTAAAATTAAGTGTCTATTTACCTATAATTATACATTAAAATAATTGCACTGCATGATTGTCCCCGTGGTTTAAGCGGTCGTTACGTCTATTTTCTATGTCAAGTGTTGTGGGTTCAAGTCTTACACGGGACAACACTTTGTGTGATCCACAAATTGTTGTCCTGAGTCTGGGTGTTCTTTGTGATCGTTACATGTGTTTTTGTAAAGTTCCCCGCGACACAGGATGTATATTTCTAATGAAGGAGTTGTGTTTTTTTTAAATAATAAATAAAAAAACATCGATCGACTTTGCAATTTCCTATAAATTAATTATTACATAACGTAGGTACAATATATCTATCTTTACAATTATTTTGTACCTGTTTATTTTATAAGCTTAGCCTAAGGTATACATTTATAAGTTTTTAGTAATCAGTCAATACCCATCATCTGATAATTTCAATTAAATAAAAATGTTTTATCAAACCAGCCAATTTGTTTCATGAGAAAATTAGATAAAATTCAATTTTATTTTGAAAAAACTTCTGTAGTAAACAGTATTTTTTTATGAATATTTTTGATTATTCCACAACACACAACGCCATCTAGTTGCAAATTAAGCAGAGCTTGTATTAGGACTACTAGACAACTGTATTAATAATATAAATAAATTATGTACTTTTTTTGTAAATACAGACATATTATGCAAAGGAAAATGCCAAACTCCGAAACCAATATTTACAGATCATACATACACATTTTTTCCGACCCACGAATCGAACCCGAGAACTCAAGCATTCGCTACCAATGCGCTACCGAGGCTGTAGCTTTACATTCCTTGCGGTATTTATTAATCCTCGTTGAAAAAATCATTAAGTTGTTGCATTGGCTCGTCTACGTACGTCTATACACGTCGCGGCGACAATACCACGTATTTTATTGGTGCTGAGTTGTTGTAAGTTGTGGGCTGTGGGTAGCTTCTGTATGCGACATTATCGCCCGTCATATGACGTAACGTGGATGTTCGAAGGAATGGACGCGTGGAGTTTTGACTATTACAGTTTTATTTCCCCAGTAAATCTAGAACTTTTAAAACTTTAAGAGACTCCCATGAGTTCTTTGTTTGTAGAATATAACCATATTTCTTGTGATATGTGACATTCACTGTTATAAATAATTCTTCAGTCGACTAAAATAGTCTAATAACATTTCAAACTACATGTATTTTTTTTAACGCATCTACTTTCTTCTTTCCTCATTATTACAATAAATAGACTATATTATTATATTCATAGGTTACTTGGATTGTATATTTTTAGGATTATTTCCCAACGCGAGAATTATTTTCAGTTTAAATCGTTGCCATTTGACATTTTTACAATCCCATAAAATATAAAATAAACAACCGTATCCATTTTTCATACACGACAAGATCGAGTGCCTTGAGCGACACACATCAGAACTATTCTTGAGCTATTCAGTTATAAATATATTTTATAGCTCCATCAGTCGCGCACACAACAGCTGTACGACTCGTTAAGAAGACGATGATTGATCTCGAGTTGAGATGTGTCGCCATTCACAATTATATCTTGCTGTGGATTATAGGATTTACAGCCTCTATAATTGTTTTTATTGTAGATGTTTGCAGTATTTTTGGTGTGCTGACGTGTTAATCGGTTCCGTAATTTTATTAGTTTTTGTTAGTTTTTTTGCCACCACCAATAGGCTAAAATTAGATTGGTCTGAAATCAACTGTTACATGTTGTAGACCAAAATTGCTTAGTATGGAATATTAAACACATTTACAGAACAACCTGATATTTTTTTTGGCAAATGCTTGTTTAAAAAGCAAATCTTTGATTTGGGTTTTTGTTATCCGCTATAGAAGGAACGAAAAAGATATGCAAATTACTTAATCATAATGTTATTGTTCATTAGGATCTCTGACGGAAATAGAAAGAACAAATTTGACATGAAAGTAGAATTGTTTTTTTTTAATTATTAAAAAGAACCTAAACAAGAAGTGTCTTGGATCTAAGTGAAATATTATAAATATTTAAAAATATTGGTAAAGAAATTTATAGGTATTTTCAAATTTTGAAATTGTGCTATTTTTAAATAAAGTCAATTCATCAAACTATTGTTTTATGTATATTTTTTAACACCAATATTATTTACAATAACTATACAATCCGAACCGTTACATTCACGTTTCAAACACATAACGTATATTCCTCATTTCAATATATCAAAAGTTTTACTCCATTAGTGTCTCCCATTTCTGAGTTAAGACCACAAAAACACGCAGAGCATTCCTCTTCAACACAGAAATAAGTTCATGCGCGCACTCTCCTACAAAAATTTTACCGCGGAAGACAAAACTATGATGCATAGCGCAAAAGCGACGAATACAAAAATGAGAGGTAACGTTGACGTCTCGCTTGTGATTTATGCAGTAAACACATAAATCTGAGTTGTGTCTGTCAGGCTCGCGCGCACCTGCGACTTGCGACCGAAATAATGTTGACAATTTTGTGCGGTGAGGTGTAAAGTTGAAAAAAAGACACATATAGATAAATAGATGGGTACTCTACAAACAAGCTTTATTCAGAATAAATGAAGTAAAGTTATATTTAAAAAAATGCGGCACAGGGTTTCAGGACTGCCGATAGAAATGAAAGCTAAGTAACTTGTGTATTATATCGTCGAACTATTAAATTATTATCTTTGTATTATTTATATTTATGTATATATGTTTACAGTATACATATAACTTAATGGGAAGCGTGCGTTGATTTTTGTTCACCCAAAAAGTGCATAACGTGCCTAAAAAAGTTTCACTTCACAAATACTTCTGTAATAAACACAAATAATAACAAAGACAAGCAACCTTTGATGGAATACACAGTGTGCAGTGATAAATAGTTTGTGATGCACACCAAGCATATTTATCGTAAGTTTGTGCAAACGTGTATTTCTATCGCTCAAATCGCAACGTAATCAAATGAATTTTAACTGGTCTCTCAATTTCTCAAAAAGTACAGAAGGTTTGTGTTTGTTGTTTTCAATATTTGTAGAGATATTTGTTCTTATTTTGTCAAAAGAGCTTTTGCATCTACTTCTAATTATTCGTTTTTTCAAGACATTCCAATAACACACCTAATTTGATCGTAATTTGCATTTAAATACGTAGTTACTATTCTTAACTACATCTTTATTATGGGTGTATTCATAGTATTTGATGTTTTCAGTAAATAAAAGATTATTATCTTAGTAACAAAGTCACAGCATTGCACAGTAGTGAAATTCATATTTGCCTTAAAACAAAAAAAAATGCAAACCATACTTTCTTCCTTTATTTAATTTAATAAACATCAGTATCTGTATATTCGCAAAAAAAATAACATTTATAGGCCGGTTGCCTTCATATGTGTGATATTAGAATACTTAAGTAATATTCAAGTGTATTCTTGATGCCATTAGATGATGGGAATATGATATGTAAGCTATAAAAGCTGTGTAAATAATTGTGGGTAGTTTTATTCCAGTTTAATGTTGCGAAACTAAATACAGAATAAACTGGCAGCCCTATTCAACCGACATAAAAAGAGGAGGTTCTCAATTACAATGGATATGTTTTGGATAAATTTCATTGCCTTATACCAACGGCTTTCAATAATATATTTTATTTAATTGACTACGATCAAGTTTGTGTCAATGTTAAGATATTTAGGGGGGTCATTATAAGAACCATTACTTGAATAAATCACTATATTTAGGTATGAAATATGGTAACATAAAGAAAAGGTACATAGACATCTGTACCACACACATCATGATATCTAAACACAACGTATTATTGGTCCTAATCACGTTAATAAAATGTTCCAACGTTTGATATGGAAAACTACGGGGTGAAGAAAATAAATTCTTACAGTTTCAAGTTGATACAATATGTTTTTTTCAAATCAATAAACAATAATTTGCCGTATCACTGTTGCTCTCTTTCTCTAGCTTAATCCTCGTGTAACTAACTACATGATAATACAAATACGACATCTTATTAAAGCTGGTTCTATATTTGTAACTCTATTTAACGTAATAATAGATTCTTATTTAAGAAAAAATATTCAGTTACTATTTTCCTGCATCAATAATTTCCGAACTCGAATGAAATAAGAGATATGCAGTAGTAGAGAACCACAACCACAGTAACTCGAACGATTCTACAATCGATACATACCGCTAGACGGAACCCGACCACTGTGCAGCCATTACCATATTTTTCAGGCGCACACTGCTTCAGCACTCGTAAACATCAGACAAAATGAGCACTAATTTCTCGACGGCTGCTTGCCACACAAAGAGAGCCCGTTTTACATAAATTTGTCATATTTGCACGCACACCCCCACGCGACTTGCTTGCCAAGTTTTGAGAACGCGGTAAACGGTTGATGGTTCAAATAGGCGTAGTTCATGGGCTGACTTGTTTAGGGTTGTTAATGAAAATTTGAAAATGGGTCATCATTTTTAGCCAAATGCTTATATTTTTCTACACTTACACATTGTGCACTGTTAATGTTTTAAATAGTAAAGAATAGTATTGATTTAGAATAATTTTGTTACGAAAAGTGAGATATTTCTTTAAATGAGAGCAATGTTAGTATTGTTTATTTATATTTATTGCATACATAAAATAACAGAAAACATAAAAATAATTAAAGTTTAAATATAATCACTCACGGCGATTTTTTTCGTAATGTTGCGAATTAAAAAATATAATTTTATTATTTTTGCATTTATAAATCTTAACACCAGATCATAAAGTTCATTAAATACGTCTACAGACTGTATTCAATTGGTTCAGTTAACTGGAAGTAATTCCAATTATCATTGAGACTACATATTTACGAAATATATAAAAGGTTCAATTTTTCATCTAACATGTAAGCCAACATGTTAGCTCGTCAATGGTCTTGTTGTTCATAGCTCACAGCTTTGAATGACGGACTGACAGACAACATGTCATCTGACATTACGTGATTGCAGCCCGTTTGGATTGCTGTGTCACGCGAAGACTTAAGTGTTTGATATTCTAATATAGAACAGCTTTTTCTGGTTCCAAGTTTGTTTGAATTATAAGGGAAATCTTATAGGTTTTTCTCATCTTATAGCTCCATCACGTTATAGAAACTTGCGACTAACAGACATAGAAAGAAAGTTTTGTATCTAGGTGAACAATTTACATAATAATATGTAGTTGTATTTGCAGAAAGCGGAGGGGAGATTGATAGGGGGCTTCATCTCTTGTATTTGTTAACTTCTTGTAATAGAAAAGAAGTAAAATATCCCTGGTATTTCCTCAAAATTAGCTTTCCATTCGTAGATGTTATATTGAATCGAAATCAATATTTGTAAGGTTGAATTATCAACCCGCTAAACACTACTAAAGAGTTAATCTTACTGTGTGAAAGCAAAGACAAATCAACAAACAGATATCACACAACTTTTACGCAAAGGGGAAAATACTGTTTTTTTTTTGTTGACTTCATTTACTTCATTTAAATAAAGCTTATACGAGTACCACGTTGTAAGTAAATCGTACTTACTAAATATTTTACTGAACATACTTGAAAAGTCTTTTTCTCTCTCTACTCTCCTCTTTTCTGTAGTGGAATATAAAAATTGATTTAATAATACTTTTTTTCTTGTATTTCAGGTAAGTCAAAAAGTGCGAGCAATGGTGCCAATAAAATAAGAAACTATAATGCAAGTAAGGATGTCGTAATTGAATTGATAAATAAATGTAAACTATGCTTAAAAAATCACATACTGCAAGCTTCAACTTAATCATAATTTTAATGTTTTTTTCTACCATGTATTTTTTTTACCTCAGAGAGTTCGTTAGCTCATGGGCACAAACCAACATTTTTACTTCAACACCTCTTTAATTCTTACTCTATGTAACGTTTCAAGTACGCTATAAGTTAGACGGTTTGTAGCTGTAAGTTACAGTAGTTTTACTTAACACTGAGTTATCGGTGCAACTTGGCTCCCGTTCTTTTGATTTGTAACTGATTAATCTTTGGAAACTAAGAAACGATTTTTATTGAATGAATTGAACTAAAAATATGAGTATTTCTGGCATTGGTTATGTTTGGCATTGGCATTTTAATTAATAATATACATCTACATGTAGTTAGGTGGTACTTATTTACTTTGACGTAATACTAACTTCATGAGAGAGTTCATAGGCGTTTACAGGAGAAATGTATACAGTAGACATACAAATTATATCGCATCCGAGGCATCAATGCCAAAAACAAATATATATATGTGTGTGATTGATGTTTCTTAAGAAAATCGTAAACAGTGTCGAGAAACACAGTGTGATATCTTATAGAATTTCTGTCCCTTCTCTATCTCTTATCGCAATACGCAGTAGATACATTAAAAGCTGAAACCAAATGATTGTCACTAACCCTCACGCCACATCCATTCTTAACTCGAACAGAAAAAGGGAATAATTTCTTTATAAATTATTACACCCGGCGAGAATTGAACTGGTATCCTTCAAAGAGGGTGGGGGTAGGCGGCGCCCTGGGACGTACGTCGTGATTTATAGGGCTATAAAGTATTATAATTAAAAGCTGGAAACGAGGGGGTGAAACTATGGGGCGAAGGAACTATAGCACGGTGGTGGCCGGCGAGGCTGCGCGCCCAGGTATGGGTGATGTTGATGCCGTTATCAGAAGATTTTATTGGTCATTGCTACGGACAGCAGATAACTATCTAATTAAGATTATAACGGTAATGATTTAAGGTTTGGTTTAACTGAGGTTGAAGAACGTTTGGCTTAGATCCATCCATGCATGGGTGACTTTTATGAAATGGTGTTAGATATTTTTGTAAAATAAATACAGAATTTAGATTGCCTCATTGGTCTAGCGGTCTGATGTTCGATTCCCGGGTCGGGCCAAAAAGTGATGTTGAGTTTTTGTTACAAGAGGTTCTTAGTAATATCTCGGAGTATGGAAGTTGGCGGTGTTTCACGCCCAATTTTTTTTTCACTTTAATGCCTCCGATAGTAAATCTATATAAACGAATAAAAAAAACTTAAGTTAATATGTAAGAGTTGGAAACAAGTAAACACATGTCCCAGGTCCTTATAAGTTATTACAATACAATGTAAGTGTCCAAGAATTGTGTCTCTATCGATGTTAAATATATAGTGTTGTAATTGGGATGCCAATGATGTGATGTGATGCCAGTCTGTACGACGTTTTAATTGCTGCTAGACATGGTAAGGTCAGGCAGGACAAGATAATATTGAGACAGGAATTAAGATTCTTTCACTGCCAACAACTTTGTTCTTTATGATAACTATAGTAAATAAAATTATAATTTAACAAAATTTTCCAATAAAAACCATCCAAATATCAAATGTAAGCAATACTTACCTATCTATATAGGAAATGATACTAAACCCAAAAAAGAACAAGAAAGTACTAAATGAGACCAGTACTTAATTAAATGCTGATAAACACAATTATGTATATGTTTATAATAATGAGTATATTTTATAAATAAAATGATCTTGCTTACAAGAAACATATTTGTTCTGGGTTGGAATCAAACCGAAGACATCTGAGCATAACACAGTAATAGCATTATTATATTTAATTTAGGTATATATTATTATATTTAATTTATATATTATTATTAAATCCAAAATTTGATGATTCTATACAATTTGTTCTATAAACCAATGCTGTTTCCCATCACCCCTTGAATTGGATCAGCCGTATTATTATTCTTATATCTATGCTCATAGCTATGCAATAACACTAACATAGTACACAGAAGTTGCATCAGCCCATAAAACTTACGATGGCGTCGCCCGGTCTGCAATGACAAACGCTCTGTTTATTAAAGTCAAAACATAATACCAGAGTAGCGTAAATCATACTCCTCGGCATTGTGAGGCGTCCTCACACCCCTCAAGGGTGGCCACGTCCACTAATTTTCAGAAATGGCCACTGAAGTTCAGACATTCACTTTTGAATGCATAGAGGACGCTGAAAAAAGTTGAGTTCTAGTGCAAAATATGTTTTAAGTGAACTAAAGAAAGTTCGTTCAAAAAACTAATTTGAACTTCTTTCTTTTGTGACATATGTTACATTGGTTTTAATTATTCATTGTTATTTACTTCGCCATTACTATCTGATCAATTTCTGTGTGCCACTTTTATAAATCAGTTAGAACCACGGCATCTTAATTAGTATTGTTTCTAGTCTGTATTATATTGTTTGAAAAATATATTTATACATGTACAATTTTATGTGAAATAGTTATTACGTAGTAAGTTAGTACTTCTCAATTTATCGTAGTTAATATTTTAACAGTTCTTTTAGAGATACTAACTTTCAAACTTTCGCGTTTCATGATATAAAACTTATTTTTTTACGGGAATTTATGGGATCACTTATTTACAGGTAATTACATTCCTCTGATTTGCCTGACGTTTCGACCAGGTTGCACAGGCCGTGGATATAGGCAAATCAGAGGTATAATGTTTTAGACGTGTTACATTTTTTTTTACAATACGCCTTAAGTTATACTGACGTATTGTTCTGATCTAAGCCCTATTGAATGTAGGCTCACTTAGAGCTTCTATGTCAAGTAATCTTGTGACTCTACAACGACTTCTTGCAGCGTTGACTATGTTGTCAGCTCCGATATTTTTTATGGTAATGAGAGCAAAGGAGCAGACGTGTAACCTGATGGTAAGTGACTACCAACGCCCAAGGGCACCTGCAACTCAAAACTCAATAGTGTTTTGCAACCTTTTAAAACTTCCATCTTCTGTAAGGCTGTAGTATCAGTCTAGTCGATCCGGATCTTTTGTGTCGATTTAGCTTTTT
This sequence comes from Spilosoma lubricipeda, assembly GCA_905220595.1. Classification (NCBI taxonomy): domain Eukaryota; kingdom Metazoa; phylum Arthropoda; class Insecta; order Lepidoptera; family Erebidae; genus Spilosoma; species Spilosoma lubricipeda. The sequence continues at coordinate 1,434,371 of HG992278.1, forward strand.
ACAAATAGGGCTTTTCATTTTTCTTTTTTGGACAAGCCTGTACAAAGGGATGTGACTTTGTTTGGTAGATTATGGTAGATATATATTATTGTCAATATCTTAGTGGTAATCACGAAAAAATTTAATGTTTTGAAAAATAAAATTTTAATGTTACACAGATAAAAAATCGATGATAATGCAAATTACTAGGGGTCATTAAAAATAATTCAAGATATTCGCGACAGAGGGAGCAACCGCGATGCCGTTACGAAATTAAATTCTGTCAGAGACGGTCCAACAAATCATGTTTATTTAGACCTAAAAATACCTCGGGTGGCCATTATATTGTACAAAACGCGGACTGAGCGCCGACCGCTCAGGAGATTAGGCAAGGAGGACATTAAAGTGAAAATTATTTATTTAGGGCCCCCACCAGCTAGATTACATTACTCCATACACATAAATAACGAAAACAATAAGAGCTATACTAATAAATTATCTTTTTATTGCCGGATTGTGAAAATTTTAGACACTTATCCGGGGTCCGGGGGGCGGAGGGGCGCGAAGGTTTTGTCCCAATTATTTATGACGGTCGAGACGCTGCCGTTTTGAATTCGTCGGCGCTTGTGACGTCCCATTCTTATGGAAAGTTCTTTGCTTGTGTTTTTTTAATTAAAACTTTAGTGTGGGTTAATTAATGGACGTGAATAATAATGTTCCTCTTTCCAAACGATTATCGGCCCTGCTTCCGGTGGGGTGACATTTTTGTCATAAATTATATGTTTTAAATTAAGTCTACACGTTCTGTTGAATAAATATTGTTAATCGGAAATGTCAACTATGAATATATCAGTAAAAATACTAAGCTGTATTTTCATGAGTAACTCAAGAATTCAGCGCTATTGCTTATACAATAACACGTAAAAGAAACAATTGCCATAGTAAACCTATTCATGTTTAATTTAATATTTTAGATGACAAATCATTAATTAATTAAAGATGTTGAAACAAAGAGACTTGTATGTATACCAGGAAGTCACAGAGTATTTTCTTAAGATTTTCTGTTTCATTTATAATAAAATATGTTACATAAGAATTCAAACGAGTTTGCCTGGGATGAATTATTAACATTAAAATCTGCTGTGAAATGATCTCAGATCATATTAATCTGATTCTATGACTTAGAATATATATTTACACAAAAGTTTTATAAAAATACTGCTTTTCTGGTTATGCTAGTAGGATACATAACCGCAATCATTAAAATTATTACATTTTAGTATGTAATTAAAACTAATTACATATAAAGCAATTAGCAGATCACACTTACTTATTTAAGATAATATCAATGAAGATGGTGTTTGTCTTATTTCACCTATATAACACGTTACTAGTCATAAAAGAAGTTTATTAAATACATGTTTGGTACATCTTCACAATTGTTATTGCTCAATAAGAAAAAGTAATCAAAAATAAATAATTAAAAATAAACACTACACTCAAAGGTAATTTCAAAGCTTTTAAAATTATATAAATATGACATTAAACTTATAAACAATATAGAAGATTACTAAGAGACAGTAGATAGGTTTGATAAATTAAATTACGACCTGCCAATCAATTAATAGTCTTACTAGAAGAATTTTTTACTAAGTTCTATTTTAAAACTCATAATTATATGAATAATCATCCTATAAGACACTTGTTTCACGTATCTCTTACCCAAACAGCAATACAACATCAACAGGTCAAAAACTTACATCCAATATGCAAATTCAAATATATCAAACTCAAATAAAACCCATTAACCGGCCAATCCCAGCCAGTTTGATGTCACGACACGACACACGAAACGCCACAAATCAATCAGAAAAGAAAAAGCCAGAAAAAGAGCTTCATTGTTATGTCCCAAAGACCAATACGGCACGGGAACACTCCACCATGAATAATCTAATAAATAATCTTTTGAATCGTAATTTATTAGGTACGGCATTACGGGACGGAAGCCTTGTGTAACAAAGATGAGAATATAAATTTTGGTAGGTTTGAAAAGGATAGATAGAACGTCGTCCGTCATAAATAACAGCAGGCAAAAACAATGGACAATGGATTGTGGTGGTGAGATACGTCTTCTTTAGGGTTACCCCCGTCTAGGGGTGGGGAAGGGGAATTGAAAACAGGACGGTCTCAATTTGATCGGACGCGTGCGCAGCCTACTATTGGAATAATTCACTTTAAACAGTATTACATGATGAAGAATTGTAATTAACTACTTTCTTCATTCTATTATTTTCCATCCCTAACAGCGTTTTTTAAATTTAAATGAGAGAAAACGGAAAGGACACAAGAAAGAATTTTCCAAATCACTTCGTAAATAATATGTTTTAAGGAACAAACTTAAAAAAAATAACCTTATTGCGGAGTCTTCCTTGTGAAATCATGAATAATGGGTATTGATATCCTTTTTGATTGAACTGTCCTGTCTTAATTTGTTTCTTTGCTTTGATTTGATTGAGATGGTTGGATAGTGTTGTGTTTTGATACAGGTTAACAAGAACACAGCGTAGATATGAATGCCATTAATTAATCCTATGAATGCTTTATGAGTCTAATAGTAATTTATAATGTTTTTTATTATCTACCTGGAATACTTTGTGACTACTGAGTGAGATGTACAAGCCCAGGCTTTGATAACGTAAGTAAAATCCAACACCACGGCTAACTTTTTCTTTGATGTCTATTTGTTATGATCTGATTTATAATTGTCCTCGTTGGACTGGCGGTCATCATATTTCATTGCCAATCAAGAGGTCTCGGGTTTGTTTCCCCGTTGGGTCAAAAGAGTTTTCTTACAAGAAATTCTTGTTTATCCTCGCGTACCAAGTCCGTGACTCGGAAAGCACGTTAAGCAGTCGAAGATTTTTTTTTATGGAATATGCGGGCAAACGATCAGACGTATCGCCTGATGGTAAGCGATTACCGCCGCCCATGGACACCTGCAACACCAGAGACTTCAAATGCTTTGCCGGCCTTTGGGGGTTGGGGAGGGGAGATAGGGGGAGGGGGTTTGAGTTATGGGTCAAGGGTATCCTTACTCACTCGGTGAAACATAGCGCAAGCACTATTTCACACCGGTTTTCTGTGAGGCCGTGGTATCACTTCGGTCGAGCCAGCCCATTCACGCCGAAGCGTGACTCTCCCACGGTAAGTAAGATGATGGAAGATGCTCAATATTAGGAGAGGCTTATGTCCAGCAGTGGACTGTGAAAGGCTGATGATGATGATGAAATTATGTAGGTACAAGCCTTATGAGTATTCGTGACAGAGTATTGTATATATATCGTATCGTTATATGTAGTATGCCTAGAGTAAAACATATGTTTCGTATAACATGCAAACATTAAAACCATCCATAATTATGTCGAAATTGTGACAAATACTGTCTTGATGAGCAGTACTAACAGATGTTGTATTGAATTAATTCTTTTGTATGCATAATTAAATTTATTGCTTTGTCTAGAAAACATTTGGGTGCCACCTTTTTAAGAAACAGTCAAGAAGATGAATTATGTAACTATTATGAAAAGAAAGAATTACGTTCTTTTTTTTCATTTCTAATTAAGTAAACATATTATAGCATGTTGTTTAGGCAATATTTTAAAAGTATAGACATAACTTACATAGGTACTATTCGCTTCAGATGAACATAAATTTGATCACTATTTATATTGTTATTTAAGAAAGGGCTGGCTCGACAGGTGTCCAACTACCCTCTTACACCAAACCAACCAACAACAATCTTGCTATTCTGTTTCGTTGGTGAGTGAGAAGCATCTTAATAGGCTGCCATAGTGTGTGTCACAATGCTGCATTATTGCATTGTCTGCATTCACAACGAGTATGGTGACCACTACTCTGTCGCTTCTAGAAACCAGAAGAAGCTGATTACACTTTAAAGGTAAATTGTCGTGCTTATTAAGACTTACCCCGAGATGAGATGTTTCCTTCATGAAGAGTCTCATGAATTTAGGTAGGAGGTAGTTATGTTTTAAGACGTGGCAAGTAAGGCTTTCTTCAATAATTTATTAATCAACATAAATAGTAAGACCAAAGACTACATATAAATTATTCATGCCATCTCATACTATCACCTACTGCAGTCGATTTACCATCTCGTTCCTGCTTAATGAAAACCTAATTAAATCAACCCTTTGTAGCGAGTATTACCGAACAAGGCCGAACACCCACGAAGTGCGCGGGCGCAGCTGTCGAACGCAATTACAAAATGGCGCTGGCCCCACCGAACATACTAATTGACTTTTCATGTACTGAATACGAATTTTAATGGGAGCTACCTGTGCGTTCGCAGTGGCATGTTTTGTTAATGATCTAGATTTTTTATGGATTAATTTAGATTTGTACTTGGGTTAAGATATACTGTTGTTTGGACGTGATTAGTGACATGTCATTTATTTAATTGACGTATTCATTTTTTATATAAAAATATTCACTTATATTTGAATTTATTTATGTTCTTATGGTAATAGTGCTACGCGGATTCCAGGACAAACGGGCTGGCTCGACCAGGGCGGTACTACGCTTTACAGAAGATCAACCTAAAATGACAGTATTTGTACTGTCGTGTTTCGTTTTTGAATGCGAGATTTGGGGCCTAGTGATGCAGAAGCATCTCAATTGGTCGCCATAGTGAATTTCACTATGCTGCATTATTGCACTGTCTATTATATTTACATAAAAGAAAAACACTTCATATTTTTCTATTGGTACTGACAGATACAGATATTCATTTATTGCTATAAAGAGTACTCAAACATGCATAAAACATAAGCTAAGTGAAAATCAAATTTAACAAACCTAGTAGCTAATCAAAACATATAACATTTAAACTTACAAATTAAGTGAAAATATTTAAAACAACTGACTATAATAGGCCATTGCCATTAAGTATAATCAGTTAGCTACATGCACATCGTATAGAAGTGCTTCTATCACCATTAGCTACCATAAAACCCATCACCAAACACCCAACACTTAACTTACTCCTAATTCTAAAGCAAATCACCAAAATCCTTTTAATACAGGAATTTGTAAGCCGATATTTATAAACAAGAGCTATCTGCATGTTTCGCCTAAAAATAGACGTGTAAAGTGTTCCAAATCCCACTGGGACACGTTTCAAAAACCGTCAACATTTCAACTCGTGCGCATCCAATCGTTTTTAATTTGGTTTGATAAATTGCTCTGTCGTTGTGTGTTTGTTTGATTATATCATTTTGAATGATATTTGAGTTAAAGTACAAAAATACGCCCACAATATGATTACTTTTTTATTTTATGTGTTTATTACAAATGCTCGCTACTTCACCTAACTTTGTTGTTCCTCGTTTATTTTTTTTTACTAAAGGTAAAATAATGGTACAGCAACAACCACGATAAAACCGCGGTGCGCAGCTGATATAAAATCCTTATATCATTAGCTAGTTGCCAGTGAACGTCTAGTCAAAATCGGTCCATCCGTTCCAGATAAATCCCTTGTACTTGTTAAGTTGTTGCCGTCCATTGGTATCGGTACTCATTTACCATCTGGTGACCTGTCTGTTGAAAGGAACAGAGGAAGGTTATTGGGTCAAGACTCGGGGCAAACTCCCCTTATCTAAAACAAACTCTTTGACAGTTAAAACTTAAGCAGATCTCTAGCAACGCTGTACGAAACATTGTAACTGCATTTTACTCGATATAAATAGAGTACATAATTTCATAGCTAATAGCTTAGAGAATTCTCGAAATAACCAGAAAACATATTCCTAGAACCATACGTTGAAAACGTGAGGGAACCACTTAAATATGTCAGTCGGTGATCAGCTCCCTAATGTCAGAGGTGATTGGCTCAGTGCCAAGTTGGAAGGCAGGCCAATTGAGATATGGGGCTATAGACAGAATTGAGTAGCTTCTAAAGTGGCTAAGAGTTTGGATGAGGAAGAATGCTGCCTGTTGGGATCTAGATATAATTTTAATTTAGTGTTAAGGGATATTTATGTTGACAAATTAGTGAAATTAACATTCTTATAAATATATTTGAGTTTTTTTCTTTTAATGTATGTGTATGTTTATATATTGCTTGGACTACGTTTTGGTCAAAACTTGATGGTTTTTGATTAATACAGGTAATAGGAACATTTTAAAAACTACTATCATAAATTTACGTTTATTCTTGTCTGAAATAAAATAATAAATGCAAAAAAAAAGCTGATAAAACAAACAGACGCATTACTAATGAGTATTTAGAAGATAATCAGAAAAGAAACCTTCGGTCCTCTAATAACCCTTTTCTTCGTTGTCCCTCCCACACGTCGCAGTTCGTCGGCTCATCCTTTTTTGTGCAGTCCGTTCTTCTTTGGAATAAGCTTCCACTCGAGATCAGGATGGCCACCAACGTTTTCATATTTAAAACAAAAGTGAAACAGTATTTATTAAAACAACTTGCAGAATCAACCAATACACAAATGACATCTCATTCTAGTTATGGTATTTATTTGTATATGTATATATATATATCCATCCACAAATTAATACCATAACTCTGGTGGTGGTTAGGATAAGCGACAGCAGATCAAGAGGTCTCGGGTTCGATTCCCGTGTCGGACTGCTGTTGGGTTTTTCTTCCAAGAAATTCTTAATAGCAGCCCGGCAGCAGCCACATTCCCGCCCGTGCCTCGGAGAGCACGTTAAGCCGTCGGTCCCGGTTGTGATAAACATCTATGGCAATCATTATTGGGAAGTCGGTGCCCTCAAATATACTGACAACTAGTTCAACCTTCGAATTCAGTTTACCCCCAGGGTTGCGGAGGTCTGCCAGTCGCTCTGTGTAAAAACTGATATTCCGGTAAAACCGGTTGAACTAGTAGCCGACCCAAAATCTTGGAAAAAATAAAAGCTAGGAATATGATGATTTATTTAAATATATATTTCAGTAAGTATGTGCATATGCATCCATATATTATGTGTAATGTTTGGTAAGTTTATATATGTACGTGTATTTGATATTTTACAAATAAGAATCTAAATGCACCTACTTCCTATTTTATCTGTCTTTGGCATGTATTGGCAGACTTAATGCCTTAGGCATTAAGTCTGCCAATGTACCTAGCGTGCATGATGTGTAAAAAATAAATAATGTTTTTTGTATTGGCTCTATAAAAAGCGACGAAGAGACTGGTGGTCGTGATGGTAGTACGTGGACTGTTTCTATCAAGATACTCTGTAAATTACCAAGACACTACAGTATCACCTCGTACGATATATCAACATTAACTCGCACTTAATATTATACCTGAGACATCAATCTTAGGTATGAATAATATATCTTTGGACTTAAAATATCAAATCATTTAACAAGTATGGAACTTTGACGTATTACAATGTCAGACTTGTTTAGTAAAGTAATCAATTTAATGCCTTTTTACGGCAAACGTCATCCAAGTCGAATTCAATGCCCTTAACCCTATAAATCTCAAAAGATTATTATTCTTTCTCTTTACCCAAAACAATGCGGTCGTACACTCTCCAGATATTTACAAGTTAACACATCGGTGCGCTGATTGACCGGCCATTTCGCGTATTTACATAAACAACGCTGCACATTTTCACCTGTGCGCGCATGCGAGCGATGCGTCGGTTGCATACATCAGCGCACGCATAATTCAGTGCACCTGTTTAGTTTCCTTCACACTGAGTACAGAGACGCACTTATGACTAGACATAAAATAATTTCTTATCCGTAATTTTATCCCATAACTAAGGATCGTATCGTAATCGTAAGGATCACAGTTAGGAATCGTAGCCAGATTAGTCTTTCAATTTGTGACCATTTTTTAAATACACTGAGACTCCTCTATGCGTTACGGATAGTTGTGTGTGTTTAGAGTCATAAAAAATCAAGCCGACTACAAGAAACTGGCTGTCTGACTGTTGCCAAAGTTGGGAGAAAAAGATTTGGAGGAATCTGTGATTGTATTCATATGTTTTTCTTTTTTTTATGGAATCAATGGCCGAGCGATTACCGCCGCCCATTGACACCACGCGACACCAGAGGCGTCATATGTACGTTGACGGCCTTTGGGGAATGGGGAGGGGGATGGTGGGAGGGGTTGGGTATGTTCCTCCGGTGTCCTCACTCACTCGGTGAAACACAGCGCAAGCGCTGTTTCACACCGGTTTTCTGTGAGGCTGCAGTATCCGAATCCGAGCCGGCCTATTCATGCAAAAGTTAATTAAAATTGTAAATTACCTACATCTATACTTACATTATAAACGCGAAAGTTTGTAAGTATGGATGGATGGATGGATGGATGTTTCCTACTCTTTCACGCAAAAACTACTGAACGAATTTAGATGAAACTTTACAGTAATATAGCTTATAAATCAGAATTAAACAAAGGCTACTATTTACCGCGATAACCGACATCTACGCGGGCATAGCCGCGGCCAACAGCTAGTATTATATCAAGGCAAATGTTGTAATTTCTTCATTTTGCCTGAGTAAAACAAAAACAAAATTTTAAGAAACATAAAACACTAAATGCCAGTAATTTGATTAACATTTAAATATGAAATAATGTTCGTTTTATGCAAATGTAATAGAGTAGACAAAGCAATATTACCATTTAAACATCTTCAAACAATACCGCCTATGTGACAACGGGATATTTACCAAAACAATCTGGGACACGATTCTATACTGTCTTGTTAATATTATAAATAGATGTTTCCTTTGTTTTTGATATTGCTGATTTACTTGGAAACGTTTCATTTAATTAAAATGAGTTTGCATTCTGATCAATTAGAAATCACGATAAAGTTTTATCAAAAAGAAAGTTTTAATAGTACTTAAGTTATGATATTTTTAGACATGATATTGAAATAAAATTTTCATTTTTGTTGTCAAACCTTTCTTTTTTTACCATTGATTAAAACGTACCCAAATGTACCTCCTGCTTCTTCTGCCTTTTCGTTCATCCATTTAACCGTATTAGATGCATCCACATTATATTTACCCGACTGAGGCGAAGGTTAAAGGAACGTTTATATTTTTGTCAGTCTTTGTATGTTCAACCGTAGCGCCTAAACTATTGAACCTATTTTAATAAATGAGGTTCCAATAGATTCGTAATAATGACTCAGGTGATACATGCTATATAAATTTTACCAGAAGTTTTTACGTGGTCGAGTTATATTTTGAACACTTTTCTTGTTAATATTAAGATGCTATCCTACAAGTAAACTCATTAGATTTTTAAATGATAACAACTCTTTGTGTCTTTTGTGCTCACTAATTAAATACTATTAAGATAGGCTGTATCATCATAATTTAATATTAATAAAAAAATCATATACTCAATGGTAAGTTCGTCTCTGTAATTCTTCGCCTTGCAAGCTGCACTCGATGACTGATCACTACGTTTTCGCGTCTATCCGGCCTCACATCGAGAAGGTCGTAAAGTGAATAAACACTCCTATAAATTAGCGTCTTAAATTGATTTATATACTAGACTATAATGGACAAATTTGTAATCAAACTCTCTACGCTCTACAGGAAATTTATTAGAACTTTAATATTAAAATTTTATGCTTTCGTGAACCCCTATAGCTCCAGGGCTTATTCAATTATGGTTATACAGGAGAGAAATCAAGTCAGTACTAACGTAACTACGAAGGATTCGAACCTATAACCACTTGATCACAAGTCCGACACTTTAACCATATTCATCGTGTTGATCTGTACAGTCTCTTATGTTTTTCTGTTCGTTTTTACTTTTTCTTTAACTGCTAATGCTTTTATTCGATTTGCAAAAGAAACTTATTTCAGTTGGCTAATACTGCTATTGTTATTTATAAATGTTATTTTATAAAACAAAAAAATTTAAATACCGCAGCCATCAATCGAAGTGTCAAGTCGTAAAGTTACTTCAAAATGGGTCACTGCTTTTAGTGTCGCAGAAATAGATACAAACACAACATCTATCAACAGACATAAAAACGTTTTATGTATTATTTGATATTCATAATAAGTTATATGTTAATAGCTTATAAATTATGTTAATGTATTTGCTTATGTAATGGTAAAAAATCTTGTTCTTCTTTTTTATAATGGCGGGACCAACTTCTATTATTAACAAACTTTGTGTGGTGAGAAGTCAAATAGACACTCAGTGTTGCAGGTTCGACCTGGTCGGATACATGAACAAGAAATCGAACCCAAAAATATCTTAGTTGCATAAAATTATTTTGACATCATTATAAATCGTCTTTTATGTAGAATTTGTACCCAAAGATCAACACGTAGAATTGCAGTGCTAGTAGTAGTAATAGAGTGCTAGATAGAATTTCCTTGAAGGATAAAAAAATTATTGACGTCATCTTACCAAGAACGAAAGCCACCGACATTATTTCGCCAATTGTAATTATCACTCATTGCATTGGCCACATCTGCTACTGGATCAATGAACACTGCCAGACTGAAAGACCGTGACGGGGAAAACGTAACGAATAATTCCCTTCAGCCTTCGCCATTGAATGCAGAAGACTGAGCACTGGAAAGTCCCAGGCCTTTTTGAAATTAAGACATAAGGAATACTAAAGTAGAAACTAATACAGCATATACCAACATTTTAATTGAAGATAGCCATAACAAAATGCCGATTAATAAGCAAAACCGGTTGCTAAAACAAGAGTGATGATAAAAACACGTGACGTCTTGACGTGATCAACGTTGACATTTCTCATATTTCAAGATAATTAATAGTTTGAATTGATGCCCTGCTTTTAACTAAATTAGTAGGTAATAAAATTTAATGATTAATACGATATCGAATTATGTAAGCAGGTATGCCAAAACCAATATAACACCCAATATTGTGCAAGATATTTAAACGTACATCGGTATAACGTACGTACTTAGTTATCTGGTGTTTAATAAAGCGATTTATTATTATTATTATTACTCTCTCGTAGCATTTTCCCAAACTAGGTTGGGGTTGACGTCAAGTTTCCTATGATACGCTGAGCTGTGGAGCGTCTGCACGCAGACCTTCACACCCTGGTGCTTGACGACGTCGAAGCTCTAAGGATAAACAGTGGTCGGAAGTTTTGGGGATCATCTACCAGTAATGATTGAAACACATTACCCAAATGTTCGTATTCAATGGGAATCGGATGGATAAACGTGTTTTCCTGCTAAACTTCATAATAAAGGGCTTATTACAAATCCAAATTTTATCCAGTCCACTTAAGGCCAGGACCTAATGCCATCGACCTGGTACTCCAGGAATGAAATGGGAATATTGGGAGTTCAGATTGAAAGGAAAAGTTGGAACACAAAAAAGTAGGTTATTGGAAATGAATATTGTCTATACGAATGAATTGGGGAGTGTATGGAAGGCTTGAATAGGCCATGGTCGCATACTTGTAACTTGAATTGGCTGTGGCCAAGAAAAACGATACATGTAACTTGATGACGTTACCTAACCATTTTTGAGTCTGAGTGATCTTAATAAGATTGAACTCTAGAAATATTTTCTTTTACTGTGGAAAAGATATTGCACCATGTAATATAAGCACGACAGACCATATTCATTTGAATGCTCTTAATACTGACAGATCTATAGGGGCATTCAATTATTTATTCTGTGGTACGACTTCTTCATATCACAGAGTCATCATCAAAAAGCGTATCGACACTAAATTAGTGTCACTTTGTATATTCCATTTATCGTCGCCCACAGCAGTATCACTGTTGTGTTATTTTTCATGTTTTATGACAGCCACCATTTGATTTTACGATCGTAAATTACTCTTATGATGATACATTTTTGAAATACCGCCCACCTCTGTTTGTTTGTGGTATCTTACAATGGGAGCATGGAGGAAACGGTTTTATGAGACTATATTTACTGTACAGGACATATAACAGTTAATATGTTAAAAAATCTTTGCATTTTATAAGTTAGTGTCATAATTGTACATTGGGGCAGTTTTTATGAAACAAAAAGAGACATGAAGGTTAAAAGAAAGTCAATTGCAATTTTTTTCCAGTAAATGATTTGTTGATCAAGGTGGAGAACTAGCAGATAGGTCAGTCAGTCAAAAGCCACAGATGCGTTAATGGCTTTTCAGTGTCCCCTAAAAATATTCTCTGGTAACGTCACTCAGGGAAAAGGAATCAAAAGATCATCGCTTTTTCTCTCAGCTGTGGTATCAGACTGGTCGCGCCAATCCATGTCTTCCAAAATATAGCTCTCTAATGGGGGTCTAATGCATCTACTTACAAGAAAAAGCTAAAAAATTATAACACCACTTGGTAAAAAAGTTTAGGTAAAAATTATATGGCCTATCACCTGGTCCGTTATTACGAATCTATTAACACCTAATTCATTAAATCGGTTAAGTATCTTACGTACTTTGGTGGAACATACATACACAGACTACCAAAATGATTACTATTCTTTTTGGCTTTGCTGTAGTTAGATAAAAATGAAGTAGGTAGCCACCGAGTGACACCAGGATTGAGGGAAATTTACTTTTTGTCATACAGCTTCTGAAGTATCTCATTGTTAGCAAAAAACTGGACTATATGGCTTCATCGTCTACTTGAGTAGCATGCTTTTACTAGCCCACTTGTCATGTAATTTTCTAATGGTTACTCTTGGATTGTTTAGACTCATTTTGGCAGCTGTTACAAAAAAAACTAGGAGTTTCATTGTAATCAGGCAATGGGTAGACCATATTTTACTTTTGTCATCGTTTCACACATAACAGCTTTCATTGTGTTTACTTATCCATAATCATTACAATTTTCAGTGCTATAAAAACATTTGGCATAGATAAAACACATTCAATACACATTTCAACAGTCAATTACAAGTCTAGAAAGAGAACAAAGCTCCTTCAATCTCATTATATTAATAATCAAATTCTTGGCAAAAAAGAACACAGATCAACAATAATCGTTATAAATTCTGAGAAAGAAATACATAAAATGTACTGAAGTAATAAAACGGAAAGATGACGTGTCTAGTGGCGCGTTTGCTAAAGTCAGCAGCCGTTAATGATCCGTCATTGGAACGACAGGTTTACGACCAGTGGTGGGATAGTCGCCCGTTTTATCGCGCCACTGGGAAATTCTGTAATTTCGAAGATTTTCTCTTGCTGTATCACTTGTGTTTATACTGATTGATTGCGTGGTATATTTAGAAAGTCAGTCGAATTACATTCTTTTTTTTTAATAAATAGTTTTGCTTTCTAAGTAGGTCTGTGATGAAATATAATTGTGTCAAGTAATTGTCATGCACACTCAGTTTTATCTATTCACTCAGTCTGAACAATATAATTAATTTCAACTAATATTGAGAATCCAGAACGATGTTTAATTATTAGTTCTTTTTGTAACGCTTTCACGCCCAGAGAGCTTTACAGCATCTAAAACAACACAAAAAAGTTTTTTTTTCTCGAAGTGCATACAGAGTTGTATTTAATTTTGACGACTATCATTTTAGAATATGGTTACGAAGTAAATGAACAGGTCGACTTTTTAATCGATTCGATCGATTGCATGTACCACCATGTAGTATGGGTGACAGGATTTCTTCATTCCGACAAAAATAGTTCCAATTGATAGATTCGCTGATGCGAATACGACCCTTACACAATACTAGTTGTTCCACAAAATTGCCTCATTACCAGATATTGAGCTCTTCTCATGCTTATAAATGTCACTTCAGGTCCATGGGTTAGTGATACTGAGAAATCCTGAGGTCGTAGTTTCGATACCCATCCAGGACAAATAATTGCGTGAAAACAAAGATGTTTTGTTCTGTGTCTGGGTGTATTGTTCCTATAGTATTGATTTAGAAATAATTATAGGTACTAGCTGACCCGGCAAAGGGTGTATTGCCAAAAAAAAAATATAGAGGTGGATCACGCTTATCATTTAGGGGCATACCGATATGCACACAAAATTATATGAAAATCGGTTCAGCCGTTTTGGAGGAGTTTGGTAACAAACACCGCAACGCGAGAATTTTATATACCTATATTACATTTTTCATCTGTCCGATCACTTTAGCACAAGATGCATTCAATGCCAGATCGGACGGGATATTATCTCTCTTTGTCGAGTGGTACACCAAAGAATTTTAAACGTGACTCTGTTTAATAACTTTCTTTTAAATGGTAATAATGTCCTATAAATATCACTGTTATAAATAGTTGTTTAAACAAAACATTTCATTTCATTTCTTCTATCTATCTATCTATTTCTATCAATATATTGTCAAACTTTAAAAGTTTTGCATATTAATATGTATTATGCAAAACATCGCGTAAGTGAGTCACACGCGTCGAGATATCATTTCGCAACGTAACATCACCGACTATAAAACTGAGTTATATCTACACAAAACTCGGTGTTTACGTCTGTTTGTGGATCGTAAATTGGTCCGTCTGTGTGTATTAACTCAAGAGCTATTAGCTACGTTTTATTGGGTATTTATTTTAAAGCTTTTTATACTTTGTACGGTGGCATTAATATGCAGCTGTGTGAATTAAATAACTATAAACCTCTGCGGTGTCTTTTAACTAAAGTGACGTTACAGATTCTTCACAAATACTCCAAATGATGCTGTCAGTATATGAAGTCAGTTGTGGTGAATACAAATTAAGTCTTTTGTTCTCTTTCTCATACTTTTCCATTTAAAATTGAAGAATTTCAACGTGGGAGAGTCATCCTTCAGCACACAGTTATTTTAAGTTTTATGGAAAACTGATCCAAATCAATTCTTTTATTACCTTTCACGTGAGGCATAGGGTGAGGAAATAGGGAAGAAGCCCCCCTCCCCCTCCTTTCTTCTTATTCTCCTCACCTTATTACATCATATATAGATATAGATATTGAAAAGAACATTCAACATCCGTCAACGATTCAAAAGAAGCGATGAAGTTACTAATTTCGTTTTAAAATTAATAATAGAAGGCGATCGATGGCACTGAGGCTACTACTCTGCCATGTCCCTTACTGAATCACCTAAAGGTCGAGTGGTAGAAAATGCCATGTTTCATTAAGTCCGCAAATGTAGCAAAAGCTAGTCAACTATATTTATTTTATTTTTAACACCTCCTGTATGGTGTTAAAAATAAAATAAATATAGTTGACTAGCTTTTGCTGGCGTTTCCACCAGCGTGTATGTCAGTTACCGACGTAAAGAGTAACCTATGTCGTTCCTCAAGAATCGAAGTATCTCCATGCCAAATATCATCTAAATCGGTGTAGAGGTTTAATTATTAATTGGTTTAGCGATGAAAGCATAAATGACAGACAGAGTTACTTAGCAGTTTATAATACTCGTATTAGTATTACAAAAGAACTCTGCTTTCTAACCAAATTTAGTTTCCATATTTTAATATTCCACACTAGTCCTTCATCCATCTAATGTCTAAATGATGTCCTATATTTCCTTGTTCAAAAATCTGATCTTAACTTATTTAATACCACCAGGAACCAATTCCGAATATAACACAGAAATACTTTAAAAATTTCATCACACAGCAAATGGAAAACCGTGGAGCAATCCCGTGCTTTCGCGACTTATATTAATGAAGCGCCATTAATACCGGCCTGTCGACGTGACCAAAATATTCACTCTTCAAACATCATTATTATTCACTTACAAGACTGCCATTTGTCCGGGACACGGCATGGTGATCTCCTGTCTCACTATTGACATGAAAATATCATCGGGTCTCTCGTTTTTGCGTGTCTTTTTTGGATATGTTTGATGGTAAATACCTCGAAGTAAACCTATTCATTTGTTATTTTTTTTTGTTTTCATAACTATTTATAGGTTTATTAAATACATTTGACGAAATATCGTGATTGCTTAAAATACATACATTTTATGCAAACACCCAAAATCTGAAAGAAATTTTTGCAGGTCGTACAAACATTTGGTCCGACTTGGGAATCGAACCCGAGAACTCAACGGCTGTGCCAAAGATATGCATGAGTCTAGTTTGAAGTCCCAAAGTCTTGAAAACATTAGAGGTTATTTAGTCTAGGAGTAAAGCATGCTTCGAGTAGCAACTATACTTGTTCTACTTTTATGTATCAAGACATTTCGATTTTTAAATCTCACAGTGACTAGCTCTTTCAATCACAATTAACACTCACCAATTTTTATCAGTGCAAATAAAACTCTAGATATTTTCAACCGATCAATCGCTTTATGACACTTTTTAATTGACATTACATTGTTTTACTCGAAATAGATACAATCGGTCTTAAAATTACTGTAATCTTGATTTAAACTATTATTATTTTCCTCGTTACGTACCCTATTTCTTAATAAAACCCCTTTGTCATCAAATTTGTAGTGATTAATACATGAGTGACGCAAACGTGGTATTAAACCAAAAGTAAATTTACATTTTTATACAATAAATTGTCAATCCGACTGGCGTCATCAGTCATGGCATGGAAATATACGTGTGATTCATCACCTACTGTCAAATGTAGCGATATTAAGGTGATGTCATGAATCAGATGTTTTAAGAAAAATTAGGTTAGGTCTTTAAAGGCTTGCACAAACGGAACAACTTTTGGATACCGAAAAATGTGGCCAGGAATTACTTACTTAAGAACAATTTAAAAATAGTGATGACTACTCTTTAAATAGGAAAATGAGTTAGTACTGCGATACCAAGTCCCCAAAAATATAAAACACCTTAATTATTTGTACGCATAACGCGGGAAACAGAATCACATAGGTAAATTAGGTAATATATATAGATTAAAAAGTTTTTTTAACACTAAAATATATGAACATCTGTAAATTTCAAGTTTGAATAAAACCCTTTTACCCCAAACTTGAAATTTACAGAGTTTTATACATTACTAGCTGTTACTAGCCTATGTGTTATTCCGATGTATAAGCTATATTTCTGTAAAGTGTTATCCAAATCCGTTCAGTAGTTTTTGCGTGAAAGAGTAAGTAAACACACACTTTTCCTTACATCGCATTTATAATATTAATAGGATAGGATAAACTGCAATCTTCATCTGTATTAAAAAATTAGGCACAGATATAAATGCATCTCGATGATCGCGGAGTATTCATTGACCCCAACGTTACAGAACCATTGACAATTATACAGCAACAAAATGAGTCCAGCTATCGCCTAGTGTTTAATGATCCTTAGCACGATTGACATCTCGAACGACGCAGATGGCGCGGCATAAATCAACATTTTGTTCGTCACGAACATTCTTTCTAACTATAATACGGCGAATAAATCAAATTAGTGAAACTGGACGTTTTCATTGAGATACAAATAGGATTTTTGTGAAAAGAAATTACTTTTTTGTTCAATTGGAAGCAGGTTAATAGCTGATGGTCATTGACATATTGTGGATGGATTGGTGTGTCTCTCTCCAATACATAGGAAGGATCCTCCGACCAGGCCAGGCAGTTGATTGGGCCAATGTTTATTGCCGAATTTGATGTTATGAAGTAATGTGTTTGCTAATCGGGGCGTGACAATTTCCATATCGCGATACAGGATTAGAAATTACTTGGTGGTTCGGTGTGTTTTTGGTAGATGGTGCTGTAGTATGTGTTGTCGCTACAGGGAGATACCTACTCTACTATGTACAGATGTCTTTACAATTAAAAACAAAGCGGCCAAGTGCGAGTCGGACTCGCCCATGAAGGGTTCCGTAACAGCAAGTAATATAATTTTTTTTTTTTTGTTGATTGAATGTCGGACCAAACTAGATATAGTTAGGAATATATTACTGTTTAATTCGTTTCAGTGTACATGTTTGTATGTATAAATTTGACTTTAAGTCCATACGTATGAATGTACATCAATATTAATATGCTTTTTCAAATTCAAAAATCTTTGAATCGGTAGTTGCATTGTTATACTGATCTAATTGTTTACCTTAACTAGCGTTTCTTCTGACACCCAAATTAATTGGAAGTTATGGTGTGGTGTCCCTAGGCGGCGGTAACCGCTTACCATCAGGCGATTCGTCTGATCG
Organism: Spilosoma lubricipeda; assembly: GCA_905220595.1. NCBI lineage: Eukaryota > Metazoa > Arthropoda > Insecta > Lepidoptera > Erebidae > Spilosoma > Spilosoma lubricipeda. The sequence continues at coordinate 1,452,462 of HG992278.1, forward strand.
TTAGCCACTTACTTCATAAAAAAAAAGTATACAAGCCAGGTATAGGGATTTGAGTTGTTGCCTTAATTAAAATTCAGGTTTTTATTTTATATTCTTATTTTTTGATTTATTGAAGTCTCCTAGACGCCTTGTCCACCCACAAGTTGTCTTTATTTGTAGACAGCTGTGTCAATGTTAGGGGTCAAAGTAATAAAATATGTTAATTCATTATTTTTGACGTATTTAAATTAAGAAAAAAACTGCTTCCTTTGCCTTCTTGCTGTTTCTACGTAAAGTTTAAAAATATATGCATAACAAATATATGTATTTTGTTCGATATTGAAAAGAACATTACAACTTTGAGTTAACAAACACCCGCAAACGATTCTAATGAGACACAAAACCGATAAAGTACTAGTTTTGTTGTAAAAGAAATAATAAAAGCGACCGATGTCACAGAGGCTACTACACTGTAATGCAACGGAACGACCAGGGCACGACTGTACTACGAGTGACGACGCAACATTGAAAACACAACTCTATACTTACACGTTATGGTTGAGTTTTGAGTACACGCGTTTGAGTTTTAAGATTTTGAATACGAACGGAGACGCAATGCATTAAATTGTAATCGAACACTATTGAGGAAACATACGAGGTAGCACCGCGCGCGGGCGCTTGTTTATTTAGCAGTAAAAAACACTAGAACTAGCCTTATTTATACGTAGCCTGTTTTCTCGGACCGAAGTGTAAAAGGCGTCAAAAGTAATGCGTTGGCAACCACTTGAAGTTATGAGTGGCATTAAGTTTCACAACTGTGGATCGTATTTTTAGAATCAAATGGCTTATTATGCAGTAGCAATATTAAATACGTACTTACCATACGTACTTCTATTTGATTAGGTATGTTGTTTGTTACTAAATGTTTTTGAAATACGCCAACTATTTGTATATGTAGAATTTAATTTATTGAACTTTTACCTTTTATTTCTGTGCGGAACTCCCCCCAGAATCCATCAACTAGTGGCAATCTTACCTAATCCTAGAAATGGGTACTCAAAAACCGGTAACGTACTTCTCTTGTAGACTGGCAGGTCTCAATGGACGACGGCAGTCTCTTTTCATCACCTAATCCAGATGGATACTCATTTGCCCCTATACCATAAAAACAAAACTTACAGAATTATGTATGTTCAGACAACTCGTGTATAGCTTCAGCCTTTCCAATCAAGAGATAATTCCTAAGGAATTCTTAAGTAGCTTCAGGATAGATATTTGCTTGGCGTATTCAATTGATCAAAATTTATGATTACTGCTAGGTCTGTCGGTTTGAAGTACCATTATTAATAGCCTACCTGAATGAATTAGTTACTCATTCGCTAAAGGGATTAAATTTTGTTATCAAGTCTCTTTTTGTTCATTTAATGGATGTCTGCCAATTCGGCTGTCATCTCTAAACACTGACTTCAACTGTAAGCTGTCGAAAAGGTCACCTTCTTTCTAGAAGTAGTTTTATGTGCATGACTGTAATGTGTTGATGAATATTGGAACGTGCTTTATAAACACGTATAAAAGATTGATTACTTTAAGTATATACTGATAATATGAATATGACTATCACAACAGGATAATTAAATGTGCTTAATCATAACACCAAGGTAATAATAGGTATCATCATTTAGATTATCTGATTTCAATTATTGAAGTTATCGTACAAATTCATTCGGTTCAATAGTTGCTGTGTCAAAGTACTAAAGCACTATAGTGAGGGTTGCGTCGAATACCCATTGTGTAGTCACTTATATTTCTTTTTAGCTAACGTGCTTCTGCATTATGCAGGTTAGGGATGTAACCCACGTGTGCTACCAATAAAATTTTACTGCGCCCGCATTGTTCTGTACAGTTTTTCACAGGAGCGAGCGAGATAGCACATAGGCTATTTTGTTACGGCAATAACGGAACGGGGCAAGTGACTATAAGTCGAATCGGGCTCGGTATCGGACCGTATAAATGGCATTATTTTTTATCGTCGACCGTGTAAGGTAGTGGAAATTTTCTTTTACATAGATTTTTTTGTTTCGTATAAGTTATTTATAGTATTGGTTGTTGTTTATATGAATTTCAGTATGAGTACTGCCGGTAAGGGAATGAAAATATTGATGAGACGCCAGGCTACCTGCCTGGCTGCCTTTGGCAAGAACTCAAAACAAGTAGGCCTCGCAAGCATCGTAATTTTATGATGTAATGTGAAATCAATACGCAGTTTTCCAGTCTTGTAAGGTCGTAACAGTACAGATATGCAGATGCTAAAGTGTCAATATGTTCAAAGATTTTTGAGGTCAAATTCCACTCGCGAATGAAAAACGCATTTCCGTTATAAAATCAGTCTAGTCATAAAAGTAACATCAATCTTTTTGATTAAAATTTTATTCATATCGTAAGATAATGATCTCGTAAAAATATTGACAATTAGCACATTTGAATAATTGGATTCTATATTAGGCACAAGTTGGTAAGGGTTGCGCCAGACAGCAAGCAGGTGGGACGGATGGACGGTGGAAATTACGGCGCACCGCGCGTCCTGACAGACAGATTTCTAATCTATAAAATTCTCGTGTCACAGTTTTCGTTGCCATACTCCTCCGAAACGGCTTGACCGATTCTCATGAAACTTTGTGAGCATATTGAGTAGGTCTGAGAATCGGCCAACATCTATTTTTCATCCCCCCAAATGGTTAGGGTCATCCATCCTTAAAAAAAAATTATGGCAAAACGACGTTTGCCGGGTCAGCTAGTTAATATATATATAATATTAAAATAACCGCTTTTTAATAAATGCATATGTATGTATACACAGTTACATGTAAAAAATAAAAAAAATTACAATTTTTGTCTGTCTGTCTGTTGATCTGCCTGTCTTTCTGTCTATTTGTTCAGGGTAATCTCTGGAATGGCTGGACCGATCTCTGGACTTTCACTAGCAGATAGCTGATGATCTAAAGAGTAACTTAGGCTACGGTAATAACCGCGGGTAACACCGCAGGGTTCGGCTAGTTTACTATAAAATGCCCCATTTGATTGCGCTAGGTAGGTGAGGTGTGAGAGTGAGGGCCCGAGGGGGTTTCCACACGTAAAAAAAAGGTAGGTACTTGACACTTCAACCTATTTCCGATGCAAAGATTATCCGCGCCTCTATCGGCTAAATTTATAAGTTGTCTAAGAACGACACTTCATTTAAAAGTTGAGGAATTTTATATGTTGTCTTATATGTGATTTAAACCCATAGCACTTAGCGCAGTAGGAAGCGACGTGACGAACGCTTAACCCACTAGGCTAGGCTAACCGTGCAGTCTGTATTACGTTTTAATTACTTTATTGTGTTTAAATTATAATCACATGTATTTTACAAGCCATTTATTTACTTTAGGCTAAGGAAAGTTTGTCGTCAGATAAGAGCGAGGGATTATGTTTATTGTTCCAGATTCTAAAAGACAAGTTTTTTCTCGTACCGGCTCCAATATTCTTAAAAGAAGCTCTGATATAGAAGTGCCATTACCCATTAGCTCAAAAAATATAATTAATTGCTCAAAAAATAGGTAGCTTTAATTACATCGACTATTGATAACGTAATTGTTTCATCCAGCAAGAAACCATATAATTTTGATTTATATTTAATAAATATTTTTTTCCGTGATATAAATTGTGTCGAAAACCCTCAGTGTTGTTCTTAGACAGGTTCACAATTTTGACAATTGAGGCGCTACTTAGAATCTTTGCATCGCAAAACAATTATACCGCATCATCTTTTCGGCCCGCTCGCTGTCTGCCCCACTCTGAAAGTTTTTCAAGTGGTGCCAATAGTGAAAGAAGTTAGTCTCGTATTGATCACAGAGAGATCCATGTGTGTATCCGAAGTACCATATGCGCCATAAAAATTAATAAATTATTAACTATAAATCAATCAAGTCATCTACAGAGATTGGCAAAAAATGTATACAAATACACACAAGAAAAAATCAAATTATTTATTTATGGTATGATTGTAGCTCTTTTATCGTTGTCTTAAAAAACCTGATTCAACACAACTTTTGTTTTAATCCACGTGTGAAAGTACAAAATAATAAAAAGCGAATAAAATCTCATTAATAAAATAATGAAGCGAGTGTGATTGATTAATATGATAAATCCTTGCCTTTCTGTCTGTGTGATTGACAGATTTTGGTTTTAATTGACGTACCGCCGTATTAATTGAGTGACTGTGTCAGGGGCGAACAGATTATAGGCGACGAATGTGTGTTAATATTGTTCAGAATATGACGGAGTTTGGTAGGAGAAATGGATGTAGTAGAACTTTCATTTTCATTTAATTACAGTTGAAAATTATCTGGTAGAGAAACATGCTTCCGCATGTTTGGGGCCTTGACCAGAGTAACATCACACGCCTGTAGAAAACCATGTCCAATTTGCCTTTCCTCTTAATTCTGGAGGCCCTCAAAGAACCATAATGCACTTGTTTCTTGAGTTGCAGGTGTCCATGGGCAACGGCATTCACTTCCCATCGTTTCATGTAATAATAAGAAATATTATATTTGTTTTGGCTTTGCCGTAGTCGGGTTAAGAAAGATTTAAGCAAGCAAATACTCTCGTATGATGTGGTTACCCTAGATTAAATTAATAACAATAAAACTACTGAATAAATAATCATTTATAATTAATATACCTTTTAAATATCATAAAATTGTTTACAATATACTTAATTCACTTACATAAATATAAAAGACTATAAAATGAATGAAGTTTACAGCCTAAAACATGTCGACCTCGGCGCGTAATACTTGCAATCATGTCAAGTGCACTCGGTCAATCAATATTGGGCCATAGAATAATTAATTATGAAGACTTCTTCAAAGGGGTGTTCAACATAATTTTACCTGATCTTATCAGGGAAGTAAGACTATTATCGTTTTAATCAAAGTTTATTTGACAATTTAAAAATATTATACGAACTAAGTGGCGTGCAATTGGAGAGGCCTATGTCCAGCAGTGGACTGCGATAGGCTGATGATGATACGATTTAGACTGTTAGTACTTAATAGTAAAATATTATAGTACAGAATTACATACTACTTTTTCATGTGAGTCAAGGTAGTAGAGCCACGCTGATTTCAGCACGAACGGGCCGGCTCGACCGGGGCGGTACTACCCTCGCACAGAAAATCAACATAAAATGACAGCGATCATGCTCTCGTGTTTCGTTGGTGAGTGCGAGACCGGAGGCCCAATGATGCAGAAGCATCACTAACCGGCCATGGTGTGGGTCACCATGCTGCAGTGTGGCATTGTCTACATTCGGAGTAAGGTGACCACCACTCTTGGATTCTACTCATGCTTTCCATCAGGCAGAGTAGAGTCATTTTGGCAGGGTCAAACATAAAAAAAAAAAAAAAAAAAAGTCTGCCAAAGTGACTGATCTCTGCCTGATGGAAAACATGAGTAGAATCCAAGAGTAGTGGTCACTATAATCATTGCGAATGCAAACAATGTAGCATGGTGACCTATAGTATGGCAGCATATTGAGATGCATGCATTACCATATTGATGTGAATATCTAAAATATTGTGTAGGTCTGTTATTTATTAATACTTCATGCTCAAATTTATACAACAGCCGACTTAACGCCTAAAATGATAGTGATGTAATGTTACCTATTCTTTATGTTCATTTCTGTAAAGTAACATTGTTCTGACTTTTTGAATTCTTTACTGAGGTATATACCTGTAACTTCCAGTACCAAGTACAAGAATTGTGGGGTCAGAACACTTTCCCCTCTGCGTGCTAACAAACCTTTGTCGTCTATTAAATAAAATCAACACTTGAACATAAGAAGGAAAGTTATATCGACATTTCAAGGCGTTTACCTTAACAGCTGACTGATTGACTGACCGGATATTTTTAATGTACTAATTAAATACCCATTATTGTTCGTTTTGTTTTATATATATTTAATACCTTCTTGTTTGTAACAACTTGAAATAAACGTGGTCGTACAAGATTCTATTCCATTACTTTTTTAAATAAAAATACAAATAATTTCAGTCAATTGCTTGTTTAAATCGAGTCATTTCAAAGTAGTAGAGCTATGCTGATTTCAGCCGAAAGACCAGCTCGACCGGGGCGGTAGTATCCTCTCACAGAATACCTACCAACCTAAAATGTCAGCATTCGTGTTTTGTAGTGACTACAAGACCGGAGGCCCAATGATGCAGAAGCTTCTCAATAATCCGCTATAGTTTGGTACACCATGCTGCATTCATTTGCAATGTGTATGGTGACCACCACTCTTGGATTCTGCTCCTGCTTTTTTTGCTTTGGCAGGCACATGTATAAAAAAACTTAATAATCAAGGATACCCTATTTTTCTCCTAAATACTAAATAAACAATTGTTTGCAATACACTTGTACGATAAATCTCGTACGATTTACTTAAACCTATAAAATAAAGTAATCATGGGTTCATTAAACATCAAAATTTGATTATTTAGAAAGGTGTACATGCTGAACACAATATTATTTATGTCTTAGATATAACATTAATTAAGACAAACAAGGGTGTCATACAGTAATGCTTACCACGGGTCCAATCCTGCTAACGAATATCAAATTAAAATTTCCAATTGCTCCTTCAATGTTCCTGCTGTTGCACGCTTAAGATAGAAATTAAAGTCGACATATTCTCCAAATAATAACGTCCATATTATTATATTCGACATGTTGCAGCAATGTCATGCCGTGAAAGCCATCAGTCAGCTGTCAGACGTCCGTTGCACAGGTCAAGGGGCCGCGACAACCTCTCCTCAGAGGGTGGTGGGAGGTGGAGGGTCGCAAGTCCAACTTGATTGATTTCCTAGCTGTTTACACATTTTTACTTCTAACTTTCTGATGTGTTTTTATTCCTTCTTGAGTAGTTTTCAAACGACCGTTATCATTTGACGTGATTGAAATAGACTTCAGACTTAAAGCTTTAAATGACTGGCATGGTGTTAAGTGGTTACTGAGCTTATCAAGAAGCTAAAGCGTTCTTTAAAATGTAGCTAGATCTCAGTGTATGATCTCAGGCAATGTAACTTTGAGAGATCGTTTCTTGTTTTTTCGAAAGACGGTCCCCATTTCATGTCATCCATATTATATATATTTTTTTTAACATTAATTTCATCACGACGAAGACTTAAAGACTTATGATTTGAAGACTGTAAACACTTGACATTGATCCGGCTGGTTGTTTCATCAAAGAAGAAGAATGTAATTTTGAACTTGGTTCATGTTATATTTGTATCATTACCAGTGCCAGTGCCAGTGTTATACAAGTGAGGTGTAATACATCTTCAAATAGTAAGAAATGAAGTCTGTTCGCTTAGACCTTTTAAGGTACTCAACGGATTTTAATCTATACTAATATATAAAGCTGAAGAGTTTGTTTGTTTGTTTGTTTGTTTGTTTGAACACGCTAATCTTAGGAACTGCTGGTCCGATTTGAAAAATTCTTTTAGTGTTAGAAAGCTCATTTATCGAGGAAGGCTATAGGCTATATATCATCACGTTAAGACCCACAGGAGCGGAGCAACAATGAAGAGTGTTACAAAAACGGGGGAAAATTAACACGCTACGGGCAATAGAAGATGCAAACGAGGTTGCGTGGGTCGGCTAGTTATACATAGAGTGATTCAAGAGGTAGGTTTATACATACATGCATAGTAGAGGAAACTCGAGAATTTGAAAGATTTGTGTACGAAGCCAGGCCGACTAGAGCGTGGATAGAGGTTGTCGCCCGCTCAAGACGAATAATTTTATGATTACAACGATATTTTTATCTATATATTATTTTATCTGCAAATAGGTGTTTTTTATAATATGTATTTTGTTTTTATAAAAGTACTCTAATTACGATAGTTCAAGTTGCCTTGTTTATATGTGTGATGTGTTAAGTTATAAAAAAGATTTAAATAATGTTGTAAATTATGGTCTAAGTTCGTGACCAGACGTAAAGTAAGTGAAGTACATCCATCAAGTTACTAGTTCAACTTAAACATGCAGACAGTCGTTCATTCGAATTTGGGCTTTATCACAGCAAATTGTATGAGTGACATTAGCTTGAGGTTCAAAAACCACGTTATTTTAAGGTCTTTGAAACTTGAAGATGGAACTTGTAGATGGATGGAACTCTACTTTAAAATACAGTGACTAGGAATGTAGATATTGATAACCGCTTCAATCTTTTATAATTTCTGACGAATACCTTTGTCTACATCTCCATCAGTTCAATAAAATTTCATTTCAGTGTAAATGACAACAAAAAAACGGAGCCAATAAAAGTACTTCTATAGAAAATAACTATTACTATGAGCTTAGTTTAGTTTCACAGAAGATAAGTTAATCTTCCAGAAGATATTAATTACAACTTACTACTGTGAAAGGGCAGCACTCACTAGACCGAAAATGTTGATGTACAATAAACGAAGTTGATACAACGAACTTGAATTAGGTATAATATGTTTGACGTCGCAGTTCGAGTCGGTCTTGAGACTAGATTCTTATCCAAAGCTCAAATTGCTCATACAACTAGAACATTGTTTCAAATTTTTTTTGAGTATTTAAAGCAGGGATAACTGAACACCAAAATAACAAAGATTTTTTTGACCTGCGCTTAGGTTAGCGGACTTAATACACCATTATTAATTCAACCCTCTCAAAATCTCGTTCCTAGCTAACATCAAAATAAATTTGATCCATATTCAGTCAAGCACTTTTAAAAAAATCATCATTAGTAAGTTACTAGTAATATAATCATTTTACCAGTTTTCACTACTGCATTCCAAAAAAACATATATTAATAAATCAAATGTATTAGTATTCGCAGAAATAATATTATTCCTTAATACCAGTGGTATATTTAAATATCAAGACTCATTGGACGCCGTAATATCTCGTGAAATATTAATTCTCATCATATCGTGGATGATTGACGGCTGTCTACGAGGGATATATCCGTCACGGGCGCGGTAAACAGACCCCTCCCCGCCCCCTCCCGGCCTGGGGCGAGTGGGGCCACCCCCGTCTGCCCCCGAGTGGAATATCTCAATCTTTAGCGCGATTTATTGATTGATAGATTGATTCCGCGCGCTTTCCTATTAAAGTGATTTGTGTTGTTTGCGGTTTATTTGCAATTCGTATCAAACTAGTAATAGAATGAGGTTCTGTCAGTCGTATTTCAATGATTTAGTTCTTGTTAAGTTTGCAGATTAAAAATATTGTTTATGCAACCCATGACTGTGGATCTGTTAACTATGCTACTCATTAAAAAACGTGTTTTTTTATGGTTACACTTTTATAAATATTGTTTGAAAAAACCTAGCAAATATTACCTTATTTCACGTATTAATGGCTACCTGTAAATATACAGATTTAGTATCAATCGATTTCCAAGTAAATTTCCAAACTCTGATCATTTACAAACAAAAAAGTATCCAAAACGAATACGCTACCGAATTCGCAACACTATGCTATCTTATTAAGAGTTTTCTCCGAACTTCTGTTACCAACTTTGGGGACAATTGCCAAATATTGCCAACATTGTGTCTCCGAGCGTTCTCCGGGAAAAAGACCTCCGCAAAGACAACATCTGTTAGCTATTTGTCAAAAATCGTTGACTATTTTCGAAGTTAGTTGGTGCAGTGGAGACAGATTTTGTGGGTGACACCTACTGGTTATACCTCTTCACACTTAGACGTCACGTATCTTGAACATAAATCAGTCGCATAAATTCAAAGGTGCCAGCCTTGACTTGCTGGTGAAGTTGCGAACGACTGCATTGTTTATTATTATTACCTGACTGTACCAGAGAAGGGTTATGTTTTCCGATTTTAATTTTTATGCCACACTTTGTAGCCTAAACGGCTTGACGGACGCTGGCGTTTGAGATGTATTCATATAATAAAACTTTTAAAAATAAGAGTCATCCAAGACAGATATTGTATAATCAAAATGTTCTCTGTATCTGAGTGCAGTTTTGCCTAGTTTTGTATCTAAGGGCGGTGAGAGATGTGTGAAATTATTGTTATTAGTTTATATGTTGCACAGTGGAAATATTTATTTATTGACGTGTGATAAAAATTAAATTTACTTTATTATTCAACTTGATAATTATTTAAAATGAACACGCTTTAAAAACATATATAATAATTACTAACGAACCGCTCTGTTACATATAATCACACACATAATCTATGCAAATATAATAACTAGGAATATTAACCTAACCATATATTAAACAAACAGTAGGGGGCTTTATAGCAAATTTATTTGAATAAAATATTAATTTTAAAGATTACGGCGAAAAATAATTAGTGATACACATAATTCACTCATCGGAATTCAAACATAAACCAGACACTATTATTCACGAAATCAAAAAAATCAATAATTTATTGGCAATAATTTACGGATTGAAATAACAAATTATATATTCAAAAAACTCGTTTAGTATCCAAATGCATCTATGTTTTAATATGTAATAATTTATTCTATGGATTTGATGTTGAGATTAATAAAAAAAAAATCTATCAATCGTCTCATTTTTGACATTTCAACTTTGACATTATGACAATCGTATATTCGCAGTTGACCTTCAAGTAACTTATATTCAATAAAATGCTCTTCGTTCTTTGAAATACAGTCTATACTAGCTTGGATCCATTTTGCAGCACGATGCAAATTTTCCACAACTTTTCGTTTTGCATTTACTGTGTGCTGTATATCGGTGGTGTAAGGTTGAATGTCAGTTGATATTGTGTTGATTACTATGTATATGAAATGTTTAAGGTTGTTTTGATGGAGTGGCCCGTCAATTAAGTAGGAGAGGGTTCAGTAGTGCGTCTTTGGTGTGATTGAGTGCAATCATGCAGGTTTTTCTAAGACTCACGGGGTTTGATTCTTATTAATCCTTTTGTTCTTTGTGATGAGTTCTTAAATTGTTTTAAGTGCCCTTGTAATTTTATTAAGTTACAGAAACTACCCAACTTATTTGCTTATTAATCTAATTATTTCTTGATGAAGAGTCACAAGTATGTTACCGACTTTGAGTGTCTAAAATATCAATTGGAAATGGATAAAATATTTTTTTGCGGGATTTTTAAAAGTATGTACTTTCACCCTGCATGCAGTATAAAACAATACCATTATTTTGGTATCACATCATCGATGTAAACAAACCTAACTCCCCCGTGTTACCAGTACAACAAAACACACTAGTTACTATAATAGGATAAACCCTGTCAATCAGCCACCTGCATTACCCAGTTATTCATAATGCCATTTACAAGGGCTGGATCTAAAAATCGATGATCGGTACTGTCCGACCCACATCGACTTTGCTCCGTCAAGTTTGATTGAATCACACGACAGACATATGTAGGTATAGAGGTGACATAATATATGTTGGACTATACACGTCTGTATATATGACAACATAGAATTAGAGATATTGTATTAAAACATTTACACATTGTAGAAAAAGGCAGACTGGGGATCTTTTTTGAGGGTCATGCTACTATATAAAAATGTATGTCCTAAAATTAAAACAAACAAACAAGACAAATCAATCAGTCTCCAGTCCAGCAAGTGACAAAGTGAAGTTGATTTAGTTCTATTGATTACGAATGATGTGTTTGATGTATGATGATTGAATTTATGAATACGAAATACGTCACATCGTAGGAGAATGCTGAACCTTTCCATAGCAGTGTCATTAAATAACTTTATAAAGTGGAAGACAGAGTAAGTTAAATAAAACTTCAAGTTAATAGATAGATGTCTTTTCTAATTCTGACATTTGAGAAATTCGACCTTGAAAGTGTAAGTGAAAGAAACATAAACAAAAAACCGTCAGTATGTTTGATAGGTAATATAATTATTTTTTGTGATATAAAAGTTAATTATTCTTTTTAAATAGTCTCCTAAATTATTTACTACACAAAAAACCGTTAGTGAAGTTAATTTATTTCAAAATCAGACCCTAATTAGAGAGGTCAAAAAAATGTTTTTCAAATGCTGTCACTTCTAGCCACCGCGAGTCCACACGAAGAGTAAATAAAGCGTCGGTCGACAAAGACGTCCGTCTGCGCGCGACATCTGAGCGACGTGTGTCGCCTGCCACCCCACCGCCCCAGCACTGTGGCCCCGTGTCCCCTCGCGGGGTTCCCGCCTGCGTCCAACGCCGATAATGATGTTAACTCACCGTTTGAGACCGGCCCTGCTTTGTTGAGTTTTTTCAGCTAATGTTTTGTAGTATAGTCTGTATTACTCTTGTAAATGTGTTGACAGTTTATTGTTTATTTTTATATCTTGGATGAAAAAAACTTGTAAGAATTTATCACAATCTATTCAGTAAACAAGACATAGTGAGTACATGTAAATGCAATGTCGAAGAAAACAGACCAATAACAATTCTATTAACCCGTACTCGCTTTTGAAATAGAAACAAAAGTTACATCTAGTTCCATAAAAATCACAAACTACGTTCATACATAACGGAACTAGAAAACATACATTCCCATTTCCGTGCACAAAAGTCCATAAAAATATAAGTTCCAACAGTCGCTATGGAAATCCCATAACAGAAGAAAACTGCAACACAAGTTAGTTCAAATAAATTTCATCAACGTACGAATCCCGGACGGCGAACTCGACTTGTACAGTAAATTGTCTTCAAGAGCTGACCATCCCCCTTTTCACCTACAGGGAGAAGGGGGTTCAAAGGAGGCCACCGACATTCCCCCGTTCGTCTTGCTTATGACTGACGGCCGGACAGCTTGAGTGATTGAGAGTGACTGGAGACTTAATGCGCGGAGCGAGATCGTACGCTCGCAGCAAAGCGCGCGAACCGACAGACCGCGTCTGTGCGATATATTGTTCTATGGCCATCGAGTACGCTTCTGTTTCGTTTGAATTCGCACTCCATTTGTGCAGTTAAATTTCGCGCGTAATTCTGCACATGTTATTATTATAAATTAAAGTATACGTTGCATCGTTTTAATATGGTTTGTGAGGTGTTTGTAAATTAGTGATGCGAGCTTGACAGTTGATGGATGGCTCGAAAAATATCCGGTGTGGCAATGTTATTATAATTAATTAACGCTAAGGGCAATGCGCATCGAGTATTAAAATTAGACGCAAAGGTATAAGTTTGGTCTGTACTACTTTACTGTACCACAAATAGTGATCAAATCTTTTTCCCTTTTTCGTGAGTCACAGTTGCATGTTTATCAAAATAAAATTAAAATGATGAACCTGCCTCTACATTTAATGGAAATGCAAGGCATTGCAAAAACTTTAACTATTTCGTTCATTTATAGTAATATCACTTAATCCTTAGCTTTTATAGTTTAAACTAATCCCTCTTAACATTTACAGCTTTTAATCAAATGTTAAGCACGAAATCATATTATCATATTTGAAATACTCAATGGTTATAAACGTAGGTAGGAGTGCAGAACGGTTCCAATTTAAAACAATAATGCTACAAAACATACAACTTCTAAAAGCTGCCAATCAAAATATGTAGCATGAACCTTGATCCGTCATGATATATACATAAATCAAATTATAGTTTAAGTACTAGATGTCATTTAAATACAGCTAAATATTTACAATGGTCGACATTCGGCCACCAGGCAACTCTGATAATAGAAATAATTGAAAAAGAGGTGTGACAATATACATACGTTGCGTATGAAAAGTAGTAATGTAGCGAATTTATTTATTATTAATATCAGTATAAAAGAAAATGTACGAGAACACGTAACGTTAATATATCCGTCGGCACAGACGGACAGGCAATCAGTCCTGTCGCGTCACGTGTCCGTCACTCTATAAACGTATAATTTTTGCTCATAATATCTTCTCTATACGTTTATAATATATATATATTTCTATTTAGTAGGATTGTTGGAGTTGTTTGAAAGCTACTTACTGAACCAGAAGTTTTTTTTTGTATTTAATTATTTTAAATCTACGTCTGAAATGAGTTCGAAATTGGATCATTATTCGTTACATATTGTTTTTTTTTCTAGGCCTGTATAACTCACGTAGCTTGATTTATTGACCAAGTGATCTTTAAATCTTCAGACTTTGTTAAAATTTCAGTTTTCTGAACTTGTATAAAATAGGAAAGTGCAAAGAATTTTTGAGTAATAAATACATAATGAGAGTTAAACATTAAATTTATTAGTATAGAATTCAATTTTGTTTTCTATAAGAGATAATTTCATTTTAGTGTTATTACTCCCGTTTTTGATAAAAAAATTAACGCATCAGATACTTTAGATTGAATGTGACTGTACTTTGAATGTGGTATTATAAGAATGTTTTGTTTTGCGAATGTGATCTTATGAGATCATGATATTTTGAGAATATGGTGTTATGAGAATATGATGTTTTACGAATATAACTCAAGGTAGTAGAGTCACGCTGATTTCAGCACGAACGGGCCGGCTCGACCGGGGCGGTACTACCCTCGCACAGAAAATCAACATTAAATGACAGCGATCATGCTGTCGTGTTTCGTTGGTGAGTGCAAGACCGGAGGCCCAATGATGCAGTAGCGTAACTAGCCCGCCATGGTGTGGGTCACCATGATGCAGTGTGGCATTGTCTGCATTCGCAGTATGGTGACCACCACTATTGGATTCTGCTTATGCTTTCCATCAGGCAGAGTAGAGTAATTTTGGCAGGGCCAAACATAAAAAAAAATATTTAGCGTGTTTTGCGAATGTGCTGTTTTACGAATGTGATCTTTTGAGAATATGATATTCAGCGATGGAGCGATAATATAATGCGAAATGACTGTAGAATTATGTCCATGACTGATTTATTTACACAAGAATTTTGAGCAAAACTGAAGGTGTTTGTATGGAGGTTCTGACTTTACACAATGCAGGTTAGAATAACAGTTTTCTTTTAAAAGGTGTTATGGGCGAAGACCTTCGTACGTAACATGACTTTCTTCCTCAATGTTTATTTTGATCAACGAAATATAATAAATAAATACTGCAGTAATCGACAAGTATAAATTTTATTAATACCATCCATTACATAATTGATAGGTTGTAATGAAATAAACATGTAATATATTTTATCAAAATATATATTATCGGATCGACATCAGAGTACCAGGCACATATAAGTGCTAAGAGGTCGCAAATTACTCAACGAGATTACAAAAACTTACTTACATTTGTACTGCACCTTAAACTAGTTGTTATAAAGCTCATTTTTCTAAATTTACAGTCAAGTTATCGTTGCTTAGCGTAGGAGTCTAACACGATGATCGGTCGACAATTTGATTCTGAATATATCGCCGCGGTCGTGTTGTAAACAACTGTTGTAGGTGGGTCCGCGTTCGATTCTCGGACGCGAAAGTTCTGTTTTGAGGGTGGCAGTAATAAAATGTCTCGTGTGTTCAATAATTTTTAGACTTAAAGAAGGGATTTTAGGTAAGCCAGTGTCGTTTATTTTCTGTTTTAGAGGCTTTAGATTTAATCATATTGCACCGAGTGTAGTATGTAGATATGTAAAATAGGTGAAATGTTCGGTATTTGAAGATGTTTAAAATATTTAATTAAGGTTTGGTATTCGAATAGATTGGTAGACGGCAGGTGTAACTGGTCTTCTTGGAACTTATTGTCCTTAAGTGGACATCCAAAAACTGAAGAGGTGATTGAATTAAGTTAGCCAATATTCATTTAGCAATCTTATAATCACACTAGCTGAACCGCGGTTATAGTCGTACCGCGAGTAACACTGCGGGACAAAGTTAGTCTGCAAAAGTAGCCTAAGTTACTCCCTGGTTCATCAGCTACCTGCCAGTGAAAGTTCCGTCAAAATCCGTCGAGCCGTTCTAGAGATTACCCGGAACAAACAGACAGACAGACAAATAGACAAAAAAAAAATTAAATACCTTTTTGGTATATGTACCGTGTATATATACATATGCATTTAGTAAATAGCGGTTATTATAATATTACAAATAGACACTCCAATTTTAATAAATAATATTTCGGACATCTAACACACAACGCCATCTAGTCCCAAACTAAGCAGAGCTTGTATTATGGGTACTAGACAACTGATATGAATACTTATATACTTTTTTTTTTGTAAATACATACATATTATACATAAAAAACACCCAAACTCCGAAACAAATATTAGCAGATCATACAAACATTTGTTCCGACCCGGGAATCGAACCCGAGACCTCAAGAACAGCAGTCGCGTACGCTACCACTGCGCCACCGAGGCAGTTAAATTTTATTTATTTGTAAAGATTATTGTGATCTCTGAATGAGTTATACAAAATTGCAAGAGATTCATTTGATAAATCTTAAAAAAGAAGTGCTGTATTCTTGTTACTGTTGTTCGAGGCCAAGATTTTCTCATATTAAACACCTATGAGTATTCTAGTAGCAGTGGTATTGACAACGGTGCAGTATTTAAATAGGCCGCCATAGTGTTCGTCTCCATGCTGCATTGTTTCATTGTCTGCATTCGCAATGAGTATGGTGACCACCACTCTTAGATTCTGCTCATGCTTTTCACCAGGCAGAGTAGAATCACTTGGATAGGCCCCATCTATCTATAAAAATAACAATGCCTAGTAGTACTAGTTTTGACATCAAAAATGTTTTTTTA
Organism: Spilosoma lubricipeda; assembly: GCA_905220595.1. NCBI lineage: Eukaryota > Metazoa > Arthropoda > Insecta > Lepidoptera > Erebidae > Spilosoma > Spilosoma lubricipeda. The sequence goes on from HG992278.1 coordinate 1,469,184, forward strand.
AAGATAGTCTCTTAGTGTAGATCCTCATTTCTCAAAACTTTAATTATTTTTTCCTACCTCTCCCACAAACAACACTTCCTAACTATGAAACAATTATAATAAATTGTTCGATATCCATCGCGTCATATGTCAATCAATCAAATTGATTGAATCAATCGTCTCGGGTCATTGTCATCCATGTTTGTTCCATTGTTTGTTGTCATCGTCAATCTTGATGGATCGGTTATCAATTGAACAGTCTTTATTCATTAAGAGGACTTTGTAATAAATTATTGAAATTGAATGTGACGAAGACTGGTGTTTTGAATAGTCATTCTTGACGGAGATGAGATGATACCTCGTACTCTCTCAGTTTCGATAGAGCTAATTGACATTATGACTGGTTTTCTCTAATAATCTGCCAGATGTCAACTCTTTTTGTAAATGTAATCCTTTTCTAATTGAAAAACAAATACTGAAGTAAATTAGTTTATTTTATTTAAAAATAGATTTCGTCCGCGCGATTTCGCAGCTAGTTTGTTTGTTATAGTGTTAAAGAAGAGTTTATGTCCTTCCTCTAGAATCAAGATTTTTCCATGTCAAATGGTCTTCTTTCTACATAAGAGAACATGAACCCACTCTACACTAAACTTAAATATAGCTTTAGCAATAGATCCTAATCAACACATACAAGTAAAATTTTAACAAAATAACCGCTTCAAGAACGACCATATCGATCATGGTATCACCGTTAGGATATCGCCTTTCCATTAAAAAAAGAATACTCAAAATCGGTTCACAAACGACGAAGTTATCCACGAGCATAAATAAAAAAAACGTATATAAGGGTCGAATTGAGAACCTGTTTTGAAGTCGGTTAAAGAAATAAAACTTATCAAGATTTTCGTTGTTGACTGTACTTCCTTATTCGACTGTCAAACTCTATTCAGATATTTTGATCAGACTATACAGGTTCTTCGACCGCTATCTAGATTTTGAATTTCAAAATTTCTATTTCATATCTAGAGAACCTTGACAGACACGACGTAAAATTGACAGTGCAATTTCTGCCTATCCCCGAGTAGTTTCTAAACGCATTACTTATATAAACTGATGCCAACCTGTCCGTAACTGTTGTGACAGGGGAACACTTCCTGATTTGTTGCGCAGGTGAGGCGTTGCACCTAGATGGGATACAAGTACAGTCACCCGCGGAGCGAAGAGCGATTGCAGTACATGCGTATATAGATAGATATATTACACAAATGATTTTATGAGCCTATTTATTTTAATATTAAAAAAATTTATTTATTAGTATTGTGTTACACGTCACACAAGACTATAGATAGATAAATGAAAGACTATGTCTTTAAATTTTAGATAACGGACAAGTATTCTAGTAGTTACGAAAGCATAGTTCTTCTCACGAATATATTGTGAAGATGCCCGTCTAATTTTTGACGTAAGCTCAGCACAGCTTCTATTTTGGAAAAACCTCCCCCTTTTAAATTAAATAAATCTCTGCAGGTTTCAGACTTCAGGCTAGTTGGACATTTACGAAGAATACACATGAGTAAAACTGTACAGAAAACTAAGTAAATAAGCCTGTAACATTACTATAAAAATTACTTACAAATTCGGAGTTTTTTTTTTGAAAATAAATACAATTATACATCAAAAAGTATAAGTATGAAAATATTCATATATTTTGGGGCAGCTCTTCTAGTTGGGGAGTGAAAGTGGCTGTTTCATCAAAACCACTAAAATACACGTGAGTCAATAAGGTCAGTAACTCCTGCCACACGCCAGTCTATGTGCACTGTGACGTCACCCGCAAACCTCACGGATCTACATTATAATCTGAGGCGATGCGCCGGCGCATTCTGATTAAGAGCGTCGACGCATACGCGGAGCAAACCATGGCAATTTATAGCAGTTTTGTACTTATGTTGCATTAGTAGTGTCTTGCTTTTTGTTTTAGAAGTTACATATTTTAAATAAACTGTTCTACTTGGGTACAAAACTGCTAACTAATAACTTGGCTAATAAATTAGTTACATATAAAGTTACATATATCTGTGACTTAGTGTGTATAATTTGCAAATATCTTAATATTTTTTTTTATTTGTTTCAGGTAAGAATGCAAACCCTTCAACAAATACAGTTTTCGATAAAATAGATTACATCAATTTTTAAAAGTGAGTTAACTACACAAATATAAAATCAAAGGTTAAATTATATTATATGTATAATATTTTTACTCCCATATTATGAACCTACCACCACTTAGTCTAGAGTGCGACAGTGACCAAAAATTATCTGAATTTAGACATCCAGTGACTGCAAGAAGAAATTGTTAATTTATTAAAATTCTGAGATTTTCATCTACAAAATGTCAAACTATATTATTATTTAAGCTGAATAATAATATACTTTGACATTTTGTAGATAATAATAATGATAGTATTCGTTTTACATAACCGTAAACATTTGCATGTCTAATACAGGCAGAATATAACTTGAACTATGCACCTTTAGTATATCTTGTACCTAAGTACCACCTTTACTTACCTCTATGCAACTGAATGTTTCTTTAATAAATTTATAGTATTATATTATACTAGCTGAAACGCGCGGCGTTTCCCGCGCTTATTGTCGTACGCGAGTAACGCCGTGGGGCGAAGCTAGTCAAAAAAAAGTAGAACACAAGAACAAACAGACAGACAGACAGACAAAAAAAATTTAAAGTACATTTTTGGTATATGTACCGTGTAAACATACATGTGCATTTAGTAAAAAGCGGATATTTTAATATTACAAACAGACACTCCAATTTTATTTATTTGTATAGACTAGCTGAGTCACCACGCAACTTCGTTAGCGCCTCCCATTGCCCATAGCGTGATAATTTTCCCCCGTTTTTTGAAACATTCTCCATTGGTGCCCCGCTCCTATTGTTCTTAACGTGATGATATATAGCTTATAGCCTTCCTCGATAAAAGTACTATCCAACACTGATAGAATTTTCAAATCGGACTAGCGGTTCCTGAGATTAGCGCGTTCAAACAAAGAAACCAACAAACTCCTCGGCTTTATATATTAGTATAGATTTATAGTGTTGTTTTTACTAGTAGTAGTCATAAGTGACTATAATTTAGTTAGAAATAAATTTTAATATCTTGTAGACATTAAGACTCTCGTCAACTGTCAGTAGTCTAACTAATATAGTGTTATAAAATACGGTAAATGTAAGTTTTTCTAACACACTTTCCATCTAAATCTTGAAATAATAATAGGGTCCCGTTCTTATCCTTTGGGTACGGAACCCTTAAAATAGAAGACCCGATAGCGTAAAAATAATTATTAAAATTTACAAACCTATTACCTTAATATAATGAACTAGCAGACCCACGCAACCTCGTTTGCGCCTTATATTGCCCGTAGCGTAAAAATTTCCCCCGTTTTTGAAACATTCTTCATTGTTGCTCCGCTCCTATTAGTAGTAGCGTGATGATATATGCCCTATAGCCTTCCTCGATAAATGGACTATCCAACACCGAAAGAATTTTTCAAATCGGACCACTGGTTCCTGAGATTAGCGTGTTCAAACAAACAAGCAAACAAACTCTTCAGCTTTATATATTATATAATATAATGAATAAAGCCTATATATATAAAACTAGCAGACCCACGCAACCTCGTTTGCGTCTCCTATTGCCCGTCGCGTGATAATTTTACCCCGTTTTTGAAACATTTTTCATTGGTGCTCCTCTCATATTGGTCTTAGCGTGATGATATATAGCCTATAGCCTTCCTCGATAAATGGGCTATCTAACACTGAAAGAATTTTTCAAATCGGACCAGTAGTTCCTGAGATTAGCGTGTTCAAACAAACAGCTTCATATTAGCTTTATATTTTAGATAAATGTACTTATATACAAGTAGTCGTAGGTTAAATAAACCCTCCTTCTGGCGCACTCGGATAAAAATGGACGAACGGTTCCATTTATCCAGAAAAAAAAAACATTAGGTTGTTTCATCGTGTTCTACTTTGACAAAATTAAAATTAATTAATAAAAAGGCTAGTTTCTTAATAATACACTCTTTCATATAATTATTATTATGTGAAGCATTAACATTCTCACCCTATCTGTGGTTATCTATCGTCACTCGAGTCCTGACCTCAAAGCGTATAATCGCACGGTATTAATAATCGCATCATACACGGATCGCGTTATCGACACGATCTGAACAACTCGGGGATCGAATCCTGCCCCGAGCGGTCAACTGATTGATGGCCAAAGAACTAAGGGTTACCTACCCTTATTTATAACAATTTCAATTTCTATGTGGAAAATATTTAATTTGTAGAATGATGATTTAAGAAGCATCTAAATAGGCCGCCATAGTATGGGTCACCATGCTGCATTGTTACATTGGCTGCATTCACAATGAGTATCATGACCACCGCTATTGGATTCTGCTCATCTTTCCATCAGACAGAGTATACAGAAGTACACATGTCCTAAACCTAGAAAAAATGAGCTACAGGAATATTTAAGGCAATATGCTGGCAACCCTACGTGTTATGCGCACACGCAGACGCCTCAGTGCAAATTATAAAATTCATGTTATGAACAAAGGCGATCCTTATCTGATCCTGAATGATAGAGTATTCTGTTTGTCGGTTTCATTGCAACTATGTAACTCAGCCTCTTGTAACGATAAAGACAGAATTACTAACCTCTTCCTAAAGGTTGATCAATATATATCTATTGGATCAATCTGTCTATGGTTTTTTACTAGATAATGTATTTGTCAATTTATAGTTAAATAACTTATCTGGAAATTTTTCAATTCTGATCAGAGCTATTCAGAGAATTGAGATAATTTCCATAGTAAGGTAGTAGCATAGTAAGGTTCCCTTTTTCATGAACACAGAGCCTTTGGCAATGTTAAATTTTTATTTTTGAGGATTTCTAAACCCTAACGCTAAGAGAGCAAAACTCTACTACCACTGTTTTTAAATCTTTTGCTAGAGCTTAGAAAGTTCATTCACCATTGCAGAGCGAAAAAAAACTTTAATTAATATCCGAACTGCCACTTAAATTCACAAAAAAAGAACCCATTAACGTTATAAAGTCTGATCCCGCTGAAGCAGAATATCCCACTCAGCGTTAAACACCGAAATCAGTCAGCGCCAGTCGCCTGCGCATCAATCAACCGATAAACCAATTTAATTGATTGCGTCACACTATCAATAAATGTCGTGTCGAATTCAAAATAGGAAACGCTCAACATTTTTTTTAATTACACGTTAGCAACTGATCTGATTTTATGTTGAGTTTTAAGTAGTATTTTTGAATAATTGACAATTATATTAATTTTTTTTACTGCCTCAGAGGCGAAATCACAGCTAGCCTATGCGACTACTGCAGCAAGCTGTGCTTGAGGGCCCAAGTTCGATTCTCGGATCGAATCCAATGTTTGTATGAACTGCAAAGTTAGATGCCAAAATGACTCTGCCCCGCCTGATGGAAAGCATGAGCAGCATCTAAGAGGTGGTCACCATCCTCATTGCGAATAAGGACGATGCAGCATGGTGAATTGGTGACCCGCACTATGGCGGCCTGGTGAGATGCTTTTTCACGCCCCACTTAAAGGACCCGAGATCATAATGGGAAGGAAACACGTATGCTGGTAGTGAGTTCCAGGTTGTGACCGCTCGGCACAGGAAGGAAGAACCGAAGCGATGAGTACGAGAACGTATGTCTACTACTCTGAAGCGGTGACTTCCAAGGCCGGTACGTGATATCACTTGTTTCGACGCTTAGGTGTTTTTCCATGTATATTGGGTATATATTTACAAAAAAGTACATAAGTATTCTGTGAGTCAGTCTAGCTGTTATAGTACAAGCTCTACTTTGTTTGTTTGATGCTAGATGGCGTTGTATGGCCGATGTCTGAAATATTAAATTAAATTAATTGTGTGTATTATATTTGACTGCCTCGTTGGTCTAGCGGTTGGCGAGTGCGACTGCTGATCATGAGGTCTCGGGTTCGATTCCCGGGTCGAACCGAATGTTTGTATGATCTATAAATATTTGTTTCGGAGTTTGGGTGTTTTCTATGTATAATATGTATGTTATCACCAAAAAAAGAAAAAAGTATATATGTATTTATATCAGTTGTCTAGTACCCATAACACAAGCTCTGCTTAGCTTGGGACTAGATGGCGTTGTGTGTTAGATGTCCGAAATATTTATTATTTTATGTATTTATTTATTAAAATACAATACCTACAATAACCTTAACACGTTGATTCCAATAATGAGTAAGAAATATAATAATATAAATCACCTGTGCACCTGTATTAAATTTACTTGTTACGTCCTCACATAATGTTCAAAAATGTTATGAATGTGATCATTCCAGGAACCGAAATTAGATCCACATTTAGCGAAAATAGTTTTTATATTTTTTGTACAAACTCTGCCTGAGGTCGAAGGATTCCCACTTAAGACATAGGTGTTTACTTAGAAAGATCATTATATTATGTGTGTTGTTTATTTAGAAATGTTTACTTGTAATTTTTACTTAGAAATATATATACATATAATTATGCGTAAGCTCAGACAGCTTGGGATCATAATCAGATGACCGTCTGTGCGAGGTACCAAGATATCATTATCATTATTTCGAAGAGAGTGAAAGTTAAACGATTTATAATCCTTATTGACATTTATCTGTTGTAGACAAATTCGCTAGAAAATAGGTTTATTTTAGAAGGTTAACATCGGTATCTATAAACTAAAAAGGTAAGCATGTAAATAGTTGGTGTGTGTGCGCTAAAAAAGTTTAGTTCAAATTTTTCATTTTTTTTACATTTAGCAAATTTTTATTGTCCCGTACCTCTTAAACCAAAAACAGAACCCTTGTAGGACCATTTTGTTGTCTGTCTGTCAAGACCCTATTTCTCAGGAACGCTTGAAGGTATCAAGCTGAATAATTAAATACTCAGGTCAACTGTCCCTTGAAGGTGTGAAAAAATCAAACTTCTAAGCTAACGCAATCAAAAGAACGAAAGTTTTCGCTTTTGGTATACACAACTAAATAAGACTACGTCAATGTACATCATATTGTATTTAGCAGTCACCAATCAGCTTCACGTCGTCTCCCAGTTCCGTTCGTCTCATCAGATGTCGTTCCTCGCTCCCGACACAGACTTCTTTTTGCCCCCCGGTCGATAAGAACGTCAAATGTACAAAGGACGTGCTCTCTCTATATTTTGAAATTGTTTTGTTTAAATGTTGTTTTAGGAGTGATTGATGGTAAATAACTGTGGCTGTACCATTTCGATTTTATAGTAAACAATGTATTTCAAACGTTGGTTAGCAAAAAGTTGCCTAATCAAACATTAGTTTGACGAAAATATAAGTAGCTATCCATTGGCTTTGAATGTTAGTTAGTTTTGTACACACTTACATGAAAGTGTCCCAAGTGCAGTTTGACAGAACTAAGAAAATTGACATAATATCAAATAGGTAAAGTAAATCAATTCAATCTGATAAGTTAATTATGAAACTTAGAGGGCTTTTGTCCCTTTTTTATATGAAGTTGTAGATATAGGTATATCACACTAATATATATAGGCGAAAGGTTGTGAGTGTGTACGTTTGTTACTTTTTCACGCAAAAACTACTGAACGGATTTGGATCAAACTTTACAGTAATATAGCTTATACATCAGAATAACACATCCTACTATTTACTATTTGCAGTGATAACCAACATATACGCGGGTAGAGCCGCGGGCAACAGCTACTATATTTATATCACAGACGAGCTTCTAGATTTCCTAGATTCATAGCATAAATATTTGAATAATATGTATCTACTAGCTCAACACCGCGGTCTTACCCGCGGTTATTGTTGTTCCGCGAGTGATGTCGCGGAACAAAGTTAGTCTAAAAAACAGTCTAAGTCACTCTCTGGATCATCAGCTATCTGCTAGTGAAAGTCCCGTTAAAATCGGTCCAGCCGTATCAGAGATTACCTGGAACAAACATACAGACAGACAAAATTTTTTACTATATTTTTGGTAAATGTACCGTGTATACATACATATGCATTTAGTAAAAAGCGGTTATTTTTATATTATAAACAGATTATTTGTATAGATAAACACAGATGTATTCGAAGAACACTTAGTTTTACTTCGTTAAATTGTCAAAATTTTAATGATCAAAATGCGGTGTATAGCGTCAATCATATGACAGCTGTCAAAAACATTAATTTAAGAGTGACAATATCTTAATTTCATTGAAAACAAAATAATCAGCTTTCCTTTCAAGACTTTTGGTCAATCGAAATCACTAATAACTGTCGAAAATCTTGAACGACGTCCGATATCATTTATCTTTACTGATTTTGAAAATTTTGTTACGTACAACTAGTAAAACACACTTGGTACAAAACTTCTACTTGACTGCAAAGAACATCCAGAAAAAGAACAACAGATTATGGATCATACAAGGTGTTCTCCCATGTTGAGATCGAATCCACAACACAAACCGATGTGGAAAGCAAGCAAGGTGACCGCTTAAACCATAACGCTTTAATTTTTTAACTTAGCCCTTCAAGAAAGTGACATTTTATTAACATAACAACTTCATTCTGCAGCCTAAAAATCCTCATGAATTTATAAAGGCATTTGGAATGTGCACAGCCGTTAGGGTTAGGATATGCAAATGAATGCAGTTCTTTCCAGTTTCCTCCTTATTGCTCCCAAGACACCTAAAACTTTAGGAACGAGGACTCACATGCACTATGTCTTGTCTTATCTGAGCTGGTCGTTAAGGTGTATGGGAAGCTTCAGACAGAATTATTGGTCGTCTAAACTGATTGAGATTGGCTCTGAGTAAGAAATCTATATTCGCAAGCAGTAGGTGGCGTAATTTATTATTTTATTTGACCTGTAATGGTCGAAGATGTGTTTTATCAATTACGGTAACTGAAAACACATAGTTTTTGTTTCACTGCAGGACTTATTCGATTATTTAAAAGGTTTCGATACCTTCTATTCCCGACGTTTCGGACTTGTTATTTGGTCACGAGCATACTGCAGTGATTTTAACGACGCGACGCCTTCATAATTCGGAAGGTGTGTCTTGGCTCACACTTGGTCGCGTTGAATTTTTGTGCTGTCAGTGAGTACCCCTACACATTACTTCCCCCTACACTTTGTTTCATCTCTATGGTGGAAACTACAATAGGCTTAAGAATTTCGGTTTTGTATGGTAGGTACAGGGGCAAAAGAGCGGCGAATTCAGGAACTTAAGAGCGAAGTACCAAGTATTCGGTACTGCCCCAGAATCAAAATGGTTCTTTACCTACGAACTCTGAAGAAATGACTTCTGATATCTGAGTAGCTTTTGAATATGCCGATATTAAAATATGATAATAGTGGTCTTCAATCATCTTCTGCACCAATTACTGTAACGAGCCCTTCAAATTAAATCTAAGCTTTCGAAATATTTCATACTTTTATTGAGTAACTTTTTAGTATCAGAAACATTACAAATACAGTAATTACATCGTCTTCACAGCTAACGTTCACACTTCACGGTTCAAACGATACACATTATAAACAATTACACTACATATTTTCTTCAAATCCATCACTCCAATCACTTTTTCAAAGTCCATAAAGAGGCCATCAATCCAAATTAATAACGAAAGGAACCCTGAACCAACCACAATGATTATCAATCGGAGATGATTGACCGAGTGGCCGCACAGGTGCTATAGTGATGAATAATATTATAATTGCGACGGGATACGTCTTAATATCAATAAAGCAGGTACGGCAACTAATGCCCGTTGAATAAACATCAATCAATCAATATGCGTGATGTGAAGGTGAGGTAAAAACTGGAGACCACGTGGCATAGTATGGATGCGTCTTTAGATTTTCTGGAATATTCGACCATGAAAAAATTTAAAAAGCCTGTCTAATGGTATAGGGATGAAGAAGTTTCTAGATTTAAGTTGTCAGGAGAAATAAACAGTAACTAATCCTACAAAACTTTATTCGTTACAAAATGAGTGTAACACAGTAGAAAATTGTACAAAATTGAGATAAAACACTGCGTATTAACGAAAAAAGCATGTACTTATTACCTATCCATGTTAATTCTCATAAATCCGCACTAATATTATAAATTCGAAAGTAACTCTCTCTCTGTATGTTACGCTTCATCCTTGCCGTACTGCATCGATTTGTAGATATTTGATTCCTCAGGAAATACATAGGCTAACTTACCACTACTCTACTGTAATAAGCGACTGTACAAACGGACGGAGTCGCGGGTCTTAATACCAGCGTAATTATATATCTACTGCAGTTTTTTTTAACATGTGATATGGTTTGAGCACCTGAAATACACTCAAATAAAAATGACTTTCGTATATGAGGAAATTTTACAAATCTTCGAAATACATATCATAGTTTGTCAGATATAAAAGTAACAGGATTATGAAGAAACCGATAAAATTTCTATTAGAATATTAGAAAATCTGAGTAAGATCCATATTCATCTTTCACCAAAGTCTTGCTAGAGCAAAAAAACCGGTGTCGGTTCGACAACGAGCCGTTGAAGTAAGGTCGTCGCCACCGTGTGTGTTCGCGTGTCTCTCTGTTTGCTTTGTTGCTTGCGTGTTTGTTTTCCACAGAAATGTTCCTCAGGTGTAGGCCGGTTAAATTTTGTAGAATCGTTTACTTTTAGTTTGTGTTTGAGCTTACAGACTGTCGTGGTTTCGAAGAATGAGTACCACTTTTTATGTAGTCAATGTACCAATTATCTGAAATTGAAATGTAGTGTTAGATTTTAGATGCTTCTTTGTATAACAGTAATTAGTATTCAATAGAATTATCTCATGTTTCTGTTGTTTCAGTTATATTCCCTTTATATTCTATACTTAATTTGTATTGCAATTTAAAAGTATTTAATTAGTTCCTTTTGTGTTTATCAATTTGTTTGCTTTCTGTAGATAAAACTTGAATTCTAAATATTATATCTATACTAATATATAAAGCTGAAGAGTTTGTTTGTTTGTTTGTTTGTTTGTTTGAACACGCTAATCTCAGGAACCGCTGTTCCGATTTGAAAAATTCTTTCAGTGTTGGATAGTACATTTATTGAGGAAGGCTATAGGCTATATATCATCACGCTCGGACCAATAGGAGCGGAGCAGCAATGAAAAACGTTTCGAAAACGGGGGGAAATTATCACGCTACGGGCAATATTAGACGCAAACGGGGTTGCGTGGGTCGGCTAGTAGACCCATAAAAAAGAACAAAACTGGCGCAGAGATCTGCCTTTCGATTATTCAACCAATTAGATGTATTTGATGTAATCACCAATTCGCTTGTCCATCACAATCAATCATAGAATGGCCCTAATTGATAGAGGCCAATGCCTCGTAATGGACTAATGAATTGTCGGGAATGAGTGTAATGTCTCTCGAAAGTTCTATTCAGATGCAACAGAAATACCATCCACGTTAAACTTGTACATTTCGTCAAAAATATATTAATTTTCTGTGGTTTTATTATTGCAATAGAAATTTGGGATAGTGTACATATATTGCCTAGCTGACCCACGCGATCTTGTTTGCGTATCTTTTCAATTATGCTTGTTTCCTATTGGTTTAAGCGTGATGATGTTAACTATACTATTTTAGGCATGACAAAAAAACACACATTTTTCTAAAAGGACATGAAAATCGGTTAGATAATTTAGGAGTTTATCGTGAGCAGCAACGTGATACGAGAATTGTATTACTGCTCGATAAAGAAGGTTTTCGTCTACTCATACTACGCTAACCAGATGGATTGGCATTGGGTTGGTTTCAAGATTTCCTTCTCTTTGCTGTTTTCCTGCGTAATTTGCTCTCTTAGTCGTGGATAAATATTTCGATAGATACCTACTCTATTTCACAGCTTCTTTACTCACCATAATATTTACTTGAACATCTTTTTTCGTAAACCTATCCTTATTAACTCATCGTCAGCCATGCTTACAACAATATAATCTGACATTAAGGTCTTGATCAAAATAAAATGTCAGACTTCTCAGTTGTCTTTATCAAGGCTTAATTCTTTAATAAAAAAATGTCCAATCTTTGCTATAATCAACTTAGTCACGTTTCAGACGTTCATTCTAGAATTCGAATTAGGTATACGAGAATGGGTTTGGTTTTGCTCGAATTGGTTTTAAGCAATATGGATGCCTAGAAGATAATTATGATTAGCGAGTGTTTCAACTTTAAATTATTTAGTTTTTTTTTCTAGTAATTTTTAAGTCATTAATTATAAGGGTTTTGTTGATTAATAAGAATATTTTTTTAAATGTGTGTGCATTTGCTTGTAATTTTTCACAATTTCTTTGGAGTTGTTAAAAGGGCATTTCTTTTCGATTCACCGTCATCAGTTAATTGCTATTTCATAGATACATCACAGATATCTTTGGTCATCGTCAACTCTTCTTCATAATATTCTGTGTATCTTTAACTCCCTTTTGTCACGTTGCCTAAATATAGCAAAACTAATCAACTTATCAACTTGTCGTCACAAAGTACACTCCGTAACTTTTGTGATGGCAAAATCCTTTCCATTATTCAATAATATGTAGAGATTTAAAGTTGTGCTCTTTGAATGTCACAACAAAAGCAAATCATTTAAAAAAATTTATAAATGTTACAGTCACTTATCATCAAACGATTTCTTTCTATGCTTGTTTACCACCTAAGTTTATAAAGATAATAATGGATTAATTGCAACCATAGGCACTATAACATTTTACTCTGACATACCATCAGCTTTTAGATTTTAATATCAAATACATTGTATTTATTTTGAACTCTTACAGCATGACGTAAAATCAATCAATAAAAAAAATAACAGACGTTGTCTACTTAAAAGTAAAACGAGCTACTAATGAACAGTGTTCGGATGTATACACAAACATATAAAATACGGGCAACTTGACATTTATCACCTTCACAATAAAGTCTTATTTCGTTTAAAACTTCAGTATAACAAAAAGGTGTAATGTCAATAAAGATTAAGCGGATTCCCAGAGTCGAGTTACGCGTTTCAACGGACAGACGAACTGATGGACAGACGGACAAAATCCGCTGACAAGTGATTGACAGTGAGACGGTGACTCCATCTGCTGTCGTCTGAAGACGTTTGACGTTGAAGGGTTAATCTTTGTCTCGGCTTATGTTTTATATATTTTGAGGTGTAATCATTTAGACTGAAATCAACGTACACAATCCATTATGATGTGTGATCATAGTGTGGGTCACCATACTGCATTGTTGCATTGTCTGCATTCGCCGTATGGTGACCACCACTCTTGGATTCTGCTTATGCTTTCCATCAGGCAGAGGAGAGTCATTTTGGCAGGGACAAATATAAAAAAAAAAAAAAAAAAACAAAAAAAAAAACTTTAAGGGCTAGACAGATGAATCTCAAAAGTGTCATAAAATGTATTCTCATAGTATCAACATTGTCTTGAGACCGAGAGTGAATCGGCATTCTCTAATTCCGTTCGAAATTCTGAAATAAATAACCTGAATTTAGGCAACATTTTAATATGATAATTTTTATTTTCATTTTCAAAACAACCATTTCGTTGAAATATATTTAGGTGTTGCTTGTTTTCGTTGAAATTCAAGTTTCTTCAGCTTGACGTATGGATGATTGATTAGAAAAGAAAATATATATTTTCTTTGGCATCAAATATTATCATTATATCTGTCAGTCATCAGCTATCAGTCTGTCTGTCGATGTCGAGTTTCGGTATCTAGAAAATACTTCATTCGCCAATCACAAAATACAATTTTTACTCCGGTTATCTCTCATGTCATAATCTCAACTAAATATGCTACAAATTAGTTTTGCTAATTAGGTTAAATGGTCGTTAACTTTCTTATGTAAAAAAAATATAGATAGATACATAAATAAATAACAGCCGATACTAGTATATACAAGTTACAAACTGTTATTACAATAACTTAAGGAGTCAGCACAGTTATACATTTTGAAAATTCATTACTATCCTAAAACGCTCAAATCATTTAAAATGAAATATGATTTTCTGTCTAAGCGAAACGTTGTATTGTGTTATTATATTATTATATAACTATTCGGCATTAAGACTATTTTGTAATATAAATCTCAGACGTACATTACAGTAGACAGTTCGACTGTCGCTACCAAACGTCCATCATCGTTGATTGACGGAATCCTTATTTACCTTTCTTCAAGAAACGAAATCATTTAAAACATGAATAATGAGTACGGCGCACACTTTGTCCATCGTCGCGTGTACCGGAACGCAACTTGGCAATTATATCGTACGTACGTCAACGCGGACACACGCGTGTGGTCTTCCAAGAAACGGAACGTGTTGGCTCTGATGATGCACTTGAGTGCATTTTTGTTAGATTTTATAATAAAGTTGTGTGGAAGTTGTTGCGAAATTAGACCCTCAAGTAACTTGGGATTAGACTTCTTACGATCAGGAACTAAATGTTACAGTTAAAATATTGCACAAAGTTAAAAGTAAAAAAAAAAAGAATAGAAATATTAAAGTTAGTTGAATACAATGAAAGGAGCATCCGATAACGGAAATAGCGGAATCTCAACTCTACAAAAGACTCAAAGATAAAAAGTAAGAAAACGAAAAATCTCAATCGGCCCATCAGAACGAATCGATCGCATCAATAATAATCCGTGAAGAAATGAGTGGGTGCCCCTCAGATACAGATCAAATTAACGGTCAGATGGGCACAAAGACCGGCCAATCAGCGGGTCGATTCTTTCACAAACGCTTCACGTATTTACGTCACATTTCTTCGATTCTGCGGCACGTTCGCGACGTAATAAGCGGACGCCGTCCCCCGTCCGTCGCGTCCGTCACAAGAGGAGTGAGGGGGTACAGAAATCGGGGTGGCAAACCAAACGGGCGTCCACCGGACTTAATGAAGTTTTCTCGGCGATTCCCACAGGTCGTCACATGTGGGCAGAGTTTGCTGCGCACATATTGTACACGTCGCCATCGTCAGATATTGCCCGGGTGAAAATGTTTTAATAAGCGCATCCCTGGACGCGGCCGGGCAGTTATGCTACCCCGGCTACCCGTTTCCCTGGACCGTCTTATTAATGTCTATTGTTTGCGAATTTTGCGTTATTGCGTGTATTGATGGCGGCGGAGTTTTTATGTTCTCCGTTATTTGTGAACATTATCGCGAAAATTGGACGGAAAGTTTTGATTACCTAATATCAATTCTAGTAGCCATGCTGATTTTATCAAGTGTAATGATTTTATTAAAATTGTACTATTCACGATAAAGGGATCTTTTCTTTGCGATTATGAATTGAGTCAATGAAATATATAGTTGTAGATAAATTATACTGATATTACTTATCTAAGTTATTCAATAAAATTCTTGCTTTCGTAGGTACATTATGAGAAAAAAGCATAATGATTACTTTTTACGAGCTTACAACACGTACTGTCGATCGTCACTTACGACCTACACTCAATCTCCATTATTTTGAACGTTCATACATTAATTATCCTCGGCTAAACGACATGTTGACACAACGGGTCCAGGTTAGCGTGTCATTCGTCGGCCGGCCTTGACCTCAGTAAGCGTCCCTCGTAAATCTCAATATGGTGAAATGATGTGATGTGCCAAATTGTAGCCGTGCTTCATGTGCGACATATGTACTGAATTATGAAGTTGATGGTGCGACCACGTATGCTGTTTATTGAGTAATTTACATACCGTCCTAAATACATGATCGTTTATTTTAGATTGCTAACTGAAATTTTCCGATTAGGCAGGTTACAGGTACATTTTGAAAATACACGAAGAATTTTGTCTTCTTATTTGTAACTTCCATCGTTTGGATTCGTAAATGATGAAATCAACATACCCTTAAAACCTTTGCGGGCAAGTGGGCTTGTTTTTAAGGAACAAATGCAAATGTCGTCTATATAATTCTAAACTACTTCCAAAATCTCGCAAATCCTTCCAATCCAAAAGTGTTAATTATAAAATAGATATAGTATATAGCAACATCAAAGGCGATAGTCAGTTTCGTTCACTGTGGTTATTTATAAAAAAAAATACAGAGAAATACAAACCAATATATATTAAGACATTCGCCTGATCGGGGTATCCCTCAGCACCTTAAACCTCAATCACACGTGATTGTTGGTACAATCTTATCATGATTGAATGACAGTATCTAATTAAAACAGTTATTTAAAATCGTCGACTAAAAGTAATCTTAATCATAGATCGAGACATACATAGTAACATACAATTACTTATAAAAAATGTGTTATGACTGCATAGATCATAGAGAACACTAAAAAAAATATCCTTTATGACTTTAGTACAATTTCTTATTGAACATATTTCATATTAAAGAAAAAATCTTATTAAACACAGCGTCATACACTAGATATGGATATCGCCCGTAACATTAACTAGAACGGCAAACGCGAAACTATTCCCCTACTTCACAAAGCACTCAATAAGGCACAACGGGAGTGCATTAATGACATTTTTCACATGTTTGTTACTCCGATCACAGGTCAAGACGGTAGCTCCCAGCCCCCTACCCCCTATTGAAGGTGGGTGGGGGTGGTTTGAAGGCGCAGACGTCTCCCGTCAATCAGTTCGACTGGACGTGACTCGAATGTTATAGAAAAGTTCGCAGACCGTTAGGACGGGGTTTTTTTATGATCGGCGATTATTCGCGGTGGTAATCTCGCCGATGTGTTCCATGGTTTATGTCGTGTTTATATTGGATGTGCGTTTATACGGAGGGTGGATGTATATTCGTATTTTATCACGTTTTGTTGTTGAGTTAGATTTTTTTATTAGCTCGTAAGTAATGAATGACACCAATGAATGGTCATAATAATAGATACCATTAGTCTCTTATGTCATATAATTTTCCTACGTTGTTCCCAATTTGGTTGGAAGTTAATTTTAATGTGTAGCAATACAATAGTAATTGGCTGTTATCTATATTCCGGCCACCTGCCTGACGCTTAATGACCTGTTTAAAAAACATGGACGATGGACTGACGATTTGAAGAAAGTGACTGACTGCGGATGGATGCGGGTACTCAAGACCAAGATAGTTGGCACTCCTTGGGGGTGACCTCCGTTCAGCAGTGGACGACGATAGGTTGATACATGTGACAGCATAACTCTTCTCTAAAATTATATGTGTGTATTTATGTAGGTCTAAATTTCTATTGATTTTTGAAAACTCTTATGTTATGTGTTACTTGCGTGTTAACTACCCAAAATTTTAAACACCTGATGTCCATGATATTCTTTGGTTGTTTGAAAGAGATAAATAAGAACCCCAATTGTTGTATTTATGTATTCTGTGACTCATTTTATGTATTGTTTTGTATTATGTACTCAATAAAGATAAATCAATAAAACAAATATCTTACTAAGATTACAATTATACGGGCTGTATGGTGGGAAGCGGTTATGCTCGTCAACATGATAACTAAGTCCCGTCCTTTTCATCAAGTCACAAGTTTTTTATCTAGAATACCCATATTTTTTTATAAAACATATCCTGTAAGCATTTCTAGTTGGTCTTTCACATTTAAATAGAGAGTGAGTATTTTTTAACTATCTTTCTTTTGAAGCGTTCATTAGTATAAAAATATATAGGTGATAAAAATCGTTGCCAACCATTTTCTCACCGTAGACAACCCTATGTCCGTTGACGTTCATCAGTGACAGCTGACAGCTTGTCACGTCGCGTCACGTGACGCGCGCACTTGTCCCTTGGCTTGACAAAGACAATGCGCTAGACAACAGCGAAGCGCTGTACTGGACCCGATGAGAAGTAGTAAACAACTTATTGTTAGCATTTTCTTTATTTTTCATCTAACATTTTAAGCGAATTAGAAGTTGTTTCAAGAGAAACTGATCATAGACAATGGTACATGTGTCACAAACAACGTAAGTAAACTAAATTTAAAAAAAGCAAAAAGAAGAACAAAAGCATACCAGAAACTAACACTGCATTCAAAAATCACTCGCTATTTATTCATTCCTTTTTTAAATTCCGCTTATGAACGAATAAAACCGACGTAAGGTGATCGGTGATCACTCGAAACCGACGTCGTACTGAATGAACGAACGGATGAATGAAGTGAGTGAGTGAGTGGAGGGCCACAGGACACCAGTTGATCAACCATGATGCGCTCGTGTCCGTCAAAGTCATTTGGGATGCACTAGGGAGGAAAGGGATTTTATATTTACTGTTCTAATTCATGACAACTCAAATTAAATAGTAATAAATATGATGTCAATAAACATAATATTTGCTGATTGATATCCATCTTCAGTTTACGAGAATCGTAAACATAAACGTAATTGTTATGTGCTGACTGTCGTAAATTACGGATAAATATGCAATATATAAGTCGTTTTCAAATTATAAATTTCACTAGAAGCAATTTAGTGAGAGTTTAGTGCTGGGTTATTTGAAACATGTGTCTCTTATAGCGTTTTGACGTTATTGTTATAAGATGTCAATGTAATTTATAAATATTATTATAAATTTCTTGAGATATTAATGTTTTACTGTCTATTGTAAATCTTGATGTATTTATTATGACTATTGCATCATGACCCACTAAATTTAATATGCATCAGTTATATTTGACAAATTGTAAGTATCTGATGTAGGTGTTCATAATTGTATATGTAAGCACTTGTATTTGTCATACTATTTTATGTGATTACATCCTTTATTTTATAGGACCTTAAAGTCGACTCTGACATAGCAATTAATATTAATAACAATTATTAGAATAAATCTTAAATCATCCAGTAAAAAGTTGTTATCCCTCAGGCCACAGGGGAAATATCAAAACAGAAACTGTCAAATAATGTTAACAAAAACATTTTAGTGGTTAAAACATATGTTTATTAGTATTGAGTTTAGTTAGTATTGCTTCATACCTACGAACGCAACTCTTGACGTAATCCATACAAATAAATAAAGTTTTAGTGTCTGTTTGTAATTTCAAAATTTCACCGTTGATTGTTGAAATGACTGAAACGGTTTTGACGGAACTTTCACTGGCAGATAGCTAATGATGTCAGGAGAAACTTAAGCTTGGATTTTTAGACTAGCGTCGGCCCGCGTTATTAGCGGCGGTTGCCATATAAAAACAAGAGTCGGTAATACCGCGGGGCTAGACTAGTACCTAATACGACGATATCCATCTCGGAAGCTTTATATTTTTTAAGTAGTTCGTAATAAGAAACCATTAAATTAAAAACTCCTCCAAAAGCCAAAATCACCCAGCAGTTCTCCTTAATATCGCTTACACTGATTTAAGGCAGCATGACGTATTTGTACAATTTTATTGAGCGATTTCTGAATTTTATTTACAGTTGCGCGCAACACGGACTATCGAGCGCACATTAAAATACGTAGCGAATAGTGGTCGTGTAAATCAAAAGGCTATAAAATGCCACAATTCGGCCGGAGCCGACTCCACGCTAGCGCAGCACTTGATTTATTCGCTTGCCGTTTGCCGGTGCGAAAACGTACCTCGTGACGTCACAGCTTTTGTTTCTCTGTTTTTTTACAGAGTTTTTTATTGATGGCGTTCAGATAAAAGTGTTGGTGATAGGGCTACCGTGTTCTGTTAGCACTAGCGATTAACACAAAACAAACGTTTATTTTCCTTCAACTGGAACAGTTTTTGCAATATTTGTCTATAAACTACTCACATTACTGTTTCTACATACGCTTTTAATAATATTTTAAACAAATAATAAAAATAAATTAAGTTAATTTTTTGATAGCTGAACTACAACTTAAACAGAATTGTTCCCGCCAACCGCCGTATTTATTACGTACCATTAGCTCAGAATTTGAGTGTTAACCCTGTTAGTGCGAGGCTAAACGTGGCGTCACAATTTGTGAATGATTTTACGTTCAGTGTCCCGAGCTGGGCCGTCCAGACCATTTCATAGCCATTTGTCAGCCGAGCGAAAAAGATGCATGTAGAACTCGATGGGACTTTTTTGTCCATTTTTAGGCTTTTACGCGGATCCATCGACACGTGAAAGTGTGTTAGCGTTCGTGCGGTTTATAAATCTTCTCGTCGTTTTTTCGTGGTTTTAAACTTTTTATTCTTTTTTTTACCAGTTTTATTTTGATTTACGAAATTTTGTTTTATAATCCTCCATTAAATATTGCATGATTTAAGTATATAATTGCGATGCATCCTTTCTTTGACAACTACAATATGTAAAAAGTTTCAAGTCCCAGGAATTATAGCAAGTAAATATATATTTAACAAAAGAACTGTTAAGGAGGAGCTTGAAGTATCACTTGTCGTCCCACAAAGAGCGTCAACCATCACGTTTTTGGACAGCCCGCATTTTTTTTTTTTTTTTTTTTTATGTTTTAGCTGCGCCAAAATGACTCTGCTCTGCCTGATGGAAAGCATGAGCAGATTCCAAGAGTGGTGGTCACCATCCTCAATGCGAATAAAGACATTGCAGCATGGTGACCCACACTATGGCCGCCTAGTGAGATGCTTTTTTACGCCCCGCTTAAAGGACCCGGGATCATAGTGGGAGGGAAACACGTGCGCTGGAAGTGAGTTCCAGGTTTTGACCGCTCGGCACAGAAAGGAGGAACCGAAGCGATGAGTACGAGATCGAATGTCTACCACTCTGAAGCGGTGACTTCCAAGGCCGGCACGTGTTGTTCTGTAGAGGAAGGGGGCGGGGGGGACTAGTTGGAAGAGCTCTTCAGAACACTCTCCGTGATACAGGCGATAGAGTACTGCCATAGAGGCGACATCTCTACGCAACTGCAGGGGCTCAAGGGACTCGGTGGCTTCGGGACTGTTTACAATGCGGATTGCTCGTCGCTGCAACCGGTCGAGAGCGTCAAACAGGTACTGTGCGGCACCATCGCAAAGATGAGAACAGTACTCCACGCACGAACGAACCTGGGTCTTGTAAAGAAGACACAGATGCTCGGGCGAGAAGAACCGTCTCACCTTGTTTAATACACCTAGCTTCCGCGAGGCCGCTTTAGTGACGCTCTCAACGTATTCTCGTGGGTTGAGGTCTCGACAGATATCCATGCCCAGTATATCGAGCCTACCTTGTAATGGCATTTGAGTGTTCTGAAAAGTAGGAAGGGGAAGGAATGGAGACTTTTTGGCAGAGAACGCGCACACCTGTGTTTTCTTGGCGTTGAACTCGACCAGATTCTCACAGCCCCATTGAAAAATGCGGCCAAGAACATGGTCGAGTTGAACGACAAGCTCCTGTCGTTTTTCCTCGATATCTGCAAGTTTGGCCGCAGGGTGTCCGAAATATCGCCCATGACCTGTACTATCGTCTGCATAGCAATGAATGTTGCCAAGGGCTAGCATATCATTGATATGCAGAAGAAACAGTGTGGGCGACAGGACAGAGCCCTGCGGCACTCCGGCGTTAATCGGCTGGAAATCGGAGGCCGCACCGTCGCAAAGGACTCTGATGCGGCGCTGGTGCAGAAATGCGGCAGTCCAGTTGCAGAGTTTGGGGGGCAAACCAAAAGCCGGTAGCTTGGAGAGAAGCGAACGGTGCCAAACCCTATCGAAGGCCTTGGCCATGTCGACACTGATGGCCAAAGATTCCCCATGCCTTTCAATAGCCTCACCCCAAAGGTGTGTGACGTACGCTAGAAGATCACCCGTAGATCGGTTCGGCCTAAAACCATACTGTCGATCATTTAGTAGGGAGTGATCCTCTAGGTAGTGGACTAGTTGTTTGTTAATTATCCGCTCAAACACTTTGCAGATAATGGAGGTGATGGCTATCGGACGGTAGTTGGTCGGGTCAGAGCGGTCGCCCTTTTTGGGGATAGGTTGAACATTCGCCTCTCTCCAAGCCTCCGGAACAACTCCCGAGGAATATGACAGGCGATACAGACGCGTCAATACCGGAGACAACTCTGGTGCACAGTTCTTAAGAACCACCGCTGGGATACCGTCGGGTCCACTGGCTTTCCGGACGTCGAGTGACCGAAGCTCCGCACGGACATCATTCAGCCGAATGCGAATATCCCGCATTGTAGAGTCGCAGGTCGGAATTGTAGGTGGGTGCTTGCCGCGGTCATCGATTCGGGAGTTAGCCGCAAAGAGATCAACAAGCAGTTTCGCTTTCTCCTGCGGCTGATGAGCAAGTGATCCGTCAGGATATTTCAGCGGTGGTAGCGAAGGCTGGCAGAAGTTGGACTGCACGGCTTTAGCCAATCGCCAGAACTTTCGACTACCCGTAGGGTATGCGACGAGTTCTTGGCCTAGCCGCGCGATGCGCTGGGCATCCGCTCTGTTGTAAGCGTTCTTGCATTCCCTAGTGGCTTTGTTGAACGCTGCTTTAAGTCGATCCACGTCAAGCGAGCCATTAGCGCGAGCCCTGGTCCATGCACGGTGGGCCGATTGCTTTTGTGAAACAGCATGGGCGCACTCGCGATTGAACCAGGGACGAGTAGTCTGGCTGGCGACCTCACTGTAGGGAATATAGTATTCCATTCCGACAGTGATTTCGTCAGCCACGGCGGCCGCACTTTGAGACAGATCTTTGTCTTTGAAGCAACGTTGAGCCCACGGGATGCATGCAAAATAATCCCGCATTCCATCCCAGTCTGCTGACGAGTAGTGCCATAAACGTCTTTTTGCTGCCACTGGTCGTGGTGGGGCAGCAAGAGGCACCGTAGTGGAAATTAGGCAGTGATCGGAGGATCCCAGGGGAGCGAGCACCGATACACTGTATTGCGCCGGATGACTCGTCAGCAGTAGGTCCAGCAAGGAAGGCGCTTGACTCGATATGTCTGGTATCCTGGTGGGCTGGAGTACCAGCTGCGTGAGGTCATGCGTGAGAGCGAATGCATGGGCAGTCCGACCCGCGTGGTCAGTTCTGGAAGATCCCAACCAGGACTCATTGTGGGCGTTAAAGTCTCCCAGAAACACCAGTTCAGCGGTCGGAAACTGCTCCTGCGCTTTGTCCGCTGCCTGGCTGAGATACTCAAAAAGTCGAGTTGTCTCAGAGTCTCCAGAGTGGGACCTGTATAGGCATACGTAGATTCGGCTCGTACAGCCAATATCCACGTGGAGCCAGAGGGTGGAGAAGGATGGGTCCTCAAGGCAGCGCAATCGGCGACAACAAACATCCGCCCTGACAAAAAGACACACCCCAGCCTTCGCGAGGAAGCACTCCTCAAGCACGTAACCGGGGTAATGAAGATATGTCGTGTCGGCAGGGCGGCGTATTTGAGTCTCCGACAAAAAAAGCATGGCCGGCCGTGCCGTCTCAAGATGCTGGTGGACGGCATTGAGGTTTGCATGGAGTCCACGGATGTTTGTGAACTCCACCTCAAAGAGCGGGTTGGTGGGAGAATGGAGTGCCGCTGTGCATCGTGTGTACTTTTTTTGTGCTGCCATGAAAAGAAAGAGTAGGAGGGGACTGGGAGCGTAAAAGGCATGACAGTCATTGCGGCAGTGTAATACTGAGACTCGGAATGCTGTATCGTCATACAAGGGTGAGGCATGACGGTGACCGAACCGCCGGACGGAAGGGCCCCCGTACCCTCCCGGAAGTGGTCGCCTGGTCCCACCGTCCGGTCACCAACCGGCACGACGAGCCACTCCGTGGATTATGCGCGACTTGACGGGGCAGCCTCCCAGGGTGGTTAGCCGCGGTTGGGCCCCTCTCTATGCCGCGGGCGGCCAGCGGCACCACCGTTTCTACGGGTCTCCCTGGCCGACGGTTCGATCCACGTGACCCTCAACATGACTCTACGAGCATTCCACTGCTCACACACTTACCGCGATAACTGTCACCCCTGCATCTTTGGGCCTCCGGTCTCGCACTCACCAACGAAATACGACAGCACCAAAACTGCCATTTTAGGTTGGTCTTCTGTGCGAGGGTAGTACCTCCCCGGTTGAGCCGGCCCATTCGCGCTGAGATCAGCGTGGCTCTACTACCTACAGCTCTACTACCTACAAACCGCATCCATCCACTGTCCATCCATCGTATAATTTTAATCTTGTATGTGTTTTGGGAATGTCCCAGCAGCTTCGAACTCCTTTAAAGATTCTATGAAATAATTAATAACGACTGCATAAAAAAAAGTATATAAAATCTCTCTACCGCAAAATTCACTAACGCACGTGCATTTTAACAAAACGTGTGATTGAAGTGATCCCACAAAAATGTCGGCCAACGACCAACGGCGCCAAACCGCGGCCAATTTATATTTCACTATTATACACGGCAACTGAGCCGATTTACGATTTCATTATACAACAGCTCGCAACTCCGTAACCCGTTCATTTAAAATGCACCGCCATTTTTGCACATGTCCGACATTATTATTTGGTAATTTATTGGAACTCGACTATACTGATGAGCTTCTTGTGTAGCACAGCCTCTGTACAATAGGTGTCTAGTACTTTTCGGTAGCTTTCTCCAATTACCTGAGTTACCCTTTTCCCTGTGATTCTAGGGCGCTCAGCACTCAGGGCGACGTTAGCCACGTAATATAAAATGGGCTGTTTGTTCGTTGACCTCTCTATACTATAAAAAAATAGTATTTTAATAGTTGAAATCACAAGACTTTAATCGTGATCTTACTATTATTATAATTCTGAAAATTTTTATGTGTGTTTGTTTCTTACGCCACAATGGCTAAACTGATAATTACTAATGACTATAGTCTGAAACAGCACATAGCCTCTCACCTGAATTCCACCAAAAGCATCATCAAAATTGACTTTAAAAGCAAGCAAGCTGAACGCAAAATTAATAAATTTTTATTATAATTTTTATCAAACTTAATTTCGCCATTTTCGTCGCCAATTGAGGTATAGAGACGAATTAGAACATAGAATTAACCACGACATAACCAGACCATTTGAATTAATATTCTTCACTTACTATCCATGCATAACATTGGTATCAAGTATTTTTTTCCTACGATGGTTCAATATTTCACTCCAGGTGAAAATAAATTAACTTTCAAAGAAAATAACCAACTTCAATTCGCATTAACTCATGCTAAATTTAATTAAGCCACATTCGTATATTCAGAAAATATTATTGGAATTCATATCTCGATGTATACGCAAATATAAATACTGGGACTAAGAGATGGGGAGGTTCTATTACCCAAAACCACAAGCTTAACGGGGTTGAAACACATCCAACGGAACCCATAAACTGGGGTTCTCTGCGCTTTACTTACAACATGCAGCGATGGAAACAATAAAAAATAATTTATCCAGACGCCCGCTTTGCTACATAAATAATCATTACGAAACGCATTCAGACACAATTACATACTTGGGGATGGCTCGTTAAAAATCATATTCTAAGGGTGGGCGCAGACGACGCAACTGGGTGACAGTAGCCTCATATTTTATTTGAAATTAGCTTGAATAGTACGTAAATACTATGTTTGTACCTACTACGTTGCTTGTCAACTATCTTATTTTTTTACTACAAAGTATAACACTTAATAAGTGTACTTGGTAGTTGGATTTACATTAGACCATTTCCGTTACTTTAACTGTTATTATTAAACATAAATATAGTAAATATACTCCTGTTAAAGTATTTTTGTTATGTCTCTTTATTCATTTACATTATATGTTCTCTGAAAGTATGGATGGATGGATAAATGTATCTTACTATTTCAAATTTTACAGTAATATAGCTTATACATCAGAATAACACATAGGCCGACATATACGGGGGCGGAGCCATGGGCAACAATTAGTATATAATATTACTACAATATGTCACCTCCTTGTATGTTCATATTCAGCAATCGAAAATGGTAGCATATTTATTTAATTCGTCGTGCACCACAAAAAGTTGGTGAAAAGTAAAAGTCGGCCCGTGTGCGCTATTGCGGTGCCTCCCCCAGTTAACACGGTTAATAATAGGCTCCTTACCCCCGCTTCTTATCTGCAGTATTAAACCATAAAACATTATAATTTACAACGTTATGTCGCTACGCTATGATGTTCCGCAGGATCTCAAACTTTTATACATTTTAGAGAAGGGGAGGTAAAGTTTGTATTGTTTCTTTCTTGAGACTATTTAGTGTTAAAGTTCATTAATGAATTAAGTAATGGATGCTTTTTTTTTAAATAGCGAACTTTTTAATTCGTTTGGGAAATAAACAATTAAAATTATATATAAATCCAAGTTCATGTTTTGCAAACGTATAAATAATAAAAATAATTTTCATTTACATGTTCATGTATTATATCCTAGCAGAAAACGAGATATTTCCTTCCCAAATAATCATCAACGCAAACAAGATAACCGTAATAAATGAAAATCCTAGTCTTATTTACACAGAAAATCCTCATTCAAAAACTCTTTATCATAAATTTTGAAATCCAAAGCATATTTCAGCCCCCTCTGAAAACTTTGGGAGCCTTTGGATACTTAAAAATAACGAGATCCTAGCAAATATTGTAATAACCCGCTTCTCGTGTGTTTAGTTCAAAAGCATTGTTTTAATAATGTTTCTTTGCTGATTCGCTTGGGCTCTGCCACCTCGTCAATAAACGCCCCCTGTTTACATTTCATCGATATATTCCTGCAAATTTCACTTTCCCATCCCTTTAATACGTTACGTGTGTGCGTAATTGAGTGTGTTTTAATGGGCCACTGTGTGTGTTTAGGCATGTGCGGGTTGTTATATTTTCAAAATGTCGGCGTTTCGTTTTTCGGGACACGTTATTGTTATTGCAGTTTTATTAGGGAAAGTACGTTTTTGATGTGTTTGGGCGATAATTTTCTTGTGATTATTGTAAATTCAGGAATATAGCAAATACAAAATTTAGAACACATTTTAATAACGAATACTTTCGTGACGAAACAATTGATTCATTTGTTGATTCTAGAACCCTAATGCGAGGCAGTCAGTAGTTAGTTTATTTTATATTTCTTTGCGGGAATATGTAGAAGCTATTTCTACTGATGTTTGCTTTTAAGTGAAGTGCCTACTTTTAGTTTTTGTTGTGCACCGGAATTTATTCGCCCTAAAATTCTTTGAAAGATTACTGTACCTTCTATATCCCGACATTTCGAACGGGTTATATTGCTCGTGTCACAGGTAGACTAAGTCTGCACTCGTGGTAATAGCGGTACAACCTATGTAACCTATATAATATGTATGCAAATTCAGACTATGTGTAAAAGTTACGATAGTCTAGAAACAGTTAGTGCCTATACTGTTATAAAATCGCGTTTAGGAAGCTCCTCTTTAGCTGAAAGTATTCGAGTAATCTATCGACAGTTAAGTTGAGGCAAACAAAAAAAAAATTGACATATTAGAGAATATAGTTTCACATGTTTTTTTACTACGGTAGAGCATTTTTTTCGCCTTTCCTATATCTATCCGTCACATCCCTAGAGATTTACTAAGAACTTTATGTTTGACCCTGCCATGTTGACTCTACTCTGCCTGATGGAAAGCATAAGCAGAATCCAAGAGTGATGGTCACCATACTGCGAACGCAGACAATGCAACAATGCAGCATGGTGACCCACACCATGGTGGGCTAGTGATGCTTTCGCATCATTGGGCCTCCGGTCTCGCACTCACCAACGAAACACGACAGCATGATCGCTGTCATTTTACGTTGATTTTCTGTGCGAGGGTAGTACCGCCCCGGTCGAGCCAGCCCGTTCGTGCTGAAATCAGCGTGGCTCTACTACCTTAATATACCTTTTAATTCTTACACTATTTACCTGACTGCGAAAGAAGAAGGGTTATATTTTTCTAGTTATTTTTTTTTAATATTGTTCGGAATACCAACAGCATAAATAGTATAAGGTAAGAACATAGTTAAATAACTTTTGTGTATGTATGTATATTTCTTTGGCACGCCCTAGAGCCTAAACGGCTTGTCGTATTTTTATGTGAGTGGGGTCAATAGATTCGTGTTAGTCATGAGAGTGATACTGCGTACATAAAAGTTAAAAAAAAAACAAAATTTAGGATTTTTGACGCCAACAAGTAAACTCAAAAAAAATGGTTTCAAAATACGTCGAATGTGGTATAAAATTAAGAATTTAAACAGTGATTACGAAGATATATTATAAAACTTATATGTTTTATTTAAAAAAATATAATAAAAGTGGCAGATGTTGAAGCAGTCAGTTGTTTTACTAATAAATAATTTTACTTGTTTTACTCAGTTTGTCCCTGACACTGCAAGTTTACAAACCAGCAGTTTAGTGTTAACATTCTACTTGTAGGTACTTAAGTATT
Organism: Spilosoma lubricipeda; assembly: GCA_905220595.1. Taxonomy (NCBI): domain Eukaryota; kingdom Metazoa; phylum Arthropoda; class Insecta; order Lepidoptera; family Erebidae; genus Spilosoma; species Spilosoma lubricipeda. The sequence goes on from HG992278.1 coordinate 1,497,606, forward strand.
TACCCCAAAAATTATTTCGCAACCGTCGCCTCACATTAACCCTAAACATATCAGTATGGTCACAACGACCGGCGGATTACATTCTTCAAACAACTTGATAGCTTTGTCGGCTAAACTAAACGACCCAATAAAAAAGCAAATATCAACAATCAGAACTTCACTTTGGTATAATCCCAGCGTTGTTTGCGGTAACAATTGTACATAATATTTACAATATCTCACAGATAGAGGGCATGTGGGACGAAGTGCCCGCCATCTTAACTTGGTTGGTTTATACGAGGCTTCTATCAATATTGCATGATAATGTGAAGTTCACAAGACGCAAGCGGCAGCGGTTTCGGAATCATAAAAAATAAAAAAAAATGTAATCACTAAAATATTTATCTACCTGAATAATCAAATTGTAGTGTTTATATTTTTTATTTTTCGGTACCATTATTTTGTGTAGATTAAGCATTCCTACGTATGAGATAGGTACGTATATGTTTATAAATAATGTAAGTAAGGTTAAAAAAATTATATGTAATTTTTTGTTTAGTAAATTTAAAATTTTTGTACCTAAAAAAGAGTATTAATTTGTGTCATATAAATTTGTTTTTTTACTGAAGTAATTTTGTAATTTAATGTATTTTAACTCACAAGTAAAATTACAAATTTACTTCATGTTTAGCTAAAAAAGAAAAGTTTTAACTCGCGATGCGATTCGTAAGGATTTTTTTAGTTATTTTTTGCAAATGAACATAATTTCTTATAACTTTGAATTTTTTTATGTAATCAGTAGTGAGACAAAATTGGCCTTCTCGCTATTCTCGATGTCCATGGGAGCGACATTCTCGTCGCACGTGACTTGCCCCACGGTCTACCGACTCTTTATCGCCGGTGCGTTTGCCGAGATTACTGCAAATCTACTGATTGCGAGTCCAGAACTATTGGTACTGGCATTAACTCGGCAACTCGGCATCGCGTAACGTACACTAATCTACCCTAATGTTTGCTTTGTTTCTGTAAATTTACTTTAGCTCTACCTTATCGTGTGATGTGATGGCAAATATTTCTTTTATTTCATTGTTTTAAAGCTTGTTTGCAAGACTTTATAGTCGAAACCTTAAGTTCTAATCCTACGTACCTAGTATTGATACTAGATACGTTGGATTAGAATATTTTATTAGGTGTACGATTTAAAGGTTGTAAATGCTAACTCTATGTTGTTTAAACATGTTGACTTTACAGTATAGCAGGACAGATAACGATTGTGCTACATCTATTAATTATGTCTCACCTACTTTTTATTTCTAAAAGGTAAATTTAATTTAAAACAATGTATACATAAATGATTCAACTTTTTGAATGTTACTTTTTACCCGACTATTGCAAAGCCAAAGGAGGTTTATTATTTTGAGAGGCTATGTATGTATGTTCATTTGTTCCCTCATAGCTCCTCAACTACTTATTAGAACTGGGCAAATGAGGTATCGTTAGAAGCGTATTGATCGGCCGCTGGTTATAGGCTATATGATGTGTCACGGAACCTAACGTGGCGCCCTCTAGCGGTCGTAATGTATTGTATTAAATAATTAATTTGAAATAAATATGCCGTGTTTGGTTTCATCGGAAAGGGCGTTACTTGTTAATTTCACAAATATATGTTATTAGTATTTGCTCATGATTTTGTCCGTATTTATTCGATAATTGTGATATGTAAATTATAACGGCACCAGAACAGTTTAAATAAAAAAAAAAAAACAAAACCCAACTACGATAGAAAATGACGCTGAAAAGTATGAAACCAGGTTCAAAAGCCGTAGTCAAGCGTTGTTAGTGTGTTATGGTACATTTTTACGTAACGTGTGATTACGGCTTTTGAAACTTGTTTCATACTTTTTCAGCGTCGTTTTTTTCTCGTAGTTGGGTTTTAATTATTTATCGTATCTCATTTTACCTACATCTCATTATATCATAAACTATTGGTAACTTTCAATCAACATCTTATGTGATAAAATGCATTATTTTTTGTCCTGTGAAACACTAGTTACAGAATGCAACAAAGTATTTTTTTACATTAATATTGAACCGTTGTTTTCTGTTAATCTAAATCTCTGTTATAAAGATCGGAGATAAATTGGTATTAAAGTAAAGAAGTTATAAAATGGAAACACAACAGCCTTCATTCCAATCTTTTCAAAACTGCATTTAAGTCTATTGACGTTTCATTGCACGCAAGAAAAAGCGAGAAACAAACATCCATCACGATAGAGATCCACTCTAGCTTAGATAAGTGTTGCGAGTATTGGACAGGTATCATTATGCGGGCATACTTAGCCGGAAGGTAAGGGGATAGGGGGTGAACAGGGGTGGTGGGGGAGGCAATTTAATTCTGTCCACGTTCTAATAATGACCGTCATAATTCGTTCAAAGTGTCCGGTCTGGGACATTTTCACCCCCGCGCCGCCGTCGGGTTGATTCCTTTGCATTTTCCCCCCTTAATTCCATTTTCATGCCACCTTGCACACATTTGCGCTTCATCTGTAGATTCTCTTTGTGTGTGCGTGTGTATATCTTATGTCGCATAATGTATGGAGGTATGGAAGTAACCTTAGGGTGACGATGCATCTATAACCTAGTTTTATTATATGTATCTCATTAAATTACCTTTTTTATTTTTCTATGATAAAGTTAGCCAACAAACAGATAGATGAGTCAACTGAGAGTAAGTGTCTCTCACTGTTTAGTTGCTGCAAGCCACAAGTTAGTTGCTGCCCTCTAAAGACCCTTCACTCTGATGTGGTCATTCAGTGGTCATTCAGACTTGATCTTTTTCTTAAACGATATCATAAAAGAATATTATGATAATACTCGTTGGTATTTACAAACTCTTACTTGATTTTTCATACACCCCATTTCGGCACCCCTTTTATCTAAAATGACCCTTTGAAGATATAAATATAATTCATAATATTAGACACCGTTAATGTCCAGCGCAGGATAGCTCCCCAAGCCATTATAAAAGCCCTGGGGAGACATCACAATCACCACGTCACAGGTGGAATGGTGATTTCTGTCCGTTTCACAACTTTCACATCACTGACTAGCATATTACCGTTATTATTAATAAATTACATTATATTACAAAATTAGTAACAGGTATTAGAAATATTAGTACCTGTTAGGTACACGTGTTAATTAATTTAAATAGGGTTAATTATTATGACATAATGTTAGTATGATTGATGACGATGATGATGATGATAATAATATTAAATAATGATAAGATTATCATCACTTAATCGTATAAATTTAACACTTAAGAGTTTTTTTATTAATAAAAATAGTGCAATTTAACAAATGACTTTTCACGAGTTGACTTTAGGGTTATATGCATAAAAAAGAAAGACAGATCCTTAGTGAATTAATATAAAATACTTGAATTTAAGTTTTGAATAAGAATTTCTAGTTCTTGAGTTTTCTCTCTGTATCTGAGAATCTAAATCCTGATTTACTGAAAATACAAACTAGTGTGTATTTTACAGTTCGAAAACTGATTGTAAATGGTATGTATGAATGTAGTAATAATATTCTCGGAACGAACGGTTAAATTAAGTTTATCGGATCGTTACATTTTATACGGAACCTTCGACAGGTACGTGGTACAAACTCACTGTTGTCCAGATTTTTAAAATACTTTAATGTATATCACTTACTTTTTTACATATAACACATACATTTCCCCATTTAAAAATATCTAAAACTGTCTGTAAAAATGTATACTGTAAAGAATAAGAAAATTATATTCCGTAATTTACTGAGATGCTAGATAAAACATCTCATAATACTTTGTATATCTAAATTAACATAAAAGTTAACCTAAAAATACACTGCAAAAAAATACGTAGAACAATAAACATTCGTCATTTTAATCCGAAACACACATTAAAAAGATAATCTCATGTGTTCTCCCCAAGACGCCATCTTGTTAAAATGGCGGGCTTTATCAACACATGTAGCTAATATTACATTTGATTTATAACTGTTATATCGTAAATGGATTAGGGAAACGTCCCTTCAGTGCACTTGTGTACGGTTGTAATGTCTTCGTTTATATGTGTGTGTGCATAATTGGTCTCTATTTGTGTAATTACCGGCGCCATTTTTATATTTTGTTTATTTTTTTCAGGTACGTTGTTAACGGTAGCAAGTGTATGGAGGATTTGTGTGAGTTTGCGAAGCCGGAAACATCTTTAAAACACTTTTTTTTTTACTTTTATAAAATAGAAAATGGCTTACAATTAACATTACAAATTTCGAACGAAAAAAAAAAGCAAAGGTTTTAATTCGAACTGCCTAAGTAATTAGGGTGCGCTCACATTATAGCCATCGACGCGCAGCGATGTTTACTGTTTTTAATTAGAGCGCCATCGCCACTTCGATAGTCAATGCAGTACGTGACGCCAGCGCAGATGTCCGCTATATTGTAGACTGGTTTTTGTTACTAGAACAGTATTTTTGAGATGGGTAGTACTATAAAGAGAATTCAGAAGCGATAGAAAATGTCATAAAAAAAGTTATCGTGATAAAAAACAGTCAATAATTTTATAGTAGTTACTAATGCTTATACATGATTAGGCAAGTTTTGATTTATTTATCAAAACCAGAATATATTGGCATTGTGAATTGCAAACAGTTTTATTGTTTCTGAACTGGCTAGGTATACCTTGAAATTTAGGGGTCCTTGTAATGTATATGTTTAAAAATACAAAGTCATAATATTACATTCTATCATATCACTAGAAAGTTTAAAGAACTATAAACAGTACAAGTGATCATCATTATTAACAGCCTTTAATAGCCCACTGTTGGACGTGTGCCTTGCCGTAGAAACTCAGTACAATACAATCCATAAACAAGAGCATTTAAAGATGCTTCATAACAAATGTCTTCCAGCATCACGTACCAGGGTGTCGCATTAAAACGATTGTCGCAAAAAATCGCCATTTAACCTCTCCAGAGTGGATCGTTTGCATAATTAATGTACGTAGATATTGGACATTGGCGAGCGACAATAGTATGGGTTCGCCTTTATAAAGAAAAAATAAACTAAGACAACTACTCGAATTTATATTATACGACTATAGGAATAAAGTTGAATTTACCTTAGTAGGGAATAAAATTTGGTTTACACTACAGTGAGTGTACACTAAGTAATTGTTATAAATAAGCACTAATTGTTTTTTTTTTATTTTATTATACCTACTTTACAATAAAATCAACGTTTTAACTTTCGGACACTTTTTAAAGTAAGTTGTTCATAGTTCAATTTAAGTTCTGGTAATTTCCTAAACATTATAAAAATAATTATTCCTTAAGTTTAAAAGATGATGAAAATACATTATCCTACAAATTTATAATCATTATATCAAAATATATGATAATTAAGAATAAATTTTTTTGAAAGATTCTTAAAAAACATAAAAACTTTTGACTATTCATCATAAGGAGATACTATTAAATAAGAACATTAAATAAATTTCAAGTAATCCACGTGTACCTATAAGTTAAGGAATATAAAGGCACACAGTTGGTCTAAATTCACTAGATATAAACTTAAAATACAAATTAAAACAACAAGCACTTCATTAATTTATCTCTACAAAGAGAACGCACTTGCTAGCAAAAAGCCAATGTTGCAAATAACGAGACCCCAGATAAAACATTCCAATTTTATACAAGATCACGGTGAATTAAGAAAATGCATTCGAAGCGAAGTTCGTCAAAAGAAACCTAAACAGTAGAGACATTCCGTCCACTGAATACAAAGAGGACATAGGGGGGTAAAAAGGGGGAGCAGGACAAAAAACATTTGCTTCTTCTAACGAAACAATCGCAGGCATAATTGATTTCAACGGAGAGGAGACTGCAAATGAAGTTGAACTCTTGACTCTTAATGCCATCAGGTGGGATGGAAATGCTTAGACTGGATTGAGAGACTACTTTAACTAATATAATTTTATAACTCTCATAGAAATTAGTGTAAGAGTTTTATATGAATATTTTTATCATCACAAAGAATGCATAGTATTTAGTTTGACATTAGTATCACTCAAATATTACTCAACTATTTAACTTTATTTTTCTTAACCCAGTTAGGTATGGACTACTGAACCAAATTGAGTGAATTTAGCACATCGATTAGACAGATGGTACCTGTAAATAAATAATTAAAGAAATATTATAGTGAGCGAAACCGAGGCCAAGGACAAGTATTTAATCGTTAAAGTTGTATTTAAAAAATATTGTTATCTATGTATTATTATACGTATTTTTTTGCAATTTCATTTACTGATTAATAGTCATTTGATTGATATTATTTTAAATCAACATAAACATAGTTATGTTAATAATATAAGTACCTAAAACGTTAAAACTTAGACAAAGTTATATACAGTTGGAAATTTAAATAAAACCTCCACCGTCAACTACAATTCCCTACAATTACTTCTTATATCTTCTCGTCTCCAGCAATAACCGTTGGAACACTCGAAACTTTACACAATCCAGATAAAACTGACTCCAACTGCTATAATCAAGAACCGTGTACCTGATTTAAATATGTACACGATCCTCTCGATGTTGCATTAAAGAGGACTGATTCATTAGTGTGGGCAAAAATTCCTCCTTGTGGCACTCCCGTTTGAATTGCCATGTACCGTGTTTTGCGGATTAGAGATTGCATTCCCGTAATGAGTGCAATTGTTTGGGTAGTTATCGTTAGTGCAATGGAAGGATATAGTTTTAAGACATTGTTTAAGAGGCATACAAATAGAAGTCGAAATAGCTACCCAGGACAAATCTTTATGTGATGGACACGACCATTTATTTTGTTCAGTGTGTGGGAGTAATTTATCTATATAAATAAATAAAATTGGAGTGTCTGTTTGTAATATTACAATAACCGTTTTCTAATAAATGCATAATGTATGTAGGTACGGTACATATACCAAAATTTATATGATATTTTACAATTTTTGTCTGTCTTGTCCAGTGTAACCCATTCTGACGGGAATGTCACTGATAAGTAGCTGATAATATAAGGAGTAAATTAGGCCACTTTTTTAGGCAATCTTTGCCCCGCGGTTGTAAAGGTACAACAATAACCGCGGGTAGCACCGCGGGACTTAGGCAGTCTATAATATGTATGTATTTAGTAATATATAAGTATGTTTATCGTCTGTCTGGTTACCACAGTACAGAGTGAATACGACTTAGATTTAAAGTGTTCTAAATCAGACATAATCAGAATGAGATAAAATCCACAAAACAAATAACCCTCAAATATATTAATAAACAAAGAAGGAACAAGTTTCAACATCAAAGTATCTAAATAAGGGCCGATCCAAACCGGCTACTGGTCGACGCGCACGATCGCCTAAATATTCCGATTCTTCGGTCGCAGCGATTCATACGCGATGCATGAGCTAGATAGCCAATTTGCAGTACTGCTCCGTCCATTTCACTCGCGATTCTCGAACGGAGATATGGTAATCTTTGAAAAAGTCGCCGCGTACCTGCCTGCGATTGGTCGCACTACTGGGCGTGTACCGTAGGTCAGTTTATTGGTATGAATAATTTATATTGAATTATGTTAATAGCGATTGACTGGGATCTGCTTTAGTCGTCTAGTTTGAACACTGACTTAAATGGTCTTATATTAGTATAAAGTTGTTGCAAGCTTTTGTTTTTATTGTGGGAATAATCTGACAAGATATAGATTAGTACGTATTTATTGATACTTGTTTTAATTTTAATAGTTATCAAAAGTCTAAAAGGTCGTGTTTCAAGTACACTAATATCTAATATACCGTTGTTACCGATGGTAGAGGGGTTCATTATTTCTCTTGCTTAAAAGACGCAGGGTTTTCTAGTTTCCAGAATGACGTATGTAGGTAGGTGACCCACAGATGTATGACGGTGTTTTATGATTCATAGACAACCAGTTAACACGAAATACTTTTTTTTAGTTTTCATGTGTTTTTAGTGAATAACAGTAAGGCTAAACTAGTACATCTAAAACTTCACGACTCACGCATTATTACAGTTTCAATCCTGTCAATGGAAAATTACTCTGCAGTCTACTATTCAGAATGTACTTGAATAAGAATGAACTCTAAGGTGTAAACTTTAGAGTTCATTCTTATTACAATATGTCACATAAAACCTTAACCCTCCCATACCTAACCATATAGATAAGCTTATAAAGCAAATGTAACATGCATAATTTGGATAGTACCATTTCATTTAAAGTCCAAACTAATTCTTTATAGATGTATATTAGACACGTGGAACGTTAAAAAGTTAAATTATATTTTCTATTACTATAATGAATATCAATAAAACGTTCGAGCTATAATCCAATCAACTGTAAGTTAAAACAAGTAGAAACGGTGCCAGCCTTTGAAACATTAAAAAGCTAGTAAGACTGTCCCACTGCGTCGGTTGTCTAATTGATAATTAGTATTCAGCCGGCTGGTGCAGGCCTACGTGTGGGCCCCGCGACGCCCACTGAGGCCCTCGGACCCTCCTACCCCCCGGGGGTGGTCAGTGCTGCATCAGCACGCCCAAGACGTCTGATATTGACGTAAGACGATAGCCACTGGGATTGTAAGACGTGATTCAGAAATCTTAAGTTTTGTATTGTTTGTTTGAGTGATGGACGTTTGAATTGGGTGTTACCAGAATATGAATATTGATGGAGTTTACTTGAATATCTGTTGAAATAAGGGCAGCAATTCAATAAATAAAAGTATTTGAAGAGTCTAACAAACCTATTTAGGAGGTTATTAACAATTTTCATTTTGATTTATGTTGATATATGTTGAAAATTATTATTATGATTCTTATAAATACTTCTTGCATTAAATTCTGCATCATAACTTCAAGCAGACTTATGCCATATGGTATTTTTTACTAGTTAACCTTTACATGGTTCAGTAAGGGAGATGGCAGGTGCACGAGCATCATGGAGAGAAGTTATTAACCATAAATCAATAAGTATATATGAGATAACAATTAACTTTTAAAATACATGTTAGTGTAAAATAATACATTTTTGTTCTTGAGATGTTTGAGGCTATTATTATTTGCTATTTAATTATCAAGTTTAATTTCTATAAACGTTATGTGGCAAACAAAAGTGAAACACTTTAAATTCTTTCTAATAGAGTTTCAGAATGAAGTTCTAACAATGACAATATTTGTACGTAAGTTTGAATTAATATTAGAACTTTGTTTTTACTATAGGAGAACTCCGCTACATTTGGATTGGCTCGAACAGAGTGATTCGTGGTTACTACTTATACAAAAAAAATACAGTCTGAAGCAGCATTCTTTATTAAAATAATTCTAAGTTTCGCAAAACCCCGATGTTTTAATAATTATAAATCTTAACCAGCAATTAATAAGTAATAAAACTATTTAACGTCGGTTTCATACAATAAATAATGTCAATAAAGATTGCAAGATGCAATTAATTAAATATGCATAAGTCGTAAAACTGAATCTCTTTTGATACAACGAAAAAAATGTACCAAGTTATAAGCATTAGCGGCATTACAGGGTTATAAAATATTTTATTGTAATTATATGCGTGTATAAAATGTTGTGTTGTATTGGCGGGTTATCAGGCCATTACCCACGATCTATCCACTTTGGATCAAGACTTTCGCGTCGTTAACAAGTTGTAAAACACTAATAGATACACATTACATCTGTGGTTTGTTAACCCTAAGTGACCCTAGGTCTTTATCTCGATATAGGCTGTCTGTAAAGGTATTTCTTATACATCTATACTCCTTTATTCTTTAAATACCTAAGCTATTCGGTGTATATGTCAAAGTAGTGAATTTAAGACTTTTCAGACCGCAGAGGAAAAACAAAGTGTTGTCCATTCCGTTAGCTAAGGTTCACGGTAATAGAGTTCTCTAATCAAATTTAAGGATAGCTAGAAGATACTTGATTAGTTTCGGCTCCAAGGGATTTTCTGTTACAATAATTAAACGACGACGCTTCAGTCTATGATGCTGTATTTTCGACTTTGAAATAAGGACCCACTAACAAATGAGCATTTTCTCAACACTTTAGATGCCATGATACATGTTATTTCTAGTTTAGCATTAGATGGACGTGTATGAGGCCTGAGGTCATAAAGAAAAATAATTTGGTCTTAAAAACAAGATGTTCGCCTTTCTTGAATGAGAAATTTTCATATATTTCATATAGTTCCACCATCAACTTTTTAAAGGGATTTTTGACCAAACGAGCCATCCGACACCTGCAACTTAAAAATCGAAGGTGTGTTAGGTGTGTTACCGCTTGTTTCTTGAATTTTTTAAGTGTTATGGCATTTCCGGACAGGTAAGCCGGTCCGAAAATAACGAAAGCTTTGTCTTTTTAATTTGTAAAAATAATCGCCGAAATCCTGTAACTTACACTGATTGAATAGACAACAGATGTACGTGTATGTAGTCAAACCACAGACAATTGACGACCTTGAAGGTCAAAATAACCGGAATTCTTCAAGTAATTAGTCCGCCATTAGTCATTCAAAATCCGGTCCGTTCAGATTTGTCGCTTATGGTGAACTGGGTCTAAGGAGCATTTAATCTTGCATTTATCTAATTACATCCTTTTTAGATTCATTAACATACGATTAAATAAAAATCAGATAGAAATATTCGAATTTTATATATCCGTATGTAGGAAAGGAAATATTAATTGGCGTTTGCCGCTCTTAGAAAAAATAAGTTTATAGGTAAGCAGTTCTTTTGTCGTTGTTTAAGTGAGTAAATGGTCCAAACTGCCACTTTCCCTTTATTCGTGGAACAGTACGTCGGGGTTCCTGGGATTTCCTTTCGAGGGTACATCTGGTTCCCCGTCGTCATCACTCGAGTCGAAGCCGAACACCCATTCATGCCGAAGCGTGGCCCTCTCACGGTATAACCTCCTCCTTTTTTGAAGTCGATTGAAAAAGGACGGGGGTTGAGATGGATAACATTTGAGCCTTTTCAGTTGCAAAAGTATATTAGCGACGGTACTTATATACCATCAAATAACCCGACCGCTCGCTTGCACCATTCCTAAACAAGCCGAACATCAGATCCAAATCTAACTCACATTCCTACTTTCCTTTCAACAAACAATAAAACAAATATCATTCACCATGAGTCGTGTCGCCCCCGTGTCGGTAGACATAAACATCTCATTTCATTCGCTTGATGGATATACAACGCATTCTTCCGGCCCTTTATTTCTTACGACTTTTTTATATAAATTTATCATTTTGAAGATGAAACGCTGGTTGCCATCTTTGATTAGGTGAAGTGATTGAGTGGTTGGACTTCCGCTTTAATTAACGCATCTCTTGATATATTTTAGTTTTAAATATAGACGAGTGTGGTTTCGTAAGTCAAATTGTAAATTAGGAAGGTGGTGATAGATTTTTTTAATGTTTGACTTTTTTAAAAGACATTTCCCGCACTAAGAATAAATCCTGAGCATACCAAAGTGACTCTACTCGGACTGATGGAAAGCATGAGCAAAATCTAAGAGTGGTGGTCACCATACTCACTGTGAATGCAGACAATGCAACAATGCAGCATGGTGACCCACACTATGGCGACCTAATTATGCTTTTGCATCATTGGGCCCTTCTTTAATACCTAATAAAAATACCTTATAAAATAACTATTTACTAAGTATTTAAAGTTTAACGAGCAAAAGAAATAAATAGCTTGTTTCAAGTTAACAATTAAATCACCCAGTTTATATGTCTTCATCAAATTTCATTATTCAACTGACGTTTACGTTTATTTCATTGAAAATATTTCAACGAGGTTTTTTACTTTAACTATTTTTTTATTGACCATAAAAAATGGAATTCCGTAAAACTTTTTGTATACACTTTTGATTAAACGTCATAAATGTGGACATAGTTTATGACGTCATTGAAATGGCTAATGGTTTAAATCATGATACGTATTATGACGGCAGGTAATCACGTTATAGTAGTACTTATTGATTGCTCAGATGGCGTAGTGGCTTGAGTGGCCATATCGCCGCTTGCTTCTACACTGATTGTTGTAAGTTCGATCCCCACTGTACTCGGACAAAATGTTGTTTGATTGACAAATTGTTGTTCTCAGTCTGGGTGTTCTATGTGTCTGTTTGACTCAATGCTTTTATTTCCTTTCATCAATCAATTTATAGTGCCGGAGTTCACTTTAAAAAACCTTAGTAAAGCAAAGGATTTTGTTTCGTGTGCAGATATAAAAATAGTAACTTAACACATTTCACACACAAACTAAATAGAATTTGTCTTATGAAAACCATACTTTTAATAAACATATCTAAATTGTTTTAAATATATTCGTATTATAGATAAATTATACACAGATACAGGACACATGATCGTGATCATAGCACAATAATTTGGTCTGTCTGAGAATCGAACCCGAGTTCCTATTTTAGCATTCAAGATCGCTAACCACAAGACCCACACAGGCCAGTCAGACGACTCTACATCAAACAGTAGCGGAGAAAACTCACAGATTATGCAAATTAACATCTCAAAACGAACCAAACTCTATAAAATCGAATGAAGCAATACACTCAAAAGAAAGTCATTATCGATTTATTCAATCGATTCGATGAAACGCCCTAAAACAGAGCGATCATTCCCATAAACCGTAAGGAAACACTTAAATAACTATTAAAAAGTTTTACAACAATGAAAATTAATCTACCGGGGTACGCAATAAAACAAACTCATATAAAAATCATTGGTAACGTTCAAGACATACTATCAGATTTCTTGTCGTAAAAAAACGTCGTAAAAATGCCTCATTTGACAGAGTTTTAATGTGCCTACTAAACATAATGAAATAAAAAAAATTATATCCGGATCTTTGAATGTTACGGTCAATGAACTTTACGTGGTTAATTCACTTTGATCGTCTAAACTAAAGAGTAGCTAGGTGTGATTTCCAGGACAAATATTTGGGTGTAGAAATCGGTCATTGGTTCTGTCCGAGAGAAATAAATATTTATAAGGTTGCCTGCGGTCCCTACATAGCACCAAGAGTTGGTTAATCCATTCTCATGAATAGGTAGGGTATACTCGTATCTCCTTAAAAATCAACTGAAATCATTTAAATAAATTCTAGAATTAAACTTTAATTCTAATTGGTTTCGCATTGTGTCTATTGTATTTTGTTATTAACCGACTTCAAAAAAAGGAGGAGGTTTCTCAATTCGACCGTATATTTTTTTTTTCTTTTTATGTTTGTTCGCGGATAACTTCCTCGTTTATGAACCGATTTCCATGATTCTTTTTTTAATGGAAAGGAGATGTCCCAACGGTGGTACCATGATGACCAAGAGAAATTGAGTCGAACCTTGAAGTCGGTTTTAATTTTCTTATAATTGTACTTCTTGTATTGCGTTCTATCTAGAATGTGTTTCAACAAGTTCGAACCCGCACTCGGCCAGCGTGTGGACATATAGACTTAACCCTCTCCTGAGAGGAGACTCAAGCGCTGCAGATGGACATTATGGGTTGTTGATGATGTCCTAATATAAATCCTGTTCATAAAGGAATGGTTCTCTGTTAGGGTTGGCTTTCCCTTATCAATAGCTCAATAACTGCCTCGTTGGTCTCGCGGTTGGCGTGGGCAACTGCTGATCGTGAGGTCTCGGGTTCGATTTCCGGGTCGGACCAAATGTTTGTATGATCTACAAATATTTGTTTCGGAGTTTGGGTGTTTATGTATTTAAAAAAAAGTATATATGTATTTGTATCAGTTGTCTAGTACCCATAACACAAGCTCTGCTTAGCTTGGGACTAGATGGGCATTGTGTGATAGATGTCCGAAATATTTATTAAATATAGAAAGTAAAATGGGGGTGGAATTAGACATAACTATTCTTAATGATATAATTTCCTAAAGATTTTTCCTTCATAATCAAAAGTTAAGTATATTATAATTAATTTAAGTAAATGAGTTTATCCTCCACCTTTGAATAAAAATCCTTAAAACTTAGTTGCCACATTTCTTTAATCGTAATTTGTGCATTTTATAGTTCATCTTACTCGGGTCGCGTGTGTACGTTTGTGTCAAATGCTTTATTTATAGCTAAAACGGTTGAGCCGGGGCTATAAAAACTTTAGTGTGTTCCGATTGAGGCACTGTGTACTTTATTGTGTTTTGTTATCAATATTGAGTCGTTTTTGATGGCCTGTTTAGGGTTATGGCCAAGTTTTGAAGAAGCCATGATATTGTAATGTCGAAAGAAAACGCGAGGAACCCCCTTATTCGTAAACGTTATTTGACTTTAAGCAACGGTTTTGTGTTTTTTCAACTTTAATGCTGGACCTTTAAGTTTAAAGTTGAAAAAAAACACAATCTAATAGAGAACCTTCTCCGTTTCTGGAGTTAATAATTTCTTAAAGTTTATGAAAAAGGGGGTTAATCTGAAAAAGGTGTTTTGCTCACTGACTTTTTTTATATAGATACATATGATTGATTGAATTTTAAAACAAATTGAGAAATGAGTGAAATTTTAAAGACCTTGGTTGGTAATCTCTTACCTTCATTAGCAATTGGAAGAGCTCTTCAGAACACTCTCCATGGTAACGGCGGTAGAGGACTGCCATGGAGGCGATATCTCTCCGCAACTGCAAAGCCTCAAGGAACTCGGTGGCATCGGGAGTGTTGATAATGCGGACTGCTCGCCGCTGCAGCCGGTCGACAGCATCAAGCAAATACTGCGCGGATCCATCACAAAGATGATCACTTGAAGTTCCCTAGCTTATAACTGTCCAATTTTAATATTAAACCTATAAAAAAAAAAACGTGACGGCTCACGGGACGCCTGGCAGACGTGAAACATAGATTTTTTTTTGTATCAAATAAAATGACTGTTTATTACATTAATATTCATTTTTATGAAATACAAATAAAAATGCAATTAACACAACTAAAACAAACAAAAATAAAATTGGAAATCGCAGCGACGCGTCGCCACTCGCCACGCCAAAAATCAGGTTTACCCTTACATGTTTCACATCCAAAACAATTGAACTTAGAACTATAGTTTCAGAAATTACAGCGTTTAAATAAGTAAATAATTTATCGATTTAATTACATTAACGACCACTTTTGTTGACATGTAAACAATAATCTGTAACCAATTTGAATTAAAAAAATTTTTGATGACACACTAATGTCAAAGAATAAAGCCAAATTCATTAACGACATAGTTATATTAACCCTTCGGATGAAGCTTTATACATATTTCACCCATCACAAATACATTAGCGTTAGAACATTAACACTAAAATGCAGACTAAAATTTCGTATCTTAACCCGTGAATGGTTCGGTCGAAACATCTCCAGCGACGATAATAATACGTCAACGCCACAACGCTATCTAAACGGCGTTTGAAAAGCTTCCATCAATGAACCCTGAGTGTGTATCGTTGTATCATTGAGAATCACTGTCTCGTCGACGATTTATTTATTTCACTGTCTTTTTGTTCAGAACATGGATTTCGAGATCGATTTAAACGATTTAGAGAACTTTGATTCTAAATTTAAAAAGTATTATTTAATTAATTTGAATTTCGAACTGTCAACGTTTCCGTTTGAAAATGGGATCAATTGATCTTTACTCAGCTACGTTTTTTTTTTAAATAAAACCAGCATACAAGACGGTGTTGAATCTTAATACGTATCAACTATGATCTTAGAACATAATTAAGATGTAGTATTGAACGTAGGTACTAGACAGAAGAAAAGAGGTCGCATAGTTCCATTAACAGTGTAGAAGAGAAAGTATATTCCCTAATTGTCAGTACAGCATATCTTGTTAGCTTTACACTAGTTAAGATTCATTGCAAATATCGCATTACTATTTTATTTTGTTGTAAGTTTAAAAATGGTAATAGTAAAAAAATGTTGATTTGAAAAACATTTATTTTTAAATTTCACATATGTTAAACCTAGTTAAGTTAAACTATTCTAAGGTACATTCTTAGTCGATGTTTTCTTAAAACTAAAAAATGTATTTAATAAAAATCAAATTCTTGAAGTACTTTCTCTAAAGGCGAAGTTATCTCGTTACATAAAATTATTCTCTTGAATAACCTTCTCTTTTTGAAATGCACATTTTGAAAACATCTCTTTTTTAAATCATTCTTAAACAACGAAATAAAATGATACAATTGATAAAACAAACACCATATACATGAAACACTCAAAGACAGAACAGTAAATTATACCATATACCAACCCACGCTTGAGGACTTCCAATTCAAACACATATACAGGACGATACAACTATGATAACGGAGCAACCGATTTAACAAATAAATAAATGAAAACTAACTGTTGAAATTATCTTAAATAGTTACAGCATCTTATTAAACTGTGTTTACGGAGTCACAACTCTCGGGTCAATAATTACAGCCCGGTATCGGTATCTTATGCGTGGGCTAGGGTGACAAAGCGTTGCATGTCTGCGGACAATGTGCTCGAGACACGCGGACAGCGTGTTCACACGATCAGATTGTGCTGTTTTATGGCACCGAACCGATGCCATTAGTACCGGCTGCTCGAATTACCTAATTAGAATTACAGCGGACAACCGGTTTTTAGATTTCGCTATTCGTGTGTTGCGATCTAGATTGTGTTGTGTTTTTAGTTCGGTTTGATTTTATGAGCTTTTATAAGATCGCAAATAACAAATTAACATGCCTTAAATTTAAGTTTTAAAATCATTTAAAAATAAAAACGAGTGTAAAATGCAGAGTGTTTGTAAAATAGTAACTGGATTGAGAAATTTCTAACAAATCAGAAACTCTTGTTCAACTCATTTTAATAAGAAGCTGTTTTAAAGGTAAATTAAAACTATTGACATGCACAACCTTCTACACGCAAGCATTTCGATATTTAGTTTATAGTTATATTCCTTAATGCATTATTTAATAAGAATTCTCAAAGATTACAACTTTGATATTAATATTCTACTAAATCGTTCTAAAGTTATTAAAGAGGTTCACGTTGTCATGTGTTATTGCTGATCACAAGAAGAACGAGTGGTAAATATCCTTCAATAATGGCTATTTAAGCAATGTTTAATTTTCAAATCCGGAACAGGTTGTATTTATGCTGGTTTTATAGCACGTTGATACTTACACCACGATCTTAATTTTTATTTGAATGATAAGTGCATTGACCTTGTCTCAAATATGCAGTTATGTCTCTCAATTGTTATTATTAGTCACAGCATGAGATATAAACTTTATTATAATCGATTCCCACTCTTATCCGATTCTCGGATCGTATAAAAATCAAACGGACGCGAACATAAAAAGTATCTTTATCCGACACAACAAATAACGTTATCGTTGAAATATCGATACAATTTCCATGATCAGTAAAATAAAATCGGACTGACTTGACGTTTGTTCAAATTTATATGCGCGCGCGTCCAGCGCAAGATTGTCGTAAAGTTGAAGATGTTATGTCCGTTGATAAGTGCGATGTCGGGTATCGGACTGTCCTACGTGACAGGTTTATTGTGGACACCCTACTAAATGGGTGATTCGTTTTGCAAAAAAAATGCGTGTATATGTTTACGAGCATTATATTAAGTTTAAAACGAGTTTTCGATTTGTTTATGATTGGCGTTTATAGTTTGCTAATTTATTTAGGTGTAACCATTTTTTGAGAGCTGTGTTGCCCTGTCAAAATATGTCCAGTCGTTGTTTGATTAAGGTTAACACGCCTTCCTCAACAACAAAGTAATCAACTCTTGTGTTGGTATCTTTTATCCTAAGGGTGACCCCTGTTTTTGGTCTTGGCGCGTGTGAAGATTCGCAATTTTTATCTGTCTTGGGTTTTTTCTAGAACAGCATAAACTGTAATGTCGAGGTGAAGTGAAGTTGGGCGGATTAATATCCGCCCTCAAGATCTTCTTCTTCAAACTTTCCAATTGTCAATGTTATGTATACATAATTTAATTATGTATTTAATTAAAAAAATTAAAGTAATCTGTTCAGTTTTATTTCCGAAAGAAAGTGAGCAATATTATTTTATCTCGTTTTTTTAAGACTCGAGTTCCCTCCAGGTATCGCCGTACGTCCGGTGTCCATTTTTTATTTATCTGTTGACATTCGCCCGTTCGACCCCAAAATTATTGTCAAATCATCAATCACTACTGTGAACAGTCAAATCCATCATTCGCTTAATTAATTTGTCAAACAAACTTTGTTTGCAATGTAGTGTCACACGAATTTGAACCTTATAGTTATAAATGGGAGTAGCTTTGATATTTTGAAAGTTGTAAAATATAAATTGGTATTTTTATGTCAAGTAAAGTGATAGTTTCATTTCATATAAGGGGTGTTTACCTGGTGTTAAATGCGATCGATCATTGCATGCGCCGGCGCCTGGTAGTCGCCGAAACTCGAAGTGATAGGAAATGGGTAATTGTCACAAAAATCGATATCTCGGGATAATATAACGATGCCTCGATGGAAAACAAATGATGATGAGCACAGTGATAATTATGATGACTTTTACACGAAATAAATAATCCATTCAAATGTTACGCCAGATTTTGACTTAATGCAAGTATTACAAAAGTGAATAAGTTTTAATTGAATATTACAATATACATACTCAGTTACATATTTGATCCTATAATATAATATTAAAGACAAAATTGTCTGAGATTAGTATTCAGATTGAAAAAAATTGTTACATTGGTTACGGAATTCATTTAGAAAGGTACTTATATATATAACCCATCATGGTACGACCCTAAGAAAAAGAAAATTGACTATCAACGCAGATGAAGTAGACTTACTAGACCGTATTGGTTCTATAAGCCCAGAAATTTCTTTACCAGCTTTCAGTGTTGCCAACAAAAAAAATAAACCTAATTTTAAAGCCAAGTATATTCATACTGGCGATAAACAAAAGCTCAATGGTCACGGCCATAAGGCTCGGACCACACTGGCGACACGATGATTGATCGCGCGATTGTCTAACAGTGTGTATCAATCATCTGTCGCCGGACAGTCGGCGCGTTGTCACACGACGTCTTGATCAATCAAAACCCTTTTAACGGATGCTAGGAAGGTGCTAGTTTGAGTTTGGGTGGCATAAGGTTTTACAAATTTTACCTCCTCATAATATCTTAAAAAGCTTTAAAATGTATATGTTGTATACGTTCAGGAAAATATTAAATTTTAGGTGAGAAATCACCAGCAGGTTGTTTGATCTTGAGTGTAAGTTCAGTAATCAGATTTCTGTTTGTATTGAATTTATTCTAATACGGTGCACTCAAGCCTAAATGGAACCTGAAGCCCATTAAAATCACAAGAGTTGAATAAGATCTGAATGCGTAAACATTTTCGTTAACAAACTAACTTGAATGCCAAAAGACCAATGCAAATACAAACAATTTTTGAAGTCCTTTCACTTAAGTTATACGTAGAGAGACATGGTTATACGTAGGATGAGTCACGTGTGCCCACACGTGACTTTTGTCGCCGAGATTTTCGCCTTTTTGCTACTCTCGTCCAGCATTCGAGATGAGCGCTCATTACGACTACCACTAGATTTTGACGTCACATTTTGTACATTTCCACAGATTGCACGGAATCGAAAAAAGTTGTTTGTCATCATTTATAGCATAGGTACTTCATTTTTGTTTCTGTGAGTCTTATCCACACAGCGATCCCATCCATTTCCAAACTGACACATTGAAATTTGACCCCTCTAAAATCGCTTCTAAGCAAAGCGAAAACGTTTGCATGCGAATCCCAATTTATTCTAAGCCTTCAGCCTATTTGTCAATTACACGTCCGCATATCCGATCTTCGGCCATCTTGCCTTCGTGTAAATGTCAAACGGCGGTCGACCAATTACAAGAGTGCGCAAGCGCACGTTGACGGCAACAACGCACCACCGATACCATAAAGTTTCGAGCCATTTATAGAAGTGAAATCTGCTCGGTTGAGATCGTCTGGTCCAATTAATGCAGACGTGCGATGGCTGATAGTGGACGTAGAACTTTATTTGTAGAGTGTGTTGGTACCTTTATGGGTGAATTATAGATACTAATGCAACATAGGGTGGGGGCTGCTGAAATAGGCGTTAAGCCATTTCTAAATAGTGTCGTAATAGTGCCAGTACACACTTGTATTACGTGAATCAAATCATTTAGTAACTAGTCTCCACATATTCTGCTTTCAGCCCCCGGACTACGTTTTAAAGCAATTATGCTTTAAAACGTAGTTAGGTGAATTTCCGTGCGTCTAGGCGATTCTGCAATACATACTATAGTAATCAAGTATAGCTCACTTAGGACCCCTAATACTTTATCCGTGGTGCTTCCCGGTTTGAAAAAGGTGTCTGCCTATTTTGACTTCATTTGTCTCCCGCTTTGCTAAGGAGGGAAGTGGACTTATAATTTCCAACTCCTCCTGTTTTTCTTCTGATTAATTTCGTTGCGGGTTCCAAGACAGTTAATTTTCTTCCTGGGACTTCCCGAGTGTCATAACTCGGTGTGTTCGTGGGTCACTGCTGTTGATCCTGGTGTACAGGAGTTACAGTGGTGGGGATGTGGGCGGGAATACTCCCATTAAAAATGAAAAAAAAAGTACCCAAAATTACTGGTGAAGAAGTTAACAATTGAATTCGCTGAAAATTTTTCTAAACAATAATTAATCATTAGGAAAGCCTCCCGCCATTAGCGATGTTACTCAACTAACCCTATTCCAATTTACATGCCATTCTTGGTAACATTCACCTGAAAAAAGTAATAAAAATAATGTTGGGTGATCATAGTAACGTCAAAAAGAATGTGATTTTTTTTGTTTCTCATGTAGGGTCCACAAAATAATGTCTATGTACAGTTTGTTTAACATTCATTTATCATTTATTGCACAGTTTGAAATAAAACAATTTCCTTGCTTATATTATTTACTTTGTATTAGCATATTTCACAAGTGTATCGTTCAAGTGAATTACTATCAAGCATTGCATTGTAGGAGGACATCCGACCATCCGAAAATTTAATAGCATCAGAGCCTCGCCACCCGCAATTTAATGTAACACCGTACGACCGGGGGGCATTAATAATTTTCTCCGAGTTGGCCATTGTACTCACTACCGGAGGGACACTCACGATCCTAGACGTCATCGGTGCCTATCGTAATTCCGCCGGGTCCATGTACAGAACGCTCTAACTTAATATGTGCATCACGACCAGCGCGTATATGGTCCGCACCCCGCCCAGCCTCCTCCGACCAATCCTATCGCGCATTTTAAATGCCGCCAAGCATTGTATGTATATCGCGGAGAATATATTGAGTGCTTGACACACGTCACACCGCTCCGCAGCTCTGAGACCGCAACGCACAGCGCGACTCGACGACGCTCCGCGATAATCCACCACCGATTTAAAAGCGCTTATCCTCGACACTCTCGCCCCGAGGAATCTCCCTCCTAAACCTACAAATCAATCGTACTCCCGCACTCCATAAATTAAGAGGCGAAACAATGACCCTAAATTATTGGGCCGTCTCCTTTATCGGGAGCGTCGTATTGTTCGTTTTTTTATACGACTCCTTACACAAATGAGACTCGGCTTGGACTTATTAGGTTTCGGTATTTCGCTCGCAGCAGATCGACAGCGCCGATAGCGTCTGTGGGAATGCACGCTGGACTGACGACGCGCGAGCCTTAATTATTCGACTTCCTCGTGCGTTTGAGACAATGGCTGGCGTTAGGTGGCGATCGCCGGCCTATACTCCACCCGTCTGCTAACGATCGCCGTCTGCGTATCGGGTATTCCATCACAGTGGACGTCGGCGCGTTATTTTTCCTGCAGCTAGCCGTTTATGCCTCGCATTAACATAAAACAAGCGGGCGAGCGGCGGGTTGCGTCCATATTTCTGCTACCGTCGTGACGGCCGGCCTCGGTATTGTGCGCCGCGATACAGATCTCAGAACGCATGCGCACGCTGCCACTGGATATTTAGAAACTGTCTCTTAAATCTGCGGCGACTTAACGACTCGCATTCTGCGTGCGCGACATGCGAACGTCTATTGTATGTGGAGTAATGATAATTTGTTTGAGCTTAATG
Source organism: Spilosoma lubricipeda (assembly GCA_905220595.1). Lineage (NCBI taxonomy): Eukaryota > Metazoa > Arthropoda > Insecta > Lepidoptera > Erebidae > Spilosoma > Spilosoma lubricipeda. The sequence continues at coordinate 1,519,813 of HG992278.1, forward strand.
CGAGCCGAGTTTTCTAACGGGCGGGGTGACGGCTTCCATTAACCGGGGGATGGTTTCATAAATATTTTATTGGTGGTGAGGAGGGAGGTCGGGCGCTCTCATTACGAGGCGCAGACGCCGGAGATCATTAGTCGGTGATAAAATGCGGTCGGGACGCGTCCTCTCTCGGAGTCAGTGCATTCTTAACAGGTTAGCCTCGTCCTCGCCTCGAAGCCTTTTGTTTTCGCGTCCGCCACCTTTATAATTACTGGCGTTTTAGGGTTAATGGACTGGTTAATGTGGGTTTTGTTCGTTTGCTTTGGTTTGTTTTAATTGATTGGGAATCAGTTCTCTCTCTAATTTAACTCTAGCGGAAAATATTTATAGCTTTCACACGGTATTAAGAGCTTATTCGTGTGTTCTCAGGCATTAATATATAAACTAACTTCGTAACTTTGAGACGAAACTTATTTGATAATTAGAATTAAGGCAAAATGCTACTTACTATCGATATGGTTTAAAACTTCAAATTATAACCTTAAAGAAAAAAATAAAAATTGACAAACTAACACCTACAAACGTGTAGGTATACACAATGCCTATTTTTATTACCGTTACGGTTATACAATGAATGTCTTATGACCTTTTGTAATAACTCAGTAGGACTGAAATCCCAAAATTTCACAATTCTCTAGCAATATCTTTAAAAAGAAAAAGTAAGAGAATCTTTAACTAAGTCTAGTCAGCACATTGTAATAAGGTTCTATGTATTCCACAGCCATCTAGACTCAATATCATACGCAAGTCTAGGCAGACAAGTGTCCCAACAAGTGGTATGGAAATGGACTCCGATCAGAACATTCCTTGGTTAAAGATGACTCTTAATGTGCATCTAAATACTATATAAAATAGTCTGCGTATCTACTGTGACGCACGGAGGCAGAGTGCGGGCAACAAGTATCCATACTAATATTATAAATTTGAAAGGCACTCTGTCTATCTATGACGCTTTCACGGCTAAACCGTTCCACCATTTTCAATGGTAATTGGCGTGGACATAATTTGATTCTTGAGTAAGAACATAGGCTATTTTTACCGCGATTACCGATATACACGCTGGTGGAGCCGTAGGCAATAGATGTAAGTGTACAACAGGAATCTGTAAAAGCGCATTCTTTTTGATTTGACTGATTCAGTGCAGTGTCATATTAGTTACTATTTAGATTAGGCATATAGGAGCTTACAGTAATACGCGCTCGATATTTTATTATGTACGGATAAGAAACTTATTATTTGTAAAGGTCAAAAGTAAGAAATTCTTCTTCTCAGTCGCTCACTCTTGTCAGAGTGGTCGTGGTCATGTGCCGGTCAGAATATTGCGCCACCGCTTCCTTCGTGATGCGACGCCATGTTGCTCTGTGTTTTTGATATTAATTAAAAATAACAAGACGCTGAATCGATAAGCGGTTATCGGCATCTATAAATAGGATGACTCGAGAATGGTGTCATCTACTTATTGCAATACTAATCCTATAGACGGGTTATAAAATTAATTATCAGCGTTCACTTAATTGCTGATTAGTTATCTATTGACTTTTATCAAATCAAAACATTTTATATATTTTTTGAAATTACAGTATTCGTTACATTCGAAAAAATCTTGTAGTAGGTACTGTTATTTTGTCAGAATTTATAGCTTAACTTACTAAATAACTAACAATGTAAATTTATTGTTTATTGTTGTAAAAATATAATTTTGTATTTTTGAATACGGTTTTGTATCTTACACATAGGTAATCTGACAAAAAACCGCTTTCCACAATGCAGTATAAAAAATGGCAATCAAATTAAGGAATTTGACAAGTTGAATGAAAATTGGCTAGCAAATCCTACTTATATTATAAACGTGAAGTTTGACGTTTGTAAGTATAGATGAATGGATGGATGGATGTTTATTACTATTTCACATAAAAACTACTGAACGGATTTGGATAAAACCTGTTTTTTATTATACTTATCAAGAGACATTCAAGACAATTTAACGCAAGTGAAATTCTAAGTTTTTGATATTTAACGACTTTTAAGATTAAATACTATATACTACGCTTATAATTTAAATGTACACTAATATTTCTATACATTAAGATTTCAATCATTTGTAGCTTCACAAAAACACCCAACAAAAACGCACTTTAAAATAAAGTTGGCGATGATTTCAAGCCGTGTGTCGTAGACTGTCGTCCAGTGCATCGCACACTGCTGCACTCGCGTTATGGTAATGTGATCGAATCCGAAATTGGACGCTCTGACCGCCGAAGGATTTCACACACTCGGATTTATATAGAAAGCATATTTTAGTACTTGCCTTAGAATTTGTCCGGCTATTCTAATAGAGGTTCGAGTTCTAAGTTTGTTTTAGTTAGAGAGACTGTTTACTTATATTGTAGCTATAGTTGGTTTCGGCAGTTATATTATGGGACGTACGGACTCAAGTGTCCGGTAATCGCAATCAAAGATAGTGGTTTGCTATTGGTTGGGCTCAAACATCTTTTTCCACCTTTATAAAATCTTAATTGCAATAGTAAAAATTGGATAAAATAATTTGTATATATTTTGAATAGATATCGACTGCCTCGTTGGTCTCGCGGTTGGCGTGTGCGACTGCTGATCATGAGGTCTCCGTTTCGATTTCCGGGTCGGACCGAATGTTTGTATGATCTTTAAATAGTTCTTTCAAAGTTTGGGTGTTTTCTATGTATAATATGAATGTATTTAAGACAAAAAAAGTAAAATATGTATTTATATCAGTTGTCTGGTACCCATAACACAAGCTCTGCTTAGCTTGGGACTAGATGGTATTGTTTGCCTTTGCAGCTCATTCAAACATTTGATCCGACTCGGAAATCGAACCCGAGACCTCAAGCACAGCAGTCGCATACGCTACCACTGGGTCACCGAACCAGTCAGTTAGAAGTAGAATCTAAGGAAACGACCATTTATATGTATATAAACAATTTAAAACGAATTATACAAAATATTTAAATATTTTTTTAACTATATTACAATTAAACATACCTAAGTCATACACACATCATTTTTCACTTAACAAAATCCTTTACATAAAAAATCAATGTCTTTTTTTAAAATCTGCCGAAGTGACTTAACTCTGCCTGATGGAAAGCGTGAGCAGAATCCAAGAGTGGTGATCACCATACTCATTGTGAATACAGATAATGCAATAATGCAGCATGGTGACCCACAATATGGCCGCCTATTGAGATACTTCTTTAAAGTCTGATGTCTACTTGAAAGAATGATGTCTCTCAATAGCCTCAAGTAGTCTAGTTATTTTAAATGACAAGATTTTACTATAGTTCTTTTTGTTTAGAAGAAAAAAAAATCAATAAAGTACAAGTTATGGATAATTAATAAATTGAAATAGTTTGATAACAACTTCTCAATAAATCAATAATATTAATCGCCCATACTAAGATGATAAGCTATCTTTATTGTTATTTTAATTAATATTTTGAAATAAACAGAAAGCAGTCTAAACATTTTAGTGTAGTATCAATTTATTATCCCAATAGATACAGCTTGTACTTTTTAATATTTTTTTCTACTAATCAACAAGAAGTATATAAAAATCTTGTTCTGAGAAACAACACACCTTATTAATTCTTTCCACTTTAGTCATTTCTTCAGTAAAATGGTCAACAGTATTTAGATATTTAGGTTTTGCATGATTGTACATATTTATAAAAGAGTCAAAAAGCCGGCCGCGAATCAGTCAGGTCGTCCCCACTATCACAAAATCATTTTTCATAATTGCGATCGGTCGATCAATCTTGCGTCGACGGAAGCCACTCAACCTCGCCTCGTTCCCCATACATTTCTATGTATTATTGTTGTTTATTTTTGACTGATAGCCCACCATGACCCACTTGGTTTATCGCACGCGATTAGACGGTTACCTTAAATAAACACGAATTGTTAATGAAAATGATGAATTCCCTTTAGTGTTAGATTTTTCGTGTGATTGTTTTTGTGGCTTATAACAGTTACAATATGTAGAACCTTGTTTGGCTATTATATTATGGAACAAAGTGTATTTAATATAAATTACGCCAGTCCTAGAATTGAACCTTGAGATGTGCCAAAGATTAACTTGATTTGTGACATTAATTTTAATAATCGAAAATTAAATTAAACCTTATTGTTAAGTTCATTAAATAAAAATCTCATCAAACACAAGATATTCGCTTATAGTTTTCGAGTACACTTATCACAAAAATTCGTCAGTTCTATTAAACACAAATACGCACAAGCTATCGTTTCTATTTGATCAGAAGACAGTTAATCTAAAAATAAAACTATGTAATTTAGAAGGTAAAGTCAAAATCTAAATTCATAACCATAAATCAAACGTTTCGTTACCTGAATTAAAACTCCAATAAATCGCATAAAAATATCGACTCACATAAATCTAAAAGACAACGGACCAAAGAGGAATAAATATATCAAGTCCCGGTAAAGCCTTTGGATTCCAACCAAAGAAAATATCGCACCCGAATTCCGGTGGCGGTTGACGGGGCAAATGGAAAAAAGCGCGAAAACCGTGCATTCCGTGCAGGCCCCGCCCACGTGCGCGCGCGCACTCTAGACAGGTGAATGCGACGCGCCGCAGCTGCCGCGCCGGACGACACCATTTGCTGCTCTGTTTCTCTTGACTCTTACCTGGACTGGAATATGGTTAGTAAAATATTGATGTACAATGGGTGGTGACATCGCGTGCGATTTTTGTTACAGCTCACCGTCTCATTGTAACTGTTCGTCGGTGTTTCTTTTATGTATTAACTACATATGTTGGAATCTTTAAATGTTGTTGGAATAGCGATCAAATTTTTCCCTTCAGCTTTTCCTCGAGTGAGTACCCTCAAATCAAGTGAAAGCAGATCTATAGATTACTTTTTAGTACGTTTTGATTCAAGATGTTGATTGTCTAGAGTTGTCTAAATTTAATGAAGGTTATGCTGAGCTGGCACTAACTTATTAGTGATTAAATTCAATATAATTCAAACCAAATATTTCTAATTGTGGTTTACTTAAAACATTGAACATTATTGCACAGTAAGGTGTAATCATATCAAATTACGTATGTTGTAAAAATATAATACTACTACTACTACATTAAAAAACAATTTCCCGAGTGCCTCTAACAAATGTAGTGTCCTCTATCCAAGGCCTCTGTATCCATGAAAATAAACGGCTAATTACAACCGTAACTCACAACCAGGCGAGTCACGAAAACATAAAAAGGCAACAAAACGTGATATATCAAGTTACTCACTTATCTACATACGAATATGGGTTTGTAAGTGTACACTAAGAGAAAGACATAAAACAATGAACAATGGGAGCATAAATCAGTATAATTAGTTTTGCTTGAACGGAGCGAAATCATTGGTCAAAACGCAGGGAGACCCCGCCCCTGAGTGCAGCGTGCATCGGACGCCGCGGTCGGCCACGTTAGACCGTAGACCGTCCGCTCACCGTTCACCGAGAGACGCTCAATTGGATCAAATGTAACGATAGCAACAAGAACCACGTCACTTACTTAGACGGTGTCTTAAATTTTTTTACTGTTTCGATTTTGACAACATCCTTCGTACACTGTGTTTTCACAACATTCATCCTACTATCTAAGTTTCTTTTAAGCCCTTTTCCAAACTGGGTTAGGTTCAACTGCAAGTAAAGATGGAACATGCTTCCATTCGACTTACATCCGTCTAACCATAATCATCCCGTAACCAGATGAAACACTAAACCGAACTGCTTACCAATCCAAGGCCAAACTCATCTGCTCAAAAAAGTTTTGCTTGCAAAAATGTTTATGTAACCTAATTGCAGAAGAAAACATAAATTTCATTTCAGTCGAAATTGGTATCAAAAGATGGGTTTAAGTCCATCTTCATCGCAACATCGATAAGAAATGAAAATGTAAATAAACACTTATTGGGCAAACATATTAAATGTAAATCATACAATACGCTGCAGTATTTATATGTTCCATTAATCTTGAGAAATGATAAACGAACGCATGCTTTATAAGAATACCTCATACTGCAGTTACTACTAACTGCAGTATGGGGTAAACCAAGAAACAAGTTTTCAAGGAACGTTACACGGAACGCACATGACGAATTAGATTTATTTCATGACTTCTTTTTAAATTAATGCAGGTATAGGACACTCATTCTATTTAGTACTTACTATAATCATCATTAAAAACAACCTTTAGTTGACTAATATTTTAGAAATGAACGAATGAGCTGAACGAAGTTGTGCGTGTCATTGAGTGTCAACTATTCCGATCTTGAGAAGTCCGCATCCATTCGATTAAAATAACGGTGTGTGTGTTTTTCTTAAAACTAATAATGATATATAAGTTTGTAAAGCCGTTGACACTTTGTTGAATTTTATTAATAATTAATTTATTACCAATTTAAAATAAATTCAGTTGTTTTTTGCTGTCTGTACCTCTAATAGCTGACATTTAGGCGCCTCGCGTTCGCGCATGGATCTACAAACATATGGGATGTTACCGCGATATTTTAGCCATAACAATCGACAACCTGACTATTCTAGACGTACAGGTCTTCCATTAATAATAATAATATAATAATAAATATTTTGGACATCTAAACACACAACGCCATCTAGTCCCAAGATAAGCAGAGCTTGTGTTATGGGGTACTAGACAACTGATACAAATACATATATACTTTTTTTTTTTGTAAATACATACATATTATAGATAGAACACACCCAAACTCCGAAACAAATATTTGTAGATCATACAAACATTTGGTACGACCCGGGAATCGAACCCGAGACCTCATGATCAGCAGTCGCTCACGCCAACCGCTAGACCAACGAGGCATTAACATTGAGTACCTTGATTTTAGACTAATAAATGAATATTTCCTTACCTGGGAGACTACGTATAGTGATTGTGATTATAATGCATTATTTAACAACTGCCATATCTATACTAATATATAAAGCTGAAGAATTTGTTTGTTTGTTTGAACACGCTAATCTCAGGAACCGCTGGTACGATTTGAAAAATTCTTTTAGTGTTAGATAGCCCATTTATCGAGGAAGGCTATAGGCTATATATCATCACGCTGAGATCTACAGGAGCGGAGCAAAATGAAGAATGTTACAAAAACGGGGGAAAATTATCACGCTACGGGCATTAGGAGACGCAAACGAGGTTGCGTGGGTCGGCTAGTTGAGAATATACATATTGTATCGTGGGGAACTGTATTACAAACATACACCCAGACTCAGAACAACAATTTGTGGATCACATATAGTGTTATACCGTGCGGGACTTGAACCCACAACACTTAGCGAAGAACAAAGCGGCGCGGCGAGGCGAACGCGTATCGCGCTTTGGAGTTATATTGACAGTTACTTTTTCGTCTAATGTTTTGTTTTTCGTATTTGAAACTATTTCCAATCTTATAGTACTACACAAAAACTTATTTAAAAATCTCAGGTACACTTAGCACTTTAATGATCATTAAATAACTTAATATGTTCCAAATAATTAAGTTAAACACGTTAAATGAAAGAATAAATGAACACCTGTCAAATGAAAGTGGAACATTAAAAAATTTAAAACACCATTTTATCACATCTGATTGAGCCTCGTATATAACCATTTGCTTCCAATCGATACTGATTCGAATAAAATCTCATTTATCGATAAAACACATCTGCTCATTAAGAAATCAACGCATCTTTTGTTTCATTAGTGGATTTTAAAACTCCAAATTCCATAGGTTTTAATGTCACGATATATGTATATTTAAATGTGTATTTACATAGGAATGTCAGCTTTCTAATACCTATAGAAATTAACACATAATTATGATAATTATGATGAGGAGGGCTCTAATCGGTGCCACAGATTAATAATAAAATCTTTCGGGTTGAGCAACCTTTGTTCGGTAACGCGATATATTGTTATGTCGCTACTTTTGCCATAACGAAGATAGTTTTATCAGATTTTTATCATTTATGTTATGTTTGAATTGTTATAATTGATCGTATTACTCAAATGAAAGATGTAGAGGGCACCAAAAAGGGAGGTAAATTTTATGTGTCAATTTTTTTACCAAACTGTTGTCCTACTTGTGTCATTTAATGACTTCAGATTGCTTCTAAAAAGTTGGAACGCTTACCAAAGAGAATAAATTTTAAAGTAGTTTTCTTGTTTTATCTTATGTTTATAAGTCACGGTTAATCATCAATCTATACTAATATATAAAGCTGAAGAGTTAGTTTGTTTGTTTGAACACGCTAATCTCAGGAACCGCTGGTCCGATTTGAAAAATTCTTTCAGTGTTAGATAGCCCATTTTTCGAGGAAGGCTATAGGCTACATATCATCACGCTAAGACCTACAGGAGCGGAGCAACAATGAAGAATGTTACAAAAAATATATATATATATACGGTCGAATTGAGAAACCTCCTCCTTTTTTTGAAGTCGGTTAAAAACGGCGGAAAATTATCACGCTACGGGCAATAAGAGACGATAACAAGGTTGCGTGGGTCGGCTAGTGTTAGATATTTGTTATTTTGGGTTAGTCTTAATGTATACTATTGAAGATTCTTGTCATCATCTCTCTATTTCTCAGTCGTCTTTTTTCGATCAGTCTTAAACAATGAAGAGGGTCACAAGACAGTGGCAGAGTAAACATTAAATTCCGTTTGTTTCCCGTGGTCTACCCGCCTTGTTCATCTAGGTGTACCACGGGAAATTATTTTACCCGTAGTGCACCTGACTGTACCACGGGAAATTATATTACCCGTAGTGCACCTGGGTGTACCACGGGAAATTATTTTACCCGTAGTGCATCTGACTGTACCACGGGAAATTATTTTACCCGTAGTGCACCTGGGTGTACCACGGGAAATTATTTTACCCGTAGTGCACCTGACTGTACCACGGGAAATTATATTACCCGTAGTGCACCTGGGTGTACCACGGGAAATTATTTTACCCGTAGTGCATCTGACTGTACCACGGGAAATTATTTTACCCGTAGTGCACCTGGGTGTACCACGGAAATTATTTTTTCCCATAGTGCAACTGGATTTCTATTACTTACTTTTTACTTCACTGCGAAAGAAGGAGGGTTATGTTTTCCAAGTGTATGTATGTATATTTCTTTGGTACGCCCTAGAGCCTAAACGGCTAGTCGAATTTTTATGTGAGCGGTGTCAATAGACTCGTCTTAGTCGTCAGACAGAGGCTGGGTATATCAGAATAAAAAAAAACAATCAAGTATTTTTGGCGCCAAAAAGTATAGTAAAAAAAAATGATTTCCAAATACATCGAGTGTGGTATCAAACTAAAGAAGTTTTAACGCTGATTACGAATCTAATAACTTGAATGTTTTATTAAAAAAAACTTTTTTTTAAATTGACGCAGTTAGGTTTTTTTTTTAATAATTTTATTTGTCTCTGATACATTTTCACGTAATCAGGATGTTTTATTAAATAGATTTCATTCATAATATGTATCCTCTTGGAATGTGTTTCTAGTCAGTCAGTAAGTTAAAACTAAGTCAGCCATGAACTGACACGGGCTGAGGAAAACAAACGACAATCATGTTTAGACAGTCGCAATCAGCATCTTTATATTTTCAAACAGGTGTAGTGTAAACTTCATATTGTCCTTAAGTGTCGTGATAGGTAAACACAATGGAAGGTCTGTAGCGATGCTCACAAACCACTTTCGCTGGATCCACATTCGAGCAACTCGTGTATCATTATGTAGACTCAATGAATGTGGTGTTTTCTTAAAAGTAAAACCACTGGAGTTCTGTTTTGTTTAAGTAGGCATGTAGATATATAATGTTGAATTTTCATGTTTGTTTACGAATATTAGAATACCTATTCCGGCCGCCATGCTGCACTGTCCCTATTCGCATTGAGGATGGTGAACATCACTCCTGGATTCTGCTCATGCTTTCCATCAGGCAGAGCAGAGTCATTTTGGCATCTAAATTAAATTTAAAAAAAAATCAGTTAACTATTTATCAGTATTTTTCAGTTTTATAAACAAACTCAATTGAATTTAAGTAATTTAAATGGGTGGGTTTAATAACAGTTATCCATATCTACTAACATTATAAATTCAAAAGTAACTGTATTTTCTGTCTGTAAACCCCTTTCGCGGCAAAATCGCTTCACACATTTCAATGAAATTTGACATGAGGATACTTTGATTCTTGACTTGACATAAATGACATGACATTTGAATAGACATAGGTATGCTATTATTTACCGCGATATCTGACAATCCGCGCACAAATGCAAGTACACAATAATTAAGTATCTACAAGCATTTCACCCCTACTTGTAACGTTAGAAAAAAAACAATCATTAATCAACCCTAAAACTCTATCACTATCTAAATCCCAAAAAAAGTACCTTGGTAATTTCTACCCCATTTGTTAGCAAACATTGGTACAAATGAGCCAGCCTCTCGCTGCTAATGAAAATGATGTTCGGACATCGGAGCGTTGACAAATACGGATCGCGTCGTCCGGGACGCCATTCGTCCGGGATTTTTCCCGCGAACCCGGATAATCCACCGTGGGGTCGGTCAGACCGATAGATATGTTCCGATGTTTTTGTATCAAGGCGAGCATTTTTGGGTTGGTCACTCTTGTAACAGATGACAATTTATCTGAGAGCAACAGAGTGACATTTAGTAGGAATATAATTCACTGAAATCTGGACCTACGACCATTGTTATAGATTTTTTTTTTCATTTATACAATTAGATACTTGTTACCCTACTTAGAATCTTACTGGGGTAGCCATAATACCAATGTATCTATTTATTTAAAAATATTTCGGACATCCAACAGACAACGCCATCTAGTTTTAAACATGGCTTGTACTATAACAGCTAGATTTACTGATATAATACTTATATATTTTTTTGTAAATACATATAACTTATACACATAGAAAACAACCAAACTTCGAAACAAATATTTGCAGATCATACAATCGTTTGATCCGAATCGGGAATTTAACCCAAGACGTCAAGAACATCAGAGAACCGCGCCAAGGAGACAAACAAAATAACCTAATACCTATAGCTTGTTCCCCCCACCTCACACATACAACTTGTTACGCCTGGCTTCACCTAAGTTGTTAATATCATTTACATCCGTGAGTGTGGCAGATAATGATGAGATACAATTAAAGTATAATCGAGGGTTTTAAATGTAAAACATCAACATATTTGATTTTTTGTGCGTTCATTACTCAAAACCTGCTGGTCGTTTCTGAGTAATGCTTGAAAAAACTAGAAGATAACGTTTTATGGTGGTACTAAATAATAACAAGTGTGATAATAAAATGTATACATTTATACTCATCAATATTGCATCTAACACGATAATACTAAGATAAAACTAGCTAATACTAATAGCGGGTAACGCCGCCGGGCGAAGCTAGTCTAAAAAGGTAGCCTAAGTTACTTATTATATACTCAGCTATTTGCCAGTGAGAATTTCAGGTTCAGAGGTTTAGCCATTCTAGAGATTAGCCATCACAAATTTTGAGAAAACCTGTTAATTTTAAATGACAAACAGGCATTTGAATTTTATCCATTTGCATAGATACATTATAGAGAAATTACATACGCAAAACTCTCATGCTTATTATTACCTACTTACCTCGAGTGGAAATCGAACCTACAACCTACGACGCAGTCTCATCAGCCAGTCAATCACTGACCACTAAATTAACATGCCAGTCCACTTAAACAATCTTCAATCTATGTTTTATACATAAGTATTATTTACATAGTATCGTCGTTTCGTATTTTATTTTGACACAAATGTACAGATTTATCGAAGTTAGGGATCTCGATACGTCACGATATTTAAATGTTAGACGTGATGTCCTTCACGTTATGATGAATAAAGATAAGTTATTAGAAACAAACATATATATATACTGACTATGACATGACTATGACTTGCTTTTACACGTCGCTTCGCCCGCGTATGGGCGGTTATCATGACAAATAGCCTATGTCTTTCTTCAAGGTCTAATTTATATCTAAACCGAAATTAATCCAAATCCGTAAAGCAGTTTAGTTGCAAAAACTAAAAAACAGACACAGAGTAACTTTTGAAGTGTAAATGTTAGTATGGATAAGTTACTTTATTTTTTTTTAAACTGACGCAAGTAATATGAATATTGTAAGTTAAACATCTGTGCTTCTGTGCGATTATAACTTCTGAACTAATGAACCGATTTTACTGTTTTTTCGAAAGATTACTTCAATCATGCTCAGCTCCTATAAGTTTAAGCGTGATGTTAACTATCCTATCCGATGTTAATTATAGATGGATATTCATTAGTGAAGTTTATAGTTTACATAGCATTACTTTACAACCCTAGGAATAGAATAGTAAGTACTATTGTAGATCTGCTTATCTTTTCATGAACCAAAAATACCTATATCCAGAAACTCATTATCATAGAAAAAATATAATCACGACATTTTAGATCGAGTATAGTGATTCTTTAAACAGATAGAATATCTATATAAGTCGATATGTTTTATATACAAATCAAATGATTTAATTGACCTTGTTAGGAACGGAACCCACGACCTCTGGCCTGCATGCCGGTTTAGGAAGGTGTGACGGGTTGCTGTTCGCAAGTATTAATTACATTTATAGCTGATGAATTAGACATAAGTTAGTCTAATTGATTTTCTTTGATACTTATGTACGGCTTCGCTCACGCAGACTTTCCACCCTGATTTACCCCCTTAGGGGTAAAATTTCAAAAATTCCTTTCTTAATCTCACTTACGTTCTTTAAAGAACCGTAATGCGAAATTTCAGGATTCTAGGTTCAGCGGTTTGAGCTGTGCGTTAATCTCTGGGTATGTCAGTCAGTCAGTCACCTTTCTCTTTTATTTATATATATGTAGATTAGCTTTTGCTCAAGGCTCTGCCCATGTATATGTCGCTTATGGCGTTAAAAAGCTATGTACTTCCTCTACAATCAAAGTATATTAATGCCAAATTATATGGAAATCGGTGCAGCAGTTTAGACTGTGAAAGCGTAACAAACAGAGTTACTTTAAAATTTATGAAATTATTATGGAAGTATGGATATGTACTACAACAATAGAAAACTAAACTTTATAAATCTGATTCAATTTTAGGTAACTTCAGAACTAAATTCCGCATTTTTTTATATTTTCTTTAAAAAGTACCACGAAAAGCACCACGTAGTTACACCCGCCTAACCCCCAAATGCTCGCAGCTAATTTTATAAATGAATAATGTCACCCATCACCAATGATATTCGTCAATAACATGATTGATACTAGATTCTGTTTCGTCGGTCGACAGCTCCAATCAATCAACGCCATCGGTTGATTGATAAGCGACGACATTCGATTCATGAGCGTATTAATTTAACTTGGCTGAGACATTGATCGATATTTATGATATTAACGAGGTTTATAATTATCTGTTCCTGTTCAATCTTCGCATAGGTAAAGAGTTCTGTTGATTTATGTTCGGTCGTGGAGGATTTGTACTCGTGCGAAAGTGCGGTACAATGCATTTAATGATTGATGTAGGTCTCTCAGACTTATTATAGGTATAATATTAGATATTTCCCCACTAAGAATGTAATGTTTAACATAATGATCCACGTAAGCCATTTTCAATAACCAATCTTTTGTTAAAACTGAAGATAGGTTATTGAAAACACTGAATTTACCTTAAAAATAATATTTGTTTATTTTAAAACAAATGAGCCTGCATATTAAAGTTTAAAAAGTATTTATTAGTTAGTAAATACACATAAAAGATTTTTATGTATGGACCTGTCAAAGTGACTCTTCTCTGTCTCATGGAAAGCATAAGCATAATCCAAGAGTGGTGGTCACAATGCGTATTTCATTGTGAATGACCCACACCATGGCGAATTAATTGTACACCAAGTATTAAATAAGTGATATTGAAAAGAATTGAAAAACAATATAGACTATCTACAGTTCTAACTAGAGAACAGGTCACTGAATATATACCTACTAGTTGTAGGTCTCTTCAAATTCTGTATGAAAACTATATGTCAAATTCCGGGTAAAAGTGACACCAAAAAGCAGTTTATGTGGTAAAGAATACCTGGCTACCTAATTATACCAACTACACGTGACATTGATCATATCTTCATCCTAAGGTTAATTATATCTTAAGAAAGAGTCCATCTTTGTAACATAGATACTTTTGAGTTTTAAAGAGGATTCCACCTTTTTTAGAACTCATGACCATAATTTAAGTTGCTAATAATTCTCGCTCGCTAAATAAATACATAGAGCGGACCTTAAAAACTCCTTCTTTTTGGAGTTGGTTAAAAAACTACTCCATGACACAAAAGCTCGCCTCCCGATGGCAATCAATTACAAGATCTACATTAGCAAGAGCCGAAATAGTTGATACACTAAGCAGAGTCAACCCTCCCGCTGCCGCCGAGTGACAGCGACAAATTGATACTTGTTGCTCCGCTTTATACTGCGAATGTTTAGATACTTGATATCATACAGGTTTATTAATGTTTTGTTGAACAAAATGTGGTTAGGGAGAAAGGGTGAAGAGATGGAAAATTGCTTATGTAGTAGCGAAACATTTTCTTTTTATTAGCAAATAACATTAATGGTAGATTAATGGTAGAATGTGGCATTTTGGTGGTATTAAAGGAGTATTCAATTCTCCCAAGTGCAATAAGTATAAAATATTTCTTACTGTCAGTTGGAAAAGACATAAATGTTTAGTATGTATCAATCTAACCCTTTCATAGGAACTAGAGAAAATAACTGTGTGATAGAAAGATATTTAATTGAATGTCCTTCTAAACAGTTCCTAAAATAAACTTATAGTTTCACTTCACATACTGTAGTCATAACTGATATACAACAGAAAATGTCACCAGGCCTAAGAATGAAAACCACGGCAAACATTCGGGCCAACGAGGCCACTTCACAGGCCCGTCCGCAAAGCGATAAACAACGCGACACTTCGCACAGCCCTGCCACCGTGACAAGTTACACTTGAGCCACTGTTTGTAACTTGTTGCGTCACGTCACGACGGCTGACTGGGTCATTGATGATGCTGTAGCCATTGGAGGGTTGGATCATTGTATTGTCTTCTGTCAAACGTAGAGTGTTTAGAATGTCTATGGCTCTCATGAATAAATATTTTACTTTGATTTAGACACTGGATTCAAAATTATACTGTGACGAAGAACAATATATTTATATCTCTTAACTATTTATATAAAATGAAAAAAAAAACTATGAACGACAGAACGATACTTTACCAGATAGGCGGCTTGAATTTGATCAGAAATCTGCTATAAAAACATGTAACGAAGTGTGATATTCATTCCGACTTTGTATTTCCACAACGCCTCTTACGTATCCCTTTACAGATTTCACTTTATAATCTTGAGTTGTAACATGTAAAATCTTTTAATCACTTTTCTATCACCACCATTATTTGTGATATCACCAACTCACCTCGGTGGCCGCTATCGTGAGCGCTACAACGTGGTATCTGCATTTTACGAGCGAACACCCGGGACGTAGCGCGCCGGTCAATTATCGCAGATACCGGGCTTTGTATACGGACAGCCAGGATTCAATATTGCACCTTTTTGTCAGTGTAAACTGTGCGTATATATTTGGTGTAACAAGCTTAATTTTGCTTTACATTTATAGGTGTTTTATATAAATATTTTTTTAAATGAATAAGAAAATAATTAAAAATCTATAACCAACCTGGTTTTTAGTTTTTTAAACTTTATGTTTACCATATGTCATCCGGGGCATTATTACGAATCTTTTGGATCCCCCTTTTAACTGACTTCAAAAAAGAGGGAGGTTTCTCAGTTCAATCGTATATCTTTTTTTTTACATAATTTTTTTGATGTCTATCGAGCATTTGTGTAACCATAATGGTAATCGTTACAGGACAGGTTAGCAGTAACTATAGTACCTAGTGTGTGGCCACTAGGTACTATAGTTACTGTATGTTTCATTTGGCAATTATTATTATTATTTTTTTATGTGTGCTCGCGGATTACTTCGTCGTTTATGAACAAATTAAAAAAAAAAAATTAAAATCAGTTCAATGGTCTAGGTGGGACGTACAAACATACATAGACTGCCAAAACTATTACCCTTCTTTTTGGCTAGTGTTAGTAATGTTAGTAGTAGTAGTAGTAGTAGTAGTTAGTCATCATAAGTTGCTGAGTTACAGCTCTATTCGAGATTTTTCAACGTCGATACCATGGTCATGACACTACGCTTTACCTGGGTGCGTAGTAGGGCTCAGACCTAATTCTTCGGGATCCTACTTCTGGAAGAAGGATCCCCATTAGGTCTGAGACTATTCAAGTATCTCAGAAATATACAACCTTTCATCATGTCGGTGACGCGGTGATGCGAACTTATAAGATTTTCCCGTACCAAAAAGTGCTCAACGCGGCTAAAAAAGTTTTCACTTTAAAAATCGATTTCAATCAATTGAAAAACCGGTCGATTATAATTGGATCACTTAAAATGAAGACAAATTCACAACATCTGATCACCAATCGCTGGTGTCGGTGGTGCGCAGGATTTATCGTGAGATGCATGCGTGCGTGCGATTTATCGTCACGCACCGACCGCTGACAGATCACTGATGTTGAAGTTTGGGTACTTCTTTTTAGGACATGGTAGGTAATTAGGAAGGCTGGATATTTTGGGTGGGTCCTGTAACCTTCTAGATAGAAAATCTGACTACTAATTAAAGATAGATAGAATATTTATAGCTGTATTAATAATTATAATTGTGTCGTTATTAAGTAGTCTGATTGACTTACGGTTACACTAATACTAATTATATAAATTCTAAGCTAAATGTCTGTCTGTTACGCTTTCATGGCTAAACCGCTGCTCCTATTTCAATGATATAAATCTAACAATCTATACTAATAAATAAAGCTGAAGAGTTTGTGTGTTTGAACACGCTAATCTCAGGAACCGCTGGTCCGATTTGAAAAATTGTTTCAGTGTTGGATAGTACGTTTATCGAGGAAGGCTATAGACTATATATCATAACGCTAAGACTGACAGGAGCGGAGCAACAATGAAGATTGTTACAAAAACGGGGGAAAATTATCACGCTACGGGCAATAGGAGACGCAAACGAGGTTGCGTGGGTCGGCTAGTTGTATAATAAAAGAGTTAGGAAAGATGAGACCTTGCGACAGAACTTGATTAAACAACTGCATTACATTTATTTATTTTCTGTGTTGTTTACACTACAGGAAAATGCCTTTTGGGATAAACAGTTACACTAATAAAACACCTGCAAATTTCAACGTTATTTTAAGACTTGACGGTGAGCTGTTTAGTAATCACAGGATTCAATAACATAGATCAAAACAAATAAAGCGCTCTCAAGAAATAAACTCATTAAATTATCAAACTATGAGTTGTTTAAAATTAAAATTGGCTTATCAATATCGGCCGTTCAACTTCAATGGGTCGCGACAACAAAGAGTTCTCTCTCTTTGTGCCGTCTGGCGCACACAGGGACACGACACCAGCACGACTGCGACACGACCGAGGAAATTACCCACGACACCGAACCGATTGATAGCGATGCTTTGAAACTTTTACTTTGAAGGTTTCTTGATGAGTTTCTCGGTACTGGTTTGCATCTAGGTTTACTACTTGAATGACGTAATTCTGTAGATGTACATATTTATTAGGGCTTAAAGTATATGGAACAAAAGTTTTGTGTATAGATGTTAACAGATATAAGAATAGACTGTCAAGATCTTACTATTAGATTGGGCCATCTTTTATACATATAAAATTACTTGACGCAGAGCCTGAACCTGGAACTCACTACCAGCGTACGTATTTCCCTCCCACCATAATCTCTGGTCCTTTAAGCGGGCCGTGAAAAAGCATCTGACTAACCCATCCTATGGCGGCCATAGGGTGGGTTATCATGCTGCATTATTCACATCCGAATTGAGAATGGTGATCACAACTCTTGGATTCTATTGATGCTTCCCTTCAGACAGAGCAGACTCATTTTGGCAGCTAAAACATAAAAAAACCTATACCACTGGGGCTGCCAATATTAAATTTTGGCAGTAAATACTTTTTGTATTGGATCACCCATCAAGAAAGTATTTTGGAAATTTCTCCCTATAGGGGTGTAAAATAAATAATGAATAAAAGATAGTATTATGTAAAATTTCTAATACTGTTGTGCGCAAAATGGGAAGACTGTCTTTATTCTAATCAATAGATCTCCAACGCTCGATCAAGTGGCGCCAAATTAACTTACTAACTGTTTATTATTAAATATCGCACAGGCACTCATCCATCAAGCCTATCTATCTACGTATTTATGTCACAATAAATAAATATACCAAGTAATAATTCGTACAAGCACTACAATAGTTATATGTACGTATCCGTGCAAATAAAAAGATAATCGCCATCAAAGTATTAAGTAAACATTATACCGCGGTTATTGCGAATATGTTATCACACAAATTCGGATTACGACCATCTGCCGTTTGATGGATCACGTGATAAGCATTGATAACCCGCGGTAAGTGAAACTAGCAACGGTTGCGGAATTAACTAGGTCCTGTCGATTACGGGAGACGACTTCTGGTCATTTGTGGTAGATGCGAAACTGTTATCTATGAGAGTTACTACTTTTAAACCGTTTATTCTCAGATGAAACTAGTCGGTGTTTGTATACTTATTCGAAATCTGAATTGGGTGAGACGGTTCTAAGCCCGAGCATCTGTGTTTTCTTTATAAAGCCCAGGTTCGCTCGCGAGTATTTATCTCATCTTTGCGATCCCCTCAGTATTTGCTTGATGCTCTCAATCGGTTGCAGCGACGAGCAGATTATCAACAGTCCCAAAGCCACCGAGTCCTTTGAACCTCTGCAGTTGCGGACAGATATCGCCTTTATGGCAGTCCTCTATCGCCTTTACCATGGAGAGTGTTCTGAAGAGCTCCTCCAACTGTTCCCGCTTTCCCCCTTCCTCTACAGGACAACACGTGCTGGCTTAAGAAGTCACCGCCGCTGGAGTCGTAGAAATACACAAAAAAATATACCCAGTAATCGCTGAATCTGGTTTCTTTCGAATGAAAAAGATGTCTATACTGCCTTTGGCTCTAATAGAAACATGACGAGATCGTCTTTCAGACCAAAGTTTATTGGGATAAATATCCAGCGAATAATGATTTATTCTCTTTCTTATTTATGAACTGATTATGAAGATTTCAAATCTGGTACATCACTTAATATAATATATAAGATTTATTCAGTGATAACAATTAAAAACCTACATCTGTCATTCCAATTCGTCACGCTGGAAATTAACAAAGAACTATAGAATTTTTACGAAACAATAGATTAATTTCACCAAAATCGCCGTGAAACCGATACGATTGGCGATTACCGATTATCGATTGTTAGGAAGACAACGCTAACTAAACCGTTTCTTAATAAAACGTTATGAATCTTGATTTTATCGATTCTCAAACGAATTGGGTCGATATAACTTTAACGAATTAGAAATTTAGATTTATCTTTGAAGGCATACTTTATTTTGTACAAAATATCTTGTATTGTTGACTTCAATAGGTACCTACATAAGCATTAATAATTTAATCAACTTTCGTAAATAAAAGGAAAAAATATATTAGACACATTAAACTCGACCCTCTGATCTGATCTGAAAACCTGCGCTATAGTTATCAAGATGCTAATAATCGTACTTAAATGTACGAAAAATAGATAACTTGGTACGTATGTATATCATTGATAAATCGCATCTAAATGCATAAAAAAATGATCGAGTACATCACAAATTTGTTTAATCGACTGAGAATAGGATGCTCTTTGTAGCAGTAATTAGTAATCCTGTTTTCTGAGTCAGTAAGTAATCGGCTAGAAAATAATACATAATAAATAAATAGTCGAATATAGAACCTTTCCGTTTCAGGGATGTTTAAAATTAGTTAAATTGTATGGGCTCAAATTCATATACTAATCCTACTTTTATATTATAAACGCTAAAGTTTGTGAGTATGGGTGGATGGATGTTTGCTAACACATTTGTGACGATAACCAACATACACGCTGGCGGAGCCGCGGGCAACAACTAGTATGTTATAATAAAAAAACGTGTTTAGATGTATCTTCAAATCAAATTTAATTAAATTTCTTCGTATATCCTAATTCCTAAGATTAAAATAAATTGCTAAACTCAAAAACAAAAAACAAATCTTAAATAAAAGCTACAGTGTGCCAACCCATTGGTCATAGGATAATTCACGAGCACACGTAACAACTAACGACAAAGGGCTCCATTAAAACACGCGCCCATAAACGCATCATGGTCAATTGCAGGTACAGCCGGAGGCTGGTCAACTCCTTTGATCAATTGGTTGGCTAGCATACACTGTATGTAGTGATGGGAATAACCGACAACGGGATTATTGGTGTTTTACGGGATAAGCTCCGGTTTTATAATTTAATTTTGCGCAACAACTTAATATTTGCAACTCACGTATGAATCCGTCTCAAATCTATCGCTGTCATTCTAGTTTAGAAAATTCTCTGGTCTCTGATCTGATTGTTGTTTACCGGCAAACATTATCTTCTAATCATTAGATTAATTTTGTTAAGAATGTGATACCTTAATTATCCGCCACTTATGGCACATTTTAAAGCACATAATAGAAACCTTACACACTTACCTAGTAGACAATCATATAATTAATTAGAAGTGAGATACATATTACTTCCGATGATCGGTATACTTTGTCAATTAAAGTAACTTTTAAAACAAATATCACAATAATATTTGTAGCCCAAAAAAACGATACATTCACACATCCCGTCCCGTTAGCAAACCACGGGATGGCTCCCATCACTATTAACATTGCAGACCGCCGCGGGCAGTTCGTCCTCAACCGCATCTTTGCCATCCGGACCGGATTGACACGTTGCGTTTTAATCAATTAACAAGCAGAAACGCGGTTCACGACCCACTGGACAGTGAAATAAGCCGGCCGGCCACCGCGGCGCCAATTCGGCTATCCGGTTTCAAATACGGCGGCTTTTTTTCCATGCGTTTTTCGAGCGGACGATAACTTTATAATCTGTGTGAGTTGTCTTTTTTGTTGGTTTTTCGTTACGGTTAAACGGACGCTTTGTTTTTCAATTAGATTTGTTGCTTTCAAAGTTCATTATATATTAATATATATTTGATAAAGACGAAACTGATGCTTATTCACTGACTGATCGACCAACACACTGTTGAAACCATTGGATCTAGTAGCATTAAATTTTGCACATGTGTTGCGTAGGTGATGTATCTGGATACTAAGAAAGTATTTCTAAAAATTCCATACCTAAGACCTTGAAACTGGAGTAAAAAATTTGTATTAAACTTCGTTGGAGCCTCTTTAAACTTACAGCAAATGTAAGTATTTAGACATTTATACCATTGCTTCGATAACAAACTCAGCCTTTTGTCAAAGACCATTTAAATTATGGTATGCTTTAGTTGGATGTTTCTTTGACAGCTGTATTAATTAAGTCTAGATAACATAATATCAATAGATTGAGAAATACTTATACCTCTCAGTTCAATTCTCAAATCAAGTTAATAATTATATTTTAAATGACTGCACTGTGAAGAAAGAAATTACAATGGTCATAGAATTTAATGATAAAGGTTTGTGATTTTGATTGCCATAATATGTATTAGGTAACCTATCCAAATAAGTTAGATAGTCCTTAAGTAAACTACAAAATGAGATTTGAACTTAAGCCACCGGTTTTTACAAGCTTACCTAACATACAAATTTAGTCAGAAGTCAACAGATAAACTTCCAATTTCAGAAAACGGAATAATAAAATTCAAGTCTACAGCAGATGTACCAGAACAAATATCTATGAAATATGCGAACGAAAGAATTAATATCTAAATAACCAAACTACAGTTGAAGGGTAATCATAAGAAAGAAACAAATTGATTCAATAAAACATATGATGAAATATCGTATGATATTAATCCATAGATGATAAGGTTAGGAAACGTAAAGAAAGCGCTAGGCTTTCTTTATCTTTATTAATGAGGTGACTGCTTTGCTATCTGCTGTCACGATGTAGGTGTTTGTGTTGGTCTAGTGGCTAGTAGTATTGACTGCTTAGAGAGAGGCTGTAGGTTCGACTTCCACCTATGGCACCTGATTGCCAGGCTCTGTCAAGTGTGGTATGAGAAAGCCGTGTCTGAGATGTGTGAAATTATTATTATTAGTTTTTTTGATGTGTATGGTCCTGCCAAAATCATTCTACTCTGCCTGTTGGAAAGCATAAGCGGAATCCAAGAGTAATGATCACCATACTCATAGCGAATGCTGACAATGCAGCATGGGGGCCCACACCATGGTCATTGATGCGTCTATCGTTGGGCCTATTATGTAGTTATTTTTTTCTTAAAAGAGATCAATGGTAGATTAGCAATCCCATATTTTTGTTTATATTCAGATTTATAAACAATCTTTATATAATAATCTTGAATTGAATATTATTTGTGTAGGTTTGTATTTCTTTGACTGTTTAAACTGATGAAATTGATGAAAATGTCTTCCCCAGCTCTGAAATTAACTTCAACACTATCATCTCATAGTATCAGATGCGCGAAGAAAACAAAAAAAAACTTTTTATTACCACAAAGCAAAAATTTTGGTTATAAACACCGTTGTTCAATT
This sequence comes from Spilosoma lubricipeda, assembly GCA_905220595.1. Taxonomy (NCBI): domain Eukaryota; kingdom Metazoa; phylum Arthropoda; class Insecta; order Lepidoptera; family Erebidae; genus Spilosoma; species Spilosoma lubricipeda. The sequence goes on from HG992278.1 coordinate 1,542,735, forward strand.
ATTGCATTTCGTCAGAATCGAAGTGAAAAAAATATTCACAAATGTCTCAATCATTAACAGACATCCTATATCGATAACATAATCGCTATAAATTATGTCAGACGGTAACTTAAACAGCTAATAATCGATCGTCAAATACAACTAATCAATCATAAATCGATCACATGTTTTGCGCAACGTACACTGGCCCCATTACAACTGCGTTTTTCCTTACCTTATCGATGTAATATATCTATCATATCTGTTCATTAGATGATGAACAGTCGCAATAAATTGATATTGTTTTATCTCCTTCCTTTTAAATCAACCTAAATATGGTATTAAAGTGTCTCTATTATCGTGATTAATTTGTGTTGGTGTATTTTCGATTATAATTGATTCGATTCATAGTGTATGTGTCATGTTGTTTGTAACAGAATTTTCCATTTCTATGGCTTGGTAACTGGCTTTGTGATGTAAGTAATTATTGAATATATGATTTATTGAATGGATTTGACGTTTATCGTTTCTTTTTGATGGCGATTTCCTGATCCTCGAAATGTTAAGACTCGAGTTTAATCACGTAATAATTGATTAAACTTTTTTTTTGTTTTCTGACTGCTGACTGACTAACTGACTTTATAGGGTTATGTTTGTCGAATGTATCTATGTATATATATTTCTTTGACATACTTAAACTGTTTCATGATTTTTGTTATGAGAGATGTCGTTTATTTTCGTTACAATACTTTTTTCTAAATAAAAATTACTGACCAAGACAAAGGGTATGCCAAATCTCATGATGATGGGATGATTTTAATAGTGCATTAAATATAAATATGCGGATAAATGTAATGATTTAAATACTAATCTTTTGATGGTAATTCATTCAATTATTGATAAAAATGAAAACCTGTTGCAGGTTTAGAAAAAAAACATTTTTAAATGACTTTAAGCAGAGATTATAGATTAATCGATTACTGGGAAACACGACATAAGATTTTTTTTTTCCGCATAAGCAATTCATGTAACTAAAGTCACATCAATAATTACAAAACAGTTGAACAACATATGGAGTTTTAAATTCTTTGCTAATTGTCAATTTTATATTGTCCACAGAAGAAGAGACCAGTCCAGAAAGCGGAGTGAAGGAACGTAGCGAGAGGGGGGAGAGGCAGGAAGGGGGAGAGGACGAAGCATCCGGCTCCGTGTCCCCCGCGTCTCGCACCTCCCCCGCGCCTGACGAACGTGATGATATCGAGCACAGTATACCAGCTACGTTGATTCAGGATCCCAATGCTGAAAGGTGGGTTCTCATGTCTTCATGCATCTCTTTATCAGAGAGTTTTCTTAGTAACTTCATCTTAACTAAAGTCTCATAAGTTGGTGCTATTCTAACAGCAAATAACTTGGTCATAGGTGAGAGAAGACACAGACAGGAAATATTTTTAAATCTCTCCAATGCACTGAAAGAATTTTAACTACCTCTGGTGTAACTGAAGTATGGGATAGTGTGGCGACCCGATCATATAAAGTTTAGTCGTGACGTGGTTTTTAGTGAAAACAGCACATAGTCTTGAGTTCTTCGTCGTTTAGGAGCTGAAGATCTAAATTTTTCACCCCGTCAGTCAACAAAAAAGGTTATTTGACCGCCGTTAATCGAGTGTAAAACTTTGATTACACGACATATAATGTCTTGTCTTCTCTGCATGGAGCTGGAGTATTTTTTTATTACTTGAAAGTGTTCCATTTGAGTTTCCAGATTTCTTGGTTCCTAATTCGAAGGGTATTTTAAGGTTCTTTATTCTTAAAATTAGGTCATTACTAGGGAAAGTTCGTCCTCGGTTCTATTATTTCATATTAAACTCAAGTTTATACTCGGTTCCTTTTTCATTGGAGCTGAAACTGTTTTTATCTGTTACAAGCCAAAATGAATTCAGATTCTTAAGTTTCGTATTGCTTGGTTATCGACTGGATATTTAACAAATTATAATATAATCTATCATATACTTGAACGATAAGCTTAACCATATACGTATTGTCAACACGGTGGTCCGTACATCACTCGTTGGTGTCCACTTTAATGATCCCATTGTTTCGGACCATCAGTTGACAACGACTGTCCATCTCAAGCACTACTTACTAAACTTACATTCCTGTACCACTTTTATCATTCTTATTACAAAGCTATAAAGTTGTAAATTGAATGCTTCAAGTGTAGCACAATGTGGGCATAGATTGAGAAATATAGATTTTAATATGTAGCTTCGATAAGTCATATTAGAAGTAAATAAGGTTGAATTTAAACATGTTAAATAGTATGAATAAATTTGTAGAGATATAGAAATAAATGGACTTGACAGTGACAAATATAACAACTAACGTAGAACAACTAAAATGATCAGAAATTTCCCAAATGACGTTTCATCAATTTTTATATTGAAATATTTTTTAAGTGAATTATGGATCTGGAATGTTGAATGATTGATATGATTTTTACTAATGTTGCTAACTCAGAAAAGTAAATAGATAACAATTCAAATACGGGCTGATTGTATTTGTTAATTCAGTTGTGGCTCTATTTTTTGTTATGCTAAACTTAATTGAATTATAATGTAAGTGGACAAGTTCCAGTGATTCATTTTACAATTCTTTTTTTAACACGCTTTTATTAGCTTCATATGTATGTATGTTTGTTTGGTACCAACTTCTGTAAGCGTGTTTATTAGATTTTTTTACTATATTCATTTATATATATCGCTGGCTCATAATAAGTACGCCTAATGTTATTATCACTTTCTGGATTTTAATTTTAATATTATTAATGGTATTTTAAATAGGCATAGACCCTGCCTGATTGACAAATCCTGGATGTCCTCCCTTAGGATAGGGTTCAGTTTGTGTGACTTCGTATGTGTGTAGGTCTTAAAATCACATGACCTAAGACCTCGTCAGAGTAGGATGCCCAAAGTCCGAGTGGTTTTTAGTAAAACTCATGTGTTCCACAGGAATCGGAGATCCAAAAAGATTCCTCACCCCATCACCAAAGAAAATAAAGTCCTCATTGTCAGTTCTTAAAGTATCTGTGTGTTGACATCTACCGACAGATGTGCAACAAAAATGACGTCCAAAAATATTAGGTATTGTCACTAGCTAGGGTATTAGGTAGGTATTCTGTGTCACTGGTTTTGCAATTGGGTGTCAGATAAGGTTTTATGGTTTCACTATCGCATCGGCGACATTCTTTTGACAAAAATAAAACAAAAAACATTTATGACGAATGTTATTTATGACATACCTAGGTGGGACAGGAATTCCCCGATTATTTTGTACATGGCTTTACCCATCCGTCGATTATCACACTGATTATTCAACCTGAAAATCTTTTTTATTGTCAATCGATTGAAATCAAACAAACACTAAATGTTGAGTGAAGTTTAACGTCTTAGCCATTTCTAAGCCATGCGCGCATACATACAGAGAAAACTTTATAAGAAGACTGAGCACTAGAAATTTACTCTCGAATAGGTACTCCAGTATCTTATTCGATACTCGTTGAAGAGAGTGATTAGCTAAACTTAATACTAAGTAATAAAAGCAAACACTATTTGCACTGGAGATCTAAAGAGATTTAATGAGCTTGCAACACAGAAATAACACGCATGTTAATAGTGCAACAGTCCGTTTCAGTTCTACCTTATCTAATTCCTGTTTCTGAATTAATTTTCTAGATATATATGTCGAAACTAATGACTGACGCAAGATTGATTGATGTGATGTATGAACAGATATTTGTATCCGATGCTGATATATGGCTTAATAACAAAATGATTAATTAGAAAATATGTTTTTGTTATACCGCTGTTGTTTAGTTGTTTAGCAGACCAGAAATTACCTCACTGTAGTACTGTGGTTTATCTCCTAAACTTCTCGTCCGAATTTGATGATTCGTTTTGTATTCGATAACTCAACTAAGAAAAAAAAGTTTTAGGTCATTTAACATTACACTACTACTTTTGGGAGTTATTAGTGATGGTAAATTAACAGCAAAATGATAAATTTGCGGAACGAATTCTTTCAATGTATGGCCAGGTGCTATCGATCGATTTAAATATTTAATTTGTGTATTGACGTAATTATTGGTATGTTTAAATCAAAGTATATCTTATAAATTTGCAAATTTAATTACCTGTTTCTTTTGGTGAGGGTTAGGTAAAATTAATATAATGAACTTCTCTACTTGAATTTGTAAGATTCAATATGTAAAGTAGAAAATAATAAGCTTTAAAAAAAGTCACCAACTTCAATGCGCTTAAATAAAAAAGAATTGTAGCAACTTTTATTCTTTATCTCACCAATTTTCCACACTTGAAGGTGATTTTCTTGCTTAAATGGGACTTTACTTAAATAGAACCGATTCGATTGAGACTATCTCATTCTCCAATTCAATCTCATGTTTGTTGTTGTACATAGTAACAATGGCGAAGATATTTATCCAAAATAGAAATATCTATTAAAAATCTGTATAATTGAGAAACTATTATTCCCTGCAGTGGGCTTAAGTAGTTTGGAGCATTCTTCCAGAATAAAGATAAAAATGCAGCTTAAGGTAAATATGAATAAATAAATAAAATATAATAAATATTTCGGACATCTAACACACAACGCCATCTCGTCCCAAACTAAGCAGAGCTTGTATTATGGGTACTAGACAACTGATATTTATATCAGTTGTCTAGTACTTAACTGTAGTCAACTGTAGTCAACTGACTTATATACTTTTTTTTGTAAATACATACATGTTATACATAGAAAACACCCAAACTCCGAAACAACTATTTGCAGATCATACAAACATTTGTTTCGACCCGGGAATCGAACCCGAGACAGGCAGTCAGTCAAATTTATAATTATGTCAACATATTTATAAATAAGAAACTTAAGGATATTATTAAAATAACAACTTATTCTATATTTTATTTATATCTGTCTCTTGAATCTACCTAACTTACAGTTCGAATGTCAATCAAATTTCAACTTTAAACTAATGGTCATAAAGTATTTAAATGATTGAGTTGCAAAGTTGGCTATTTTCTAATGCTGTTCAATCAATGTCAATTAAGTGCAGTGTGCTGGTGATCAATCATTTTGAGGTTCTAGTGCCCATTCGGAGCTATTGTTTAGGTTTGATGGACGGATTTTGTTTACCAACGTCTGTTGTGAGTAAGATACTGGCGAAAGCTGTGTGATCTCATATTACACATTGTTTTGACCAGTCAAACCATAATTAGAGTCTAGTAGATGCCATATTACATGTAGGTACTTAAATATACCCAATGATTTCATACAAAAATTTAACAAAAAAGGTCCGACTTCAAGAACCAGACCAAATTGAAATGGGAATAAATGTGAAAAAATAATCTTAAAAATCGCTTTACCTAGTCGAAAGTTCTGAGGTAACAAACATAAAACAAATACAATCGAATTGAGAACCTTCTTCTTTTTGAAGTCGGTTAAAAATTACGAAAAGCAAAGAAAAAGTAATACTATATATGTAGTCTGGTGGTCAAATTACGAACGAAAAATTTGATTCCAATCTGCTTTGGTAAGCAATTCATTGTTGGACATTGGCCTACCATCCAAGCTGGTCAGATGGGTTGCTATAGAGTTTGTTTCAAACTCTCCTTCTCTTCGTCCCTTAGTCGTCTCTTAAGACACTCATGGAATGAATAGGAGTGGATACATCATCATCATCATCATCATCATCAGCCTATCGCAGTGGATACTTCACTTCTTAACGGATTTTAAAAATGTCAAAAAAAAATCTCGAATTACATCCAACGTTGTCTGTATTGTGATGGTATCGTATTGTCACCCAATGCTGAATGAAATGAAAATCGGTATTCTGTTAGAGAAATTTCATATGTTCGTCATGTGACCGAAGTAAGATTATATTGATAATTCCTAATTTATACGTTTCGTTCTGCAATGTTTTAAAATTAGGAGAATTACCTTCAAATGTTATTTTAGTTATTGGCCAGTAAAACTTGAGCTATAGGTATATGTATAAGTCGATGGTCTCTATTATAAAGTCGGATCTGCATGACTACTTTTCAGAGCAGTCAAATATTGTTCGAACATCCACAGTTCTTTGATTATTTTGTCGATCCGTTATTATTAATTGGGACATAGGGAGAGAATATTTAAAATTCTGGACATGTCACTTCATCTAACTGCATTTAGGTTCTATTTCTTAATTCATAATAAGCACTTAAAAAAATAATCTGCTTCCATTTTTCTTCTTTAAAATGATTTCTTGGAACTCTTGAACTATTTACATAATTAATATTACTTGATGCTGTCAGAAAAGAATATCACTTAAACTAATACCCAAAGACAACCACTGGAAATCCATCCACAATTTACATTCAAAGAATACGTTCAGTTTACATAAAAACGAACTTTAAAATAATTTTCCAGAATAGCTATATTTATCATTATTTAGTACCAAGACCTGGTATCGAGGGTGTCGTAATGATATAAATAATAGGCTTAGAATAAATATTAGGCTGTACAAATATTACTCCTGAGGGGAACTGAACCTATGACATGAGGTAAAAAGGCGAATGCTTTGAATTTAAATAGCTAATAAACGATTGGCAATCTGCTTGAATGACCTTATTTTATCTTACTTTTGTATTTTTACACTTATATATTATATATAAACTGCCTCGATGGCGTAGTGGTAGCGTATGCGACTGGTTGGACCAAATGTTTGTATGATCTGCAAATATTGTTTCGGAATTTTTGTGATTTCTTTGTATAATAAGTACGTATTTACAAACAAAAGTATATATGTCTTTATATCAATTGTCAAGTTAGTACCTACCAAAAACACAAGCTATGCTTAGCTTGAGACTAGATGGCGTTGTGTGTTAGATGTCTGAAATATTTCTTATTAATATTTTTTTTATATTGTACAGAGTATATGATTTGACTGATGATGCTGAAAACTATAACTGGTAATAGAGGCATTAGGGTACTTCACAAATCTCTTAGACCTATGGGCCTCTTAGACAAGAGGTTTTAACGTACTATATCACTCTGCCTAGATCTGGCTAGACAAGTTAGTGAATGTTTTGTTTTACCCTGCAATGGATAAAAGGGCACAGTAACTTAATGAGTAATGACGCTGCAGATGAATTGGTTAAAAGGGGGTCGAAAACGACAGTTTGTGGACCGGAACCACTACTGCCATTGCCCCAAGCCCAAATAACAACATGGCTGCGCGCCAAAACCGAAGAAAAACACAATGTAAAAACAATGCAGGCAAACAAAAAGTGCAGTTTTGATAGCATCAAAAAGACTAGCCTGTAACCTGATTACACTAAAATGGAACGATCTCAGCAAGGTCACAGGTATCCTGACAGGGCATTGTCCTCTGAACAACTAAATATTCACTGTAAGCGCAACAGACAGCCCTCTGCGCAGGGGATGTATGGAGGCAGAAGAAACGCCGTAGCACGTTCTCACAAAATGTAGAAGTGTGGCAGATCAACGGGCGGACATCCTCCAATCAACATCACTCCCGGAAGCATGTAGTGACCTGAAAAGGCTGCTGAGCTTTTGGCATGATCTAGGATGGTTAGAGTAGAAAGATGACAAACTCACGTACAACGGCCCAAGAGGCTAAGTTCAGAAATGGGCCGGTAAAACAAACAAACAAAGGTTTCGTTTTAAGTATTCCTCTCTTCTTCTCCTCTCTTTGCAGTTCAATTATCTTGTATACTTTGCTCCCAGAGTCAACTCTAACGACACCCACGAGATAATTACATGTGGAGACTGTTTCTATTCTTAATTCATCACAACGTGATGTGGACATATTAAATACTAGTTGTTGTCCGCGGCTCCGCCCGCGTATGTGTCGGTTATCGCGGCAAGTAGTAGCCTATGTGTTATTCTGATGTATAAGCTATATTACTGTAAGGTTTCATCCAAATCCGTTCAGTACTTTTTGAGTGAAAGAGAACAAACATCCATCTATCCATCCATCCATACTTACAAACTTTCGCGTTTATAATATTAGTATAGTTTAATTAAGAAATAAATCAAAATACTCATTTATGAGTTCCACTCGAATGAGATTTACAGAACGAAGAAATCTAAGTTGTAACACTTCAGTTTTCATTGGTTTTGAAAAGCCGTATATATAGAGTAACTAAATCGAATGTGTTGCAGGTAATTTCTTTCTATGTATGAAGCACCATCGAAAATGATTTTTCATATTAAGGTTCCGATTAAATCCCATAAAATTTTCCCCAAAAAGATAATTAGGTACCTCATACTCGTGGAGGTGGAAAATTAAGGGTCGAAGAATAACTGTTTATTACAATGCGTCATGCATCAAAATCACTATCGTGTTCAAAGTATTTTCATTGTTTATTTATTGAAAAATATTTGGTATAAACTTACTTGTACTTATTCCACTATTTTTATTAACTCTAATCCTGACGGGTGTCGCCGTATGGCATTACTTAAAATTAATAAAAATAATTGTTGATTGTAAGGACTGATCCCTGCCGCCACTTTTCGCTATCGTCCTACATGATAGAAGCTTCATCCCCCTCATCCCCACGTCCTACGTGTCAGAAGTTTCATCCCCATCATCTATCTAGATGATTGGCAGTCCACAACCGTGCGCTTCTCCAGAAACTTACTGCCTCACACAAGAACACTGTGGAATGAACTGTCGCCTGCGGTATTACCGGACAATACGACCTTCAAACCTTCAAGAAAAGAGCTGGCAATGCACTTGCGGCGACGCCTCTAGTGTTGCGGGTGTCTATAGGCGACGGTAATCACTTACCATCAGGTGATATGTCTGCTCGTTTGCCCCCTCTTAAATAAACAAAACATAGTGGAATAAGTACAATTCAGTTTAATTCTAGAATGTTTTTGGTAGAAATTCAAAGGATTAGCCTTCTTTAAGTGCAGGAATTCTTTAAGAATACAATAGCTCCATAATAAAGTCCAAATATTAACAGACAATTCTTAGGTATTTACATTTTCTCAGAAAGTTTTATTTCAACAAAATAGAGGGATAATAATTTCTATATTATCTACTGAATGTAATTTTGCATACATTTATACTTAGATATTATTTTAAACAGTATATATCGGCTGATTATCCCAAAATTATCCATTAAATATCTTGAGAAAATTAGTTCCACTAAAATTATCGAAGTCTGGCTCATCTAAATGTACTTAAATGTACTAATTATTAAAATGTTTCAGTTCATTTACTAAAGAAAATATAATTTTGAAACACGGCCATATTGTTATATTCGTTATGAGAAATTTTATTTCTTTGTAGATAATTTTCTATAGAAATTTAAACATAAATTTACTTAAAATAAGATCTAAGATAATTAAACAATTCTTTGTGAAAACAGAAAACAGGTTTTGAAAAATATCATTACATTTAGCCTTTTCAGTGCATTGCTACCTAATAAATAAAAACTAGCAAAGTTTAAGAAACCAACCACTTTTGTTTATGTCACCTGGGCCATTATTACAAAGCTATTGACACCTCGTTCATAAAATTGGTTCAATAGTTCAAGCGCAACGGTGGAACAAAGAAACATACATAGACCAAAACTAACACAAGTCTTGCTCATTGGCATTAACAATTACTGCATACCAAACCATAGGGACTTAAAATAGTGCTTGATATTATTTATATTGTACCTGTTTTTTAGTCTGTTATAAAACAAAACTGCAACGCATGACTAATTCCCTCTGTCGCTCTAACTGAAGATCACTCTTCAGAAAAATGCTTAGAGAATTAAAATCCTCCAATGAAAACAATAATCAGAAATAAATGTTAACAATTAAATAAGTATACCTATTGTACACCATTCCCTCGCATTAATTCCGTACACGAAATATTCTGTATTTTCTTAGATAAAACTAAGATCTATCTAACATAGAGATCTATCTAAGATTAGAAAAGATTTCTTTCTTGGCTTCACATTGCTCGAGATTCTAGCAATTTCTTGCACTCTACATTTCGTAACTTGAAGTAAGATGCTTTTCTTCATTTGCCTTTTCTTCTTACTATCTTGCCCGTTTTAATATACCTACTCTCAATTTTCTCATCTTTTAAACTCAAGATGTTTGGTAGTTAATAATAGATTGCTCTTATTACATAGGTGCCTACGTGAAAGCTTTTACTGAAATCTGCATCCATTTCTAAGATACAGAAGCACAGGGCTGACAATTGGATGTATTTTTCTAAAATTCTTAACGCATTTATTCTGAATATAAAGATCGGTGTTTTACCTAACACCTAAGTTCTATAGATAATTGAAAAGTTTTAAATTACTTCTAAACATAATATCTTCAACTTAAACCTATTTATCTGCCGAAGTGTTTGTGCCACAATTTATTTCAATACACTCATAAAAATATTCGTACAATGTCTATAACATAAAACACTGCAATTTTTATTATACCGAAGACATCTGTGACAGTTATAAAATTCGTTTTGTTACTGCAAAATTATTCAAACGATGTCAGGTGTCCCCCATACATCGGCCCGCACTAGTCGACATTGACGCATAAAACTTCTGTTCTAATTCCTATACTTCAAATCTACCACAGATTAAAATATATCCCAACAAACTTTTTTATCATGTGTAGATGCAAAAAAAAAAACGAAATAAGAATTCTTTTGTTTATGTCACAACCCACTCTGACTATTTTAGTTCGTTAAGAGAGAGACGGCAATAGTTGTCACATAAATACAAGTGATTGATTGACCCGCAGCCGACTAATGCTTATAGGAAGCAATAAACAGCTGTGCGATTCTCAACATTGAAACTTTTAAAAGTTTTGGTTCCACCAACAGCATTCTGTCAAATCACTGTAACAGTTGTTCCGATTGAAATCGTTGATAACATTTAGTCGGGAGATTGTTCGGTGATAATAAAAAAACAGTATTATCGACTCTAAGCCTCGTAGTATATTAGTTTCCGGGGATTAACGGAACAATGTTTTCTTTACTTGTGTTAAATTATTTAGCTAGATAATAGTAACATTGTACCATTCTCGATTTCTCGACTGACATTAATATTGTCGTTCGGATGTGTCCTAACGTTTCCTTGCTTGAAAATAAAATAAACATGAGAAAATATTTTCCCTTTGTCAAAGCAGGAAATCTGTTCGTGATACGCGTAAATCCGTCCGCGTCCCCTGTCTGTCCGTGAGTCGTTAAAAGGACTCGTCTCGGCGTTTTGTTAACGCGCCATTTCCTTGTCATCGCCGCCAACCCTGTCTGGGTAATCTTCTGTAAGCCTCGAGACCTCTATCTACCATGTAAAGTACCTCTATGTCGCTGACACTATCAACATATTATGTACATAAATGAGATTCCGTAAACAATCTCGTTAAAAAGTTATTACGCCTATTGGCCATCAAGGATGCTCCGTACATTTTTCATTGGTGTTACAACTGTGACTCAGCTATGCAGAGTAGCTCCGCTGTGTCAGTCGGCTGTCATCGGAACGATCGCCCGTCACTGCACGTCCACCTCGCGCATCGCACGCACGCTTGCATTACGCAGCGCCACCCCTCGAAGTGGGATATCTACAGCCGTCTTTCTCTTTCGCGTTGCGAACGCCGCAAACGAGGCACCTGTCCTGCTCTAGTGAGGGGCGTGCGGGGTGGGGGCGCTGCAGGCGGGTCGTAAATCACGCGGCGTCTCATTCCACGCGGGACCGCCGCCGCCGCCGCAGGCACCGCGCACTTCCCTCTCGACCGCCGGCATCGTGGCGCGTCTTTCGCGACGTGTTTACAATTTCAACTATTGTTGGGAAGTCCTAATTGTTGTATTGTAACAAAGTGTTATCAATTGTACTAGTGTTTTATTGATGGATCCGCGAGTTTTTCGACGTTGCCAGTTTGGAGTACTTTGAAAAGATTTCGTCCAAAATGATTGTCGAACCCGACCACGTGAGGTAGGTTTTCTATTTATTCAAGTGTTTTATTGTTTTTGTGTAATGCATCACTAGTAATGTTTCCCATTATTCGCACATCATGTTATTGATTTACTGTGATTTGTAAAACACTTTAAAGTTTTTCACATTGGAATCTTATTATGTCAGAAGTGTAATTTTTGTTTGAATGTCTACTGTTTTTATAACTGCAATTTGATTCCTTGCTTTCGTTTGTCATATTGTGAAAATCGGTTAAATTATAAAGACAATTTCTGTGTTTTAACTTAATAATACAATTTTTATAAACAAAACAATTATTAATTATTTTGATTTAGGTTTTGCAATGATTTTGTAAGAACATTTTAAATACAAAGTCGTGATCTTCGTGCGTTTTGCATGATTTTTTTAACAAAATTGTAGTACTTTGACTACTACTACTACTACTACTACCATGTGAATATGGCAAGGCAGTGACAATATGGATCGGGGCCGTCTTTCACTTTTCCATTTGATAGAAAAGAACCTGTTTTATATATATTTATAGTCTCATAAATAAACGATAAGTAGTGTCATCAACAATTGTGTTAGTTATGTTTATCAGGTTGGATATCGCCACGATTCTCTGAATAATTGTTTTACAATGCTATTGATTTAATATTAATCTTTCCGATATGCTATAAATGTTGTTTGTAAAATTTCATTACTGTCGTTAATATGACTTCTTTGACATCCAATTGATTATTCATGACACACAAAAACTTAAACTATTTGTACCCAACTAGATTTATATTTGTATCGTAAGTCAACGAGACTTTTTTCCTTTTTTGTCCAAAAGTAAAAGGTAAACATGAAACGATCATTGCAACCTTTGGTTAAATTTTGTAAATTAAAATGTACCAAAAATTCACAAAATTCAAAAGAACACTATAAACAATTATCAACCAAGTTTTAGACCCAAATTAAGTGATAGAAGTCCATTAGACAGTCTATTTGCTATTCACGATCAAGCTATTAATTTATCAAAAATGGTCATAAAAAAGAACCTGCATTCGTTTTATTTACTGTCGATATTCAAATGTCGATAACAGGTTTAAGATAACGAATGCCAGGGACAGAGCCAATTTTAGTTAAGTGAATTATGTCGGTTGATCTAACGTCACGTCACGATTTTGTCCGCAGGGAGAGCCCGAGATGTCTGTCACGGGAATCGTCGGGCGCGCCACGCTGTCCCTCTAATGACTCGGTGTACTCGAGTCGTAGTGGGGCGGGTCTTCCCCTCCCTGCAGCGCTGACCGCTGCGTTGCCCGCTGCTCTGCTGCCCCCACACTCAGCTGCCGTGGCAGCTTATCTCGGTGCAGCAGCCGCAGCAGCTGCACAACAGCGACTTCTCATGTCCTGTCAGGAGGACATGACAGATTCTGAACGATCCGACGCAGTACTCGACTTTAGCACCAAGCGTTGCGACTCACCTCATGAAGATGAAGATCCCGATGACGCTGTTAATCTCAGCAAAAATGAGAACGGTCCACTTGACTTATCCGTTGGTACGAGAAAACGTGGGTCAGAGGATTCACCTTCACCCGTCCCGTCCAGAAAAAACTCGAGGACCGTGGATTTTAAACCCACTCCGTCACCATGGTCGAATCCCGTTGCGCCTCATCTACCGTACTTTGCAGCTGCGGTTGCAGCTGCTAGTCTGTCCCCGAAAGGGAGCCTCCCTGGCGACTGGAACGGCAAACTTAAACACGGTACGCCTACGCCAAGTGACGCCACCAAAGCATTAGAAAAGATGAGTGAATTGAGCAGACTTGGAGGCGAGGAACTATTCCGATCAGTGCAAAGTGCCGCTCTTGGAGCAGGTTTAGCGCCAAACGCTGCTGCACGCCACTCAGCATGGCAATCGCATTGGCTGAACAAGGGAGCTGATCAAACTAAAGATGTCCTAAAATGTGTATGGTGTAAGAAAAGTTTCAACTCGCTCGCTGATCTAACGGTGCACATGAAAGAAGCAAAGCACTGCGGTGTCAATGTACCGGTACCGCCACCTACGGGTGCTCCATTACCGCCTTCTTTACATCCACCCTCTAGCTCACCATCTACTCCGTCACATAACTCATCATCCTCTAGCGGTTCGTCAAAGCCGAGCCAAAATGATCTGAACATGCTAATAAAGGAAAACATGCCTATTCCTAGAAAACTTGTCCGTGGTCAAGATGTATGGCTAGGTAAGGGTGCCGAGCAAACAAGGCAAATTTTAAAGTGTATGTGGTGTGCGGAGAGTTTCCGTTCACTTGCTGAAATGACAAGCCATATGCAGCGAACTCAGCACTATACTAATATAATTTCACAAGAACAAATTATATCTTGGAAATCGTCTGATGACGGAAGCAAGGGGTCCAATTCCAGCGGTCCTGGTGGTGCTAATAACGCAGTACCTCCTACCACTGGCACTAGTAGTCATGTTAGCGCAGTTTTAACTTGTAAAGTTTGTGACCAAGCATTTAGTTCACTGAAGGAATTGAGTAATCATATGGTTAAAAACTCTCACTACAAAGAACACATTATGCGGTCCATTACTGAAAGCGGAGGTAGGCGACGTCAAACACGTGAGAAACGAAAGAAGTCTTTACCTGTTAGGAAGCTTCTTGAATTAGAAAGAGCACAACACGAGTTCAAAAATGGTGAAGGAAACGGTATACCCATGGGTAAGCCGATTAGAGATTTTGGGTCTGGAAGCCGAATCACCTGCGAAAAATGCGGTGATAAAATTGAGACTGCAGTGTTTGTCGAACACATACGACAGTGCATAGGAGCACCTATGTCTAATAGCCAAAGGAACTTTTTGAAGAGCGCTCTGTTATCTAACAACATAATCCCACCTGATGTCCCCGGCCACGTTACTCCTACCGGTCGAGACGGTCGCAAAAGTATTAACGAGGAGCTTCCGTCCCCCGGGTCTGGTCATCATCGCTCTCCATCCTCCGTGAACGACTCCTCCCCGAGTTCCAAAGATCCAAATGCGAGTAATGACAAAAGCTCGTCGCCTTCGGTGCTCAATGCCATAGAACAATTGATTGAGAAGAGTTTCGATACCAGGTCGCGTCATACAGTGTCTGGTATGCCGGGTGGCGCCACACATGCGCCCATCGGTTCCAGTATCTTAAAGAGATTAGGCATAGACGAGAGTGTAGACTATACAAAACCACTAGTGGATCCTCAGACTATGAATATGCTGAGAAATTACCACCACCAGCAAGGTTACGGACGCCGAGAACGTAGTGGAAGCGAGTCCAGCTCAATGTCCGAGCGAGGTGGCAGTAGAGTAGAATCCTTGACCCCGGATAGAAAGCTAGATACTTATCACATGACTCCACGCACTACTCCCGATACACGCGGCTCCCAGACTCCAGCCTCGGAGGATCGCCCCTCCGAAGTGAGAATAAAGAGAGAGGTCGAGGAGGAGGAACGCGAGAACGGGGTGGATTTGAGCAGTCAGCCAGTTCGTGTAAAAACCGAAGTCGACGAGGAGGACGAACCTCCCAGACCGAGCAGCACTGCTGAGGAAGACGTGAAGCCCGTCGTAGCTAAACGGGAAAGCGAGGGCCCTAGCCCCGCTGCCAGTCCACGAAGTCCTGCCAGCGATCGCTCTGGAAATACACCGGGAGCTGAGAGAAAGCCAGCTTCTAGCCTCGGCGCACTATCGTCCATGTTCGATAATCTAGCCGGAGGAGGATCGTCCAGTGAGCCGAGTTCCTCTCGTCGTGGCGGCAGTCACCCTTTAGCCGCCCTGCAAAAACTATGCGATAAGACAGAGACGAACCCATCCCGCGCACCGGCCCCGGCTCCTTCTCCTGCCGGGCCCCCGAGTATTCTCACATTCAGTTGGGCGTGCAACGATGCCGTCGTGACAGACTCTATAATGAAGTGCGCCTTGTGCGACACGCCGTTCATCTCGAAGGGTGCGTACCGGCACCACCTGTCCAAAATGCACTTCGTGAAGGACGGCGCGCTGCCAGAGCCGGTGCCGCTGAAGGCGGGCGGCGCGTCCCCCGCGCCGCACAAGAGCAGCTCCACGGCTGCGTCGCCGCAGGACCCGCGCAGCCCCTCGCAGTCGTTCGAGGAGAGCCCTCACTCCAAGTTCCTCAAGTACACGGAACTGGCCAAGCAGCTCTCCAGTAAATACGTGTAGGCCGGTACGCCGGCCGGCAGTTGTGATGATACCATATCTTGCTACGTTAAACCTTGCTAGAGTTAGGTCGCGGCTGCGACGCTAAGTATTTCGAAACTCTTTGCCAATTTAATTATTTAGGTAATTATTGTTAGATTTCACCGCATAGATCGGTTAGTGTAATAAATTAATAGCGACTTAAGTATACGCCAAACGTCTTACGTTCGTTTTAGGTACTAAGAGAATATTTTCAAAATATTGCCTTTAGGTGATCGGTTGTTGTAAGGGCGGCCCGCGCCCGTGGCTTATCTTCCACACTATGTTATAATTCCATTTCGATAAATGTAAATATAAGTCACGTTAAGTCATAAAATACGATTCGATCTCTTTTGTAAATGTATATTTTTTGCTAATTAATTCTTTGGAAAAAAGATGATTGGTAAGAATTGATTTGGTCGTTCGCAACCGCCTCTATAGTATGTGATTCAGTCGCGTACCGCTCTAGTCGCGTAGTGGGCGTCGACTTTCAGTATTTTTACAGAAATTTTGTTGCAATATCATTTTTTCGTGTTACTTAATTTTTTATGTAAATCAGAGTTAGGATTAAATGTGGTTAGTTTATGTATATTTTGATGATTTTTTTCTTGTTTTATTTTTTGGAATTAAGAGATCCGTCAATGCGTATAATCTCGGAGATCCAATCTCATAAGTTTCTGTTCGTGTTGTACATACAATTCGACATAGAATGCAATATAACAATCTCCTTAGTGTAAATTTCGCTATAGGTATGCTCTCAACGCGAGGATGCTATTTATTATTTAGTGTTAAGTACATAATATTAGGTAAACTGCATCTGTGAACACTTGTATACCAATATGCCAGCGCATTAATCGGTTGTTCGTTCAACCTATATTTAAAAGTGATACATATACATTTTTTTCGTTAAAAGGGATGATAACATTCGTATACGTTTAGAACATAAAGATATACTCCGTGATATCATTCAATTTGTAACCACAGATATACGAACATGTATATACGGCACTTGAGAGTCGAGACCCTCTTTTATATATTTAATGACAAATATTGTAAACTGTAATGTAAGTCTCAGGCGAGGTCAGAAAATGGTTAGAATTGTGAGCTGGATATTCGTAACCTTAAACTATGATACGATTACTAAAAACGTATACGACATTTCAGATGGGATATACAATAAGGATATATTATATTTTCGATTTCATTTTTTTATTTTTTTAGATTATTTCAATGTAGTTACGAATATTCAGTGTAATAATTAACTGTATGAAAATTTTGGACTCGTGAAAACCTATCATTTTAACGATAATAATGTAAACATACGACAAATATAATTATGTATACGCTAGCTCTGATGAGAGATTTTTGCTCATTCTTAAGGAAAAAAAGTAAAAAAATGGTGTTGAAATATTGATTTTACCAAATTTAATAATCTTATTTAATATTTTATGTTGTATTTCAAAATGCAATTAAAAGCTCAAAGAAATATATATGTTACATACTTTAAATACTTATTTTATTTGTAAAACAACCCTAGTTTAGTTTACACAAATCCACACACAGACAGAGACACGTCCTTATTTTAAGCTTAGAGATCAATTTCCCTAAATAAAATCATTTAGGGAAATTGATCTGATTGACAACACAGTTATTTGATAATAATTATTTACCTCTTTATGAAGGTTTGTTTATTCTAAAAGTTATTGATACAATTCAATCACTTTGGCATAAATTAGACATGCGTACAATAATGAAATACATAACAATATACTGATTTATACTGACATTTGAACTGCATTGATAGTGCAGTGGCTTTAAAGGTCATCTCGCTAGTTGTTGTGGGTTCAAACCACTTTTTAGAACTTAGGAGAACAATTTTGGGATTCACAAATTGTTGTTCTGACTCTGGGTTTTTTTTAAATGTCCGCTTCATGAATGTTTGTAAACTTCCCTGCGACGTGTGTGGTACTAATGCGGAAGTTGTATTTTAAAAAAAGAAAGAACAAAGATTTTAGATTTAGTCAAGACTGTACATAATACTTTCAAAAAGTACATTCATAAAGAATAATAAATAGCCTGAAAAACATAATATGAGTAATAAATACCTTTATTCCATTTACCTGATTACATACTACGATAACTAATTTTTAGAATTGGACATTTAGAATACTCATTTTCGTTTGACTTTATGGAAAAGGTTTCACAAACGTCAAATAATTGCATCTTAGTTTATGTGGGCCCACCTTTATCCGTACAAAATTTTTCGATTGTGGTAACTATCAGGGCTAGCAGCTGCAGCAACTGTCAGGGAAAATTTTTGTAAGGTGAAAGGTGGGTCCCTCATCAAAACGAAGTCACTCAAAAAATTAGCTTGATAGTAATAACTTGTAAAATTTGTTCGGGGGATCCCAGACATATGTATAACTGACATGTCTCTATACAAGTCTATTAAAACCGAAATCTGTAGTTTTTAGCAGATAAGTAGACATTAGTCTATCTAGGACCATTAGCCAGTGGTGAAACTAAGCCCTCAGAAAAGAAAGATGTGTTGCTAAGGGCACATATCACTCCCACAGCGAGCTCGCAGATATTTGCAATGCGTTGCGAATTCGCGAATCTGCTATGCTAATCATAGACAGAGATGGTTAGGAAAACTGCAGATTTTTGTCCTGAATATTACGTTCCAGGCGAGAGATGAGATAACTGTAAGTATGTATTTAGGATTAGAATGGTGCATATAAAAATACTGACTCCTACTAAAAATATATTGCAAGCATTTTCTACTATTACTCGATTACGAGATTGAAATTTCAATATCGTAACATGAAAATTCAAATAAACTTTCTTGATATTGCTTTAAACGTCAAATCTTCCTAAATGTGCAGTACTGGGTTATTAAGGGCTGCTTTAGATAAAATTGTATATACTACAGGGATCAAATTGAGAAGGTGATTAAGAAAGACTTTTACTAGCTAGACTTAGTTTTTCATGTATCTTCTATACCTACTTAGATACTCACGCTACATCCAAACAGAATTTCATCAATGATTATCTCAGAGAAGAAAGTGTAATGTCTACACGAGAAATGCTTTCAATCAGAAATCAGGTGCAATCAGGTGAATTTGGAATTACTACAATAATACTAAATTAAAGAAAAGTAAAATTAAAAGGCATTACTGTTGAAAAAAATATTTTATTTACTGTCTTGTATTGTTATCCATACGGTGAAGAATTGCGTGTTCACATCACGTCGGGGCCACAAATGTAAGAGAATTCACTCTTATAGTTGGTGGGAGAGTCACGCTTCGGCATGAATGGGCCGGCTCGACCGGAGTGATACTACGGCCTCACAGAAAATCGGTGTGAAATAGCGCTTGCGCTGTGTTTCACCGAATGAGTGAGGATACCGGAGGCCCATACCCCAACTCCTCCCCAATCCCTTTCCCCATCACCCTAAGGTCGGCAACGCACTTGTGACGTCTCTGGTGTTGCGGGTGTCCATGGGCAGCGGTAATCGCTTACAAAAAATACTTATAAAAAATGTAAATACTAAGTCGTACTAAGTACCTGAATGTCCAGATTACTCCTATAATTTTGCGTCTTAAAGGATTAAGTAAAAAATATAATTATACACAACATGTTGTATATATTCCTCTACGTGCGTGTCGCAGTTAGGTGTTAGAATACGACTTGCTGTACTGCTCAGACTAACTCGACACCGTAACGCTAAATAAGCATTTTTTTGTACATTGTGTCCCTACAGTTACTTACACGTCACCTTTATTCATTTCGTGGTTGTCGTCAAAACTACGGAAGACAACTTAAAAGAAACCGTATACCATAATAACACATCTGTTCAGCCAGGTATATAAGGCAAAATCTCGTTTATAAAGACGGGTCTATGTGCAGCTAAGGACGCCTAAAGATTATAGATGTCGATATCCCAACTGATTAAACATACAAAGTTTCATTACAACACCACAATTAGAATTAGGTTATAATTCACTTCCACGATTTCGTTACCATATTTAGTTACTACAATTGAAGCTTACTAAAGCGTGTTTCATCAGTGTAAGTTTGTATGTTTATAAACAAATTATTTCTGCACACACGAATTGGGTTAGCTGTAACTGAATATCGAAGTAACATCTAAATGTATGGCTTGTTATGTCTAGAGTTTATGACTGGTAGGCCATAAGGGATGGATTCGAACCTACCTAAGACAAATATTTCTCGTCTATATAGGCACGTAGAACCAAAACTTGTATCCTTTATAACGAAAATTATGCGAACGGTGGAGTATGAAATTTGACACAGTTACAGAAAGATAAAAACAAATAATTATGGTTGAATTTCGACCACTGGGCGACCACTAGTTTATTTAACTGTAAAATATTAGGTAATAATGACATATTTAAGGCTTGTTTATTTTGTTATTTATCTTGAAGCAAAAAGTTAACTGTTTGTTTTGTTTAACTTGTTAAGCGATCATAGTCTTGATCATTTGAGACCACTTGACATGGATATTGTAGATCAGGAATTAAGTTAAGGGAAGTAGCCAGATTAAATTTAATGCGTCTATTTAATAAAAGCTTGAGACGTGATTCAAAATGAGAGTCCTTTCTAGTAGGTAAGTATAGCTGCCGCCACTTTTCTTATGAAAATATCTTCAGTATGTGATTACGATATCATATAATAGAAGAATAATTTTGTGAATTAAAGATATTTTGACGTAAGAATATTCCTCTAAGGAATTCTAATACTGAAAATAGCTTCTTACAGGAACGTTCCTGTCGAAAGTTGTAGCTAATTAAAATATTATAACTTGTTTTAAAAAAAAATAAAGGTAATAGAGATACGCTGATTTCAGCGACACAACGAACGGCCCAGCTTGACCTGGGCGGTACTACCCCCGCACAGAAGATCAACGTAAAATGACAGCGTTCGTGCTAGCGTGTTTGATGGTGACTGCAAGACTGGAGCTGCGGAGGTCCAATGATGCAGAAGCATCACTAGGCCGCCATGGTGTGGGTTACCATGCTGCATTGGTGTATTGTCTGCATTCGTAATAAGTATGGTGACCAATACTCTTAGATTATGATTATGAATTCCAGCAGGCAGGGCCTTCCATAAGAAAATAAGAAAATAATTTAATAGTAGAAGCGGACCCACGCTATTTCGTCTGCCTCTCTTTTCAGTCATGCTTGGCTGCTATTAATCTAAGTCTAAGCTATTAATGTCAACTATGCTATCTTAGACACGCTAGCAAAACACATATTTTAAAAAAACGTTAAAGTTGGTTAAATAGCTTCGGAGTTTATCGTGAGGAACAACTTGACATGAGAATTATATGTATATAGATGAATCATCATATCAGCCGTAAGAAGTTCACTGCTGAACATAGGCGTCCACCATTGACTTCCATAGTACTAGTACATAGTACATAGTACTAGACATAGATACTGTTAACATTTAACTTGTCTGTTAGCTAAGAGGTTAGTGAACCTGAGTATCTTGCCTACATACTGATCCGTAGGTCGTGGCTTCGATTCCTAATCAGGATACCGTGGAAGAGCCACGCTTCGGCATGAATGGGCCGGCTCGACTGGAGTTATACCACGGCTTCACAGAAAACCGGCGTGAAATAGCGCTTGCGCTGTGTTTCACGGAGTGAGTGAGGATACCGGAGGCCTATGCCCCAACCCCTCCCTACATTCCTTCCCCATCCCCCAAAGGCCGGCAACGCACTTGTGACGTCTCTAGTGTTGAGGGTGTCCATAGGCGGCAATTGCTTACCATCAGGTGATACGTTTGCTCGTTTGCCCCCTTATAACATAAAAATTAAAAAAATAGGATGAATAGTTATGTGCCGAGCCATGTTTGTTACGTGTCTAGTTAGTATTATAATGTTTTTAGTAATAAATAAATAAAGTACTTTGAATGATGCCGTCTGCTTACTGCAGTTAAAGGGTATGCTTAATTTAGGATTAGGCGGCTATGTAAAGAAAATGTGACAAGTTAGTATCATCATTCATAAAAGTCAGGTCCTAAGGTCACAAGAAAATAAAAATCAAACTACATATGAGCCCTTAGTCTATAGAGATGATTTTAGAATGAATTTGTTGCAATGGAGTAGAATAAAATAATTTAGTTCGTTTTATGCTATGCTTCCTTAATTTATCATAAAGTAATTTATCATTTTATATCGTTATCAAATTATCAATTAAATATTTTTCTGATATAAACAAAATTTTGTAATTTCTGCAGTTAAAAATCACCAAAAAAACGATACATAGAGATTTTTAAAACACGCTAAGAAATTAAATAATGGCAAATTTATTAAAAGAAGGATAAAAATTACACATATATCATAATTTAAAGAATTTCTATTTGTTTACATCGCAACGCACAAGTAAACTAACGCCATCTGTTGATTTGTTCACAAACTAATTGAAGTGACAGATAAGTTTTACACGGATGTTTTAAATAGCTTTATTATTTTTCATGTATTGCCCGTGGTCCACCTTTGAGGTCCACATGGGTGAACCACGGAAATTATTTATGTTCATATTTCTTTTAAATAGATACTATATGAAATATTTTATTTTATATTATTTCTTTAATAATATTTTTTATTCTTTACATTAACATATAAGTTAAGATTGATTTAAATGTGCACTATTGAATCTTTATTACGCGTAATTTAATAACCAAATAAATATATAAATAAAACTTATTTAATTTAGCTGTCCTATATTGTTCTATTATTGTTAATACAGCATTCTAAGTAAACACAGTATTTTCGTTGGGGTTTTAATATTAGTTTATTGTACCCTACTAAAAATATTGTTTATATTTTTATATAGATACTTATCCGACTGCGTTAGAAGGAGGCACGCCCTACAGCCTAAACAGCTGGACGGTTTTTGACATACCTAAGAGGTGTAGTTGAATTCATCAGAATCGCGGTAGTGTTTTTTTTATATTTGGCTGCCAAAATGCCCCTCCCCCGCCTGATGGAAAGCACAAGCAGAGTCCAAGAGTGGTGGTCACCATCCTCAATGCGAATAAGGACAGTGCAGCATGGTGACCAGCACTATGGCCGCCTAGTGAGATGCTTTTTCACGCCCCGCTTAGAGGACGCGGGATCATAGTGGGATGGAAACACGTGCGGTGGTAGTGAGTTCCAGGTTTTAACCGCTGGGCACAGGAACGGAGAACCGAATCGCTGAGTACACTAGAGACACACTAGAGACACAGCATGGCGGCCTAGTGATGTTTCTGCATCATTGAGCCTCCGGTCTCGCACTCACCAACGAAACACGACAGCACGAACGCTGTCATTTTACGTTGATTTTCTGTGTAGTACCGCCTTAGTCGGTCCGGCCCGTTAATGCTGAAATCAGCGTGGCTCTACTGCTTTTAAATCTATACAAATAAATAAAATTGGAGTGTCTGTTTGTAATATTAAAATAACCGCTTTTTACTTAATGCATATGTATGTATACACGATACATATACCAAAAATGTAGTTAAAAATTTTTTTGTCTGTCTGTCTGCCCGTCTGTCTGTCTGTTTGTTCCGGGTAATCTCTGGAACGGCTGGACGGATTTTGACGAGACTTTCACTGGCAGGTAGCTGATGACCCGGGGAGTAACTTAGGCTACTTTTTTTAGACTAACTTTGTCCCGCGGCGTTACTCGCGGTACAACAATAACCGCGGGTAACACCGCGGGGTTCAGCTAGTACATTATATAATCACTGTATTATTTGATCATCACTATATATATGTCAACATCTACTCGAAATGTCTTCCAGCTCTAGAACAATTGATTTTCCACCCTTAAAGACATTAATTATTCTTTAAATTTGAATGGAACTGAAATCTTGTACTTATTGTAAGAACAAGGAATTTTCAAATCGGTTTATAACTGACAGTTCTGAGAAGGAAATTTAAAAAATTAGAAGCAGATTTAAGCGTTAAGTATATTGACTATGTTTTACTTTAAAACCTGTTAAAACATTTCACTACACGCTGAAGAAAGAATTGAAATTGACTTCGTCAAATCGATAGTCAATACGAATGAATACCACGAACAGATCTCGAACAACCAATCATCACCGATAATTATAACTACGCCACACAAAATATCTACTTAAAATTGTTGGTAGAAAAACTCGCGAACTACCAATTAACCACTCATAAAACACATCCACGGCCGCCACTAAATCTGTCGGGCCCCGAAATCACTCAACAAGACGTCTTAACTCTGCGAAACCTCGTCTTTATCACAATAATGACGTCATTCATCGCCGTTTACGCACCTCCTTCACTATGACCTCACACCCCGAAATTCTCTCGCAGAACCGCATACATTGACGGCTTGGTACCATATATAAATTGCAAACTTGGAACGTAGAGAGTAATGTATATGATGTGTTGTGAAATGTAGAGGTCGACTAGGGACAGACGGCCCGTCAGTCAAACCCTCGAAAGCGAGTGTTCGCTGCTACAGGTAAAGAAAATATACGGAGATGTTTTGTGAGCGTATTTGTGGAGTGATAATGGATTACGGGTCATGTGATAATAATTATGAGTCTTAGTTTAAGATCTAGGAGATTGATAGTGTAGTAAATGTGAGGATAGAGGTATCGGGTTTACACTTGAGAGGTTTTTGGTTAAATTTATACTCATTATTGAACTCAATATTTGTCAGACTAGTACTGAAATTAGTTGTTGCAATTAAATACTATTATTTTAAATTTGATTATATTACTTAGTGAAGATTAATATTAAGTGGTTTATAAGTCAACTGCAATGTCAAGGCTAGTTTTGATTCAAATTCAATTCATTTTTTTGTCCTTTGAGTATTTCAATGAATCAAATTACCATTAAATACTGAAACAAACTTATATTTTATTACGTTTATCAGTGTCATGGAACCCATAAAACAAACTATGTGTTGTATGATAACACAATACGTTTTCAATAGCTATATTCCTCCCTGAATTTATTCTTATTATGTTGTAGCTTTTCCCCGCGGCTCCGTCCGCATGGATGTAAAGAGTAGCCTATGTCCTTCCACAAAAATCAAAGTGTGTATATTCATGCCAGATTTCATTGAAAATGGTGCAACGGTTTAACAATTGTACAGAGTCACTTTCAATTTTATGATATTAAATCCAGTGTGAAATAGCGCTTGCGCTGTGTTTCACCGAGTAAGTGAGGATACCGGAGGCCCATATTTATCCCCACATTGTTTTCCCCATCCCCCAAAGGTCGGCAACGCACTTATGACGCCTCTGGGGTTTCGGGTGTCCATGGGAGGTGGTAATCGCTCACCATCAGGTGATACGTCTGCCCGTTTGCCCCTATACCATAACAATAAAATTAAATTAAAAATAAATACGTAAGGTAGTAGAGCCACGCTGATCACGAACGGGCCGGCTCGACCGGGGCGGTACTACCCTCGTACAGAAGATCAACGTAAAATGTCAGTGTTTGTGCTGTTGTGTTTCGTTCGTGAGTGGAGTGACTGGAGGCCCAAAGACGCAGAAGTATCACTTGGCCGCCACGTTGTGGGTCACCATACTGCACTGTTGCATTGTCTGCACTCGCAGTGAGTTTGGTGACCACCACTTTTGGATTCTGCTTATGCTTATTCAAAATAGATAAGAAGGTATATCTGTCTGGTTAACATAATGTGCTGTCTAGTTTGTTCTGTGTAGTGCTGTTCAGTTAGTACATCTAATATTAGAGGGTCGCGTTTTAAATGTGTCAAGTTTATATATATGTATATTATTATTACTACTACTTTGATTAGTAATTCAGCTGGACCTGTATTATATTTCTTCCTATTATTGACAACAATGTAAATCTTAAACTCAAACTGGAGTCTCATGGTTACTTCCTACTATTATAGAAAAGACAAGTCAACTACTGAGCAACTCTTTTATTGAACAATTATAACTGTTCTGCGCTTATTACAGACAGTTTGCTGAAGTCCCACATTAGGAGTAAAAAGTATTAATCAAGTGTTAAAAAGTGAAGTTTTCACGTATACCTGTCCGTGAATCCCCAAGGCCTCGTCGACCGAGCCCCAAACAAGACGCGCGTCCCCCAATCCCCAGACCGCTGTCTGTCATTGTGCGTCTAATAATGGCGACTAATTAAAATGACATTTTGTTTTATATCATCAAATTAATGAATACAACGCGGGAGGGGCGGAGCCCCCCGACCAGCCATCGGGGGCCCATTGCCCACAATTTATGGGGCTCCGCTCGCGAGATGGATAGCATGATTTATGCGCTGTTTATCATCTTTTTATGGCATCGAATGAAATAATACCATGTTTATTTTTTCTCCATTTTAATTATGATTGTTTCTGGGCTGTATATTTGCTTATTTGTTGATCAGTGGAGGCTATTATAGCTATGGAAGGTATATTACTTTTAGTTCGGCGGCTTCAGAAAAAAAAGGTTCAGTAATTAAATCGTTACATATTGTTTAAGTTATGATATTTTTGTATTAATTAATCCCGATTGTGTGTGTGTGTGTGTGTGTGTGTGTGTGTGACACATCTGTGGGCAGTACGGGACATACAAATCATTGAAAAAGTTTTTTATGTTATCTGTGGAATTTTGTTTTGTTCGTTAATTGTCCTTCAAGTTTAATGGTGTGCATATAAGGGCTGTCATTTTTCGTGTTGTCGTTGAATACTAACTGAATATGTGTATGTGTATTTGTAGACTGTTATAGATAAAATAAGCGGTGAATATAACACAATAGACACTATATAAGCGAAATGGTTTTTTATATTGATCTTCTTACTTATGATTGCTAAAACTGATCCTAAATGCATACGGATTATTATGTGGATAAAATTTATTCGCTTTACGTAATATGGTAATAAATTAAATAAATACGATAAGAAGTAACCACAATCTAAGGAAAATTGTCATCATGACATCTTCAATCTTCAACATTCAGCCATTAATAAAATAATAACCCAAATTGGGATTATTTCTCTCAAATTATATTAGCCAAAAACATTCTCAAAGCGTCTGAGTGATGGCTCTCGACGATCGTCTCCGTAAATACCAAGATTTAGTTGGTACAATAAATGATTTAGTCGCAGGTCGCTTGTAATAAGCAGATTGATGTCGGCGACCCCCGCTTCATTTGTCTCGCCGAGGTAGGGTTAAGTTGCGTAGCAAAAACAGATGCTTTTTTTTCTTGTTTAGGGTTAGATTTTGCAGTGAGTTTTCAAGTGTTAAATGTTAAATTATAGTTTTATATTTTTGTTACGTAGGAATACTGTTTTTTTTTATGTTTTTTGTATTTAAAAATATAGTAAATAAAAATATATATTGGAATTATACTTCGGTGTGTATGTTAGAAACTATATTTTCTGAATTTCTGAAATTATAATACATCACTTAGGCCCGTTGTCTCAGTCGTGAATCGTCTAGTTTTAAAACTAGTTTGAACAAGTACAATTTTAACAAAAATATAACCGACTTCAAGATTCGACTCGATTTCTCTTGGATGCCATCTTCAGATATTGATGTCTTATCATGGTACCCCCGTTCGGACATCTCCTTTCTATTAAAAAAAGAATCATCAAAATCGGTTCATAAACGACGAAGATATCCGCGAGATATGGCATTCAAGAGAAATCAAGTCGAACCTTGAAGTCGGTTTTATTTTTGTTAAAATTGTACTTGTTTACGAAATAATTACTTATCGTACACATTACAATTAACATTAATTCAAATTAATGGTTAAAATAGACATTTAACCATTTGTTTAAATTAATATCAGCCACGACCTTGTGGTTTATCACAGAAATATAACATTATTCTAAATAAAAAAAACAAAACATAGTTTGACAATTCAACATGACAAGTATTGATAACAATTTGCACGTTCCGTTGTAGGAAATATCTAGCCATTTCTCTTTTAATATTTATAATATTTAGTTTAGGGCGAGTTGCTTCTTATTATTATGTTAACATTGATAAACTAGCCAATTATGTATAATATATAAACTAATAACCAATTATGTTTGATAAATATATTTTGTTTTAATTAATTTGATGATTTATGAAATTATTTAATGATTTTGATTTGATAATGCAGAAACGTAACAGACTTTGAGTTGAGATTAGTTACTGAGACTAGTTTAGCTGAGTAGAACTTAAAAACAATCTATAATAAGAGCGACACTTGAGATTTGATTTGAACTTGAAACTAGTTTCAGCTGATCAGAGTTCAAACAATTCTTAAAACGCCCGTTATAATACGGGCCTTACTGTGTTTTGGTGTGGTTATTTGTCAATATTTCTTAAATTTCGACATCTTAAGAAATATTCGTGTAACGGACCCAAATAACACCCAGACTTAGAACATCAATTTGTGGATCGACTAGTGTTGTGGGATCGAACCCACAACACTAGTAGCGAAGTAGGAAGGGTTGAGGTGATTGCTTTAACTACTATGTCATTCGTTTTTCAAAATGTGTAATTTAATAGCTAAAGAATATTTCGTTTGATACTAAAGTCCCACGTAGTAGTCATTCAATACCACGTTACATAAATGATCCTTTCGCTCAACTTGGAACGAACAAACTACCGACAGACTATCGATTACTCTGTAAACTTCAACTATATTGAAATGGAGCGAACTCCACCTATATAATTCTTGTCGAAACAAATGCCGTCCACTCGGCGGCATCTGTCCGCGCTGATGGATGACGGGACATGTGTCCATTATCGGCTGCACACTGCCACGACACTGCACAAAAGACGGACAAAAAATAACCCGTGGAAATGACACGCTCGTTAATCAAATTATGCGATTTAGTGCAATAAATTTTGGCAGCCAACAATATATAGAGGGGTCACACGACAATAATTTACACTTTTTTTGATAAAGAATTGTATTTTATTCAATTTTTCTTTAGATATAAATAAAGTACGGTGATTGGCAGAATTTATGAGAAAAATAAATATGGCAGTCAAAAATAACGGTGATATAAATATTGGTTCACGTTCGCGAATGTACTTAAAAAATAAAAACAGACAAACTGTTGAAATATAAACGATCTCATGGAATGATAGAAAAGTTAGACATAGCTACATCCATACTATAAGTGTCTTTTAAACGATTAAGGAGTTAAATTAAGATATATCAGATCAAAGTAAAATTTTACATTATATATATTTGAATCTTCAAATTCACTTTCAAAAATAACTAAGACAGTTGTTCGTCACACCGCCATCTTGCATACTCCGGGCGGCTATTAAGAATTTCTTGTAAGAAAAACCCAACAGCAGTTCGTCCCGGGAATCGTACCCCCAGACCTCTTGATCTGCAGTCGCTTACGCTAACACTAGACGAACGAATTATACCAGAATATATATTAATACATAAATAAAAACTTTAACAGTTAAGCAGTTAACCAGACCACAGAGTTAACCTCTCCTTAAAAAGGAGGCTTTGGTCTACTACGAGTATACCACGCTGACCAGATCTTTTGATACAGGATTTATTTCAAGTCTTCCTTCTCCTTGCAGTGATGAGGTCTTGCACTGTTTACTCCGTTAGTTAAGTTACGTGTTACGACACTCTATATTCTTGATTCGACACACAAGAAGATTTTTCAACATTCTAGTCTAGATAGTAGAGCCACGCTGATTTCAGCACTTTCAGTTGGGCCGGCTCGACCGGGGCGGTACTACCCTCGCACAGAAGATCAACGTAAAATGACAGCATTCGTGTTGTCGTGTTTCGTTGGTGAGTGCGACCGGAGTGAGAGACCGGAGGCTCAATGATGTAAAAGCATCACTAGGCCGCCATAGTGTGGGTCACCATGCTGCCTTGTTGCATTCGCAGTAAGTATGGTGACCACCACTCTTGGATTCTGCTTATGCTTCCCATCAGGCTGAGTAAAGTCATTTTGGCAGGCCAATATATAAATAAAACACATATTTTGTAGGAAAAATATATGATATAAAATACTAGATTTAATTTAAAAGTAACTAAGCCGCTTATTAAAAACTTTCACAACAAGTAAGTTTTGTCAGCCCTACAATTTGCAATAATGAGGACACTCAAACATCATTACACCTTTCCTTAAAAAAAACTTAAACCAAAAACCACCTGCGAAACCCTTTGTCCAAGCTATATTCATGTTACTCCCTGTGCACACATTTGACGATGACGGATGACGGACGGACGCTTCCGCGGGGGTTGCGCAGGGGGTTCGCAAGGCCCGCTCTAGATATATTCCCGTCTATCAATCCACGTTGACGTTGACGGGTTGCATGAAATGGCTGCTCGTATGGTATTTTGGACCTAGTGAAAGATGTTGTATTTTACTGGAATTCAAATTAGACTTCTTATGACATATAGTAGTATGAAGAAAGCGTTTTCTAAGACACTTTCTTTACAGTTTTAGGATGTTCAAAGAAATTACATATAAAAAAAGACTTGAATGCTTTGAGGATTGCGTTGTTTGTAATTACATTATTTGTCATACGAAACTTCAATAAAAAAATCATTTCTTTAAAGTTTTGTGTCTAACTGTTGGTTTCTACTGTTCTCCGGAACAGCTGGACTGATTTTGACGGGACTTTTACTGGCAGATAACCAACGCGCAGTGTTAACTACGGCTTGAAGCGGGTAACTTTGTGATTTTGCATTGAAGTTAGATTATATTTTCGTTCAGTTTTGTTACTACGCAATACTTCCATTTAACCTTATGAAACAATATTCTAACTATATATTTGATAAACAATATAATTTTCGCAAAAACTTAGTAACTTAAATATAAGTTATTGATCTCGTGCAATTGTGTTATTCGCAAAATACATACGAGAAAAATATTAAATAATACATCTTACTACATATTTAAAAACAGTTCCAATACCTACATATTTGTATACTTTAAATTCAATCCAAAAGGAATTATCAAACGCATTTTTTTCAAAACAAATTAATTGGCAAACTTTCAAATCGTATTCATTATTGACAATTTGCTTATCAAGTTTATCCATGTCGTACATACCCCAGGGGGAAGCCATTGTCCAACAGAAGCTTGTGACAGGTTGTTAATGATAACGAATGAATACGTCACGCCTTGTCAGCTTCTCAAAGGAAATTCCGAAAGGGTCAGCTGTGCTATAAGTAGTCATTAGTTTAGGATAGACTAATGGTGTTCTGTCATTAGTGAAGCTGGAAATTAGAATACTTGGAAAACTTGTGTCTTAATTGATTACGATATAACAAGTTATATATTTTACTAAGAAAACATATTTACAGAAATATTCTGAATAATACGAAAAAACCTATTTATGTACAAAAATAGTGACACTGAGCGGGTACCAAGTACTTAATCCGAAATATAACATTAAAAAACTCCACCGCCACTTCTCATGGATTCTATATTTCAATGCTCTACACAAATAACAGCTCACAAATGAACACATAACTTTTTTACGTCGCACTCAATGAATAAATTGATAAATATCAGTTTGTCCGCGCACGCGTCCCGCCGGCCCACTGTGCTGATTGACAGACGATCGACAGCCGATATTATCTCGACATCTCTTCACTCAACTTCTCTATAAATATATCGTTATGTACATTTATTTGTTTCTTTTCAATATTGACTTTAAGTAAATGTAGTAAAATAATATAGAGTTATGAAATATTGTATTAATTAAATGTCTTATAATAACAATAGTCTCACCATCTCACACACAGTTGCTCCTTTGCCGAATTAAGTAGAAACTGTACTAGATTAATCGGATTCCTCATAAACATACTTTATATTTCTAAATACTGACATATCATTAAGGACAAATTACACCCAGATACCTCAGATCAAATAAAAAAAAATAGGAAACGCACGGCCTTGTACTTGTTGAAGCAAAAAAAAGTAGCGTTCCTCGTGGCATCTGTGTGCGTAACGCGTGTGTTTACTTGGAACTACGCTACTTTTTTTTGGCTTCACCAAGAATAATGTCGTGCGTAATCTACCGTTTTTTATTTGATCAGAGCCAGATAGAGACCAAATTAACGTGCTCGTGAAAACAGAATCTAGGTGATACTCAACCAGTAGACCAGTAGAGTTCGACACAGATGGCAGAAGGTCAATTCACTTTTTAATGAGCTCCTCATCTGAAGTCACTGGATTACCCTCAAAACTCACATTTCAATAAAAGCCTTTATCATTAAAATAAATGGATCTACTTCCAAATCAAACATCTAAAATCATTCAAACGTTACCTTGTCGAGGTCGTTAGCCCGTTTAAAATTGGTTTCAAATGCAAAATATTTACAATCTATACTCAAAAAAGCCTTATCGACTGCTTGCTTAGCTAATTTAAAAGATACTAACTAACACCCTTTGTTGCCCTAGTTACTACCAATCTTACTACCAGTTGTAATACCGTTAATTTTGATTACCCTTCCTACTACTCCAGTATTGAGTTGTTAGACGGGGAAAAATAAATTGCCTGTGTTACTACCGTGAATGCCTACTTTAAAAAAAGCTTATTTTATTTCTAAACTAATTTATTTTTACTTTATAAATTGAACATAAAACAATTTATTCTAAAATTAAAAAAAAAAGGAAAATCAGCGCAATTTCTCGAGGGCGTAGCCTACTGAGATTTCTGCATTTAACAACTGCATCTGAAATATGTCGGATACTGTCGTCATTTACAATATCGCGACTTCTTCTTTTGTTAAATTGCTGTGCAACAATTTTAACAAGACTGTCATCATTTATAGCATTAAGAAGGCGCAATAACGTTTTATTGTTCTTATTTATGATTTTATTTAACTTGGCATGATAGCCCTCAAGCATATTATTTGTTCTGTGTCTCATACCGAAAACACTGAGCACATCCAAATACTTCTTTTTAATCCATGTGTGTTGTACGTATTTTATAAATTTTTCAATAGAAAGATGTTCACTTTCTGTTTTTATATAAGACCAACCTTCCTCGAGCATTTCTCTCGGTAAAAGTGGTAATGCAGAGCACAAAGAAACAATGCGATTTTCTGCTCTGCACCTAAATTTTCCCAATAAAGATTCTGCTTTTTTCCACAGGCAACGATGCCAGTGATAATAGCAGCCTACTATTTTGATATCTGGAAACATTATTATCAGAGCGTTGATGTTCGCAATCTCAAAGTCACAGTGAAATAAGTTTGGTCTTAATTGTGGCAGCTGCGACTTTATAATATCGTACATAGTTTCACAGGTCGACTGTAACTTGTTGCTTAATAGAACAAATATAAGGGGCACTACTCTAGTCGTTTCTGTTGAACTTCCGTATTCACCGTGTATGCTCACAAGTTCTTTAAATTGTGGCGGACATGCTTTAAAGGTTGCGTCTACAAAAAATTCAGTTATAGTGTGTAATATTTGTTTTGCTTCTGGGATACAAAACAAGAGCATACGGTCTCCTTCATTTATGTAATCAGCGAGAACGATGTAATGAAACTTTTCAGGTATTTGCACATCTTCTAAGTTCGTAAAAACTGTTTTGGTAACCGATAAAGACTTATCCGCTCATTTTCAAAAAATCAATGAAGAACAATTGAAAAATAAATGGAATAATATAAGAACAAGGAATAAAATAAGAGATGACAAATTTATTTTTTTCTCATTTTTATGTCATCGACTAAGAGTAATACTCGCTAGCGTTATTCATATTCAGAGAAGATTTGTTAAAGAAGTTTTATGTTTACTTTACATTATTGTAAAACCGACATATTCAGATGCAGTTGTTAAATGCAGAAATCTCAGTAGGCTACGCCCTCGAGAAATTGCGCTGATTTTCCTTTTTTTTTTAATTTTAGAATAAATTGTTTTATGTTCAATTTATAAAGTGAAAATAAATTAGTTTATAAATAAAATAAGCTTTTTTTAAAGTAGGCATTCACGGTAGTAACACAGGCAATTTATTTTTCCCCGTCTAACAACTCAATACTGGAGTAGTAGGAAGGGTAATCAAAATTAACGGTATTACAACTGGTAGTAAGATTGGTAGTAACTAGGGCAACAAAGGACTAACACGGCTTTAAAGTCGTGGCCCCATTACCATCAAAACGGGTTGACTGTAAAGCTCATACACTTAAATGTACCAAAGTACATGTACGTATGGTGTTGTAGTACATCTATTCTTAGAATGAAACCACGCAATCATTCATCATTGGATTACCACCTGATAAAATAGGAGTCAGAAGTACAACACAAATAAACGCTCACAAGCGTCATATTTAATCAATATGCGGTTGAAAATTGAAACTAAAAGAGTCCAGGTCAAAACTATAATAGCCATGCTTATGTGTACAGAACTAACCCCGATGTGGTGTGGTGCAAGTGAGAAGCTGCTACGCTCAATTAATGGATATTATACACGAATTCAAGTGTGGAATAAATCTTACTGTTCAATGTAAATAATGTGCATTGATTTGGTTAGAGCTCGATAGATGGTGTTGTATCCGATTGTCTGTATCGCAATGTTAATAACTACGGATTATTGTATAACTGCCGTTTACATCAATAAAAATTATCCTCGCTT
This sequence comes from Spilosoma lubricipeda, assembly GCA_905220595.1. NCBI lineage: Eukaryota > Metazoa > Arthropoda > Insecta > Lepidoptera > Erebidae > Spilosoma > Spilosoma lubricipeda. The sequence goes on from HG992278.1 coordinate 1,577,517, forward strand.
GGACGTGTGTTTCATTTCCTACCACGATTCTAAAGGTGATTTTTGGGGTTACGATCCACTTACACATGCCTAGTTCAGAATAGGCGTTTAAGAAAGCGAGATTTTTATTAATAGGGTCTTTTTAGCACATTCTAAAATAATTTTAAAACCACTGATGTAATTAATGATGATATCGACAACAAAAGTCTTCAGATCGCTAGGTTACCTGGCTATAAGAAGATGAGGGATGCTATTACACGCTTTGGAATAGGCAAATCCAGCACGGTAATTTAATATTATACTGAATGATTTGTCAAGATTATATTTGAGTTTTCAATTCATTGTTCTTTGAATCGCCTTTTTTATTTAGTACTTAACAGAAACTTGTTTTTTTTTATAATTATGGTTAATAATTAATATTAAGGTTATTGAACATTTATGGTTTTTTTCTTTTAGAAGTTATCTATTGTTCTAGAAACATAACTCTAATATGATGATAAACTCATCACTTGGACGCCATGCCTACCACACCCCGTGTCTCGCACACGTCAGTCAGCACACATCAATCACTGCTGCCGTGACGGCCCACTCATATTTCAGAGGGGGGATACTTTCCAACAGACCATGACCCTTATTACCAGGTCATAAGGTTTACCTCGAGAACAGGTTAACCTTCCAATCGATTGAGTGCTGTTCCGCTTAATGAGTTGGTCATAAGTTTGGACTATCAGTTCAATGTTGGATTTTGGATTCAATTTTCGGTAGTTATTGTGATGGAATATATTTTGGTATTGAGAAGCTAACTAGGCTTACAATTTCATGACAACTCAATGTCAATAGCTTGATATATCGTAACCTTTCGAGGACCATCAGCATCGTTATGCTTTCAGCCGAAAGAAATCAACTCCCAGACATGGGCCTCCCCCAAGGCTGTCCACAACAACCAGCCCTGTGCTGCCCACATTCAAAGGCTTCCCGCGATATTCACCAGGTAATCAGACTATCTTTAAGAAGGTCTACCACACTCCTTCTGCCTGTACGTGGTCGTCACTTCACTTCTACACCACCACCCATTTTTAAACGACTTCAAAAAAGTGGGCGGTTCTCAATTGGACTGTATTTTTTGTTTGCCTTATCAGGCCTTTCCACTGGGTGAACCGATTTTGATAATTCTTTTTTTATTTGAAAGCTGGTGCTTCGTTTCTTTTGTGGTCTTATTTCGATATGGTGCAGTTCATGAAGACGATTATTTTCTCTTAAAATTTTGGTGTACCTTTAGGATCCCGCCTCAGTTCTGGGAGGTCATTCAAAAGTTAGTAATGCAATTATTTCCCGTCTTGCAGGTGTCCATATTCAATGGTAGTAATTTTTAGGGTTCCGTATCCCAGGGATAAAACTAAGACTAGGTTTTACTAACATTTCGCTATCCGTCTGTCGCCAGGCTGTATCTCAAGAACCGTGATAATTAAAGAGTTGAAATTATCAGAGATGAAGTATTTCTGTTGCGCTATAACATTGAATACTAAAAAAACAGAATAAAATAAATATTTAAGGGGGCTCCCATACAACAAGCGTGATTTTTATGTCTCGTTTTTGCTCGATTATTAGCAACAACGATAGATGCTTAAAACATTTAAAGAATGGTACGGAACCCTCCGTGCGCGAATCCGACTCGCCCTTGGCGGATTTTTATAAAGCATGTGCATTCTCACCTTACACTATAAACACTTCTGGGCAAAATTGCTCGCTGTAAGTTAAGATGTGTTGACTAATGGTTTCAACTTTGATTTTTTTCCATCTGTTTTTCAAACCTTTACAAATATGTAAACATAAATTTAAGTATCTCTTTTTAATTTTAAATTACCAACTTTTTACTTAATTCATATGGAACTAATATACGGTACTATTTATATTTTTTTGTCTATCTATTTATTCCGGCTAATCTCTGGAACGGCTAGATCGGTTGACAGGACTTTCACTGGCAGGTGGCTATCAGATTTATTATTTTAGTACAAAATGAAAACCAACGATATAGTGAATAGTATTCCATTCAAAAGCAACAAACCCTGCGATTATGAGTATGTATGTATGTATGTATGACAAAAATCAAGTATGTATTACATGCTTACTTGGTTCACCAAATTACCAACTAGCTCCGGCACAATTAAGTTTAGATTTATATTTAACTACTAGTTGTTGCCCGCGGCTACGCCCGCGTATATGTCGGTTATCGCGGCAAATAGTAGCCTACGTGTTATTTTGATGTATAAGCTATATTACTGTGAAGTTTCATCCAAATCCGTTCTGTAGTTTTTGCGTGAAAGAGTAACAAGCATTTATAATATTAGTAGGATTTATAATATTAGTAGGATTAAAGCTCAGTATTAACTCTATTTTATGCAATACTATGCAATATATTCCTATTGATTTATAGATATCATTACCCTATTAATGTCAATAAATCTTAATGAAGTTATGTCATGCATTATATTATGTTATTTTTTTTATAATTTATTACATTTAAATAATTTCTTTGAAATTCATTCAAAATATTTATTTAATTGTTTTTAGACACGTTGCATGTAACACTGTCTGGGTATCTGCTGAAAGATTTGTTTCATACCATCTCTACGGCACGGGAGACAATCAAACTGTGATACATGGCCACATACAACTTTATCGTATTAAATAATAATAACGTTTACTTGTTTTAGAAAATAATTAACAAACATGTTCTTAAGCTACAGTGTGTGTGTGTGTGGGTGTGGGGGTGAGTGTGTGTTTGAGTAATGTTTCGGTATTTTTATAATCTAATTGGAGAAGCCTACTAATTGCTATATTTTTGACCTCTTAGACTCTTAAACTGCCGTTTGGCAAAAGTGGTTCTCCAACGAAATCTAAGACCAATCGATTGCCCTCTACGTTTTTTCTTATCTTTGATAGGTATAAGTTGGTGGGTCTTCAATATTGCTTTGAGGGCAAACAGCTGCCTCACCGTAAGAATAAGGATGACAATTAAAATGCTATGCCACAAAAATGACGGAGGAATGTGGTGTATATCGAAAATAATATACGTATCAAATTATAAGTCTTCAAAATTAGGTAAATTAGTTTAAAATTACTTTTTAACATACATTTTTATATATGCCTGCCAAATCAACTCTACTCTGCCTGATAGAAATCATGAGCGGAATATAAAGGTAGAGGTCACCATATTCATTGTGGATTTAGACAATGCAAAATTGCAGCATGGTGACCCAGCAGCCTATTGAGATGCTTCTGCATCATTGGGTCTCCGATCTCGCTCTCGTCAACGAAACATGGCAAATTATATCATTTTAGGTTCATTTTCAACTATATATTCCTTTATATTTCTGACTAGAGTCATTCCTACACCAATTCTTTGACTGTGAATCAATATTTAAGTGGCATAACAAAGGTATTAATAGATATAGTTAGGTACAGAACAGCATCGAATACTCGTATTATATTTTAAATGCAGCTTCAAGATTAAGATGTACTGCCACGTTTGGTTGGAAGAGCTGGCTGTCCAATCAAACACACATGATACCACTTGAAGCAATCGATCGGCTCCCACGGATAGGATATGTGATACAACACGTTTTTGTTGTCGCCGACGCCATTTCAACTTATTAAGCTGTGTCCGTTGCTCTTAAAGAGGGACATTTTAGTGTGGATATACCCTGTTTATAAATAAGGCCTTTGGTACCCGATAAAACCATACCATCGCTATAGTTGAAGCATTTATATTCAATCAATACAGTTGAAAAGCATAAGCATATTATTAGAACACACTGGAGATTTGATGTTCGGGATCAAGATAGAAAAAAACTGGGTCCACGCGACAAAAAATGATCACTGTAATCAACTTAGAGATATTCATTTTAACACACAGAAATATAATATACTAAATTCTTAAATAGTGAAGAAAATTCTTTAATAAAAAGAAATGTTACTTGCTGATAAGGAACCCTTCATGGGCGAGACCGACTCGCTCTTGGCCGCTTTTTTTGAGATAAGCTCAATAAGCATGTGTGCATAAATAGCAAGAGAAAATTCTATGGCAAATTTGCCTTTAAAAAACGTACTTAATATATCTGTTTTGACCCCTGCTGATAAAGAAATTCCAATACAGAATTTAAAACTGCAAATATGACCAAATATAGAATAACAATGTCACTGTCATTTCAACATGAATGTCAAACAAACGATAAGGACAGTGTCAAGAAGATGAGCACTATCTCGTATCGATCATATGATCATATGATACTGTCCATATCATCACAAACCTTTTTTGACCTTATCTATCGGGGAACATTCTATATTTACTACTGATCAATCAATCAATCACGGAAATCGTTTTGACGACCACACGACAGCTGCCTTTAAACATAATCAATTTGTTGCTATCGGAATGTAATATAGCTGGTTTTTATCATATGGAAATTTACCTGATCGAGGCAAGCACTACAAAACGATTGTTTGAGTTGAACTAGCCAGAAGCAAGTAAGAAGAAAGCAATGTGAACACTGTGCTACAATACAAACAAAACTCCTGCTCTCAGAACCAAGTGTTGCATTTTCTAGAAATTATCTGGGTGCTTCGCAAAAATGTTTTCGGTCGTAAACTCACAGTTTACATACTTAGTCGCTCACTCACTACTGTTTCGGTTCTTATCAGTCATAATTGTCTAACTCGGTGGCGCAGTGGTAGTGAATGCGACTGCTGTGCTTGAGATCTCGGCGTCGATTCCCAGGTCATACCAAATGTTTGTATGATCTGCAAATATTTATTTCGGAGTTTGCGTCTAAGTTTCCAAACAAGAAAAATAATATTAGGCTGTGTGTGATAAACTACCAACATTTTAAAAGAGTGGGACTGTGTCATGAGGATTTTAAAATAAATATTCAAATTTTTCTTCTACGAGTACTACTGTTCAGTAGGAAGCAATTTCGAGTGTCACGATAAAAATAAATAAAACATTTATATAATAAAATTCAGTTGCAACATATGTGTCACGTCCACACTAGTCCACCATCCATTACTCGAGATTACCGCCAATGCTTTGACAATTGATTTATGTCTGTCAAGGCTCGTCACAGAGGCGACTGCGCGCGCGCATCTGTGCGCCCTCTCCTCCCACTCCAGGGCACGTCTAACAAACATCGGCCATAGAGTAATTAATAGCGAAGACAGGAATAGATATTGATTAATTTGGAAGTTTACAATGTCTGTTACGAGTTTATATTTTGTAAGTTCATTTCAATAATATGTAATATTAAAATTTGATTACTTTAACTAATATTTTTACGGGAATTAACGCGATCACTTATTAAAAGGTATTACATACATCTGATTTGCCGCACGTTTCAACCAGGTTGCACGGGCCGTGGTCATAGGCTGACACATTTGACGAATTTGATTAATGTAATGACATTAATCAAATTCTAATTTTAGAATAGATTTTTAAAGAATTTTATTATATAAATTAAAAAAAAGTGTTAATAATGATTAACACTTTTTTGTAGTTAGTAAAAATTATGTCCCCAAGAGTTTCATTATTAAACACTTTATAAAAAAAATATAATGAGAATGAATGTCAAATGAATTGTCTGTGTATCTGTCTGTCTAAAAAAACTCTATTTATGAAAGGATGTCTTATCTAAGGAAAAATTAAGCACATAATGTGTTTTGACAAAATAGTGTCATTTTAGTAATATATTTTAAGCAGTAAAAAGTGACTAGCTATATTAAATTACTAGCTGACCCAGGCAACCTCGTTTGCGCCTTATATTGCCCGTGGCGTGAAAATTTCCCTCGTTTTTGAAACATTCTTCATTGTTGCTCCGCTCCTATTAGTAGTAGCGTGATGATATATACCCTATAGCCTTCCTCGATAAATGGACTATCCAACACTGAAAGAATTTTTCAAATCGGACCAGTGGTTCCTGAGATTAGCGTGTTCAAACAAACAAACAAACAAACAAACAAACAAACTCTTCAGCTTTATATATTAGTAGGTATAGATAGATAAGAGTACCCTAATTACCAATAAATATACGCACTCTTTACTCTATCTCTAATCAGTATTATATGTATAATGTATAATACCTTTTTTTAATTTGTCTGACAGTGACTAAGAAACACTACATATTATTTCGACTATTCGACCTAACTGCGCATCTGTGGAAACCACACCAATACACCAATTGAGAGGAAAGTCGGCAATTTATCATCAAATTTAAAATAGTTGGGACGCGTTTGCGGGAGTGATTGTGGCGAAAAAAGATACGTTTTATTTATAATAACCTGTGTCGCACACAGCTGCCTATGCTCATGGACATAAACAAGCTTGTTGATTTACTAGTTTAGAGTTTTTATTGTTTTACTGAATATCGTGGCAGTCATGTCAGCTTAAATTAGATTGTGCCGTTACAACTTTTGTTTGTAATAACGAAAAATACTGATCATTATTTTATTGTTCTTCCATTGCCCATTATTTGTACCAGCACCTTTTCTAATCCTTCGTATTTTATAAATGTTTTTTTTTTTTTTTTTTTTTTTTTATGTTTGACCCTGCCATAATGACTCTACTCTGCCTGATGGAAAGCATAAGCAGAATCCAAGAGTGATGGTCACCATACTGCGAACGCAGACAATGCAACAATGCAGCATGGTGACCCACACCATGGCGGGCTAGTGATGCTTTCGCATCATTGGGCCTCCGGTCTCGCACTCACCAACGAAACACGACAGCATGATCGCTGTCATTTTACGTTGATTTTCTGTGCGAGGGTAGTACCGCCCCGGTCGAGCCGGCCCGTTCGTGCTGAAATCAGCGTGGCTCTACTACCTAGGAAATGTGTGAAAGTTTGTGAGGAACTTTGGATGTCTGTTACTCTTTTACACAAAAATTATTTAACGGATCTGGATGAAACTACCGAACTTAGAATAACACATATACTACTGTTAGCTGCGATAACCGACATTCATGTAGGGCAGTCGTAGGCAACAGTTGGTCACGAAATAAACCTCAATACAAACAAGGATAAACATACCTGCCCACAGCAGTCCCAACACCCTAACTTTTTTCTGTTACACGGGGCCAAACAAGTTGAAGTAGTTGATTATGTTGACTCGTGGAGATTTGAAGTTTGCGTTTTCTTTCCCAGCAATCCGGGATGAAAGTCCCCGTGGTTAAGGCTATAACCGTCTCTCGTCGCCTCAGAGTCTTCTCTCACTCCGGTCGAACGAAGCGTACGTGCCTAACTAGGGTCATTTAACCACGTTCAAATTGTGGTTTCCCTAGCCAGACATCTCATCCACACTTTACATTCCATCTTAAAATAATCATAACGTCTAAAAATGAGTATGTTGAAAATTAGTCATATAAACAATTATAATTAAAACCCTCTGTATTGATGACCTCTATTGACATTTGTCATTACTGACATTAAACAAACTTGTGAAAAGTTCTCGCAAATAATGATATAACGCTACATCTTGTCGCTGAAAAAATACAAAAACCGTTTTTCAATTATGTACACATATCAGCCTATCCTTTAATTAATTACCTATGTAGAAACGTTAATGTAGTTTTAGCAATAACCATTCGTAAAATACGGTAAAATTTACGTCGAATATACAGAATAAACGAACTAAAAACAGTAACATCAAGTTACCGTCTAATTAACAAACTGTCTGAACCGCTAGTGGCAGGTAAGTGACAGGTGACGTGACAACTGACAACTGACGTGATGTGACGTGACAAGTGACGTGATGTGACGCAGATCTCGGCGGTAATGAAATTGTGACGTTGATAGACGGTGCAAGATGCAAGCGAATGAAGCGTATTGGAATCTAATACCTTTAAACTATCAATTCTTGTATACATTTATATAATCTGAGTTTCAGAAATGGCTCCAACGATTTCATGAAATTTTGTGTGTTTCGGGGGCAATAAATCAATCTAGCTACGATTCATTTTTAGAAAATTTACCCAAAAGAACCGAGTAAAACTTGGTCATCCAGGTACTATTATTAAAATGAATTGTCATTTATAGCAACAACTGCATTATATTAATAATAGTTGTTCTATTTAATAGATTTAATGTTTACAGTTTTAAATACAAGTATGATGTTAGATAAAGAGGACATTTTCTTAAAGCCAACCACTTGAAGATATGCAATATTTTATTATAGCTTATATGTAAAAAGACTTTATACTATTTTAATCGCTAATAACTTTTTAATATTTTAAATTGTTTTAGGAGTTTAACATTATATCTAGCAATTTAAGAAGGTTCACTGTAACCTCTAGATATTAATAAATATTTGACATTGTACTTTAATAAGGGCTGTATTAGATAAGTTATACTATATGTGTATAATACTACCTTCTTTCTTTATATTTGTAGGTTGTAACTGTTGGTTTATTTTTTTACTTTTTTACCTTACCTCACCTGATGGTGAGCGATTACCGCCTATTTGCCGACCTTTGGGGGATGGGGAAAGGGATGTGGGGAGGGGTTGGTATGGGTCTCTATGGGTAAACTGAACATTAAAGACAAATGAAAATAATTTAAGCAGTATTAAGTACTTAACTATGAAAAATATTAAAAAAATATATATTACATTTTTAATTCTTAAAACTTGGACGTTTTTTGGAACTTGTTTTGTTTTATTGTAACGCTCGCCGTTTATCAATTGTGCTTCGTTCGAGACGAAACACACCAGTCGCGCTGTCTAGAAATCGATATTAATTATTTTCACAAGACGTTTGCCTTAGATTATATTAACTTTCTCGATTATTTCACTGAATAGGTATGTGATGAGATCTTGAAAAACGATTTTGATTTAAAAAACAAAAGAAGTATTTTGAAATGTAGTCCTTTAAGCATGTCCATATACTCTTGGTTTTGTTATTTTATACCACTTTACTTAGTCTCTTATCTGGGAGTTGTTTTGAAGCGCTTCAAAATCCGTCTTTTGTTGCTTGACTTTATTTAATATTATAATAATTAATGTGTTGCTCGGTGAAGATACTTGATATGACATTTAAAACGGCCTAATATCACAGTATAATGAAACATATCTACTGTGCTAATGTAATCAAAACAATTCTTTACTCGTTTATCTCTTCTTTTTTTCACGACCTTATCTTTAAATACAAATAAATAAAATTGGAGTGTCTGTTTCTAATATTAAAATAACCGCTTTTTACTACATATATGCATATGTATGTGTACACGATAAATATACCAAAATAGTATTTTTTTACAACTTTTGTCGTTCTGACTGTTGTCCGTCTGTCTGCCTGTTTAGGCTAATCTCTGGAACCACTAAACCGATTTTGACGGGACTTTCACTGGCGGATAGCTGATGGTATAAGAAGTAACTTAAGGTACTACTATTTTTTTTAAACTAGCTTCTTCCCGTGGCGTCACTCGCGGTATGACAATAACCGCGAGTAACACCGCGGGATCCAGCTAGTATAAGATAAGAATAGATTCCAAAACTTAAGTACTTAAATGATCTCATATGCTCGGTAATAGCACCGGCGTAATGTTTGTTCCAATTGTTATTTAATCGCCCGAAGGCTGACACATGCGGCATATTCATTGACGGGTGCTGTCAATCGAGGTATATGACCTTTTGACTGCTCTAACTTAAAAATGAAGTGTTTGTGCAGCGCATTTTCTAGAACTATATAATAAATACATGTAGAAATATTACTAACAAACAATTAAAATTCTTAAAAGCAGCCCGGAGTATGGAAGATGGCAGTGTTTCCCGCCCGTGCCTCGGAGAGCACGTTAAGCCGTCGGTCCCGGTTGTCATGAACATCTACGGCAATCGCTATTCAGTTTAAGTACCTAAGTCAGTGCCCTCAAAAATACTGATAACTAGTTCAACCTTCGAATTCAGTTCACCCTCAAGGTTGTGGAGGTCCGATGCGAGTCGCTCCGTGTAAAAACTGATATTCAGGTAAAACCGGTTGAACTAGTAGCCGACCCCAAATCTTGGGAATAATAAAGGCTAGGAAGATGATGTAGAAATGTTACGTTACATTTTTCTGACATAGGACTTACGTTTTTTATCTCACTTCTAACTTCGTAGTATTACCACAGTGCAGTAAAGTGATAGGCAGAGGCGTAGTAAACAGGATCTTCTGTCTAAATCGTGAACATGTAAACTTTTTGCTGGAACTGCAACATGATTATTTATTTTTCTAACTTATGTGTAAGTAAAATTATTACTAACCCTATGAGTTGTTTTATGAACAAATAATTTATTATTTTTATTAACACCGGTTTTGTATTACTCCGACCGATTCTGCACAATATGTAACGAGACACAGCTCTCTCACAACGACAAATACATATTACTCTAAAATATGCAAAATACAACAATAACTTAATTTATTATAATATTAAAATAAAATACATCCACAAATGATACTAATGCATTTATATCAGTTTGCGACCGTGCCCAGCCTAAAATCAACAATAGCACAGATAAAATAATAAACACTTTGATAAAACCAACAAGCACACTGACAGTTGACAGACTTGACGTTAACCAACAAACGGCTGACTTTTTAAAACAAAAATGAACAACATAAAAACAGCGGCTGTCAAATAATATCAACTGACATAACGTATATTGAAACATCGATTGCACATAGGTTTTTACCGAATATTTGATTTTTAATACTTAGTATTTACTAGCTAAACCCCGCGGTTTTACCCGCGGTACGGCAATAACCGTAAAAGTGTAATATCAACAATAACAATAGTGAAAGTCCCGCAGAAATGGGACTAACCGTCCCAGAGATTAGCCGAAAGAAACAGACAGACAAAAAAAATGTTTTTGATATAAGTATCGCATATATTTTCATTAGCGTTTAGTGAAAAGCTGTTAATATGAAATTACAAATTCAGTTTTATTTTTTTGAATATATCTACGAAATAAATCACAGGAAATTGTTGTATGCGGACAGCGCAGGACTGGCTGTTATGGAGACTTGGAAACCCCAGCAGTGGAATTGAGATGTTGATGAAGAAATAACTAAGTGGTGATGGAATATAGAGTGTCACCACTTCCATTCAACCCATGGGTGTCGTAAGACTAGGGAGTAAACTACGAAGGACAACATCAATATAAATAGAAAGAATAACCCTATATCTTTCTGTCTGGACAGTATTCAATTAAAATAATGCGCAGGTATATTTTTACCTAACTGCGTCAGAAGGAGGGTACTGTTTTCGTTACAGTCTTTCTGGTATGAAGTGAAATGTTCTAAGCTACCATTTTTTTATGGGATAGGAGGCAAACGAACCGACGTGTCGCCTGATGGTAAGCGATTACCGCCGCCCATGGACACCCGCAACCCGCAACAACAGAGGCGTCACAAGTGCGTTGCTGGCCTTTGGGGATGGGAGAGGGGTTGAGGTATGGTCCTCCGGTATCCTCACTCACTCGGTGAAACACAGCGCAAGCGCTGTTTCTGTGAGGCCTCGGTATTACTCGGCCGAGGCGTGGCTCTCCCACGGTATATTTTTATTATATTTAGTTGATATCATTAATAAAGTATATACTTTTAAACCCAAGTCATGATATATAAATACGAATAACTTGCTTTCTTTGGACGTGCAATTTTAGCAGAATAACAAAATTTGCAGCGCGTCCGATGAAATAGAAAAAGTAGTAAATACAATAAAAATATGTTGTTTCGTTTATATCAAGAAATAATTACGGTTATAAATCATTTTGTGACGACAAAATCCACGGAAATATTCGTATAATTTAGTTTTACACACCCACAATCGTTACGCAGAGCGGTGCAACTGCGAAATTTGCAATAAATCAATTTTATACAAAACTACTAAAATCACAATGGTCGCCTCCGTGCTTCACCCGCGTGGATTTGCATTAGTGTTTGCATTAATCATTTTATACAATTCGGGTAATAAAAGCCATAAAACTTTGTATGGGAAGCCATTAATTGTCATTGACAGTTGACAGGAGCGAGGGTTGATTGACAAATGTCAGGCTCGCGTCAGACAATGAACTTTTGTCAGCAGTTCCTTGTTTTTTTTTATGTTTCAAATGGTTCAGTAGTGACTTGCTATGTTTATTGATGATATTTGGCAGATTTATTGAAACCGTTCGAATTGTTCGTGCGTAAGTTTTGGCCATAAGTTATTTTTGTCTGATATTTTGAATCGCATAAAATTTATGCATATAGTAGTAAGGTGGATTTTGCTTAATCATAGTTTTTAATTGACTGATATGTGATTTTTAAAAGAATATTTTGTTTTTTATTGTAGTTTTGTTACTCTGTGTTTGTCCACTATCGTAGAAGATGGGAGGGGAACGTATGCGGGGCGGTTAAGGTTTACATATTTATTTTTTATGGTATAACTAGCTGTCCCGGCAAACGTCGTTTTGCCATAACTACTAATAAATTAAAAATTAATTAAAAAACATTGTCCAGCGGACAAAATTGTGAATCTAAACCATTCTCAGATCCCCTTGAACACACACAAAAAAATTCATCAAAATCGGTCCAGTCGTTTGAGAGTAGTTCAGTGACATACACACTCACAGAAGAATTATATATATAAAGATCTGCCAAAATCAAGTACCCTCTTTTTATTTTCTTGTCGGACTTTCAAGGTTTTCATTAACAGTTTAATAGGTATTTGCTGACAATTAAACCGATTTGTGTTTCTTTTCAGACGGTCGATTGTAAGTCCATTTCGGAACGACGAGAGGGAACCACATTTTTCAAATACATGTGTGCTTATAAAAAAAATAATTTAAGGAAAACAACGTTTAAAATCTATTTTAAACTCAAACTACTTTAAACCGTAGTGCTCCACAAAAACAAGGATATAAGTGCAAAATTGACATTTTATTCAATCCTCCGCTCCATGAGTGACGGCCGTCAGAGATAATGTCGCGACTGACAATTGACGAAGGATCACCGATCGACAACCGGAGATATGTCAAGAGAGACGTCGAAAGAGATAGCGATATTATTTTCATTGCGAGTGACAAGGACTTGCTGCGTTCATATTTATTGTTATTAGTGTTTATTATTGGAGTATTAGAATATTTTTTGTTTAAACATTTTTAACAAGTATGAGGCATATGAGAAAGTAATGGGATACCGTTGTTCAAAACTAGAATCAGAAAGTACAAATGGTAGTAATACATAATTTAACAGTACATTATTATGTTGAGGGATGTAAGCTATGTAGTGAGTATTTAACATCTTTGTTTTCACTTACTGATGTCCTTAGAAGTGATTAGGATAAAGTTATAAGTGAAGTGAAACAACACACAATGTGAAACCTATCCCAATGTTGAATGTATTGAACTGTCTTAGATAGCAAGCTACGCAGCACAATGACACTGCAAAGTCAAGAAAAGTTTGAAAACCACCCTAAACCATAAACCAAACCGTCTGTTTAGCGTGGTATGTTAGGCCAAAATCTCCTGTTTTTAGGAAAGGCATATTTCTAGTAGTGCACCAATATTAGACTAATTATGTAATTCTGATAATAAATGTTTATAAGTAAAATATGTTATATATGAAACTAGCCGACCTACGCAACCTCGTTTGCGTCTCCTATTGCCCGTAGCGTGATAATTTTCTCCGCTCCTGTAGGTCTTAGCGTGATGATACAGCCTTCCTCGATGAATGGGCTATCTAACACTGAAAGATTTTTTTCAAATCGGACCAGCGGTTCCTGAGATTAGCGTGTTCAAACAAACAAACTCTTCAGCTTTATATATTAGTATAGATAGATATGTATATATTGCCTTGAGAGACGACCGTGTATAGTAGAGAGGCTTCTTCGTTTCTTTTTGAATTCAACAGCACATTATACCTACTAAGTTACAGAAAGTCCTATTGTGCAGTTGTGAATTAGTACCTCGATAACAAATAGTATCTAAGCGTTTGGGAAACCATTAATATTCAAACTATAATTAAAAACGAACAATATGTGTACTCAAATATAATGCTGTCAGATTTGACATTTACAAATGACAGAATTGAGCAACAAATACAGGTAATATTTGGTTCACAAAACTAATGCCTCGAGCCTATGAAAACTTTAGAAGATAGCTAATTCAAAAATATGCGCTCTTCAAATAGTGCATGCTCAGTGTTTTTATGAAACTACTAGTTGACCCACGCAACTTCGTTTGCGCCTTATATTGCCCGTAGCGTAAAAAATTCCCCCGTTTTTTAAACATTCTCCTATTAGTAGTAGCGTGATGATATAAACCCTATAGCCTTCCTCGATAAATGGACTATCCAACACCGAAAGAATTTTGTAAATCGGACCAGTGGTTCCTGAGATTAGCGTGTTCAAACAAACAAACAAACAAACTCTTCAGCTTTAAATATTAGTATAGATGAAGATATTTTTAGAATTAAACTTAATAATATAAAATTATTTTAATGTAAAAGGCGTGGAGCGACATTATTGATATATTTTCAGAAAGAACCTACGCTTGTTACATTAAAATTATTTTCTACTTTTTAATTCGATATTTAATAAAACGTGTTTTTTGGTTTTTTAAACTATAATTTATTTTCTACTTTTTTGTTTGGTATATTTGCAAAAGCGTGTTTGTTTACTTTTGTTTTTTCTTTTACATAAAAGGTTTTTTTTTTTGTTCTTTTTTATATTATTGTCATCGGCCCTTGACCCCTGTACAAATTTTCAAGTTAATCAGACTCCTAGAAGTAGGTGAAAATGAAGTTAGAAGATTACATACAAACATACATCCAGGTCTGAAACAGGTCAGGAAATCTGAGACAAATACCTTCAATGTTATCATGTTAGTTATCACAATAAGATCCTAATACCTATATACACTGACTGGGATGATTGACACTCCTAGGAGACCTTATTTTGCAGTCGACGGCGATAGGTTTTTTGTATACCAACACATGGAATATGCATATAACTTCTAAAACATTTTTAAAAGAATCTAGTTCAATGACATCCTTTATAATCCTTTTAAAAGTCATTGTTTATGACATCATTTTAACAATTCTTTTATCGTTTCTTTATCGAGTGACTTAGATTAATTCTAAGTATAAACAGGACTGACTGACCCATTTCAATTTCGATCGATTTTTTCGACCTCTTCAAATTCTAATTATTTCATTCGCACCGTGGCAGAGCCACGCTTCATCATGCATGGGCCGGCTCGACCGGAGTGTTGCCAGGACCTCACAGAAAATCGGTGTGAAACAGCGCTTGCGCTGTGTTTCACCGATTGAGTAAGGATACCGGAGGCCCACACCCCAACCCCTCCCCCAATAAACACACTTTCAATCAAGTAATAGTCTATTCTTTTAGGAGTTATTTTTTTGTTATTATTGCAAACTAAATAAATTATCACTCATACAACAAAACAACAAACATTCAAGGCACAAGCGTAGTAGAACTCTGGCAATCATGATAACTTTTAACTTGTGTTATGGGCACCAGAACTCTCTCAAAAGGTAACAACATTGTCTGCTTAAATGTAAATCAAGTAGATATAGTTATGACGACAGAGACATGTTAAACACCCTACTTTGTGCGTTGGAGATAGAAAACAACATGTCTTCTATTAGATAATATGAGTACCTATACATACTGATCTATAAAATGAACACAACACACTCCAGTACATCGTCTTATAGATGACCGTTCCAGCCTTACCCTCGACCATATTTGGACTATTACACCCCATTGATTTATCGGTTATGAATCAACCTGCACCCCTAGCCATTACGGGGGTTGATGTATCGGTCTGATAATGAATCTAGTTGTATTTTTGCGCGGAACGTATGATGGAAATATGACGGGTGGGGGTGGTTGAATTATGTGTCTGTCGGGGTGGGTATTCTGGAATGGTGTAGTCAGGAGACGGGTAGGTATTGTTGAGAATTAAATACGGGCAATTACGTGGGGTGTGCTGGGTGAGACTAAATATTCTTTGATGTTTTGAGATATATCTGTTCTAGCACATAGTAATATTTAAATACCGGAATTTTCCTGTAAATAATTGCATTAAATTTAAAAACTTGCATATGAAATGAAAATAAAACTTTTGTATTCCGTTATATCTAACATCTTTAAACCTCAGATCAAATAAAAAAGGTAGATAACGCACGGCCTTGTTCTTTTTCAAGCAAAAAAAGCAGCGTAGTTCCAAGTAAACACACCCGTTAACGCGCTAACCTTGCAATAAACTACGCTACGATACGCTACGATAGTGACGAAAAGTAGCGTAGTTTCTTAGCATGCGTGTGCGTTAACGCGTGTGTTTACTTGGAACTACGCTACTTTTTTTCTTCAACAAGGAACTTTTCAGGATAAGATGTCAACAATAGACTAATTAAACATACAAAATTTCAATTGAATAGCTTATATACTTTAGATTTTATTGATACCTAAAAAACACGAATTTCGTCACAGACACACTGACGATCATCAAAACTGTTAGGGTACTTCCTGAAGTGCTGGAAAGCTGAAATTTGGTATGTAAACTAAGTTTAGTATACAAACAATAAAAAAATCATAAATCTAATACTTTTGCCCCCAACCCCCAAAATTAGGGATGGAAGTTTGCATGAGACTTTCACTAATTTTTATGCTAGAGGTTTTATTTTTGGTATACAGACTTTTACGATAGAAGGAAGAAGATGTACAAGAAATAAATCCCAAAAGAAGAAACAAAAACTCTAAAAAATACTGCCTTAAGTAACTTACAAAAAGAAATGAAATCCCACCAAAAACATTTTCATGTAAAATGTTGCCAAGACGACTGCATATGGCTTACCCTGTGAAAAAGATATCAGATCTCACGTAGAGCCAAGCTTCTGAATCTACACGCCCTAACTCTACCAACCCTAACTTCACAAACTCATCATCTCAGTAAAATATATCGAATATATAATCTCAGAAACGGATCCAACGACTTCAATCAACGACAATCGATCTAGCTGGGATACATTTTTAGAATATTTACAAAAAATATACCAGGTCATACAGGTACTACAATTAATGCGATCAATAAATGCTATTTAACATTGAATCTGCCTGACGTTGGCGGCCTCTCTAGGGCACATACTGACACTATTTTCAGGACATCATAAACAAACTAATTGTAGAGTAGACTTACCATCGTCATCATTCATTGCATCATCATCGCACACTCAATTGCCAACATAATTACAGAAATACTAGCAACCTGCCCCGGCTTCTCAAAGGCTCTTTACGGAAAATATAATATAGCCTATCTTACCCTCGCGTGTTTATCACGAACAGACAGACGCGACGGACGACTTTGTTTTTACCCGACTACGGCAAAGCCAAAGGAGGGTAATGATTTTGACAGGCTACGTATGTATTGTGGCGATCGAGGCCTTCATGGTGAGGAGGCATACAACCTCCTGTTACAAATATACAACTGGCAGATGAAATCTCCTGTTTGAAACAATTATTCTTAAATTTGATTTATCTAATTTAAAAACTGGAATTTGAAATGCTGAAGAAGAGATTCGCTGCAGGAGTCGCAGAGACAAGATCTCCTAGCAGTGAATTAAGATTATCTGTATTATTATATTGTAAAGTTCTGATATTATAGTAAAAGCGTATAGATACGTTTAGTCGTGTTATTTCCTAAAATTCAGGTACACCAATTCCCTGCTGACTACGCAAACCCCTAGGCGTCGTACTTGCAAGAGTACGGTTGCCGCAGTATGTATGTATGTATGTATGTATGTATGTAGGTTCATTTGTTCCCTCTTAGCTCCTTATATAATACCTAGTGATAATTAGATTTGGGGTCATTGGGGTCATAAGTTGTGTTACTAATGATTCATCTAAGGTCTAACACTAGCCATTACGCTATCAAGGTTTTATGTGTTTGTTTCAAGAAATATACCCGTTTGAAATTAAATAATTTCCAAAAAAAATCTGCAGCAAAAACAAAACAAAAATTGTAAGCCTTTAATAAAGTACGTCCACGATATCAAATTGGTCAATAAATTCAATAACATATCAAAAATCAGTCCGCTGAATGATATTAATTTAGCAATAAAGGCGGTATTACACGGCTCATTTTTCACCCCGTGAGGGCCGGGGGTCGCTCGGTGCACCGTCAACGTCGGCATTTGTCACATCAGCGATATGCAATTCGACGAGAGATTCGTTAATATATTTTTTTCTAAAATGCTTTTTGAATTTTCAATTGCGTTTATGACTTTTACAGGATTTATTTTAGTTCTTTCAGGTTAAAACAACAAGTAAAACAGGGGTTAAATATATTTTGTTTTAATCATCTCAATCATCATCTGAAGTGAACTATCAGACCTCAAAACGTGGGTTTGTGAGAGGACCATGTCAGGGACCCACATTTTGGAGGGAACTGGTACTCAAAAGATGGTATCGCTTCTCTTGACAATAGTCATTTTCTATTACGTAAATCGTTTACCATTTTAAATATAAATTACTAGCTGACCCGAAGAAGTTTGTATGGCCCTATTTACATATCTGTCTCGGCTTCCCACAGGCAGTGTACAATCGCGTACAAAATGACTTTTCCTGTTACCTTTTAATTTTTCTTGTACACAAACCTTGTCCTAACAATAAGGAACTTATAAAATAAAGAATTATTTAATTTGGTGTAGCCGATCGGAAGTCATGCGCCTACATACATTTGAGCGATTCACTTTTATAAATACACTAGCAGACCCACGCAACCTCGTTTGCGTCTCCTATTGCCCGTCGCGTGATAATTTTCCCCCGTTTTTGAAACATTTTTCATTGTTGCTTCTCTCCTATGGTTTAAACCACCTTTAATCCAAGTACCAAACAAAATCCGTATTACAAAACATAGACTAACACTAAACCACTGGACCATCTATGGTAACAAAGTTAAACCTCCGAGACCCCTAGTTTAACAGTGGTCTAAATCGCAAACGTCAAAATTCTATTGTGTTGATTGTGAACGTTGTTGTATTTTTGTAGTTATTTAGATAGAGAAAATTTAAAATACGGAAGTTATTTAGTTATTACAAGTTAGCCAATAAAATGGATCATAACATGATTGATGTGATTGATTTGAAGGACATGATGGTAATAGAAGCGCACCGGCAGCAATCCAACAGACCTCGTATTCGTGTGAACCCTTTTGTTTAAATATACTTTAATATAAAAAAACAATCAATCATATTGAAAACAATCTGTTGATTGTGTGTAACTTGCACTTGAAAACCCATTAGTATATTTGTTATGATTTATAAACTTTAAGATCACGCGCGCATAAATTTTGCTTTGTTTCAAGCAGTAATGGCTAAGTCGTAAGTTGATACTTGTACCGACAAAGAAAGATTAGACTTTCTGCCTCGCACAACAAAACTGTGGAATGAACTGTCGCCTGCGGTATTCCCGGACCAATACGACCTTCAAACCTTCAAGAAACGAGCGTACTCCCTCTTAAAAGGCCGGCAACGCACCTGTGACGCCTCTGGTGTTGCGGGTGTCCATGGGCGGCGGTAATCACTTACCATCAGGTGATACGTTTGCTCGTTTGCCCCCTATTTAAATATAAAAAAAAAAGATATTAAAGCACCAATAAATTTGATCTAATTAAAATAATAAATAGCCCTCAAAAAGTTATTTATTTAACATTACATTTCAAGAAAATATCAACACTACGGGAAACGGAACGTTATAATTGAATAATTTCAGATTGAATGGATCTTTTTAATATAGTCTGTGGTTGTTATTTCGGTCCAAAGACTAAATCACGGTCTAGCTAGTCCACGGTTAGTTTTAGTTTTGTAATAATGTCAGGTTTAAACCGTGGTACTAATTTTGATACCGTAACAAACCTAGACTTTGAAGTCCTGGTTTAAACCTAGTACTTTCTGGACTTTTTGTAATAAGACCGCAGTAGTTTCGGTCGGTCGGTCGGTGAGCCCGCTTTTTTTTTTTTTTTTTTTTAGTAGCCCGTAGGGATCCCACTGCTGGGCAAGGGCCTCTCCCAAACATTTGGGAGGAATTGCCATAATCGCCACGCTTGGCAGGCGGGTTGGCGATCGCAGTAAGATGTCAAACGGTTCAGAGACGCTGCTGCCCGTCTTCTGTGTTCCTTTATTCCCTTAGTCGCCTTTTACGACATCCACGGGATGAAATGGGTTGGTACTATTCGCCGCCGGCACCACACAGCTCCGCCGGCACCACACAGCTCCGCCGGCACCACACAGCAGTAGTTTAATATAATTCTATTCTGAGCTCAAGAGAAATAGTCATTTTATTTTTAATTTTAAAATTATTAGGCTCTCAGTAACCTTACCGCTAAGGTACATTGCAATTCTTCGCAACTTCAGCATCGTTTAAACGTAAAAATCTGGACATTATAGTTGCATAAACGCAGTAAAGTTATTAAAGCTATAAAAACATTGTTAAACTGCAAACATTCGTGTATTAAACAGAACTCCCCGTGACGTGGTACCCGCGTAATAAAATGAAATGAAACAATCGCATGAGTTATTCATGGACCGCTTTATGCAATATTTGTTTTGATTTTATGTTTTATTTATGTGTTGGAAGAGGTATATACATTTAGAAGCTTCGAAAATTGTAATTAGAACTCTATTTAGGTTAAGTTTTAGTTCTGGAACTTTCTTTGATAGGCGCGCGAACAGACAGGTCTCCTGGTGGTAATCGACTACTGCAGTACTACAGCACAAGTACGTTGCCGTTCTGTGAGTACTCTCTAGAATAAGAAGAGGTTTGGACACCGGTAATTTCACACACTAGGTGAAAACCAACGAAAAAAATCTCTAACACAGATTTTCAGCTAGTTAGTTGTTAGCAGTAGTTAGCTGAGTCGGCTTATTTGTATGTATCAAATAACGACTCTCGAACGACAAATCAATATCTGACAGTGTCTCATTTTCACAACTATCGTATTTATGTACTATGTACTACTATAGAAAAAAAAGTTACAAAAATCAAATGTGAAATGAACGTAACATGTTCAATATAATTGAGAAATATGTCTGCCTATAAAACCGATTCAAAAAACAATCTCAAACGCATTACTTACTCGATCAGTTAAAGGAAAAAACCCGTAAAAATTGAAGACACCCCACCGACAAAGTCGTAACATAATTATTTAAATGTTTCGCGTGTTTTATTGCAGCCCCCGAGAACCATAAACTGTTTAGTGGTCCACCTCATTAAAAAGGTTTAAAATACTCCAAAGTATGCTATGGTAGGTCTGAGTAAAAGATTTAATATCCTCACCTCATCAAAATAATGTCAGCGTGAAGACAGTCGTAAAGAAACAAGATAATTTGTTATTGGACCACGACAACAAAGCGTAATCTACATATGCTAATGATAATGCACAAACTATAAGATGCTTTTAAATTTTAAAACATTAGAAAATTTAATCTTTAAAATTACATGATGATACATTTTATTATTATTTCAAGCGCCATCTGTGCAGGGTGTACACAGAAGGCGATAAAGCTGTTTCTTCCTATGACAACCTGCTTGACGTCAACCATCCTTGGGAATACAATGATTTTCAGACCGAATAAAATAAGAAAGAATTTGATCAAGGAGAACGAACAGGGCAAGGATATTAGCGTAAAGGGCATTCTTGGCTCGGAGATGGGACTAGTTGAAGTCGAGCATCTGTATGTTTATGCTCGTCTTGACATTGGAGTTAGAACTCCTAGGTCATCATATTTATAAGATTAAGTAGCTTATTATATTTTTAAAGACCATATTTTATTTTAAAATAAACTCACATTTTTTCATACTGAATTTAACTTTTTTTTCTTTGTCTTCTGAACAAGATGATGCAGGATGTCACACATAACCCATCCCATAAATTTTGCTACTGACAATTGTTACTTGCATGTTAAGTACATATTCTTACAATAAAATGTAATAAAAAATGGTATAGATTCGTGATCGTGATTCTGCGCTCAAAAAGCGAACTTGATACTTTGCTAATTTTTTCCACAATCTTATATAACTGTTTCATTCTCTCATACCCACTGCCATCTGTCATCAATTGACAGCATTGTATTATTTATATTGGCTACACTAATATATCCATAGTGCGTCTGATTTATCACTTTACTTGACTGTTTTAGGTCACTAAATTTTCATAATCAGTTATATTGAAGTGATTCAATAGTCAATCTTTATTGAAATAATAAAGGTCGATAGTTTTTTTGTTTGAATATCGTGTGATTAGATTGATTAGCCCGATTTCCATGTCTGGTTGTATATAATCCACAAATATGTATTTACTTAATAGTCGGGTTAGAAAAAATAGTTTGTTTCTGCATTCAATTGAGTACCTACTTACAAAAGGTGGTTTTCGACCCTGTTTTTTTTTCGTAAAGGAAACTCCCGCATTTACAAACATCCATTAAACGCTCAAAAGGAATAACAATTTATGAATCACACAGATGTCCAACGCAGGATTTGAACCCACAACACTTGACACAGTAGAGAGCGGCATGGTAAACGCTTAAATAAGAAGCCAACCGTGCAGTTCTGCCCTTTTCCTTGTTAAATCCTTAGTATTCGTTTAGATTTAAGTGATTATACTATCTTGAATTACTGTTTTAACTAGTTTTAAGACGGGACCTATAGAGAGGATGGGAGACGATAGATAGGTATTTATTGCATACCAGGGTTCGTAATGTGGTGACGCATTAAGGCTACCGAATGTCATCACCCCTTTTCATCCCATTGGTGTTGTAAGAGCCGACTTTGGAAGCAAACTACGCAGGACATCAGGACTAGGAGTTGGAAAACCTGCAAGAAACCCTTACCAATCCGTCTGGCCAGGGTTTTATAGAAGGTCAAACCTCATTACTATACCCAGAAGTGGACTATTGATTGAAGACTGTTGATAATTATGTGAATAGAAAACGAGGCGAGATAAATTTCTCATGATTGGCTTCTCACTCTCGTGATTCATTATACAGAAATGGCTTTATCGCAATATGTGAATGAATGAATGAATGAATGAAACATTTATTGGACACACACATTTTACAAGCTTCAACAAAAAATAATAATAATAATAAAAGTAACATAGAAACAGATCAAAACTTAAACTATAACATGTAGTATAACTATGTAAGCTCATACAATCATTGAATTGAATATATTGACCATAAAATCATCAACACTTGAACATTTTAACAGGATATAAACTACCTTAACTAATTTTATCAAGTTTAGTCCAGCCATTTGAGCCCTTATAACATTAGCGTGATATCAGGTATTTATTTCATAAAACTATTCCTATTAATAGTTTAATCAATTCAATCAATATCATAGCGATAGCTTGTTATTCAATAATGATTATTTTTGTTAAATACACCATAGTAGTGGCCATAAATCATCTCCGCGAAGGTAATTAATGAAATTTATGTTGGACATAAATTTAATGTAACTGTACTATATTTTGCCTACACGTTAGGGAACGAGGTCAATGCTTTTTAGGGGTCCGTGTAAAAGCTTTGTTCTAGATTTACAAGCCATTTCTACTTAACTAGCTTTTGCCCGCGGTTCCGAGTATGTATGTTATTGTTGTGAAAAGCTGCCTATGTCGTTCTTCTAGACATTAATCTACATCCATGCCACATTTCATTGAAATTGATGCAGCAGTTTAACCGTGAAAGCGTAACCAACAGATAGAGAGAGTGCCTTTCAAGAGTGTTGACGTCCATTTAGTTCTTTGAAAACTGTCCATAGGGGGCTATGGACAGGTTTAAACCCAACCTCAGAATCAGGGAGAGGGAGTGTTCTGGGCTCGGGTAATACCTATCATGTAATCGGTGACAAACAATGAGAGATTTGTTACCAGAGATTTTCTGTGAAACCTTTGTATCATTCAGTTTGAGGCTTCTTACTTACGCCTAAGAATGTCCCGGGGTCTTATAAGAGTATATCACATTAGAAATTATCCTAATACGAGCGTAACAAGCAAAGGAAGTAAAGCCTTCATTAATGCAAATAATAAGGGGCTCTAGTAATAATCTATCGTTATGTGTTTGCCCAACCCAAGATCGGGATTGTTTGCGCCTTGGGGGAGACCTTCATTCAACAGTGGACGGCGATTAGTTGATATCTAATGTGTTCTTAGTGCTTTTCCTGAGTCAAAAAAATACAAGTCTCATCAAAATAATTACAAGTCAAATATTTCGGCTATATTACTCATCAAACCAATCTGATAAACTAATCAAAGTTAATGAGATGGAAAGAAAACACCAGAGAAACAATTGGTATAGCTAAATAATGATTATTGTTTCTGTTGATGATTACAGTTCATATAAATAGGCTTATGGAAAAAATATCTCATTGAATCATTACAAAAATAATTTCTCTTACAATAGAAGCTTTCCAAACACTAAATATAAAATGTACAGAACCTTTACTCATAGGCTACGTCAACGGTTGACCGTTCTATTGTAATCTCGTTCAGTTAACGGCTGTGTTTTAGCCATAACATATTACTTTATTGTTGAAATTATTTCTAATGTCTCTATCAGAGTCGTTGCGTCAGTTTTACTTTTTTTTAGGACCCCTAAACAGAAGTCAGAAAAAGATTCTGCAGCAAAGTGTTAAATGCCTTGAATTTCTACTTCTAACCTCTTTCAACTTTAGAAGTATTCTAGAAAAACTTAAAAGGAATCTTATAAATGTAGCTAAAGAATTAGAAATTTATTGTATCCCTGTTACATTCCGCGCTGACAATATTGTCAGTTTTCCTGAAAGTAAAACTTCATAATGATTACTATAGGTTTCTGTTGGAAGTTCCTTTCTCGTGCGAGAGAATTGGTTGTCCTGATTCTAGAACTTTGAATATTCCCAAAAATTTTCCCAGCAATATTTAGAATTAGTTGTTTCAAATGTTTTCAAAATTAAAAGTAAAATTTTGACTGATCTTACTGTTAATGTAACTATTTCAACTATAACTCATCAATGTGACATTTTCCAGAAGCAAACAACTTTAAAAGTAATATTTCAACATTATAAACAGGAAAATTTTGCTCCATACCATCAGATACGACCATCTAACTTAACACAACATATTATATTGCAGTACAATGTCATAAAATAGTCCAAATTACGCGGGACCGATATCCAAAAACAATGTCCCGATCAACGATCGATGCCAACACATTTTGTACTCTACAACGACCAAAATAAGGTATAATTCATCTATAATTTTAAATGAATGCAACTACGCGACTGAATAAGTTTTTTTCAATTACAAAAGACTTAATTTGTTGTGGAACGCACAAGGAATATTCTAACGTCGTGTGCAGTTTTAGAGTTGAATATCGCTTGCTAACGTAAATGATATATGACCTACCAAAATCAAAAAGGTTATCCACGAAAATGTTAATATAATAGTTGCTTCAGTACTACGGGTTTTGTTAGCGTGAAAGCATAAATCAATTTTATGGCCTCATCTAAATCAAACGTGTTTTAATGGGCGGCCCACGTCATATCATGCCGTAGTATGATAATTTACTGCTACTATGTGACGAATGTTAGAAATAAAGGCCCCTCGGACCCCCCTCTTAACCCTCACCCCCCTCCCGTAACCCCCCTTCGTCGTAGGGATTAGTTTTATGCCCTAAACCATCGTCGTAAATATGTCAGTCGTATCTCGGAGCGTGTCATGGGAGATAATTTTTGAATTTACTTGTTGTAAGTTTTTTGAGGATGCGTGAAGGTTTTCTTTATGTTACGAGAATGTTTTGTAAATATATTGTTGTTTTATTTGTTTTAGCGTAATATCCTATAAAACTTATCAGTGATTCAAATCGTTAACTATTTTAAATAGTCGTAACTGGTGATCTGTTTCGACTTTGCATAATTACATTTTTAAATTAAAATTTTTGAATGTAACTTTATCTTTTTGCTATTTTTCATTATTTATGACTCTTTAGTGATTGTTACAGTCAAGACGTTCAAAAAATCGTAAACAGTTCCTAAGTTTTATCACAAAAGGAAGGGAACCAAATTAAAAAACAAATTTTAAAGGTATACTTTCTTGCCTATCATGTGCCTACGATAGTTGAACTTATTGTTAGTGTCGAGACTTTATTCATCGACACACTTCACATATTATAGTAATTATAATTTACTAGCTTAATTGGGTACAACTTTTGCCATATTTTTTTTGATATGAATAAATTTCGGTGATAACATACTCTTACTCGTATATTTCGAAATACTTACCCTACATACATCTATAAATATAAAAATGCATCCCTATTTGCCTTGGTCACGACATCACGCGTGAACGGCTGAACGGATTTTGCTAATTCTTTTTTGTTGGATAGCCCGTTTAGCGAGGAAGGTTTTAGGCTATGTAATATCACTCTACGACCAATAGAAGCCGGATATCAACTGAAAATGTTGGGAAATAGGCAAAATGTATTTGTTATGGAGAGACGCAAACGAAGTTGAGCGGGTCAGCTAGTATAATATGAAGATAAATTGTACTAAGACACAGAGCAAATGATTGACAGTTATTTGCCCTGAATAGGAATTTTATCACTAACGAATAGATACGAACATAATCTGTTTTACGAATTTTACTATCAATCAAATTATGTTTGCGCACACACTTGTGCACTTTTAAAGGTAGTTTTAAAGGTAGTAGTTACTTACTGTCACGCTGATTTTAGCACAAACGGGTCGGCTCCACTGAGGCGGTACTACCCTCGCACGGAAGATCAGCGTAAAATGACAGCGTTCGTGCTGTCGTGTTTCGTTGGTGAGTGCGAAACCGGAGGCCTAATGATGCAGAAGCATCAATAGGCCGCCATGGTGTGGATCACCATGCTGCATTGTTGCATTCACAATGAGTATGGTGACCACCTTGGATTCTGCATATGCTTTCCATCAGGCAGAGTAGAGTCACAAGAAAAAAAAACTACCATATACCGTTCGTTCTGGCTGGTCTCTGTTGAGACTGGCCGTTGTGATCGATGTCGGCTTGGAGTTTATAATAATTATTTACCGTTCCTGTCTCTTACTTGAAAAAGATCGGACTTCGATACAAACATTTATTCCTTACTAGCTGACCCGCGCAACTTCACCTGCGTCTCTCTAAAAGTTGTTTTTTTTTTCATTTCCCTAACATTTTCGGTCAATACCCGGCTGCTTCCTCGCTAAATGAGCTATTCAACGAAAATTAGCATAATCGGTTCAGCCGTTCACGCGTGATGTCGTGACCAAGGCTAATAGGAATCCCATTTTATAAATAGAGATGTTACCACCTTATGAATGAATAGGTCACCCCCGTAACCTCGTCTTCGTCTCGTCTCTTGTTCGTAGCGTGATGTTATAAAGCAAAAACATTTTTTATCATGGATTCGAATAAATGACGTATAGGATAGGCAGCCTTTTAGGCGCCAAACGAGGTGTTATTAGGTGCAATAATCTGTAATTTTGTAGGCAGTGCAAACTTAGTTTGACGCAAACGTTTCGGTAATGGTAGTGAGTGATTTATTTGAGTTTTTTTAGTGTTTATTGGAATAGGTCATAGTGAACCAACCTCAAAAAATACATATAGGCTTTTAAAGATCTTCTAAAGAGCAACAATTCTTTCACACATTGTTTTTGTGAACCTTTAACCGTTTACGCAGCCGACGTAATGGGAGCTCTGAAAGTTTGCTCCCGTTTGTGCAACATATTTCACTGATATATAGCTCTTTTTAATCGTAGCGTGATTATATATAGACTTCTTCAATAACTGGTGTATGCAGGAGTGAAAGAATTTTTCCAATCGGTCCGCTTTTTCCTGAGATTAGCGCGTGACCGAATTTATAATCACCACCTTCAAAAGATCACCCGCGACACCGATCACCATACTTTCATACTCAATATTATAAATTCAAAAGTAACGCCTGTTTGTCTGTATGTCTTTTACCTTTCGATAAAATTCGGCCTAATTTCATAGCGATAAGCGACATCCCCGCGGACTGAGCCGTGGGCAACAGCTAGTATTTAATACAGGTCTTTAATAATATAATTAAAAGATGATGTTAAATTACTTTTTATATCTTCTTCCACTTTATATGGCTGTTATATTATATACATTGCGAATATAAAATATAAAACTAATATAACTTATGAATAGAAACCAATAAAGATATCATAAAAACAGACATATTAAGACCATAACTGGAACCATGGTGATTCGTCACACAAATCTGGTATTTCGTAAACAAATTCAATCTTTTAAAAGTAAAAAATATAGCTCTTAACATTCGAATATTGACATTAAATATAAGATATGGGGACCAGTTTAACCGGACGGTAAGTTGTTGATAGAAGTATGTTTGGCGTTATACATCGAAATTATTCTAATCAGTCAAAATTATTCTGCATGTTATGGTTTGAATAAATTAAGAATTAATAGTATTTTGCTTGACTATTTCTTTTTAAGAGCTCTCAGGAACAGCAATTAAAACAATAAACTAAAATAAAAAAATATTAAAAAAACTCCCTACGCAAGCACTTAATCGAGTAATTATACGCCAACTAAAGTTGAATATTTTAAGAACCCCTACGTATACACTTACTCGAGTAATCATACGCCAAAAATGCATAACATCACTTTGAAAAAGAGCTGATTCTCTTATACTGCTAGACCCATACCAACCAAACATAGCTAAGAACCATGACAACAACAAGACTTTCAAATGAAAAAAAACCGCATCGAAATCAGTATATACGTCTGAGAGCTAAGATGCCACAGACACACACACACAAACACATACACACAGACAGACAGACATTATCGTCAAACTTATAACACCCCTATTTTTGCGTCTGGGGTTAAAAAAATGAAAGCATTTTTTTGTTTTTTATAATTCACCTCAAAATTTTTGACATTTGTCTTCGATTAACATACCTAAATAAAACTAGGTTCGTATATGAGAAAACTAGCCGACCCACGCAACTTCGTTTGCGTCTTCTATTGCGTGATAATTTTCCCCCGTTTTTGTAACAATCTTCATTGGTGCTCAGCTCCTGTAGGTCTTAGCGTGATAATATATATCGCCTATAGCCTTCCTCGATAAATGGGCTATCTAACATTGAAAGAATTTTTCAAATCGAACCATTGGTTCCTGAGATTAGCGCGTTCAAACAACAAACAAACTTCAGCTTTATATATTAGTATAGATAATTCAATTTCAAATAATTATTGTAATGCGCGTGGTGATGAGTTAAGAATGACCGTCACCATTCTTATGCGTCCCGTGGTGGGTGTCGTAATAGCCAATGAAGAGGGTAAGTAAGCTACACAGTTCAGAAGTACTACAAAGAGAATAAAAATTTGGTACAAACTTTCTACTATAATAATTTCACGCTAGTCGAAAGTTCAACCCATTTGGCCTTCTGTCTGAGAAGAGGCCTAAGTCCTGCAGGAAAGACGATGCCAGGACGAGCATTAAAAATGTAAACCTCTAACGTTTTAACTTTCACGTTTAATCTATTCTAATACTAATATCTATATACCATATTAGTATTATATCTATACTATAATCTATACTAATATATAAAGCTGAAGAGTTTGTTTGTTTGTTTGTTTGTTTGAACATGCTAATCTCAGGAACCGCTGGTCCGATTTGAAAAACTCTTTCAGTGGTAGTTCAGCCCATTTATCGAGGAAGGCTATAGGCTATATATCATCACGCTAAGACCAATAGGAGCGGAGCACCAATGAAAAATGTTTCGAAAACGGGGGAAAATTACACGCTACGGGCAATAGGACGCAAACGAGGTTGCGTGGGTCGGCTAGTAATTATATAAAGCTGAAGAGTTTGTTTGTTTGTTTGAACGCGCTAATCTCAGGAACCGTTGGTCTGAGTTGAAAAATTATTTCAATGTTGCATAGTACATTTATCGAGGAAAGCTATAGGCTATATATCTTCACGCTAAGATCAATAGGAGCTGAACACCAATGGAGAATGTTTCGAAAACGGGGAAAATTATCACGCTACGAGCAATAGGAGACGTAAAGTTGCGTGGGTCAGCTAGTTTATATATAATCAGGTTTCCATAAGGGAATTAACGTATTAGTCGATCAGTGCCGTTACAGAATGGTGTTAATTACCAAATGGGAACATAAATATATAAATGTTTCTGGGTCATCTAATTGTAGGTGAATTTAAGAGTGGCCCCAGAATTAGGAGTTAGGTCTTAGGTAACTTTAGGCATTGGGTGAAAAGCTACGAAAGAATATTTAGTATGACTCCGCTCCGGTTATATCTACTCCGTTCAAGCCACCCAAATGTTCCAAAAACATCAACAAACACGCACACACTAACAATATTTTTTATAACATTGACAATATCATCATCATTGTCAACATCATTTGGAGAAAAATAGACAGTTTTTTATATAA
Source organism: Spilosoma lubricipeda (assembly GCA_905220595.1). Classification (NCBI taxonomy): domain Eukaryota; kingdom Metazoa; phylum Arthropoda; class Insecta; order Lepidoptera; family Erebidae; genus Spilosoma; species Spilosoma lubricipeda. Next base: position 1,608,021 of record HG992278.1, read on the forward strand.
GTAATTTATTTTAAATGTATGTTGTATCAATATTAATGTGTGTATTCATCTATGTATGTTTTTAAATGAATTATTATTGTAAAACGTGTGCAAATGCCTACTCCTTTACTAAACCATCTAAAGCTTGATAAACAGAAAATTGAAGCCCATATACGTGTGCGACTACTAATCATGAGGTCTCGGGTTCGATTCCCGGGTCGGACCAAATGTTTGTATGATCTACAAATATTTGTTTCGGAGTTTGGATGTTTATGTATAGTATGTAAATATTTACGAAAAAAAAGGATATATGTGTGTTTGTATCAGTTGTCTAGTACCACAAGCTCTGCTTAGCTTGGGACTACATGGCGTTGTGTGTTAGATGTCGGAAAATATTTATTTATTATTTTATTTATTTAAGTTTGTCTCACGCAAATTCAACAACTAGCGAGAAGTAGTATTATAATAATGTAAATAATTATAATAATTGAACTATCATTTATAGTACCTTACATAAATGTGCTTTTTAAAAAAATATTTTATTATGACATGACAAACAGACGCTTCCATTTTATTAGTAGGTAGAGTACGATATTATTTTAATATCAATTACAATATCTTTATAATATACTACAAAATACCAGCCAGTTATTCTCACACCGTCTAGATATTCAAATAAAGCCATTATTTGAGATATCTTATCCGACTAAGAAGAAAAAAGACCAAAATCATTATTTATCTATTTTACGACACACGCCACTTCGGATTGGTGACGTAAAGTCCATGGTCAGTGGTCATAAACCAGCCTGTCCACGATTGGTTGTCCACTACTAAATCTACCATTTTAGTGTCCAAGAGTTTTATGGGTATACCATAAAACTTTAAGGTGTCAATTGATTTCAAATAAAAAAATACTACATATCCAATTAAGTACTTTTTGGTATATTTTATTGTATGATTCATATGCTCGTTGGTTGAAAGCTTTCTCTCTATTGAATTAGCAATTTAATTAGTTTATTTTCAACTGACTTTAAAAACGAAGAAGGTTGCTAATTTACTGGTTTTTCTAATGCTTACTGTGTCAGATCGACGTTATTTTTGAACTGATTTATTTCTATCAAAATCAAATGCTGTGTCCTTATAAATTTGCACAATAAAACTATGGTGCATAACGAATTGCATTTTTATTTCACATTTTTAAATGTTTATTTGTTTGATGTACTCCTTTAAAAAACCTCCTTTCTAAGGAGAAGGTTGTGTCCAGCAGTGCACTATTGAAGGTTGTTGTTGTAATGTAAAGATATGGTAGAACAGTAATAAAAAAAGAATGTATAAAAATCACATAAAAATATAACTATTATAAATAAATTACACCAATTACACACGGCGGCAATCAAAGCGACGATATCTATCCAAATAGCCAGTATCGCTAACCACTCAACTACCAAGTCAATAGCAGTCGTATTATGTTAGTTTATTATATTTATATTTGATTTATAGATTTTTACACCTACTATTGATTATGTAAGTAAACTGATGTGGGTGTATGTCTCATTGTAAAATATGATGTATGTCTAATTTGTGTCAGCATTTTCATTATATACTTTTGTTACTTATACACTTTATAACTTCATTGCAAAAGTATGCCATTTGTGAAAAAAAATTACCTTGTTATTATTAATAAACTTCTAATATTTGTTTGAAGATTTATAAAACCATTACTTTTATAAATTCTTAACATATTCATATAGTTGAAGTGTGTTTGTTCGGTCTTTATCTCAGGAATATTTTTCCTGAGATAAACAAGTTTACAATTGAAAAAAAAATATTTAAATTATTTTTATTATTATGTTTCATATATCATTCAAAGGCAAGGTATATATATCATTAAAGGCTGCATTCGCAATGAGTATGGTGACCACCTCCTTTGGATTCTGCTTATAATGCATCCATTAGGTCTACCTAAGAATTTTGGAAATTCCATCCCAAAGGGGGTAAATCCAAGGTTGAAATTCTGCGTGGACGGAAAACTGTACTCTAGTACAGTCACTTTAAAAGGTGCATACACAGTAGTGTAGTAGGCCAAAACCGTATTTTAAAAAGAGGCTTATGTAGTAGTAGACTGTTATAAGCTTTTGATATGACTGTGATGTTATATAGATATATATTTTGTGGAGGCTTTGTGTTAAAAGTTAGTAGCATAACACGTAACCAGACGCATGATTATGAAATTACTAGCTCTTGCACGCTGCTTCGCTCACGCAGAATTTCAACCTTGGATTTACCCCCTCTGGGATGGAATTTCCAAAATTCCTTTCTTGGTGCTCACTTACGTTATATAAAGAACCTACATGAAAAATTTCAGTTCAGTGGTTTGGGCCTGTGCGTTGACCTCTGTGTATGTCAGTCAGTCAATCACCTTCCTCATTTATATATTTAGATAAGTAACTAAATATACCAGATATGTGCAACATGATTGTCAAGACAGCCTCTAATTATCCTGCAATAAATTAAAAAATTTATACACCAACAATTTCAAAACATAAAAACTTGTAAACTCGAAGTAGTAGCAGCAGTAGTGTGAGTCGGTCGAAACGCGAACTTGCCGGTCCCCTCGACTACATAAATCAATTTGTCAGTTACAATGTGACGTAGGTGCAGGCACACACAAACACACACACGCTTACGAGTTAGAGTTTTTATTTCTATGCGGTCTGCTATTTGTTTTGATGGAATTATTAATATTATTTTTTTTGTATACGAATTGTCACCATCACCACCCCTTTTCAACGAGTGGCTATCATTTTGTTTGTTTGTTTGTTTTACCGGTCTTTTTTTTTTTTTTTTTTTTTTTTTTTTTTTTTTTAAACTTGTGGAAACCCCCTCGGGCCGTCACCCCGCCGGGGTTTGCGGCGGGGCGGTGTGTCGGAATCGAACCGACTAAAACCACACGGTGTGCCACTCTGCGCCTGAGACGGGAGGGATCCGGGAACTGCTGTTATTAACACATCCGGACCCCTCCCAGCGCCAGCCCGCACTGAAGCGGGCACCGTCTGCTGGTAAAATTCTCAATTTAGGCAACGTACGGCACACGCGTAGCGTTGCCCCTTCGCGGGTGACCACTAAAGCGGATGGAGGGGAAAACCCGTCCCCACCATCCGCGGCCACACTCAGGGCGGCATGAGGCGCTGATAGGCGCGCCTACGCCGCCCGGTTCGCCGGCGGCGGATCGGGTCCGAGTGGAGGTCGTCCTCCCGGGCCTTCTCCGCCGCCTCCTTCTGTGAAATTACGTCTTCGCAGAAGGCTGCGACCGCGGTAAAACTGCTGTCGCTACCGGCCATGTTGCGAATGATGGCCGGTAGCGAGAGATCTCCTCCGATGACTGCAGTGAGGGCCCGGCGCTGCGACGCCCAAGCGGGGCAAATCGCCAGCGTATGCTGGGCCGAGTCCTCACTGCAGTCGCAGTGGTGGCAGGCGGGACTCAGTTCCCTCCTGGCGACCGAGTGCAGGTACTTTCCGAAGCATCCGTGCCCGGAATTCTACAACCATCCTAGATCATCCCAGAAGCTCATCAGCCTTTTCAGGTCACTACAGGTTACCGGCTTTTACCCAACAGGGGTCCCAACATGAAAAAAAATTGTAAAAAAGAAATGTAATTTAAAAATACATATATTATATTAAAATAAAATAACAAAAACAATGTAATAATATAATTTATAAAGATAAGTAATTATGTAACAATTTTTGTATGGAACGAATATAGCTTTTATTATTATTTAGTTTTGTTTTATTATTCTCCCTGAACAATTACCTGACTTCACGGGCCTTAGCCAAGTGTAACCAGGTTTAAGTGACGGTGTATGTGGATGAAGTCGAAGATGTGGTGAGGAATTTTCGGGTGAGTCTACAGGTACTTTTTATCACAACATTAACTGCCTCGTTGGTCTTGCGGTTGGCGTATGAGACTGCTGATCGTGAGGTCTCGGGTTCGATTCCCGGGTCGGACCAAATGTTTGTATGATCTACAAATAAATACAATACCGGAGTTTGGGTGTTTTCTATGTATAATATGTATGTATTTACAAAAAAAAGTATTTATGTATTTGTATCAGTTGTCTAGTACCCATAACACAAGCTCTGCTTAGCTTGGGACCAGATGGCATTGTGTGAATAGATGCCTGAAATATTCATTTAGTTTTATCATGATGCCAATGCCCAATGATGCGAAAGCTTCACTAGCCCGGCATGGTGTGGGTCGCCATGCTGCATTGTTGCATTGTCTGCGTTCGCAGTATGGTGACCATCACTCTTGGATTCTGCTTATGCTTTCCATCAGGCAGAGTAGAGTCATTATGGCAGGGTCAAATATAAAAAAAAGAAAAAAAAAACATATTACTAATTGACTCACGCAGATATTATCGGATTTATCCGCGTCTCCGAAAATGTGTAAAGTTTTAACCGTTTTCGCAACATATTTCATTGACAATCGGTCACTATCCATCATAGTATATACATATATATATAGAGAGATAAATATTATATATAACTTATAGCATTATCAAAAATGTAGATGGAGTATCTAACACAAGAAGAATTTTCCTAACCGAAGCATTAGATTCTCAGCTTAGCACGTTCAACTAAACAAACTTTTGATCCTTAAAACAGTACGTATGGATATTATGTTATATCGAAGAAATTAAGTTTAATAAATTCTTCGTTGATAGATGACAATAATTTAAATCATTATGTATACCGATAAATCAAAACGATGTCGCGACTTTTTGCTATAAGATATTCTGTCATCGCCTTACGTCACAATCCATAAATTTATGAGTTTATAAGACATGACTGATAGATTAAACCTATTTTCACTATACATTTTTATTATTTTGATTTACTAGTGATGATTAATATATTCGTATCTTATATAATTACGTTTCTCTGATCGTTCTCAAAAAGCGTAGGTCCTCAATTCTTCTTTGATGAAGAACAAATTCTTTGATAAAATATATAAATCGGTATATTGATAAAATCGGTAAAATTTGTAATCGATAGATTGGTATAAGTCACAAACGAATCAACACAGGGCCTACTGTGTCCCATTGCACTTAAACTCGACCGTCACGGTAACTAATCAATTTTCTGATTGGCCAAGACTCCTGTACAGTCCAATTGTAGATAAATAAACTCACACTAGGCTCTAAGATTAGTGACGACTTATGAAAAGTGACTAGCACCGGTTGGATGTGAACTGTCTAACACCAGTGGTTGACGCTGTTTGAGGAAGGTCTTCATTCAGCAATAGATAGCAGTAGATTGACAACGAGGCTCTCAAATCGTAAGTCACTTATCAGCTAAATTATTTTAATCATACTAATGTTATAAATTCAAAAGGAAATTTCTGTCTATCTGTCTGTTACTCTTTCAGGGCTAAACCACTGCACCAATTTCAATGAAATTTGTCATTGTGATATTTTGATTTTTGAGGAAGGACATAGGCTACTCTTTACCGCGAAAACCGACATACACGCGGGTGGAGTTGTAGGCGAAAACTATATTATAATATATCTCAAAATATATAGTATTCTTTAACAGAAATTAATTTCCAGTTCTCAGTAGTAGTAAATTTACCTCAACGACTTACGATGTCACATATGCAATTGAGTATTTTTAATTCAAATTCTATTACAGGCATTGACACTTTTATATTAGAAAATATACGAAGCAATATTTCTCCCGATACCCTTGCATTGGTTCTAAATGAAACGATCGCGATTACGCTACGTGTTTACTCAATAATTCGATGCGACTGACTCGATACTTTAAGTCATAAGAAATAAGCGATTATGGCTAAGTTTTTAACTTTTAAAAGAGAAAAGCGTTTCTATTTTGAATTGTTTTATCTATAAAACAGAGGTTTTCATTTGGGTTTTTCTAAAATTGTTACCTTAGAACTTCATTGTTTACGTACAGATTTGGAAAGTTATTTTTGTTTGAAAGAAAAAATACCATCTCTTAGGTACTTTGAAGTCGGCAACGCTTTGACTGCCTCGATGGCCCAGTAATAGCGTATGTGACCGCTGTTCTTGAGGTCTCGGTTTCGATTCCCGGGTCGAATCAAACGTTTGTAAGACCTGCAAATGTTTGTTTCGGAGTTTGGGTGTTTTCTATGTATAATATTTTTTTTGTATTACATTAAATGTATTATTATGGTTGTTGTATTACAAAAAAAGTATATATATTAGTTGTCTTGTACCCATAACACAAGTTCTGCTTAGATTGGGACCAGATGGCTTTGAGAATTGGAAAAAAAAATAAAAAATGCGGTAGGGTAATATGTCAAAAATTAAAGTTCGCCTTAAAACAATGTTATATGTATCTATATATCATAACAATGTAACCAACACCTAAATGTCTGGTATTGCTAATTGCATGTTAAGTATACGACGATTCTGTTAACTTGTGCCATCTGCCAGTATCGCTAGCGAGCCAGTCGCGACTCGTCATTTCTCGCATTGTCGTAATCCGCTGATTTACTAGCGACATTAATCAGGTTGACGGCCGATAGGGACTAAATCACAACCATGTTGTCTCACACCATCAACGCCAACCTTACATCCATCAACATAAGAACTAAAATAGCTCAACACCTTCCTTCTTACATTCGCAATATTAACACTACTGCATGTTATTGCTTGTAATTCTTTTTGCGAATTTTGTACACATATATATAGTTTTTGTTGTTTCTTACATGTTTTATTTGTCTAGCGCAACGGTTTGTTGATTTATTAGTCGTTTTCTTTTATGTCCGTTTTAGAGGGTTTGACTGTAACGCGAGATTTTAAAGCGTGTTGAGATTTTGAGTGATATATAGTGATTATTTATTTTGTATTGTTCGCGCAGTTCCTGTGTGGTAACTGAGAATGAGCTTGATAGGCGTGGAAGCAAACAAGCTTCTGTCATTGATCTTTGGAAGTATCAATATCTTTTTGTTGTGTTTCGTTTGAAAAATGTTAAGGTTGCCAGCTGTTCTACGTTGAGTTGTGGAACATCTTAAAAAGATCGAAGTATTCTTTTTATCGGTAAAGAAAATACGAAATCTAGCGAACCGGAACAATAACATAACTAGTCTAATTTCTGGGTTGGTTTTATTTTGTACCGGACGTTGCATTTCCGTCAATCACTCATATAAGGAAGTGCTGTTGGGCTGTGAGTTACAATAAACCTTATGTTACATTTAAGCTTTGAAATTGTTGCTATGAAGACTTTTCGATTACAAAACAGTAAACAAGCTGAAATTTAATAAATAAATAAAATAAATATTTAAATAAATAAATATTTCGGACATCTAACACACAACGCCATCTAGTCCCAAGCTAAACAGAGCTTGTGTTATGGGTACTAGACAACTGATATAAATACACATATACTTTATTTTTTGTAAATAAATACATATTATACATAGAAAATAATAATAATCGAGTTTTACTAGGCAAAATACGTTGGTTTTATTACAAAAAAATGTACACAGTTGTTAAAAAAATATGTTAGTGCGATTTGTGTATTTTGGAAACATTATATATACCTACATAATTAAATATAAGTTTTGACGTTTTTGGGTGTAAAACCAATATTTACATAAATTATGACATATGTAATTACTGTCCAATATGATCAAAAGTCGAAAACATGACATCAGAAATCGAAGAAGTCACTACCTAGACCAACAAATCAGGAAATTAATTAATCCTGTCAGTTCAGTACCTATTAACTAACATTATTACATAATGGAAACAAATATTTGTCCTACAAAATGTATGGTTTGATCCTTGCAACATGCTCGTATATATCGATAACGGGGTCATCAAAAATGATACTAACTAGTTTATTTTTTAACAGTTGCTTATTTGATACGTTATGCCGGTCCTACACTCAAAAGTTTTATTTCCCTGCTAGCCCTCTTAGCTACCACAATCTAAAATTTTTGTAATGTGAAAGGTGGGCCCCTCATCCTAATGAAGCCACTCATGAAAAAATAGCTTTATAGTAATAACCTGTAAAATTTGTCCCTTGATCCCGAACTATATAGATTACCTCTTATAAAAACAAGAGTAACTAAATCAAACGTATCTCCGATCAACTGTCGACATATATCAACAGCTCAACAAACTTTTCTATCCCGTTCACCCCTTTCTCTGTTCCTTCAACTTTTCCCCCTTTAATCAGACCTCGTAAATCGAGATCTATGTATTATATTTTTAATTCCGCTGCTCTAATACGTCACACAGACTTATGGAGCGACGAGTTATGGATTTATTGCACTTCTCAGCGGCAGCCATCTTGTATGTGTTGCATTCTGCATTTGTTTCTTTAAAAAGTTTGAATAAAGAAAAAAGTCTATCGTTGAGTGTCTTTTCATTTACCACTAGCTGAACCCCGCGGTGTTACTGCGGTTATCGTCGTACCGCGAGTAACGCCGCGGGACAAAGTTAGTCTAAAAAAAGTAGCCTAAGTTACTCCCCGGATCATCAGCTACCTGCCAGTGAAAGTCCCGTCAAAATCCGTCCAGCCGTTCCAGAGATTACCCGGAACAAACAGACAGACAGACAGACCGACAGACAGACAGACAGACAGACAAAAAATTTTTTAACTACATTTTTGTTATATGTATCGTGTATACATACATATGCATTGATTAAAAAGCTGTTATTTTAATGTTACAAACAGACACTCCAATTTTATTTATTTGTATAGATGTATAGATGTGTAAGAACGTGTAAAAAATATATGGAGATGGCCAACCATCTTCATCTTCTGGGGCCCAAGCCCTAAATAATTATATTCATAGCTATCTTTCTAACAGCCAAGCGACTGGTGCAGCATTGCGAGGCCGCTAGAATGGCAACGAGAGGCTCGCTAGTGTCGTAAAAAAATGTTTGTCAAAAACCATGGAGTAGGTGTCAAAGATTTTGTAGAAAGTTTTTGTTCTAATTTGAATCATTGTGGTGAAATTTAACAGTTGTCATATAGTGCTATCTATACTTATAAAATAGTAAGTCCTGACTGACTGACTGACTGACTGATTCATCATCGCCGAGCGTAAACTATGATAGTTAGAGCTATGAAATTTGGTGAGTAGGATCCTTTTATTGAGTAGACACGCACTAAGAAAGGAATTTTGGAATTTCGACCCCTAAGGGGGTGAAATAGGGGTTGAAAGTTTGTATGGATGTCCGTCATTTTTTAAGTTAGAAACCTGAAACTATATTTTTAGGCTGCTGATTAAAAATGAGTAAACACGTATTTCAGCGTTTTTGAATATTCAACCCGTAAGGGGTGAAATAGGGGTTGACATTTCATACATAGGTTAGTCTGGATGTCCGTCATTTTTGAAGTCTGAAACATGAAACTTTATTTATGTGTTACTGATTTAAAAAGAGTAGAGACGTATTTGAGCGTTTCTGGATATTCTACCCCTAAGGGGTGAAATAGGGGTTGAAAGTTTGTATGGAAGTTTGTCATTTTTTAAGTTAGAACCATGAAACTTTATTCATGTACTACTGATTAAAAATGAGTAGATACGTATTTAAGCGTTTCGGGATACTCTACCCCTAAAGGGGTGAAATAGGGGTTGAAAGTTTGTATGGAAGTCCGTTATTTTTTAATTTAGTACCAAAAAACTTTAATTTTGGGCTATTGATTAAAAATAACTAGAAATCTATTTAGAGTTTCTGCATAGTTTACCCCTAAGGGGGTGAAATAGGGGTTGATTTTTTAATGGAAATCCGTCATATTTAAGAATACATAGAAATAAGAAAGGTGAAACTTTACTTTTGGGTTGCTAATTAAAAATGAGTAAATACGTATTGCAGCGTTTCTGATTATTCTATCCCTAAGGGGTGAAATAGGGGTTGACATTTCGTACATAGGTTAGTCTGGCATTCCGTTATTTTTCAAAATAGATGAATACTTATATCAGCATTTATGCGAATTCTGTTCCTAAAGGGGATGAAATATGAGTCGAATGTTTGTATGAAAGTTCTTTTAAATGGGCTATTGATCAAAAATTAAAAAATACGTTCAAAACATGAATAAAGTACTGATACATACTTTTACACAGTTTTAATTAAATACATATTATCAACTTCCACGCGAGCAAAGCCGCGGGCAACAGCTAGTTTAAAATATTTTTAAAAGTAGCAGAATTATGTAAAAGTTAAAAACATTATTATTCATAAGTATGTAGAGCTTGTGCCTGGAGTCTAATATTTTGCTTTTCAACATTTCGAAAGATTTTAAGGTTTTATATATAATTTGATAGAAGTAATTTATCATATACATATAAATAAACCTCTTCCGTTGCGTTACTTAGAATAAACATCTTAATAGAATAAACCCTTAATAGAAACCTTTCACAATGGTGCATACAATATATAATTAAAATCAAAACTAGAAAACTATGTAACGTACAGAGATTTTATTCTATTACAAATCAATCACATGACATTATAAATCACAAGCCGCATGTATGTGTTAATCATATCAAGGATATTAATTTAAAAAAATATGCACATAATACTTCTCCACGCTATCCTTATCCCACAGAAACACAACCATCTCCTGACTTGTTAATGTGGGTTCCTACCATCTTAGCATATTGCAACTTCTAAATAAGCCCATTATTTCTAACATCCACTAACATCCGCCAAACACCGCCGGGTACAGCCGGGTACAACCGGCTAAACTCATCCGGACGAACGTTATCACTAAGAAAATATTTGATGGGCGAAACCGTGTGCAAATTGAATTTATTATTCAGGTTCAATCAGAAGGGTGGGAACTACTGGGTTGCCAGCGTCTGAGGAAAAATTGATTATATTTTTAGGGATATTGAGATTGAGTTCCACGTTTGAATGGAACAGTAAGATTGGCACAATTTTCATTTTAAAGTAGGTTGTATAATTTTATTTTATTTGCATATAGGGTGATTTTATTTTTATCCAACTCTTGCCAGCGGCTCTGCCCGTGTGAGTGTCGGTTATCACGGTCAAAAAGTAGCCTATATCCTTCCTCAAGAATTAAAGTACCTTCATGAAAAATTTCATTGAAATCGTTACAGCGGTTTAGTCGTGAAATAAGTACAGACAGAATTACTTTCGAAACTATGATATTGTGATATCTGTATTTCTTCCGACTTCTGATTTACTAAAGATTTAGTTTACCAACTGACTTAAAAACATAACTAGATGCACATTTGCAGATCATGCAAACATTTGGCCCGACCCGGGAATAGAACCCGAGACCTCAAGCACAGCAGTCGCATAGGCCACAACTACGCCACCAGGGCAGTCAAATTACACCTGCACCACTACATAACTAGTCATATTTCATACGACATGTATCTTGACTTGAGATTAGACTGCAGAAATTTATATGATTCGTTATCGCAATTCGATGATCTGAAATGGTTTTCACCAAGGAAAATTGTTGAAAAATAATTCGTAAAAATCAATAATAATTTCCTACTAGAAATAATTTAAAACACAATATTGGCCATATTACAGGAGGAAAATGATACCAGCCTAGTAAGAAACTACAATTTTTGATGGAAACTTGAGAAAAACCATTCGCGCTTGCCACATTGGGCTCAGTGTTGCATATTTATGAAAGACGATTGACGGATATGAGAGCGGCTCACAACTATAGCATGGGGACACCTTACGCGGTCGGATTGATATTGTCTGCCTAATTTGATGTGTTTTTGAGAAACAGAATGGCTCGTTGAAAAATAAATACTACAAACTACATTTATACTTTCACTGGCCTTAAAAATAAGATGCTTCTCAATTTGACTGAATTTTTGTGTGATTTGCTTTTGTGAATAAACTCCAAACTGTTCTCTAGATTTATTTTATCATAATGTGAAAATAAAAATTCGTTCTACGTGTAAAAGCACCTACTAAAAATTAAATTAAAGGATTACATTTAATTTTACGGATTAGGGGTTAAAAATTTAAGCCATTTAATTTAATTAAAGCCCAATCTTAACTTTCTGTAGTACAAATCAGGGGCTTCAAATCAAGTTCTAGTACAATAAACAAACTTTCAACTACACGAACGTCGAAGCACTTTTAGTCAAAAACTCAAAACATCAACTGTGAAAATTATATATTTAGTTACACGCGCAATCTAACATAAAAAAGCTATAACTTAAAAGTATTCTCAAGGAAAACCTTCAATAATCGTCAAATACTTTCCAACTTGCTTCATAACATTAAATTAACAAGATTACTGTCAAAACCTTGTAGAAAAGTTAATTTACTTGAAGTGAAAATATTATCACGCGACCAAAAAGGCTCGGTAAATAATACCGTACATACATACCTACTGAAAAGTACTTCTTGAATTTATTGCTTAATGCTTAACCGACTCGGAAAAAAGCCTTTCAACAATGTTGAAAAAGAAACAGTCATTCTAATGCGTGGAGTGGAGTGAGTGAAATACTTCGTTGAGGGGAGAAATAAAATACAATGAATTTATTTGGCTCCACGCTCAGGAACTTTGAAAACTGTTTAATTCTTCAATATTGTTCTGGATTTTGTTTGGTTAAATTGGACCGCGTTGGGAGCCAATGGGCTTGAGTAGACCTTCGATATCTTAGCCAAAGGCTTGTTTACAACTTATGAAGGAGATCAAACTGATAATATACCTAAGCTGGTTCTAGATTTAGTCTATCTATCTATCTATCTAGATCTAGTAGGGCAGACTAAAGTTTTAATTCATCATGTTATTAACAAAGTGTTCTTCATTGCAGGGTTTAAAATGTCCTTTTATGAGAACCTTTGGACTTTTTAATGGACACACAGTTGATTAATAATCTCTTATTTTTGAAGACGATAAAATTATGTGTATAGATAGGCATATTAGTCATTTGTCAACTAATTTATAGAGCCCTTTTTACATTAATCAAGACTTTTTGAGATGAAAATTCATGGGCCACCCATGGACACCGCAACACCAGAGGCGTCACAAGTGGGTTGCCGACCTTTGGGGGATGAGGAAAGGGATGTGGGGAGGGGTATGGGCCTCCGATATCCTCACTCACTCGGTGAAACACAGCGCAAGCGCTATTTCACACCGGTTTTCTGTGAGGCCGTGGTATCACTCCGGTCGAGCCGGCCCATTCATGCCGAAACGGTGAAGGGATGACATAATACAGCTTTCTGCACAGATAATTAAGCAATTCGGAAAAATGTTTCTTCGATTTTTTCGGGTCATATCTGATATATAATTTTATCAGAAGTTGTAACGAAATCGGGTTATAGTTTTTTTTACTTTTTCTTGTTTAGGAAAATTACTGAAGATTTACTGATATTCAAATTTAGCAATATTATTTCAATTTTATCATGTAACATTTTCCTCCAATAGAATTAACTAAAACCAAGTAAAGTTATCAGCAAAACTTACAGTCAACAAGAACCAAATAGTTAAACAAATAAGTCGTATGAGGTGCGCGCGAATTACGTATACTGCAGCCGGAGGTTCCAAAGAAAACCAAATTTACTTATAGTTAATTTAATAAAAAAAAGAAATTACAAACTAATTTACAATTATGTGAATCCTACTCGAAGTATGAGCTAGGAATCTCATTACAAACTACAGCTAATTAGTCTAGTGATTCCACCTCGAAGTGTGAAGCAAGAATGACCTAAAGTAATTGAATTTTAATATATATACACTATAATGATGACGTCGGTGCCTCGTGTTATCGTTGGTCTCACAATAGGCCTTTGTGGTCTGTTCTCGTAATGCTGCGTCGGCGCCTTGTGTCGCTCTTGAGCTTGTGGCCAGTTTCCGCCGTGGGTCCGGTTGCATAGAGACTGCAGTGTCGGCATATTGAACACGAGTTCGTGATCTCATAACAGGCCTTTGTGCTCTGTGTTCGTAATGCTGCGTTGACGACACATTTAGGGGTTTCATATAAAACAAAAAGTCATTCTTTATTGAGAAGAAATACTGATACGTGTGTTTAGACTAGACGCTATAAATAGTTACGTAATGCTGCGTTGACGATATATTTAGGGGTTTCATATGTATATGTAACACCTCCACCCTCAGTTCAGCAACTATTTTATCATGTTAATGGAAAATGTTGCTGGAAACTCTTCTCGTTAAGGATTGGCTGTAGCTTCCATAGTGTGTTTCTGAAGTGTTTGGTTCTCTTTTGAACTATTTCGTTTTAAGTGCCAGATCTTGTAGTTACAGCCTACTGCGTAGGTGATAATTGCAGTTGTAACTGATACCAATACATAGAATGGGATGGTTGTATGGTATAGGTTAGTTGACTGGACATTGTCGATTTCCATCGATATTTCTCTGGAATACTTTATTCTGAATGCTGTGAAGATCTTAAAGGTTTATTGATCTTGAGCTAATGTGATTATATGCAGCTGTCTGATTGATTTTGTGTCTCACAGAGATATGTGCTGTGCTATACTATACTTCGGGCATTCTGCCTCTATGTACACGAATGATTTCTCATTTGTTGCTATGTAAGGAGCGGAAGGGATAAGGGCAAGTAAGCAAGTTGTTCGATGTTGGGTACAATAGACAGTCTGTATAGAAATTATAGGAAAACTATAACTATTCTATTCCTAACAAAGTAAGAGCCAGGTTTCATAAGATTATAATATTTTCTTAACTCTAAGTCGGGGATGTAATCTCTACTGTAAACTATTCTTAATTAATCTATTATAGACTTTAGAACTTCGATGTCTCTCATAGAATGGTGAATGAAAGCTAATATATTTTCTAATTTAATTATCTCTAACATTAAGTCTTCTACGTTATTACTAATTATTCCTAAGATTTGGGCAAACTGTGCAGGTTTAATGAGACTGCAATCTCTGTAAGTATAAGTTGTCATCATATACGTACTTGTTAGTATCTAAGTAATCTAAATTGCTCGTTATACGTTTAATTACTGATCCTAGACCGTCTACTAGACCTCTTTTAACTCTACTAGATTCCAAAGATTTTAGTTGATTTAACACCTTGCCAAGCTTGTTAGTCTGGTAAGATAGTCAATCCGATATTCGTAAAGTGTGTAAGTATCGTTACAAAGTCTGATTTTGAATGTCTTCAGTTGATTCTTTACTGGGTTTATCTTATTTTCGATGTCATCTAACTGTACGTATTGTATAAAGGAGTGGTAGTGAGTGGTTAGTCTAGTCAATCCTAGTTAATACGGTAGAGTCTGGTCTGTCAGCTAGTGATTTAAGTCTTATCTCCTGGGGTTGAGTCACTTGGACTGTCAGTAGGGACAGAATCCTGTAACAATGTCTTTGTTTTAGGTGTTCGCTTTAATCGAGACTTCGCTACTAGTCCGCGTTTCTTTGATGTATAGATGTGTATGGGGGAGTCGGCTAGGACGGTGTCTTGAGTATACCGCGGTGCTGTTTTCTGGCGGCTAGCAAGAGGATTTTTAATAAAAACTTGTTGTTGAGGGGCGTATTCTACTTCTGGTTCGCGGGTTTTGTTCCTATTTTCCATTAAAGTTGTTCGATTGCTTAGTGACGATTCATTAATTAAATCATAAACTTGTTTCGTTTGTTGCCTATGGTTTTCAAATGGTTTAGTCACTGTCGGTTTTCTTTTCACGTCGCCAACAATGGTCAAATGAATTTGTCTGTTGAATTTGTTAAGGGGGTCATCGGTAATGGGGACTTCTAGTATGGGATGTTCATTACTAGTGTGTACGGTATCGGTTGAAGAGTTTAAGTGTTGGGTTGGTGCCTCTGATGGGTTGTTAATCATCGAACTAGGTTCTTTAATGTTGCCTATTAATGAGTTAATTTCGTCTATTTCAACGTTATGAATTTCTACGCGAGATATAGCATCATCGTTAGTGTTACATTTTATGTTATATACTTCAGCACGGGCTGGTTGGTCTAAAGAAAAAATAGTGTCGTTAGGCGTTGGGTTTTGTATAATGCAGTTACAAAAATGTTGCTCGGTTATAACGCTACGCGAGTTATATACTTTAATGTCATTAGTGGAAGTTCGTGTAATTAGTTTAAAGTTTTTTAAATCTATTTTAGCTTGCCATTTCGATAATAAATCCAGTCCTATTAGTCCATCAAAATAGTTATGAAATCGGTCTACAAATAACTTAATACTATCCTTTTCATTGAGTTCTGAAAAACAGGGTAACGTTATGGAGTAGTCATTCCTACTGACTCCGTGTACGTTTGTTACTTCGAATGGGTCATAGTTCAGAGAGTAATCTGCGTAAAATTTTTGTACTGCCTCGGGGCTTATAAATGACTGGTTGGCACCGGTATCGATTAAAATTTTTAAAGGGGGTTTAGTGATTTCGATATATGGTAGCTGTCTCTGAGTTTGTAGGTTAATGTCTATCTTTGCTCTTTTGATATCTTGGCTGGGCCCTGATTGTGGGTACATGTCGTTATACTGGTCATATGTCTCGTCTCCATAAATCATGGTATTGTCATAGTTATAGTTGTAGGCTTGGTAATAGCCGTTAGAGTCAAAGGTAGTGTCTTGTTCTGGTTCGTAGTGAAAGTCAGAGTAGCAGGAGTTGTCTGTAAATTCATTAAAATTAAGTTCTCGTGATTTAAAATAATTATTCGGTGCCGGGTTACCGGATCTACGCCAATCATGGCCTGACAGCATGGGTCTTGGAACAAAGTGTTGGACTCCGCTCATGGGTTTTGGATTGATATTCTGTGGGAGATTATGCCTAGGGGGCGCATGGAAAACGTTACTTTGTGGATGATAGTTTGGCGGCGGCGCGCGGAACATTTGCTGTGTACGAGTAGGGAACCGATTTTGGTGTGTATGTGTGTTCTGGTGAACATTAGGTACGTTAGTGTTAAATCTAAAAGCGGGTTGTGGTTGGTGACTCCGTAGTCCTATAGGGGCTGACCAGTTTGATACTTGAGGTCGCGGGACGCTCAGTGTGTTTAATGGTGTGTTGTAGGGTATAGGTACTTTAGAATTACTATGGTTTCTCGAGGAATCATTACGATTTTGTAAGTACATAATATTTAATTCCTCCTGTACGTATTCGAGAGCTTTTTCTATTGTCTCCGGTCGCATACAACGAATTCGCGATCCTAAAGGTTCTTTTAATCCGCGAACGAACGCCTGCATGGTAACCTTTCTGTAAAGCGATCTTTTTGCTTCTATGGTTGTCGGAATACTTTCATGTAACGTCACGTATGTCATAATAGTACTGAACAAAGTTTGGCATTGGTCATAGAATTCTTGAGGAGATTTGTTACCTTGTATAGCTAAAGAGAGGTCGCTGTACAAAGCCGTCTCGTCTCGCTGATCTGAAAAATTATTGATAAGTGCTAATCTAATCCCTGCCCACGTCTCAGGAATACCATTCGAGTTTATAGTGGATGCTGCGGTTCCTGTTATTTTATTTAAAATACCATTTAACAGACACAAGTTTCCTAATTCGCTGCCTGGCTCCGGGCTCGCGTACTGGTTTACTATCCTATCACAAATGTCAATAAATCTGACTAAAACGTTCGCGTTGCCATCAAACTCTGGCACTAAGCGCAAGGCTTTGAATATAACGTCTGGGTCGTGCGACATCTTTACACTAAATAAGCTAGTTAAATCTAAATCTAATTTACTGTCTATATCTCTATTACTGTCTAAAATGTGCCGGCGAGCCTGTCGCGATGCAGGATCCCGGTTATACGACTTTTCGTAGCGAAAAATGTTGGAATTAAAATTAATTAGGATAAGGTAGGAAGCAACACGAGAAAGATTCAAGTGTACTCACAAATATTTCATATCTTGTTTTCCTCGGTGAGTCGATGTCTGGATTCTCCGTCCGGCTACGCAGTTGTCCCGTAGATTCTGGATCCTCTGGCTGGGGCTTGATAGCCACCCGGGTGACTCGCGAATGCAAATATCGATATGAGATGCTGCTAATGCTCGCGAACCGGCCCGCGAGGATCCTACCGACTGCGCCAATTACGTATACTGCAGCCGGAGGTTCCAAAGAAAACCAAATTTACTTATAGTTAATTTAATAAAAAAAAGAAATTACAAACTAATTTACAATTATGTGAATCCTACTCGAAGTATGAGCTAGGAATCTCATTACAAACTACAGCTAATTAGTCTAGTGATTCCACCTCGAAGTGTGAAGCAAGAATGACCTAAAGTAATTGAATTTTAATATATATACACTATAATGATGACGTCGGTGCCTCGTGTTATCGTTGGTCTCACAATAGGCCTTTGTGGTCTGTTCTCGTAATGCTGCGTCGGCGCCTTGTGTCGCTCTTGAGCTTGTGGCCAGTTTCCGCCGTGGGTCCGGTTGCATAGAGACTGCAGTGTCGGCATATTGAACACGAGTTCGTGATCTCATAACAGGCCTTTGTGCTCTGTGTTCGTAATGCTGCGTTGACGACACATTTAGGGGTTTCATATAAAACAAAAAGTCATTCTTTATTGAGAAGAAATACTGATACGTGTGTTTAGACTAGACGCTATAAATAGTTACGTAATGCTGCGTTGACGATATATTTAGGGGTTTCATATGTATATGTAACACGCGCGCAGCTGCCTTGTTGACACACAGCGGCGAGTTTGAAAAGCGAACAAGTGGTTGTTTAAAAAGGCGGTAGATAAGAGACATTCGGTTTTGTTTTTAATTTTTTAAATGTTGTCTTTGGTAATGAAATGTGTGTCAGTTAAACTTCAAGTGTTCTGGTTGATGTCGACATATTGCAATGGCGGCTTTCATTGTTCTTTATTTGAATTTAAGTAATGTTTAAGTATAAGTTGCACAGTGAAGTTTTTGTTTGTGGTTGAGCGGTAAAATGCCGAACTCATTCTACAATAAAAGACAAATATTTACCTTTTGATATCTTTACAGGCTTATAATTTCTGGCAATATCTTTTAAGATACTAGTATTTCTCACTGTAAAGTTTTTTTTGCAGTCACTTTTTCTAGGTGAATCAAAGTTATTATCTATTGAGTCACTGAGCTACTCATTCTTGATGAGAAGTGTA
Organism: Spilosoma lubricipeda; assembly: GCA_905220595.1. Classification (NCBI taxonomy): domain Eukaryota; kingdom Metazoa; phylum Arthropoda; class Insecta; order Lepidoptera; family Erebidae; genus Spilosoma; species Spilosoma lubricipeda. The sequence continues at coordinate 1,627,062 of HG992278.1, forward strand.
TGTCAGTGTGTGTGTGTATGTGCGCGTGCGTGTGTGTAGTGTAGATATCTATAACTCTTTGGCTTTCTTCTTTTTAGGCGTGAAAGTGTCAGCAGATTCTTTTTCGACATAGACTGACAGTACAATATACCAAAGAGCTAATAAACTTTGCGTTTAAAAGATTTTAAAGTAAGCTGACGATTTGATTGCAATTATAGAGGTACGAACGCGCCTGCTCGACCGGAGCGGTACTACCCTCCCACAGAAGATCACCGTAAAATGACATCGTCCGTGCTGTCGTGTTTCGTTGGTGAGAGTGAGACCGGAGGCCCAATGATGCATAAGCATCACTATGCCGCCGTATTGTGGTTCACCATGCTGCATTGTCCTCATTGGCATTGCGGATGGTGACCACCACTCTTGGATTCTGTTTATGCTTTCCATCAGGCAGAGTAGAGTCATTTTGGCAGCTTAAACATAAATAAAATGTTTTTTTATGTTACTACCGTATGTAGTATGCACTTTCATATTAGAATTTCAAATTACAAACAGTCTTATTTTATTTGAAAGGATATTTAACAGCAATCTAATAACCATAGAACAGACTTTGCTTCGTTTGAAATCAAGCAACTCTGCGTGAGATATGTCAACTTATTCCTATAATACACATTTTGAAATTTAACAACACACACTCTATGTGTACACCCGAATATTATACACTTTAAAACACACTTATAAAAATATTTTTAATCCCATAATTAATTGCTTATCGTAAACAACATGTCCATATAACGTAGTTACCACATGATAGAACACATGCAAATGTTATGAGCGACCCATCATTTTGACGTTGTCGCTCCTCCACGACAAGTGTCGCGTACATCCGTCATTATTCTGATTTATGCGTCTTAGAGCATCTGTTGGCCATATTATATTGCGCTGTGATGTAACTAGCGTTTGTTTAATCTATTAAGGAGTAGTGGGTAATCGTTAAAACTGTTAGTACTGTTACAGTTGGTTAGTACAGGAGTTTACGTCTGGGGTCCGGATGTCATAACAGCAGCTCCAGGATCCATCTCTTTTCAGGCCCGAGTGGAACACCGCGTGTGTGTTGTAGTCTGTCCGATTCAGATACACCACCCCACCGCAAGCCCTGGTGGGGTGATGTCCCGTGGGGGATTCCACACGTAACAAAAAGTAGGCATTTAGGTCTAGTGGTTAGCGGTTCTGACTTTTAATCTCGAGGTCGTAAGTTGAAAACAGTGCAACTCCTGCAAGTTAAGATACAATCGTCGCCATGAGTTTTATGTATGTTTTAGTTCTAATGGCCTAGTGGTCGCAATTCAAGACTAAATTCTTTTTTTTAGCTAATTTTTAGCTTTGGGCTTCTCTTCCAAATAAACCTTAGCAGCGTCAAATTCCATATCCCTTCGTTGGCATAAGTTTCGTAAAAAAGGGTACAAAGTTTTCGCTTTTCGTATTAATATGATGAACTAGCAACCCGTCCCGAATTCGCATGGGTTCTTTAAGAAAAATATAACAAAACCTATGTTACGCCGGGAAGATGTGCGGCTCAATTTTCTCCGATGTCTTCAACAAATATCGTTATATTTTAGTGAATATACTCTAAACTTTAACAAATTTCATTTGAAAAGCTTCCTCAAGAATCACTCTATCTTTTAATAAAAACTGCATCAAAATCCGTACAGTAGCTTTTAAGTTTATCGCGGACAGACAGATAGACGAGGCGGAGGACTCTGTTTTATAATATGTAGTGATGAATACCATTCAAACAGAACAAATATTTGCCCATTTTTAGCATCACTACAGCTGACATATCTGTTAGGAACAGCGTACAAGCTCATAATTGAGTTTGAAAATCGTTCAACAACAATATAATCTTATTAATAGATTTCATTTTAAGTAGATTTCTTGGCAGAATAATCAATTTACATACCTAACAGAGATGAAAGGAAATGACCACATATAAATTATAACTGTACTGGTATATTTATTGCATAAAACATAGTTACACAAAAACATCAAAATTCATGTTTTATACGACAAACATTATAAATTACCTCACCCAAAAATACACCAGTTAAAATACCAAAAAGCATTAATTCGAAGCAATAATTCAAAAACACTTTGAAAAGCTCGCACAAAGAAACTGAAAAACACATTACTGCCACCCCATCCATCTGTGCTCGTCACAAATCAACAAGACGCATGCTTTCCGCCGGGACTCGAACCCGGACTAATGGCGCCGGCCGATTTATTAACAACACTACATAAACACGCTAATACTGTTAAAGAAGGGGAAAATAAAATGTTCTAAGAAGTTAAGGCGACAAACAATGGTTTATATATTTTTTATTTAGTTGAATAATAATGTTTGCTGATGGGGTCAACTCTTAATTTTTTTAAGGCTATGTATGTGACGAATAAAGTATTGTGAAATTGTTTGATGAGGGCAGTACAGCACAGGTTGTTATGGAGAAACTTGGAGGACATCTATATCCAGCAGTGGACGTCTTTCGGCGTAGGTGATGATGTTGATAGTGATGTTGACTCATTACTACAAGTTAGGAGACACAACTGCGTTACCGCCATAGAGCTATTATAGATAGAGTAAGGAATACATACGTCTGCCTGTAAGCGGAAACGTCCATCGGTTAAAAAGAAAGAGAAGATCGCGGTACCCCATCTGTGTTTCTCTACTGACTCATGCGCAGTAAAGGACTACTAATGGACCAATCACAACAATTTACGTCGAAAGCGTGCTGTGCTGCTTTTCCGAGCCAACTGCACATACGCAAGTAAAGAGAGGTAGATAGGTACCGCGATCGTCTCTCTCTTTCTTTCCGAGGGACGCCTGGAGGCTGGGTCCCCTGCTCTATCTATAATACCTCTATAATTACCTCCTCTTTAGTGGTCATCCAACCAAGAAGGTTACGAGACAGATAGATTAAGTCTATGTTAAGGTTAACACTGACTCAATCTCCAATACTGATTGAGTGAGGTCACTCAATTAGTAAAAATCAACAAACAATCTGATCGGGTATGCCGAAGTATGGCTGCCCCATGACAAAATCGATCTTCAATCTGACATGCTTACAAATGTCATTTTATAATTTATATTTCCAATGACTTTGACGAAAAACGACAATTGTGACCATGTAGATCATGATCTACGCATAGTTATGACGTACGAATACGGGAATTACCGCGGTGAATGACGTAAGGGGTATTTACACTATATTCTACTTGTACAAATTTATGGTAGGCTACATTTAATATGTGTTTTTATTTGAAACTAGTGGGGCCACCACTTGTTTAAAAGTGATTGAAATTCTACCATAATTCGTTTTTCACTTTACTGACATAACAACTCTACTAAAAGACTCCATAAATTAATTATAATAAAAACAATAATTCAGACATCTAACAGACAATCCATCTAGTCCCAAACTAAACAGAGTTTGAACCATAGTACTAGACAACTGATGTAAATACATAGATATGTGCAGTACTGTACTTAAACCTGATAGCTAATATTTATTCTGCTTATGCTTTCCATCAAGCAGACTAGAGTCATTTTGGAAGTGACAAACATAACAAAAAAAAACAGGTGTCTGACACACAACGTCATCTTGTGCCAATTTAAGCAGAGTTTACACAACTGACATAAATACGTACACATCGTTTTTCCTAAATACATATGTATAACACATAGGAAACATCCAAACTCCAAAACAATTACTTCTAGAGCATACAAATTTCGTCCGAACCGGGAATTGTTACAGTTCAATAGTAATTGTAACAATTCCCGGTTCGGACCAAATTTGTAATCTTATTTGCCTTAAGACGAGTATTTTATCCAATTTTCATCAAAGACCATTGCATTCCAGACTTTTCCCACTTGTAATAATAAGCTGCATAATATTTTATCATAATCAAATAATATATTCCTCCTAAGCCCGGACACACGAGCGAGTGAAGTTTTTTCAAGTGATGTATAACTTCCTCTACGCGGATTAGTGGCACAATGTAGAACGCCAAATGTTTCGCGATGCGGTGTGCATTATGTCTTATAATTGGTGTGTAAAAAAAAGTAGATCCCGTGATAAATGGTAATGTCAAATCTATACTTAATGTTATAAAGCTGAGAGTTTGTTGGTGTGTTCATTTATTGTTTTGGTATAAAATAAACACACACGTGCAACTTATAGCCTTCGATCAATTTGTGATCGAAGCTTATAACACTCTCTATTTTGCGTGAATAGTCACTAAATAGGTTTTAGTAACAGGGGTTGAGGTAAATTCGGGACGACGTTTAGGTAACAATTATTTAGCTAGCATTTCGTTCTGAAAGGACTCTATACACAACATTCCAGACAATGGGCAACACTTATAATTATAATACAGTATACAAATAACAGGCTAACACAAATAAGGCGTCTGTAAGTAATGTTGGTATAAGTGTCTAAAGCGTACAGCGCCACCTATTGACTTAATCAAACAGCTAAATGCGCCGATCGGCGGACGTGAGAGGTGTTTCGTACAGGCGTACTGTTCCCTACATAAGTGTTTCGATAATTTCATTATAAATTTTATATTTAAAAATATTTTCGGTTATTTTTGTGTATGTCCTTAATCACTTTTATTTCTCACTTGCACTTAGTTTTTATTGCACCCCTGATTACTCCAGATTTAGGGGTTAGATTTTCAATCCGTGTACATAGAAGGATACCTTGAACATGTTTTTTCACATTTCTGTAGATCTTGTTATGTAATTATTTTATAAGTTTACAAAATGAGATATTCACTTGGCGATAAGTTACATTTGCCAGAATTTTAGTAAGCATTGTCATTGCAATTGTCATAAGAATTTTTGGTGAATGTTTGATTTTAGTCTCAATTAGTTATGCCCGCTATTGCGAATTGAATGCCGTCAACTGGGCACTAAAGGAATTAAGTGGACCAACTCAGAATAAGATTACAGTGCAATGGTATGTAAATTGCCACAAAAAAACGTACGATTGAATTGAATTATAGCGGAGTATGAGCATTGAGCTCTCTGCATTAAAAAACTCGAGTACTCTCATGTTAATAATATTATTTAGCTCATTTCCAAAACACTTTTCGCTGCAACATTACGTCGGCGAGTTATCAAAAAGCTCTACTTATGCATAGTTTGTGTGCTAAGTGCTTACTTATCTGCGTCGGTGCAAAAGTGGAGTTCGGTGTTTATCTGCTGCTCAAATAATGTTAAAACACTGGCTTGATACCAGCGGGTCTGTTTTCAATCAAGAATGGGAGAAAATTCTACTGACGCGATGACGTATCGTGAGCTCAGAAAATTTTAGAATAATTCGCAGTTAAATATATTTTAGAGTGCATGTATCAATCATATTTGCTGCAATTGTGTCATTGTTTATTCACCTTTAATGTGAACGTTTCATCACGTTTAAAGTTTGTTGATTTAGTTTCTTCAAAATCAGAACATGAAGAGCAAAATGATGTTATGTATTGTCAACATTTTAAAAACTGGAAATTATGGATCGACACAGGCAGACCATGGATGTTTTCTCCTATTTTACCTTGACAATACGGCACATTCGTGGCGTCTGTTTGTGTCGATCTATGATTTTTAATTGTAGCATCAATTTATCGTTCATAAATATCACTTAGTGTCTTAATTGAATAAATTATTTTGAATTTTAATTTTGAATTTCTTATTTAAGTGGTCATCACCGTGTTCTACTGCGTCAAGTGTCGGAGGTACAAACCCCATAACATTTTCTGTGATCCGCAAATTATAGTTCCGTTCTTTGTATCCCTTAGTCTTTGATTTAACCCTTATAAAGTAATAAGAAATTCGCAATACAATTTGCTACTAATAAAATAAGAATCATAGATATTATTTAAATCAAATCGAAACAAATGTGTTGCTTTGAAATTTGTGAACTACTGAAAAAGTAGTACGAGTTGTGGAAATGTATCAAATGAACACATGATAAGTAAATAGATTATTTAACTAGTTTTTATTATAAAATGGTTGCGTCTAATTTAAATGACAATACGAAGAGGACAATGTAATTTAGACTCAGTATAAAGCAATTTAACTTCACTTAAATCAACCTTCGAATCCTTACTTAAATATGCTTTGATTAATTGTTTAACCCCGTCTATTTAAAAAAAAAGTATAAAAAGAATATACAAAACAAAACAAAGCTTTTAATTATAAACATACAAAACTGTTCAAATTAGCCGTATTATGCCAAAATCGTTAGTCGATATTAACACTCCGGCTGCTCATAACTAATAATTATATTCGGTCCGTCCATACAACTGTAACGAATACGTCCCAGTACGGTGATACCGATGGTGTTAACCCCCCCGCCACCCTTGTATAATGCCGGTAACACAACTTCGAATATCGGTAAACCTTAATAAATTTGACACCGAAATTTAGATCGTTGTATATAATTATAGCCTTCGATAATTTAGAAATATTGTTAGTATTATTTAGAGGTTTTTAGGTCACTGGATGGGTTTTGTTCAGTGAAAACTTTTTAATAAAATGTCAACATTTACTATATTTATTGAAAGCTGAATGCTACTGGAAAATAAACTCATTGTGCTTTAGAGTTTCTGTTGGTATCGCTTTTAACTTTTTTGTTATTGTAATAGGCAATAAGGAGTACCATTTTATGTTAACGAAATATCACATCAGTTTTGATGCGATGTTGTGATGGTCGAAACGATGTTTAGTACCATTTTATTCATTCATATATTTGACTTGATTGATTGATTTGATATGATGAAAATGGCTGACGTGTATTATCGATGCCAATAGTGATAAAAATAAACAAAGAATTCTGTCTTATCTAGATATCATGACGCCAAAATTAGCTTAGCTCTCTACTTTTTCATTAGACGGATATACTTTAAACACAATAGACTAAAATATATTTTTAATCATTTACTATAAACCTAACTAAAATAGATGATAATTTAGTTTACACTATATATATATATATTTTAGTTTACACTGTTCTATGTGTATATATATAGCGGTTTGTAAAAGTGAAATAGGGATTATTTTAGTAAATTTTTAGGTTCATCAACCTATGATAAAAATCAAATCGATTGATTTCCTTTGTTTAAACAAATCAGAGACAAAAGGCGAACGGCGCTAATGCCATCCGATTTGATCATTCAATTAAACCTCAATGGAAGAAAAGAGGTTTACAGTCAAAAATCCTTATAAATCACACTCTCTGATAATAATTGCTTCGATTATAAGCGGGCTTTTTTGATGGCTATCGGGTTTTAGACGATTAATAATATTCTACTTTTGAATTATTTGATTGTGTGAAAATATCTGTGTGGTACGAAGGGTTGGGTGGAAATGACTTTCTGACGATCTCTTATGATTTTAATTTGTTCTTATAATACTTTTAAAAAACTTGAATAAAAGGAAGACATTTTCAATCCTCCCTTCTTTTTAATTTATTAATTCAGAACTTTATCACTAAGCAATCGATTTGGGAAATCATTTTTTGATTATTCTCCAATATGTTCTAATTCAGATTTGGAAAAGTACTAGAAATTCAATCAATGAATAATAAAGACTACAACAATGCATTATAATTTTATAATGCATTGGAACTTGTTACGCTGTTTTTAAAGTTAATTATATTTTCAAGTATTACATCACTAATACAGAAAAATCATAAATCGATCCAATTAAATTAGCATTAAATTAATAACTTATAGACAGCTGTGACAAAGAGACTATTAATTCCAAACTAGAAATTTAGAACATCGCTTCGAACAAAAAACAAAAATCATCGACCGCACACTACAATAAAGTAGATGCAAATAATATGAACAACGTTATTGATGTTATAATTATGTCTCATCATCAAATGAGATCACCAAATGACCTGAATAACGAAAGACAAAGTCATAACTCAAATACAAACCCAAAAACATTCACACTACGATTTCTCTAAAACATCAAACCTTGTAATGAATTAGGGGCATTCTAGTTAGGGCCCCCGGCCGCCGTCCCCCGTTGGTGTGGGGCTCCGGCAATTTTATCGAGTTATAAATTTGAATTTGTATAATACTATGGCATTAACGCATGATTTATATTACTTGACTCCGGTAAGATTTCAAAGATGAAAAACAATAAATTATGTAACCGTAACTATTGCGTTTAATGGCGACCGACAAGAAAGAATTGTATGGATGTGTATGTTTTTGTTGAGTGAAAAAATTTACGACTCTTTGTTTTGTAAGATTGCATTGCAATTGAGTAGTATGTATTATTGCCGTTATAATTATATTTTCTTTAATGTTTATTCGTGAGAAGTGTTTTATAGTCGTCTTAGAACACCTGTAAGAGCCCATCTTTATAGAGAATAAATCAATTTTCCTATTCAATTGTAAGTGGCGTGTTGTTTTATTATCTACTTCTTGAACTATAAACATACTTCCAATTGCATAATCTTAAGAATTATGTTACACAACAATGTATAACATAATTCTTAAGCTTATGACAAAATTAATAACCTGCCGAAATTGTTACATTTAGATAGATAGATAGATATACAACTCTTCATTTGTACACCATTATAGTATGTAGTTACAAGAGTACATGAAATGTGAGATGTAGTGTACAAAGAACGCCTTATTGCCAAAAGCAATCTCTTCTAGGCAAACTTAGGATGGATTAAAATGTACAGGAGAGACAGTGGTAGTTGTCGGTGCAATGAGTTTTTAATTAATTTTAATTATATTATTTGCCAATAAATATAACGATTTAACATTTATATCTTTATTTATTTTTATAAATATAAAATGTTATATTTATATAAATATAACATTTATATCTTTGAAAGATAAATTTTAAACATAATTTTGAATAATATACTTCATGATTATACTTGACACGATATCTTTACTTTAAAAGAGTGTTCATATCTACATTAAAAAAAACTTTGTCATATCCACACTATCATAACGACAGAGAGTTGACGACTTTTTACTTGGCCGAATTTATGCGACACATTTAGGAGGCGCTTGTCGCATACAAGTCAGTTAAATATTTAGCTTTCATCCAAATTTATACGGTTTATACTGAAAAAGGCACGATTTAGTTCCGCACCGTAAAGAAACATGATTGATAAGTTGTATTGTCAATTTAAAATCTTCAATCTGAGGTGGTTTTCCAGCAAGTTTTTCTATTATTATCATTATTTGAGCTCAGAAACTTGAAATTTGTGTGTGAATTATGTTTTCGGTGCTATTTTTGTGTTTTATTGCTAGCTATATTGCTCGCAATATGAAACACAGTAAAGCTCAAGGCTTAGTGTCTGCATTAACTTAAAACCTAATGCATTTTTGTAAAAGTGATTTTGTAAGTTAGTTTAACTTAGTTTTAAGTAAGTTGTGATCTATGTGATTTTAATCTCATTGTTTTAATTAATTTTCATGAATATATTTACAGTATCTTTGTAGTTACCAGATTTTTTGATTCATTGCATCGTTATTATTCGCTCGAATTAAATAAAAATACATAAATTGTAAGTGTCTTTTTGTAATTTCAAATTAAAAGCTTTTCACTAAACGCATAGTAAATGCAAATTAAAAGTACATGTGGGACCTACATAAAAAAAAACAATAGCTAAAATTTGCTTGTCTGTTGGTTCTGGCTAATCTCTGGAGCGGCTGGACCGATTTAGACGGGAAATTCACTGGCAAATAGGCGATGATAAGGAGTAATTTAAGTACTTTTATCAGACTAGCTTTGATCAGCTTACAGTTTAATCTATACAAATAAATAAAATTGGAGTGTCTGTTTGTAATATTAAAATAACCGCTTTTTACTTAATGCATATGTATGCATACACGGTACATATACCAAAAATATAGCTAAAAATTTTTTTGTCTGTCTGTCTGTTTGTTCCGGGTAATCTCTGGAACGGTTGGACCGATTTTGACGTGACATTCACTGGCAGGTAGCTGATGCTCCAGGGAGTAACGTACTCTTTTTTTAGACTAACATTGTTCCGCGGCGTTACTCGCGGTACGACAATAACCGCGGGTAACACCGCGGGGTTCAACTAGTAACATATAAGGAGACGTTCAATGCCCATAAGCGGTTTACTGAATGATGAAATTCAAAAATAAAATTAGCTTTGATAGACTACCCAATAGTCATCAAAATTTATAACTTTGTTAAAATAAAGCATAAAATAAACTGTCATACCGTACCTATTTCTTTTCTTCTCATCAACCAATTTTTTTTTCTATAGTTCGCCAGTGACGCCAATAGGCAAATAGGAGTTTATCTACGTGTATATCTTCATATGAATAGGTTTGGTTTGATTGAAATGGATACACTTGAGATTGAAAGTACGGCATGAATATTCATACCTTCATCAGAGATGTCAACTTAAGGGGTTGGTACTCATAGATACTCACACTGACAAATAAATAGTGTGGGGGTGAAAAAATCTACATCAAGATGTTATTGTTTAAATGTTATTTGGCATACAGAGGACATACCTATAACTACTAATGTAATATTATTCAACACTAATGAATTTTTGATTTCTATAAAACTCATTGCATACTTTATTCTTTTATGTTTTAGCTGCCAAAACAACTTTACCCTGACTGCCTGAATTCAAGAGTGATGGTCACCATCCTCATGGACAACGCGACATGATGACCCACACTATTGTGATCTTGCGAGATGCTTTTTCATGCCCCGCACAACCCAGGAGTAATAATATGCTGGTATTAAGTTCCAAGTTTTGACTGCTCGGCACAGAACTTCAGAAGCCGCCGATGCGTTCCTGGAGCTTCTCCCGCCTGCCGAGGTAGGCTGCCGCAGGGTTTAATGAGTAGACTGACGCTTATACCCTGGTCTTTACGAAACAAACAAAAGGAGGGTTCCCCATAATTCTGGGGGACAACGGATAATGAAGAACTTGAGAATTTTAATTGTAGGTAGCTATGATAGGACATAGTCACTTGTCATCAGATATCTTGACATGAACCAGTCTGCAGGCTTGTTTGTCCCAAACCCTAAAAAATGTAAAGGAAATAATGCCAGGGTTCTTATGTTTTGATGATCACTTATCACTTTAGGTACACCATATGCTTACCTTCCACATGACTCATATAATATTATTAACAAATAAAAAGGTAAAATAGACACGCATGTTTTCCTCCTCATATAGTCTGCTTGACGAGATAAGGCTCCGGCATCTCCGAGAAGCGTACCTCAACCTGTCCAATAAACTTTACACTTTACGACATAAATATGTAAAATTAGGCTGCATCCACACAAAATATTAGTCGTAACTCTGATATACAAAGTGATCCAGAGGACTGACACGATCGACACTACTCCGCTTTGCTTTTGATATATTTATTGTTTTTTTTTTTTTATACGGCCGACATTTATAGCGTAATAAAATTGAGTATTTAGTAGGTTTTATAAGGTTTTATACGATGTCAAGTTGTGTGGAAAAGGAGTTTTTGGGAAATGATTTACGTCATTATTATATTAAAGTTTTTTGAAACAATCATTTGATACCAACTTTTTTTCTCTTGATGAGGAAAGAATTTTGAAATTTTATCCTGCGGTGTCATATTTTTTTTTATTGAGATAATTAGTATAATAACTTAAAATGCTCAGGTCATTTCGGCAAGTGGTAAAGGAAAGTAAAGTTAATAGAAACAGAGTTATTTAATTTTATAATAATAATTTAGGATATCTAACACACAATAGCATCAAGTCCCAAACTAAATAGAACTTCTATATCTATGGGTATTAATACTTACATATTTTTTTTATTTAACAACTTTGTGCACATAGTCATAATTGTGGCTAAGCTCCATAAATAAAGATTTATAAAAAAAAACTTTGTGCATAGAATGTAAAATGGCGGACTTAATGCCACAGGCATACTTTACCTATCTACCGTCGGTCTATATGTATATATATATACATATTATACATAGAAAACATTTATATTAAAAAAAAATGCAGATTATATTAATATTACATTACATTAACATTAATATTATTATTTATTTTGTAGAAATAATTATGATAGAATCACTTGATAACTAGCATGAAAGAGTCGCAATGTTACTTGCGCATGGCCACGTGTCACTATACTGCATTTATTTAATTTTGTACAACATAGAGTGGCGACGCATGCCGTGACCATCTCGCAATTCTAACCTTTTGAATTGCATTCTGATCAATTACTTGACGATTCTTTTGAAGAAATATTAGACCCTAAAGAGCAGCAAATAATTTTCTCCTCCACGCTATATAAATAAGTTTTATATGTCGTTTCTGGTTTTCTCACAGCGTAGCACGCATTTTTTGTCCTATGCAATGGTTACACTTTATATTTACTTAGTAATTTCATATCTTCTGCCATATTTTATGTAATACTACCTGAACCCCGTGGTGTTACCCGCGGTTATTGTTGTGCCGCGAGTAACGCCGCGGGAGAAAGTTAGTCTAAAAAAGTAAAGTCTAAGTTACTTCCTGGATCATCAGCTACCTGCCAGTGAAAGTCCCATCAAAATCGGTCCAGCTGTTCCAGAGATTACCTTGAACAAACAGACAGACAGATGGACAATAATTTTTGTCAAATGGACACTTGCAACTCTAGAGTCAGTATGTAGCCAATTTATGGATCCCCTCTGTCCAGAGGTAGGTAAAAGAAAGGCTTTGGGTTCATGGAAGCCTTAATCACTTACCGAAAAGCAACGAAAAACTTAATTAACACCGGTTTTCTGTAAAGCTGTTGTATTGTTTCAGTTAATTCAGTTTTTTTGTACTAAGTCGTGGCTCTCCAATGGTAAAATCTACTATACAGTAAAAGTTACAGACCAAAATATGGTGACACGCTGTATTATGAAAAGGCTTTTTTTTGACTGGGTGAAACATCCCTTCGTATCTCCGGCTCCTCGGAGACATAGGAGCCAGGATTATGTGGTATTTCCACTATAAAACACCTTAATGACCAGCCTCTGGCGCCCTACTCTGGGAGGACCCGGACCATGTTATTATGGATAGTCTACTGCTCCATGTACGAGTTTCCTCAGTCCTGACGCTAATAATGATTCGAAATGTATTTCAAACACAACAAATAAATAGCAAAGATGCCCTCGGCGCTTAGCTAATATCCATACATTACAGATTATTTTAGTAACAAACAAAACTATCGAATTAGTTCCGTAGAACATTAGGACAAAGACAAACTGACGTGTCAGATTGATGGGCGACTCCGGCGCACCGGTGATATATGAACGTCATATATTTGGGATAAATATAGATCAACTCATGTTCACTTTGCGCAATAATGTTCTATATCTATAAAAATAAATAAAATTTTAGTGTCTGTTTGTATTATTAAAATAACCGCTTTTTACTAAATGCATATGTATATACACGGTACATATACCAAAAATATAGTAAATTTTTTTTTTGCCTGTCTGTTTGTCTGTCTGTCTGTTTGTTCCGGGTAATCTCTGGCACGACTGGACGGATTTTGACGGGACTTTCACTGGCAGGTAGCTGATGATCCAAGGAGTAACTCAGGCTACTTTTTTTAGACTAACTTTGTCCCGCGGAGTCACTCGCGGTACAATAATAACCGCGGGTAACACCGCGGGGTTCAGCTAGTATATGTATATTAATATAAATGGGTACCTATTTTTGTAATACTTTAATTTGTTTATTTAGAAATATATGTGTATGATTGACGAAAATAGACACATAGCCACACACATACGTAAGTGAGACAAAATTGAATTTAAAACACCGTTTAATATGCTTTTGTCTACGATGTTGAGGAAAAAAAGTTAATCTGCAGTTACGAGTTATGTTACATATATTTATTATTATAACAATAAATAATAAAATACCAAAAAATAAAATTATGTGTAAATATTCTCAATATTTACAAGCAGACGTCAATAAAATTCTCCGCATCATCTGCTACTGGTTATCAAAAGACTAACATCATTGCAACGTTGAATGGCTAGAAAAAGGCCCGGCCATCTGGCCACGAGAAGTGTCGATTACTTATTTAGCTAGTTGTTTAAAATCGCATAGATAAAACAACTCGTGTTTGGTTTTATTATAATCCATACTAATATTAGAAATACGAAAATGACTCTGTGTGCCTATTTGTCTGTAACGCTCCATCGTTTTCAATTAAATTTGGCTTGGAGATAATTCCGTTCTTGGAGAAGGGTATAGGCCACTCTTTAACGTAATGACCCACATACAAACGGGAGAAGCCTTCTGCAAATGCTAGTCTTTATATATATAATTCTTCTGTGAGTGTGTATGTCACTGAACTACTCTCAAACAACTGGACCGATTTTGATGAAATTTTTTGTGTGTGTTCAAGGGGATCTGGGAATGGTTTAGATTCACAATTTTGTCCGCTGGACAATGTTTTTTTAATTAATTTTTATTTATTAGTAGTTATGGCAAAACTACGTTTGCCGGGACAGCTAGTAATATATAAAATTACTAGATTTTGCACACAGCTTCGCTCACGCAGACTTTCGTCCCTAGATTTACCCCGTTAGGGACGAAATTTCAAAAATTCCTTTCTTAGTGCTCACTTACGTTGTTTAAAGAACCTACATGCAAAATTTCAGGATTCTAGGTTCAGCGGTTTGGACTGTGCGTTGATCTCTGGGTATGTCAGTCACCTTCCTCTTTTATATATATAGATAGATAACAAAACGACATTTGTGACAAGTCTAAGAGCTATTTTGGGGATATACTTCAGTTTATTGCCATCCACAGATGAAAGAAGACCTTCCCAAAAGACCGCCAACCATCCCTGTGTTGGGTAGTCCGCATTATTTTCGCAGTTATTTTCCTCCATGCCGGCTAGAAAGGTTGATAGAATATTTGTTTTAAGTTTTCCTTCTCTTAGTGTAGTAATGTTGTTCTGTGTGGTTTGCTTCCTTAGTCACCTCTTACGACACCTATATAATAAATAGGGGTGATGATATTCAGTGTTCAAAATTCGTCACCCCACGAACTAAGACGTACTATCACCGATAAATTAAACACACACATAAACGTTCTATCTCCCATTAATTACAGTATACATAACTACAAAACTAATCAGTACCTAGGTTCGGCACAAGCCCATCTCAAGTAGGCTGTACCTAATACAGTAAAACATTGTTAAATAACTCGGAGGTGAGTTAATAGAAATTGATCGGAATCATGACTAGTTAATTGCCTACCCGCACTTTGTGATATACAATTAACAATAAATAATAACAGGCGTTATCTCATTAAACTGCCGGCTATGGCATAATTGAAATATTGTTAAACATTTTTGTCGATATATGTACTTTTAGGGCTTATTCTAAAGGCCCGGATAGACGAGAGTCAATTCATCTATAGGTAAACTATCTACAGATTTGGTTTCACAAGTCTTGGATAGTCTTGTCTGTTATGAGTCTTGGATAAATTAATCAACAATTTTTTAGTGTTCTAAGGCAGATAACATCTAAAATGTTATCGGAAAACTGTCCCTTAGAGTAGTAAAAATACATATTAGTCTCAGTGCCGGTGAAGATTGACTAACACCCATCAGCTAACCAGATAATTATTTTTTTAAAATTACTTTTCATCATTTCAATCACATAACTGTCTCATTGTCATATCATATCATTCACTGTCTCCTTTTAACCCCCGACGCAAAAAGAGGGGTGCTATAGATTTGACGTCGATGTCTGTCTGTGTGTGTATGTCTGTGACATCGTAGCTCTTAAACGGGTCCACCAATTTTGATGCGTTTCTATCAAATTGAAATGCAGTTTCCTAACGGTGGTTCTTAGCTACATTTGGCTAATATCGGTCCAGTAGTGTAAGAGTATTAGCTCTTTTCCAAAATTATGTAAGGCATTATTTATATACATTTATTTAAACGAGACTATTAACAATCGATAGTGCCAATATTCGGGTGTCGGATTTGTGTTCGATTGGGTGTTAAATTTTAATTAGCATACTACAGACGAGGGCTTAAACCATAAAAGGGTTATCCCTGTCATTAGGAATAATAGTAAAGGGTAACCTAAGTCATGGGTAATTTAAAAAAAAATCATATCGCACTGGTCAAGTGATTATTGGTAAGCTAAAGATTGTGGATTTGGTGACTATTTGGAATAAATAGCCATGCTATAAGAGATTATTACAGTAATCACTTTCCATGTGGCATGGTCATTTTTCCTCTCTCCCTGCATATTATAAAAATATTTTTTGTGTATAATTTATCTAGTAAAAAATCTCATAAAATAAATAATTGTATATTGTAAATACTATAAGTATTTAGAAAAAAAACGTAAGATATTATACATAAAAAACACGCAACAAACAACCATTTACAGATTATAAAAACGTTTGGTCCAACCCTGGAATCGAACCCGAGATCTCAAAAACTGCAACCGCATACCATAACCATTGCGCCACCGAGGCAGTTATAGTGAAGGCTTTTTATTTTATGACAAGAATTGCAAACTATAAACGGATCACACACAATCGAACACCTACAACTTAATGTCCTTTGAGTAATTATAACTAACTAGCTGACCCACGCAACCTCGTTTGCGTCTCCTATTGCCCGTAGCGTGTTAATGTTTTTGAAATATTCTCTATTGGTGCTCCGCTCCTATTGGTCGTAGCGTGATGATATATAGCCTATAGCCTTCCTCGATAAATGTACTATCTAACAATGAAAGAATTTTTCAAATCAGCTTTTTATATTAGTGTGTAGATATTGTCCATCGTCTGTGTCAAACAATACGCAATGTACCCTAAAATTAGTCCCAATCCCAAACCAGGCTATTATCTATTTTCCAGGCCAATGGCGGAAAAAAATACTCTTATTTTTTCATTTACACGAAAAATTCGTATTGTAATGTGTGAAAGTGTCATCATATTTCATTTTCTGTCGGATCACTTAGCTTGGCACCGTTTCCATTGGCACACGACATGCTTTTGATATGTTGGAACGACTTTGAGATATTGTGTCAATATTTTTATTCATTTTAAATGTCTCTTTTACCCGTCTGACGAATGTGTAACGTCTTCCTGTAGACATAGATGTAAAAAATTGAAATTTCAGACGACATCTGTCATTTTCTATTGGTGATTATTTATTTTATAATAAGGTTAGTATCACGGAACTGTGGTTAGTATGGTAATGCGAGAGCCACGACACAACGAATAAACTATGAGCATTAAATTGTTACCGCTACTGATCTTTCTTATGATCGACTTCACAAAAAAGAGGTTTTTATTCAGTTGTATATATTTTTTATATTCAGTTACATCGGAATTTAATCACTTATTTATTAACTGCCTTGTTGTTTTCAGATTTGAGAAGATTTAATTAACTTTTAGCCACATTCAAAAGTACTGCGCGGTTGCAGTGAGATTTCGGTTGCGATTCAAGAATACACTTTATTACAACTCATCGCAGTGTAAGTATATAAAAGTCGGCGATACTTATTTAACTTTTTATTATACAATTTAAAGACAAATATTGAAGATGATGAGAATATGTTACAAACAAGGCTGAATATATGTGTTGTAATCCGCCCTTCCACCTTATGGTCACTGCAAGGGTCGCAGCGTGCTATTGTCCAATCCATAGTTTTTTTACTTATTTAACAGAAAATCAATATTAACTTTGAAATAACAACAATAATGTATAAGATTTAAGCAATTAAAGGTCGTTTCAGATAAGTTCCTCAACGATTATTTGTCATCTTCATCATCATGATAGTGTGGGTCACCATCCTGTGCAATAGTTTCTGCAATCGCATGGTGGTCACTACTCTTGGATTTTGCTCATGTTTTCTATCAAGCAAAGTACACTCACTTTGACAGGTACAAATATAAGAAAATATGGTCAATAAACGGATTTCTTGTCAATATTTCCTAATTGAACATTCCAACAAGAAATAAAACTGTGTAAGCAAAGGGGTATAGGGTCAAGAATACTGTTTATTTATGATAGAAAATACGGATGAGCTGCAGCAACTCTAAGACTTAAAATTTTACTGCTGAACTATCATCAGCACCAGTCAATCCGTCTGAATGAACATTCAAACTCTTTAGCTTCGTAACATTAGAATGGATAGATAGGCCTAATCCGTGAAATGATTTGTAAGCAACAATGGACACGCACCCAACACTAGTGGCCAACGTCCAGCCTGCACTGTCCAGATAGTGGCCGATGATTTAACGCTCAACTTTTGACACAACTAAGCTTTTTGGACACGGCCTCCTCCGACTATAAATAACGTCTTACGTGAACTTGAGAATATGGCGTGAAATACGAGTGGGCGGCGATTAGATACTTTTGGATAAGGATATGTACAGGACTCGGGGCTAACAGTAATGAAAAAATATGTAATATATCTACAAGAAGTGCTACTCTGGAATGTGCTCCCACTTGAAATCAGGATAACCGCAAACCGTTTCACATTTAAAAGATTGTACATAACGTCTTGAGGAGATGGCAGCATTACTTGGGGTTTTGTTTGAGCTCCAGTAACCTTATTCTTTCGGTGAAAAACAATGAAACAATTGCTTGAAGCCTTGTTTCTACGTGGTCTCGTCGAGCCGGCTCGTTTTTGCTGAAAATGTTATACCACACTAAATAAAAAAAAGGTTCTTACTAGCTAATGAGGGTAGTTGCTACCACTCTTGAATTCTGTTCGTGCTTTCCATCATAAAAGTAGAGTAATTTTGGAAGTTATTTATGAAAACAAGAAATACATTAAATTTTATGTTTAAAATCTTTACAATATAACAAGAATTGTAAAGGTTGATTTATGTTAAATTACAACGTTTTATTTCATGCATAAATTTCGTATTACTTGATGCAAACGCAAAACTGATCATACGAAAAGTAACTGTACAAATCAGACATAAAACAGCTTCCACGAATCAAAGATCATTGGATGTACCTTGAATTTAAGATTCAGAGAACACTAAAATATATTTGTATACGTATAAGGGGATACAGAAATATATACGATATTTTAGGGCTTATTTTGATCTTGTTATAACATAAATCGTTGATAATCTTAGAGAAAATCAGGGAAGGTGTCAACACTCCTGGGCTGCAGCTGAAAATCATCGCAAGGTACATTGCGCTAGGCATTATGCTGAACTGAGGTCCTTATTGGTACAGATGTAATTTTACTGTATTATATTTTTAATACCACGTAAAAGCTCTGTAGAATGTGCGTATTTTTTTTCTTGCGTTCTTTCTTTCAAATTGAATTCAAAAATTACTGACAAATCTTAGATCCAGTGTGTAATGTGTACTTAACATCTATTGTGGTAATAGCCTGCAAAAGAGGCGGAGCGGATGGAGGGGAGAACGCGCTTTTTTAATTGACCAATAAGCGCAATTGGTACAAAAGTTACCATTAGGTGAGATGTCAACGATAGACAATGAAATAGTCACTGAATTGTGCGTTACTTAACGCGGTAGACGGGGTTGCTCTTGTCCTCAGTCACTCGCTAAAAAGAGTCCAAATTATTGCTTAATCAATCAGCACTTATGTTTTAGAGAGCGTAGTATTACTCCCACACTCGGTAAATTTATGCCAAAATATGACTCTTCTATGTTCAAAGTTCCCATTAACAATTACAATATTTTTGAGGCTGATCTACCTTTCACATCCTGTATAATATGTAGGTATGTTATAACACTTTCTTTGCCTCAGTCGAGACTGACCTCCACTCCGGTATGAATGGCCAAGCTATAAAGTTTTACTCATCCCGAAATCACTGCAGGCCGATGTCCAAGTTACTGTGTGTGTAATAATACACGTTTTTATTATAATAATGTATGTTTTTATTGTAATAATATATGCTTTTATTACGTCTGAAGTTGTCATCAGCGCGTGAAGGGTGTCTGAAGAAAGTTTGATATGATCCCGACCAGGATCGTTAAAGTTGGATGTGGTATTTTAATTAGCAATAACGAATTTAATGTTTTCAAAGTGAGAGTATCTATCGGTGTGTATTTATGACCGACTCGATAGTTGATCTAGTGGTAAATGAGCCTGATGGTTAATGGAACGGTTGTGGGTTCAATTCTCACCAGGAATAAATATTTATGTGATAAACACGACCATAATATCTTTATATATTACTAGTTGTTGCCCGCGGCTCCGCCCACGTATATGTCGGTTATCGCGGCAAATAGTAGCCTATGTGTTATTCTGATGTATAAGCTATATTACTGTAAAGTTTCATCCAAATCTGTTCAGTAGTTTTTGCGTGAAAGAGTAACAAACATCCATCCATCCTTACAAACTTTCGCATTTATAATATTAGTAGGATTCCTTTTCTCAGCCTCTATGTTTTATTCACCTTAGTTTACCTTGTACCTTAGTCTTCTTTGAAAATAATTACATTCTCAAGAACTACAATAAAGGAAATCAGCTACATCACCAACTGCTATATTGCACATTAAAAAATGCAGCTCTATATACGAGTATATATATATTTACAAATTTTCGGGCATAAGCGTAAAACAACACGAACAAAACTTATTTCCAGTAGGATTAAATACGAAATAAATATAATATATCATATTCTTCTCTTCGCAAATTCATGTGTACGGCATTAAATGGAAAACAGTGTCCATCTCACATTTCAGGATTGCCTTTAACAAACAAGTTACATTATTCACAATCGCCTCACATCAAAGTGTTCGTTATATTTTTATGGAAGAGCCAACAGTAACGCCTGATCAACATTTAGATACGAGTCTTTTTGTCTCTCTTATATTGTATGGAACTAAATTGGATGCATTTAGATTTGAGTTAAAGTAGACGATTTTTCATTACTTTTGGGTTTATTTTTCAGAGAGAAATAGAATTGGTTTTATTTACGAAGAAAAGGATTGATAAGGGAAAAGTAAGTTGGAAAAAAGGTCTTAAAAATAAAGGTTTTTATATTTTTTTATATTCGACTGCCTCGTTGGTTTAGCGGTTTGCGTGAGCGACTGCTGATCATGAGGTCTCGGGTTCGATTCCCGGGTCGGACCAAATGTTTGTATGATCTACAAATATTTGTTTCGGAGTTTGGGTGTGTTCTATCTATAATATGAATGTATTTACAAAAAAAAAAGTATATATGTATTTGTATCAGTTGTCTAGTACCCCATAACACAAGCTCTGTTTATCTTGGGACTAGATGGCGTTGTGTGTTTAGATGTCCGAAAAAAAAATATATTCATAGATGTTTATTCAGAAATATATAGTTATGTCTATCGGTAGTATGGTTACCATAGTTCAGGCACTGCCTATTTTTAACCGACTTAAAAAAAAGGAGGAGGTTTTTCCATTCGACCGTTTTTTTTTTATGTGTGTTCGTGGATAACTTCGTCGTTTATGAACCGATTTTAATGATCCTTTTTTTTTTAATGGAAAGAATATGTCCCAACGGTGGTACCATGATAAGGACATTAATATCTGATAATGCATCCAAGAGAAATCGAGTCGAACCTTGAAGTCGGTTTTATTTTTGTTAAAATTGTACTTGTAAGATCTAATAACTGAACGCACTAGGACTATTCCTGCATCGCGGGGGACTGTACAATCATACATAAAACAGATTCAAACAACATGCAGTTACTGCAAAAAATTGTGTATCCCACATAATGTTGTGCCATGTGAGATTTGAACCCACTACACTATTACAACGAGATACGAGATGACGGTTTTCACCACTACGCCATATAATCAATCCACAATACATTTACGTAATGATAAATTGTTAATTTGATTGACTACGTAAATATACTGTAGAATTATGTTTCATAAAATAATCTACAGAATTCGTTCAGAAACCTTGAAAACGCTTTCATTTTAATGCGATATTTTTTTTGGTTTTATTGGGAGACCTATGCTTCCGTGGGAGAGCCATGCTTTGGCATGAATGGGTCGGCTCTACCGGAGTGATACCACGGCCTCACAGAAAATCGGTGTGAAATAGAGCTTGCGCTGTGTTTCACCGAGTGAGTGAGGCACATACCCAACCCATCCCCACATCCCTTTTCCCATCCCACAAAGTTCGGCAACGCACTTGTGACGCCTCTGGTGTTGCGGGTATCTATGGGCGGTGGTATTCGCTTATCAGGTGATACGTCTGCTCGTTTTACCCCTATACCCGGGGTTCCCAAAGTGGGCCCCGCAGGAAGTAGCGAGGTGCGCCGCGAGTCGGTCTTCTATCATCACCCGAAAGGGTTAATTATTTGCGGGTATCCATACGGCAACAATATTTTGACCGCTCGCATCATAGGTCCTTAAGGCCTTGTCCTACGTAGATGTTTCAACGCAAAGCGAATTAAAATTTGTAATGCGATCCGACGCGGTGATTTTCAGTATAATAAGAATGTACTCTGAGGCGGTGACACGCGAATCCAAAGCGATACAATGCGACGCAGCGCTAAAGTTAACTTCAAAAGCTTAAAAATTTTCATTTCCTTTGCAACGTCATATTTGTGTGAAGCTGGATTTTCAGCAGTAGCCGTAATCAAGAACAAATATTGCTGAAGAATTAAGGTGGGGCAAGAAACGAAAGTGGCAGTCTCAAACCTTATCCCATGCTTCGCAAAGCTGTGCGCAGAATACCAGGCTCACCCATCACATTGATTTGTCAACTATTATTGAGAAATTATTGTTTTTTACTTTTGTGTTTCTTAAGTTTCTTTCGCAGATATTTTGTTGCAATTCTGATATTTTATAAATACGAGTATAATAAATAAATAAGTTTTTACCTTGGATGTTTCAATTTTTGTGCCTTTCAACCAATAATAACTACTATTGTATGTACCTAATTCTTTTATTTCTGGAGGAGGGAGGGGGGGGGGGGCACCGTGACAATATAGTAATCTGAAAAGTGCGCCGTAGGCTGAAAAAGATTGGGAACCCCTGCCCTATACCATAAAAAAACTAAATAGAATAAAAACAAATAACATACAAATAACAGTATGCACATAACAAATGCCAGTGATTTGTTCCGCACATTTACCTCTGGTATTATAGATCCTAATTTAGTTACCTTGCCTTAAAAGTCAGAAAGTACAACTACAACAAAATCTACTTGAAAACAAAATTTAAGTAAGATCAAGACACCTTGATGTGTTAATTATCTTTTTGAACTATTTACGACAGCACAGTAGTCATAATTTTCATGTTCAAACATGTCACGGTGATCCGTGAAGAAATGCACCACAAGAGATAAGCAGTACTTTGACGGCCAGCACATGACAGCTCCTTGTTTATACGGGATCAGTATTATCACTGGTTTATGGTGATGACGGTGTTGTAAATATAAAGGCACGCATTGGGTTTATTAGGTTAGCGGGCGAGACTGTATGGAGGGTCTGATAACAGTTACTACATGATTTCTGTTCATGACAATATAATAGGTAATAGTTTATGTAACGTATTATATTGTGTTATCTAGATCTGAAGTAATTTAAAAGGCTTTAAAATATATCTTATTCTATTATAGTTATCACTAGAGTTAGTTTAGAACTTACGAGGTATATTTTCGGCGTGTATTGTTATATTCACAACGTACTTATACGTACTCTTGTAAGCGGCTTCGCCAGCTTATGTGTCAGTTTTTGTAGCAAAAAATAGTCTATGTCCTTTATCAGGGTCTAATCTCTATACTTAAATTCATCCAAATTATTATTATTTATTAATGACGTCAGCAATTGACTAGGGCGTCTGAGGTTATCTGACTGTATATTATGAACTGAAGCTGGTGTTAGTGTATTCGATACTTTTCAGCCAATGAGTTTGGCTACCATAATGCAAACACCCTTCTACTCGTTTTTCTAAAGGGAGGACTTACAGGGCAGCAACACAATCGTGACTCTTAAAACTGGTAGCTGTTCAATAGAAGTAAAATTTTAACAAAAATAAAATCGACTTCAAGGTTTGACTCGATTTATCTTGGATGCCATCATCAGATCTTAGTGTCCTTATCATGGTACCACCGTAGGGATATCTCCTTTCCGGTAAAAAAAGAATCATCAAAATCGGTTCATAAACGACGAAGTTATTCGCGAACGAAGAACGAAGTTAGTAGCCTAATGGTACTTAAATGATTCGAAATATTTTAATACCTTTAAAAATTAAGTTTCGTCCACGAATTTGTATCATTTCTACGTCAATTTTATCTTTAGCCAACAGCTTTATGTTTGTATGCTTATGTATCTTTTGTGTCTAAAAAATTTGGAACTGTTTTATTCGATGCTATGATAATAATATTTTTTCGACGCGGTGACGACGCAGAGCCTCCCTCCTTATTGCCTGGTTTAAATCGTGCTTATCATTTGTTTATAGGACTATGTTCTAATGCTTCAACGTGTTTGCTGAGGTTTTCTTCAATAGCCTATACCTCTAACTTATAGAAAAGTATGGTATCAGATAAAACAACAAAGTACTGCTAGATTTGTGTTAAGCCTAAGTAAATTAGTTGATGATGGAATCGTAATTAGCAGAATTGATCGACCAATTTTGTTAATCGTATTTTGTTAATTTGCCAAAAGTGACAGGATTTTATGGCGCACCGATGTGCAGCTAACCACTTGATCGTAAATTGCAATTTAGGGAACAGACCTCTGCATGACTCGTGAATATATCTTCAACAATTTACGACTAATAAAATTATAATCAGTAGCTGTATATCGTGGTGTTTACTGATCGAAGAGTTTTATTAGCCAGAGTGTATAATAACTGGTGATATTGATGAGCGACAGCTAGCCATCTGCCTCTTACTTCGGCTTGCTAATATACGAGTATTGAAAGGTTACTTTATACTTAGAAATTAAAGATGATTTCGCGACTCATCTGCTTTCCAAACTCTCACTTTGTCACTACTTCTTAATACCATTTTAAGTCTCTTGAAAATTTTCTTCTTTTATTTGTTCGGAATTAAATGGCTTTTTAAATTATTGTTTTTCATATTTTAATGAATTATCTTTAAATTTAGATTCAACACGTTTACATAACATGAGTAAACTACTGTCAACTACCGACAATTTTCTATACTTCAATAAGAACTGTGGACAGTAGAGTTGGGAATTTATCCTAAGTTGCTTAGTGACAAATTTATACTACGGGATTGGTGAAGTTGAATGGTAGCTCTGCAGGTCTAGTAATTAGTGAACCTAACTGCCAAATCAGAAGTCGCCTGTACGGCTCCAGCCTTTTTTTGTGCGGAAATCCCCCCGGATACCATCGGCTGATGACAATGTCACACTTAAGCCACCTAAAACAGCACACCATCTCACCATCTACAAACCATAGGTAGACCCTATGGTTTGTAGATGGCCCTCTCCTGTACAGGAACCCCGATGTTCCCGTAATCGTCAGAGAAAAGCTCTTGAGCCTTCACCTTGGCCTACTTCTGCTAGGGTGTACGATTCTGGCCTAAGATAAATTTATGTTTGATGAGCACTATTATTTGTTATCTCTGGGTTTTTATTATTAGCAGACTGGCTATGGTAACAGACGCTCTGTCTGGTTTAGGAATAAACAATGTACAAATAAAGTATGTGTGCAGTGTCAAATTACTATAACAAACATTTTTATTATATAACTAGCTGAACCCCGCGGTATTACCCGCGGCTATTGTTGTACCGCGAGTAACGCCGCGGGACAAAGTTAGTCTAAAAAAAGTAGCCTAAGTTACTCCCCGGATCATTAGCTACCTGCCAGTGAAAGTCCCGTCAAAATCCGTCCAGCCGTTCCAGAGATTACCCGGAACAAACAGACAGACAGACAGACAGACAGACAAAAATTTTTTTAACTACATTTTTGGTATATATATCGTGTATACATACATATGCATTGATTAAAAAGCTGTTATTTTAATACTACAAACAGACACTCCAATTTTATTTATTTGTATAGATTCTCCCACTTAAAAATACATATACCTACCGCAAGCTTACTTAATACAATCTCCTTAGTATCAATATATTAATATAATTAAATTCGTAGAACGTTACCCTCACTTAGCGAGCGCCATTATAAGAATTGCGCTTGCGCACAGCTCTCCTTTCACACGTACCGATGATAATCGTAAACGCGACGTGTTGTAATCGTATCAATATTTGATGCGTGTGCGATTATTCGTTGAATGTGTGCGAGTTTCCATTATTCAAAGACATTTGGAATAAAATACCCATTAGTCTGTATTTACAACGAGATCAGAAGAGTTTATAGTCCAGGTCATTTCGTAATAGACACTCTTTTCTTCATCTGCGAGATGAGGAAAATATAATAAAGAAAGTTTTGTGAATGGAAGTTGTTGGGCACAAAAGAAGACCACGATAAAAAAATATATAATAAAATGTATAATGACGATGTAGGGATGCGATGTAAAGTGGACACGTTATATTTCCAACTCCTCCATTTTTTCTTCTGATTAATTTCGTTGCAAGTTCCAAAACAGTTTAATTTTTCCTGGGACTTTCCGAGTATCATAACTCGGTGTGTTCTTGGGTCACTGCTGTTGATCCTGGTGTACAGGAGTTACAGTGGTGGGCGTGTGTGTGGGATTAGTCCCATATTATCAACATCATTTATTTTAACTTAACGTTTCACGAAAAATAAAAAATATGAACATACCTTAGACTTATTACGAATATAATATATATATATATTCTTCAGATAATGTTATTAAAATATTTGTTTTCTCTTTGTTCTTCACAAATCATTTCGTAAGCAAATGGGCACGCACAACAATCAGGTCCAGGCCATATCGTGTCAAAAGTCGAAAGGATCGTCGCCTCACCTCTCCATGTCAATTTAAAACTCATAAACATTTTATTGAACAAACAACTTCTGAAACATTATATTTTGTATGAAAACCAACGTTTAGCCACCGAATCGTTGATTATTATCGAATATGTGGGTTACTTACCTCAAAAATAATAAAAAATTAACATTAATAAGGTGATACGGTATTTCGCTCATAAAAATGTATTGCCAATACTGTTGTGGATGAAATACCTCCAAAGTGAATGGATGGAAACTGAGTGTTTTAAATTGTTTGTGGTTTGATTTTGAAGTTTCAAATATTAATGTAACTACTAAGAAGTTTCTATGTTTGTTTCTGTAAGAGGATGAAAATGATTCGAGTCTCGGAGAACCGGGACTAAGATTAAAGTAAATAGAAGAGGACTTAGACACTTAGAAATGAAAAGTAATGTTCCAAAAGTCACTAGTGTAAGTACCTAGAGATCTGTTGTATGTAAGTGCCAAGCAACTTCAAGCTAATTGGTACTTTATTTTGAGTACCTTATAAGATATAATTAAGTTTCATGCACTTTAATGCATCGGTACTTAATGCACAGGGCATTCTTTTTCAGTCAACCTTTGAGTGGTGTATGGTTGTTTATCTATACTCTATACTAATATATAAAGCTGAAGAGTTTGTTTGTTTTGTTTGAACACGCTAATCTCAGAATCTACTGGTCCGATTTGAAAAATTCTTTCAGAGTTAGATAGCCCATTTATCGAGGAAGGCTATAAGCTATATATCATCACGCTAAGATCAATAGGAGAGGAGCACCAATGAAAAATGTTTCAAAAACGGGGGAAAATTATCACGCGACGGGCAATAAGATGCGCAAACGAGGTTGCGTGGGTCTGCTACATATATACATACTTTTCTATGTACAACATGAATGCATTTACAAAAAAAGTATATATGTATTTATATTAGTTGTCTAGTACCCATAACACAAGCTCGCTTAGCTTAGAACTAGATTGCGTGTGTGTCCAAAATATTTATTTATTTACTTTACGGTGAGGTTTTCTTTAGTTAACTAGCTTTTGAACGCGGCTCCACCTGTGTGTTTGTAGGTAATCGTGGTAAAAGGCAGCATATATCCTTTCTCGAGAATCAAAGTATGTTCATGACAAGTTTCATTAATTTCGGTGCAGCGGTTTAGCCATGAAAGCGTAATAGACAGAGTTACTTTCGAATTCATATTATTAGTTTGGAAGTATTGATTAATTGATTTTACATTTGCGAGCATGAGTTAACAGTTTGGGTTTCATAATCTTTAGGTAATGTTTTGTTCTTAAACTATGGTTCAGCTTAATTAAAAAAAATATAAATCATCAATATTTCAGCCGATTGACGTCCACTGCTTGAATAGCTTTACTCAAGACTTAGAAATATACCAAACAATCACAAATTATACAATTTCAGTCAAAATATCATTTGTTAATATTTCAATGTAATAATTTGTGTTTTCTTGTTGACGAAAGAGGAAACCCTATATCTCTAGTAAACTATGGAGGAATTAACACTCATATCCTAAAAGGGAGGGGCGTCATAAATCAAACAGACTTGGTCCCTTACGTGTCAAGTTGTCCAACAGCGTGGCTCTCCGTTGCGTTGCCTATATCGAGAGCTACCAATTAAGACACCGATAAATAACCTTAGTTAGGCGGGACTTTGTTAGGTTGAGTACAATTATGGTTGCTAGTCTTATATTCAATGATGGATATTAAAAATTATTACCATTGTATTACCAACCCTTCTGACTGGCGTGGTGAATGGGCATCGCTAGGATCTTTCAGGTGGATGCATCTACTTCGACACATAATATTAAATTAAACAAAATAAAATATAGAATTGTATTAGGTCTTTATTTTTGAAATTGCTGTTTTTATGTGAACCAACTATGCTAGTAGGTTGAAAGTGCACACTCCCCTTTTTTTATGGTATAGGTGGCAATCGAGCAGACGTGTCACCTGATGGTAAGCGATTTTTTTATTGCCGCCCATAGATATCCGCAACACCAGAGGCGTCACAAGTGCGTTGCCGACCTTTTGGGGATGAGGAAAGGGATGTGGGGAGGATTTGGGGTATGGGCCTCCGGTATCCGGTGATTGAAAAGAAGAAATGGTAATATCAAATCAGATTTTTAAGAATATCATCGTTTTTATTGTCACTTTTCTGGATTGCAAAGTGAATACAACTTGTTTACTTGAAATTGGAATGCGTTTCTAATACCAACAAAGTTTTTGGTGATGACTGCGTGGATGCCATCATTTAGACAAGTCCATTACAGGCTAAAGTTACACGGGATAGATTAAGGAGGTTTACACATTTAATTACGAGATATCCAAGATACATAAAACTAATGATATAAAATCAATGTAAGATCTATAAAATATATATTGTATAATATAATTATTACTAAACTAACCGATACAGTTAATTATTCATACAAAACATATAAACAGTGTGTACCTACCTTATTTTATAAATCAACTTCGAAATTAAGAAGTGACGTGACGCCATCTAGCGTTAATTGCGGGTAACATATATTTTGGGCCACACACGTGAGAATTATATCGCTTTGTTCTTTGTATTGTTATAAACAATAGCTTAAAAGCGAGGTATCCATTTTGTTAGTGATTTATTAACAGTTTTATGTAATCGGTATTTTCCTAAATTTCAACATCGAGTATTACTTACTTCAATAGGTTTCAGAAGTCTCTACTTATGAAGATATTAAGGCTGTACGAAATTCTTTCTATTATATACCTCAATACATCTATTTTCTGTAAGGCCGTGGTAAAACTTCCGTATAGCCTATTTGTGCTAAGCCCCTGAGAATGGAGATTTATGAGAAATTATATCTTAATACTAATAATTTTTCTGTACGTGTGTTTGTCACCTAACTCCTCCTAAACGGCCGAACCGAGTTGGATAAAATTTTACATGTATATTTCAATGCGTTTCTGGATTGTTTGAATACACGTTTAGATCCGGTAGATTTCACTGCTGATGGTAAGTTGTCAAGTCACAGATTGTTCAGCTAGTAACTATAAGTTATGTTTTCATCAGAGTAGAGTCACTTTAGCAGGCTAATAATTAAAATAAAACTACATTACATTATCCTACTGGTTTTCGTATTTTTCATTATAAACAAGCAATTCATTTTTAAATGTATGGCCCTGACAAAATGTCTCTACTTCCTACACTAACTTTTAAACTTTCGCTTTCGCCATGTACCGTCACATACCACACTAACAGTGTCCCTGTTCTGTAAGCAAACCGATGTGTTCCTATTCTGGTGTTTATCCGACTGCGCCGAAAAGCGAGGTGGTATGTTTTTTTAATCCATCCAGTATTGTATAACCTGGTCGAAACTTCAGGCAAATCAGAGGTATGTAATACCTTTTAATAAGTGAACGCGTTAATTCCCGTAAAAAAATTGTTAATACACTACTACTAACTGATAGAAAGTATAAGCAGAATCCAAGAGTGTCATCATACTCATTGCGAATGCAGACAATGCAACAACGCAGCATGGTGACCCACACCATGGCGGGCTAGTGATGCTTCTGCATTATTGGGCTGATCTCACGCTCACCAACAATACACCTCGAACGCTGTCATTTTAAATTGATCTTCTGGGTGAGGGTAGTACCGCCCTGGTCATGCCGGTCCAACTGTGCTGGCTGTGTGTGCCTCTACTAACTACTAAAATTTTACGTAATCTTAAACAGTTTCACAATATAACCGTGAACAGTTTTATCTAACAACATAGAGCAATAACTTATAAAACAATAGGCTCCAGTGCGCAACATCAACGCCTCTCGATAAAATATAGGGGAAAGTGATACCACCTTATATAACAGTACTGATAGTGAACTGTAAGACCCCCCATTTCTCACAATATGTCACGGAAGGTTAATTTTTGAGGTCTTCGACGGCATTATCACACTGAAGATACGGGTAAAATTAATAACATAAAAAATATCGATGACATTAAAAATACGTCTAAATCATGATTAATTTTAGTGGGGTTCTAGTTTATAAATATAGATTAAACGGACCCAAAGAACACCCAGACTCAGTACAAAACTTAATGGATGGCACAACACTCAGTGAAGTAGAGAGTGGGCGTGGCGAGGGCTTAATCCACCCATGTCTAGTATCCATAGAACAAGATCTATTTGGTTTTTTTTTATGGAGCAGTCGTATCGAAAGATGGTAAGCGATTACCACCGTCCATGGACACCTGCAAACACCAGAGGCGTCACAAGTGCGTTGCCGGCCTTTGGGGGATAGGGAGGGGAGATAGGGGGAGGGGGTTTGGGTTATGGGCCTCCGGTATCCTCACTCACTCGGTGAAATAAAGCGCAAGCATTATTTCACACCGGTTTTCTGTGAGGCCGTGGTATCATTCCGGTCGAGCCGGCCCATTCATGCCGAAGCGTGGCTCTCCCACGGTATTTCAGTTCGGTTTGGGACTAAATACGACAATACTTGTTGACTTGACTGTTTGTCTGATGGGTGTTTTTTGTATCCGTTTTATATTCTACTAGCTGACCCACACAATCTCGTTTGCGTCTACTATTGACCGTAGCGTGATAATTTTCTCCCGTTTTTTGTAACATCCTTCATTGGTGCTCCGCTCCTGTAGGTCTTAACGTGATGATATATGACCTATAGCCTTCCTCGATAAATCACTACCTAACACTGAATTAATTTTTAAATCGGACCAGTAGTTCCTGAGATTAGCGCGTCCAAACAATCAAACAAACTCTTCAGCTTTATATATTACTAGCCGACCCACGCAACCTCGTTTGCGTCTCCTATTGCCCGTAGCATGATAATTTTCCCTCGTTTTTGTAACATTCTTCATTGTTGCTCTGCTCCTGTAGATCTTAGCGTAATGATATATAGTTTATAACCTTTCTCGATAAATGGGCTTTCTAACACTGAAATAATTTTTCAAATCGGACCAGCGATTCCCGAGATTAGCGTGTTCAAATAAACAAACAAACAAACTCTTCAGCTTTATATATTAGTATAGATTATAGATTACACCTCTATTACATTACTGCTATTAATGCGACTGCTGTACTGTAGATCATAAGTTCAATTTCGTCGTACCTAATGTTTGTATGATCTGCTAATATATATTTCGGAGTTTGAGTATTTTCTATGTAAAATATGTATAAATTTACAAAAAAAGGTACAAGGTAGGTTTTTAAACGTAGTAGAGCCACGCTGATTTCAGCACGAAAGGGCCTGCTCGACCGGGGCGGTTCTCTCTCACTAAATATTAACCAGACAGCACTAATGTTGTAGTTTTTCGTTGGTGAGTGTTAGACCGGAAGCCTAATAATACAGAAACATTATTAGGCCGCCGTAGTGTGGGTCACCATGCTGCATTGTTGCATTGTCTGCCTTCGCAACGAGTATGGTAACTACTACTTATACTTATCATCAGGCAAAGTAGAGTCACTGACAGGCCCATATTTAAAAGGATTTAATGACTCAATAAAGCTCTCATAGTACAAGCTCGGCTTAGTTTGAAACTAGATGGCGCTGTATCAGATGTATAAAATTTATTTATTTACCATTTGTAGTAATATTCACGTAGAAAGGTTTGATAAAAGCTTCTTTACATCTTACCAACAAGAATTGACTCACTTATTTATTAATCCATATCATAAATACTGTCTCGTTTCTCTATAAGATCTTGTCATCAATAGGATTTACGATAATTGAACAGACAACGTACAACCTAACTTAAATATACACTGCCTAAACTCATATATTAACATCACGCCTCCAAAAATATATATCTCTCACTAATCACGTATATATATCAACGTTTACAATTAATTAAAACCATAGTTATTCCGAAGATATCAAAGTCCAAAATAAATCATAAAGTATTCAGAAAAAGAGCTTGCGGGTAAAAAAAGTAATTTGTTCCCATTTCAATTTAAAATAGACTTTATATTAATGTTTTTTGAGTTCAAATTTGTTTAAATATGTATTGTTTAAAACCTAGTTTACGTGATACAATTAAAACAACTTAAATCGAATTTTAAATTCTAATCAGAACAACTGACAATCGCTTACTCGGTTCTGCCCTACCGTACGTTAATCACACATAATGAAAACTCAACCTTATTATATTTAAACTAAAGTATATTTTTGTATATAAATTAATAATTTATACATTTAGTACATAATATCAATCACAAATCAATAGTGACATGGCTCTGCCCCGTCCGTATTGGAATAATTGTTGGTTGCGCACATTATCATTAGTTGCTGCATCGTGCGCGCGCGCATTCAGATAATATCTGACCATTATAAATTTAAGATGGCCAGTTGTGTGACTTGGTATCGGGTTAGTAGATGGGATGTTAGACTAGAAATATCTACTTGTAATGGTGCAATTCCTCTAATCATGTTACACCGATAGCCGATTTAAAAGGGCTTCGTACATCAAATATGTCGTTTAGAAACGCACAGAAGCTGATAAAATACTAAGACGAGTTCAAATGATAATTAAAACTTAAAGGAAAGAAATTCTGTTTGAATAACCTTTCATCATCTATGTTCCAATGATAGGCTCAGCTCTCAGTAGAGGGTTAAGGCCATGCGTTCCCACGCTGGCCGATTGCGGTTTAGGGACTGGAAAAACCCTTACGATTGGTTTAGTACTTTCACACTATAAAAACACGATGACATTGTGTTTCAGCTGAAAAGCGCTGAAAGCGCCGTGGTCACCTGCATTACCAAAATTATTAAATTATTTCCTTTTTTATCTTTTTTATCTTTTGTGTAGTCTTATTAAATGTTTTTATTTTTTCCCTTTGATGCTTATCATGTGTGACAAAACGCGTATTTTCTTTTTTTCTTTAATCAATTAAAACTGTACGTGTCCATGTTGATTGGTCAGAGCTAGTTGAAGATAGAGGACGTGAGTTGGATTGCCCGACATATAAGTATGTAATGTATAATGCTTAAGACTTTTCAGTTCATAGGCGGTGATGCCCTCCCGCCTGCTCATTTACTATTTTAATAAAAAGAAACAACTCCATAAAAATCATCATGTATTAAATTGGGACCAAAACCACGCACACACCCACCACCGTAACACCTGTATACCAGGATCAACAGCAGTGCCCCTGAAACACACCGAGCTATGACACGCGGGAAGTCCCAAGAAAAATTAAACTGTATTGGAACGCCACGAAATTAATCAGAACAACACTGGAGGAGTTGGAAATAACTAAGTATAATTAAATGAGCAAAAACAAGTGTAGATCAAAACTGTTACATCCTCTCATTCCGTGTCAGCTTGAGTTGACGCGAGGCCGGACCCGCCCGCGCCGCTCGTATCTACGAATTTTGATGAAACACCTTCTTGCATTGACGTTTCTCAATGATTTATTTTATCTATATTCTAAGATAGATTTATTATTAAAAGGGTTGCAATAGAACCTTTCCATAAAACCCATCCTTCAAATGTCTAAATAATAGTTACTTGAAAGTTAAAATGTATAATACTTTTATCAGTAGTCATTATTTTAAGACTACTGGAGAATTTTGTGTCTCTAACAGAAATGAAGATCCTTTCGCTCGAAAAATGATTATGCTTGTTGGAACGAAAACCAACAGGTGATTATGATTATGTTGCATATAGTAATCGGCACAAGAATGTTAATAGCGCGATACAGGGTCAGTTGTTACTTTGTTACTAAATGCATTATGTTATACGATGCGTATATGCAAATTGGCGCTATTGCAATTTTTCGCTCTTACATTTTTCAGCACATGGCTGTCAGAAGAAATAAAGTGTATTGAATAAAATTCTGAATTACAAATGTCTGCTCTGAATTAATATAAGGTCATCAGAAGGCCATAAGAAACAGAATTACACTCTTAATAGCTTGATAAGATACTACCAACATAAAAATTTATTCTAGAAATAGATTCTACACACCTGTATACATATTTTGTTTATCTATAAAATCTTGAACAAAACACTCGTGCCTACAATTAGCATCAGCAATGCGTCGGCCACCCATCCATCCGTTATACCTCGCCGGAGGTAACAGAACCTTTTTGCGACCGTCGGAATTGATGGCCGCACTTTATTGGAGGTGGGACTGAGATGTACAACCGACTCGACTCGATATCAACTGATATAAGGCTAGCTTTATATATTAACGGATATGGCAGTTTTGATACTTGATCTTGTAATTATTACAAAATTAGGGTGGATAATTTTTTGACTCTAAGGCATGCTATTAACAAATTCATGAATATACTAGTTTTTATATATAATTATATGGTATGTCAGTTATCGCGATAGAAAGTAGCCTATGTTCTTTTACACCGTTAATTTTTTTTACTTCTATAAAGATAATCATCCCAATCGGTTTAGCCGTGAAAGCGTAACAGATTGACAGACAAAGTTACTTTCGATTTCATAATACTAATGTGGATTAAATTTTATGTTATGAAAGTATGGTGTCTTGCTTTTGATAAGTAATGCAAGAATTTAAAAGTAAATCGTATGACATAGACAATTTCATATCTCAAGAAGTGTTGTGTCTAAGATTGCTTAGAACAAGTGTCTGTATTAAAGACGCAAGAATTTGCATTTTTATTTTATTTTCTTTATTGGCTCACCAACAATTGTTACAGTACATTCTGACAGATAAACAAAGTATGCATGACCGAATAATAGATAACCTTGCTTTTTTAACGTGTCAAATTGATCAGTGTACTAAGGTTGCAGTCATAAAGAACATACATTAAAAAAGAACATTCAGAAACAAACAATGGAGCACTAATCGACTGCTTTTTTAAGGTATGTTCTTGTATAGTTACTTAAAAATATAACAAACAATTCTAAAACTTATTAAGTCTTATTTGTAACTTAGACCAATAACTATGCAATTTCCTAGGCTGATAATTTCTATTTGGAAACGACTGGTAGACAATCAACGATAGGCAAGTTTGTATAACCTATATAAATAAGAGGATTTTTAAATAGAGGTTCAGTGCGTGTTTTTTTTATGAAATTGAAGACAAACGAATAGACGTATCGCTTGATGGTAAGCGATTACCGCCGCCCACAAAAACATCCTGGACAAACGCACAGTTGTGGACTACCAACCATTTAGATGATGGGGATGAAACTTCTGTCGCGTAGGACGATGGCGGAAAGAAGGGGCGGGAATCAGACCGAACAATTCCTCGAAGCACTCCCCATGGTAAATGCGGTAGAAGATGTACAGCGAAGCCACATCTTTACGCAGCGTCAAAGAGTCTAACCGAGTTGAAAGTTCTTGGCAATCGACGATTCCAATCGCTTTTCGTTGAATGCGGTCCAGAGCTGGTATTCGAGTGCCTCCGCCCAAAGATGGGGACAATATTCCATGTGGGACCGAACCTGCGCCTGATAAAGCAAAAGGCGGCCGGCCGGGGTGAAATACTGTCTCGATCTGTTGAGCACACCACGTTTCTTCGAGACCAACTTAGCCTTACTCTTATTCAATTTAATCATATCAATTTAAATTGTTTACACTTTCAATTACTGTTAAATACAATATCATTTATTTATACGTAGATTTATAAAGTATCAAAACGGGATGTGCGCGATATAAAGCGCAGACGGCATACTACACTCGTATTACTACAAATCATTCAAGCGGAGCTGTCCTGAAACGTTTCCATTCTTTTATTGATTTATTCAACATTATTATTAATTTTTACAAATAAATATAAAAACTCAATACGGCCGGTCGTTATTTATTATAACGTTATACCCGCCCAATCTGATAACTATTTATATTTTTACAAGGAGTATTTTTAGTTTTAAATTACGTTTTTGTTGTTCTCAAGGTTATTTAGTGTTTTGTTTTGTTTTTTTTTAGAACATTTCATCAAGATTATTGATTTTCATACTAATATCATAAATTTGAAAGTAACTCTTAGATGAATTTGAAAGAACCCTTTAGATGAAATTTACAATGAAGATGTTTAATTCTTAAGGAAGGATATAGGCTACTATTTACCGCGATAACCTGTCGCTTGTATGTCTCCAAGTAGGTAGAGCCACGGGCATAAGCTAATAACCTTATAAAAAGTGAATTATCAAGAGAGGAGTGTCATGAGATAATCAAGATTCATACTGTAGTGGTACCACGTCTCTCACAAAAGTTGGGGGTCAACAAGTCATATGTTGTGTTTATGAGGTTACTGGATGTCTTGGATCAGGTTCCGTATAGTAGTGGATAAAGAATACATAGTGTCATCATCACGAAGGTGATGGGTGTCGTCAGAAGTGATCAAGGGAGCGTACTAGGCAGAACGGTACCACTGTGTAGATACTAAAAACTTGAAAGAGAGACGATGACAAACCTATGTGGCCAATGTAGTATTAGGCCAAAATCTCCTTACTAAGGAGAGGCCTATGTCCAGCAGTGGACTGCTAAAGGCTGTTATTGTTGATGATGATGACGTGACTCTTAAATTGCACTCTATACTAATGTATATACAAATAAATAAAATTGGAGTGTGTGTTTGTAGTATTAATATAACCGTTTTTTACTAAATGCATATGTATACAGGGCACGTTTACTAAAAGCATTTTTCTGTCTGTCTGTCTGTTTGTTCCGGGTAATCTCTGGAACGGCTGAACCGATTTTGATGCAACTTTCACTGATAGGTAGCTGATGATATAAGGAGTAACTTGGGCTACTTTTTTTAGACTAGTTTCACCTCGCGGTGTCACCAGGCACAGGCACGACAATAACCGCGTATAACGCCGCGGGACTCAGTATATCTATACAAATAAATAAAATTGGAGTGTCTGTTTGTAATATTAAAATAACAGCTTTTTAATCAATGCATGTGTATGTATACACGATACGTATACCAAAATAGTAGTTAAAAAATTTTTTGTCTGTCTGTCTGTCTGTCTGTCTGTCTGTCTGTCTGTTTGTTCCGGGTAATCTCTGGAACGGCTGGACGGATTTTGACGGGACTTTCACTGGAAGGTAGCTGATGATCCGGGGAGTAACTTAGGCTACTTTTTTTTAGAGTAACTTTGTCCCGCGGCGTTACTCGCGGTACAACAATAACCGCGGGTAACACCGCGGGGTTCAGCTAGTATAATATAATATTTATCAGGCGGCCAGTTGATGCCCCAGATTTAGTAGCCAATACAATCACAGGTCAAATTTACAGGTAGATAAACCCGGGCTCTTACAGCTGTTGCCGCCTCAGTTACGTGGTTTAGTAGTTAATGACCCTGACTTCCGAGCCGGAGGACGTCGGTTCCATTCCAACCTAGGACAAACGTGCTATTTCTAGTTCTTTTGGACTATTGCCAGCTGACCCTATATTCCATAATGGTTGACAATTAAGGAGTGGATGTTATCTTCGTCCAAAACTTAGTTATTATCATCTTTAAGTAGTCAAAATGTAGATAAAAATAGAAGGAGTGTTGTGAACAATTTTCCAACATCTTTACATATCAAAAGCAACATAACTCGAGTCACAACCAATCGACAGACGCCTCTCAGGTGTCGTGAATAATGCTCTCAATATTTTTAAGACAATTTTCTACAGACTCCCAAACAGAGATCACATACAACCGAATAAAACACACGTCTAAACAATATGTAGTTGTCACCAGTTGATAGAACCTGTCTTTCAAACTATCTTCTATAATATACTACATGGAAAACAATAACTACCATTTGATACTACTTACAAAACACACCTTACCAACACCACACTGAGTTCAATTGAACTTGATCATGAGATTCGACTTATGTTACAATTTCGACTCGTATCAATGTAAACGTGTTCCATGACTTTCGAAATTCGAAACTTCCGTTTTGTTACCAATTCATTGCGGGCTATATATTATTAGTCACAAATATTTGAAGTGCAAACTCGTCAATGTATAGCAAATAATAGGTAAGGTGTTTCGTATCCAGGTGTCGATGCAATACAGTTTCGATTTGACGTCCCAAGAGACTCGGTGGCTAGGTGTTGAGATGATTCTGGGCTGGAATAGATCAATGATATGTCAAAATCGTGTTATGCTTGTGGGATTCATGCAGACTAGTTTCGGTGGCAATCAGGACAGTGATAGATTCGCACTGAGGTGTGGAAACGTCGAGAGCATTTCCCGTGGGATGGCTGCATTGGTTTCAACTCTGTCATGCAGTTTGAAGGAATGATTTTGAATTTAGAATCTCTTTTAAACTTGTTTTTATTTGGTTTTGTTGAATTATCTTTATTATTATTTTTTTCTTTTTTAAGTACTGGCTGTTTTTTAAGGGTTAGAGGATTTATGTGTAATACTAGTTATTTCTTATGTTTGGATATTATTATTGAGATTAGTTGGTGGAGAAGCTCAATGATAATTAAATTTGATGATGACGTCACTTACTGTTTATGACGTCAGTATGTGAATTGTCAACGATGAAAGTGTTTGGTACTAAAGATACTAATACTTCATCATTATTTTTTAAATACTAAATAAACGGGGAAGGTAGGGAATAAAGAGAAGGACCTTCTTTGGTTAATTTTCTAAAAATTTATAACCCCCAGCTTATTAAATTTCATAGATTGCCGAGATTTAAATTATATATATACAAGGGTTGCTTGTTAAAGGTATTAGATACGAATGAACTCTAAAGCAGAAGACATTTTCAAATTACAATCACAACTTTCATTTTCATACTTATTTTTCAACTTAGCAATTTCTGTTTCAGTACAGTTTATTATTAACATTCGTTTCACCTGAATACTTGTATGTACAGTCAGCCTCAAAAATATGTATAAACACGTACCTTTATACACAAACTGATGGAAATGAGTTGTTATTTTATTCAGAGACGAGTGTACTGCAACCTGTCACGTATCAACGACACGTTCCTCTCAAGAACATAACGTAGAACAACATATTGTGGAATGTACTTTAAATAAACAACCACATGTGTTGTATATTGAGCCATATTGCGAATATTTTGTTGTAACTTGATCAGAAGATAGTGTCGTTTGTGAAAGAAGAAAATGTATTTGAATAGATAAATAAATAAATTAATATTGCTTCGGATATTTGACATAATGCCATCTAGTATCAAACTAAGCAGAGCTTGTACAATGGGTACTAGACAACTGATATAAATACTTAGATGCTTTTTTTGTAAATACATACATATAATATATAGAAAACATTCGAACTCCGGCACAAATATTTGTAGATCATACAAACATTTGATCCGACCCAGGATTGAGTTTGATTGAACCCCAAATGCGACTGCTGTCCCAAAACACAGCAGTCGCATTTACTACCACTGTGCCACCGAAGCAGTCAATAGTAATCATAATTTGGAGTTTCCGATGTCGAACCGGGCAAAGTATTATAGAATTAATGGACGTTATGCATTTAATAGATATGCCTTAAATATTACGTCGAGTCGAGGGTCTCGATTTTTTTAAACGAATAACCCTGCCAAAATGACACTACTTTGCGTGATGCGAAGTTAGAGGAGAATCCAAGAGTAGTGTTCACAATGCAGCATGGTACTATGGCGGCCTATAGATATGCTTGTGCATCATTGCCATCATTGCAGAAGCCTCCGGTCTCCCACTCACCACTCGACTTCACTGGATTGAGAGGAGACTGACCTTGATTGGATTGCTTAACTAATTTAACTATATAATGTGTTAATCAACTTTGTCACTCTGGGGTATATACATTTACATAATAATATATTATGAACTGAACCGTCTTCTCTGAAATAGAATTACTACGACCAGACAAAAGTAGGTACTAAATGTAATTATTTCACAATTTGACCTTAGTAGTTTCGTCTATGATTCTCAAATGGAATAACTCTCCCCTTTCTCGCAACATTTTTCATTGATACACGGCCTATTGATTTTAGCGTAATAATATATTGACAATAGCTTTCTTCGATAAATGATTAACCATGGAAACTACTTTTCAATTTGTTTAACCAAACAATCATTGTTTGGGTGAGTGAGCCACGCTTCGGCATGAATGGGCCGGCTCGACCGGAGTGATACAGCCTCACAAAAAACCGGTGTGAAATAGCGATGTGTTTCACCGAGTGAGTGAGGATACCGGAGGCCCATTCCTCAACATACAACTTACATAACGGCCTAAACTTAAAAACTGCAGAGCATTTTAAATAGTCATAGCGTGGGTCATCATGCTACATTGTTGCATTGTCAGCAGTCGCAATGAGTATAGTGACCACCGCTCTTTAATTCTACGCATGCTTCCCATCATGCGGGGTAGAGTCACGTTGGTAAGCTCATATTATTATACTTAAATAAACTCTTCAACTTTGTTCGTATAGATTTATCAACTCTGTATAATTACTTGTAATGTCTATTTTATCTTTACCCAATCAAAAATTATATGTCATTGCCACGAGTCATTGCCACCATCATCTGAAGTATTTACCTCAAAGTCGTCACAAAGAGATAAAGCTGTGTACACAATGCTGGTATTAAGACAAGATCTGTGACAAAAGTCAAAAATATAACTACATAGGGCATACATTAGGCACATTATCGCGACGGTGGGCCACAAAAGGTTGAAAAGTCGCATTTCGCACGTATCGCTGTTATCGTCGGTCTGTTCGAACCCTTACGTTGGAGGGAGAGTTATGTGTCGACGTAGGTCACAAGCGGTAGCGGTTACTGCATAGGAATTTCTTTAACACGCCACACTGTTCGCCACATTAGACCATGGAAGAGCCATGCTTCTACATATTCATGCCATTCGGGCCGGCTTGACCGGATTGATACCACGGCCTCACATACAACCAGTGTGAAATAGTGCTTGCGCTGTCTTTTACCGAGTAAGTGAGGATACCGTAGGCCCATACCCCAACACCTTTCCCTATCGCCCCCCCCATCCCCCAAAGGCCGGTAACTGGTAACGGAATGGACGGCGACTGATTGATGTGATTATTTTTTCTTGTATTTAAGTATTGTAATTTGGTTTTTACATTACTTTTGTCGCGTTAAGAGGAACGCTTCCGCTCTTCCCTTGTCCCTCACAATTGGTTCGGAGGGCGAATTATCAGAAGTCGTTGGAATGATTTATGTACACAATTATTGGGTTATTCAGGTACGATGTTTTGCGATTCGATCCTCAGCGATAGAAGTTTTGGAGACAATGAGACTTAATTTAATGTTGTTTTGAGAACGTTGCGTAGTTCGCCTTGAGTGTGTGTGTGTGTGTGGATTATAAATATTGGAGCTGTCAGAACATTTGATTTAAATTACAATTTGCTTTACACCATTCCGTGTACGTTTCGAGACGAGCAATTTACGATACAAAATTAAAAATTGATATTTAACCTACTTCAAAAAAGGAGGAGGTAATCTATTCGAGTGTTTTTTTTTGGTTGTTACCTCATAACTTTCAAATGGGTGAACCGATTTTGATGATTATTTTTTATGTGAAAACTGATGTTTCCCGTTTAGCCCCTTTTCAATTTAGTGGCATTCTTGAAGTCGGTTTGTTTTTTTTTAATTTGTTAATATGATTTCTTGAATCTCTTAATTTTAGCAGTGTTAGTAGATGCCTACAATTAAGTTTTTTTTTATGATATGAACCCCTATTTAGGTGAATGCCTTCTCCAGCTGTTTCCATTTATCTCTATCTGTACCAATAGTATTGGCTTATTACATTTAACATATGACAGATCAAATCAAAGAGAGACGAAAGGTCATAGTGTAGA
Source organism: Spilosoma lubricipeda (assembly GCA_905220595.1). Classification (NCBI taxonomy): domain Eukaryota; kingdom Metazoa; phylum Arthropoda; class Insecta; order Lepidoptera; family Erebidae; genus Spilosoma; species Spilosoma lubricipeda. The sequence continues at coordinate 1,669,779 of HG992278.1, forward strand.
CTGAGCTGACCAAGAAGCAGATTGACGGGTTGATTAATATTAATTTAGAAAATCGAAATTATATAGGAAATAAATAAGCGTATAATGGGTTACGAGAGTCGCATAACGTGATTATTTTCTTTTATTTATTAAGGCGATTTTAAGCTTCCGTGGATAAATTAATTCTTATTGGTTTTGTTTTCTAAATGTTCGTCTTGGAATACATTTTATACGTAAATTATGTAGATTATAAGATGTAGAGGTGACTTTTCAGTATAGTATTGTGTTGTTCTTACTAATAACAAAACATGATACACAACACTGCGACACCACGCGCATCTGAATCTACCGAAATTGTCCATAATTAACCGACTACGGCAAAGCCAAAGGAGGGTTATGATTTTGACAGGCTATGTATGTATGTATGTGTGTATGTTCATTTGTTCCCTCCTAACTCCTTAACTACTCATTAGATTTGGACAAATGAGGTGTCTCTAGAAGTGTCATGATCGTCTTCTGGTTATAGGCTATATGACGTGTCACTGAATCTAATGTGGCGCCCTCTAGCCAACATAAATTACTGTATTAAAAACTTAATTTGAAGTAAATATGACGTGTTTGGTATCATTGGAAAGGGTGTTACTTGTACATTTCAAAAGTATATATATATTATAAGCTCGTTCGTGACTTTGTCCGTATTTATTCGATAAGTGTGATATTTCTATGGTTCCTATTTGAAATAAACTTTGCACAACAATGAGTATTATAAAGGCACCAAAACATTTTTAAATAAAAAAATGTAAAAACTAAAACCCAACTACGACAAAAAACGACATGGACTTGGCTTTTGAAACTTAGAAATGTTCCATAGTCCATAACACTTTAACAACGCGTGACTACGGCTTTTGAAACTTGTTTCATACTTTTTAAGCGTCGTTTTTTGTCGTAGTTGGGTTTTAGTTTTTTTTGGTTTGTGTGCATATCCGCGAACCTAATGTAAAGTTATAAAGCAACTACTTGCTTTTATTATTTTGGTCAGATGTATGTTTTATCACGAACCACGTTGCGGCCACGTATCGGTATGAATGTTATGATTGCTTACATAACTCGATTCATTCCAAGATCCACGCTCTATATTACCAGAAGACCAATCAAAATCCCGGCCCACAAGGTTCCATAACCATCTCAAACTCACATAGATTTGGGCACAAAGCACTATTGACAGAAAGCAAACCGAACCGATTGCCATCAAATTATAAGTTACCAAACAATGGAGTTGGCAACTGTATTGAAACTCTGCCTGTTTATTTATCTCTGGTCCGATCTAGATAATCTGTGATGGAATTAATTGAGTTCTACTATCTAGTTATCAAATGCGATGTTATGTTCTATTTTTAAATTTAATACGTATAGGACTTGCAAAGACTCGAAACCTTTTAGAGGAAATTTACACGAAGATTGGAGTCATGAAAACGATCGGGACGATACTACTCTCTGCCAGAAGTCACTAAGTCGCCATGGTGCATTGTGTGCATTCGCAATGAGTATATGCTTTCCATCAGGCAGAGTTGAGCCATTTTGACAGGCCCATACATAAAAAAAGAACCAACCTAAAATGTCAGTATTCGTGCTGTCGTGTTTCGTTGGTCAGTGCGAGTGCTCAAGGATGCAGAAACATGTTAATAGGCTGCATAGTGTGGATCACCGTGCTAGATTGTTGCATTGTCTGCATTCGCAATGGGTATAGTGACTTAATAGTCAACAGTAATCTGTTGGGTTCTGCTCATGCTTTTCATTAGACAGAGTCAATTGGGCTCAAAAATATAAACAAAAGTTGTTATTTTCAGTACAGCTCACAACGTGCATGCGAGATTAGATTGGTCCTTCGTTTATGGTCTGTTACTGCTTTGCTCTTGAATGTCATGCTTCACGCTAAATAACCTAAAGATAACTGCCAAGAATATATATCTCTCTCTAAACTTTAACTAATCACTTTTAAGTAAACACCATAAAATTCATTTTTTTTTTCAAACAACCCAATGTTTTTGAGTCAGTTAGGTTGATAGGTACAGTTTCTACCTAAAGTTAGAGTGTTACGATAATTTCTTTCTCTAAACAATATATCTCCCTTCTAGTTTTCCTCGTTTTACCATTCCGTACTATTACTCGTTTGTAGTAGTTATTAATCTCAGTTAAAACAATTTCACTTGTCCTTATGTACACGCCAGTTTTACGCCGCCGCAACTTTTAGTTTTGTAACAGCTGAAAATTAAAAACAACATCATTTTCATGGTGTTGCCACTTCACACTTATTCCAGTTGGCCATCTAATAGATTTCCCGCTAAGTGCTCCCCGAACAATTTCATAAAGAAGAAAAAAACTTGGCCAAAGAGTCCCGCCATTCATTAAGGCGCACGTACACGGTGTAGGGCGATGTCACGCGATGATTTAAGGGCCCGCGCGGTAATGGCACGATAAATAACACGGTCACAACGCTACACCCGAACTTAAGTACGCGAAAGTGGCGCCACTTACGCTACCGCCATCTAGTAGCCGCAAATAAAAGTTGTAAATCAAAATGTTGTGCTTGATTACTTCGTATGGTTTTGTCTTGGACTTAAAAGTGTTATTCTTTCATTATTTTTTTAATATTTTTAGTTCAAAAATTGAACAAACAAGTAACAAGCAATATCAAATAACAAAAATCAAAAATAATAATACCAACAGGTACCTACTTTCTTTAACTTTTAGAAAAATACACTATTTTATTTTGTAAAATCAATGTTTTAGTTCATTTCGTAAACATTTTAATTAGGTTCAAAATCGAATTTAAAGGTTTTTAATCCTCTATCGATCGAAATCGGTATCAGAAACTTGAAACACTATTATTTCAAGCAGTACTACTTAAATCTGGTAGATGGCACTAGCTAAATGGTCATGGACCACAAAGACGTCATTTTCATATTATTTGAAACTTTAACTAAATACTAAATATAATCTACTTATGTATTACAATCGAGTTTACTAATTTAAATCTAGCATCAAGTGTCGGAATTTGGTTTTAAAAAGAATAAATAGATGGCGCATCAAATATGGTCAAAGACCATGGTAATCGACCGTTTGAATTAATTCTCTAGTATTTCGTATAGATGGCGGTAGACCATGAAAATTGATTTTTCTTATTCACTTACATTTTTTTTTCAGGATTCACCTTGTCTGCCACTCCCCCCACCAAATCGACACTCCCGATTGAACGGTTTATCCGGGCCTAACCCAGAAATCCACCTGTAGTAGCAGGCAATTCGGGAAACAAGTTCCTCTGGTCTGGCTATAGATCCGGCGATGTCACCCTAAGACCCCAGATGGGGTCTATGAGTAGAGCCACAAGTCAATAATTAGCAAATTAGAGTGAATATCTGTACGAAAAATCTGTAGAATAAAAAAATCTTTAACAAATTTTCAGAACTACTTTTAATTTATAATTTATTTAGGTTCACCCTGCCGGCCTGTGCTGTGACCATCCAGCGAGTTTCTGTGACCTTTACCAGGTTTTTGGACATCCTTGGGGATGCCTACTCGCGCTACTTTTACCGGGTCCGTACTTGTCACTTAAGAACTTTTTTTAAAGATATCTTACGCATTAGAAATATACATCTTTTGTTGCGGGGGGCTTTAAAAATATACAGGATACGGTCATAAAGAACATCCAGCCTCAGAACAACAAGTGAATCACACAGTGTATTGTTCCGTGTGGGATTTGAAGTCTCAACACTCGCTAGTACAATCGTGCGGTCAACTTTGTTGCTAACTAGTAGTTGCCCGCGTATGTCAGTTATCGTGGCAAATAGTAGAGTATGTGTTATTCTGATGTATAAGCTAAGTTATTGTAAAGTTTCACCCAAATCTATTCAGTACTTTTTGCCTGAAAGAGTAACAAACGTCCATCCATCCATCCATACTTACAAACTTTCGCGTTTATAAATTAGTACCAACAAGATTAAATTAAAAAAATTAAAAATTCTTAACGCAAGCACTTAATCGAGTAATCATACGATATAAAATCCTTACTTAGTTTACATCATTTTGGAAATGAGCATATAGCTCCCATTAACCAAACAGAGCTAAGAATCTGACTTTCAAATGAGAAACCGCGTTGAAATCAGTCCATCCGTTTAAGAGCTATGATGCCACAGACACACACACACACACAGACAGGTATCGACGTCAAATTTATAACACCTCTCTTTTTGCGTCGGGGGTTAAAAAGTGTGGGATATACCGCAGGGTACAGCTAGTAAATAATTTAGGTACGAAGGCTTAGTAAACTACTAAAAACTACAGGCTACCAAATAAAAGGTCTCAAACTAGAGCAAGTAGAGATAAGTAAAGTGTAGTAAATGGTTACCGTGTGAGAGCCACGCTTCGGCATGAATGGGCCGGCTCAACCGGAGTGATACCACGGCCTCACAGAAAACCGGTGTGAAATAGCGCTTGCGCTGTGTTTCACCGAGTGAGCGAGGATACCGGAGGCCAATATCCCAACCTCTCCCCACATCCCTTTCCCCAACCCCCAAAAGGTGGCAACGAACTTGTGACGCCTCTGGTGTTGCAAGTGTCTTTGGGCGGCGGTAATCGCTTACCATCAGGTGGTGCGTCTGCTTGTTTGCCCCCTATACCATAAAAAAAATGGGGTGAATTGTCAATCAGCGTTAAGAGTCATTATGGCTTTGCTATTTGCTTTTAACATTCACTGAATCCCTTTGTCATCGTACTAAAAATGTTATGCTTGAAGGATTTTTATGTATTTGAATGCAAAATGCTTATTTACTACTTAAAATAGACCTCAGTATAAACATTGATTTACCAAGTAACCCAGATTAAGGGGGGGTTTGTACCGGAACCCATACCCCCCTTAATCTAGGTGAACTCAAAAGGCCGTAATTCACTTGCGGCACTTGAGTTGCAAGCTTCCATAGGTATGTTAGTCACTTTCTTTATCATGACTGGTCGGTTTGTACCACCAACGTAAAAAACCTAACAATTTTCAAATCACAATTTTTACTCTAAGTTCCTTGTCTTGGAAGTATTTAGCCATAACTCTTTATCACCTTTATTGATAAACATAATTACCTAACCCCCCTAAAGCTTGACGACGATAATTTCCCTCAGATGATCTGTTCAAGGGTCCGATTGGTATGATTTATAGACCGGTATCGGACCGGTCGTGTCCGTATCGGAGCCGTGCCGGAACCGCGGAAAGGACGCTATCGGTAACTCACATCGCACGTCTAACGGTAACTCGTTAATTTCTGGAGTTGTCACAAATGCGGCCTATGGAGGGTAGGGACACAACAAGATCAAAAATATGACAACTGACGTAAGTACAGAACCGGTGTAAATAAAATAATAATAATTATCGTAGAAAACTGGTATCTAGCAAGTCATATATTTCACCGAGTTATAGTATTTTTACTTAAACTCTAGATAAGCCACCGTAAGGGTGGCAATGAACCGTACTATATATCTACACAGTTGGAAGTGTCTAGGAATGGCAGCAGTAACGCGACATTAGCTGACTCGTCTGCTTCCTGTACTCGTATACCAAAAAGAACATTCTTCAAATTTTAAATAAATGACTCTTGTAAATAAAATACTACTAGAGTTCTACAGAATTTAAATTGTAAAGAAGTAAAATGGCCGCATTCTAGTTTTTTTTTAAATTGCCAATTGCTCTCAGTATACCTCAACCTTAGTACCAAGCGAAGTTAATGCGACGAAGTCGGCGGCCAAATTTTAATATTAATATATCTTTGTAATTTATTCGATGCGCGACACTAGCGCCGCGCTGTTGTCGCGGGTGAAATGTTGCGGTTTTTGTTTTATAACAATATTTTAATCTAAACAGATTATTAAAATGGGAATACAATTATGACAGAAAGACAAAAGGCAAATTACTTAATATATATTAAATAATAGTCTAGGTCTTTTAATATTTTCTTTTATAACTGAAAAAAAAACCTAAGCCTACGCTTCTTCATACGGAACTCTAGTTACTGTTTTATTTAGTCTTGTAAACAAATATCCGACATAGTAATATGTTATTATTTTACCAAGCATAAGACCTATTATGAACTGTTGATATTTTTATCTACCGGATCTCATGACCAACTTAGGTACCTATATAACCCACCATACCATATACATATATACCAAAGTCTTGTCTTAATAAGCTACTGTAATTTCAGTGTGCCTTCCATTCAATACTTATAGAATGGAAGCAGTTTGCCAAAAGACGAGGGATCACAGCGTACTGACACTACTGGTGCTGCGGGTAATAGGATAATCTATTAAGACTGCCAATTACTGGACGTTATGACAGAATGTAATATCAGTATGAATATACATATGTATGGCTTTTCGAGCACGTTAAATAATTTACTTATTGAAAAATATAATCTTATCAAAACAAAAAAAACCGTCGGGTAATGACAGCATTTTAAGTACGGAACATTACACACACCACCTAACCTCAACCCTGCGAGCGCTATGGGGAAAAACGCCCCCGATCGGGCCGCAGGCGAGTCGAACCGACCCATAAATAATAAATACTAGCACGGTGCGTCTGTAGATAATGGTAATTTACGATTCGCTACCATTGACGTCAAATCTTTGGCAGCAGCGGGACGGTTAGATCGACGCTCGGCGTTTTTCGGAAGCTTTCGAATGCTTTCGCTGTTTGTTTTGAATTTGGTTTTTTTGTACAACCTAGTGATAGGAGTTTGTCGAATGTTGCATGTTTATGACCAGAACTGTACATTTCAATACTACTTTATATTTAGTACCCAAGAGTTTTTTTTTTAAGAGCACGCGATGTGACATGTCGTCAAAATCTTGAATCGGATGGCCTGATACGTGCTGGAGGTTCATTATTAATACTTTTTTTTCCAGATACAAACATTTGTAAACCATTCCATGAAGTGGTCACCTAAAAGAAGTTAAATAAAATTATATCACTTTTGCATTGCCATCTAAAAATAATACATACAGCTAGTAGACTCAAAGCCCTTCACCATCCTTAGCCACCGAAACTGAATCTATCCATCCATATACTATCACAAATCACATTCAAACTCAAAACAATACAAAAATAATTTCAACATTTCATTTTCTTCATCCAACACAGCTTGAGGCCTTTCAAATCAATACCTCGGTCATATTTCTTGAAAATGGCTAATTAATAAAACTTAAGCAATAAATACTTGGCCGTAGGTAGCTGTTAGCAAAAACTGTTAGGATCATAAACCTGTCGGGGATGAGCAACTGCCTTTGTTGCTGTACGTCGAGCGATAAATCTAATGCGAGAACAATTTGGTCGTGGTCGCGAGACGTTTGGTCGCGAGGGTTGGCGGCAGCACGAGAGGGTTATTGGGTTTAAGTGTTATAATTCAGACTTTTATGTTAAAAGTATTCTTTGTTTACCATTTCTTTTTTTATGAATGGCCTGCCAAAATGAGTCTACTCTGCCTGATGGAAAGCATAAGCAGAATCCAAGAGTGGTGGTACTCATTGTGAATGCAGACAATGCAACAGTGCAGCATGGTGACCCACACCATGGTGGCCAAGTGATGCTTCTGTATCATAGGGCTTGACAAACATTACTGTGTAATATATAAATGATTATGTTTTTAGGAAGCGACAAAAAAGAACAAAGAGTTTCATCGGTGAGAGATTAGAAAAACAAATATCTCAGGTGAGTTTTACATTAAAGAGGGGAAATGATTGGGTGCATCATCTTTTTTTTATGTTATAGGTGGCAAACGAGCAGGCGTATCACCTGATGGTAAGCGATTATCGGCGCCCATGGACACCCGCAACGACCTTTGGGGGATGGGGAAAGTAATGTGGGAAGGGATTAGGGTATGGGTCTCCGGTATCCTCACTCACTCAGTGAAACACAGCGCAAGCGCTATTTCAAACTGATTTTCTGTGAGGCCGTAGTATCACTCCGGTCGAGCCGCACCGTTCATGTCGAAGCGTGGCTCTTAGGACCTGAAATTACATGGTCCGGGTCCTCCCAGAGTATAGCGCCAGATGGTTAGCGAAGTGTTTTTTAGTGGAAATGCCACATACTCTGGGCTCCTGTGTTCCCGAGGAGCTGGTGATTCGATGAGATTTTTCACTTATCAAAAACCAGTCCGGGAGGGTTTTTATTTAAACCATTTTCCTGTGAAGATGTAATATCACTTAAACCAGCATTCAACATTAATAGTTCGGTCCTGGGCTTTTACCTGTTTCAATAATTTCCAGTGACTCGCAGTATGTCATAATGAATAAAAATATTAACCTTGTGACGTCTTTCAGAAGGTGCTTTTCTTTCATTCAAACACTTAGCAGGTTTCGTAAAATATACCCGTATTTTATACATATAACTAGTATGTGATAAGCAGATCTGGCATACTAACCAGTTAATCCAAACACCAACAACATTAAATTACTCTCGATAACATTAGAACTGTCAAAACAGTTGCGCGGGCGCAATAAATCCAACACAAAATCTATCACCTAATTTCAAATATAGAACATTTGAAAAATCCATCCGTTTCACCTGCACAAATACATCAATACATTATAAATTAAATAAAAAAGAAAACTACCCATGACTCACGCACGTGAAAAAAAAAAGCGTATAATGTTATTACAACGCATCAAACGGAGTATAAAACGGACGACGACGACGACGGAGTGTTATGTTCCTTAGTGATTGATAGATGGCGGGACTGTGTTAGCACGGGCGCACGGTAAAAGTGTTTCTGATTTGATTTAGATTTGTTTATATACCTGTACGTTTTTATAGAAAGGTCGTTAGTAGACGTTCTGGTAATTTTCAGCGCTTGAATATCTTTAAGCGACTTTATTATGAACAGCTCTTCAAACGTAACGTTACATCAAATCTTTTTGACACCTTTCGTGACCGACATAGATCTAAGTTTTCTGCACTGACATTTTGAGATGAATTAATTTTTTATTTGATTTTATTTTTATAAATTGGCTCACCATCAATTGAATGTGTTGATATTTATATTTTTAAATCTAATATGAAAGTATTAACTACTATAATATGTTTCGCAGATAATTAAGACTCTTTTATTGAATAAGAAAATATTACCTACTGTAGTTACACACATGTACACCTTAAGATGGGAACTGGTTATCCTTTAAAATAAGCTGTAGCATATTATGTGTTGGACTAAGCTATTTAAATAAATTAAATAAATATTTTGGACATCTATCACACAACGCCATCTAGTCCCAAACTAAGCAGAGCTTGTGTTATGGGTACTAGACAACTGATACAAATACATTTATACTTTTTTTTTGTAAATACATACATATTATACATAGAAAACACCCAAACTCCGAAACAAATATTTGTAGATCATACAAACATTTGGTCCGACCCGGCTTTCGAACCCGAGACCTCATGATCAGCAGTCGCACACGCCAACTGCGAGACCAACGAGGCAGTTTTAACCAACAGAGTCCAGCAGACTCTTTCAGGAATTTCAGGTATGATCACAGATAAGTTAATGTTCTTCTCCTAAGCTGTAGAAGTAGACCGAGGTACTACTCTCTCACAGAAGACTAACCTAAAATGACAACAACCATGCTGTCCTGTTTCATTGGTGAGTGCGAGACCGGTGGCTCAATGATGCAGAACCATCTGAACAGGCAGCCATATTACATGTTTTGCTATGGTATTGATTATAAAATATTTTTTGTAATGAACACCTATGACAATCATTTTTGGGAAGTCAGTGCCCTCAAATGTACTGACAACTATTTCAACCTTCGTTTTCAGTTCACCCTCAGGATTGCGGAGGTCCGATGCCAGTCGCTTTTTGAACTAGTAGGTAGCCAACCCCAAATTGTGTTAATAGTACTAAGTAATATTTTAATAGTAAAATAGATTAACAAAATTGACAAGAAAATAAATTTCTTCTTTTATATGAATACTAGCTGTCCCGGCAAACGTCGTTTTGCCATAACTACTAATAAATTAAAAATTAATTAAAAAAACATTGTCCAGCGGACAAAATTGTGGATCTAAACCATTCCCAGATCCCCTTGAACACACACAAAAAATTTCATCAAAATCGGTCCAGTCGTTTGAGAGTAGTTCAGTGACATACACACTCACAGAAGAATTATATATATAAAGATGCCTAATTTATATTTATTTATTCATCTATACTAATATATCAAGCTGAAGAATTTGTTTGTTTGTTTGTTTGAACGCGCTAATCTCAGAAACCGCCGGTACGATGTGAAAATTTTTTTCAGTGTTGGATAGTACATTTATCAAGGAAGGCTATAGGTTATATATCATCACGCTAAGACCAATAGGAGCGGAGCACCAATCAAAAATGTTTCAAAAACGGGGGAAAATTATCACGCTACGGGCCACAGGAGACGCAATCGAGGTTGCGTGATACTGCTAGTCATATATATACTTTACAGATGTTTCAACCCATCAAAAACCAGGTTACTATACCTATGAACCAACTAACATTAGTAACGACTTAAGTCTACTAGGTCTCTTATGTATCTCTATGAACGTTTAAAGTATCTCTCATTCGAGCAAAATTCTGAGCTTTCAGTATAATTTTAACTCAAATTAACAAAAACTACGGTTACAAAAAGTTGCTTCTACTTATAAACACCTTCCACACAATTAGTGCCCTCATAAATACCCAATACAAATATCTCCAATTTGACCAGAAATCTGCTGTGAGTGCTTAGTTGAAAAATATAAATAGACAGTTATACTTTTATTGTACTTTGTCAACGATTACAAATACGTAAAGAATGAGTAGTAACGAGTTAGGTGCTTTGGGAGACTTTGCAGATCATACAAGAAACATATTCAAAGAACGTCCGTTCTTAACAGTCATTTGTGGATCACAGAATTCAAGTCGTGGTGGAATACTTATAACACTCAATTGAATTTACATTAGCAAAAAATATTGTTTTTTTTTTTAATTCAAAAACAAATTAAAACTAGTTGTTGCACGCGACTCCTTCCGCGTGTATTTTATTATCGAGGCAAATAGTAGCTTATGTGTTTATCTGATGTATAAGCTACTAGTTGTTGCCCGCGGCTCCGCCCGCGTGTATGTCGGTTATCGCGGCAAATAGTAGCCTATGTGTTATTCTGATGTATAAGCTATATTACTGTAAAGTTTCATCCAAATCCATTCAGTAGTTTTTGCGTGAAAGAGTAATAAACATCCATCCATCCATCCATACTTACAAACTTTCGCGTTTATAATATTAGTAGGATATTACTATAAAGTTTCATCCAAGGCCGTCCAGCATGAAAGAGGAACAAACATCCAAACATCTTCACAAACTGTAGCATTTATGATATTAGTAGTATGATTTTTATTTAGTCAAACATGCTTAAGTACATAAACTGATATCCCTAAATTTTCAACTCGACTTTACCTCAAATTTTTTGTTTGGGTTACAAATGCCAAACAAACATTACGCTATTTCTGCAAACAAATTGTGAATCAACATACTAATATTCCATTCTTTTCTGGTAACCATTTTGAACAATGGATAAATTATGACCAAACAGAGAATAAATAACAACGGCAACGCATTTGTGACGTCTCTGGTGTTGCGGGTGTAATCGCTTACCAACAGGCGATACGGCTGCTCGTTTGGCTCCTATTCCATAAAAACGGGCTGTATGTATCCTGGGTAGGGGGGTATTTGGGGTGCGTCGGGGCGTACATGTACATTCAGTAACGGCGCTGAGTTATCGGCATGTACGCTCAAGTGCTTCTCACACGTCCACGTCTGACCTGTATCCGTCGACACACGGGCAGGGAGGAACCTGCTCCATTTCGGAGTGGGTCGTGCACCCTGGAAATGCTGGAGATCCGCAATATACGAGGGGAGCCGCAACACCTGTCCCCTATCTCCAGTAGCTAAGTTGAGGAGGGCCAATGCCCGGCTGGACATTACCACCAGTCAGGTATAACCCACTACCCTAATCCTGTGTTCCACACTACCCCCCCTACCACCCATCCTTCCGAAACCGACCTAGTTTTTCCCGTCTAATGTCCTAACTCCCAATCCAATCACACACTTCAATCATTCAGTCACTCATTCACTCACCCATACACTCACCCATTCATTCATTTACTCACTTCATCACACAGGTCCACCAAGGCCAGCAGGCGACCTCGGAGGACTATCATGCCTGCCTGCACTAGTCCTGTGCAGTCGAGCGCCGTAAGCCAGGATGAAGGAGTCCTGGGGGGTTGAGCTGAACGGGGTCGGGGTTAGTTACCTCCGGGAAGCAACACGCCCTCTTTGGTCCGGATTTCAGGCAAAACGGTAGCCTTGTAGCTAGCCACTACAAGGTAATGGACACGCGTCCCGTACGGATGAGATGGTACGGTCCGCAGGCGAGGTTCGGGGGGGGTGTTCTCTGGGAGAACACTGGGGCCCGGCCATGCTGACGGAGCGAGGACATGAGGCACAACTGGGGGCCGCATGTCTGTAGTTCCCGATGTCGCGCATGAGTCCCAACCCAACGACCCTATACCTCTCGGGTATTCCTGGTGTCCTTAGGGACATCCCCAAAGGTGCGGGCTCCATGGAGGGTGGGAAGCTCGAGAGGCGAAAATAACAACAACCAAATAATGGATCGAAACAAATCCCAAACCCCAAAGGTGGAAGGTACGGCAATAGCTGGACCGGACACCCAAGGAAGAGGTCCAGTAGGACCTCTCTCCTTAACACAAGTCTACAGGGAAGCTTTGGCGACCCAGGTAGACAAGAACACGCAGTCTCGTGTCGGCACCCCCACGGCACCGACACCGAAGACAAAATCTACCGCGGAGGGCAGAAAGGTCGCCGGCAAGCCGGTGACCAGGAAGCCTTACGCGAAAGCGCCCGCTGGACAGGTACAGGCGAGCTCCACGAGCTTTGGCCGTACCCGGCCAGCCCCCGAAGTCGTTCCGGGCGTGGCCCAGCCCACTAACCTGGAGCAGACAACGGGGAAGAGGTCCCATCAAGGCGACCCAGCCACGGACCCTAGCTTGTCCGGTTGGCAAGTCGCCATGTCCAGGAAGAGGAAGGGGAAAAAGGCAAAGCACACAGTGTCGGCGCCCCAACCCCCAGCTTCTTCCTCTTGTGTGGAACCAACTAAAGCACGCAAGAAAAACAAAAAGCAGCGTCGCAGAGAGAGGGAGAAGCGACAAGCTGCAGCAACAGACGCGACCCCGGTACCAACCCAAGGGCAGGGTACCAGTCTGCAGGGAGGGAACAATGCGCCTGCTGAACCCTCAGCACCACGACGCACACCTCCCAAGGGCAAGGGGACGCAAACAGGACCTCAGGGTGGTAGTACCCAGGGGGGCCGGCACTCTGCCAAAAGGGCGCGTCTTGACGAGACAATATCTCCGAGAGGCGAGCCAAAGAGGCGGAGGACCGGACCACCAGGGGAGGCCACTCAGACTGACTACGCGAGCGCGGTCAAGGCGGACCTGGTGGCGGCGGTAACCACTGTCACCATGGAAAACCTAAGCCAGAGTCAGTCTGATGAGGTTCAAAAACGGATTGAGGAACTGTTGTTCGAGGAATCAATGAAGCCGGGCAACAGTAACTCAGAGGGCCCATCGTTTCGGGGAAGGCCGGTACTGACCGACGGCTACCTGAAACTATGGTGCGAGAACCAGCCTACGCTGGGATGGCTGAAGCGCAGCGTGGCCACCATCACTCTCCCCACAGGAGAGAAGTTGGTGGTAAAGCGCCCAGGCGAGATGACAAAGCGAGTCCGCTGCGGCATCTTGCTCCCTGGGGTCCACGAGGACCACAGAAGGGTAGCACACATGCTGCGCTTCCAAAACCGGTGGGCAGACATCGAAAGATGGCTCCTACTGAAGATGGACAGGTAAGCGACGGACACGTTTGCTATTGTCAGCATCCCGGAAACGGTGGTGGGGCCCCTGGTCGAGCACGGCCGCCGGCTCAGCTTTATGCTGGGCACGGTGTACGTCAAGTTCCTAGGGCCCCGCGGCAAGTTTGTGGAGTATCCACCAGCCGAAGCCGATTCCAGGGATGCAGTAAACAGTGCTTGCACCCTTCCAATGGACACTGCGGATGGGGCTAAGGACGCTGCTGACGCAGTCGCGGCACCTGAGTCCCAGGCTCTGGCGCGGTCCACCCCCGACTCCGATGTGGGAGATGAAGAACTTCTTCGCGACCGCACGGACAGCGGGGGTGATTGCGCGGACGAGCTACGCAAGCTGGCCATCCAAAAGGAGGATGGGGCCGAGGTCGAGGACTTGGCAACGGAGGAATCAGATTCCGATGGCGCTGTCTCCTTCCTCGGCATGTAGCATCCTCCAGGCTAACCTCCACCACAGCATAACTGCGACGGCTCAGATCAGGAAGTGGTTGGAGGACAACAAAACAGCCGTCATTCTGATCCAAGAGCCGTGGGTTAGAGACGGCACTGTCTGCGGACTCCGAAATATGGGAGGTAAGCTAACAGTTCACGCGGGACCAGAAAATCCCCGCACATGCATATACACTACGGCTGATATAAACATGCAGGTCCTAACCAGTTTCTGTTCCAGAGACCTATGTGCCATGAAGGTGCAGGTAGCCCAAGACACCGGCCTCGCGCAGGTGGTAATGGCATCGGTCTACATGCCGGAAGCCGACGACCCACCACCGCACGACCTGTCGCGGCTGGTCCACTACTGCGAGGAGGCGGGACTCGAGCTCATCGTGGGAACCGAGTCCAACGCGCACCATGCCTTATGGGGCATGTCTACTGGTAACGACAGAGGTAGGAAGCTCGTTGAATACCTATTTACGACAAACCTTAACATAGTAAACACAGGTTCTGTACCAACATTCGTTAATAGACGAAGTAAGACAATCATTGACTTGACCTTAGCAACTGAAGAAGCAGCGAAACACATCTCAAACTGGCACGTGTCCAACGAGTTGTCATGTTCGGACCACAGATGGATTCGTTTCGACCTTCAGGTAAGCACACTCACGGCACCACCTAGGCGGAACCCAAGAAAAACAGATCGCGCGCAATACTCGCTGCGGATCGGCCAGTTCCTGGCACAGGGAAGTAACCCGACTAGAATCCTAGGTACCGTAGAAATCGAAAAACAGGTAAAGTTCCTCACAGACACTATGATGGACTGTTACCATCAGACATGTCCCCTATCCATCCCACCAGCAGGCCAAACAAAATCAAAGAGCTGGTGGGGGCCTGAGCTGGAGAGACTCAGGAGAGAGATGAGGAAGCAACTCAATAGGGCGATGAACACCGGCACTGACCAGGACTGGGATAAATACAAGGCCACCAAGTCCAGGTACAAAAAACGTCTCAGATACAGGAGTACCAACTCATGGCGGAACTTCTGCACTAACATTGAGACTACTGCACAGGCCAACAGGGTAAGGAAAGTTCTCTCCAATAACTCAGCCATGTCACTGGGGTCTTTACGAAAACCTGATAACTCCTTTACCACCTCAGTGGAAGAGGCAGAATGTATCCTGGTAACAACACACTTCCCGGACTGCGAAATAATCAGTCCAGGCGGATGGCCAGAAGAAGAAACCATCCCAACGGAGGAGGAATGGCAGCTGGCCCATAAGGTAATCGACCCATATAAAACGCAATGGGCAAATGACAGTTTTGACTCATACAAATCTCCAGGCCCGGACGGGATCTTCCCAGCCCTGCTCAAATGGGGAGGGAAGACACTTACCCAACGGCTAACCTACGTCCTGGCAGCCTGTCTAGCACACAGATATGTGCCAAGACAGTGGAGAGACGTCAGAGCGATCTTCATACCAAAGCCAGGTAAGACCGACTACTCGGATCCAAAATCCTTCAGACCAATAAGCCTAACCTCTTTCCTCCTAAAGACGCTGGAGAGGTTATGCGACAGGCACCTGAGGGAAACGGCGCTGACACAAGCACCACTACATCCGAACCAACATGCCTATAGTCCAGGTAAATCGACAGAGTCAGCACTTCATGCAGTTACAACCAAAATTGAAGTAGCGATCAAAAACAAGATGATGTGCTTAGGCACCTTCATAGATATAGAGGGAGCCTTCGACAAAACGAAATTCACCAGCATAACAGCAGCACTGGTAAAACATGGCGTACATGCTGTCATGATAGAGTGGATTAACAAGATGCTGAGCCAGAGAGTCATCAGACTCGAGGCAGACGCTACCAAACAAGCACTGGTGGCAAAGGGCTGCCCCCAAGGTGGCGTCCTCTCACCACTCCTATGGAACCTAGTGGTAAACGATCTTATTACCACATTGAACAACAATCACCATTATACCATCGGATACGCTGATGATATAGTGATATTAACAAGCGGCATGCACACAGGTACAGTATGCGATGTAACACGCTCAGCACTGGCAATAGTGGAACGCTGGTGCGTGGATAACGAACTGTCAGTCAACCCAAGGAAGACTGAAATGGTAATGTTCACCAACAAACGGAACCTGGGAAATTACCGACTCCCCAAGTTGTTCAATACAGAGCTCCAACTCTCGTCTGAGGTAAAGTATCTAGGGGTAATATTCGACCACAGACTTAACTGGAGCGCACACCTCAACAACAAAATTGAAAAAGCAACAGTCGTATTCTGGCAGTGCCGCAGAATGGTAGGTAAAACTTGGGGACTAAACCCCAAGACCACTTTGTGGCTCTACGAGACAGTCATCCGACCAATGGTAAGTTACGGCGCGATAGTCTGGTGGCCACGGACCAAACTATCCACTGCCGAAACTAAACTACAACGACTCCAGAGATTGGCCTGCCTGGCGGCTACAAGCTGTATGAGGACTACACCAACTGCAGCTCTGGAAGCCATCTTAGGTCTACCACCACTCCACCTTTTCATAAGGCAGGAGGCTTTAGCTGCAGCAGTGCGGCTAAAGAAACAAAATCTCTGGAGACTGCCTAGGGTACCACACACCGAGATCTTATACGAGGCGATAATTAAAGAACCGCTCATGGAAGCGGTAACTGACACGATACCCAGGCAATTCGTCTTTGACAAAAAGTACAAAATACAACTGCACGAGAATCCCCAAGAAGGACTTAACCCAAGGGAGTTAAGAATCTTCACGGACGGATCCAAAACAAGGTCAGGCACTGGCTCGGGAGTATTCTCTGAGGACCTAAACATACACATCTCGACACCATTAGGAGCCCACAACACAGTCTTCCAGGCAGAGTGTATGGGCATAATAACGGCAGCACATGCGATCATCTCCAGAAAGGTAACGGAATACCCCATCCGCATACTTTCCGACAGCCGATCAGTCTTACAAGCCCTACAGAGCCATGTGACTACCTCAGGGCTAATCTACGAATGCCACAGAGCCCTGACAGAGGTAAGTACTATAACTAGTATAACTCTCCAGTGGATCAAGGGTCATAGCAACTCACGCGGGAACGACTCAGCTGACGCACTGGCAAAAGGCGGATCGGAGACAAGGGCAATCGGCCCAGAACCAATACTGCCGTTGCCAACTGCTTGGCTGCGACGGACACTGCAACAGAACACCGAGGTAGAACATCAGATATATTGGTCCAACCTTTGTACCTGCAGGCAGACCAGAGAGGCCCTCCCGACGATCAACCCCGGATTGTCACGGAAGCTGAAACAACTTAAGAGGCCGCCGCTTCGACTCTTGATCGGAGCAATAACTGGTCATGCACTATTAAACAAACATCTTTTCACTCTAGGTGTAACGGACAGCCCTCTATGCAGAGCATGCATGGAGGAAGACGAAACGGCCGCCCATGTCATCCTGACATGTCCTGAGGTGGCGAAATACCGGGCAAGACACCTCGGATCGCCGAGGTCACTTCAGGAAGTCGTCGGCAACGCAAAGGGTCTGCTAGGCTTCCTAGAAGAATTGGGTTGGCACCACTAGCGCCGACCCACTACGCAAAATAGGCGCAACAAGTCGTCGAGTTGCGGAAACCAAGCCCGCGAATCATCATCATCATCATCATCCTGGGTAGGAATCTCATTCACATTTTCTTCAGTTATGATCACCAACCACTGCTGCAACAGACCAGCTGCTTGAATTTTTGGTTTTGACTGCCTCGGTGACGCAGTGGTAGCCTATGCGACTGCTGTGCTTGAGGTCTCGAGTTTGATTCCCGGGTCGGATCAATGTTTTTATGATCTGCAAATATTTGTTTCAGAGTTTGGGTATTTTCTATATCTTATAAAATGAGATAAATATATAATTATATCAGTTGTCTAGTAACCATAATACAAGCTCTGCTTAGTTTGAGACTAGATGGCGTTGTGTGTTAGATTTCCTAAATCTTATAATTAATAGTAAGTTCTTTAACTAAAACCTATTTCTAAACGAAACTCACGATCTATAAACATTGAATAAATTGCGAGTAAATAAATTTAAAGTTCAAAGGTAATAAAGGGACGTGAGTGCAGCCCTTCCTGACGAAAGGCCCCCGCGGGCCATCCCTAATCACTCACTCGGAGGTGAAGAGGTGATCGGGATTCGATGCCAGCCGGCGCAAACTTTTGTTTATGGGGTGTGCTTTGGTTGATTTATGTAATATAATTTAAAGTTTTATAATACTGATTTAGTGTTTAAAATATTGTAAATTAATATTAATTTTTAAATAAATAGTATCGGAATTGTTTAAGTGTATTTTATTGCCAACTAATATTAAGTTTAGGGAAGCCTAATGCGTTCCTGGAAACCCTCCCGACTCCCGAGGTGGGTTGCCACGGGGTCTAGAGCGTAGATCGATTCTCTGGGAATCCCACACACCCACAGAGAGCATCCCCTGCTTAAAAAAATACAGGTACACTTTCTTATCCAATTGAGTAAGAAATCTTATCAGACAGCGAGGCCTGGCTTGATCAGTATAATACTACAGCATCTCCAACACCTGTATAAAATAAATAAATCTTTGACAAGAGAAGGGATTACCTTAAAAGTAATTTTTTCACTGCCTTTACGAAACTGAAGCGGGCATAATTACTAAAATAAGTTTTTCAGAAATTTTGATAATATTATCGAAAGAAAAATATGGCAGTACAAAGTTTGCCAGGTCAGCTATTATATTTATATATATCTGTATATATTGATGTTATAGAAATATGAAGTGGTCGGTAACCTAAATAAGAGCAAAATCTCTCGTGATGCGAAGAAATAAATTATCTATGAACGAGATTGGCTAGTTGCTGCTGAGATGGAGAGTAAAGTGCTCTATTTCAGTATCAACACCTTGAGTAATAAATCAAATAATACAACAGGTATTTTCGTGGCTATAAATCAAGTATAATCAAAATTATTGAACGAGAAATTATTTATTCGGGTATTACAATTGTTATTTTACAGATTACTTATTCTATTTAGTTGGTCTAGAGCTTAGTGGTCCTAAGTACTGAACCTAAGATTGTAGGTTCTTCCTCACCGAGATCGCGAGAGACTTAACAAATAAACATCCAACGAATACAAAGAACAATCAGACTCAGAACAACAATTTGTGAATCACACAAAGTGTTTTCCCATGGGGGTTTCAATCCACAATATTCAACGGAGTAAAAACGGCGAGGTGACCGCTTAAACCACTACGTTATCCGTGCAGTCAACGAGCGAGATAGTAGGTGAACGAGCAAATGAACTATTTAAATAAGGAGTTTCTGAAAAATTAGTAAGGAATGTGCTTCTATATATAAGGAACTAGTCATAAGCGGGATCTAAACGTCTTAACAAAATCTGACCCGCATCCCTCTTATTTCAGGAATAATATCGCACTGTGTGTGGTTTTAGGAAGTACTTTTTTATAGTTTTTCAAAGGTGTAAAGGTGTCTAAGGTTCTTTATAGTTAAAAATAACAATGAATAAAAATGTGTCTAATTGATTCTATCGCTCACACATTTATGCTTGGCTCATCACTAGAAGTGAGGACTTGTTATTGGTTCAGTGATATCAACTTAATAATAAATGTTATAATTTTAGCTGTAATCCTCCATAAAATAAATAAATAAAATAATAAGTATTTAGTGTGAAATACCTTCATAATGCCAAAATTTAAAATATCGTTCGGTCAACAACTTAAGCTTGTTATTTTTAAATAATGCAAGTGGAGCACAATTCTGATCGTCAACACCTAGAGTTAAGCTCCCGATAATTTTCAAGGGGCAAGAATCTTAGAGCAGACTGAAATATCGACGTGATCACCACTGAGCACCATATATTATCATTCACCATGCTATGATGTTGGTATTTATGAAAAATAATATAAAATCTTTAAGAGTTCATAGGTGGTACAGCTGGCCAGGTTAAAATGACCAGGTTCATATACTCGCAGATTTTTTTAAGTAAATGAAACACTCGTTCACACATCCATACTCATATTACAAATTCGAAAATATCTGTCTTATGTTACGATTTCATGGCTAACCTGCTGAGTTGATTTGGATGAATTTTGGTATAACTATAGATTGGATCATGGAAAAGGACATAGGTTGGTTACTTTTTGTCACAATAATCGACAAACACGCGGTTAGAAACGCGGGAAAAAGCTAGTTACTAAAATTCTTCATCTAATATGAGTTTGTGTGTATTTAATCATAGCTTGAATACCATTATCTAAATTGTAATTGCACAGTACCTTTCATCTAGTAGTTGCCTTCGACAGGACTTCTATAGTTTAACATTTCTAAGTTTTATTTTCTTTGTTTCACTGTATTTACATCATAAAAAATACCTAAGGATCTAAAAATGGGTGATATCATGTTCTTTTAGAACTAAAAGTTATCTATCTCTCTATCTATTATTACTTATCTTAGGAAAACTAACAGCAATACACTTTGCAAAGATCAAAGAAGTAGCAATAATACCTACGCCATTAACCAATCTCTACAGATGTAAACTTAATATTTGGCAGATAATACAAAAGTTATAAAATATTTTTAAAACAAAATGAGTCTATTTTAAAATAGTACCTGCCAGTGAACATGCTTAATATTAATTATGTTTCAATAAAAGTTTAAATTTCAAAACAACAACAAGTGCAGTTTCTTTCCTGATAACCTGATAGTGTTATGAGTTCTCATGTAAGCTCAGCAATTGAACCACACAGTTTACATCACAATTAATCACAAATCACAAAAATGAACGTAAATGTTTAACAGATCCGTTGGTAGAATTGTCTACCTAACCTTACTAATGTTTTTTTTAATAATAATTAATTCATTTATTTACTAAACAAAGGTGTACAATGGTGTTACATTTTTTTATTTAAACATGTCCTCTTTGATCTACCTTAACGGCATGAAACATTTTTTTAAAGAATAACAGTCACTTAATTAACTTGATTACACAATAATAATTATCCTGGTTGGCATCACTAACTAGCAGATCAAAGCAATGAAAAATGCCATTCACTTATTATTTTTGAATATTAAAGTCTAATTAATCATATAAATCAAGAGATAAGTGACAATTCAAAGTTATGTTACGTTCGATTATTTGAAATTGTCCTTACATTTAAAATTATGCTACACGAAAGTTTTCACGTTAAAAAATTGCCAAATGGGAAAACACGTAAAAAACCATCTGCCATAAATAAACGATGACACAGGTAGCGTCCTTATTATTTAAGATGTGTGTGCGTCTGTCCGTCCGACCGGCGGCCGATATATCAACATTAGCTATGTCCCCCGTCTCGTCCGTGCCAGACGTGTTGACAGATGTCACGTCGCTAGAAGTGGCTAGGCGTACTACTTATTTATTTATTGATTTTCAGGAAATTCTACAGCTATTTTATAAGATATTTTATATATAATGTCTTATGTAGTCAAACTTAAGTCAATTACAGAGTTCCACGGCAAGTTGTGGTAGCATATTACAACAATTCAGTATACAACCTAAGTAATATACAAAAAAAAGGAAAAAAATTATAAAAGGAAATATTTAATTGAATACGCAGGTTTTAAATTTTATACACAAGCTGCATATTAATTGTAAGAGGCAGAAATTAAGGTTTAAGTAACGTTTGACATCGTTTCTGAAATTATTTTTAGTCAAGAAAAAAATGTCTATATCACTAAACCCATTGTTATACGTTCTGACTACATATTTAAGTTTACTAATAATTTAATATTAAACAATAATAACAAAAAAATATTCCAATAAAAGACATACATTTTCACTATTTACCTAGATTATTTAAATCTTTTCAATCAAAAAATTCACAGAGGATCCCTTTTCTGCACTAAAACAATACCACGCAAGAAATATATTAATTATATTCATCATGTATAAAATGAGGAATATAGCAAGAATCTTTTCAAATTTTGCCGATCATATTCCCCTTCAAAGGAATTTGCGTCAATCTTAGTCACATAACATTTTGACAAAATTATTTTTATAAAATGCTATTTACAATACAGGTATTATATGTATTCATATACATACGTCTTATAAATGGAAGTAACTAAGCTAAGTGAGTAAAGTTGAAATGCCCACTGTTTATGGAATAATCACAGGCGGGGGCAGTCACATTCCATCAGGTGAACCTTCTCGTTTCTTTTTTTTATGTATGGCCTGCCAAAATGACTCTACTCTCCCTGATGGAAAGTAGAAGCAGAATCTAAGAGTGGTGGTCACCATAATCATTGCCCGTGCAGAGAATGCAACAATGAAACATGGCAACTCACACCATAGTGGTCTAGTAGCTGGCTGTCATTTTAAGTTGATTCTCTATGCGAGGGTAGTACCGCCTCGGTCGAGCCGGTCCATTGGTGCTAAAATCAGCAAGGCTATACTTATACTACCTTTAAGCCAAATATCACAAAAAAATAGATATTAATTTAATCCTAAAAATATCTAAGACTCATCTAGTACCGCATACACATTACTATCTTCGTTTTGACCCATGGGACGTCAAAAATGAAGATTTAGTCCCCCACCGCGTCATACGTTAGAGCAACTAATGAAAACACGGCCGTGTGCTGATGAAGCCGTCAGCCTTTAAAGGTATCTACCTCGCCTTTAAAAGCATCAGGATTATGGGGTAGACAGACTTAGTGGTGACGGTTTATTGTGGAGGTTAATATTATAGTTTATGTCTAAGGATCTTATGTATTATTATTATTTTATGTGTCGCCTGCCAAAATGACTATTCTGCATTATAAAAAGCATAAGCAGAGTCCAATGGTGGTAACACTCATTGCTCGCACAGACAATGCAACAATGCAGCATGGTGATCAACACTATTACACCTAGCTTCTTCACCATTGGGCCTCCGATCTCACACTCACCAACGAAACACGACAGCGTGAACGCTGTCATTTTACGCTGATCTTCTTTGCGATGGTAGTACCGCCCCGGTCGAGCCGGCCCGTCCGTGCTGATATCAGCGTGGCTCTACTACCTGGATTATTTGTGTAAGTATTGTTCTATGGTCTTATCTTGTAAAGATGTGTGTAATATAAATAACTTTATTGTACACTAGTTAACTATAAAAACGACTGTATAGAAGAAAGAAAACAAATCATGTTGTTTTTCCATCTCACTGTTGGCAAAGGTATAAAGGTGTCTAGTGTACTAGAAAGTATATAAGAGGGGAAAAACAACTAACTGATCACTTAAGAAATGGTTGCAGAATCTTTTTTTTTTGTTTTTTTACGTGTACACGTACTAAACAACGCGTTATTAAGTTTAAACTAAGTATTGATAATTCGTTTTTTTTAAGTACTTTAAAACTTTAGCGGCGCTGTGCGCTTCAACAAAATTTATTTTGGGATGAGTCAAAAATGTGAAACTCGCGTCAGGACACGTGACCTGACCGTAAGACGGTGTCGCAAGGCGCTTGCGCGAGTGTGTATGGTAACAGCTGAAGGCTCGACTGTCTAATATGACATGACTTGTAATATGTTTGTACGGTATATCATTAACCTATATTTTTATAACATTACAATAAGCTTTATTTTTACTTCTTTTTATCGCACATTTTATTCAAAGAGCAAAGTGGTTCATTTCAGGTGAGCTTAAACAACCGTTTGCTTATAGTTTTGAGTTTTTACTTCTGTCGGCAGTCCTCATGAAACTTTGTGTTTTTTTTTGTGAAATCTTGGACTACTTAGAGAAAAATAGAAATAATTATTTATCGAATAGTCTATCGAATGGTTTTAAAATAATAATATGTATTTAAATATACATTTTTTTTTAAATAAATAAATCTATGTTTTTTGTCGAAGATCTAAAATAAACAAATATAAAATAATAAAATCGGTTAACTTTCAACGTCAGTTTTCTAATTTGAGAATAAGATTAAAATTTGCCTATAGTTTTCTTTTATTCTCTAAACGATTCAATACAAAACTATGACCACATACTTCCATGATATTCTCTAATTTCTTATATATGAAATATTTTTATTTTAATTAATTAAAATTACAAGTTTTCCTAAATTATTTTAATTAAACCGATTAGAAGTGAGTGTGTAATATAAGATCAAGGTAATTTTACATTTCCAAATGATTTACTTACACAATAACTTCATTGGTATGCAAAGTCCAATGCCATTGGTGGATGCTGGGTTTCAAGGTAACGATGTCATTGCCTTTCCTTGATAAATAGAAAAATTCAACTTATCTCCGATAGTAGGTGGCAACGAGATTCGGCATTTCGGTATGAATGGGCCGGCTCGACCAGAGTGATACCACGACCTCACAGAAAACCGGTGCAAAATAGCGCTGTGTTTCACCGAATAAGTGAGGATACCGGAGACCCATACCCCAATCCCTCCCCACATCCCTTTCTCCATCCCCCAAAGGTCGGCAGCGCACTTGTGACGCCTCTGTTGTTGCGGGTGTCCATGGGCGGCAGTAATCACTTACCATCAGGTGATACGTCTGTTCGTTTTTCCCCTATACCATAAAAAAACAATAAACACTAAGAGTCACAATTACGTTTTCCCAAGAATCAGGAAAAAAAGAGGCTTCAGTTACTCAACAATAAGCTTGCTTAGCATCGGGTTTCTCTGAGGTTGTGGCTGTTTACCGCGATAACTGACATACGCCATAAAAGCATCTCACAATGCCGCCATAGTGTGGGTCAGTCAACCTGCTGCATTGCTCATAGACTCAATAAGGATAGTGACTACCACTCTTAAATTCCATCAGACAGAATCATTCTGGCCGCTCTTAAAAGAAAAACACGCAGGCGGCGTCATGCTTAATGGCTAATTAACTATATCATCAATATTGTCAAAAACCCACAATGTCCCACTGCTGAGCTCAGGACCCCTCTCAAGTGCAGGTTGAGGACTGGCAAGACAACGTTGTGGCTACGTTAACTTGTCGTTGTATGATTTTAAGCCGCCCAAAGTCCTCCAACTAAGCTTCACGACTGTTATCGTATGACAACAACCGGGACCGACTGCTTAACGGACCTCCGAATCACGGAGACGCTCATGGTATCATGCTACCAGTGGTCACCCATCCAGATACTGACCGCACAGTTATTGCTTATCCTCGGTGTTTCTTTCGAATCACCAAGTGCAACTGGGCTATGAGCGCCTATATATTTAATTATATATGTAATCTTAAACTATTTACACCAATCCTATCTCCCATTAATGTTATAAATGCGAAAGATTGCAAGAATAAATACATATACCTATGTATCGTTGTTTGTTTCCATCTCCGCAAAATCTACTAAAATACTTTACAGTAATCTATACTATCACGTCACACTAATATATAAAGGCGAAAGTTTGTGAGTGTGTATGTTTGTTACTTCTTCACGCTCAAACTACTGAACGGATTTAGATGAAACCTTACAGTAATTTAGCATAAACATCAAAATAACACATAGGCGACTATTAATTTATATATTATACGACATACACAGGGCGCGGTGCGGGCAACAACTAGTAAAGACATATATACATAAGAATCACAAATAGACTACTTTTACATTGATATCTGTGGGAACTATAATTCTTTTAAACATACTAACTTCCTTTCCAACATGACTTACAATCAAATAAAACACACATCAAATCCAGTGTGTAACAAGTCTCTATGCAGCGTCAACCCTTGCCGATAGCCGCCTTCCCAACCCCCTTATAAATCTACCTAATCATTTGATATACTTTACCACAGAGCAAACTCTATAGCCTTCAATGGGTGAGACATTTATGGATTTTAAATTCGTACTACTGTTGGTTTTGATAATATTTCAAGTTAAGTTTTGGATAAAACTAACAGTCGAGTGGAACTAAATAAATAAGCTAGCCACTACTATACTAGTAGACTATAGCCTGGGTCACCATGTTGCATTTTCACGTTGGCATTGAGGATGGTGACCACCAATTCTTGTACCCACCAACTCATGCTTTCCATCAAGCACAGTGGAGTCAACTATTTTATTAAAAAAATACTCTTTATGTAAGAGATAGGGGCAAAAGAGTAAATTGGTTGCCTAATGGTAAGAAAAAAATATTTTCTTTTTGTTAAGCAAAACTGCCACTTGAATTGACTTGCGTAATTAAATTTTTAAAATTTCTAGTTTTTCAATGAAAGTATCGCAGCACAGAGAGACGAGCAAAAATACATATTTGGAGTCAGACTGAGGTCGAAGAATGGTTTCTTTGTTTTGTAACACATTAAAGCTTCTGCAATGCAAATGATATCAATACATTTTTGACTACATGGTTGGCCTCGCCGCTTTCTACTGCGCTGAGTGTTATGGGTTCAAATCCCACATGAGACAACACTTTGTGTGATCCACAAATTGTTGTTCTAAGTCTGGGTGTTCTTTGTGATCGTTACATGTATGTTTGTAAAGTCCCCAGCGACACATAATTCATTCCTAATGCGGGAGTTGTTTTTTAAATAAGTAAAAAATTAAGGTCAAATCTACGTAAATATTGTTTATTACTAGCCGAACCCCGCGTTGATATCCGCGTTTATTGTCGTACCTCGTATAACGGGTAAAGTTAGTCTAAAAAAGTACTACTACTACTCCTTAGATTATCACCTATCTACCAGTTAAAGTCCCGTCAAAATCGGTACAGCCCTTCTAGTGATTATCCGGAACAAACAGGCAGACAGACAGACAGAGAAATTTTTTTTAACTACATTTTTCGTAAATGTAACTTGTATACATACATATGCATTTAATAAAAAGTGGTTATTTTAATATTACAAACAGACTCTCCAATTTAATTTATTGGTATAAATAAAAAAAGCTTTGGCGATTCTTCTCATAACTGCTTAATCGCAGATTTTCTTCAATTCTTTTCCCATAAATAGTTCTAATTCAAGTGACATTCTACCAGATCCTTCTTTCTCAATGTTTATATTTTTTTTAGATTGATTGTGCTTTTAAAAAATGCAGTTTTATATAAGAAAAGAGTAATAAATGAAATATAATGGAAAAGATACGAAGACTAAAGAAGAAAAATCTGGGTACCTAGTAAAAGGTACCAGAAACTTCCTAAACAGGCTTATCTTTGAAACTCCATAAGGCAGTTAAAAAATCCCATCAGCTAAAAGCTTAAAGAAATGTGAAAGGTCCAATTAGCAATTATATTTATAACGTTCAGAAACGCTAAGCGAAATTTATGCCAAGACAATATTAGATGAGAGAAATGAGCACAGAGAATGCAATAACAATAAATAGCAATAAATAAAAGGATTCAGTTGTTGCTTGTATTGTATGATACTAATCCTGCGGGACGGAGAGGTGTGGAGTCGAGTTGTGATAAAAAAAATTGGGACTATTACTTAACGACAAAATTCTTAAATGTAATGGACATTTTTTTTGTGCCCTCGTTTTTTACAGTTGAAATGTGGAAAAGTGAGAATAATAATTTTTTTAAGTTAAAATATGAAGGTTTAACACATTTGTGTTCCTGAGATGGTCAAATGTCAGTTAATTTACAATGAAATTGTTTTGATTTATTTTAAATGATTAATTTTAGTAAAATATTGAAAATTATTTTTATTCATAATCATCATCATTCGTACATGCAATCTCATTAGGAATGATTTTATTAATTGCTACTAATAGTCGAAACTACATATCTATACAAATAAATAAAATTAGAGTGTCTGTTTGTAATATTAAAATAACAGCTTTTTAATCAATGCAAATGTATGTATACACGATACATATACCAAAAATGTTGTTAAAAATTGTTTTGTCCGTCTGTCTGTCTGTCTGTTTGTTCCGGGTAATCTCTTGAACGGCTGATTGGATTTTGACGGGACTTTCACTGGCAGGTAGCTGATGATCCAGGGAGTAACTTAGGCTACTTTTTTTTCGACTAACTTTGTCCCGCGGCGTTACTAGCGGTACAACAATAACCGCGGGTAACACCGCGGGGTTCAGCTATTAATGTATAAATCTGTGGTTAAAATAAGTATTCGTTTAATTAATTTTTATACTCACTCAAAAAGGGATGCATGTCATCTACTCTAGAACAATTAGCGGTGGCGCAGTGGTAGCGTACGCGACTGTTGTTCTTGAGGTCTCGGGTTCCATTCCTGGGTCGGACCAAATGTTTGTATGATCTGCAAATATTTGTTTCGGAGTTTGGGTGTTTTCTATGTGTAATATGTATGTATTTACAAAAAAAAAAGTATATAAGTATTTATATCAGTTGTCTAGTACCCATAATACAAGCTCTGCTTAGTTTAGGGCTAGATGACGTTGTGTGTTAAGTGTCCGAAAATAAATTATAAACACAAGTAAATAACGTATTAAGAAATTCCTCGTCAAGGATTCATTTGTTTTTTCAGTGTGAAGATCAAATTTATTTTGATGAGAGTTGCATATTCGAATTAGTAAGGACTTTCATATAATAATTGCTTCAGCGTACTTTCTAATAAGTATTTATGTACTTCAATCCGTTAACATAACTAAAAATTTGGTCAAATGACATTACGAAATCACAAAGTAAATATGCCAAAATCTTTTAAACTAATGGCGACTCTACACTACAAACCCACAGAGAACTAATCCAAGGCAGCGTCGACTGTTACGGCGATTACTTTAATTGGCTCAATCTCCATTCAAAACCACCTCGCGGTGGGGTGGAGGGGCAGCAGATTTATGGCGAAAGGGTAAGGCTCATGATCCCTGTTTATGAAGGAAGATAACGAAAAATGTGGGATAGTTTCGGTCTGGCTCTTTGTTTAGCTAGAGTAGGGACGGTTTGAAGGACCAGTTGTGGATGACTTTGAGGATTGATCGATAGAGGTCTTACTTTACTGGGTGTCGTTTAAATTGAACAAAGAATTGTTTGTAATAAGACGGAGTTTATGTTGTAATATTCTGTTTATTTGACAACATTATAGCACCTGGTTAATGTGGTAATGTTAAAGAAGAGTGAAATTTGTAGAGTTGACGCACGAATATGTATGTATGTATTAGTTTCATGATATGGGTGGTAAATGTTCAGACAAATCAACTGATAGAAAGTGGTTTTTGCCTTCTTTGACCACGGGTAACTTCGGAGTTACAACCATGTTTACTGGTTTGAGGTGAGAATACACTCTAGAAGATGTTATCGGTTCAGAATCATAGCGGCCTATAATTTGACCTACAGTTTAGTTGTGAGAGGAACAACTTTTTTTTACCAAGACTTTTAAACCCATGAACACAATTTGGTGTATGGTACTCACATCATGAGAATATTTACATCTTATTCGACTGTAAATCGGGACTTAATCGCGATAATATCTACAAGGTACAATACCTTTTTTGGTTGTCCGACGTTTCGATCGAATTGCACTGATCGTGGTCACGGGTAGAATATCACCCGTGTCAAAATGTCTTTAATAAAAATCGTGTGTATATATTTATATATAAATCGATCTCATGATGCAGTAAATTGTGCCTCATATGTGATACTATTCTCTCGGATGATCTTCTGTAAATTAAGTTTACATAACATTAATCATAGTAGAACATACGTTGTTATATAGTGCTTTAGAAAGATGATGAATGGGCAATCAAACTAAAGGCCCGTACTCACTTTGATTAGTGCGGTTGGTAGAAAATAAGAGTGGACTGCGAATTTTCTACCAATCATTGATTACTTGCACTACGCACTTGCACTCGCACTAATCAAAGTGAATACGAGCCTTAGGTCTCTTGTTTAAAAGAAGTTAAATTATATTTTGTAGCATTTATTTTATGTTGTTAAGTCCATATTAATTTGAATATGCATCTGTAATTTATATAAATTTGATCTTCACACTGAAAAAAATAAGTCTCGGATACTAAGCGTCTCTTGATAGGAAGTGACCACCACCTCATTTGGACATCTTCAAATAAGGAATCAAACCTGTCCTTCGATCTCTTTTATTTTTGGTGTTGAAAACGTGCTTACGCCTTATCCAATATTTCAATATTAATTTGTAGGTTATCTTGAAAATAAATAGTAATTTTACTTGTCAAAGTAGGTACAACTGACACACTCATACAAAAAGATAATAAATATAGCTAACTACAGGTCTTTAAAGTTCATACAACTTTAAAAAATGTAGTCATCTCCCTTCAGTGGAAATCATTAATCATTACGTTTAAGAAGAAGAAAAATTATATTACAAATACACCTGCAGACATATTGAACAGATGGTCAATTTAGCCTCCGGCGATCACGAATACGATGAGACGATTTCGATCCCGAATCGAAACTCCATAAGGTTGTAGTGTTATTGTAAGCGATTATGATTCTTTGAAAGATAATCGATTTCACTTTACATATTTAAATAAAAAGTTTCTTCTACGAATATTTCTCGTTTTGACAATGAATTTACTTTAA
Source organism: Spilosoma lubricipeda (assembly GCA_905220595.1). Lineage (NCBI taxonomy): Eukaryota > Metazoa > Arthropoda > Insecta > Lepidoptera > Erebidae > Spilosoma > Spilosoma lubricipeda. The sequence goes on from HG992278.1 coordinate 1,700,680, forward strand.
GTGAGAAATAAAAATGATTTTTAGGACCATAGAACATGGTAGGAAGCGGCAATATACAAATAGGTGTAAGCGTTACACTGTTATAACACAATGTATTTATATGAGCGTGAAATTCTGAGTGTTTTTGAACTGAAAATGTCTTTAGCACTTTATGGTACGGCAAAATCTTAAGAGTTCGCGTCACCGAGTCACCGTGTCACCGACATGCTTGACGTCACAAAACCTATTTGGCCGCGTTGAGTACTTTTTGGTAGAGGAAAATCTTATGAGTTCGTGACATCGCGTCACCGACACGATGATTTAGTTTTACAAATAACATTCTTCTTCTATCGGCAGTCCTTATTACTACCATTTTTTTTTAGTTTTTATTTGTGAGTAGCAGTTACTGCCTCGTTGTTCTAGTGTTCGTTGCGTATGCATGCGACTGCTGATCAAGCTCAATTCCCGGGTCGGACTCCTATTGGAGTTTTTACAAGAAATTCTAAATGAATGCAGAAATATATAATCCGTTGCCTTAACATAACAGCAAAATTGCAGAAATTTAGTATTCCCAATTTTAAGTATCCGGCTATTAAATCACTCCTCGGCTTTGGTGGGACAGATGCTTTACCCTATAATTAATAATACCAATATTGACCTTTTATAGTAGCGACACTGTGACATGTTTTTTATTGTTTATATACAATGTTCACTAATTGAGTTATACATTATACATCATCGATTGACGAAAATGAATAATGATTGAAAATTTGCATTCGAAGGATCGATTATTCAAACTGTTCGTCTGAGGTTAAGTCGAACAGTTTGAATAATCGATCTGAGGTTAAGTGTGCGTATCCAACAGTTATCTTTTACGTGTGTAATGTAGGTGAAAGAACAACAAAAACGTGGAGTAAGTATCTTTTTCCTCTTTTTGATTTATAGGTAGCAAATAAGCAGACGAGGCACTTATGATAAGTGATTACCATATGGATATTTACAATATCCCAATCCCTCCCCCCATTCCCCTCCGCATCCCCCAGGCCGGCAACGCGCTTGTGACGCCTCTGGTGTTGCGGGTGTCCATGGGCGGCGGTAATCGCATACCATTAAGCGATAAGTCTGCTCGTTTGCGCCCTATCCGATAAAAAAAACATAGGATAGTTTCTTTTTCTTTTTTAATTTGCTCCGTTATATTAACCGTGGTTGTTATTGTACCCCGGGTAAGACCGCGGGGCTCAGCTAGTTAACAATAAAGGATTTTCTTAAAATACTCATGTGTGTGGCTTCTTTCTCAGATTAGTTTGTACTTTTTACTGAAGGGACACATTAATAATATTCTTATTACTCTTCCATGTGAGTAAAATATTTGTTTTCGGAGTTTTAGTGCTAGCATTGATGGTTGGGTTCGAACCCAAACCCAGTTGATCGCTAGTCTAAGCCTAAGTCGACACTACCACCAGTCTACTAATCCACTCCAAATTGACCGCAATTTTCTCTACACCTTAAACATCTAAACTTTTGAAATGATGTAAGTACTTTATGAACTTGTAACTTTATTTCTTTTGCAATAATTTTGAAAGTTGTTTGACCTTTAATATTTATACTGAAGACGTGTAAGAAGGCAATAAAATTGATTAAATATACATAAATATTAGTGTACTATCTTATTGTAAGTTTGAAAATAGAATTGAGGTTAACAAGAAAATATATTTTTTAAATATATTGTATCCTGATTAAAAATTTTCTGGTGTCTATGTGCTAAAGGAGTCATTTGCCTTCTTCTGTTTGTAGGTTTATCCCATCCCTTTTAAGAAAACTACAATTATAATATTAACGATTATCAAAGTGATTTTTCCTCATGACTCTATCGCAATATAAGTGACTAGCCGACCCACGCAACCTCGTTTGCGCCTTATATTGCCCGTAGCGTGAAAATTTCCCCCGTTTTTGAAATATTCTTCATTGTTGCTCCGCTCCTATTAGTAGTAGCGTGATGATATATACCCTATAGCCTTCCTCGATAAATGGACTATCCAACACCGAAAGAATTTTTTAAATCGGACTAGCGGTTCCTGAGATTAGCGTGTTCAAACAAACAAACAAACAAACTCTTCAGCTTTATGTATTAGTATAGATTTGTCAACACTGCAATTACCTACTCATTAGCAAAGAGTGGTATGATTAGTCTCAGGTTTAACAACGGCATGGTCTTCTACTTGACCTTACTCCAGCGGTTGTCAGTTGTTCTAAAGTGAAGACCGCGTCTTGGTAAACGTAGTGTGGGACGCTCTTTGGCCAGATGGCGGGACGGATTTACGTAAGAGAGCTGGCAGCGACTGGATGCAGAAAGCAACAGTTCCTTGAGAGAGGTATATGTCCAGCGGTGGACTGCAATGGGCTGATGATGATAATGACGATTATGATTAAATACATAGAAAGATTACGTATTAATATTTGGTCTCAGCGGAAATCCACCTCACTTTGACCGACATTAACCGAATATATAGTACTCTACGCCACATACGTATATGTGTATATCTTTAAACGGCCAGTAACCATGGCCAATAGAACCTGATTGAATCGTTACACCACACCTCACTACTACATAACTTTTAAGCACCTTTAATTGGAATTGTTTGCCATCTCAATTGTAAAATTGGCGTCGATTTCACAAAAAACAGGTTTATTACTCACCATAGAAGCATGCACGATTACATAACATAGAAATATTTTATAGTGCTCTCATCAGCCAAACATTATAATCTAGACATCTCTGTCATATTCAGGAAATGAGCATCTTGTTTTTACCTTCACTACTGTATGTTACGCTAATATTGTTTAAATACAGGGTGGTGTAAATTTAAATCAATATATTCATGGACGGGCTGGTTTACAGTGGAAGCCGAGGGCTAGTGATAGAGGTCTATGAAGCTAAGGTGTTTTTTCCTTTAATTCTAGTCAGTTTTTTTTACTGATTTCCAAAAAAAAAAACAGGAGCTTTTTAATTTGTGGGAATGTTTTTTTAAGGGCCATATTCATGACCTGTATGTTGAGGGACATTAAAAACATTCATCAGACGAAATACACAGTCTCACAGCAGATTACACAAATGGGAATTGAACCCACGACGCTCAGCGTACTAGTAAGAGGTGATGCAACCGCTTAAATCCCTACGTCATTAGTTTTGAGTTCATATTTGACGGTTTTATGGTATGGTACATATCTAAAATCTAAATATTCTAAGAATCAACGTTTGAAGTTTGAATTTGTGGTTATACAACCAGATCACGCACGACAGGTGTGAAATGTTAATCTACAAATATATCAAATAACGTGGTCACACGCCTCGCTGGGACACGTGAATCTCAGTCAAGGTCGGGAGTAAGTCGATCACAATTTGCGTACACGGCACTCTTCACCGCCTATACATGTAACTAAATTATAAGAGGTCGATGTCTACACATTAAACATAATAATAATAAAATAATATAATTTATACTCTCGATTGTCGGCACTTGATGGAACTTGTTGTAATACATTCTTGATTAAAACTCACCTGTACTTATTCCACTATTTAATTTTATTTTACACCTGACCGGTTTCGCCTTATGGCATTCTCAAAGGTTGTGATAACATTTACCCAAAACATTTACATCTAAAACGTAACAACTGTGGGTACTTGGAAATATCAGTGTGTCAGTGTAAGAACTTCTCCCCGAAAGTAGGGAAATTGTACTCTGTGTCTACCACTGCTATTGATGTGTGTAAATGTAATCATAACCTTTGAGAATGCCATAAGGCGAAACCGGTCAGGTGTAAAATAAAATGAAATAGTGTACAGGTGAGTTTTAATCAAGAATAAAATAACAAATATTTAGGTCATCTAACACACAACACCATCAAGTCCACGTATAGTCTAGTGGAAGAGCCGCGCTTCGGCATGAATTGGCCGGCTCGACTGAAGTGATACCACGGCCTCACAGAAAAATCTGTATGAATCAGTGCTTGTGCTGTGTTTCACCGAGTGGGTGAGGCCCATAACACATACAATTATGCTTCGTCACAATATAGGTCGGTCCGACCGGAGTCCTATCACGATTTCAGAGAATACCAAAGCCCAAATCCAGGGAAATTTGGATTCATGTATTCTAGCTGCCTTGTTCTGGGCAATTCTGGGGACTTACTCTGTTATTTACCAATAACGGATTATTTATGATCGAATTCATTTTTTAAACATCCTGTACTACCATTTAAATGTATGATCGTATCGGTCTGAGTGATTAATAGAGCGAAAGGAGCAGAGTTAGTCACAGAACGGGTTTCACTCGTAGTTGATGGATTCATAGATTTAATGTGAACAATTGCATTTTGTACGTTAGTTAACCTAGAGTTAATATACCTAAGTTAAATGAGAAAGAAGAATATTGCATAATTAAATATTTTTTGAAGTGCAAACTTCTTTAGGCACTTTGAGCAATTTTTGGGTGAACAAACATCATGGAATCGTCGACATCGCGTCATCGTCACCGAACAATTTCCATGAGGTATATATTTAATTCTTTTTATCGCGCATTTTCTGTAAAGATAAAGAGTTTCATTTCAGGTGAGCTTAAACAACTGTTTTTAATGGTTTTGAGATTTCACACAGTTTTTATTATTCCCAATATTAATTGAGGTCGGCTACCATGCTGGGACACGTGAATCTCAGTCAAGGTCGGGAGTAAGTCGATCACAATTTGCGTACACGGCACTCTTCACCACCTATACATGTATTTAAATTGTAAGAGGTCGATGTCTATACATTAAATATAATAATGTTAATAAAATAATAAATATTTAGGTCATCTAACACACAACACCATCTAGTCCACGTGTAGTCTATTGGGAGAGCCACGCTTCGGCTTGAATAGACCGGCTCGACCGGAGTGACACCACGGCCTCACAGAAAACCGGTGTGAAATGGCGCTTGCGCTGTGAATGAGTGAGGATACCTCCCCACATACCTTTCCCCATCCCCCAATGGTCAGCAACGCACTTGGGACCCCTCTGGTGTTGCTTACCATCAGGTGATACGTCTGCTCGTTTGCCACTTTTACCTTAAAAAAAGCCTACGTCTTACAACACCCACGGCATGACTAGGGACGGTGCCATTCTTAATCTGTTACCACACAATCTTCTTTTTGTCATCAAAAAATCATCCTCTCAAAATTATTTATGTAAACGTTATAATTGTGAACGTTATGTTTGGTTCAATTAAAATTTTACTGATTTATAGTGATTAGATTACGTAATTATAATTCGTGACCTCAATCATACATCAAATTACTTAGAGGCGTTGTCATATTGTACAAGCCTCTGGGTTTTTGTAAAAACTATGAAACAATTCATTAGCATTCTTTATTTGAAAAAAGATTCGAACTAGTAGTTTACCCCACATCTTGGAAATAATAAAAGCTAGGATGGTGATGATGATGACTTGAAGAATGATTTTGAAAAACTACGATATTAAATAGAGTAAAACTAGAGTGAATAGTTCTTCTTCTATTACTTCATATTATATATACCAGTTTATCACTCGAATTGAAAGACAAATGCCTATTTCATTCTTTAGTAAAAATACTTTTAGAAGTGGGTATATTTCTCAAAAAATTATATCATAAGAGTCAGCCGTTGTCTCCCGCTTTGCTAAGGAGGGAAGTGGACTTATCATATTTACAACTCCTCCTGTTTTTCTTATGATTAATTTCGTTGCGGGTTCCAAGACAGTTAATTTTATTTCCTGGGACTACCCGAGTGTCATAGCTTGGTGTGTTCGTGGGTCACTGCTGTTGATCCTAGTGTACAGGAGTTACAGTGGTAGGCGTGTGGGTGGGATTAGTCCAAAAAAAAGAGACAGCAGCTATAGTTTTTGTAACCTGTCAAAACATTAGTAATTTTTTTTAGAAATCTCTTGTAAGCATAAATCCTGTATCGCGGGAAACTTTACAAATATACATTAAAACGGGCACAAAGAACACAGACAGACAGACTCGGAACAACAAATTGTAGATCACACAAAGTGTTGTTCATTACCATTTTGAATCCACAACACTCAGCGTAATAGAGAACGGCGTGTCGACCGATAACATCAGTATTCAATACGTACAGTCACATTTATAGCTATATAATGTTACTTCATATTACAGGATAGTGTTAATATCCATACCTATACATCTTATTTTATCTTATATATATATATATATAAACTAGTTGTTGCCCACGGTTCCACCCGCGTATATGTCGCTTATCGCGGCAAATAGTAGCCTATGTGTTATTCTGATGTATTAAGCTATATTACTGTAAAGTTTCATCGAAATCCGTTCAGTAGTTTTCGCGTGAAAGAGTAACAAACATCCATCCATCCATACTTACAAACTTTCGCGTTTATAATATTAGTAAGATGAATCGCCAAAATGTATGTACGCGCATAACTTCCGATCGGCTGCACCAAATTAAATAATTCTTTATTTATGTGTCCGTTATTGTAAGGACAAGATTTGTGTACAAGAAAAATTAAAAGATAACTTGAACAGTATTTTGTGTCCACGATGCGGAGCTGGGACAGTTATGTAAATATGGTAGTACGAATCGTTCTTGGGGTCAGCTAGTGTATACATATAAAATTACAGTGAAACAAGAAACTGCAACAGTTAAGACAATAAAAATATTATAAACCTAGCTGAACCCCGCGGTTATCGTCGTACCACAAGTAACGCCACGGGACAAAGTTAGTCTAAAAAAAGTAGCACTGGATCATCAGCTTCCTGCCAGTGAAAGTCCCGTCAAAATCCGTCCATCCGTTCTAGAGATTACCCAGAACAAACAGACAGACAGACAAAAACTTTTTTAACTACATTTTTATATATGTATCGTGTATACATATATATGCATTTAGTAAAAAGCGGTTATTTTAATGTTACAAACAGACACTCCAATTTTATTTATTTGTATAGATATATTGTATTTAAGAATACAAACTCTTTTGGGTGAATACCACAAATGGTCCGAGGTCCCACCTACCATGAACCGGTGGTCAAAACGTTCACTTTCCATTACGCAACCAAAATGGTTGCATCCGCACATTGTGCTCGCCTTGTTCCGACAACATTCGTTTAGATATTGCAAAATACTTGAGAAGGTTTTGGTGAAATTTACATATAACATGGCTCAAGTACAATTGAAAGTAGCTTCGTAAGTATTTAATAGAAAGTAGAGGAATTGGCATTTGATATATTGCTGTGATTTTAGCATTCGTAGTTATATTAGAAATTTATGTTATCCGGTAAAGCAGGGAGGGAGTGTTTCATTGAATTATTGTAGAGTATTTGTATTCATTTTAGATATATTCTTATTTGCACGCATGTGTCAGTCTCTAACTTTAAATAAAACTTTAAATACATTTTTTGTTTGTCTGTCTGTCTTTTAGTTTCGACTAATCTATGGAAGGGATGTGCTGATTTTGGCGGGATTTTTACTAATGGTGATATAAGGAGTAACTTAGGCTAGTTTTTTAAACTAGTCTTGCAACGCAGCGTTACCCGGTAATACCGCGAAGCTCAGCTATTCAGAAATATCATATAAACCTGCATACTACTTCATTATATGGGGCAAACAAGCGTACGAGTCACCTAACCACTGCCGCCCAGAGATTTTAGTTTTAATAACCCCATGACCTTTTTTTAAATTATTCTCTTTACTGATTATTATAATTATCACTCAAATTGTAATCATCGCTTTTTTATTGAAAAAATGTCTTGCATTTGTGAAAATTGCCTGGATTTTAAAAGAGACAGATCACTGAATTTGTTTCATAATTTCTTCTTAGGGCTAGTCCAGTTAGGAAAGGCCGAACGAACTCATCACTTTAAAAAAGTTTAACTTGCAAAAGTGTTTATGTAACCTAATTGCAGAATAATTATTTCATTTCATTTCACTTCATTTCATTTTACAAGTCTTTTATCCGCTTTTGCGGTTGCAATATACTCTTTTAGTAGTAATCACAAGGTAGAAGAGCCGTATTTATTCTTCTTCTCTCTCTCACAGCAGACCAATCTACAAAAACAACATTCGTGCTATCATGTTTCGCTGGTGTGTGCGAGACTGGAGGTATATTGAAGCAGGAGCATACCCTCGGTACCGGGGACGATCGTAATAAAAGACTACGAAAGAGGGTAGACCGATATGTCTGCCGATAACAGCCCACCCGCAAGATCTTCAGTTACTCAGTGATCATGGCGCTTGCAACAGCGCCGAAATATCGGATACTCACAAACAAAAAGGTACATGGTAGCAATCCCGCAGATTCCTATTTTAATGTTACTAACCATGAAAGTTTAAAACAATATATAGTTAATAAGTTAATTATTAAACTACTTTTTCTACGGTTTTGTGCAAACCATAGTCAGTTTACTACTAAAGGGAATGGTATACTATTGAACTCATTATGAGTGTAGTGATTTTCTGAATACAAAATTAGTAAGTGATTAGGATCACTTACTTACACGTTCGTGGTGGAGAAATCTTATATTTAATAAACCAATTTAAAGCACCTACTATTTCATTCAAGGACCACCTACACACAATGAGATTGATATTACATCACAATGGTTATCGTATCATCAGAACTTTAATGATATACGATGTACGCATACAAATACATGCGTGCTGACAATACTGTCACATGACCATATTAGAATGATAAGCGATGACTGATGAGGTGGATTTTTTTGTAAAGGAGTGGAGAGTTTTCGAATTTAAAAATTCATGAAACCACTGTAAAAAATGGTTCTAATATTCATTTATAATATTTTTTTGTATTATACATAGAAAATACCCAAACCACGAAACAAAAATTTGCCGATCATCGAAACTCGCTATCTAGTACCCATAATACAACCTATGCTTAGGTTGGGACTAGATAGCGTTGTGTTAAAAATAATTATCACTATTTTTTCAAAGTACTTTGTACAAATATATTTTAGGCTGTAGTAAGATTTGTGTTCTTCTATATTTTGCGTCGATTAAAAAAGTTTATGTTATTCTAAGCAGCACAGAAAACTTAAGGCTCAACAGAGCGGCCAGTCTCAACAGAGACTAGCCGACTATGCAGGAGATATTATAGCGCACAAGTGTGTACGCAAGCACAGGTGCACTCTCTTTTCCCTCTCTCTCATTATCCAATGGAATAGATAACTTAAGTTAACTTGGTTAACGATTTGCCCAAGGGTTGGAGAAGAACAGCAATGCACAGGCAAATGTGGAGGGATCTTGAGGAGGCCTATGTCGCAAGACAGCCTGACCTGGTAACTGACATTAAATGCTAAGTTATATACAAACAGAAAATAGATAGAAGTATAGTTAGCATAATTTCATGTTTTTTTTTATTTTTTATAATGTGCAAAGGTTAGAGTAAATAAAGGCTATTTATTATTATTAAAAAAGTTTACGTTATTCTAAGCAGCACAGAAAACTTATGTGTAATGATGATGATGTTCTCTTAGCCACTTTTGTCCACGGCGGCCAGTCTCAACGGAGACCAGTCAACTACACAGGTGATATTATAGTCGACAAGTGTTTACGCAAACACAGGTGCACTCTCTGTTCCCTCTCTCTTATTATCCAATGAAATGGGTAACTGACACAATCGGGGAGAGATCAGGCGCAGGACCGACAGCTTTACGTGCTCTTTGATACACGGGGATTCAGACCCCAACTTCCAAACTCCGAGCTGTTATTAAGTATTTCTGTAATCAGAAAAAATCAATAACATTTTTGGCTCAACCTGGGATTCGAACCCTAGATTCGGCAGTCGCATCCGTCAACCGCTAGACCGACTAAGATGTTTAGTTTTTAAGTGTAATAAAGTTCCATTAAACAGTAGCGTGAGTATTATACTTAAATATTTAATCGATGTATGCACTTAGCCTACTTATATCGCCAAGTAACTTCAAGTTGAGAACGTCACGTTAAAATTACGTATACATGTCAATTGGGTTACGTAATCGTAAACGTTTTACGCGGGAGGTTTCACACGTTATAGTTAAAGTAACTTGTGGCTTTGTTTGCATGTTATGTGTGTTTTGAGTCATATCTGAAGTATTAAGTGTTACCAAGTAAATAGTGATTGTTGTTTCAAGTAAAATAAAGAACAAGGTTAAGAGGTTACAAGTTTGAATTCGAAGTTTTGCAGTTATGATACAGAGAAAGCGTTTTTAAATTATTATAAATAGGTATATATTAAAAAAAAAATAGTAATTTGAAATGTACTCGCAAGGGAATTAAAACATACAAGGTACTTCCCGTGAACTCAGAATCTTGTAATTCGGTAACGTCTTATTGCAAAGATAAGGAAAAGTTAAATTTTGTAGGTGACATTATATAATGTACCTACAGGTTTGTACGGAACCCTGAGTGCGCGAATCCGACTCGCACTTGGCCGGTGTTTTGTTAAAAAAACAACTGAAATTTATATCAAAATTCACAATATAATTACAAAATATATCAAAGTAATAATTTTTTAGTAATAATAAGTATTAAAAAATGTGATATAAATGTTTTCAAACAAAGGACCATGTAAAACAGCCGAACGCGTTGATCTCTTTTATTAGTAGTTATGATTTCAATATTTCATACTAATTTCGAAGCTTTATTAAAAATGTTTAAATATACTATTTTTAATTTTTATCCAATTTTCGTAATTTAATACATATATCCTCAAAGGGGCAAACGTAAATATAACGTATTTAATAAACACACGTCATCAATTAACATTTTAGTCCCAGTTAATTAGTAGGAGAAATGACCTATTGTTTCTTAAAAGTGTCAGCTTACCTGAAGCTTTCTAAAACAGAATTTCAAAAAAACGTGGTGTATCAAGTCATATATAGTTCGTAAATTTCTGTTACAATACATGAAATTGATAATTTATTGACGTATATACCGGTTATTGTAGTAAAAAATAGCTTATAGTCTTTCTCAAGAACTAAAGTATCTCCATGATGAATTCCATCAGTGCAGTGGTTTAACCGTAAAAGCTTAACAGACAGACAGATAGAGTTACTTTCGAATTTATAACCCAATTTATTTAGCCGGTGAGTATATTTCAATTAAAATTATTCTTTTCTCTTTCCTCAATATCCTTGTATTTAATGAAAAAAACCTTATTAGTATTTAATTTTCTCAACAGCTTACCTAATTTGTAGCCCCTTCACCAGACACTGCAAAATTGATTGTTATGAACTTGTGAATATTTTTTTTCCTGAAAGTAATACTTCTAGAACATTCCAAAATAAAATAATCTAATATCGGAAACAAACTCTCAACACTCAGCGTAGTGTCAACTAAGCACTAACTTTAACCATTACGCTGTCAATACAGGTACACTCATGCCCTCGTGACACAGAAACAAAAAGAATTAACCCAGAAATGACGCTTATTGTTCACCAGTACTTGCTTTTAAATGTATACCGTGTTACAAACACGTAATACAAAGTAATCGCCCTAACATGAACAGAAGGACAATTTGTTTGGTAGTTGTGAGTCATGCGGGTAAATGACAAAAGTGCCGCCGCGTGTCACGCGCCACTGTTAACCTGACTACTGATGTGGATGATTTATTTAATATTTTATATTATCTTGTCTTCATATAAAAATACTATTTTTTTACCGACTTCAAAAAGAGGGACGTTCTCAATTTGACTGTTTTTTTTTTCATGTTTGTTACCTCAGAACTTTCGACTGGGTGAACTGATTTTGATGATTCTTTTTTAATTTGAAAGATGGTGCAAATCCCATGGTCCCATTTCAATTTGTTCCACTTCTTGAAGCCGTTTTTTTTAATATTTTTCTATAGGGTTGACTGTACGGTTGGCCGAGTGGTTTAAGTAGTAGCCCTACCGCTTTCTACTGCGCCAAGTGTTGTAGGTTCAAATCCCACATGTTACAATACTTTGTGTGACCCATAAATTTGTTGTTCTGAGTTTGGGTGTTCTTTGTGTCCGTTTCATGTATGTTTTTAAAGTCTCGCGCGACACAGGATTGATATTCCTAATGCAGGAGTTGTCATAAATAAAAACAAAAAAATTGTCAATAGGTATCGACTTAATAGTCTGAAAATATTCACTTTGGTTTTGCCGAAACATATACATTAGGAACTAAGATTTATAACTATCATAAACTTTTACAAACAGTACTTAGCAATAGTATGATTCTTGTGTCAATTACTCTATAGAATAATGCAGTGTTTATTTTAAATAACACACGAACATAGTGTCTTCATTTAACTAGAGACGATAAGAGAAGTTTTTACTGACATAATTTTAATTCCATTCGTGTTATTAGTTTAGATCCAAGTAAGATTACTCATTAGTCCTTGGACAAGATGGTTTTATTGTTTCGGTACGGATCGGCGAACTTCGTATCATCTTATTTATTTTTGTGAATGTTTTCTAAATTATCGAAAAAATAAAAGGAAGCCCGTGTCTACTTCCCGTAGCACTATGGTGTAAAGAACTAAGCGGACTAAGAGGATGTAACATCTTTATTTAATTTTCTTCTATACAATACGTGTACCAGTATCTTGGCCTGACAATACAAACGCTTCCCGCTTCCTCTACAGAAAAACACGTGCCGGCCTTGGAAGTCATCGCTTCAAAGTGGTAGACATACGATCTAGTATTCATCGCTTTGATTCCTCTTTTTGTGCCAAGCGGTCAAAACCGTAACTCACTTCAAGCGCACGTGTTTCCCTCCCACTATGATCCCGGGTCCTTTAAGCGGGGCGTGAAAAAACATCTCACTATGCGGCCATAGTGTGGGTCACCATGCTGCAATGTCCTTATTCGCATTGATGCATTCATTTTGACGCAGCTAAAGTTTATAAAAAAAAAAAAATATTCAATTAGGTGCAGTCGATTAAAAATTATGGGCGTACATATACATTTTTGTGATTCATTTTTATTTACATAGATTTCTTCCTTTTCTGTAAATAAATAAATCTAATGCAGAGTCGATAATATGAAGATTCTTGTGGTAAATAAATATGTTTATTACGACACTACAGCCACAACGAATGTGTCAATAAAATCGGAAGTGATTATATAAACACGAGTGACTACAACGTCCATCACTGGCTGCAGACAATGTTACTTCATCAGATGTACATTAGTGTGCAGTATATATTACATTAGTGAGCAATATATATTAATTATAGTATATATTAAAAGATTACTTAAGAGTCCCATACCCAGAAAAACTAAATTGTTTTTTTTAATTGTTTTTACTTCTCGTCGGCGCTACATATTACGGTATAATGCAACACTATGAACGTGCAAACTCAGTGACAGTTTATACTGTTGCTACCCTATCGCAATAAATTAATCGATTTATATTAATATCGACACCGATATTTCATTCACAAAAAAAAAAAAATTGCGTATATAAAAAGCGGCTAAGTGCAAATCGGACTCATCCATTAAGGGTTCCGCAGCAGCAAGCAACATAATATAATTTTATTTTTGTATTTGTGTTGATTGAATGAAAGGTAAATTAATTACAGTTTACGATTTATGACGTATAAAAAAAACTACTTACTAGATTTCGTTCAAACAAATTTTCGGTGGAAGTGCGCATGTACATCATATATTTTTCTTAGTGTTATCATTCTATTACTTTAGCAGTTATAGGGCGACGGGGACACACTTTGGAAGTGTCTCTTACGCAAACTATCCAGTTTAGAAAAAAAATGGAATTAGAAAGCTCAATATCATTTTTCAAGACCTACGTGTCGGGTATCGTACATACGTATGGGTTTAATGAAAAACATATTTGAATTTCAGTTTGGTTTCATGGGGAGTCCCCAAAATTTATTGTTTTTTTTCTATTTTTGTGTGAAAATCTTAATGCGGTTCACAAAATACATCTACTTACCTAGTTTCAACATTTTAGTTCTTATAATTTCAGAAAAAAGTGGCTGTGACATACGGATGGACAGACAGACATGACGAATACATAAGGGTTCGACTTCCGTTTTTTGCCATTTGCAGTCGGGGCAGGTAGGATCTAATAAAAATAAGTCATAAACATTGTAAACAATCACATGTATTAAAAAAGACAATAATTTTACTGAACCCTTAAACTTACAATATGTCTATAGTTTATTTTTCTTAAGGAAATTCTTTTCTGAGTTTCTTAGGTATGAAACTCCCTTATGAATCATACACACACGTAGCATCTTAGAATTTGTAACTCTTTATCTCAAGTTAGGAGAAATTATATACTTATGTCAAATGCAACATTCTAAACACAAGAAAATATATCTAAATTCTAACAAGCAGCTTCTGCACATTGATATGTACTTCGTTTGATTACGATAAGCCGTTATGCAATACGGTCATAAGGAAGCTTTTGATGTTCGGACGTGATGAATCCTTTACCGGTGATGTAAGTGAACAGGTGCAGCAAGCAGTGATGGATGGTCAAAGCCGGTGATTAGTCATGGAGATGCAGAATGCGTTTGCTTTGTAATGTTTACAAATTTTTAACATTCACCTTTTAAAAAAAAATAGAAGCTATCGGTGTATGATGAATTATAATAAAGGCACTCTGATGTAATGATTTTCTGATCTTTGATACAATGATGTTAAGCATTAAACGTGTTTCAAATTTTTTGACTTACTTAAGCGAGAAAATAATTATCCCGTATAGGCATTATTTTTAAAACAGCATGTGGAATAGAAGTCTCCAAGAATGTCAAAGAAATGTATTTTTTTTTAATTCACAAAGTTATGGAATAACTATAACAATAATGTAATCAGTACATCAATATGTAATTACTAGCTTTTGCACGCGGCTTCGCTCAAGCAAACTTGATCTCTTAGAGGTGGCATTTCAAATATTACTTTCTTAGTGCTCATTTACGTTATGTAAAAAACTTACATGCAAAATTTCTGAATTCTAGGTTCAGCGGTTTTAGCTGTTCGTTGATCTCTGGGTATGTCAGTCAGTCACCTTCCTCTTTTATTTGTATATATATTACCTTGTAATATTCCATAATCTTATGAATCTTTCACATCTATTTCATAGAAGGTCATTAGCTTATTTTGGTAAAAATAGGATGTATCATATTGATTATACATCCTATATTCTCCAAAATAAGCCAAGTTAATAAAGTTCTTCGTAATAAATAAGTGTATATGAAACAAGTACTGCATTGGATGCTGCGTACGAGAATGTGGATTTGCCTTTTATATACCTATTTAGCTATGCATTACAGTACTTTTAATGCAATTACATTTGCTATATAAGGCTCGTTAGTCGTTAATGCTAGTAACCTTGATCGAAAAAGAGAAGACATAGTTATTTTAACTCACATGCTTAAACTAATATTTATACACTAAAGAGTTACTTTGGTTGAAAGCAAAAGCCAAAAGATGTCCACTGCTTTACATAGGCTTACTCTAGGGTTCGCCACAACAATGGTCCTGTACTGCCCGCATCCAACAGCTTCTTGCGATCTTCACTTGGGTGTCGGACGACCTTATGCGACCTCCTTTTTTATACAGAAATTTAGAATTCACAATAAAAACCATACAATATCAGATAATTGCTGTTAGCCTCTGTCATGATCTGTTAAGTCTTTTTCATACTTATGTAATGTTAAGTGCCGTACTTAATATTATTTTGAAATGTAAATAATCAGTAAATGTTTCGAGCTAAGGAGAAAATGCGTGAGAAACATCAAACTGGGTCATACGCAAACTGTTTACAAATAGACGTTATGCAAAATGTGTGAGATGAAATTAGATGAGTTAATTACTGCATCTTAGTACGATCATAATATTTGAAATTTGTCAGATTCATTCTAAGCGCATATTTTATATTATGTTTTATAAAGAATCTAAAGGCTTAGCTTTATCTGAACTTATCATTTTTTAAAATTGTTAACTATATGATAATAATGTTCTTATAGCCGATGTCGGCCACTGTAGCCAGTCTCAATAAGACCAGCGAACTATGCAGGAGGTATTATAGTGCACAAGCGTGTACACACCACACAGGTGCACTCTTCGACAGGATCGAGTTGAGATCAAGCACAGGACCAACGGTTTTAGGCTCGGGCTTGCAACATAGAAGGCAATCAGCTGTCAATTTTTAAAGTTCGTAGCCGCAAAGGCTATAGTTGATACATCTATCAGCCAGTCACGGAAAAAAATTGTATATTTGATTCTGTTATAAGACAAGAACTCTTCTACCGTAAAAACAATTCGTTGATATTGATTCTTGTTTTGAACCTACTTCAGTAAAGGAGTAGGATTTCCAACTGATCAAGTTTTGTTATGTTCATTCCGAACTCCATCATTTAAGGGCTGATTCTGAAAAAAATCTTGTGTTTGAAATCTATACACATCGTTTGGTAGAATATTATTTGAAAAAAAACATACAATTTCTATTACAATTTATCACAATGTTTGTATCAAAATTTAATCACTATAGTCTAACTAATTTAAAAAGTACCAGTAAGGTTATGACGTTTCATACTTTTTAACATAACCCAACTTTGTACAGACGTAACTCACTCAATGACCTTTACCTGATACCATGAGGTTTGGGTATTGCAGGGATTGATTTCTGTGACGCCCACTCTATTCTTTAATCTGTTCGACCTTTCATATGATGTTCCTTAGATTAGATGCAATATAGTATTTCTGTATCCCAGAAAAAGTTAATAGAAAACTTGAAAATATTTTGTTTATAAATACGTTGATGGTAACGAAGACGTATACAAATAACCAGCACATTAATATTATATGGCCGCACAGAATTGACCTCTAAAACTGTCCCAGTTACCAAATAACAATAAAATCGAAACACCATAGCATAATACACAGCTTATGACTCTTGCGCAACATTGAAGATACGTTTCGAGATCCAAAAGTAATTACGTAAAGGAATCGTCATAAAAAATGAATTTTATATACTGGTTAAACAAAAAGTTTTATGCCGAAATCGTCACGATTTTGCCGCGAATCCAATCTGAATAAATATAAGACACACATTTGTTTTAAAATTCTAAATGTTGATAATCCTAGTTGTTGAGACAAAGGTCGTTTTTTCTTTTCGTAGTCAGAGTTAGGAAAAGCTAGAATAATGATCTTAGCTTGTCTTAACTTTTGCTCCTACATTCCTTCTCCTACACTCTTCCTTACATCCTTATTCTGATATAAATGCTTTTGTTCCTTTGATGAAACTATTACATGATGTGCTCAATTATTATTTTAGACTTTACATATATAAATACATACAAAGAACATCCAAGCTCAGAACAAGAATTTATGGATCACACAAACTGTGTGATTCGAACCCATAATGCTAGGCGACCGTGCAGTCATGTCTTCGTGCAGTTTAATAGAATATACATTTGTTTACTACTGTTTATTGCATCTCACAACATACACTATATAGTATCCTCATTAAGAGATGTAATGAATAAGAAGAGTTTACGATGCTTGTATCCAATCAGTACGTTGTGGTTAGTTAGGCAAGTTGATTAGTTATTGCTCTTTGCGCAACACTTGCACTGCACAAGATGGTTAGCAAATTCTATGTACTAGATTTTATAGACTGGTCAAGTGAAAATGTGTATAAGGATAATAATTTTTAAGAATACAGAAAGCATGTAAATTCACAGGTTATTTTTTGTACGTCATTTTTGATTGTGTATATTATGAACTTAGATTTTTTGGGTCTTAATAGCTATACAATATTTATTTGTATTATTTACATTAATTAAAAAAAATATATTAATTCCAGAGATGTGCCGAAAAGTTAATTAATCAAAAGTAGGAAAAAAGTAAATAGAATACTTAATTATTTAAAGCGACCAATTTGGCCCTTTAAGGTGCGAAACCCAAAACATCAAGTTTCTCTTAGACTGCAATACAGATTAAGAGAAAACCATCACATCATTGTTGTTTTAGCAAATGAATTTGAAAAAATCCTTTCATTTTAACCAATTCATATGAGGAAGTACCTATTTTCATTTCACTCTAGTGTTAGCTACTTGAGTCACAATAATACATATGTATAATGAAGATATATATTTGCCATCATAAGAAATGATGGCGAACGAGCATATAAATCACCTGATTCTAAGTAACAGACCATGAGTATCTATGACTTAAATGTTACACGTGAGTTGCCGGCCTTAGAAGTTTTTTTATGGAATAGTATGTATCGCCTGATGGGAAACGATTACCACCGCCCAAGGACGCCCGCAACACCAGAGGCGTTACAAGAGGGAGGGATTGGGGTATGGGCCTCCGGTATCCATCGGTATCCACTCACTCGGTGAAACACAGTGCTGTTTCACACTGGTTTTGTGTGAGGCCGTGGTATTACGTCAGTTGAGTCGGCCCTTTAATGCCGAAGCGTAACTCTTCATGCTTATATCTTGAAGCCTTGGATCTGCCAAAAATGTATTTTAAGCTTGACTATTCGAGGCAAAAAGAATCGCAGGAAGTTCATATCAGTAAACTGCTAACTATTATGTGAAAAGACATCACATAAAACTCGGATGCATTTATATAGTGAGCGCTATATTTATAGATAAAATCTTATCGAAACAAATCAAATAATTCTAACCTCAGATTTATTAAATTATTAGCATTTAAATTGAGTGCCAGACACTTTCAATATCCGTAGATTACTTCAACGGACATCAGTGAAAGTTCATTGTCTAGTCTGGTTACGAGTTTTATGATTCATTGGCTCCATGATTCTTGTCGAAAATCTACGAAGTGTTGTAATTGCGAAATGTTATATTTTTAGATTAAGAATTATTACTATTAAAAATTACCATAAACAGTCATTGATCATCCATCGTTTTTAAACTAAAATAAAGTTCTTCTATTGCATTTTAAAGCAGAATTCAGTATTGAATATATATTACAGATGTGCATAAACTAAAAATAATAGAAAAACTTATTTTAAGACATATTTGATCAATATTCGTATAATATTATTGCAATATGTTTCATTTTATTGTCATGATAGTTTTTATTAAAATCCGTATGTTAGAGTATTTTTTTACAATTTTTACAGCACATAACATTCTATTGGATTATTTTATTTTCTATTTTTATGTTATTGTCAAGACTTTCCGATCTTCAACCAGCCTAGATATTCTTCAAGTGTTCAAAAGTAATGAAATATATGGAATAAAAAATGAATCTAACCAAATATTTAACATACTATAGCTTAGAAAATATTAATTACATACTCATTTTCTTAATGTTAATTTGGATGGTATATACTAACATCCTAACTAGAAATCTTAAATAAATCTAATTCCCAAACAGATAAAAATGCTTCCAACAAAATCTTTGAATGTTATATGTAGAGAAGGTAGTTCTAGCCAGTTTTATCGAGTGAAATCCCCACCGACAGTAACTTAGATGATTGAATGGAGAATGTGTTAAGTCACGTGACTTAAGTGAGAGCAATTATGAAGTAACGAAAGATGATCACCATTCGTTTATGTGTGTGTATAATCATTTTCAAATTAGATAAGTTTTTTGAAAAGACTGTTACCGTCAGGTTTAGTTTTTAAATTCTGTAATTTATTTAAGACTTGTCTTTGTTCGCGGTTTCGCTCGTGTGTATGTTGGTTATCCCGGTATAGATTAGCCTATGTCCTTCCTTAAAAATCAAAGTATGTAGATGCAAAATTGCATAAAAATCGGTACAGCGGTAAGGTCGTGAAAGCATAACAGACAGATAGACAGAGTTACTCTCGAATTTATAATATTAGTATAGTTTATTTACGCTATTTAAAAGAGCTCATCTATTTATTTGTGTACAAATGTTATTAGCATGTGAGTTTCTTTACTCTACCAGAACTTTTAAATATGTAACCAAATTTTAATATATGGGAAAGACACATAACAGAAAATTGGTTAGTTTTTCTTTTAGAGGTAATTATTGTTAAGTAAAGTAAAAATAATGAAATTTTAAGAACTCTAAGAAAACCTTCGAATTCGTTTTATTGTACCTATTACAGTTGCAGTTATTTTAGGTTTGTTTTAAAACCAAAAGCATTGTACAATGTTTTAAGATTCTTGACCAACATTGTACAATTTTATTGTCTTGCGTATGCTTATGCATACTCATGCTTACAAGATTGAGAGATTGTAGATGTCTATCTCGGTCGACATTCGCTTGCGCACCGGACATCAAACTGCGTCACTCACGATGGATCAGTCATCACCACAGACTAGTAAAAACACAGACATATAGTTTGTTTGTATTATGTTTGAAAACCGCGGTTAGGTGTTCATATATTAGTAAATGTAGAACCAATAAATTTGATGTGTAATATAAAATTGACAGTTCAGAAATATGTTGTGATAATTGTTCAAGTTTTGTAATTGCCTTATTGTTTAATTAAGATGACTATGAACTTTATGGGTCTTGGTACAGAGTCTCGTTTTCCTGTGCCTGTTAGATTAAAATATACTCAATAACCTAACAATAATAATAAGTTTCTTCCCCTAATTTGTCTTTAAAGATGCACTGGATGCGAATGCTGAGTGCTTTGATATGCGGGACCTCCAGGGAGAGATAATACTATTCGATTTCCCATGATATGTTCGTTGTCAATTATCCATATGAATTAATATGTCTTTTTAACTATTATTCTCTATCCATCAGATTATAATAAATTGCCTATAAAAGGGTACAATTCATATCGAAGTCACGAACATTTTTTTTTTTTTTTAACGTGTTGAAACCCCCTCGGGCCGTCACCCCGCCGGGGTTTGCGGCGGGGCGGTGTGTCGGAATCGAACCGACTAAAACCACACGGTGTGCCACTCTGCGCCTGAGACGGGAGGGATCCGGGAACTGCTGTTATTAACACATCCGGACCATCGAAGTCACGAACATACTTCAACCTTTATAATAAAAGCAGTAAAATGAATTAGTTATATTATTTCGGAACAAAAAGACCGTCATTATATTAAATAATATGTCTGACCCATCCCATTGTCTAAGGTACGCAACCTTTCACTGTTATGTAAAATAAAGATGAATACGATTTATGCAACTTCAATCAAGGTTTAACATTATTAAGTTTCTTTATTTCTCATTAATCAATATGTCGCCAATGTGAATTTCCTCTATGGTCCTAAGATTAAGAATAAAAAAATCATGTTTTTATTACTAACAATGACGTAGTTTCGTTACTTTTATTCTTTGTAATACATGAAGAGATATTTAAATTTCTAGGCTTTTTTGTTTATGGGATGACAAAAATATCTTAGTTACTTAAACGACCTTTTTTTTTATACATGATAAAAAAACCCTTTGGATGGCCGGTTCCGTGGTGGTGCAGGGGTCAGGAGTAGGTATATAATGTTGTTAAAACCATACACATAGCTAGCTTCTGGCATTTCTTCTGGCATTTCTATGTGTTCCTCAAAATTGACGATGCAACTAAGTAAGCTCAATACCGGGAGAAGACGGAAGCTTACTCAAGTTAGTAAGTCTAGTCAATATCTTGCGCTATAGGTATAATTTCTGAAAATTAAGGAAAAAATTCAATGACTTTTATTTTATCACTAGCTGACCTACGCAACCTCGTTTGCGTCTCCTGTTGCCCGTAGAGTGATTAATTTCCCCCATTTTTTAACCGACTTAACAAAGAAGAGGAGGTTTATCTATTCAACTGTACATGTTTTTTGTTTTTTGTGTGTGTTTGCGGATAACTTCGTCGTTTGTGAACCGATTTTGATGATTCTATTTTTAATGGAAAGGAGATATCCCGACGGTGGTACCATGATAAGGACACTAAGATCTGATGATGGCATCCAAGAGAAATTGAGTCTAACTTTGAAGTCGGTTTTATTTTTGTTAAAATTTTACTTGTAAACATTCTTCATTGGTGCTCCGCTGCTGTTGGTCTTAGCGTAATCATATATAGCTTATAGTCTTCCTATATTATATTATATATATACTATCCAACACTGAAAGAATTTTTCAAATAGCGGCAGCGATTCCTCAGATTAGCGCGTTCAAACAAACAAACTCTTCAGCTTTATATATTAGTATAGATATAGATATTTAAGTACTCATACTAAGGCCAATTAACATTTTTAAAATATAATCAAATACATACTCATAGTAGAAATATGGTGCTTCACAGAATAGAATAAGTTATATTTATGACATAATCATCTGATAGACCAGACATATTATCATAGATCTATTCTGACGGCCATGAAGTGGTTTAAACTGTAATCAATAATCAAAATCTGTAAACTGTAATTATATTTGTTATATGAATTTATAATAAGCATTAAAATTTACATTGTTAATTTAATATTTAAATTTATGAAGCTTCAATTTTGTCTTTATTGTTTCTTCGTATAGTTAAGTTTCGTCAAAATTACTGTTGTCTGTAGTCACTATCGGTATGTGTGGTTTATTGTCAACTTTCCCGTGACAATCTAATAATAATAGTTAAAACAGAATTTTGCTTATTATTTTGTTTGATTTAATGTAAAATGTATTTAATAATCAATTAATAATGCCTAGTTATTATTAAATTAATATTATCTAGGTATTTATATTTGATTTATACTTTCAAGACAAAGCACACTTGAAACTCAGAAACTGATAGTAAACTTTTCAGTTGTACATATTTTTTATATATATATATATATAGATATCTCTTTTCGGCCCTTGTTGATCTGACGCGACGTGGCGTCAGTTAATTGTTGATCTGTTGGCGATTGTTGATCAGCAACAGGTTTTGTTGATCTAATGTGTATTCCGGCGAACTAATGTGGCTCCGCTCTGGATCAACAATTGCAACCCCTCTGCTGGCAGAATTACGAACTATTTACATCATTTTTATACAAATCCACACCAGCCATTGTTGATCCGATTCAAACGAACCAATCATAGACCACCTTCTCCACGATTGGGTCTTTTCTATGATAGACTGTTTCCACTTTGCTTCACAATTAATTAACGAATTAATGCGTAACGTATTATTGCCTAAGGACCCTTCAAACAAAAAAAGGTACGTAATCAGATATATTTAGGTACTATTTAAGTTTACCAAAAGTAAAAAAAATTGTTGATACGTATTTAAGCCTTTCTGGATAGTCTACCCTTAAGAGGGTGAAATAGGGGTTTAAAGATTGTATGAAAGTTTGTAATTTTTTTAGTTAGAACATAATTCTTTATCTCTGGGGTACTGATTAAAAATGACTAGATACTTAAGGGTGTCTGGATATTCTACCCCTTAAGGGGTGAGATAGGGATTTAAAGATTATATGGAAGTTTCTCATTTTTTAAGTTAGAACATGAAACTTTATCTTTGGGCTACTGGTTAAAAATGACTAGATACGTATTTAAGCGTTTCTGGATATTCTAACCCTAAGGGGGTGAGATAAGGGCTTAAAAATTATATGGAAGTTTGTCATTTTTTAAGTTAGAACATGAAACTTTATCTTTGGGCTACTGATTAGAAATGACATGATACGCATTTAAGCGTTTCTGGATATTCTACCCCTAAGAGGGTGAGATAGGGGGTTAAAGATTGTATGGAAGTTTGTCATTTTTTAAGTTAGAACATGAAACTTTACCTTTGGGCTATTGATTAAAATAACTGGATACGTATTTAAGTGTTTCAGGATATTCTACCCCTAAGGGCGTGAAATAGGGGTTGAAAGTTTGTATGTTGTTATAAGTACGTCCTTCTTTAAGTTAAGAAGAGGTAACTTTATTTCACGGCTGCTGATTAAAAATTTGTGGTGACATATTTAACCGTTTCTGGATATTCTACCTCTAAGGGCGTGAAACAGGAGTTGAACATTTATATATATATATATATTGTCCTCTACTCGCCAATTGTTGATCAGGCCGAGATTGCAATAATTGTTGATCCACCTTTTCGGTACTATTTCTAAGGAAGTGTCCAGTGTATAGTCTTATAGGCGCAATATAGTATTATACGGTTTGCAACGCTGTGCTTAAGTTTACGGCAAAATTTCTATCTCGATTGACTCGGCAATTGCAGCTCTAATAACCGTAATCTTTTTCATATATGATACTTTGTTGATCACTTTTTTCATACTTGATGATACTTTGTTGATCAATGTACACAACATTTGATTAACATATAACTAATATTTTAAAACGGCGTGGTATACACCAAGTAGTCAGAGCAGAATTTTAATATTCATTCTGGTTGAGATTTTTTTTAAACGTGGAAGCACTTTCGCGTTGTAAAACCTCTTAAAACTAGCTACTTTAAAAAGTTTTTTTTAACTGTTTCGTTGGTCTAGTAAATAAAGTTTCATTTGTATACCTTAAAAAAATTTACTTTCACACAAACTTTCGATCTTTTTATTACCCCTTTAGGAGAGGAATTCCCATCAATGCTCATTCCCATAAATGCTGTGATATCAGTATTTATTTATTTGTAATCAAAAGTCTACTTCGAGACTAACCTATATACGAAATGTGAACCCCTATTGCCCCTTAGGGGTAGAATCTCCGGAAACTCTTAAATACGTTTTAACTTATTTTTAATCAGTAGCTTTCATGTTCCCGACTTAAAATGACTGACTTACATACAAATTTCAACCCCTATTTCACCCCATTTGGGGCTTAATACGTAATAACGCTTAAATCCGTATCTAATAATTTTTAATCAGTAGCTCTAAGATAAATATTCATGTTTCCAACTTAAAAATGACGGACTATCGTACAAACTTTCAGACCCTATTTCACCCTCTTAGGAGTAGAAATTCCAAAATTCCTATTTCTATATATGGTACTAGCTGACCCACGCAACCTCGTTTGCGCCTTATATTGCCCGTAGCGTGAAAATTTTCCCCGTTTTTGAAACATTCTTCATTGTTGCTTCGCTCCTATTAGTAGTAGCGTGATGATATATACCCTATAGCCTTCCTCGATAAATGTACTATCTAACACCGAAAGAATTTTTCAAATCGGACCAGCGGTTCCTGAGATTAGCGTGTTCAAATAAACAAACAAACAAACTCTTCAGCTTTATATATTACTATAGATTTAAAGAATCAGCCTCATACTCCAAAAGAATACAAGTTAAGGTCTATACGTACGTGTAATATTAAAATAATCTTCTAATTCCTAACTGTTGAAGAGTTTAACCTTTTACCATCAGTTCACCTAAATAACTTGAAACTACACAACTAAAGGTCTATAGATGCATATGAAATCGAAGGATTATCTTCCATCTCATAACCGTTGAGGAGTTAAACCTTTCATCATCAGCTTATCTAAATAATTTGAAAGAATACGACTAAAGGTAACATACATACATATGATATTTTAAGATTTATCCTCCAACTCCTAACCGTTAAGGAGCTGTACCTTACATCATCAGCTCATGATCATGAAATGATGACTACCAGAATGATGATGAATGAAAATATCGGTGTAACTATAGAAAATACACTAAAAATATAGTACAGTAGTAGGTTCGAACACAAAAATAATTTTCAAAATTGGTGATATAGTTTCAAGAGTTAGGACTTGTTCATTGGAAATTTCCTTGTTTTTCAAGATCTACTTTCAACAATTCCTTAAATATTAGTATTTTAGAAGTTTTTAACGAAAAACTAAATACCTTGCTTTCCTTTTCTTATTTTGTTAATAACAATCGCAATTTTTTATGCGCTAATAAATCCTTAAAAACATTTTTCTGGACGTCATGACACTCATTACGAATCGAATGAGCTATCGCACATTATTTTTAGGAGTTTTATTATAACAATAATATACCTGTCCCTTTCTACCGATGGTGCTGCTCCAGCCCCCGCGTTTTAAAATGCTAGTGTACGCAGTATATGTTGATCAAAACGTTGTGTATATTGATCAACAAAACATCATCAAGTATCATGAAGTTGACCGTTATCAGAGCTACAATTGCCGTGTAAATTGATGACGAGCTAGAGTATTTGCCGTAGACTTGAGCACAGCGTCGCAAGGCGTATAATACTTATATTGCGTGTATAAGACGATACACTGGATACTATCTTAGAAATAGTGCCAAAAAGGTGGATCAACAATTATAGCGTATCTCGGCCTGATCAACAATTGCCGAGTGGAGGACAATATATATATATATATATATATATATATATATATATATATATATATATATATATATATATGGGCCTGCCAAAGTGACTCTACTCTGATTGATGGAGAGCATGAGCAGAATCCAAGAATGGTATAGTGTGGAGTGATCATCATACTCATTAGTCTCATTACGAAGGCAGACAATACAATAATGCAGCCTGGTGACCCACACTTTCTCGGCCTGAGATGCATCATTGGGCCCTGATCTTGCATTCACCAGCGAAACACGACAGCGTGAATACTGTCATTTAAGGTTGATCTTCTGTGCGATGGTACTATCACCCCAAATAGAGCCGGCCCGATCGTGCTGAAACCAGCGAGGCTATACTAACTTTGAAGTTTGTCCATGGGAACTACTTAACTTAAATAACACATTTACTCATTACTCTTCATTTATTTAAATATTATGAATTCCAAAGTAATTGTCTATGTGTCTGGTATGCTTTGACAGCCGCAATGATTTTAATGACGCTTTGCATGGTGATACTTCGGAAAAAGGAGGAAGGACGTCGAAGGACACATGTCTACTCTTTACCACGATAACCGACATACATGCGGGCAGAGCCGTTGGCAAAAGCTACTATAATGTACTTCTAAACAAAATATCTGTTATACAAAAGTATACTCACACACACACACACACAGTATCTCCATGTTCAAGAAATTCTTGTCTATCCATTATTACGTAGTAAGTAGTAAGATAGTGCACTGCAAAATTAGCGATTCTACGGTGGTGGTTCGTTCGTGATGGGACTACACAACAGTATGTATGTTTACTATTAACTTGTTATATCATTTATCCTAAGATCAACTTTCTCTAAATCCTGAATAATGTCAAGCTAGAAATGTCGTTTGTTTGTTTTAAGAGGTTAATGAACGATGTCGTCTCGATTGCGTCACTTTTAATTTCTCAGTTTGGTGGATACATGTCATCGTTTGTAGATTTATTCCTTATGTGGATAATTATTTTATAACTGGAATTCAAAATTTCTAAAATCTAAACTAAATAGAGATGAGTTACTAAATGGCGAAATTCGATTATCTGTCAAATATTTTTTCTCATAGATTATTCATCGTCTGTTGTCATTTAAAACTTATACTTAGCTCTCTAGGTGTGGCTTATGTCCTACTATAACTCATTGAGCCTTAAATTAATTACGAGGGTAGAAACTCTAGTACCTCATATTAGAAGAAGAATTTTAAGAACAATGGTTTTTTAAAATATTAGTTAATCACTTCATTTGTTTGATTAAAAAGCCTATGAATACAGTAAACAATAACAATTTTCTACATCGACACCCGCATGTTTAAAGAATGATTTCATACTATCATTAGCTACGAGAATAATTGACCGTTAGGTATGCAAATTAATTGTGAACTTTATTGCTAACTCTTACCGCATATACTACTATCGAAGGTGAATAACAACATCTTTGGTCTTAAATATACTTCTTCACTGGACAGGCCTCTCATTAGTAAGAAGATTTTTTTTTATGTTTCAGCTAACTGTCTTCCCTGCGAATAGGGACATACTATTGTCCCACTGTAAGGCGGCCTAGTTAGATACTTTTTCTCACCCGCTTATAGGATCCCGGGGATCATAGTGGGCGAGAAACACGAGCGGCCGGCCGATACCAACCTTCGACGTCGCACTAGCCAGACGTGTATAGGGGTTTTTATAGAATAGGTGGGCAAACGAGCCGTAGTATCGCCTGATGGTAAGCGATTACCGTTGCCCATGGACACCCGCAACACCAGAGACATCACAAGTGCATTGCAGGCCTTAGGGGATGGGGGAGACAGATCATACAAACATTTGGTCCAAACCGGGATTCGAACCCGAGACCTCAAGCACAGCAGCCGCATTACTCTACCACTAAGCCACGAAGAAAGTACTTGCTCTCATGGTTGTCTCTTACGAAATGTACAGGATGAATCGGGTGACACACAAGACAACACACCATCTTTTTTGCACGTAGCGCAAGACGATTTTATAGCCTTGCGTTATAAAATTATTCGATGTTAATTTTTTTGAATCTATAATGGGATAGTATTCATTTGTACAAACACTGTTAGACAAAAGTGAATGTTTCCGGATATCGCGTGTATTATTTCTCTCAGATAACTATCAGAACCTATTGTTTTAATAACGGTCTGTTCTACTTTTCTTTTTCTAGATTAATTGAGTCTTGATGGGAATAATCACGAATATTAACATGAGACTACTTTTTTAGTGCCTAACTTTTGCTGTTACGTTGCATTGAAAACATCCTTGTTTTTACTATTGTTTAAAAGACAAATAACATACTGGCAAGTAGCCACCGCTATCCATGACATAAATTTAAGTAGATGATAAAGATTCATCATATTTCTTGTGTATTCCGCATAAAGATTATTCATCACTATGTTAATGATTTAGGTAACACTGGCGCCTGCGCATACAAACACGTCATTAAAACTTGGATTCTAAATAAATACCACAATGTTTTAAATTACAAATCAGCAGCTCAAATATTTAAATTACTTATTAGTTTAATAAATATAAACATTGATAACGGGGAATCGCAAAGTCTGTATCCAAAATATACATAAATGATCGAATAAAATAATAGATGGACGTAAGGGATCAACTTTCTCTAATCTTCTTGGAATGACCTATTAACTGGTGTCGCTATAAAATTACATCGTTATATGAATTGATCTTTGTATATTCGACATAATGATCATTTTTGTGTGAATCCTATTATTTCGTGAGTCATTATTTGTGAAGTAATGTTATCTCATTATTGAAGTTAAGAAGGCGTACCACTTTCAGTGCGTCTGTGGTGCTATTTTTTGTCTGATTCGTGGTAATCATCCTTAGCACTTACTTGAACCGCCTGAAGGCTATTTTCTCTCGTATGAATGAATGAATTCTGGTAATTAATGAAAACTTTGCATGTTTTAGTGGAATCCATTATGTTTTTTTGTGAATCATGATAGTTTTTAAAGAAGTTAAGAAGAAAGAAGGAATACAAAGTAATTTAATAATAAATAAATAAATAAATATTTCGGACATCTATCACACAACGCCATCTAGTCCCAAGCTAAGCAGAGCTTGTGTTATGGGTACTAGACAACTGATACAAATACATATATACTTTTTTTTTTGTAAATACATACATATTATACATAGAAAACACCCAAACTACGAAACAAACATTTATAGATCATACAAACATTTGGTTCGACCCGGGAATCGAACCCGAGACCTCACGATCAGCAGTCGCATACGCCAACCGCAAGACCAACGAGGCAATTTAAGTATCTCACTTTTTTATTGGTTGGAAAATTTCTTCGATCCAGTTCGATCGGGTTCGTAGTTCAAATTGAAAATAATCTTATAAATGTATAAATAATTATGTTAAAAATCTAAACAATAAACAGAAATGTAAGAAAAAATTGTAAATGTGTAATATCATTCGCCTATTTAAAGATTATATGTTAACACAACAAAAATACAATTAAAAAATGGCAGATAACGCGCACTACCTTGTTCTTGTTAAAGCTGATTTTCTACTTCCTACTTTTAGGCAGTATTGTACAACTTATATACTGATACTGACGAAAAGTAGCGTAGTTAGTGCGTAACGCGTGTGTTTACTTGGAACTACGCTGCTTTTTTCTGCTTGAACAAGAACAAGGCCGTGCGTTATCTACCTTTTTTATTTTATCTGAGATTGTTTTTTTTTATATCTAAAACCGGTTAAAATGTACCCACTTAGCGCTTCAAACACGTCGATTACATTATTGTTGCATCACACAGATTATCCTAAGTGTCCTTACCTCCTGCAAGTAAATAGCTGTTACGGGTCAGGGATCAATGATTATCGATGGCTTTCATAAGACTTGTAGCTGATTTGAGGCGTGGCTATTCATCAATGTAATCTTTTATGTAATGATAGTCAGATGAGATCTAGCTTAGTTTGAATGGCTTTTATATAAATATCACTACTTTTAGGAATAATACATAGTGGCTTAAGCAGTTGCCACGTGGTTTTCTACTATACTAAGTGTTGAGGGTTCAAATCCCACGTGGGACAATACTTTGTGTGATCCGCCAATTGTTGTTCTCAGTGTGGGTGGTCTTTGTGTCGGTTTTATGTAAATTTGTAAAGCTCCACGCGACACGGGATGTATGTTTCAAACGCGAGAGAAGTCTTTTAAAAAAATGCTAGGAGATTATTAATACAGTTGATTATTTATTCTGTCTCTGACTTTTCTGTCTCAAATTGATCCCCACTTCTCCCTTCCTCTACAGGACTACGGTGGTAGACATCCGCTATCGCACTCATCTATTCAGGTCTTCCTTCCTGTTCCGAGCGGATAAAACCTGAAACTCACTACCAGCGCACGTGTTTCCATCGTACTATGGTCCCGGGTCCTTTAAGCGTCTGACTAGGCCACCATAGTGCTGGTCACCAAGCTGCACTGTCCTTATTCGCATTGAGGATGGTGACCACCACTCTTGGATTCTGCTTGTGATTTCCAACAGGCGGGGCAGAGTCATTTTGGCGCAGCTAAAATATATATAAAAAAAAAGAATGTTAGGAAAGCGGAGGAAAACTATGGCCGCCTAGTGAGATGCTTTTTTACGCCCCGCTTAAAGGACCCGGGATCATAGTGGGAGGGAAACACGTGCGCTGGAAGTGAGAGTTTCAGGTTTTGATCGCTCGGCACAGAAAGGAGGAACCGAAGCGATGAGTACGAGATCGAATGTCTACCACTCTGAAGCGGTGACTTCCAAGGCCGGCACGTGTTGTTCTGTAGAGTAAGGGGGAGGGGGTACCAGTTGGAAGAGCTCTTCAGAGCACACTCCGTGATTCATACAATAGAGTACTGCCATAGAGGCAGCATGTCTACGCAACTGCAAGGGCCCAAGGGACTCGGTGGCTTCGGGACTGTTTACAATGCGGATTGAGCGTGGCTGTATTCTTCATTGGTGCTCCGCTTCTATTGATCTTAGCGTGATCATGTCTCTGACTTGAAAGATCAAACAAGTCTGAGTAGAAATTTAAAATTTAGGATTCAGGATTAAAGTTAATTAAAAATAGCGGAATAAGTACAAGTAAGTTTAATTCTAAAATGTATTTTAACAAGTTCCATCATGTGCCATCCGTCAATCGAAAGTATCATACTAATATTATAAATTTGAAAGTAAGTATATTTGTTACGCTTTCGCGCGAAAACTACTAAATCGATTATCATGAAACTTTGTACACATTTTCTTGGCTTTATTAGAAGAAAAATAGGATACTTTTTATGAAATACGAGCGACGCCGCGATGCAAAGACAGAAAAGACAGATGAAGGCAGAAGGAACGCCGCAGCACATTCTCACAGAATGTAGAAGTGTGACCAGATCAACGGGCAGACATCCTCAACATCACTCCCGGAAACATGTAATGAACTAAACAGACTGCCGAGCTTCTGGGATGATCTAGGGTGGCTGGAGCAAGTAGATGACAAACCCACGTACAACGGCCCAATCAAAAGGCTAAGTGCGGAAATAGCCCGGTAAAACAAACAAACAATACATCGCATTTAATAATGAAGAGGATTTTGTCACCAACAAATGAAGTCATTAGCTTTTGCTGGGAAATGTTGAAACTCTAAGCGTGAATAAAACAATACAAATACATATAACATTATTATAGTTAATTCTGTGTATAAAATAGGTATTACGTATCCGAGTTCATTGTACCATGAGCTGTTATATCGAATGAATGAGATAAGTGGCAATAATTTTTTCAACTCTCAAGTCTATTGTTGCAAATTGATTAAGCTAATAGAGGTTATGTGTTCGTTAATAAACATACGAGTACAAAAAAGTGCAAATATTTGTCTATGAGATCATTTGGAGGCTTTTTGGTTACGACGATGTAGTACTCGATTTTTTTATCCAACATCTATTGTCTATGATATTCCTTATGGCTTAAGGATCTTATACAAGAGTTATCTCTATCATTATCGTTTTCTGGAATGACATTACCTCGGAAGCATAGCGCCCACATATGCCTGAGTCGGACCAAATGTTTGTATGATATGCATTTATTTATTTCAGAGTTCGGGTGTAATATATGTATATATATATTTACAAAACAAAGTATGTAAGTATTCTAGTCAATCTAGCTATCATGGTACAAGCTCTGCTTAGTTTTAAGTTAGATGGTTTTGTGTGCCAAACGTCCGAAACAGTTAAAAATATATACATATCTACGATACTAGTAGTTGCCCGCGGCTCCGCTCGCGTATATGTCAGTTATCGCGGCAAATATTAGCCTATGTGTTATTTTGATGTATAAGCTATATTACTGTAAAGTTTCATTCAAATCCGTTCAGTAATTTTTGCGTGAAAGAGTAACAAACATCCATCCATACTTACAAACTTTTGCGTTTATAATATTAGTATAGATATATAGGGGCCAAGAAGAAGGCGGGCCACACCTGTCAATAAGTTATTATGGTCGTCTATGGACACTCACAACTCAAGACTCACAAATGTGTTGCCACTATTTGAGTCCTCTCTCTACCCGAGACTCAAAGGGAAGAGGGTGTTTGTGCTCCACTAACCTCCCCGTTAGGTGACAAGTAAAACTTAACACCGGTTTCTTGAGAACATGTTATCGTTTATCATCAACACTCTTTATTAGTCCACTGCTCGACATACGCCGCTCGTTAGAAAGGACGTTTTGGCCTTCTATATCACTCTAGCAAGACGGGTTGGTATAGAGTTTGTATTAAGTTTTCCGTCTGTTCTTCGTCAGTTGCAGAGGCGTTAACTTTAAATAAATAAATATTTCGGACATCTAACACACAACGCCGTCTAGTCCCAAACTAAGCAGAGCTTGTATTATGGGTACTAGACAACTGATATGAATACTTATATACTTTTTTTTTGTAAATATATACATATTATACATAGAAAACACCCAAACTCCGAAACAAATGTTTGCAGATCATACAAACATTTGTTCCGACCCGGGAATCGAACCCGAGACCTCAAGAACAGCAGGCGCGTACGCTACCACTGAGCCACCGAGGCAGTCGAAGCAGAAGGCAGTTTGGTTAGTTTATTCTCTTCGTTGGCTCTTACGAAAACTATGGGGATGGGACACTTTATATTCGTAATCCACACGCATTCAGTGATATACCAGCCTACATATATCGAAGCATGATCCACTTAAATCCTATAACATCTTTAAGCCTATAATCCAAGTCACCGCTTCAGAGAGGTAGACATTCGATCTCGTACTCATCGCTTCGGTTCCTCCTTTCTGTGCCGAGCGGTCAAAACCTGGAACTCACTTCCAGCGCACGTGTTTCCCTCCCACTATGATCCAGGGTCCTTTAACCGGGGCGTAAAAAAGCATCTTACTAGGCGGCCATAGTGTGGGTCACCATGCTGCAATGTCGCATTGAGGATGGTGACCACCACTCTTGGAATCTGCTCATGCTTTCCAGCAGGCAGAGCAGAGGCATTTTACCGCAGCTAAAATATATATATAAAAAGAAAATCTAAGCTCACAAAATATTAAAAGACCATAACAGAAAGATAACGGAGATAATTAATTTCAATATATGTAACGTTTTATTACTGGTTCGTTCAAATATTATCCAACAAGTGTTTAAGAGCCCTTTTACATTGGTACGTGGGTGATTAAACTGCTGTTAAATTACATAATAATATGTAAACTGGTTACTGAACATTCTCTCGCATGATCAACTTTCAGTAGCTTTTAAACAACAACTACTTAGTTCATGATCAGAATAAATCAGAAACGAATGTTTAATTCTGATTATGTTAAAGTGACTTTTAATCTTTAATTGCACTGCATGGACGGTGTATTAGTTAACAACAGTTTTTGTGATTCACAAATTGTTGGTCTGAGTGTGGGTCATCTTTGTGTCTGTTTCATTTACATATATTTGTAAACTGCTGACGCGATTACTTGTTTTGTCTGGGTGTACTTTATCTAAAATACCTATATAGTATTTATAAACTTATTACACATAAACATAGAAGAAATATTTAAACATAAATTATAATATATAGTATAATGACATATAGTATAAATATAACTGTTTCTCGTCGGTATAAATGCTTAAACAAATAACTGTGTGTCGTCGGTGGGAATCGAACTCATGATTTCTGGGTTACCCAATAAACCTATGACACACTATACCAGGTTACAACCTTTCAAGAAAATTGTATTATATAAATGTCTTAATAAATTAATAAAAAAAATATTTCGGACAGGTACAACCTTTCAAGAAAATTGTATTATATAAATGTCTTAATCTATACTTATAAAATAGTAAGTCCTGACTGACTGACTGACTGACTGACTGACTGATTCATCATCGCCGAGCGTAAACTATGGTAGTTACGACTATGAAATTTGGTGAGTAGGATCCTTTTATTGAGTAGACACCCACTAAGAAAGGAATTTTGGAATTTCTACCCCTAAGGGGGTGAAATAAGGGTTGAAAGTTTGTATGGAAGTCCGTCATTTTTTAAGTTAGAGACCTGAAACTTTATTTTTGGGCTACTGATTAAAAATGATTAAACACGTATTTCAGCGTTTTTGAATATTCTACCCCTAAGGAGTGAAATAGGGGTTGACATTTCGCGTATAGGTTAGTCTGGAAGTACGACATTTTTTAAGTTAGAAGCATGAAACTTTATTTTTGGGCTACTAATTAAAAATGAGTAAATACGTATTTTAACGTTTCTGAATATTCTACCCCTAAGGGGTGAAATAGGGGTTGAAAGTTTGTATGGAAGTTCGTTATTTTTTAAGTTAGTAACATGTAACTTTACTCATGTGCTAATGATTTAAAAAGAGTAAAGACGTATTTAAGCGTTTCTGGATATTCTACTCCTCAGGGCTGAAATAGGGGTTGACATTTCGTACATGGGTTAGTCTGGAAGTCCGTAATGTTTGAAGTTCGAAACATGAAAGTTTATTTATGTGTTACTGATTTCAAAAGAGTAGAGAACGTATTTGAGCGTTTCTGGGTATTCTACCCCTAAGGGGGTGAAATAGGGGTTGAAAGTTTGTATGGAAGTTCGTAATTTTTTAAGTTAGATACATGAAACTTTATTTTTGGGCTATTGATTAAAAATGAGTAGACACCTATTTAAGCGTTTCTGGATATTCTACCCCTAAGGGGATGAAAAAGGGGTTGAAAGTTTGTAAGTAAGTTCGCCATTTTTGAAGTTACAAACATGAAACTTTATTTTTGGGCTACTGATTAAAAGTGAGCGGATACGTATTTAAGCGTTTCTGGATAGTCTACCCCTAAGGGGTGAAATAGGGGTTGAAAGTTTGTATGAAAGTTCGCTATTTTTGAAGTAGCAAACATGAAACTTTATTTTTGGGCTACTGATTAAAAGTGAGTGGATACGTATTTAAGCGTTTCTGGATATTCTACCCCTAAGAGGGTGAAATAGGGGTTGAAAGTTTGTACGGAAGTTCGTTATTTTTGAAGTAGCAAACATGAAACTTTATTTTTGGGCTACTGATTAAAAGTGAGTAAATAAGTATTTAAGCGGTTCTGGATATTTTACCCCTAAAGGGGTGAAATAGGGGTTGAAAGTTTGTATAGAAGTCCGTTATTTTTTAAATTAGTACCATGAAACTTTATGCATTATCAGCATTAATGCGAATTCTATTCCTAAAAGGGATGAAATATGGGTCGAATGTTTGTATGATAGTTCTTTTAAATGGGCTATTGATCAAAAATAAATAACAACGTTCAGAAATATGAATAAATTACTGATACATACTTTTACACAGTTTTAATTAAATACATAAAATCAACTTCCAAGCGAGCAAAGCCGCGGGCAACAGCTAGTAAATTAATAAAAAAATATTTCGGACTTCTAACACACAACGTCGCCTAGTCCCAAGCTAAGCAGAACTTGTATTATGGGTACTAGACAACTGAAATAAATCCATAGATAAACTTTTTTGTAAATACATACATATTATACATAGAAAACATATTATTACTATACTTATATAGTGTACTTATGTAGTTTGAAACTTACGACCCATGACTGCATACTAATAATGTATCATGACAAAAAGAAATTGAATCCACCACAAGATGTCTGTAGTTTAACTTACATAACAAACCGACCTCTGCTCTGATAGACAAGCCCTACTCATAATCACAACATGACTAAAATAATGGCCCAAAAACATTGTGCATAATAAAGTCATCTAAATGCCAACATCATGGCACCAGACATTCGCATATTAACAAATATTACATGTACATTATATTATATATGTATATTACAAGTTATACAATCGTTACAAAAACCAACGTGATTATCTTACATTCACTTAGTAATGTTAAGTAACACTTATGTACGGGACAAGTACGCAGCTTCTCCTAGGATAAGGTCTATGCGGGGATGACTAAAAATCTAAGTTTGGTCCGGGTCTTCCCCAGAATAGGGTACCTAATATCGGCCGTTGGAATGGGTTTTTTTAGTGGCAACACTTTACACTGAACCAATTTAACAAAATTTGGTAATGAGTACTTTGATTCTTGAGGATATGGGCTATTTTTACCACCTTAAATGATATTCACGCAGGCATAGTCACAAATAAAAGGTAGTTCACTATTAAGCATAAAACATTCTAAAATTTATGATAAATAATGCGACAATATTAAAACAATAAAGTTAAATTGAAGAGTCTGTTTGTAATTTTAAATTAACAACTTTCCACCAAGCGGTACTTACTACAAATAGCAGATAGCTGATTCTATAAGAAAAAAAATAGCTTTTATTAAAAAAATAGAAGCAAAGAAGATTCAAAAGCAATATAACCCGCGGGGTAATACCACAAGATGTAGTTAATCTACAATAATTCATAATTATAATAAAAAAATAAAATATTGTTTATTGACACAAATATGACATATTAAGTATTATATATATGTCACGGCGTACAGGTCGAGAGTAATTGTTTTTAAGAATGGGTGACGTCAGCCTCGCCGACGTCACCGGTTATCTCATAAATGGCACTAGAAATCGCTCACAATCAATTAATTATTACACACGTTGGTAGGTAGGGTTTATTTGCACAACCAAAGACAATATAGAATTCCAAATAGTTTATTGAATTAATGAAGCTACAGTTAAAATCATAGATCGGCACAACATGGTCAACGTGAATTATGTGGAAACACCAAAATCCACTGCTCGTCCGTGCCAATCTATAACTTCCAGTTTCCAAAATGCGTAGGGCCTTATGAGAAGAATACTGGCAAAGAAACTCATGGCCATTCTTTTAAAGTTACGTCTTAACTTATTAGTTACAAACGTTTAATAGTTAATTACAACAATTAAGAAGTCTAAGTACTTAACTTATTTCCAGCTTCCTCGTACCTTCCTCGTACAATGCTCGAACTAGACTGCCTAGTGATCTCCAAGTTTATCTTTCTCAACAACACGAAACCAACCGACATGAAATGTTACTGGCGGTAGTAATGGCGCCCAAATAACGGATGTCGTTTGTTTTCGTATTACTTTATAAAACAATAAGATGTGTCACGCCCTATTTTAATGGCATGATAAATCCTTAAATTAATAGTTAGAATTACTGCGATTAACCTCACATTATTATAATAATTATTAGATAGTAACAAGCTTGCAATTTAAATTAAGAGTAACACTATTCCGTTTAGAAATGTCATAATCCAACAACTTAATCAAGTAACCCTTTTTACAGGAAAATAGAAATAATTGTAGTTACTAAATATTAAGATATTAATTGTTAGACAATAACATTTCGTTTCCGACTTTATAATTGATAGTAAAGTTTTATTGAGACGCTCAAAAACATAAGTAGATGTTTTCGCGCCGACATATAGTGACTGTGGACTTTTGGTCTCGATGAAAAAACTCGGTTGTCTGTGAGGCCGTGGTATCACTCCGGTCGAGCCGCCCCATTCATGCCGAAGCGTGACTTCCCTACGGTAGAATGCATACTTTAACTTTCATCACGAATTTCAGGTCTAAAACCTAAAGTGTATATAGCTAGTTAGATGATAAATATGCAAAAAAAGCATTTTTTATTGGATGATTAGATTATAGTTGATTACGATTGCACATTGCCTATCATCATCATCATCAGCCTATTGCAGTCTACAACTGGACATTAACCTTTCCCGTTGCACCTTACTCTGATCGATTTTGTGCTTAGGTTGTATCTGTGACAAATCCTACTAATATTATAAATGCGAAAGTTTGTAAGGATGGATGGATGTATGGATAGATGGTTGTTACTCTTTCACAAAAAAACTACTGAACGGATTTGGATGAAACTTAACAGTAATATAGCTTATACATCAGAATAACACATAGGCTAATATTTGCAGCGATAACTGACATAAAGGCGGGTGGAGCCGCGGGCAGCAACTAGTCATCAATATTTTAAACTATTGTAAAATCACTAACCAACAAGTAACAATTTTAACAAAAATAAAACCGACTTCAAGGTTCGACTCGACTTCTCTTGGATGCCAGCATCAGATATTAATGTACCACCGTTGGGACATCTCCTTTCCATTAAAAAAGAATCATCAAAATCGGTTCATAAACGACGAAGTTATTCGCGAATACACATTAAAAAAAAACAATATATACGGTCGAATTGAGAAACTTATTTTTTCTTATTTGAAAAAAACTTTAAATGTACTTGTTTGCATATACCAAAACATTATACGAAATATTTTTTTTTACAACCCAAACCTTATTTCGACACATGCTAATTGGCAAAAGCAGAGGTGAGGCAACGCAATATTGTAATATACCTAAACAAGATCTTCCAGAATGGACTCGACCAGATCATTCGGCCTTATTACGCGTGTTGCGTAACAACGGTCGCTCTCAGATTCGGAACAAGCGGAGCTGCAGGGAGAAAGTGCAAGCTGCATTCAGATTAACAATCCGAGCAAAATTATTGCAAACTCCACAAAACTGGACCCTCTTACACCATAGTTTTATTTAATTTTTCGTCAAATTTTTGAAAGCAATATTTCTAATAATATTCCACATAGACTTAAGGTTGTCTTACTCTAAACCATTATCGTGGTCATCGGATTTTGAAATAATACATGAATCATCTCATCTGCGTAACTAGTAAAAGTAACGTCGATAAACTAAGATTAAACTACGATTAAATTGCACGTCAATTACGTCAGACATGTCATAAAGTCGTTCGGTGACATCAGCACTTTCGATTTTATCGAAAAACTACTTTCGATTGGGCATTTTACTGACTCTACAAGGCACTGCATGTTCTTATTTCCCATTAAGGATTTTATAACAAGATATATTGTCTTTTGATTGTGCCATGTCCCAGTTTCTGGTGACTGGTTAAAAGAGCTTCGGTTGTTAAAATGAGGAGATTGTGTACAAAATAGATTGTTTTTATTTACAGAAACTTATAACAACAAATATAATACATAACATCTAAGATGCGATCACATGAGTTACATTAAAATGAGATGTAATGACTAACATTTTGAATCGTTTAGTGGGGGTGTCCATAGGAAGAGGAGGGGACGGGGACGCCGTAAGAACCGGAAGGAACGCCGATGGTTGAGAATCCATGATCACCACCGCTGGAGTATTCGTGACCACCGCTTGAGTATCCATGACCACCGCTGGAGTAGCCAGAGTATCCACCAGCGTAGCCACTGGCGTAGCCTTCTTCAGCTTGGTGGTACTGAGCGACTTGGATGGCCTGTTGAACATGGTCGAGCTCAATGCCTACGATTCTGTCGTGAGGCACACCGTAGACTGGGGCAGGGGGACCGTAGTGGGAAGAGATGCCGTGGGAGCCATGAGAGCCGTGGAAACCGCTGGAACCCTGGTTTTGGATCTCATCCTTCAAGATGATGTTCTTGATTTTATAGAGGAGATGAGGGTCGACGTGGTAGCCTTCGCTTTCTTGGTGTCCGATGGGGACCGATGAGTAATGTCCGCTGCCGCCGCTGATACCACCGCTGCTACCTCCGCCAGAGATATATGAGGGAGCGGAGTAGCTGTATCCCACTGGGGGTTCGGCAGCAGCGCAACCCAAGAGGGCGAGGGCAACCTGTTGAGAAATGAACATTTTGTAGTATAGAACTGATTTTACTCTAAACTTTTTTGTTGTAGTTTTGCCTAATCAAATTAATTTATGTGACAATTTAATTTGCTTTAAAATAAAACTTTTTTAATATTTGCGTTTAGAATTTAAACAATTTAAAAAAAGAACACCACGATTGAAAAAAAAAGATGTCATCACATAATCCATAGATAAATTATATTATCTATAGATATTTCGCCAAATCCAATTTTGAACAGACAACTTTCAAACTTATGTTAGGTCGTAACGTTTTGTATATTAATTATTATTTGGAGAATCCGATCCAGATTTTTGTTTCAACTATTTCACTGAGAACACAATCACGTTAACACATATCACTGCACTCCAACTTACTAGAAACTTGGCCATGTTGTTCGTTGTAAGGTTTGTTGATGTGTGATGTCTGTGTGTCGTTGTGGCTCGCTTATATACTGGAGATTGAAGCCTTCTACTTTTACTTTACTATCGGACGCTACGAGGACGAATTCGGGTTACAAATGAACTATTTTTTTTTCTTATGGGCAAAGGTTAACACTTAAGAGCAGATTGATGGAGTGAATGAAACTAATTGTTTCAATAAAAACAATCTAAAAACTTTTTGGTAACTTTGTTCTTATTTGGAATTTCTTTTCAAAAGTAGAATATGTCAATGTTAATTGACAGAATAAAATCTATCTTAAAAGATTTCATTATGATTATTGTTTGTCAATATTTTCGTATTTTTTGAAATAGCATAAATTCCATTCAGATTTTATTATTAAAAATAACACATTTGTTTACAATATGTGAAACAATTAAAACGTGAATATTAATTTCTATTGTTACATGAAACATACGAATTAAGGTTTTTTTTTAATCAGAACCAAAGTTATCTTAGGAGATTTATTTATCTCAAAAGTAAATTAAATTTCCTTATTATTGGTTAGTTAAGTTAAGTTTGTAAAAACTTAACTGATGCTATCATAGAAGTAATAAACTGTTGTATTATTTAGTTACTATAGCAGATATAGTTCATTTCTTTAGCTAGTGTCGTTGCACCCGCACGCAATTGAGGTTATTTTTGTAAAATACGAATATATTAATTCATAAAACGGCGTAAACTTTTAAATCATACTTGCTAGTGGGTGTACGCCGTAGGCGGGCCCTTTGATTTTGTGATGGCTTGCCGCACAGCGGGGCGATCAATCTAACAGTATCTAAGCGAATGGACAATATTTATTAATGTACCAAGAAAAAGTTTAAGAAACTATAACCCGACTACGTAAAAACTTTTGGTAAAAATTATACGACCTTTGTCACCCGGGCCATTATTATGAATCTATTGACTCTGTTCATTAAAATTGGTTCAACAGTTAAGGCTCTCCGGTGGAAAATACAAATATACTTAGACTAGCTGATCCACGCAACTTCGTTTGTAGGTCTTAGCGTGATGATATATAGCCTTCCTCGATAAATGGGCTATCTAATACTGAAATAATTTTTAAAATCGGACCAGTTGTTTCTGAGATTAGCACGTTCAAACAAACAAACTCTTCAGCTTTATAAATTAGTATAGATATTTACCCTTTCTTTTGGCGTTGCCGTAGTTGCACAAATAAATCAGTGTTGCATCTATAGATTATTTTTAAACGAATTAGATATCTAACAAGGGTTGGATTATCTTTACATGTTTATGACAAATTGTATAAAAAAGCCCTATCTCCAATTACATCTTAATAGTTGTTATGAATTTGAAAAGTACTAATATAAGATACCGAGGTACTAGAAAATATTATGCCTGCTTTCAGTCGTGCATTTTTGTGATAATTTTATGCTAATCTGCATTTTCTACCTCGCATAAGGTAAATAGACAGTCTCTAAAGATTGCATCATAATATAAAATAGCAAATAAAGTTCCTCAGTAATTGAGTAATTTAAAAATATTACAAAGGCTTTAAGACATTAGGGTTTCATCGATAAACATAACTGGCGTTTCACTTATTAAAGTTAAACGCCAGTTAGTAATATTGTTACGTGTTTTTAACTAAAACAATGTACCTATATATAGGCCTTCTAATTAGACTGTTTCACTGAAAGTGTCTGATGGAAAGCACAAGTGAAACCAGTGCAGTGTTTTTCAGTGTCAGCAGTGGTTATCATGTTCATTTCGAATGCAAACCATGCAACAATGCAGCATGGTGACCCACATTATGGCTGCCCATCAAGATACTTCTGCATCAATGGACTTGAGCGGTGTTACCCGCGATTATCGTCGTACCGCGACTAACGCAGCGGGACAAAGTTAGCCTAAAAAAAAAGTAGCCTCAGTTACTTCCTGAATCATCAGCTACCTGCCAGTAAAAGTCCCGTCAAAATCCTTCCAGTCGTTCTAGAGATTACCCGGAACAAACAGACAGACAGACAAAAATTTTTTAACTAATTTTTTTATATATCTACCATGAATAAAATAAGGTTACTTTAATATTACAAACATACTCTCCTATTTTATTTATTTGTATAGATTATTGGCAGTGTAATCTAGGTTTAAGTAGTATTTCAATAAGTTGTTTTGTAATTATTTTACTCCTAAAATTGTATTATTAGATGTCGCCTCATATGGTAATTTCTTTATGGTATAAGGGGCAAACGAGCAAACGTATCACCTAATGGTAACATCAGGCAACATCAGAGGCGTCACATGTGCGTTGCCGGCCTCTGGGGATGGGATTTTGAAACTTTGTGTGTACCTGTAATAGGCATGCATACCACGTGATATAACATAATTTGCTGTTGGTATACCATATAAATAATTAAATTAATTAACACGACAGCACGAATTCTTCGGTTGGTCTTCTATGACAGCCCCGGTTGAGATGGCCCGTTCGTGCCAAAATGGGCATGGCTTTACTACACATTAATCCAATTACTTTTAAATAGTACCTATTAAATTTAATAATACCGACATTCACGATCAAAACGCTGACTTTTTAATGGATAGTATATATATATATATTTAGCCGTTTACCCTGTAGATAAGGAGGAGGTTTCTAAATTCGACCGTATATATCTTTTTTTTTATGTGTGTTCGCGGATATGAACTGATTTTTATGATTCTTTTTTTATTGGAAAGGAGATATCCCAACGGCAGTACCATGATAAGGACACTAAAATCTGATGATGGCATCCAAGAGAAATCGAGTCGAACCTTGAAGTCGGTTTTATTTTTCTTAAAATGTTACTTGTTGACTTGTATTATGATCGAGTAGTTAGTAACACTGACTAAAAAAAACGGTTTCTATTCCTACCCTGAATAAATAACATAAGTAATTATCTAATGAATATCATTATTTGTAATATTTGGGTGTAACTTATTTATAATCAGTATCAGTACAGATTGGTTACATGTTTACAGGCTCACACACTAGGTTTGAGATAATACCTATATACTTTCTCCAAATCATATTTTTATCTCCATCCCATGGTTGCAATAAATTGCCTCCGAGCGATAAGGTCACCACTTGTACCTACATACCTAGTTTTAAGTAACTTTTATATACTTTTGGTGTAAAATAAAATTATTATTATTATAAGATGCTCGTATGTATCATCGAAAAAAAGATAACTGAGATTGTTATATCCATAGACGAGA
Organism: Spilosoma lubricipeda; assembly: GCA_905220595.1. NCBI lineage: Eukaryota > Metazoa > Arthropoda > Insecta > Lepidoptera > Erebidae > Spilosoma > Spilosoma lubricipeda. Next base: position 1,744,719 of record HG992278.1, read on the forward strand.
GAAACGCGATGGATCCGCGGTTCTATCGTCGGATAATTTCAACGAACGAACGATTATTCCTTTAGCGCATCGCCAAAATTTATAACGAAATCGGTGAGTGTATAGAAACACGTGGTACGACGATAAAATTGGCGCGTTTGTCTCGCCTGTGGAGACGGTCCTGTAGATAAGAAAGTGAGAGACCCTGGTGTTGTCAGCATTCAATAATCTATTTTGATTGTAATTTTTATTAAAAAATTACGACATTTCTGCGGTTTATTAATTTGTAGCTATCATTATGAGCGTAGTTAGTTCCTTGACACAGATGTATGCTTTTAAAAAAATCGCTCTGTCCATATTTGTAATTAACCGCAGAAATCACGTATCATTATGCAAATAGTGTTTTTGTATGTACTTTTGAACGTTTCAAATTATGTGGGATGTTTGATTATTACTTTTGAGAGTGTTAATGTTTTTTTTTGTTTTTTATAATGTTAGAACCTTGCTCTTAACACCTTTATGGATAATTTATTCTTCGCAGCTAGTATGTAGACGTATTATACTCGTGCATACATAAATGACCTTCATATTGCGATAAAATTGAAAGATGTGGTAGTACAGCTATAAGTTTGACGGACTGACTTCATTCTGTCAAAAGATGTTAGCCTATCATAGTTCGATGAAAAAATATATAGGACTTATTTCAGAGTAAATAAAACGTATTCATTTTTATTCTAAGTTTATCTTTAACAGGCATATTATTATTAAACAGCCCAATCTACTTAGTGTTAAAATACTGCTTCAGCGTCGCAATGACCGTGTGCGATTGGCGTGCTGAGATTCCGGGTCGTGCCAAATGTTTGTATGGTCTAGAAATATTTGTTTCGGACTGTCTTCTATGTATCTACAAATGTATTTAAGTATTCTATCAGTCAATCTAACTGTCATGGTACAAAATACAAACACAGTACAGAAAACCGGTGTGTAACAGCGCTTGCACTGTGTTTCACCGAGTGAGTGAGGATACCGGAGGTCTATACCCCAACCCCTCCCTTTATGCCCCTCCCCCAAAGGCGGGCAACGCACTTGTGACGCTTCAGATGTTGCGGGTGTCCATGGACGGCGGTACTGGCTTACCATCAGACGCAATACGTCGGCTCGTTTGCCCACTATTCCATAAAAAAATTGTTCCTAGTTTGAGGCTAGATGATGATTTTAGGTTTTGAAATAGGCCATTAGTGTTCCTAGAAAGTCATTGTGTACGCGTAACTTACGGAAACGGTCCGCTTATGTGAATTAATCTACATTTACTTCTTATTTAATACCATTAGCAATGAACTGTGTAATGCAATTGCGATCCATTATTTGTAATTCAACTTTAGCTCTTAGGGTGACTATACACGGTAAGACCGAATTTCATACTATTGTAAAAAATATTATGTAAAAAAATTTTTACAAAAGAACATGTATATTTAGGTAACATTTTAGTCAAATAAATATACAACTAAATTTATTGTAATTATTACTAACTACGAGGATGCCTACGCCCAGCAGAGGTTTAGTAAAGACTGTTGATGGCAATGAAATTGAATTGAAACATAAGTAGAGAAACCGTTATAATTTTTATCAACAGTGAAATTTTGATTATTTGAAATAAATTGACACTTTTAGTAAGTAGTTGTCTTAGAGCATCTTTTTGCGATATAAAACAGTCCGTCATTTCTTGCGGAGGGGGGAGGGGAATCTTCACACGTACCAAATTTGTATGTGTACAGATTCTTCGCCTATCGCTACGAACTTACATGTAACAACTAAAACAAAACATTCAAAATTTTACGCACACATACTCATAAATGCATTTTGTGTCATAACAGTGTGATGCGTAGGCCCATTTGGGCTTATACTTTGCTAGAGGGAAATGCCTGTGTATATGCTACTCTCTACCGTGTTATTCTATGGTAGTTGTAGTTACAAAATGAAATATTACATACTTATTCATTTTCTTAAACCAAAAGTAAAAACTGTTATTAATTCAGTTCTAATACAATATTAGACTTTTATGATTACGACATTATGAGAATATGAAATCACCTAAGCTGTGTAAATACATACTTACTTAATAACTGTACATTAACGGCTAAAACAGTCTTTACAAAATGTTGTAACCAAACAACTACCTGTCGGAAATTCTGTGCCGCCGCAGATTAGTGCAATCGTGAGTGTGGGACGAAATAAGCACTAAAATTGTCCGTGTACTGTCGCTCTTAGAACACCATCACTTCCCGACGCTCTCGTAGTAAGATTTTGACAGAAATGTCAGAGTGGCTATCATTCGTGGAGAGAAAGAAATGTGAACTTTCACACCCTATTGACCTGTACTTTTTTAACCGACTTCAAAAAAAGGAGGAGATTTTTCAATTCGACCGGATATATTTTTTCTTTTTTTTTTAAATGTGTGTTCGGGGATAACTTCGTCGTTTATGAACCGATTTTGATGATTATTTTTTAATGGAAAGCAGATATCCCAACGGTGGTACCATGATAAGGACACTAAGATCTAATTATGGCATCCAAGAGAAATCGAGTCGAACCTTGAAGTCGGTTTTATATTTGTTAAATTTTTTTATAATAATTCATTACTAAAATAAAAATAATAAGAAGGTAGAGAAATATGTTTATTTATTTATTGAATACATCATACACTTTAGTTGCATTGGCGGATTTAATGCCTAAGGTATTATTTACCAGTCCACCATCGGGTATTGCAGAGAATTCAAGAAGTAGGTGCATTTAAAAGAAATGTATCAAAATAAACAGATCCGGCAATATATCATATACAAATAGTATATAAAAGCTAATCAAACATACAAAAACTAATACATACTATACATACAACTAAATATATATAAACTTAGTGATTTCCAATTGTAAATTAGTGTATTAATCGAATCAACGAATTTAAATAAGTAAATATGTCAATAAACGATTAAAAATGATTGTAATTTTTTTGTAGCGGTAGGGAGTCCACTAATGTTATGTTATGATCGTTTAATATGGTCTTGAATGAGTCTTCGACGTTCTATTTATTAAATTTGCTTATTTTTTATCAATTTACCTAACTGAGGTCAAAAATAATTATCCACCTTGGTATTATTAACTACTTTGATTTAACTGACAGATCGACAAGGTCTACATGAGTACAAAACAGTAAAAACTTGGATAAGAAAATTGAGGTTTTATTTTATCTTAAATCTTATTAAGAAATATTCCTTATTTTAAGTAATAATCCGCGTATTGTATTTGGTTAAGTACATTCAACATCATCACTTATTCATTACCTAATTCTGAATAATAGCAAAAAAATATTGCATTATAATCTTACTATGTACAAGTAAAAATATTGTCATTTTTATAGATTTAATGCAAAATAATAATTTATGCAACATAAAAGTTTCTTGAATTATTGAGTGACTTTTATTTTAGTTTATGGTTGAAGTGACATCACTAACATGACACCTAAAGTTAGTTCACATGACAGTTCGCATTGACATATGACAGTCACTTGACATCTGTCAGATGCTAGCCCAACATCGAATACAGTGAACCTTTTTAACTCACGTTTTGAGAACACTCAACGGTAATTATTATAGTTACAGATATAATCAACACAGCCCTTTCTCAGTTTCATTAACTACAGTTATTGTTTCTCTGTGGGTCAAAGGATCAATCAGGACAGAAATATGAATTACTTTGAACAATCTAGTTTAACATGTAACAGTGTTTTAATTTACACGATATGAAGAAACAAAGTCACTAGTCCAAACGAGATTTTATAATTATGTCATTTTATTCAAGCAAGAAAGATTTTATCAAATGCTCTTATACGAGAAATGTTTTTAAATGTATGTTATTACTACAGCACAGACAATCCGAGTTATAAATGTTTTATTGTTTTACCTAATCACACAAGATGTTGTAATGGTAATTAACATTTTAAATTATGCTTTTAAATTAATGCAATTGCCATGTAAGTGTACATTATACTGTTGTGATTTGGTTGTAACACTTTTGTGTTTAAGTGTCCGTTCTACATATCGCTATAGCTCTAAAGGTACGGTTTACTTTAATTGAATATTTATTTAATGTCAACATATGATCATTAAGTAAAGAAAAAGAAGTTTGAGAGTTATTTCTTTTTATTACATAATTTGTATCACGGGGTATGTATAGATATTGTTAATGGAATAAATTATTATTGTGAAGTGTCACCGTGTGAGAGATACGCTTCGGCATGAAAGAGCCGGCGTGACCCGAGTGATACCACGGCCTCACAGAAAACCGGTATGAAATAGCGCTTGCGCTGTGTTTCACCGAGAGTGAGTGAGGATACGGGAGGCCCATACCAATATTATATTTCTATAAATATGCATATATTACATTAATACGAGGTAAATATTTTAATGAGACTGAAACACTACTCTAGTGTGTGCTTTGCTTAATGAAGTGCCAAATTTTAATCTTAAAATCCATTGTAGAATACAATATATATATACGAGAAAATCAGAAAAAAGGTAGAAAAAAAATTAGAAAATAGTGATTTTGAAAAATAACTGATTAAATTTCTGTTGATTTTTGTCTGGTAGTATGTTAAATTTCATACAGGTTTTGCTCCCTTAAACCTTAAAAAAATATCACATGAACAAAATAGAAAGCAGTTTAATTTAAAAATTAGTACCGGTCAAAGGTACTATTTAAGAGTTAGTCACTATAAATAACAAACACTGATGTAAGTTCATTCAGTCTTCTCTCGTAGATGTTCGAACCAAATAACCCCTAACAACTCATGGTCATTTATCACCCACCACCCAAGCATTCACCTTAGTATAAAATTACCTCATCCAATTCACCTGCACACACAATCACTAAAGATGAAATAAATCCTTCACGGTAATGTCAAGCTCAATGTCCCCAAGTTCACGTGCCGCTGACCTTTTGACAGATCTTGAATCATGCGATCGCGCACGCGTTGACTTACAAACTGTATTTTTTTATTATTTCTGTTATATTATTTATAATTATTACTTTTATAGGTAGTCAGAGGTCAAAGGTTATTTTATTTAATGCTGTCAGTCTATCAGTTCTTATGTTAATTACGTTTGGACCATTATTTGTTTGATTTTTTTACGTAATTAATATATTTTTCTGTATTATTATCTGCGAATATGCTATATGCTGCTATGAGGTGTAAAATTCAATAGAAATATTTATTCTCTTTTTGAACCTAATCTATATTTATTACTTACTAGCTGACCCATTCAACTTTGTTTGCGTCTCTCCATAAGAAATATTTTATTCCCACTTTCCAACATTTTCGGTCTATACCGGCTCCTATTGGTCGTGAAGTGATGTTACATAGCCTAAAACCTTCCTCGCTAAATGGGCTTTAATGAAGTGAAGATCATCCAAGAAAAAAAGAATTAGTAAAATCGGTTCGGCCATTCACGCGTGACATCGTGACCAAGGAAAATAGGGATTCATTTTTATATGTATATAGATATATAGATTGCCACATAAAGCTATAAAAATTGACTGCACAGATAGCATAGCTTCTTCTACTGCGTTGAGTGTAGTTCAAACCCCAAATAGGACAATACTTTATGTGTTTGAATTTTTTTTGCTTAGTCCATTTGTTCTTTGTGATTATTTTTCTTGTATATATATTCCTAATTTGTGAGTTGGTATATAAAAGAATATACATCTGATAAATATTTATTAGGAAATCGTTTTTAACTTATTCTAAAGAGTCCCCGTTTCATCTTAATCACTTTTCACGTATATATTGTTTATCATGAATTTCATCACGATGACGTGAAGACTATAAGAATTGGAGACTTCAAATTTGTGTCATTAGCCGAAACAGCTGATATTATTTTGTTTATTGCTATATCATCAAAAGACGAAGAGAAATATCCTACATATTATTAATACTCCCACTTCTATCAGCTGCAACTCGTTTGTGATATAAGGATAGACTCGTCACCGGTTTGTTACAAAATATATCTATATTTCATAACTCTCATCAAGGCTTTTGGATTGTACCTATCATTACCTGTTCTTTCTCAATCACTGTGATTGATAATAAACATAAATATTAGTACTTTTGTTAGACTAACCGTTTTTAGTATATAGAATGCAATAGTGGATGATTTGACATTTAATATTCTTATCTATACATCTTATCTATACAAATAAATAAAATTGGAGTGTCTGTTTGTAATACTAAAATAACCGCTTTTAAATCAATGCATATGTATGTATACACGATACATACACCAAAAATGTAGTTATTTTTTTTTGTCTGTCTGTCTATCTGTCTATCTGTCTGTCTGTTTGTTCCGGGTAATCTCTGGAACGGCTGGACGGATTTTGACGGGACTTTCATTGGCAGGTAGCTGATGACCCGGGGAGTAACTTAGGCTACTTTTTTAAGACTAACTTTGTCCCGCGGTGTTACTCGCTTTATAATAATAACCGCGGGTAACACCGCGGGGTTCAGCTGGTCAGTAAATAAACTAATAGAAGTATTAAACATCGTTTTATACAAATACAAACAGTTGTCCATATGATACGATATCTACAAGAAAGCACAACTAATTTTATAGTTATTCTTCGATCTCCCAGTGGCACATTTCAACTTTTTTCACTTGGACTTTACTGAGAAATATCTTGTATGCTATGTTTGTATTCCATAGACGTTCAGTTTAAACTCCTATCCGTTCAACTAAGGAAGATATAGAAGCAGAATCCTTTTACATTTTCAGAAGGCTTCAAAGGAGTCTTGGGTAGGTATTTTTTTCAAAACAGAATAGCTCTAATTTATTTTTTCCTATTTTTATCTTATTCACCTTATCTAAACTAGTTAAGTAAGTTTATATTACATACGTAGACCTACGATGTATTACAAAGCTGATACGACGAAAGTTCAACTTATATTTGCCATAGAAATAAAACTGCAATGTTAAGGAATTATTAAATGCAAAATTCGAACACGATGCCTTCTTTAGATTTATAATTTTACTTGATACGTAATAAGCATGAAGTCTTCATTTTTTTTAGGGAAAGCATTATGCAAATACTGTCAAACTCAATAGTCAAGTGATTGCGGAGAAATATGTATAATTTGTGTTTGTAGAAATCCTAACTGATATTAAAAAGCAAATGAGCCGTTTGTCGGTTTATTTTATACAACTTTCACGTCTAACTGCTTAATTTTACATCATCATCGTTTTGGATACTCTTCGTAAATGGGGACGACTGTAGCAGAGCCTTGCTTTAAATAGCACAAAGAGAAAACTGGTGTAAAGTTTTTTACCGACTTAATAAGCCGTATGTGATTCTCAGGTCCCACTCACAGAATCACTTACAGCTTACTTGGTATAAATGGACGGCGGTACTCGTGTACCAATTTCCTCTCATCATCTTTAGATAACCTATCTGCTCGAGAAACAAAACGACTAACACTAACACTGCACCGATTTCAATCAAATTTGGCATAGAGATACTCTGATTCTTGAGGAAGGATATAACTGATATAGGCTATAAAGATAACTGATATATATGCGGGCGGAACCGCGAGAAAAAGCACCTATTCTATAATTGTGAAGTTATGTATGTTCCACAAGTTATTTTTATCGAGCATTTATAAGTACGGATTTGTCTTAATCTTAATACCTTTTGAAACTTTATAAGAAACTAGCTGTCCCGGCAAACGTCGTTTTGCCATAACAACTAATAAATTAAAAATTCATTAAAAAAACATTGTCCAGCGGACAAAATTGTGAATCTAAACCATTCCCAGATCCCCTTGAACACACACAAAAAATTTCATCAAAATCGGCCCAGTCGTTTGAGAGTAGTTCAGAGACATACACACTCACAGAAGAATTATATATATAAAGATTTCTAACATGTATAGTAAGTGTTATAATATTTATATCAATTATATACATTCATTGGCAAAAAATCTCTTAATACCAATACTATTATATAAACACTAAATATTACTTTCGACGAACGAGGAGATTTATTTTGATTCCACTACGAGCTTCAATTTTGGAGGTTAATACTTTAACCGTTACGTTACTTAGGTACTCAAAATATCTGTAATAGTATGTAATAAATCAACCTTAACATAAACCATAAAATAATTTAAAAAACTATGCCAAAGTATGGTGAGAGCAATGAATTCACTATAAGTTGTAGTTCCTCTATAAGTTTTTAGTTCATTCAAATTTCTATATAAGTGAAAACATAACACATAATACTACTTGATATATTAGTATTACTATCATATATTAGTATACTATCTCCAAGTAAGAGTGTATGAAAACACATTGCTACGTAATAATTAACACCGCACCCATCACATTCATATTGTGTGCAACGGATGCTGCGAACATCTCGGAGAAAGGAATCAAGATTCGCAAGGCGTGTGCGCGTTATTCTATGAGATACGAACAAAAATTACATACTGACAAAGACGATAAGTTTTAATGATCCTGATCACATTATATTTATTCTAAGTGGGAATCAAACCTCGGCCTCTGACTTAGGATACATAGATAGACAGAAAATAGTGTAGTATTTAAGATTTTTTGACATTATTTAGAGAAAGTTTTTTTTATATTGCCAAAATGACTCTACTCTGCCTGATGGAAAGCATAAGCAGAATCCAAGAGTGGTGGTCACCATCCGCAATGCAAATAGGTACAATGCAGCATGGTGACCAATGCAATGACATGCTTTTTCACGCTCCGCTTCAAGGACCCGGGTTCCAGGTTTTGACCGTTCGGCACAGAAAGAAAGAGTTTTAGCGGTGAGTACGACAGGTATGTCAACCCCTATAAAGCGGTGACTTCCAAGGCCGGCACGTGTGGTCTTGTAGAGGATGAGGGAAGAGAGGACCAATTGGAACGACTCTTCAGAACACTTTCCGTGATAAAGGCGATAGAGGACTGCTATAAAAGCGATGTCTCTACGCAGCGGCAGAGACTCAAGGGACTATATGGTTTTGGGACTGCCGACAATATATATTGCTCGCCGCTGCAACCGGTCGAGAGCATCGAACACATACTGTACATCGTAAAGATGAGTACTCCACGCACCAGCGTACCTGGGTCTTGAAAAGAAGACACAGATGCCCGTGCGAAAAGAATCGTCTCACTTTGTTTAAGATAGCTAGCTTCCGCGAGGCCGCCTTACACTCTCAACGTATTCGCGCGTGTCTTCTAATGGCAATTGGGTGTTTTGAAAAGTGGGAAGGGGAAGGAATGGAGACTTTTAGGCTGAGAACGCGTACACCTGTGTTTACTTGGCATTGAACTTCCAGATTCCCATCCCAGGTTCTCAATGGGGCTCCCAGGAGCCCCATTGAGAACCGCGTGAGAAAACTTGATACAAACCGCATACCAACCCGACTGGGCAGTGCTGTATATTAGGATAAAACCTCTTTTCTAAGGATTAGAGGCTGTTGAGGCTGTCGATGTATGGTTCTTTCCAATGCAACTGATAAAGGAGGCTGTATCATACAAAAAAAACACGGTGTAACTTTTGTTGTAGATATCTTTGGACGTGATAACGTTTTCTAAATCGATGAACGCTGGCTGCACGCACGAAAAAGTTATGACTCATTGTCACGTTCCATCTGAGCCGAGCGTGCAAGCGAGAGCGCGGAACAAGCGATAGAGAGGCACGATCGGTTCATCGAATCGATCACCTAAGCGTGCGGCTTATTTTTCATCAATGTCTTCTCATGACGTCATCACGTAAAATTATCGTCCGTATACCGACTTTACATACAATATTTTTTTTTATTATCGATAGTATCGTCACGTATCCAACAGTGGAAGCTTCGAACGTAACTGTAATGCATCGGAACCGTGCTGACCTGCCAAAGTGATCCGTTCACCGTCTGCACGCAGTTATGTAAACACTTTATACTGCGGGTTATTTCTTTTACATATTCATGCGTTTTATACCTACTTACTGCTGTATTACCTCCATCATTAACTGAATGTAAACATGATTAAATTCTCTCTGTGGATATGATACACGAGATCTTCATTCCTTTGCGAAGCAATTAGCATATTTGTTAAAAAGTAAGTAAATTACCGTAATTAACCCAAATTTACACATTCGCTCTTTGAAACTCGTCCCCCAGAAATAAGAAGAAGAGGGGAGAGTTCGGAACTTGAGTTATCAATTAAAGAATTGCTTGAAGGTTTTCGGAATGATTGTAGTATCTCTTCTCTAGCCAGTTAATTTGCTACACTGACTCTCATATTGTTTATCTATTTACAGTGTTTGTTTATTTAAAACTAGCTGAACCCCGCGGTGTTACCCGCGGCTATTGTTGGACCGCGAGCAACGCCGCCGCAAAAAAAATAGCCTAAGTTACTCCCCGGATCATCAGCTACCTGCCAGTGAAAGTCCCGTCAAAATCCGTTCAGCCGTTTCAAAGTTTACCCGGAACAAACAGACAGACAGACAGACAGTTTTTTTTTAAAACTACATTTTTGGTATACGTACCGTGCATACATACACATATGCATTTAGTAAAAAGCGGTTATTTTAATATTACAAACAGACACTCCAATTTTATTTATTTGTATAGATAGCCATTTGTTTCAAGCATTTTCTATTTAATTACACTATTTAATTAATGAATTGCAAAAAATACAACTTTTTTTGCCAAATATAAAAAAAAATTGGAATTAACTTCGTAATTTATTAACATGTAGTTTTACAAAATGATTGGTTTTTTTTGCGTTCACCTTAAACATACTGTAAGAATAATACCTTGAAATTAAATTAATTTTACTCAAAATGTTAAGAAGATCTTGAGACAAAAATACCTAGGTGTTTTTGACCCAGATATGATTCAATTTGGAACGTTTTTCTGCAATACCCACTCAACTTTTAGCATAAGAATGATATCATCGTCACAAAACCATTTACGCAAATCTAATAGCGAGCATTGATAACAATAAAATTTTACCTAATACTACCTGACCCACGCAACTTCGTTTACGCCTTGTATTGCCCGTAGCGTGAAAATTTCCCGCGTTTTTGAAACATTCTTCATTGTTGCTCCGCTCCTATTAGTAGTAGCGTGATGATATATACCTTATAGCCTTCCTCGATAAATGGACTATCCAACACCGAAAGAATTTTTCAAATCAGACAAGTGGTTCCTGAGATTAGCGTGTTCAAACAAACAAACAAACAAACTCTTCAGCTTTATATATTACTAGCTGACCCACGCAACTTCGTTTACGTCTCTTATTGCCCGTAGCGTGATAATTTTCCCCTGTTTTTGAAACATTTTTCATTGGTGCTCCGCTCCCATTGGTCTTAGCGTGATGATATATAGCCTATGGCCTTCCTCGATAAATGGGCTATCTAACAGTGAAATAATTTTTTAAATCGGACCAGCGGTTCTTGAGATTAGCGTGTTCAAACAAACAAACAAACTCGTCAGCTTTATATATTAGTATAGAAGTATAGATATGCAGTTTAGAAGCATTTTAAAAAGACGTATTAAGTCAAAAGTAGGGATTTGTTTTTATGGTACAGTATGTTTATTTTCTTGTCACGTACTGTGTACACGTCTAAACGCCTTGATGTATGGTAATTTGGGAGACATCGTTAGTTTTGTCTTAATTGTGAGATTGGGTATATTAAATTCTAAAAAGTAAAATCAACCGGTCCAGCAGGTAAGCACTAGTCAAATAATGCAGTACCATCTCTCATTACGAGTTACAATCTCCTTCGTGTATATTTGCGAAATGAGGAGAGAATACTAAACCGCATTTGCCTAACGGTAGTGAAGTTTATCAGGTTAGCTAATATTATAGGTGCCCTTCACTTATGATCTAACGATAATACTCTACAAATGATGAAACATCTTGTTAGTCCTGGATGTGATGTTAGTCTATTAAAGTATCTATCATCATCAAAAGCACTTAATAGTCCACTGCTGGACATAAGTTTTTCCTTTTAGAAAGGCCACACATGGATTGTGTTACCGAGGAATGCATAATTTAGAATTGACAATACTTGTTGCCTTTTATTTAGGTCAATATTCGTATCCCATTACGCCGTAAAACAAATTCTGTGAGTTCGGAGCGAATTTAAATTAATTTATCTATACAAATAAATAAAATTGAAGTGTCTGTTTGTAATATTAAAATAATCGCTTTTTAATAAATGCATATGTATATACACGGTACATATACCAAAAATGTAGTTGAAAAAATTTTTGTCTGTCTGTCTGTCGGTCTGTCTGTCTGTCTGTCTGTCTGCCTGCCTGTCTGTTTGTTCCGGGTAATCTCTTGAACGGCTGGACCGATTTTGACGGGACTTTCACTGGCAGGTAGCTGATGATCCAGGGAGTAACCGCATGCCCGTGCCTCGGAGAGCACGTTAAGCCGTTGGGGCTTAACGTGCTCTCCGAAGCACGGGCAGGAAACACCACCATCTTTCATGCTCCGGGCTGCTATTAAGAATTACTTGTAGAAAAACCCAACAGCATCTCGACCCGGGAATTGAACCCGAGACCTTGATCGGCAGTCGCATACACTAACCGTTTGACCCACGAGGCACTCTGTAAACGGTGTTTCAACGTGGGAGAGCCACGCTTCGGCATGAATGGCCCGGTACGACCGGAGTGATACTAAGCCTCATAGACATGTGAGTGAGGATACCGGGGACCCATATTTTTTTATTTTTTTTAACGTGTGGAAACCCCCTCGGGCCGTCACCCCACCGGGGTTTGCAGCGGGGCGGTGTGTCGGAATCGAACCGACTAAAACCACACGGTGTGCCACTCTGCGCCTGAGACGGGAGGGATCCGGGAACTGCTGTTATTAACACATCCGGGCCCCTCCCAGCGCCTGCCCGCACTGAAGCGGGCACCGTCTGCTGTTAACTCTCTGGCGACGTATGGCACACGCGTAACGTCGTCCCCTCGCGGGCGGCCACTAAAGCGGATGGTGGGGAAAACCATCAGGCGATTTGTCTGCTCGTTTGCTCCCTATTCCATAAAAACAAACAGTCGTAATCACACACGATTAAACACACAAACATCATATACATATATAACAAGACATTACATAAAAAGAAAGTTACCGTGTATTGCACCCAAGATGACGTGGGAAGTGAAAGAGTGTGCTACTGGGTGAACCGGTCTGCAGCGTGTCCGATACTACTAGCCTTGGCTAATCCCAACTATTGCATGTAAGCTGATCATCATACAGCCTCTAACCAGTCACCCGTACTCATATTACAATCGTGTTAGTTACATTAACTGAGAAATACTTCTGCCTTCTACTTCAAATTTATTAAAAGAAAGGACATTGACTATTTGATAATTACTACCTCAGATCTTCGTCATATGTAAACTGATTTATATAGATTTTGTATCGTTAAATAACTGTTAACTAGAAAATATGAAGCATTACATTAATTAGTGACAAATATCTTTGACGGCGTATAAATCAATACACAAAAAGTCAGAGCAACATTTGTCTCAGTACAGAAGTATACATTTTTAGTATTTAACGTGCAGGTCTCATTTTCTCATCATTTATATAATAAAGTATGTAAAATACAGTTTTTAACTTCTTAAATTCAAGATATACGATAGATAAAATCACCCTTACCTTGAAGGATGCATTTGAGAACTAGTATTTCGATATAATAAAAGCTTAATTGTTTTTTCCGTTCTCTGTTTTGTTTCTGACACAAGTAATATATAGGAAATTTTCTTTGCTTTTAAAGAGTTATGATATTTTAAGAACATTTTTATCATTTTAAGTTCATAACTAAACTTTTTAGAGTATTTTAAAAAATCTAAATTTTCAATACAACTAAACTTTGTTGAAATAAATTAAACCATAAAACGAAAGCAATAAGGATCATTTTTATGAAGTGAATGTTGCGATTCCCAAGGTAAGTAATATTTTAGAAAGGTATCATTTTGTTGTAGATTTGTGATGTTATCTGTTCTTGATTTAATGTCAATTTATTATTTATTGGCACCGTTATTTATTGTACTTGTTTAATGTTTGGCGAATATTATTGCGAAAGTATTCTATTGTGGAGCTCCATTTATCTGTCGCGACGATGAGCACGGCAAGGTAACAAATTTACGTCATAAAGATTTTCTTTTTTTTTCCTGTTTAGATGTGTAGTATATAATATCTATGGATTTTGAAATATGCCAGATGCCTAATGATAGAGACCTGGCTTTTTTTGACTCCTACTTTTTTGCATAAAAACCATTCCAAACTTCGTACAATGAGTGACCAAAGTTATTGGTTTTGTAAAGAACAGATTTTAGTTTCTTGACATGTGATGTATTTGTTATAAATTTCTCGAACTTCGATGCTACCACATATGTTTTTTTTTAGATGTGTTTTGCTGGTGTGCCGTGTGTATTCGATGGGAACCGAGCATGATTTAAAAAGACGCAGAAAATTGTCTTAGCTAGTATTATCTAAATATTAATCTTTACTGAATAGAACTTAAATTGAATGCACGGATGAAGTAATGGTTTTAGTGAACGTCACGACGAGCTCTACTACAGTGTGTTGTGGGTTCAAATCCCACTTGGGCCAACACTGTACGATCAACACAAATTCAGAACAAAAAAAATGTTCTGAGTCTCGGTGTTCTTTATGTTTATTTCTTGTACGTTTGTGAAAACTTTCACGACTCATTATATGTTTCTAATGCATATGTTGTATTTGTTGTATTTTTCAATAATGAAAAAAAAAATTTAAATACCTACATTACACACAATTACGGTGAGGGTCAGGGAGCACTCATAGGTTAACGCACTTGTAACCTTCAGTTGCAGATGTCTATGCTGACGAGATGCACTTACCATCAGATAAAGTTTATTTACGCTGCTCTTTTTTTTTCTTTATGTATCTGCTTGTCAAAATGACTCGGCTCCGTTTGATGGAAAGCATAAGCAGAATCCAAGCGTGATGGTCACCATACAGCGAATGCAGACAATGCAACATTACAGCATAGTGACCCATACCATGATGACCCATACCATGGTGGCCTGGTGATGCTTCTGCATCATTGAGCCTCCGCTCTACTCTATTTTGGTTTTTTGTGTTTATGTGGTTAAACATAAATTAGTACCTGTACTTTCACTACATGACTTTTATTTGAAACGATATTTTTACTAATAATAAAAATAATTTGGATAGTGGATTGTCGAAGACCGGGATGATTGGCGCTCCTCGGGGACGATCTATGTCCAGCAGTGGACGATGGTGTTTCTTTTTTTTTCATGTATGAGCCTACCAATATAACTCTACTCTGCCTAATGTAAAGTATCATTGCAGCACACACCAATGAAACACGACAGTACTAATACTGTCATTTTAGGTTGGTGTTCTGTGAGTGGCTCGACCGGGAAGGTACTACACCTTCCGCGTGGTCGAGCCAACGTGGCGTGTTAATATTGAAATCAGCTTGGCTCTACTTGCTTGAATCGATTCCTACATGGGATTTACACAATTATTTTGTGTGAGCCACAAATAATTATTTTGAGTATGGGTTTTCTTTAAATTTCTTAAGTGACTTAGTACTGTTCAACCATCTGTTGATTTAAGAGAGCGGCTGTTACTTTGTTGTTCGATTTCTTCACACAAGGCTGAAATGATTAGAAACAGATTAATATAGATCAATAGTCGTAGATTGCAATCTATTTAGAACACAAGATTATTGTCATTTTTATTTCTTTGATATTTTTTATACTATTATTGAGAATGCAATCTTGACTGCATGTATAGCGTAGTGAATTAATCGATTGCTTCGACGCTTCTTACTATATTGACTGGTATGGATTCGATTCCCACATGGGACAACATTTCGTGTCATTCACAAATTGTTTGACTGAACCTGGGTGTGCTTTGTGTCCGTTAAATAAATGTTTGGAAAGTCCCCAGGACACCAAGTATCTGTGTCACATGTGTCCAGGACACAGGACATATATATAGTGCGAAACTTGTCTCTAAAAAAAAATTCAAACTCATTCAATAATTCAGGAATTAACACCTTTAATAAAGTTAAGCCAATTAGAAGCCTCACCGTATAAGAATAAGATATATATTAAATAACATATCTACAGTATTTGCTTGTTCTTTATATAAATGTATAGTAAGTAAGCGACTTTGATGTACACTTTCACTATGACCAGTGCCCCACCTACATGGTACCTTCTATATACCATAGAGTATTTATTTAAGAAGTTGTAACCATTTATAGGCCAAGCGGTCAGCATTGAGCCAGTGTTACCCAACTTTAGTTCCTACTAGAGATGAGAGCATAGACAATCGATAATTGATGTAAAAAAATCATACTAATTATATAATTTACGATTGATAATTCACTCGCGTTAATGTTGATTTCTTAAATTTACTTTTGTGGGACAAAAAATAGCATAGTCTCAAATTGTTTTTGAGTCAGCATAGTAGATATATACTACTTCAGATTGTAATATTTTCATGTGGTTAAGTTCATCCAAATCCATTCAGCCATTTTCAATAAATTCAATATCAAAAACTCATTCCAAATAATTACATTTTAGCTGTAAGTTCGAGTCAAAATTTTAACTGACTGTAGCTCGTCAATTGACTCTTTCAAATAATAAATATAGGAATTATATTACACTAGCAACCCGCTCCGGCTTTGCACGGATGGATTTCAGATGCACCCACCGACACGACATGATTCGTGCATTTTAAATCTGTAATATTATTATCTTCGAATATATTCATTAAAATTACACACGGGAAATATTTTATATTATTAATTTAAATTAAATGCACAATGTATTTCAGGTACTTAATTGAATAAGATTAATTCTGTATTCCTTAAAATTGCTTCGTAAATAAGCCATTATTTCTCGTAAAAAGGTTATTGTAAAGGTAAAGGATAAGAGATAACCTTTATATATTTATACGGTATATAAATATGTAATATTATCCCTAAGAGATATATATTTATATCTCTTAGGGATAACCCACAATAACCTCTATATATTTATATACCATCGCGGATTTTTTTGTAGTCCTTTTTAAGATATAAATATATACTGCATAATTTTTATCTATCTAGTAGGTTCCAACCAGAGTTTGCAATGTAAGCGCAAAAAATATGTTTATTTACGACATCCGAAAAATAAAAACATCGCATAAGAAACCTCTAACCTTATAAGTGTTTCCCTTCTATATTATACATGTATTAAATATATATCCCTTTCTCTTGAATGACTCTATCTATTTAAAAAATCGCATTAAAATCCGTTGCGCAGTTTTAAATTTAAAAGCATTTATAGTGACGGATAGACAGCAGAAGCGACTTTGTTATAAATTATGTAGTGATTTTCAGTTATAAATTATCTTTGTAACTCCTGTTCTCTATTATTATCTCTCTACTTCATATTATACATATTACATATGCGCTGCATATGCTTTGAAAATCAATAACACGTAAGAGGAGATACTGGCTTTAGTCTATAGGTGTAAAAATATTTTTTAATCCCCTAGACACGATTAAATTTTTGAATACATTTTCTATAAAATTTAATCATAATAATTTCAGCAGTTGAGATATAAAAACAAAACAAAAAAATTAAGTTTGCAATTAGGGTTTTATATCATTTCGAGAATGTATCACTGATTGGAGGAATAACTTTTAATTAAAATGTTAAAACGATGTTTGATCGATTTGAATGTAAGGAGTGTTTTATTTATTTGTAATTAATTTCGACATTTCTAAAATATGGGTTGATCATAACTGGTATTCTTAAAAACTCTCGCATCAATTATAATAATTTATTGTAAGAGTAGGTTAATGTCAATATCAAAATGAGTGATATTCAAAGCTACAAAGATTGGTTTCAAAGTCGTAACAAGTCGCAGTGCGAACGTTGCTTTTGGAACCAAAGCAAATAAAAATATGAATGAGCTGGCTCGACCAGAGTGATACTACGGCCTCACAGAAAACCGGTGTGAAATAGGGCTTGCCCTGTGTTTTACCGAGTGAGTCAGGATGCAGGAGGCCCATACCCCCAACCCCTCCCCACATCCCTTTTCCTATCCCCCAAAGGTCAGCAACGCTCTTGTGACACATCTGGTGTTGCGTGTGTTCATGGGTGGCGGTAATCGCTTACCATCAGGGGATAAGTCTGCTCGTTTGCCCCCTATTCCATAAAAAGCGATATAGTCTCATACAGTCTAGATTTTTTCGTGACTTTTTAAACTGACGTAATATTGAAAAATTCAACACTCATTAGAAATCGTTATATCTCCATGTTCAGAAAAATCGGTGTATTATAAATCGCAATAGAAAAGAAATCTATTCAAACATTCAATCGATACTTTAAATCATTCTAACATATTTTTCTTTCAATTTTGAGTTATATAATTAAGAAGATATATTTATCAAAAATGATTGAAATGTGGTTCTCTAGTTTCAACCCTATATTTATTTTTAATCACATAGGTAACAATGATTCTAACAATGAATCGGATAGAACATATTTTGCCATCTCCAGTTGTAATTTATCGATACTTTTTTTTTTTGTTATATCTATATTTCACACGAAGATAAGTTTACGTCATAACTAATATCTACTAATAATAATATTAATAGTAGGTAATGTTTATTAGTACACATTTTTTTAATAAATCCTCGGTGAATTTTGAAAGTCGTATGTCAGAAAATTCGACTAAAACCATTTGTCATATGTGAGTCTTTTGCAAGGTACTCAGCGTTGTCCTTCGTAGGAAGTCACAGAGAAACCCGGCAGACTATGACTCCTATTAGCAGCGACACTATTGTATAAAGAGGGACATGCACTTCGTTTTAGAGAGGTGACCGCAGATCACATCGCACATCCGTCTCGGCTCTGCTTCTTTATACGGTACCTGGTTACCCTAATAAGTATTGACACATCTATATTACCTCATCTAATAATTACACAATACTTTCAAGGGCTAACCGGTAAGCAAATCCAAGTCACAGTACTAAACATTTAGGCCAAAGGACATTAATATCGATATGTTTGCTAAACATGGCTGCAGTCCAACACTTCTACGATTATATTCATTGTATTGTATATTTATGACAACTGTAACTACGTGTGATAATATTTAAATGATATTGGTCAATGGTTATCGATTACGATATAGGATATTGACTGTTATGTAATATTAGGTATTAAGGTTTATCGATATCGATATGTCTGAGTCGTGCAATCAAGATTTTCCAGTGATAACCACTAGAGTAAATTTATTTATTATCGATAACATTGTATTGACTTATTTTACACCCCTATACACAATCAGCGTTTAAATATAATATGTAATTTTAACTAACTAAAAGGTGAGTTTAGGTTAAAAAAGCTTAACTTTCCCAATAGTATTTTTTGTGTCTTTAAATTTGTTTGAGTATACGTAAAATGGACAAGATAAAAATATTAACTTGCTGAATCACACAGAACCGCCTGATGTCAACTTGGGTATAACCTGTTTGATGGTAATCATACTGCTGGTAAACTTAGTTATGCCTTTCAAAATACATAAATAATTATTAGGAATCTAAATTTCACTAGAATCAAATTAACGAACGGTGAATTTATCAGTAAGAACCACTAAAACCTTTAGATGAATATGCCAGCTGGAATTGTTTTTAAAATATTCAGTTGAGTAGAAGAGTCTTTAAAACTTGAAATGAGGTACTGATAATGACAAACTACGCTATTAAGATGTTTTTTTTTTGTAAACACAATATGCTACAGCAAAGTGTAGCATATAAAAATGGCGTCCGTGGGTTAAACTTCTTAAACCAGGTACAAACCAGGTACCAGGTACATTAGGATACGATCGACATGTAGTACGACTGATCTTGAAATGTTCTTGATGGGTGTAATTTTTTTTTCAAAGTGTTGTCACATGTGGGATTTGAACCAACAACACTTGATGCAAGCGGATTGGAGACCGCTTAAACTACTGCAGTCAGTCAGTAGATGTGTATGCATACATGTACATGAATGTGTATGTGTCTGGGCATGTGTATGCATCAATGTATGTATACGTGTGTGTGCGTGAATGTGAACGTGTGATTATTGAGATGATAGCTAATGAGATTAATCATTTTATAAGCTAGAAGATTAATTTCGAACATGTTGAGACATCAATCATCTGCGTTCAATTTCAAGCACTCGCCAGTCTAAATAGTATCTAATGTGATTGCAAACTTTCTAATTAATTCACGTAAAGTTTTTATGAGATGAATCAATTTACCTATTGGCTAAGATGTTAGTTGAGAATTTTAGAACCCTGACCACACAATGAGAAGTTTTAATAATTAATCTGCTTTTTAATTAGTCGAGTTACTTTTTGAATAATTACAGTTTGTAAGATGAATAAATATTTGACACGCCTTGAAGTTGTTATTTTATTTGATTTTGTAATCTTTATTGGTAGAAGATCCTCTCATTTCTTAAATCTCAAGGGGAGATGGCAGATTGTAAGATTATTTCATTAAGAAATCGCACATGCTAAATAACACACTATAATTAATCATTAGGTTTTAAATATTTTGGTTTATTTTAACGACAGGTATATAACTTTAATTTTCATTATAGATGTCTAGTAAATTATCGTATCCTCAATTATTTATTAATATTATCAATGCACTTTTAGGGTTAGGGTTAGGTTATGTAACATTAGCTTTCTGGCAGTGATAGTCCCATCAAAATTGATCAAACCGTTCTAGAGATCAAATCCGGAATAAACAAACAGACAGACAAGAATACACATAAAAAAAAGTTAAAAAAAAAATATATACGGTCGAATTGAGAAACCACCTCCTTTTTTTGAAGTCGGTTAAATATATAAAGGAATGATTTTTTATTTAAGTACTCTATATATATGTAAATACTATGTTAAAATATTCTATTAAATATAAAACTTAAAATTCATCAGAAACAACTCCATATTGGTATTTAATTTTAGTGAGATATATATAATCACAAAAATAATATATGAAACAATTTTCCCCTTGGAAAGATCTACAAAAAAGTCTGCAACGGTTTATTGTCAATCTTTTAAGGTTTATTCACAATAGTAAACCTATACACTATAACCTTTTAACTGACTTAAAAAAGGAGAAGGTTCTCAATTCAACCGTATTTTTTTTATGTGTATTCGCGGATAACTTCATCGTTAATGCACTGATTTTGATGATTATTTTTTAATGGAAATGAAATATCCTAACGGTGGTACCATAATAAGTACACTAAGATGTGATGATGGTATCCAAGATAAATCGATCGATTTGATCATTTTTGAAGAAGGTTCTTTATTTTGTTAAAATTTTACTTGTTACTAGCTGAACCCCGCGGTGTTACCCACGGTAATTGTTGTACCGCGAGTAACACCGCGGGACAAAGTTAGTTACTCCCCGGGTCATCAGCTACCTGCCAGTGAAAGTCCCGTCAAAATCTGTCCAGCCGTTCCAGAGATTACCTGGAACAAACAGACAGACATACAGACAGACAGACAGACAGACAAAAAAAATTTTAACTACATTTTTGGTATATGTATCGTGTATACATACATAACTGCCTCGGTGGCGCAGTGGTAGCTTACGCGACTGCTGTTCTTGAGGTCTCGGGTTCGATTCCCTTTATGATTTCACGCTACGGGCAATAGGAGACGCAGATGAGGTTGCGGGGATCAGCTAGTTACAATAAAAAAACAAATGAGATTTAAATCTATAGTGTTCCCCATTAACTTCACATAACATGTAAGTAAGTAAATAGTAAAGTCATAGTTACATAATTTGATCTAGTTATCTTCACCTACGTTTGCGTACGCGCATGGGTTGCACAAGTGTGCCGTTAGAACTGTGTAGTTATGTGTTAAAAGCATAATGGGACCCGTTCTTACGTCACTGTGGTCATACCGAGTCTAAATGAAAGTGTGTTTGTTTATTTGTGTGCTTTGTAGATTGTATCTAGAGCTTTGAATTTCGTATTGTAGTTAGGTATAGATGTTTTTTTTTAGTTATAAGCCTAATTCTGGTTCTTTTTGCACTAAAACAGCACATTTTTGTCATGGGTATGGATGTTAAAAAATTTAAATGTAATACTTCCGTAACTCTAGTGTTCAGTCTTAAAGTTATAACGATTAGGTTAACAGTACTAATTTAAGGTTCGAATTCCACAAATATACACGAGATTTTTTTTATCTACTACCTGTTCGGTTGTGGAATGCTGTATTGAAGATTATCATATTTAGGGGGAAGACCAAAGGTACTCAAGTAATTAGTTAAGGTGCAATTAGTTAAGACCATGCCTATAGAAAGAACTCTTTACAATCGTTTTCTTTTATCCGCGGCTCCGCCAGCATGCATTTCAAATATTGTGGTGATCATTTTCAGATTTGTCAGCCTATGGTACTCACAAACGATGTAGCTTTGTATTAGTAAAACTATTATCAAAATTGGTTCAGTGAAGCCAGAGATTCCCCTCTACAATCTCAAAAACTCACAAACTTTAGCTGTTCATAGTATTAGTTTATTTGATTGTACGATATTGTTATAAACGTATTCCTTAGAACAGACACAAAACGACAGCTGCTCATTAGACTTATTGTCTATATACTATGGAAACCTTAATGAAATGGACCTTAACAATCTTGTGTAGTTGTATTAACATACACGCAAAATGTTTTATGAAATCCGAGATAAAACCAATTAACATTACTATTGTAACTCGAACAAATTGGTTAATCTTGCGGTTACAACTTAATTTAATAGTAAAAAGAAACATCAAATACATCACTTTGGATGTACTAATAACTTGCGTGAGTACCAAATCTTAATATTAAAAGTATATTCTTTCACAATGGACGTTCTAAATACCCAGATAGTTATTAGATCAAGACAGTACCATCAGTACATGAAATAATCGACCGTAAGTGACCGAGATCTTAGATAATATCTATGGCCACAGTAGACTGCGATGCCGTCTGGTATAGCTAAGCGTGATTTGTTGATAGAGATATTATTATGTAGCTGTTTTCGTAAGTCATATATACTACTAGCATGTGATGAGAAGAAGAGTGTTGTGATGTGATGGACAGCACGAGTATCACAAATTTCTCATGTTTTTGATAAAAATTACAAAAACAGGCACACTAATTTTCAAAACTCGAATATCAGATAACAATTAACATCGGACAAATAAAGTAATTCTATATATTGACTGCCTCGTTGGTCTCGCGGTTAGCGTGAGCGACTGCTGATCATGAGGTCTCGGGTTCGATTCCCGGGTTGGACCAAGTGTTTGTATGATTTACAAACATTTGTTTCGGAGTTTGGGTGTGTTCTATCTATAATATGTATGTATTTACAAAAAAAAGTATATATGTATTTGTATCAGTTGTCTAGTACCCCATAACACAAGCTCTGCTTATCTTGGGACTAGATGTCGTTGTGTGTTTAGATGTCCGAAATATTTATTTATTTATTATTTATTTATATTAACATTATGCGAACAAAGGAGTACATTATTTTGCAAATTTTAATTTTATATGGATTAAGAGTTCAAAAAGTTAACAAAAAATATTGAAACATATTGGTAAATTTCGACTAGAAAACTAGTAGTTTGACCAAAATTATGACTTCAAATGTTTTAGACAAATTTAGTTTTAAAACGCGAAAAATTCCTGTATTACAACATTTAACCCCTTTTTTCGGTGGAATGGTGTTTTTAGTTAAGGGAATTTACTGATCATCGTATCTACAGATTTATTCTTTGGAATTAATCTCCATACGTTAAGCAAAACTGGAGTCAACTTAGTTAATAGTAATGTGTAATTTTAACTGTCGGTTATCCAGGTATACTTATTCCTTTTGGTGCGATGTATAGTAGGTTACAGTACTTAAATGACTAAGAAATATCACTCCAAACGACAAATACTCTCCTCTAACTCTGTTTTGTCAGACATACATCAAGTCAAAAACATAGTTAAACTTACAATATGAATGGACCAAATAATTATATTACCATATTTGTATAAGTAAAAGGTACTGTTACGTCAATAACTGCTGCATACGGTGTCAAAGGTCAGAGGTTAGATAGTAGAGCGAAAGTATTAAAACTAGACGAGGTGATTTGCCAACTGACCGAGAACACGATCATAAGAGATATGACAGTTACCTGCGTAACTTCCTTGCACTTTATCTACGTACAAGTCATTTGAAATTCTTGTTTTAAGTATTCGTACACACTAATATTGCGAATGAACTCTAAAGGCCATACGAACATTGGTGGCAAAAATGCATGAACAGTCTTCCTATAAAACTTTAATTTCGGCAATTTTTTTAATTGCGGAGGTGTTATGACAATTATTTCTTAACGTTGACCATAGATAAACAGTGATCATAAAGAAAAGTATGAATCAGGTTTTTGCTTTAAGGACAGAAATCTAAAAATATTTGAAAGAAACAATCATTGAGTGTGATTGTACTTAATTAAACAATTGAGCATAATGCGGAAACTGCATTGCATAGTCAAAATTTATGTAAATATTGTGATAGTTTACATTATAACAATAGGAATTCGTTGGATTTGTATTAAATAAACCAACTTTGAAGCTGCAACTTTCAATACAAAAACATAAATTTATTCGTATTTTTCACAATTACTTTTAAGTTCTTGATGTAAGTGAGCCTTTGTGATGAGCAAAATAAATTATTATTATTATTATAAATTAAGTGAACGTGAATCACATTGCAAAACAATTATGAACAACAACAACAGTATCAATTTAATGAACGGAATCTGAAACGAGAGAATTCTATTAGAAACCCCAGATATTGCTCTTCGGCTTCTAGTCTATGTTAAACTTTAACACTACAGCTCCTACTAAAACTACAAATCGAAGTGATTTACAGTCCAAAACTGATGTGACATAAGCAATTCCAGTGGAACTCTTCCAAGGCATGATCATACCATTAAATCAAATCCCCTCAGGCCTTCACTAGATCCCGACAAAGATATGGCACGGTAAACATACAGGGCGTGTGTACCAACCTACCTGATCCCAAAATTCACATACAAAGTTATGGAATTAGTCATAAAATGGATTCGTGACTCAAATATCTAACCTATGCATTGTGTGAGCGAGTGTACTTTCATATCAACTCAACCTCGTTCCTCGAAATTTGACTTTATCACCTACAAGTTAATGTTTAAATTTCTTTGTATTGTTTTTAGACTTAAGATGTAAAGTT
This sequence comes from Spilosoma lubricipeda, assembly GCA_905220595.1. Lineage (NCBI taxonomy): Eukaryota > Metazoa > Arthropoda > Insecta > Lepidoptera > Erebidae > Spilosoma > Spilosoma lubricipeda. The sequence continues at coordinate 1,770,090 of HG992278.1, forward strand.
AAATTTGATAATAAACGATGCCAGTTGACATTCGATAGAGGGTGTCGTGTGACGTCATTAAATCAGTACGGCAACAAAATTTAGGGCTTAAAGGGGCTTACGATAGGGAGGAGTAGGTGCGTTTATACCAGCACCATTTGACTGTTTGGGGGGTTCAAGTCAAATTACCAGTATGGTATATACGAACGTGCAGAATTGCCTCTAATTTAACATCCGTATAAAAATGTCGAGTCCTTTGCAAGAAATTCAAAAAAAAAAAATAATATTATAAATGTGTCTTGGAGGCTACTGATAAATTTACTTATATATAGATAGATTTTTTTTGGGTTAAGGTTAGATACAAACATATTGCACATAAACTCAGAAACAGAACAAATGATCATGCTAATCACATTTACCTATTTAGAATCGTTAATTGAGACTACGAAACACAACAGTAAATTGCTTTGTCCATACAAATAAATGAAATTGGAGTGTCTGTTTGTAATATTAAAATAACCGCTCTTAAATAAATGCATATGTATGTTTACATGGTACATATACCAAAAACGTATTTAAAGTTTTTTTGTCTATCTGACTGTCGGCCTGTCAGTCTGTCTGTCTATCTGTCTGTTTGTTCCGGGCAATCTCTGGAACGGCTGGACCAATTTTGACGGGACTTTCACTGGCAGGTAGCTGATGATCCAGGGAGTAACATAGCCTACTTTTTTAGACTAACTTTGTCCCGGGTCAGGTAGTCTTTAATATAATGATTGATGATACAATGATTAAGTCCTATGAGGGGAAATATAACAAACAAATTCACGGTCATTCTTTTAAGCGACCAGATAGTTGTAACAGTAACAATAAATTAATAATTTACGTTTCAATACTCTCTTATAATTGTATAAAACAGATTTTATTTTGTACACTAGCTACGCCCTATAACTTATAACTTCAGTTATCTGCCAATAAAAGTCCCGTTATAATTGGTTCAACCGTTCCAAAGATCAACCGGAACAGACAGACATTAATTTTAAAAATTGTTTTTTTGTTCGTAGCACCGAATACTTACACGTGTATTTAGTGAAAAGCTGTTAATTTTAAATTACAAACAGACTTTTTGTACGATTATTGATTAATCTATATGTATAAAACTGAATCGCCGAAATGTCTGTACGCACATAGCTTTTTCGATTGGCTATACCATTTTTTTTTTAATTTTTTTTCATTAGTTCGTTATTGATAAGACAAGGTTTGTGTACAAGTAAAATTTAAAGATTACGGGAAAAGTAATTTTTGTGTCTGCGACTGTACACTGCCTGTGGATAGCTGAGACAGGTAAGTACGTATGGCGGTACGAAGTTTGCCGGGTCACCTGGTTATTAATACATATTTTTAAGTTGCACCTACCAGTCCATATTTACCATATTAGTTTATTTTCACCAATAACAAACATTACAAACCGACACTTTAATTTTATTAATAAGTAATGATGGAGATCTCCCACCAAAATATATTTATATAATCATTTTCTGATTGAAGAACAGTATAACAGTTCAAAAGTAAGTAATTTTGAATATCAAATTGTTATTATTTTTTGCTGATAGACACATATTTCTTTGAAAAAGGGAAGCATTGCTAATTTGATTACCGGTTCAAACGGCCGTCACGCGCACCGCTCCTTTGATCGGCAAAAATACAGAATATGTGGTGTGCTTTGCCTTATATTGTTGAGCAAGGCATGAGCTAAAGCGTTTAACTTGTTGACTTGCATAACTCATTAGCACATGTAGGAGTAATCGGGCTGATACTATCATCTAGCGTTTAACTGCAACAGGAGTACTCTAGTGACAGTAATTTGGGTTTCTTGAGTTGAAAGTGAAAGTCACATCACATCAATTGATCGGTCAACTCATATGCTCTGTTATCATATAACTACTTAGCTTACGAAATATTTGTCCAAAAATATCTTAGTTAATTATTAGAATAGCTTTTAAGTACTAAGCGTGTACCCAAAATCGGTTGTATATTTGATCCCAATTACTAAAATTATTAAAATTACAATTAGTTATTTTATTTATTCAGGTACTTATTCAGCCGTTACAATATCCTCTAAAAGTAGTAAATTTAGATCTTTATACATCATTAATATTCAGACATCTGACAAAATCCGCTCTCGCTGCCACTGATGACTTACAACACTAACAGATAGTGCCCGAGGCGTATCGTTCCCCGCTTTAGCTAATGAGATGTCAGTACAATCATTTGTGCTTTAACCTTACGCCGATGAGGTTTTTGGCCTTTCATTTTGCCCGCCTTTAATTCAACCATTAATTAATTTAAGACGCACACTGTGTCGAATATATGCGTATGTGCCAAAAACCAGGCCAAGGCATGCTACTGTTATTGTACGTACCTACAGTTAAGTCATAACAATCTTGGTTTATTTCCCATTGTCAACTTGTTTGGATATAATTTGTTAAATAACAGGAAGCTTGGACATGTCCAAGTGTGGAGATTGTTATCGTCCGTTGTGTTGTTTTGATAAAATCATTTCATTTTATAAATAGTACATAAGGAAAAATTCTTGGGCTTTTTAATTTTTCGGCTTCATATTTTAATTTTGCGATTAAAAAATTACTCTTCCCTCTTTTAAAAATGTATTTATTCAAATTATTTATGACATCAATATAACAATATAACATTGAAAGCTAACGTATTAGATTTTATAGTTAGCTAAAAACCACACATAATCAAAAGCACACAGTGGAGGATTACCACTGTAAACTTTCATCACAAATAAAAAATAACCCAATTCTGTTACACAATAAGAATGGGTTGATCTAATCTTCAGCACTATTTTCTTAGGCAACATAACTTTTTAAATTAGTGTTTTTAGAGAAGGGAATGAGATCGCATCATATCAAGGTAAGCGGGTTTAAGTGAGAGCATTTTAAAAGTGCAGATTAATACCGCATGTCTCATATCTAAATTATCCACTAGTCAGGTGAGAACGTTAGTTGACCAAATGAAAGTACTAAAAAAAAATATTATCGATTTTATTTTAATACTCTAGTTTAATTAAATATTATTTGAATTTAAAGATATAGAATAACATACAGTAATATAAGAAGATAAAGTTTTTTTATTTATGTTTTATGATTGTTTGGATTATGAAATTGTAAAACACTGTGCAATTTAAAAGCTTACTTTCCAGTATACCATCAAACAGCACAGGTCTCTTACTAAGAATAAAATCAACAAAGTGATCTAATCCTATCTGAGATGGATTAGTATAAAATGCTTTCAAATTGCTATTTTTGATTTAAATATGAACGCAACTAATATGAGAAACCAAAATATGTTATAATATAAAACTCGTTTTTTATATAAAAACTGTTTTACGCCCCCGTGCTCAAAGTGTACGTAGTTTTGTTTTTTATGTATGGGCCTCCTAAAACGACTCTACTCTGCCTGATAAACGGCTTACGCAGAATCCAAGAGTGGTGGATACCACACTCATTGCGAATGCAGCTAATGCAGCATAGTGATGCTTCTGCTGAAATCAGCGTGGCTTAACTATCTTGAAAACAAATATATTTTCACATCTTTATCCTACTACGAAGCTATTGAAGTGAACGCACCACACAAAGTAAAAACTGAGATATACACAAGGAATACTCTCACAAAAAAAGCAAAAACAAACGTCCAATTAACAAAATGGAAACTATAGCAAAAGGCCCACTGGGCCAAACAACTCACACACAAGACAAAATCAGCAAACAGCAAAATTCCAATTACGCACAAGCTTTAACATTTCAAAGCGACTGTCCGTATCACTGCAAAGACCTAGACGATTCCATTCTGTTCGCATTATGTGACTAATTGAATAAAAAGTAAATCTTTTATAACAAAAGGTTGTACGGATGCTGAGTTTATCTCCCCGTTGCCTCAGGTGGTACGGGTAATTATTATTTTACTTTGTACTTGTATGTTTTATTCCATGCCTCTGTTCTTTTGTCCGCCATTACTTGTATTGTCTTTAACATAAATTCTAATCGTCGTTCGTTAGATCTCAGCTTGTGGGTTGTTACCTTTTTACGAGTAATATAATTTCTTATTAATTTTCTTGTAAAAATATTACGCACTACTTGCAAAAAAAAATATAATTATATTCAAAAATAGAAATACCTTAAAACTTGTATTTTTTAATCATCCCCATTTGTTCTGGGTACCTTTGTAGTAATTAGTAGTGAATAATAAAAACATTATGACAGGGTTAGTGACATATGTATAGCAGTGACAAGAAAATTGTATAACATTTCTTAATTTATTGTTTGTTTTGTGATTGTAACTATATGTACTCAAAAATTAAATACGAATTGAATAAATTTGCAAGTTGATTATATCAAACACATCAGTCATAAACTTATCCAGACGACAGTTGATGCCGGGACAAACACAGGCAGGCGTGTTTTGTCTCGGCGCTGCGTCCCGGGGCGATAGACCCGCGCGTGCCGCTGACGAGTCAAGCTTATTTGAGCTTATTAATCTGTCCGCCTCGATATTATTGTCAGCGGATTATTTTTAAGATCAAAGCGAATGCCCGTGGTTGTCAGAGTATAAACTAGTTTGACTTCATAGCAATTTAGAGATAAAAAGATTTTGAACAAGAGAGAATGGATTTGACATAGACCACCTCCAAGCTATATTCATTTTATAATATGATTAATTTGCTGAGAGATATGACGTATTTATTCTATATCAGAGAACCACTAAGTGTTCAAAATACGAGGAATTTACCTATTAGACTCGGCATTAAGTATTTTAAAAACGTGACGAGTAATATTCGTAAGACTTTATGATATTATTAAAAATGTCTGCTGCTCATACTTTATGTAAAGTGAAAGACAGCTGACAGCTAATGTACATGCTCATAAGTATCTATGTTTTACCGGCCTATACTGGCTGGATGTGGTGGTATTTAACCCCCATGCTACGGATAGCAATTTAAGTCGTCGGTCCCGGTTGTCATGAATATCAATGGCAATCTATTTTGGGTAGTAATTCAAATTCGAAATCATTTATTCAATTAAAACACTTAGTGACATTTATAAAAATCATAGATCGACACAAACAGACGCCACAGCAAGTGCTATATTCTCGAGGTAAATTAGGCGAATACCAAAATCTACTGCCCGCCTGTGTCAATCCATAGCTTCCAGTTTCCAAAATGCGTAGAGCCTCATGAGAAGACTACTGACAAAGAAACTCATGGCCAATCTTATTCAAAGTCAGATTTTCAGGTACAATGGAGTTAGTATTACATGTTAGGTAAACAGTACGCAAGCTGTAGCCACCTGAATTTCTATTAATTAAAATACTCTAAAATATAATGCACAAACAAAAAAAAACACTCAGTGCTAACGTTGACCGCCCTCAAATATATTGACAAAATTGTACAACCTTCTAATTCAGTTCACCTCAAGGGGACGGAGGTTCGATGCCAGTATCTCCGTAAAAAATATATTAAGATAGAACCGGTTGGACTAGGAAGCGACCCCAAATAATCTTGGGGATAATAAAGACTAGACGGACAAAGGTTTACCAGCCTTAGTCAGCTATGAGATCAGAGAGTCGTGTGTCAAATTATATTTGATTAATCACGTAACTATGTTTTTTACGCAGTCAGGATTACCATTGACAAAACAATCCTCTCAAAACTGTATAAACAAAGGTCCCTAATGATAATGCAATCCGAATAGCAGAAGACATGCAGAACAGTCTGTTTCGACACTACCATATGCATACAAGGACATGTATAAGTTACGTGGTGGTAATTTCTTTGTTCCCCATAAAATAAACGTCGAGATGGTCATGGGAAGTGGAGTACAAAAGGCCAACATACCAAGGTTTGTTGTTTCAAAGTCTTTAAACAAACCGACTTATCTTTTAAGTAAGTAACACATGATGCAAAAACTCTGTATTCGTACCTTTTTTAACCAAATTCAAAAAAAGGAGGAGGTTTCTCAATTGTACAGTATATGCTTTATTTGTAGTAGTATAGTATATGTTTTTTATGTGTGTTCGCGGATGACTTCATCGCTTAAGAACCGATTTTGATGATTATTTTTTTAATAGAAAGTAGATATCCCAACGGTGGTACCATGATGATGGCATCCAAAAGAAATCGAGTCAATCCTTGAAGTCGGTTTTATTGTTGTTAAAATTTTACTTGTTACGAAAAAGCATCATTGTTTGTTTTCTAATCATGGAGTGCAGAAAAGAGTACGTATCTATCATAACTCTCCATCGATGATTTTCTATCTACAAATATTTAACATTTTTCTTTCTCATTGTGTAGCTCAATTTCTTAAACCAACCAATAAATCATATGTTAAAAAAGTTAAATTAAAAGTACACATTTTAATAATAATATAGATAATAATTGCACAACATCTCAAATTATCTAGCGGTCAGAATTCAACAGCTGTAACAATTAATTCAATAACGGCGCCACGCTAACATCTGCGGTTAAGACATCATTCGTCTCACGTATGCCAAGGCCCAGGTTCGGTGCCAAGTTGTTATCATACTTTAAACCAGTTATTGGCCTTCATATATATTAAATTATTTTTTAATACAATCGTAAATATTGTATTGACTACCTCGGTGGCGCAGTGATAGTGTATGACACTACTGTGTTCGAGGTCTCGGGTTCGATTCTACAGTCGGACCAAGTGTTTCTATGATCTGCAAATGTTTGTTTGGGAGTTTGGGTGTCTTGTATGTATAACATGTATGTATTTACAAAAAAAAATGTATTTATATCAGCTGTCTAGTACCCATAACACAAGCTCTGCTTAACTTGGGATCAGATGGCGTTGTGTGTTAAATGTCCACCATATTTATTTACTTATTTATTGTTCTTATAATTTAAGCTTTTATATATTTCAACTTGATGGAGCAGTGGTCTCACAGAGTCCTGTCTTATTTTTTTTTTATTGCTATAAATTGTTTTACTTTTTTTCGACTGTGGCGAAGCCAAGATGAAGGGTGATAGTATTAGCAGCATCTGTATATGTGTTCCACTATATATTGTAAATTATTGACCCTATATTAATTAATGAAAGAGGTATCAATAGATTCGCAATAATGACTTCGGTGACACGGACTATATAAATTGTACGCTAAGTTTTAACGTAGTCGGGTTATACTTAAAAAAAACTAGTTAGTAGAAAGACACTTTTCGCATTAGGAATATACATCCTGTGTCACGGGGGACTTTACAAACATACGTCAAACGGACACAAAGAACACCCAGACTCAGAACAACAATTTGTGAATCATACACAAAGTGTTGTCCCATGTGGGATTTGAACTCACAACACTTGGCGTAGTAGAAAGCGGCGTGGTAACCACTTAAACCACTAAGCCAAGGGCATTGTTGATCCTAATATTTTATACGGTTTATATACAACTGTTTTTGTAAACTTTAGTGTCTTTCTTACTAAGTTAATAGATTAGGTATATATCAAATTCTCGTGTTGCGGTGTTTGTGGTTAAACTCCTCCGAAACGGCTTGACCGATTCTTATGAAATTTTGTGTGCATATTGGGTATGTCTGAGAATCGGACAACATCTATTTTTCATCCCCTTAAAGGGTGACCCATCCTTAATTATTTTTTTATGGCAACACTTCGTTTGCGGGGTCAGCTAGTTTACTAATAAAAATATATATGACTAGTATAGGGACAAAAAAATTGCTAACCTATTTTATACTGATGACACTTGATGGAACTTGCTACACACATAAAATTAGAGCTAAGACATTTTTATTGTTCTATCATTGTGATATGTAGTTAATCTATACATCTGTAATAAATAAAATTGTAGTGTCTGTTTGTAATATTAAAAACAACCAATTTTTTAAAATTGCAAAATAACCAATTTTATAATTTTTGTCTCTCTGTTTGTTTGTTCCGGGTAATCTCTGGAATGTCTGGACCGATTTTGACGGGACTTTCATTTTTAATAAAATCCTTTGATAATATCTAGACACTATATCGGTCCGCTTTAGTTACTAATAATTGTAGAATAGTACAACTATATTTAATTCAACAAAATTAGCTAATATACATTTTTTAAGACAAATCCCGCATTCGGAATATATTGTATTCTGTGACGCAGGGAATTTTTTTAATATACATTAAGACAGACTTAAATAACATTCAGACTCAAAATAATTCTAATTATGGGATTTGAATCTTCAACGCTTTAGCGCAGTAGAATTCGATAGACCATATTAAACATCCAATATCCACAATTCTGCAATTAAATGTTCTTCTATGAAACTTTAAATCTTGACGAATCACAAAAGCCGGGTCCTCAATCTGTACTTGGTTGGCCACCCTCCTCTTATTAGACAAAAATACACATCTCAGCATGTTTGGTCCGGCTGGGAGGGCAGAGGCCACCCGGGAGGGTTTAATTATCGGTCACTAAATTAAGTTGGGCCCCCGTTCTGCTGCCTTGCATTTTGGAGACGTGTTTTGTGAGAACGCTTCCACTGCAATAAACGAGATGTAAGAATGTTAGATAGAGAGAGAGTTGAGGAATCACTTTGACTTACATTTTAAGGTATTAAAAACAGTTTAAGTGAAAAATCTAGTATCAAAAGTGAAATGCTGTATAATATTTTAAACAGGAAGGAACTTATCATACACTACATTCTGTCCATCAGAAGGTTGCATAGAAGAAATTCTCTTCTAACGATAAGACAAAACAATGATGATAGATAGATAGAAAATTCTTTATTTGTACACCGTCCTACATATTTTCAAAAGAGTATATAAGATGACCAATATGTGTATAATAATGTAATGTACAAAAAGCGGCCTTATTGCCAAAAGCAATCTCTTCCAGACAACCTTAGGATGGAAGAAAATATATCGGAGAGACAGTAGTAGTGACGGTGCAACTCATTTTGAAGATAATATAATAGAATCACTTTAATTGTTTAAATACTTTATGCTCTAACCGCTAACACTTTCATGCGATTTTGTAGAAGCTACATTTACAAACAGAGCTGTCATGTTAAAATATAACTGACGGGCTGTTAGTTTTATTTATTTTGCGTCTAAAACCCCGGCTAGCCGAACGTTTCAGATACAAGGGACAATTCACGCCAATTCGTTTGCAGCGACCACCTGTTGCACCGTTACATCGAAATTGAGAATTTTATTTTATTTACTAGAAAAACTGTTAAGAGATTACGATTTTTTTGCTTGCATGCCAGAAAATGTCCATAAAATTTCTTAAATAAGTAAATAAATTAAATTAATAAAACTCGATGGTGTTGCGACCGTGTACTTTTCAGCTCCAGCATCAGATCAGCTCCGTGTCATTATAATATTGAATTGTCACGCTGTATACTTATGCTTGCAAAATCAGCAAAATCGCTTGAAGATATCTGCTTCAAAATTGAGTTGCAAGATTCCACCCGAACATACATACACTGCAAGTGTATAAAAGCTTGTAATAAGTCATCAGCCCATAAAACCTCTTCGGGTATAGTTTGTTACTTGTAAATTACAAGTTGTTTAGAAAGTTACAGGCGAGCACTATAACCATTCACCAGTGTTATCAAAAATATGGATCAGTCTATCATAACTTTGCTCTTTCCTACGATTGCTAAATATCACAAAAGTTAAGGTCAAAACTGTTAATGTACTAGGTCATCGACAGTCAAATAACTTTCAATAATGCACTATCACATTGCACAAGAAACGGAATCACAGGGTTCTTACTGTAAGGCGAGATCAGTCTGCTTAAGATTTCGTAACGTATAATTTGAGAATATTGACTTACATGACTGAAGTCTGAATAAGCATGACATTAAAATTAACTACTGTAATTTGAAGTATTATCAATTTAGTGAAAATTTAATTAAAAAATATTAATGTTTGTTGTGGTTTCGTGGCCCTAGTGATGCAGGAACGAAGCGAGGAATGAGTTCTTTTTATATTTGAAATACACATCATATCAGATCAATATCCTTAGACAATCCACTGCTGGATGTAGGTCTCTCCTTTGAATGTGATTTCATTCCTATTGCACCCCCCTTGCCATATCATATCTGCATATTTCGATATTCCAGAAGTGGTAGACGGACTAATATTAATTGTGAGTGTCCCTATTCATTTAAAATACTTGTAATAACATGAAAGTATAATTTCAAGAAAGATCAAAGAAAAATAATAATAATTTCACATAAACGTCAGTAAGATCCCAGCAGGTGAAACTGCAGGAAAACTTAAAAAAATACTATTAAATACAAAAACTATAGATACTTTACACATAACCGGACAACAAGTGATGTTGTTTATCACACAAGAAATTGCTTCGGTAGGAATCGAAGACAATAACTACGACTTAGTAGTCAGGGTGGGCGAATAGTATTGTAGATTAGACGCACATTCATAGTACATTAATATTGCATATCTCAAGTAGAAAGGCAACCTTACTGGCTGTTGATCAATAGAAAATAAATTTTGGTAATCATTTGTATATAATAGGATGTTAGTTTTATATTGCACACATCTGTTAATCTTACAAAATACTACCGGTAAAGTTTCATCATTATAACAATCAGAAGTCATTTGCATATTGTTGCTCAAATATTTCGTAATAACTAAAAACCATCATTAAGTCAATAGAAGTTAGGTTTTAAATGCACAGTCTTATGCACTCATGTTAATTTAATATGCATGTTTCCATATTTTTTGAATGTTTGAATAATTAAGTTATATGTTGATATTAATAGTGCATAAGAATGAAAATCTTTGCATATTTAAATATCAAGGTAATACTAATAAGGCGACGAGAGTAAACCCACACACCTCTCCCTCCCTCTCAACTATACGGCAATACACATAATGTGACTCTACTGCTTTAAGTGTCCCTGGCTGACTTTAATCACTATCCCGGTGACGTATTTGCCCGTTTACTGCCTATTGCATGAAAAATACTTTAATGTATTCCATTTATTAAGAATATAAACAAACTATCGAAACATTTGCAATTTTCAAACCCCTTCTCTTTTAATTCATTCATATGATATTTCTATTTCTGAGTCACTCTAGAGTTCACTGGCTAACAACGCTTAAAGATTTTAGTCAATGAATGAATTGATTTATAGATCTTAACATAGTTTAAAATGAAATCTCTTCCGTTGTCTGTTCGTTTAGGTCAACTCAACAAATTTTAATGCAGTTTTAGTCAATAGATAGAGTGATTTAAGAGGAAGGATATATGTTATTCATAGTAGAGGTAATCCGAGAGTTTTAAGGGCTTTTATATGAAGCCAGGCCGTGTCGCTAGTGACATTCTAATTGTAAACCTCGTTAACCTTTGTTAACAATAGATAAACAATAATGTACTTCTAGCGTATCTGGGTAAACTAGTATAAGAGTTTCAATAGGTGCTTCTTTGACAGCAGATGTTTCGTCTTCTCTTGCAGTTGCCGTGCCCAACAGGGTCCATAATTGTTTTCTGTAATAAGTTGTTGACACCTTTATGTACATTATGGAGTGCAATAAATGATAAATAAATAAATAAATAAATGTTACGGAACGGTGTAACACACAGCTGCGTTAGTGACCAAAAAAAAGTCGTTGACTTATTTACATTTTACACACAAACGCTATCCATTGGTCGTCAGTCAATCGACTTTCAGAATTTTTATTTCAGAACACCAGACATGAATCGTCTGCAATATACACATTTTTCGCTCGATTTCCACAATTGAAGTCACAGAAAAAATAGAGTTGGATTTTTTTATTGCTTTATTGATTTTTTTATTACTGACGGCTGCATTTATTAAAATATGACAAAGAGCGTAACGTTAAAAAGGTTTTCCAGTTCAGCTATTATTATTGATACATATAATACAATTTTTTCAATTCGAGGATCTAAATTCGTTTGGAATTTATTTTTAAGTAGCTAAACCCCACGATGTTACCCGCGATTATTGTTGTACCGCGAGTAACGCCGCGGGACAAAGTAAGTCTAAAAAAAAGCCTAAGTTACTCCCTGGATCATCACCTACCTGCCAGTGAAAGTCCCGTCAAAATCGGTCCAGCCGTTCCAGAAATTATCCGGAATAAACAGACAGCTAGGCTATTTTTTTTAGACTAACTTTGTCCCGCGGCGTTACTCGCGATACAACAATAACCGCGGGTAACACCGCGGGGTTCAGCTAGTTAAATAAATAAATATGTAAAAGGGTCATACTTTGTTACAAATCTGTTGTCCCACTCCCACGTTACTGGAGTCAAACCCATAAACCCAGTGTTTTTGGTGACCACACACACAACAGGTGACCTGTCTGTTTGTTTACCACCCTATAGTTACTGTGATGATGATGTTCTTCTAGCCACGGCGTCCTGTCTCAACGGAGTCCAGTCAACTAGGCAGAAGATAATATAATCCACAAGTGTGTATGCAAGCACAGGTGCACTTTTTGTTCCCTCACTTTCACTATTCACACACCATGGGAGAGTCACACTTCGGCATGAATGGGCCGATTTAACCGGAGTGATACCACGGCCTCACAGAAAACCGGTATGAAATAGTGCTTAGTGACGATACCGGAGGCCCATAACCCCAACCCCACCATATCTCCTACCTCCCCCATACCCCAGGTGCCGTCCCCGCGGCGTCACAGGCCGGCAACGCACCTGTGACGCCTCCGGTGTTGCGGGTGTCCATGGGCGGCGGTAATCACTTATCATCAGGCGAAACGTCTGCTCTTTTATTATTACATAAAAAAAATAAAAAAGGCCATTTTAAAGATCATCAAACGTTAAAAGAGTGACAGTGCCTTCAATATTTGTCCGCCTATTTCTTTATTGGTCAACATCCTCAATAATATATTCATTTCATGAGAAAACGCCTAACACACAAACTTTTAAAACAATAGACACTTTTACCGATGTGTTACAAAACCGGTTTATAATCTTATTGTTTTAAAGATGCGGCTATGTTGCATCCTTATCGAGTTTTATTTATCTCAGTAATAGCAGCTTTGAATGAAATTTTGCGAAAAGATTGCATCAATACTTTTAATAAAATAAGGCAAGGTTATATAATTGTGTGTGTGCTAACTGTTAATTATGAATTGTCAAGATTTGCATTTGACATTTCAAAGAAATATTGCACGGACTGAACGGGAAACGTAATAGTTTAAACGGACATCTTGTCGATCCTATTGCGTCGAGTGTCATGGGTTCAATATTTTGTTCCTAGTTTCTAAATTCCTCCACGACACAGGATAAATCTTAGGAGCTTTATTTTAAAAGAAAGAAAAGATGGAAGGAATATAGAACGATTACCTTAGCAGTTCTTTACATGTAAGAACTAACTGTTGCCCGCGGCTTTGCTCGCGTGGAAGTGATTGAATTAAAAGTGTGTAAGTATGTATGAATGAACTTAGTCATGTTTTTACCCGACTACGGCAAAGCCAAAGGAGGGTTATGATTTTGACAGGCTATGTATGTATGTATCTATGTATGTATGTATGTATGTTCATTTGTTCCCTCATAGCTCCTTAATTACTCATTAGAACTGGACAAATGAAGTGTCTCTAGAAGCGTCATGATCGTCTTCTGGTTATAGGCTATATGAAATGTCACTGAATCTAATGTGGCGCCCTCTAGGCAACATAAAGTACTGCATTAAAAAATAAATTTTAGATAAACATGTCGTGTTTGGTATCATTGGAAAGGGCGTTACTTGTACATTTCAAAAATATATATATTATTAGCATTTGCTCGTGACTTTGTCCGTATTTATTCGATAAGTGTGGAATTTCTATGGTATGCTCGTTTGTTCCCTCCTTTCTAAGCTACTAGTCGGAATAAGACAAATGAGGTATCGTTAGAAGCGTCTTGATTGTCCGCTGGTTATAGGTTATACGCCGTGTCATTTAATCTAATGTGGCGCCCTCTAGCCGACGTAAAGTACTGTTTCAAAAAATAAATTTGAGTGAAATATGCCGTGTTTAGTATCATACGAAAGGGCGTTACTTGTACATTTCAAAAATATATATATTATAAGCATTTTCTCGTGACTTTGTCTGTATTTATTCGATAATTGTGAAATTTTATAGTACCTATTTAAAATACACTATGCAAAGAAATTAATATTATAGAGGCACCAAAACATTTTAAATAAAAAAAAGTAAAAACTAAAACTCAACTACGACAAAAAACGACGTTGAAAAAGCATGAAACAAGTTTCAAAAGCCGTAGTCACGCGTTGTTAAAGTGTTATGAACTATGGTACATTATAGTAGTATATACGTAGTAACATGGACGACGGTTTTTGAAACTTAGTAATGAACCATAGTCCATGACACTTTAACAACGCGTGACTACGGCTTTTGAAACTTGTTTCATGCTTTTTCAACGTTGTTTTTTGTCGTAGTTGGGTTTTAGTTTTTACTTTTTAAATGTATTTATTTATTTTTAATCAGTAGCCCAATAAAATGGACTGTCATACAAACTTTTGACCCGTATTTTAACTTCTTTAGGAATATAAGTCCCATAAATGCTGGTGTAAATATTAGCCCAGTCATATTAGGGCTTTCACCTCGGAATGAAAGATAATAAGCTGCAAATTGGTATGAACCTTTGTTTTGTCATTCTAAATGTTGTCTCAAAAGTCACAATCGTTATCGTGTCCGCGTCTCAAGATATTCAAGGTCAAAGGTCACAAAAATCGGTTTTTCGCGAATATCTGGCTTCCTATCGGTTAAATGAGATTTGCATTTATTATAAAAGTTGTAGGCTATAAAATTCCCTACAACTTTTGTTTAAACTTTTTTTTCATACGACTAACCGTTTTGAAGGTAGAGCGCGAAGAGTGCACATCGTACAGTCATATACGGCCTAATGCAAGGTCAAGCGTGAGTTATGGTTATCAGTACGTTATAAAGTCAATTATTTACTTGGAAATTATAATTATTAAACAATGCCTATTATTTATGTACTAACTATTAATTATTTATATTTAATTAAAGTAAGTAACTTGATTATTTATATATAATTATTCATATTTAACTATTTAAGTATAAAATATTATTAATTCTGGATTATATATTTTAGTTTTATTTTAAGTTAAAATGATAGTAAGAGTATATATTTTACACATATTTTTATTTATTATTAAATACGGCATAATATACATTTATCAAAATGTGAGTTCAAATATCAAAAGTATCTTTGTTGATTTTAATTGTAATGAAATTGGAAATGGAAGCTAATTATCTTCTTCTTCTTCGTCGTCTTCTTCTTCTTGTCGCTCAAAAATGTTCGATTCATTGTCATCATCCTCATTATCTGTCATGTTCATCTCCAAACCTTCCAGAATATCGGGATCATATGTATTTTCTTCATCGGGATTACTTGGATACAGTGAAGCGTTGAGGCAAGCTTGTCCGTTGCACTGGCCGCAAGCTAAAGAACATTGTAGCCCTGATTTTCTGCATCCACAGCGGGAACCACAACCATTTTTGCACACCACAAACACAAATCAGCCATAGCTCTTAAAACCGTACGTCCGTAGTTGCAACGGTACAATTTCAAACTAACGAATAATCTTGACTCATACAAAGTGGAGAGAGTGGCCTTGAATACTATAGAACATCTGTCCCGGCAATGAATAGAAAAGGGCATAGGGTAGGGACAAGTATTTCCAGGTATATAAGTATTGAGAAATTTACGCGTTTTAAAGAAAAGATATATAATGTCGTGTTAACTTAAAATAAAACTAAAATATATAATCCAGAATTAATAATATTTTATACTTAAATAGTTAAATATGAATAATTATATATAAATAATCAAGTTACTTACTTTAATTAAATATAAATAATTAATAGTTAGTACATAAATAATAGGCATTGTTTAATAATTATAATTTCCAAGTAAATAATTGACTTTATAACGTACTGATAACCATAACTCACGCTTGACCTTGCATTAGGCCGTATATGACTGTATGATGTGCACTCTTCGCGCTCTACCTTCAAAACGGTTAGTCGTTTGAAAAAAAAGTTTAAACAAAAGTTGTAGGGAATTTTATAGCCTACAACTTTTATAATAAATGCAAATCTCATTTAACCGATAGGAAGCCAGATATTCGCGAAAAACCGATTTTTGTGACCTTTGACCTTGAATATCTTGAGACGCGGACACGATAACGATTGTGACTTTTGAGACAACATTTAGAATGACAAAACAAAGGTTCATACCAATTTGCAGCTTATTATCTTTCATTCCGAGGTTGACCCCTTTTTTTACCTAATATGACTGGGCTAATTCATTTATTAGCCATAAGCCAACTATAATAGTTTACGGTCAGTCAGTCTGTCAATAAGACAGTCAAGACATGTTATTTTATAAGAATAGATAGAAATATTTTGCTCAATATTAGAATAGAGACACCGTATGGACGGTACATAATTTTTATGGACGGTACATAAAAAAAATAAAGAAAAAAAAAATACTAAAATATGCGGATAAATAAGGATCTTCTACTTCACAGTATCGGACAATTCGCATCCTTAAGCTGCTAGTCATTTTCGTCAAGTCGGTTTATCGTGTCATATGAGCGCGCCTAAAACACCCGGAACAAAATTATCTTTCAATATAAGATATAAAAATTAAAGAAAATGTATAAACAGTTCCAATCAACATATTTGTACTCATTAGCTGATTGAGTAATTTACCTATCCGAATAAACTGTCAGTGCAAACATTAACTTTTGCAATAAAAACTTCATTACATTTAAAACACGAACATATACTATGGTATTAAAATAAACTATAGAAAAAACATCGTAAAGTAAAATAAATATACAGCTGAATTCTTTCAAATCCTCACCAAAACATGAATACAGTGAAAAATATACAAATGGCAACAAATTCTCTCCTCATCAGTTGGTGATGTGTCAATTATTTCGGTTTGATGAATACACATTGCTTATCAGATACCGACCATGTTTCTAAAACATAAAAGACTATCAAGTAATATTCTAGAAATATTAAACAAGGTTTTATTTAGGTAAAGGAACAGATGCCAATCAACTGAAGAAATGCTGCGGCACTGAAGAAATAATCCTCCGTTCGTGGAGATTATTCGACGATATGATCGCGGATCCGATGCGATTAGCGAGTATACAGCAAAATACATATAGGGTAATAAAAATATATACCTAATAAACTTTTATTTTTCCCACAAGGTATGTTCACATTAGTTACAGGATATCTAAGTAAAATGTTTAAAAAAAAACCTTATTGAGACCTGGAGCTCATACTGAGCTCAAATCCTATGCGACATCTAAAAAATAATAGAAAAGTATTGTAGATTTTCTTTTAAATGTAAAGTCATACACATATAAAAAAGTCTAATCGAGATCCTTCTCAGTTCTGAAATTGGTTCAAAATGTACATCCATTTTCATACATAATATTGTTTATGTAATATCATGTATAGATCGGATTGACGCACCATTGTATTTTATGTGGTGTTTTGCAGGAATCACCTGGGAGAGCGGCCCATCGACTGCGTTTACCTCTGCCTAATAATATATCTTCCGCATTTCAAAACAAACGTGAACAGCGGCCGTAGAACGTAAAAGTTTGCGTTTTGAACGTTCGGAATAAAATGTTGTGTTTAATAACAATTTTTACAAAAAAGACTTGAAAAACTGGTCCAAATTAAAATGGGACAGCACGGGAAACACCAGCTGAAATAAAAAAAAAGAATCATCAAAATCGGTTCACTCCGTCAAAAGTTCTGAGGTATAACAAACATAAAAAATAGAGATGAACCAAGAAATCAGGTAAAAACAAATCAGGCCATCAATCTTTACGCAGGCTGCTGGTTGAGAGGTTATAAGTTCGATATTCAACAAAGACGAATAATTGTGTAATGAGGAAGATCACATTCGTCATTGTTTGTGTAGTGACGGGTTAAAAATACCGAGAGTCTAAAACCCCTATTAATTAAATGGGTGACGTAGGACGCGACTAAGAGAGGAAACTACGCAAGGCAAGATCACTGCGAAGAGCAGGAAAAATTGAAACAAATCCTATACTAAACCGTCTGGCCAGCACAAGCGTATAGTAAGTCGAAAACCTTTCTAAGGAGATGTTTATGTCCAGCAGTGGGCTGTTAAAGGCTGTTAATTGAGGAAGATCAGTGACTAAGTATAATTTTTAACCGACTTCAAAAAAGGAGGAGGTTATCAATCATTTTTTTTTGTTTGTTACCTCATAACTTTTGACTGGGTGAACCGATTTTGATGATTATTTTAATTTGAAAGCTGGTGCTTTCGAGTAGTCCCATTTCAATTTGGTCGAGTTCTTGAAGTCGGTTTTTATTGTTAGAATTTGTGATTATTCTGTTATTATTATCATGTAAAAATAGTATAGGTTAGTACCTATACTATTTAAAAGTATAATTATGCATCAGTGTCAGTTACGACTCATCTTTACTTTGTAATCACATTAGTAAGTAAAACTTTAATAATGTTATAACGTGTTCAGTTACGTTCTCATACACGCGCACGCGCAGTTTATTTTTGTGTCATCATAAAGTAGAGGTTATAAAAGGCAGATATGTTTACATTGCGGTGTCCAATGTTTGAGTGAATTTAAATTGATTTTGGATATTTCCGACTCTTGAGTTTTTAAGTGGAGCAAATATGAATACACCATTTTTGTATTTTTTAGTTTATTCATTTTTTAAGCTTTTCTTGTTCGTTCTATGAGTTACAAGTTATAGCTTGAAATGAGACACTGTTTACTAGTTCATATATTTGTTTGCAATGGTGAGTAAAGTAGGAGACTTTCTACTTCGTGTCCGTATTAATAAAAAAACGATTTTCGATTAATCTTAATTCGACATCCAAATCTTCAAAAAAGAACGTAGATACCTCAAAAGCCTAAAAAGTACTCACGACTCCTCACTAACAGTTACGAAAGTGTGGTGGCAGGTGGCAAACGCTAAAATGTTAGCATTTTATACAAGTTTGGCTACTCTTTCTTGAATATCAACGTGACTATTTATCTGTATGTATTATTCATAATAATACAGCAAATACCCTACTCTCCTTAATACATTTTCTTCCCCACAAGTACAATCAAGAACAAAAGCATCAATAACAGGTACAGTCACCGTCACCGACATAACCTCAGAAGCAACAAATAACTCAAGGCCGAGATTTGTTGTCGCAATCCATTGTCGCCGCGACACGCCAGTAATGAAAGCCGCTTATCTACGCGACTGTACTTCAGTGCTGTCTGTTATCTGCGTCACTGTACCCTCAAGGAGGCTAATCGGGCCTTGAATTAAACTTGCCATTTGCATTTTTATTAAATATAGTTTATTTTTTGTTTAGCAAGACTTTTGGCGCTACTCTCGGATTAAGCAAAGAATTTTGGAAAATTAAGAATAAAGCCCGGTCTTGTGATCAAAAATGTGTTACATCAGGGTTACTGACGTCTATTTGGCAAGGTAAATGTAATAATAGCGATATCAGTTCTGTTTTATTATGTAGAACTAGGATTTGCCTTCAAATTTATTAGCGTAAAAATAATTTCTAGACAGATGTGTGGCTTGTTAGGGTCTTTTCACAAAGGGTAAAATGGAACTCTATTACTAATACTCCGCTGTCCGTGCGTCTGTCTCTACAAATGTGTGTTCGTCTGTATTTCATGAACCACGATATTTAGACAATTGAAAGGATGCTGTATTTCAGTTGCCGTTATAATAAAAAATTCAAAAAACCTGAGTTATAAATGGTATTACTAACACGACTTTTTCTTTATATTGTACTTATATAGATTTTATTTTGAAAGTAATGTTTGTGACTACATTTTGTTTTAGAGTTATGGAAAAGTTCGTCATTGTTTTCATGTGACCAATGACCAGTAAGTCTGACAAAATCTTAAGTTATTAGTTCAAGTTGAAAATAATTCGTGTGTGCCCTTCTGTCTTGAAACTTTACAATAAATTGCCAAACAGAACATTGAGTTACTTGGCAAGGATCCGTGACTAAAAGGCGAGAAGTTGTTCAAAGAAAAAGAAAACAAAATCACTGGTGACACTGATTAATTATTTGGCAACTGTTTCAGTGATAACTCACTTAGAAGTACATATGTTAAAAAAAGTTTTGAAGTTATGGCAAGACTACTCTAAGTAACACAGTGTGTTATCTTATGATTGCTGTAATCGTTTATTTATTTACGTACGAAAATTCACAATCAAACACAGAATCTGTTTGATTTAAAGCACGTACTTCAAAATGTAATCATCATCATTTGACTGCCTCGTTGGTCTCGCGGTTGGCGTGTGCGACTGCTGATCATGAGGTCTCGGGTTCGATTCCCGGGTCGGACCAAATGTTTGTATGATCTACAAATATTTGTGTCGGAGTTTGGGTGTGTTCTATCTATAATATGTATGTATTTACAAAAAAAAAGTATACATGTATTTGTATCAGTTGTCTAGTACCCCATAACACAAGCTCTGCTTATCTTGGGACTAGATGGCGTTGTGTGTTTAGATGTCCGAAATAAAAATATTTAAATCAACGACCTTTGTGTTTTTTATTTTATTTAAGGATGGGCCTACCAAAGTGGCTCTACTGTGCCTGATGGAAAGCATAAGTAGATTCCAAGAGTGGTGATCATTGCGAATGCAGACAACGCAACAATGCAGCAAGGTGACCCACACTATGGACATTTACGTTAGACCTCTCTTTGCTGAAGAGGTTTACATCTTTAATATCATGCTAGCAAGACGGGTTGCAGTGCTTTTGTGCTGGGTTGTCACCTATTTCATTCAGCTCTTACGATACCTACGGCATAAATAAAAGTGGTTACATTCCGTATTTTTAATATGTCTCTATTATAGACAAACGACAAGATTTTACGATATTTAATCAATGAAGAAACTTCAGTCCTTATAAGATATCAATTAAATTTTGTGAAATTTTATTGACACAAAATATATTAAATAAAATTCCCCAATTAAACATAAAAATAATTAGCTAAATGAAAATTACTTTATAATTAATAACCTCAAAAATGAAACATCAAAGCTTGAAATGGCTGAAAGCGATGTCAGGTAGAGTGACGTCACAGCGACAGTGAAACCTGAAAAGGAAATTAGCCTCAGTGTGGCGTCCATTCGCATTTTTCCATTTATGTCAACATGACAACAGCACAGTGGTCCGAGCCGACAAAGGATGGGACAACCATCAATGCTTATGGCGACACCGCAATGGAAACCGTTAATTTTATTCAGTTTTAAATGTAGATGGGTAGTTGGTGTAGGTTTTCAATTACGAGACGCACATAGAGCTTTATATCAACACTTTAAAGTATTATGCCTGAGAGTCCTTTAAAATCACATTCTAGTCATACATCATCCTCGTTACTATACTTATTAGTATTTGGTGACAGATAAGTAATATGGTGTTACACCACCCTTATTTTTAGGTAGATATATAAATAAACCAGTTGTTGCCTGCGGCTCTGCCTACGTATGTGTTGGTTATCGCGGCAAAGAGTAGCTTATGTGTTATTCTGATGTATCTATACTTCTATACTAATATATAAAGCTGAAGAGTTTGTTTGTTTGTTCGTTTGTTTGTTTGTTTGTTTGTTTGAACACGTTAATCTCAGGAACCGCTGGTCCGATTATCGAGGAATGCTATAGAGTATATATCATCATGCTACTACTAATAGGAGCGGAGCAACGATGAAGATTGTTTCAAAAACGGGGGAAATTTTCACGCTACGGGCAATATAAGGCGCAAACGAGGTTGCGTGGGTCAGCTAGTACGCTATATTACTGTAAGGTTTCATTGAAATCCGTCCAGTAGTATTTGCTTGAAGAAGTAACAAACATACACACTCACAAACTTTCGCCTTAATATATTAGTGTGATAATAAATAAATATTTCACACATCTAACATACAACGCCATTTAGTCCCAGGCTAAGCAGAATTGGTGTTATGGGTACTAGTCAACTGATATAAATACATATAGATATATGTTTTTAAACACACATATTAAACATAGAAAATATCCAACTCCGAAACAGATATTTGCAGATCATACAAATATTTGGTACGACCCGGGAATCTAACCCGAGACCGCGCCAGTTAAAAAGATGTTTAACTGCCTCGGTTTCACATCTGTAGGCTGTAGTAACAACGGTTTAAGAAAGCTAACTATGTAATACAACAGCACTGTAATGAGAAGAAATACTTTAAAGATGCCCTAAACTAACTAGTGTACTATCAAAACTGATAAAATGATGACTTTTTACCCAACTGTGAACGAAGGAGGGTTATGTTTTTCGAGTTTCTGTATGTATGTATATGCATATGGCACGCACTAAAACCAAAACGGCTTGTCGTATTTTATGTGAGGGGTGTCAATAGATTCGTCTTATTTGTGAGAATGACACTGGGTACATTAAAACTAAAAAAAAAACAAAATAAATGATTTTTGATCCCAAAAAGTAATCTAAAAAAACTAATGTTTTTCAAAATACATCGAGTGTGGTGTCAAAATAAAGAATTTTTAATGGTGATTATGAATATATATAAAACGAATACGTTTTATTTAAAAAGAACTAAATTAATAAAGATGACAAATATCGACGCAGCCGGGTTTTTCATTTTTAATCATTTTACTTGTTTATTAGTAAATCGATAGAAATAGCATACTTTCACATCACATAAAGAAGTAAGAGTATGTTGTATGTGTATGTTGTTTATTATGTATATTAGGAAATATGTTCTCTTAAAATTGCTTAATTTATTTCTCACCAGTTCCAATGTAAATAGAGTACATTCCGACCTTCGTATATACACAGTTATAAATGATATCAATTAATTTTGATGTAATTTATCACAAGATGGACCGTTCGCAATTGCAGTAATCTACTTTACATATTTGTGGGTTTGGTGATAAGTTTCCGCTGTAAGTGTATATTTGATTTTACTAATTGCGTTATTGACTGAGACTGCGCAAGAAGATTCACTTAATTACACTATTAATGTTTAAATTTATATTTGTTAACACGATAGTAGTATTAAAGGTACCAGAAGCTAGGCATATCTTTGCATTGACCACAGTACTCACAGTTGACTAAAGACTAGTTCGTAAAGTCAAAGATTCCATTATCCAGTGTTGTGTAAATCAACAGATGCATTGCCATCCTAATGTCGTAAATGCGAAGTGGTAGGTATTCTTTACTGCGATCAATAGACCGATGACTTGAAGAAACTATCTGCCAGTGCATAACTGCAAATTACCCGAGGTCGTAAGGATTTGATCCTCTACATGAGACAATACTTTATGTTATCCACAAACTGTTTCTCTTTGTGTCTGCTCGATTAACATCTGTAAAGTTTTAGACACACAATGTATCCCTAGAGTTGCCTTAAAATAATCTTAATCTCCTTTCATATCAGCTGAAAGGTTGCGCCGCGTCGCGCCCCTCACTTGCTAGAGTGTCACCGCGGCCGTGAGATGCCGTTAGACACTTTATAGGATATTAGCAGACCCACGCTACCTCGTTTGCGTGTCCTATTGCCCGTGGCGTGATAATTTTCCCCCGTTTTTGAAACGTTCTTCATTGGTGCTCCGCTCCTATTGGTCTTAGCGTGATGATATATAGCCTATAGCATTCCTCGATAAATGTACTCTTCAAAACTGAAAGAATTTTCGGCGAAAGCGGAGCGGTTCCTGAGATTAGCGCGTTCAAACAAACAATCAAACAAACAAACAAATTCTTCAGCTTTATAATATTAGTATAGATTAGATTTCTAATACACATTTTCGATTGATCAATTTTTTTTTTCAATTTGTTTTACATACAATTTTGGAGTAAAAATAATACCTTTTTTTAGTAGTCTCTTCTATTTTCGAATTTATAATTAAAGAAAATTAAAAACTTCAATAAACTTAAAATTAGCCTTTGTATGACATGACAGACGAATATACAGTTTCAATGATTAAAAATCTAAGACGTATTTAGATTCATCTTGTTACATAATTCAGAATAATGATAACATCGTCTTATGTTCAATGTTACGTTAACTTTTAAACACAAAATTACTTTCAAACGATTGCGTAGTAAATTCTTGGAGTATTGGAACACCCATCTTTGAAGGCCTTTTGAAGATAACCGCCAAAAAATAATTTTGACCGACAAATATTTCGTAAAAGATAAAATGAATGTTGCTTATATTAGGTGATTCACCTTATTTGAATATAATAAATGCAGACTATCAAGATGTATATGCAAAGTTTTACATTGACAATTTGTTGCTAAGTTACTCAATTGTATTAACGCAATAAATATATTATTAAATATAAAATTCAATGTCGTCCAAGTCATTAGAAGTGCAGAATATAATTTACAATGCTTAGTTTATTAATTTTACAGGTACTTGATCTTGATGTACATTCTCTCGATGGCATGGATGGAGTATTTCTTTAAGCAGTTTACTTACGTTACTGCGTTGTGTGTTGTATGCTTGGTCTCAACATGGAACAACTCTTTATTTACATTCTAGAATAAAACTCACTTGTACTTATTCCACTATTTTATTTTATTTTACACCTGACCGGTTTCGCCTTATGGCATTCTCATAACCTTTGAGTTTTATTCTAGAATGTATTACAACAAGTTCCATCAAGTGCCGACAATCGAGAGTATAAATTAACTCTTTATTTAATACACAAACTGTTATTCAGAGTCTGGGTATTCTTTGAATCCATTTCGTTATGTCTGTGAAGCACCCAGACACAGAATGTTTTTCTAGAATAAAAAAATATATCTTAATTCGATTCGCATACCTACATCTAAGACCTAATGTCCATGTTTGTTCGGAAATCATTTAATTACGTAGAACGAAGCAACAAGGTACACGGTGGGGTTTTTGTCAGTGTTAGTGTAACTTTCGGTTTCACTCAATTATAAAAGGTTTACAATGAGCCAAGTCAAAATACATGAACAACATGAACGGTGAACTGGTGAACGAATTACATAATTATTAAGAATACCTAATAATTATGCAATTCGTTCACCAGCATCCCTTGCCTCACATGGTCAATTTTGTTAAGAAACATCTATTTATATCATAATTTGATATATACAATAATTTATGAATTTTAATAGCCTTTAACAGTTCACTATTGGTAATTTGATGTTACGTAATATTGGTTTAAAAACAACACAAACTACAACTAGAGTACACTAGTCTTATCAATACACTTATACCAGAATTAAGTTTTAGAAGTGTTTAGATAACACAAAAGGTCCCCTTCTGAAACAACACAATAAAAAAAGAAAAACTCAGAAGACACAGGATAACACATTTTCGTCGCGGAGGCTAACGATTCCGAAGTGAACTGTCCCATAAATCTAGGCCAGCCTGATTGATACATGGCGGTAGGTTGACGCCCATCGAGTAATTTAGTGCCGACTCCCCGCCCACGAGCAGATAGCGAGACTTTTGTTTTGCATTAATTCTCTTTACTTCCATCGATGCTAAAGAAAAGAATTTACTTTTAAAGAATTCGCGCTAGTGATAAATGTTAAGATAACTTTTTTGCGAAATTGCTTTTGTCTAGAATTCGGCCCAGTGTGCGATTGTGTTTTTTTTTTGTTAATTATTGTATTTTGGGTTCAAGGCTTTTTGTTTATTAATAAGTTTACTCATAATGGTTTTATCTCGTATTTGATTTGCAATGCGATCTTATCTATATTACAAGACAGGATTAAGGAAGGAGGAGGAAATAGAGGAATAAGAGAACTAAGTTTGATTTATTTGTAGTATACTAGAAAAAAAAATACATTTTGTACTATTACTTGCTTGCGCTATGATGTTAAGCGTCTTTTCTTCATCATCATATGTTGGACTGGTAGAGAATAGTTTAAGTCTGTTTCTATGAAAATGATTTAATGTCACGATACTTTCACGAAATCATATAATAACTATCATAATTAAGTTAATAATAATATAATACAACAGGCTGTATAAGAACGCCATACACACACATGCACAACTCACACATATCAACAACATCAGCTCACACAAAACAAAAGGCAAATATCAAGTCACCACACTACTTCATTCCTCATAGTTTTTACAAAAGCTGCAAAAAACCGACTAATTCCGTAGCTGAGTTTCAGACGACAGAGGCTGTAATCCAAGCCTTTCTTAACAGCTAATCTTAGGACAAAAGCTTTAATACAAGCAGCCCCGGGGTGTAGGACGAGTGTTGCTATTGTTTATTTTAATTTTTACGCCTGAGCGGCAAACAGTGTCTGCACCACGCCAAGGAAAATTATACAGGATGTGACAAAATTAAATTTTCATGTGTTTAACCATGGGACTTGTTACTACTAATATTGGCTATTATATACACAGCTAAAAATGTTTTTTTTACATAACGTAAGAACTTAAAATCATTGTTTCCCCTTTTCACAAATTCCTTCTCTGTCGATTGTAAGAATCGCGTTGTCGTTGTGTATCCATCGACTTCATTCTATTTGTCTCTCCGCATCACACGTCAGTACCAGGATAACCTGTTGCTCCTCAACTTTGCATTCACTGGTAGTACTATCAGAGCTCTTCTAATACATTCAGTGATTACCTTGTCCATTTTACACAATATACAATACAAAAATAATTGTACGTTATTATGTTGATTCCTTCAATAGTATGTGCAATTAAATGCCTGTTTTTCGCTCATTATTCAGCATTGAGATGTATAGCTTCTTTATTTCAGTTGTAGGTATAATTTTAAAACATTTTCAGAATGGGTGTAAAGTTTTTTAAAAGATTCATGAACTTTAAACTGAAAAAAGCAGAATCAGCGTCAGAAAAGCATACACTCATCCACAAAACACAATTCAACTACGGCGCATGAAGCGATATAAATTAAAATGTAACATAAATACATACATACATTAACGATTTTAGCTTATTAAACAAAATCGCTTAATACTAAACCAACAGGTTATAATCAACAGTTTTTAACAGTAAACTGCTGGACACACCTCTCAGGTAGTAGTAAAAAAATAGAGCTTTAGCATAATAACGTAATCTAAATAATTATTTGTAGATTAAGAGCATCCTATATCTAAGCGGTAAGATAGCTAACGAGTGATATGCAGCTCATTTTCAGCTGTAGCGCAAATTATCAGCGACGCGTGGTGGCACTGTATTACGGAGACCTATGGATATAATATAAACATTGTAACATATGAGTATATTTATGCATTCAGTGGGACCTGTAGTGTTATATTGTAAATTCGTTGATCGATGTTTTACTGCTTATCGTAGTAACCAGTGCTTTAATTTGTATACGTGGAATGCAATGAGTATACATTACATACATTATACCATGGGAGAGCCACGCTTCGGCACAAATGGGCCGGCTCGACCGGAGTGATACCACGGCCTCACAGAAGACCGGTGTGAAATAGCGCTTGCGCTGTGTTTCACCGAGTGAGTGAGGATACCGGGGGTCCATACCCCAACCCCTCCCCACATCCCTTTCCCCATCCCTCAAAAGTCGGCAACGCACTTGTGACGTCTCTGGCGTTGCAGGTGTCCATGGGCGGCGGTAATCGCTTACCATCAGGTGATACGTATGCTCATTTGCCACCAATACCATAAAAAAAACATAACGTAATCAACTTAAAATCCTAAAAATATAAAAAATCTTAAGTATAATAAGTATAGACCTCAAAAATACTATAGGCTTTATTAAAAAAAAATGTTATTCAATCACACAATATCATGATTTTCAAACTCACACAGAATTGGATTATTAAAACGTTTACGCCAAAAAGTTATTAAGGAAAAATAAGTTCTGAATTCATAAACCGTAATAATTTAAGATGATAATTCAGACTTAACATGCAAGCTAAATAACTAGCTAGTGATACAGCTCATTTTAAGCTGTAGACAGAATTACCGTCGAGCCGTAACGACGCGGCTCTGTGCGCTACATTCTCATTAATTTCTTGACAGCTTGTTTATCTACGCGACTTTTGTCACGTTTAAGTGGCTCCAGACGTCTACAGAACTAAGATTCACTATTATATTTCAAGGGTCAAAAATATTTGTTAGAGAAAGACCTTACGACACGGTTGCTTGATATTAAAAAGTTTTAATAGAGCCTGTTTCTTCTATATTTGTAATACCTCGGTTTTAGAAACATCCACAGGAACTGCTAATATATCTCAGTTTTTTTAGTTATTTATATCATATATTAAAATTGCTATGTAAAAGCATAAAGTATCAGGTATCCCAAAAGTCCTCAATTCATATTTCTTTTTATTTTATTCAATATATCAATTTTTATAATAATAATATTTATAATAATAAACAATAAAAGCTTTATTTTTATATTTCACCGTGTATCTAAATCACATCCAAGATCATGAGAAATAGTTATTGACAGGTGTTAAAACATCAAACAACATAATCTATACTAATATTATAAAGCTGAAGAGTTTGTTTGTTTGTTTGTTTGAACGCGCTAATCTCAGGAACCACTGGTCCGATTTGAAAAATTCTTTCGGTGTTGGATAGTCCATTTATCGAGGAAGGCTATAGGGTATATATCATCACGCTACTACTAATAGAAGCGGAGCAACAATGAAGAATGCTTCAAAAACGGGGTAAATTTTCACGCTGCGGGCATTATAGGGCACAAACGAGGTTGCGTGGGTCAGCTAGTAGAAATATAAAATTGTTCTTCTTCTTCTTCTTTGATGAAATAGCAACCAGCCCGATCTCTCGGATCAGCTATTTCTGCCAATGTCAAGTGTTTAGAGTCTTCAAGTTATAAGTCTTCAAGTCAATAAGTCTTCGTCGTGATGAAATTAATGATATAAAATATAAAAAATGTGGATGAGATGAAATGGGGACCGTCTTCCGAAAAAACAAAAAACGATCTCCATAAAATTGTTTCCATTCAAAAGAATAAGTCAAGACAATCTTCTTGTTACTCTAGAAATGACAATAAGAAACATGACAAGAGTTCTGTCACATAAATAGCAAATATTTTACCGTGATCAAACTTTAGAAGGACTTAAAATTACCAGAAAACATATTTAAAACAAGCTCTTTATTTGAAGTTGCTGGTAATATTAAGTGCGCTTGACAAATATATAGTGAGTGCCACCGAGCCACCCGACAGACAGACAGGCTGGCAGGTTGTCCTCCAAGAACAATGGTTAGTTTCGCAGTCTCGTAGCTGATGATAACACACAGATATGAAAAATATGTCATGTATACTGTAAACGTATTTTTAGTTATAAAATTGCTGAGTATCTAGGCACAAGCAGAGAGCGAAATTTCAAATGACTGAGCAGATTTTAACTGGCATTTTGGTATGGTGCTTAATTATCCTGACTGGTAAGCTGGAGGTCGTGTGTACGGCTCCTTTATAACTGTGTGATAAGCACACATCTTCTGTGATTAGGTATTTTTATATGCAACGTCTATGTATTAAGAATCAGGTATATTTATCAGCAGTCTAGTTACATAGCTCATAACTTTGAGTTCTTTAAAAATTAACTTCTATTTAGTTAAATAATCTTACTACTTCTTAATTAATGCAGCTTTTTTATGAGAACCCGAATGGAAAATAAAGAATTACCACACTTATTCACATTAGGATACCTAAATGGAAACCCAGCCTGCATTCATTCAAAATTCACGTGCTGCCCTCAAAGGCTATCAAATCGGAAATATCTCCACGTAAATGCACCCATCTGGACAGCTGAGGCTGCTAATATCTCAAGCGCGACCAATGACTTGCTTTTACTTAAGAACCAACTTTATTTTGCAGTCTTATTAAATCAAGTAGCCTTTATTTACCACCTTAATACAATTCAAAGTCGTATAACCATAATTTTCGTGTAAGTTTACGTGTGTCTGCGAAGTGCAAAGCAGATAGCGTTTACGAAGCGGGCTGTGGTCGAGGTAAGGTTAAAATATGCAGTGCTTGTATTGAGGGGACTTTCATAAAGGGTAAGACAGTCCGTGTGGTCGTGACGCACTTCGTGCATACACTTTCTGGGGGTATTTCCACTACAGATCGCGATACGGGATTCAAAAGCTGTTAATACAAAGAATTGCAGTTATATATGCCTCTACGTGGTTAGCGTAAACTCTGCAATACAGTAAATACCTTTCTAAACGTTAATGCAAAAATATTCCAATATATTTGTTTTATATATATTTTCTACAAGCAAAATGCGATTAAACCAATTTTTTGTTGGTAGCCAATAAAGGTTTCTACCATCTAATTCCCGATTTCATCACCAGATCTCCTCAAGATTTCAAATTGTGGCGTTTATTCACACTATCGTTATTGCTAAGTTTAATTTTCAAGGTTAAAAACATACCTTCAAAGATTTTGCTCACAGATCTACAAATGATTTATTTATTTATTTACCTTTTTTTTTTCTTAATAGTATGATGTTATAAAGTCTTCTTTGATAACTAGGCTACCTAACACTCGAAACATTTTAAAATTGAGACTAATAGCTACTGAGAATATTTAGACATTTCAGTAACTAGATGTTCCTTCCTTACACACACGTTATATTATAAGCTAACACTGGAAACGTACACCATTGACAGTTTTCAAAAACCCTATGGGAAATGGTATATACAAAGTGACCGCTATTAAGTATTCATTGCTGTTTCACTAAGGTGTTGAGATGTCTCCGGTTGCTTTGAGCCAGGCTTGTATGCGCATGTGGTGCCAGAAGCCGAGAAAGCAATGCACTTGACAATTTATAGAGATTTTGAAAGCAATCAAGCAGTAACATTAAGATTGCAATTTGAACTAAGTGTTTAATATTTAATAATGTGACGGTGCGCTGCAAAATGTAGAAATTAGTATGATACTATTGACTTGTAAATACCGTACCATAAAAGAATCTTAGTAACGTTTTTGTTGCGTACTCGTTTACAAACTAAAAAAATACAAAGCAGTCATGAGGATTGCCGCCAGAAGTGAAAAATCAAAACTATCAACAAACAGTTGTTTAAGCTCACTTGAAATTAACCTCTTTGCAAACAGAAGTAAAAAAAATGCTTATTGTGATGTTATAAAAATAAATAATAATAATAAATAAATACTTCGTATATCTAACCACAATCTAGTCATCTAGTCCCACATTAAACAGAATTTGTATTATGGGTACAAGACATAAACATAGACAACTGATATGAATACTTATCTACTTTTTTTGTAAAAACATGTATAATATACATAGAAAACACCCAAACTCCGAAACAAAACGGCAGGTAGTAGAGCCACACTGACTACAGCACGGTTGGGCCGGCTTGACCAGGGCGGTACTACTCTCGCACAGAAAATCGACGTAAAGTGACAGCGATCGTGCTGTCGTGTTTCGTTGGTGAGTGCAAGACCGGAGGCCCAATGATGCAGAAGCATCACTAACCCGCCATGGTGCATTGTTGCATTGTCCGCATTCGCAGTATGGTGATCTCCACTCTTGGATTTTGCTTATGCTTTTCATCAGGCAGGGTAGACTCATTATGGCAGGGCCAAACATAAAAAAAACTATTTGCAGATCATACAAACATTTGGTCTGACCCGGGAATTGAACCCGAGACCTCAAGAATAGCATTCGCGTACGCTACCACTGCGCCACCGAGGCAGTTATATAAAAATATAGGTTAGTGCTATAAAGTGTAAACATATTACCAGTGATGTCATATTAGACAGCCGAGCCATCAGTTGTCACCATGCACACTCGCTGCAAGCACCCTGCGCCGTCTTACGGCGTCATTTTTGACCCATCCCAAACACACTATT
Source organism: Spilosoma lubricipeda (assembly GCA_905220595.1). NCBI lineage: Eukaryota > Metazoa > Arthropoda > Insecta > Lepidoptera > Erebidae > Spilosoma > Spilosoma lubricipeda. The sequence continues at coordinate 1,802,041 of HG992278.1, forward strand.
CTTTTATCTAAGTCTTATATCCGAGTCATTGACATTTGACAAGGCAATTATGACAAACTCTAATATTGCCATTACAGACTACTTTTTTTTGTTTTATTGTTCAAAATATTATCTACATACAGATGTAAATACAGATTCTCTCGCATAAACCACACGAGTTTTTAGGCGAGAAGGAGTAAGTCTATAGTCTATAACAAAATTAACACAGTTTAGCACAAATATACACAAAAATCAAACAAGACAACAAAGGGCAGGCAAGCGTATGCAGGTACAATGTCTAATAGACAACACAACAACACCTACCCACATACTTAAACTATGTTGTCCATAAGGAATTTCCGCATTATTTTTATATAGTTTTCGTTTGTGATGTATTTTTGCAGTATATGTTCTGGTATATAATTTAATATATCAGGCAAAATATAACGCCATGTTCTAGTGCCATACAAGTTATTAGATTTTGGCAAGGTGTATTTTTTTAGATTATATTTTTAGATATATTTGCAATTTCTTCCTTCATGATAGCCATTTTGAATTTACATTGTATTGGTAATACATTACAATGTTGTAACAATTGCTTAAAGTCATCTTGAAATGCTATTTTTATTTTTTGTCGCACAATAGCTTTTAACATTCTTAATTGTAAATTAAATATTTTTTCGATATAAGTTTTGTAAGTGCGGCCGTAACTACACAATCCATAACTGAGTCTGCCAGTGCCAGATATAAAAGGCGTAATGTTTCATATGGCATTTTGTACCTCTGTATACTCAGTTTGCTTAGTATAGCTCGCAATTTTTTACATACGTGGTCTATATGTGCACCCCAGTTAAATCGGTTATCTATTAAAGGTCCTACATACATATGCTCCTGAACTGTTTCTAATATAGTACAAGTACTATATACATAGTACACATAAAGTTGTTATGTAGGCATTCACGATCGTGCGCTGGAATATTTGGCATGTGACAACTGTTTTTATGTGAACATTGTATACACATCATTTTTGTTTTTTGCGCGTTTATCACTAAACCAACGTCGTGCGCCCAATCGACACATTCTATTAAAATTTTCCTGCAGTTTAAGCTCAGCGATTTTAATGTCTTTGTCAGCCTCCAGAAGACAAGTGTCATCAGCAAACTGCTATACGGAGCCATGTTTAAACAGGTTGCACATTTGGTTTACGTAAATAAGGTATTATTATTACCGGTATCGAACATACCCTACACGAACTCTTCTGGCCGGGGTGGACCAAAACCTCCTGGCTACTACTATATTACCCTATTTTATTACTTTTCTCACTTCTCTAAAGAATCAACTAAAATTTGACACAACATTAGCAAATAACAACAAACCAGATATTTACTTTAACGTGTACTTTTTTGTTAATTTAAAAGTTACACTTGGTATGAAGTTATGATAATGACTTTTATTTACGTAGCCTTTCGTCATCCAAATTAATGTTTATTCTTAATACAGAATTTGTTGAGAGCAAAAGTTATCTTTTATACGAAGAAATATCAATTTGTAACAAAGTCGAAACAAATTTTCTTTGACAATAAAATATAACAGTGAAGCACCGCAACACATACGATTGCTGACATCCAATATAAAATAAACAAGCAGGTATGATTACCGGCGGGTCGAGCTCGGATCGATGGCGTTTGACCCCTTTACCTGCCCCCACTGTCCGTCCGTCTTGAAATCCGCTGCAACTGAATTAAGGGGAAGCCAGTCAGAATAATTTCAGATTTTCGATAATTTCGGTATTTTCGATCATAAAGACTTACTTTTTTAAGTAAAATGAAACAGATGTCTGAGTTCAGACCTGAAAACAACAAGTAAATAAAATTGGAAGGTCTGTTTGTACTATTAAATTGGCTTAAACGGGCGCCACGCCGCTTTCTACTGCGCCAAGTGTTGGGGCTTCAAATCCCATATGTGACAACACTTTGTGTGATACACAAAATGTGGTTCTGAGACTGGATATTCTTTGTGTCCGTTTTATATATGTTTATCCCCTGCAATATGATAATGAATATTTCTAATGCGAAAAATTTGTGTCTTTTAAAAAAGATGCAAATTTCCGTAATCCGATAAAAAATAACCACCCAAAGAGTGACCACAAGTCCTAACATATTTATATGATTTGGTAATGGGTTTCAAATGTTAAAAAAAACCAAATCATAGAAATAAGTAAGTCATCCATTGATGATTTAAATTCAAGTTCATCTCAAGTTTTATAAAGGACTTCAAATATTGAAAATATTTTCCAAACCACCTAATCGTACGCGTTTCATCCCCTTAAGTGAGGGGTGGTAGGTGCAATCTGCTGCCTTTTGTACGTATCATGTCACCCCAGTAGTCTTCACTCAGCGTTCTTTTATACCTCACCTCTCTTCATGTCTTCAGCTCAATGTTTATTAGGGATATGGTAGCTTTATGAAGCTCCTTGGACATGTTCGTCATTGGATTTAAATTTTATTTAATTAAATATAAAGGACTCGGCTTTGTTAAAGATATTGCTTATATAAGCCGATCGTTTATAAGTTTATGTACGTACATATATTTAGAAGAAAAAATATTTCTATCTTCGGTTCATGGATTCTCTAGCTTGATCGTTGATGGAGGAAAAAAGTAAATTTATTACACTTTAAAACGGTTGCCTGTAAGGGATTGCTTCCGGGCGAAAAGACCGCCAATGGTACTTCTCTAATTTTAAGCTTACCTTGTAATGCATCTGGTGTACAATAAAGTGATATATTATTATTATATTATTATTAGTTTAAAAATATTTAGAACATCTAACACACAACGCTATCTAGTCCCAAGCTAAACAGAGCTCATGTTACGGGTACTATACCACTAATATAAATACATATATACTTTTTGAAGAAATGATCACTGACTTTTTTTGTAAGTTTTATTTTATGTTGTATTAGTTTATTGTATTAAATTGGTTTATGGAACCTTATCATAGTACAGACCTTCTCTAGTTTTGGAATCAGTGGCTTGTTTGTGAAAACCTGTCACATGTTCATTGTAGACTATCGTAGAGACAGGTAAATTTGTTATTTATTCGAGTTTTTTGACTTAACACATATTTCAAAACACATATCATTCTTCAGACGACCAGAATAAATCAAACAAATGTAAATAAATACAAATCACATAAAACCCAGTGGATTTTCATCGCCATACAAACTGAAACTCCAGATTTATACAAAAGTTGTTTTGTACATAAAATTTGATGTCGTCTAACATCTTAGGAACTTGAAACTCATTTTCATATTTCCAACTATCTGACCGGCAAAACAAATCCACAACTCACTGCGTAATAGCTACGTACAGTCGTAGTGCATTAATGTGCTTTGAGCCAAGGATTTAAGGACATAACTAGATGTGTTAATTACTTAGATCCTTGTCCATTTGCAATATTTTCTTTTTCGGACTTTTTTCGGACATCTAACACACAACGCCATCTAGTCCCAAACTAAGCAGAGCTTATATTAGGGGTACTAGACAACTGATGTTAATACATGGATACTTTTTTTGTAACATGTACATATTATACAGTTTAAATTATTATTTAGCCACGACACAGTTTATTACTAATGTGATCATTTTCGTACACAAGTGAATTTGTATGCCGATTTCCTGTTCTAATTAAGCTTATAATTATTATCACACTAATATATTAGTAGTAGTAACTTCTTCACGCAAAAGCTACTGAACGGATTTGTATGAAACTGTACAATAACATAGCTTATACATTAGAATAATACATAGGCTACTTTTTGCCGCGATAACCGATATATACGCGGACGGAGCCGCGGGCACAAGCTAGTAATAAATAAATAAAACTCCGTGGAAAAACTGATATAATTACCGGAATATCAGTTTTTTCACGAAGTGACTGACATCGGACCTCAGGAACCCTGAGTGTGAACTGAATTCCAAGGTTGAAATAGTTGTCAATATATTTGAGGGCACTACTTCCTAACAATGATTGTCATGAACACCTTAACTTAACGCTGCTTAACGTGCTCTTCGAGGCGCGGTAGTAAATAAATATTAATTTAAAAAGTTACTATCTCTTCTAGTGTAGCGTAGCATTCGTAACTATTTATGACTACTGCTTACCACGCTGCATCCGGGGGTCTCATAAAATTCTATCGCCGGGATTGTGCCACGTTGATCCGTCTGCATCGGGGGGTCGTAGATTATGAAATAACCCGCACTGGCCACCCTTCTGACCCCCTTGCAAGCAATTATTTTGGAAATTAAAGAGTTTTAATGCTTGTTACTAGTTTGAATGTATCATGTAGCTTATGACCAACGTATCGAGGAAATTGATAGTGCTAGCTAACAAAAGATTCGTTTATCCGTAGGTACTTTTGAATCACGGAGACGCTTATGGTAACATGCTACTAGCGGTCACCCATCCAGTTACCGACCGTGCCGTTGTTACTTACCCTCAGTGATTGTTTCCAGCACCAATTTTTTTAAAGTGTTTTTTACTTTTAGGACAAGGTTTGTGTACAAGAAAAATTAAAATAAGGGAAAAGTATTTTTTTGTCCGTGACTGTACACTGCCTGTGGGAAGCTGAGACATATATGTAAATATGGCGGTACACAGTTCGCCGGGTCAGCTAGTAGTAAATAAATATCGCCTTACTAGTAACTTCATTCGATCCGCTTTGTCTCCGACCAAGACGACCTATTTTTTCCAAAGCATACCTCTGCCACGATAAAAATATGTTCATGTTGTACAAAATGATTCAAAATTACATATCATTTTATAAATAAACCCAACCGCTCTTCGTAACTAATATATGTTTTCTAAAAGTAATTTAAAATCTAATACGAATCGAATATATAACTAATAAAAAGACATACATAGCCGGAATGACTCGCGAACCGAACAATATTGGTGCAACGGTTGCCAAATCGAAAACTAAGCTGGGTCGCATTCATAACTTGAGAGTATCTCTGTTGCTGCATTCTACACGGCTCATTTGCAAACGTAATATAAAACTAAGCCCGTACAGCGATTTGAAGTTCATCTTAAAATTTGTTGATTATATTATTTGAATTTTCAAAATTACTAGAAGTTAGGATGAATGACTTTTATGGAGCATTGTCATCTCTAGATATGAAATGACGAAATCATTACCTATTAAGAGACTATAAAAGCAGATAACATAATCTAATTAGAAGAAGAACATGGAACTCACTACCAGCGCATGTGTTTCCCTCTCACTATAATCCCGGGTCCTTTATGCGTGTCGTGAAAAAGCATGTTACTAGGCCACCATAGTGTGGGTCACCATGCTGCATCGTCCATTTTCTCTATGAAGATGTTGGCCACTACTTATGGATTTATACAAAAAAACGACCAAGTGCGAGTAGGTAATAATTATTAACTTATGCTTTTCGCAACTTTTCTTTTATCTGTGCTATAAGATATCGCTTCGTACCAAATTTCAAAATTTTTTGTTCACGGGAAGAACCCTGTTGGTTTTGATTCCCGTGCCGAAAGTGTCGAAAATATGCAGCATTAACAGTTGTGTCTTTGGATTGCGTTGGCTTAGAAGTTTGATTTTTTCACAGCTCTAAGGGATAGTAGACTTCAGTATTTGATATGAATTTCAGGTTGATTCCTCCACGCGTTTCTAGGAAAAAGGGTCTTGATAGACAGACATACGGACAATGAAATGATCCTGTAAGGGTTCCGTATTTTCCTTTTGAGGTACGGAAGCCCAAAAACGGATATTATAGCACTAAATGACGATGCTGAAAGCAGATGATAACGAATAAGAAGATCGTCATTTCCATCGTCACCTTTGAGATAATGTAGAAATACCAAGAAAATATCCTTTTAGACGAAATGTGTAGCTATAGGAAAAATGTGTATATTATTATTATCGTCGTTTGAGGCTTATTAACTAAATTATCACTTAAAAAGTCAGAATTTACGCTAATAAGACCGCGATATGCAGCTACAATCTCAGTTATTTTCGGCATAACTCTATTTTAATTGCATTAAAAACTTAAGAGGTATGATCTCAAGATCGTATCCCTTAAAGCAAGCAAAGCCTTTAAGAAATACAACATGCAAGAACACTGTTACAAAAAATTCACGCATGAATTTATCAAGATTTCATAGAAAAAGTCACGAAATTAAACAAAAACAAAAGAAAACGCATCAAAATTGTTTTCTGAATATACGCTTACAAGCCTGCCTAACTAAATTATTTAATACAGCAACACTAAAGACCCAAGCACGTACGGTCAGCAGGTAAACAAAGCGACGCATTAGGAGGGTAGATTAACAAAAAAGGCGGGGGTGAAATACGACGGTGCCTGTAAATTTTCTTACGGCGCCCCCTCTGACGGCTGGGAACATCGACACCGCGTTGACATGAGTAGGATCTGCAAAACAGAAAAATTTTGTTTATTTTCACTTGTTTTTTTTTTAAACATGAAGTTTATGTGAAAAGTTGTTTTTGAGGAGTTTAATTTACAGAGAAGCTGTATGCATGTATTCAAGTATGAATTCAATCATATGTTGTGGCTTCGGCAAAATGATTAATACCGTACATGAGAAATACATTTTTTTTTCTCCAATTCACGTGTTATGAGCTTTTAAGTTCCTTTATGTTTTAAAGTTATGTTAAGGAATTAATGATAAATATTGCGCTTTAATTCGCTTTTTTTATTTTCTTTTGTATTAAAATGCTAAACAAAAGTTGATGCTAAATAATTTCGTTTAGGTTGCTTGTGAATTTTCAAGAATTTTCGTACATTTTTCTTTTACTCTAAATTTTAAGAGATTCAATTAAAAGAGAAATATGTTACTTTTCTAAATTTACATCAGAACTTATATGAAGTTAGTATATATAATAGAGTTTGTAACTTATTTAATAGTAAAGTAGTTAAACAGTTTAAAATAAAAATAACAGTCTCACTTTCTCTTCTGACCGTACACTCGTCTCCCGATTCGTCCCACCGAAAATTTTCGTTCGAGCCGTTTCTAAAGCGCCTTTTTTAATCTCTATAAATCAAATTTATGACTTGTGTAAGCTTTCTGTTTTATTTACCCTTTTATAATTTTGTTGTCTGTACATACAGGGATGGAGTTAGGGCAGTGAGCTGACACACACACAAACACATACATTTGAATATATTTTCGTGACGTTTGTCTGAAATTTCCACAATGATGTATGTGAGGGCTTCAAAGATTTTTTTCAGCTGTAGCGGAAAGGTTATTGATTTATTATTTAAAATTAGTTTTAGTTATTAATTTACCATGCAAGTAGTTTATCCTTTTCAGAGGATGCAACAAGCGCGACAAATTCTGTTTTCTAGAACTCCAGGTAGACTTCTTAAGAACGCTAACAGCGTTTGTGATTCTTTCAAGATACAATATTATAATATACAAAATTGTAAAAATGAAAGCTTATCCTATTTTTATGCATTTCAGAGTTAACCGAGTTTTAGTATTAAATAGCAAGACCGAAAATACATAACAGCGTCCAACATGCAACCGGACCGTGGGATTTAGGATGCTCGGAACGTATACGGATCCAGTGCTTTAATGTCAATAAAAAGTAAGTTCATTTAAAATAAGTTGATATTTTTTTCAATATTAATATAAATTTGTTATTTATTAAGCAAGTTACGACTCTGTTCCCAGTAGTAGAATAAAAAATAATAGATAATAAGTATTACAAGTTGATCTTAAGAAGATTTAGTTCAACCTTGCAATTGCAAAAAACTTGAAAGTAAATTTAATAGAAGAATTAATTAGTTATTTTATTAGGTTTTTTATTTAAGCATCTTATACCCAACGTTCATCGTGGCTCATCTTAATTAAGTTATCTCAAACTATAGCTAAGAAATACTATGCCTGTTGTGTTTATTTAGAAAGATCTAACTTTCGAGGTAGACGTCTTTTGGCGGAAAAAACACAAATATGATTGCCTATGTTATATATTTTGGCAACCAATCTATTAACGATTAAGCTCCACAAAAAGAGTCAAATCTAGGTAGCACTCAATAGGCAGGCCCTGAAAAAAGACGATTCATTTTATCTCTCCGGTTTATGCCACAATTTAAATGAAGTAATTTGATCTACAAATGCCACCAACTCCATCTTTAATCAATAAAGCACATATATCATAATACGTTCAAACACAAGTTTCACCGATAAACAATCGGAAAACATCTGCGCTCCTGGGCGTATTAGGTAATTAATTCGAGTATTGTTCGGGAAGCGTGTCGTAGAGGAATTATAGCACATCTTTGTATGGGGTGACGGGCTTACGCCCATACGTTAAAAATGTGTTTGAGGTCGGTTGTGTTGTATTGTTGAGTTCGATTGAATTTTCTGTTACTCAAAATCGGTTGAATAATTTATCGATTTTTCAGCAATTATATTACTATTATTGTACTTGATGCGTGTAAATATAGTACTAGTAAAATAAAACGGGTCAGATTGTCCTTTATACAAACAGGGCCATGTTCAGAAATGATCTATTATGACCTGTTGATGACTGTTCTTTTAGGGTTCCGTACCCAAAAGGTAAAACCCTGATACTAAGACTCCGCTGTCCGTCCGCCTGTTACCAGGCTATATCTCATGAGCCATGATAGTTAGACAGTTTAATTTCCACAGATGACGTATTTCTCTGGCCTCTATTACAACAAATACAAAAAATATTAAGGGGGAGTTCCCTTATTACTTTTATTATTATACAGCAAACGTGATTTTTTTGCCGTTTTTATAGATAATGGTAACGGGACCTTTCGTAAGCGAGTACAACTCGTACTTTCAGTTAGCGCAGTTTGTTTAAATAAAAATAGTTACCTAATAATATTAAAAGCGTTAATATAAATTATGTCATTGTACGTTAAAATGCGTTAACCGGGTGAAATATGGATAAAGGATCATACGATGTAAGAGATGAATTTGACTGACAGATGGTGTTTGTTCTAGGTAAAAGGTAACAGTTATCTCTTAGTTATTTAGTTACAAGTAAAGGTAATTATTACTCTGTTAAAACGCTTAAGAAACCTTTTTGCAAGAAATTCATGATTTAAATAAGGGTCTTTTGTTACGTAACTTATAATGTAAACTAGACCTAATTTTTAGACAGTTATTATTTTTTTCTAAGAAGTAATAAAAAAACAAAATATTCAGATTACTTTTCCTTTATTTCATAATTGTTTTCTTAGAAAGGCATTATTGTTAAAATTAATACCTGAAAACTTAATTTATAAGACGTCATCGAGTCGTTTCGCACAAGACGTTATAATATAACATCTTCTTTCTGTTCAAGAGAATAAAGACATAAATTGTAATGTAAGTGATTATTTATATTTGAAGTAGTCGTAACACCTTTCGTATTTTTTTATTTTACGCCTCCGAAAACCTACAAAGAACATCATTTTAAGCGTATCAATCGTTGCACTTGAATTTTTAGGAGAAACTTTGCCACTCATAGAGTTGTATTGGATTAAAATGTCTATATACGATTTCTGATGATATCGTAGCCTATTGCGGTCCATTGAGCTCTCTCATTGCTCGCCACTCTGATTGATTTTAACCTTCTCGCATACACAAAAAATAAAAAAGTTATCAAAGTAGATTAAAGACACATAATACAATAAATACATTACCAGACGGCTACAGATAAACAACTGACCCCACTATACACACCAATAACTTAACAAAAATATAAAACATCAAGCATCAACATTGAAATAATAAATCTGAACGTCCACCCCCCACCCCATACTCTTGAAGCTCAAGGAGGCATCCATGAACGCTGTCAGGCAATGATGGACGGCCAGCCATAAACCTGACGAGACGACTACCCACGCTGCGAAATGGCCCTGTGGAGCCCAGTATATCACTTTTATTACATGCCATCTTCATTTTCATATTTCATATTTGCATTTCTGTAGCAGTCCCCCCTCCGAAAGCTACCCCCCTGTTTTAAGCGTTTCGCACGTTTTTCTATGTAATCGCTCGCTTTGTGTGTGCGACGTGGTCGGTTCCGTCAAAGGAAAGTTTATTGTTACGTGGACTCGTACGTGTTTTTATTTGTAACGGTTCCGTACATATTTTTAGTCTTTGTTTTTAAATTAATGATTTAACAAGATGTGTTAATGTGATATAGTTATGTAACATTTTGTTAATTTAGTTTTGTTTGGAAATGTAATGTAGGAAAATATTTTTGAGTATTTTAACTAAGCTATAAAAAATAAGTTTATTTAAAGATCTGGGCAGATTCTTAAATTAACTTTATTTTCATAGCTTTTAATAGTCATTCAAATGAAGTTGCTTATAACAAAATACTTTAAATAACCTATAGTATTGTAAAAATTAATTGATTTCCGACCACTACAAATTAATGACAAAGTGCACTTTAGTAATAAATTCTCATATACATATGTTGTACAATTTTCTGATATATGAAATCGGACATCCGTACTACACATGTCTTAAATATAAATAAATAACTTTTAAACTTCTATAAAATCCATATTTATACAACATTTTTTTTCCGAGTGCGTCATTATCGGTCTGCGGAACCCCAAAAAAGTTAAATGAAGGAAATGTATAACAAAGTTCAGGGGTTTTTATGACGTGTGCCTTGTTAGCAGAACTGGTAAAGTAGCCCTGGTTAGGACATGAGCTACTTTGTAAGCATTATTTTGTACGTTAAACACTGTCCAGAATAGTTGTTTGATATTTAAAAGTAGATGTTGAAAGTTCTTTTAACTGGAAATATTTCTGGACGAATTAATACTTAATGCTAATAGCAAACTTAACAAATAACATTATTAATTTAGCATTCTCCCACGGCTTCGCTCGTGTGTATGTCTGATTTTGCGGTAATCATTTCTTCATAACATATAACACTCACAATTAATGTCTTTCTATTGGTAAAAGAATTTTCAAAATCTGTTCAGTTTTATTTAATTCTATTATACCCCTCGCCTTTACCTATTTTTCACCCAAAATTTATAAAAAAAAATCATAACATATATAGGTTTAAATAAAATTTTACAATCAAGTACAACCAGAAAATCACCCAAACACTCATCTTTGCTTAAATCAGTACGATTAGCAAAAACAATAAGAGCGTTAACAAAAATTTTAATTACCATAAAGCAGCTGAAGTAGTGGTAAGGTCAGCACATTGGTGGAGCAAACATGGCGGGCCTTAATCGAGTGGCTCGGCGTAAGCTTTTTGATATCTCCGATACTAGAGGTGCATGTCCTCCGTAGAGTGTGCAAAGAAAGACAGTATCGTATTGTATTTGTAATAAAAACACCGTTTGTTATAAGCTAGTAGTTTTCATCCAATCAAGGAGGAGATTAGTATACTTGTTGCCAAGGATAAAGAAAGTACTTCTTATCCATAAAAAAATATTATTTTCGAAGGATGAAATATTTTAGCTAAGCAAGCAAAATTAACTTAAAAGTATTAAATAAGCCGTAGGTAAACGAAATAAGTCTGTTAATGTAATTTATATAAATTAGATTCTCTAACGCTCTTATCTTTTACCTAGGGAAACGCTAACTTTGAAACATATAGGTTCGATTTTGTGGAAAATGACAGCTCTTTTGGGGGGAGGGTCAAATTGTGGACATACACACGCATGTAAGTTGAGAGTGTTCTAAGGGGAGGCCTATGCTCAGAACTGAACTGTAAAAGGCTCTTGATGTGATGGGCAGCTGTAGACACTGACCCTGAAACGTTTGCTCGTTTCCTCTCCATTATAAAGAAAAAGGCTCTACCCAATTTCGTAAATAAAATAAGATTGCAAGAAACTAGGTTGTCTCATATCTGTCATTTAAGCCATTCCAGACGGTAATTGCATAAAATTAATAAAGGATTAATTAAAAGTTACTTAAATCCTAAAAGCGATGATTAACAACAAAATGCTTAAAACATGCATATATTTCTTAATGAAAAGCAAGAATACGATATAAATCAAAGAAAGTCAACAATACTACTTTATTATCATTATCAAACGCTTTTAATAGTCCACTGCTGGACATAATCCTCTCCTTCAAAAGGAGGTTTACAAGAATGATAACACAGCTGATTTGAATTCAAAACTTTATTGAGGTGAAAAACAGGTACAATTTTAACAAAAATAAAACTGACTTTAAGGTTCGACTCGATTTCTCTTGGATGCCATCATCAGATATTAATGTTCTTATCATGATACCGCCGTTGGGATATCTTCTTTCCATTAAAAAAAGAATTATCAAAATCGGTTCATAAACGACGAAGTTATCCACGAACACACATAAAAAAAATATATATATAGTACCTTGGTACCGTCGAAATAAAAGTGAGACTTTTAGATGCGAAAACAAGGACTAACAAGGATCAAACACACATGCACACATATTATAATTTTTTATTTTTTTTCTACCTTGTCTAAATTTATTTTACAAATTTCTTTTGACGGCGCCCTGAGAGCTCATGGTCTACGGCTGACAAGTCGGTGAGGTGACTGCCTGACAAGTTCAGGGGTTACAAATTGGCGTTACAGATTACAAATATGCGGTCGAATTGAGAAACCTCTCCTTTTTTTGAATTCGGTTAAAAATACCTTGTTAGTCCTTGTTTTCGCATCTAAAAGTCTCACTTTTATTTGGACGGTACCAAGGTACGGTTAGCAAAGCCAGGTGGAGATGTTTACGGGCGCTCGGTCACGTACATCACCGCGACAATGCGCCAGTGTGTGCAGGCTTTAACGCGCTTCTAATACCATTAACTTTTGAGTGTGTCTGTTTTGTTTTTTGCTGTCGTAAACGCTGCTTTTATCTAGATTAATATTATGAATAAAGTTATAAATTTATTTATTTTTAGTTTTATTACTATAAAACATGTTACATTTTAAAGAAATAACATTCGCACTACAATGAAAAGTACGTGGCTGAGGGGGAGCTGGTTGACAAAACCTACATTATTAGAAATGTAAAATGTCTGTTAAATCAACTGCCTTCAGTTTTAGGCCAATAAAAATACATAAAGTAAACTGCCTTAAATTTATAAAATCACTTTCTCACAGAAAACTTGTCCTAGACAGTGAGTGACTTAATGGTAACTTAGATGCGTTTTTGTTTAACCTGTAACCATTTAAGGAATCATATGTTTCGTTTGTTATGAATTCCCAACAGAATTTTCAGTAAAAGTTATACTAACCAGTGGTGCTAAGTAAATAACTTAGTATAACAGACGTTCTTTATACACAGCTAGTTAAGTTAAAGTTGACCAGAGAACAACACGTCGTTTAAGCCTCCAACAATGAGCAGAAAGACTTGGGCATCGCATAATATCAGCATTGGGATCGCTAACTCAGTCTTACACACTGCACTATAAATACCGCGCTAAATACCTGCTTCTACTTAAGGCGAAGATAATCGCTTAATAATTACAGCTTTTAAAAAAATTGCGAAACGTTTTGTGAATCTAACTGCATGCATGGCGTAGTGGTTTAAGCGGATACCTCGCCACTTTCAGTGCAGGTTCAAACCTCACGTGTGACAATACTTTGCTTATTTCACAAGAACATAGTTGTTTTGAGTCTGGTTGTTCTTTGTGTCAATTTCATGTATGTTTATAAAGTCCCCCGTGACACAGAATTCATAATATTTATTCCTGATACGGTAAGGGGATTGAAACAAAAACGTTACGTGTTTTTTAAAAATCTCCTTTACTAAGAACAAGTAAATCCTTTGTTGTAACGTATTACGGATATATAGAACACTCAAACACATAATAACAATTTGTGGATCTCGCAAACTTGTTGTCCCAATTAGGGATCGAACTCAAAATACTTTACGTAAGCAGTAGATCACTTAAACCATTACAGCAATTGTGCAGGCACTTATATCATCATTGTACTTTACTTTGTTAAAAAGTATATTAGACAAATCAACTGCTTTTAAAGTCCCCTTTTGCGTTAAACACCCTTGAAACTCAAAAACAATTATTTCATTTATTATTAAATTCACCGATCAATATCTTTTCTCTATCTCAGCTGCCAATAATCTAAAGTCACTCTTTTTAAAACGAGCTACTTTTTGTGCCTAATTAAATGAGTCTACCCCTTAACTATGCGGTGAGCTGAAACTGAACACAAAAACTGCAAGTGTGCGTTGGTCTTTACGACAGTCCCAACGCTGTGCGCTGCGGTGGCCGGCAAAATTATAAGAGGTTTAGTGCACAACTAAACAGATATTAAATTTCCCACCTTTATACGGAAGATTTTGCGTTTTAACACCGAATTTCTCGTTAGAATTGTCTTGTTTGTTAGATGAATGAATTAGGACAGTGGTTCTCAATATGTGGTTAGCTTATTAGCCTTGTTGTAAATTTAGGGCCAGTTTCACTAGTTACGATAAAGTTTCTGATATACTAACGTCAACTTATCTGTAAAATAATCATAAATTTGAGTTTCACGAGTCTTTAACAAAAACATATTACATAAGATATCAATAGCATTTACCTGTTAAAAAGTGTTATTTTGTAAATAACGATCTGAAATTTTATAAGCAAGTAATGAAAAATAATCTTTCAACTTTTCGGACTAAACAAGATTATGACGTCAATTCAAAATACCACTAGACTCAAAATATAATATGTTTTTGCAACCAAAAAAAGCTTAACAATTGAAAACTAGAACTTTCTGCAACTCAATTTTATTTCATATTATTATGTTTTCTATTGACTAATTACGTTTATAAACACGCCTTCATGGCACACAATACAAATAAAATGACAAAATCTATTTATGCTGAAACAATATAAGATTCAGTGATCTTCCAAAATTAAATAAATACAGTTGCAATTAATGTCTATCTATTCATTTTAGCATCAAAAGCTGCTTGATGTTAACTCCTGACTCCATTACATTGCTTTAAAATCTATTACTAAGTTCTTTGAACTCATATACGTAGACACCGGTATACATAAAGTTTGAGAACCGTTGCATTAGAGAAGGTGGCAGTTTTACCCAACTCTAATTCCAAATTGTAGGCTGGCAGATTTAGGGTTAAGCCTGGAAAAGCTAGGTTGTTATCTCCAGTCACTAAATAGGTGCAGGACTGCATTAAGTTAGACTACAAAGAACTCGCTTTGCTTTACTGGTTTGTTTAAATAACTTTAGACGTTTTTTTGAGAATAAATGATTCGCGCAAAACTTCGTCGTGTATGACCCGATTTTGATAATTCTTTTTTTAGTAGAAAGGAGATATCCCAACGGTAGTACCATGATAAGGATACTAAGATCTGATGATGGCATCCAAGAGAAATTGATAAATTTGGTCGTTCTTGAAGTTGGTTTTTTATTTTGTTAATATTTTACTTGTTGAATTAGATTTTTACTTAGAAATAGTAATAATAACTGCTAACAAACACAAGATATGATGTACTGCTAGTCGATTTTAGCTACGGGGGCCAGTCTCAACGTAGACCAGCCAACTACAAGTGTGTGCGCAAAAACGGGTGCACTCTCTGTTCCTTCACTATCACAATAAAAAATAGGGTTATCCGACACGACTGGAGAGAGGTCAAACGCAAAACGTGGCTTTACGTGCTCGCCGAGGCAAAGGGATTCAGACTACAAATTGTCCCTACGTTATTGAGTATTTTTATAATCAGAAAAACTCAATAAACATTTTGGTCCGATCAGTGATTGGCAGTCACGTACGATAACCGTTAGACTTACAGAATACATGTCATACTAAGGATACAAATTCTAAACAAGTAATTTGTAAAGAACATAAATCAGAAGATTGCAAAATATTTAGCTTTTACATTCCAATGTTATACATACACTCAACGTTACCTGCTTATCCTATTTTGGTCTATAAACATTTTAAAAATAACCTCCACATACATTTTTCCCACCAAAATTGTCTAAAACTCATATACGCGTCATCACAACCGACATAATTCATAAGATTTCAACACGGCCATAACATAACTAATACTGGCTACTACAATAATAACTATAAACCAATATACATATACCGGTATGTTGGTATGATGTAAATATTTGTGTTATAACGGTACAATGCCGAGAATCAGGCAGTTAGGATGAATAAATCCGTCGTTGGTAACGCGTAAAACAGTACGTATTTTGTTGTAGGATTTAAATCAAGGAACGTGCGCCCGCGCACTCGGTCACCATGAGTTTGAGTGCTCGAAGGATTTATTTAGTTTATTGGATATTTCTTAAACTTTTACGTGATATGTATGACGTGTATCTTAAGAAACTACTGGCAATTTAGTTTGTTAATTTAATTACTAATGCTCATAGAGCAAGGTAGGTTTTAGCTATACGCAGGCGTTCCTATCTGTCAAAGTGCAATTCCAAATGGTTCTATGCACCACATGTTTTGTTTTGTTTTGTGTGTGATTATGTGTGAGTTCATACTGACAGGTGATTGATTTAGTATTTGAATCTAAAATGTATAATTATGTGTAGATTGCCCTAAATGACAGACTGTTTCTCATAAAAAAAAGACGCTATGGCAACTCCCCCGGTTTTTGTAGCCCGTGTGCCTCTATGTCAATGGATAATGGTTTCAAAGTGATACTTTTATGTTTTTTTCTTTTTTGTTTATTTAAAAACTACTCTTATTATTAAAACCTTCTTTTAAACTCTCTCTACACAAGGCCAATACATATTTATTAAGATTAGTGTTGCTTATATTTTTCTAGTAATTCTTCTTATATAAACTGACAACTGGTTGGTTAGTTCGATGTCAGTCGTTGCATGGAAAAACCAATATTTAGATAAAACCGGTTGAATTAGTAGCCAATCTCAAAAAGTCTTGAGAATAATAAAGGCGATAGAAGACGATGATTAGGAATAAATTTTTAAATACAAGCATATTAAACACTAGCAGACCCACGCAACGTCGTTTGCGTCTTCTATTGCCCGTCGCGTGATAATTTCCCCCCGTTTTTGAAACATTTTTCATTGGTGCTCCTCTCCTATTGGTCTTAGCGTGATGATATATAGCCTATAGCCTTCCTCGATAAATGAGCTATCTAACACTGAAATAATTTTTCAAATCGGACCAGTAGTTCCTGAGATTAGCGTGTTCAAACAAACAAACAAACAAACAAACTCTTCAGCTTTATATATTAGTATAGATTGACACAGAAAAAATCTTATGCACTTCAGACAATTACTTATCTTCCCTGGAAAACTAACTTACGAAATCAGGCTTAGCAATTATAATCAATCTTGATTATAGCAACAGACTAGGCACTTAAAATGTTAAGGATTTAAATAAAAATGTCTCAAATTCATGTATTTTCGAAACCATGGTCACTCTACAACCCACCCGAAGTGTTTACACGACGTTGAAGAGATCTCTGGACAATTCATCATCGGTAGAATGAATCGCTCATCACGTTGACATATAAACGTATAGACAGGTCTTACTGATTATTGTAACATTTTTGGACATGAAGATATGAGGACAACACGTGAGATTTAATATTAGAAGATTAAGATTTAGTTGGTGTATTAGTTCATATTAAAATTAAATAAATGAATGTAAAACGTTTGAGAGTCATGTATCTAGTCACATCATCATCATCACATATGTGGTAGCAGGACAACAAATCAGTGTCGAATAATTCTTGCATTGCTTTTTGGCAAATGAGTGATATTACGAGTATCAAAGAAACTTCACAATCTACTATAAAGGACTGCTGTGTCGGTATCGGTGACAGGTATCGTGTTCAATTCCCGGGTCGGTACCAATGATTGTTCGATTTTTAGGGCCAAAGACAAAAAACAGAACCCTTATAGATTCGTCATGTCAGTCTGTCTGTCTGTCTGTCCGTCTGTCCCTCTGTCACAGCCACTTTTTTCCGAAACTATACGGTTGAAATATGGTAAGTAGATGTATTCTGTGCACCGCATTAAGATTTTCACTCAAAAATAAATAAAAAACAATAAATTTAGGGGATCCCCATACTTAGAACCGAAACTCTATCTATGTCTATGGACATGGTCTTCAAAAATGGTATTGAGGTTTCCAAAATTATTTTTCCTAAACTTAATTGTCTGCGCGAGACCCTGTAACTTCCAAAAGAAGAGAATGATGAAACTAAAAAAAGGATATGATGTACATTACTATGCAAACTTCCACCGAAAATTGGTTTAAACAAGATCTAGTAAGTAGTTTTTTTAATACGTTATCTATACAAATAAATGAAATTGGAGTGTCTGTTTGCAATATTAAAATAACAGCTTTTTAACCAATGCATATAATGTATACATGATACAAATATCAAAAACATAGTAAAAAAAATGTTGTCTGTCTGTCTGTCTGTCTGTTTGTTCCGGGTAATCTCTGGAACGGCTGGACGGATTTTGACGGGACTTTCACTGGCAGGTAGCTGATGATCCAGGGAGTAAATTAGGCTACTTTTTTTTAGACTAACTTTGCCTCGCGCAATCACCGCAGGGATCAGCTAGTAAATCATAATCTGCAATTTATCGATCAAAGTTACAAAGAACTACAAGAACTGTTATATTAGCTTACTTGCTGCTACGGAACCCTTCATGTGCGAGTCCGACTCGCACTTGGCCGCTTTTTATTATTTGTTAAGAACTTGGGTGTTTTAATATAATATTATACATATGTATTTATTTACGAAAAAAGTATATTGGCGTTCTATCGGCTCTAGCTTTGATAGTACATAGACATAGATGTTCAAAAAAGAAAGACACCTTCTTCTTCTCTAATAACAGGGAGGGCCACAAATGATGGCAACGAATTTATATCTTTGATACAGGTGTCTAAGGAGGACAGTAGTCACTTACCATCAGGTAACACGTCTGCTCCTTTGTGAAATAAAACACGAACATTACCTAATTACCATTTGACACTATTTAGTGTCAAATGTGAAAAAAAATATTCATATCTTAATCTTCTTAACTCTGTTCTAATCTAGTATAAAGAATAATAAAGATAGTATGATTCCCGCGGCTCAATCTAGCTGAGTCGTGTCAATCGGCGCCTGCGCAGCGCACACACACTGCATAAATACCCAACTCACTAAACACAACATACATACATATTTACATAATCGATGTTCCGGTGATTACTCATCCGTAAAAAATAAAATAAAATGTTAATAAAATCAACTTTTTTTTTTAAATTACAAATGTTTGATATAAACCAACGGATTTTTTATATATGGATTTTATAAAGTGACTCTTTTCTGCCTGATGGGAAGCATGAGCTCCAATCCAATCCAAGAGTAATGATCAGCATACTCATTGCGAATGCAGAAAATGCAATAATGCAGCATGGTGACCCGCACTATGCTGCATGGTTGCATTGTCTGCTTTCTGAGGTGCTTCTGCATCATTGGGCATCCGTTCATTCATATGTTGATACCCAATGAGGCAGAAAAAAATGACATTTAAATTAATATTCAATTTATATGGGAAACTGCATTTAACACATAATTTAACAATTACAGTCTATTAAACATAAAATACAAATTAAAATTAAGCGATAATTGAATTAAGAGAATGATAAATTTAAACAAATTGCTCTCTCGTACGGTATAATTAAAAATCATAATTACTATTGGTGTGTCGACACACGCTTACGACCGCAATCAAACACAGTTGCACATTAAATGGGGTGGAGAAACCAATTCCCATCCGTGCCGTGATACTAATTTTTATTAGATTTAAAAACCAAATCGTGAATAAGAGGTAACTAGGTTATTTTACAGATATTTTTTTAATATGAAATTGTGATTCCTCACAATGAAGCCAACCACTGACCATGCCCTATCGAAGATTACATATTAAAGATCTAGTTTAAAAATAAGCGAGCTACAGTAGTCACACATGATAACTGACTAACACTAGTACACCGCGCATTTATTACTCCTCATATACTAAGCATCTCAACTACCTACTTTACAGTCAATTTGCTTTCCTTTGTTTTCACGGCAAAAGCTCCAGGAGAGGGTATTAACGAGAGAAGAAATCATTTTGTTACCTAATTAACTTACTTTTTTTCATTTTTATGGTATTGAAAGTCAATGTGGTATTAAATAATGTTTATAAAACTCTTAGTTTACTAATACATAACTGTCAACTGCCTTGTCTACAGTCAAACATATTACTATTACATATTGACTGACTTAATGTTTGTATTATCTGCAAATATTTGATTCGAAGTTTAGGTGTTCTCTATGTATAAATGATGTATTTACAAAAAAAGTATTGTTTTTATTTATATTAGCTTTCTAGTACCCATAACACAAGCTCTGCTTAGCTTGGGACTAGATTACGTAGTATCTTAGATGTCCGAAAATATTTATTTATTTAATTATTTTAGAATATAGTGTGAAATAGTTGTGTAGAGTAGTGTAAAATTACTACAGGTGTTTAATTTTCTACATAAGGTATCTAAGATAAACATCAAATATAATCTAAGATAAACATAATAAGATAACATAAGGCTAACAGCCTATAGTTCTTGATGAGCATTGAAAGTGATACTTAAGTTAATAACAAAAAACTGCACACGGCCTGAAACAGAAGTTGCCGCCCCATAATTCATTATCAACAAAAATGAGTATATATTTATTTGTGCAGGCCGCAGCCGTCAAAACAATGCAACCCCCTCACCCTTACCCCTTTTGGGACATACAGCCCTGTCATTTACCACAAAAACTAGATGATACCGATTAAAACCGCCGGTAACTGTTTATAGCTGCTAAGTTATGCATATGCTGTTAAACAAATTCTAATGACATTGAGAGTTACTGAAACATCAGAGAAAACTGGTGGATTTATCGAAGGCAATTATGTCGATTTCTCACTCAAAGTGTCAATCATCATTTAGCAGTTAGTAATACAAAATTAGATAATTATAAAGTCATTAACCATTCTGCTACTACTAGTTATTGCTCGTCTATTCATTAGCCTCTGCTTTTCGCACCATGCCCACCGTGGAGAGACGAAGGACGTGCGTGGGACTCCCCGAGAACCAGTCTACACATTAAAACCCCGCGGCGGCCTAACCGGCAGTCGGGAGAAGCTCCAGAAACGCATCGTAAGGAATTATACTTCACATTATTTTCCCATTTATGGGTTGCCTACAAAAGTGTTGATATTGGTCTCCTGGTGACGGATTTATATGAAGTATCACCACATCTATTCAACCCGTGGACGTCGTAATAGGCGATAAAGGGAGTAAATTTACGCAAAGCGATATCATTGCAAAGAGAAGGACAACTTAAAACAAACTTTATACCAACCCGTCTAGCCAGCAGTGGAACAGTATGCCAAAACCTCCTAGCTAAGGAGAGGTCTAAATCCATCAGAGACTGATGATGATGAATACAAAATTTATATGATTTAAAGTGAATACAAGTTATATTTAAGGCGATCAAATATTTTATTAGTTTTCCATCATCACAATTCTACGACATATCTAATTCAATGGAATGTGAGTAATTTTCAGTAGAGCAAGTATCATTTATGTGCGTTGTTATGTATTTTATTTTAAGGCGTTTAGAACAACAGACCAATTCTTGTACCGTGCCATGTTTATTATTCATTTCGTATAATCAATAGGACTTATAGTGCGGTACACCAATATACTACCAGTAGTCGTCCTTAAATGTAGGTATGTATTGATAAAGTGTAGTCTAACCTGATGATTTTCATAGAACCTTGAAAGTAGTTGATATTTCTTCACGCGAAAGCATAGAGTTACTAATATGTGAGTAAACATGATGTTAAACTTACCATTAGTCATCTGATCCCGAACTAGATAAATCGGTGATTGGTTTTGCTTTACGCATTAATACATAGATTTATGCATCATGTATGTTATAGATAAACTACACTAAACAGAACAAAATGATCGTGTTCCTCATACAATATTCGTCGTGCATTGGAATCAAACTTATGACCTTTAGGTTAAAATATAAAATTACTAACTATTACTTAAACAGACTCGTCGACTACTTAATCCAAACAAAACATCGTTTTTTTTTTAGATTAGTGGGCAAATGGACACCCGCAACACCATAGGCGTCACAAGTAGTGCGTTGCCGGCCTTTGGAGGGATGAGGAGCAGGATAGAGGGAAGGGTTGGTGTATGGGCCTCCGGTATCCTCACTCACTCGGTGAAACACAGCGCAAGTGCTGTTTCACAACGGTTTTCTGTGAGGCCGTATTATCACTCCGGTCGAGTCGGCCCATGCATGCCGAAGCGTGGTTCTCCAACGGTAAAATCTAATGTGTTTTATCCTTTTCCAAACTAATCCTTTGTTTCTGCTTGTAGTAGATAGCGTAAATACATATCCTATACCCCTAATCATTCATATTAATAAATAGCAACGTCCATTTTAACCATTAACCATACAGCGCAATTTAACAGGACCATAATTTCCCTAAATTAAAATAGCAATCACCAATCATGCACCACATTGCTGCAGACGCGAGGTCCTCATTTTGAACAATAGTGCAGTTCTAAATATCCGATATATTTATTTATTTACAGCATTTATAATACGGAGTATATATCACCGAGCTGTCATACCGGCCGCGATAATGCAAAATTTGTGGCTCGCGAGAGGTGTGGAGTAGTTTAATTAGCTATTTATAGGTACATTTTTTTATTTTGTCTTGTCAAAATCAACCATCATTTTTGGGGTTCCGTGCCAAAGGCAAAAAACGGAACCGTTATGGATTCGTTATGTCTGTCTGTCTGTCCGTATGTTACAGCCACTTTTTTCCGAAACTATAAGAACTATAATGTTGAAACTTGGTAAGTAGATGTATTCTGTGAGCCGCATTAAAATTTTTACACAAAAATAGAAAAATACAAGAAATTTTGGGGACCCCATACTTAGAACTGAAACTCAAAAATTTTTTTCATCAAACCCATCCGTTTGTGGTATCTGTGGATAGGCCTTCAAAAATTATACTAAGGTTTCCAATTTTTTTTTTTCTAAACTGAATAGTTTGCGCGAAAGTCACTTCCAAAGTGGTAAAATAAGATGTAACTTATAAAATAAGGGAATAATAATACTAAAAAAACATTAGCATGTAAACTTTCACCGCAAAATTGGTTTGAACGAGATCTAGTCAATAGTTTTTTTGATACGTCATAAATCGTTAACCACAATTTAACTTTCATTTAATCAACACAAAAATAAAATATGATTCATATTATGTAACTCGCTGCTACAAACCTCTTCATGCTCGAGTCCGACTCGCACTTGACCGGTTTTCCTATCTAAAATGCTATTCCTTATAGCTTTTGAACGCAAAGTAAATATCTAGTAGCTTAGGCTATTACTTTTGATAATTTTACCAACTAAATAAATACAACAATACTTCCTGTTATTAGATACGCAAGGCGACACAAAAGTTTCACACTGCCTACCATTTTCCTTTAAAAACTATAGCAGAATATCAACACTATATTATATAGTATTTTGTTGTAATTTATTATCGTTTAGCGTAAATACAACTAATAAATCGTGATGAATTTTCATAATCATAGTCTGTAAGGATATTGTAAGTAAGTAAATAAATAAATAAATAAATAAAATAATTATACCGAATTCACGTCATAAAGTGAATTTAAATAAATGTTTCTTATTTATCCTCATTGCAGTTACTAAATCCCTGCACAACCAATCCCTAGAAAAGAGGTCTTCAAACCTTCAAGAAAAGAGTTCATCCCATTTAAAAGTTTCAGATCTTTATGAGCGGCGTCGGAGGTACTTTGGGCGTACTTTTCATCTGCTTATTTGTCTTGCCTTTACCATAAAAAAATTATAGCCTAAAATAATGGAACTACTCCATGATCTCCGTGTTCTCGTACCACCACCAGCATCGAAGTGCAGTAAAGAGAGGCCCGTCACAATAATTCTCCAGCACGACAATGCTTTAATGTGTGTTTGATTCATTCGTTACAAAATGAGGTTATCATTTCCAGTTACGCATTGTTGTAATGAATTTTGCTATTTTCGAGCTTAACACTCGTGACCGGCTATGAAATCACCATGTTTTGTCACTTTAAATACGAAGCGTTTTGAGAATGAATTTATATTATGTTTTCTAAAATATTTTCGAAAATCGAGGCATCTTTTTATATAGGCGTGAGTTGATCGTTTATAAGTTAAACATATAAATTAAAACACATTATATAATTTGAAAATGTTAATTTCTCTTTACTTACAAAACTAATATACTTAAAAAATAAATTATTTTAAGGGTCTTAAATACATATCTAGTAATGTGAATAAAATTTCAGTTTCCACCAAGAAAAATTAACACATTAAAAACATGTGAACTTCGCAACTACACATCGCTTTAGTCAGCCTTATTCTCTCATCAAAGCATTTATGAACACCATCTTCACAAGTGTTAAGCCCATAAAAATAAAACAAGAAGGCTAACCCACCCCACATTATCATTATAAATGCAAGACAAAAACGTACATCATGCGACGAAACGCTGACACCACCGAAACTTATCCGCCCGGGTACTTTTCACCCGGACACCTTGAGGCCATTAAGGCACTAATGACTCCCTGTAAATTGGCCATAACTCAGGCCAGGCCGTAAATAACTGCTCGGCTCTTGATAAGGGCCCCGCTGACTTGTCGCGAGCGTCCGAACATGTCTGTCTTGGTTTAACATGTGCGATTTATAGTCGGGAGAAGTTTGTCGCACTTTATGTGAGTACATATTATGTAGTCGGGTCTGTTAACGGTCACAGACCGTACTGACATGTTGATGACAACGCCATCTATATTGCTGAGACGTAATCAAGACAAGTTACATGTAAGAGGCGATAGATTTAATATATTGGTGATTTTCTTTAAGTGAAATTCTGTGATTAATTTGCCGAACTCCACTCCTCAAAATACTCGGTCCCGGTCAGGGACCTATGATGAAACCTACGCCACCTATCTCGCAAACAATCGCAACTTCAATGGCATCCTCCGCAAACTTCGAAAAGTCAGCATGTGGTGGGAAAGTTGGTCAAACCACGGGGAGCCATCAACCTATCACACACTTCTCGAGGAGGTCAAGACATCGCTGAACATGACATCGTACCTTCAGCCAATCGACAAACAGTTCGCATTTCACGCCGGACACTCATCGACACACCGGCAGCCGAGAGTACTGCATGACACCGGCTGCGCGCAACAAGCTCGGGCGAGTCGTAGTGGTCATCCTCAATAATATTATGGGGAAAATGTTTGTCTGCGTCTAGTAAGCTGTACTGCTTTCCAATCATTTACATCTACTACTAGTTGAATAGTGAAGATATGACCATCTTCTTACAGGACAAACTCACTAGATTACTTGACTTAAGGTAGATTTGTCTCCCAAGTAGTTTGACATTTCATCCTGAAAAAATATATCCAATTTTAATTGACAGAAACCCTCCAACTATGCAGCGAGCAAAACCAGGCTTTTCGAGACATATATTTTCTGCAAAAAAATCTTTTATTCGATTCTTAATCAAGACTAAAAGGTCCTATCTTTTGACATACTATACAGTTAAGTTAATTCGTAACTTAGTTTAACAGTAGTCATTCCAACATAAGCTGTTAACAGGTAACAGTATGCAATAAACAGTAAGAGCGAGGTGTGGCCGGTCATTGTAGTATAATAGACTTCTTTATCTCACTATATCATGGTGTCGCTCAGCCGAGAAACATGGAGCAACGAATACTTATAATAATGTATGATCAGTTATATACAAATATTTATTTTTTCACGTAAATGTGAGACCGTAACACACTGTTGATGTTCTTGTCCTGGTATACTTATTAAGTGAAGTGAAGAAGCGTTCATTATCATCAGTTTTTACAAAGTTTCTGTTGGCCATAAATCTTTCCTTAGAAATTGGGTTTTAGCCTACTATAACTACGGTGCAAGACGGGTAGATATAGAGTTTGTTTCAAGTATTTCTTTTTTTTTACTGTATATCCTAATAAAATTATAAAGTTTGTAGATATGGATGGACTGATGGATACATGGATGGATGGATGAATGTTTGTTACTCTTTCACGCAAAAACTACTGAACGGACTTGGATGAAACTTTACAGTAATATAGCTTATACATCAGAATAACACATAGGCTAATATTTGCCGCGATAACCGACATATACGTGGGCGGAGCAGCGGGCAACAACTAGCTATACTATAATACTATTGTCCTGCGTAAATTGTTCCCTAAGTCGTATCTTACAATATTCATGAAATGAATAGAGACAGTGTTACTCAGCATTCTTCACACGGATAATCGAAATGTATTTAGAATTTTCACTAATAAATATTGTTTTGAGCCTAATTGGCATTATAATCATTAGGCGCCTGATAAACCAATTAATGAGTGAAGACATTAGACTTTTTTATAAATATAACCTATAAATCTTAAACTAACGGTATAGAAAAATAGACGCGGCATACCTACAAAATTATACCTCCTCCAATCCTTTATAGATCGCTGTTTGACGAGGGACTGTGGCGTAACGTCTTGTTTAAATCAAGCAGGGAATGATGGCAATAACAGTTAGCAACCAAGTTACGTTCGCCAGAGATAATGGCAGCCCCGGAGATTCCCTCAAAGTAATTGCTAATTTTCGGCGCGCGCGCTCTAATAATTGTTTGTTTGCTTCTTTGTTTAATCCGGGGCGCTGTTTGTCATTGTTTCTTTGTGCTGGGTTCTGTATTCCTGGATTTACAAGGACACCGGTTCGAGAACACGGTCTTTTAAGAAAGAAGGTGGATAAGTCTGAAGTTATTATAAGTGGTGACTTTGATAGAATGTAGATGATAATGCTTTTTCCTGACAGATTATGTAACAAGTACAATTTTAACAAAAATAAAACCGACTTCAACGTTCGACTCGATTTCTCTTGGATGCCATCATCAGATATTAATGTCCTTATCATAGTACCACCGCTGGGACATCTTCTTTCCATTTCCAAATAAAAAAACTACTGAGAATAAAAACAATAGTAAATAACTTCCTCTGTGTTGCAAAGAGAAGGAAAAATTTGAAACGAACCATACGGTTTTCCCTAAGTTTTCCTCCTTTCTTTTTGCAGGAGGCTTTAACCTTCTAAACAACGTTTGGCCATCATAGCGTAGAAAGTCAATCAAATCACCGTGGGAGAGTCAAGCTTCGGCATAAATGGGCCGGCTCGACCGTAGCCCATAACCCAAACCCTCTACCCCTATCTTCCCTCCCTATCCCCCAAAGGCCGGCAACGCTCTTGTGATTGCAGGTGTCCATGGGCGGCGGTAATCGCTTACCATCAGACGATACGTCTGCTCGTTTGCCCGCCTATTCAAGAAAAAAAATACAAAAGTGACAGAATCTTGAAATTTGGTACGAAGCCACGCTCACCTGGATGTTTTTTTTGTGATTATTAGGTAAGTAAGTGTATAGTAAGGTGTGGAAAAAAGAAGCTCCGGCACGTGTTATCCTACTAATATTATAAACGTGAATGTTTGTAAGTATGGATTGATGAATGGATGGATGTTTGTTACTCTTTCACGCAAAAACTACCGAACGGATTTGGATGAAACTTTACAGAAATTTCAGTTTCAGTTTCAGTTTCAGCTTATACATCAGAATAACACATAGGCTACTATTTACCGCGATAACCGACATACACGCGGGCAATAACTAGTTTATCATGTTTATCTTGTATATGTATGCTATCGCGGTATAAAGTAAGCCTATATTAATCAAGAGTCAAAGTATCTCCTTGCTCAGTTTCATTAAAATTGGTGCAGCATTTTAGCCGCGACAGACAGACAGAGTTACTTTTGAATTAATATTAATTGTATGAATGTAGATTTTCTTAAAATTAATGTTTTAAACATTAAGTTTTTTCTAGTCTAGATCATATCCTAATCCGTATACCTGAATTGAATACGAACTGTTAAAAAATATAAAAAAGGTGGGAAAAGTATCATGGCGGAGTCAAGGTGGTAACGTCACGAAATTGGCTCCACTTTAAAACTATTACCGGGACATTTCGGTGGATCGAACGGCATTTGTCTCGGGGACGGCCTCCATGGTGTCACCAAACGGTATTAATTTGTCAGGACAAGGCCTATACATTCAACATGGTTTAAATTTGAATAAATTTACATAAATTTTCACTTGAAAAATGAAATTACTGCATATGTGTGAATTTTTATTGCAAATTTATTGTGTTTTAAAGTGTTAGAGTAAATCTTAATTTTTAAAATTAAATATCATATTTACAAGAAAAAAGCCGAGAGTCTTGACGTTTGTATGTATGTATTGAAATATTTTCATTAGTTTTTCTCTTTCCTAGTATATTATTTTTATTTTAATATCAAGTTAATATATATGCAAAAACAGATTGAACATTAAAAGGAAAAGTTTTGTTTATTATTCAATTTGTCTAACGTGGGCATTAAATCCACGATCAATAACCAAGCAATCAGTAGGTATCCATATTTTGTAGATGAACAAGATTTGATATAAATAACTAGTAAACAGTATCGAGCAGTGGACTGGGATAGACTGATGATGATGATTCTTCGTCAAATCTCTTTACATGTTATTTATTAAATACTTTACTACTGCGAGTTTCAGTGTTACCAATAAGAAATGAAATAATGATTGTATTCAGAACAATGTGGCAACACTTACAGATACAAAATCGATCCATCGATGAATTAAATTTCCCCAGTCCTGAATTCCACTCTGAGCTGGTGACAATAGCCACCCATCGCCTCACGGATTACACGGGCAGAGGGGAGACATTTAGTAGTGACATTTGGAGTATTTATTCGCATAATAATAATTCCTCATGGCGACGACGGGGGCGCCTCCGCTGTTAAGAGTTATGGCCGGGGGAGACACCTTCAAGGTGAACATGTTGGAATTATATGGATGTGCCTGATTTAAAAAGTAAAAAAAATAAAACTTAATAAACAGAATGTCAAAATGTTACCAAATGTTTTTTTAAACTTTACTGATATTACAAAATTGGTTTAAAAATGCAAAAAAAAACTTATGTACTAGAGTCCTAAAAGTATAGTTTGGTCTCTATGATAGTTGTGCCATTTTAAAACTTTATTTTAGGTGTGAATTTTTATATTTATAATATATTTTACTTCCTTTGTGATAAAAGTGGTACGTCAAGAATGAAAATGTAGGTAATGCAAAATAAAATCGCTCGCTTGCTGCATTTTAAGGAATGTAACAGTAATACCTCAAATAATGTGATTATATTACGGAGTAAAGAAGGTTATCGGAGCCACAATTCCTTCCTTCCCTAGAATTACTACCCCAGAGAGATAGTATTTAATCTGTAAATGTGTGTGTAAGTGGGTAGCGGTAGTCACTTAGCATCGGATTAAATAGTTTTATAGATTTTGAAATTAATGAAACAGCTCACAAATTTCTCGCAACACAAGCAAACGCTGTGTCAAACCGTCTATTAAAGTTTCGAACAAAAATATAACTTTTATTGATACTCTGTAAAAGGTTTCCTGAGAAACTGATAACAATAAGCAAATCAATGATATTATAAATATCATTGAAGCAAATGATACTTTTTAGTTACATTCAAGTTCTAAAACACAGAAGTATATATAAAACCAGTTTTTGGGTTACAACAACTTTTGTTTATACAAAAAAATAAACACACGCCTTACTTTCCTTTTTTTCTACGCCTTACACTATAAGTAACTCATTTTTGACAATCAAAAGACATCATTAAAAGTTTGTTTCGAAACAAAATAGTAAGATTTGTATTGTAAAATCTATGTGTCTGTACTTTTAACTTCTCTTTTTAAATCCACATATTATTATTTTGTGGTTATTAATATCCAATTGTTATTTCGTGTTTCTACTATTTTTTTTTTTTAGCTTTATGACAAGGAACAGAAGATTTAGTGGCTTTTAATCTTCAGTATTCCAAAATGCGAACAGAAGTTTTTTATTGAAGTTATTAAAAAATATTATACACTTTTTAAATTACGAAGTAAGCCTTTACTAAATATAAATGCACAACAATTTATGTCGTATCCCCTCTATTCTCACAATCGTTGAGGGCGTCCAGAGTCTCAAGATTAAGGCATTAACCGTTACACGCTGTGTTGTCGGTCGCTGTGACCGGCCGATGTTATAAGTAACGTTGCCCTACACAGACACATTCTAGATGGAACTGTAGCTTTTGTTTGCCTAAAATAGAAGTCTAGTATTTCACACTCACGAATTAAGAGGTTCAGCTCTTCTCTCCTTTGCAAATGAAATAAACATCTGGAATTCATTACTGGCGAACGTGTGGGAAACACGTTTCACCTACTTTCATCCCTACTCCTTTAGCCGGGACGTGAAAAAGTATCTCACTAGGCCGACATAGTGTGGATCACCATTCTGCATTATCCGTATCCGCAATGAGGATGGTGACCACCACTCTTGTATTCAACACTAGCTTTCCATCAGGCTGAGTGGTCTTTTTGGCAGGCTAATACTTTTAATCAATTCAAAGTCTGTTTCAAAATCAAGTCTGTTTGTGTCGATCTATGATTTTTCACTGCAGCTTCAATTTAACGTTCATAAATGTCACTTAGTGTCTTAATTGAACAAATGATTTTGAATTTGAATTAGAATCAAAGTATTTCTTGCAGCGAGTGAGATCTTGAAAAAAAATTCACTCCCATAAGTTACATATTGTTATTACCTTCAGTAAATATTTCACTGTATCCTAAGATATACCTGCTTATAGATATGAACAGAATAATAGGGTTCTTAGAAATAGTGTTCTAATAACAAACCCATATTTATTTCAAGTAACATAAAAATTTGTTAAGATATCCAATTCCTTGTTTTATCAGCGAACTATATTAACAAATAATATAATAATATATTAAAAAAT
Organism: Spilosoma lubricipeda; assembly: GCA_905220595.1. Lineage (NCBI taxonomy): Eukaryota > Metazoa > Arthropoda > Insecta > Lepidoptera > Erebidae > Spilosoma > Spilosoma lubricipeda. Next base: position 1,833,048 of record HG992278.1, read on the forward strand.
ATATATTAATTATCAATATAATGGTATCGTTAATGTGCCACGGAAATCAAACTGCTGGAAACTTAATTTTTTTTATCTTTATTTAAGGAGCCACAATTTAGCCATAATTATGACTATTTCGCTCAAAAGAAAATATAAATATAGTTCATAGTCAAGTTCATATCACATACATTGATACATGATACTTAAGAATTAACTTTTAAGCATATTTTTTTTGCAAGTGCTTATCCAGCATTTCTATATATGCACAGAAGGCTGTGGTGGCCTAGAATTAGAGCAATACCCATGATTACCTCATCAGCACAAATATCCAAGATTAAGTTTGAAGAATTAACTTGTTAGTGTCAACTTATATCTGCCGCGCGCGAGGGTTAAGACGAACTACTATCAGATGTATTTATTTGTACGTCTTAGGTACGTAAGTACGTGAGGTATTATCATTTAAAAAGATTGTAGACATAGATAAATGTGTCAACACCTATTTATTAATTATTGTGTATATTTTTATGCTTATTTTTGACGTCATGAGCCCAATCTTGAAGCGTAGTTTTATTTTTGACATTAATTCGTTTCTTACAATTATCTAACTATTGAACAGGACCAACATTATAATGACATAATTATTTCATATATTTATGTCTGTAGCATACGAGTATAATTATTATAACTATACGAATGGAACATATATTACTATATAACATTTCTGAGGCTACACTGACAACCTGTGCCCGCGGCTCCATGCCAAATTTTATTGAAATTATTATGTTATTCATATGTGCGGCGGTTTAGCCGTGGAAACGTAATAGGCAGGCAAACAGAGCTACTATCAATTTTTAATATTACTATGAATATGGATGAGAGCCATATTTCGGGGATATGTAAATAAAATCAATGGCTGGATTTGGAATTCATTCATTAACCGATCTTTGAATATACGTTTATTCATACAAAGACTTTTACATTGTGTGGTTCTTTACACACCTTCTTACACCATACATATCTCAAACACACACACAAGCAACAAAACGAAAAAATAAACTATAAAAAATCAGTAGAAGGAAAACTGGCGTGTGGAAATCTTCAAAGTCTCTCACAATGGTTCACATAATAGAGCTCGAAGCCGACTGGATATATTGCTCGCGATAAAAACGTATCCATCCCGATATGCCCACAGTAAATCACCACTTAATAGTCGAGGAGCTCGTAAATATGTCAACATGCGCCAATATCTAAAGATGTATATGTTGAAAGATCTTTTTTTGTGCGAGGTTGCAGTGCGTCTGGATCAGTCGATCTAATGTGGGGGGGTGTAAGTGCTTAATTTATGGTTGTAATTCTAATGTTTAAGTGCATAACAGTGTTCTTTTGTTATATAATTGTTTTTGTTACAATATATAAACGGTATCCTCGGGTTTCGTTTATACTTCGTTTATACTTACTTTACTTAAACAACGAATTTCTTAGAGCGTCACTAATTTGTGTTATATAAATGCGGTCTTAATTGCTTTTCATTTTGTGACGTTACGCAAGTTAAGTAAAAGAGTAAAATTAGAAATCAGGAACTATACTTCCAAAAACGTTACTTTCGTGTGTGATTACTAAAACTGATTATATTGTTCAACCATGCCGATAGACGCCGTAACAAACATGGTACTCGTAAAACAAAATGCGAAATTTAAATACATGATATTTAGTTTGAAGAAGAAAACGATTTTTCAGGAAGCAACTTCTTTTCCTTCTTTTCGGCTTTGCCGAAAGAGACTTTATAAACATACATGAAATGAACACAATGTACACCCATACTTGTGTATCGTTAACCAATTTGTGGATCACACAGATTTTTGTAACATGCGGATATCTAACCCACTATACTAACCGCAATAGTTTAAGTGTTCACCTTGCCACTCCGCAAAGTGAACACTTAAACCATTGCGCCATCAGTCAGCATCGTTGGCGCACTCTGGCAATCATTACACATTTCTGTTGGATTTTCTAAAAACAATATTTTTTTATCATTACTTGTTGATTTTAGTACCTATTTTTTTCTGCAACTGGATATCGTCTTAATCATTTTTCTATCCTATTTCATTTCAAGTCTGTACAATGTTGTAACTTTAAATAAAGCTGGTTTTCTTTATAGTTGCATGTCTGTAGCCAACCAACCTTAAGAACGTAATCGCCAGCCTTCTCATGTGCAAACAAGTCTAAAACAATGGCTTAAAGAATCCATTGCAGACTTATATGTCTGTCTTTGAGAAGCCCAAAATTGATTAGAGTGGTGTGCAATGGGAGAGGCATATATCCAACAGTGAACTGACAAATTACGATGTCAATGATCTTTAACCCTCATGGGTGCTCGAAGATTAAATTAATGAAAAATCAGTTTCGAATCTTGTTCTGATAACGGCTAATATTTTTCTGTCATAGCTGATTCAGTTGGTTAATCTGTAGCATACATAACGACTATATATATGTGATCTAGATTGCCTCTATTAAATGGAAATGTTAGTTTTATTGACAATAAAGAGTAGGTATATAAGTATATCTATCCAACATTTTGAGATAATATAAATTCTTGAATAGTATCAATAAACACTGCTTACTCGACAACAGTTCTCCAAACTAATTAAAATCAAATTAATCGTAAAAAAAAGAATCACGTCAAATTGACCGTAAAATTTGAAGAAAGAAAAACAATGGGGCGCCGACGATAACGGCGCTGGACTTAAATTAAATCGGAGTCGTTTCGACGAACCCTTCACTTTTATAAACATACGGATTCATATATTGTACGACACCGCTGACGTCCCACTTCATACGATGAAATCTTTAAATACGAGTATTATAACATGTTGTAAGAAATATATGTGACTAAAAGCATGAGTCAAACATTAGGCATTAAGATTTTGAAATGTGTTGTTTGAATATATTTAAATTTACTTTAAAGAAATGTGATGTAGCCTTACATCACAAAAAATAAATTAAGTAGGGAGGTCAGTCTTATTCTTCCATTATTGGTGAGATCTAATCGAAAGTTTAGTGATACAAAACGGTGATGATTAACAAAAAAATTAAGCCTACAGTTAAAATAATGTTATACTTTTTCTTGTAGTTGACAGTCACCTGATGGTACTTACATGGAATTAAGTAACACTAGGTGATTGTTCTTGAGTTACCGGACTGTGTCCGTGGATGGTGGCAGTCAGTTATCATCTAATGACTTCTCTGATCTGTTTGAACAACAATTTAGAAAAAAAACACAACATAACCTTGCGGGTACCGTACGCATGACCGTCCACAATTACCTCAAGTATGTTTTCAACATGGAGGGTAACTCTAAACTCCAGTCCAAGGTATGAATATTTACGAAAGCATTAATTATTTTTTAACTTTCTTCCTGTTTTAAGAGGCTTTTCTTAGCGCAAGGTGGGTGGGAAATACTGAATGACTGTTGTTTTAGTTCAGTAAAGTATACCCTATTACCCTCCCAATGCGAGTCCTTGCTTATTAAACTGAGAATTATAGGGAATTGTTTGTTGAAGGGTGTTTTGGTTAGCTGTAAGTAGATATTATGGGGTTACAAGCGTGTTCTTCTTAAGAAAACGTGTGTTTTGATCAAAGCGAATGAAGTGATAACCTGTCTATCAGTATTATACGATAGATCGAGAGATAGGCTTACGAATGAAGCTTTAAGGAATTGAATTAGTAAGGTAGAAAACTAGGTAATTTACAAGTATTCATAATTCTATCCGCCGCTCTATATGTATGAATAATATTTGAACAAAATTATACCAAGAATTTTAACTTAATAAGAATACGCGTAGCGAAGTATAAGTTATTACATACAACAACATCATTAGATTGGATTATTATAACTTGAAAATATAAATAATAAATACTAGAAACAAATATTAAATAAACTGTAATCTGTTAATGTGTCAATTCGTAGCACCACCGTAGACCTTCGTAGACCGCGTAGCACCATTACTCCATTATGTAAGTATGCAAAATCGTAAAGTTTAATTTGCTCACTTGATAATAACAAGAAAACACGACAAATTAGCATTACTAAGAGACAAAGAATGCCTGGAGTTTGATACTATGTTCAAATCAAGCAAGCATACACATTAAATATAATAGCTTAGGTCTGCGCCTTCAGATGATGACGATGTAATAACATGGATATTACTCTTTTAATTGAATTTTTAAATAACTCGAATATTATGACTTTTAAAGTTCTTAATGCAGAAAAAAATACTTTAGGATAACAATATCCATTCAATAGGACACAAAAGTAAGTACCACTTGGTTAAGCGGTAGGCCATATTTTTAAATAATTTGGACAACAAGCAAGAACGTTCTTTATTTTATTCATCTATTACATCACATATATGTTTATTGCTTTACAAATGCATATAAAAACGCAAACACAAATTAAATATCCAAACTCTTTCAGGTTCTGTTATCAGTTGTTATGGGAGATCTTTCTTTTGAGTAGTTCCGATTTCGTCCAACTTATCATCTATTGCAGTAAATACCTACTTTATTATACGAGTATACTGTAACATTATCAATTATAATCTATAAAATTAAATAAAATGAGAGTGTCTGTTTGTAATATTTAAATAACTGCTTTTAAATAAATGCACATGTACACGATACATGTACCAAAAAAAAAAATTTTTCAATTTTTGTCTGCCTGTCTATCTGTCTGTCTATTTGTGCCGGGTAATCTCAGCAATGGCAGGATCGATTTTGACGGAACTTCCATAGGCAGAAAGCTGATTATTCAAGGAGTATCTTAGGCTACTTTTTCTTAGACTAGCTTTGTCCCGCGGCGTTACCCGCGATACAACAATAACTGCAGGGTTCAGCTACTTCATATATGTAGTTTATTGTGTAGTTTAGTACTAACTAGCTACTCTTATCACTACATTGATTGAAATGCTTATTCACATACAGTGAAAATAACGCACATTTAAGTTGGTACCTTAACCATCCATATAAAATAAAATACTGACGTATCCACACAAATCTTCCAGCATTTCGCAGCGTCGCAGCGTACCAACAAATTCTTGGCTCATTTGTTTTTTATTCATCCACAGCCCAGTGTAATCGAAAGTATAAATTCGCTTTAACTGCGCAAGCAGGCCTGCCGACCGATAACACACCCCTTGTTAACTACGTAATAAGAAAAATAAACTTATATTTACGTAGCCTTATGGAATATCAAAGTTTAAACTCAGATAGTGCGGATTGTATTACGCTACGCTATTCTCTCTCATTTCCTTTTTGTATAGTTTCTAGTTGATGAAACTACTTTTCAAAGGTAAGTATCTCATATAAGATTGGGTATTGAATGGGTGATCGTAAAGTGATTATAGACTAGTTTATTTTTATAGCATCAAACTTTTTATTTTCAGAATAAAAATTCATATTTTTTTTAGCAAAAAAGTCTAGGTGACTTAAGCGACTATTGACGTCCGTAATTAAATAATTTATCGGTGAATATACTAGTTTGCTATTCAATTTAAAAAACTAATAAACGTGTTCAGGAAGGACATGACTTTTTATATATCTATGTACCTTGAAAATGTAATTTATGTAATATTTAGTTCTATATAAAATTACCGATATCAATATCATCGTATTCACCAATACAGCGAGAATGTTCATAGATACGTATATTCCTTGAAATAGTAGCCTCCAATATATACGCTTCCTATAACATCCATAAACCCCCTCTTGAGTAAACAACACACAAATTCAGAAGCAATGGCTCGAAGGACCAAGTTATAAATCCTAATGCAATATGATGCTTTATCAATATACAAATATATGGGACTGATGGGGACAAATCCGAGATTTAACCCTAGTTTACGACTGGTCACTGATGGACATGGCGGATTGACCGGTATCGGGGCACCCCAGCCAAACGACAGTGTTGCCATTTCTGTTAGTTTTCTAATATTATCTACTGCTGTTACCATCTGATCAAAACATCAACTTTTTTAATAAAATATTTCGTACATTTTAAGAAATACTAAATATTTGTTGTATTAAGTTTCTATTCAAAATATGAATACCTAAAATAACCCTCGCAGGCATAAACAGATTACACAAGTACAAAAGGAAATTAGAATTAAAATTGTTTTTATCGAACTTTAAATAATGCGTTTATACGATTGCATTAGAACGACCTCAAGATAATAAACTACCACGACAGTACATGAACGTTCCTTTTTGATGTAAAAAAAATAATGATTTAAAATAAATTTTATTGTATTAAAATATACTTGAAATGACGTACGATATTTTTTTTCTTTATTCTATCTAAAATATAGATATGTACTGGCAACACTACAGCTCCCCATTTGAATTACTATAGTTATTTCTTGTTTATAGTACCAGCTTTGGTCGTGGACGCCAGTAGGGTTGGCAACTTTATTGTCACGTCGTCAATGTACGGTCATTCACGTCGGATTTGAGCACGAGATTGAAACGGCGTGTTTTGCATAGTCTGTATTTACGGGATTCAATCATAATTTTGATTACATTTGATAAAGAGAATTTCTCTTAAATGACTTTTCACAGTAAGGTTTTGACAAGCCGAAAGCGCGATCTCAGTATTTTGTCCGGGAAATTCATACTAATGTTTTAAAGCTGAAGAGTTTGTTTCATTGGTTGAACTCGCCAATCTCAAGACATATTTGTTGACTGCTTGGTTGGCCTAGTGATTTAATGGGTTTGGGAGGGGTCCGGATGTGTTAATAATCCCGGATCTCTCCCGTCTCAGGCGCAGAGTGACACACCGTGTGGTTTTAGTCGGTTCGATTCCGACACACCGCCCCGCCGCAAACCCCGGCGGGGTGACAGCCCGAGGGGGTTCCCACACTATAAAAAAAAAAAAGTGATTTAATGGGTTACCACGCCGCTTTCTACTGAGTCAAGTGCTGTGAGTTCAAATCCTACTCGGGACAACATTATGAGTCATCCACAAAGTGTTCTGAGTTTGAATGTTCCTAACTGCCTCGTTGGTCTCGCGGTTGGCATGTGCGACTGCTGATAATGAGGTCTCGGGTTCGATTCCCGGGTCGGACTAAATGTTTGTATGATCTACAAATATTTGTTTCAGAGTTTGGGTGTTTTTTATGTATAATATGTAGGTATTTACAAAAAAAAATGTATTTGTATCAGTTGTCTAGTACCAATAACATAAGCTCTGCTTAGCTTGGGACTAGATAGCATTATGTATCAAATGTCCGAAATATTTATTTATTAACTTTATCTTCGTTTTATGTATGTTTGTAAAGTCCTCTGCGACACAGGATATATATTCGTAATGTTCTCTTTCGTTTCTGTCCGTAATAGAAGTCAACCTTTAACAAGAAATTGTGTTAAGAAACGCAGATGAAGTTGCGTGGGTAAACTAGTGATTCTTGCGAGGAAGTACTTATTATGTTCTCTTAAGGTGTATTTTCTGTTATTAGGTATTTAAATGGAACACTGTTCTTGTTTGTCGAGTGGTTAGCGATTTGAATTCTGATTTGTAAGTATGATGCTCAACTACAGCAAATACTCTATGATAAACACGTTTATTTTCTCTGTGTGAGTGTAATTTTAATGTAAATAAAACACCTGATGAACTTTTGACACTATTTATTAACATTTTCAACCCCCGAAGAAAAAAAGACAAGGTGTCATAACTTTTACGTATCTATCCTCATCGATCGTAGATGATCGATGTCTATCCTTGTATCTTCTATGATCACCATCTCGTTTAAATTTAAATAACGATAATTTATATCTGGTATACATATGTTGTCGATTCAAAACCATTATTAAATAATGCTATTATTTGTCACTAAAAAACATTTGTAGGAGATTCTTAGGACATAGCGGACAAACGAACAAAAAAAAGTTGTTTTACCAATTTCCTTGAAGTACCTCCATATTTTCGCATCGTTTAAACTTTCCATAGTCTTAAAAATATTGAAGGAAGAACATTAGCTATGTTGGCCCAATCATTTTCAAGTTTAAGTAAACCTAACGATAAGCAATTAATTTTTATAATAAGATATGTTGTATAACATTTTTTTTTTGTTATGGCAAGCCCGTATAGAATAATGCTCTTATTAATTATGTTGTGTAATAAAACTCACATTGGTTGTATTGAAGGGTAGTTGTAATCTTTACTTTTCTTAAACAGCAGCGTACACTAATTATTTTATAATCAATTTTTATAATTATTTAATGTAAAGGATAACAATGTAATCCTAATATTCACTCCAACCAAAAACAATCCGCGATCCGCATGACCCACTTGAATTTTTTCTCATCCTGTCATCCGTTCACACTGGTGTTGCCAGTCAGCCATTCAAAATGTCCCAATAATCGAAATGATTTTCGACGTTTTAATAACATTATTTCAAAACCTCTTGTGTTAGGTTTTGAAATAATGTTATTAAAACGTCGAAAATTATTACAGTACATATTTTAACATAGATCATAACCACTCGCTTAAACCGTGTAGGTTTATTATACATATAAATATGTACTTAGTTATCAGCAGATTACTATGCCCATTTTGAGATCAGACTGATGTGTCAAGTTATAAAAATAAAATTACTTCTAAATTCGTGAGGTGAGGCCGAAACGTTATAAAAGTTTAAATTTATGATTGACATCGCTATATGCACGCACGCACAGACGTGATTTTACACAACCGAAAACAAGTAAAATTTTAACAAAATGTAACCGGCTTCAAGGTTTGATTCGATTTCTCTTGGATGTCATCATTAGATCTTAGTGTTCTTATGGTATGGTTCTTATGGTACCACCGTAGGGATATCTCCTTTCCGTTAAAAAAAAAATATCAAAATCAGTTCATAAACGACGAAGTTATCCGCGAACAGACATAAAAAAAAGTATATTTATTTACGGTCGAATTGAGAAACCTCCTCCTTTTTTTGAAGTCAGTTAAAAATGATAAAGTATAAGGAATAAGAGATTGGCGTTGACTGCTATACTAGTGTTAACTGTACTACAGCAGCCAGCTCCTTCCACCCTATATGGCACTCATGATTTTAGAGGCAACAATATAAAATATCTGCCTGGAAAGATATATGCGACGCCCAAAACAAATTCTCTTTTTGTCTTCCTGCTGATTCATTCTACGAAAAAGTAATGTATATATTAGAAAAACTGAATAAATGATTTTCTCTAATCAGAAATAGAGTCGAAATTTCAATCGCTTATATTGAAATATCAATAGCGAACGGACTTAATACAACAAAATTGCAATCGTTCACGAGACCCGTGGCTATTAAAACAATTGAGTATATTTATTCCAACCATTATAACCCTACCAATGCATAGTGTACCGTAATTATCGTAAAATTCCAACATGTTTATGTATTTTTAATTCCGTCGTATATCGTGTATGGTCGCAATGTAAAATGGCGAGGCTGGCCGTACGGAAATCACTACAATAAAGTTCTGTTAATGTTTGAATTGTTATGTATCACTATTGTGTTATAATGGCGTCATGACGATGCCACGGAAATATTTTATACAAAGCTTATTTGGTTCATTAAAACACGGGAATGATTTATTGATAAACCTAATAAAATAAACGTTCTTTCATAAATAATTATTATCCGAACTGTTAAAATTGAGTTGTTGGATTTATTCTACCTTGAAACGGTTGATCTTTAACTGGTGGTAGATGGACGAATAGTGCGATGGGGTATATTTATAAAGCTCTCCGCGACACAGAGTTTAGTTTTGTGGTTAGGGAATTGTTTCCTAAATATATCCTAATTATAATGGCCATTGACAAATCGAACAATTCAAATTTGCTTCTTTTAAATATTTAGAATTTTGAAATTGACGGATATTTAATCTTGACTAAAGATGGTCTAAATATTCTCTCTAAAATGTATTTATATTTCAACGTAACACTCCAATAGTGTATAGAAACTTGAATATGCTGAAGTTATAGCGCCCTTTGAAATACAATTAATTATTTTCTAAAGAAGACAATATCTGATATAGCTTATATTTTGTAATAAAAGGAATGTATTTGTTCGATTGCAATATAAAATGTCCTATATTATTGTGTATACTTGAAAAAAGAAATACAATTTATTGGAACAAATATCTATCGTGCCTTATCTCTTGTAAAACGAAAATGATAAACTTGCAATAAGCAGCTATTATGTTTGCCACAGGCGTCTAGTTATTATATAGTTTTTTATATCATACTAGACTGATGATGACCCACGCAACTTCCTTTGCGTCTCTTATTCAATCATGCTTGGTTCCTATTAATCTAGGCGTAATGTTAAGTATCCTGTCATAAGCACGCTAACAAAACACACATTTAAAAAAAAGAAGTGAAATCGGTCATATACATTTCGAGACCATCGTCAGCAACAACGTGACTCGAGAATTATATATAACTAGCTGAACCCCGCCGTGTTATCCGCGGTTATTGTTGTACTAAGGGTAACGCCGCGGGACAAAGCTAGTCTAAAAAACGTAGCCTAAGTTACTCCCTAGATCATCAGCTAACTGCCAGTGTAAGTCCTGTCTAAATTGGCCCAGACGTTCCAGAGATTACCCGAAACAAACAGACAGACAGACAAAGGTTTTTTTAACCACATTTTTGGTATATGTGCCGTGTATACATACATATGCATTTAGTAAAAGGCGGTTATTTAAATATACAAACAGACACTCTAATTTTATTTATTTTATAGATATAGATTTGTATTTTTATTAGCATTGTTTTATTATTTTTACCGTCAGATAAAACTAATCAAACCGTGATTGACTACTCGATTGTCCCAGTGCTTAAGAGGTCGCCATGCCGCTTTCTACTTTGTTCACTTTGTTGTGGGTTCAAATCCTACACAGGACAACACTCTGTGTGTTCTACAAATTGTTGTTCTGAGTCTGGATATTCTTTGTGTCCATTTCATGTATGTTTGTAAAGTCCCCAGCGACACAGGATGTATATTTCTAAAGCGAGAATTGTCTTCATAAAGAAAAAAGAAGAAAAATGATAATTTTATTACAAACAAAAAACGTTAAATCGGGCATATTATATTAGTACTATGTAATGGTATCTTGTGTTTACTCAAAAATATTAATTGAACTTATTCTTGTTTGACATTGAAAAAAGAGTCAAAAAAGGGAAAGAATATCTCCATGACTATGTTGATGTTACCTTTTTATCCTGCTTTAGTCTCATCCATTTTTATGGATGGGTCTTCTCTGGTGATGGGCAACCGTTTAGTAGTTTAGCCGCACATTTAGCTTACCCCACATCCCCCTATACGTACATAGCATCGAAAATAACACTAAATATAAACCAATAGCGTCACTAACCGCACGGGGTCTAATTACCAATAATTATCGTTTCGTGCCGTTTGTACGCGATGCAGTTTTAATTCGGCCATTTTGTTCTACCATTCGGCGACTAATGAGTGTAACATATCGCTTTTTGATAATGTTATTGATATAGCTTGGGGAGGTAGATCCATTAAGATTTACAGGATTTAATTAGTTGTATATTTATAGGTATCATTATTGTATCTTTAGTGGATTGTTATGCTATTTATGATGGCAAAGCAAACATTGCAGTGTCTCTTTGTAATTTCAAAGTAGCGGTTTTTATCTAAACACATATGAAACGTTATACGAATACGTTAATTTGTATCCATCTATCTGTATATTTGTTCCAGCTAATTTCTGAAACGACTGGACCGACTTTGACGAGACTTTCACTGGCAGCCAGCTTGAGTAACTTAGGCTAGTTATTTCCTTACTAGGTTCTGTAAGGGCATCAATAAACTGCCAATGCGTTGGCAAAGATGCGTCGATTGCATGGGTGATTACTTCGAATAACAGAAATAAAAAAGTTTGAAAAAATAAGTAGTTTCACTTATTGCATACAAAACGGCAATTTCATAGGTAAAGCCCTATTATATGATAGCGATTGTCTTGAATGCATTACTGTATTACATAACTATAAACTTTCAAATTTAAAAAATCGGCCTTGTGCGAGTCGGACTCGCACAGGAAAGGTTCCGTACCTTATCTATACATTTCAAGCACCTGTTACCGTTATCAATATCGATAAAAAAATCACGTTTGTTGTATGGGAGCCCTCTTAAATATCTATTCTATTCTGTGTTTAGTATTTGTTGTTATAGCGGCAACAGAAATATACAATTTCCAAAAATTTCAACTATCTAACTATTACGGTTCACGAGATACAGTCTGGTGACAGACGGAGGTCTGGGGTCTAAGGGTCCAGTTTTACCCTTGAGATTCGGAACCCTAAAAAAGGTGATTTAATGGGAGTGACTTAAACTACTACCTACAAATAATTTTGCTTCTAAAGTTGACCTAGCTACAATATATTTGAGACAACAATATATATAAGAATTCCCAATAATGACTGCCATTGACTTTCATGACAACCGAGACCGAAGGCTTAACGTGCTCTCCGAGGCACGGGCGGAATAAACCACCATCTCCCAAACTCCGGTCTTTATAAATAAGAATTTTGAAGAAAGAAGAGTGAGAAGAAATATCAAAAACACTTTCAGGCCAGACCCAAAAATCAAACCCGAGACCTCTCACTAGACAGTCTAGAACAACGAAGTAATCTTAACAATTATTTTTACGGGAATTAACGCGATCACTTATTAAAAGGTATTACATACCTCTGATTTGCCTGACGTTTCGACCAGGTTGCACTGGCCGTGGTCACAGGCTGCCTGAGTCAGCCTGTGACCACGGCTGTTAGCCAGCTAAATATATCATGGAACGCGAAAGTTTAAAAGTTAGTATAACGAAGTAATCATCCAAAAGCATGTAATTTTGCTAAATAAATTACTTTACATTAGATTTTGGACTGTATTTTTCTCAATAAGGTACTACCACATACTTAATACTTGTAAAAATATTAGTGTATTTGAATCCTTAGTCTACTACTGGATACAAATCTCTTCTTAAAAAGGAGGTATAGTCTGTACCTAGTAATAACTAAAATTTGATGATTGCACTACATTGGCCTAAAGCATTTTGTTGCGTAGTAGTTTCTTGTAGGCTCTAATCGTTCCTTCAGAAATTTAAATACACTAAAAACAACCCGTTATCTCAATTAATCTAAAAATACCGATAAGAAATATATTTTAAATGCACATCAAAAACATCATCATCAAATAACATTCATTAACTATAAATAATCAAATATATAAATTTGAAAGTAAGTCTGTCTGTCTGCTATGCATTCACAACTATACCGCTGCACCGATATCAATTAAATTTGTCGTAGAGATACTTTGATAACCCATATACACGCGGGCGGAGCAGTGAGCCAAAGCTAGTACATAAATATAATTTTAACTTATTAATTTAAATAGCCTTAGCTTTCTTGTAAAATTTATATCACTTGGCAAAAATTTACTTGGCACACATATATCACGCATGCATGCATCATCCTCTTCCTATCCTTTTCCCAACTTTATTTGGGGTCGGTGCAGTGAGTTTTCTTCCTCCACTCTCCTCTTTTACTCGTTACTTCACTGCTTACTCCCTTCCTGGCCATATCTCCTTTTTATGCAGTCCATCCATTTTTTCTTTGGTCGTCTTCTACTCTTCTATCCGTCGACTTCCACACTTAAAACTTTCTACACTATATTTTGTTCAACTCTACGCATCACATGTCCATACCAAGTTAACCTGCTGGTTCTCAACTCTTCAGCCATTGGTGCTACTTTCAGGCTTCCTCTAATGTAGTCATTCTTCACCTTATCCATTTTAGTCACACCACACATGCATCTCAACATTCGCATTTCAGCCACATTCAGGCGTCTTCTATTTGGTCCCTCTTGTATTCTTGTTTTTTTAACGTTAAAGGTTTTTTTTTCCTTTTGGAATAGGGGGCAAACGAGCTGACGGATCGCCTGATGGTACGCGATTACCGCCGCCCATGTACACCCGCAACGCCAGAGGCGTCACAAGCGCGTTGCCGGCCTTTGGGAGATGGGGACGGGGATGGGTGATGGGGTAGGAGCTGGGGTATGGGTCTCCGGTATCCTAACTCACTCGATGAAACACAGCACAAGCGCTGTTTCACGCCGGTTTTCTGTGAGGCCGTGGTATCACTCCGGTCGAGCCGGCCCATGCATGCCGAAGCATACACAAAACTTACTTGTATGAACGTCTTCTAAACATGTGTATTTTAGTTGATAAACCTTACTAATGTTTCAGTACATCGAGATGCGTTATGACACAATCACGACCCAAAACCGTATATAAAGAGAATTCAATAGTAAAATGCAAAGCAGTGGTGCATTCAAGGATATAACAGTAAATCGCATACAGGGTGTTGTTCATGTATCGCACGCAGCCGGCGCCGAAGTAATAGGTGCAGCTCAGATATTGCCAATGCACGGCCGCGCAGATTTAAGATGGCCGACGTCGACTTGCCTTGTTTTAATTGGTCAGTATGCTTTTGATTTTATGGAGATGTTATAACCAATTACTTTTTTTTAAGTATCGTTGTTGTACAATTGAATGTTTTTTTTTCAAAGAGAAAGTTTTATGTTTATGCTTATAGTAAAAATATTTTTCTATTCTGTGTTTATATTAACTTCTATGAAAAAATTCATGCTAATGGATATAAAATACATGAAAACAAACACTATTTTTTAATGAATTTAAAAGTGAAGAAAAGTGTTGTAAACTATGTATAACTAACGTTTAGTACAATTATAACAATACACATAAAACAGTACAGCTATCAGAGTATATAACACTTATCTATACTAATATATAAAGCTGAAGAGTTTATTTGTTTGTTTGTTTGTTTGTTTGAACGCGCTAATCACAGGAACCGCTGGTACAATTTGAAAAATTCTTTCAGTGTTGGATACTACATTTATTGAGGAAGGCTATAGGCTATATAACATCACGCTAAGACTAATAGGAGCGGAGCATCAAAGAAGAATGTTACAAAGACGGGAGAAAATTATCACTCTACGGGTAATAGAAGACGCAAACGAGGTTGCGTGGGTCTGCTAGTATCTAATATATTAATTTTGTATCACAGCTCTGTGCATTTCCACATAGTCCGATAGCAAACCACACTTGTCGGAGTTACGGCGCGCGGTGGCGTACGGACATGCGAGTGGTTCGTATTGCGACGCACTTTATAGCTCGCCGATACATTTTGACAACCATGTAGACAATCGCGCTGTGAGATACAATTCCACGCTGTTTTTGGAATAACCTGTATAAGTGGTACTCCCATTTTTGATAATGGTTATGATGAACTTATTTTGTATTAATAGACGGATACTTGACGGGTCTAATTAGTTAGTAGTTAGTGATATTAACTTTTAAGTCAAAGATCCTGAGTTCCAGCCAGACCAAATATTTTGCGATAAGAATGATCATCAATTCACATAAAAAAATATTTCAGAAGTAGGGACAACGAAGAGGAAGATAGGGGACCGAAGGTTTCTGTCGTAATTATTTCAGAAAAGTTGGAAGTAATAGCTAAATATCTTGGTAAAGATGGGTTGTCTAGACAAGTGTGTGTATTATGGTATGACTATTTTTCAAAACAATTACTAGCCCTGAGGGACCAGTTGGTTGATTAATGCAGAACCTGAGCCGGTGGGCTAGTAGTTTGAAATTTTTTCCGATATGGTTTTGTTGCTATTATTAAGAGAGGGCTTTTGGAAATTTAACTCTTAAGGAACACTTGAGTGGAAGGTTACTTTTAGACCCACGAAATTAAGTTAATCAAGGGTGAAACCGAGTGCAACAACTACTTGGAAGTAAAAATACATTCTAATTTCGGCAAAATGTCAGTACAATACACGACTAATTAGAGTGCGCGTATTAATCACCGCATTATTCGGCACGCGAGCGCATCCTTTCGTTGATTATTATCACTAAATCATATTTAGTGCAGTCATTATCGCCTCTGCGCACGATATTATTGAGTGCGTTCATAATAAATAACAGCTATTTGGTGAGATTCTAATTTTACCCCCGTATTTTACATTGGTAACGCTGCGGCTTCCCGATTAGCTGAACCATAGATTAGCTGATACATGGCCGTAAACAATAGCAAAGGAGATGATTACTTAAATTATCCATTAATTTCTGTTTAACATAGAAAGTAGACCATTAAATTCTTTTCTGTCAAGAGCCGCAAATTTTTTTAGAAAAATAGTCGTAAATATACACCAAAACACAAGTCAGCAACACCGAAGTCAAAAAGTCAAGACAAGTCTAAAAAGTTAATACGCAATATACTTCTGTTTTGAAAATGAGATCCAACCATATATTTATATCTGAGAGAAACAACTTACATGTGTCTACATTATCATTACGTTTATCAGAAGTTCTTAATAGTGCTGGAAATAAACCTCTCCCTAGAAAAGAAATTTCGTCACTTTAATAAAGCTAAAATGTAACAATTCTAATTTACCATGTTTATAAAAGATTTTGTTCTAATCACAGACAGAATCATGCACTCCATCTGTATCATGACGGTTTTACGATCGGTTTAACGCTAATTTCACGGACGTTCGGAAACCATCGGCTGCCCTCGGCTATATACCACTATATGGCACCACACTGATGACGTTATGTCATTTTAATGTGAGCACCTTGTTTCGCTGATTGGACTGTAATGACATTATTTCGATTTACGACACAAATCGTACGCATCCGTTTGCAGTGTGTATTGATAAATTATCTTCAATAATTTGAATACTTGGAAATGTTGAATACATCATTTTACTTGACACATTTAACCTATTCTATCTCCTGTTCCTATGATGACCTTCATTGGTGAGAGTGTGTTGTTGCTCTCCACAAATTTAGCTCTCGAGACCCAGCACAGCCAACAGAAAAATCGATAAAACTTCAACAGTAGTGGCTACAATATATCCCAGAAGGAGCTTTCATATAGTAATGAGTCAAAAATATTAGTTGTTCTTGAGACGTTATTCGTATACTGTGTAGCCGAAAAAGAAAAATTTCAAGAATACTACGAGTATAATTAGATGACTTCACGCAAATAAAACCATGTTTAACAACTTAACAATATTAATTCTTAATCAGCAATTCATCCGCCAGCCATATTTCCTCGCAAACTGACAACACAAAATATTATTACCAAAATAATTATCAAAACAAATCACTAGTAAAATGGCGTACTAACCCATAAAACTAAACGCAATCAGTTCAAAAACTACCGCAGAGGGTGGTATAAATCAAAATTTAACAACGGCTAGTCGTTGGATCATTAAATTCATTTGCAAAGCGTCGCTATTGTGTAATTTGCAATCAGTTGCTATTACATAACCTGAGTTCTGACGTCCTAGCTTCAAATTGCCAAAAAGGTTTTTACTGAAGAATTGAGGGTTAAACCTCATAAAAGTTAACAGATCTGTAAATATTAGGAGTTAGAAATA
The DNA here is from genome assembly GCA_905220595.1 of Spilosoma lubricipeda. Classification (NCBI taxonomy): domain Eukaryota; kingdom Metazoa; phylum Arthropoda; class Insecta; order Lepidoptera; family Erebidae; genus Spilosoma; species Spilosoma lubricipeda. Next base: position 1,850,561 of record HG992278.1, read on the forward strand.
CGTCTACCCTAAAATTTTGTCACCATAGAAGATGAGGGGAGTTTTCAGCATACATGTTTGAAAGAATTTCTAAAATTATAAGGAACTTGCCGACCCACGCAACCTTGTTTGCGTCTTCTATTGCCCGTAGCGTGATAATTTTCCCCCGTTTTCGAAACATTTTTCATTGGTGCTCCGCTCCTATTGGAAAGAATTTTTCAAATCGGAACAGCGGTTCCTGAGATTAGCGTGTTCAAACAAACAAACAAACTCTTCAGCTTTATATATTAGTATAGATTAAAAACAGAGTAAAATTATCCTGCAAAAAATTACTTTCTTTCCGAGACGTGTGCCGCTAATACACCGTACTTACAAACCATATTATAGTTTTTTTTTTTATGAATGCTTTCCTTTTACCCGACTGCGAAAGAAGGATGGTTATCTTTTTCGAGTGTATGTATGTATGTATATTTCTTTGGCATGCCCTAGAGCCTAAACGGCTTGTCGTAGTTTTATGTGAGTGGTATCAATAGATTCGTCTTAGTCGTGAGAGTGACACTGGGTACATCAAAATTAAAAAAAAAACAATATTAAGGATTTTTGGCCCCAAAAAGTAATCTAAGAAAAAGTTAATTTTTTCAAAATAAATCGAGTGTGGTATCAAAATAAAGAATTTTAACGGTGATTACGAAAATATATAAAACTTATATGTTTTAATGAAAAAAACTAAATTTAATAAAGATGACAAATATTGACGTAGTGGGTTTTTTATTTTTAATAATTTTACTTGTTTATTTATGCGGTGGAAACTAAATGTTTCATGTATAAAACAAAAATAATAAGAGCTGCAACCAATTGCATGTCAAACTTGCGTAGGAAGGCCTCGCGGTTGTATTCTGTTGGTAAAATGGTTCGGTGGCGCCATAATGACTGCGCGCGATTGTCGTTGCTTTGATTTAATGACTTGAAATAATAGCAATCACTGCAATCACGAATCTACGCTGATATTTTTACTAACTTGCACAGGGTGGTTAAAAAACTGCAGTGAAAATAAATAGAGGTTTAAATCTAGAATAAGTTGTGACTTAGTTACTTATTTATATTTGGCTGGCCTGTAGATGAGTTTTAAATTTGATCTCTTATTGTGACGTCTTCAGGAAAGTTTGTAGCAATGATAACCTGACACATTTTACAGATGGCTCATTGAAATTAGGCAGAAACCATCCTACAGTAACAAGAAGATTAACACATTATCAAAATATTAATAAATGACTCAAAAACTTTGTACCCCGTTTTACGAAAATTATGCGGACGGATCAGTATGATATTTTGAATATGAAATTTGCAGAAAGATAAAAAAAAATAATGTTGGTCCAACATCGACTACCGGGGCGGGCCACTAGTCTTTTTAAACATATGTTTAGTAGTTACTGATTTTGATTTGTCGGACTAAAGTTGTGAGTTCCTATTCGGGAGAAATAAGTATATGAGGAACACGATATCAGGGTGCAGTTACTATAATTTGAAAGTACATATTTAGCACACACGCTTACTTATTGCTGCAATTTATCATATATGTCAATTTACTATTATATTTTAATTAATATAACTCGTAACCTAAATAATTCAGCCATTCAATCTAAGCAATTTATTCATGATAATTACCAATGGGCGTAAAAATGATTTGTACTTACGATAATATTGCCATAAAAAATATATTCACAAACAACAATAAAAACACTCTGTATATGGGCATGACATCACATTGTATAATGAACGCGCATTATTATGTCTAATTAATTTACGATAATGCTCAGAATAACAGATTTCAAATATGTCCTCAATAATTTTATTACGAGAAATTATGACCATTATACCACTTACTGTTCGATACGGCTGTAGTAAATTAATCTGAATAATAACAAATATTTCGGATAAGATACACAACGACGCCATCAAGTACCAAGCTAAACATAGCTTGTGTTATGGGTACTAGACAACTAATACAAATACATATACACTTTTTTTGTAAATACGTACATAGAAAACATCTGAACTCCGAAACAAATATTTGCTGATCATACAAACATTTGGTCCGACCTGGGAATCGAACCCGAGACCTCAAGTACAGCAGTCGCATACGCTACCACTGCGCTACCGTGGAAGTTAAATACCATGAATCATATCAATCAGAGAAGAGTGAATGATACCATATCCAAACAGAGTAATACTTTCCTTGCTTGTGAAGTGTTTTTTTTTTGTGGTATAGGGGGCAAACGAGCAGACGTATCACCTGATGGTAGGCGATTACCGACGCCTACGCACAAGCAACACCAGAGGCGTCACAAGTGTATTGCCGACCTTTGGAGGATGGGTAATGAGATGTGGGGATGGTTGGGGTATGGGCCTCCGGCATCCTTACTCACTCGGTGAAACGCAGCGCAAGCACTATTTCACACCGGTTTTCTTTGAGGCCGTGGTATCACTTCGGTCGAGCCAGCTCATTCATGCCGAAGCGTAGTTCTCCCACGATGATGATACACTGATTATCGTCACCAATGGAGGGCTCGCGTGAAGAACTCAACAGAAACAATTACGCTACCACCCTTTTGTGTTCCCTCTCCCTGAATTAGGGGTGATAGTTAGGGAGGGACAAGGCTTTTTAGCTATCTTAAATATGTCCTACCAAGGCGCACTATCAAAATATATTTATACTAGCTGGCCCAGCAAACGTTGTTTTGCTATAAAATAAAAAATAGGGTATTTACCTTTATCATTTAGGCCACTTAGGGGTATGAAAAATAGAAGTTGACCGATTCTCAGACCTACCCGATATGCACATACAATTTCATATAAATCGGTCCAGCGGTTTCGAAGGCGTTTGGTAACAAACACAGCGACACGAGAGTTTTATTATATTAGAAAAAGATACACACTTAGCTACTTGTTCTTATGAAATAAAGTATGTTTAATAAGGTAACGTATAATTTATTTAAATTTGTAATTAACGCCTGAGGTATTATTGTAGCTGATATTAGGGACTAGAAAATATCAAAGGTCTTTTGAGCCCAGTACAATAAGTAATACGATAAAGCCTTAAGGCTTTTATGTTTCAAAAATAATATATTTTAGGTACAATTCCGAATTATAATAAATACTTTTTAATATAATTTTGTTACAGTAAACTTCTAATGACATCTGAAAATGAGTGGCCCAATGATGCAGAAGCATTTTAATAGGCCGCCATAGTGTAATCACCAATGCTTCGCAATGAGTATAGTTCTGTATGCTTTCCATCAGAAAGATTAGTGTCCCTTTCGCAGGCCCATGTATTATATTAAAAAAAAAGTATAATCACGCTGCAATTATACACACATCTAACAATAATACATGTCTTCAGGTAGAATTTTAGTTAGTTATATCGTGTATAATGCGAAAATTAAAAAAAAAAACATTTTATACTGATAATGTAACTATTATTCGTTTAAGGACTATCTAGATCCAAACTAATAAACAAAGTAATTGACAGAACGATGTTACAATGACAGACGAGCTTTATTCTAGAAAAAGTAGTGTACAATGTACAATAGACAACTATAACAGATTCACAAATCAGGCGACATCTATGACCAACCATAGATATATTTAACACTAGCCGAGTCCCGCGGTTTCACCCGCGGTTATTGTCGTACTGCGGATAACGCGGTGAGGCGGAGCTAGTTTTAAAAGTGTAGCCTAAATTACTTCTTATATCATCAACTACCTATCAGTCAAAGTCCCATCAAAATCGGTCTAACGGATTTAGAGATTAGATGGAACAAACAGACAGACAGACAGGCAAAAATTGTAAAAATCCTATTTTAGTAAATGTACTGTGTATACATACATATGCATTATTTATAACGATATATTATTATTTACATGTGTGTGAATTGCACAAAACTCGTTTTTTTTCAATCTTACATTTAGTTACGTTTACGTTTTCAGAAAATTACTGTATCAAAATTATTCAGCGATAATGGTTTCAATTTCGCTAGTAATAGTTTATTCAAATAGCAGGTACTTCGCACTTCTAACCAGGCATTTGGTTTTCAATAGGTACGTTTCTTTGATACTCTCTACGGTTGAATCACGCTGTACGAGGACTGGTCATTAAGCAAAAAAATTTAAGTTACAAGAACAAAATTCCTTTGATTTTGCCCTCCTTAAATAAATGAAACTATCACAGAAATTTCTTCGAATATATATTATATAACAGTATTACTTAACAAGGCAAAACTCCGGGTAACATAAATAAATATCAAAAGGCTCATATATATCCAGAGCATTGGTCGTTTCCTTTCCAAAAATCATGATCGTTTTTATTAACAACCTACAAATTACAGACCAAGTCCAATTGGCAAGCAAACTGTAATAAGCATAGGATATATCTACTTAACTATCGAAGAAACCAACATACCGTGAAGGCATAAACCAATAAAATAAGAATATAAATAAAAATAACTGCTCGGTTATAAATTATGTGGAGTACTTGTATAGGAGTGTATTTCAGACGGCTCAGGGTGGCATGTCACATGCCTTGAGTTATAGCGTCACAGAACATAAAATATACAACAAAAACTGTTGTTCTTCCAACAGTTTTGCCCCATATTAAGAATGAGCACAAACAGAATGTGGATTTGGAACAGGGTGACATGGTTTTCGCGGAGACGTTCGTAATGCTAGATTTTTTAGAGCGAAATTGGACATTGGTTCGAATGTTACGGGGTTTAGTATTTTTTTTGAAGTGAAAACTTCTTTACCATAAGTAGCATAAGCGTAAGCATAAGAGCACTTTCTGGTAGAATTTTTTTTTATGAGTTCGCGTCCCCCGCATACTGACGTCACAAAACTTATTTGGCCGCGTTGAGCACTTTTTGGCAATCTTATGAGTTCGCGTCACCGCGTCACCGACATGTGAATTGTTTGATGTTGATAATTTTATAAGTTTTAACTTCTATCGGCAGTCCTTATGACTGTTTAATACATTGATAAAAGTATCATAATAACAACACCACTTGAAGAAGTGTTGCTATTTACTAATGGTTAATACGTCATTAACACAATCATCATCTTTCTTTTACATGGAACTTATTAAATAAGTAAAGCGCTGTTATTGGAAGGCTATTAGTTGACTATTGAACTAAAAATTTAGTTAATGATGTTCTAATTACAACTATTAGAGTACTTTGTTGATTAACGTTACTTGACGCTTAAAAACAACAATTAAAATTAGACATCTCAAGTTTTTATGATTTTAAAACATCAAAAAAACGTTACAAGTATATTATAATCATAGTTTTATAACCAAATAAGATCAATTTAATATAATAAAAGCCTTTTACGTTAAAACTATGCACTGGGTCAAGTACTCCAATATTTATCAACCTTACACCCTCTCCGAAGATTCCCCTAACCGCATCCTCGGGGTCGATTCAAGCCCAGTTCACGGGGTAATTCGTTATTTTTATTGTTTTTTGTTATTATGATTCTGTCCCCCGGATTACTGTCCGTGATACATGGCCAGCGCTGGATGCGTTTAATTGCCCCCAACGCTTTCCAGGGATGTGATAAATAATAAGATTAAGGTGGAAATAGTGGATTTGGATGTTTATACTATAAACATAAGTTGCCCCTTACGGCAAAATGCTTTGTTTAATATATTTTCGCGTATATCATTGTCGTCTCTATACCTATTATCTTATTATGTTAGACGTTTATTTAAAATGTCTTAACAGTTTAATATATTTACACGTTGACTGTCGTATGTCAACCAGTATAATCTGATCTATTTATTTGATTTGTTTTGTCAAATTATAATAGCATTAACATAATTACGTATGCAAATAAAAAAATTGAAGATTTTGAATTACGAGTTCTAAGGTCATATGATTAAAAATCGAAGAGCAACATCATTTCATTGGAAGTTATAAAATAATTTGTTTCTTTTTAAAGGTGTATAGTGTATAAGTGCCTTATCATTTTGTATTCTTAAATACGAATAGAATATAAAAGTGTGATGGCGGTCAGTCGTTACCACCAAGCAACTATGGAGCAAACTACACAGGACAACATAACTGAACAGAAAAGGATAACTCTGAACAAAGCCTATATAAACTCGTCCGACCAGCCTGCTATAGTGGGTCTAAACTTCCTATTGATATATTGTTGAGTTATTATATTATATACTAGCTGACCCACGCAACCTCGTTTGCGCCTTATATTGCAAGTCGCGTGATAATTTTCCCCCGTTTTTGAAACATTTTTCATTGGTGCTCCTCACCTATTGGTCTTAGCGTGATGATATATAACCTATAGCCTTCCTCGATAAATGGGCTATGTAACACTGAGAGAATTCTTCAAATCGGACCAGTAGTTCCTGAGATAGATTATAATAGATTGTTGATATGTGTTGATATAAGAAACAATTTACTCTTTGGGGTATTTCTATGATATAAAGGGAAAACCAGTAGACTGCCATCTGATAGCAGGTGATATTCTTCGTCCATGGATATCTTCACAGAAACAGAAATCTCAAGTATGTTGCTGGTTTTAAGATGAGGGTACTGTCTTCTTAAGATCATTTGAAATTGGTATTGGTCTACAACTGCAGACTTGTGCCTTAACCAGACAGGTAAGGGTTGTATTAAGAGTTATGCCTCTCTGATAATATTTGCATTATCATCATGAGCCTATTGCAGTCCACTGCTGGACATAGGCCTCTTCCATTACACGCCACTCTGATCGAGTTTAGGCTTGTCGCATCCAGCTCCTGCCAGCCATATTGCGCAAGTCAAATTCAAATTCAAAATCATTTATTCAATTAAGACACTAAGTGACATTTATGAACGTTAAATGGAAGCTGTAGTTAAGAATCATAGATCGACACAAACAGACGCCACAGCATGTGCTGTATTGTCGAGGTAAATTAGGTGAAAACACCAAAATCTACTGCCTGCCTGTGTCGATCCATAACTTCCAGTTTCCAACAGGCCTATGGACAAATAATATTATAATACTTGCATAATTATCTGCGTTTGTCTACTCTCACGATAGTTTTAAGATGAGAAAGATTCTCAAACACTCAAATGTCACAGCCATGTGACAATATAACGTTTATTTATAGTGTCTTGTTTTAAAGGTACGTAAAAATGTAGTGATTTAGTATTTATATTTAAGCTTATGTTTTGTTATGAAATCTAAAGCTAAGATGATCATGTCAATGAATCCAGAAGCGGAGGCCCAATGATGCAGGAGCATCACTAGCCCGCCATGGTGTGGGTCACCATGCTGCATTGTTGCATTGTCTGCATTTTCACTATGGTGACCACCACTTTTGGATTCTGCTTATGCTTTCCATCAGGCGTTTTGACAGGGCCAAAAATAAAAAATAAAACTAATTTATTTATTTGTATTTAACATAAAAAAATATTAAAGAGGTGAAAGTATGTTTGTTACGCTTTCACGCGAAAACTACTTAACTGATCGTCATAAAACTTTGTACACATATTGTACACACATTCGGGGAGGTCTTAGAAGTAACATAAGATACTTTTTATTAAATGCGAGCCAAGCCGTGGGAGAAAGCTAGTAACTAATAAATACTCAATTATATTTATTTTAAACTAGTAATAAATATTTTAGACATCTGACACCCAATGCCATCTAACTTGTACTACGATAGCTAGACTGACTGATATAATGCTTATATAATCTGTTTTTGTAAATACATAAACATATTATATACAGAAAACATTCAAACTTCAAAACAAATGTCTGCAGCTTATACAAATATTTGGTCCGATCCGGGAATCGAACCCAAGATATCAAGCACAGCAGTCCCAATCGCTACGATTGCGGTACCGAGACAGACAGTTATAGGTTTGGTATGATGATATTTTGTTTTATAATATTAATATTGTAAAAGTACTATCGATAATACTATTTCTAGAACGTTCCCCTCCAACACATACAAAAAAACAAGGATACACACAATAATAACTTCGTCGGGTTTGTTGTCGCTGTTGTTTTTATTTTACTTTTTCTCGCTATAATTAGCATACGTCACAAGATAAAGAGGTAATAACAGAGAAAATCAGATGTTTTGCCCAAAAAAAAAGTTAAAAATAATAACGGTGGGGTCACAGTTTGAAACAAAACAACTTTACGATGTAGGTAATAGCGGCCTTCTCATTAGGGTGTTGCGATATGAGTATTTGTAAGGATACACACCGACAAAAGTGTTACGTAAATACATATAATATTAAAAATTAATTTCGGTATTTAAGCAAATATTTTGAAAAAAAAAACAACAAGTGTGTTGGCCTAGGAGTCCCATAATATGCTTGAAAAACCTGACGACGATAGACTAAACTTGGGCACTTAATGTTAAGGTTCATCAATCAAAACAAAAAATAACACTTGTAATAGTCACTAAACTAGGTTTTTTTTCAATAAACCAGGTGAAATTCCAATTTCAACTAGATAACTACAAAAATATTCTTATTTTATTTTTAACTAGCTGAACCCCGCGGTGCTTCTCGCGGTTATTGTTGTACCGCGAGTAGCGCCGCGGGTAAAAGTTAGTCTAAAAAAAGTAGCTTTAGTTACTCCCTGGATCATCAGCTACCTGCCAGTGAAAGTCCCGTCAAAATCCGTCCAGCCGTTCCAGAGATTACCCGGAACAAACAGACAGACAGACAGACAGACAGACCGACAGACAGACAGACAGACAGACAGACAAAAAAATTTTTAACTACATTTTTGGTATATGTAGCGTGTATACATAAATACATTTGCATTTTAAAAAGCAATTATTTTAATATTACAAGCAGACACTGCAATTTTATTCAGTTATATAGATAACGTCATTTCGATTTTTGCACGGCTTATCAAAGTGGTATAAACGCTCACCTTTTTCGCTTCGCTTTTTACGGGTGCTCCCACACAGCAGTTTTATAACGTTATAAAACATTATGTAATACTATAACATTTTATAACATTTGTTACAACATGTTACATGATGTTGTATAACATCAGTAACATTTTATAACTTTTGTTACAACTTGTTATAAAATGTTATCCAACATTCTCTAACATTTTATAACTGCTGTGTGGGAGCACTCTACTGAGCCAAGAACTGTGGGTTCAAAGTCCACATGGGACAACACTTTGTGTGTTCCACAAATTGTTGTTCTGAATCTGGGTGTTACTTGTGTCCATTTCATCTATGTTTGATAATGTCCTCCGCTCCATAGTAAATGTTTTCCTAATGAGGGAGTTGTTTCTTTTTTAAATTAACATTTAAAAAGTTGATGAAAAGCTACACCAAACTTGTTAATGTATCTCTATAAACACAACGATGTAATATATCAATATATTTTTTATTATAACCTTTTCGTGCGCAAGTGTACTGAGCATTATAAATCCGGTGTAACGCTCATTTCAAAACGATAATTAAGCGACAGCCGCTCGTTGGTAACAAAAGGTGCCTTGTTTATAGCTACGTACGGCGGCAGTGCGTCCGTCCGTTTGCATACAATACGTGTGCTTTATTGAGAAATATCATATTGAACATATCTACTATTTATTAGATCATAATATAGGGTGTGTGTGTGCGGGCTGTATTTTCGGTACAGTCAACAACAATAATCATTAAAGGGACATGTCATAAAAGTGGTAAATTATTTTTTTCGTTAGTGAACATCAGATGCTTCTGTTTGTAATTTTAAAAATTTGCTCTTCTCTTCTCAAAAACTAGTTCTTGAAACCTGTCCAGCTAGCCTGTTACTATGATGATGACGTCACAAAGTATAAACACATCAGAAAATATCATAACATGTAATTGATAATGGATAACAATTCATTCCTTACTTGTATATGTTGTGTTTAGAAATTATTTATTTACAACCTAAGGAATGTTTACTATTCTTAATGATTACATATATACAAGGAAGGTATATGTTAAAAGTTTTTGCAACATAATACATTGTACCGACCGATTGTGCCATGTAAATGCTTCTTTTAATAAAAGGGGGGTAGGAATAAAAAGGAAACAGTTTACCACAACATGCACTATTCCCTACAACAGTTTAACTGTTTTTCGAGTGATTCTACTTCAGGGACACATATTAACGACTAGCTGAACCCCGCGGTGTTACCCGCGGTTATTGTTGTGCCGCGAGTAACGCCGCGGGACAAAGTTAGTCTAAAAAAGTAAAGCCTAAGTTACTCCCCGGATCATCAGCTACCTGCCAGTGAAACTCCCGTCAAAATCCGTCCAGCCGTTCCAGAGATTACCCGGAACAAACAGACAGACAGACAGACAGACAGACAAAAAAATTTTTAACCACATTTTTGGTATATGTACCGTGTATATATACATATGCATTTAGTAAAAAGCGGTTATTTTAATATTACAAACAGACACTCCAATTTTATTTATTTGTATAGATGTATAGATAAATATATTCTTACGATTCTTTCTATTTTATTATCTTTTTTACTGTCAAATATCTCAAAGCAAAACGGCATACCTAAATATAGGCACTTAATAAATTACTCCCAGCAATGACCACTTAACTAATTAGGTACTTTTAATTTAAAATAAATTACTTAGTAAATTAATCTAATCGATTCTTTCTAAGCCTACTTACAAATACTGAACAAAATATTATTAAATAATGACGATTTTTAAAATATGCGCGTACGCATTTATAACTACAACAAACAGTGATAGTAATTCAGTACATTCACATCCGCCAAGACGACACGACGTTTGCAAAAATGTGCACAAACTTTATTGACCCCGAAGCCATCTTATACGGAAACGAACAATGGACACAGTTGGAAGAAAAATGGGGTGAACCAGTTGACTTAGAGACCGATGATGATCCTCCATCAGGCTTGCGACCAGTTTTCAGCACATTGGATTTAGTGAAGACTACATTCGACTCCTCCTGTCTTCTTAACAAAGTGAGAAGGAAAGTTGGACGAAGGTTATCGAAGAATGGAGTTTTAGACTACAAAGATTTTTTGAAAGACCTAAAAAGTGCAAGCCCTCCAAAGAACTTTTACTACGTCAATGGACAAATAATTTCTGCGTTGTCGGTGGAACAAATCTGTAATAAAATTGATGACATCTTCAAATCGGTGGAGAAACTGTGTTCAGCTACAAGTACAATACGCAAGAAGGGATTCCCTGATGTGATAGGCTGCAGCATTTCTGTAGGTGATCTCTCGTTTGATGACACACCTTCACAGGATCAGACGAATGAAGAAAATGTTGAAGAGTATATTGATGAAGCTTTTGAGCATTTTGAAGATCTGTCAAAGATGTCGATCGATGATGATGCGTCAAGAGAATCAGTGACTACTCTGGTGAGGAAGTTCAGTTCAATACTGTCCAGCTCAGCGGTGAGTTGTAATCCCAGACGACGACGGGAACGTAGTACCAAGTTCCAGGAATTAGCTGAGTTTTGGCAGAACCAAGCATTTAGTGAAAGTTTCAAAAAATGATTCTTTTCTTATCCGTTTTAAGTTCGGCTTGTATTTAATTAAAAGTATTTATGTTTTTATCAGTACGTTATGTACTTCTTATTAATAATTTAATGTACAGGAATAATCAAGATAATTCGTTAATTTAATACACTTAGAATAATCGTAACTATTTAAGTGTGTGGGTAGTCCTGTATCTCTGATAAATTCCTAATTAGTTAGGTATTAGAATAGTTAAGTAATATTAAGAGTATAAAATAGTATTTAGAGTATAATATAGTATAGTATTAATATAAAATAAATGTTTATGTACTAAATAAAGTTTTTGAAATAATAAATGTGTTGTTTCATTTACAAATATGCAACAGAAATATATTGGTAACTATCATAACTTTACATCTGTTGTCACAAGTCTTGCATATAATTTCATTGATACGACATTCATAGTAATATTGTTACCAAAAAAAAATCTTGCTTAATAAATGATTATTGGATATTGATTATCATTTCTTAAAAGCAATTGATATTTTAAGTGTTACTCAGAAAAGTCTACAATGAAAACGTACCCAATCCTTGATCCTTGATGATCCTGAATGATTATTTACAATTAAAGTAAACCTTTAAAACTAAATTGTTTCTAAGATTAATTGGTTTTGGGTGTATTCTAGACTAGGCTTTGCCCGTGGCTCCGACCGTATATTCCTGTGCCCTTCTCCAAGGTCCAATCTATCTGTATACTAAAATTCAACTAAATCAGTTTAGCGGTTTAGCCATGAAGACTAACAAACAAACAATTACTTCAGAATTTAAAATGTAAGTATGGATTAATAAATTAAATTTTTTTAAAGTATTATCTTCTGTTCACTCTAATTTTACTGTAAAATTATATCTACATCGTATAAGAGAATTGATGCTCATGCTCTCAAAGTTCCCACACTCCAGTACGTAGGTGGTCATGACGTAAACAAAGTCGTTAGAGCACCTATTACTTAATTACCTGAATACAGGACAACAAATAGAAATTCATGGTTCATTACCCAAACAACCGTGGCTTGGTTCTGTAGGTCCTCGCAGGACACGGGCCAAGTTAGACGCTAAATCACGAACGGTGCCTGTGGACCCCACGATGGAAATACACGGGGCATTGTTCATGGCGGGGACGCTATGTCTGACAGGTGAGTTGACAGTAACCAAATTCTAGTATTCTGTTTAGAAGAGCCTCCGGTATCCTCACTCAATGAAACGCAGCGCAAGCGCTATTTCACAACAGTTTTCTGTGAGGCCGTGGTGTCAGGTATTATATGTATACTAGCTGCCCCGGCAAACGTCGTTTTGCCATATTTTTTTTTTAAGGATGGGTGACCCTTACAATTTAGGGGAATGAAAAATAGATGTTGTTTGATTCTCAGACCTACTCAATATGCTCACAAAATTTCATGAGAATCGGTCAAGCCGTTTCGGAGGAGTTTGGCAACTAAAACTGTGACACGAGAATTTTATATATTAGATACCATATTATTGGTATCACTCCGGTCGAACCGGCTGATTTATGCCGAATCGTGGCTCTCCCACTCTTAATAATAAAAAAGTTTTGATTATTTCTTAGCATTTAAACTATTTAATTAAATGAAAGATACTTGAAATCGAACAGCTCAGCTGTATTTACAGCGGCTATATTCTGAATTTCTCCCCGTATGCCATCAATGTTTCGCGCACTGACCGGAAGCAGAAACTTATTCCGGCTTGTTCATGAGAGTTGGACACTTTGTCAATTTATGAGCACCAGCACAATAACGCGAGCGCAGCGGATTGGACTGAAGGCAGATGCTGCTAATTGAGTTAGCGTGATTAGCTATCTGTTTGTCCCCGCGGCCATCTTAATCTATGACGTGGCACTGAGACGCTGGACGAAATTGAGGACTATAAAGGCAGTGTGCACAAATTTGTGTGAGTAAATCAATATTTGGTAGGTACATTTATGAAATTAAACTTATTGATATTATGCATTATTAAATACGACTTTCTGGAATGAATTCTGAAACTTTACTATAGAAGTCAATTTTAAGGACTAAGGTGGAGGCAACTGTGTGTCTTTTGCACTAGTAGTAATTGTAATCATCATAGCTGAGTCCTTGACCTTCTTCTCCTCCTTTTTTCTTATGTATGGCCTGCCAAAATGAGTCAACTCTGCCTGATGGAAACCATAAGCAGAATCCAAGAGTGGTGGTCACCATACTTATTGCGGATACAGACAGTGCAACAATGCAGCATGGCGACCCACACCCACCATGGTGGGCTAGTGATGCTTCTGCACCATTGGGCCTCAGGTCTGGCACTCACCAACGAAACACGACAGCACGAACGCTGTCATTTTACGTTGATTTTCTATGTGAGTACCGCCCCGGTCGAGCCGGCCCGTTCGTGCTGAAATCAGCGTAGCTCAATTACTATCTATATAATACCCTTATAGCTGAAAGGTCCTGAGGTCGATTCCCAGCCAGGAAAATAACTGCTTGATGAACATGATATTTTGTACTAAGTACATCTGGGTACCTATATCCTACTAATATTATAAACGCGAAAGTTTGTAAATATAGATGGATGGCTGTTTGTTACTCTTTTACCCAAAAACTACTGAAAGGATTTGGAGAAACTTTACAGTAATACAGCATATATAGCAGAATAACACATAGGCTACTATTTGTTGTTGTGCTGTGTTGTATTGTGGGTACCACACAACTGATATATATACATATATATCTTTTTTTGGTAAATACATACATAGCACATAGAAATACATAGAAAACACGCAAACTTCGAAACAAATATTTGCAGATCGTTCAAACATTTGTTCGGACCCGGGATTCTAAGCGAAGACCCCAAGCTCATTACGCGACCATTTTAAAATATTGAAGAAATCTAATGAAAGGGTTCCTTATTAAAGTAGAAAAAAAATAAGACATCTGTTTAGATTTTTTGTCTGTTCGTCTGTGTGTTTGTGCGTGCTAAGCGCTAAACTTCAGTTTAGCAGCAAGCAATTCCTTATTATCGATCTATTTACTAGTACCAAAGGATAATAAAGAAATATTAAGTACAACATAATTTCAATGTGAGTTCTTAGTTATTAACTTCTCGAGGAACTTCGTTCGCCAATATGGAAGCCAGTGGTTGCATTTAATTAGGTGCAAAGTCCAGGCAGTAAGTTGTGGTGCATTGAATGGTTGTAAACTTGGTATATTAAAGGAGTGGACGCAAAATGGACTGGGTATAACCCTTTATATATGGGAAGTACGAGTAAGAACTCAATGAATTTTCGTCTCTTAGTTAAGTGTGAGACTATCCATGTTGTGTGGTTAATTATGTTGTGGTCTATTTATTTAAACCTGACGACAGAAGCTTATTTTTTGGTTTATCGATATCTATACTAATATATACATCTAAAGAGTTTGTTTGTCTGTTTGAACGCGCTAATCTCGGGAACTACTGGTCAGATTTGAAAAATTCTTTCACATTCAGATAGTCCATTTATTGAGGAAGGCTATAGGCTATATATTATCACGCTAAACCCAACAGGAGCTCAGTACCCATGAAGAATGTTACAAAAACGGGGGAAAATTATCACACTGCGGCCAATAGGAGACGCAAACGAGGTTGCGTGTGTCGGCTAGTTTTATTAAATAAATAAATTAATAGGTAGGTATCCATACTAATATTATAAATTCAAAAGTAACTCCGTCTGTTTTTCTGTTACGTTTTTACAGTTAAACCGCTGCCCCGATTTCATGAAATTTAGCATGAAGATACTTTGAATCATAAGGAAGCACTCAAGCTAGTCTTTATCTGGATAAGTGACGTACACGTGGAAGGAGCTGATTAATTTATAAATAGATTATTCCATTTTTCAAAAAATACTAATTGACATCTTAAAACCCCTCTGCCCTCGTCACCTCATTACCCACAAGATCAAAACATAATGTCTTTGATTACATAAAGACTGGTGTCCACTAACACGGTTACCGTAAAAATCGGCAGTACTCCATTAGTGACGTCACAGCTCGGCCGCTCTCGATCAATTTGTGCGAAATCGCCCGCGCGAAGTGTTTTTTAATGAATTTTATGAGTGAATTTCACACGGAACACAACGCATAGAGTCGGTTATATTGAAATTTTATTTTTTAGATATGTTTACAGGCTGCTAATACATAATAATTATTTGAATCTTTGGATTAATCACTTAAAAAGGTGTTCCCGAAATTCCCTGAAAAATATTTGTGTTAGCAAATAATAATAGGCTTACGAATTTACGATCATTGCCTATCACTGATAATGATTGCGAAAGAGGGAGGGTTATGTTTTTCGAGTGTATGTATGTATGTATATTTCCTTGGTGCGCCCTAGAACCTAAACGGCTTGTATTTTTATGTGAGTGGTGTCAATAGATTCGTTTTAGTCGTGAGAGTGACACTGTGTACATCAAAATAAAAATAAAAGTATTTTTGGCGCCATAAAGTATCTGAAAAAAATTAGGTTTTCAAAATACATCGAGTGTGTTATCAAAATAAAGAATTTTTAACGGTGATTACGAATATACATATACTCGTATATAACTTATATGTTTTACTAGCTGAACCCCGTGGTTATCATCGTACCGCGAGTAATGCCGCGGGACAAAGTTAGTCTAAAAAAGTAGCCAAAGTTACTCCCTGGATCATCAGCTACTTATCAGTGAAAGTCCCGTCAAAATCGATCCAGCCGTTCCAGAGATTACCCGGAACTTACCCGGAACAAACAGACAATCAGACAGACAAACAGACAAAGTTTTTTTAACTACATTTTTGGTAAATGTAGCGTGTATACATACATTTGCATTTAGTAAAAAGCAGTTATTTTAATATTACAAATAGACACTCCAATTCAATTTATTTGTATAGATTTAAAAAACTGAATTTAATGAAGATGACAAATATTGACGCGGTTGGGTTTTTTATTTTTAGATAGATAGATAGATAGAAAACTCTTTATTAAACAATAAAAAATTATTTTTAATAATTTTTAATTGTTTATGTATTTGCATATTTATATTTCTGAAGTGGTTACTACCCGGGCGTTATTAACCCTGCATACTGCTACTCCCAGCCACCATTGTTCGCGCGACATTGTCGTCGTCGACGCACTAATTCAATACGGCCGACGTAAGCCATTTGCGTTCGCGCTTGACGCATCGCCCGTGAAAAAATCAATTACAATTTTTTGATAGCCACGCTGACCGAGCGTCAGTCTAGTGGAGAGATGGCTTTACTTTTATTAGTATTATATTGATACAGGTATAAGTTGCGTATTTTTTTTAGGAAATGTCTGTCGTTTATTTCTAATTACTCTTCCTATATGTCCAAAAAACCATGTTCCACGTGATTTTGAAGTGCAATAAATTAATTTGGAATTAGATATCCCTATAATTTAGGAGTTTCGTGATATTCATATGTAGCAAGTGGTTTAGGAAAGCGAAAACAATTCTCAGGTAGGTAGGTATGTATGTTTCTATGTACAATTGTACATGTATGTATGCATGCATGTCGTTTCTTACCAATGGCTAAGCAGTCGGGATCAGTGCTTTTGTTATTATTTAAAAGTTAATGTTAAAAAATGAAACAATATCTAAACCGTTTTAACTGTACGGATAGCGTAGTGGTTGAAGCGATCGCCACGCTACTCTCCACACCGTTGAGTGTTATGGGTTCAATCCTCACACACAACACTTTTTGTGATCCACAAATTGTTGTTCTGAGGTTAGGTGTTGTTCTGGATGTTCTTTGTGTCCGATTTTTATATTTGTATTCTAATCCCGCATTATTGTTGTCTTTTAAAAGAGAAAAATACATGAAGTATTTTAAATTTGATAGTTATAATGCTTCCGATATTAAGATTGTTTTTGACTACCTCAATGTGGTAACGTACGCAACTGCATCAGTTCTCGGATTTGATTTCCAGCTTGGACCAAATGTTTGTATGATCTGCAAATATTTGTTTCGGAATTTGGGTGTTTTCTTTAAAAAAAAATGATTTATATATTAAATCAGTTGTCTAGTACCCACAATACAAGCTCTGCCTATTTTAGGACTAGATGTCCAATAATATTTTACTTTTATCACTAGTAATGATTGCTCTTGAAGTGAATATTTTTAAAGAACCGTTTCCACACTAAGCTACCCGCTGACTGGCCAGTGTATATTTTCAATAACACTACTCCGTCAGGTGGACAGTTGACACCTCAATCTAAAATGGTACCTGGTGGTTGTCATGGTCTGTTGACGGCTATTGTGGGGTATGCCGTTCGATCAACCCTCTTGATTTTTTTTTCAATAATCGAATGAAATGATTGACTATTATTTTATAGGAGTAGTATTTAATATGTCATATAGGCACAGTAATTTTTTACTGCGATAAAATAAATCAACAGACACAACAACAAACAATCAACAAATTGTCTTACAGATTTAGCGAGGTACCATTCTGTGAAGCATTTAGTCAACTTGTCTGATAATTTCCAAATGTTTAATGTTTAAAATGCATATATTCAGTAGATGTTAGTTATAATTATGTACTGTACAGTAAAAATAATAGTCAGGCTAAGTTTCGAAGAATTTCTGTGAGACTTTCATCATCATAATCAGCCTATCACAGTCCACTGCTGGGCATGGGCCTCTCCGATTGCACGCCACTTAGTTCGATCCTCCGGTTCCGGCTGCCAGTCGTCTTGCGCAAATCATCACTCCACCTGGCCTGTGGACGTCCCATACTACGTCTGTGAGACCTTTACTTACACTTAAATAAATACCGTCAAATATTATAATAATACCATAGTTATTAAAACCATAGACAAAACTATGCATAACACAGGCTGAAAAACTGTACATACGTCACTCATTATTCCTAAAACAAACTTAACATAAATCAAAATGTATGCAATAACGTCGTCGATTAATAGGCTACACAGCGATAGCAATATATCGTGCGCCGGCGCATTAGACGCACCTGCGCTGGGCCAAGCCGGCTGATTTATGTGCGCCCCACGCTAATAAGTCGAACGGGTTCAGAGAAGATTATGAGAATAGGGGCTCTGGAAACTGTTGATTGTTTACTGTGATTATCTTGTTTTACGAATTGGGTTTTATTATCATGGCATGCGATATATTAAAAAAGTTTTTTTTGTAACTTTGTTGACATAAAATCTAAATAAAAAACATTTATGTAATTTATGCACCAACACGCCTGCCCTGCATGGTGATTATGGGCAAATTTAAGTTCGCAATGAATTCGCAATTAGATTTATGTTCGTTAGTCAATCATACAAGCGGCTGGATGCGGAATGTCGAAGACGGGGATGGTTGGCGTTCTTTGTGGAAGATCTTCATTCAGCAGTGGACAGCAGTAGGCTTAAATATAAGCATAACTAGCTGAACCCCGTGGTGTTACTCGCGGTCATTGACGTAACGCGGGCAATGCCGCGGGACGAAGCTAGTCTAAAAAAGTGGCCTAAATTACTCCTTAGATCATCATCTATCTGCCAGTGAAAATTCTGTCAAAATCGGTTCAGCCGTTTCAGAGATTACCCGGAACAAACAAACAGACTGGACTGACAAAATTGTAAAAAATGTTATTTTGGTACATGAATCGTGTATACATACATATGCATTTATTAAAAAGCGGTTATTTGAATAATACAAACATACACTTCAATTTTATTTATTTGTATAGAGTAAAGATTTATCTATTTCGGTTACCGATCACCCATTTCAGCATCATAAATGATATAATCCGATTTAGATGAATATTGATACATATCCTACTAATATTATAAACGCGAAAGTTTGGAAGGATGGATGGATGTTTGGATGGATGTTTGTTACTCTTTCACGCAAAAACTAGTAAACGGATTTGGATAAAACTTTTCAGTAATATAGCTTATACATCAGAATAACAGTAGGTTACTATTTGCCGCGATAACCGACATATACGCGGGTGGAGCCGCGGGCAACCACTAGTACAGATTGAATAAACTGAGCTTCTTACCCAGGAATAAATAATTGGTAAAGTTAACATTAAACTGAGATAATGTAAAAGTAATGAAGACAATACTATTAAGTAATACTATATAGTATTGTACCCCGGCTTCGCACGAGCTCTTTACGGAAACTATAATATACCCCGAGAAGATGTTCGGCTTAATTTTTTCCGACCTCTTCAACAAATATCTATATATTTTAGCCAACATACTCAAAAAAATTATAAAATTATATACGAAAACCTTCCTCAAGAATTCCTCTATCTATTGGTAAAAACAGAATCAAAATCCGTGAAGTGGATTTCAAGTTTATCGCGAAGAGACAGACAGTAGGACGCGGCGGAGGACTTAATTTTATTATATGTAGTGATAGTGAGGAGGTTTCGTATCACTTGTTTTTATACAAATATAAGTACCTCGATGACTGGTATTTTATTTGGTATTTTTAAAATTACCAAATTATTTTTAAAAATTAGTCCCAACTAGATCGCTTTATTCTTGTGTTAGTAAAGGTATTACATACATACATAAATATTATATTTTGTCAAAACGGCTTAACGTTAACATGTCCTTTTAAACCCAAGCAACCACAAGTGTGACCAGTAATTAAACTTGAAATGTTAGTTATTATCGAAGCACGGAGATGTCGCTACTCGATCAGGCTGTGTCGACGCCGCCCACAAATTAATTCTGTTACACTCAGTTAACGGCCGCATCACCTGAAGGTACCAACCGCCCGCCCAACATTTCTCTTCACACGGAATAAGATTTACTAGATATCGCAAGAATATTGTTTGAAGAAATAAATATAGCAATATTTTCGTACATAGCAGTTTGATCACAATCTTTTGCTTCGTGATCTAGACAGAGCTCGAACTATGGCAACCAGGCTGTTGCTAAACATATTCTATATCTATTAATTACAACTCGCGCATTAGGTATAAACATCCTGTGTCACGGGGGACTTTATAAACATACAAGAAACGGACACAAAGAACACCCAGACTCGGGACAACAATTTGTGGATCACATAAAGTTTTGTACCACGTGGGATTTGAAACCACGACACTTAGCGCAATAGCAAGCGGTGTGGCGACCGCTGAAACCACTAGGCGAACCGTGCAGTTGCTAATATTTCTAAATACAAATATGTTGCAGTAAAAGAACACTCAAACACAGAACAAGTATATGTGTTCATCATACAATAGCTGTGTCCTGGGTGAGGATCTAATCCAAGGCAAGGCATAGCAGTACGCGTCAATAGCCACTAGACCCATAAACCCGTGACCGAAAATCATATAGTTCTTCAATTTAAATTGAGAACTATATTTTAACATTATCATCTCATCAAACAATATATAGTATAACCCCAACTTTCTCCTGATATGTACCTTCAACAGTGAATACCAAAATATTGTGTACATTTTAACTTATTTATCACTTTTTCTTATGGTGTGAGAGGTAAACTTGCAGATGCATCACCTGATGGTAAATAGCTATCGATATCCATGGACACCTGCAACTAAAGAGTCACAGGTTGTCCTTTACAACCCACCAATCAGGGAATGACAGGAGATCCCGTTAACCTAACCTCGGTGGGTAAAAACTTTACTGGTGGTCTAAAATGTACAGTTACACCTAACCGGGGTTTGCGGCGGAACACCACACTGTGTGCAACTCTGCGCCTAAAATGGGAGTGATCCGTGAGCTGTTGGTATTACGACATCTGGACCGAACGAAGGTCTCCTTCAAGGAGCGTCAACCATTTCGATCTTGGGCAGTCCGCATGCAACCTCTGCCAGCCTCTTTTTTTAAATCATTGGTCCTTCGAGCCGTAGGGTGCGCTACACTAGGCATTGATTCGCAACCCATAAAACTCCTTACCACTGACTATTCCAGCGAGATTCTATGAACAGTTTATCTCATCAATATATGCTGACAGAGTCAACATGTGAACAGCGCCGCGTATTAGACAGTGTCGGGCTTAACATTACCTATATCTACAAAACACGACTTTATCATTCATCTTTGTTCGTTTTACGAGGACGACTTTAGCCGAACAAGAAAACACATTATTCAAACTCGCTCCGGTATCAATGCTTTTACAAAACAGTTTTCAATTGATCAGTAAAAACAGCTTTGTTTAAACTTATGTATATACCATCTATAAAGTTAACTTTTCATTGTATTCGAAACATTAAGTAAATGTAATGTAAATTTGGAACTCGCTACCAGCGCACGTGTTTCCCTGCCACTTTGATCCTGGGTCCTTCAGTATGGTGTGTAAGGCATCTCATTATGTCGCCATAGTGTGGGTCACCATGCTGCATTGTCCACATTCGCAATGAGGATGGTGACCACCACTCTTGGATTCTGTTCATGGTTTCCATCAGGCAGAGTAATATTGACAGCTCTTATATATAAAAAAAAATTGTGTTCACAGATACAGAACAAATGATATTTAATCCTCGATAGGTATCCAGGAACCCATGTCCTCAGGCTTAGCAGTTAAACATTAGAGCAATAGGCTAGTAGGCGAATCACCTAAATTCGAAATAATACAAATTGCGGCTCCCCAAACATAATATATCATAATATTGGGGCAAGATGATGAGCGCGACAGTAATCATATTCTATTACATTTCTTCATCATCATCAATAGCTTTAAATAGTCCACTGCTGGACATAAGCCTCTCCTTCAAAAGATTTCTTTTGGCCTCAACGGGATGAAAAGGGGTAATGTCACTATGTAATCTTAACTCGTCACCCGTTTGTCTGCGCACAAGAGAAAAGATATTTTTTTGAATTTAGAAAACTTGTGCATGGAGGCTATACATATCTGTGATGATAATTAAATATTTCAATATTAGTTTCCTTGACTACAACAAAACCGTAATAATTCTTTATCATTGACTAAAGTATTCGTTACACAAAATCTTCTTCATTTGTCCAAACTATCGTCATCTTAGACGTCATGAACACATAAATTTCAATCTTATATTATAATAAACAGTATCACCAGTGTTGCAATATAACACTAAATATCTAGCTGTTTTAATTTATTATCAAACTTGAGCAGTTTGTCGTTGCACATGCAAGGGACTAAGTTTCGATACTCTGGGACCATAAATTGATAAGATTGTGTGCATTCGGACTTTGATTTACGTCCTTCGAAGGATAATTAGAACGAATTTGGAAACTGTATAATGGGGGATCTAATGTCCGCCGGGGTTAAGTGAGAAGGAGTATAAGGTTCATAGTTCTATCAAACTGAAGAAGTGTTATTGATTATAGTGTACTGTAATGATAGCGACGATATTCGAACTTCCCTATAATACTGAGATAACAGTCTATTGCTAACTGATATATCTATAGAAAAATGCAGCAAAGATACACACGTGTTACTGAAATGAAATGAAACGATATATATTTGTAAGTAAATCTTTTCAGATATTTTTACACGTCGGACTTTACAGCTGAAAGATAATTTACAATGAAATATACATTTATCGCTTTTACTACTTTTATTTATTACTCATATTACCAGATACAATATTATATTCTACATCTCATATAATTATATATCTTCTCATTTAATATGTATAAAATATTAAGTATATATATCCGTGCTTAAAATCTAAAAAATTAAGCGCCGATTTAGCTCACAATGCTTCCAAGATTGTTTTTATTCTTCCCGTCGGTTTTGTTCTAATGTAAACTCAATGTGTAACAAGGATGCAAATGAGGGTACCTGTGTGTTTATTGTATTACCACATACTACTTATTTTCACTACCCTATTACTCTTAACTAATCCTACTCGTTGCTCTGAAATCTAAAACTAGTCACCACCCAGCCATAAACAAATCAAATTAAAGCAAATTTTCCAGCAGCGTTGAAACATAATTATGGCTGCCGGCCACTATAAACATGTCTCAGTAACACCGTCCCAGGTGCATCGTATGTGATACCCGCTTAGATAACACGATACAATGTGCTCTAATGAATGCTTTTATTTATACGATGCACTAATCTTCAGTTTCATTCTGTTCAAAGGTCCGAACTTCCGAACAACAGAGAATCCGAGTTACATAAATCCTTATACTTTAATGTTATCCTTCTCTGCAATATCCCTTCTGATATACACTAAACTTTCTCTACCTATAGATTGAAAAGTAGGTCAAAGTCTTTTTTTACAACACCCCTATTAGACAACACCAAGATTCAGAAGCACAATATGAGGATCAATCACGCAAAGTGTTTTCCCATGTTGAACCCACAACAGTTAACGTAGTAGAAAACGGTGTGGCGACTACTTTAACCACTACGCCACCCGTGCAGTCACGTTTAAAATACAAAACTCACAAAAAATAAAGTAAAACAAGACATCCCATCACATGATCTCGATCGTTTTTCCATTCTTGTCCAAAGAAAACCTCAACACGATTGATTTCAGCTTCCCTAATAAAAGAACCTTTCCGAAGCATATGGTAGATAAAGTCGGAAAGACATTAGCGCCGACAGATTGACGGCAGAGGGCGACACTGTGCCACTTTGACAAATAGTGTCGAAGTGACCCATGACACGGTAATTACGAGAATATTAATACTCCTACAGTTACTCTGACGATGGAGTTGGAAAAACAGAATGGAATTTGTTTTTTCACCGGGACCGTGGTCGTACTGACTTGAAATTTAGCTGATATTGGTGTTAATTCTATTGTTACGGCACCAAACTAAAATTTGTCTAAAATTATATTCTATTCACTTATCTAGTGAAGCGATTTCGAAGACGCTGATTTTTGTAAGTATGTATTTAGATAACGATTTTTTAGTGTGACTAATCTTTGACGTTTAGATCGTCATTTACTAGGAAAAGACAAAACTCAATGTTGAGTTTAGAGAATTTTCAAACAACTGAGTTAGCCCCATTGTTGTTTAATGTCCATTTATGTTACTATATAATATATTCTGAATCAAGAGGATTTATCTGAAGGTATATTTTCACTTTAAACTCAAGTACATTATCGTCCTTACCTCTAAATAGGAGGAAGAGAGTTATTCTCATTCATTCTTTGAAAATAAACTAAAAATTGCTTAACACAAGTTTTTTGTAAGGCCCTTTCACATCCTATGGTATAGTCGCTTTGGTCTGGTCCATGAGTTACACAAAGGTCTCGTACTATAAAACTATTATAACTCAAGTTTCATCTTTGATAGTTTGTTTCCTTGTGAACAGTCAATCATTTAATTATTCTAAAGATTTTTGCCTTGAGATATGCGATATCTAGTTTTGAAATTAAATATGTCTTTATTAACTACTAGCTATAACGCAGCGAGATAAAGCTAGCAAACTTCACATAAACCTTCTAATAAATATAAAAGTGGAATTGATTTTTATATATATTGATACTTTGAAATTTTAACAATCTATACTAATATTATAAAGCTGAAGAGTTTGTTTGTTTCTTTGTTTGAACGCGCTAATTTCAAGAACTGTTCGTCCGATTTAATAAAATATTTTAGTGTTGAATAGTACATTTATCGAGGTAGGCTATAGGCTATTTATCATCACGCTAAGACCTACATCAGCGGAGCACCAATGAAGAATATTAAAAAAATGGGGGAAAATTATCACGCTACGGGCAATAGGAGACGCAAACGAGGTTGCGTGGGTCAGCTAGTCTGAAATATATGCTGAAAATCTAGTCTTAAGAGGCCGAGGACTTTGTCAATGTAATTGGATGCCATGCAACGATATTATCTTAAGTCTCAAGCTTAAGACGTCGTATTTGATTTTAGTACCGTCTATAATAAAACATTTTTATCCCATATGTATTGATAACCTTCCTTTGGCTTTGCGGTAGTCGGGTAAAAATAGTAAATAAAAACACTCTTTCTAAGGAACGGCCTATATCTTGAAATGGACTTTTGAAGGCTTGGGTGTAATATTCAGGATACAAAGAGTATTTATGTAAAAACTGCAGCAACTACAAAACTTCATATCTTATAAAATACAACATAAAATACATCCACATAAATAGATACACTACATGCTTTTAGTGAGAGATAAGGGTGTCCATCTGAGTTGTCAGTCCCGGACAGGGGCCAGCCGACGTCACAAGTAATCCTGACGCGACTTTTGACGTCACAAAACGTCGCTGTCGCTGATATGTCGTGTCGGATAAGTCCGTCTCACGAAAAGAAAATGTTTTCCTGTTTCATTTGAAACATTTGGGTTTGAATTGTATTTAAAATTAGGGAAGAAGAGACGAGTGTTAATTTGTTATGATTAAAGAAGACTGGTGAGTTGAGAAGCTTGTGTTGATGTGTTATATTGTATTTGAAGTTTATAAAATCAAATATCTTTTATAGCTCTTAAAATAGACGACCGTAAAATGAGTAAAATAATATTGATCGAAATTATTATTCTACCTAATTTAAAAAAAACGTTTATTATTCATCATAATGGATAGTGTTTTTGATTATGTATATTAAGAAAAATACTAACCCTACCTAATTAAAGTATATTTAAGTTAGTCTTTTTTATTTTATTCATTGCATTCGCACGCTCATGGGTACCAAGTGTAATAAAACTACACCGATGGCATAATGGACCCTGTACAACACAGGACTTCTTCGAATTAATCTTGCCACAAAATCATTTACAGTGCCCTCATCATTGACTGCCCATAACAGTCTTCACAATTGACTGGAGAGGTGATATTCTTACTTGTCTGATGCAGTAGGCGTAAGTAAACAATATTGACAAAGAAAGGAAAACTGTAATTAATGACAACAAAAAAGATGGTAGATGAACAATTTTTTGTAAAATATAAAAGGTCCTAAAATTTCATCCAATTAAGAGATATATAGTACTTTAGTCTTTTCTTTTTTTAAAAGACAACTCCCGCATTAGGAATAAACATTATGTGTCGCATGGAACTTTATAAACATACATGAAATGGACACAAAGAACAACTAGACTCAACAAACAAAAGCACATCAGATTTTAAAACATTCTTTATTGATGCTCCGCCCCTATTGGTTTTAGCGTGATGATATATAGCCTATAGCCTCCTCAATAATTGGGTTATCTAACACTGAAATATTTTTTGCAAATCAGACCGGTTCCTGAGATTAGCGTGTTCAAGAAACAAACTCTTCAGCTTTATGTATTAGAATAGATATATTTAAGAATTCAGGTAAAAAATATGTTATATAAAGAAAAATCTGTTAATCAATTAATATTATTCTTTACTTTCTTCTGCAATTAACTCTGCCTCGGTGGCGCTGTGGTAGCGTATGCAACTGCTGTTCTTGATGTCTCGGGTCGGACCATACTTTTGTATGTTCTATATGTGTGTTTACAAAAAAAGTACATAAATATTCTATCAATCAATCCAGTTATCATAATACAAGCTCTGCTTAATTTGAAGCTAAATGTGAAATGTGTGTGTGTGAAATGTCCAAAATGTTTATTTATTTTATTAAAAAAATCAATCATCTATAACAGATTTTCAATACACTCAAATCGTGCAATAAACATCATTACTTTATCTTAATTAGTAACACAAGTAAACACACGTAATAAAACTACAAGAGTCTTCAGAACCCCACAAATGCGTACCCAATTAACAGCAAAGTTAATTTTTGCTACATCCACAGATCACAGTCTGATATTAATCTAACCTAACACTAACACGACACGGGGTAAGGGTGACCATTCTTCATTAGCACAAAGGAGACGGCCTTTTGTCTACACTCCATTCATTTGCGATTGTTCACTACAGTGAGTGAAAACCCTACGGTCTTATTCTGAAACAACATTTAGGATGTAGTTTTGCATTTAATTATTTTTTTTTGATCTGCAATAAACTTAGATTGATTATAATAAAAGTTTATATGTGTGTGTTACTTGTGGCTTTATGTTAGTTTTAAAATAATCAATAGCACATTATGACTTTTAAATTACTAACGTGGGTCATAATCAACCTATAACCGTGCATTGTTAATCGAAGGCCTCTCTGCAAGCACAAATTTTGGTTTTGAGTATTCTTTGTTGTTGTCTTTTAATTACTTTCGATAAGCCACTGAAAAAAATTGTCTTCTTTAATTCGTATTTATTTAATTTTATGCTATTATAAACAAAAGTATGTTTGTACTGGTGTCCTATTAGAAACAAATGTTATTTCATGTATTTTTCTCACGTAAGGTTTGAACCAGTTTGAACACACAACACTCAGTGCATTACATTTTACATAACCAGTAAATAGATATACTAAATTACGTACTTCGCGATTTTCACGATTTATATATATTATACTATCTTATCATTATACTATCTTATTATTATACTATCTGATGATATATTTACTAAATCATATAGTACAGCCAAGAATGATTCCGCAGCATAGCACCTTGTAGCTTTACAGCTTCGAATACAATATAAGAGAAATTTTC
The DNA here is from genome assembly GCA_905220595.1 of Spilosoma lubricipeda. NCBI lineage: Eukaryota > Metazoa > Arthropoda > Insecta > Lepidoptera > Erebidae > Spilosoma > Spilosoma lubricipeda. Next base: position 1,878,597 of record HG992278.1, read on the forward strand.
CAGAATAGGTCGTCTGTCGTCCACTCGTGATCCCTGTCAACAAATCCACAATACAAGCTGACTCGTTGTCGCCCCAGTTCAACAATGCAATGATTAATGATTTCTTGTTGTATTTCACTATTGAGCCTTCGATTCTATGACCCACTTGGAGATTCTAAGAAGGGTCAACTAAAATAATGTACCTAAAGGGAATACTTGACTACTGACGATCAATGCAGTGGTCAAAAACTTGTTACTTTAATGAAGTGATACGTTTATCTGTACTTATGCAACAAGAAAACTTTACAACGTTTTTAAAGCTGACTCCAAAAATAGATCTCAATTCAGTGATTTTATTAATATTTTGCTAAAAGAACACACGAAATTCATTATCATCATCATTATTGCTCCAGTGTATAGAAACATTAAATAGAAAAGAACTGAAGAATATCATCATATCAACAGCTTATAATAGTCCAAGTCCAACGCTGAACATGTATCTATACATACAAATAAAATCGAAGTACCTTTTTGTAATTGCAAATTTACAGCTTTTGAAATGAGATTTGACGTACTATACGACGTTTATTTACATAGGGTATCTTTCAAGCTTTCCTTCTCTATAGTTCCTTCTCCTTCTCCTTCTCTAGTTATTCCCATTAAGAACCTTTCACAATGCACTGCTGGAAATAGACCTGTAACCAAGTCTACTTTCCTATCTATCTATATATATTTAAATTTCGTGTCGCGATGAATGTGCGCGATAAACTTCGAAACAACTTCGAAACTACTGAACCAATTTTTTTCAAATTTTGTAAGCATCTGTAATTTGGTCGAACTTGGTAGATAGGGTAGTTTTTATCTCAATTATTGATCTCAATATTGTTTATTATACGACTTTAGTGTGTATTTATAGGTTAGTTCTTGAAAATACTAATAGATGGCGGTTTGGCATCTAAGTTGCACAGATATCCTGCAGATGGCGTGAAAATGTCAGATTTTTTTTTTGTTCACGACTGTAAACTACCTGTGGGAAGCAGAGGTAAGCATAATTACTAAAACAAGTTTTTCAGAAATGTAAATAATATAAATAAAAAAATATGGCGTTACGAAGTTCGCTGGGTCAGCTAGTATTTTGATATATTTTTTCTCACAAGGTCTCAATAAAAATCTCCTAACCTTTAGAACTCCTAAAAGCATTATTAACAGGACAAACAGGTTATTGGTCTCAAATACAGATAATCAATTCAATTAGATCGTTTCTACGTACTTCGGTAAACACAACTTGCTCTAACCGGTGCAAGTGAGAGAACAAAGTTTCGCCGGTGAGCTCACACCGCCTTAAACCGGTTTGCACTACCTCGAATCACTTTATACAGGTTAAGACTCGATTTACACAAACTTTGGTTTACGGATAAAATAAATGTAATATTTACTAGCTGTTTAGTTTAGCTTCTAGTGAATTGACTAATGATGTCATTTGATCTCCTTTTTTAAGTGGCATCGTCAGTAACAGATTAAACTCAGCTCAATCCTGTCAGACCCATGCTACAGTACAAATAGGCCAGCTTAGCAGGAATCATCCTATGATCGCACTGAAAACTGGTGTTATTTATTTCTTCTTTATCTTTCATCCAAGTTCTCAAAGTTTAAATGTTCTGTAGATGGACTCAAAAGGCGGCAAAACACTTATTGATCTTTAAGTGCAAGTGTTCACGGTCGGTGGTAGTCATTTAACATCAGGTAACCCGTCTACTTATTTCTTCGCAATACTAAAAAAAACTCTTTATGCTTCTACAGTTTCAACGTTCTTTCCCCATCCAAGTCATGCAGTACTCCTCCTATCTTTAATTTGTTTGACTAACTCCAAATTATTCTTTTCCATTTTGGAACTGAAAACTTTGTTACAATACATTCCTTTAGATTTAGTAGGTAAAATACTTTCCAAGCGATCTGCTATAAAAGGAACCAACTGAAACCCGTCGCAAAATTTTGCGACAGACGGACGACGGATTATTGCATTGTACTCTTGGGAATAGACTTCTCCAGTTTACCTCTATCAGGATCCGTATGGAACCAACAATATTTTCTTTTAAATATATTATGATCAAATTATTTAAAACAAAATAATACATTTTTAAATTGCCTTAGATTTTTTGTTATATACGAATTTGAGCTTTAAAGTATCAGCGATTCGTACCGATTTATCCACAACCGTGTCTAAAGCTAGGTAGGCAGTTACAAAAATATCAGTAACGCAATGAGCCGCAGCAAGCACGGCACATTAAACCAATGGTGACCATTTCTACGAGGACATTCTCGGGCTGGGGAGAACACCATTCGTTGACATTTAACTGAAAGGGTAAAGTGATTGCTGAACATTTATATTTACTTAGTGTATCAGATCTAGAAATTTGTATTTATGGTTCCTACAACATCACCCACCCTTATCATCAATCAGTCCTACATTTTTAAATAACCATACCAATATATTCCCAACTACATAAATATAGGTACATTGCATTAAGTTAAAGAAGAAATGAGACACTCATAACCTCGTCCAATTGACAATACCTGACTGAGATCTATTAAAAATATAGCCAATAAAAATCATAAAGTATTTTTTTTATATATTTTATCATACATTTAAAGATAAAAATTACTAATACTGGTGTTTCAGTACCAATATTTTTGTAAACCATTCTACCTAAATGTTATAATTAGGTTTACATCGGGCACTGACTTCATCGCATTTACAACCTTTAAGTTATTACTCAAATACCTCTTATTTCACAGATTTAATAATCATCCACGCTATAATAACTTCAAACAAGGATCAGTTCATCCAATTACTAACAAAGCGACACAATAACTGAAATCCATTAACTAATCGTTTACAGAAAACAGGACAACTGGCAGAACGCGTACACCACAAAGCAAGCATGACAGAACAAAGTTTTGCGAACCGAATCGCACGGGTTCCGGATGGATTATACCGGTTCAAGCCGGTTAGAAGCGGTTAGAGGTGGTTAGCGGCAGTTAGTCAGGTGAGTCTCTCGCGGTGCGGGGCTTACTATCGAATTATTGTCTTTGTACAGCTACGCGCTTTGTATGCCAAGGGATTTTGTTTTTAAGATAAGTTAAGACTTAGTTTAAAGTTGTTGTTATTTTTAGATTCAGAGATTTGAATTGTATTTACTTTAAGTGTATTATATAAAATCAACTTTTAAAGTGGTATATTTCAAAGACCATTTTAATATTTCTATCTATTTAGGCGATGATGCGGAGGAAATGTTTGACGCTTGTATGTAAAAATTGTTGTTAATTTTTAATATTATTTCACAGTATTTTAATTTAATTTTCTATCAGAAGTTACACATGAGAGCATCTAAATGAAAATAAGTGGTTTGGTGGTGGTTGACTACACAGTTGACCAACTGGTTTGAGCAGTCGAAACGCCGTTTTCTACTGCACCAAGTGTCGTGGGTTCAAATCTGTATAATGTTTTGTTTAAATATGTTTGTAAAGTCCCTAAGTATAATCCTAATGCGGAAGTAGTCTTTAATAAAAGAAAATGAAAAAGATTTTATGTGAAATGAAATGAAATCATTTATTCTTCAATTAGGTTATATAAACACTTTTGCAAGTTAAACTTTTTTTGAGCAGATGAGTTCGGCCTTTCCTAACTGGACTAGCCCTGAGAAGAAAGGACGAAACAAACTCAGGGACAACGTCTCTTTTAAAATCCAGACAATTTTCATAAATGCAAAAGACATTATTACAATAAAAAAAAGCGATAATTACAATTTGAGTTACAATTATAATAATCAGTAAAGATAATAATTAAAAAATAAAACAACTATCAAAACAGTTTAAAATGAATTTATTTCAAAGTATAAATTATCGTCACATCTCAATAAATTTAAACATTCAAAGTAAACAGCATGTACAGAATGAGCAGCTCAATCCCAGGCGGTTTTATCATCAAGGTATTCTGATATGGTAGAATACCCCTTTGCGGATAATTTCGATTTAATGATATTCTTGAATTTCCTTAATGGCAAATTCCTAATAGTAATAGGGAGCTTGTTGTAAAAGCGTATACATTGTCCCATGAACGAGTGACATGTGGTATTAGGGCTAACGGGCAGATTGGTCACCTGATTGATATTAAGTTGCTACTGCCGTCTATGGAGCCACGCATTTAATAGCGATTACTAAGATACTTAAGGTTGACTGGCAGAGAATGCCCCATGGCATTAAGTCCGCCAAGTTTAAATAAATAAATAAAATAAATAAAAATACTAGTTTGTTGACTCAGTGAAAATTAAATGAAGAATCCCTAAATACCCATTCACTATGAGGCCGTAATCTGGTCTCGAAGAATGGCTCATGTATTCAGTGGTATTCAAATATAACTAGTTTCACAACCCACTAACAAACCAATAATACCCATCCTGAATATATACATCACATTTCACTATTATAAGACAATAAGGTTATTTAAATCCCGTACGACAGAATAACGGGATCATATTGACTTGTGAACTCCAATGATCTTTGTACCAGCAATTAAGGTTTAATTTCCCAGATTATTCCAGTCTAATCCATTTATACTAATCATGCTATAACATTGTCAAATCCAGCGGCGAACAACCGACTGGATTATACCGTATTTACTGCATATTAACTCGACAATTGATGGTCAATTGATCGTCTAATGTTCCCACATGGCCATTATATTAAATCAAATGCTCTCGATGCTCTAAAGTACCTGGACAAAGACCTATTGATTTAAGAGGCTGTGCTGAGCCTGTTTACATGGATTGATGTTACTAGTGCTTTCGTCTTGGAATGGTTTTGGAACGCTCAGAGATGGGATGCTAAAGGCAGTTGAGGAAGACATTCTGTGGTGATCGTGAATGGCTGGATACTGGCTGCACTATACTTCATCCAGTTTGAACCGATTGATTATAGGTTTCAATGACTGTACGACTTCATAGTCAATCTAATTTATGCTCTTAGCACTTGAAATTAATTATGATTTTCGACGTGAAAACTTCTAAAGGCGGGTTGGTTCGTCATCAACATGGTGACTTGACGTATTAACGTTATAGTTATAAGTATACTTATTCCATATACTCACTGGTCACATATAAAAATGGCAGTCCTTATGACTACTTGTGTTTTTGTATCTGTATCAACCTAGGCAAAAGCAAATCCATTTCTTTTTGGCAAAAGCACGCTGCACTGGTTTCAATGGAATTTGTTAAAGAAATGCTTTGATTCTTGAAGAAGAACATAGACTTCCTTTTACCACCATAACGGACATTTAAGCGAGTACGGAGCTGCAGGCAAAAGCTAGACAGCTGTATTTTTATTATTTACGGGTTAATATAAAAATTCACACGAATGGAAGTTTTAAAATCACACAAAGATCAAGCTATATTTTATGGGCTATAAGCACATACTTCAAATTCAATATTCAGAATTTTGGGAAATAATGTAATAGAATTCTTCTCACGTATGAATATATAGTGTACAGTTGTAAACAAGAAGCAATTGTGGACTAATACCTCAATGTACAGTCGGCTCGTAAATCGGTTGTCTCAATTTACCAGCGTCTGTATTGGCAAGATGGAGGCCTGGTGGCGGGCCTTTATTGATAGGCCGTTGTCGCCTTGAGATATAGCTCGCCAATTTGTAGAACCTTGTACTGGCTGGAGGCAGTATTAGTGGTAATCAATTGGATCTAACTCGTTAAGAAAAACTGATGGCTTGCTTAATGGGAGTTTTTTTAATTAAGATTTAAATTAAAGTTTAAATTATTTATCTTTGTAATGTATACGTGCGTAACTATCCACGTTATATCGTACAGATGGATTCACAGTCTAATAATAATATACATAACCTAAAATATGTTACAGGCAGATTTCCAAAAAAACATAGGTACGTATATCTATACTAAGCAAAAATTTTGTATCCATTGATTAAAATGATTCGAACAGAAAAATATTTAATTTGGCACAGTTAAAGTTTATATAGAGGACGAGTGCAGAAAACTAAACGAAAATCTAAAAAAAAAACAAATTAATTATGGTTGAATTTCGAGCACTAGGTGACCACTATTGACATTACTGGTAAATAATACACAGACACACAAAAATCATGCCCAACACACTTCCCCTATTTTTAAGAGATTCTTACAGTTTGGTCAAACAACAGACTCAAAAAAAAAAGGTAACTTTTTTTATGGAGTAGGGGGCTAACGAGCTGACGTATCGCCTCATGATAAGCAATTACCGCCGCCCATGGACACCCGCAACACCAGAGGCGTAACAAGTGCGTTGTTGGCCTTTAGGGGATGGGGAGGGGGATGGGAGGGGTTGGGTCCTTCGGTACCCTCACAACTCGCAGGCGATTTGTCACATCGGTTTTCTGTGAGGCCGTGGTATCACTCCGGTCGAGCCGGCCCATTCATGCTGAACGTGGATCTCCACGGTGAGTAACTTAAAGTAACTTAACTCAATCATACAAAAATTAGTTGACTGTCCTTTAAAATACAGACCACAATAACGGTAACTAACTAGAATGAACATTTAAAATTTCACGCTTAATAAATTTGTTTGTGCAATAATAATTATTATTTTCATTAAATCATTCAGACACATCGCTCACAGATTTTGATTTAAAATAACAAAATACAAAAATCAGTAGCAATTAATACGGACTTACACGCCAATTGGGTAGGTTCATTGCGTAGTGGTGTTTGAGGGGTGATGTGACTAATCAAATCAATAAAATCTCACACATTTGCCAACATTAGCTGAGATAAAATTTCCTATAACAAAGGTAGTAGAGCCACGCTAATTTCAGTACGGTTGGGCGGTACTGAAAATCAATGTTAAATGAGAGCGTTCGTTTTGTCATGATTCGTTGGTGAGTGCGAGACCGGAAGCCCAATGATGCAGAAGCATCACTAGGCCGCCATATTGTGGGTTACCATGCTGCATCGTTGCATTGTCTGCACGAGCAGTGAGTATGGTGACCACCTCTGTTGGATTCTGCTTATGCTTTCCATCAGGTAGAGTAGAGTCATTTCGGCAAGCCATACATAAAAAACCCAAATTATGCAAACTCTACCTTACAGTTATAACAAAAAGTGTTATTTTAATCCTGCATAGGTTTGTTCGCCCTACTTTGTACACCTAAATAAGTGTAGAATTGTGTCAAGTTATTTTTAACAAATATAAATAATGTTATCAAAAGTTGTGTCCAATCGAGTTGACGGCGTCAGATTAACCCCGAGTCATCGCCTGTCAACATTAATATGCATGAACTGCTCTGGATATCCCCATTTTTAGACAGATTCGATAAATTTGTCTAAAGTCGACGCTGGGCGTGAGAAGTCCGAGAGCTTAATAGTTAAGTCTAGTATTGTACCTATTGTTACGACGAAATATTGAGCAAACATTTATGAATGTTAACTTGATTTAAAATATTATATTTTCAATAACATCCCATAGTTCAAGAGTGATTGATACAGGAACCTTACTAAAGGAATTGTGGGAGAAAATGAAATTTCTTTTTGGTATTTCATTGAATATTTTTTTTACAATTAATAAAAAAAAAGGAGGCTGTACCAGCGTACTGAATAAAATAGTAAACTAAGAAATCAACTAGATCTATTATCAAAACCACAAAAATGAGATCAATGCTTTGCACTTAGTCCAAACGCAATATACTAAACTAACCAAAACCAACCCGCACTTGGCCAGGGGACGTATGGCCCTAACCCTCTTCTGAGAGGAGATCCTAGCCCAGTAGTGGGACATTATGGGTTGTTGATGAACCAAAACCAATGATATTACCACTAAAAAGTCTCACTCCTTCATTTGAAATTATAGTACTGTCATCCATAAAAATATGATATTATAAAAAAAAACGATGCGAAAACTAAAAGTATGTTAAAAATTACTTCCATATTGTAACAAACGGTCAATAAACTAGGTTAGTATAAGATTGAGTCTGTTAGAAAACAGAACGAGATAAAGAAACATCTCATCATCTCACACACACAAACATTCTACTCGACATTATCACGAAACGAACTCATTACACCCAACCCTCGAATATCAAAGCCAACTTCAAACTAACCCAAATAAAATCACAAGCCAAATCACAAATATCGGTAAACAAAGCCCACCTGTACATAAACATCGCAGAAGAAAAGCAAAACGTATGTGGCATATCGGCGGTAAAGCCCCGTACAAATCTGGCCAGTGGATAGCGGGGCTGATCGACAAATCCGGAAGATTACGCGCTGATACTAGGGCATGTTTATGAGACAGCAGCCGGACTGTGCCGGACAACGGCCAGCCGACAGGGCTGCCGGACTTTTTTGTTCAAAACTTCAGATGTGAATTTCTATGTGTCATAGATTTTTTACTGTAATTCGTGTGAAGAGATAAGAAATGAGTTTCTGCAATAAAGGTGAATGTAATTAGTGCGATAAGGTCAGAGAAAAGAGAAAACGTTTATACTTATTTTGTAATTGTTCGATTTTAATTTTTTTTTCCAATAAAACATTCAATTTTGAAAAAAAGTAATTATTTTATACTATAGTATATAAGTTTATTCATCTACAAGAAATTTCTCTTGAGATTATTATTTTTTTCATCGTAAAATAAATCGAAAATATTAAACCTATGCGCTGTTAAATTAATTCATAGTTCACAATAGTAGGTAAATGTTGTCACCCTAACAGTTAAGAAAACTGAATTGTAAACTATAATAAATAAAAACAGCATGAACAGTCCCGTTTCCTTTTAAATACTGGAACGTTACGAGTTAAGAATAAGTTAAAAGTCAAAAGAAACCTTAATTTATATAAAACTATAAATATAAAATTGTAATTGGTCCAACTTTTTAAAGAATGAAATGTAAACAAACACATCCACAATTCTAAATGTAATATTTACACAAAATGACCTTTCATTTCAAAAATACAATGCAATCTAAATCCACCTCCATTCCGTCTACCCCCCACTTATCAGGGCGCGCAATAAACTGCCGAAAAACTACTCCTAGATAAAATTTAAACAAAAGTCTTTCGTATCTACCGTCGGTATAAAATGTAAATGTGTCTGGCAACCCTGCGCTACCCATCGAGATAGAAGGAGGTAGTCCGTATAATAATTCGGCTTACAAAACGAGTCCAAGTTTTAATAGTGTGCACCATGTTTATGTTATAGTCAGATACAGAGTATCGGAAGTGGAACCTCTCCTAAGGGACTGCCCTGATATAAGGTAGATGGAGTTTTTGGGATGAATTTGCTTCTTTTTATGATATCTTGATATTGTTTGATGGTCCGTCTTTGAACGTAAATAGACATAGGTTCTTGTTCAATAATGGTGTATGAAAATCTATAGTAGATGTTTGATTTAATATTCAATTTAAGCTGCATAATTTGATATTGAAGGTTTCTGTGATAAACTTTATTCTTAAAAGATAACCTACTTACCTTTACCCTTTTGAAGTATGGAAAATCATAATCAAAACTATCATAGTGATATATTATTCAATATTTTTTTTCGTGCTGTGCCCGCTACTTCGTACACATGACGTTTGGATTTTCAAGTTATTTTTAATTTTTTCACCCTTTAAATCTTCCCTGGACTACGACAGACATTTCAAAACCAAAATCACCTAAATCGGCCCAGCCGATCTCGAGTTCTAGCGAGACAAACGAACAGCAATTGATTTTTATATATAACTAGTCTTTTTTATCCCGATTTAACTCCTTAAGGGTGGAATTTTCAAAATTCCTTAGTGCTGTTTTACGATATATATAAGGAACCTACATGCAAAATTTCAGGATTCTAGGTTCAGTGGTTTGGGCTGTGCGATCTCTGGGTTTGTCAGTCACCTTCCTCTTTTATATATAGATAGATATGATGATAAGATTCATTAGGCCACACAACGATAAGGTTCTTAAATCTAAGCATCTCGCCATTTACAGGTAGGCACAATTTGAAAAAAAAAAGATATTGTCCAGTATCTATATTAGCTAATTAGTTTTCTAGAACAAGATCATAACTTTTTTGGTTCCTATGAATTAAAAACATAACAAACTTTCGCATTATTTATACAATAATCTAAAACAAAAACAAACCCAAAAACATTAATGAACAAAACAAACGATATGAAACCGATTACATTACCCGACCGTACACGTGTAACTACATAGGGTCGGTCATTACGCATAATCGCCGGACAAAAACTACAAAAGCCGTAATTATTTACAACAACCGGACGTGTGGCGCACGTTTTAAAACTACCGACGGCCTGGTCCGGCGCGGCGGTGCGTCCCATCAAAGTCAGATAACGTGGGCCACTATGAGAAGGCTTGTTTATTGAGAGGATGTCAGTCCCTAGTCCTTGCTCAAAATAAGGGACTTCGTACGCTGAAAGACTAGTATCATTATCTTTTCTGGAAGTATTGACGACAAAAGAGATGAAAAATTAAATACAATAGAGGTTAGTAAAGGTTTTTAATGGGGTTTATCTCTACCACACGCTTACTACTGTAACTCCTGTACAACAGGATCAACAGCTGTGAAAATGAAAGTACCGAGTTGTAACATTCATGAAGTCCCAGGGAAAGTCAAATTATTTTGGAACCTGCAGTGAAATTAATAACAAGCAAGGTTCCTTAACTTTTCCTATTTCTACTAATGAATTATTGTACTTACTTACCCCTAAAATATATAATATTATATTCGTCTCACCATAATAAGGTAACTGAATTTGAACACGCAGTTAGGCTATATATCCGCCGATAAGGCCTTTTGTATCTCAAAATAAATAAAATAGCTTAAATACGAGTATGTCCGGCCGGGACGCCAATATGGCCGGCTGGGGTATAACACATACATATAGGTATGGAGATTAATTCTATAGTTTCATTATATTCATGGAATATCATATATGTAGGTAAGACTTACCATAAATAAGGTTTTAGAGTAAATACTCTTGTAATTGAACGTGTTTGTGTTACTTTTCTCCTTTGTAGAAATAACACTACGTCCTTTTCATTACCGATTTATAAAAAGAGTTCCTAAATTTGGTTTTCTTATGCTACTTCATTACTGCATACCTAATTACATTACTAGCAAATAAAGAATCTTCTCTTATCTATTATTAAATAAAGAAAAATACAGTTCGTCACAAGATCATTATTGAGAAATATAGTTATTATTCTTTAAATAAGCTTCATCGTAATCATCAAACTATCGCACATAGGCCTCTCCAATTGCACACCACAAAGAAGAAAGAAAGAAGTCTATAATTTACTAATCCTTTTAACTTCATCTAAAATACTTGCCATATACTAGTGTCATTTAAATTGAATATTTATTCATCATGTGTTATATTTCATTTGTAACAAAACTTCAATGTAAAGACTGCTAACATAGGTAATACAAAATAAAGTTGCTTGTTCAAAGTTGCTTCATAGCTTTCGCATTATTCACTTAGAAAATTCCAATTTTCCAATTGGAATGTGGTGTCCAGTCAACTTTTAAGCATTATAAGTTTAAAAATACTCAACAATCAACAAAACAACAGCTGCTCTCAAGCTTCTCGCAACCAATACCTACCAATTCGGAGCTAAACAATAATAATAAAAATGGAAAACTTTAATAAACACAGAAACCCGAAGCAAAATTGGGCAAAAACACGCCGGCGTATTACTGCCCCTTAATTCGGCATAATTACGGTCATTTGGTGTCATCTTACTCTTAACGAGATCATCAACACGGCGCCACCGTTGAGCTCTGAAAAATTGTTGTGCACACTAGATTTAGGCATTACATGTTATAGACGAGAAAGCACCCAAATTTGAACATTAAAGTGTACTTACCAAAGACAATTTTATTATTTGTTTGTATCGATATTATTGTGGTGTGTGTTCACTTGACGGAGACAGGACAACTGAAAGGCTTTCTGTATAGTCATGGTATTTCCTGGCTTCACCGATATTAGAAGAAAGTTGTATGCTGCCAAAACATGATTTGGAACGTAATGTATTAAGTAATTAACTTGAAAATGAAAACTTTAATTGTGTTTAACAGCGACTTTTTCATGCGTAAGACAAACAGAGATTATTGTGCCAAATCCATTTTTTCATACATCTATTGTCGAATAAAGCGTCAAACTATAAATAATATTTTAAATTAATGCTAATGCCGTTGGTTCGCCTAAGTGTTGGGTAGACGTTATAACTCAAGTCAAGTGACGCGCCTTGGTTAATGTACGAATTTGCTGGTATTTTACCATTATTTATTATGATTACCCGGGTAAAGGTGTGATAGGACAGTGAAGGTCATCGTATTGCAGTAGTTAGTAGTATTGTGTTAGACGTAACGTTGCTCGACATTTCATCACCACAAACCAAGGATATGCACTTCTTGCCTTGCTTTTCATCTTCTTGTACAAATAAAAAATATCGGTTGGATCGGCCTTGATTCGTCACGGACCTGTGTTGAAATTAATAGCCAATATTATTTTTATACTTGTCATCTAATACCTTTAAATGAGGAATTCTTGTATATATATATATATTATCAGAATCTCGAAAAGGACTTTCTCGATTCGACTCGATTTTCATGAAATTTAGTAAGCGGGGGGGGGGGGGATAAATCTATGTAGCTACAATTTGTTTTTGGAAAATTCATTCGGTTATCCACACAGAAATCTGTGGTCATCCAGGTATTTATGCATAATGCATTTGTGTGATTACGTAAAATTGTCATGTTTATTTAATTGTAGATACCTTGTAATACACTTTTACTGCACCTTATTTGTAGTAATCTTAACTTAAGGACTTAACACCTATCCATCTACGACCTATCTACAACATTGTAGAAGTTAGATGCAGTTTTATATCATATCAGCCCTGATTCTACCAGAAAACCTTTCTTGCGAGCTGAGGCATGTAAATGTAAAATGTATTGCTACGTAACAATGAACGCACACTACTTAATTCAATAAACCTATTACATAAGTAAATGGCACACACGATCGAAACCTTTCTCCCTAACACACACAAACACCAAAAATAACCTTCCACTACCGCTTAAATCAAACTAACAAACCTCAACCCCTCAAAAGCTAATAGCAAATCAAACAGTTGAACACCGCGGTACTTTGGACCCATCCACCCTTACTTGAGTTATTTGCCCAAGTTATCGGCCCACCGTTTATCACTAAAATGTCACATTTAATAATAATTAATGATAATTGCCTTCTAGCTTACGACAAAGGCGATCGGCCGATTCTCATAAGTTATTTCAGTTTAACTTAGAGAACACTTGGAATTTGAGTAGAGAACTGTATCTTGTGTAGTTCGGTGCTCGTGTCGAACATGGAATGGCGTGGAGATAGTGTAATCTGATAAACTTTCCCGAATTAACTCTTTTAAATTCGCGTAAAATCGTCATTAACTGGTATATTTTTGTAATTTTATGGAGGCAAGCCGCTTCCTACCAGTCTTTATAACTTATATATGAGATGTCAGATAACTATAGTCTCATGGCTTTATGATAGAACATAGCACATGTTCTAGAGGAAATTGACATGTTCTGTCATTAAACATATTCATGGGGTGCTATTTTAAGTAGCATACAGACGGACTGAAATGCGTGAGGTGTGTTAAGTTTTTTTTTTTTTTTTTTGTACATAAGAGCCAGGCTCGACTGGAGCGATATTTCTTCAGTTGCTTGTCTGTTGTTCTCCATAAAAATGACTTTAGATTCGAGGAACTAGAGTCATTAGAGCCCCGCAGACTATAAAATTTTGTAATCCGCTGATAGTTCGGTTGGGTTTTTAATAAGTATAAAGATGTATGGGAGTGATTCGGTATTAGTCGATAGATAAGACAAAAGCCAACCCTATCAGACTATCCGCTGATAAAAAAGTAGTCTGCTGTTACTCAATGTAACGTTTAGAAAGTGTCTGAAAAGGGCCTACTACCTACGGAAACAAAGGTATTTGATTTTGATACTTACTTGTGATTCATCTCGTTAGCCCACTTATATAAAAAAAATAAGCTACACTACTCCGTTTCCTTCTCTGTTCTCAGTAAGTATTCCTAATCACTTAGCATTGGTATTGGTTCTCGCGACAAGGTAAACAATATGAAGACTACAACTTGTACAATAATTCACGGTTACATGTAACTTGCGCGCAAACTGCTTGCATTGTTTGAGTAACCGACCGAGCTAGTATCTACGGCCAAGAAGCCGTTGAGGGGTTGTATGTAAAGCTTTTGTATCATCACTACAAAGCGTTAGAATGGCGTACAAGTATATGTGTTTCTTGAAAAAAAATGGCTACCGTAAGCTAAAAACGCTTACAGTGTCATCATTAACAGTTTTAAATAGTTATCAGGTGGGCATAAGCCTCTTCTTAGTTAGGAGGGGTAGGTAAGCAAGAATACTATACCACGCTTGCCAAATGGGCTAATAAACACAACACACATACCACGGAAGGATACATTTCTTATGAGCTTCCCCATGGTTCATTCAACACAAGTTAAATATCCTATCTCCCACACTCGTTTACACTTGCTCAAAATACTAATTCAACATTTTAGTTAACAAAACAAAGTCACTTTGTCGACGAATCAAAGGGTTAATCGATTGGAGGCGATCAAGGGGTGCCCCCTCAACAATATTAGCAAGGTGTTTCTCGTTGTTCCAACAAGTTTGTTCCGATGTTCCGATGAAATTTGTTCCGAACTCAGTTAATGATGCCGTGTGATAACGATCTTCGATTGACACAGGTTTGGGGTAGGCAACGTTTCCTTTTATTTAGAGTTGGATTAAGATTAATACAAAAAACTTTACAAACAGTTATATTTCCGTAATAAATGTGTTAAAATCGTCAGGTAAATAAAAAAAAATAACTTTAAAAACATGTTTTTTTTTTCAAGAACTTTTTTTTAGATTTTTGCGTTTCTTTTCACCGAGCGAGCGAGATTATCGGTGCCCCGATCTAGGGATAGTTTTTTGTTCTTTGTTTTATGGAATAGGGGGCAAACGATCAGACGTATCGCATCGTCTGATAGAAAGTGATTGGACCATGGACGCCCGCAATACCAGAGGCGTCACATGTGCGTTGCCGGCCTATGGGGGATGGGGAAGGGGTTGAGGGAAGGGACTGGGGTATGGGCCTCCGGGAATGATATGATTACCAGAGCTCTTATTCCCGCAGTGAAAAATAAGGAAAAACCTCGGTCTGTACCATAGCAAATAGGCTACTGCTAAACATACATATTTATTTATACATTCATAAACAAGTGATAGAAAAGTAATGTCCAGACACAGAACAAATGATTTATCATAAAATTAATTGTCCGCACCATCTCTGGCCTAGTAGTAACAGACTCTAAACAATGCTAACCCAAAACCATTTGCGCATCAAAGATAGCTGAAATAAAACAGTGATTTTGATTTTTTTTATTTTGTTTTCCATTGCTTTATAATATTTAATTTCATTATGTAAATGTAGAAATACTTAACATACTTTTTGCTTTCAGGGATAGGTGCTACGCAAAGTACACATCAGTCGTGGGCGGTATCGACAATCTCTTTGTTGGTCTCTCATATCGACTCTGGATTAAGGGACTATTTGATACCTGCTAAAATAAGGTAACCAAAGATATAAAGAAAGTTCTGGATCAATCGTTTTGAAAATTCATCCAAGGATATTGAATTGTTGATTTGGTATTTCCAATTTCTTTATAGAATTTTTTATATTGAGGAAAAAATTAAGGTTACAATTCTTGCCTTTTCTCGTATCTTGCCAATGACTTAACTTTTATAGATCATCAAATAGAATCCATTACAAAGAAATAACTTTCAATCGTCACTATTTTTTCATTATTTTCTAACTATAAAATTTTGCACACCGAAATATGTAGGTAGGTATATATCCAAATCGGTTTAATAATTTAAGTGATGCACTTCCTATGTACGAGTGCGTACTTGATTTCGAGTAAGTTAATATGAACTATATACCTGTAAAGTTATGTTTGTCACATTTGCTGTTAATAATATTTAATGATTTTATAATTTTTTTATGCAAAGGTGGAATTAACTGTTTATGTCTGAACTTAATACAAAACTACCATGTAAAATAATTATTTCACTTGCCCCTTCCAAGTGTTCTACATCTACCAACGTATCGTGATTTTGGGCCTTTTAATATGAGTTCAATGTTATTTAGATGTTATCTGAACACGTTGTATTGAGGTGAATAAATGAGTTCTGTTACTGTTATAAACTTCTATCACTAAGCTTTTGTGCTGCTCAAATTTGTTTAGATCGAGTCGCCATGATGACTTCGGGGAGTGTTCGGTTTGATTAAGTTTTCATACAATCCCAAAGATGTTTAGAAAGATACTGAAATGAAGAGGCGATGAGATTACTGTAGGGAGACCATCGGATGTTCAGAGTGCGATCATGTTTCTGATCGCCTATAGACATTGAAAAGTAGTGTCAAGAGAGTCACGAGATACGTTGCAGAAAAAATTAAAGGAAATCTTTTTTTTTACTTTTATTGGATACGACTGCGCCAGAACACGCTCGGCACACTCTTTGCATAAATGGTTTTAAAGATTTTGGCTTAAGAGATGTCGTAGTATGAAAATTAGAATCAGTTACCTTTACACTTTAACGTACTTATGTTTATTTCAATAACGAAAGGGGACGCTCGTAGACAATAGACTGTGAGATGTCCTCCAATCCATATGTATTTTTTGAACTGAAAACTTCTTAAGGAGCACTTTTTGTGTGAACGTAAACCATGAAACTCGCGTCATCATCACCGAACGCTTTTCATGAACTATTTATTTTTGATACTTTTTACTGTGCATTTTATTTAAAGAGTTCGTTTCAGATGAGTTTAAACAATTGTTTGTTCATAGTTTTGAGTTATAACATCCGTCGGCGTTCCTCATGACTGCTTTGTGATTTTTTTTAATTATAAAACACAACTCCTGTATTAGGAATATACATCCTGTATCTCGGGGAATTTACAAACATACTTGAAATGGACACAATAACGCCCAGACTCAGAACAACAATTTGTGAATCATACAAAGTGTGGTCCCATATGGGTTAGAACCCTCAACACTTGGCGCTGTAGAAAGCAGCATGGCGACCGCTTATACTTGTACCACTTACTAACCGTGCAATCGAAATGTTACAAGTGTCGTCATGTAACATTGAGTGTAACATCGCGTGTAACAAATATTTGTTGCAGGACAAAATTGCTTTAGTGAAAAGATCTTTACAAGCGGAGTTCTTCTTTTACGGCATTACATCGCTGTTTAATTAAACTCTAATTAGTAAACGATTAATAACAAACGTACGTGTTGCCAGTCTTAGAGAAATTACCTTGAATTAAGAAAGTTCATTCATTAAAGTTTCTTATAATCATAATAGTAACATAAAAAGATATATACTTTACTTAATACTAGTTATTTTGTTCCCTACTCCTACAATTTACTTCTGATTAAAACTGTTGTGACTTAGTAAAACTTTTCCTGGAATTGTCCAAGTATCTTTACTAGGTGTGACCCCCGAAGGGTCACTGCTGTTGATCATACTGTACAGGAGTTCCAGTAGTGGGTTCGTTGAGGGATGAGTCACTAGTACCATTGGAACTATCTAATGGTGGAAATGGAAATCACAAATAATAAATATTTCGGACATCTAACACACAACGCCATCTAGTCCCAAACTAAGCAGAGCTTGTATTATGGGTACTAGACAACTGATATGAATACTTATATACTTTGTTTTTGTAAATACATACATATTATACATAGAAAACACCCAAACTCCGAAACATATTTATTTTATTTTCTTTATTTACTCACCAACAATTGCTTACATTGAATACTCGTGTGTATACATATGTTGTTTTAAAATAAAAAAAAATGTATTATGAAATTGTAAAATAATTCAATAAACTCAAATTCAACGCAACCCAATTGAATTTATTTATTAGCGTTAGTCTCTTTTTACTTTTAAACTATAATTTACTTGTGGTTACTGGTAAATAATCGACCCCATAACTTTCTTACTCAATAATTAAATAAGTACCCGAAATTTCTGGGACAAATATACCGGGACATGATAATCTTGTCGCTGGCAACCCAGCTACTTGTTTTGCGTGTCCCGCTCCCGACAAATGAGGTGATCGCGTCCTCCTACAAATTGGCCGCATTAATATAGACGGAAATACGAACTGTACGGTAAAAGAGGGTGCAATCTTGTGAGACTTTGACAAAATAATAAATATCTTAGATTTAAACTTTATGATAATTGAGTGTATCGTGTCTTCGTGTGTTAATATTTTGAATAAAATAAAATATATTGATAAATCATAGATAGAATATTTACTTCTCATTCCCGAAAAAAACAGATTCACAATTTTATCGTTCTATGCGAAAATCGAACCTTCGTCTTAGGTGAACTTCGGGCTTGGCATTTTATTTTTATTTAATAATTAAATAATAAATAAATGCATGGCACATTCGTTCCCTGACAGATTTCTATTCCTCTATATAGTTAAATGATAATTAATGTGAATGTTGAAAGAACAAGAGAAAGGTAGAAGGTAACAGAGGCCACAGCAAGGCACCCATGCGCTGGATCGACCAGGTGAAATCCACAATCGGAAGCCACGCGTCTGTCTGCAACTGACAGCCTGCCGGCAGAGAGAGTTTGCGGGCAATTGTACAAGGGGCAGTCTACTTTTACCACCAATTTGGGGGTCCGTAAATCGGTGAAAAGAGGTGCCGGTTTAATTCCCAGGCGATTAAGTTGAAAGCGATGTCATTTCACAAAAAATCCCAACAATGTAGACAACTCTACGTGACCACGGCACGAGTGAAAAGAAGAAATTGAGGACGCATAAGGAACAGAAAGCTTATACGTAAGAATGATAATAATAAAACACTGCACATGTACAGGTTGTATGGTGTTTAATGTGTTGGATGCCTGTGTCGATTCGGTAACGGAGCCTGTCGAACGCTCGTCTCGCGAACGATCTCTGCGTCAGTTCGCGGTGTAGTACTGCAGCATCAGGGCCAAATTATAATATTTAAAAAAGATAAATATGCTGACAATTACGTAAGAAACGGTACAGGTATGAATTTACAGGCAGAGGAAAATTACATTCTATTTATTTGGGTGTATTTTTAAAATTTATGCATTACCTCACCAACTGTTTTGTACTTGTAAAACTTTTTAAACGGCTTTATGAGATTGTACTATATCTAAAATGTAAGAATAGATATTAAAATATAATCCGTTAACTTATAGGTGAATGTTAATTTTATATTCCACCTATTAGGTGATATCCCCTCAAATATTAAACCTGAGATTAGATTATTATGATTTTGTACTATTTATTTCTTTAATATTTTCTTTCTGTTCTATCTCCATTTTAACCAACTTCAAAAACAGATAGAGAAAGAGAAAGATATTTAGTTACACGAAACAATTATTCGAAAATCGATTTCAGACATAGTTGTATGGTTTTCTTCATGGACCCATTTCAATTTAAACAATATTTAATTATGTAAAAGACATATCCCGCGCTAGGAATAAATCCTATATCGCGAGGAACTTAACAAACGTACTCGAAATGGGCCCAAAAACACCCACACTCAGAACAACAGTTGATGAATGTGTTTTCCCATGAGAGGTTTGAACCCACACACAACACTTTACGCAGTAGAAAGCGACGTATCAAATGACTAAACGTGAACATTTTTTTAAGTTTTATTGTTAACTAGTTGTTGCCCGCGGCTCCGCCCGCGTATATGTCGGTTATCGCGGCATGTATAAGCTATATTACTGTAAAGTTTCATCCAAATCCGTTCAGTAGTTTTTGCGTGCAAGAGTTACAAACATCCATCCAAACATCCATCCATCCTTACAAACTTTCGCATTTATAATATTAGTAGGATGTGCTACTGTACAACACCGCGAGCCCCCGTCAATAAGTGCCGAAGTGATATCGGTTTAATTCGCGCGTCTTGACGCCGAGGTGAGGTGGAATGTTAATTAAACAGACAGATGGATCACCATTATCTATAGGGCCCTACAGCCACTGTACCAAACACTTATATACGTAGATTCAGTGAGTGATTGGAGAAAAGGATGGAGCATTTTACACTTATTAAATACCTTGAGTCTATCTTCGATCGAGGCGGCATGATACTAAAGTTACATGAAACCGTTTTTAAACAATTCTTTCTTCGCTTTTTACCAAGTTTACATCGGAGCCCTCCACTCTCCAGGCACGGAACCCTAAAAATTATAAATGTTTTACAAAAGTATCTACAACTCATATATGTATACATATTTAAGAGTAGATATATTACATATTCATATAGCATAGGAGAGGCATATGTCCAGCAGTGGACTGCAATAAACTGCTGATGATGATATTTAAAGACAGTTTCAATCGAAAAATGCTAATAGATTTTTTATTTCATAGCGACACATGATTAATTTACTTAAATTCCCAACCATACTCTAAACTAATAAACCGGAACATCCGGCTTTAAAAAGTCAACTCAATTACACTCATACCCAATTACGTACGGCGATACGAAAAGAAACAACAAAGGCAATAGCAATAGCAACACATAACAGTTTCTATCGTGGACGAGACAATGCAAAAAGGCGCTAATTTCCCGAAACGAAAAAGTGGTAACGATTATGCGTTGTGGAGCCAGCGCGTTTGTCTCGCGATAACGCGAGCTTACAATTAGCTTGGATGTTGTTATGTTAGAAATGTATACGGTTTTTGAGTAGCATTTCAGATGATACTATGACTGTGGCGACTCATTTTAAGGTAAATGTATGATTTAGAACGAATTTGGTGACAAGCTACGTCTGTTCTTTAAAAAATTACCTCTATGTTTATTAATGAATTATGATTTTGGATTTTAAAACGTATTTAGTGTAAATATGTAATGTATGTATTTTACTTAACTAATATGAAACTATTCATCTGTTGGCTTGATGATAAAATGAGTTATAAAGATGCAACAAAAACAAAACATTAAATTATAATATTATTAGTAAGAAAGTTTTTTTTTGGTATGGGCATAATAGCGCAAAGCATATTTAGGTTACTGGATTTTCTACAATTTTGTGTAAACATCTTACGTAAAAATAACCCTCCGTCGGGTAAAAAACAATATACTTTACCTAAAACTTGCCAGATGTTTGTATCAAGTCATGTTTACTGTTCTATTTACAGTTTAAGTTTTGTATTATTTTAAATATTTTTAAAACTTTTACTTTAATTAGAATTTGACCCAACGCTAAATAAATGAACACCGATTTAATAAACATATGATTCAATACTAAATAAGTGTAAATTTAATTAATAAAAAATTGTATCTATGGACTGTTGGATAACACCATCCAATTCGCAATTAGACGTGACTTGGTGACTATAATCGTTAATGTTTAGCACCGGTCACATATTTCTGTACCTTTGTGCAAATGCACCCTCCGTCTAGCCACTCCAGCCGACCAATCAGAGCACACCTTTATTGCTAACCGTTAAACTTGATAGAACATTCCTTTTTTAAGATTTTACGCTCAGTGTGGGAGTCTTTAGAGATTGAATCGTCATTTATTGGTTACTTGCAAAGGCTGAATCTTTAGTTTTAAAAATGAATGAAAGAATTATTTTTCACCCGACTGAATCCAAACTAGTTTGAGCACTAAAATGAACATACTTTTGTATATTTCTGTATTTTCCTTCATTAATGTCAATATACCAGCTTATAAGTTACTCCTTAGATCATCAGCTATCTGCCAGTGAAAGTCCCATCAAAATCGGTCCAGCCGTCACAGAGATTACCCGGAATAAACAGAGAACAAACACACAGACAGACATACATAAATTGTAAAAATGTTATTTTGGTACATGATTCGTGTATACCTACATATGCATTTATTAAAAAGCGGTTATTTTAACATTACAAACATACACTCCAATTTTATTTATTTGTATAGATATATCGCAGTCCACTGCTGGACATAGACCCCTCCAATTGAGAGTTAATATTTACATTGTTGTTATAACTTTATTACCTATGCATATTATGAATGCATAAACCATGCAGCATTAAATATCTTTGAAAACATCATTTTTATATGGATAAAAATTATAGTCTGCACATCTGTTTACCCCTTCGAGTACCTAAGTCTCCGTGACTATCATAACCTAAACCAACCTGGTCCTTAAACATCCATTCACTAGAGTCATTATCCGGGGTACAACGTAAGAAGACATCTTTTACTTAAATATTTTAATTATTCGCGTATATTAATATACTATTATATATTAATTTAAATATTTACGTAGGAAAGTGGTATAATTAACAGCGGCACATATGAACGCCGCTGATTTCTCTGGGGCACCCCTGCCGTTTGATGGAGGCATCGGGACTCCCTTCATTTGTTGGGCTATGAAATCAGCGGGCATTGGCATAGGCCGTCAACTTATTATACTGAGAATATCAAAAGTGTGCGTTTTTTAATATTATTTTTATTAATTAGAAGAGTTTAGTTGCACGTGCTGATGATGTTGGATAGCTTACTTATTGTGGAAGGCCATATAATATCAATCTATGTATACATATAAATGAATCCCTATTTACCTTTATCACGACATCACGCGTGAACGGCTAAACCGATTTTGCCAATTCTTTTTTTTTTGTTGGATAACCGATTTAGCGAGGAAGGTTTTAGGCTATGTAACATCACTCTACGACCAATAGGAGCCGGGTATCGACCGAAAATGTTGAGAAATGAGAAAAAATATTTCTTATGAAGAGACGCTAACGAAGTTGAGTGAGTTAGCTAGTCTGCGTTGAATAAAAGCCAAATATTAATGAAAAAATATAAAGAAAAAGCTGATCGCGTACACAAAAGGCAACTATATTAAAATCTTAATTTTCAGTAATCTTGTACAAGAAAAACTTTTACAAAATGTTGTAATGGATGGAAAGTATAAATATACATATAGATTTTCCTCAAAGCAATAATAATACACTAACTTAGTGGCCCCACGTTTCCTTAGATGAATTTTTGTACACACCATAGTAAAGGGCCTAGTGTTTATTTTTACAGTAAAAGCAATATTGACACCTTGTGATAAGAAATAGATTTATTTTATATAAATTAATACTAAAAAAAAAACACGATAATTAGCATTTAGCAACATTTATTTCTAACTAGCTGTTTCTCGGGGCTCCGTCCACGTATATGTCGGTTATCGCGGGAAATAGTAGCCTATGAGTTATTCTGATGTATAAGCTATATTATGAGTAAAGTTTCATCCAAATCCGTTCAGTAGTTTTTGCGTGAAGAAGTAACAAACATACTTTTTATTTATTAATGTGATAGTTGCATATCTCCAGTACTACTTACTTTATAGAGAAACGGTGCCATGTCCCTCCAACACAAAGAGAGGATTCTCCGACCAGACGAGGTAATCATGCCTGGCGGGCCACGATCCAACGGTTGATGTTGGAATGTAGTATATATGATAATCAGCGCAAGAACTTCTATTCCGCGATTCAAAATTGGTAGTTTTTTCGTTCACTTCGTTACCACGTAGTTCGACGTATATTTCGTAGATGGCGCTGTTTTGTGTTTCTGTTTTTGTATTGTATGTGGAAGCCACCACAACTCGCAGTATCAATATTCTTAAATCTGCCCACAAAATCTCGTAAAAAGTCGACTGATTCAACACTCTCTGGATACTTTTAAGTAACGAGTGCTATTCTAAAATATTAAAATTTTAATTGTGACAAAGAATAATTAATTTACTTACTGAAGCTTTGACCTATGAATTGAATTTGCATTATTCTAGGCCAGAACACTAAGATCATCATCATATTCTTACTCTTTTCCTACTAATCTCATTTTCATTTATTCTATTAAAACACTAAATGTCATTTATAAATGTTAAATTGAAGCTACTGAAACAATCATAGATCGACACAAACAGACGCCACGGCAAATCATTCAATTCAGTCAGAATACAAAACATCCACGCCCAAACCAATTTTTACCAGTTTTAATTGTCAGTGCAAATATACTTTTATAAATAAACTTAAATTGCAAACCTTATCGAAATTCATAAATTTGTATCCAAACCTTACAACCGCTTTACTGCTCTTTCAAAGCACCTCGTTCTTTTCTTGGTAAATGTCCTAAAACTGAATGCTAAATAGATCGATTTATCGCCCCCGAAACCCCCTGCATACGCAATTTCATGAAAATCGATAGAGCCGTATTCGATATTCAGATTATATATATATACCAGCTGTTGCCCGTGGCTCGGCCCGCGTGTATGTCGCCTAATCAACTCCGAAACCTTTGTGGGCTTATGCACAAGACTTTTGCTGAAGATCATTACATGATCAAATGCGTAGTTTACGGTTCTATAAAGGATATACAGACAAACATTCATTTATATACATATACTAGCCGACTTCGTACCGCTATACTTACATATCTGTTTTAGCTTCCCACATGCAGTGTACAGTCGCGGACAAATAAAAAGACTTTTACACAAACCTTGTCCTACCAATAACGAACACGTAATAAAAAGAATTATTTAATTTGGTGCAGCTGATTGGAAGTTATGCACGTACATACATTTCAGCGATTCATTTTTATCTATCTATACTAATATATAAAGCTGAAGAGTTTGTTTGTTTGTTTGTTTGTTTGAACACGCTAATCTCAGGAACTACTGGTCCGATTTGAAAAATTCTTTCAGTGTTAGATAGCCCATTTATCGAGGAAGGCTATAGGCTATATATCATCACGCTAAGACCAATAAGAGAGGAGCACCAATGAAAAATGTTTTGAAAACGGGGGAAAATTATCACGCTACGGGCAATAAGAGACGCAAACGAGGTTGCGTGGGTCGGCTAGTACTAATATATAAAACTGAAGAGTTTGTTTGTTTGAACGCGCTTATCTCAGGAACTACTGGTCCGATTTGAAAAATTCTTTCAGTGTTAGATAGCCTATTTATCGAGGAAGGCTATAGGCTATGTATCATTACGCTAAGACCTACAGGAGCGAAGTAACAATGAAGAATGTTACAAAAACGGGGAAAAATTATCACGCTACGGGCAATAGGAGACGCAAACGAGGTTGCGTGGGTCTGCTAGTATATAGATAGATATGCAAGAATTGTTCATTCAACGGTATTGGATAATACCCAAACCCTTCGAAAATTGACTTCATAAATACTGTTATTAAAACCACACGAGACTTCAGAATCTTGCCGCAAAAGTCTTGACATTTAAAATTTCATCTCCATCCAATTAATCCGATGTTGAAGATATGTTCAATTAGATCTTCGTGAGCTCTGTGATTTCTCCGAGGAGCCACCAAACCTTATCTAGCTATACTTAACTACATATGTACATATATGGAAATATTACGTGCTCAATTTTGATTCTTTTGACGTTAAAAATAGAATGCAGTATTGGAAACTGTGACTTACTATTTTAAACCTTTTTGATAGTAAGAAAATTTAATTATTGCTTTTATTGCAAGTTCTACTGCTGTTATTTTAAAACGAATGCTTGGTACTCAAATTTAAATATATATAGGACTATAATTCGTCCGCCTACGTGTTTTTGCGGTAAAGAGCAGCATACTCTTCTTCAAAAATTAAAGGAATCAGCTGATAAATTTTATTGAAATGGTGCTACAATTTACCCTTTAAACTGTTACAGATTCAAAGACAGAAATATAGAGCTACTTTTGAATTTATAATAGGTATGGATTATGTCTACAAGTGAGTAGTTGGTATAGAGAGTGTGTAACCATCTTAATAATTCTAGCTATTGCTTTTCAATAGAACAAAGACGAATACTGGGACATACAATTAAAGTTTTCAAGCAATGAATGGCCATAGCCCTAGAAATAATAGGAAAGCCAGTACTAAGAACTCAGTCAATAGCAGCTATCAAATATCATAGAATGTTGTAAAAGTTATAAGAAAATAAGTTAGTATATTAATTTCTAAACGTCAGTGCTGGTTGAATCTAATAACTAAGTTATTAAAACGATGTATTTCAGAAAATATAGTGTTCAATATTCACCCTACATTTCTCAGTTATTCATAACAAAATTTTCACCCTAGAATAAGGTTCAAAAACACGAAATACACAAACATAATCTCCCCACATTAACCTTAAGGAATAATAAGAGAGTCCCACGGTGGGCGCCAAAAGTGAAGCCCCTTTAATATTCATACTCGATGAAAAGTTGTGAAAATATCCGCGGGACCTCATCAAATTATAACTTGCGTAGCTCAATGGGGAAAAGAGATGACAATATCTTGGGACTGGGATAAGAATTACAAAACATTGGTTACTGGTCGTTTAGGTGGTAACAGTACAGAGTTATATGGTCGGCTAATATGACTTTTTAATTCTAATATGGCTTTTTATTTTATTCGTGTAGTTTTTTTTTTTTTTTTTATTGTGAGCTGCCAAAATGACTCTGCCCTGCCTGATGGAAAGCATGGGTAGAATCCAAGAGTGGTGGTCACCGTCCTCATTGCGAATAAGCACAAAGCAGCATGGTAACCCGCACTAAGGCGGCTTGGTGAGATGCTTTTTCACGCCCCGCTTAAAGGCCCAAAAAAGGACAAAGTTTAACAGTATTGTGTACTAAGAAATTATTGCTTACTTTTGCAGGTTTGTTACTGATTGGAACGTAAATATTTTATATCTATATATTATATATATATATATACATGAAACAAGAACTTAGGACTTGACTCTTTTTACGAAAAAGCGAACGGAGGTGTATGAAATTTAGCACAGTTAAAGTTCATATGGATAAGGATTGCAGAAAGCTAAACATAGCTATGATTTAATTTCCATCATTGAGCGACCACTAGTTTTTAACCGACTTCAAAAAAGTAGGAGGTTCTATGGTCCATTGTATGTATTTTTTTTATGTATATTCACCGATTAATCCGTCCATTGTGGACCGATTTTGAAAATTATTTTTGTATTCGAAAGGGCATTCATCCAAAGTAGTCCCATTGCCGCCATATTAGGATTTGATGATGGAATCTCAGGAAAATCGATGGAAACCCTCAATTTTTCAAGGCACGTTCTATGTTTTTCGTATATTTTTTGAAGTTACTCCGGTATTTGTGTCTGGTAGTCGTCATTTCTTGATAATGAGCTGATGATGTACGATACAACTCCTTAATGGTTAGGAGTTGGAGGATAAATCTTTCAATATCATATGTATGTAAGTTACATTCAGTCTTATTCTTTAAAGTTATTTATGTAATTAGGTAAGCTGATGATGGAAGGTACAACTTCTCAACGGTTAGGAGTTCTTTCAGGAGGAGAATAGTTCTTTCAATTTCATACGTATGACCTTTAGTTGCATACTTTCAAGTTACTCAGGTGAGCTGATGATAGAAGGTATAACTCTTAAATAGTTAGGGATTAGTGGATGATTTTAATATCACATGTACGTAAAGACCTTAATTTCTAGTTTTTCCTGTTTTTTAGGTGACAGGTAATGATAGGAGATAGATGATACTTTACTAGTTTATTAACTAGTCGTCTATAGGAAAGAAAAAGACATGCAAAACTGATGTTTGAATTAGGAGCCTACACTATCCCTGTTTTCCAATTACAAAGCATAGTGCGACTCATTGGCGCACAATGCTGAATTATGCTGAAGCTTAATTGGAACGTGAATTAGTTTTCAAATGCACCAGCAGAGTGCGCTAAGTTCAGTGTTGAAAAAAAAAAATATTCAGAGTTAGCAATAACCTCATTAATTTGTAAGCAAAGTGGTATACATAAAAATTGGTTGAAAACTATTTACGGTTATTTTAAGTTATTTGGATTTTGATAATTACATTAACATTTGTTTGATTTGAGTAATTTTTTTAAATGAGTTCTACCTTCATCCATACTTATATTTATTTTTTTAACACAGTTTGAATTAAATTTGATTATTTCGAAAAAACTGCAACGAAACGAAAGCTTTAAAAAATTTTTAACAATAAATACTAACGATAATATATAAATAAAACATTTTGATCAATGCCACCTTAAAGAAAAAACACTTGTTAATTTTTGTCAAGTTGGTATCGATTGCACGCATCACGCAAAAACACTACTTTTGAGAGTGCTCGATTGTGCGAAGCGTTGCTGTAGTTGAATCATTCAAAGTTAAGCATTATGCCGCATAATGCGCTCTAGTGCTGTAATTGGAAAACAGGGTTTATCTATACGCCTAGTTTGTGTTAGTAGGTTCATTTCATTTTAGACGAATAGATAGAAAACTCTTTTTAAAAGAGAGCACAGATACTGACAAGAATATGATGTACAAAGGCGGCCATATTGCCAAAAGCAATCTATTACTAATATTGATCAAAATGTATCGGAGAGACAGTAGTTGGCAGTGCAATGAGTTTTGAAGAATTATTTACAACTGGCTTTTGCACGCGACTCCGCCCGCGTGTTTGTTGATTATCGCAGTAAAGACTAGCCAATGTCCTTCCTCAAGAATCAAAGTATCTCTATGCAAAATGTCATTGAAATCGGTGCAACGGTTTGGCCGTGAAAGCAGGACAGATAGACAGACAGAGTTACTTTCTCATTTATAATATAGATATGGATTAGTCTCAAGTGTTTTATTTGCGTAATACTTTCTCATAATGCGGGTTATTAAGCATTTTGTTGGGATCTTAGTCGCAAAGAGCAACACTATTTGAGGTGTCAACGCGTCGCAGCGCAACATTTTTTTTCCATAAATCACTAGCTTTGAGGGTCTTGTCAGAATTTATTCCAATCAGATTAGTGACCGCATTTGGCTTTGCGATTAGTGAAATGTTGTGAGGGTCTAGTGTGAGTTTGTTTCACATTTACGATTGCCACAGTGACTGCGTTTAGCGTTACTATTGATGAAGATTTCGGTATGAGTCGATCGAAAACCGAAAACACTGTGAAAATTGATTAGACCGTGCTAGTAATCTATTGAAAAAATAAAATTGGAGTGTCTGTTTATAATATTACAATAACTGGTTTTAAGTAAATCCATATGTATGTATACACGGTACATGTACCAAAAATGTTGTTAATTTTTTTTTGTCTGTCTGTCTGTTTGTTCCGGGTAATCTCTGAAACGACTGGATCGATTTTGACGGGACTTTCACTGGCAGGTAGCTGATGATCCAGGGAGTAACTTAGGCTACTTTATTTAGACTAACTTTGTCCCGCGGCGTTACTCGCTGTACAACAATAACCGCGGGTAACACCGCGGGGTTCAGCTAGTAAATTAATATTGAAGTACATTTTAAACTCATTATGATTTTCTTGACATTCGAGAAATCAAACTATTGGCGAAGCTACAGGCGCCGTCGACCGCCCGAGGCCAACTGACAAACTTTTAATTTCTTCATCGCAGACATTGACGTTCGATTGCGATTGGCGGGAAA
This sequence comes from Spilosoma lubricipeda, assembly GCA_905220595.1. Classification (NCBI taxonomy): domain Eukaryota; kingdom Metazoa; phylum Arthropoda; class Insecta; order Lepidoptera; family Erebidae; genus Spilosoma; species Spilosoma lubricipeda. The sequence continues at coordinate 1,908,193 of HG992278.1, forward strand.
GTTACATTGCATAGATAACAGCAACTTTTGAATATAGAAGGTAGAAGTGTTATAAATGCGATCGGTTTTTGAATTGTGGTTTTATAAAGTCAATGACTGTATTATATGTTTTAAATTATCTAAATATCTATACAAATAAATAAAATTGTAGCGTCTGTTTGTAATATTAAAATAACCGCTTTTTACTAAATGCATATGTGTGTACACACGGTACATACACTAAAAAGTAAAAAAAAAATTGTCTGTCTGTTTATTCCGGGTAATCTCTGGAACGGCTGGACCGATTTCGACAGGACTTTCACTGATAGGCAGCTGATGATATGGGGAGTAACTTAGGCTACTCTATTAGAATAGCTTTGCCCCGTGGCGTCACCCGTGGTACGACAATAACCGCGATATATATACAGATCTTAACCTATATAAATTAGATGATGTGTGTGTATCATTATATTCTTCTACTCTCATCTTCAATCGAAAGAGGTCAAAGGCCACGCGAAGAAATGGTTCTCAGTGTAGCTGCATATTATTTAGTAGACGGTCAGAATTTTAGAAAGGTTTGAAGACTAAAAGGGGTATTACTTATTCGTAAAGAAATAGTAACTTCTGAAATTATTCCCCGATTACAAAACTTGGCCTTATTACACCTGATCCTAATTAGCCGCCCCTACCCCAGAAACTAGCTTAACCAAACAACGTCTATTAACACCAAAAATCAACAAGAGAACAGAGGAAGGTAATGAAGGAAAAAACCCCGTCAGTTATTAGCTCGGTCAGCATATCGCCCTAATGACGCATGTCGGATTGCTAAACAATGTTTTAATGTGAAACACCCTTACGCAGATGGCACAGGTTATTTGCTTAGGACAACCAAACTGCCGACCGTTTAGCGAGCGACCCGTCAGCGGACTAGTGTCTAAATTATAAGCTGTAGCGGGTTGAATTAATACTTGTATTTTGCATTAGTAGAAAAATAAACACTCATATGTCAAACATTTATGATTTTTTATCTATGAGTATTAAAGCTTTGTTATATGATTAAATAAAAAAAAGTAAAAACTAAAACCCTACTACGACAAAAAACGACTCTAAAAAAGTATAAAACAAGTTTCAAAAGCCGTAGTTCATATAGTGTAATACACCATAGTCTATAACACTTTAACAACGCGTGACTACGGCTTTTGAAACTTGTTTAATGCATTAGATTCAGTGACACGTCACATAGCCTATAACTAGCAGTCACTTATGAAGATTATGACATCATTTGTCTAGTTCTAATGAGTAGTTAAGGTGCTATGAGGAAACAAATTAACATACATGCAAACATACATGCATGCATACATAGCCTGCCAAATCATAATCCTCCTTTGGCTTTGCCGTAGTCGGTAGGTCATTATTAAATTTATCCACTATTTTCTCAAGGTTAATTGTTGTCACACTAAGAATAAAAATTGCAAGAAGACAGCGATACGGATAGCACGTGAGGCAGCCTTAAGCTGCAAGTTTCTGCAAGACTCACATGTAGAAATTAGTCTGAGACTGGGTCGCATTCCCTTATCAATGATCAATGATGGGCAATGAGCAATGATGGGCAACGTCAAATTGCAAATCCTACGTGCAAACCACCTCCCAAGAGCATGGGTTGAATATCGGATATAGCTTTTAACTTACACCAAAACTATACAGGCTGATACAGGTGCGAGATTAAATGGCCGCCGTGTATACAGGGTGTTCATTACGATATTGCTGTGAGTACAACGAATATTGCGAGCGGTTTTTATTAGGAATGTCATAACGTTTTACTTTTTTTGATGAGAATTGAAAACGTGTTTGATCTGCCGTTGGGTAAGGGGATGTGACGTCATTGTTTATTGCCCAACCGCTCAGTGTTTGGACGCGTTGATTCATTCATTTGTTCCTTTTTTAATTTTTTGTCAGTGATAAATGGTTTTAATTGTAATTGTTGCTCGCAGTGTGATTGTGCCTTTATGGATTCGTTCGTTTGTACTAGACAAGTGTTGTTCAGTCGGTCTGAATTATGTGAGAGTGGTAATCTGTACTAATAATTATTAATCGTAACTAGATATCTAGCTGGATGATACTATATTATCACATTATAATCATGTTCTATGTTATGAACGAGGCATTGTTTGTTCTAGTGCCGTAGCATTAGAGAAGAACATAGCACTGCTACGACTGTAGACTCGTAAGTCTACAGTCGTAGCTGGTTACGAATGTGGACAAAAAGGTTGTTCGACTCTGTCAAAAGTCTGATCTAAATATATAATTTTTATACAAATAACTAAAATTGATTTATTTTATTAAATATCAAAATTCTGACTTTTTTAATGGAATTATGTTAATTTTCACATCTTTACAATAAAATTTTGGAAGGTCACTAATAATAATCATAGTCTACTGCTAATTATAGGTATCTAGCTCTAAGGTGGCAGTATTTAGCAAACTACACAAGACAACGTCACTACGAAGAGAAGGAATACCTACTTGAAAACAAACTCTATATCAACCTGTCTGAACAGTGTGACATAGTCGGCCAAAACCTCCTAGTAGGTATTAATCAATTAACTAATAATTTAAATACTTAACACATAATGCACTCACATGCTTATGTGCACACACCCATACACACATAGGCGCTCACACTGACACTCATACACAAAAGCGCGCACCCACACACACATCAAATTAAATGTATATTCGTTTTTTCCTCTTTATTTTTACAGTTGTTACAGTCTTAGACTATGTTTTAGCTCTGTAATGGATGCCTGGTTATCCAAATTATAGGTCCTTACCTGGTTTGGAAGCCAGTCTGCCAATGATCTAATGTATATTGTATAAGTAATTTATGCGAGAAAATAAAGAAATCATTATTATTATTACAACTTAACAATAATTAGCCTATAACTGCGTTCTAGAAGCCTTTCAGAAACAAAGAACTGGCGTTCCAGCGTTAATCCAAATAATTTTGAAGTGAAGTAAGGCGCGTTGAGCATTTTTTGGGTGAACAGAAATCTTGGAGCTCGCGTCAACGACTCCGCACACTTCCTATGAGCCATATGGATATTGTGTATATGTTTATGTATAATGTGTATATATATGTACATAGATATACCTCGTTAAAAGACTGCCTCAATTTTAGGGTTTCGTGCCAAAGGCAAAAAACGGAACTCGGAAAAACTCTCTGTCTGCCTGTCCGCCCGTACGTCATAGCCACTTTTTTCCGAAACTATAAGAACTATATTGTTGAAACTTGGTAAGTAGATGTATTCTGTGAACCGCATCAAGATTTTCATATGAAAAAAAAAAAACTTAGAAATAAAACTCATTTTTTTTATCAAACCTGTTCTATCTATGGATAGGTCTTCAAAAATGGTATTGAGGTCTCTGATATCATTTTTTTTCTAAACTTAATAGTTTGCGCGTGAGACACTTCCAAAGTGATAAAAATGTGTATCCCCCCTCTCCCTTGTATCTTCTAAAATAAGAGAATGATAAAACAAAAAAAATATGATGTACATGCAAACTTCCGCCGAAAATTGGTTTGAACGAGGTCTAGAAAGTAGTTTCTTTTAATACGTCATAAATCGTAAACCGCAATTTATCGATCAAGTTACAACGAAGTACAAGAACTGTAATATTATGTAACTTGCTGCTACGGAACCCTTCATGTGCGAGTCCGACTCACACTTGGCCGCTTTTTTCCGTATCTTGTGTTTCCACAACCCTAAAGAAAATCCGCCAAATGTTTACCCAACTAAATACTAAAAACTAACCGTTGCCGTCTGAATTGCAAATAATCTGGTGTGCTATTAATTTAGGAAACGGGGGTAGTGGAAATATCTGGCCGTGGACGTCACATCCGGCGGCCAGTAGGTAAACAACCGGATGTACGTATATTGCGTTTTTAGAGGGTAGTTGTGTATTTTCTGCTATTAGAATGTTAAGTTAGGTTTCGGTTATTTTCCATACTAATACTATAACGTGAAAATAAGTTGGTTTGTATTGCTTCCACCCTATAAATACTTAACCAATCGTCACGGACTTTTAAAAAAAATGTATGATATACATTACCATGCAAACTTCTACTGAAAATTGGTTTGAACGAGATCTTGTAAGTAGTTTTTTTTGTAATACGGCATATATCGTAAACCGCAATTTATTGATCAAAGTTAAAACGAACTACGAGAACTGTTATATTATGTTACTTACTGCTACGGAACCCTTCATGTGCGAGTCTGACTCGCACTTGGCCGCTTTTTTTAATTTACGTTCCATTTAATACATTTTGAAGAAAATTTAAAAGTATCCTACTAATATTATAAATGCGAAAGTTTGTAAGGATGTGTGTTTATTGCTCTTTCACGCAAAAACTACTGAACGGATTTGGATGAAACTTTACAGTAATATAGCACATCAGAATAACATTTAGGCTACTATTTGCCCTATGTATATAGCGTTTTTAGAGGGTAGTTGTGTATTTTCTGCTATTAGAATGTTTCATTAGATTTCGGTTATTTTCCATACTAATACTATAACGTGAAAATAGGTTGGTTTGTTCGTTTGTATTGCTTCCACCCTGTAAATACTTAACCAATCGTCACTGACTTTTATTTACACCTGTATCTTGGAATACAGTTGGTTAACCTCGGAGAAGGACATATTGCCAACTAACATTTTTAGTCCCATTCACGTAATAAGAGACAGCCCTTTCGCCATCAACCAGGTACATTTATTTCTAAATACATTCAAATTACTTTCCACTTACTTACCAGATACGAAGAGCCTTGGACCCCAATCTACACGTTGTCTTCATTCGGTTAAGAAGAGGAACAAGTGGCAAGCAACTGTCTGGCAGAATATCATCACTCACTTGGGGAATCATGACCCTCAGTAATGAGGAGAAGATTTGTTCTGAGCGGGAATCGAACCCTTGACTTTTGATTCGACAATCTATCTCAGTGACCACTAGATCAAGAGACGTAAAATAAAAGTAGGTAATAGATACTGGAAGGAAGCTATGTCCATACCAGATTACCTTTTAGAAGATTAAATTTTGACCTCTTTCTGTAAGACAACATTTTGTTTAAAATAATGTATCTTACACATCCACCATATAAATAATAGACCACGTATTGCCAATAAATTGTTGCCATACTCCCGAAACAAGCGGCCATCGTAAAATCGATGCACTAGGTTCTTGAGTTACGATGGGACGTACATACGAACATAAATATAACAGTAACTCATCGGGGCAGTTGCCTACACCTGTTACATTTAATAGATGTGCAACGACGGCTATCAAACCGGCTACACCGGTTTAAATGTTACTTTACTGTAGTGTTTCAGTCTATGGCACAATAAATACACCGATTTAATTAATAACATAATTGTTTTTTATTACTGGCAACTCAAAAAAATCTGTCAATTTAAAAAAGAGGGTTTTCACGGGACTCCTTCTTTCCGGTGGTTTGAAAATAAATAACCAAATCGAGGTGGGTGCATTTCAGATTGATAAATTAAGGACAAAAATTTTAAAATAACCACAGTAATGTAATAATTTTCATCAGAAATTTTCACACTTCTTTTTCTTACATTGGATTATAAAACACAATAATTCTAATACCTAAAAAGGTGTTACGTAAACCACAGTGTACTTCAATCCTAACAAAAAATCATTCCTACATACTTCAATATATAAATATGATTACATAACGATTCAAAACCGTAACAAAAATACCTAAAGAACATCCTAAACGCCACTAAAATTTTAATTAAATATATCGAAATAAAATCATAAATATGAAGCGACGTAAATTCGTACCTTTATTAAAGCCATTAGGACGCTAGAAGCACTCCTGTATCTCGATATTATTATTGTGTTTCCTCACACGAACACAGAACGTACCCTCCCGTCCTCCGTAATTCGTGGAGGGACATTTGGTCAATACAATTACGGGAGGGCAAGATTTCACACGTACAATTTGAATTTTAAACAATAGTTTGTCATATAAATTTAATTTTATGTCCTCGTGTTATGGGTACAGGGTGATGTGGTCATGGCTACTGCTGCCATAGATTAAATATTTTTTTATTTAATAATGTTAACTGCATTTCTCAAACTGTCGTAATCAAGACTTTCGTTCAGTGATTGACAAGAATGTTGAGAACCTTTCTTTTATTTTTATCATGTCAGTGGCAAATGTTTAGCTGTTGCCTATAAATGATTGCAAATATTATTACTGCCGATCAATAGGCTACACATCCAGCAGCCTTCTTGCTTAGCAAGAGAAGTAGAATGTTAACCTAAATTCACTTATATTTTTAATCACCTCTCCCCCCGCTTAAATAAGGTAGTCTCCCCTCGTTTTACCTTGATAATCTCACTCATTCATTGAAAAACAAATAAAAAAACTTGCTTAGCAGTGGTTGTCTGTGAGGCCTTCGCTATCACTAAGGTCTAGTCACCTCAAAGATTTTTTTTTTTTCTCTGGATAATTTCTTTTTAGAACTCACTACACTCCAATGTTTTGAATCATACTAATACTATAAATGTGAAACTTTCTGAGAATGGATGTTTGTTATCTTCCACGCAAAAATAACTAAACATATTTAAGATAAAACTTTACAGTAGCTTATTCATCCGCGAATACCACAATAACTGACTTACAAGCTGGTGGAGCCGCAGGCAAAAACTAGTCTGTTATTTTTTTTTAACACAATCGACATAAACAGCATGTCTGCACACCCTGTAGTAAACTGAACTATAACCAAAATAAATTGTCGTTTAAAACTAGGGATGGACGAGGGTTTCAGCAATTAACTCGTGTTGCCGTTAAGAATAAAACATTCGGATTTGGTCCGACACCGTCACTACGGTTGCTTTCCAAACTATGGACATAACTTTTCACTGTTTAGGCTTTTGGGGGGGTTACACCACGCCTGTTAACTACCGCTTTGTAATTCAATCTGCGTACGTTCCTCTCGTGTTCATTGAAAACTTTGTCCAAAAGTATATACTATGTCCGCCTTAGTTAGAACACTGATTAAAATATTCGTGATAAATAAATGGATTTTAGTTTGAATTGAGTTTACTCACGCCTATATCCTTGAAAGGGTAAACTAAGGCTGAAATTGTTTACCATAATTTCAGTCACAAGAAAAAAAAAAATTGGGAGTGGCATATTTATGTCCAGTAGTAGACTAATAAAGGCTGTTAATGATAATCAAGGCCATAGCTGTCCTTTTTAAACTAGTCAGGTGATGAACAAAACTAAGCGTATATACCTTTAAACGTAAAGGATTTAGGTATTTGGCTTTGACCAGTTCGACAATAGTTAGAACTGGTCAAAGCCAAATACCTAAATCCGAACTGGATGTGTCTTAAATGATTAAGTATAACATTAATGCTTAACACATGGGCGGACTCGTTTTTTTTTTTATGTTTTCATTTGCCAAAATGACTCTACTCTGCCTGATGGAAAGCATGAACAGAATCCAAGAGTGGTGGTCACCATACTGCGAATGCAGACAATGCAACAATGCAGCATGGTGACCCACACCATGGCGGGCTAGTGATGGTTCTGCATAATTGGGCCTCCGGTCTCGCACTCACCAACGAAACACGACAGCATGATCGCTGTCATTTTACGCTGATCTTCTATGCGAGGGTAGTACCGCCCCGGTCGAGCCGGCCAGTTCGTGCTGAAATCAGCGTGACACTACGACCTAGTAAGGTTTCCGGAGGCCTAACTCTTACTTGGTCATTTAAAATTATCAACTAACTCGTGACTCGTGACGTCGCAAGTGTCCATGAATGGTGATGATCACTTATCATCAAGTTACATGCTATAAAAGAGCATGATACTTTGTACCATCCAAAAAAAAAAAGTTGCTTTTTTTCACACTGGTTTACTCTCTAAACATATTCCTCAGACATACGCCAAAGACAGTTTTAAATAAATAAAAAAGTCATATAAATCATGTTTAGATAGACTTAAAGTCACGTGAATATGTCATTAAAAATACCAAAAGATAACAGAAAACAGTTAACATGACAAATTAAAGTAAAAGTTAGCATTTCGGTGTCAGCCACCGTCAGCGATTGTTACTGCGCCAGTTAACGGCTTTTATAGCTTGTACAAAACGAGTGGAGCCACAAAATACTAATTTTCCTTTCTCAAAACGTATCAAACTTTTCTAATTACGGTAAATGTGATGTCCCCACGCGTTTTTGCTTTTACTATATTACAGAACCTGGTTAGCAGTCGCAAAGTGATGATAATCTGCCTTTTATTTATACTGCATTGTCTTAGGGTTTGTTCAGGAAGTATTTAATGGAGCTTTCTGGATTTTCTAAGTAAAGGTATCGAATCATCTCTCTGGTTAGTTAGTGCTTATTTTTAATGTATAAGTGAAAGGGATGTAATGGAATATAAGGACAAATTATGTTTCTTTAACAGTAGGAAGTACAAAGAAAGTGTTCCGTGGCCATATAATAATTGATATATTGTAGTTTTTATTAAAACATGTTAATAATTTTATAGTTGTAAATTTATTATGAAATAATAAAAGCTCTGCCTACCTTCAAATCTAGAGTTTTCCAGACTTATTTTCGAAAAACACGAGTAATTGCGAATCTCTTTAATAAAAAAGTAACAAAGACAAATCTCGTATATGAATTGACACAGAAAATCACAATGAACAAAATTAATTCAATAAACAACATCACATATGCAGCGGCCGACAATAATTCGCACTCGTGTGTATCCAAACGTACCACGTGACCTACAAGATGGCTGCCCGGTGACCTTTTGACGGGAATCTGTGCTGCCATGTCAAAATAATTCTCATTCTATTCTTTTTTTAAGTTATTCGTTTTTGGCTTAGTTTATCTTTTATGTCTTTTTATTATTAATAAACATTCAATTATTCACCAAAATGATGAAGATCAAGATGATCACGAAATGAAAAGAAAATAATATATAGTTATCCACAAGAAAAAAGAAGATTGGAAGCTGAAGAAGAGGAGAAATTTAATCTGGTAGAAACTTTGCTTTTCAACCTTTTACACAGTAGACAAACAAACAGCTCTTTAGCATTATCCTATTTGTATGGCTAGTATAGATGATCTACATACAGCCTATAATACATAAATAAAATACACTAGGATATAATAGTATTAATTGTGAGTTGGACGGGGAAATATCTGGATTTACTGAACCGATTACGAAAATACTTCTACCAATAGAAAGTTACGTTATTTTTGAGTGTCATAAGCTATATACTGACCCGAAAAATGATTACCGCGTAAAAACTAGGACAACTATGACAAAATTAAGTTAAAAACTTTGTAAAAATTAAGTTAAAATATTAGTATTCTGTAGTAAAGTCAAGAACCTGAATGACTAAGCGATTTTCAATAATAATTAACTTAAATATCAAATCCTAAGCATTTGACAAACATGATCGTACTTTCTTTATAACAGAAACAAAAACGACATTACGGAATTGCCACCCTAAAGCTGGCAACCCTCAGATATCGGGAAGCGTCTCCTAATGGCGTCTTTTTACGCTACCTGCTTGCTAATTGGAAATTAGGAGCCTAATGTGTAGGAGTTTAGTTACGAGTTGTATTGTCTATGCCGACTTGCCGATATCCTTGTCCTTTTCTATTTGATTATATCTGTTAGTAACATTTATTGGCTATTTCGGTCGCCATTCACTCTGGTACAGTGGGTAAATTAAATTGAATCTAATAATAGAATTCTTATTTATAAGTTTAATACTAGCGAATTAACGTGTAACTAATAATGAATACTGAAAGGTTAACAATTATTTTTACGGGAATTAACGCGATCACTTATTAAGGCTGACTGTCAGCCTGTGACCACGGCCAATGCAACCTGGTCGAAACGTCAGGCAAATTGGAGGTTTGTAATACCCTTTAATAAGTGATCGCTTTAATTCCCGTGAAAATAATTGTTAATATATCATGGAACGCGAAAGTATAAAAGTTAGGATACTGAAAAGGCCTAAAGTCTTGGGTCGTTTAGAATTAAGGATTTCTGCTATAACTTAAATATAATTTGAATGTTAATGGAGCTTAACTATATTATTGTCCACCAAGTATTGTATAGAATTTACCAATAAACCATTTATTTCTACTCGACATAGTACAACATACAATCTAGAACAACAAAATCACGTAACAATTGCATGGTGCAGCAAAGGCAACCAGCTCAGTTTACGCTGTACTGAAGCACAGCACTGATTTTCAGCTGGCCCCTGATATTTGCGCCAACAGTTTCGGATTTAAGGAAACACATCCACACAAAACGCAACACATCAAACATAAGATGTTACTGTACTACATTAATTGGATACAAACACAATATAATCAAATAAGCAACTACTCTAAATGAAAATAAAATATGACGTAAAAACAACAAAAAGCAAGAAACAATACAAAGCAAGAAATCAGATACTCATCCATATACAGAGTTTAACATTGTAAAGTTTTACTTTTACTATTAGTTTTAGTATTAATTTGATAAAAACTTAGCATTTACAATACAGTACAGTAAATTTGCAGGACTATAAGACTTCGTAGCACAAACACAATCAACACGAGTAAGACAGGTGTTGCTACACCACAGGGAGTCAATGACAGAACTGATAAATCTAAAGCTCAAAGAATCCCTTAAGTGCTGTGCTGCAGTCAGTCATAAGCCAATCAGAAAAAAATACTTGCAATGAATTGGTTCCACCCTGCCCCTCCATTCAAGAACATCCAATTAAACCCTTCCTTAATATCCTAACTACAACCATAAACAAGTGTCTTCATTAATATAAATAATTAACCTATTAACATAACATAAAATCGTTTTAATATCAGACAAAAATAAACAATACAAATGAGTCCTAATTAGATCACCTATGAATATTGCGCAAGATGGCCGCCCCGTTCCCGCCATCTGTCGGTTGTAAAGAGAATTTATTTATACATCTAATTGCTCCGTACTGCGAATATGCTACGCGTATGCACTTAATACCTTTAATATTGCGCTTAAAAGCGCTATTTCGCTTAAAACAAGGGTTATTGTAATTGTCGTGAAGTTTTAGTGTTAGTGCCATTTGTCTTGGGACGAATTAATAGTTATTATGACGAGTGTTGTACGGAATTAGGGCACCGCTTCTGACTAGTAGCCATCATGAACCCTTCATACTATGTAATCCTATGTTATTTTATATGTAAAACTTTATTCTACTATTGTGTTTTGTAATTTTACCCGTGTAATTTGTTCATACTGTAGATATCCTAAATATTATGAATGCGAATTTAAGTTTATTTGTTACGCTTTCACGTGAAAACTACTTACCGATCATCGTGAAACTTTATACACATATTCTTGGAGGTATTAGAAGTAGGATAGGATACTTTTTATTAAATGCGAGGGAAGCTGCGGGTGAAAGCCTGTAAACAAAACACAATAATAATAAATAAATTATTGCCTGCACGGTTGGCTTAGTGGTTTCAGCGGTCGGCACGCCTCTTGCTACTGCGCCAAGTGTCGTGGGTCCAAATCCCACGCGGTACTAAATTTCGTGTGATCCACAAATTGCGATCCCGAGTCTGGGTGTACTTTGTGTTCGTTTCTTGTATATTTGTAAAGTCCCCCGCGACACTGGGTGTATATTCCTAATGCGAGAGCTGTAAGAAAAAAAAAAGTCAGTTGTGTTTTCTTCTGAGGTTTGAGAAGCTACGTAATTTCTTATTTGTTTTTCAGTTAGGCGGTGGTATTTACTCCGGTCGTCAAAAGTAAAGTAATCCTATTGCTTAATTATACATGCAATGCTAATCCCACTAATCCGCATAGTGGTGGATTGAAACGAAGTGTCATCCCTATTTATCCCATGAGTGTTGTAAGACGCGACTAAGGGAGCTAAGTAAGCAAGACAACACAGCAAAGAGACGGACAATTTGAAACAAACCTTATACCAACCCGTCTGGCCACTATGGTATCCTCAACAATCCATAATGTCCCACTGCTGTTCTCGGATCTCCTCTCATGAGAGGGTTAAGGCCAAACGTCCCCACACTGGTCGAGTGCGGGTTGGGGACTGGCAACACAAGGTTGTGGCTACGTAATCTTGCTGTTGGATGTTTTAAGCCGCCCAAAGGTCTCCAACTAAGCTTCACGACTATTATTCTACGATAACAACCAGGACCGACTGCTTAACGTGACCTCCGTGAGGTATAGTGGACCAAAACAGCATTGCTAAAAATAAGTTTTATTTCCAACAGTGAATTCTTAAATGCTATTGATGTAATGTGATGGCATTCCCATAAACAAATTAAAAAAATCTTAATACTAAAGAAAATACTAGAGTAAATACAACCCTTAGATACTTATTATACATCTATATTGACATTTTCTGCTTAGAAATCATAGTTCTTATCCACCAGATGCTGTGTTGAATATACATAATATAAAACCACACATTGCTTATAACAAAGTTATGGAGACCCCCTAAACCTGTACAAGTCGGCGAGACGCCATTAACCATACAATGCCCCATAAAACACCATAGACCCCATAATATGCATTAAAAACATTAGACACTTTGATAGATACCGTACTGCTGTAGTGAGGGACGTGGTAAATGACATTTATTTATTAATTTATTTACTAACTTTATGCATAACTCTATGTTGATTCGGGGCATTCTCTGCCAGTGGTAACCATCGGGTGGTGTAGAAATTTTATAAGGTAGGTGCGCAGAGGTTACTATTACGTAGTCAATTAAAACGTAACAGTTCACAACACATTTAACGTATACATACATATATAGATCGAAATGTAAACATACATTATACAGATTAACATATACATAAATTTACGCATGAGAAATAAAATGTTTAATATTAAAATTTGTTTCTTGTTTGGTACTTATTTCATTTATATAAGTTACTAGCTGACCTGGCGAACTTCGTATCGCCATATTTATATGTCTGTCTCAGATTCTCACAGGCAGTGTGCAAACGCGGACAAAAAAGATTTTACCCGTTATCTTTTAATTTTTTTTGTACACAAACCTTGTCCTAACAATAACGAACATATAAAAAAGAATTATTTAATTTGGTGCAGCCGAACGAAGGTTATGCGCGTACATACATTTCGGCGAGTCATTTGATATATAGATATATTATTATATGCCTGTTATATCACTGCAATAGTACTCGATTACTAGCCCCAAGAGCCCAGCCCAGAGAGAAAAGGAAAAAGCAGAAGAATGAGACTTATATGCAAACTGACAGTTCCGCTAGTGGATTTAATCCTTTCTATAATACTTAAACGATTATGCGCTTTTCATACAAAAATAAAAATACCTTTTTTGTAATAGTTCATATTTTAATTTATGATTATTAACATGTGTCTAGTAAGTATATTTAATAAACACAACCTTTTATAATTCAGTAAGCTACTTTTTCTTGGAATTACCAACATCCCTTCAGTGACTGGACAACAAATCGTTAAATATTTTGACATAACGATAGATAACAAGTCTACAATAGCAATATGCTTCTTTATTTCCTAAAAGTCAATGTTTACGCAAGCGAACCCGTAGGTAAAGCTAATTTGTTACTATTTCATCATTTACCACATCCAACCCTAGGGCATCCGCCCCATAAATCGTCAATATATCTTGGTTGTTGACGAGTTATAGTTTTTATTGCGTCCCAGTCATTACAGGGGTACAGAGAGCCTGTCTCATATATCTATTTGTCTGTCCGTGTGTGTGTGGTGGGTTGTCAGGGGCGTGAGACGCGTGGTGAATTATGTCAGAATATAGTTTTCACGTGTTGCCAAACCGCACTGGTTGCCACTCTTTTTTTTATGGGATAGGGGACAAACGAGCATACGTATCACCTGGTGGTAAGCGATTACCGCCGCCCATAAATACCCACAACACCAGAGCCGTCACAAGTGCGTTACCGGCCTTTGGGGGATGGGGGGGGGGGGGAGAGCTACTTATGCTTCTGCATTATTGGGCCTCCTACATATGTGGTAGTGATAAATTACCTCCAGAAAAAGAGCAAAGTTGAGTACAACGTTTATCTTACAATTTGTACTAGGTGGGAATCGAAGCCACGGCATCTAGATTTACAGTCAGGATCACTGGCTAAGCCACCGATTAAATCATATTAATTACTTTTGGTATGAAAATGCTAGTCTAAAATAAAAGTAGATTAAGTTACTTCTTATATAGTAAGCCCGTGGGAGAGCCACGCTTCTGACTCGACCGGAGTGATACCACGGCCTTACAGAAAACCGGTGTGAAATAGTGCTTGCACTGTTTTTCACCGTGTGAGTGAGGATACCGGAGGCCCATAAGCCAAAACCCCTCCCCCTATCTCCCCTCCCCATCCCCCAAAGGCTGGCAACGCACTTGTGACGCCTCTGGTGTTTGCAGGTATCCATGGGCGACGGTAATCGCTTACCATTAGGCTATAAGTCTGCTAGTTTGCCCGCCAAATCCATAAAAAAACTATCTGCCTGTGAAAGCCATCAAAATCGGTTCAACCGATCCGCAACAAACAGGCAGACAAACAAAAATTAAAAAATCACGAATTTAGCGATACCCGAAATATAAACTAGACTTTTAAGAGGCTCATAAAGGTTAAACTTGAATGGTAATTAGGGATAAAAGTTAAAAAAGTTTTTTCCATTCAGATTGTTAAGAATTTAAGTTTTAATGAAAAAACGGTGACTTGAGAAGACTGATGTTATATTGATAAAATAAAAAAAAAGAATTAACTAACAGTTTTTTCTGAGTTTCACTATTTTTCACGAAACTTCACATTTATCTCCTTCCTACAAATAAGTCCAACTGTTTTTAAGATATGTGCACACCCATAAAAAAACATTTTTTTAGTTGTATTCCAGTAAAAACCTAAAAAATCTTTGTTGTATTCTAGCGAAAGCTAAAGTTACTGCACTATGAATAATAAAAAAATACAAACTTTGTCTCTGGTCCATTAAAGACCTTCAAAATATGTAAGTACTTTGCTTAAAATTTCATAGAAACAAAACTACGTCTAAAAGCTAACACCACAAATGTTTGAACAAACATTTAAATATACATCAAAACAGTGGCGTTGTTTATTGCAAATTAAATGCAATTTAACCCTCAAAAAGCATTCGACATTCCACAACAAATTCTGTACCAAATTGGTGGAGGATCTAGCCACGATGTTTATACAGCGGAGGGGGCCAAAGTAACCCATTTGAATGCATACTTGTCCGTCACTCAAGGCGATATCGGGCGGGAGCGAGCGCAGAGCGTGTTACGAACCAACAAATCCACTCAGACCTTCCCCACTCCCCGATTTATGAACTAAAACAGATAAGTGCGACACAGAAAAGCGAGTTATCGGAGTTCACGTTACCCTGGCCGTTTGGTTGTACGAGCTAACTTGTCACATACGCGATTAAACCCGATTGTGATGTAGGCTCACAGGATAACTGTTGATTTGATTTTATGTCACACCAAAACGTCTGTTTGTGCGTTTATTGCTTATAAAGACTCGTTAGTCTACGTTCTGTATCGACAGATAAAATTGCCAGTTAAACTGTTATGATCACAACTGGATTTTGTGTTTCGAATGTCAATTATTTTTTCTTTTTTTAAATGGCTGTCTCTTGTTGGATATCTTGTTCTCTATTCAAAGTTGACAATTCAATTGCAGAATAAGTTTGAGGTTTTATTTTTCTATTTGTATTTTTGGTTTGCTGGAAATAAAATCAGTTTTTCTACAATTGTCTATGGTAAGTGTACTTGAGTGAAATTTCATCGCAATTATTATATAAAATCTTACTTTTCATTTTATCACTACGTCTAAGTATGGGTATTATAACTTATTCATTATAAATTCATTATTATGAATGAATTATATATATGGACAAATTACTAAACCTTGTATTGATTACTGTTTATTGTACCTCCATTATTCGCGAAGTAAAAAATACCTACTTAATATTGTATAAAAACAGTGCTGCAAAAAAGTAATTTCCATAATTTACTCACATCGTTACATACAAGATAAATATTGAGATTGATGAACAAAAAAAAAAGATGACAAACTATAACTCATCAAAAACAACACATATCACTGATGTCACTCACATGAAGAAAAACACAAGGAAATCTAAGTCGATTTCACAAATCACCGAATCCGACCCATCTGCTTATTGTCCCGCTGATATCCAAGCCTTATACCTTTTCCCAAATAGAAATGAACAAAAACAATTCGCTCAGTCGATATCATCAACACCGTACGAACACATTCTGTACGGCAAACTTTGTCCCAAACTTCTGCACCCCCAACGCACAATAAATAAAGAGAGAGGGAGGCACAACAAAAACTCTCGCAGCCATCACCTAGCCACGTCACCCTGCTCAGATTTCATTACCATAAAGAACTGGAAGCCTTAAAACCCCCCGGCTGTGTAAAAGGTGACGAATACCGACCAAATGGCGAAGACCCCTCACTTTTTCAAGCCCCCGTCTCATTTTCAAGAATCGTGTTGTTGAGAAAGCGGGTGGGTGGACCTTGCTTGGGTGGCCGGTGGAAATCCCTATGCGGGCCGGTCCCGGCGTCGAAATGTGCCCGTAAATCGTCATAAAACTGTCTGAATCCATGATGTGACGCTGCCCGGGGGTAATTAAACTGGAATTTATAGTTTTGCGCGAGTTACCCCTGCTCTCCCCCTTTGGTTTGCCAACGTCTCATCTTGACGATCGAAACTCGCGTTTTGTTACATAGACAATGTCAATATATTTTGTATATTCATTGAAGTCTGTAATTTATGAATCGATAGATAAAATATCGGCTCTTCTTGTTCTATTTTCGAAACGTATGCTGTGTTCGTTGTCAAAATACGTAAGGTAAATCAATGATCTGATTCCGATATTTTGAATAGTTTTATGTTTACTAATCTACATACTTTTTATGAAATAGACTCGTTGCTTTTTTATTCGATTACATAAGTATTCCTCCGTTGTATTTATGTTATCTAACAGTTCATAATCTGTGTATTTTTATTGTTTTGAATACAATTTAGATTCACAATAAAAATAAAATAGGTAAGCTTTCCGTCTACTTTTTAAGTGTAACAAGTTTCCAAACTACGAGTTCGTTTGTCTTACTTCTGTGTACTATGCACAAGGGACACTTTGTGGTAAGTGACCACCGACGGTTATAGATACCTAAATTGAGTACCTCCAACTAGAACTAGAAAGGGGAAGGTTGAGTCTCCAATAACTGACAATATAAACTCAAATGTTTACAAATCGAACTTTGTCTATGCTTTATCTACGATTTTGTTTTATTAAAACGAAATTAAATTTTGAAAATAGAATTATTTCATACCGTTTTTCTCACCTCATCTGTACCGAGAACCAAGAGATATTAATGGCAATTCTTTTTAAAGAAATGTGTGTCCTCAACTAAATCTCCGGTGGCCAGATTTACTGGCATGCAAATGCGAGAATCGTCGGCGTTGACTGTAATTAGCATCTTCAAGGGACAAGCAGATAGATTACGAAGCCATTACCTTAGACTTAGAGACGCTGACGTAAAAGTTTTAATTTAGGGTGTTTTTAATTTTAGGTAAAAGTGTGGCAACATTTACTTCTTTAAATGAATAGTATAAACGTTCATAGCCTAGTTACATAAATACATATATGATTTCTTTAAAAAATATATATATAATGAAGTATAGTATAGTTTTTGCTTGTTTCAACTTTTATCCCTCCTGACCGGAGGCCTAATGATGCAGAAGCATCACTAGCCCGCCATAGTGTGGGTTTCCATGCTGCATTGTTGCCTTGTCTGCATTCGCAATGAGTATGGTGACCACCACTCTTGGATTCTATTTATGCTTTCCATCAGTATGCTCGTCATTTTGGCAGGGCCATACAAAAAAAAATCCGCCGTTAAAATAAAAAAATTGCGAAAATAATGAAAACAAAAGTAAAAAGACAATTAGAAACTAAGCATCTGAAACCATTTTTTGCTCGCATTTGAGTTTTTATTTAATTTTTTAGAACACTAGATTAGATAGACTAGAAATAATTAGTGCGTTCGCGTTCGCTAAAAAGTTAATGTCGAATTTTCTAAGAAATTTTTACAGGCACTTATAACAATTTTCAGTTATTAAATAAACAATAAAAGAACATAATATTGTGTCTACCTATAAGAAAATAGAATTGTACCTTTTAGCTTTAAGTTACCTTCATAAGTAACTTGCTGAACTCCGCGGTGTTACCCGTGGTTATCGTCATACCGCGAGTAACGCCGCGGGATAAAGTTAGTCTAAAAAAAGTAGCCTTAGTTACTCCCTGGATCATCAGCTACCTACAAGTGAAAGTCCCGTCAAAATCGGTCCTGCCTTTCCAGAGGCAGATAGACAGACAGACAGACAGATCGACAGACAGACTAAAAAAATGTTATCTACATTTTTGGTATATGTAGCGTGTTTACATACATTTCTTTTAATATCACAAACAGACACTCCAATTTTTTTTATTGGTAAAGATTTGGTGGTCAATAAAACGATTATTATTACTACATATACATATTTACCTTTTAATATAAGTATATAAACCTTAATCGTTAACTATATAACCATCCACATAGATATCTATTGCCAATCCCTAGCCAGTCCGGCAATAAGAGGAAATATTCGAGAACGACATAAGCCACCATAACGTAGATGGCGGACGCGTCATCGGATCAAATCATCGTATCAGTTCGTGACGGACACCCGGCCGTACGTGACTCGGGAACCGAACCTAAAACCGACGATAAATTGTGCCAACTGGCTGGTTTAACATGACCTTTGTACGCGTAGTGTTGGGAAATGTTTAAAAGATATCTATCTATACTGATATTATATAACTGTTGAGTTTAAGTGTAGTCGATAATCTCAGAAGCTTGTTTTTAGACTTTCGCAACTTTTTAGCCGACTTCAAAGCAAGCAGGAGGTTTCTCAATTCGAGCATATATATTATTTTTTCTTTTTTTTATGTGTGTTCGCGGATAACTTCGTCGTTTATGAACCGATTTTGATGAACCTTTTTTTAATGGAAAGGAGATATCCCGACGGTAGTATCATGATAAGGGCACTAAGATCTGATGATAGCATCCAAGAGAAATCGAGTAAAACCTTGATGTCGGTTTTAGTTTTGTTAAAATTTTACTTATCTTATACACATACACCTTTTAGTACTGTTTGAAGTTATAAACTGGCTACATTTTTCATATAAAGTAGTCTCCTTTTAGGATTTAGTCGATAAAATTATTTAAAAGGTTAAAGTTAGGTATTGTAAGCTTTTAAATACGTTAATCGCAAATAAAACCCGCTATACAACAAAATCCTTTATTTTTCAAATCGAAAAAATCATTTAGCATAAGATTATTCCATTAATTTAGCTATTTATATATATAATGTAGCAATAGACTATATAACATCACGCTACGACTAAGAGGAGACCAGCATAAATGACAAATGAAGTAACTCAAGGCCAGTTTACTATTGGGAACAGTACCAACTGGTAAACTGCTTACACTTGCACAGTAAGCTGTCATGATCAAATAAACATAACCAATAAGTTTAATGGTCATTTTTTACTGCTATAGCATCTTCTTACCTCATGAGACACAGGACTGCTGCATTAGAAATCTTTTTTTTTATAGGGGGCAAACGAGCAGACGTGAGACACCCGCAACACCAAGGGCGTCACAAGTGCGTTACCGACCTTTGGAGGATGGGGAAAGAGTTGTGGGGAGGGGTTGAGGCCTCCAGTATCCTCACTCACTCGGTAAAACACAGCGCAAGCGTTATTTCACACCGGTTTTCTGTGAGGCTGTGGTATCCACTCCGGTAGAGCCGTCACATTCAGTTTCAAATTTTCCGCCGCAATCCGTTGCTAGAATCGACTGTACGGATGGCATAGTGGTTTTAGCAGTCGTCCCACCGTTTTCTACTGCACTGAGTGTTATGGGTTTAAGCCTCATATGGGACAACACTTAACGTGATCTACAAATTACTGTTCTGGGTCTGGGTGTTCCTTGCTCCGGATTGATTCCTAATGCGGATGTTGTCTTTATAAAAGAAAAGAAAATAGAATCAACCGCCGCCCCACCCAAGTTGTCCTTCTACAAACATTATTAGGAAACTTAAAAATTAAGAGGAGGACTTCATTTCAAAAATACAAAGGCTTTAGCGTTTGTAGAAATAGAATCGACGTTAAGAACTTGCATTAATAATAATAATTCTTTATTTTTATTTTGGCTAAAGGACCCACAGTCACTTCAAACATTGCGAGCGAACCTTCTTTTTTTAAGTATGTGCCAACCAAAGTGACTTTACTCTGCCTGATGGAAAGCAAAAGCAGAATCCGAGAGTGGTGGCCACCAAACTCATTGCGAACGCAGATAATGCAAGAATGAAGCATGACGATAATGCTTCTTTAAGTCTTCAACGAACCGACGCTAAACATATACGTATCACATATGTTTTGCCATCTCTAAACAACACAACAATACGCGCAGCTCTCTCTATACTGGTGGGTAGTTGGTTCCGTCATTATTGAACATTGTTATTACTATTATAAATAAAATCTCCGCAGCGGTGTGGTGATATTAAAATCTCTTTGTTTTGGTGTTGTTTTCCTTTGATAGATAGTTGAAGATATATATTCTGTTTTAAGAGGTAAAAATAAGTTGCGATAATGATGTGTACGAGCCCGTTGGTCTTGTAGGTACTGTTCCTAACTTGCTGAGGTCGTGGCTTTGATTTCCACCCAGAACAAATATTTGTGTGGTGAACACGATCATAGATAATGTTACACTGATACATCGAAAAAGTGTTGGAGTGTACCATTATCTTTGACTCACAATTATTGTTTACAATAATCTACCAGATTTACATAACGCCATCTAGTGTCCCAAAGTAAGCACTAAGCAGTGTTTACTTTTTTATAATATATACATAATACCCAAAGAAAACATCCAAACATACATACCATACAAACATTTGATCCGAACAAGGAACCCGAGATCTAAGCACTGCAGTCGCATAAGTTACCACTGTATTAATAATAATAATAATATTAATTTATTCTCTTAAATGCTCTTTTCTCTTAAAAAACATATATTTATTCTCTTAAAAATGTTTACAAAATTGTTGTTCACATGTATGTACAGACTAGGCAATAGGGTACATCACCCATACGATAGCACAATCAATATTATAATATTAGTTATATAACACATCAATATACCTAAAGTAGTCAAAAGAAATCAAATCAAATCACATGACCAAGATTTATTTTTAAATGACAACTGCAGTAGGAATATATCTTGTGCCTTGTGCGAGGGACTTTACATATATTTAAGAAACGGACACAAAGAACACCCAGGCTCAGAACATCAATTTATGAATCACACAAGTGTTGTACCGAATGCCATACACTTCAACCACATTTTTTTTTACGTGTGGAAACTCCCTCCGGCCGTCATCCCGCCGGGGTTTGCGGCAGGGCGGTGTGTCGGAATCGAACCGATTAAAACCGCACGGTGTGCCACGCTGCGCCTAAAACGGGTGGGATCCGGGAACTGCTGCTATAACACAACCGGATACATACCCAGCTATGTAGTCCCAGCATACACTTCAACCACTAGGCTAACCATGTAATCACGATTTCTCGTAGCACACGCAAAAATTGTCAATCGAAATAAGAACCTCCTTCTATAATATTTAAGGAAGCAATAAATATCTTCTAAATCTTAAGTTCCATAAACTCAGATCCATCTCATTAATATTACAATTATATGGAAAACTTCGGTCGTTAGTAACAGTCGAATGCTATAGAATACCATTTGAACGTAACGGCTCATATCATGGGTTATTCAACCATCAAGCCATGAATCATAGGGCTTTAACTTATAACGATTAATTTTTGACACGTGCTTTATTAAAGTAGGAGCAGAAGCTAGGTGTAGGGAATTTAGAAGAGAACTTTGTTTTTGTAGCTTTACATGACACATACTAGCTTCTCCCCGCGGCGTTACCCGCTGTTCTTGTTCTTACTATTTTCTTCGCAATTTTACGTTTTTTCTCTCCATGTGAACCGTCCTTGTGCTTTAACGAAAATCTATACTAATATATAAAGCTGAAGAGTTTGTTTGTTTGTTTGAACGCTAATCTCAGGAACCGCTTGTCCGATTTCAAAATTCTTTGAGTGTTAGATAGCCCATTTTTCGAGGAAGGCTATAGGCTATATATCATCACGCTAAGACCAATAGGTGCGGAGCACCAATGAAAAATATTTCAAAAACGGGGGAAAATTATCACGCTACGGGCAATAAGAGACGTAAACGAAGTTGCGTGGGTCAGCTAGTATGATATATAATCGAATCATCATTAAACATTCATGAAAGACGGCAAGTCGGCAAGTTTAACTATTTCAATATCACTGTAATCAATCTCAGTAACAATCTGTAATCATCAGGCGATACGTCTGCTCGTTTGCCCCCTATTTCATAAAAAAAACTTCGAGATTTAGGTTACATAGCCACCAAAGCCATATTTTATACCTACGACTTTACAGATTTTTTTGTGATTCCACAGAAAAAAACATACAACAAAAGTTTTTTTTCCTTACACAGAAGACGTCTGGAATATCCTATACATCATCATCTATCGCGTTCTACTGCTGGACATCGCCTCTCCAATAGCACGCCACTTGATTGGATCCTTGGTTTACCCACGACAATTTCAAAAATATTGTAATTAAGCAGGTCTATTTTCTCCGTGCGTTTCTCTACTTAATCTCAAGACTATCCATTACATTTATACTCATGTTAGTTTTAAGTTATTATCTGTGAGCTTAATTACCTCGGGCCGTAACTTAATGCTTTCCAAAGATTTTCGTCTCATGAAAACGCCTGACTGTTAAATCGTAGTAAGTTTTATATGACTGTCATATTTGTAGCTTCTTGCTAGAGCTTTGAAAATCATATCACAAGTTCGAGTCCCCATTGATGAGAATAAGTAAATGTACATGTATATGCAATAGGTCTATTAGTGTTTAACTGGATACTGCAAAATCCAAGAGCTGGTCAAGATCGACTTAGACCCATCTGATAACCACATCAAAGTTGTTTTTTTTTTTAGAAATTGTATTAATTAATGAAACACATTGAATCTTAGACTAATCTTTATTTCTCTCTTCTATACTAACATTTAAAACTGAAGAGTTTGTTTGTTTGCTTGTTTGTTTGAACGCGCTAATCTCACGAACCGCTGGTCCGATTAAAAAAAATCTTTCAGTATTGGATAATACATTTATCGAGGAAGGCTATATATTATCACGCTAAGACCAATAGGAGCGGAGCACCAATGGACAATGTTTCAAAAACGGGGTAAAGTTATCACGCTACGGGCAATAGGAGACGTAAACGAGGTTTCGTGGGTCAGCTCAGCTAGTACTTAATACATATTAATATTATAAATTCGAAAGTAACTCTTTCACAGCTAAACCGTTGCATCAATTACAATAAAACTTGACATGGAGATACTTTGATTCTTGAGGAAGGGCACAGGCTACTCTTTACCGAGATAACCGCCGTATACGCGAGAGGAGCCGCGTGCAAAATCTAGTTTTACTATATAAGGCAACTTGGAACTTAGTTTTAGAACCTTCTATGACATTAATCACAGAACATTGTAAGTTGAATGCGCTTTATCTTAAACAGATCGTGTTCTATCTAGATATTTGATTTAACTTGAGTGAAGGTTAAGTTATATTTAGTTGAGTTAACACAAAACTCCATACAAAATAAGATAAAAGTACTCATGAAAATTAAATTTAAATACAGTTCCAAAGCAATTCAGTGGCCATAAACATTTATATTAAAAACAAAACATAGGAGTTTGTGGGGTAACTTTGGCCTCGGTAAGAAAGAGATAAGTGTAGAAAGTTGCAACTGGCAGAGGCTATGGGTAATTATAATAATTCACTTAATAACCGACTGTGAAACCGGCGTGTTATGTAACTTTGGCTGTAACTTATCTTGTGTGCTTAATGAGGGGATAACTTTGGCTTTTATATGTAGAAACCAATTTCTTTTGCACTGGAATCACTTTGTAAATCCTTTTGCTAAGATAAATTTGAGGTTGATTTACTAAATATATAGGTACTGGCAATAAAACCTCTATTTTAGATTTAAAATAACACTTAAATTACTGCGAAGAACTTACGTTATTACACTATTTCGTAGAATTGTGTCTTTATTTAAGTATAAATTGACCATCTCGTCTGCGTCTTAATTTTGTTTTCATTGTCATCAGCTTGAATGCCATTAAAATTCCCGTCAAAATCGGTAAAGTCATTTCAGAGATTAAATAAGAAAAAATAGACAGACAGACAGAAAAAAGTTTTTTGATGTTGGTACCATAGATAATTTCTTAAGCATTTATGTAAAAACAACAAAACCTTCAATTGTATTTATTTGTATAGATTACCTAGAGGTTAAAGAATATCCAATCAGATATGTCTGGTAATAGTAAATGATGAGACTGATAGAGTAACAGCATTGCAGAGCTCAACTTTAAGTGCTATCCGTACATCTATACAAATAAATAAAATTGGAGTGTCTGTTTGTAATATTAAAATAACCGCTTTTTACTAAATGCATATGTATGTATACACGGTGCATATATGAAAAATGTAGTTAAAACATTTTTTGTCTGTCTGTCTGTCTGTCTGTTTGTTCCGGGTAATCTCTGGAACGGCTGGACGGATTTTGACGGGACTTTCACTGGCAGGTAGCTGATGATCCGGGGAGTAACTTAGGCTACTTTTTTTAGACTAACTTTGTCGCGTGGCGTTACTCGCGGTACAACAATAACCCCGCGGGTAACACCGCGGGGTTCAGCTAGTAATTAATACAAAGTACTTTTGCATGTCTGTATTTAAAAAATTGCATTCCGCATTACTAAATAGCAAATAAGGCTCAATTCACCTCTCTGAAGTGACCAGGGATTAAATGGAGATCTATCATTTCTACATCTTGTCGTCGCGATTAGCAAAGTTTTATTTTTTTTTATAGACAATTTTAATGATGAATTATTTTGCGCACAACTATCTACAAGTAAAATTTTAGACAAAAATAAAACCGACTTCAAGGTTTGACTCGAATTCTCTTGGATGGATCATCAGATCTAAGTGCCCTTATCATGGTACCATCGTTGGGATATCTCCTTTCCATTAAAAAAAGAATCATCAAAATCGGTTCATAAACGACGAAGTTATCCGCGAACACACATAAAATATATATATACGGTCCAATTGAGAAACCTCCTCCTTTTTTGAAGTCGGTTAAAAATTAAAGAAATTGATGCTTAATGTCAGATAGATTGTTATGCGAAAGGAAATTAAAAAACATTAAATCACTAATGTCCATATAACTTGTTCTTCTTTATATGTTTTACCATCTCCGATTCTTCGTTGTTAAATGCTATGTTAAACCTATAATAAACTTCAAACCAGAAGTTTCCTATCGTTGCAAAACTTAGTTGCTCCTTAATGCCTAATATCGCGCCATAGGAGTAATGTGTGCCAGAATTGCTAGGTTTGAATCCGATCTAATTACTTTCAAAACACTCAATTATTTGGTTTCCGCATGAGTTTGTTTTTACACTTGTCGATAAATAAGTATTCTTATTATCAATCAACGAAATTTTTCTAACATAGCTCCAGTATTGATTAAAACACTATATTTTAGCGGGTTTTTCCTTTCGACTCCTACTGACTGAAAAAAAACTCAACAATTCAAAAGTAAATGTCTTGATAAGTTTCGAAGAAAATTAGCATTTCCGAAAGAAAAGATTTGAGTGACATGTACTGCCATCTATATTTATAAGTATGCAACGTGAATACTAATCGCTGCTGGTAGATGGCAGCTTTGAGCTAGATGTCACTTGCGACATATTTATGGGCAAAAAAAAACAACATTCCCGCTTGAAACAGAATGGCTTTTAAATGACTGGGCGAATTTGCGCGCGATCTCACGAATTTGTATGCAGATTTAAGAAGAAAGATGTCTGAGTGTGTTTTCCATTCGTGCAGACAGATTTTGTTATTTATTTGCTTCGAAATGTGTTTTTCTTACATCAAGATAGTGTTTTAGCATTGTACTTTATGTATTGTAAAATCGCTAAGTAATGGTTTTTTAAATGAAATAAGTATCTATTGTACATTTTTAAATGTAATTGCAATTTGCTGAATTTAATAAGTGCCAAGTCATAAAGAAGTTATTGTATTCTTCATTGTACTGATAATAAAATGTACATATGTTATTTCATTTATTAGGACCTTATGCTCGATTTTAGAATTTTGCAGTAAAAGGTATTTTAAATCGCTTTCTTAACTTTGTTCATATTAAATACACGTGCATTTCAAAAACAATCGGGTAACTCTAAAGTTTGGTTCATTCGGTATGCAGTGTGGCATCAATCCTTGGCTCTAAGTACCGACTTTGCAATAAAAATGTATGCAACCACAATTCAAGTTAAACCATTTAATATTTTAATAAAACGTCAAATATCCTCCCAGTGGTGACGGATTAAGATTACAGTGTTACCACACCTATTGAACCCATTGGTGTCGTCATGTGAGAGGCAACTAAATGTGTAAACTTCACAGGACATCATCACTGCGACAAGAAGGAAATATTTGAAAAAATCTATACATACCCGCCAGCATTGTACATTGGGCCGAAACCTAGTTTTTAAGAAAAAGGTCTTTATGCAGCACTGATTGATAATCTAAGATGCAGCAGTGAGTATACTGTTATTTAAATGTAGTTACCGGTGGTGGAAAACTCATTACCTGGTCGCCTTCTACTTTGAATTTTTGGCGTTCCTTATTTACATCAGCTTAAAGTTTATTAAAATTAAGGTTAACGTGTATTCTTTCTCATTTATCTAGGTAGATAGGTCACCAGTTATCTATAAGGACGATCAGTGTACCGGCAACAAACAATTTCGCTTATAATATCTAATCTGTGATTTCATATACATATTTTATAAGAAATTAAATACAAAATAATGACTACTGTCTTTCAAATCTCTGTAATCCTTCCAAATGCTGCGCTCCGCCTTGTTCAAATTACGAGCTCGAATAATATATTTTGAAATAAGACCGTCAATTCAGTTCCAAAGTCACATAAAACGTTAGTCTATGACAGACATGGAGGGTGGCAAAAGTCCGGGCCCCGCCAACGAGGCCTTCCATAAATATCAACCGTCTGAGACATTGTCAACCGGCCACCCTAATTTACGGCTAGTAATTAGGAGTTTGCACTTTGCCAAAACGATTTGCATCGATCGCTACGCTATTAATTTATTGCCATACTGAAATCTGAGACCTTTAGTTGAGTCCGTTCTAACTTATAATATAATATAGATGAAATTATAGTCATTACTTATTTAGTTTGGTGCATCTTCGTTTGAGATTTGTATTACTTAAAACTTTGGAAATATTTTCTTTAAAAATGATACTAGTAGCGCCATCTCTATCAAAATTTCTGAACGGTAGCTTCTGCCATTGAATGCGCTTCTAAAATTTTACAACAGAGGTCAGTAGTAACAGCCTAAATTTAACCATTTCAAAAATAAGTATATTTTAAGTAACTATTCAAAATAAAGAGGTAATTTCAATAATAATGTCATTTAAATAACAAAATATTTAAAAAAAAATCAATCTGCAACATTTTTATGACTTCCTGTGGTAAAGTCATCTTTAATCTTGCCAGTTTAGGGAGTTGGCCCCAATTTTCGGAGTAGATATAAAAGTGGCATCGGTATTTAATCTGTTTAAACAAGACAAATGTTACTCCAAAATAGTAATTGAAATGTGTAATAACGTCTTAATAAAGATTATTTTATTAACAAATGGGTATTGCAACTGAAAATTAAATGACTGTTTGGTTAGTGATTCAACAAAATTGTGAAGGGAGAAAATGACTCCAAATGCTGTCAACACTAAAATTTCAGAACGAATTCCCGCTCTTTTTTTTAGTTACTGTCAAAAAAAAGTTGTTTTGTTATTGTTTTTATACTTAAACCGCTTGAACCAAAACAAAAAGTTTTAAAATACTAGATATATGGATCCATACGAAGTAGAATTTATTGGCGAGAACAGAATTGTTAGTATTATACCTAACTTTACATACGACAAAATATTTTTAATATGCGGCGAGTTCGGGCCATTTCGGGCTGGATTACCTATGAATGTGCCTTTATGGCTCGCTATGATGCTGAAACAGAAGCAAAAGTGCCGCATAGTGCCACCTGATTGGATGGACCTGGAGGTTTTAGAGAATATCAAAGAAGAGGAAAAACGTTCTAGGTTAGCTTTTGTTCTTATTGGAAAGTTTGTGATATTATTTTAAACTTATTTTTACAGACTTTGTATTGAAAATAATTGATTGCTATTCTATAATGATATCGCTATGAATATCTATGCTTTTAATATATTATTGAGTATTTTTAATACTCAATAATGAAAAAAGTTTTTTTTTTTATATTAAAGAGATTATACGTTTTATCAAATTCATCTGGACTGAATAAATATCTATACATTCTAATATTATGTCTGATATGCTTTAATGGCTAAACTGCTACCCTAATTTCAATGGAATTTGCTAAGGAGATACTTTGATTTTCAAGGTAGAACACAGGCTACTCTTTATAGCCAACTACCAATTACCACCAGTATTTTTTCATTTGAATAAAATATATTTATGTAAAAACTTGAAAAGTAATATAAAATTGTTATGACTTCCAGATTCTTCACAAAGATGCCCAATGAGCATTACATGGTAGAAGCCAAACTCATCTTGGGAGCTGCCTCAGAAGATGTACCTAACGCAGCTGAAATAAAAACTATCATCAAAGACATCTGGGATATACGGATGTCTAAATTGAGGACGTCTATGGATGCTCTCATGAAATCCGGCGGAGGGTATGGTAGGCTTGATCACTTAACGATGATGGAGATCAATTCTGCTAAACCCCTGTTGCCGTCTGCTATGGATTATTTATTACAAATACAGATGGTGAGTAATTTTCATCAAAAATTATTCATATTTAACACAGAAAACCATACAGAGAGATATGGGTGTAGGCCTCCGATATTCTCACTCACTCGGTGAAACACAGCGCTATTTTCACACTGGTTTTCTGTGAAGCCATGGTATCACTCCAGTCGAGTTGGCCCATTCATGCCGAAGCGTAGCTCTTCCATGGTAGTTTTAATTGTTACATATGAGTTCATAGTGACAGGGAAATGTCTACCAAGTATCTATTGATATGTTTTTGAAGTTATTCTATTTATTTGCCAAAGAATACTACTATCTGTCTGTGTGCTGATAGTTTAAAAATATGTAGCATCACCATTCCTATTCACCCTATGGCTGTTGTAAGAACCATCTAAGAGAGTAAATGCAATGTGGGACACAACTTGTAACAATCCCAATAACAACTGTCAGTCCAGTGTGGGTGGTGTAATAATGCAAAACCTGATTAGTATAGAAAATACTTTGTCTAGCATTAAACAAATTGGGTATAGTTTTTGCAGTAAAAACTTCTTAAGCCGCGTTACTTATGCACTGTTTGTAATGTAATGTTACAAAAACGGGTGAAAATTATCACGCTACGGGCAATAGGAGACTTAAACTAGGTTGCGTGGGTCGGCTGATTCTATATATGCTCATTTATATATTACAGAAGGCTAATAAAAAAGCACAACAGCAATCTTCACTGAACACTTCCACCTTCAGCCAGTCGGGCAGCTCACAGAACACATAGTACCTGCAGTCGTGATGACTATAAAAATAAGATAAGTTTTTTATAATCATGTTAATTACTTATAACATTGAATAATTTACATATTAAGAAAACCAAAATAAAAATAGAATACAAAATTACTTAAATAAATGTTTAATACATTTGTGATTTAACTTAAGAATTAGCACTAGTATTACAAAAATATATTTGAAATATGTTTGTTTGTATAATTGTATAACAGAATGATGATTCTCAAATGTGCTACAGATTTTTCATCAATAACAAATTATCATTCTTACTTTTTAAAACATGTGTAATTTTTTTTATTATGTTTTTTTTTCTTACAACAGTATGGACTTATGGAGTGTCAGCATCCTCTGTTCGTCCCGTTTAAGAGTCGGCTAAGTGAATTAACTATAAAGGACAACATCATTCGCACGATAGTAAAACTCGAAACGAACCCTGTCCAGGCCATGTCTGGCCAAAACCATTGTATGAAGAGAGGCTTATATCCTGTAGTGAAATAAAAAAAAAATGATCTGACTTTGTTATTAGTTGTATAAATTTTCTTTTCTAATAATATGTCTAATCAATCAACGCAAAGTCAATTTACAGCTAAGTAATAAGTGAAAAGCTTACTTCGTTTCGATACTGTTAACTACACATAATTAATAAGTTAAGAAATTTATCTGTGATTCTCAAAATTAATTTTAAGAGAAAATCTTATGGTTGATTAAAGTGTTATCACAATTATTCTGGTTTCATTAACTTGCAATGCCTTTGACGGATTCAATGCAACCACAGATTAAATAATACGAAATTTTTTTTAAATAATAATTTAAAAAAATATTACATAAAAAAACTTTATTATTTTAATAATTTATGTCATATTTTATTGTATTATATTTATTACTAGCTGAACCCCGCGGTGCTACCCGCGGTTATTGTTGTACCGCGAGTAACGCCGCGGGACAAAGTTAGTCTAAAAAAGTAGCCTAAGTTACTCCCCGGATCATCAGCTACCTGCCAGTGAAAGTCCCGTCAAAATCCGTCCACCCGTTCCAGAGATTACCCGGAATAAACAGACAGAGAGACAGACAAAAAAAAATTTAACTAAATTTTTGGTATATGTATCGTGTATACATACACATGCATTGATTAAAAAGCTGTTATTTTAATATTACAAACAGACACTCCAATTTTTATTTATTTGTATAGATTAAGTGTTTAATTAATTTGTGGAAACTGTTCTGGATTATGTGGTCACCCTCTGTCGACACACCACGAAGTGGGTAGGCTTTCCACAAATTGGTCTTCACTAGGCTGTAAAACCCATTCGAGAAATCGTTGTACGTTTAGAAAAGGTTATGTCCATTACTAAACGTCTTTCGGATGAAAAGAAAACCGGAGTAATGTAAAATCGAACCTGTCGAATACTGTTGAGCTTGTCGTTGCTTTTTAACATTACTGGAAACTAAAACGTAAACCGCACCGAACCAGGTAGAGTGATGATATACTCAAGATAGCCGGCAGACACAGGATACGAGAAGCCGAGGATGGAAGCAAGTGGCATGTGATTGGAGAGGCCCATGTCCAGCATTTGAGGTCCCTCATGAGGCATGAGACATTTCAAATGCTGAATTAGAGGGAGGCTCCGTATATGTGACCCTTAGTTGCAAGAGTGCATGGCCGCAGGAGTTACTATCATACAACCAATTTTCTCATTTGCCACACATACAGTAAAAAAGTAAAACTGAAACCCAACCACGACCAAAAAAGACACTGAAAAAGTATGAAATAAGTTTCAAAAGCCATAGTCACACGTTACGTAGAAATGTGCTTAACACATTAACAACACGTGACTACGGCTTTTGAAACTTTTTTCATACTTTTTCAGTGTCCTTTTTGTCGTAGTTGGGTTTTAGTTTTTACTTTTTTTTATTTAAAACTAGTTGTTGCCCGCGGCTCCGCCCGTGTATATGTCGGCTATCGCGGCAAATAGTAGCCTATGTGTTATTCTGATGTATAAGCTATATTACTGTGAAGTTTCATCCAAATCCGTTCAGTAGTTTTTGCGTGAAAGAGTAACAAACATCCATCCATCCTTACAAACTTTCGCATTTATAATATTAGTAGGAAGTAAGATGTTTTGGTGCCTCTATAATAATAATTTCTTAACAAAGTAGGTATATATTAAATAGGTACCATAGTAATATCACACTTATCGAATACATACGGACGAAGTCACGAGTAAATGCTTATAATAAATGTATTTTTGAAATGTAGAAGTAACGCCCTTTTTAATGATACCAAACGCGGCATATTTATCTCAAATTAATTTTTATTACAGTACATGTTGGCTAGAGGGCGCCACATTAGATACAGCGTCATAGCCTATAACCAGTGGACCATCAAGACGCTTCTAACGATACCTCATTTGTCCAGATCTAATAAGTAGTTAAGGAGCTATGAGGAGTAGATGCATACATACTTATATACATACATAGCCTGTCCAAAAAAATATACATTCAGTGGAACATAGAACCTCCTCCTTTTTGGAAGTCGGTTAAAAATCATAACCCTCCTTTGACTTTGCCGGGGTAAAAAGGTATTTTTTTTTAATTGTACTAAAAGCGTACGGTTTGAAAGATGATGAGCCGTGAATATTTGTAAATAATATCTTGGCATAGATATAACAGACAAATTGAGATTCAAACAGCATATATCAGTAACATGTAACAGTGCCATCTATCGGAATTCTTGCAAAGTACAGAGCAGTAGGGGCTGACAGTGTCCGTCAAACCGCTACAGTAACTAGAGGGTGCAGTGCCTAGGAAACAGAAAATGTTTAAAAAGGACGTTCAATAAAGATCTCATTCGATAGCTAAGAGAAAGGAATGGTTCCGATTTCAGCTCATGACAACTAATAACTGCATGATGAGCATGGTCACATGTTCTTTTTACCCGACTACGGCAAAGCCAAAGTCGGGTTATGATTTTGACAGGCTATGTATGTATGTATGTATGTATGTATGTATGTTCATTTGTTCCCTCATAGCTCCTTAACTACTCATTAGAACTGGACAGGTGGTGTGTTAGAAGCGTCATGATCGTCTTCTGGTTATAGGCTCTGTGATGAAACTAATGTTAAAAAATATATAAAATATGGATGAGATGAAATGGGGACCGTCTTTCGAAAAAACTCAAAACGATCTCCTCAAACAATCTCCCAAATTAAAATAATTTATTGTTGCTTGATTTTTAGCAAATGTCGTATGTAACATGTAAATGTAACAACTGCAACAGTGTTGTCCAGCAAATAATATATAATAAACTGTTTAATACTGATAACAAATCAATTAAGTTACATCTGTGTGAAACATTATCTAAATAGGTTTTTAGTTTATAATAACTTGTCAATGCTTTAGTAATAATTGTCAAAGAGGTCTAAGATTAGCCATAAATATCTGTCAAATTAATAAATCCAGTGCTGTCCTATTTTATAGATAACGTTGGTAATTTTAATTGTGTTGTCCTACTTTCTTCTCCGAATAAATAAATAAATAAATGTTTTCAGACATTTAACACACAATGCTATCTAGTCCCAAACTAAGTAGAGCTTGTACTATGGATACTAGGACAAGTGATACATGATACTTTTTTTTGTTTGTAAATCGTTCTTGAAGTTTGCTTTAAGAGCAACTTTTTCCTTTTTGTTTTTTTTTTTATGTAATAGGCAGGCAAACGAGCAGACGTATTGCCTGATGGTAAGCGTTTAACGCCGCCCATGGACATCTGCAATACCAGACGCGTCACAAGTACGTTGCCGACCTTTGGGGGGATGGGAGATATGGTAGCGGGCTTGGGGTATGGAGGAACCACTATGTTTTACCGTGGGTGAGCCAACAACAATGACAGTAAATCTCAAGATTTACTGTCATTGTTGTTGATAGTCCTGGTCGGGAACCTAGCCAGGATTTATTTTAAAGCAGGACAAAACTAGACAAGGAATCTCCTAAACAGTCTAAAGCACATAAAATCTGCTCTTGACCTTGAATCAGTCATGCTCATCATTGCAATCATGTAGGTATATTTATCAAGTTATGATAGTCTCTTTTAAAGTTTACCATAGATTATAAAGGCTAAAAAATGATTAAGTTTACGAGTTCCGGACTACTATTTCAGGTGGTGCTTCTCGTAGATTCCAGCTGGGGTCTCAGCGTGACTTATTTAGATCTTCAGCTTGTCTGAGGGGGAGCTTAAATTGCGAGTTGTGTAGATACTAATCAGCGAGAGAACTTAATAGCGCGATGTAGGATTGGTAGTTATTCTATAATTTCATATTTGGAACTTCATGGCATCATAGTATGTATTATTTGGATGTTGAAGTCGCATAGGGTGTATAAGGTGATTTTTAAATAATAGTCTTTATATTTATACGGAAAAAATATATTTCCTCTTAACATCTATATTGGCCGTTTCTTATTAACTAAAAAGGCCTTTTCCAAAAATCATATTTATTTTAATTACGTCTAAATGAAGACATGACATTCAGATTTGACGAATACTTATATAATACTTAAATCTAAGCTTAAATACGAGAATTATTTATTATAACTAGTCTTAGTATAGGTACTATGGTTAAATATCATAATGATATAGGTATGCCTAGCCGTACAGTTATTATAAAAAGCTTAGGGTTACCATAAAAGTAAAAAAAAAAATGTTATTTTTGGTTAAAATGTAAATGAATGACATGACAGATTTTTAGTTTCTTTATATCCGGATAAAATAAAGTTAAATAATTTTTAAGTATTAAGTGACAATGTTTTTTTGAGATTTTTTATAAAACAGAAGCTAATTATTCTTTTTGTTAATTATATAATTTTTCTCCTGACGTTTCACAGCTAACCCACAGCTTAATATTAACGAAATAAATAAGTACAGAATGGCTTCCAGACTTATAATAATGTTTTTTACTGGAATGTTATATTACAGTTGAGATTTAAATATTATAAAAGCGTTTTGAAGAGATCCAAACATAGTGAGAAAAAATATAAAAAATTAGGCTGCGTTCATAATTACACGAATTCAAGATTAATTAAATTATACAAAATTATAACTTTCAATAATGATATTATTCATATTTATATAAAATAACGGATTTACTTAGTTCAGTATATCGGTAATGTCCGACTAGTTTCGGCGAAAAAATTCGTCGCCACGGTGTCGCACAAACTCAACGGAAACGAAAACTCAGTCACAAACAACGTATGCGCTGATGGACAGAGTACCGGCGCAGAGAATAATTCAGTAACAATTGAAATTCAACCTTAATTTCTAAAGAACACAACATTAAATAGATGTAAAGAAATAAATGATGATCGATGCGAGCGACGTTTAGTTTTATGTGGTTGCATCGAATACAATCGTATTCTGAAGAGCTTAAGGTCTAAATTTAATTGTTACTGAATATTTCTCGCCGCCACTCCGAACAAAAGGTCCCCGTGATAAAAGAACGAGACGGGTAATTTCGAAATAAAAATTTCAGTAAAACCGTTTTTTATAAATAAACATAATATACTAGGTGCATGTAAACAAAATAGAGACAAAACAAGATATCCAACTAAATTATTTTAAAAATCTTTTAGATTCAAAACTAAAGTTCGCGTTACACTGCTTGCTAAACACAAAAGCACACAATATACGTTAAAACAAAAACTTACATGTAATATAAAGATATAATATATATTACAACAGCTTTAGCCGTGCTTTACTTTGATTCACTTTGCAAAATGGAAATGTACAACACACATTATATTTTTAAACGCAAAGCAATCGCAATACTTTGGTTTAACTCCAGCTTAACGAATAATTAAAAAAATAGTTTTTTTTTATTTACAAGAAGTATGTACAGAAATGATTAACAAATAAAAAAAGATAAATACCTATATTTTTTTTATAAAAAAATAGTAAATATATACAAAGATCTGCCGAAATAACGAAGCTGAACATGTTTCAAAGCGGTCCTACTTTTTTTTCTATGAAATAGATGGAGCAGATAGATCTCTCGGCAAGAGACCATCATTGTCTATGAGGATTTGCGCCTTCGGTAACCTCAATGAAAAGCAACGAAACAATTACTAAATGCTGATTTCCTGTGAAGCCGTGCTCCATGCATGACGTCGTCCATGGTTAACGTGTCGTGATAATTATTTAAAAGGAGATAGTATGCTGTTGAGTCCAAAGCATTTTTCATAAAGCCTTCGATTTTATTCGCTCAAGGCAAACAAAAATGCGTCCTGAACATTTTGCTTAAGATTTTTTACACACAATTTTTGCAGTACACTATAAAAATGTGTGTATTTTATACGGTCTTAACTAAGTCTAAAAATTTAAACAATATTAGGTGGGATTTAGTAAAAAAAATAAGATTAATCAAAAAAAAAAATGTCGAATGCATGCCATTACAAATACGCGGTAATTAAAAAGATTATTAGTTTAAAAAGTTTCATATGGCACAGGAAAATAAGTCTTATATAGTTACGAAAATATGTACACTATTGTTAGAAAAATAAGGTATAGATTACCTTGAATACATGCTGAGCTTGTTACGTTCTTCAGCCGGCAATGAAACTCAAGAGATCTTTAGTGAAAGGATAACAACTGCGTATGCGCACACTACAACTAATATTTACAAATATGTACAAAAATTTAACTTAATTTATTTTTACAATTAAAACTATGACTTAGAGTTACTTAAAATTAAGTAATAATGACTAACAGTTCTCGTGTTAATAACTTAATTTTAGTATGTTTAGTTTTTTTAATTAAATTATACTTTTTATGATCTTTACTGACACGTAATTTGAACATAACACGTTAATATTATACGTTAAGTTTAAATAACATAACACCCTAAATTAAGACCACAGATTCACGCGGGTTACAGCTAGCAGTCTAAATTGAACCTTGCGTCTATGCCTTATGTTATAATATCCAATGAAAATAAACAATTCTACCATTTCGTTCAATACAACTTCTCCCTTGTCTTTTTGCCCCGGATAATTTAAAATGTAGTAAAATCTCCTTTATAGATTTCAGAGAAGAAGTTTGGCATAGCTGGACAAACGAATTTGTGCCCTATTTCGACACGCGTGAGTATTACTTCCAATATCAGGTCACAGATAACTTATATCCTAAACAGCTACAATCTTACTTGGATCTACCTTAACTCTTAAAAACATAACATCATCTTTGATAAAATTCCTTTTCTTCAACATCTCGTGGGAGACGAACCTTGGGAAGCCGAAGCCGAGTGCGTCAGGCTCCTTTGAAGGTCTTTGGAAGTTTTTCCAGGTTGGGTCTGGAACGAAGCTTTCGACGATATTGCAGGCACGGTCTGGACTTGAGCTCTGGTCAAAGAGTGTGAAGGAAACTGTGTGAGCGAATGGCCAGCGCAGGAGAGCGTCGTACTCTCCTGGCAAAATCTTGATGTAGACTGACATGTGGGTAGCCTCGCCAGCGCCATTGCCATTCAGGAATAGTGATGCCTATAAAAAAGAAAGTAGAAATAAGTATCTAAAGATACATTTGATTAATTTCAAAGCAATAAAGCCCAATTGTCCCCAAACCAATATAAATACACAATTTGATTTATCATCTACCCGCAAACTAAAATAAAATTAGGTGCGTGAGTGACTATCTAAATCTGAGTATTGAGTGCAACCGCCAGGATTTAGTCATGACTAATGGTACGAATGTGATATTCAGTGATATAAATAAAACAGCGTGGCTTTGTTTACCAACAGTATCCATGTAAGATAAATATTTCTAAGTACCAAAATAGACTGACAAAAGAAAAGCTTGGTAATTAAGATCCGAACGTAATGTTGTACAAATATACATTAAAAATAATCTGGCTACGCTTGTTTGTATGTTTTTTTTTGTTTAACTGCTCAAATCGTGTGCTGAATTTTCTTTGGCACAAATGCAAACTTGAAAGTTGAATAATGACACTCGCGGATTTAGAACACATAAATTACGATATTAAAATGTTTTTGTGATTTGAAATGTCCTATTAACATTAATCATTTATTGTGGACCGAGATCCCTATTGTATTGTTAGTTAAAGTCTTAACCTAATGTTGGAAAAACATGTTATGAAATCTTATGTAACTTGAGAAATTTTACAAATGGAATTTTATACAGAATGTCTAGTTTTGTACCATAAAGAGATTGTACCACAGATACATTTTATAGGCGTATTACAGCCGGAAATCGGATATAATACAGGGTAGGAATTGAACTCACGGCACTTATCTGATACAATTTTTGCAACTACCCTCTCATTTTTTAAATTATTTAACTTTAATATTAAATCTAACTAACCTGCAACTTATATCCATACTGGCTAGTATAGAACGCGGGGGATACGAGCTCGACTCCATCTTTGCACTTAGCCTCCGCCATTTTAGCCGCCCAGTCGGAGATGCGCCACACAAGCGCGCCAGAACAGTTGACCGACAGTCGGGCGACCGCCGCTCGGAGAGAGTCCAGCTGTCGCGCTTGACGACTGGCCAACGCGGACACTAGCGCTAGGTGTTGTTGACAGCTTTCCTCGGTGTGTTTGTCGAGAGCTTGTCTTGTACCCTAGAAAAGTATTTTTTTTTATCAATAAATGAAAATGACAAAACGTTTCAGTATTTTTGTTTTTTACTTTATTATGCAATTTCCTTTATTTCTAAAGTTGACAATCGTTTTTATCGGTTATTATTTTGGAAGTAACTTTTTCTCGTCTTTGAGAGAGAGTTATGGTACTAATTTGGGAAAGTTGAACAGTGGGTACATCTATATTTCCTAGAGGAACCGTTGAACAAGTTACTATAATGTATAAATCAATAATCGTAGAAGGTAAATCAGCTTGGTAATATTCATTGCGCGATTAAAGATAGGGACTCATTAGTGTTAAATGTAGTAGCGCAATGTATTTATGTAAAGTTTAAATAGATAAGGTTTACCTTAAACCTGCAGCCTGCGTCTCTAAAGGAGCAAGGCAGTGCTGCAGCTGCTGCTGCGGCGGCGTGGTCGCGCAGGTGCGCCGCCAGGTCGGCGCGCGCCACGCCGCCCGCGCCGCAGCGCTGCGGACACGCCACGGGCGCGCGCCCGCACGACAGCCCGTGCGCGCTTACTGTATCCTGTACACAAACAAACAAACACCTCATTTTTTAATACTTTCTTCTTTTGGATCACTAACTCAATTCATCCACCAGAAAAATAGAATCAGTTATAGGTAAATCTAAAATGTCCAAGTAGTAAATACATTAGAAAATTAGTTTACTAGTTGTGATTCTAGTTCATTAGCTAATAATATTTACAGGGATCCCGGGTCCCGGGCTAAAGGTGTTATTGACTTTTTCTGATTACAGAAATACTTAATTGGGGTCTGAACCCCCGTACCTCGGAGAGCACATAAAGCTATCGGTTCTGCACCTGATCTCTCCCCGGTCGTGTTGGTTAACCGTCCCATCGGATTATGAGAGAGAGGGAACAGAGACTGCACCTGTGTTTGTTCACACCCTTGTGCACTATAATATCTCCTGCGTAATTGGCTGATCTAGCCGAGCCTATCTCCATTGAGACTGGCTGCCGTGGCTATCACAAATCAATAATCACAAAATCTTCTGATTCAATAGATCCATTAATAAGCTCTTATTATTGTTTGTAGATAATACTTAGTAATCATTTAAAATATTACTTTTAAACAATTTTCGTAATTCTAATTATTAACTGTAAGTTATAACATAGATATGTAGTTAAAAATGATTTTTAACCGTCACAATCAAGATATCGAGACTTCAAAAACTTTAGATAATCGATTTAATAAATCTTGGAATCGCCAACATGAACGATCTCTCACCTGAGTGTAACTTTGTCCACAATGTTTGCAGGGCACGAGACGTTTGCTACAGTGTTGTTGGATGTGTTGTTGTGTGTGTCGCCGCTGTACTTTTGCACCGCATTTGTTCTCGCAGTACACGGGCTCATGACCGCAGTTCCCTTGATGTTCCTGCAAAAATATACCAATAATGATGAGATACAGCCAAAATGGAACAAACAATCTTTTAAATTCTTAGTAGCATTTGGAACAGCACTAAAGTTCTCAGCTCAACTTCGCCGTCAATCCATTAAAATTTAAATAAAATTACACGCCTTTAAGGAGCTTGCAATTTTTTTTTAAAATAAATTTGGTAGAAATATTTGGAAAATATTATAATGAACAAAGATCATATTCATTGTGAGAAACTACTAGCGGTACCAGGAGCTCTCATTTGTTATTCGCTAACTACTTGATTTTTTATATTAATATTTTCTTTTTATATTAATGGAAGTAAGTTGATATTTTTTTAATCAAGTCTTTTATTATCATCTAGTATATATTTATAGCATAAAATCATTCATATTTTTTTAAGTAACTTTAATTATTATTAGTTTCTATTTCTTACTTTCTTTATGTAAGACGATGATTTAGCAGCTTTATTTACGACAATAAATTGGTTTTTTGATATTTCATTGTTTTGTTACACTGCTTTTATTTTGTTTTGCCTTTAAAAGTCCATTGCCGGATGTAAGCCTCTGTTTATTTTTTGGTCTACCATACCACCCTGGCTATGGTCCAATTTTTCTTCTGTTGCTGTGGTAGTGTCGTCAATTGCTATGTTAGTTTCAATTCAAGCCGAGGTAGGTGCTTACCTCCAAGGCGCTTCCAGAGAACTCCTTGTGGCAGTGCTCGCAGTTGGCGCGTCGTCGCGCGCACGTGTAGCGCAGGTGGTCCTGCATCAGCACGCGCGGGATCATCGCGCCGCACTGCGCCCCGCACAGCACTGCGTCGTGCTTGCACGTATTCAGGTGCGCCTGCAAGAACAAACAAACTAAATTTTGAAAATTGAACTTCCTTTTATTATTGTTGTAACGTTCTGAAATTGTAAGCATTAAAAACCATTTTCTTTCATTTACTTTCAGTTTTCAAGGGTGATTTACATTTTCTATTCTTAAGTGTTTATTGAAAAGAATTTAATATCATTACTAAACATTGACTAGAAATTTGCTCTGA
Organism: Spilosoma lubricipeda; assembly: GCA_905220595.1. NCBI lineage: Eukaryota > Metazoa > Arthropoda > Insecta > Lepidoptera > Erebidae > Spilosoma > Spilosoma lubricipeda. The sequence goes on from HG992278.1 coordinate 1,949,248, forward strand.
TGTGATAGGTCGCTTCAACTCTTGATTAAGAGCCCTCGTTGGGGTCGAAACTAACGAACGAAGTAGACCTACATGTTTATTTGTAAAAAAGTTCATTCGCCAACGTATAATCAATCAATCAAAATAAAATATAATCCTCGCGAATATTTTGCACATACCTTGTGAGTAAATATAGTATTGTGAGTGTAGATAAATAATGGTGTCGCGACATATCCAGCGCAAACACAGAGTGATAGATCGATTGGTCTATTTACCTACTTCTCTTTATCTAGACAAATATCGGGCGTACTCACTCACCTTCAATTTGCGTAGTTCATCTGACCACTGACATCCTTCCTTGTGATGAATGCAGTATACCACAGATCCCATTATAGCCTTCTCCGACTCAGGATCAGGGTAGATCTGTAACAAAATAAAAAATATATTAAAACCATGTTACATGCATCTATGAACATTCCTTTCAATGTATACCTTTTTTATCTTAGATATAATGTATTTAAGCATTTTGGCAATTTCTTTTTAATTTGAACAGAAAACACGACGCCAACAGTTACGGTTGCCGTTGAGACTGATTCAGGAGCTTGCTACACTACGCATAACGGATTAAATAGGGCACGCGATTAAAAATAAACTACATTTCAAAGAGAATATCAAACGAGCGCTCTGTATACACACCGTACTTTCGAAAATGGAACACATCGTACGGAAATATGTAAAATGGCCGACTGTTTTTCGCGCGTAATTTATTCAAAGGCGCGGGTGCGTTCACCGCAAACGGCTGATACGTAGTGAATGCGTTCCCGTTTGTACATTTTCGTTATCTTTATGGGTGCAACGAACAGATGGCTCGCACCACGGACCACCGTTCCCTTGTGTTTGTATCGAGATAAGCGTGATTTTTCACTTCCAAAACCAGCTGGGTAATGAAACAAGCAAATATGCTCGTTAAATTCCTTTGAGCATGCCACTTTCACATATTGCAGCTAATTTTTCTATGAAACCGCTTAGGCGAGAACTGAAAAACGCGTGTTAACTAGTGCTACTACAAAAATAAAAAAGTTAAAGACGCTAAAAGTTGTTAGTAAACACAAATGAGTTAAAATATTTACTCAGTAGATGTCTTTAGTCGTCACTTGGAGCTTGTCGTCCTAAGCGAAAATTAAAGTTACCATTTGTCTTTTCTTTACATTGAAACATTACCATTCATTTAAATGTCTTGTTGAAGCTAACCAGCCATGGACATCAAGCATTAAAGAACAGAAAGATCAAAGTTGTTCCATAGTACGATGTTTCTATTTACAAACATTGATGCATGTGGTCATCGCCATGGCTGCTGCGTAACGTACCACCTTAGCATATTCTATTCAAGTAAAACGAAGTACCTTATTCTATCTTTCGCGTGCACTTAACTGTGAGCTTTATGTTGGAGAGATAGGAGCGACAATCGATCATCATATTAAGGAGGACTAGGTGCTCTCAAAGCTGGTGGTGTATAAATTTTCAAATATAGAATGTTATTTGTGTCGTATTCTAAAAAGATGGACCGCGATGTGTTCAGTTCTCCCGCATCGCTCAATTATAGAACTCGTTGTATCGTAAATAAAGCAGGATCGAAACGTAACAGGTTGCTGAAGTGACGCGGTAGTTATGACGTTTTGCTACGGAACTACTAAACGGCAAAAGGATAGATGGAAATTGAGGATGCTACGCTACCATTTCTAAAATATCACTATTCGAAGTGACATTAGACAGCTTTATAATATGTGTAACTTATTCGTATAGCATCACTGCCACACCTATATTTCATTCAGTCGACTACTTCTTTTTTTGTTTTAAATATAACTGTCAAATGACGTGAGCGTTTAGTTGTTGCTTATGGCAAACAACTAACAGATATAACATGTATTAACTTCCTACTGCTTAGTTTGGTATAAACTTAGACATAAGAGGTTATCAAATCAGTAATTAATCAGTTTTGACATAATGAATGCAAATATTTGCGGACAAAAAGCTTAGGAAATTCAGTCGAAGATAAGAAGAAACCATATTAAGCAATGAGACCTTAAACACCTACACCATTATATTTAATAAAACATTAATAGCTTTTATAATTAATGAAATTTACACGGAACTCAAGGGCGATGTATCATAAAAATAAATGATATATGACTGATATTATCAATTCTGCTCATAATTTATTATTCTTAAAATAATGTCGTCGTGTGTGGCTTTATATACCTACGTTTTACATTTTTTAGTCTACCGTTGATAATAACCGGTAGGTTCATAGTGTAGACCCTATATTTACGGTTCCGTCGACTAGTCTCCTATGCTTAGATCTCTGGGGGATTCCTTTGGAATTTTCTTGCCCACTGATCTCCTAGGGGACTTTCTTGGCTACCATTTCCACCCAGGGGATTAGTGTGGACGAAGGGGATTCTAGTGGACGAAGCCATATTTACACATGGCATATTCTTTGCGATTTGCAGAATTTGTTTGAGAACTCCTAAATAGTGATTGTTGCTTCATATTCAACGAGTCAATACCACTACCAGAGAGTCATGCTTAGGCATACCAGGCGTTAGAGAAAACATGAGTTAAGTACTCACTCACTCATGGTTCGTATACTTCGTATCATGCAAACAAGCTTGCTATGATTTGAGGTTAGAAGTTTTCATGCCGTTCATTGTAGGTCGTTCGTTCATTTACCAATTTCATTTCATGACTGGGCTAGTTTTTACCAGTCGTCGTAGTCTACGAGAAGTAGGCTATCGTTACGACTACGTAACATTAACCCATGCGTGGACTGGCCTAGGACATACGCAACGCATAATCGAATCGATGGCAATTTTGTAAAGACATGTTGACAAATAAGGCATATTTTATTGCTATGCCGTTGGTCTTGTGCAAGTATAAAGTTCAGATTTAGCTTATTCAGCGGTATACCTAAATGAAATTAGTTTATTGGAATTTTAAATATCTGTGGTGATAATAGTGTAGAAAATAATAAAAGAGCGCTTTCTAGGACCAAATTAAGCGCTTAGCTTCTGGGACAAGGATAACGTGCAGCATTTAAATATTGACAGCAGAAAGCAATTTATACCTACGTATCTTGAAATATTTATCTCATTTCAAAGGAGACGAAGGAGATCAAAAACTACATTATTTCTTATTTACATTAATTCTTATTTCGTAAAGTTGTTCGTATAAACAAAGGACAATACCTAATATATAATAATAATAAAATACCTGGATGACCTCTGCACCTAATTCTAGTTTAGTTTAATGTAGTTCGGTCGAGTTGCGATAGATGGCGCTACATGCACATTGGTTATATTTGATTGTTGAAAACACGAATTAAACGACATTTTCTAAAAATGAATCCTAGCTAGAACGATTTATCGCCCCCAAAACCATCTGCATATAAAATTTAATTAAAATCGTTTGAGCCTTTTCCGAGATTCAGATTATATTTATATAAATATTTATACAAGAATTGCTCGTTTAAAGGTATTAGATTAGATATATTTTATTAGTTAAACTAGAAAGAAAACAATACAGTCCATTCGTTGGGACTTATTAAACCGACTTAAAAGAAAGGTGATCTCAAAATGGCTGTGCTTTTTGTTGCTCCTCAGAACTTCTTGGTTTTTGACAGTTTTTTAATTCAAAGTCGTTTATATACTTTCTTATATACCACACAAAAAAAAACAATCAATATCAGCAGCTATGTTCATTCATATAAATATTTGTTTTGAATCTTCAATGTTACAAAATATTTACAATGCCAACATAACTCACTGGTAATTATAATAACAATTTACAAAATAACAAACAAGTTTCTTTAAACTTTTATGGCATAAAAATCTTATCTATTTACAAGGTAACTAAACGCCTACTGCATGGGGTTGCATCATGTCACCCACGCGGTTACGCGCTCGCCTATCAACATTACAAGACCTTGGGGGCACAGATATTAGGTACAATTAGATATCTACTTATATATATTCAAAAGTAACCTATCCAAACAACAGAAGTATTGGGACTGCGATGGTTTAAAACTTTAAACTTGATAGGAATTTCCGTTAACCCACCTTTTTGATGGAGGATAGGGATGCAAGCAAATTCGCTTGTAGCAAGGATGCGCTGTTAAAGTCTGTAAGAGAGATAATGCCACAATTTCTCGGAATAGACGGACAGTTAAAACCTAAAAAGCATTTCCTCATTTAAACTATAGATAACAGCTACTGGTCAGTTTACGAAAATCTACGAAGATGCAAACTGGCGAATGTTATATTAGTCAAAACAATTGCATGTGATAATCCATTTAACGACCGTGTCCGTTGCGCGTACGCGGGTGACAAGTCGACGGCTCTAATTTGTTACGAGCTCCATTTAGGGTGAATTTAACACAACTCCTGCTGTTTTAACCTTTTGAGTAGAGGGATACATGCCCTACGCATACGCATATCATCAAAACCATGCAAGAGTAAATGCGAGCCCAAAATAACATATATCCTTCTTTTCGACAGACAAATGTATGTATTCAAATAAGTAGCCATATTAAAATGAAAAATATTACGATTTCCAAAATGGATACTAGCAATAAAACATGTCGCCTAAAATATTTTTAAATCTAAAAAGGTTATTATACGAACGCGCCCATCATCGTTTAAAAATGGAACACAAGATATAAATTAATATGATGCCAACTCAACTGTCACAATGTGTCCTTATTTAAAAAATGGCGGCTTGGCTTTTCTGTACCTACTAAACTATTTTTTTCCTTTTTCGTGGTTATTATCGTATCACTCCTTGTTTGTACTTTGACGTTTTCCTTCTTTTACTTTCATCAAGTAACACTGGGTTGATTGACAACTGACGGCGGTCTGCGATGTGTGTACAAGATTAACATAATCTATATAAAACTTCAGTCTCTCCTTATACGTTTTCTGCTAAGGTCGTTTTTTGTATGCTATTACTTGTAAAATCTGAATCTACAGTTTGTTAAATGTTAAGCTATCGACACGCGCTGACGTGGGAATGTAAACAAAACGATAAAAATATATCTAGGGATTATTTTGGAGTGTATCTGTAATAAACAAAGTGAACTTGTAAACTTCAAGGGACCTTTGAGACGAGGCCATACCCTTTAGTATATTTACGGCTTTAGATTCCCGCGTAGTGGTTATTTTAACAAATTATATTACTCCATAAAATAAATTTAACTTTTATGTTATAAGAAAAAACCGTGATAAAATTATTTTAAAATGGCAAATCAACTTCACATCTGAATCAATTATTTCAGTAGTTGCGTTCGGAAATCTTCTGATTGAAGCATTAAGCATCGAAATTCTTTTAATCATCACAATATTTGATTTTCTAATAAAACTTTTTAATCATTATTTATATAAATATATATATTACGTTATACCCACAAAATTATTATTCATGTCTATTACAATTCACTGAACATACAACTACGGTATTATAAAATGTAAATAATAAGACGCGATGGGCATCAACTGTGGCGCGAGCGGAAGCGGGTTCGACGCCCGCTAGCGGAACATTACCGTAGAATATGTAATGATGTATAATTATGTTATTTAATTATTATATTGTCGTTATTGTAATAGCAGTCCTAGGTGAAATGTGTCCGACATTTTACGGTCTCATTTTGTTTCTTAAAATCTACGTAAACCTATTGAAACTATTTCTAGATAAATGGACGCAGCCCTGGTGAAATATAAAGCTTCAGAGTAATCGATTATTCTCTACATCTCTCTTCAGTGATTATCCCTGGTATTACCAGTTGCCTGTTGGTCTGGCTTGTTGGTAATTCTGATCGGCCTGTTACCCACGAAAAAATTTTTTTAGTTCTGTGAAAATGGAAACGCTACAGGTATGGTTTTAGCCGTATATTTGTGAAAATACAGGTTCTGCCTAGTTTGGCAGCCACGTGTGAGATGTGTAAAATACCGCGACTTAGTTATGTCTGTGCTTGTTTATATTATTTTAATCAGGAGCTTAAACTCGTGTAAAACACACGAGTTGTATGTATGGATGGTAAGTAAGTGTTAAAAAAAGATTTGTTCTTTCAAGACAAGAAAAGAATCAATTTTGAAAGCTTTCTAAAGAAGTTGAGCGCTCCTATTTCAAAATTAATTAAAACATCTATACAAACAAACTATGAATTAATGCAACCCAAATGGTGGAGCACGTTTCTGAACGAAATAAGTGGGCAACCCGAGCCGCGGCCCGATGACAGACAAACTAATTGATATCGCGTTCTTCACTTCTAACGAAGTGGTCTATTTTCAAGAACAACACTCCTTAAGAGCAATACATTGAAAAGCTTTGTCGATAATTTGTTTGATCAGATAAACGCACGTGAATACTGAAAAACCTTCAGAAAGAACTGGTCGACTTAAAACCGATTTTAATAACAAAACATTCGCACATTGAGAAGCGAAATCGAATTATTTAAACAAGTAAAACATTTAAAATACCTAGATTTAATGACATTATAACCTAAAATAGCTCTTCATATTAAATAGGTTGTTTATGTAAGTATAACCCCCAATTTGGGGGTGCCAAATAGTGTTAACACAGCCACCCTAATAAATTGTCCGTCCCTGTATTTAAACAAGCAACGGTCTTTCTATTGACATCTGATTGAATATGGCGGATTAATCATTGTACATTGTACAAAGATTATCTACAGACGTTACGTAAACAATAACAAAGAATTAATTGTCTATGTGAGTGTACCGATCACTCCATTGAAGAAAGCTGTTTGGATATCAATGAATGTAAGTAGGTAGTATTTTGTATTACTCCTACACTGTAATGATTTTGATCGCAATCGGAATGTATTGTTTTAGATTACGTAAAACGAAGTCTATAATAACATTTCACTAACTATAAATAGGTAAAAACATCCGATTTAAATATGGAGAAAGACTTAAAACCTAGTCAACAGAGAAGTCATGTAACTCATTCTTTTATACATTTGTATTTCATTTTTTACTTTATGAGATTTCAAAGTAAGCGTCGTCTTTATTTTCTACTTCCATTTTATGATACAATAATTCCCAGGTTTATTTAACTCAATCGGTCAAAATTTAATACGGTCTGTTTCCATAACTAAGTTATTTCATAACGGTAGACGATAATTTCTATAAAGTCCATGTGAACGCACGCATTTTTAGATAGCGATCGTTTTGTATGAAAGTGGTAACAATACAATTAGGGTTCATTGTTTCATACAATCCGTTACGATCTCTTCCTACGTATGCTACGATTCTCTGATAAGATTAGTAACAAGATTCTTTTTTGTTTATTGATATGGGTAAGGTTTGCCGCATGCATTTGGTTTCGAATATAAAATGTTAGCTGAAGTCTTTCCGAACTCCAAATGTAGTAATATCTACACATTTATAAATGTAATACATATCATACTAACTACATAATAAAAAAAAGTCCTCCGCCGCGTCTGTCTGTCTGTCTGTTCGTGATAAACTCAAAGCTACTGCGCGGATTTTGATGCGGTTTTTACCAATAGATAGAGTGATTCTTGAGGATGGTTTTCTTATATAATTTGCTTTATATAAGTTGAAAAATATAAGCCGCACATTTTTACGAGGTAACATGCTATATTATATTTTTCGTAAAGAGCTCGCGCGAAGTCGGGGAGAGTTGCTAGTTTATAATTTATTATTGGATTGGAAAGTGGATTTTAGTTTGTTACTCCTAATCTCTTCGGAAATATAGGTGTGAACATATGCATTTATTATGATTACATAGCGTTAATTTTTGTCAAAATTAAATTAAAAACTATAAATGTCTTGATTTTATAACATTGTTAAGAATTAGAACAAAAGCTATTATTTATATTTACCTTAACATGAATCCAAGTCGCGAACTAAATTCAGATCTAGGTGATCTACCTTTAAATAATTTACTTATGCACACATTCTAGGAAAACCCATTCCAGAATACCCACAGAAACCGCCAACAGTTTGTCAAGCGTATAATTCCGAAAGAAACCACACGATGCGTGTGCGCATACGAACTGTCATTTTGACACGTACGACCCGCGTGACGTAGGACCGTTAGGAGTTCAGTAAGACAAGTCACATAATATATAGGTAATGATCTTGATAACAGATCTAATAATCGATAAACCTACATATCGAATAAAAACAATAAAATTAAAACAGATAAGACGAATTAAGTTCTTGATTTTTAAACACTTAAGCAATCTTATCAATAATACAATTGAAATACATTGTTATGTACTCCGTATTAACGCAGGGACCATATTATTTCCATATAAAACACTATCAGCTAAATGCGGAAAACATCTCAATGTCGGGTTACTCTCTGTCTCACGTTGGAAACCCAAAATAAAATCTTCCCGATGCAAAAAGCGGATTGACGTTTTCAGCTATCATTTAATAGAAAAAAAGAGAGATATTTTAGTCGAGAAGCTGTTTTAAACAAAACCTTTGGAGCCCAAAAGTCTAACATCCCAATACAAATTAAACAAACAACAAGGTACTAAAATGTCCAATTAAATTGACAAGACGTTATCAGCAGTAGATACGATTCCAGTAACATACAATAAATCAAACAGTACACACGGGCCGGAAGCGACGGAGGTCGATGGTGTCAAGCTTTGAAGCCCAACGATAGCTTTCGTAATGAAATTATTTATTGTAGCGTTAACTATGAAAATCAATTCGATTGTTTATGGTTTTAATTCGTTCAGAAATATATACCTATTCCCTCTGACACAAGAGACGCTTATTTTCTGATTAAAACTATGTACTTCCTATAAAAACTGCCAGTTTTATTTCACAAGTATATGTCTTTGGAAAGTCCGCTGGTCACAAAAAATAACTATGACAGTATTTATTACCGAATGATTACGTATTTTTAATATACTTAGCAAAATTTTGGATGGTCCAATATCAGTGATAAATATTTTTTTAATCCATATAATCTGTATACACTCCTAGATTTTATAATCCTATCTAATATAGCTTCTAAAACTGAAAGGTGACACACCTAAACAGTCCACAATAATACATGATTAACTCTAGAGATTTAGCAAAGGGAGAAATTTTCTATCGCTTTTTTTCAGCAAGGGTTTGAGTTTACCTAAATACCACTACCACCATCAGGCGACCCATCCGTTTGCCATTATATAGCAAAAACAACAATAGCATATAAACCACACTTAAAGTTCTCAGGTCCTGTAATAAATAACTCCTAAGCTATTTTTACGGCTGACGTTTTCGCACAGTTTTATGCAATGTCATTGTTTGATCTTGTCAAGTTTACCATCAAACTGTTATCTTGATCAACGATTTGTTAGATTGACCACAGTTTGTAATGTACGATATAGATCAATTATTGTGTAATAAATGCTAAGCTCCTGGATAACCGGATTTTACTCGAGGTTTTCTATTGTAAATTTTCTAAAATGAGGTAGGGTAGGTCGATTTATCGCCCTACCTCGGATTCATTTTAGAAATATTCCTCGAAAAAACCTCGAGTAAAACCAAAACCTCCGACAATTTAACGAAAATCGTGGGAGCCGCGTCCGAGATATAAATATTGCTCGTTTAACAATATAAGATTAGATCTAAGTTTTACAAATCTTTTCAGTATTTCTTGCATTTGTAGATATTAATGATGTAGACTTGAAAAGTGAGAATGTGAATTTAATATATTTTTTGTCAAATGATGCTATTTTTTTAAATCTGCAAATCGTTTATAAGAATACTTTTAAAAGGTCTATCAAAAGCCGTTACAACTCCACTGTAGAACATAGGCCTCTCCTTAGAAAGGACGTTATTTGTCTACTATGAGTATAACACGCTATAAATTATAAATCATATCAAAGAAAAAGCAAAGGACTAAAGTTAATTATATCAAAACTATATATTTACTGGTATTTTAAATACTTGTGTGCGTTAATGTCTACATTATTGCTCTCTGTAGTGCCTTAAAAGGATGTTTAATTATGTTATTATAATTTGCTTGAAGTTAAATAGCTAGCTGTTACGTTTCTGTTTAAATTGCACATTGTTTACTACTTAATCCATTTTCAATTGTTGAGTCAAGACTATCTTTATTTTATAGGTAAGTAGTTATTATTGTTTACTTTTATATGCGTGTGTACAGAGCACACAAGAAAATGTATACAAAACTCATTAAACAAGTTGCGTACCTATAATAAACTTATGTTGATTATTTCTAATTTTTTGTCCAACAATTTAAACTTAAAACTATAAAATAAATTATTTTCAAAGATTTATCTCTAACAATCGGTATGTGACGTTACATAATGTCATTGTTTAAGACCCGTGCCGTGTGGGATGTTATAGCTGTGATAAGATAACGAAGCGCTTTACGATGCGGTTTAGTACGCTAGTGGAAGTATAAGCTATTATATCAAGCTGTTTCACCTTCAATAAAAGCTATCTTTTATTTGTTTCATTTATGACTTCTTTTAAGAAGATCTAATTGTACTCTCAGCACTACGATCCATGCTACTATGTACACTGCTCAAGAAAGGAACAGGTGGTGAGGTCTCACTCGCAGAATACTTTCAAATAGAGATCACGACTCTCAAGATTGTGAGTTGGCACAAAGAAAAGAAGTATTAACGACGTGGGTCACATATTACTGGCATTTTTTTTTATGATAAAGACCACCGTAACAATGACTACACACTTCTCACTCAGTCGTCTGATTCTAAACTTAAGATGACTAAAATGAGTTTTTAGCCAAGATACCAAAAAAGAAATGACAGCTTTCATGCTGTCGTGTTTCCAGAAGCCCAATGATGAAAAAGCATCACTAGGCCGCCATGATGTTTGTGCTCTAATCAGGCAGAGTGGGTTCATTTTGGCGGCTTATACATAAAAAAAAACAAGTGTCATCGAATCTCTCTCTACAAGCGCTAACTCCTCTATCCTCTTGTATTACTGGCTAGTATTTTGTTGTAACTTAACATTGATATGACATTATTTCCATACGTCTGTTAGGTTTTTAGTAACGTTTACGTTTTTAGAATGTCGTTGTTGTGTTTTGTGCTAGGAAACATACTTATTTATTTCTAAATACAGACACATTGCAGTTAAATTAAGGATGTTGGTGTCAGGTTTTTAATAGGTTTGAAGTTTACTTGATATGATTATCAGGAGTTACAGCAGCAGATAGGTATACAGCAAAAGCAGTAGGTAAGATTAAAAGAGTAAAAAACTCTGGACAATTTAATAAATATCTGTTATTGGTTTTATTGTTTTGGTTTAATAGTTTATGTTTGCTAATTGTTAGCGAATATTAAGTTATTTTTTAAATTTATTTTTTACATTTTTTTTCATATTTATTAACAAAATACAAAAAAAATGCAATATTTCTGAGTATAAAACTTATTTTGTTTATATAAACAAATTATACAACATATCATCATAATGTGAAGAAACATACGATATCGTATGTTTTTATTAAAATGTTATTGTTATTGGCGCCGCGATAATCTTCATCACGGTGCGTGCGCGCATCCCGAGATAACGCTTCGTCATTTCCGACTGCGGAGGCTGCGATATCCGGTCAATAAACCCTCCATTTTGATTTATTTACTGCTCTGATAATTTATTACTTTAGTTTTGCAATTGTAATTGCAGATGATGAATCAGTTTGAGTAACCATAGATTGAACATTCTTGATTGTACAAACTAGAATGGAGTTTGAAGCAAGGATTGTACTCGGTTATGGTATCATATTCATAGTTGACGTTGTCTGTATTCTTGACCTAGTTGTTAGTTACCCTGAGTGTTAATCCGAGGGTCATGGGTTCGATTTCCACCCAGAACAAACAATTAGTGATGAACACGACTATTTAGTTTTGGAAAAGACGGATGTGTTTTTGAGTGAAGATAATAATAGTATAGTTAAAGAAAGAAAACCATTTATTTTGACATTCACACATGAACTTGATTCATTACAATTGATCGCAAAATTTTATTAATATTTTGATGTCTTTATCTTCGTTTCTTTTGTAATTTTAAGAATGTTTGAACATTATCAATGGCTATCTCTATTTACCACATCGTTAAGGGTTTTGAGCTGATAAAGTCGGTAGTTCCTTTGTTATTCTTATGATTCATCTATTCCCATGACTCCATACTGAAAACGTACTGGCTTTAATAGCCAATTTTGACTCATTTTACTATCGCCTGTGATGTCATAAATTGTGGGTTTTGTTGTTCAAATAGGCTATTGCCATCCTAAATGCATTTAGCATGCATTTAGTTTTATTTTAATTTCAATATTGTGAGTTTGGTTAAATGCGCTTATCAGAGAACGTATTGGTTCGAATTGAAAATTCTTTTAGTATTTGATACCACAGTTATCGGCAAACAGAACATGTAACAGCACAAAATGTTGCAAAAACGTGAAATATTCGTTTTATTTGTCATAGCTAGTAGAATGTGAGCCCTCGCACTTCTTTAAATGAGTTATCCCTAAAGTAAATGAAAGCATTAAGTCTTTTAACACATATTTTTACCAGATTCCTAATCATGTCATCGATGCCTTGTTCTTTTCAATCTGTTAAAATTTTTGAATTATTCTTTTTGACACTTGTCACATTACGTCATCTAGCCTCAAATTAAGCAGTTTAATGCTTATATACTTTTATTATTGTGTCGTCTTCTTTGTCTAACATTTGATATTAGAAAGAGATGTGTATTTATCAAGGTGTAAAGAGTTTATTTACGTGTGTCTACTTATAGAAGCAATAAAAACATCTCGTAAGGGTTTATTTAGGAGAAAAATGGTTGTTTACCCATCGTTTGAAATACTTTTAAATTGGTGATGATTGTATCACCTTATAAATTTTATTGCCTGTCGTAAATTCGAAGGATAAAGTGGTGGTACATTTTATATGATTTGGTGCTAAATATGAACATATAAAATTTAAAAGATAGTCTGTATATCAACAGAGTCGGTGACAGCTAAAGTTTTACTAACACTTTTATCTCTTTCCAACAAGATAGGTGGGGGATCATCGCCCTTTAATCAAGCCGAAACAATTTGCCAGGACTGTTCCGTACAACTGTCCGTCGGGCTTTAATGGAGTTTTCCGGCAATCGATCAATTCGCGACCCAGTCGCTCAACCCTTAACATTATTATCCAATTGAATAAAACGGTTAGTGATTGTGAGGTCGCACTTCATCCAATACGCTTTTAGTCTCGGACTCTATGTGATTCGTTTCTAGAAATTTCCTTTATACCTGTGTGATGAGTTGCGAGTACTTATTGAATACGCGATTTCTGCATTACGTAAACACCGAATAAATTTCGGAAAATGGTAACAAAAGAAAAAATATCATGTTAAAAAAAGTTGGATAAAAATATTGTAGCGATAGACTTTCCTGACATCAAGAAAAAAAGCAGATTTCAAATTTCGAATTAGGAAATCTTTGATGAAAATTACACAATTGAGAGTTTTTCAATTTATAAGTGGCAGATATGAGGATATCTGCCACTTATAAATTTTTCATTAAAATAAATCGTATGACGCAAAGCCGTCGGCCGGTCCTATAACACAGCTACATTCTTCGACTGATTCTAGATTATCTGGTATTTGATTTCATTGCGCAAAGCAAATGTTTTGTGCAAGAAGACATTTACTTAAACATATAAATTCTTTCATGTTTCGAAATCTGTGTTGTTTCTTAACTTAAAATTAGAATTATAATTGTTTTTAATAAAACTATGGTTCTTTTATATGTTCGATTTTTAAAATTTACAACTTTTCAGATTACTAATCTGTGGTGTTTTGAAAGTAAAAAGCTTTGTTATCAATTAAATATTTTTTTAGAGCGTGCCTTCTTCATTACTTACATAAAATTATAGTTTTTCTTTAGGCGAAAACCTTGACCTGCCATTTAATGCTGTCTTTATGTCTTAATACTATTATACACATACGAATTTTAAGATTTGCAATTTTTAAATAGAAACTCATGAGTACATGTCTTTCCTGCATTTATAAATCATAATTCTTTTGCAATGTTAGCCAACGATAGCAATGATTAAATATTAACAAAGTAATTATAGTTTTTTATCCCGGCACTTTCTAAGTTCCGTTATTATTAATCCTAATAAGGTAGGTACATACTATTACCTGATTAACCTTAATCGCAAAGTTGTATTACCAAAATCGACAACTATAAATATTTTACCAAATTTCCCAAAGGCTGTCGGAATAAAATTGATAACATTAAATCTACTTTAGGAAGTAGCAAGTATTCAACTCATTAAGTATTCTGGTCAGGTGAGCCGTTATGAGCTTGTCTCGACACGTTTAGTCTATGGTTGTTACTGAGAACCAAAGACAAGAATGAAGAGCTAAGAATTCATGACCTTCTATAACAACTTAGCCCGTTATGACATGTTTGTACTTGAAAAATATTTAGGATCTCTATCGTACACTGATCTTTTTATTTTTATTTAATTCATTTAATTTAATTTTTAATCATAAAATTTAAGGTAATGGCAACTTTAATTTATAAATAATAAAAAGAAATAAATACTTTTTCGTTCAATTTTAACATTATTTCCAATTGAAAAACAAAATCGTCTTTTGTGCATAAGTTTATACAGTGGACTGGTCTTGATATAGTATTAATTTCGCTTTAGATATACACAATTGGTTCCGCTCATTATCCATTATTACTATGAACACTGTTTTTTATGATATACACTACAACTAATGAGTTTATAACAGCATTAGATGGACTCTACTACTTACGACAGTTTATGTGACGCTTTCTTGGAAGATCGTAACGAGGTACTGATGGTACACACCTGTTTAGTTTTATAATATACTCAGATATTTCAACATATTAATATTTGATGGATATGATAGAATGAATTAAAAATACCTAAGGATAATTCTATTCTCCTTTCTAAATAGACACCTATTTCAAGCAGTGGATCTAGAAGCTGTTGTTATGATGCGACATAAAAAATAAATAGGCCTACGTTTTTAAATATACTAAAAATTACGTCATGCACATCTTATTTGGTGTATTAACCTTAAACGCAAAAGAAGTTAAACGCTCATCCAAACACAAAATCGCAGTAAAAAAATTCACTGAGAAGATTATAAAGTTCTCCACAGACAATCAAGACTTTCTAAAACCATTAAATTTATAGAAAAAAGATAAAGTCTCCAGTCTGGTGTTAAAACAATATTTTGATTTAAAGTCTAGCGTATAAAATAAACAAGTTACTTTCATTCATAAATAAGGTCAAGATGACCACAGTTCAATGACATTCGCACATTTAGCATAATCTCTGACTACGACTAGTCTCTGGCTTACCGACCGAAATAAAAAATATGTCTTACCTCAAGCAAGTCATAAAGGAACTCAACGTAACTCATTTTAATAATAATAAAAAACACTAATAGACCTTACTGCACACTGGCCGTTGCTAGAGTGGCAACTGCAAACTTCAATTTGTTTGTAAGGGTACCACACCTCTAGCGCCTACGCGATTTTTATAAAGACACCTGTCCGTCTATATATGGATACCAATCAACAGATTAAATATGAATATTCCGTTTTTAAACTTTTATATTGTCTGTGCCGTTGACACTGTAGAAATAATAAATACTATTTAGTATTGATTGTCTTCCTAAAATACTGCACGCTGTTATACCACTTAGCGTTACTGTTCAATAAGTACTACCGGCGGCGTAAAGTAATTAAAGGTATAAAATAAATTACACGCTTAAATTGTGAGAAATAACATAAAAATCGGCAGTAGAAACTCGCGAATCATCCGAACCGGTTTGATGTAGGATCGCAAAATACAGCTACAGTGTACCGTGTAAGTAATCATGCAATACTGTGATTTCTCGGGGACAAAAAAACTGGTTGTCCGTAGATTATAAGTATAACAATCAACTAGCTTTATAATAGTGCCAAAGAAAAAACAATTGTCATCGTAATGACAGCTTTGACAAAAATAAGGCGGGCAAAAGTTGTACTCAGATTAAATAAAAGTCTTTACTTTGGGGACGCGCTACGAATTAAGCTAGTAATAAATCACGCTACTTACACACATCAAAGTGCGCTTACGCACAAGAACCACAAATAATAATATACAATAATGATAGTGTCTGATACCTCAACTGACAATCAAACGAGATTCAAACGAAAGCAGTTTGGCTTCTTCAAGAGGCAAAGCCTGAGGCGCGGATGCATATAGTAAAAGAAAAAAAAAGTCGCGTTCGTGTGCTCCATCCGTGGGAACGCTGCAACAATAAAAACCTTTTTAATCGACGTGGTTGTACCGTGTTGCTATTCGCGAAAATTTTTGGATTATTTAAATTATTATAGGCTATAATTTGATATTATTACACTGTCGTATTCAAAGTTAACACAATGGCGGTGTAAATGCGACAGCTTTTTGTTGTAAAAAAATATGACGGATGTAATTACACGAGTAAAGACGAAGAATTGCTATTTTTTATAGAACCAGTCTGTCTTTTAGACACGGTTCTCTTATCGGAGGTAGCGATTTCTTATGGAAAACAAATCCTAAGGGTTTTCAACTGCATGAACTTCAAACGCTTTAAGTATGAAAAGTAACTCAAAAAGCACTAAAACCTTAAGTCTTTTCAAGGCGTCTCATAAACATTTCAAAATCAAATCAAATTTAGGTCTCAAAAGACATCATTATAATTTTAGTATTATTCCTTTTAAGTTCAATAACACGGTTGATTTGCATTCGGTGAGACATTGAGAGTTGGTCCCAAGAATCGATAACGACCAGCGGATTCAAAGAGAATTTCGGATACGGCTCCGAGCGACCATATAGGTCTAATAAATTAAAAAGCGAGGTGCGTGTGCGCATTACAAAACGATGACTAAACTTACTTTGACCGTGCAATCTCGTACAACCTGATTTTTGTAGTGACTAATACGAGATATTCGCACTGACTTAAATACAAATAGACTTGTTTTGACAACGTTATTATAAGTCAACAGTTCTTATAAAATAAGATTTATAGCACAAGATCTAAAAGCAATTAATCGATCAATGTCCATATTTTGTGAACTGTAACGTTTTTTTTATAATGTAATTGAAACATAATATTTAGTATTTGTAAGATTTCTTAATATATATGTATTGTAATATATATAATATATAATACACTATCAGTCAAAGCATAAAATATCTGCTATTTGACCACCATCTTCAGGTGGCTGTAGTTGCTAGTCAATCGACACCAACACGAACTGAAAGCTGCTTTGTTCCACCTCTATAATTTATCATGAAGAGTATGTATTTAAGATTCCAGTTTCTTATGCCGTTAAAGCACATTCTTGCTCACTCAAGCCTAAAATCACATAAGCAAATTAGCCCCTAATTATCTACACATAAAGAACTAAAATAGGACGTAAATACACAGATAAATGATTCTATAGAATTTGTGAAGTATTCAATTCTGTATTCGTCCTAAAAGTTTACGGTTCAAGAATTCTCCCACGGAATAAAGTAGGTACTATATAAGTACACGCGCAAGCCTGTCAACGTCTTGACGTACTACATTCGAATACAAACTTTAAATGAAAGAAGTAAAGAGTTACAATAGATTGCGTAAGATTGAAGGCCACCGGAAATCAAGTGCGGTCGGATTATTGGGATCGCGATCAGAGTTTAAAAGTATAGCCGCACATCCGGTCAATTGAGTGTCAATTTTACTAATTACACGGCGCAAACTTTTTCATTCATATTTTGAATGAAACACCGCGTTCATTCATATCTTTTTTATTGATCAACAGACCGTCATTAATATCTACTATATTATAGTTTTAAAAAACAAATATCAAAATGCTTCCGTGATATTCTTCATTTACTAAAAACATTTTGAAATAGTAATACAACATGCAACCGTAACAGGATTGTCCATCTGATAAATAAAGTGAATGAGAAGCTTCCGTGATGTCTGAATAATTAAGATTCTAGATAACATTTGATATTATATATATTATAATTAGTTAAAAGGACGGACGACCCACTTTGACAAGGAATCATAATGTAAAAACAACACAAGATATTTTTTACGGCCTTTGTATACGTCTTGTGTAATTTTTACCTGCATAGCATAATCCATCTATATTTATGCATTATTACCACCATAAAATAATAAATATACAAATAGCAATTCATAGCGATTCAAACCTTTAATCAAAGAAGGTTCTTCTCAAATTCTTCCATTAGAAATATATAATTACAATATAGCAACACAGACAACCTGTAATTGATGCATTCCAATTTTAAAACGTTAAATCGATGATATAAATCTTTTTTTTTTATAATTGTTGAAAAGTTGATAATGATCGCCTTGCATGATTCGATTGTTATTTTTTTTATTGAATGATTGGCAGTTCACAGCATCTGGTATCATATTTTAATTAGGTACGCTCTCATGATAGCCACGGTCATACCTAATAAGATTTTAAAGTATTTATCGATGTAATGAGAACTATCAGGATTTAAAAAAACATAAAAATTAACTTTTAAGTATTTCAACTTAAGTAATAATTAAGTTGAAATACTTAAAAAATTTCAAACAGACATTAAGATGTTGTTTACAATTACTGTAATTACTCAGCAACACTGTTTCTTGTTTCTGTGTCGTTTCGTTACCATTTAAACTAATAGAACGAGAAACTTTAGGGGAACTTTACTAAATAAAACAGTCGATTCTAAAGAATATCAAAGGATCTATCAAAGAGTGGGTAGGGAGGCAAAAATACTCCCAATGGACATGTAGCAATAAACATTAGGGCACTGGACACAAAACAGACTGCCTCCATGAAGGGCTCTTTGTTTAGAGCGCTTATAAATAAACTTTTAAGTGGTGACCTTCTTTGTATTAAAAACAAATTTTGTTTTATGAAAAATGTAAGATTCGTTCTTTAAAATGAATAAAATATGTTAATGCGAGTCGTGTGCCTATGAAAGTACAACTGTCTATAAAAAGTCGTATTTATAATGAAATTGATGCCATATGTCGGTATCAGCTGATCGGCATTCGTTATACCCCGTAATTCTTGCCACAGGTAAGGCTTTTTTGGGTGGCAACTTTCAACAGCTGTTCTGTAGTACATGCATTCGAAATCTCCCAAAACTTTCATACAATGTCAAATTTGGTTAATGTATCCGAACATCTGCTCCAGCAGGTGCTACGAAGGAATTTTTGAATTTCGAATGGGCACACTTTTAATTCTTTGACGGCAGGCGGATGCAGAAATACTTTGATTTGGTGCATTTATGGTTTACTTATAAGTTATTTTTTTTGTAAATCAGCATAGAGCCATAGAGGTTTAATTTTTAAGGTGGAATATTTGGAAGATTAGTAAGAGTACTTAACAGAGTATTAATTTATGTAGTAGTGGCAATACATTCTGTTAACAAGTCTGACGTTCTTTCAGCCGATCCCACAGCTTATGAGCCTCCTAATCCTAAATGTAGTATTCTATATCTATTACAGATATACAGGTAAAGTACGTATTTCTTGTAGTGCCAGGCCAGAGATTATCTGTTCGATTTTTGAGATCATCGGTTCGACTTTTAGTGGGTGAAAGACCCACGAAAAATAAATTTGTTATGTATTGGGGTGATATCCATAATATGTATATTTTAGAAATATATAAGTATGTTTAGCACAAAGAAGTATAGGGTCAGCTGTCGTGTGCAAGAAGTGCTGTCAGATTCGTAAGTACCTAAATAAATCTGTATATCTTCATAAAAAGATGTTTCCTTTATATGCATTAGCTCTTATTTTGCTTCAAAACGGAAACGTCATTTTATCAGTTCAGTTTTTTTAACATCCGCATCCCCTTACTCGATTTATATCGATAAGTACATACTCGTATCTCGGATATCAAAGCGTCATATCCGTTCACGATATTTGATACTTGTTCTTTTTTTGCTCATTTCCAATATCGCTAATCTCTTTCTAGATATCTTACGAACATATATTTTGAATATCTACTGAGAAAATATCGAAAAATATTTTTTTGATTTAATCCTTTACGAGAAAAATCATTGAGAAACGCCTTTATCAAAACATATTGCAAAAGTTCTAATATTATATGAACTAAAATAGTCGCAAATCCTTTTAAAATAAGGAAAGAAATTCCATCAAATCGCTACTATGCCTTTACGCGAATCACCCCAGGTATCGGGTTCCAAAACAGCTGACACTACAAAAAATACCCTCTTCCTTTATCTATAGTTACAGTTGAATGTGAAGCACGCCTATTGTACAGGAAGAATTGAGTTTTTTTTAATTTTTCCATACGTTATTCGAATATGGTTAAGATGTCAAAAAATTTATAAGGCCTTTAGTTTTTTTTTGTTGTGGCAACACAAAGCACTTTGTGCACTATTATCAAAATTGATTACAAACCTTGAAAGCGGTAATGCCTATTGCTTACGTAAAATGCGTGAAAAATAACTTAAGTACCTAAATACGTAACCCAACAAAAGTTTTTATGTGAGGCACAAATAAAACATTATTTTTCGTTGATGAGAAAGCAATCTCTACAAGTAAAATTTTAACAAAATAAAACCGACTTCAAGGTTTGACTCGATTTCTCTTGGATGCCATCATCAGATCTAAATGTCCTTATCATGGTACGGTGAGAGTGTGTTTTGAGATATCCCAACGGTGGTAACCGTTGGGATATCTCAAAAAAAAAGACGAAACAAATATATACGGTCAAATTGAGCAACCTCCTCCTTTTTTGAAGTCGGTTAAAAAGGTTCTTAATAAACGCAAACTTTTACCATTCAGTCAGCGTTAAAAGAAACTTTTTGATTCAGATATTGACTATGCTTATTAAATTTCAGTAGAAAAGTTATAGATAGAGGCACTTAATGTCTCACTTTTAATATTGAAATGTTAGTGAACAAATAAATACAACTTGATTCGACATACTCTTTTAATATAATCTTATAAGATTTCTTGATTTGCTTTTCAAGTTTATTTATTTATTTTTTTATTTATTTATATCTTTATTTATTTATTTATTATTTATTTATATATATATTTATTTATTTATTTATAAGTTGTTTTAACAGAAGTGAATTTACTGTTCAAAAATGTTTAATTGAAATTACTTAAACATCTCTGAACTGTAAATCAATTTTAAAGGAATTAATAGGTATCAATAAGTGCCAAAACGTCTTTAAATTAAGTTTTAAACTTTGTTGGCCTATGATATATCTATACAAATAAATGAAATTGGAGTGTCTGTTTGTAATATTAAAATAACCGCTTTTTACTTAATTAATACATATACACGATACATATACACACGGGTAGCTAATGATAGAAGGAGTAACTTAGGACACTTTTTAAAATAGCTTCGCATAATATATTTGTTATCTTTGACTTTTAATTAATCAACTATTTGATTAATATCAATTTCATTTCTAATACTTTAAATAAGATTAGCCAGTGACACACGAGAATTTAGGCCTTAACGATTTCAGATAGAAAAACGCTATTACCTTGGCTAGGGCTCCCAACACAGGTATGTTGATAGAGCCATTGACAATGGCTCATTGCACAAACTGTGTCTAGTTCAAAATCAAATCAAATATTATTTCAAGTTATTATATGGTGTTATTTCCCTTTATTAAACAGAAAGCAGTATTCTTTACCGTATCATAAGAACTTTTACTCAGATTAGTTAAGTATTACAACATTAGTGAATCAAGGAACCGCATCATGTAACATTACCATAACTTTTAATACATTCCCGCCAATACTAAACATTATAAGTAATAAAACTTTTTTTCTACGCATGTGCACGGTTCGTTTCCCAAGCCTGCACATGGCACACAGGAATTTGACACGCAGATGTTCGTTCCACAGCCAACACAATAAAATACCTAATACATAGCCGCAGGCACTCAACTTTACAATTTTATTTTTGTTATGTAAGGAAGTAATTGAAGGATTGTCAATAATGATAATACGTTTACATCATAACGATAATATTTTCATTGCTTTTATTTTGGTGATGTTTGAAAGTGTAAACAATTTTGTCACCGAGTTTTGAATGAAAACAAATGATTACTTAACCATCGCTTTACGTGTCGGGCAAACTGTAGGTGCAGTGCGCAGTTGATTGATAAAAAAATACATGCAGAAGTCATTTAATTATTTAAGATGTTTCTTATTAAATAAAAAAAATCGTTTATTTGGCATTGTAATCCATATATTCGAAAGTAACTCTATAAGTTTTTTTCTATATAAATACACATTTAAATAAAAGAATATAGTAATGTTATATCTGAAGTAGAACTTTTTGGCAATACCCTGTGTTCATTTTATAATTAAATAACTTTTTTGTAATAAAACAACTTGTGTACTGATAAGTAATTGGCAACACCGTGTGCCGAGCAAACAAGCAATTCCAATGGAATCTAATGTTGTTAATAAATCGCCTTAAAAGAAAATACAGAAGCAATTAACATTTCTAATATGTAATACACATTCCATAATTTATGATCACGTAAAACCATTAAAACATATCGTGAACCTGTAACATCCATTAGCAGTATAGCACAGTACACATGCGCGTGAGAATAATGTTTAGTATGGCAATGTCGTTTAGTCATAACGAATATTTCCTGGCAACACTCGTTTAATTTTATTCTTCCTCTTTTTTTAAGCTAAATAACTTCATTACTATTATATTATAAATAAACCTTTTTTGAAAAGAACACAAAGCAGTCATGAGGACTGCCGACAGAAGTAAAAACTCAAAACTATAAACAAACTGTTGTTTAGGCTCACCTGAAATCAACCTCTTTGCTCTTTAAATAAAACGCGCTGCTTTCTTCATTAATAAATGCACTTTGTTCAATTTTCATATTTTGAACACTTAATTACACTGAATACACGAATTTTACAAGTATACAGACAGTCGGGCCTAAACACTACACTAGAGCTTAAATCGCGAAATAGAACTCATTTGTACAATAATCTGTGCAGGCATTATAGGACAACCCTCTTTGACAAAAGCGTGTTCGTTATGGATTTAAAAATCTACGATAGGATTTATACTCACACAAAATAAAGTACCTAGAAAATATAAATGTTTTAATTTTGTGATTGTACACTTTGTACTATATGAAACTTTTTTTTCTTGCATTTTATTGTCATATTTTGATAATTTTAAGTGTTTGAATGATTTGCGGCGCCTTCTCACGGTGACGTGTCCTGACGTTTCTAACGCGCGTAAGAAACTGACGTGAGTTTAACATTTTTGTCCCAGCCCAAAGTAATTTTTCTAAAGTGCACAACACCACTAAAGAAGTTTTCACTTAAAAAATACCGTAGAAAATGACAAAACATTTTAAAAGAGTATATACCTCTTTATAATACTTACTTGGAATCTTTGAAGACGTTATTTTACTTGCGAAACATAAAGTCATAATAACCGAGACAGGAATGCATAAAATCCTGCCTGTCGAATGGCTACCTACAACATTTATAAATACCTACGGTATCCGACGCATGCCGCACTTCATTTCTCAAATTTAAAATAAATAGGTAAGGTATTTTTGTTTACTTCACTGGTAATACTGTAGCAAAGTGTCAAATTTTGGAAATTAAGTAGCATTAAATACCGCATTCCAAAAAAAAACAAAATAATGGATGCACTTACGATACACGAGAGTAAAACATTTAAAGCATTTTTATTATTATTTAGTCATCCAGGAACATTGTAACTTTTTAATGGCATTCGTCAAAATATGTGTTTTAAATTTTTGAACGCGCTAAAAAGCATGCTATAAAATCCAGAGTCAGAGGCATTAAATTTTACGAAATAAATTTCTTTACAGTATTTTTAAGACGAGATCAACAAATTAACATCTACAAAATTGTAAGTTTAACAAAAAGTTTTTACTGCAAATTGTCGTCGAGACGGTTTTCTCTAATGAATGACTCAGTAATTCTTTAATGGGTTTCAATTAAATATAAATGAAAATAAAGGACTATGTTTTAAGATAAATACTCTGAAGTTTAAAACAAGTTTGTGTATAAACAAAATGTTGACAAAACTGCATAACTAGGTTAACGAGATACTTGTCCGTATGTACGTTACTTGTGCTTCAAAATTTTCCAAGAACGATTGTTTTAAAAAAAATATTTTTTTGACATGATATGATGTAGGTTTTAAGGTTCATAGTGAGTTTTATAGACGGAACAACGATAAATAAAGTGTCCAAAATGACGGTTTTATTTTACACAGGCCTATAACAATGGGTGATTTACAACGTATTACGTTTCGCAACAAATTGTAAATCAGTTTTATCGCGTTGGATAAATGGAGATACTTTGTTTAATTAAGCATAAAACTAATAAATCACTACAGCCTAAGCAAGATGTCCTCATGAAAGGTAGATGAAGTTGTATTTTTTTGGCTTCATTTTATTTGAAGATAATGGATATTTATATTATTATGTTTGGTAAAGTTAGTCTACAGATATTTCACAAATAAAATCCAGTTTTGATCAAAGCCAATTGACGTATTTAAGTTTGGATACCTTTCCTTTATTGTTGTCTTTGTCAACTTCTTTATAAAGATTCGCGTGTGGTCACTGTCTATGGCCGAAGTCTAAATTTTTTCGTCTCTTATTATTTTTATTTGCGATTTTTTTAACAAAATAGGTCATGAGTATGAAATAAGATAGGATATATATATTATCACGTCTTTTATCTATATCCTATGTTTTATCGTAAAACAATTTCGCATCTACTAATTATGTATATAACGGTCACAGATCAAATCGCAATGTTTTTCGGCTTAATGAATAAAATTTATGAATGCGTGTGAATTCATGAACTTACAATATTGTAATTTTATGCAGTTTCATTTAGTTAACGATAATCTTACATTACAAATGTTTGTGTTAGTTAATTTACTGTTTACATTTCACTTTTTTTCAATGTCAATTCTGTAAAATACATAATATAGTATGTATTACGTATATATTGTGCTGTTTCAACAAAGTTATCGCACAGTGTTTTTTATATTTTATTGCAATTATTAACGACCATGTTTATGCATTCCTTGCATCATTTTATGTCAGTTTAAATAATTGATAAGTCGCGATAGGAGTGAGGACCCGTTTATGGGATAAAGATTAATCCTCTTTTTAACTATTGGCTTGTATAATACGGTTTCGTATAATCGCTGCTTCAAACCCGGTAAATGTGAATTTCATTTTGTTTATTACTTAATAGACACTCTTTGTTAGGTTAAAGTAAGTCCAAGTACTTATCAGTCGATCTTATCTGATTGTGAGTTATCTCTTTGAGATAACTCAATCTACGTAGGAATGTATTATGGACCTTAATATACAAAAAAATTGCTGTCAATATTTCAACGCTTATTAAGTCTATTCCTAACCGTAACTTAGTACTACTGCTTTTGCTTCGTAATGAAAAAATGAACTGTATGCTTCTTCCAAAGGCGAATAAAACCGATCTATGATTAATATCTAATTATTCTATGGTTGACATTTTTGACGTTTTAAAAAATATATTTTTAACGACAAAAATAAAAGAAGACAGAATACCTACATCTTACAGAGGTATGTATAAGTTCTTGTTGGAATTACAGTTTCGACGATTCAAACGTGTCCCACTTAAAACATTGACAAGTTGTAAGTTGAAACTGAATACCTAAGACCTGAATCAAATAAGACTTCAGTATTTAGAAAGGCGTCTTAAAAGGTGAAAGTCATGCTTTCATGCTTCGCAAAAAACTCGCATCTTAGCACGGCCTTGCCAAGGTAAGTGCAAGGGGGACATAACGGTGCGCAGGCGCACCGGCCCCCGTCCACCTTCGAACACATCAATTTTAATACACTATCGTTCACTTCGCTATCCAACGGAGGTTCCCACAGCACCAATCGTACGTGCCTGACAAGCCAACACGTAATGTACTACTCGCCAACACGTGCATCGTCGGAAACGAATATAATTTTTAATACACTTCCTTTTAATAATGCTGTGCTGTACTTATTATCCGAGCTTATATGGTATTGCTGCTCCATAAAATACAGTTCAAATTTGATACACGTAGTTATCGGCTATGGGAAAGTTTAGCTAGCTAAAGGACTAACGGTCCGTATCCCTATTTGAGTAAAGGACTGTTAGTTTTTGCATTGTTTTGTAAACAAACGAGTAATTTTCACCAACAAATTGTAAGTTTCATAAGAGCATTGTGGCATCATTGTCATCAACATCATGCAATACTGTTAATCTTATTGTTTTAAAGTAGGGTAACTATGCTGGCATTTTTCTCAAGGACGTTTACAAGTTTGTATAACGCTCTAATAAATATGGTAGCCAAATTAAATATTCAGTCGAGGACATTCCAATTAAAACTTGCAAAATATTAAGCGTAGGACGATTATATAAAGAGCGTATAACTTAAGACATTGGTAAATCGTACATAAATTTATATTCAAACAGGATTTCGTATTCGTTATATACACTTAGAGACACAATTCTGTGAAATAGCAAAACCGCAAGTTTTGGTATGTAATGAACCAACTTGGCATTCAGAACGCATGGGAACTCACGTTGCAGCTTCGTGCAACACAAAATGAACCCCTGGCCTTATCTAAGAATTAATTGAAAAAAAAAGGGACTTGCCCCAATCGAAAAGGGAGACTTACGATTTGACTGATCTCCGTGATCGGAATTGGTGTGATGGTTTTATCCGAGCTCTGAGGGAGCGATGAAGCACTGGGGGTCGGCGACACTCCAGGGCTGGACTGGCCGTTGCCGACGCTTTCCTTGGAAGTACGATTAGGAGACAGCCTCGCTGGAAAGCTGAGCGTCTTCGTCCATTGTGATAAGCTCCGAACCATCTTGACTGTTCATAAGCACAACACTCGTTCACTAAACTTTGGCGGCGAGTGACACGCGCGCACTCGACAACGGTCCGCGGACGAATGAGGAGGGCAATAAAACTACAGCCTGTGCAAGTTGCGACTTGACCGAGTTGGAGGGGCGTAGGGTGGCATGGCGATACGTGCGCCGCATGCATGCAGCGGCCACCGATGGGTATAAGTTCGACGGATTTTCTTTTGTTTATCGGCCGGCAACCTCTTGTTGGGGCAAAAAGTTTTTAAGCGGTTAGAAGTAGCGTTGATGAATTGACACTTAGTTTACAGTTTGCTGCGGTAATTTGTTGTGAAAAAACTTTTTGTTGTTCCTAAATATCAACAAAAGGATATTTTCTTGATAAATGTGTTTATTTAACAAATGAATGTAAATTTTAAGTACGTTCAAATGGATCGATCACGAATCAGTAGTACATATTTCCAAATCTCCGGATTTTGACAGGACATCAACAAAACACCAAAATATTTCTATCTATACAAATAAATAAAATTGGAGTGTCTGTTTGTAATATTAAAATTACTGCTTTTTACTTAATGCATATGTATGTATAGACGATACATATACCAAAAATGTAGTTAATTTTTTTTGTCTGTCTGTCTGTCTGTTTGTTCCGGGTAATCTCTGGAACGGCTGGACAGATTTTGACGGGACTTTCACTGGCAGGTAGCTGATGACCCGGGGAGTAACTTAGGCTACTTTTTTTAGACTAACTTTGTCCCGCGGCGTTACTCGCGGTACAACAATAACTGCGGGTAACACCGCGGGGTTCAGCTAGTCTTTCATATATATTCACCAAATAATCTTATATCAACTGCAATGTTTTACAATTTATATTCCAATTTAAATTATTCTGAGTTTTATTATTTTTATTTTTTGTCATAATTACATCATCCGGTGTTTTAGTTTAATCCCGTTAAGATACATATGTTTTTATAAAAGTAAATAAAATTTGTGTTACTTATATTATAGTCTTGTAGTCAATGATAAAATAATTTGTTTTATAAAATAAAATTAATTAATTCATATAATTTTTTAAAAATGCCTAAAAATATGTCTTCAATCTGTTACTTTCCAAAGACTAAAATTTCGTGATTAAGACCAGAAACTATTTACTAAACTAATAGGCCCTTATATAAGCTAATAAATATTATATTAAAAAATAAAACATACAGAGGAGTGCCAATATTCTAAGATATCCAAGAAAAGTGTAGCATAAGTTAATGTCGTCTTAAAAACAAACAGGCTTGGGGCCGTCACGTTCATAAAAATTTGCAACGGCTTATAAACGCAGAAAATAACTGCACATAACGAGGGACTGCGGAGGGAAGTACCCCACACACTGCGATACGAAAGCATAAAGAATAAGGATTTCAAGTATGGTCTCCCTTTATCCAAGTTGTATAAAATTTAGGGTTGTCAATATTAAAATAGTAGAGGTCAGCTTTTATGAGGCTTACTTTGTTCTTTATATATAAATGAGGCCAAACTTTCAAGGGTTGACTAACTATTAGAAATATTCGCAATCATAGTATTTTATCTATTACTAAATGGTTCCCGCGGCTCCGCCCGCGTAGATGTCGGTTATTGCGGCAAAAAGTAGCCTATCCATCCATCCATACTTACAAACTTTCGCGTTTATAATATTAGTATAGATATTATATACTTCTGGTATCACGTTGTTGCTCACAATCTATACTAATATATAAAGCTGAAGAGTTTGTTTGTTTGTTTGTTTGAACACGCTAATCTTAGGAACCGCTGTTCCGATTTGTCGTTTTTTATCGTAGTTGGGTTTTAGTTTTTACTTTTTTTTATTTAAAATGTTTTGGTGCCTTTATAATATTTATTGTTGTGCAAAGTTTATTTTAAATAGGTACCATACAAATATCACACTTATCGAATAAATACGGACAAAGTCACGAACAAATGCTAATAATATAGTATATATTTTTGAAATGTACAAATAACGCCCTTTCCAATGATACCAAACACGGCATACCAAACAGTACTTTATGTCGGCTAGGGGGCGCCACATTCGATTCAGTGACACGTCATATAACCTCTAAGCAGCGGACAATCAAGACACTTTTAACGATACCTCATAATTATGTCTTATTCTAACTAGTTTAGAAAGAATGAGGAAACAAAAAAGCATACCATAGAAATATCATACTTATCGAATAAATACGGACAAAGTCACGAACAAATGCTAATAATATATGTATTTTTAAAATGTACAAGTAACGCCCTTTCCAATGATACCAAACACGGCATATTTATCTAAAATATTTTTTTTAATACAGTACTTTATGTCGGCTAGAGGGCGCCATATTAGATTCAGTGACACGTCATATAGCCTATAACCAGAAGACGATCATGACGCTTCTAGAGACACCTCATTTGTCCAAATCTAATGAGTGGTTAAGGAGCTAGGAGGGAACAAATGAACATACATACATACATGCATAGCCTGTCAAAATCATAGGAAAATCAAAGGAGGTTCCTTTGGCTTTGCCGTAGTCGGCTAAAAAGAGAGGCAAGTCGCGTGGATCAGCTAGTAATATAATAAATATCTTGTGTCATTTTTGTGTGTACTTTCATTTTTCCAATTTGTATGTTTTTTTTGTATATTAGGTACATATTTAATTGTTTAAAGTATTTTTCACCCAGTCATGCAGATGAAATTGCGCTGACCAGATAGTGCAATTATGTTATTTGATTTTCAAAGACGACGTAAAATAATAATCTGATATATTAAATTAGTTGATGGATGAGTCGGATGTGATGGGCAGATGAAAGTAAATACTTTAAGAATTCTAAATAACATGAATACCGTAGAAAGTTTGCATTTGTCAGCCCTATTATGAGTATTATTCGTATACCAAGGGGTGCAAAGACGCAAATCCAAAACAATGGGTGCGCAGGATTGCGTGTCGCTTCCTGACGCCACGTGCGCGCGCAGCTGACGCCTGCAACACAGCGCATGCGCTCTCAAGGGCGAACCCGAGAGGTTTTTCAAGGAAAGTGTATAGATGATGGCAAGATGGCTTTGTTTTTACTTCCTTTTGAAAAGAAGAGATAATTTATTAGTAAGTTTTTTAAGCTTTTTGGTTTATTTATAGGGATTTCTTTTATTTCACAGTGCAATTGGTGTTAAAATAAACTTTATTTTAAAAACTCAGTAGCGTTGAAGATTTGTAACTTTCGTTGCATTACGAATAAAGGTCCAATTTAATCTATAGAATCTTTATCTCCATATGAGATAATATCTTTAAGATCACAGTTTATTTTACTTAATTAGAAGAGTACTTAGATGACCGATATTTTATTTTGATAAATGTTATTAAAATGAATGCTAACTTGATCGAACTGAACTCTAGTCTGTCTGATGAAAAGCATAAGCAGCATGCAAGAGTGGTGGTCACCATGCTCAGTGCGAATACAGACAATGCAACATGGCGGCCTAGTGATGTTTCTGCGTCATTGGGTCTCCGGTCTCGCACTCACCAATGAAACACAACAGCACGAATGCTGTCATTTTACGTTGATTTTCTATGCGAGGGTAGTACCGCCCCGGTCGAGCTGGCCCTTTGTATATGAGTTAAAATGAGTGGTCTATTACCCTAATCTACATCAACAGCATTTAATAGTCCACTGCTGGACATAGCCCTCTCCTTACCAAGGAGGTTTTGGTCTACTATTATCGCAATGTCCAGACCGGTTGGTAAAGGGTCTAAGTATTTCTTACTTTATATACTTACGTAGTGCTTATTGATCCTGCCTGTCAAACCAGAGGTTGTCGGAGGTGAAAAAGTTGAAAACGGGAATAATTTTTCCCCGTTTTCATCTTTTTCATGAATACTCTTGCGCCTACTAGTCTTAGCGTGGTGTTCTATATGTGTTTTATACCTCCCTGGATACATACATTATCCAATACTGTTAGAATTAAATAAATCGGTTCAGCCGTTCTCACGTGATCACATGAATGAGGCAAATAGCTATTAAATTTAAATGAAAATGTTTAGTAGCATAGCAGTCTGAATACCATTACAGAAACTCTGTATGTGGTTCTTATTTCATCTTCAACATCATCTTATTACATCCCTTATAATATAACAACCTCATTTAAAATAAGTACATTATTTTATAAAAACATTGAATATATTTTTCGAATAAATTATCAGAGAAGTTCATCCCCCACGAGATCACAAGTTATCAAATAACATCTAAACTAAAGATGGGTTTCTACAAAAAGGGGTTCATTAATATCTGAGATCCCTTTATGTACACAGGAGTACAAAACACACCCTTCTATGGTATTGTTCTCACGATGCAAGAGGGTTAGGAGTGCACGTGGAGAGGCTTCAGACATTGTGCTGAATGTTTTCTGCAGCGAAGGGGTTATGGGTGATTAAAAAATGAAGTTTATTGCATACTGTCATCCTTTGGGATATGATGTTTATTCATATTTATTATGTAATGTACGTCACGCAGCTTCGAACGGAAATCTTTTTGTAGCCTTAGTACAGCGGATGATGTTCTTTGGCTGAGATGATAAATAAATAAATAAATATTTCGGACATCTAACACACAACGCCATCTAGTTCCAAGCTAAGCAGAGCTTGTGTGTGTATGGTACTAGACAACTGATATAAATACATATATACTTTTTTTTTGTAAATACATACTTATTATACATAGGAAACACCCTAGTGATCTATTCTATTCTATTCTATTCTACTTATTATACATAGGAAACACCCTAGTGATAGATATTTTAGCCTAGTGGTTTAAGCGACTCGCTCGCTGTTTCCTATTGCGCCAAATCTTGTGGGTTCAAGTCCCACATTGGACAACACTTTGTGTGATCCACAAATTGTTATTCTAAGTCAGGGTGGTCTTTGTGTCCGTTTCATGTATGTTTGTAAAGTCCCCCACAACACAGGATGTGTATTCCTAATGTGGGATATTCTTTTAAATAAGAAAAAAGAAGTACTAAATGTAAGTAGATGCCAATTATGCAGAAATCCTTTGGCATCTCAAAGGTAAAATTGTCCCATATACTACCCAAGCGCATTTATTTTTGATAGGCAAAATAAAAGAATTGGAAGTAAAAATATTTTTTTATATTACAATCAACAATTACAAACATATATCATGGAACGAAAGTTTAAAAGTTTATAACAAATTTTTACTTAATTTAAGACTATAACGATGACTCACAAAATAAACAATGAAATTAAAATAAGTTTAAACCTATTGTTTCTACTGACATAAGCATAACTAAAATCCCATATTTGTTTTTACTATTAAATAAATGTTAATAGACTTTAGATCCAAAAAATAAATGGAAATTCCTATCATTAAAAATTTGGCGGCATGTACTTATATGGCAACTAATGTCAGTGGCTAGACTAGCCGTCTAGATTTAGTCAATGAACTTACAATAATTTTAGTTTTAAATTTTAAAACACAAAACCAGATTTGGGAAGATGAATTCAGAGAATTTGCAAAATTGAAGAGGTTAAGTGCAATCAATTGTACTAGTCAACTGCGTAAGCTCGATTAAAACTATTCTTATTAGCGTTAATATCATGTAATTATTTCTATGGTATAAACGCTATTTAGAACAGCAGAGCCGTGGGCACAGGCTAGGTATTAATAACTGTATTTCAATTTTCGCGGTAAAAAGCCTATGTCCTGCCTCAAGAATAAAAGTATCTCCATGGTAAATTTTGCTTGAAATTAGTGCAGCAGTTTAGCTGATAAAACGTAATAGACAGAAGGACGGAGGTTACTTTAGATTTCTTGTTGATATTAGTATGTATATAGATAAGACACTATTACAATTTCTGAGATTAACACACATCTTTTATGGCATAGAGAAGCGAGTGAGTGGACCTGAGAGTAATGGTAAATAACTATTACCGTCCATGGATGTAGTCGCTCAGCGACAAAGTCCTTTTTAAATTAAAAAAAAAAACCGCCCATGGATACTTTCATCCAGTCATAAGTGCGTTCCGCCTCTTGAGTCTCTCTCTGTCTCGCAGAACAAGGGGTAGTTGGGCTTCGGTAAACTCCGGTTTTCTGTCGTAGTTATTACTCTGAACATCTGAAAATTCTTATACAAATCAATGACCACATGTAACATTGTTGTCAAGCCCTCGCGACAATGACGCTCTCGAATGTAAACACAAATAGAATATATTCATAACAATCAATTGTATCCGAAATGACTCATAGATATATGCTTAGGAGTAGCACAACACTGGCTAGCGGATACATACATACGTGTCCCGCAATCAAATGATGAGCAAATTGCGCAAATCGAAATAAATCTAAATTTAATTTCTGTATCCGCTCTCTAAGGTCGTTTGCATTTATCTGTGGTTGGTATGAAGGCAATGACTTTAATAACTTAATTTTACAATGATCTTTGGCTGTATAGATTAAGTATTCGTAACTTATACCGACGTAGGACATTATTCTCTCATACAGATTTTACGAAGCGAATTACAAATTGACAGCTATGTTTAATGTACTGTTTTTATCTGCAAAAATGAATGGGATTTGTAAACCAGGATATCAGATATATTAGCCTATTATGGTGTAATAAAGTAATAGATGAATAACTTCTGCTTAAAATAATGCTTGAAGAAAGTTAAGTGTAAAAAGATGTATCATTATTTCCTAGTTTACCCACTTTGCCCTTACTTTTCGATTTTAAAACCAAAAATTAAACGTAGATAAATAATTAGATCACAACCACGAATTTCATTGAAGCTAAACTAACATTTATACTCTTGTAAATACATAGATTAAATTGTGTAAATTAATATCCACACATGTGAGTACCATTGACATTTATTGACTATTTAGTCAATACGTTGAGTAAAAAAGCAACTATAAATATGTACGTGATCTCAACTTAAAACAAAGACGTGTAAAATGTCAAGATGATTTATCCACGGTACTACAGAAAGTATGGTGACTGTAATTTTCTCTATAAAGAGATTTATAAGCCCAATTTCGATGATCGTTTACCGGACAGAGCAGTGTGTTCTTGTATGTGTATTTATAAAAAGTTTATCAGAAAAGACATGCCTTTTTTTGAAGCTAACTAGTAGTACTAAATATATTGATAGATATATAGAAAAGTTACTATATTCTTATCATTGACATACCTATTAATGAACAGAATATCTAAAATATTTCCTTAAAACCGATAAAGCGCTTTGAAAAAATTTTAAGTAACAGTAGCAAAAACGTTCTGATTGAAAAGGTTCGTATTGGAAAAAACAAAAAATATTTGAAAGATGTTATCGCTACATTTATGCAGCAAATAAAGTTATTGTACAAATTTTATCCACTCTAACATAGATAATAATCATGAAAAACATTAACGAACCTACCGATTTTCATTAAATGTATATCTTTTTTTATGTACGAGCCTGACAATGAGTGACTCTTTACTGACTGATGGAAAGCATGAACAGAATCGAAGAGTGGTGGTCACCATACTTATTGCGAAAGCAACAATGCAGCATGGTGACCCACACTATGGCGGCCTAACGAGATACCTTTGTTTCTTTGCTGTAATTTTAGAACATTTTATTCGAACTATACACAATTGATTAAAAAAAAACAAAAAGGTTTTGAATTAAAACACTTACCCGAAAATCTTCAAATGAATTCCGACAATATAAAAGTCTCCATTTCCTACCGAACTCATGGCCCACCTATCCTTTGTCCAAAGTTACCCCATGTTATTATTAAAAACTAGTAAACGCTTGTACGAAATTAGTTGTACGTCAATCTATACTATTTTAGTCACTCGTAAATTACTATCTTATACCGTAAAATACTTTAGTGAAGGTATCGTTATGTTAATTAGTTTACTTTAACCTTTGTTATAGTTACTAACGTAAATATTTTCGGGTAACTTTAGCTTACTAAATAAAGTTAGTTCCTATACTGATTAGTCCCTCTAACTAATGGATATGCAGCATGTATCAGAGTTTAAAAAATAACTATACCCCAACTGTGAAAAAACTTTTGATAAAATTGAGACGTGTATAATTACTAGCTTTTTCCCGCGATTCCATCGGCGTTTAAGTCGGTTATCGCGGCCAAAAGTAGCATAATACCCTTCCTTAGGAATCAAAGTACATATCTCCATAAAGTGTAACAAACAGACAGATAGGCAGACAGCGTTACTTTCGATTTTTAACCGACTTCAAAATAAGCAGGAGGTTTCTCAATTCCACCTTATATATTTTCTTTTTTTCTTTTATTTATGTGTTCGCGGATAACTTCGTCGTTTATGAACCGATTTTGATGTTTCTTTTTTTAATGGAAAGGAGATATTCCAACGGTAGCACCATGATAAGGACACTAAGATTTGATGATGGCATCCAAGAGGAATCGAGTCAAACCTTGAAGTCGGTTTTAATTTTGTTAAAATTTTTATGATAGTAGTATGAATTACTAATTTGTTGACATCTCAATTATTAAAATCAGTTCAATAGTTTAGGCGTTACGATGGAATATACAAAGAAACATAAGACTGACAAAACTTCCTTTAGGCTTCCTCGTATTCTAGTAACAAAAACTATTAGCAATTTTTTTTTAAATTTAATACCATTTTGCGACCCAACCCTTATCTATCGGTCTAATTAACACCAATCTACGAAATAAGGGTGAATGGCGAGCACTTCCGGCTATAACGGAAACTGCCCAATTAACAACAATAGAGTGTAATCGATTTGGCCCGCAGAGTAATTAATCATTATGGATAATAGAAAAATATTAATTACGAAGCTTTAGTGCAATACCATGTGGTGATAATACCTTTAGTGAGCTTATGGCGTGGGAAGGAACCGCACGTGTGGATGTTACCACGATAGAACCCTACTGTTGAAACTAATCACCTATTTAGGTTAGACTAGCTGAGTCCCGCGGTGTTACCTGCGGTTATCGTCGTACCGCGAGTAACGTTACGGGACAAAGTTAGTCTAAAAAAAGTAGCCTAATTTACTCTCTAGATCATCAGCTACCTGCCAGTGAAAGTCCCGTCAAAATCCGTCCAGCCGCCGGTCGCGGGACAAACAGACAGACAGACAAAAATGTTTTCAACTACATTTTTGGTATATTTACCGTGTATACATACATATGCATTTAGTAAAAAGCAGTTATTTTAATATTACAAACAGACACTCCAATTTTATTTATTTGTATAGATTGTGATACTTAAAAAATCTTAAACCACTTTATTTTTATTAAAAAACTGTCATAAATTATTGGTTACTGGAAACAAAGTGTAATTATAAAAATATACTTAACTTATCATAGCTTTAAATAACAACATACTACAGCGAACAACAACAAGGCTCTCATAGCCCAGTTGCGCTTGGTGATTAGAAACAATCGCCGAGGGTAAGCAACGACAACGCGGTCAATACCTGGATGGATGACCGCTAGTGGCACGAAACCATGAGCGTCTCTGTGATTCGGAGGTCAGGTTAAGCAGTCGGTCCCGGTTGTTATTTTATTTATTTATTTATTTAGGTTCACCAACATTTGTTTACACTAACACTAATATTAAGTACATTCACAAAGATTACAATAATGTGTAACAAACACTTATAGGTAAACACATCATGCTAATATCGCGTTAACTACCTTATATTTATTAATTTATATATTTATTTGAAGGTACAAGAAAAAGAAGAAAACAAAAAATTATAAAGAAAAAACACAAACTCAAGTGGTGGATAACAGTTACCTACCATAAAATGGGACATACAATTATACATTTGACAACAGATTCATAACACGTTAATAGCAGCAGTGTGCGTATATGTGTGTGTGTGTGTGTGTGTGTGTGTGTGTGTGTGTGTGTGTGTGTGTGAGAGTGTGTGTGAGTGTGCGTGTGTGCGCGCTTGTGTGTGTTTGTATATAGCATGTACCATGTTTATATTTATGTATATGTTTGAATTTTATGTATTATTTAAGATTCTGAAAGGTTATTGATTATGATGCTCTTCAATTTACGTATGGAGTCGACGTGCAAGTCAATGACGTCGCTGTAGCTATTAATTATCTTACATAATCTAGCATACGGTGAGTTGGCTCCTAACACTGTTCTTCTTAGAGGCGGACAGAGTGGGGTAATAGCAGTTCTTGGCATTCTGGCAGGGGCGCGAAAGTTGAATAAGGCAAGAATACGTGAAGAATCAATTTTATGATTCAGAATTTTAATCCCAAACATTGCATCTAGCAACTGTCTGCGCTTTTCCAGGGTTAACATTTTAAAATGTTCTAACCTTTTACTATAAGAACGAATCTGTTTACACAAGCCACTGGTATACGCTAAATGCCAAAGAAAGCGTTTTTGCACCCGTTCTAGACGCAACGAGTGTACTGCATAATGTGGCCGCCAAACTACGCTACCATATTCTAAGTGACTTCGAATCAGACTGTTGTACAGAATGATTTTCGTCTTACTATTTCTGAGAGGTCTACAGTTTCTTATGACAAAACCCAATAATTTTGTAGAAATTTTTATTACATTATCAATATGTGGGGAGAATGTTAATTTTGAATCATATAATATTCCAAGATCACGAATAGTATTAACTTGCGCAAGTTTATATGTATTTATATAATAATCATATTGTAATACACTGCGCTTTCTCGAAAATTTAATATGGTAACACTTATCAGGATTCAAATGCATATCATTCAATTTGCACCAGTTTTCCAGTCTATTCAAGTCACTCTGCAAACGACAGGCATCTTCTTCAGTCTCTATTATTCTAACAAATTTCAGATCATCCGCATACATGAAAATGTTCGAATACAAAAAGCACTGGGGTATGTCATTAATAAAATAATTGAACAAAACAGGACCTAAATGGGACCCCTGGGGCACACCCGATGAAATGCAATATGACTTTGACTGAAGGCCATTTACTACTACAAAAAAGTTTCTTTCTTTTAGGTACGACCGCAGCCATTCCAAAAGAGAACCAGTAATACCATATGCACACAATTTACTCATTAATTTAATGTGCGAGATTTTATCGAAGGCCTTACTGAAATCAGTATATATAACATCGGCCTGTCGACCGGAGTCAATTGCCATCGATAACAACTCTGTATAAGGTAACAAGTTAGAGGACGTGGATCTTGATTGAACAAATCCATGCTGATGGTCACTTAAGTACAGTTGTAGATGGTTCTGTATATAAGGACAAACCAGTGATTCAAAAACTTTTGCAAAAGTGGATAAAATTGAGATGGGTCTGTAGTTCATTACAATATTTTTGTCAGAGGACTTAAAAATTGGAACCACTTTAGCACTTTTCCATTTAGATGGAAATATCCCTGAAGATAATGATTTATTAAAAATCAATAAAAGTGGTGTAGTCAGTTCGTGAGCGCACGCGACTATGAAAGTCGGTGGTATTCCATCTGGACCTGCACCTTTTCTGCAGTCCAAGTTCTTTAAATTTTTTAACAAAACATCAGGTTGTATAAGTAGTTTCGTTAGACTTAGGCTGTTATTGTATAAATCTCTCAAAAAATCAGAATAAAAAGGTTCATCAGGTTCGGTGTCATTCTGTTTTGTGCTGTAAACAGAGGAGAAGTAAGCAGCAAATAAATCGCAGATTTCAGTTACATCTGAAGTCGTTGTTGATCCATCGGTCATAGCTGCAGGGTATGAGCTCAAACCACCTCGCTTGGCTTTAACGTATGACCAAAAAGTCTTTGGATTTTCCTCGATACCTTTTTCAATTGTAATTATATAGTTATTATAACAGAGTGTTGCAAACTTATCGCATTGCCTACCTATCATCCTCAACTCAATAGCATCTAAGGGATTTTTGTATTTTAAGAAGCGTTTTCGTGTTTTATTTTTAGTATTTAAAAGTCTAATTAAATTTCGATCAAACCATGGTGGATATTTACTCTTATTTGGTATATGACTAGGTATATTATTTCTAATAGCTGTGTTAAGAATTTCATAAAAAGTATCCACCATTTCATCAATACTATTAGTTGCGAGCAATAAATCCCAATTTTGTTTTTTTAAATAAGAGTTATCATAGGATAACAGTCGTGAAGCTTAGTTGGAGGCCTTTGGGCGGCGTAAAAACGTCCAACAGCAAGATTACGTAGCCACAACGTTGTCTTGCCAGTCCCCAACCCGCAGTCGGCCAGTGTGGGGACGTTTGGCCTTAACCCTCTCTTGAGAGGAGACCCGAGCCATGCACTGGGATATTATGGGTTGTTGATTATGATACAGTAAAATAAGAGAATTGTTATTGAAGGGTTCTTTGTCTAGTAGTGGACTGGATGTACAATAACAACAATAAAAGTAGCCTTACTTACTTCTTATATCATTAGCTATATGTTAGTAAGACCGTCAAAATCGGTCCAGCTGTTCTGGAGATTATCCGGAGCAAAAAGACGGACAGACATTAAATTTAAAAAAAAGCTTTTTTAATGTAAGTACCATACATAAGCCTATACGTTCATATGCACTCAGTGGAAAACTGTTAATTTAAAAATACAAATATAATTAAAGTAAATTCTTAAACATTTTTTCCGGCTATCCGTAAATTCGTGAACACGTTTTTCGCAACCCTCAAGATGGGTGGTCATTGTTTTTATATTTTCTTGTACCAAAGACAATAATATGTCCGTTCTAATTTTTTGCACGTCATCTTGACAGTACAACAATAGCGAAGGGTCCGCAGTGAGTGCCACTGCTGCAATCACGGCCATAAGTAGACCCTCATTCTACTTTTTAACTTTTTATTGGGTTACCGCTCAATTCCGATTAATTGTTTGTGTGTTGTCCTATTTCAGAATAATTTTATTATGTGAGCTTACCAAAGTGAGTCTACTCTGCCTAATGAAATACGTGAATAGAATCCAAGAGTGGTGGTCACCATAATCATTGCGAATGTAGACAATGCAGCATGGTGACCCGTACTATTATTGGCCTATTGAGATGCTTCTGCATCCTTGGGCCTCCAGTCTCTACTCACCAACGAAACTCGACAGCACGAATACCATCACTTTAGATTGGACGTCTCTGAGATAGTAGTACCGTTTTTACTAGCTATCGGATCTAGATATCTTTATATATATAATTCTTCTGTGAGTGTGTATGTCACTGAACTACTCTCAAACGACTGGACCGATTTTGATGAAAGTTTATGTGTGTGTTCAAGGGGATCTGGGAATGGTTTAGATTCACAATTTTGTCCGCTGGACAATGTTTTTTTAATTAATTTTTAATATATTAGTAGTTATGGCAAAACGACGTTTGCCGAGACAGCTAGTATACATATAAAAGAGGAAGGTAACTGACATATAGAGAGATCAACGCACAGCCCAAAACCGCTGAACCTAGAATCCTGAAATTTTGTATGTAGGTTCTTTATATAACGTAAGTGAGCACTAAGAAAGGAATTTCGGAAATTCCACTCTTAAGGGGGTAAATCAGGGGATGGAAGTAGTAAAAGCTAGTAATTAATAAAAAGTTTTCCACCAATTCTCTTACTAATGTTCATAATAAGATTATACATAATATAACAACTTTTATTTGATGGTTATCAGCAAACCTTAATAAATTATAACAAGAAATTCGTAATCCCTTTGCTAAGTCCCTTTGTTTTCCAAACGCTATGACTTTACCATTTTTTACCCCTCATATGAGATATTGTTTAGTTCAGAAAATGTTTTATTTAAAGCAATAAATTGTTTTAATTGTATAATAAAATAATATTGCTATGGGAAAAGCAAATAATCGAATGTGTGGATGGTTATTTGAATAACATAATAAAGTCCGGGGGTTGCTTCATGTAAAAGCGGGTCCAAAATAACTGCGTAGTGTAAATTAATAATACCATGAAGCAGTTAAAGTAGGTTACTCTTGTTTTGACCATTAATAAGGGTTGCCACAATTTGGTAAATATTTATCCATACTAATAACATAAATTTGAAAGTAACCGTCTGTCTGTCTGTTACGTTTTCACGACTAAACAGCTCCATTAATTTCAAAGAGATTTGGTATAAAGACACTTTAATTCGTGACGAAGGACATAGGACACTATATACCGCGATAACCGACATACATACAGTGGCGAACCCGCGAACAAAAGCTAGCAGTCAATAAAAGAAAAATGATTTAATACAAATCAACTTTTCAATATAATTTATTTCGTTAATCATACTCGTTTTTGAAAACCTTTTCCAAAAGTTCAACTTCAGTATTCCTACATCTGGAAATAAAGAACTATCAGTATAACCTATTGTTAATTTGACACTCCTTCTCCCTAAATCTTTGTCTGAGACCGCTCCTGAACCAGACACCATGTGCGTCACGGATCGAGAAAAAACAATGGTGGTTTTAAGTATAGCAAAATGACCGTCTCCATATGGTGCGGGACCAACTTACGAACATATGAGTAAACATTCGGTTTAGTTTTTAGGGCATTGTGTTTTATTATTTTGAGGCACACGTGGTACAGTCGCGGGCTATTTTTGTGACCCATATTATTAGTGTGAATTTTTTTATGACTATTAATTGACTTACATTTTTTTTTAATTCCTATTAGAAAAGTATGTTTATTTTATGAAGCAATTTTCATT
The DNA here is from genome assembly GCA_905220595.1 of Spilosoma lubricipeda. Classification (NCBI taxonomy): domain Eukaryota; kingdom Metazoa; phylum Arthropoda; class Insecta; order Lepidoptera; family Erebidae; genus Spilosoma; species Spilosoma lubricipeda. The sequence goes on from HG992278.1 coordinate 1,990,962, forward strand.
TAATGCACTTATTGGCTTAGAACTCAACTCTGACAAATGCGAAATTTTCATTTGTGATAACACAGACAGACAGACTCTCGACTATGCAAAAAATTTATTCATTGGCATCTAACGTTAAAGTTTTAGAAAAATATCTCTTCGCCTTCTTGGGTCTCCGGTTTTGGAAGATAGTTTGTGGACAATCTTGGAGATCATGGCCTTTCTTGTAGCAAAAGGTCATGCCAATATTAACGACATTATCCGTCGTGCTCTTGTTACCGCCGGCGTTCCAGTTGTACGTGAACCAAATGGTCTGGTATGAGACCATGGCAAGAGACCGGATGGTATGTCGTTACTGCCATTGAAGATGGTATGGTATGGGACGCAACTTGCGTCGACACCCCATCGCCATCTCATCTTCCAAGTACAGTTATTTATGCCGGCGCTGCTGCTGGTTCTGCGGAAAGCCTCAAACGGCGTAAGTACCAAAATCTAATAGGTAATTACATTTTTGAAGGAGTTTGGGGTCGAGACGCTAGGTTCATGGGGTTCCAGTCAATTCGAGTGCTCGCGCTATGTTTAAACAACTAGCTAAGCAACTGATCGACGCTTCTGGTGACCAAAAGGCAGGCCTTTTTCTGGCACAGAGAATTAGCATTGCCATTCAACGTGGCAACGCAGCTAGCCTTTTGGGGACACTACCACAAGCAGGTGACAATGCGTAGGAATTTTTTGACGCCTGTATGTGCCTAAAATTGTTGCTTCCTTTTTTAATATTTTAACTTAATTATAAGATAATATATTATACTATTAATTTAATGTACTTAAAAGAGTATTACTGTACTTATAGTAAATTGTAATAAGAATACAGATTATTTATTACTTTATTTTCCACCTATAAGTTTGATATTTTTTCTATAAATTTGAATGAGGGATAACGGATAGCTTATACTTACTGGTTGTCCAAAACTAAAGGAATTTTACAGATTCGAATTGCTAGAGTTTCTAAGACCAGTCCAGTTTTAAACTATCAACAAAGATTGGTTGCAAAGTAGCCAGAAAGGAATCGGAAAAATCAATGAAAAATGTCGATACATTCATTGGCTAAAGCTATTTGTAACTATGCTGTAAATTAACTCCATAAAGTCATGAACTAAACTTCATTAATGCCACGTCTCCATTCAACTAAGTTCTTTGCATAACACATGGCATCGTTAGTTCAATAACTCCTTAACCATCAACGGTATCAATAAACTATGAACGCTATTATATAATGGGAAATGTCGTGTGCCCACCACACGAGCTTACCGAGAAGTGATTATTAACAATGACAATATGACCTCATTGGCGCCATTTTATTTTGGATTGTCTAATCGGACGTGAACACGCGGACGATTGTACGTGAGAAATTTGAATTAGGAACTTTCCGAAAGCTTATTTTTGTTTTGTCTTTTTAATGTAAATGTGTTTGTGTTATTTTATACCAGTAACATAACAAATAAAGTTGACCAAAGAACCCAAAGATGTTTTTTTAAGAATTGACTAACCTATCTATATTGACTAAAAAAATTACTAGAAAATGTCCTTCATTTGATAGAGTAAGGAGAATTGTCTAACAGTTGTCTGTTCTAATTACTCCTCTTATTATGGAACGGACATATAGGTAGGTACGTGAACCTGATATCCTTAATCTTCTTGAAGCCCCGCGACCTTCATCCTTTGCAATTATTATCATAGGCATGTCCTGAGAAAAAGTCAATTAGAATGTCAAATGTGGAATACGTAGGTACCAGTCAACAACACTACTGTGATAAGTACATTCTAAAATCAAACTCACTTGTACTTATTCCACTATTTTAATTAACTTAACACCTGACCGGTTTCAAAGGTTCAGACCTTTGAGGCTGCCATAAGAAATTAGTACAAGTGAGTTTGATTCTAGAATGAATTGCAACAAGTTCCATCAAGTGCCTACAATCGAGAGTATAAATTACATAAACACCACTGTCAATGTAACAAAGCAACATTTATTTACACTTTCAAATAGTGTGATTTACTCTTTACTGCCAAACCCAGGTATTTCGTTAGTGGTTGTAGGAACAGTTGCTCAGATAAACTAGGTGTATCAATTTATTCGATCACAAAACGAGTCAGGTCTAACCATTTTGGTCACCTGATCGAGCTTAAGTCCTTTTAAAGTGCATTTCTAGAACTGGTTTGCATCCGGCATGTGAAGAGGTTGTGTAAGTCTACCTACAATGACATAGGAATAGTGTTGCCAGATGCTACTTTCAAAAGTCCTGATAGTTTTAATGTAATTTTAGAGTAATTTGTGTTTTATAACTTTCAATGTACAAGGTTATAATTTTTTTACATATTTAGGGGAAGTGGCACCATTCTTGGTATAGTAACACCCTACACTGATCTGTATAGCAAGGTCTTGATACTTTTAACTAACACTAAAGATTACATCAATATAACTAGCTTTTTAACTACGATTATAAATACTTTTGAGTGAAACCACGGGCAAAACTAGTTAATCTATATTGTGATAAAATTACAACATAGATTAACTATTATCAAAACCAACATAAAGCAATGATTTAAATATGTGACAGAAATAGTTTTAGCAAGTGTTTTTTTTATGGAATAGGGGGCAAACAAGCAGACGTATTGCCTGATGGTAAGCGATTACCACCGCTCATGGACACACGCAACACCAGCGGCGTCACAAGTGCGTTTCCGGCCTTTGGGGGATGGGAAAAGGATGTGCCTTACTCACTCAGTGAAACACAGCGCAAGCGCTGTTTAACACCGGTATTCTGCTAGGCCGTGGTATCACTCCGGTCAAGTCAGCCCTTTCATGTCGAAGCGTTTTCTGATAGGTAATATGTATATGAATGCAGAGCGATTGGTTAAGGCGTTGTTTTTTCTTCAGTAAGTAAACTGCAACAGTCGCCTAATGCGTTTAAAGTCTTAACGTCTGGCAACCCTGCATAAACTTACACTCGCTAGTTAAGAGTTTAAGACACTCCCACACTATGTACTTACACGGACTCATGAATTACGTTAAAAGCTTCAAATATTTGCTTAGATATTTACTTCAGGCAATAACTTTAAACATCGCCTTTAAATCTGTATTTACTATATTTACTATATTTACAGCGCTGACTATTGAAGTGTTGGAAAACAAGTAAAATTTTAACAAAAATAAAACCGACTTCAAGGTTTGACTCGATTTCTCTTGGATGCCATTATCAGATCTTAGTGTCCTTATCATATTACCACCGTTGGGATATCTCCTTTCCAATAAAAAAAGAATCATCAAATTCGGTTCATAAACGACGAAGTTATCCGCGAACACACATAAAAAAATATATACATACGAATTCGAAAAAGGTCGAATTGAGAAACCTCCTCCTTTTTTGAAGTCCGTAAAATAGGTTACGTACTAAATGGGAACAGAACAAATAGTTCAGTTCGTTCTTTCTTTGAAAAATACAACTCCCGCATTAGGAATATGCATCCTGTGTCACAGGGGACTTTACAAACATACATGAAACGGACACAAAGTACACCCAGACTTAGAACAACAATTTGTGTATTACACAAAGGGTTCTCCCATTTGGGATTTGAACCCACAACACTTGGCTCAGTAGCAAGCGGTGTGGCAACTTTTTAAACCACTAGGCCAACTGTGCACCAGTCCTTCAGTTCTTTTCATCATCAGCTTCTTTCTTTCGCAGTCCACTGCTGGATATAAGCCTCTCCAATTGCACGACTCTTGACTCGATTCTCGGCTAAAGTACTGGTACTACCAAAGTACTAGTTTTTTCAGTACCTATAAAATATAAGATATTCTAAACTTAATAAATGAATGCAACGTTCTTACATCAGAGATTCATGTATTTAAAAAAATACACTTCAAAATTGCAGACGATGGTTAATATAGCTGTAATACTTATTTAATTTATTTATATATCCCTGTATCTTACATCATTTAAGGTAATTCTAAAACAAGCCTTATCTTAAACACCTCAAACGCTCCAACAACCCATCAATCATTACACTAAAACTCAATCTCATTACGAACTGATTCCAAATTCGAATATTCAAACAAAGAAAGGGCATGGAACTTTTAAATCATGAAATAGTGAGGCGACATTGACAGTTAAGAAAAAAAACAAAGCCAGTGACACTTTTATTAGGCCTGTCATTCGTTGGTACTTATTTGTGACAACTCATAAGTTTCGAACTTTAATTTGTGATAAGCTAAACATGTGTATGGATGGATGCTACCGGATTTTAGCTTTCACATTTTCTTCATTGTTCTGTTATCGGTTATTTAAATTGAGTGTTTAAGTGTCTTAGCGTAACTATGGTTTTATGGGTACAACACTACTTGTCATAAATCTTTAAACTATTTTTCACCATCGTTACAATGAGTGATAGGTATAGTGGCAAAATAAGTAGCTAATACATTTTTTATTATATGTATGTCGAATAAGGAAAAGTCACTAAAACAGTAGATTCGATTGCAGTCACAATTAATCATAAACAATCCGTAACGAAACACAAATGTCTTGTTCTTTTTTAGCTTTATTTATTTGCGTGTAATTATTTTTTTTAACGTGTGCCGTTATTCTAAACGAAAATCAGAAAATAGCCAAAATAGAAGGTTTTATTCATAAAAGTTCGTAATTCTTAAGTTATTCACGATATTGTTTTTAACATATTTAAGTTGACTTCCCTGTTGCCAAGTGTGAAATAAAACAGATGACTGAATGATGCCGTGAATGCGTTAAACTGTATTCCAAATAAGCCTCGACAACGTACGAAGTTAAACACACATGCTCTATAAATTTAGAACAAGTTTCAAACACATCATTCACTGTGAAAATAACACCAAATAAATTACCGAATACGGCCACAATTTATTTTCAGTTGCATTTATTAACTTAACTGAACTAATTACGGTCGGTGACAATGTGTTTCGTTGTGTAAGTTGACTAATTCGTTCTGCAGCCGAGACATAATCATAATCAAGGCAATGCGCGTCACTAATGTGCCATCGACAACTTATGGCGCCAAGATTACTCTTTTTTTTTTAATAGTTGACACCGGCCAAGTTTATAACGCATTAAAAATTACTTAAGGATTACGAAGTAAGTTTGTTTTTTATTAGACAATCCAATAGTAACAGTTGACAACTACATATTAATGGATGAAGACGGTAAGTAGACAGGTTAATTGTTACGAAAGAAGCTTTCAACGAGAGTGTAACTTTTCTAGGATGGATAGGATGATTTCGTCAGACGCGACAATGACAGTAGCATTCATGAATTTGAGAATCAATAAACGGACAACTGAAATAATACAAAAAAATTACTGCAACGAGCATCGGAAGATATGGGGAAGTGCTTTATTGTAGCTTCAGTAGATAATAATATTACTTAAAAAACGGCAGGAGGTAAAAAGATTCTGTTTAATGGTTAATCTTCTATTGCAACATCGCACGTATTTATTCTTTGAAACTTCTTATAATAAATATTTTTGTCATAGTTTTCTTATAAATTATTATTTTATATTCTAGTGTCTTTTTCTTTAAAACGTCTTTGCAGGAGAATACCAAAATATTACTATTAGGTTTGAAAACACTTTTTTAATTTATAACTTCTGTTACTGTAAGTACTGAAACCTTCCCCGAATCGATTAGTCAATTCATGCCAATATTTGTACGCATGGTTGTGACGCTTTCACAGAAAAACCACTACGTCTATTTCAATGAATTCGGCATGGAGACACTTGGATTTTTGTGGAAAGACATAGGCTATAATTTTCCACAATAATCAAAATACACGCAGGTAAAACCGCTGGCAAAAGCTAGTAAATGTTACATAAATAAGTCAAGTTCCACCTGAGAGTGTAAAAACAGGAAATGCCACAAATACGAGGCGCTAGGCTGTGCTAATTCGAGACGTGTTTACGTTGCAACAGCTTTCTACGCATAAGAACATTTAACTTAAAAATCAGACGAAGTGTCGAATAGTTTCATAATCATCGTCATTTATAAATCTTTATTCTGATTTGTATACTTAATAAATGAATGTAAGTGAAATTTATGAAGCTTAGGTATGAGGCCGGTTATTGGGCGGTTTGGAAACATCCAACGGCAAGATTAGGTACGTAGCCAAAACCTTGTCTTGCCAGTCCCCAATCCGCTCTTGCCCAGCGTGAGTATGGTCTTAACCCTCTTCTGAGAGAAAACACGAGCAGTGGGACGTTATGGGTTGTTTATGAAGTGAAATATGCCTCTGCCTACCTCGTTAGCGATAGCGTAATTATATGATTATAATAATAATAATATGTATTTGTAATTTATAAATTATTAAAGTGGTTTAAGTGGCCAGTTGTAATTCAACTTACTTTTAAATTAACCGGAAGAAGCGGTTAGATCGAGCCAATATCCGCTTACATTTAATGAATGAACGAATGAATGACCATCGAGTAGCCGGAATTTACGGAAGTTCTTAGACGCAGGATATAACAGATTTATCAATTATATTACGGTAAACCGCTAACATACTAATTTGTTATTCTAAAACATTTAAATCATCTTTATTACTAAACATTAATTAGTAGAAAACAATAAAAATAAAAAAAGGAAACAATAACAATATTTTTCATATAAGCGTTAACAAATTCCTCCACATCATCGCCTACTGATAGCGTACGCAAAAGGCTGGCAGCATTACGACGTTGAATGGCAATACTAATTCTCTGGTGCTTAAAAAGGCTCGCCTTCTTTCACGAAAAGCGTCAATTAGTTGCTTACCCATGAACCTAGCGACTCGACCCCAAACGGTTCAAAGATGTAATTACCTATTAGATTTTGGTATTTACGCCGTTTAAGGCTTTCTGCAGAAGCAGCGGCAGCGCCGGCCTAACCAGTTGTACTTGGAAGATGAGATGACGCGAGGGTGTCGTAACTAATTTGTTATAATATATATTGAGACAACCTCCGTCATATCTATATTAAAGCTACTATAAAAACGAAGGAGTATAAGAAAATTAAAATCAAAAGAGGCGTTCATAGCCCAGTTGCACTCAGTGTCTTTGGGCGGCTTAAACACATCCAACCAACCCGCACTCGGCCAGTGTGGGGACGTATGGCCTTAACCCTCTCCTGAGAGGAGCCTCGAGCATGGCATTGGAACATTATGAGTTATAATGTTACAATTATATATATATATATATTTCCATTGGTGCTCCGCTCCTGTAGGTCTTAGCGTGATGACATATAGCCTATATCCTTTCTCGATAAAGAGCTTTCTAAAACTTAAAGAATTTTTCAAATCGTTCTAGTAGTTCCTGAGATTAGCGCGTTCAAACAAATAAACTCTTCAGCTTTATATATTAGTATAGATTTAATTACACCCGTATTACAAAGAAACGCAATACTTGGCTATCAAAAATTGTAATTTTATTGTAGTTGTTGCAAAAGATTCTGGAATGCCTTTATTCCCGGTATGAATCCTCTCAAAAAACCATGCTTAGCTGGCAACATCTAAACATTACAGAGCGTTTGCCGCGCACAATAACACGGCAGATGCGCTAGCACAATGCAAACTGTCAACTATCAGCTGTTCGGTCGCCATCTTTGATTTGTTGTGGATACATTTTTGTGCGAATGACTATGCATGTGGTTTAAAGTCTTTTTGACAATAAATGGAATAAATTGTGATAGGTAGTTAAGGCTTCAGGATGGACAAAATCTCTTCCATTTTATCATTGTCTCTTTCAGTTTTCTTCGACATCAATGTGTTCATCAATAATTTTACCTTACTAGTAAGTACTACTTAGTAGCACTTAGTAGTACTACAAGTAGTACTTAGTAGCCATTATAAAATATTATATCCTGCAGAATATCAGAGTCAAAACAACTTTTTACATACGATATTCTCCAGCAAGGACGACACAACTCTAGGCCCTAGAATTATATTTTCTGATAATAATAATAAATCTTTATTGTACCAAAAATGGATTACAAGACACTGTACAGCCCTGACTCCCAAAGTAACGCTAGCTGTGTGTTGGGAGATAGTATGGCATTTCTGAATTCTGAATTTAGAAGAGAACAACTTTAACTTTCAATCCAAAAAGTAGAGTTTCAACCCCACTTTTTGCACGAAAGTAAACTCATCAGTCCCTTGAACCATCTTAGCTCTTATGAGGATTCTAATCTGTAATCTGATCTATTCGCTAATCGCATTTCTACCGGGCTTTTCATAAATAATATTACAGAAGACTTATTGTCTTGTCTTGAAGTATGATATATAATAATTAATTATATAAAAAAAATATGTGTAGTCTTTTAACACGGTAACCGTTTCTGATCGTTTGAATAAATTATAGTCGTCCACCGTGAACTCCCGCGGTATAAAATCACCTTTACCTTCCATACAAACACACCTGAAATCTCAAAAAATAAAACCAAAAATTCTTTTGTCAACAACTTCATAACATATTAAATGCGGCACTTTATCTCGGACTAATCTCTGGCCCAATTAAGTCCTATTTGTGTTACCCGGGGTGGTCCGAAATGGAATAAGTTAGACCATTTCATATGTTTGTCCTGGATGCGACCTCCGTCAATTAGAATATGTCAGTAACTGTATTATGACGAGGAACGGCACTCTCGTAAATGTCGACGGGTTGAATCTCAAATATTTATTAAACTAACTTTTTAAACAAAAAAGGTTGGGTTGAATTCAAACTGCAATACGTGTCGGTTGACTTTTTCTTGTATTTTTAACCGACTTAAAAAAAGGAGGAGGTTTCTCAATTCGACCTTATACATATATATATTCTTTTATGTGTGTTTTTTCCGATAACTTCGTCGTTTATAAACCGATTTTGATGATTCTTTTTTTAATGGAAAGGAGATACCCCAACGGTGGTACCATGATAAGCACACTAAGATCTGATGATGGTATCCAAGAGAAATCGAGTCAAACCTTGAAGTCGGTTTTATTCTTGTTAAAATTTTACTTGTTGTATCAATTTTCAACCAGTTTAATAGAAGGATTAATTCATGCAATAATTTACTTCCTTCTTCAATTGTCTAAAGCTTTAACATTTTTCTTAATGTAACTACTACTATGTTTAGAAACAAAAATCATTTAATTTTTATCTTAAAATCTTAAAGAAATAATTTTCTGATGATATTTTTAGTTGCCAATATAAGCCTAAGTCTCAGATCAAATAAAAAAGATTGATAACGCAAGGCCTTGTACTTTTTAAAGCAAAATAAAGTAGCGTAGTTCCAAGTAAAAACACGCGCCTAGTTATGAACTTTACCGTAATGAACTTTGTAATAACATCTTTTAACACAATCAACCAAACTAACTAAAGTATAAAACGAGAGGTTTACAAATTTAAAGTACCCTTCGAGATTCATGAAACAAAAAAAATATTTAAAATATTAATAACTTCATTTCAAGTATTGATACAAGGTCGAAAATTGATAGAATTATCGTCAAATCGTATCAAACTCGATGACCGTACCACAACTTTCCCGCTACTGAGTCGTCTAACCATTCGTGTGATGTAGGACGCATTCCTCACATAAAACACACTCTCGCTTCGATCCCTCTATTGTCCAATAGAACGTCCTTTAATAATAAACCCCATATAGTACAGTCGACACGTAATTTAAATATCTATATAGGTGCAGAGAGAGAATCATTAGGTATTTTCACGTTCAGAAGGGGGCCCAAAACAAAAGGTTGATCTAATCCAGGGCTTTAGCCAAGTTTTCCTTTCTGCAATCGTTAAAGCGTAAATTCTCGTGTGTCATTGGCTAATCTTAGACAAAGTATTAGCCAATGACACACGAGAATTTAGGCGCAGAAATAAATAGGCTTGCAACTTGGCTAGGGGTGCAAATCTGTTATTAGTCGTTTCCATCTGAGTATCCCAGCAGCCAGTTGGCACTATAGCAAATGTTACTTCGCCAACTTGGACCCTGCAAGAGCTGTAAATTTAAAAAAATTCTTATTTAATGGAAAAGTGGAAAATTTATTGATTCGCAAATTAATGCTTTCTGTATCAGTTCATTGAGTACTAGCAGACCCGCGCCCACTTCGTTAGGCGGTAAACATTTTTATTGCTTTATAAATACCACGAAAAAGTCTTTTCACTTTTACACACACAGGTTATTATATAACCTATGTCACTCACAAATAACGTAGCCTTCCATTGGTAAAAGAATTTTTAAAATCGGTTCAATAGATACAGAGATTACCCCTCGTTTGTCATTACCCCATTCCCCATACCCCTCGATTACCCCATTCTCGTATGTCATTGGCTAATACTTTGTCTTACAACGTCACAAACTCACAAACTTTACATCTTTATATAGCAAGTATAGACTAAAGTTAAATTGGTTTCACATTGACTGGCAGTTGCCTTTCAGTTAAATAGAAAAAAAAACACATATCACTTAAGACTCCTCTTACATATCATAATAATTAATCATTCGATTTCGCCTCAGAATTGAAGGTTTTATATACATTTTGATAATAAAATTTAAGTTTACTGCTAGCAAAACTTAGATCAAAAACCAATATTAAACATTTAGTTTTAGAATTCTTTGAACATAAAAATAAAGGTATACTAACTGTAGCCTGTAAGCTTGAAAAAATTAAGAACTGACACGAAGAATAGATAAAACTATTTTTAAATTAGGTACATAATATATTGTATTTCGTCTAAAAGTTAAACTCCAAATCAGTGAAGAACTTTAGAGTATTATAAATATCTAAAGATATATGTATAGAATATTAAAACAAGTGTACAAATGACAAATAAGTGACTAAACACATTCTAATACCATTAAGTGCAGCCGCAATGTCTGCAAAGAAAATGCCTTCTCGGTCCCACAATGAAATCTGATTCAGCGCTTCCTGTCAGCCATAATTACCGCATAACTGACATTCTTTCCCAGATAAACGTTAAATTGATAAACGAAGCAAGTTTTTAAGTTATCCACAATCTACACTAAATATAAATGGTTATTCATGAAGTGGAATCAGTATGTTATTTATCTCATGCTTTACTCTTGATTTCCGGGATGTGAGTATATGGGAAATAGTGTATATGGATTTTCTATCGTACTTTTACTGTTATTAATGGGCTATTGGTCATAATTAGGTATAATATATCATTAAGTTCCGTGTGGTAACGTATTAAAAATAAGGAATTACAGGCAGTAGAGCCACGCTGATTTCAGCACGAATGGGCCGGCTCGACCGGGGTGGTACTACCCTCGCACAGAAAATCAACGTAAAATGACAGCGACCATGCTGTCGTGTTTCGTTGGTGAGTGCGAGTCCGGAGGCTCAATGATGCAGAAGCATCACTAGCCCGCAATGGTGTGGGTTACCATACTGCATTGTTGCATTGTCTGCATTCGCAGTGTGGTGACCACCACTCTTGGATTCTGCTTATGCTTTCCATCAGGCAGAGTAGAGTCATTTTGGCAGGGCCAAACATAAAAAAAAAAGAAAAAAAAAGAATGTCACTATTCAATTCATGAACCATGGATGTCGTAAGAGCTAACTAAGGAAGTAAACTACGCAAGATAACATCACTGCATAGGAAGGAAAACTTGACACAAGCACTATAATATCTCGCCTGGCTAGTGCGGTACTAGGTAAAGGTCAAAACCTTCTTTCGTAGAAGCGGCCTATCTATCCTGGCTAGTATTTAATATCCCAGCTTGGGATATTAAATACTAGCAGACCCACGCAACCTCGTTAGCTTCTCCTATTGCCCGTAGCGTGATAATTTTCCACCGTTTTTGAAACATTTTTCTTTGGTGTTCCGCTCCTATTGGTCTTAGCGTGATGATATATAGCCTATAGCCTTCCTCGATAAATGGGCTATCTAACACTGAATTTTTTTTTAAATCGGGCCTGTAATTCCTGAGATTAGCGCGTTCAAACAAACAAACTCTTCAGCTTTATATATTAGTATAGATGATATTCAGAGATCTTTTTAAATAAAAATAGCCGTTATCTATTCAAATTAAAAGTACACAGATTGTAACGTATTCCAACCATGTCAATACAATACAATTTAAAACATACCGGATCAAAATTCGTTAAATTTTTGTGCGCGGGCGCTTCACTCGCCTTCTATATTGTTTACATTTGAAATAACTGTGGCACACTATAACGCTTTATCTCTAGGTTTGTTGAATTAGTATAAATAATAGCGATATAAGTAATAAAATTTTTTTTTATTTACAAAAAAAAAAGTAAATCTGTTGAGTTTGGAACTTCGGAAGTTCTTAGGTTTTCCTCGTACCTAAAGGTTTTTTTTTTTGTTTGACCGTGCCAAAATGACTCTACTCTGCCTACAGCAAAAGCAGAATCTAAGAGTGGTGGTCACTATATTTATTGGGAATGCAGACAATGTAATAATGAAGCATGGTGACTCACACTGTGGCGACCCTGTGATGTTTCTGCATCGTTGGGCCTCCGATCTCGCACTCACCAACGAAACCCATGCTGTCATTTTTGGTTAGTCTTCTATGGGAGGGTAGTATCCCCCCGGTCGAGCCAGCCCATCATGCTGAAATCAGCGTGGCTCTACTACCTTTAAATTAATCATTTCATCACAAATGTACTTGGTTTAGGGCAGGAAAGATATGACGGCCTTACCTAAAAGGGGTTAGGCAAGTGTTCATGAGATTATCAGAGGCCTCATCAACCTGGGGGCCAGATTCTAGGTGTCGTTAAAAGTCAGCGTCTCTTAAGTTGCAGGTGTTTATGGGCGTTGTAAGCTACTTAACATCAGGTCACCTGTCGTACTCGTTTGGTTCTACGTCACTAAACGTTGTTTTTATATAAATAATAGAACCAAACTTTCTATTAAATATAATAATATTAAATCTGTTGATTCAGGTATCTCAGACCCGTACATATTATTACGTATATAATTGCGATACAAAATTAGAAAAATCCGCTTAATTCTGAAGTCAATTTGAAATAAAAATACTATTTAAAATATAATTTTATATAAATTATAACCTGTCAGTCTTTGTCGTAAACTGCTAGAGAACCGATATTCCACCATAACAGACGGGACAACGACCACCAATTTTCATAACACTCCAGTTAAAATAAAACCATAATAAAACACATGTGATTGTTCCCGTAAGCCGCTTATGTGATTGATAGATTGACAACTGATAATGTTTCGTAAGTGACGCGAAGTAGACAGGACAAAACGAATGTCATAATGACACTAACAATGTTAGATGGGAAATTATTTGTTGATAAAAAATAATATATAGACGGGAATTTTGTTCTTAAATTAACATAATTTATATCCATGTGGTGTCGTAAAAACTAAGGAAACAAACTACGCAGAAAAAATGACTGCAAATAGGATGAAAGCTTGAAGCAAACCCTATACCAGCTCATCAGTCCAGCACTGCACAGTAGGCGACAATCACCTTTCGAACCTCGTCTCGTAAACACTGATGATAACTTATATTACAGACTAGCTGAACCCCGCGGTGTTTCCCGCGGTTATTGTTGTACCGCAAGTAACGCCGCGTGACAATGTTAGTCTAAAAAAAGTAGCCTAAGTTACTCCCCGGATCATCAGCTACCTGCCAGTGAAAGTCCCGTCAAAATCCGTCCAGCCATTCCAGAGATTACCCGGAACAAACAGACAGACAGACAGACAGACAGACAAAAAACCGGTTATTTTAATGTTACAAACAGACACTCCAATTTTATTTATTTGTATAGATTATTGACACTTGACGGAACTTGTACAAATACGTTCTTGAAACTCTCTTGAACTATTACTGCCTTTGTCAATCCCATAGGTAGGGCAAAATCAGTCATCATCATCGTGATCAACAGCTTTTCAAGCAAATTAATTATTGGAATAACGACCGATAGTAACTTAGTACAAATACTGATTTGACTCTGACCGCCGTTAATACTATCTTTAAAGAAAATTGACAGTAATAAGGATTGCCGATAGAATTGAAAGCTTATAAAGTAGAATGTTGTAAAATTAATGTGTAAAATGAGATTTTTTTTATTAAAATTATTAATTATTAACATCAAACATTAGCATGTCGGTGACGCGAACCCATAAGATTTTCCCCTACCAAAAAGTGCTCAATGCGGCCAAAGAAGTTTTGTGACGTCAGCATGTCGGTGACGCGAACTCATAATAAGATTTTCTTCTACCAAAAAGTGCTCAACGCCGTTAAAGAAATTTTCACTTCAAAAACTGGCAAATTCAATTCTATTGTTTAATAAAGAGAATGAATGTGAATTATTTCAATAGGTATATGTACTAAATTAAAAAGAAAACCAAAACTAAAATATGTAGGGATTGACGTCATGTAAGTCATCTTCAAACAAGCTATTACACTTTAAGTAAGTCAAATACCAACAGTCTGGCTATTCTGTAATATCAAACTGCAAATTCTTACAAAAAGTAACCTTGTCAAACCAGCATATTATGCAGTGACAAGGGATTATCTAACCACTTAACAACTGCTACACTTATCTTTACACTGTGTAAAATAAAGTCGCTGTCTTTTTACTTAGATCTTTTAAAGTACACAACAGACTTTAATTTAGTTATCAGCAATAGATAACTAGAGTAATTCAACAGGAAGGTTTATGTGTATAATACATGCAAATTTTAGTAGAGGAAATTTCAAAGAATTCCATGCGAAGCCGGGCTTGCTCGCCAGTACAGCTACAACTTCAATTCATTACTAAAACTAACTTATACAAGCTCATCCCAACTACTCCCAACACATGTCGCATTCCAAACCATACATATTCAAAATAAAACAGTATATTTGTTCATCCATCAACCATTTTATAGACACCAATAAACCACAGTATTTACGACGTACAACCACGCTGTTTGCACAGACAGAGAGGCATATTTGACAGATATAATGACGCACAAAAGGACCGCCTGCGACATATTGTAGCTTTCACTTTAAAAATGTATGTGTGATAATATTCAAACTTGTTGATAATCACTCTGATGCATTACAGATGGGGCGAGTTACGCTACGATTATTTTAGGTTAGGTTTCAGTGTTGTGGTAAATTCCTAGTGTACGAGCAAACCCGTACATGATATTAGTTTTTTTCTGTAATCGACGCGCATTGATGTGGTATACTTTAACCAACATGTGAAATCGCTATGGCTCAGTAGTTGTAAAGACGCAATTTCGCACAATCTGTCGCACTATCGCCGATTATCGATAACAAGCAATATTGATGTAAAGTGATTCTATTATACTATACATTATTCTATATATCTTTCCTTTTATCAGTTTTTTTTATTTAAGCATTCAAAACCATACACTTATGAGTTCAAAATAAGTTGTTAGTAAGTTTAGTGGTGTTAGGAGTGTGACCACGTTGTTAGTAATCTAGTAGAACAGAGGGATCAGCGGAGCGGAGAGACGCTCATAGCCCAGTTGCACTCGGTAATTAGAAACAATCAACGAGGGTAAGCAACGATGCCGCGGTTAGGGTGACCGCTAGTGGCATTATACCATGAGCGTCTCAGTGATTCAGAGGTCACGTTAAGCAGTCGGTCCCAGTTGTTATCACAGGATTACAGTCGTGAAGCTTATTTGGAGGCCTTTAGGCGGCTTAAAACATCCAACGGCAAGATTACGTAGCCAAAACGTTGTCTTGTCAGTCCCCAACCCGCACTCGGCCAGCGTGGAAACGTATGGCCTTAACCCTCTCCTGAGAGGAGACCCGAGCCCAGCAGTGGGATATTATGGGTTGTTGGTAAACAGGGATCAGCTAATGGTAAATGAATTTCCATGCCCAATGGCATCTTCAACTCGAGACAGGTCGAAAGTGAATTGCCACCGTTAAATTTATTACTAATTACCGATCAGACTTAGGCCGTGTAGGCACCTCAGTCATTTGGTAAACTGAAACAAAGGAATTACTTTACAGTTCAGGTTCCTCTGAGGCCGAGGTATCACTACTCATCTTGGTATCACTGTCCTACTTCATATCTTACGAAAGTTAGTGAGGATGTATGGAAGTCTGTTACTATTTCACGCAAAAACTACTGAAGGAATTTAGATGAAACTTTATTGTATTGTAGCTTATATATTAGAATACTATTTACCGTGCCAGCTAACTTAATATATTACATAGATGGTAAATAAGCACCGTGATTGAGCCCGGACGTGACGTTCTCTACGGTTCTCTAGAACCCATAATTAGTTGAATCGTTGAGGTCCGCTGATTCATATAACCGAAAATAAAGTACGTTATGGGCTAATTTAAGTTTAAATGTGTATTTAGAATCGACAATATTTATCAAGAGAACCGGTTGAACCTCTTTGGTAGGAGCGTCAACAGCTGATCGGCCACTCCGTGTTAACGGCCAGTCAACATCATAATCAACCGGTTCCGCTGACCTTTCGAATATATTGATAGGTATTATAAGAGAAATTGTATTTGGGTTTTGGAGACAATATCTTTAGCGTTTTTATTACTGTCTGTCCTTATTCAAAACAAGCTGGTATTTTCTCATTCCTACCGAAGTGTGGGTTTTCCAAAAACTTAGTCATGCAACCTCCAGACAGTTTTAAAGGTGACTTTTCTTAAAGGAAATAAAGAATCTATCAAGACTAGCAGCCTATCAGGCTATCTGTGTGTATTTATCTTCTACCAAAAACATTTATTAGGAACGCATGAAAGTGTCAAATTAAAATTGAAGCCAAGTACTTACGTCTGTGTTTTATTCAAGATTAGCTGAGTCCCGCGGTTATTGTCGTAATGCGGGTGATGCCGCTGGGCCAAGCTAGTCTAAAAAAAGTAGCCTAAGTTGCTCCTTATATCATCAGCTACCTACCAGTTAAATTCCCGTCGAAATTGGTTCAGCTGTTCCAAAGATTAGACGGAACAAACAGACGGTCAAAAATTTTAAAAAATGTGGCTTTGGTATATATACTGTGTATACATACATACGCATTTAGTAAAAAGCTGTTTTTTTATATTGCAGACTCCAATTTTATTAATATGTATAGATGTAAAAAAATTGTCTTCGCTGACAAAATATACGGCGAAATAAATTTGGTTTGTATGGAACACAATATACACCTTTCTGTCAAATCCTGATAACAGAATACAGTGTGGTTTTAGTCGGTTCGTCTCCTACCGTTTGACCGATGTTGAAGTTAAATGCTTAAACAGTAAAACTTCTGAGATTTTTAGTATTTTTTTATAGAATTGGTGGCAAACGAGCAGACGTATCACCTGATGGTAAGCGATTACCGCCGCCCATGGACACCCCGCAACACCAGAGGCGTCACAAGTGCGTTGCCGACCTTTGGGGGATAGGGAGAGGAACATGGGGAGGGTTTGGGGAATGGGCCACCGGTATCCGTCCGATATATATCACTCACTCGGTGAAACACAACGCGAGCGTATTTCACACCGGTTTTCTGTGAGGCCGCGGTATCACTCCGGTGGAGCCGGCCCATTTATGCCGATTTAGTGCCTAAGCCACGTACCTAACGTAAACATTATTAGTAATAATATTCTATCATAACTTCTGATTACATAATTAATCTGACTAGATAACTTTACCAAAGACTACTAAGAATAATTATGTATTATCGACCCCCCTATTCGTTCTGTGGGCGTCTGAAGATGATTACAAGTACAATTTTAACAAAAATAAAACCGACTTCAAGGTTCGACTCGATTTCTCTTGGATGCTATCATCAGATATTAATGTCCTTATCATGGTACCACCGTTGGGACATCTCCTTTCCATTAAAAAAGGAATCAAAATCAGTTCATAAACGACGAAGTTATCCACGAAAACACATAAAAAAAACAATTAATATACGGTCAAATTGAGAAACCTCCTCCTTTTTTTTAAGTCGGTTAAAAAGAGCAAACTACGTGAGACAACAATACTGCCAAGAGAATTAAAACTAAAAATATATACTACTACTAACCCATCTATATAGTATACGTATAAGTAGGCCAAAATCTTCTTTCTAAAAAGATATATATGTCCAGCAGTGGACTGCTATACCTACTCTGGTGTGCTGATAATGAATGATGGTTATATGTCCAGCTTCTCAATCGATATAGGCCTTTATATTCAAGAATACATATATTTAAAAAATTACAACAGTTCAAATTCGTTCCGGCTCAATACTCACAGAATTTAATTTAATTTACGGCAAAGTGAGACGCGAAAGGTGTCCTAAATTAAATGCCACAATTATTGTCAACACTGAGTCACACATTTCTCAGTAACACAATCCATGTGTGGCCTTTCTAAAAGCAAAAATATCGCACCTCAAAGCAAACCGTTCTACAATCGCCATAATTTTCTTCTTGTCAACATGCTATTGATTCTTTATTTGCCGCGCCATGTTCTAATACAGTCGTAGTTTGATTTCAAACCTTATAGTTGTAGGTATAGAGATCACTATCCACGTGTTTTTAAGCTTGTAGAATTTCGCTATGTATTCTACCATTAACCTGTGTATCACAGCTTGACACCTTATCACCGACAAATTTGACACAATGCCGAAATTGCATCTTTTCACTGAGTAAATAAAACACAAATCTGTTTGTCACTGTGGCCTATTTTTAATCAAAGCATTTTAAAATTTACTCCTATAATTTTAAAGTTGATATTTACTTCACGTGATTGTAATTTTTATCGTCATCAGAGGTGGTATTTATTGGTATCTTCAAGCTCTAACGACGGGTGGGCAGGCGGCTTCATTGAGATATATTCCCTCAAAACCGATAGAGGGGATGTTTGTTGTACCGACAATTATGGGAGGTCTTCTTCTTAGTAATGAAGTTATGTGTGACGGCCCTTTCCCGATAAATAGTCGGCACTTTATACATTGACAAATTTAGATTTAAAGGACACATTATGTTGTCTTCTATCGCTCACCTTCGACAAGTTGTATCTACTAATAGAGCATTTTTTTAAGGAATTAATCAGATCAGGAGCTTTAGCACTCTTTTTTATGTTTAAAACATTTTAGATGATATCGGTTCGACTGTCAAGGGAAGTCAATTTACGATGCCCCCAGGATAGCTCCCTGTGGCACTCTCTGCGGGAGACTTGAGCTTAGCAATACTACATTGAATGGCTACTTAA
Organism: Spilosoma lubricipeda; assembly: GCA_905220595.1. Lineage (NCBI taxonomy): Eukaryota > Metazoa > Arthropoda > Insecta > Lepidoptera > Erebidae > Spilosoma > Spilosoma lubricipeda. The sequence goes on from HG992278.1 coordinate 2,010,173, forward strand.
ATTTGTTTATAAGTATTATCATAAGTTAATAACTTTCATGTGCATTGCGTCTGTTATTTATTTAGGAGATTGTATCACTCCAAGTTAGGTTGCAGCGCCTTTGCTAATTAAAAATAAATAGATGTGAATGCTTAGCAATTCATACTGATGTTACACATTCGAAAGTAACTCTTCCTCTCTGCATGTCTGTTTTGCTTTTACGGCTAAACCGCTGAACCTATCTTTTCATTCTTGACGAAGGACAGCTAGTTAATCGATATACTCCTAATTCATCATTGATCTGTTCATAGAATAAACAGTTATTAGTACCCATCGGCAACCACCGGAGAGGTATCACTTGCCATGAGATCTCGCCTCGGTGGCAGACCCACCTGGACCATCTCCAATATCCAGCCTAGTGCTGGCTGACAGGCGCTCCTCAGTGTCTTTACTTTTAGGAGCTCGACCTCGCTAAGCACAAGTCCCCTACTAGACAAGACCTGGACGTCACTGGCAGGTTGGAAACGACCCCGTTAATAATGTCCCCCCACCGGACCAATACCCCGGAACTGCCAACAAGAAGAGATCAAGTAGTTGCAAGGAGCGCGGTCTGCTACTTGAACAGGCCTCGAACCTGGAAAAGTTATCCCCATACCCTAGCCGAGGTCTACGAGAAGAACTACGAGAGTTATTAACTATTTTAGACAAAATTTTCCGTCTTTTACAGCATTTGGTATTTTTTTAATGTTTTCTAATTTATTTTTCTGTTATTCTTGTTGCACAAGTTGCATACATACCTACTTATAGGTAATGCAGTAAATTAATATAACATCAATTCTAAATATTAATTTTAAATAGTAAATGACATTGTGTAGACTAACTTTGTCGATAAGACGATAACCGCGGGTAACACCGCGGGGTTCAGCTAGTAATTAATATAAACGGAGTCAGAGATTTATTTGCAGACAACTTTTGCTTAGAATAAAAGACGTCATCGAATGAGACGGCTGCCAATTTCGAACACGTTCAAATTAAAAGACATTATGTTAACTTCTTCAGCAAGCAATTCTAATTAGATATGCTCCCTATGCTTTTACAACAAAACACATAAATAAACGTTTAACAATAAAAGCCATTAAGTCAAACTACCTCCATTTATCTCTCCCTATTAAAAACACAAGCGAAACTAAAAGCGTTTGTGAAATAAGTAGTAATCCTTTTATTCGTCACACTTTACAGTTGTTGCAACACTGTTCTACGTCTTTTGTCTATTGTAAAACGCAATACTGTACCGTAATATTATTGGCCACCTTTGTACAAAACAGAAACCCTTAAGAGATCACCGTTAAATTGGTCTAACAACAATTGTTACTTACACAAATGTAAACTGAGGTGTTTTGCAAAAAGAAAAATATATTTTTGGATAAAAATACAACAGAGACGTAATTGTTATATTTATTCTACATTGTCAAATAAACTGAGAAAGCTTTTACCGTGGAAATGGAACATCACTTTCATTTTTTTTTGTTTTGTGTCATGACGTGACTTATTATTAACTAGCTGAACCCCGCGGTGTTGCCCGCGGTTATTGTTGTACCGCGAGTAACGCCGCGGGACAAAGTTAGTCTAAAAAAGCATCGAAAATAAAGATTCAAACTAATAAGAATTAGCAAATTCATCTCATTTTCTTTAACCGCGTAAAATATACCTACATTCATTTTAATTATATACCCAAAGGGATGGTCGAAGATGTATTTAACACTATAATTTTATTCCCACTTGGGTATTAATGCCTGTTATGGTCTACAGTGTACTTAAAGTGTTAGATGGAAAAATTGGGTGTTATTAAACACCCAATTTTTCCATCTAACACTTTTGGTACAACATACCAATTGGTTGAATGGATGGCTTGGAAAGTGCAAACAATAGTTTCATTATATCAAACTATTTATTATACTCCGTCTCTTCCATCCACAAACCAACCTGAATTACATTTGCAGAACCTTTTACAACCAATTGTCTATTTTTTGCTACCGGTCCGCTAATTTATTTGTTAAAAATTAAGAGTACTTCTTTTACGGTAAATTGTTTACCTGTACAGTCTTTGCCCAACGGTGGGCAACTTAGCAAAGGTAATAAAACTAAAGGGACGGCTTATTGTCAATAAACAAATGAAAGGCTGTATTGTTTGCTACTGGGTGTGACAAAAGGAATTAGAGAAAAACATGGTCAATTATTTTGTCATGTTATGTTACTAAATTACCAAGAATAATAAATATTGGGCATACCTAATAACCTAATACATATTTATAATCTTTTAATGTATTAAAAGATGGAGAAAAAGAAAGGTGGAAAGAAAAAGTAGGTCATGAAAATGGTCTAGACATAAATTTCAATAAAATATTCATTTTAACAAAAAAACTGACTTCAAGAACTGAAACAAATTAAAATGGGACCACACCAGAAGCACTAGCTTTCAAATAAAAAAATAATCATCAAAATCGGTTCACGCAGTCGAAAGTTATGAGGTAACAAACATAAAAAAAGAACTGTCGAGATGATACCACATTCTTTTTTTAGGTCGGTTAAAAAATTACAATGACATAAATTATTTGTTTATGACTGATTGTTTTTAAATATAAGCACTAATGGTATGGTTTTAAATAATTGATAATTATGAAATAAACATTAGAATTGACTAATAATAAACATACATATAAAAAAATATTAAAGAAAAAAACTGGATAAGAATTGTACGGCTATACAACGGCATCTCCATTACATGCTTAGTTTCAACTAGCTGAACCCCGCGATGTTACTCGCGGTTATTGTCGTACCGCGAGTAACGCAGCGGGACAAAGATAGTTAAAAAAAAGCCTAAGTTACTCCCTGGATCATCAGCTACCTGCTAGTGTAAGTCCCGTCAAAATCCGTCCAGCCGTTCCAGAGATTACCCGGAACAAACAGACAGACAGACAGATAGACAGACAATATTTTTTTAACTACATTTTTGGTATATGTATCGTGTATACATTACTATGCATTGATTAAAAAGCTGTTATTTTAATATTACAAACAGACACTTCAATTTTATTTATTTGTATAGATGTATAGATGAAGTCGCTTCCGCTGTCTGTTTGCTTAGATCTTTTAAACTACTCAACGTATTTTAATACAGTTTACAGCAATAGATAGAGTTATTCAAGAGGAAGGTTTAGATGTGTAATACATGCATATTATAGTAGAGGAAATCCGAGAATTACAAAGACTTCTGTGCGATGCCGGGCAGGGTCGCTAGGCGCCTATAAAATTCAGTCCCGCTTTAATAGTGTTACTACTGTACTAGTAACTGGTTACCAGTTGTTCAAGTTCGTATTAACCTGTCTTAACATGTATCAACATGTCACTTCTTTTCAACCCTTGATTAAGAATTGAGCTTTTTTTTGGTCGCATTTCGCTGGTGGATAACCTATTTATGGTTTGACTTGACCGTCATTTGGAATTTTGTTTCAAAATTTTTGGTGCCGCAATGGGTTGGACCTTTTGTCTTTTTATGATGGAGTTTTTTTTTTATTTAGTGTCTTTTTGTTAAAGTTAAGTACCTTTTACTTTCTGGGTTTTTCAAAACAATGTGTTACAAGTAGTTCTTTGTTAATTGTTGCAAAAATTATGTGTATTTAAACTGTTGACTGTACACCTTTCAGTTTGACTATCGCCTTTACATATAGCTTGAGATGTTTCAACAATATAATTACTTTTGTGTAAAATATATTCGATCTAATTCGGAACCTCCTCCTTCTTTGAAGTCGGATAAAAAAATTGCCACATTACTTGTTTCTCTTTTGAGGAATACTTTTAAAGAGCAATTCTTGTATATGTATATATAACCAGAATGCCGGAAACTGCTCCAACGATTTTCATGAAATTAAGTACTCAGGGAGTATCGGGGGTATTAAATCGCTCTAGCTAGAATTCGTTTTTAGAAAAACCAAACAAATTACCAAGAAAGCTTGGTCATCCAGGTTTACTGTGATATTGGAAACACTAACTAATGCGATTATGTCTTTGTTGTCTCTCAATTGTAATCAAACAGAAAATCGGGAAATTTTGCAATTTCATTATCGACGATGCACAAGGACACGTATGATATCACGTCTTGCACTGGAAAAGGAGAGGTCTATGTCCAGCAGTAGACTGTTAAAGGCTGTAGATGATGACTGGAAAAAATACAGTTCTCCCGGCAAAAACTGCTCTCCCAACAAAAAATACGATTCTCCCGGCAAAAAAGCTCTACCGGCGAAAAATACAGTTCTGCTTGCAAAAAAAATCAGTTCTCCCGGCAAAAACTGTTCTCCCAACAAAAAATACGATTCTCCCGGCAAAAACTGTTCTCCCAACAAAAAATACGATTCTCCCGGCAAAAAAGCTCTACCGGCGAAAAATACAGTTCTGCTTGCAAAAAAAATCAGTTCTCCCGGCAAAACAGTTTTCCCGGTTAAAACAGTTCTTCCAGCAAAAAATACAAACATTTCACCCGGCAAAAACTAGTAGCAAATAGCAAAAAACAAAACTAACACAGCCCTTTTTGTAACAGCCAGTTTTTTTTTTTTATTATTCTCAAAAACTTTGGCGTGACCTTGCCAGGTGTTTAAAGGGATACTTGGCATTTTAAGCAGGCACTGTTTATGGGCTATTTAAATAATACACATTTTTTTAAAGGTTTCAACTTTCGTTTTCACGTTTTAAATAGTTTAGTACATATTTGTTTTAACAAGTCTGTACAGGCATGTACATCAAGGGACTTTATCTGCCCATTGTTTTAAATACATTAAATCCTAAGGCTAGTAACACAACTTACTGTATGTATGACAATAGTGACAGTAATGCACTGGATATTTTTAATTACTAGTAAAACTTTGTGTGCTGTAGAAATCTTGTAAGGTAGATGCACTAAGGTTACATGTTGTGTGGTCAAAGTACGTAATTTCTTTTTCTCTTCTCATTGATTTCTGTATATAAAATAACTAGTGTTCATTCAACGTGGAAGTAATTCGACTGTTTTTTTTTTTTTTATTCTATGAAATGAAATTAATCTACCTCCATTAAAGGCGTAGCAAAAACAGTTGGCATTTCTTTACTGATACTGATTGCTACCTAACATAAAATCTGATGGGTCTCTCGTTCTGTATAGGGTTTAATGATCCTGAATTTAAAAGTAAGCATGAAATGATCTGGATGTAATTTATTTGTAATATCATCCTCTACAGCTTTTAAGCCTCTTGCGAAAGGAGGTTTTGGCTTAGTTCATCACGCTGGTCAGACGGGTTGGTAAAGGGTTTGTTTCTTCTTTTTACTTCTTTTTTTTCTTTTTTCTTCTTTTTTCTTCTTTTTCCTTCTTTTTTCTTCTTTTTCCTTCTTTTTTCTTCTTTGCTTTCTTTTTTGCAGTGATATTATTTTGTGTAGTTTGTTCCTTAACTCGCCTCATAAGACACCCAAGATGGATGGAAGAATAATCAATTAATCTGAAGGGGTATTCTGTATTCTCAATACGTCATCACACAGAAATCCGTAATATGTTTATAAATCTATACCTAAGTAGTTGTCAACAGTTTCGTATCGTTATGAAAAAACTTTACTTTCGTAATGATATTTAAACTTTTGTTTGTACCTATTTACATTCAGTATTGTTTTGAAAGTAGTTAACGATCCAATCAACAGATTTTTGTAGTACCTACTAGATTCTTAAGGCTTAGTAAAATTCCTTTGAATATCATCAGCTAAATCCTAAAGCTTATTATAAAATCATATAGTTATAATTTTCACTTAATTATAAACGTAATATTTGTCCTTTTCATTAGATTTACCTCGATCTTAAGTAATATTATACTATTCGTTTTTGCGAGACCGTTCATTGCAACTGTTTTTATGACGTATACCAACCAGTTAAAGTTGAACTTTACAGCGTCTGTATGTATCACATTTTAAAGGTCACGAAGTAGAATGTACGCGTAGGAATAGGTCTATATTATTGGCTGATAAAGGCAAACGGTTGGCCTTGCCCGTTGTCTATGGATGTAAGCGAACCGTAGTCTATGCGTTAATGTTTGTGTATTTTAGTAATGGCACAGGCTACTGCTAATGACATGTTTGAAAAGTAGCTTGATGGAACACGTTCGCTTTTAAGGTATGTCCAAACATGTTAAATATGGCCGTTAGGGTACAAATTATTGTACCTACTTGGTGATATGGCTGAGCTTATAAGTTTAGTACCAAAACCAAATTTAATAATATGACTTTCTTCTGTTAATTGATTGTTTAATCAGCCATCTACATATTAGTTTTAACAAATTACAGCTCAAATAATAGGTACTTACATACGTCGAGCTAGAATGTGAACTAATAAAATAGAATGTTCAACGTTTTTTTCAATGACTGGAATTTAAACGCCTCGTTGACTTAATAATTTGCGCTCGTGTCAAGGGCTATGACAACTCAATAATATCATGACATTTATGAAATTACTAGCTTTTGCACGCGGCTTCGCTCACGCAGACTTTCGTCCCCTGATTTACCCTCTTAGGGGTGGAATTTCAAAAATTCCTTTCTTAGTGCTCACTTACGTTATATAAAGAACCTACATACAACATTTCAGAATTCTAGGTTCAGCGGTTTGGGCTGTGCGTTGATCTCTGGGTATGTCAGTCAGTCAGTCACCTTCCTCTTTTATATATATAGATTAGATCTTTTACACACATTATCAAAGATATGATTAGTTTTATCTGAAACGACCACAAAAAGGAGGATATTTTCAAATAGATTGAATCTTTTATTTTTGCGTTATGAACAGATTTCAATAGTAACAACTATAGAAATCAGTTCATAATCCAATTACTGATAAACAAATCACCATCATTAGGGGAAAAACTCTCCCCTAATGGAGGTGATTGTGGCCTAAATAAATACTTAAGTATATTACGTTAAACATATACATATCACATACAAATAGTATATTAATTTTGCTTATACTGTTACAACAATAAATATGGTGAAATTGCCGGTAACAGTTTTGAAACTAAACAACTTGCTCCGCGAACTTCGTACCGCCATATTTACATATCTGTTTTAAGTTTCCACAGGCAGTGTACATTCGTGGACAAAAAAAATTACTTTTCCCGTTTTATTTAAATAAGAATTATTTAATTTGATGCAGCCGATCGGAAGTTATGCGCGTACATACATTTCGGCGATTTATACAAATAAATAAAATTGGAGTGTCTGTTTATAATATTAAAATAACCGCTTTTTACTAAATACATATGTATGTATACACAGTACGTATACCAAAAATGTAGTTAAAATTTTTTGTCTGTCTCTCTGTCTGTTTGTTTGTTTGTTCCAGGTAATCTCTGGAACGGCTGGACCGATTTTGACGGGACTTTCACTAGCACCTAGCTGATGATCCAGGTCTAACTTTGTCCCGCGGTACCACAATAACCGCGGGTAACACCGCGGGGTTCAGCTAGTTTTTATAACAAAGCTGTTTCACCTGACTGTAGTTTCTACACTACACATATTCTAAATATTCTAGTTTATCACTAATATCATCGTAAAATAACCGCGATAAAACAACATGTGTATCAATGAACAGTCTCAAGCCTTATACAGCCTTTGAACATGTCGCGACACGTTCGGAACAGGATTATAAACATACTTGAAACCTTATTCGGAAACACAAAACTGTATACTTAATATTGATATAAAGATTTGTGAATGAGAACCTTTGTATTTTAAAATAGAAGGCTTTGATGTTGCCTCAGTTTTTTGTTTAGAACATTTTAACTTAATCAGGTGAAATAATTAAATAATAAACAAATCAATCAATATTTTCGGACAAAAATTTCGGACACATGCCATCTAATCCCAAACTAAGCAGATCTTGAAATGCGGGTACTAGAAAACTGATATAAATACATATATAATGTACTTATACTTTTTTGTAAAATACCTACATACCCCAAGCATCTCAGTCGCATACGCAACCAGTGCGCCATCGAGGCAATCAAATGTTATCTACAAGTAGGTCTGCCTAACTTGTGAGCAGACGTATCACCTGATGGTAAGCGATTACCGCCGCCCATGGACACCCGCAACACCAGAGGCGTCACAAGTGCGTTGCCACCCTTTGGGAGGTGGGGGGGTTGGGGTATAGGCCTCCGGTATCCTCACTCACACGGTGAAATACAACGCAAGCGCTATTTCTCACCGGTTTTCTGTGAGGCCGTAGTCTCACTCCGGTCGAGCCAGCCCATTAATGCCGAATCGTAGCTCTCCCACGGTAACCATGTAATGTTACACTTAACACACGACTTTCATTTATGTCATGGGGATGCAAATGAGCAGAAGGATCACCAAATGGTAAGAGATCACCGTCGCCTATGAACATAAACAATGATAAACAAAAATATTCTTACATAGAAATGTAAGTGACAGGAATTGAATTAAATGGCGGGAAATTGGATGCAAGCAGATCTATATTGTAACAACACCACGGACCTCTGATTTTATGAGTAAAGGAAACGTAAGAAGGGTTTCTGAATATTAAAGAACATGGGTTTTTGCTTGTGTAAAGTTGATCGTTTTGGTCTTATATTGATTATACTTTGAAATAATCCTTGATTTTTGAGGTATTTTAAAACATAAAAAGAGTTAAAAAACACTATAGCCAAGCAGGAATGCTATGTGTGGTGTGTTCAAAAAATTGTAAAACATAACAAATTGATGTATAATACATTTTTATATAAATTTCGTTAATTTGTATTGTATTTTTACAACCATTTTCAGAAAGCCCTAGTTACTGTATAATTCCCATTTGGTTTTAAACTTTAATACCTATTATCTGTTGCTTCAAAGTAAACCGAGATTTCTGAATTCAACAGTGTCTCTAAAATTAGTACTCATATTGAAAGTTTATTACAAATTTAATGTAGGTATAATATTACGTCTTATTAAATTTAGTATGTGTGTTATGTGGAAAATAAAATTTCATCATTTTAAATTGGCCAAACCTACGTAAGTATAAATATTTCACAACAGCATCATATTATTGCGCGAAAATTCATCAGATTAGGGTGAGGACCCCAACAAAGGCCTCACGACAAGTTGTGACGTGTCCACAGCGCAAGACCTGTTATCAGCGACCTTGCATTGACCTAGACAGAACAGGACCGAACAGGGTCAACGAACCATCTGTCTGAGACGAGAAATCCGTTCCAACTAGATAAAATCAATTTTATTAGTGAGGAATCAACCATATTTATTCAACTCTTGATTTTGAGGACTGAGAAATTATTTTTAGGGTTCTGTTTTTCAAAAAGAGAAGAGATACCCTTGTAAGATCACTGTGTGTGTCAAGCTCTGTTCCATACACGTGAATGTGTTACAGCAAGGGCCCGTGTCGAAAGTTGATGGGTCATGTGAACCACCAGGAGACCTTATTAGAAAGATACAGGGCCATAAAGCATTAACGTTCAGCACTATGCCGTCTATACTATACTATAAGAGGCGCTCATAGCCCAGTTGCACACGGTGATTAGAAACAATCACCGAGGGTAAAGCAACGACGGCGCGGTCAGCACCTGAATAGGTGACCGCTAGTGGCATGTTACCATGAGCGTCTCCGTGATCCGGAGGTCACGTTAAGCAGTCGGTCCCGATTGATATCAATTGATAACAGTCGTGAAGCTTAGTTAGAGGCCTTTGGGCGGCTTAAAAACATCCAACGACAAGATAACATAGCCACAACGTTGTCTTGCCAGTCCCCAACCCACCAAGCACTTGGCCAGCGTGAGGACGTATGACCTTAACCCTCTCCTAAGAGGAGACCCGAGCCTAGCAGTGGGACGTTATGGGTTATTTTTGACTATGCCGTCACTTGTAGGCTATCCAAATGAGTACAGGTAAAAGGGAGGGGGTAGTAACTCTCGATTTTTCTCCATTGTGTCATGACTTTTGTACGGAGTTGCGGAATAATAATAATTAGAAGAGATTTAAAAAAAACAGTTGTCTAGTACCCAGTACCCATAACACAAGCTCTGCTTAGCTTGGGACTGAATGGCTTTGTGTGTTAGATTACCGAAATATTTATTTTTTTATTCACTTTTGTTAAAGGACAATTTCGTTTAATAGTACAACAAAATAAAATAAATCCTAAAAATATTTATAAAGTATGTTTGTCTGCGATTCAGTTACTAAAGTGCAAGCTCTCCCAACATAGATCTTTTAATAGTTTTTTTTCAAAGGTTTATTCCAGTGACCCTTAAAACCAAATCACCATCTGTGCAGTCAGACTGCAACAAAAGTATGACGATACACAACCCATGAAACCTTTCAACGGCCATTAAATCTATAAAATCATGATGGAGCCAATCTTGCGACATGGTTTCAAGGCAAAAATAAAACAGAGCTGGTTGCTTTGTACACGTGCGCGTCACATCTGCGCAAGGTGCTCGGGCAGCTGCCCCAAAGCCACCTATAAAAATCTCGCCACAATGTACACCTTTCCTTTTGAGCAAATCTTTTTGTAGTTAATTTTGAAGCATTTATTTAGTTAAGTGTCAATTTGAAGTCCAAAGTTACTTACCTTAAGAAATTAAGAGTTTTTAAAAGTCTATAAAAGAATATTATTGCGTGTTTCCATTTTAAGGTTTGGATGATTGGTGTACTTACCTGAAATTAATGAAAAGAAATGAAATTAAATGTTACTGGTAAAAAATGATTTTGAATTATTTTTATGTTACATTAAGACTTGCTTAGTGTGCGACTGTATGCTCACAGATGTTGTGGAGTATGTAAAAAAGATTTGTCAGTTAGTTATAGGTTGACTGTTCTCCTTCTAATGTTACGTTCACTGTCGTTAACTGCACATCACACACGTGATATTTGTCTAATTATCATTACCAGGCATGGGTTTGGGGAACACACAGTCATCGTCAGCAAAAACATGAGCAGTTAGAGACTGTACACTTAGATTGTAGAATGTTGATTTGAGTTTTAATACGGGTTCTTTATATTATTCAATGTTAGCGTTTAATGTTAATTAACTATACCTTTTGCATTTCACCCCATCAACTATATATTAATAAGTTAGTTTATATACGTTTCAAAAACTCCTGCGACGATTAAGATTAAATCTTTACTTGATATACAAAACGTTTTAAAGATGTTTTGTATGTATTTTTCTGGAGTTTCGTTTCATTTTTTATCACTGTTACTTTCCATTATGTGACTTGTATAGTTTTTGTCCCTTACACCATTAGAAAAAATGATCCACGGCCATTTAAAAAACGTAAAAATACATTCAATTTGTACGCCTATAATCTCCAATCTAGATCCCGCATAGACATACATACGACCGGGTCTGACCCCTTGAACATTTTTCCATTCATTATCCACGGCATTTATATGTAACTATGTGTATTTGAACTGCTCGTGATGAATAATGCAGTTGAATTTTGAGTCTGTCTGCTTAGAAATAAAAGTATGTGGGTTGTTGCCATGCTGTCGGAAAATTAGAGCAAAGTGTTTAGAAATACTTTATTGAGAGTCCGTGTGGTTGATTCAGAATACGGTGTCAGCACCCCCGTTCATCGTATATGAAAACTGAGCAGATAATATCACTGCAAAAAGAAACCGCCTCGGGCTGATTAACACCGGGACTTAGTGCGCGGTGATGAAACCAAATGGTGTACCACTTTGCGCCTTAAAGAAGACGAATCCGGGCACTGGTGCTGGACAAAAACCCTATAGCAAGCCGTCAAGCCAGATATATTGTATCCAGTCGTGTCAATTAGCAAATCCATCTATACAAATAAATAAAATTGGAGTGTCTGTTTGTAATATTAAAATAACCGCTTTTTACTTAATTCATATGTATGTATACACGATACATATACCAAAAATGTAGTTAAACATTTTTTTTATCTGTCTGTCTGTCTGTCTGTCTGTTTGTTCCGGGTAATCTCTGGAACGGCTGGACGGATTTTGACGGGACTTTCACTTGCAGGTAGCTGATGATCCGGGGAGTAACTTAGGCTACTCTTTTTAGACTAACTTTGTCCCGCGGCGTTACTCGTGGTACAACATTAACCGCGGGGTTCAGCTAGTCTGTAATAGAAACACATCCACGGGAAATAAAACCTAATCAAGTAAACAATATTTCAGATTTTGACATAATTAAATGCTCTGGACATGACTAAAAGGTAACCCGTAATCATACAGGATCTAGTTAAGCGTGTAAAATGCACAGATAAACAATACAGTATACAAAAAAACTTACCAAGCTTCCTGCAAAATACTACGGTCCCTTTTCAAAAATTACCTCCACTTATTTACATTTTTTACATTATTTTCTAATACAAATCATGCAGAGAAAATATATTATGGTTGTGAAGTGTAAACTTTATAAAATTAAAATGTACCTTGTAGGGTGACAACACCATTAGTCACCCTTAATCGAATACTGTCATATCCACACCCTGTATTATATCTCATCATCAGAAATAACATTTGTCATCAATAGTGCATACAAAACAACCGAGTTAAAATACCGTGAATGCATATTTAAATTTCTTTAAATAAATCAATCAAAAATAAAGGAGTGTATAAAATATTTAGTGGGATATATCACATTGTCACTCGGAAGGGTGACCGGTACATTTATCGTCTGAAATCATAATCCATCACGGACCGTTAAAAATGAGAATGGTGTCAAATGCACGTTGAATAGAGATTAGGGTTAGTCTAATTGTGAATTGGGATGTTATTTTGTGTGTGAAAAGAATGTTTGAGTTTAGAAAATATTCTCAAGGGAAAGTGTTTCGAAGTTTTAAGTTGTACGTTGGATGATTATGTTGTCTGTTTAGACGTTATATCGTATTCGTGATAGGTCACACAATAGATGTAGATAAACCACTTCGGTTGATAATGGTTAAAATAATCCAGAGGGTATTTGTATTTTATATATTTAAAACAAATAGTTAAAATAGAGACTAACAGAAGACCCGCCTAAAAAGACAACATTCGTGATGTCGAGTTTCGTTAGTGAGTGCGACCGGAGTCCCAAAGATGCAGAAGCATCTCAATAGGCCGACATAGTACGGGTCACTATGCTACATTTTGTGCATTCACAATAAGTATGGTGACAGCTCAATGGTATGATGAGTCATGATCATCAATGCCTCTACAGAAATTCCGAATCTTTATAAGACAAGAAAAAAGAAAGGTGGAAATTGTTTAATCACATTATATATATATTAGTCACATTATAAGAAAATGGACCGTGGTACTTAACAATACCTGACCTATTAAACTGTATATTTAACGAAGGATACTTCATTTTCAAATTCTATGCTAACTGGAGCAAAAGGTAATATAAAAAAGCAATAATTTAAATAGTGCCTTTACTACCTAAGTTATTTTGACAATCCCAAAAAGAATTAAAGAATTATTTCTGACTGTTGAAATGTGTACAGAATCACCCACATTATTTGGTCCATCTAGCGACGCTCATAGACGAGTGACCTATGACTGCCATGATTTACAGCCAATACGATGTATGTGCGCTCCCAACTATGGAATGCACCGAGTGGCCAACAAACATAATGTAATTATTATTACAGAAATGAAAATAAATACTCAAGTCTTCATAACTGTTCTTATTGACATTCCGAATGCCTTTGAAACATTTAACGGGGCTGGTAACAATGTTTGAGCACAATTTGGTAAAATTTGGAATAAGAAAAAGCAATAAAAACTTTAAAGGATTGCAATAGAGAAGAAAAATCAATCTCCATCGACATGTAAGGTTATAAACACAGTAACAACTAAGACAAGGTTTCAACTAATGCAGATGTACCATTTTCTACAAAAAGTTTGATTAGCATGTGAGATTACGGATTTCTAGCAACTCAATTTGTGGAAAACGCAGTACCTTCGAAAACACCAAAAGCTTCTTTGTTAAAAATAGAATACTTAGGGTTTCTGCTCTGAAAAAACATGAACCTGGACATAAAATTCAACATTTAATTTTGCATAAGTCTACAGTGTGATATTAATTTCAAACTAAAATAGTGAGTTATCAAATGAGGAGGTTGATTTATCAGAAAAGTTTATATATTCATTTCGCTAGTTAAGTCCATTTTTCGGATAAGTACAACACTATACGAGCATACCTGAATTCAAGTTATAATTTCAATTACAATGTACTATTAGTTAGTAGTTTCATAAAAAAATGAAGAACTTTTTAATTAGTTAACAAGATAAAAACGTTATCTTTCAACAGATTTTGTAACAAGGTCCATGTACACGTAGTATCACCTGACCAGTCATATTATAACACCACAATACTCTTGATTACAACATTTAAATATTTAAAAATGAGCGCGCATCTTTTATATTAATCTAATCTGTCGGTCGGTATGACCACAATAGGTACTTTCACCCGACATGACATGTTGCGTATGCGCACGACAAATGTTCTTAACGTGAGAAAGTTCTAGATAACGTCCAAATGACCGTTAATGTTGTATTGATAAAGTTTATTGTTTCGCTTCTGTGAACCCGAAGTAGTTATTGCATCATTTTACTTGAGTTTAACATATCGGTTTAGATAATTGTCTTCGTACAAACTTTTATGTTTGTTTGTGTAAAGAAGCTGTTTTCTTTTTTAATTGCTATAGTTTTTGTAGTCTTAATAGTTGTATCATAACAAAGACTTATAGAAATGTTTAAGTAAAAACTGAATTCAGTACCTCACTTCACTTTCTCATATATATTAATTGTCTAAGAAAATATTCTCAATTTGTGTGCTGTTTTAATAAAAGTAGAAATATATAACAAAAAAAAACGACTTATAAAACTTTCATTTTTCAACACTCATTTGCACTGACAAAATATTCCGCAAAAAAAGCTTGAACCATGAATTGATAAAACATAAATCTGAACTTAAGAATTGTCATCATTGGTAATTCCCGTATAAAAAAATCCTCAGACATCAAACAACTATTCTTTTGTACATGACTCATTCTCATTACCAATTTTATTTACCCATCCATAAACAATCCAGCCCCAGTCCGGTGACCACACGTTCCCTCACGTCCCATCATCTTATCTGTATTGTTTGCACCTACTTTACATCATAATGTCCTGCTATCCATTTCTATTATGCTCACCTTTATAAAAGTAAAGGTAGCGTTACATTAAGGCGTAACGTCGGTAAGGAATGTTCGAGTAAATAGGTAATTCGATATTTTAAAATAAGGGGTATTTTATTTTTATATATTTAAAGATTGACAATAGAAGATAGTGAACTTAAATGCATAAATGGATTATTTAGTAGATAGTAAATTTATTTCAACGTTTTTTTTTTGGGTTTGGAAGTTTAAATGGAATATGTAACTACATCATAATTTTTTTTAAATCACAACTTTAATCGGTAAAAGATGACGTTATTATTTACAAAAGAGACAAAAACAGAATATCAAAATGACTTTGAAAATATTTTAGTAATTTCATGACATGAAAATTGGGTACTTAAATAGAATAATTGTGTCACTTTAGGTGTGAAATATGGGACCATTTAACAAATCAAAGATAACGAAAACAAATAAGGTAGAAATTTTGCATCGATTTCAATTCCCAAGGTGGTCATATTTTACCCTTGACATAATACATGTTAGCTGTGATTGTATTTAGGTGATTGTGTTCAATACCAAATCATCGATTTGGATATAAGTAGTTTATAATGGCAACACTAGAGTTTTGTCAAAAATGCCTTAGCAGCTGTCAAATATCATAACAAGAAAATGTGAGAATAGATTTTGTTAAAATCCGCGTGTTGTTGAAACTAATAGAATAATTGTTGGAATTACCGAGGTGCTTGTAGTCGTTTGTTGCGTTGAGTCGGGAAATAACGTTGGCTCCTTATTACGGAACCTTTGTCAAATAGCACGTGTTAGAATTGTAAATCTAAATATTTACAATTCAAACACGTTGTGTGGTATGAACAGAGCAGCATCGTCATGGGTTGCCCCTCACCGCAGTGGAGGTTGTAGCTATCATCACACATAACGGTTAGTCAATTATTTTAACGAGGTGAAGCGCCTCAAGATATCTTTTCACCAGGTGAACTGTTTGCGACTGGGCTAGTTGCATCTATGGGCCCATGGAGCTAGCACAGGTTCCCGAGAACGCATTCGCCTGGTGATCTGATTTAAATTGGATGAGCGCAAGGTATGATTTTTTTTTTGTATTATATATAAAGTGAAGTAGAAATAAAAACACCTGCTCACGACAGTGTAACATAACCTTTATCTATCTTGAATTATGTCCAAATTGGTCCTTTTCAAAATGAGGTCACTGACACAGCCGTGCATTATTATCCCATACACAGATTAATCTTTAATTTAAATGCTAACATACAAAAGACCCATACATTTGTGTGTCCATAGCTTCAGAAATCTCTATGATGTATTAGATATGGCGCGATTGATCTTTTAGATTCCATTGATATGAATTAATAGAATGAATGTTTTAGATACGTTTTATTGTGAGGATTTAGAAGTCGTTTTATTGTAGTAAAAAAAACAAGACATGACCGTTTGCCTTGATTAGTTATACATATAAAAAACGCAATCAAAGCTGTACTTACTTATTTACATATATTCTTTCTATCTATCTATCTATCTATATGTATTATATCGAGCCTTAGGTAGTCTTCTGTTGGACATAGGCCGCCTTAGAAAGAAGATTTTAGTCTACTATACCACCTCATGCTGACAAAACGGGTAGCTATACTATTTTTTTTTAATTTTGAAGAGTTTGTTTGTTTGTTTGAACTCGCCAATCTCAGGAACAGCTGGTGCGATTTGAAAAATTCTTCCAGTGTTAGATAGTACATTTATCGAAGAAGGCTATATGCTATATTTCATCACGCTAAGACCAATAGGAACGGAGCAACAATGGAGAATGTTTCAAAAACGGGTGAAAATTATCACGCTACGGGCAATGAGAGACGCAAAAAAGGTTGTGTGGGTCAGCTAGTATATTGTGTTTGTGTCAAATTTTCCTTCCCTTTGCAGTTCTTCTGTGTAGCTAACTCTTTTAGCTGGTTCTTATGGAGGCTGGATGAATAGAAGTGGTGAGTCTGTCACTTCACCGATAATAGAATATTAGTAAATGATTTTCCCCGACTATTATAAAGCTAAAAGGAAGGGTATTACTTTTAGCACTCTATGTATGTTTGTTTATTGTTTATTATAAATTATTGAATCGGTTTTAATGACTGAGGTTTCAGTAGATACACATCATCATCATCATCAACAACCCAAAATGTCCCACTGCTGGCCTCCGGCCTCCTCTCAGGAGAGGGTGAAGCTTGTCCGTCCACACGCTGTCCAGTGAGGGTTAGGTAATGGCAAGACAACATTGTGGCTACATAATCTTACCGTGTTGGATGTTTTTAAGTCGCCCAGTGGCTTCCAAATAAGCTTCACGACACACGCTATATAAATTTTATCAAAACTTAATACAAAGTCAGGCTATACTTTACATTTTTAAGCTTTTTTTTCTTAATATTAGTAGCGATTAAAAAACTTTCAATATAACTTATATTTTGTAGTTAGTTTTCGTTTACATAGCGTTTTTAATCATTGATATTTGGTGATATGATAATTCAACAAAATCAAAGTGAACTCTTCACCTTAATCGTCAATGCTTATCACACGATTTTTATAACCCTTTAACGTATCTAATAACCCTGAAGGTGGTTTTACTTACCCCGATTCTCGTATATGTATAGACAACATTTTTTATTTTCACGCACCGTTTGATACCAAAAAGACGAAATTCATTCTACAAAACAGAATCATTACGCCTCTTGAAGTTAAAAGGGTGAGCTGGACGAGTATACGCTGTCCTATTGTGAGGCCAATCTCTTTCTATTGTGGATCAAATGTCTTTTGTGATGTTTTATTTATTACTCTCATTTTAATAACCGTGTGAGTTGATAGGAGATTTTTTTTATGTTCTTGGGAATTTAAATATTCGTTTCTATATGGAGAAATTGTAAGGATAAAGGTAGATTTGAAAAACCTAAGACTCAGAATAACAATTGGTTGATCACACACGTAGTGTTGTCCTATGTAGGAATGAACTCACAACGCTCAACGCAGTAGTGAACTGCGGATAACTGCTCAACCCCTGTGCCGTCAGTAAAGTCGGGGTTATGTAACTTTTATTACTTTTTTGTGAAGAAAAAATATGATAATTAAAAATTGATAAATTAATGACAAAAAGGAATGATTCATGTACTGTGTGTGACCTTTGGGAGCAAACTACGCATTGCAAAGCTAAGAATAACTTCAAACAAACCAATTCATTTCACCAGCTCAGTATAGTATGACAGCAATCTTCTGTCTAAAGAAAGGTCTATGTCCAGAAGTGGACTTGTTATAGGCTGTAGTAGAAGTTAATAAAAAATTACAATATTTGTTGCTTAGAAAGGTGCAAGAAAATCAGTAAGATAAGTTGGTAATAATAATGTACTAGTTGTGAGATGTGATTTATTTATTTAATTCCTTCACCTTAGCTTGCCCACACACGCGCATGTGTCTATTTTCACGCCTTTTCACTGAGAAGTTACAGGCTCCTCTATAGTCTCAGCGTGTCATGGGTGCCTGAGACAGGTATGAAACCTTAATGTATGGATTAAGCCATTACTCACGGGACCTATATACAGTACAGTAAGTACATACATACTATTGAAACTAGAATGTAACTATATATATATTTACACAAAAACGAAATATTAAATAGTTGCCAACATGGATTCCAAAGAAGCAGAAGTACAAACACCTTGCTATCGAATTTCACTAACGAAATAAATACCTATTTAGACGAAAAAAAGTTTGTTATCGCCATATTCTACGATTTTAAAAAAGCCTTTGATACATTAGAAACGGATACACTTTTAAAAGCTATGGGGGAGTGTGGGGTGAGCGAACCCCTAAACAAATGGTTCCAGGACTACCTCACTGCGCGATCCTACAGTGTGAAAGTGGGCGAGACCCTTAGCGAGGAGAGGACGGTCAGGTGCGGCGTGGCTCAGGGGTCGGGATGTGCTCCAGTCTGTTATCTTATGCATGTTAATGGCCTATGTGGTGTATTACGTCACTGCTCGGCACATATGTTTGCTGACGACCTCTGCACACTGCGCGCCGGCACCGACATGGCGGAGACTTGCCGCTTAGTACAACAAGATATAGACGCAATAGTCCAATGGTCACATGACAATGGAATCGTACTTAATTCTGACAAAACAAAATTTATGGTAATACACTCGCCTTACCTGCACCCCTCCGGTGTAACACCCCCCATCATAGCTCATAGCTTCTCATGTCATCATAATCACCTAAACAATTGTAACTGTAAACCAATAGAAAAAGTAAATAGTGTCAGTTACCTTGGAGTGAAGATCGATGACAGTTTCTCCTGGTCGTCCCATATACAATTCATTTGTGAAAAACTTAGAATATTACTAGGAAAATTCTATCACCTAAGATTTAGAGTACCTAGCACCACATTGAAATGCCTGTACAAACAATTGGTTGAACCTATCATAAGTTATGCTCTTGATTGCTATGGTTTGACTTTTAAATCCTATATGGAAAAAATAGAAACATTACAAATTAAATTTCTAAAGCTACTGGTAAACAATAAAACTAAAATAAGTTGTAACGACGATTACAAAAAGTTATTTAAAAAATGCAATATCCTCCCGGCTAAACTAAGACATATATACCTGTTAATAATAAACCTACGCCGTAGCAATCAAAAGCATGAATTATCACTTGTTCCGAACTGTCACGGAACAAGGTCGACGACTGCTGGTAGGCTTCATGTACCAAAAGTTACTAACTACTATGGTGATAGAACCCTAAAAAAACGATTACCATATGTCCTCAACAGTTTGCCGCAGCATATTAGACAAGAACCCAGTTTAAACAAACTTAAAAAAAAATTAAAGCAATTCTTATTGGATCTTGTTTGATAGCACAAATATATATATAAATATATGTATACATGGATGTTCTTAAACATATTATACCCATGTTTAAATTTTATTTTGATTGTTGTGTTTTGTGTATCGCATGTACGTAAATATGTAAATGTGACTGTGCATTCAACAACACAACAACAATAACATGCGCATGTACCATGTATCTAATGCATGGGTGTGATGTGTGCAGTGTTGCGTACAAGCATGTTGCATGTAGAGGCTCAACTGAGTCTACAGACAAACTGTTTAAAACAGTTTTGTGGACCTATGTTTTAGAATAAGGTTTTATTATTTTGAACAATAAATATTAAATAAATAAAAAAATAAAATATGTATATAGGATAAAATAAAAACCGCAATATGTCTCTTAAATAAATCTCCACTGCTGAACAGTTAGGGAAGTCAAGACCACATGACTCAAAAGTTACAATAGCGTGACATATCCGTGACATTTATTACTCTTTCTTAGAGTCATAAAACAATAATCACCCACATTGTGAGACAAAGGAGGAAGATGCTATGGTCTATGGAACGTTAAATGTCTGACACATGTGTTCGACACATCATGTCACGACTTCACATTTAAAAAGGACTATAGATCAATCAACTACAGGAAAAAACTCGTAACATGACTTCAATGCATGCATCAAAATCACAATCCATTTTTTTCCTTCTTTAGACAATAACTCCCATGTTAGAAATACATCCTGTGACAGAGGGAGAGTTAACAAACATACATTAAACGCGCACAAAGAACACTCTCAAAACAAAAATAATTTGTAAATCGTACTAAGTGTTGACCCATGTAAGATTTGAATCTAGAACACTCACCACGGTAAAAAACGGCGTGGCGACCACTTAAACCTCTACGCCTCTACGGTATCCTCACGGAGTCTGATCTCAGATCATATAAAATAAGGTTCTGATATACAAATAAACATAAATCATATGTATAAACTTTATGTGTGTGTACCTAGTACGTGTGTTATATCTTTAGGACCTTAAGCAAAGTTGGAATAAACAAATAAATACCACCAAAAATAGTCGGTTATAAATGGGATCACATTCTACATTCCTTCTCCATTACGGTAGCCATTATCAATAAATAGGTAACACTACAGTCCTAATGATGATGATGGTGAAACTCACAAGATAACTCCAGTACTTGTTAATTTATCTATATGATCTAAACAGACTAAGAACTATATTTGCGCGATGCAGAATTATTGAGTTCTTAAA
Organism: Spilosoma lubricipeda; assembly: GCA_905220595.1. NCBI lineage: Eukaryota > Metazoa > Arthropoda > Insecta > Lepidoptera > Erebidae > Spilosoma > Spilosoma lubricipeda. The sequence goes on from HG992278.1 coordinate 2,031,504, forward strand.
TAGTTGAGGTAGTCTTGATTAGATCTCTCTGGTTTTGATTTAATATGACAATAAAAGTAGAGTATTTACTCTCTTTTTTTTAACTGTCTTCTGTAACTTTGTTGATTTGTAATTTTTCTGGTGAAATAAATATATCATAGAGTAGCTGACCCACGCAACCTCGTTTGCGCCTCCTATTGCCCGTAGCGTGATAATTTTACCCCGTTTTTAAAACATTATCCATTGGTGCTCCGCTCCTATTGGTTTTAGCGTGATGATATATAGCCTACAGCCTTCTTCGATAAATGTACTATCCAACACTGAAATAATTTTTAAAATTCGACCTGCGCTTCCTGAGATTAGCGCGTTCAAACAAACAAACAAACTTTTCAGCTTTAAATATATTAGTATATAGATTACGTTATTTACCATCTAAATACTTTTGTCTAATTTATTTATTCAACATATATGTAGGTACTTATCGATGTTAATATCAGCGCTATGTGCGTGTAAAATTGACACCTGCGAAGCCTAAAATGTCAGTTGTTATTTTTTCCAAACACATTTTTTCATAATTTAACTTTTAAAATATTCATTTTTATGAAAGTAATATTTCTCTTCATTTTCTTTTCGCCGTAATCGAGTAAAAAGATGAAGGAGTGTTAGCTAGTATTTTTAAGCTAAAACTTAAACCCCACTCAGTTGTAAGAAAACATAATTTTGAACACACCTAATAAACTTCTTACACCTTCTTCTTTTTAAATCATTATAATTATTGTACTAAAAGTACCAAAAGTGTAACAAATCCATGACGAAATTAAATATTTCATATATTGCATATTTATCATCCACTGGCAAGACACCAGCTTCTGAAAATCATTATTTATATTTGTCTCCAAAAATGTGATTAGTATAAGAGGAGTCCGATGCAATTCAAACCACACTGTTAAAACGATAAAAAAAAACAAACACATTTCAAACTAATGAGAATTTATTCCTATGATACCACAGAAACAAACAACTGGTGTTGGTAATCTGTCGATCTTATTATGGAAGATAGATCGCAAGTATCGCAACGTTGTCTGTCGCTGTTCCGCACTCGCTGCGGTTCTCACGGCCTGCGCCCGCGCACCCGTCGGATGGGCTGGTCGTGTACACTACAGCGAAGCGGACATGAAGTGTTTGTGGGAGTTATTTTGAAAATACTAAAAGTATTAGGATTCTGACATAATTAAAATGCTCTACATTGTTGATGTACAGAATAAGTTTATAGGGATAATTTTAATTAAGTAATTAAATCTTATTATAAAATTCTGAACACTTGATTACATTTAGTGACATTAGGTAGTAGAAAGTAATCCAGAAAAAGACTTCATTAATCAAATACAAAAAGAAAGGCAAAAGTATTCCAGTTACGATTAGAATTTTTTTTTTTGCTGCTAATATGACTCTACCCAGACTGATCGAAAGCTTGTGCAGAATCCAAGAGTGGCGGTCACCACCCTCATTGTTTAATAGCCAAATTCTCTGCAGTCTTCCATTGTAAGTTAATAAGGTACGAATCTTTCCACAAGCTTGGAAAGATAAGAAAATAAGCTATGAGAGAATTTTAATTAGATTTACTAAAAAGATTATGTGTGTTGTGTTATGGGCTTCCCATGACGTCTTCAATTGGTACAGAGTATAATGTAATTGGTTTGCAAAATTTTGTTTTATTAATATTTCCTGGGTGTGGTCAGATTCAAAGATTTATGAAGTAAGCTTATTAGTTCTTCTTTGTAAAATTTTGTTTTTAACCGATTTCAAAAAAGGTTATGAATTCGACTGTATTATATATATAAAATATTTTTACGTTTGTAACCTCATAACTTTCGACTGGGTGAATCGATTTTGATGATTCTTTTTTTATTTGAAAGCTGGTGCTTCCCTTATGGTCCCACTTAAATTTGGTGTAGTTCTTGAAGTCGGTTCTTTTTTTGTTAATATTTGTAATTATTGTTTGGTTGTATGTCACTGATTATTTGAATATTTGTAATTTATTATTGAACTACGTATGAATTTTTAAATTCTTGTTAATTTAAAAGCAAAATAATATCAATATTTAAATCTGTACATTTGTGAAGTAAAAAGTAAATTTAAATAGTAGAAACAAACTCAGTCTGTAAAAAATCTTTCGTGACATCGTGTCATGTATTAATACGCCATCTAGTTAACAAACTGAGAACTAACACAACGTCCGCAATACTCCATAGCATAAACGAATAAGTGAAACAACTGTACACCTTTGCAACGGAAGAGAGAGACACCTACTTACACTATGAGTCAACAACACACAAAGTAAGAAAGAGACAAAAACGTTGTCGCGTGACTGGTTAGCATTGCAAGGTCGTCGCGAGAGGTGAGTGACACCAATCTTTGAACTCCATAAGCATATTGAATTGAACCTTATGACTATGAAAACATAGTTTAATTTAATTATTGCTATTCTCGTATTGTCTGTGCCGACGCATTTCGCGTGCCAAATTATCGTGTTTTGATTTTGTAGGCACAATTGATGTTTAATCGATCGATTAACAGATGTACCATGTCATATTCGGTTGAAATCGATTGATGTGTCGAATACAATAATTCTTTGGCTTCGAAGAGGCGTAAACACTATTGTATTTTAAATTGTGCGCTTTTTATTTTGACAAAACAAGTTTTGATATTGATGTCAGGTATTGTAATGTTGTGTTTGGGTACGATGAGATGTAAATTTGCAAAGTTAAAGTAAAATAATACGTTTATCGTGTCAATCATGCATGAAATCAATTTGCATAGGTACTAGAACAAAATTATGTTTTTAAGGGTATTGATTGACGAATGTCGCTCGGTCTAATCTGAGTGTTCTAGTTGGGTTGTCAAACGGTTGAATATTATTTCGACATTGGGTAATATTTGCCTTCTGGTAAAAGTTCCTCACAGCTAGATTGTCGTAAACTTTTTAAGTTCCGTCTTACGCCTACATATCCTGTTTACGACATTACGACAACTCTGTTGACAAAACAATGCAAAGATACATTCGGTGTTTAGTAGTCGACAAAGTTTCTTGGACTATAGACATTACGAAAAAAGTACAAAAAACTATTCATAACTTAATAACACTGGAATGAATGAAGTTATTGTCATTAGTATTATCACTCTCCGTGGGAGAGCCACGCTTCGGAATGCATGGGCCGGCTCGACCGGAGTGATACCGCGACCTTACAGAAAACTAGTATGAAACAACGCTTGCGTGAACTGGCTTGACATAGTGAGTGAGGATACCGGAGCTCCATACCCCAACCCGTCCCCCCATTCCTCAAAGGCCGGCATCGCACCTGTTATACCTCAGGTGTTGCGGTTTTTCATGGCAATACGTCAGCTCGTTTGCCACCTATACTATAAAAAAAAACTCTAAAAATAAGGCGAAAGTTACAATTATGTTTAATATGTGTATATTTAACTTTTTCTTCGTAAAGTGCCTCGGTGGCGTAGTGCTAGCGTATGCGAGTTGCGACTGCTATGCTATTTTCTATGTATCAAATGTATGTATTCACAAAAAAAGTATTTGTATTTACTTATATCAGTTGTCTAGTACCCATAACACAAGCTCTACTTAACTTGAGACTTGAGGGCTTTATGTGTTAGGTGTCCGAAATATTTATTTATTTAAAGTCGAATTAAACGCAGCTTTTTGTATATTGTAACTGCAGGTGACGGCTAGCTTATGAATGATATTTGAATGATTCTATATTCACACAGTCATATAGCTAAGTTATTTACACGAATAAGGAAACTCTTCAATACAATGATTGTATGAAATAAGTTACTATAATTTCCTATGATACCACGTAAGTAGATAGGTCCGATATGCGCTTGCGCATGGTGCAATCAATTGATCAATTTCAGATAACTGCCGCTGCTTATTTCGCGTAAGTTGTTACTGAATATCATCACGCTTATTCGTGATGGGACAATATAGGAATGTAATATCATAAATTCTTTAATAAATTGAGTAAGATTTCCCCGGGTTACCACGTGACGCAGATATTCTTGGAAGAAAATGTGTTTTAAATGAAAGTAAATTGTAATTGAGTATACATACTAAACTTACAGACAACTTTTGCACGCAGTACTTACTCATTGGAATCATTCACTTTCCAACTAAACTATTTGCGAAAATAACCTACCTGACAGTGAGGTAAAGATAGCCATCTTTCTAAGGAGAGGACTTAGTTCAAGAGTGGACTGTTGATGATGATGGACCGATCTAAAAACCTTTGTTCTCACTCATCATCATTGGGGCTTGAGTTGTAGAAACCTAAGGGTCAGGCCGCCTCGTCACCAAAAGAAGATAGCCACGGGATTTAGTTACTTCCCATCAAGTTAACTTTGTTCTTGTACTTCTACAGTGATATAAGTTTACTAACCCAGAGAGCGTTTAATCTACACCCATTCTTAATTTAAAAGCTCGCCCATACTAAAACAACCACTACTTAAAACTAAAACCACCAAAAGTTTATTATCGTTAGAATTAATATTGTGTACTCAAACATTTCTAAGAAATCTAGTAGTTTTATGAGATAATAAAACTGCGTTAAAGTTGGTCTTACACTGTATCGGACTTAACCACAATTGTTAACAGCGCCATCTATACGCAGCTGTTTGAACTGCTAGCACCCTGACCACCCGCATAGAGGCGCGTGTGCGGTTTATTCGAACCGCATGTGAAAAGTAAAATTAATAAAAATCTATACAAATAAATAAAATTGGAGTGTCTGTTTGTAACATTAAAATAACAGCTTTTTAATCAATGCATATGTATGTATACACGATACATATAACAAAAATGTAGTTAAAAAAATTTTTGTCTGTCTGTCTGTCTGTCTGTCTGTCTGTCTGTCTGTCTGTCTGTCTGTCTGTCTGTCTGTCTGTCTGTCTGTTTGTTCCGGGTAATCTCTGGAACGCCTTGACGGATTTTGACGGGACTTTCACTGGCAGGTAGCTGATGATCCGGGGAGTAACTTAGGCTACTTTTTTTAGACTAACTTTGTCCCACGGCGTTACTCGCGGTACTACAATAGCCGCGGGTAACACCGCGGGGTTCAGCTAGTTAATAATAAATCTGTTATTATTATTATCTTATGAAAATATTCTGAACTTTATAATATCAGTAAGTACTAATTTTAGATAATAGTATTCGGGTGTGTGTTGTTTAAATTGTGTACAGTTTTAATTTAAACCAGTTTATTGACCTTGTTCTTACACTTTTAAATGAACTTTTTGTAAAGTTTAAAGTATTTATAGATATATATCTATAAATACATATATAGATATAGTCAAAATTATATCTGATCTACAGTTATATCATTGTGTTAAGTATTAATTTTATATTACACTATATTTCGTTTAAAAACTGTATGTAATTTGAAATTAAAAAAAGTACCTTAATCTTTTCAGGAACGTGATATATATTTACCAGATAGAGAGATAAAATATTAATTAATTTAAAAATAAAATATTTGAGAACAATTTATTATTATGCGTAAATTCATGATGTTGTTAGTAAGTCTTGTTTTTTTTCTAAAAAAACTTATCAATATTTATTTACTAAGCTTTTTAATTTTCAGTTAAGTAAATATAACTTATGCAATTATTACCTTCGCGTAGTCCACGGGGGAGGCGTTGACAGGACAAGTAAACAGCCCCTCACTGAAACAAAACAAAAGGAAAACTTCATAAACTGATCTATAATAAAAATAACTTAAATAAACATTTACACTAAAGCATGGAGAACTGTTTGTAAAACTTCGAAGAGTCGTATTAACTTTGAAATAGTTTTGTTTTCTTATATGGCTTTAATGGTGCAAACAGTAAAATCTGCTTTTAAAATGGGGTTTCTTGCCAGTTCTTCTCTTTAGTAGGATCGACATTCTGAAATCATACGATTTATTAATGTAAGCTATAATTTTATTAATGTAAAGTTTCTAAATTGCCTGGAAAGGACATTCAGGAACTTTACATCTATACAAATAAATAAAATTGGAGTGTCTGTTTGTAATATTAAAATAACCGCTTTTTACTAAATGCATATGTATGTATACACGGTACCTATACCAAAAATGTAGTTAAAATTTTTTTTGTCCGTCTGTCTGTTTGTTCCGGGTAATCTCTGGAACGGCTGGACGGATTTTGACGGGACTTTCACTGGCAGGTAGCTGATGATCCAGGGAGTATTTGAGGCTACTTTTTTTAGACTAGCTTTATCCCGCGGCGTTACTCGCGGTACAACAATAACCGCGGGTAACAACGCGGGGATTTTTTGTAATTCTACCCTTAAGGGGTTTCTTTCAGTTTAAAAAGTTTCTTTCAGGATTCTAAGTTCAGCGGTTTGGGCTGTGCGTTGATCTCTGGGTATGTCAGTCAGTCAGTCACCTTCCTCTTGTTGCGTCGTCTGCGTTCACAATAAATATGGTGACAACTACTCTTGGATTTTACTACTGCTTTCCACCAAGCAAAATAGTCACTTTGGTACGTCATTAATATGTACATGAGTCAATAGAACTCCCGAATATTTTCTTTCTAAGAAAACCATAAAAATATCTGATCATCAGTTCTTTAGAGCTGTTAAACGAGGCATGTAAACATAATTACCTAATTAATAACTAGTAATCTACTAATTATGTTTATATCCAAATACATCAACGGAAAGAAAACTATCAATCTTCTAGGAAATATACATTGTACGTTATCACATACCTACTTAATTTGCTATACCGTTTTTACACCCTGTCTACTATCTACAAATTTTCTAATTTTAACTTTATTCTAATAGTACAAAGTCGATAATCCAATGAAGCTAAATCAAGCGTGATATACAGTATGTTGTTCAATAAAAAATATTAAAATTTTCTTATAGACGGTTGTAATTAGTCATTTATGCGAAGAAAATTATGTAGCGCATCTCTTTGTATGCGCACGCGCATGAGATATAGGTGTTTTTGTATGGTGATGATCTCGATGTTTCCGTACGAGTGTTTTGTTTAATAATCGTTATAATCGATGCAATGGATCGTGAAGTTGTATCTGTTTATTATGTGTGCTCTTAATCATATACCAGAGCAGTATAATAATCACACCGAAAGACGTTGAGTGAAGTGAACTACTTAATTTCTTGGACGATTCATCTTCTTTTAGCATGCATTGTATTTCTATTGATAATAATTCTAACAATTTTTATTTTGCACCACACAGCCCTCCAACCAGTCCTGAGTAAAAGAGGGCACCTACTTCTCTTCTGGCTTTTTACATACATATTTATACTATATTTAAAGTATCTTTATTGATATATGTAACTAGCTGACCCTCGCAACTTCGTTTACGTCTCCTATTGCCCGTAGCGTAATAATTTTCCCTCGTTTTCGCAACATTCTTCATTGGTGCTCCGCTCCTATTGATCTAAGCGTGATGATATATAGCCTATAGCCTTCCTCGATAAACGGGCAATCTAACACGGAAAGAATTTTAAAATCGGGCCAGTAGTTCTTGAGATTGGCGCGTTCAAACAAACATACAAACTCTTCAGCTTTATAATATAGCCTAAGTTATTCCCTGCATCATCAGCTACCTACCGTGAAAGTCCCGCCCAAATCCATTCAGCCGTTCCAGAGATTACCCGGAATAAACAAACAGACAGACAAAAAAAAATTAACTACATTTTTGGTATATGTATCGTGTATACATACATATGCATTGATTAAAAAGCTGTTATTTTAATATTACAAACAGACACTCCAATTTTATTTATTTGTATAGACTGGCCGACCCACGCAACCTCGTTTGCGTCTCCTATTGCCCGTACCGTGGTAATTTTCCCCCGTTCTTGTAACATTCTTCATTGGTGCTCCGCTCCTGTAGGTCTTAGCGTGATGATATATAGCCTATAGCCTTCCTCGATAAATGGGCTATCTAATACTGAAAGATTTTTTCAAATCGGACCTGTAGTTTCTAAGATTAGCGCGTTCAAACAAACACGCGTTCAAACAGAGACGCAAACAAGGTTGTAGGGGTCAGCTAGTATAACAAATAAATAATGGATGGACTGCCAAAACTGTTATCCTTCCGTTTGACTTTGACGTAGGCGAGTTAAAGTATACCTAATTCTCGCAGTCTGGTAAAAAATACATACATCCAACACAACCTGAACCATACAAACTGAATTGCTCTGCTCACTGCGTACCTATTTTGAAATGCCTCTGTGGAGCAGTGGTAGCGTATGCGACTGCTGTGCTTGAGGTCACGGGTTCGATTCGGTCCCGGTCCCGATTCGGGTCGGACCAAATGTTTGTATGATCTGCAAATATTTGTTTCGGAGTTTGGGTGTTTTCTATGTATAATATGTATATGTTGGAGCGCCTGATGCTAAGCTCTTATCGTTGTTATTGTCAGCTAACGCCGGCCGTACATTCTGCACAGGATCATAATTTTATTATCAACAATGTCAAATCAAATGTCATTTCTCTTACTTAACCTTCGACATTACAATCGTACGCATCATCTTTTTACTGAGTTTTTATTTCTGGCCTATATGCACATAACCACCCTGAAAAGTCCCGAACATGGTCCTGATCGAGCCTGATTTGACAATATTCGAGGATTATTAAGTGGATATTGAAAAATATTGAAGATTACGGCGAATCAATTAACTACGGACGGCGTGGTTATATGTCGGCGTGGAATATATATTTGCACTTTGTCAAGCGGTGTTAAGTCGTAATTATAATAGTATCATCATTACCCAACACTCAATCAGGTAGTATTTAGCCTTAATTAAGGATTTAACTAAGGTTAGTACATATTTTTACCTATATTGGATATATTTGTGAATAGGTATCAGTCTACGTTGTGAGTTTCTTGTTGTCGTATAGTATTAAAGTCAACTTATTAGCAATTAGAGTTAAAACATACTGAAAAAAGTATAGTAGTTATTGAATACTACGTTATTTAGCTTAATTGATGGTTTTATACAAGTTTTATGCGACACTGCTACTTGTAGCAATGAACAGCAATGTGTAGATATTTACACTATATAGTTAATTTGTGTGTTAGATACTTTTACAAGTAATTTAAAGTATACGACTATTAATTTGTTAGTTAGATCAACACTGTTTTATTTGTAAGTGCATCTTAGATGAATTGTAACATTAGTTATTAAAATACAGTAATTGTTGAAAGGCTCAAATTAATTCTGGTCATAATTTAGATAGAAAGTAGACAGTCTAGTTTGTTGTTTACATTATTTACAATCTTGCATTACAAATTGTTAATTCGTTAGATATTGCTTACTTATACTAGTTGTGTTTAGTATCACATAGATAATCAATTAGGTAAATCGTTTGATTGTTTATACATTAAATAATTTGATATTATATACATTACAGGTTGACTACACCTGCATCTCAGTATGTCCGAGGAAAGGGAATTAATTAAGAAGCGAGGCAGCTTCAAAGGTCGATTGACTGCGTTCATTAACCACCTTGACACCCTGGACATCAAAACGATAAGTAGTTGTGAGATTACCGAATTACAATTACGAACTGGGAGAATCGAATCGTTGTACGAACAATACGATGAGGTGCAGTTGCGCTTAGAATGCATTGTGGAAGACCCTAAAATACAGTTTTCTGAGCGTTCCGAATTCGAATCATTATATTATAAAGCCTTGTCTAGGTCACAAAATATTGTAAGTATTTATAACAATGACAATAAGTCAGTAAATAGTGATAAAACTACTCGTGCCAGTAATTTCAAGCCAGTTAAGTTACCTACTATCCAATTACCAAAATTTAATGGTTGTTACAGTAATTGGTTAGAATTTCGTGACACCTTTTTAAGCCTTATTCATTTAAATGATGAAATTGACGCTATAAATAAATTTCATTATTTGCGAGGAACTTTAGAAGGATCAGCCGCTGTATGTATTCAATCCATTCAATTTTCAGCCAATAATTACAATATAGCATGGGGTCTATTATGCGAGCGTTTTGATAATAAAAAGATACTCATTCAAAATCATGTGTCAGCCTTATTTAATTTAGAAATTATTACAAGAGAGTCCTCTATCGCTTTAAAAGGTATGATAGATCAATTAAACAAAAATTTACGATCATTAGAATCATTAGGTGAACCTGTAAATCATTGGGATACGCTGTTGATTTATATTGTCACTCGCAAGTTAGACCATAAAACATACCGCGAATGGGAGGAGTTTAAAACCCGTTCTGATAAGGATAGTATCATAACATTAGATATGTTCATACAGTTTATCCGCAGCCGCGCAGATTTAGTCGAAACATTAGAATTGTCACGTAATTATCCTTCTCAAACACATAAATCAGGTATTAAAATAAAATCAATGGTTTTGACGCAAACTTCTAACAATTTGAACACGGAATCAGTTCCCAAGGCCTGTCCTATGTGTAAAGGTGATCACAGTTTAAGTAATTGTACACAGTTTCTTAATTTGAGTAATGAAGCTCGTTTTAAATTATTGCCAAGCTATAAGGTATGCTATAATTGTTTACGTACGGGTCATTTTGCAAACCGTTGTAAGAAGCCGGGTTGCAAGATATGTAAGCGTAGGCATAATACGTTGATTCATATAACGGAGCATAAGAACGTTTTGAATGATAGTAGCGTGCGTACCTATAATGCATCTACGAATAACTTGTCTCCGTCATCGTGTTTACTGCCCGCTAACAGCGACTCAAACAATGTTACGTTGACCGCTAACGCGTCTTGTAGCACCATTAAACAACACGACGTTTTATTGTCAACCGCTTTAATTAAAGTATATGATCACAATGATTGTGAGCATGTTGTCCGAGCAGTGTTGGATAGCGGTAGCACATCGTGCTTTATGACTGAAGCGTTATGCAAAAAATTAAATCTAAAAGTTACACAGGTAGATGGTTCGATATTTGGTATAAATAACGTGAACTCTCACGTAGGCAAATCTTGTCAAGTTAAAATGACGTCACTCAACAATAGCTATGTTGGTAGACTTTGTTGTTTCATTTTGCCATTAATTACTAGTGTTGTGCCAAGTCGAAAAATACATCTTTCAGGTTTGAATATTCCATCTAAAATTAATTTAGCTGATCCCACTTTTTATGAGCCCTCCGAAGTTGACATTTTAATCGGTGCTGATCTCTTTTGGGACGTGTTAGGAACACAACGAATACAGTTAGGTTCTGGAATGCCTGTATTATGCGAGACAAGGTTAGGGTGGATAGTCTCTGGCCCTATTACCTGTCATTGTGCCAAATTTCACTCGCATAATATTAGATGTAACTTCACTCAAATACATTCTTCTACCGATAGTGATTTAGAGAAAATTCGCAGTGATTTACAACATTTCTGGCAGCTTGAAGAAATAAACACACAGTCCTTACACTACCTGCCAGAAGAAAAATTATGTGAGGAACATTTTGTTAAAAATACGACACGTTTGGCTGATGGCCGTTTTTGTGTTCGTATTCCACTTAAGCAACATCCCACTGTTTTGGGAAATTCATTCACTAGGGCTACACAGTGTTTACATTCCTTAGAGCGTAGACTCAAGACTAAACCTGATTTTAGTAAATTATATCACGAATTTATGTCCGAATATGAAACATTAAATCACATGACCGAAAATAAAGAATTAAATTTAAGTCCCAATGGTTATTTCATACCTCATCACGGTATTCTACGAGAGAGTAGCACTACTACTAAACTCCGTGTGGTGTTTAATGCGAGTAGTCCTACATCATCAGGTGTTTCCTTCAATGATGTTCAGATGGTAGGTCCAACCGTCCAGGATGATCTGCTATCCATACTTCTTCGATTTCGACAGTATAAATATGTCTTGTCCGCGGATGTCGAGAAGATGTATAGACAGATAGTTGTTCATCCATCTGATAGACACTTGCAGCAGATACTCTGGCGTAATAATCCAAGCGATTCTATTAAAGTTTTTAAGTTGAATACGGTTACTTATGGCACAGCTAGCGCACCATTTTTAGCAACACGCTGTCTTAAACAAATAGCCTTAGAATGTAACAATAGGAAGATAGCCGATATTATTCATCGTGATTTTTACGTTGATGATTTGTTGACCGGGGCTAATGAATTAGATGAAATTAAGTTTATTCGAAAGGAGGTAACCAATGCTTTAGCATCAGCGTGTTTACCACTTAGAAAGTGGAAGTCTAATGAACCTCAACTTCTCTTAGATTCTTTACAGTCATCATTAAATTTAAATATGGGATCTTGTGAGCCCAATAAACTGTTAGGTCTAGACTGGTTTATAAATTCTGATGAATTAGGTTTTCCGGTTGGTTTTGTACCTTCTAAAAGCTACACTAAACGTGATTTACTTTCTGTTATTGCACGCATTTTTGACCCATTGGGTTTGCTTGCACCCGTAGTGATTAACATGAAAATGTTGTTACAGAGAATGTGGCTTGATAAAGTTTCATGGGATGAGCCACTTAGCACTGAACTAAACAGTAGTTGGAATAAAATAGTTAAGGACTTGCCTCTTATAAATAATTTGCGTATTCCACGAATTGTAGTTTGTAACCTATATAAAAAATTAGAGCTTCATGTATTCGTGGACGCTTCCGAACGCGCGTTCGGATCTTGTATTTATGTTCGCACCATTAATGTCAAGGGTGAAATCATGGTTAGGTTGCTAATGGCCAAAAGTCGAGTATCGCCACTCAAACCCACAACGATTCCGAGGTTGGAATTATGTGGTGCTGTAGTAGGAGCTCGTATTTATGAAAAGGTTTTTAATTCACTACGAGCTAATATTAGTCATAGTTACTGTTGGACTGACTCGACCATAGTACTGGGATGGCTGCAAATGATGCCTTCTAAACTTCAGCCTTTTGTGCGTAATCGCGTCGCAGAAGTTCTAGATAAGGCGGGTAATTGCACATGGCGACATGTCCCAACTGACAAGAACCCAGCAGACCTGATATCTCGTGGTGTAGATATCAGCAATCTGCAAGGCTTGGATATGTGGTGGTGTGGTCCCGAGTTCTTAAAACAAAACCAATTTAGTTGGCCTACTGATTTGGAACCTTTGACATTCGAATCATTGCCTGAAACTCGATCTCATGTTGCTTTAAACGTAATTTTAGATGAAACCGATAAATTTATCGAATTTAAACGATTTTCTAATTATTTAAGGTTGGTGCGTTCTATAGCATACGTTAAGCGTTTTGTTAAGGCATGTAGAAAACATAAATTTTCAAGTAAATTTCTTTCACAGGATGAACTACAAGGTGCATTAGATTTGTTAATAATTAAAAGTCAAAGTGAATCATTCCCAGAGTATAAGCTACTTCTTAATAATCAAACTATACCTAAAAGGAGCAATCTCCTTAAGTTTAATGTATATCTAGATAGTAAAAATATAATGCGAGTTGGAGGACGTCTCCATAATTCAGATTTTCCCTACGATAAAAAACACCCGATAATTTTACAGTCCACTCACGAATTTACGAGGTTATTATTTGATTTTGAACACAAAAGATTACTTCATGCGGGACCCCAATTATTGTTGGCATCCATAAGGGAGTCTTACTGGCCTATTGGTGGCCGTAATTTAGCCAAGGCTTGCTTCCACAAGTGTGTAAGATGTCACCGATTAAAGGGTAAAATTGTTACCCCCTTAATGGGCAACCTACCACGGCAGCGCTTGACTCCAAGTTATCCTTTTGAGAGTACCGGGGTTGATTATGCCGGTCCTATCATGTGCGCCAGTCGTCAAGGGCGTGGATGTAGGTTAGTCAAGGTCTGGATAGCTATTTTTATTTGTTTTACCACTAAAGCTATTCATTTGGAGCTGGTGGGTGACTTAACTGGTAACAAATTTCTGCTGGCATTATATCGATTTATTTCCCGTAGGGGTAAGCCAAGTCATATTTATTCAGACAATGGTACTTCATTTGTTGGCGCGTACAACGACATATCAAAATTTTTAAAATCAAATAGTTTTTCCATGGGTGAAAGGTTGGCTAGCGATGGAATTGACTTCCATTTTATTCCGGCATATACTCCTCATTTTGGCGGACTCTGGGAAGCAGGTGTCAAGTCAACAAAATATCATCTACAACGAGTGTTGGGAAATTGTACTTTAACCTTTGAGGATTTATACACCACGTTGACTCAAGTAGAAGCAATTTTAAATTCTCGTCCACTGACGCCGTTGTCATCTGACCCTGATGACTTCACGCCGCTGACACCGGGCCATTTTTTAATTGGTCGCCCTCTCACATCGTTGTCGCAGCCAGATCACCAGAAGGATTCATTGTCGCAGTTAACTCGGTTCCAGCGAATAGAACAACTTCGCCAGCACTTCTGGTCCAGATGGTACAAAGAGTTTATCGCTGAACTACAGCAGAGAACCAAGTGGCGTTCTTGCAAGGACGGTCTGCAGATTGGCGCATTAGTGGTTCTCAAAGAGGAAAATCTACCGCCCCTCAAGTGGAAAATGGGAAGAGTGATAGCTGTACATCCAGGAACAGACGGTATTGTTCGAGTTGCCGACATTCGGACATCCACAGGAGTTATTAGAAGAGCCTTTAATAGGATATGTCCGTTGCCAGTGGTCTAAGATGTTGTTGAAAGCGCAGTGACTACTTTCAACGCCCGGGGGCATGTTGGAGCGCCTGATGCTAAGCTCTTATCGTTGTTATTGTCAGCTAACGCCGGCCGTACATTCTGCACAGGATCATAATTTTATTATCAACAATGTCAAATCAAATGTCATTTCTCTTACTTAACCTTCGACATTACAATCGTACGCATCATCTTTTTACTGAGTTTTTATTTCTGGCCTATATGCACATAACCACCCTGAAAAGTCCCGAACAGTATACTATGTATAGTATTTGTATCAGTTGTCTAGTACCCATAACACAAGCTGTGCATAGCTTAGGACCACATGGCGTTGACGTTGTATGTGGCATGTCCAAAATATCTCTTAACTTACAGAGAAATTGTAGTAGATACTTTTCGTGATTACATCGGTTCATTACTCGCATACTCATTAACATTACATTAATCACAAGCACGATGTTAAATTATATCAGAAGCAGTACCTTCATCTATATAATCACCATTTACATAATAAATCGATCAAGTATTTAAGCGCATAATCGCAATTGATGGGAGCTGAGCACGAAACTTGATAACTCTTTCCTTTCTTTATATGTTGAGAAAATAATAGTACCTCTGTGATCCGTAATTATATTATATTATAAAGGATTTTTACGATAGATATAGAAGAGCAAACGTGGAGACGGGTTATACAGATCCCGTGTATATGGCCCGAATGGTGCACGGATTTGAAACGTTACATTTTGTATGAAGTTTGTGAAATAGTGCTTGCGCTGTGTTTCACCGAGTGAGTGAGGATACCGAAGGCCCATAAACCAAACCCCCTACCCCTATCTTCCCTCCCCATCCCCCAAAAGCCGGCAACGCACTTGTGACGCCTCTGGTGTTGCAGGTGTTTACGATACGTCTGCTCGTATGCCAGTCTATAACATAAAAAAAATGGAAGAATTATAATATATTACACAGTCCTGGCCCGTTAGCTAACATACGACGCCTGGCTCGGCCCGACCCGGACACGACACATTCTAATATAAACCTACTCAAAATAATGTATTGTGTATGTATGTATATATGTATAATAACCTACAAAGGAAGTAGAGTCACGCTGTTTGAGCACGGTTGGGCCGGCTCGACCGAGGCGGTACTACCCTTGCACAGAAAATCAACGTAAAATGACAACGGTAGTGCTGTCGTGTTTCGTTGGTGAGTGCGAGACTGGAGGCCCAAAGATGCAGAACTCTGCAGAAGAATTACTAAGCCGCCATGGTGTGGGTCGCCATGCTGCATTGTCTGCATTCGCAATGAGTATATTGACCACCACTCTTGGATTCTGCTTATGCTTTCCATCAGGCAGAGTAGAGTCATTTTGGCAGGCTATACATAATAAAAACCAAACTTACTAGGTGGATAGATAGAAACTCTTTATTTGTCTGTATCCCGTATTACAGGGTTTATAGAATACATAAAAAGACACGTGCATAATGTATAAAGAACAGTTTAATTGCCAAAAGAAATCTCTTGCTTGACAAACTTAGTATAAATAGGTAGGTTCTAGGTGGCTGGCATGCTCTGCATCGTCATCCATATGCTGAGTCCAAGACCTTTTTGTCTTTTTTGTCATATTTAAATACTGTTAATAATTAATTATAAGTAACTTTGTAATGTAAAGACAAATAAAGTTATTCTTATTCTTATTCTTATTCTTATAATCTATCTTTTATATGCAATTCTCGTGTCACAGTGTTAGTTACCATGGTCCTCCGAAACGGCTTGACGGATTTTTATGAAATTTTATATGCATATTCAGTAGGTCTGAGAACCGGTCAACATCTATTTTTTATACCCCTAAATGTTTTTTTTACGGCAAAACAACGTTTGCCGGGGCAGCTAGTAGTTATATAATGATAGTTAATAGATAGTTGTATGATCCACAAATTCTTTGAATACGTTCAATATATATTTGTAAGGCATGCAATTTTCCTAGCGTGGAAGTTGTCTTAATGAAATAGAGAAATAAAGACTTACGTGATTTTCACAGATACGAGTAGTCATGCATAAACTTAAGTAAATTACGCATACGTTGTACATAACGATGTTTATATGTGTACTTATGTGTTTTGTTACCAACTCTTGCAAATGCATAAGCACTTGCATTAACTTGACACACATCCTTCGAGGTAGTTCTTGAACTGCTTAAAATTATTATTAGATATCTATCCAAAAAAAAAATAATTAAGGTTATAATTAGGCCACGGTTGCCTGGAAGAGATTGCCGTTGAGCAATAAGGCCGCCAGTTGTACTACCGACCTACCTAGTTTTTAGTTATGTACTAAGTTATCTGGTGTACAATAAAGCGATTTATTATTATTATTATTAAGTATCTATTTTATTTTAACCGCCTTCAAAAAAGGGGAGATTTTTATGATTGTTACCTCACAACATTCGACTGAGTGAACCGATTGTGATGATTCTTATTTTATTTAAAAGCTAGTGCTTCCCGCGTTGTTTCATTTCAATTTGGTCTGGTTCTTTAAGTGGTTTCTTTGTTATAATTTTATACTATAAATTACCTATCAGATTTTCGCCTCATGCATATGGAAGCAGTTACATCAAAAATCTGTCTGTTTGTTTTTGCTAATCTACGGAACGGTTGAACCGATTTTGACGGGCAGATGGCTGATGTTGTAAGGTGTAACTGAGACTACTTTTATTTTAAAACAATATTAGAACCAATTAAATAGTGACTAATTTAAGATTCAAAAGCAACAAAACCCGTGGACGCAGCTTATTCGTAAATGTAATACGAATCTCATTTCTCATAGTCTTATTAATATTTAGCCATTCCTAAGCAGAACAGTATATTGCTCATTGAAAAAACTTTAAATTAGCCTGTATCGTCTATAAACTTGATTCAAGCTGCAAATAATTATAATCGACTCAACACTAAATACAAATGCATTCAAACTAAACTAATAGGTATACTTTGTATTAATTCGCCAGCGAATCTGATAAGCATTACTTTCTAAAATTCTATCAGATTGTTGTAAATAGTCTAAGATAGTCTTAGCAACCGGTAGTTAGTTTAAATTACTAGTTATTGTGGCAGTAATGTTCAATGAATAAGATGTTACGATCTCAAGATTCAAGATATCATTTCAATTACTAATGTTGGAAAATGCAACGAAATATGCCTACAAACTTCCTGAACAAAAACAAGATTCTAGTTGTTTTTCATTATACTCGTACTTTAAAAATATTTGTTTTGCTAACAACATTACAATTAAGAGAATCGTTGACTGATCAGTCAGTGAATCAGTCTCTAAGTTACTTCTTATATAGACATGGGTGTAATTTTACCTGAAATTACATAGTACTTGTTTTTATCAGCGGTTCCGCCTGTGTGTATATCAGTTACCGTGTTAAGTAACCTATGTCCTTTCTTAAGTGTTAAAGGATTTCCATTGTCCAAATTACATCCAAATCGGTTCAGCGAATTAGCCGTCAAAGTGTAACAGACAAACACAAAGAGTTCCTTTCGAGTTTATGATAAGGAATATAAGGATAGTATGGATACAGAAAGCAACAAACAGACCATGTCCAGCAGTGGAATATAAAGGGGTGATAATGATGATATGGATATGAATTGTAATGAAATAAAAATTAACCTATAACAGAAAAAACACATGCAGATTGAGCGCAAAAAATGTTCTCACCATTATTATAATCCTACTTGGGATTCGATTCCGAGCTGAGCAGTCAGTATTACTAACGACTAGCTAGATCATCAAGGGATATTTACTAAGAGCTCAATTTAAATTCAATGTAAAATTAATGCGATTGGGTAGAAATACCAGCCAGAAAAAAGTTTTTTTTTTATTATCTATCTCACAGCGCCATCTAATCCCAAGCCTAGCAAATCTTGTGTTATAGCTACAAGACAACAATACACAAGCTTTAAATACAATCAATACTTTTTTTTATAAATACACACATATTATACATGGAAAATACCCAAACTCCGAAACAAATATTTGCAGATAATATGGTCCGACCCGGGAAACCCAGGCAACCCGATACCATAAGCACATCAGTCGCATTCGCTACCACTGCGCCACTGAGACATTTATGTAACACTAGCTGATCCCGGCAAACGTCGTTTTGCCATAAAAATATTTTAAGGATGGGTGACCCGTACCATTTAGGGGATGAAAAATAGATGTTGGCCGATTCTCAGACCTACTCAATATGCTCACAAAATTTCATGAGAATCGGTCAAGCCGTTTCGGAGGAGTATGGGAACGAAAACTGTGACACGAGAATTTTATATATAAGATACAACTCGGAGTCGGCCTTTTATTGTCTGTACATAACGCAACTTTGTTTCTAAGTACGGCCGGCAAGATTTTAGTGCCAACCTAAATACCATTTGGTACCTACTAAGTGAAACAGAATTTACAACAAAGTTAATATTATAAACATCTGCGTCTCTATAAATGTATTTTCTAAACATATAATAAAATTACAAGAGGTCGATGTCTGTATAGTCCATTCGTTTAGAGAGCGTCGGTGCACCTGCACAAAATTGTGGTTTTTGTTGTGAAATACATATATATTAATCTCATACTTGCTTGTGGGTGTACGCCGCAGGTGAGCCCTTCGATTTTGTGGCGGCTTGCCGTACGTGTGACGGCGACGTGATCAAGGTGATCTAAGCGAATGGAATATACATACATACACGAAAATATTGCAAAAAACGAATTTAAGAGGTTTTTATTAAAGTAACTGTCTTAACTCAAAATAACAACTCTTTTTCTGTATGTTTGTACGCGCTAATCTCAGAAAGGGCTTAAATGAAATGAAATGATATTTATTGTTAGTAAATCTTTCCAGATATTTTTACACGTCAGAGCTAGAAGATTCCTAATCGATTTGGATACGGTTTTCTCTAAGTATTTTGGTGAACTTCACATAACATTTAGTATTTTTTTATTCAATCAATTGACATTTAAATAAAAGATCAATGTCATGTTAAATAGCGCTTGCGCTGTGTTTCGGCAACGCACTTGTGACGCCTCTGGTGTTGCGGGTGTCCAGGGGCGGCGGTAATCGCTTACCATCAGGTGATACGTCTGCTCGTGTGTCCGTTATACAATAAAAAAGTATTAATAACGTAAGGCCTTCATCGATAAAAAAGCTATTTTTCGATTCGAATCAGCCCCTCTAGCCTCTAGCTAAGTTGCATGCGTTTTTCTTTGTGCAATCCTTAACGCCTAAATTCTCGTGTGTCATTGGCTAATACATAACCGTCAAATATTAACCAATGACACATGTTTCTCGTGTGTCATTGGTTAATAATTGCAGAAAGAAAAACGCTTGCAACTTGGCTAGGGGGGCAGTACTTAAACCAAAAAGCAAACTCTTAGGCTTTATTATATTAGTACAGAAGAATTAACTGCTAGACAACAACCATACATTAACTCAATCTTTAAAGTTTTTTAAAAAAAACACCGACATATTTCTCTACTCTCGTCCAAATTGACAGAGTATTTTTGTAGCCTCAAAATCCTATCAACTGTTAACTGCGCTCTTTTTACAGCTCCCTGTCTGTTCCCCTGATGGGACAGTAAACAATAAATTTTAAACGCTGTACCCCTGGTCGCGAAACCAAACTAAATTCTATTGACACAGCAAGTATATACTTGTTAAAAGCTTTTCTAATTTTCTGTATCTATTTTAGGTACACAGAAAAGAGCGGTTAACTGTAAACTAAGTGAAATCATTATAATTTCCATTTATACTAAACAGATCTGTGATGGTATCTAAGCCTGCTGTAACCGATATCAATGGGAACCCACGGCCTACAGTACGAGGCGGTGCAAGCACGACTATCACGTTACCACTCGTGTTAACACAGATATGCTGATGAGGAGTGGCAGAAATACATACGATTTTATGCTTCAATAGATATTATAATGAGTAAAAGTGGAGCCACAAGTATAGCCACTTTAAAAAGCATATCCCATTAAAATCTGTATGAGAAACGAATTCGAGTGTTCAGTAACATCCTATTTTTAAGAACTGCGTGTGTCTGTATATTCCTTTGGCACGCCCTAGAGCCTAAACGGCTTGTCGTATTTTTATGTCAGTGGTGTCAATAGATTAGTCTTAGTCGTGAGAGTGACACTGGGAACATCAAAATAAAAAAAAAAAACAAAAAAAATATACGCAGACGTGTATTTTCTTAAATATGTAATTCATTACTTGTTTTCCAATAAAACAATATTGACAAAGTATTTGTTCAGTAGTGGATTGTGATTAATGTGGTGATTAATGTGTAATTAATGTGTTAATTAAACAGAATGTGGTCCCATTAAAGTGCCTCAGCACATTTCGACGAAGATGCATAATCTATTTAAAGGTTTAAAAAAATACCAAAACCCGCATTAGGAATATAATTCTGTGTCACAGGCGACTTTTAAAACATGAAACGGACACAAAGAACACCAAGACTCAGAAGAACAAATTGTCAATCACACAAAATGTTGTCCCGTGTGGGATTTGTACTAGTAGTAGTGCTTGCAAGTGTTGTACTTGGCACTACTACTAGTCCAACCGTGCCGTTAAAGTTGAATTCATTAAAAACTACTATTTTTTTAATATTAACCTCCACCCATTGATCTATTATCGACTTTATATCAAAACGGTTTGTTTTTGTTTTGTTGATTCCATTCCGATCGACTTCCGATTCCCGAAACCCGGCATGAATACATCTAACATTCACACCGGGTTGTAAAGTTTTATTAACCCAAGCGATAAAATTGCATATGAAATAACTGTCACGTAATGACAACATCACATTTAATAAATCATCAAGCAAATTACCATTTACAAGTTTATTGATCGACTGTATAAATATTCATGATGTTATTTAACGATGGATGTTACGAGCAAATTGTATACCACGAATGTGTTCAGGCAATTTTCATTCAGGATTCACATGGAATGGAGTTTTTCTTGTTCTGATGTTGAACATGCTTACGCAAGAGTGGATGAGAAATGTTTTGGAGCTTCGGTTTGTGAACGTTTCGTCAATTTATTTTTCTTTTGTTTTACTGGTGACAGTTTTACTAGAGCTATATTTTTTTAAACTGCACTTCTATAAGTGATATTCAAAGTTTTGCAAGGTGATCCTCATTGAAATTAATTTTAGTAACTAGTACTTACTTTTTATTGATACAAAATAGCATTTACCTTGTGTTGTGTCTAAATAACATCAATAATCTTTCGACATTTAAATCAAGCTTTGAAACGCATGACTTTCCTTTAGCATCGGCGAATTACCAGAGGCCTAAATTATGTTATGAATTGTTTTATGCGTGAAACATTGATTTTGAAGGCTTTGTTGAACCTTTTAAGCTTACCTACTGCATAGCGTTCGTTAATGCCATGGATTTAGTTTAATGTACCAAAAAGTTAAATTATGCCTGAACAACTGTACTTGAAAAGGTTTAAAAGTAAATTACAAAACTATACAAATAAATAAAATTGAAATATCTGTTTGGAATTTCAAATTAACAGCTTGTGATCAGTACGGTACGGTTTCTGTTACGGTATTTACATCAAAAATCTA
This sequence comes from Spilosoma lubricipeda, assembly GCA_905220595.1. Classification (NCBI taxonomy): domain Eukaryota; kingdom Metazoa; phylum Arthropoda; class Insecta; order Lepidoptera; family Erebidae; genus Spilosoma; species Spilosoma lubricipeda. Next base: position 2,053,808 of record HG992278.1, read on the forward strand.
CTTTTAAAATTATGTCTGTCTGTCTTTATGTCGAAGCTGAAGAGTTTGTTTGAACGCAGTAATCTCAGGAACTACTACTACTGGTCCGATTAGATAAAATATTTTAGTGTAAGATTGCCCATTTATCACTGACGGCTATAGGCTATATAAAATCATGTTAAGACCGACAGGAACAGAGCACCAATGAAGAATGTTTCGAAAACGGGCGAAACTTACCACGCCACGGGTAATAGAAGACGCTAACAAGGTTGCGTGGGTCAGCAAGTAAAATAATATAAACTCTAAAATCTTATAACAAATTGTCTCAACAAAAACACCACAAAAGCACAATTGCCGATTAAAAAGTAATAGTCAAATAATGTAAATCTTCCTCATAATAAGTCGAGACGATAATGATTAAACTGAAAAGTCAATTAATTACAGATTAGATGAACAAGTATTTACCGATCGCGTGTATCCGCAGAATCTTTCATTATAATCTTCCGTACCATCTTACAATCGCTTTAATTACTAAGCTTACGTACAAAAATGATATACTAATTATATTACATTGTAATGAAATATCGTCTGTCTGTAAGATATTTATGGAATTGATTTGATGATGATGATGACTCCGTTCATCTATATAGATGGTCATTTGTGTATCTAATTTATAGCTTACTTCCTTTTGCCCGCGGCTCCGCCCGCGTGTATGTCAGTTATCACGACAAAGAGTAGTATATGTCCTTTATCAAGAATCAAACTATATCCATGACGAAAATTATTGTAATCGGTGAAGGTTTTAACCGTGCTTGATTATCTATCAATTGCTTGTTCAGACATCTAATTAAAAGCATTGAGAAAATGCATATCACATGTGACTTCTTGCTTGTATCGCGCTCGATATGCAAGTATCGAGTTAAGTAACATCGAATAACCGTTATACGACAAGTAATTAGATCTTCCTCACTCCTAGGTCAACTTGCAAACGTGTAGTCTAGCCTTATTAGGCTCAGGGCTGTGCAAAATAAACAATTTATTTAAATATACTGCAGTGAAATTTATAGTACGACGAGGACCCATACCGAATTAGATGTGTAACGCTACGAGGTTTCTCATAACCCCTAATTTATCATAGAACAAAGTCAGATAAATAAGTTTATGTAAATAATTATTTCGAACATCTGACACACAACATCATCTTGTTTTAAGATACGCAAAGCTTGTATGTAAGTATTATCAAAGTTACATTGACTGAGAGAATATTACCTATGTGTATACTTTTGTGTAAATACATGCCTACATATTGTACATAGAAAATATTTACAAACTTTTGTTCGACCCTAGAATCAAACCTGAAAATTTATTAGTTTTCGATGTTTAAAAAAGAGTTTATCCTAGAATAATTTGCTTAAGTCCAAACGTTAATAAGTACATATTTTCGGACATTTAACAACGCCATCTTGTCCAAACTAAGCAGAGCTTGTGCTATGGATACTAGACAACTGATATTCATACATAAAATATACTTTTTTTGTAAATAAATACATATTATATATAGAAAGCAGAGGCCCAATGATACAGAAGCATCACTAGGCTGCCATGGTGTGGTACACCATACTGCATTGTCTGCATTCGCAATGAGTATGGTGACCATCACTCTTGGATTCTGCTTATGCTTTCCACCATTCAGAGTAGAGTAATTTTGGCAGGGCCATACATAAAAAAAAAGGAAACTCCAAACCCAAATGTGATAATATAGCAAGCATAGAATTCCGGAGTCAGGAATGTCATACTGATCTAAGTATTAATCTTCTCCCTCAAACTGAGATAGGCCGTGGTGCTTTAGTAAAAAGCAACACATGCTACCATGCACACAAAAGGAGTATATTCCTTTGTTCTGTGCTTCCATACATGCACCATTAAGCGTCTGACTTCTCTTTTAAGATGCCGGAGATCCGAAGTAATTTTCCACCTCATCAACAAAAGGTATTGTAGCTATTAAACGCAAATCTATACTAATATTATAAACGCGAAAGTTTGTAAGTATGGATGGATGTTTGTTACTCTTTCACGCAAAAACTACTGAACGGATTTGGATGAAACTCTACAATAATATAGCTTATACATCAGAATAACTCATAGGCTACAATTTGCCGCGATAACCGACATATACGCGGGCGGAGCCGCGGGCAACTGCTAGTATAATATCTTTAAATTATTTAGTTTGCAGAATCACCGAGAGAAATATAACTACAATAATAAAGTGGTAGAATGATTTGTAACTCGTTTGATAAAAACTATATTGGATTTTCATACTCAGTAAGAGAGGAAATTCAAGTGAACGCCAGCAGGATATTAAAAATTATACTCGGTTGGCTTATAAAAGGATGTCTAAACCCGCGATATCCTTACAAAACCTGTATAAATAGCATGTCTTATGTATTGGGTTCTGTACTTAGTTTTTATAATATTTAAATACTATATTCTCTCTCTTCTAATTCTATACTTGGCATATAAATTCATGTGTATGTATGTTTCTAGTTACGGATAAATCTTTTGTAAGGAAATTGGTTAAGTTACTACACCTGCCTTCCTAGCCAAGTAGCAAGCGTTCTTCTTTCTCATCAATCGTTAACACCTAAATTATCGTGTGTCATTGGCTAATCTTAGACAAACTACTGTTATATAAGGTATTAGCCAATGACCGACGAGAATTTAGGGGTTAATGATTGCAGAAAGAAGAACGCTTGCAACTTGGCTAGGGGGGCTGGACTGCACTTATTGTAGAATAGATTTAAAAAAAGCATTCATAGGAACTGGCGATAGAAGTGAATACTTATAATTTATAATGTAAATACGAATATTTATCAAAATAAAAAAGGCGCGATTTTTTTTTTTTATAAATATTCGTTATTATATTGTAAATTACTAGCCGACCCACGGAACCTCGTTTGCGTCTGCTATTGCCCGTAGCGTGATAATTTTCCCCCGTCTTTGTAACATTCTTCATTGGTGCTCCGCTCCTGTAGATCTTAGCGTGATGATATATAGCCTGTAGCCTTCCTCGATAAATGGGCTATCTAACGGAGAATTTTTCAAACCGGACCAGTACTTCCTGAGATTAGCGCGTTCAAACAAACAAACAAACTCTTCAGCTTTATATATTAGTATATATAAGTTTGCACTTCTACCGGCAGTATTTTGGTGGGGGGAAATATTCTGGTTGACGCGAATCCATAACATTTTCCGTACCATAAAGTACTCAACGTGGCAAAAAAAGTTATCACGTAAAAAAAACATGTAACGTTTAGCCTAAACTACTAATATTAATTAATGTAAATAAATAATAGCATGTATGAGCTTGTTTGCTATTTTTTTGTGAAAATAATACTCATGACTTCAGTTCCTGCAATGGTACGAAAGATTTATACGTAGACAACGGATATGCAAAGCTATCGGATTTATTCGTTTCTATGTTATAGCTTACAGGTACGTAGGTTATAGTCTAATAAACAGCGCATTAACCAAACGATTAAGAGGTGGTGCTTATAACCCCAGTTACAACATTAACAAAATGACCTAAGTAATTGAGCTTCTATTTAAAAGTAGGAAAAAATATTGTTAACCGCCTTCAAACAGAACGAGATTCTATGTTTTATGAGTAACCAATACAAGTCGAGTTTTGCTTTACAACTTTGTAAAAGGTTCCATTTCCTTTTGGAACCGTTATTTCTTGAAAACTTTAAAACCACAAGAAATTAACCTCTTTTTAAAAATATATATAAGTAAGAAAATATGTTTTAATATGGTCAAAATCACATAAACCAAATTATTCAACTCATTTTGATTCAAATTATTAATTTCAAACATAATTCTGCTTCATTTCCATGAATGAATAACTCCACACGTTAACTCAGCAATCAAATAAACATAAATATGTATGTACATCAAAGTACAGTTAAATTATGTACATGAAGATGTGGGATTTAGTACCTAACATTTGTTAGAACATCTCTTCCATTACCCAACACCTACACAATACTCAATAGTCGAACATTTCGCATTCAACACTAGACGATCAACAATATAATCTTAAAACATCCCATCTCTAACCGTTCGAGACCATTACAATACACACATCAGCAGAATAACAATGTCATAGAACACGCATCACGACTCGCATTAACATCTCATGTTCAATATTTAACGCTCTCTTGTTACATGCAAACAAAACCTACCTGTTCACTTTGAACAGAAGCCCAACCGGGGTCATTTCGGGACGAGCTGGCAACACTGCACTTAAATTATTCCAAATCCTTCACAAAACAATCAAACTTTCAAATTAATTTCTAATTACAGATTTAAACTACAGTATTTTTTTTAAATTTCGAAGACACAATTTTAAATTTTTTTAATTAAGATTTCAATTTTTTAAATTAAATTTGGAATACACTTTTTTCAGTTTGTTACTGCGTTTTTCAGATCCGTGTGCGTTTATCGATGCATGTATCGAAGTCTTTGATCAGAGCGTCTGATCGGTTGCAAGCGTGGTTAGCGCTCGGCGTTCGCGTCAGTTCTGCGCGAGTGACAAACAATAGCTCCGTTCGTCGGTTTGAAGACTAATTATACAGGTTCTCTTTATTAGTAGAGACAACAGGTGGGAACCCTTCAAACAATGTTGTGGGGACGTTAAACATGGTAACAGTTTTAGGACAACTCTGGCATTCATAGTTGAGTTGTTAGTCAACGCCGTGTAATATTCAAACTACATAAGCAGAACCGACTGATAATTAAACGGTTTGTACAATAACGAAAATCAGTAACATGTACCTACTAGATGAAGTACTAACTTTTAGAGAATTTATAATAGATACCCTACTCCCGTACATACGTTCCCAGAGTTAGTCTAAAATAAGTAGCCTAAATCACTCCCTGGATCATCAGCTACCTGCCAGTGAAAGTCCGTCAAAATCGGTTCAACCGTTCCAGAGATTACCCGGAACAAACAGACAGACAGATAGACCGACAGACAGACAAACATTTCAAAAAAAAATATTTTGGTACCTGTATCGTGTATACAGGCATATGCATTTATTAAAAAGCTGTTATTTTTATATTACAAACAGACACTCCAATTTATTTATTTGTATAGATGTCTGTCTGTGTGATGACACGAGCATACTTTTTGAAGCCTTCCAGAGTATCTTCTTTCTCCAACTCTTTTCCCCAAACTACATCGACATCAGCTTTAACTCTATTAGGTTAAGGCTGGCTTTCAATTTTTTTACGTTTAGTTGCTTACTAAAGTCTAATCATTAAATTTATTCAGTGTCTGGTTCATGAGTAACTACAGGTGTCGCATAGAATACAGAACTGTAGGTGACGAGGGAAATTATGATAATTGTTTTCAAATTCAGATCCAGCCTCAATCAACAAATTTCTGAATTTATTAATTACTTTGCTTTGCTATTTATTGCTCGCTGAAATTATAATTAACTAGCCGACCCACGCAACCTCGTTTGCGCCTTATATTGCCCGTAGCGTGAAAATTTCCCCCGTTTTTGAAACATTCTTCATTGTTGCTCCGCTCCTATTAGTAGTAGCGTGATGATATATACCCTATAGCCTTCCTCGATAAATGGACTATCCAACACCGAAAGAATTTTTCAAATCGGACCAGCGGTTCCTGAGATTAGCGTGTTCAAACAAACAAACAAACAAACTCTTCAGCTTTATATATTTTATAATTAATGACAACCTGGAACGTTTTGATAGTGACTGGTTATGTAGAAGTCTCAAAAGATGTTCAGACCAGATAGCTGAACAGCTGAAGATGTCAATAAGTATCATACTCCACCAGGAAACTGATCACAACCCATGGAGACAGATGGTTGACAGGATAAAAGAGAGTCACGATCGTCAACAGTGAGGGAAGGATTAGGACATTGACATTTTGTTATAGATTCTCAGTTTTATCATAAGGCTTTTAATTTGATTTTTATTAATAATGTTTATCAGTTTATCCACTCATTATAATAAGGTTCTGCCTAGAGTTGTTATTTAAAACATTTTTCTGTTATTAAGACCTCTCGCTAAAGCTGTCATGAAGAACCTTAATTTATATAATAACTTTATAATATCTGTAATATATAAACCGAGAACTATTCGTACATAGCCACACTTGAGGCTATCGACTCTACCATGGCTTTATTACCAGCCTGCCTACACCACATCCGCGCACGCGCACACCACAGGATGTAGAACTAAACCAACATAACCTCACTATCATACTACCCTTATTCACAAGGATATAAAGTTTAAAATCGATAAATCAGAGACTCAGTAATAGTGGTCTAACAAGACCCTTTATGATTTCATGGTCGAATGTATCCTTGCTATAAATTTAGTATTATTGTTTTAATATACAACGTGAAATACAAGGTTCAAGGTTATTTTATTTAATTAAGGAGGTTACATATTCAGTTAGGGTCGACTTGTAATCACGCCCCCGTCGATGGCCTACCCGGCCAGGGACGACGGGGGCGAGGTTCCGCCCGTGAGGGAATCGGAGGTAGGGGCGGCGGTTCTTCGAATTCGTTCGAAGAACACCGCCCCAGGGCCGGACGGGGTTCCTGCCCGAGTTCTGGCCCGAGCCCTCGACCATATGTCGGACCGCCTCAGGGAGGTGTTGGACGCTAGCCTGGCGTCCGGACGCTTCCCTGAGTGCTGGAAATGCGGGAAGCTGGTCCTGCTTCAGAAGCCGGGACGGCCTGCCGATTCGGTCGCGGCCTATAGGCCCATCGTGTTGCTGGACGAGGCGGGTAAACTTTTTGAGAGAATACTCTCTGCCCGCATCGTCCAGCACCTCTGCGAGGTGGGGCCCGACCTGTCGGACGCCCAATTCGGATTCCGAGAGGGGCGTTCGACGGTCGATGCCGTGATGCGCCTTAGGGCCGTGACCGAGGAGGCAGTGAGCTGTGGCGGCGTGGTGTTGGCGGTGTCCCTGGACATCGCTAACGCCTTTAATAGTCTGCCATTCAGCTGCATCGGGGAAGCACTCCAATACCACGGAGTGCCAGAGTACCTGAGGCGGCTGGTGGCAGACTATTTGCAGGAGCGTACCGTCGTGTACGAGGATCGAGATGGCGCCTTGAGACGGCGACCCATGTCGTGCGGCGTTCCGCAGGGGTCTGTCCTAGGACCACTCCTGTGGAACGTGGGATACGACTGGGTCCTAAGAGGTCGTCTCCCCCCCGGGCTGGGCGTAATTTGTTACGCCGATGACACTCTTGTCACAGCCCGGGGGGCGAACTTCCCGGAGGCGGCGCGCCTGGCCACCATTGGTGTTTCTCTGGTGGTCGGGCGCATCGAGGCGCTGGGCTTACGGGTGGCCCTGGACAAGACGGAGGCCCTGCTATTCCATGGGCCCCGTCGTGGGCCGCCCCCCGGCGCTTCCATAGTGGTCAACTCGGTCCTCGTACCGGTTCGGGCCCAGATGAGGTATCTGGGTCTGATCCTGGACGGTAGGTGGCTCTTCGACGAGCACTTCCGACAGCTTGGTCCGAAGCTGGTCGACGCTGCCTCCGCCCTTGGGCGATTATTGCCCAACTTGGGCGGAGCCAGCGTCGCAACGCGACTCCTCTACACGGGGGTGGTCCGGTCAATGGCGCTGTACGGCGCACCGGTGTGGGTGGCGGCTCTGACCGCCCTCAACAAGGCTCGCCTCTGGCGGCCTCAGAGGGTATTGGCGGTCAGAGCCATACGCGGATACCGCACGGTGTCGACCGAGGCGGCGTGCGCGTTGGCCGGAACACCCCCGTAGGATTTGGAGGCGGAAGTGCTCGCCGAAGTTTATCGACGGGTGGCTTCTTTCCGGGCGGAGTGTGGCATTCGCCCCCCGCCCGAGAAGGTACGCGAGTGGCGTGAAGCCGCCCGTCGAGCCACGATGGCTCGCTGGTCGTTCCGGCTGGAGACTCCACGCGCTGGCTTCGCCGCCGTGGAGGCTCTCCAGCCGGTCATCCACGAGTGGGCAGGGCGGCAGCACGGGACTCTTTCCTTCCGACTGACGCAGGTGCTTTCCGGGCACGGATGCTTCGGGAAGTACCTGCACTCGGTCGCACGGAGGGAACTGAGTCCCGCCTGCCACCACTGCGACTGCAGTGAGGACTCGGCCCAGCATACGCTGGCGATCTGCCCCGCTTGGGCGTCGCAGCGCCGGGCCCTCACTGCAGTCATCGGAGGAGATCTGTCGCTACCGGCCGTCATTCGCTCCATGGCCGGTAGCGACAGCAGTTTTACCGCGGTCGCAACCTTCTGTGAAGATGTAATCTCGCAGAAGGAGGCGGCGGAGAAGGCCCGGGAGGATGATATCCACTCGGACCCGATCCGCCGCTGGCGAACCGGGCGGCGGAGGCGCGCCTATCAGCGCCTCATGCCGCCCTGAGTGTGGCCGCGGATGGTCGGGATGGGTTTTCCCTTCCATCCGCTCTAGTGGTCACCCGCGAGGGGGCGACGTTACGCGTGTGCCGTACGTCGCCTATTTTGAGAGTTCATCAGCAGACGGTGCCCGCTTCAGTGCGGGCAGGCGCTGGGAGGGGTCCGGATGTGTTAATAACAGCAGTTCCCGGATCCCTCCCGTCTCAGGCGCAGAGTGGCACACCGTGTGGTTTTAGTCGGTTCGATTCCGACACACCGCCCCGCCGCAAACCCCGGCGGGGTGACGGCCCGAGGGGGTTTCCACACGTAAAAAAAAAAAAAAAAAAAAAAAAAAAAAAAAAAAAAAAAAAAAAGGGTCGACTTGTAATGGTTTAACATATTTCGTTGCATGATTTCGCCAGTTAAATTGTTTTAGAATTCGTCCTTATTTATGTAAGCATCTGTATATCTTTAGATTTCAGATAACAAGTTAAATTTATTATACCAACTAGCTGAACCCCGCGGTGTTACCCGCGGTTATTATTGTACCATGAGTAACGCTCTGGGACAAAGTTAGTCTAAAAAAAGTACTCCCTGGATCATTAGCCACCTGCCAGTGAAAGTCCCGTCAAAATCGGTCCAGCCGTTCCAGAGATTACCCGGAACAAACAAACAAACAGACAGACAAACAGGCAGACAAAAAAAAATTAACTACATTTTTAGTATATGTACCGTGTATACATACATATGCATTTAGTAAAAAGCTGTTATTTTAGTATTACAAACAGACACTACAGTTTTATTTATTTGTATAGACACGTTGAAATATACGTATACTATGTAACACAAAATTACTTGTCCTTGATGGCTGACCTGGTCGGTCAACACAGAGTCCAAGCCGCTGAGGTTACAAACATGATGTTGGTAGTTGATACGTACTAAATTATCTAACACCTTTTAACTAGCAATTCTTTTATATATACAGGAGGTTTCAGAGGCGTTAAATCGGTCCAGCTAGGATTAATTTTTGGAAACCAATTAAAAACATCCAGGTACTAGAAGTGTTATTATAGCTGGTGGATGTAAGATTTAGAGTTGATTCTACTGAATTTTGACCAAACAACTACTCACTACACTCTATATAACCTGAGTAATTCTAAAATGTACAAATATTATAATGTACTAGCTGTGCCCGTTACTTATTACCGTTTAAATCTTCCGTGGAATACGACAAACATTTCAAAACCAAAATCAGCTAAATCTTAGTACTTACTAAAGAGTCTTAGCGAGACAAACGAACAGCAATTGATTTTATATCTATACTAATGAATTAGCGCTTGGCGCTTGATGTTTCACCGAGTGAGTGAGAATTGGCGGCGGTAATCGCTTATCATCAGTTAATAAAAATAAAATATATAAAAAAACTCCTAGAATACTTATTAGTATAGACTTATAGAGTAAAGATTACGGAAAGTCAAATTAAATGTTAATTTTGCGCTAAACAAAACTACATCCAAAACCTTTAGAAATAATGATTTGATTGAACTCCATGTACAGGAATCAGGAAGTTTGTTTGTTATCGCAGCGGCACCGGTTCGATTCCTGTTTGCATTCCGACGCTGCTCGTAAACGAAGAACAATGGGCTGTTTGATTGGAAGCTTATTGAAGGATCGAGTTTGAACTCATTTGCATTCCGCTGGTAAATGCGTGTTTGTAGCTCCGGTGGGCTGCCCCCATCGCCCTCTTGTTTCTTTTTATTCAGCTGACTACAAAACGTTACTTAACTGGAAAAACTGTGTAACTAAATAAAACAAGAAATCGTTTAAAAATCTATGACCCGACTACGTAAAAGCAATTCACAAATTGTTATAGGCGCCCTTTGCCACCCGGGCTATTATTACGAATCTTTTGACACGTGATTCATTAAAATCAGTTTTTTGCTTTAAGCACCGAAGTGGAACATCCAAACATACAGGGACTGCTAAAACTACTCTTTTGGTCTCACCTTAGGCGTGTAAAGAACAGATTTGGGCAGCTATTAAGGATCAGCAAGGAATAATGACGTACGAATCAGCGGTGATCTTGATCTTTACTCAAAATTCAATAGACCTACATAAGCATAAAGAAACTGTTCAGGATTCACTAAAAGAAGTGCATATTAGCATTACAATAAGGTAGTGAGAAAGGGATTTCACAGTGGCAATTATTGTCAAATTTTCCACTTATTAATCATTGTTCAAACTCAACACTTATGAGTACGATATTGCCTTTACAAGTTCAATAAGAATAAATTACTTGTGTGATGTGTGACAAACGAATAGATAAATTACCTGAAGTTAAGTAATTATTGGGGTCCACGGACATTTGTAACTTAAGCAGGCACTTCTTGTGCTGTTCAGAGAAAACCTGGAACTCACTGTCACGTGTTTCCCTCCCACTACAATCCCGGCTCTTTTAAGCTAGTCGTGGAAAGTATCTCACTAGGTAGCCAAAGTGTGGGTCACCATGCTGCATTGTCTGTATTCACTACTAAGAGAAGCAGTAGTAGGCAGAGTAGAGTCATTTTGGCAAGCTCTATATCACAAAAAGTTTGGAAGTTGGGGTCTCCGCTCCAGTACCTCGGAGAGCACGTAAAGCGGTTGGTCCTGCGCCTGATCCCCGTCTGGTCGTGTCGGATAACCGTCCCATCGGAACATGTGAGGGAACAGAGAGTGCACCTGTGTTTGCACACACACTAGTGAACTATAATATATCTTGAGTTCTTGGCTGTTCTCCGTGGAAACTGTCTGCCTTGGCCGAAATCGGCTAGAAGAACATTATCATCATCATTGCAAAAAAGTAGCCACTCTGCATCCAGTTTAGTTCTGCCTACAGAATGAGAGTAAGGCTTAAAATCTGGTGTTCTCACTCACTTGGTGAAAGTCAACGTAAGGAATTATTTACCACCGGTTTTTTGTGAGGTCCATGTATTATACATAATTGCCATGAAGTTGCCAGGAGTACAAAAAGACATATCGACTTAACCTTATACCCAAATGAAAGTCACATGTCCTGTTTATGTCAGAATAAATAATTATCTTTCTTTCTTGCGTACTCCCTAGGTAGCATTCCTAAAACTGTGTATTATTTAAAAGACTAAGTTAGAACATTGCAAGGCCGTTCGCTTACCGCACATTGCAATAACTTAAGTACAATTACTTAACTTAAATTCGTTCCGGATATAGAACTAAGTGAAGGTAGCCCTAGGGCCGCGGTGACTGTTCCAAACAGTGCAGGTGGACTATTTATTCTCGAAAATTTTAAACAGGGGCTTAAAACTTGTTACATTATTTCAAAGAGCAGTTTACCTTGTGTTTTGCGATGGATTTAAATATAAAATAAAAAGCAAAATTGGCGTTCTACAAACGTACCTAAATGTAGCTTACCCAGGACAAATATTGTGTGATAAATACAAACATTGGTTCAGTATGTGGATATAATTTACCTATCTAATGTATGTATATTTACAAGTAAATGAGCCTGGTTGACTTAAATACGCTCATTATAATTGACATCGATAAAACGTTGTCACACTAATATATAATGGCGAAAGTTTGTGAGTGTGTATGTGTGATACTTCTTCACGCGCAAACGACTGAGCGGATTTGAATGAAACTTTACAGTAATATAGCTTATGCATCAGAATAGTACAAAAGCTACTATTTGCCGTGATATTTGATTTACACGCGGACGATGCCACGGGCAACAGCTAGTGTTAAATCAAAAGAAAATCTCTACAACTATATTAACGGTACTCTCAAACTGAGGCGTTGCTTTACCTGACAAACTGCTTTGATTCGAGCAAAAATTTGTTGTGCTCTATTTTCTTTGGCTTCTAATACGTGTGTTCGTTATTGACGGTGAACTGTGTTGTTTATATATTTATATGTATCGGTAATAGGTTACAATCGGGCGGTCCGTTTGTTTGTTTACAAACTCATCGTTTTAAATAAAACTATGACTCAAGTTTAGGTAATAGAGTGTCAACAATGAGAACATTACAGGTATCGTCTTAAATACTAACTAGCTGACCCACGCAACCACGTTTGCGTTTCCTATTGCCCGTAGCGTGATCATTTTATCCCGTTTTTGAAACATTTTTCATTGGTGCTCCGCTCCTATTGGTCTTAGCGTGATGATATATAGTCTATAGCCTTCGTCCATAAATGTACTATTCAACACTGAATGATTTTTCAAATCGGACATGATTAGCGCGTTTAAACAAACAAACTCTTCAGCTTTATATATTAGTATAGATTTTGGAATCAACCTTTAGGGTCCGCAACGATAAATCAGATTTTCTAGGTTTAAAAAAAAACACAATAAAAACAAAAACAAAAGGGTAAATGAAACCTTTAGTCAAATTACTCACTTTTATCATTTGTCAAAATGAAAACTTTATATGAATAATGTACTAAATACAAATTTGTGACGTCAAAGTTTTAGACTACGCAGTTGAGCAATATATTTCAATGTTTATGTAAACAAAATTTGTTATAGAAACGAAAACCTGTAATAATTATAGATATATTTTTTTATATTTGGCCCTGCCATAATGACTCTACTCTGCCTGATGTAAAGCATAAGTAGAATCCAAGAGTGGTGGTCACACAAATACTGCGAATGCGGACAATGCATAAAAATTTGCCCCCTATTCCATAAAAAAAAGAAATATTCAGAAATATAAGAACACCCAGACTCAGAACAACAATTTCTCAAACTTAATGTCAAACTTAGTTCCAAGTTTAGCAACTAAAGTCATTAATGTAAGAAACCTTACATTAATGACTTTAGTTGTTGGGTTCCCTCCTGTTGAGAAAAACCGTCAAGAAATTACATGAAACCTCCCCAGCTCGCATGAATTCGCTTTAAACGGGTTTTATAAAAGAAACCCTGGTATCTTAGAAGAAATGCACCTGATGGTGAAAAAGAACTCGTTCTAAAAATTACTACTAGCGTCCTTATTACGATCGATGTCCAAAGTCATGCAGTAATTGTGTGTATATCTAATTTTAAACCACAACTGAATCACAAAAAGCTAAGCTATTTCAGTTGTAGAATGTACCACCTGTTCCAGTTAACGATTTAAAAGGGTCCTATAGGTTCACAAACTGTTCATACCATCGCAATTGGACAAGTTAGGATTGCTTTTAAATATTACTTACTTTGTTTGGTTGTAACAATTTTACTTTTAACCACTAAACCGATAGTTGTAATGTTGACGTGATAAACCAGTGTTATGCAATTCACTCCTTGCTTTTGATCGTGTCTATGATTTTTGACAAATCAAACATTAGTGACACAAAATCGTTCCACAATTGACGGCGTAATCAGTGGTACATACATAAAAAATACCAATCAAGTTGAGAACCTCCTCCTTTTTGAAGTCGGTTAAAAATGTATTGATTGTACAGTGAAACTGACAACATTGTTTGATAAATTAGATAACTTAATAGATTACGGGTGTAAATTTTTGCCCAAACTTCACGACGAAACTCTGCATGTCAGTGCATTTTTTTCCCAAGAAAATTTTCCGCTCCACGCTTACTGACCATACCTTCATAATAGACGAGGAATATTCACTAACCTACTATTATTGTCCAACACGAGAAAATTGTATGGAAACTCCTAATAACTACATGTTAACTGTGAGAACATGCTAGTAGAAAACATCTAGGTATAATGGTCTGACATAGTTGTTGCCTACAGACTACTAAAACTACTAAGACGTAAAATAGCCCTTTAGTTTTTACCTTAATACTGCTTATTAGTTTTGGCAGGCTGTTTGTATGTTTCACAGTACCACATGAACTTCTAAGCCAATTTTAATGAATAAGGTGACAATGAGTTCGTATTAAAGGCCTAGTGTTTGTTTGATAAATTACATTTTAACTAAGCGGAACTCCACATTTATTTAAACAAGTTATAACGCTATATTTTTGAGTTTTCTTAGTTTATACAGACTACTTATATAATCGGAAATATTAGTGATACGATAATTAATTGATTAACTAATTAATTACAAAAACTATCACTAATAATAAATTGATGATATCACTTCAATTCTTTCTTATCAACTCAAAGGACGATTGAGTCCAATTACTATACGGTGTACTTGTACCTTCTTGTTTTCCACAAAACCTTGAAAAAACTCTCTGAGTAATAAAGTCTAGCCTTCCGATTACGTGAAGCTTAAAAAATTATAAAAAGTTCCTTTTAAACGTTATGAAGAAACAAACGATTAAATATTAAAATCTATACAAATAAATAAAATTGGAGTGTCTGTTTGTAATATTAAAATAACCGCTTTTTACTAAATGCATATGTATGTATACACGGTACACATGCCAAAAATGTAGTTAAAAAAATTTTTGTCTGTCTGTCTGTCTGTCTGTCGGTCTGTCTGTCTGTCTGTCTGTTTGTTCCGGGTAATCTCTGGAACGGCTGGACGGATTTTGACGGGACTTTCACTGGCAGGTAGCTGATGATCCAGGGAGGAACTTAGGCTACTTTTTTTAGACTAACTTTGTCCCGCGGCGTTACTCGCGGTACGACTATAACCGCGGGTAACACCGCGGGTTCAGCTAGTTACATATATTATGACACGCTATTAGCGCCCGACACACTCGCTGCGGTAAGGTATAACGAAATCACCATCCATACCGTCTGTGTAATGGTTTTTTTTAGTGAGCTGCCAAAATGACTCTGCCCTGCCTGATGGAAAGCATGAGCAGAATCCAAGAGTGGTGGTCACCATCCTCATTGCGAATAAGCACAATGCAGCATGATGACCCATGCTATGGCGGCTTGGTGAGATGCTTTTTCACGACCCACTTAAAGGACCCGGGATCATAGTGGGAAGGAAACACGTATGCTGGTAGCGAGTTCCGGGTTGTGACCGCTCGGCACAGAAAGGAAGAACCGAAGGGATGAGTACGAGAACGTATGTCTACTACTCTGAAGCGGTGACTTCCAAGGCCGGCACATGTTGTTCTGTAGAGGTTATTATCCTAACTCGATTACAAGTAAAATTTATCAAGTGTTCGCAGATAAACAAGTGCTATATTTGTGTATGTTGGTTATAGCGGTAAAAGTAGCCTATATCCTTTCTCAACAATCAAATTAGGCATCTTCTATGCAAAACTTTATTCCAATCGGTTTAACCGTAGCAGACAGACAGACAGTGTTACTTTTGAATTTAAAATATTAGTATAGATGTTCATATTCGCACATGAATCACAGTTTTATTAAAATGTTCAAATATATTACCGCTACTCCAGCAAACAGGTTTAAAACAAAGAAGAAAATAACTCCGTGGGATATTTCTTTTATCTGTCGAGTATCTTTTGATCTCTACAATTAACATAAAAATCTATTTGCGATGTTTATTTTAAAGAATATATTTATACAGTCTGTAGAACTTAATCATTTAATTTAAAGCTTATGTATTTGTATGGTAATTTAATTCACACGGTCATTGTTTATGGAATTTAGCCGTCTCCTTTTAAGGTTTTACGTATTGCTGGGCAAAGGTAACAATTTAAAAAAAGACTTGTACATACTTTCTTGTACATTAAACTTGTAAATTTAATTTTATATTATTACTAGCTGACACGGCAAACGTTGTTTTGTCATAAAAATAAATATTTAGGCCTTCCTCACCCTTATCATTTACGGCTATCAAAAATAGACGTACGCCAATTCTCAGACCTACCCGATAAGCACAGGTCCTATCCAGCGGACCGGACACCGGACAGTCCGGACCGTGACACGAAAATTTTATATATTAGAATGATATTGTTATTCCGCCTTGTTGAAATTTTTACAAATTCTTTCTTAGTGCTTATGACATAAAAAGCGTTAGCTGTTAAAATATCTAGTTTGAAATCCCAGCAGGTTTATGCTCTACTTTGATGAAGTAATCAGGCAAGTAATATACAGTATATTATTGCGTAGTTTCTGCAGATGGCTCGTTGCAAAATTGTTGTCTACAAAGAAACCACAATACATACGTACAAAAGACCCGCAGCTCCTCAATAATTTCTTGCTGACTATTTCCCACGGGTTTCTCTGTCATTGTCGATGGTGCCTTTCACCGTTAAACAATATGTACCTGTGTTTTATTGTTGACATGGGATTCATATGATTGACTACTTGTTCTTATACGATTTCCATGTATCTGTTTAATTTTGTGTGATTGGTACGAGTTTCCGGGTCAAAAACACAAATTTCCCTGGATTATAAAGCTTCTTTTCACTTTTCTTAAATCAATTGCAGAAAAGTAATCATATTTCAGTAAGTTGAGACCGTGCACTGCGCACCATAGAGGACATACTTGCTCGGCACCACGAACTAGACTTATTTGCCGATGAATTGGGACATTTGTGTGGTAAATTTAGTGTAATTTTGAATGACGTAGTATAGCCATACCGATATACCTACTCTTCAACTGACATTCTTTATATCTTTAATTTGTAATTTTAATGTGCAGAAATTGCTTTCCGATGATAAGTAGTATTGTACAAATTTTCATTGACTATTTTTATATTATTGAAAATTCAAAAATTCAGTTCAACTTTTGCAGATCCGACATTATTAATAGGGACCATCGATATTAATATCAATATATCTATGCCGTTCAAACAAACTTCTTGAGACAATCGGTCAAAACAATAAATTACTACCAGCCTGTTTAGATACCACTATGATCTGGAATCATGTAAAGCGCAAAAAGCGAAAAAGCAACTCATAGGCCGCCATAGTGTGAATTACCATGCTGCTTTGTGTCTTGGATTCTAACGCTTTCATCATCAGGCAGAGTAGAGTCACTTCAGCTCTGTATTTAAAAACAAAGTCATCACGAAGTATTGCTCAAACCTATTCCATCAGGGTCAGTAAACGACAGCGTCACTCACAGAAGCTGGTATGAATCTAAACAAATCACACAAGCATAACATATTTTCGATTTCAAGTAAATTTTAATGTGTATTCAATAAATGATAATTAATGAATACCTAAACAATTAAGAGCGTACCCTACCCTTATATGGCGTGGTAGGTAACATTTACCTGCTTGAGATGCTCTCGATGCAGAAATACCGCATCCTTAATATGGTGCGGTGGGATTTCACGGTGCGTTGGCGTCACTTTTGGAAGTTAGGATATTTGCTCATATCTGTTTTATTAGAAATACAAGATTATGAAATATTGGATATGGTTGTTTTCTCTCTCTCTCTCTTTAACAGCGAGATTTTTTTTTGTAATATTTTGAACTGAAATACTTATTTTGTTATAACTATAGTACGTGACGTGATAGGTTTTGTAGCGTCAAACTAGAGTATTAAATAAGAAACTTTCGTAAGAAGTGTAACTTGTAATTTATGCTATACTAACTAACAAACTATTAAAAAAGTAATAAGAAGCAATACAGCAACATAGCGAAACAGAATCAAAACCTCCGAAACTAAGGAACCAGTGGCAGTATTCCCAACACTGAGCGATTTGCGACGTCTTTGAAAAAGGATCCCAGAAAAACTAGGTGTCCCAATAAGGATAGTTGTTCCAAAATATATTCGTAAATAGAAGTCTATACTTTAATATAATTTCTTAATATCTTAAAACTCTTTGTAAGACAGTTACAATAAAGCTCATCATAGTTATTACCACAAACGTATGTAAGTGTAACTTGTACAACACGGGAGTGATGCCCCCTCTCTCATGAGCTAGAGGGTAATGTGCTCCTTTTTAGTGTTCCGTAGCCAAATTGCAAAAAACCGATCCCTTATGGATTCGTCATGTCTGTCTGTGAAATGAAATGAAATCAATTATTCTGCAATTAGGTTACATAAACACTTTTGCAAGTTAAACTTTTTTGAGCAGATGAGTTATGTGTTGGGTGTCTGTCTGCACGTAACTATGTTACAGTCACTTTTTTCCGAAACTATAAGAACTATATTGTTGAAACTTGGTAAGTAGATGTATTCTGTGAACCGTATTAAGATTTTCACACAAAAATAGAAAAAAAAGTTTTTCTCTCCATTTTTTTTCTATCAAACCCATACCTTTAGGGATATCTATGGATAGGTCTTCAAAAATGATATTGAGGTTTCTATTATCATTTTTTTCTAAACTGAATAGTTTGCGCGAGAGACACTTCCAAAGTGGTAAAATGTGTGTGTGTTAACCCCCAACCTCCCCCCTCTCTGTGACTTCTAAAATAAGAGAATGATAACACAAAAAAAAAAAATTATGTACATTACCGTGCAAACTTCCACCGAAAATTGGTTTGAAAGAGATCTAATAAGTAGTTTTTTTAAATACGTTTTAAATCAAATCAAGTATAATACAACAAATTACAAGAACTTTTATATATTGTTACTTGCTGCTACGGAACTCTTCATGGGCGAGTCCGACTCGCACTTGGTCGCTTTTTTGCTATAATATATAATAGGTAAGAAGGCAAAACCAAAAGTACTCCACTACCCACTGTATTGTAAGTCTAGTATAGAAGTAGACAGATTATGAGGTTTTAGACATATGTATACTAATCTCAAAATTATTGCATACTAGTTGTTGCCCGCGGCTCCGCCCGCGTATATGTCGGTTATCGCGGCAAATAGTAGCCTATGTGTTATTCTGATGTATAAGGTTTCATCCAAATCGGTTCAGTAGTTTTTGCGTGAAAGAGTAACAAACATCCATCCAAACATCCATCCATCCTTACAAACTTTCGCATTTATAATATTAAGTAGGATGAAATACATCAACAAAGCAATTTTTAAAAATTTTTGGCTATCTATGTCTTTGTTT
This sequence comes from Spilosoma lubricipeda, assembly GCA_905220595.1. NCBI lineage: Eukaryota > Metazoa > Arthropoda > Insecta > Lepidoptera > Erebidae > Spilosoma > Spilosoma lubricipeda. Next base: position 2,073,053 of record HG992278.1, read on the forward strand.
CGGCTAATCCCTGGAAAGAACTGTCCAAATTGGTCCAGCCGGGACCAATTTCGACAGTCTATTCTCTATATATATCTATTGACATAAGGAGTGACCTAGCCTACTTTTATTTTCGACCAGCTTTGCCCCACGGTGTCGTAGTTGTAAACCGCGGGGCGCAACTAGTTACATAATCATACCTAGTTTCGCACACTCACCTTTTATCATTGCACTAGCTACAAGTTTACCGTTATTACCATTTCCTAGGCCGCAGCGTGGGATACCATAATGAAGTTAGCGAAGTACTAACAGTACTTTAATAATTCAACGGCTTTAACATTTTCATATCATTCAACGAAGAAATATCACTTCCTTTTGACTAATTATCCCGAAGAAGATAGCTAACTATTAGTGGAGCAATATTCTACAAGTTTATTGAGTTATTTGAAGCTTCTTCTTCATAGTTAGTTACCGACGCGTGAGTCGAAACATAAAAACACGATTCAAAATAGGAGACTTAAATGACTTAAAGAACATTTATTTTTAAATATGTCTGTGATATACACAGAATAATCAGAATCTCAGAAACCGCTAAAACGATTTTCATGAAATTCAGTACGAAGAGGGTTTTGGGGACAATAAATCGATTTGGCTAGGATTTATTTTTAGAAAACTTATCAACAAAAATAGCGAGCAAAGCTCGGTAATCCAGATACAACAGTTATTCGAACAGTAACAAAAATGTAGATATCGTATTTATGTATTGATTTGTATGTATTAGTTTGAATTACTATTACGACATCAACATTTCGCCAAGTTCGGAGGTAGTCACTCACAATGAAGTAAATCGTCTGCTGCCATCCCTTTCATTCTTGCAATAATATCTACTTCGTACATCTTGTCTTAAATCCTCCATAATCTGTACAGTTTGCTTATAATAATTTTTTCGATATATATGTAGGCGTTGCTGACACAGCGTCAAGTACATTGACTTCTTGCAGACAGACTAATTATCATTTGCAGAGTATCTTGATAAATGAGATGAACCATGAGAAAAGTTCATATAAAACTTATTAGAATATCGATAGTTGAACCATAGACCAGAATAATATAACGTACTTTATTTTAAGTGGCGGAATTAACAAAGGCCGATATTTATAGTGTTTTGTTTAAAGGAGTGTTTAAAAAAACAATTACAATACAATCGAAAATAAAAAAAGTGTGATTTTTACCGACTTCCAAACAATACAATTGATATTACATACTACAATGTTATTACATAACACAACTGCCTGGGTGGCGTGGTGATAGCGTATGCGACTCCTACGCTCGGGTTCGATTCCCGGGTCGGACCAAATGTTTGTATCATCTACAAATATTTGTTTCGGAGTTGAGGTGTTTTCTATGTATAACATGTATGTATTTACAAAAAAACAAAACAAAATACAACACAAGCTCTGCTTAGCTTGGGACTGGATCGCGAAATATTACTTTATTTAATTATTACACATGACGTACAAAGGCGGGACGCGACTTAATGCCATGGGACATTGTCTCATAGTCAACCTTCAGGTGTTGAAGAATTATGCGATGAGAAGAACCACATTTGTGCTAAGCTTAGTTTATGAGTTTAAGTGAAGCCTTGAGGCTTTGGACACAGCAAATTTCAACTAAAGGCTCTATTGCAGAATACTCGTCTACAATACATTGTAAACGGTAAAAAGCAAAAAGCTGGTTTGATACGCACGTCCGGTGAGGCCTGCCATTACCGAGTTCCGGTACAGACCGGTTCCACAACCCTTAATGTGGTACAGTTATTACCCAACCTTCGTTTAATTATATCCTTGTTAATGACTGTCTTTATAAGGCTGTAATAGAAGTTCGAGTATGTTTTGTTATGATCACATGTTCTGTATATATTTGCAGTTAGTTGCTGTCTGCTGATATGGTAATCGATTATTTATCGGATGTACCGATGTCTGTAATAATCCTTCTAATCAGTTGAATACTACTCGAATTAGTTTCGCTATAATTGTTTATAACTAGTGCTTACCCGTGAAACAAAATGTAATAAACTAGCAGACCCTATAATACGTAATAACGTAATAGGAGACACAACCTCGTTTGCGTCTCCTATTGCCCGTAGCGTGATAATTTTCCCCCGTTTTTCAAACATTTTTCATTGGTGCTCCGCTCCTATTGGTCTTAGCGTGATGATATATAGCCTATAGCCTTCCTCGATAAATGGGCTATCTACCACTGAATGCCTGCTATCTTCAAATCGGACCAGTAGTTCCTGAGATTAGCGCGATCAAACAAACAAACAATCAAACTCTTCAGCTTTATATATTAGTATAGATAGATTGTAATCAATGCGGTTACTAGTCTTGCTAAGTAGCAGCCTTAAACGACTGTTATAACGATTTAAAATGTTAAAATAAATACTAGTCAAAACGAATAACAGAGTCATCAACATCTCGAAGGAGCAAAATATTATTGTTTCAATGAAATAAGAGACATATATACACAGTTCAAGTCTTCTAACAGAAAAGACTAGCCAATACAAAAACTTGTTTGATGCCAAAATCAATATATTTATCTAAAAATAAAATATTGCTGTGAGAAAAACGTTGCGTGATATCCAACAATTATCCGATACAGTCTTGTTCCAAATAAATTACAGTGATGATCGAGTATTGCTGATTTGCTTCATTTCAACACCAATAAAAAAGGATTTATTATTGTAACTACTACCTACTTAAGTGATTAAAAGCCGTTAAAGAAATTATTTCTGATAAATATTGTTTGACTGACTAGTTGATCTGGCAGAAATCCTAACTCTACTGACCGAATATAGAGAATCCGTTTATATATATATGATAAAATAATAGAATTATGACAAGACATGACATCTCTACTGAACTAGAGGTCATTGTTTTAATTTCCACACTGGACTAATAATTGTATTTTGAGTACAATTATTTGTTAAATGTTTGGATATCATTTATCTGTACATTTATTTTTCTGTTTTAGCTTGTAAAATGACTCTAATCTGCCTGACGGAAAGCATGAGTAGAATCTAAGGGTGATGATCACTCAATGAATGATACTCAATGTAAACGCGTGTGAACCTAGTTAGATGCTACATAATACGTACATATTTATAAGTATACTAGTTGTTGCCCGCGGCTCCGCCCGCGTATATGTCGGTTATCGCGGCAAATAGTAGCCTATGTGTTATTCTGATGTATAAGCTATATTACTGTAAAGTTTCATCCAAATCCGTTCAGTAGTTTTTGCGTGAAAGAGTAACAAACATCCAAACATCCAAACATCCATCCATCCTTACAAACTTTCGCATTTATAATATTAGTAGGATTACACGCGGCTTCGCTCACGCAGACTTCCATCCCCTGATTAACCCCCTTAGGGGCGATATTTTGAAAAAATACTAAAATACGTATTTTTAAGCAAATCCATCAAAGGAATAAAAAGTTTCATACAAACTTTCAAGTGCAATTTCAAAAATTCCTTTCTTAGTGCTCACTTACGTTATATAAAGAACCCTACATGCAAAATTTCAGGATTCTAGGTTCAGCGGTTTGGGCTGTGCGTTGATCTCTGGATATATCAGTCAGTCACCTTCCTCTTTTATATATAGATGAGTATGTTTATGAAGAGTTACTCTGAGAGTGTTGCGGTCTCCTTAATTTGTGATCAGGCGGCCGTGTGTACAATGTGTAAAATTTATATAATTTCAGGAACGAAAATGTCGTGAGAACATGAAGACAATTAATCAATATATGCCTTGTGCCTTTTTCAAATGAACATAGATAAAAAACTCCATGACATAACTCTAAAACCTATCGCATCAATGCAGTAGCACATTAATAGGCGCTATTTGTAATGGCATAAGTTATAAACGGCGAATGGACTTCCTTTTTTGGCAGCGGGGAGCGATGTCTGAGCTTGTATATAGCCATTTGTATGTGGGAACCCAATCGGTTGTACCAAACTTGATACAGCAATACGATCATGGTATGAATGAATATCATTTTATGGCAGGGACGGCGCTGATAAAATTTTTATTTTAAACCGACGCGACTTTGCCAGGAGATGGGTTATGTTTTTCGAGTGTATGTATGTATATTTCTTGTACGATCCCTAAAGGGCTAAATGGACCTTTATATGGCGCTTGTAGTTTCTCGATTATTTTTTTAATTTGTTTTATGAAAGTTATAAAAAAATGAGAATTTTTGGCACTTAATTATATTGTTTTCTGTACATAGATAAATTACAGCTAGATACAGAATAAATAATCGTCCTAAAGATTTATTATTTAGGATAAACATTTGAAATTAGGGAAAATATTTTTTTATGAAAATAAACCTTAAAGTCGCAAAAAAAATACAGAGATAAACTGGGATTTGGTTTTTTTTTCTAATTGTTGTAACTACTTGTGAGGTGATAATAACCAACAAATTCAATTTCAAACGTTCTTGGCCAGCCCTGCGCGTGCGCACGTTGGCATTTACTTCCTAATAGGGAGGCAGGAAGCGCGCTTTGGCAGCCGGACGTCAACAGCGTCAAATCTCGCACACAACGCTCGTACAAGGCGCAAATACATGGTAAGTAGTGTTTGGGTTTTCATTATTTATTTACCACGAAAAAGAAAGGATGTTACTATTGAACAAAACAGACATTGACCTGGCCGAATACAGGAAGTTCGTTTTAATACAATCATTATAAAAAATACATTCCGATCCAAACAAATGTGGGAGAGTCAAGCTTCGGCATTAATGGGCCGGCTTGAGTGGCCTGATACCTCGGCCTCACAGAAAACCGATATGAAATATCGCTTGCGCTGAGTTTTACCGAGTGAGTGACTCCCTCCCCATCCCCCAAAGGCCGGCAAAGTACTTGTAACGCCTCTGATGTTGCGGGTGTCCATGAGCGGCGGTAATACCGTGGGAGAGCCACGCTTTGGCATGAATGGCCCGGCCTTACAGAAAACCGGTGTGAAATAGCGCTTGCGTTGTGTTTCACCGAGTGAGTGAGGATCCTGGAGGCCCATCCCCCAACTCCTCCCCACGTCCCTCTCCCTATCCCCCAAAGGTCGGCATCGCACTTGTGACGCCTCTGGTGTTGCGGGTGTCTATGGGCGGCGGTAATCGCTTACCATCAGGTTATACGTCTGCTCGTTCGCCCCTATTCTATAAAAAAATACAACTATACAAATATGAATACAGTATGCCAAAACCTCCTTGCCAAGGAGAGGCCTATATCTAGCTGAGGACTGGTAAAGACTGTTGATGGTGACAATGATGATCTTATAATTGTAGCGACACCAAACAAATTTAAACATTCAATGAACATCTTATACGCATAAAAATTCAGTGTTGTTTTGGTTTAGGAGTAATGTCATCTACATAATGGTGGTGATACTCTTGTTGTCATCACTAAACTAAAATTCACTAAGCTTTATTATTGGATTATATACTCTAACCTCATCTTTTTACAGTCCATTTTTCAATATCTTACATCTCAGCTGTAACTGTGTTTAGTTCAATACCAAATACAGGTAAATCAGAAACACACGCTTTATTATTTGAAAAAGGAAAATTTACTTTGGCAAAACCAAAATTAGTTAAATTACTTAACTTAGACCATAATTTTTCTTTTTCTATTCTTGTGTTTAACGTTTAAAGCGTGTACCGTGTGACATAAACTTGACATCTAACACTAAACTAAGACGTCGTCTAAATACATGCCGGCTAAATTACTTACGTAGTACAGTTCATCTGTCATTAGAGTATATAATCCAATAACAAATTTTAGTGAAACTTACTTTAGTGATGACACCCAGAGAATTACCACCGAGGCCATCTACCCTATTCTTCAGTAGGTACGTGCGTACCTACAGATGACACCTTTCAACCATCTGTCAAAACGATAACTTTGTATGAAAAATGTACTAAATACAATCTTGTGACGTCACTGTTTAGACTACTCAATTGAGCAATAAATTACAATGTTTATTCGATCGATCCGTACAGATTTAAGTCTCGATCATAAACGAGAAACATTCTTCCCTTCATAGGCTTCATACGTATCGAAACCTAACACTTTATTACCATTTAAAGCAACATATTTCCAAGTTTAGTCCAGTACAATTAATTATCTTATTTAATGCTGCTAATGTCTATAAAGCCATTTACAACCACAACCAAATATCCCAAACTATTTTAAAATCCATTTACAAAGAACGTCAGCTAACATTAACAAAAATGTCGTAAAACCGATAATAACTTCTAATTTTTAACAAACTACCGTCATCTGTATTTAAAATATGCTTCCTCGGTCCTGAGGGGACAACTTTGTACAATGAGGGGCAAAGATCCAGAGATGGCCGTTAAAAACACATAAAATGATAGTTAAAATGTTCAGCATCATTGAATATAGTGTTTTAAATTATAGCCGGTTTTAAGTAATAAATTTTGACAGTTAGTTACAGAATTTACAGTCCATAGACTACTGAAATTAAGAAAAAAAGACATGCACACATGACTCTTTTTTTAAATTTTATAATATTACCTGCTTTTTTTTTTTGGTATTTAATGACCTGGTAACTAAGACCTTTAAGTCAAGTCTTATTTTAAATAATATTACCTGCTAAGTGATACGAAAATCGGGAGTGTAGCCATTTTGATGACCTGAAAAAAAGAAAAATTTTGAATTTTGAAATGATATGCAGCCAAAAGGTTTGCTAATTGTCTTATTATTTATTTTTTACCATTTATATCGGTGAGCATAGGGGATTATGTCTAAACGGGTTAGGAATTATATTTCCAAGAAAATACACAGTGTCTGGTACAAATGGACAGTGGTAAAATTATGAATTACTCGACTCTGCGCCAATGTGAGTTGAGCCTAACTGATTCTAACAAATTTCCAATTAATTATTTATTAAATAATGTAGTTTAGTTTACTAAGTTAATAGTTTCACACTTGGTGTAAAAAAATTAACTTATTCATGAAACTTTGAAATTACAGACGATTTAAAGTAGGAAAGCACATAACCACACAAAGTACAAAAAGAAAAAAATGACTTTAGTTATGTAATAAACAAAAACTGCTGTTGTTTTTACAAACCAGAATCATTGACTGAGAAGTTGCGAGCACGTTCCAATTTCGAAAATGAACTTAGATTCAACTCGCCCCACCTTTTTTAATTTATCACTCATTTTGCCACCGGATGTGTCGTCTATGGCCTATAGACAATAGAGCAATTCGATAAGCGCGTTATCTTCTGTTCCGATTCAGATAACACAATGGTTTGTTTTTTGATGTCTTTGTTTCGCTCCGTGATTGTAAGCTATTTGAGAGCTTTATGTCCATCATCACTGTTTAGGTTAGCAACAGAATGTGGTGTCAGTGACTTATTAATACTGTTGGTTATTATTGCAAGGATGGCGTAATGGTTTAAGTGGTCACCAGGTTACTAATGCGCTGAGTGTTGTGGATTCAATTCTCACATAGGATAATATATTGTGTAATCCACAGACTGTGTATTCCTTGTGTCTGTTCCATAATTATTTGTAAGATAATACCCTGTCATGCTATTTAAACACCAAAGCAAAGCTATCATCATAATATCTGCGTGTCAGCCAAAAGAATTTCAACAGCTGGACACATGCAAAATGAAAAAAAAAATAAAAATAAAAAAAAAATATTTCGGACGTCTAACACACAACGCCATCTAGTCCCAAACTAAGCAGAGCTTGTTAAATAATGTAAACAGTTGCAAGAGTAGGTAGCTCAACTTTCCTACATTTTAATTCTCCAATCGTCAAATAAAATAGGAGCCTAGGGGTCATTAGTGGCCTTGAACGGTACATCTTAAATGGAGTTTACAAAATCAATATAAGTAAATAAAGGGATGGACATGCTTTTACTTCTATGACCAACCCTCTGTTTATTTAGCCCTACCCTGATGAGTCACAAGTTTTTGGAAAAGATCGATTCTGAATTCGACATAGCATCGGAGAAGCGGGAACAATATTCAAACATATTTGCAGAAAATACAAAAAAAAACAACCAAATTTTGAACAAGCCATTGAAATTTTGCTGTTTTTTTAAAAGTTTAGTTTAAACCTCATTGCTAAGGAGAAACCTGTGTCCAGCAGTGGAAATGAAGATTAATTTCCTTTTGGTTCACAATGAGTATAGTTTAATGATAAAAGATGAAGATTAGTTTCCTTTTTCCACATCGAGTATATACTATCTAATATTATAAACGCGAAAGTATGTAAGTATGGATGGATGGATGGATGTTTGTTACTCTTTCACGTAAAGACTACTGAACGGATTTGGAAATAACTTTACAGTAATATAGCTTATACATCAAAATAACACATAGGCTACTATTTGCCGCGATAACCGACATATACGAGGGCGGAACCGTGGGCAACAAGTAGTATGTAAATAAGTACGTTTAAGTGCCGGTCACTTAAATACAATAAGACAATAAGCGTAGTTTAATTATAAAAGATGAAGATAAGTAATTCCACGGCTCGACCTTGACCATTGTTTTTCTAGATTTCTGTCAGATTTTTTTTTTCTCGTCTTTTTAACCCCTTTCTTACGTAGTCGGGTTGTAGTTTTACAATCTTTTAACAATGATTCAATATTAATAACAATGATTAGACACACGACCATCTAGGTATAATTACTACACTACTGACAACCATACAAACCTACATAAGATAAATAAATTAAACAGTGAATAAATGATTGTAATATCTGGGAATCGAACGCATACACAGCAATGAAGATCACTCACCATGAGCCCGTCAATTAGGCGCAGGCGCAGCGGGGCATGCAGTGGCGACGCATATTATAATCTATACAAATAAATAAAATTAAAGTGTCTGTTTGTAATATTAAAATAACCGCTTTTTACTAAATGCATATGTATGTATACACGGTACATATACCAAAAATGTAGTTAAAAAAACTTGTCTGTCTGTCTGTTTGGTTCCGGGTAATCTCTGAATCGGCTGAACCGATTTTAACGGGACTTAGTTACTCCCTAGATCATCAGCTACCTGCCAGTGAAAGTCCCATCAAAATCGGTCCTGCCATTCCAGAAATTACCTGAAAGAAACAGACAGACAGACAGACAAAAATTGTAAAAAATGATATTTTGGTACATATACCGTGTACATACATATGCATTTATTAAAAAGCGGTTATTTTAATTTTACAAACAGACACTCCAATTTTATTATGTGTATAGATATCAACTAAAAGCGTTAAAAATGTTGATTTATTTTTAGTCTCTGGATTAACTATAATAAATCCGTAGGTTATTATCATTATTTTACATTAATTTCTGATAAAATATTACAAAATCATAAACTTACATGTGTAGATTATTACGTAAAATCCAAATCATTTACATTTCAAACATCACATTGCTTAGGTACATAAAGTAGAACTTTTTGAAATTATAATTTTATTAAATTCATTAGTTAATCAAGTTTACACTTAATTCACCACGTATCAACAAAGTCAGTGATATAAAAAAAAAAACAAAAATAAACCCGACAAAAAAGGCGCCAATCCAGACTGATACGTCACACGGGCGCGCGTTACGCTACTCGCAGTAGTCTATGGACACAAATGGCGGGTTCTTTATTTTTATTCAAACTTTGCATGGGGTTGTGGTGGCTTTAATTTGGGGCAACAAGTGAGTAGAATTATCGGATCCGCGCATGCGTGGTGGTCTCGCCGGGTAAGTACGCAAATAAGACAGTATATTAATCACCAGAAATAGCGAAATCGCGTGGGGTCGATGTAAACTGTGTGATTACATTGGATAATTATGAAAGCGCAACTTCACGCTTTGGTCACTGTAGGAATATTAAAATTGACACCTTTTTGGATGCGATACACGTAGATAAAATTAATAATTTAAATAATTAAACGTAGAAATTAATAAAAAAAATCAGAATTGCTTCTTTTACTGTATACTAATTCCATTCATAATATTTTTGTTTAAAAAATGGTACACGATAGACATACCTACGCAATACTTATGTTACGTTATGTTGTATTGTGAGTGCTAAAGTTTTTAAGTGATATTTTGCATAAACGCAATTATTTGCAGTTGTTTATAAATCAGGAGTTTAAAGCACAATTTATTCACGGTATTCGGAGAAATATACATTTTCTACTATATTATTCGACCAAGCTGTTATATAAATCTAGATATATACTTTCGTTTCTAAGTATCTATCTATATTTATTAAATCGTTTGCGTCTAATAAAGTATTGTTTTCTAAAGTACGTACAGTCACATCTGAAACGTCATTGGGAACAATAGGCGCGCATTTTAGCAAAAAATCCGTTTCGGCAAGAAATTCATTTCTCATATCTCGTCAAATTTCTATTTAGAGTCGTAATTCTACGATCTACTGTTGGCAGCAACGGTTTCTTAGTGTTACTATCGTGGTGGTATATCGCCGCAGCACCAACATGTTATCAAACGAAGTAAGTCTAAGTTAAGCCTAAGTTACGCCTTATAACATTAGCTACATATCAGTGAAAGTCCCGTCAGAATCGGTCCAGCCGTTCCAGAGATTAACCGGAACAAACAGACAGACAGACAAAAATTGTATAATATAAGGCGCCTGAGACCGGCCGCCGGGATAGTTTTTAGTGGAATCACCACATATCGTTGCGTTTTCTATGTATAATAAGTATGTATTTACAAAAAAGTATATACGTATTTATATCAGTTGTTTAGTGTCGTTGTTGGCGACTAGAATGCATTGTATGTTAGATATCCGAAATATTTATTTATTTTATAGTTGGGCAAGTATCGTCATCATCGGCCTATCGCAGTCCACTGCTGGACATAGAACTCTCCAATTGCACTGGGTATATGTATTACTAATCCCATTTCAATTCATCAAAAAAAACCATTAAGAAATATATATATTTTATTACAAGTGCAGAACACATGCAAACATATTTCTTAATTCATTCGTGTTCTAAACAAAAAGGCTAATTAATCAAATCCAGTGAATACGGGAATTATTAAGGATTTCTTTTCTTTGCCATGGTCGAGTGTCACGGTGGGTCGCCAGGAATCACGCTTCGCGAAGCATGGTGCACGCGTTACGGCGGCCATATACCCTGGGTGAGTTATAAATATTGATATGGCTCTTTATAGAGCACCATGGCATCTTTGCCTGTGAGAGATCAAGTGTTTCTTGAATAATTTGATTGTTATTTTACACAATGCATGCCTCTATGTATAATATGTATGTATTTACAAAAAAAAAAGTATGTATGTATTTGTATCAGTTGTCTAGTACCCATAACACAAGCTCTGCTTAGCTTGGGACTAGATGGCGTTGTGTGTTAGATGTCCGAAATATTTATTTATTATTTATTATTATTTGGTTGACCGGAGTCAACCAAATAACAAGGCATGCATTGTAACAATAAGTAATAACATATGGATTTTTTCCAAACATGAACAAAGAATAGTGAAAAATGCAGCTGACTGCCAACCTTTGCAAGTCGGCGGGGCACTTCCAGAAGAAAATGGATAGATATAGGATCGTTTCACATGCCTAATTTAATTTGACAGAAATTTTAATTAAACTACGTCTAGAATCTCGCAAATCAACTTTGAGCTGTGTGACAAACAGTGTGTGCCCTTTGTATGTACCTATTGAAATGTTACCCTGTGAAAATATCTAAAATAGTTCTAGGCTTTATAGAAAAAAATCGTTATAAACAAGGTATACCTAATATGCTAACGTTCACCTGTCCCTTCTAAAAGGTAAAGCGGCTGGCTCGAAATATCTGAAAAAAGTCATAATGATAGTCCCTATGATGAACTTTGACGGAAAACTTAATATAACGGCTTGGACAACTTTGTTAGTTTAAGAGTAATAAAAACCTCAGTTGTAAAATGCACTTACTTGGAAAACTTCATACAAAAATAACGAAGTAATAAGTATACAAACATTATTCATATTTACAAATCCACGTGCCATAATAGGTGATTACGGAGCCCTATTCTATGCGTAACCTGACACGCACTTGGCCGGTTTTTTTCCTAAAAGGTGGAATAATAACACGCCTTTAATCTGTGTATACTGATATATACTGCCTACTAATAGCCTACAGCCTGCCAATAAGGAGATGGTGGGAAATTGTCCTTTGTCCGCCTCTACCACCACCAACCTTCATCTCTTGTCATCTCTTTTCGTTCGTGACCACGACCGTTCTTCTTTCTGTTCTCGCTCTCTCTCTCTCTCTCTTAGAGCCTCCATAGCCTACAGACTATTAATCGGCCAATAGTTTAATCAGCCTGTTAATCAGTATGAACAAATTCATATAATATCGCACTGCGCACACCGCACAGATTTCGGCCGGCAAATAGAACAGAAACCTACCCCATAAAACTATCGGCCGATTAAAAAGTTTATAGTCTGCAAGGGCTCGAAAGGTTTAGCGTTTGTTTACAGAGGCAGAAATTAAAATATAAAATATAACAACCAAAACAATTAATTTAATGTATACATTTTTGATTAGTTTATGTTAAAGGTTATTTAGTGTCAGACTTGCTTCATAAAAATAAAGGTGAAAAGATAGAATGAAAAAAAAAGAAAATAATGAAAATAATAACTAATGATACAATGAAATTGAGCATTAATTTTGCACCCAGTTGATAAAAAATAGGTAAAGTTTATAAAGAAACAGATCGATCAGAGTAATATTTTTATTGACTTAGTCAAAGAAGCAGTGAATATGGGAAGAAAATTAAACATTATGACAATCTAAAAGGTCTGAGCCCTATTGACTATGCTTACACTACCAATTCAACTAAGTTAAGATCAATTTTAGAGCGTTTTGGTGACTATAACGCTAAGTGGCTTACTAAAAGCGTCGTATAAACATGTGACTGGGTATTTATATTAGGTGGCTAATCTAAGCTTAAAAAGTCTTTACGATTATTATGTCGTTGCCTTCGAGATGGATATGTATATCTCGGAGAAGCATTTTGACTCGAAGACGGTAATTTGGTTTTCTCTGTAGCTTCAACCGTATCTTTCTTAGCCCCTGATGTAACATTTTATTCAATGGAAATATCTGAACAAGACAAGAAGTGTTCTTGTTTTCCACATTCAAGCCCTGTACTTCCGTCGTCACAGACTCCCCAGTTGTTACCTGTTGTGTACATCCACTGAAGAACACAGTGTTTACAAGACAGTTCAGCAGGCAGGCGGTACGTGTCGTTATAAGATCCCGGACCTCGCTTTGGATAATATCTAGTTCCACCACTTTCAAGTTCCAAAAGATAGCCGTCATCAAAGCAGGATTGCTCTTGTTCGTAAGGGTGCGGGCAAATGCGTAGTTCCCAAAAGCCGTAGTGCCAGGCACTCAATTTCACGTTTGTGGATATAAGTTGACCAGGTTTGTAGTTGGCAACGATATACCCAATGCCGTACTTTCCTCCAAGTTCATGAGCGCGAGGCTGTGGCTCGTCGTAAGGATCACCACAAACGCCGCATCTACAATTCATATTGTAAAGAACTATAAACTATTTACTATCAACTTCAGTGTCTTCGGTAAGGCAGAACTGCTGAGCCTTTCTTCCTGCCACTTGGTTAAAATGTGTCGAAGATTTAGCAAAATAACCATTTGAAAAATATCGTTTATGAAGATTAATCAATGAGACATACTTTAATTAGGGATTCCAATGTAAATTCTATTTAACGATGCCAAATGAGAGTGTGTCAGGACAGTTCATGTCTGTCAGTTGTTAAGTGTGTAGGTAGTATAATACCTAGTATTGTTTAATATCTAAAATCATTCAATTCGAATTTAACTAGTACTTACTTTCCACCATTTATAGCATGCTGATGAGCGAGACCACCACAGTTCGCAGCAGCATCATCGAAGTCCTGTGGAGAGTTGTAACCCAGGCGAAATAAAGATGCTCTGTTCGGTGGGTCCATAAGCATCCCGTGAGCTTGAACGTATACTACCACGCAGGCAAACAATAAAAGTGATTTCCAATCCATCTGCAGGATAGGAACAAAAACAAATTAATTTGACGAATAACTGACGTTAATTAACTTGAAGATGTAACTTCGTCAGGAATTTTTACAAAGCCATTTAAATCTCCAAAAACAAAAACTGTATTGAAAATAATTAAGAAAAGGTTGGTAAAAATCCCTACGAATTCCCTACCACGTTTTCATTGAATTTTCTTTGCTTTTCAGAAAATTGTAATAATTGATTGTGAACGATATGGTTGAATATTACGAATAGTCAGAGGAGTATTTAAATATATTCCGTAATTCGAGTGTCCAATGAGAGAGTTTCTTTAATATTTTGTAGAAATATTTTCCTATCTCAATCAATCAACTCATCATTGATAGATTCAAATTTATAATTGAACAAGGTTTTCAAGACAAAATTATTTATTTTACTTACTTCATTAACGAAAATCTGCACACAGACTCGCACTTCACTCCTAGATGATCTTGAAACTGTGTTTTTAGTTAAATTACTGTATTTCTATGACTACTGAAGTAATATTTATACTAGTAATTTGTAAAAAAAAATGCACTGTGTCTAAAGATAATGAATGCAATTCGACTCATGGCGAAAATTTAAAAGACAACACAGAAACGATAGAAATTAAATTATCAACACTATTTTTCCACAACGAAATGTACCTATTTATACAAAGAATATAAACTTAAATTTATTTTAGACAATACAATATTCACGGTTTAATTGAGAATATTAAATAAACAAAAGAATACAGGTATATTTTGATATGCAACACGAATATGTGAATTACAATGTACAGTACCTAAAACTTCACGGATTGTATGCTAAGTTCCAATTACATATAGATTGACTGTCTCGTAGGTCTAGCGGTTAGCGTAAGCGACTAGCGGTCTTGAGGTCTCCAAAGGTGTTGTTGATTTCTTACAGAAAATTCTTAATAGCAGCCCGGCGAATGAAGGGCGGTGTTTCACGCCCGTGCCTCGGAAAGCACTTTATGTCGTCGCATCGTTCTCGTTTGTTATGAACATCTATTTTCAATTCAATTCACTAGATATCTCCAAGATAATCTGCGATTCGTCTTCAATTTAATACCAAAAATCTGGCAATGAAAACTGAACTGGTCGTCTGGCGACACTGAGTCGTAAATTTTTTAGACAACATCTATTCGTGCAGCTCACTGTATACCATTTCCATAAATCCTAACGTTACGCCATGAGTGCGCCATTGCAAAAACTATAAGGGGAATTAAAGTTCACTACTCACTGACCTGAGCACGAGGCACGCAAAAAGTGCAATTAACTCATTAAAACTTCTTTATAAAATATCAAAGCAGCGCAAACTGCTCGTAACTAGACTAAAAAGCTAAAATGTATATCTTCGTTTGGTCACTTTTTTAAACAAGCATAGATTATTGAAGAACTTGTGTGTGTATGTCAGTTGTGGGGAGACTGAATAATAGCTCAGGTTTCCCGCAACTGACAATTGTCTAAATCGCATTTGTATGCCTCAGACCCAGCCTGACAGACTGTAATGCAGCTGCACCGAATTCAACCTATAGGAAGTGAAATGAAATGAAGACAATTAAATGAAGTGTATTTTGTTATTATTTTATTTACTAAAAAAAAAACAAATTTTACAAACCAATGCTTGAAAGGCAATCACGCGATCTCTCTATTAGCTCTTAACACTCATTTTGCAGATTGAAGCGTGGTCGCGTCGCCAAGAACGAAGGCCTTCCAAAATCTTTACATTTCAAAACAGTTCATTAACAAAAAAAGAATACTAGGAAGTAAACTCTAATAAGATAAATTAATTTTAATAAAAGTTATTTTATAAAGAAAAACTAACAAGAACTATTGTTTTAATATGTAATATTAACTGGTGCCTTCCGCTTAGTGCACTGCCGAAGCCCCAATACGCACGTATGATCGCCACAAGGGCAATAGGTGACTGGTGGATCTGAAAACAACTTAATTAATATGTATTCAGTAATATACAAGTCTGGTAGTCTGGTGACTTTCCGTATATCCCAGCCTAGTTTGGAATGAGAATGTATAAGTTTTCATCAGAACAGATAGCACAACAGGCCCAATACTCTTGAGGTCTCAAAGAGAGAAGAGAGCCAGAGCTTTAGTGAGAGGTATACCTAATGGTTTTTGTGGGAAAAATTCCCAACAGACCCTATTGTCGGAGGACTTTTTGGAAAAGTTTCTACCTCATTAAGAAAAAAACTAAAGAAGATAGAAAATTAGCGGTACTTAGATCAGGCCTCAGGTAGGTGATAGGATAGGTAGATAGAACTTGTGCTCATATCAAGCAGGTTTGGATCGCGTCTTGCTTTCGTTACATATTTTGGAAGTGAAAACTTATTTAGGCGCGTTGAGTACTTTTTGGGTTAACAAAAATCGTGGAACTCGCGTCATCATTACCGAAGGCTTTCCATGAGCCAAATTTTTTACTTCTTTTTATCGCGCATTTCATTTAAAGAGCAAAGAAGTTCATTTCAAATGAACTTAAATAACTGTTTGTATATAGTTTTGAGTTTTCTCTTCTGTCGGCAGTCCTCATGAATTGAATTTTTTTTGTCTCTCGTGACATTCTAAATCTAACTAAGAATGGGTTGTTCGATACCTTCGGTTAAATCATCGTCGTAATAAATCAAGATGGCGGGTATATGAATGTTCTCGGCCAAAGCTACATCACTGAATCGATCCCGTTCATCAGGTATGTTGTTTTCTGCCAATGTCTTGTTATAGCACAACGGTTTGCCCAAGTACCGCCAAGTGTAGGAAGACAGATGTCGATTGTGAGGGTAATATCTCATCATGACCTCATACAAGGTCTCTTCTGAACAAACTTCCAAAGTTACTGTTGAACCTACATTTAAAAGAGTCTTAATTACCTTTCAAAGGTTAGAGAAAATCTATAAGTTTAATAATAAAGTTCCGAAAAACCAATAAGACGTGACTTTTATGTTGGTGTAATGTTTAGCGAAACTGATTGCTAAATAACATCATTCGATTCCCTATCAGGACATAATAATTCTTGTGTGATAGATACGATCATTTTTTGTGTATATAAGTACTGTATAAATACCATACGTAGGTGTGAATTTAAATATATATATAAGTACTAGCTGTCCCGGCAAACGTCGTTTTGCCATAACTACTAATAAATTAAAAATTAATTAAAAAAACATTGTCCAGCGGACAAAATTGTGAATCTAAACCATCCCCAGATCCCCTTGAACACACACAAAAAATTTCATCAAAATCGGTCCAGTCGTTTGAGAGTAGTTCAGTGACATACACACTCACAGAAGAATTATATATATAAAGATGTTTAAGTGCCGCTCACATAAAGACAATAAGGGTTGCCCCTTATTGCATAAGTGGTACTAAACATTTATCTTGTAGTCTAAAAAATCTGTGGTTAATCTACGTCGACCCCTTTGGGGACAAATATTTAAGTGTGTGTATAGAAATTAGTTAAAAGTTTTAAGAAATTCTTAACTAATTTCTTAAATAAAAGCATTGACCTACATGCAGTACTTCCCGAGATCTAAACTATGCCTTTTTTGCAAGCATCTGAACGGAGGGCCCAAGTATTATGATCATAACTGATTTATTTCACGTTTAAGAAATTTACGACCCATTGTTTTAGATTTTTACTATTTTTAACTAATTCCTACTTGAATTGTGTATCGTTTCGCCAAAATTTAAAAAATGGGCCAGCAGTCCATATGCACACGATGCAGTCTACTGTCAGCCCTAATGGTGTAATAATATTTTTTGAATTACTTACCAGTTATGGTGTTAGTGATCCTAATAGGTCTAGTTCGAGCCGTAGCTTTCCCAACCATGAACTTCTCGTTTAACCACCACGGTTTCTCTATAGGCCTCCACAGGGTAGAAGGTACCACTGGCTGTTGGCTTCCATGGCCATGAACCATATATGTCGTTTTCGAACCCACAATGGGGTGTGTGTAATGCACCCAGTCTTCACCTTTGAACCAATGGCTGAGATCTTTGCCTGCGTACGCTAGAATTGACATTGCTAGCTGGAAGAGGAAAACATCACAGGTGTAACTGTGTCTCTCTTTTTTATTTAATACTAGCTGAACCTCGCAGTGTTACCCGCGGTTATCGTCGTACCGCGAGTAACGCCGCGGGACAAAGTTAGTCTAAAAAAAGGAGCCTTAGTTACTCCCTGGATCATCAGCTACCTGCCAGTGAAAGTCCCGTCAAATTTCGTCCAGCTGTTCCAGAGATTACCCGGAACAAACAGACAGACAAAGAAAATTTAACTACATTTTTGGTATATGTAGCGTGTGCATTTAGTAAAAAGCGGTTATTTTAATATTACAAACAGACACTCCAATTGTATTTATTTGTATGTATAGACTAGCTAGCTGAAGGCCGCGGTGTTATCCGCGGCTATTGTTGTACCACGAGTAACGCCGCGGGACAAAGTTGGTCTAAAAAAAGTAGCCTAAGTTACTCCCCGGATCATCAGCTACCTGCCAGTGAAAGTCCTGTCAAATTACGCCCAGCCGTTCTAGAAATTACCCAGAACAAACAGACAAACAGACAGATACAAAAAATTTTTAACTACATTTTGGTATATGCATATGCATTTAGTAAAAAGTGGTTATTTTAATATCACAAACAGATACTCCAATTTTATTTATTTGTATAGACTATGGCGACTTCCACACACAGACACGGAATACATCAAACTACGTAGTAACTTACTATGTGATGAAACCCACTATAGGGAACGTCTGTCATGTCCCACAAACACAAAGGGAGGATCACGCCTGGCGGTCCGATGCGGCTAAACGTGTTGTTGAGGCGCGGGCGTGAAACACCTTCAAATTTCATACTTCGGGCTTTATTAGGATTTTTTGTAAGAAAAACCCAATAACACTTTTTGGCACGACTCGGGAATCTAACCCGAGACCTCTTGATTGGCAGTCGCAAACGCAGCCCAACGAGGCAGTCATTCTAAACATATCTTAATGAAAAAAAAAGTTACCCTTTTAGCATCACAATACAAGTAGCCCTGTTTGAAACAAGGGCAGTACTCCACGCAGGAGTCATCGCAGAACCAATTCTTCACTTTACACGAGCATTCTTTAGTGCATTTACAGAGTTTGAACTGGTCCTCCAGCCAGCTAGTCAGGTCATACACAGTACCGTTCAGCGATATCCAACAATCCTTCGACGTATTATGAATAGCTATTTCTGCTGGCGTATACCATTGGCGCTTTGTATACTTCATTGTTTATAGATGATGTGACAGATGACAAATGTTTACGATTGCTGCTTATCATATTTTTTTTTAATTATTTATTTTTTTATAAAATTGGAATTTTTAGTTGACGGGAACTGTAATTTTCAAATGTTTCTTTTTAAATGGGAAAATGACATTGAACCTTTATGGTATAGATACGCTTTTTCTATTTACATAATACTATCTATCTATAACTACACACAGGTTCCTACCTTTACAAATAAATAAAATTGGTGTCTGTTTTTAGTATTAGAAACCGCTTTTTAATAAACGCATTTGTATTTATACACGGTACATATACTACCTATACCAAAATTTTTTTTTACAATTTTTGTCTGATTGTTCTGGCTAACCTCTGGAACGACTAGGCCGATTTTGACGGGACTTACTGGCAGGTAGCTGATGATCAGTACAACAATAAACGCGGGTAACACCGCAGGGTTCAGCTATCTTCTATATATATAAAAATGAATGTTTATCTATATGTCCGTAATCGAATTCGTAATCTATTTCCGAATCGTAAACTATGCATTTGATCATGTAATGATCTTCAGCAAAAGTGTTGTGCATGAGCCCAGTAAGTTAGTACTATATAATATATAATAGTATCTTCAGGTGAATGGTATGAGCGTCCAAGTATGCGTCGTTGTCGCAATTTCGTCGTCGTTTCGAATTCTGTATATATTTAAAGTAGATAAAAACTAAACTTCGATCTTTTACTTTATAAAAATTAACTATGTTAAATGCATCGAAATTGCCATGCTATACGAAAATTAGAACATCCATGGACTTTTATTTAAATACTAATACTTTGTTAAAATCGCAAGGCACAACGGAGTCGGACCCCCTTTTCATCATTTGCGTGTCGAAAGGGAGATGATTATGCAGAACAGAATTACTGCAAAGTTGCACCGATTGCATAGTTAGAATTGTAGTTTTTTTTTAAACATAATTGGATTATGTTACAGTAAAACTTTAAAAAGATCTTGTAATAAAAACAGTTCTAGGTTTAGAACACAAAACGGTAAAAAACTAGGGAGAGAATTGTTAATAATATTTTTTTTAATTTTAAATATAATTTATTATCATTCTTTTTATATGTATTTTATATGCTAAATATCTTGACACACACGTCAGTCTGACCCCAGACCAGGCAAAGCTTCCATTGTAATAACCAGACTCCTTGCATACTTTTATATTTCTAAATACATACATAATATAATACATGATTCTTTTACATAAAAACACGTAAATAAATTTATTTAATTACATAGTAATTTTATATTTATAAGAGCTAGCCACACATTAAAATAAAATGTAGATTACGTTATTTTATTTTATTTTCTACAAAACTACCCTCTATGTAACGTACAATCAGATATTCTTTTACAATAAATATCAGTTGATATGTCGGATGAACCTCTGGATCTGACTGAAAACGCAATCTTTCAAAAAAATAGATTATCAATTTAACTTAATGCTACCTAGGAGCAAAACAAAGACCATGAAAGCAGGTGAAACTCCGAAAAGTCTATGACAATAGGGAATATTACAGCCAAATTATCCCGATAGAGGCGCCACCGAACTACAACGTAAACAAATTAAAACGTTCATGTTGACATTTGACATAATCGTGCTTTTGGCACAAAAAACCATTTTTGTCTATTGAGAAATAATAAAAATGCATCAGTATTATCCATTTTTGGGTTGAAAAACATGGGAGTGCATTTTGTTTTCTAAAGATCAAAAGCTGCGTAAGCAATGTATGCGTCGTAAAAACTTCATAGCTATTATGCACTCAAGACTGTCATTTTAAAGCAGAAAATTATGATATTACAGAATTTGCTATTTTATTACTATTTATTCCTAAAATTGTGTGTAATTTGTTCATAATATAACATAACCAATAAAACAAATATCCTATTTCTTCACATTTTTTTTTCCTTTGAGGGATGCGCCGCGTTCCCGGAGCAACTTTTTTAACACCGGAATGTTTAGACGTCCATAATTATTATTCATTTTTAATAATAATATGGAAATAATATAAAATAAACAATTAGTGAAACTTTAAAAAAAGTTTACCGCGCTAGTCTGTTTACGTTGTAGTTCGGTGGCGCCCTCTAAGATTAGCATTGCGTAAGCAACCTAATTCTGACAAGTTGACATTACATTGTGACAGGTGACATTAGCATTTGCTGGGCAGCTTTCTAGTGGGGGTAGTTTAACATAACTGGTGTCAATGTGTGCCTTATAATTGTCCTAGATGTTCGTGTGTCATGACGCGGGCTGGTGTGGCGCTTGAGATAAATGCTTGACGATGTCTACCCAGTCGTAGCCTCGGGGCTTCTCCCCCGCTCTGCCTAACTCCGCCTTGTCCCACGCTCTACGTTTCTGAGCTTTTGTTAGCTGTTCTTTCTTCTCCGGTTTCTTGATGGCGTCGTTCTGTAATAATGATATTTTGTAATTTGAATCAGTTTTCTTAGATTTCACCATTGACTGAAAAATAATTAAATAGGCTTTCCTGAATATTTTATTTTTTTTCAATAAGGCAACTACAGAGAATGATGAAGTGATTATATTGTGATGTAAAAAGGAACAAAAAATAAAAAATGTTACTACGATGAGTGGAATTTTGTTAAGAATTTGGAAATACTGTACAGTCTGCGCTATGGAGGGATACATAGGTACAGTATCTGCATTGGCTGCTCTCTCCTTCAACCATCGTTAACCAGTTATTACTAGGAAACAAACGAATTTAGTTTAAAAAACGCTTTCAAAATTCGATTACATACAAAAAATAAATACAGCCGCAGAAGATAATGAAAGTATGGTACAAATTGGCTTAATGACGATATTTTTAGAAGACGTCGGAAAAAATTAAGCCGCGCATGTTTTCGGGGTAACATAGGCTATATTATATTTTCCATAGAGCCGTAAGCACATAGGATTAAATATATAATCCAATAACAAATTTTAGTGAATTTTAGTTTAGTGACGACAACAACAGAATTGCCACCAATGTAACACTAAAGAAAATAATATAAGAAGTACTCACCTGATCCTCTATCTCAATTTTTTCCACTCTACTAGATATAATGACCTCCTCAGCCTGTTCGGAGAGTATATCAACTAAATGTTCCTTCAGGCACTCGAACAGCGTGTACGTCATTGCGCAACCGAGCCATTGTTCCGCCTCAGTATTCACTATGGACAATACTTTCTGCTTCGTTGAGGGTAGTCTGTAAAAAAAAATATGTGACTTCACCCGGGATAGTGTTGCAGTGTGATACACTATCAGGAACATTTGTTTTTGGAATTTATGTAATTTATTTCAGTATCCCTTGATAATGCCATAGGGCAAAACCGGTCAGGATTAAACTTAATAAAAATAGTGCAATAAATACAAGTGAATTTAATTCTAGAGTTTATCTGTTTTTTGGTTTAGAGTTAAAACGAGGAGATAGATTTTCTGATGGTAAGTGACTATCGCAATCCATGGACATTGCAAGTTACGATTGCATCACTGCCCTTTTAGAATTAGGGCTTTCGGGACTTAATCAGTATTACCGGTATTATTTGAAAAAGCAAAGAATTAATTTCTCAACACCGGTTTGCAGTGAAGCATGGCTTTTCCACGTTAAAATGCTGTCTAAAGAGATAACAAAGAAGAGAATGGAAGACTAGTATTATTCTTCTTAATGATAGTTCAGAATATACTGATCAACAAGGTTTGTTCAGTTTGGCGGGAAAGCGATTCTGGTTCATATTAATGAATCATCCTCTATATGGGATGTTTGGTATTACGTTTGAATATAAATCCTGTCGACGGTAACACGAGCGATATATCCGATGAAATCTGAGTAGTTTACAAACAACATAGTATATATAAACCCAATGAAAATTCTTAATGAAACATAATTTACTAATTTATTGCAAAGCGAGGTACAATTGTGGTTCGACAGTTATTCACACCGACATGAACAGGTAAGACACAATACAGTCTCAATACGTAAACACAAAAAGAAAAACTTGAAAATTTGGTAATTTTTCGTTTCTTTCTATAGTTTTCGATAGACGTCAAGCGGGAGTTTAAGTCTAAAAAAGTGCCGAGATAATTTAATAATCCCATAAAGTAATTCAATTTGGATTAAGGATTCGGAAAGTACTTTTAAATTTTTAATACGTTTCGGGGTCGTGATCCAACCATAATGTCTAACGGGGTCTTCGGTACGGGCAGTTGTGCAATCATTATCTTAAGTTAGACAATGTGGCCCCATTACTAGGCCCGTGGTGGTGACAACTGATGTTTATTGCAGACCAAGAGACCAAGACCCCTAAACCGTTTAATATTTGTTTTGTTTCAGGATATATGCAATATTTATTGTCCTCTATTGCTGGCAAAAAACTCATTCTAAGGAGTACACCAGTATCCAACAATACCATGCTCCAGAATCATTACATTCCCTCCAATACTTAAACGACAATCAATCAACCCCTCACCTGACCCTGTCATATCAACAAATTTTACGTAAACTCTTACTCCCTTATCATCAACAGTTACCATATTGCTATCACCTACCATCACCATATTATCAAAACGCATCACTTCAAGAAGAGACTCCGGTTTCTCCTAAATACTTGCTATTCTATTACAACACATTTTATCACCATATTGCGTCCTATCACCTTCAACCTGTACCATATCTTAATACACCACAATCTTTTAATACATCGCATGACGAGAAACCGTCTTCAGGATTCCTTCTCTTCTATTATAATACATTCTACCACCAAAATCCTCAGAAATATAATAACCGAGCCGACAGAATCTCTAGCGCATTTGGGCATTCCGGTAATGGTATACAAAACCACATTTCAATGTGGAAAACTACACCGTTGCCACATAAGCAAGATGGGTGGTGTTATAGCAAAATGCTAGCTGTGACTCCTAAATGCAAAGCTGCCAAGCAATATAAAACCATATATCAAGAAGCACAGAACTTTTTCTTAAGCAACAACGTATTTAATACCTGTATTTACTCTGTGACTGAAAGAGAAAAGACACAAACCTGTAATTTACTGGATAAATTACTCAGAGCCATAAAAAATGGAACAGGACAGAAGTTATTCCAAAAACAGATGTTTCCAGCATACAATGGAAAACGGTTATATATCTCATCTAATGGCAAAGTAAATGGATTCCTAAAGATCCTGAACCTCCAAAAAGAAAAGAATAAGATCAAAGAATGTAAGAATGGTTTTGAGTATGGAGGTCAAGTTTTGAGAAAGAGTGATTTATCAACAGAAGATTGGCAGAATCTGTATGATAAAAGACATCTGGACAAAAATACATTTAGTTTCGTCTGTACGCCTCCTAGGCAACAGCAGTTAACTGATCACGTCAGGACATCGAAATGTCCTGATATTTACAAGTTATGGAACAATACATTTAATAACGAAAGTATTAGCTTTGCACTGTCTGATCACGAAATAACAGGAACTTTTATACATAACCAGGTAAAGGTGTGTTTAAATTACCTAAAAATTCAGGTTCCCTATAAGAGAACTTATGGAGTGCTTATTTCCTTTATATGCTCCACCAAACTGCCTCGTTTGTCTGCTGATCATGAGGTCTCGGGTTCAAATCCCGGGTCGAACCAAATGTTTGTATGATCTACAAATATTTGTTTCAGAGTTTGGGTGTTTTCTAAGTATAATACGTATGTATTTACAAAAAAAAGTATATATGTATTTATATCAGTTGTCTAGTACCCATAACACAAGCTCTGCTTAGTTTGGGACTAGATGGCGTTGTGTGTTAGATGTCCGAAATATTTATTAAATTGATCGACAGTCACAACACTTTTTGAACTCTAAGATATTTCTTACTTCTTACTCCGAGTTACTACTCTAGTGTTATTTTCTTATTTTTATGGTACATGTACAGTCTAAAGGACAATCTCCACCGAACGGCTAACATCGTATCAGATTAGCACGTATTTTAAACGATATTTAATCGTGTTAATAGTGTTTAAAGTCTATATTACTAAGCCGCGCACAGAAACTTGAGCTGCGGGCGTACCCAAAAGTACACTGCAAGGCGCGATCGGATCCGAACAGCAGTCGTCATATCCAATCGTTTCCTTTTGTATGGAAGGCGAACTTTTAATGATTAAATATTCTGTTTTAATTATTAGCTTGATAGTGATGTCACTTGATTTACATAATCTAGTCACTATGTATAATATTAGGTCATTCAACAAAATTTATACTTACAAATTCTGATTGTAAAAAATGTCCATATTAAAATTAGGCTTCTCTGTTGGATAGCTAGGTCCCCATATTATCTCCAATATAAATGATTTCTCTCCATCTATGTACTGAAATTTAAATAAAAAAGGTTTTTAAATCATTTTGTTAAGATTAAAATGTGTATGTTCCATGTTTGCAATAAAAAAAAAGAGCTGTGCTATCTATGGTCGCTGTCTAGTCTCTCTGGTTCCTTTTTGCAAATAAAACGTGTCTCGAAATACATTTTAGTAATCATTTAATAGAGTCTGCCGCCCCAAAACCTTATCACACTTTAACATATGTTATTAAAATGAAAATTGAAGGACTAAGATCATGCAATCAGTTTAGGTGTAGAAAACCAATTTAGCTTTATAGACATTGACTTTCATTCACATTTATAGTTACTGCTGTGTTCCTAAAGGTTACAGCATGATGTTTAAAAGCCGAGTACGTTATAGTTGCACAGATTCTCGAAGTAAGGTAATTTTTTTAAAAGTCTTTATTAGTTTAGATTATAAACAAAAAATTTATTAGAAATATATGATAACAAAAATCATATTAGATAATGAGCACATATTAAAAAGAAATGAGTTATGTCTATGCTTTCCATCTGGTAGAGTTTTATTTATGGCAGTTAGGCAGTTATTTTATAGCATAACAAAAAAAGGTTTACTTAATTTAGGATTAGAAAGTCATATACGTCAAGTGATTTTTAACCGACTTCAAAAAAGGAGGAGATTTCTCAATTCGACCATATGTATTTTTTTTTGTGTGTGTTCGGGGATAACTTCGTCATTTATGAACCGATTTTGATGATTCATTTTTTAATGGAAAGGAGATGTCCCAACGGTGGTACCATGATAAGGACATTAATATCTGATGATGGCATCCAAGAGAAATCGAGTTAAACCTTGAAGTCGGTTTTATTTTTGTTAAAATTGTACTTGTTATTAGTTACAGATATCAAGCAAGAAGTATACATATACAAGTAACCAGATGCTGGATTCTCAAATAGGACCTAACTGTTCTACCAAGTGTGTGCATGCACAAATGTGTTGCAAATAGTTATGTTATTTCACAAGCAACCAAAAAGATATTTGCGACAAAATATTCATATAAATGCAAAATATTCAATGCATCAAATTAAAAGTTAATTTATGTGTATGTAACTAATATTATTAGTATATAAGGTAAAAATATGTAATTAAATATTAGAAACTTTTGAAATTTCTGTTGACGGCACAAAATTTTATCCGATATAGTATTTAAGACATCTGACATCCATATTTAGTATTATAAATTTAAAAGTTACTCTATCCATCTGTCTGTCACACTTTCATCACTGAATGTCTACACTGCATTCAATAAAAATTGCCAAGGAGATACTTTGATTTTTGTGGAAGAGCATAAGTTACTTTTTACCACGATAACGGAAATGCATGCAGGTAAAGCTAGTTTTGTAATAAAAATATCAATGGCCCTGTTTATCTAGTGGATAGTGGTATGACCATTAAGTGTAGGCTATCATTATAATTCTCAACCAGACAAATAATACTTATGTGATGAATACAGTTATTAGTTCTGTATCTGGGTTTAATTTATGTAGGAATGTGGGCTTTAAAATTTTCTATTTATTTATCTTTCTTTAGCCCCACGCGCACCGTGCATTCCCCTCCGTTATGAAGTTGTACAATAGTTTTTGGTTCAAATGTCTTCTTTATATATTATTCCTCAACGGTTATATAATATGTAAACGTAACAATTGGTGGTCTTATTGCTAACAGTGATTTCTTCGAAGCAATCTTATTGGTATGTTCAATTCAATCCAGGCTCCAAGCCACTTACTTTGAAATAAGACTGTCATTTGTGAGATATGTAGGTAAAGTTGTTATTATCTAATACCTTTAAACAAGCAATTCTCGTATAGATTCATTTCTATCTATATATATAAAAATGAATCCCTATTTGCCTCGGTCACGACATCACGGAATGGCTGAACCGACTTTTATAATTATTTTTTTGTTCGATAGCCCATTTGGCGAGGAAAGGCTTTAGGCTATGTAACATCACTCTACGACCAATACAAGCCGGGTATCTACCAAAAATGTTGGGAAAATAGGAAAGAATAATTTCTTATAGAAAGACGCAAACAAGTTAAGTGGGTCAGCTAGTATATTATGTATACAATCTGAATCTCGGAAATAACTTTAACAATTTTTATGAAATTTAGTATATGAGGGTTTAGAGGTGATAAATTGATCTAGCTAGGATTCAGTTTTAGAAAATGTCGTTTTATTTATGTTTTCAACAATCAACTTTATCAATAATCATTGTCCACCTAGCGCCATCTATCAGAACTCTAGCGAACTACATTAAACTAAAAGCTTCATTCTGCTGTCAAAGCTTATTTAAAAAAAATCAGTGTTAAGCTTGGTCATCCAGGTACTGATACAATTAAACGTAGAACAATAATAATATCCTCACAAATTAGATAAAGCCTGTATTATGGTCACCAGGTTGGCTGATAACTTATATATTTCTATTTACTATTTATATGTATTATAGATAAATTAAACCTAGACACAGAACAAATGACCATGCTTAACATACAAAGATCCGTGATACAAAACTCCGTGGTGGGAATTGAACCCAAACTAGACTGAGAGGGCCATTGTGACAAACATTTAAATTTATCATAATAATAACTTAACACACAAATACTGACCTTATATTGATAAGTTTTAGCATCAATTTCTTTAAAGTTTTCATCTCCTTCATAAATTGATTTCAGAACTTCTATTTCTTCAGCTTGTTGCTCTGCATCATCAGACATTATATAAGGTCAGATTCTGGAACTAATATTTGTTATTACAAATTTAACTCTATTCTCTGTACTACGCATTTTAAATTTGTATTTATTCATAACAAAGAAGGTTGGTCTCATTCCTAATTCAAAATGATAAATGTTACTAAACTTTTATAGTTTTAGTAGAAAATATTCTGAGTAATGAATTTTAGTACTTATGCAAAATTTATATATTTTAATGTTAATAACATTCTCGAAACCAATATACGATCTATGGAAGTACTTTCACACATTTTGCTGTGGTTGAATTCAATGTTTATTATTTAATAGTCAATTAATAAAAAACGCATGCGAATAATACATCCACGAGAAAAATTAGGTATTACTTGTTGTAATTGCTCAGTGGTTACTGGTCTTTATTAAAAACATTAACCAGTCTGTAATTTTATATAAAACAATTGGAAGACCTACATTTTACCAAAACATAACCTTAAAATTAAACTGAACAGAGATTTATTTGCATACATTATTAATGCATAAAAACTATTAAATTAATACTCTTATTATTTTACAAATTACATACCTTTCGAAATTGTTTTTGTTAATAAAAATAACACTTGTTGGCAATTATTGGTTAAATGACAAATTGACAGTACTCAATACTCCACAGAACACATTTCAATACTCTCTCTGACAGAAGTGACAGAACCTGAGAAGTACTGAGAAACGTTTCAAAGGTTTTCGCAATCCAATAGCAGTAAATTTATCAGACGCTGTGTAAGTAGGCGCACATAGGCACTACATTTTGTACTACCAGATAAACTATTATTAGTTTATCACGTTAAGAAATTGGTTGTCTGTAAAGTCGGCTTACGGATGATATTTAAACGTGACAACATTATTTTCAAGCCCCGCATCTATCTCTCATAAACATTGATTGATGTAATGACGATCATACAACAACGTACAATGAGCGCAACGGGACAATGAGTTATAGAACAATTACTAATCCTTTTTCATGCATGACATGGGTAATGGGTAACGCAGCGAAATTCCCTGCGTCAACGCAGTAACTCAGGCGCAGTCCATTGCGAAGACTCATTGCGTTTACTCAAATTTGCGCCATGACGCATTGAATGGTACAATGAAGCGGGCGCTATCTGTACGCGCCGTGCTCAAAGTTGTTGACATTTTCGCGAGAAGAGAACTGCGTTGTTCCATTGTTGGCTCAAATATTCACTTAGCGCAATGAGTGAGATCTGAATGCGTTGATACACTTTACACTTTATTGAATCCAATAGTTTATGTTCCCGTCTCATAACGTCTTACAGTATGTACTGGTAGTGATCTGTAAGCGTACCTTTATAAATAAATAAAATAAAAAAAGGAACATTTCCGATATTTTGTGTGTGTGATTAACTTTGAGTGATCCTAGACCTAGGACATTATACTATTTAAAATAATCAGAAACTTGCGTGAGAGATACAGGCACTACCCAAACTCAGTCTCTCTCTCTCTCTCTCTCTCTCTACACCACTCAGGCTTTTCGCACGTTCGGCTACCTCTTTAGATATATATGCTCTAAAGGCTTATCAATGGTAGTAAAATACAATAAATTTTTCTTGATTCGATTATACTAATTTTTACGTAGAATGATACTTCTGTTATTGGCTCATTTAATACTATTTAAATACAATTTATAATGAAATCTCACTACACCTCAGGATCACTCTCCTACAGTTTCAGATCCAGGGTAGAATTTTTTTATATTGGATTTGAGTACTGGTAATATTGTTATTGACTGCCAAATAGTGGCAAAGTGCAGAACAATCTTCTTTGTAAGAAAACGTTAGTATTTGAATTTTGAGTAGAGGTATAAAAATAAAAGTTCAGATTTAATTTATTTAAAAAACGAGTAGAGTTCAAAGTTTGCAAAAATGAACGTTGCCAGATGCAGCTGTAAAGAAAATCGTCCTTTAACTGCTGGTCGGTCATGCTGCAGCTGTAATTTAAACATGCAAAAAATAACTATAGACAGTTTCAAAGTGCCAGCACCACCTGCTAGCCGTCCTTTAACAACGAAAGTGAACTTCTCTGATAACAAAGGGCAAGCTTTAACATCTGAAACTCAAGGTAAACACGAAGACAAAAAGAAGTCGTGGTCGTTATCAGATTTCGATTTAGGACGTCCTCTGGGTAAAGGTAAATTTGGAAATGTTTATTTAGCCCGCGAGAAAGAATCACACTACGTGGTTGCTTTAAAAGTACTTTTTAAAAGTCAAATCTTGGATTCTGAAATCGAGCATCAGGTTCGTCGCGAAGTGGAGATACAATGCCGTCTACGACACCCGAATATTCTCCGCATGTATGGCTACTTTCACGACGAGAAACGAATTTATTTGATTTTGGAATATGCGAAGCACGGATCTCTTTACAAATTGCTAAAAGAACGAGAACGTTTTGACGAGAAAACTGTAGCTGTCTACATCAGAGATTTGTGCAGAGCTTTAGTATACTGTCATACCAAGAAAGTAATACATCGTGATATTAAACCAGAGAATTTGCTCGTCGGACACAATTGGGAGCTCAAGATTGCAGACTTCGGATGGTCTGTGCATTCACCATCCTCTAGAAGAATGACATTGTGTGGTACTTTAGACTATCTATCCCCAGAGATGGTTGAAGGGAAGCCACACAGCTATGCTGTCGACATATGGAGTCTTGGTGTACTGTGTTATGAGCTACTAGTTGGCATACCACCATTTGATGCCAAAGACTCACATCAAACTTATAAGAAAATAAGATATGTTATCATTAAGTATCCAGAGTTTGTATCTGATAAGGCCAGGGATTTAATGGGAAAATTGTTAGTAATAAACCCTGATCAAAGATTGCCTCTTACTCACGTATTGCAGCATCCGTGGATCACAGAAAACGCCCCAGAAGGTGCAGTTCCGCCTGTTTTTAATGTGGAACAAAAAGCATTGTAGAATAAAGTTTCAATTTGTTTATCTATATAATTTCTACTGACAGACATACCGACTAGTATTTTTTGCATATTTGTCACAAATGATGCAAGAAACACGGAACTATGACCATATCTTTAAGTATAGACAGATATCACATGGAAATTCCTCTTTATTCTGATTGTTTAGTAATAATTTTGTTGATGCAGGACATTATGACTTTGATTAGATGTTTAACTGTTAAGTACTTACATAGTTTTGCATAATTAAACATGCATACTAAAATGCATTTGTAAATTTTTAGCTAAAAAGAATAGTCAATTTATGAATACTTAATTAATTTTTATTTTACCTATAATTTCTGATTACTTCATGAAATTAAATATTTTTGTGACTGAGACATTGAGGGTGATGATTTTAAATATTTGATCATGTTAGTCAGATAGGTTAAAATATTAAATAGAAAAACGAAAAATAATTTCAACTAGTATTTATTTCAATAAATGTTTCAGATAAGCATGTAAATAATTATGAATAAATTTTAACTATATCAATGTTTCTTATTTTTATTCTTGTAATACAAATCCATGGCATACTTATCAAAATTGGGATCTCTCTTAACTATTAGTTTCCAGTGCAATATTTCTCCACAGAGACACACAGCACTCAGAAAATATCCAATTGCTAGAGCAATAAATGCTCCATACAGCTTCTTGAGATTCATAAGAGCTTTGATTTCATCCTCATTTGTCTCTAGAGCACGAATAGGGTGCATTGCATCATTCAACCACTTCTCAACAAGCCCAACTTCAACCACCCGTCCAATATAAACATCAGCTAATGGTTTTAGAGGGGAGTTCTTATGGAATCCGACCGAAATAGGTATATTAACTACACAATCAGACATGATGTGTAAGTTTCTTTCCATGTCAACTTTTCTAGGAATTGCTTTTGTTACATTTTCCTGCTTAGTATTCAAAAAGGAGTTTTTCCTTTTCACGCTAATGTATTTTAGAAAGTCCGAGTTATCGTAATATGCGTACACACCCTGAGCGACTTTATCAGCAGCTTGTAAGGGATCGTCTATAGTTTCGAACTTCGCACCTATCTTCTGTCCATTTTCGTCCAAGGACTCCTCAAAAAAAATCTTTGTTTTAGTGCCCCAACCACCACAAGTTACTTTGCTGTTTGCTAATTCTTGAAGGGTGTCTATTGTGACTCTTGGGGCAGGGTTGGCTAGAATTGCGGTCATGCTGGCACGGTATGAAACGACAAGGAGAATACAATATAGCCAATACCATCCAGTTAGAAGTCTGATTGACCAACCGGTGGGTAATCTAGGTAATGAAACGACGAGTAACATTCCATATGTATACAGGATACTGTTTATTATTTCTCCAAATATGTAGAGGCCGGGTTTCGCATCTGTAAAGTAAATAGTTAGTTATTTACTTTAGGTCTTTGTTGACTCGGTTCGTTGGTATTCGCACACCGAAGGAGTCACTGCAAGATATTTGCATTCAATTATAGCTGTGTGCCTACAATGTGTGTGTACAATGACTGTAGGGTAGTCACACTGACTCCTCAGCCAGAAGTCGTAACCATGTAAATATTTCTAAATGGTATTGTGTGTGTGTTTCTAATAGTTGTTTATTTGTAAACTGATTGCCATTGCGTTACAAGTCTGTCTAGTAAGTACATACAGAATAGACTTGTAATGTAGGTAATAGGATTAACGCATTTCTTTATAAATACCTAAACGTCCAGGTTACAATATACCAACAGTAGTTTCAGTACGCGACTCCGCCCGCGTGTATGTCGGTTATCGAGGTAAATAGTACCCTGTGTTTTTTCGATGTATAAGCTTAGATTACTGTAAAATTTCATCCAAATCCGTTCATAATTTTTTGCGTGAAAGAGTAACAAACATCCATCCATCCATACTTACAAACTTTCGAGTTTCTAATATTAGTAGCATGTGTATAATATATAAAGTCGCCCGCGACACACTGTATTTTCAGTGCGCGATAAAGTGCCTGTTTCCGGCAAATCTCTGAAACGGCTGCACCGATTTTTACGGGACTTTCTCCGGCAGGTGACTGATGGTATAAAGCGTAACTTTTCGGGACTCGGCTAGTTTATAATAAAATGACATAACCTTCAGGGCCCAGGACTTTAACTTTGGAGTTATTTCTGTAATCAATTTTATATTGCTGAAGATTCGTGTAATATTTTGCCAAACCGTAGAAAATAGTTCCTGTTATCAGCAGCACTAACAGCACCGCCAACCACATTGACAATCTGAAAGAAAACTTGAAGGTAGGTATAGCATATCAAAATTAAGTAAATCGGCACAGCTGTTCTCGAATTTTAGCGAGACAAACGAACAGCAATTGATTTTTAGTCATAACTCACGCTTGCCTTTGAAGGAGTTCTAACACTGAATAAATTAACAGATTAGTGAAATGGACCTTAACAACACTCATTTCAGGAAAATTCGATTTGAAACGAACGAAATACATGATATAAAAACAAAAATAATTTCAAGATTAGGAACACAAGTCCTAAAATCATATTAAAAAATACTGTAACAATTTACTTGAAAGGCAAAATGAGCGTTTTCCATGAGTTATCACTGAGTGCTTCTGGCGTCAGAAACGTCCAACACTGGGAAGTGTATGGAATGCTCAAATCCATAAGTTCCAGATGATACGGAGTGTACTGCAGATTTCCTAAGGCCACGTCTCCAGCGCCGTGCACCATCTCGCCGAAGAGTCCAGAGAATGAACCGTTCGATTGCTTCTGGCCCCATTTGTGGAGCTCAGCATTTGGAGACTGGTACAATTTCGGTTTGAAGTTTATTTTTTCTGCTAATGTTTGCAGGATCTGCAAAAATCGTGACGCTGAATAAATTTCAGGAACTACCTTTAAAATATTATTCCTTTTACATATCTATTCATTTTATTTTAAATAGATATAATCTGGCGTTAACTCGATTTTTAATAAGATTTCTAATTAGTCATTTGATTTTGCCTTATTTTGTCCCGCAGTTTAAACCTCATTAGGTCTTATATTTAAGACAGGCTAATGTTTATGTATATGACTCAAGGTAGCTCAATGTAACCCTATAGGAATGAGAACGCGCAGGCAATTCCTGATATCTAAAACACTGCTGACCGATTTTAACATCCCTCTTACTTAAGATAGCAATGAAATTTTGTTTATGTCGTAAATGCTTTCCGATTTCGCTGTCGTCATAAATCTGAATAGGCATGATATAGGCAAATAAATTGCAATTGGGAAGACCTATGTCCAGGAGTGGACTACGACAGGCTGATGATGATGGACAAAGCCAATGACTGACTGGTGTTTAGAAAATATCTCACCTCAATTTCAACCCCTCCAATCTTGTTTCCAATGGAACTTTTTGCCACAACTACAGATGGTACATGTTCCAGGTAAACGACATTTAATACTTCACCATTAAAATTATTCGTTTTGTCATTAAAAAGAGGCTTTTCATACTGGAAGATTTCATTTCTCCATATGTCCACTCTTCTCGGCACAAGTACACTTTTGATGGGGTTGGGGAAAGGCACAGTGGACAACTCGAACCAAGCTTTGCTATTGAGCCTTTGAATATCTTTCTTGTGGTACTTTAAGAAAATGACGTTGACGATTCGCCGCCAGAGATAGTGATACTCACTATGAAATAGACGGAAGTCATGGAGCATGATGTATTTAGCTCTTGTATCGAGAACACGGTGTCTGTCAGAAATAAAAACATTAAAATTGATAACTCACTATTAAACAGACGGAAGTCGTGGAGCATGATTATGTCCTATATTATGTCCTGGCGTGGTTGTGGCTGTGGTATTCTTGGCACCATGTAAGCGTGGATACTCCGCCAGGAATATAACGTAAAAGGTATCAAATTATCTAAAAATTACTAATACTGATATTACGTATTTTTTGTTGTACCAAAATCAAGTAATTACCTGTCCCCAAACTTCAGCAGTCTCGCAGCTTGCACTCCATTGGCTAACATTACCACATACACGTTACATCCTTCTTTCCTAGCTTCTCTGAGTGACTCCAAGGTGACAAAGTTCGGTGATAGCAAATCTTCGTAATCCTCTACCACTATCTAGTATTGAAAAGATTGATCCACTTTAGACGAAAGTTTTTTGAAACGGAATATACCTACGTGAAGCATTTCATTACTATATAGGTCCGTGTGGTGACGTTGACCATTTATTGACGGTGACCAAGTAGTGACAGTGACCATGTGGTGACGATGACCATGTGGTGACTGTGACCATGTGGTGACTGTGACCATGTGGTGACGGTGACCATGTGGTGACGGTGACCATGTGGTGACGGTGACCATATGGTGACGGTGACCATGTGGTTACGGTGACCATGTGGTGACGGTGATAATGTGGTGACGGTGACCATGTGGTGATGGTGACAATCCGAGTGGTGACGTATTGAGAATAATTAGTGTCACCACCCTTATTGTTTGTGTGAAAGAGCCAACTAAGGGAGCAAATGACGCAGAACAATAGAACTGCAAAGAGAAGGAATACTTAACACAAACCCTACACCAAACCGTCTGGCCTGCGTAGTACAGGAGACCAAAATCTCCTTTCTAAGGAGAGGCCCTTTCCTTAGCAAAAAGGTTTAACATATACATTCGCAAAATTTCAATTATTTAAAAATAGTTCATAAATTACATATAGGCACCTATTTCGCATACTACTGACCTGGTATTTTAATTGGCCGTAAAGGTCTATACATGCCTATAAAACTTAATACTCACCATCACTAACGGTATAGCAGTCAACCTCCGGAACATCGAGCCACTGAACACGTTCAAGTACACTTCATCGCATATAACAGCCATGCACGTCACCTCGTAACTTTTACTGACGACGTTCAGTAGATCTATAAGTACGTGCTCCAATTCTCTACGTTCGTTGACATGTTTTAAGATTGGGAACGTGTCCGGCTTCACTCTGATGGTTTGTAGAAAACTTGTGGTTACATAACAACAATGGGTTATTTTAAAAATTTCCTTCCTTCATTCGTTCTTCGAAAGAAAAAAGACAACTAAAATGATAAATTCTGATAAACAGTCTAACAAAGCCTTGAATCGGAAAGGATCCCATCGGATACGAAGATATACATAGAAAAAAAAAAACAAAAAAGACTAAAAACTGTATACACGTTCTAATATCGTTTAAAAGCTTTTCCGATTTGATACGATGCGAACCAATTAATGGAAATCATCCTTTTAAGTGTCGTTTTATTTTCCGTCTGTCCGTTTATTGTCTACCAAGACTTTTTCTTCGTTGTACCTCTAAAATGTGCAGCTACTTACCCGACAATACAAATAGTAACAATTATTATTTTTAAAATATATATCGAACACATTTTCAACGTTCTTGCATGAAGCTAAAAAGAAATGTTTTAACAATAAAAGCAAAGAGAATTAAAGCTAAGTGTTCCAGACATCTTGATTGACATAACACATTACATATGCAGGATTCAATTACAAACTAATTTGATTTCTACTAACAAATTCATAGCTTTCAAGTGTAATGGATGGAAATAGGCTAATGGAAAACTGAAAGCACATATGCATTCCTATCACTGGAAGCGAAGAAAACAAGTAAAGAAAAAATATAAGGACATAAAAATATTGACTCTTATTTCGATGAAATAAAGTTCAATTCAGGTTGCATATATTACCTATTGTGTTTTTAGCCTGGTAATTTTTCTTTTTACTTTTTGACGATTACGGTAGTGATCTTTTAAAATATATTGAATATAAATATTTAATAAAAAAGTGTTCTATAACTCTGATTTTCTTATCAAATAACGTTCAAATGACCCTAGTCAGGCTAATAACGCAATAAATGTACCATTTCTTCTAATGGTAACAAAATTTCTTTAATATTTAACTTTTTCTATATAATCCTTATACAGCCTCGGTTAGGATGGTATTGCCGGTTTGTTCCCGACCATTTGAGTGAGATTAAAATTTTGTCGACTAAATGTAGCCCTTTGAAACGCCTCTGCTTACCCTTAGGCGTGAATTTATGATGATGATAACCTCCCTTTATATAAAAATACTTCAGATATTATTAAGTTCAGCATTACGATCAGCTTTTGTAGGGTAGGTAATTTGGGAATATATGAAAAACAATTGTATAAAACGTTTATTTTGAAATAATATTATATAACTTTTAAAATATAAAATATATATAACTTTTAAAACATATATCAATAACAATATAAATATCTATCTATCTATTTATATCTATAAATTCATTATAAAATTAATTATCACAATTACCAGCACCTTTTTACTTATCTATACATAATAGAAAACGAAGTCACTTCCGCTGTCTGTTCGCTTAGATATTTTAAACTACTCAACAGAATCCAATTCACTTTTCAGCAATGGATAGAGTAATTCAATAAGGTTTATATGAAACAAGCATATTATAGTTTTCGCTCGATAATTTCGCTCGCTCGCTTCGGGTCGCTAGTTATTACTAGCAAGCCGAAACGAGCGAGCAAGCGAAATAAAGCTAACAGTATAAGACGTCGTGGAGGACTTAAAGCTGTCCTCTTATCTAGTTTGAAGGTAAGGTTCCGAAGAAGAACCAGACATATAAATACAAAATAATTGATTAGAGTCAAATCAGTTTCTCTTAAAACTAAATTTTATACAGTATACAAACTTGTGAAATACAGTACTTTAGCTTATGACATGCAGCATGGCGCCTAACGATTGTACACTCAGCACCAGATTGATTTGAGCTTACAAACTAGTCCAAATTATGAAGAAACTATTTTGGTACAAAGAGAACGAATCAAAAGACATGGCAGAAACATCATGCAAGAAATGAACGGAATGAGTATTCAAGTAAAAAATGGAATCAAAACATTTAAAATTTACTATTTTTACCAAAGTTTATATATCTACGGGTATAAGGTAGTTGACACCTTGGTCAAATCAGTTACTTTTTATCATCTGTCAAAACGATAACTTTATATGAAAAATATACTAAGAACTGGCTTGTGACGTCACTGTTTTCCACTACTCATTTGAGCAATATATTACAATGTTTATTTGATTAAAATTTGTAACAGAAATGAACAGCTGTAATAATTATATGTTTCGAGACGTTCTGTAATATTCCTTTTAATAAACGAGAGATCGGTATTTATTTACGATAAAGTCAACTACCCTATTAACTTACCCGATTTTGCATACTTTGAATGTTCAAATCAAACTGATGCTGACTGTATCATGGAAGTAATTTAAATGAGAATTTTATATTTCGGTAATTTTCTAACTGTTTACAGTATTAGAATCAAATTAAAACAGTGTAAGAAAAAGTATTATGTATGAATATTTTATTTCTGTAACTTAAATAACGTCAATAATACACTGCATTTTTTTACAGTCAGTGGCGCCATATTGGTCCGAATTGACACAACTGTGGGGCGATTTTGACAGCACTCCCGTTACATTTTCGCCTCTGATTAAAACGTCGATTTCCAATAAAAATGTATTGGGGCTATATAAGATATTGGTATGTTAAGAATGGTCATTAAATATGCTATCAGATGATGTATAATTGATGATGATTTTTTTTTATTCACACCCGAATTAATATATAAATTCAATTTCAAAGTTCACTCGACCAGCAACCGTACGTCACAAAAATTCCCGCCGAATGAGAACGATTTACATTGTCAACTGACGTAGTGGGGTAATGAAATGGCGCCTCTGGGCATCTCTGTTTTATTCTCTTTAATATAATTAAGAGCGACAAAGCTGCAAACAATATAAGGCAGCTAAATTCATGGTTAAAATAGACCGGGAAAAAAACACCACGACGTGGCATTCAACAGACTGGAAGAAATTGACAGCGACCATTACGTGGCGTTCAACATCGGAGAGGATAACACTACAAACATTATCTTTTATTTAAAATACTCATATGAATACATAAATGAATAATCTATTTCCATTTATTTTTATATAATAGCACCATTAAATTCTAAGCATTTAAAATCGATTAATGAGTATTTATTTTGATCGCAAGTTATTTTCAACTAAATACATAAAAAGTGTTCTGTGGGTTGGATACTAGAGATATTTTCGTCAACTTACGAATGCTGTATAACGGAATGAGTACATAACTAAGAGTTTAAAAATGAAGGAAGTTCAGAGCTTAGATGGTGAGTATGATTGCCAGTAGACCACATCCCGCCACCACTCTGGCCTGGTCAAGGCTCCAGGGTACGTCATCACGTTGGATTGGATGTGTTTGTACGCCTGTAATGAATATCAGTGATGATTAATCAATATGTTTCTAATAGGTTTTCACCTTCTTAATGAAATAGAACTTTAGAAATGATATAAAAGTTATTTATTCTTTTAGTACAGCACAATTGCAAGAACACTCAGTTATAAAAGAAATCATAGACAGTGACCATAGACATTGGCAATGGACAGTGTTGCCACCTGGTATATAATATTAGAGTTAAATTTTCTTACTTATATCAAATAATTTCTCAGGTTCGTTGTTTTTATGAATAACTGCCAAAATGACTACACTCTGCCTTATAGAAAGCATAACTAGAATCCAGGAGTGGTGAACCAGTACAGCATGGTGACCCACACTATAGTGGACTAGTGAGATATCATTATTTTAACGACTCTTTTGATCTCTATGCAGTAGTAATTTATAAATTAACTAAGATTACTTGGTATACTGTCTGTTGCGAAGAAATAGAATTTCCAGAGGTGTTGTGGCGACTTCCAGATACAGCGCAAACAGAAAAACACATTATAGCGCCATCTACCGGATACACACCAAACAACGGGGTAATGTAGTGTACGAAGAAACTATCAATCCTGCATCGCGCAATAGAAGTGGTTACGCCGATACACACATATACAACATCCCAACATCAACCGTTCGGCAGTGGCTTGCGAGGCATGATCCCTCGCCTGGTCGGAGGATCTTCCCCTTGTGTTGGAGGGACATG
This sequence comes from Spilosoma lubricipeda, assembly GCA_905220595.1. Taxonomy (NCBI): domain Eukaryota; kingdom Metazoa; phylum Arthropoda; class Insecta; order Lepidoptera; family Erebidae; genus Spilosoma; species Spilosoma lubricipeda. The sequence continues at coordinate 2,113,571 of HG992278.1, forward strand.
AAAACCGTTCCTCTACAGTGTGATAAAATGTAAGGTTTGTACGCTTCAAATATTCAATAAGTTTGGCTTCGATTGATGTCAAATTTTGATACAATTTACAACCTACTTCATTGACAGTTTTTATCTATTTTTTGCAAGCACACCATTTCATAGCTAAGCAAGGTATAGTGTAGTTAGTTGATAATTAAAAATCTATATCTATACTAATATATAAAGCTGAAGAGTTTGTTTGTTTGTTTGAACACGCTAATCTCAGGAACCACTGGTCCGATTTGAAAAATTTTTTCGGTGTTGGATAGTCCATTTATCGAGGAAGGCTATAGGGTATATATCATCACGCTACTACTAATAGGAGCGGAGCAACAATGAAGAATGTTTCCAAAACGGGGGAAATTTTCACGCTACGGGCAATATAAGGCGCAAACGAAGTTGCGTGGGTCAGCTAGTATAGTATATATTAACTTTTTCGAGTAAATACAGACCTGTCCGTCAGCCATGCCCAGCACAGACTTGAGGCAGAAGTCAGGCGGTGCTAGAGTGTCAGCCAGCGCTACAGCATCAGGAGCCAGACGAGAGCAACTCCTCAGAAGAGCAGCCCGTACTAAAGAGCCTTGTGTCCCACTCAGGAAGCCGCCCTGATACACACCATACTTCACTTAGATCATGTACTTAATAGTTCACGTACAGAACATACACTTCGCAAAATTATTTAAAAAAATGTGGACTCTATTATTAACACGATAAAGTGTCATTTTGTTCGCACATTGTAAATTTATCTACAGATATATTACCTAAGAGTTGGTTCTCTTTTTATCGCGTAATGATTCTACTGAGAATTGTCTTCTTTACACACATTATAAATCTTTCTCCATACCTGATCAGGTATGTATTATGTATATCAGGTAGGTAGGTAAAAGTAAAGCTAAAAAAACTATTTAAATAGGTATACTAATCTGTACAAATAAATAAAATTGGAGTGTCTGTTTGTAATATTAAAATAACCGATTTTTACTAAATGCATATCTATGTATACACGGTACATATACCAAAAATGTAGTTAATTTTTTTTGTCTGTCTGTATGTTTGTTCCGGGTAATCTCAGGATCGGCTGGACCGATTTTGACAGGACTTTCACTGACAGGTAGCTGATGATCCAGGTAGTAACTTAGGCTACTTTTTTAGACTACCTTTGTCCCGCGGCGTTGCTCGCGGTACAACAATAACCGCGGGGCTCAGCTAGTGTGAAAATATAACGTTAGCTTTTAATGCACTATTACATATGACTACAAGTTAATATTATAATTAGAGAAAGATATTTCAAAGGTAATTGGCCAATTCAAAGCCAGCATTAGCCAAAGCCCCTTCCGCATTAGGAATTATCCTGTGTCGCGGTGGACTTTACAAACATACATGAAACGGACACAAAGAACATCCAGACTCAGGACAACGATTTGTGGATCACACATAGTGTTGTCCCATGTGGGATTTGAACCCACAACCTGAGCGACCGCTTAAACCAATACGTTATCCGTGCCGCTAGAATCACGTGAACATAATAATGATGTGCTAACATACACCTAACATAAATGATTATTTTGTTCGTTAGTACACTGACGAAATATGATTATATTTCGTCAAAGGTTAGTATTAAGTTTTACCAGTTGAATTTTTTTTATACTGGTAACACATATACACTTCTAATACTCACAATATACAATGTTGCCAGATGTTTTTCAATAAGGAATGTTCCATACAGAGACACCAGTGTCAGTAACACACTTCTACATTTAGCATCCTCGAATGCCAACGCTGATTTGTAGAAATGGTTTAATACATAGTTCTGAAAAACAATAAATAATCTATACTAATATTATAAACGCGAAAGTTTGTAAGTGTGGATGGATGGATGGATGTTTGTTACTCTTTCACGCAAAAACTATACAATGGATTTGGATGAAACTTTACAGTAAAATAGCTTATACATCAGAATAACACATAGGCTGCTATTTGCCGCGACAACCGACATACAAGCGGACGGAGCCGCGTGTTTTTTTTTTTATTTTTACAGCTTTTATGAAGACATAAAAAAATAAGTTTGTCGAGTTTTGTACTTTAGCAACACATTTGGCGATTCAATTTTATTCATATAGACTAGCTGCCCCGGCAAACGTCGTTTTGCCATAATTTTTTTTTAAGGATGAGTGGCCCTTACCATTTAGGGGGATGAAAAATAGATGTTGTTCGATTCTCATACCTACTCAATATGCTCACAAAATTTCATGAGAATCGGTCAAGCCGTTTCGGAGGAGTTTGGCAACTAAAACTGTGATACGAGAATTTTATATATTAGATAGAAATATTCATACGATGACGTCAACGTTCATTTTTCAATCCATTAGGAATGTGCATCCTGTGGTGACTTTTCAAACACACATGAAACGGATACAAAGAACACTCAAACTCAGAACAACAATTTGTGGTTCACACAAAGTATTGTTCTATAAGGGATTTGAGCCAACAACACTTCGAGCAGTAGAAGCGGCGTGGTGACAGCTTAAACCACTTTTTTTTTAACGTGTGGGTACCCCCCCTCGGGCCGTCACCCCGCCGGGGTCTGCGGCGGGGCGGTGTGTCGGAATCGAACCGACTAAAACCACACGGTGTGCCACTCTGCGCCTGAGACGGGAGGGATCCGGGAACTGCTGTTATTAACACATCCGGGACAGCTTAAACCACTAGGCCAACTGTTTATCATTTATCATTTATTGCACTCCATAATGTACATAAAGGTGTTAACAACTTATTACAAGAAACAATTATGGACCCTGTTGGGCACGGCAACTGCAAGAGAAGACGAAACATCTACCGTCAAAGAAGCACATAATGAAACTCTTATACTAGTTTACCCTAACACGCTAGAAGTACATTACTGTTTATCTATTGTTCACGTTTATAATTTAAACCGTAAAGAAGTAATTACAATACGAGATATTCTCACCTCTCCATAGACAACGGACAATGTGACAGCATTAAACGACTGCGAGTCATTCTTGGCCCAGAAGTTGTTCTTGCCTTCAGATTTGAGCTTGTCCACTTTCTCTGCTGTCATTTTTAGGACATACGCAGTCAACCATTTGTACATGTGAATAAGGTCTGAAATACAATAAGATTGATATAATATATAACAATATTTCGGACATTTAACACACAACGCCATCTAGTCCCAAACTAAGCAAAATTGTACTATGTGAACTAGAGACAGTGATATAAACCTGTGTTTCAAGCAAACACTATTCTCACAGTTACATTCTTAGTTCTTCAGTTACATTCAGCGTGGGAGAGCCACGCTTCGGCATGAATGGGCCAACTCGACCGGAGTGATACCACGGCCTCACAGAAAACCAGTGTGAAATAGCACTTGCGCTGTTTCACCGAGTGAGTGAGGATACCGGAGGCCCATACCTTAACCCTTCCCTTATCTACCCCACCCCATCCCCCAAAGGCTGGTAACGCACTTGTAACCCTTCTGATGTTGCAGGTGTCCATTGGCGGCGGTAATCGCTTACCATCAGGCTATTCCATAAAAAAAAATTACTTCAAAATGTATGCAATAATTGTAATGTTCAAATTCCACTTACTCTCAGGATTGAGGAACTCCTCTTCGCTGTTCCAAGAGCACTTTCCACTTAACAACTTGTCAACATTTTCGAGGAACGCTAATGATCCCAGCGGTGAGTCAGCCTCAGTGATGTTAGCTCTCCTGGACCACACGTTGAGGAGCCAGTTGCTGGTCTGCTGCAGCAGCAGGCTGTTCTCCCCTTCGTATGTGCAGTTGGCGTCGTTGTCGTTGCGAAGATCGCCCAAAGCTGCGGCTGGATACAGAATTTTACGACCTCAATTTAATAAATTACGTAGTGAATTCTGTCTTATTCTAGTAGCCAGGGATTCTGGGGTCCAGGTCCCAAGGTCATATGATCTATTAGGATTTTAAATCAACAGCTTTGAACAAAATGAATATGCAAATTTATACAGTACATACATAAAAAAAAAATTACATTATTTATTCTTTTTATTCTAGCTTATCTTTGAAACGGCTGGACCGATTTCGACAAGATTTTCACTGGCAGATAGCGGATGTTATAAATGGTAACTGAGCCTAATTTTATTTCAGAAGAAAATAGAGTTACGCGAAAACAAGATTGAAACCAATGAAACAGTGAAAAATAGCTTATCAAAAGCATAAAAAACCGCGGAGCTAGGCTAGTTTATACATATTTTAGTATTTTAATTTGTTTAGCAGTCTGATCCTCAGGTAGAGTTATACAGACTGCGGCTAGCTTGAAATCATTTCGTTGGTGTTCAATTAAAAATTGTATTTGTTGCTGAATGAGGGTATTAAATATAACATTAACTTTATCTACCGACAGTTTAATTGAGTTCGTCCTTCTATAAAATTTAGTATACAACAGTTAATCTCAAGACATAGCCTAAGTTACTCCCTGGATCACCAGCTACCTGCCAGTGAAAGTCCCATCAAAATCCGTCCAGCCGTTCCAGAGATTACCCGGAACAAACAGACAGACAGACAGAATTTTTTTTTTAACTACGTTTTTGGTATATGTACCGTGTATACATACATATGCATTTAGTAAAAAGCGGTTATTTTAATATTACAAACAGACACTCCAATTTTATTTATTTGTATAGATGTATAGATGAGCCAATGCTTACAACAATTTATTTGTTATTGTATACCGAGTAAACTACGCGATGCGAGTTTAAAAATAATTAAAATTGAAACCTTTGAGGTATCCGTGTCCTCCACAGCACTCCCTGCAGTTCTGTATGCCATCGCGAGAAGTCCAACCAAATATGGGCTTGACGGCAGAAGACAAGGCGTGCAGCTCTATACCACGTTCTGCTGACTTATCATCTCCACCTGGAAGACAATACCACTAAGTATTTGTGGAAAAAGTTGCAACCGCTCACTTCTAGCTTTCAAAGTTTTCAAAGACTTCTAATAAGAAAATATCAGTTTATTCGGATATATCATTGAAAATTACGCATAGTATTATTATATGCAAAAAATACTTTGAGTATATTGTATTATTTATTTATCTTAGCTGCTTTTATTTATTTTTTCTTAATTTTATCCACAATTCTGTGCCTTATGTAATAAACTATAGTGTAAAAAGCTACTAGCTGAACCCCGCGGTGTTACCCGCAGTGAAATGAAATGAAATGAAATGAAATGAAATGAAATGAAATGAAATCATTTATTCTGCAATTAGGTTATACAAAACACTTTTGCAAGTTAAACTTTTTTTGAGCAGATGAGTTCGGCCTTTCCTAACTGGACTAGCCCTGAGAAGAAAGGACGAAACAAACTCAGGGATCAACGTCTCTTTTAAAATTCAGACAATTTTCATAAAACAAAAGACATTATATCAATAAAAAAAAGCGACAATTACAATTTGTATCAATTATAATAATCTGTAAAGATAATTTAAAAAAAATGTCAACTATAACAATAGTAGCTCAATTTATTTCAAAGTATAAATTATCGTCACGTCAAAATAATTTTAAACATTCAAGGTAAACAGCATGTGCAGAGTGGGCAGCTCAATCCCAGGCGGTTTTATCATGTAGATATTCTGCTATGGTATAATACCCCTTTGCGGATAGCTTCGATTTAATGGTATTCTTAAATTTTTTTAATGGCAAATTCCTAATAGTAATAGGGAGCTTGTTGTAAAAGCGTATACATTGTCCCATGAACGAGTTGCCTATTTTGTGGAGACGAGTGACGTGAACACTAATATTATGTTTGTTTCTAGTATTTATCGAATGAACGTCACTGATTTTAAGAAACTTTGATATATTTTTTTGAACATAAATTAAATTTTCGTATATATATTGTGAAGATACAGTCAGAATATTTATCTCTTTAAATTTGGAACGGAGAGAAGCTCGAGGGCCTAATTGATAAATGGCTCGTACAGCGCGTTTTTGTAGAAGAAATATGGCATTAATATCTGCACAGTTACCCCAGAGTAGGATACCGTAACTCATTATGCTATGAAAGTAACTGAAGTAAACTATTCTAGCTGTATCAACATCAGTTAAATGTCGAATTTTTTTCACAGCAAAAGCCGCTGAGCTTAGCCTACTAGATAGTTTTTCTATTTGGGGACCCCATTGTAACTTAGCGTCAATAGTTATACCTAAAAATACAGTAGATTCCACCGGATCCAACTCTAGTCCATTCAATCGAACATCGGTTTTAACATGCCTAACATTTGGTGTAGAAAATTTAATGAATTTAGTTTTCTTCTCATTAAGGAGAAGATTATTTGTATTAAACCAATGTACCACTTTCTCGAGTGCACTGTTGACTTCATTAAAACTGTCAAGTTGGCGCCTAACTTTAAAAATTAAAGATGTGTCATCCGCAAATAATACAATCTCATGATTGTCACTTACATAATAAGCTAGATCATTTATATATATGAGAAACAGAAATGGCCCTAGAATAGAACCCTGTGGGACGCCCATTGTTACAGGTGATCCCGAAGATGTTTTGCCAATAATGTCAACCTTTTGAACTCTTTGATTCAAATACGAAGTTATCGTCGTACCGCGAGTAACGCCGCGGAACAAAGTTTAAAAAAGACTAATTTCCTCCCTGGATCATCAGCTACCTGCCAGTGAAAGTTCCGTCAAAATCGGTCCAGCCGTTCCAGTGATTACCCGGAACAAACAGACAGACAGGGAAACATTTTTTAAATTACATTTTTGGTATATGTACCGTGTATACATACATATGCATGTATATAGTAAAAAGCGGTTATTTTAATATTACAAACAGTCACTCCAATTTTATTTATTTGTATAGATGTGTCAGGGGGTGTGTGCTTGGTGATCTGAGCTACAGACTCACGTCTCTTCAGGCACCAGCTCTCTTACAATTGCTGTATTGTTGTCCTATTTTATATTGTGAAAAAAAAAAAATATTGCGTGCATTGGTGATTATAAGAAGAGAAAGAAAGAAGTTATACATAATTAATTGAGATGCCATTCTGATTTCACCCTTTCACAGAATTTTGGAATTACATAAATTTATCTATTAAAAGATTTGAGAGCCTAGTGTGATTTTATTACATATCAACTCGTAACCACGTTTGGCGTTGTGAGTGGCCCGCATTGAAATCTCAGCCAATGGCAAAACCGTAAAAGATCACCGCCGAGAGCGAGTGGATAGGAAATAAACTCACACTGTCTTTCTGGCTATATTAGTTTTAATTATTTTTATTCGTTATGTTCAGTCGACTGACTAACTTGCGTACCTGTCATATTAGTGATTGTAATATTGATATGGAGTTGACTGAGCCACACTGAGAATATTTTCATCGCGAACGTCGCAGCCAAGTACGGGAACAAGCGAATTTGCTGAAAACATCAATAGCAGAAATAAGTGATAAATAAATAGATACCAACGTACTTAATTTGTCTGTTACGCTGTCACGGTTAAACCACAGCACCGATTTCAGGGAAATTTTGCATGGATATAGTTTTATTTTTCAAAGGGATATAGGTTACTCTTTACCGCGATAATCGACACCTATGCGGGCGGAGCTGCGGGCAAAAGCTTGTAACTTATAGATTTATCATCATCATCATCAACAACCCATAATGTTCTACTGCTGTACTCGGGTCTCCTCTCAGGAGAGGGTTAGGGCCATACGTCCCCACACTGGCCAAGTGCGGGTTGGGGACAGGCAAGCCAACGTTGTGGTCTAGTAATCTTGCCGTTGGATGTTTTGAATCCGTCCAAAGGCCTCCAACTAAGCTTCACGATTGTTATTCTATGATATCAACCGGGACCGACTGCTTAACGTGACCTCCGAATAACGGCGACGCTCATGGTATTTTGCCACCAGCGGCCACTCATCCAGGTCCCGACCGCGCCGTTTTTGCTTAACCTCGGTGAATGTTTCTTAGCACCGAGTGCAACTAGGCTATGAGCTCCTCCTATCTATACTAATATATAAAGCTAAGAGTTTGTTTCTTTGTTTGTTTGAACGAGCTAATCTCAGGAACCGCTGGCCCGATTTGAAAAATTCTTTAGGTGTTGGATAGTACATTTATCTAGGAAGGCTATGGGCTATATATCATCACGCCAAGACCAATAGGAGCGGAGAAGCAAGGAAGAATGTTACAAAAACTGGGGAAAATTATCACACTGCGGGCAGTAGGAGACGCAAACGAGGTTGCGTGGGTCGGCTAGTGTAACATATAAAGGCCTTACCTGTTGTTGGTACTCCAGCACTGGTGTTTCCTCAAGGGCATTTTCATCAGCGAACTGTTTCCTCACAGCTGAGTACCTGGTAGCTATCACTATAGCCTTCAGTAAGTAGTACGAAGATATTGATGTTATGTGTACACGACCCCCTAGAACGTTAAACATTATTTCTATTATTTTATACCTAAAATGATAGATAAAATAGTAGTAACTATAATAAAATAAATAATAATTATCTAACACACAACGCCATCCAGTCCCAAGCTAAGCAGAGCTTGTGTTATGAATAATAGACAACTGATATAAATACATATATACTATTTTTTTTGTAAATACATACATATTATACATAGAAAACATCCAAACTCCGAAACAAATATATATAGATCATACAAACATTTGGTTCGCCCCGGGAATCGAACCCGAGACTTCATAATCAGCAGTCGCACACGCCAACCGCTAGACCAAGGAGGCAGCCGACTATGGTTCGCAGTCCACAACTGTGCGCTTTTCCAGAAACTTTCTGCCTCGTACAACAAAACTGTGGAATGAACTGTCGCCTGCGGTATTCCCGGACCAATACGTTTTTCAAACCTTCAAGAAAATAGTGTATTCCTTCTTAAAAGGCCGGCAACGCACTTGTGAGGTCTTTGGGTGTCTTTGGCCGGCTTTAATCGCTTACCATCAGGCGATACGTCTGCTCGTTTGCCCCATCCCGTATGCTGCAATCTGGATATCATATCTGCAATGCACTAATTCCATAAAAAAAAATCTATCGGTTTTCTGTGAATCCGTGGTATAGAAGCATGGCATGGTTCTCCCACGGATTAATTAACCTAGGTTTAAACCAAGCATGGTCCTCTAACTATAAAAAATTGGGTTAAGTTAACTTTAACCGAAGCTTTTAACGTGAAACATCTAAAACGTGGAAGGTCAGACCGGTTGTTCGCGTGGCGACGTTTCACTTCGACATGCATATGGTTTAACAGTATTCTCTTAAACTATTTATATTAGTTATAAGCTTTTAATTAAGATAAGAAATTCGTTGAAACTGTGCTACAGTCGTTGTATATCTATACTAATATATAAAGCTGAAGAGTTTGTTTGCTTGAACGCGCTAATCTTGGAACTACTGGTCCGATTTGAAAAATTCTTTCAGTGTTAGATAGCCCATTTATCGAGGAAGGATATAGGCTATTATAGGATAGGGATATTACATCACGCTAAGACCTAACCTAAGAAGAATGTTACGAAAATGGGAGAAAATTATCACGCTACGGGCAATAGGAGACGCAAACGAGGTTGCGTGGGTCGGCTAGTGTGAGATGTAATGTAATATAGTTTCATAATATAGTTAAATGAAGTCGCTTCGTGTCTTTTCGCTTAGATCTTTTAAAGTAATCGACGGATTTTAATGCAGTTTTCAAAAATAGATAGTGACTCAAGAGGAAGATTTATTATTATGTGTTATGTAATACATAATGTGCATGTATATTGTAGAGAAAATCCGAGAATTTAGACTTCCGTGCGAAGCAGGGCCGGGTTCCTAGTTGTCTATAAAGTAATTTCGATATTTTATTTTGGTATTTCCTGAATTCCAAGGCTCATTTCTTTCATATTTGTTTGTGGTACGTAGAATCACATTTTTACTTTAGCGGATAGATAAACTCCTGATAAAATTACATCACAACCAGCATTATCTGTTTATCATAGAACATTTTATTACCTTATATAATTTACAGTTCCAAGATAATTAATAGTTACTACGCCTTGGCAATATAGATATGTAAGTATTTGAAATAGAGGCAACAAGCAAAATCAATACACGGCTTTGTTTTGATATCGTTTACCCGATAGCGTTAGAGGAAAGTTTTTTATTTCGTAATACTAATGTTTGTATGTTTTAGTAATATTTTTGGCAGTCTATGCTATTGCAGATGTAGCCTATGTCACTCGGTCTATTTTTACACCTCTACAGATCTATCTACAGACACCTCTTTATTAAAATCAGTTCAGTAGTTTAGGCTCTACAGTGTGCCGGCGCATAAGATCAACAATCAAGATAAAATGACAACAGCAGTGCTGTCGTGTTTCGTAGGTGAGTGCGAGACCGGAGGCCCAATGATGCAGAAGCATCACTAGCCCGCCATGGTGTGGGTCACCATGCTGCATTGTTGCATTGTCTGCATTCGCAGTATGGTGATCACCACTCTTGGATTCTGCTCATGCATTCCATCAGGCAGAGTAGAGTCATTTTGGCGGGGCCAAATATAAAAAAAAAAAAAAAAAAACGAGCAATGAGTATGGTGACCACCACTCTCGGATTCTGCTTATGCTTTCCATCAGTAAGAGTACTCATTTTGACATACATAAACTGTTAAAACTATTACCCTTCCTTTCATCTTCGCCGCAGTCGGATAAAAACAATTATATTTGTACCAAATACATACACTGAATATCTGCTTATCAAATGTTGTAAGTTCAATAGCATTTAATTATCGGTGTGCTCTTATTCCATAAATAAATATTCACAATATGAATAAACGTTTAGAAACAATTGAAATTTGTAAACACACTTTTTTATTTTTACCCAACTACGCTGAAGCCATAATAAGCCATAAGGAGGGGTCATAGTTTTTTCCATTTTTACCCAACTACGCTGAAGCCATAAGGAGGGGTTGTAGTTTTGGCAGTTTAAGTTCTATGTGCCACTGTAGCACTTACACTACTGAATTGATTGATTATGCAACTTGTGTGTTAATAAGTACCCACTTTGATTAGTAAAAGTTTGTATTCAATACAATACTTTTTTAAAATAAAAAACCTAGTGACTGCCTCGATGGCGCAGAGGTAGCGTGTACGACCGCTGTGCTTAAGATCTCGGATTCAAATTCCCGGGTCGGACAAATGTTTGTATGATCCCTAAGTCCCGTCCTTACAACAGAAGAAGTAGTGCTCTGAAAAAAGTAAACGGTAACGTAAGGTATATTGTGCTTTGACTTACCTGATAAAATACCAAGTGCAGCTCCGAATCTCTTGCTAGGGTCCCTGAAGGGAGTCTGGTAGTCACCGTTGTCATCAACCCCACCGAGTTTGTCCAGAGCTGCTTCCTTCGGTAAATGGTAGTTGTTGAACATAACGAAGCTAAAAGAATACAACTTAATGAATGTACAGTAATAAAAAACATATATTAAGTTCTTTTTTAAGGTTCCGTACCAAAAGGGTAAAACTACTACTAAGACTTAGCTGTTCGTCTATCTGTCCAATCTCTGTCACATGAAACGTGATAGTTAGACTGTTAAAATTACACAAATAATAAATAAATTTAACAAATACTAAAAAATAGAATAAAATAAATATTTAAGGGGTCTTCCATACAAAATACGTGCTTTTTTGTATTTTTTAACCGGCTTAAAAAAAAGGAAGAGGTTCTCAATTCGACCGTATATATATATTTTATGTGTTTTCGCGGATAACTTCGTCGTTTATGAATCGATTTTGATGGTTTTTTTTTAATGGAAAGAAGATATCCCAACGGTGGTACCATGATAAGGACACTAAGATCTGATAATGAAATCCAAAAGAAATCGAGTCTAACCTTGAAGTCGGTTTTATTTTTGTTAATTATAGATAAAGATACCTAACCCTTCGTGCGCGGTTTCGACTCGCACTTGGCAGGTTTTTTTAGACAAATCTTACATAAGGTATTAAAGCTTATAAAGGTATTAAGCTATTAAAAACAAAAAAGACAGACTGAGAATTACAATTTATGAATCACACAAAGTGTTGTCCCATGTTTGGTTTGAACCCACGACACTAAGCGCAGTAGCTAACGGCGTGGCGGCCGCTTTAACCACTTCACCATCTGCGTAATCTGACTTGTATTCAAAAGGTTCCGTAAAGTCATTTTAATATCTCATTCTAATATCCATTGTAGAAGCCTTGCTTGCCTACCTTTAAGCATAAATACTTGTTTTATATTTTTTTTAATCTTAGCTCATTATCTGAGATAATTGGGAAAGAATGTTTAATTATCATCTGTATTCTTATAACAATTAAACATAATAATCATAAAACAAGTTAATGTTGAAATAATGAAATAATAAAAAGTCTTTGTTGCCACGAAAATGTCTGCACATACTTGAAGTTATTAAAACATACATTTTAATGTTTATAATTATCATATGGATTCGTAACTAAGCTTAAAGAGCCAAGCTAAACAAGCGGGTGTCTATGGACAGCGGTTATCGCTTATCATCAGGCGACAGGTATGCTCATTTGCCCCCAATTCCATAAAAAAAATCTGTTTAGGTTACAGAGCTTGCCAAAGAAACATATATACATACAATCGATAAACATAACCCTTCTTTTACTACTAAACAATAAGTTTATCTAATTTGACAAACGTTCAATATTCTTTTGACTGCCTCTGTAGCGCAGTGGTAGCGTATGCGACTGCTGTTCTTGAGGTCTTGGGTTCGATTGCCGGGTCGGACCAAATGTTTGTATGATTTGCAAATATTTGTTTCGGAGTTTGGGTGTTTTCTATCTATAATATGTATGTATTGTATTGTTAATGTATTTATATTAGTTGTCTAGTACCGATAATAAAAGCTCTGCATAGTTTGGTACTAGATGGCTTTGTGTGTAAGATGTTCGAAATATTTATTTATTACTAGTTGTTGCCCGCGGCTCCGCTCGCGTATATGTCAGTTATCGCGGCAAATAGTAGCCAATGTGTTATTCTGATGTATAAGCTATATTACTGTAAAGTTACAGTAGTTTTTGCGTGAAAGAGTAACAAACATACATTCATCCATCCATACTTATAAACTTTCGCGTTTATAATATTAGTATATACTATGACGTAGTAGTATATGTGGGCTTTTTATACGTTTATATCTATATTGCCCTCAAGTATATAAGACTTTAGTATTATGCTTTAATATCAAAAAACATACCCATTATCAACGCCATTCAGTCCAATCTTCTCTCCAATATCGCCGACAATCACTCCAGGGTATGGCTTCAGGGTTTTAGGATCTCGTATAGGTACCACGAACGTGTGGAGGCCATGATTCTTGCCTTTTGACACCAGCATAGCGTATACAATCGCGTGAGTTGCACATTTACCTGTGTGAATAAATGTGTTGATTAATTCTTGATTGTGCATGTAATAGTCATTAGACAATCACCTTGAATTTATACAAATAAATAAAATTGGAGTGTCTGTTTGTAATATTAAAATAACAGCTTTTTAATCAATGCATATGTATGTATACACGGTACATTTACAAAAAAAATTGTTAAAAAAATGTTGTCTGTCTGTCTGTTTGTTCCGGGTAATCTCTGGAACGGACCGATTTTGACGGGACTTTCACTGACAGGGAATAACTTAGTCTACTTTTTTTTGGACTAACTTTGTACCGCGGCGTTACTCGCGGTACAACAATAACCGCGGGTAACACCGCGGGGTTCAGCTAGTCTTTCATTAAATACGTAGTATGTACCCAGGCAAGAACGGCAGATGCTCAGAAGAAGTTTCAAAGCCGCCATAATGTGCTTTAGCTATGAGTATGGTGACCAACACTCTTAGATTCTACTCATGCTTTCTATTAGGCAGAGTATAGTCACTTTGAAAGGCTCATATATAAATAAAAAAAAAGTAAAAACTAAAACCCAACTACGACAAAAAACGACGTTGAAAAAGCATGAAACAAGTTTCAAAAGCCGTAGTCACGCGTTGTTAAAGTGTCATCGACTATGGTACATTACTAAGTTTCAAAAACCGTCGTCCATGTAGTGTAATGTGCCATAGTTCATAACACTTTAACAACGCGTGACTACGGCTTTTGAAACTTGTTGGTTGGTTGGGTTTTAGTTTTTGACGTGACAACGTCTTATAAATTGGTTTGCCGGGTGACACTTCAAGAAACTGCGTTACGCTCCGCTCACGTTATGCGCTCACAATGAGAGCGAGTGAGAGGCACGCGTCCCTTCCACTCGGGCATGGTTAGCCCGCCTAAGAGCGAGAGAGACTGACATAAAAAGTGAAAGGCACGCGTCCACTTTACCACTCAAAGTCGTTGTCACGTAAAACTTTCGCCCGTATACCGACTTTACAGGCAACCAATTTTTTACTTTTTTTATTTAAAATGTTTTGGTGCCTCTATAATATTAATTTCTTTGCATAGTATATTTTAAATAGGTACTATCAATTTTTTACAATTATCGAATAAATACAGACAAAGTCACGAGAAAATGCTTATAATATATACATTTTTGAAAGGTACAAGTAACGCCCTTTCGTATGATACTAAACACGGCATATTTCTCTCAAATTTATTTTTTGGAACAGTACTTTACGTCGGCTAGAGGGCGCCACATTAGGTTAAATTACACGTCGTATAACCTATAACCAGTGGAAAATCAAGACGCTTCTAACGATACCTCATTTGTCTTATTCTGACTAGTAGCTTAGAAACGAGGGAACAAACGAGCATACCATAGAAATTCCACACTTATCGAATAAATACGGACAAAGTCACAAGCAAATGCTAATAATATATATATTTTTGAAATGTACAAGTAACGCCCTTTCCAATGATACCAAACACGACATATTTATCTAAAATTATTTTTTTAATGCAGTACTACGAGGGAACAAATGAACATACATACATACATACATACATACATACATAGCCTGTCAAAATCATAACCCTCCTTTGGCTTTGCCGTAGTCGGGTAAAAAGTAGAGGCTATTGGTCCCTGTTTTCCAATTACAAAGCATAGTGCGACTCATTGGCGCACAATGCTGAATTATGCTGAAGCTTAATTGGAACGTGAATTAGTTTTCAAATGCACCAGCAGAGTGCGCTAAGTTCAGTGTTGAAAAAAAAAAATATTCAGAGTTAGCAATAACCTCATTAATTTGTAAGCAAAGTGGTATACATAAAAATTGGTTGAAAACTATTTACGGTTATTTTAAGTAATTTGGATTTTGATAATTACATTAACATTTGTTTGATTTGAGTAATTTTTTTAAATGAGTTCTACCTTCATCCATACTTATATTTATTTTTTTAACACAGTTTGAATTAACTTTGATTATTTCGAAAAAACTGCAACGAAACGAAAGCTTTAAAATTTTTTTCAACAATAAATAATATTACTAACGATAATATATAAATAAAACATTTTGATCAATGCCACCTTAAAGAAAAAACACTTGTTAATTTTTGTCACAGTTGGTATCGATTGCACGCATCACGCAAAAACACTACTTTTGAGAGTGCTCGATTGTGCGAAGCGTTGCTGTAGTTGAATCATTCAAAGTTAAGCATTATGCCGCATAATGCGCTCTAGTGCTGTAATTGGAAAACAGGGGGTATCTTCAAACAGGCTACATATCTAACTGACCATTTCTTATGGCTAAACGAACAATTGATGAACTGATTGAAACATTGAGCGGTTGATGCTATCTATATATAAGGATAAGGATGTTTGACAAGAAGTTTGACTATCAACGCTTACCTAAAGCTCCAACCCAGCATTTAGCAGCCTCAAAATCAGCACTATGCATAACGAACTGTCTCTTCTCAGGGATGTAGGTAGCTGTAGTTCTCATGCCTTTCGCATTCGAGCCATGGGATACTTCTGTTAGCGCGAAACATCCACCGATCTTTGCTTTAGCTACGTCGTCTATTAAGTGGTAGTGATGTGGTTTGCCATTGCCTTGGATAGCGTTGCTGAACATTCGGAACGTGAGAGATACTTTAACGGCTAAGGAGCTGTCGAACATGAACATAGCTTCGCTTTCCGCTTGGAACAGCATTGGATCCATCGCTATCTGGAAAGAAAGGCTAATTAAATGTTGTCCTTTTACGCCTTTTAATAATAATAATAAATTATTTTATTCACTATCGCAAAACTTTCTTATGCTAAGTACTGTAAGTAGTTAGTGCAAGAAGTAGGGATGTTTAAAAAACCTGTAGTTACAGGTCACCAGGGCCTAGGCCAGGTAGTATACCACAAATCAAGTTTTTTAACTTTTGCATTTTATTTTGTCCTAGATGTATCTGGCATTAAAAATGTTATGTTATGAATGCTATAAGTATCATGTTCTTACGTCATTTCCTTAGTTATTTCTGCAATAAAGTCGATGCCGGCTAGTATTTATTTATTTTGTACATTCTGACTAAATTGTTACTATCGAGTATAAACATGATAGAGTTTTTATTACCATCTTTTTTTTATGTTTAGCCCTGCCAAAATGACTCTACTCTGCCTGATGGAAAGCATAAGCAGAATCCATGAGTGGTGGTCACCATAATCACTGCGAACGCAGACAATACAATAATGCAGCATAGTGACCCACACCATGGCGGGCTAGTGATGCTTCTGCATCATTGGGCCTCCGGTCTCGCACTCACCAACGAAAGATGACAGCGCGATCGCTGTCATTTTACGTTGATTTTCTGTGCGAGGGTAGTACCTCCACTTTAAAAGAAAACCGGTAGAGTTATATTTTGTTAGTCCGCGACTGTACATTCGAGTACCAATGGGCTACTTTGGCGGACATAAATGAAAAAAAGGTTTTCGGAAATTTAGAAAATATCCACTAAAATAAATATGGCGGAACAAAGTTCGCCGGGTCAGCTAGTTTTGTAAATTTTTAATTCTCTAACCTAGTTTTGTTTATAATACTAATAACTTTAAATAATAATAAATTATTAAGGTATGACAGGAAAACCAGCACGCGGTTTTCTGATTGCATAGAACACAAAATACATGTAATGCATCTCAAAGGAAGGAATTTTGCCGTTTTTTGAGCGCAGCCCTCTCCAACATGTGACTTTTTTGAATTGAAGGGGGCTCGGTGAAAAACAAGGAAAAGAAATGCTTACTCATCAACTTGTGCATTTATATCAATGACTTTCTAATCAATAATTTAATTTAATTCCTTACCATATTCATTAAAGGTTGTAGGTCATTGTCTACCAACACAACATGTAATACAAAAGTCAATGCCAACCTATTTGTATGTGTACAACTAGGTGAACCCCGCGGTGTTACCTGCGGTTATTGTTGTACCGCGAGTAATGCCGCGGGACAAAGTTAGTCCAAAAAAAGTAGCCTAAGTTACTCCCTGGATCATCAGCTACCTGCCAGTGAAAGTCCCGTCAAAATCGGTACAGCCGTTCCAGAGATTACCCGGAACAAACAGACAGACAGACGAACATATTTTTAACTACATTTTTGGTATATGTACCATGTATACATACATATGCATTTAGTAAACAGCGGTTATTTTATTATTACAAACAGACACTCCAATTTTATTTATTTGTATAGATAATGGTATCATTGTACTTACACTTAATATGATAATGTATTTAATTAGCAAGTAAATTAAATGTATTGACGCATACGTTCTTAAATAAATAAATAAATAAATAAAAATAGCCTTTATTTACTCTGACCTTTGCATAATATAAAAATAAAAAACATGAAATTATGCTAACTATACTTAACTATACTATATTAACTATACTTCTATCTATTTTTTTGTATGTATATAACTTAACATTTAATGTCAGTTACCAGGTCAGGCTGTCTTGCGACATAGGCCTCCTCAAGATCCCTCCACATTTGCCTGTCCATTGCTGTCCTTCTCCAACCCTTGGGCAAATCGTCTTCCCATCTTTTTTTCTGCCTTCCTCTACGTCTTTTTCCGTCCCGCGGGTACCATTCTGTTGCTTTTTTTGTCCACTTTCCTGTTGTTGATCTCATCATGTGACCAGTCCATTTCCATTTCAAGGTTCGTGTTTTTACTTTTACATCTGCTACTTTGGTGATGCTCCTAATAGTTGCAGCTTTCCATTTGTCTTTTAACCTTAGTCCCAACATACTTCTTTCCATTCCTCTTTGGCATACACCTAGTTTGTGCTCAATTTTCTGTGTTAGTGGCCAGGTCTGGCAACCGTAGGTGAGACATGGAAGTATACAAGTGTTGTAGACGGTTTTCTTTTCTGAGATGGGTACAAATTTATTTTTCATTATTTCCTTTAGGGACCAGTATCTTTGCCAGGTATTATTTATTCGTCTTTCTACTTCTTTAATTGGTAGGTCTTCCACAGATATGACTTGACCCAGGTAAATATACTCTTTAACGTATTCGATCTCTTCTTCGTCAACCTCAATTTTGACTTCGGTCTTGTTTGTCATCAGTTTTGTTTTGCTCACATTCATCGTTAAACCTGCATTTTTACTTTCAGCTGTTAGTTGTTGTAACATCGTTCTTAGTGTGATAGGATCTTCTGCAAACAAAATGAGATCATCCGCGAATCTCAGGTGGTGGTATATACACAGATAATTACCGTACAACCACGTTAAAAGACGAAAACTGTGAAATTAAAAGTGCTGTGCAACGAAATCGTATTCACAAATCGATATTAAAAGTGTAAAAAGAACAAAACTATCAGTTTAAGTGCATCATAATTTAAATGGAGGGTACTTTTATGTTAGCTGTCAACAATAATGAACGAGTGAAGTAAAGTAAACAGTACTACCAACCAAACAGCTTAAATTTGCGTTCGGAAACAACACTCAATTCACACGTTTCGTTACAAGCAGCTTCACTACGCTTTCATTTCTAATAATTAAACCAATACGAAAATGGAACAACAATTTAAAATATTTTTTGAAAAAATTAAAATTGAAATGGATATGCAAACTACAACAATTACAAATAGTCTAATACAAAAGATGGAAGAAAAATTACAGCCAATAATTAAAGAAAATAAAAACCTGAAAGAAAAAATAGAATGGTTAGAAAATAAAGTCAACAAGCTCGAAAATGAAAAGAAAAAAAATAATGTACTACTCTTTAGATTAGAAGAGACTGAGAAAAGTTCATTAGACCTATTTAAAACAGTAAAAGAAATAATGAAAAATGATCTTGATATTTTTGTGAATAATAACGATATTCAGAATATTTACAGAATCGGAAACAAAAATAAAGAGAAATGTAGACCTCTGTTGATCACTTTTACAAACTATTGGAAAAAAGTAGAAATTTTAAAAAACAAAAAGAATCTAAAAGACGTTTACGTAGTAGAAGACTATCCAAAAGCTGTATTAGAAAAACGCAAATTACTACAGGAACAACTAAAGGCAGAAAGAGCAAAAGGGAAATTTGCATATATAAAATATGACAGGCTGATAGTCAGGGAAGGTAACGCTACCAACATAGAAAAAAGAAAGAGAGAAGAATCTACATCTCCAGGGATACAAACAAACCCAAAAAAACAAATTAATATGGCTACAAGCAGCAAGACACATAGAACAAATGCTTATGACTTGATGCGAGCTGGATCAAATGCTTCCTCACCATCAATAAACAAATCTAACTAGCAATTAAATGGCAGTTACCGGAGGCGGAACAACCCAAAGCCGGCTGGTCTCCGTGGGGATGACAGACCACTGCCCTCAAGAACCCCTACACCTACCCAAAACAATAAAAACAAAATACAAATAGCAACTATTAATGTAAGAACATTAAGAATGGATGAAAGACTAATCGAACTTGAAGAAGCATTGAAATATATTAGATGGGACATACTTGGACTCTGCGAAGTTAGAAGATCTGGAGAAGAAATAAAAGAATTCAAAGATTTTATATTCTACTACAAAGGAGAAATCCAAGGAAAACGTGGAATAGGATTTCTAGTTAGAAAAGACTTTAAACAATACATAGAAGAATTTGATGGTATATCAGATAGAATAGGAATCTTAAATATTAGTTTACCTGGCTTTAGAAAACCGTTCTCAATACTGCAAATATATGCCCCAACAGATCAAGCAACGGAAAAAGAAAAGGATATGTTTTATAATAGTCTCACCAAGACAATGCAGAAACTAAATAGGAACATAATATTGATGGGGGACTTTAATGGTCAAATAGGAGCCAAATCAGATAAAGGAGAGTTCATCATAGGCAAATATGGCCAGGGAAAGAGAACCGACAATGGGCAACGTTTAATAAACTTTTGTTTCGAACAGAACTTGAGAATAATGAACACCTTTTTTCGCAAAAAACAAAACAGGAAATGGACGTGGATGTCCCCAAATGGTAAAGACAGAAATGAGATAGACTTTATAATTACTAATATGCCAAAGATTTTCAACAACGTCAGCGTGGTCTCAAATCTGAATTTCAGTTCAGATCATAGAATGTTAAGAGGAACAATAGCGTGCAAAGAATTAAAAACACAAAGAATGAAATTTCATAGAACAAATTGCCGACCCATAACACATATTTCAGAACAAAATCTTAATGAACTAAAAATATCAATAAACCTGATAGAGAAACAAAATAGTGTACAAGAAAAATACAACATCTTAGAAGAAGCCTTATTAAAAATAAATAAATTCAAAACAAGAGATAAAAGAGACAAACTCGGTGACGAAGCGAGATCAAAAATAAACCAAAGAAAAAAAATGATAATAAACAGAAAAGAAAATCGTACACGAATAGCTAAGATTAGTAAAGAAATTTCAAAAGCTATTAGGAACCATAGAAAAAACAATCGACTTAATATCATTAGAGAACAAATAAACAAAACCGGAGGAATCAAAAAAGCTTTAAAACAACTCAAAGAACATTCAACATGGATACCAAAGACAACACAAAAACGAAAAGACAACAAAATAGAAACAACAACCAAGAGAAGACATATTTTACAAACGGCAACAGATTTTTACAAACAATTTTATACGGATAATATGAACGAATACTTATGCAGAACAACATTAGAAGAAGATCCAAACCCAGAACCAATCCCATTCATTTTGCAAAGTGAAGTAAGAAAAGCTATCCAAACACAGAAAGCTGGTAAATCACCTGGAAATGATATGATTACTAACGAATTACTAAAACTTACCATGGAAGAGATAACACGACCATTTACACACATATGCAATGAAATTTTGAAAACTGAACAAATTCCTTCCCAATGGGCATCGTCAACAATAATTCTTTTATATAAAAAAGGAGATAAAAGTGAGATTAACAATTATAGACCCATCAGCTTGATGCCGAACCTATACAAAGTGTTCAGCAAAATATTATTACACCGCTTGACTAAAAACCTGGACAGTAATCAACCCAAAGAACAAGCGGGCTTCCGCTCAAATTTTTCAACAATCGATCACATACATACTGTCAAGCAAATTATTGAAAAGTGCAACGAATACGACCACCCGTACTACCTGTCCTTCGTAGACTATAATAAGGCATTTGACTCTTTGAAGCATAATTACATATGGGATTCTTTAAAAAATCAAGGAGTGGAAAGTAAATTTATTAAGATCATCAAAAACATATACGTCAACAGCACAGCAAAAGTACAACTTGAAAACGTCGGAGAACAATTTAAAATACAGAAGGGTGTAAGACAGGGAGACCCGCTGTCACCAAAAATATTCAATGCCGTTTTGTAAAATATATTTAGGCAACTCAATTGGGAAACTTTCGGAATTCAAATAAACGGGGAAAAGCTACACCACCATACGTTCTTACTGTAAGCGAAATTCTAGTAAAAGCGGGCAGGTTCCTTTTTTTAAAAATATCTAAGGGCCTGCTAAAGTGAGTCTACTCTGTCTGGTGGAAAGCAGAATCCAAGAGTCACCAAACTCATTGCGAATGCAGACAATGCAGTATAACGAGGGCCTATTGAGACGCTTCTGCATCATAGGGCCTCCGGTCTCACACTTACCAACGAAAAACTAAATAAATCGGCCAAGTGCGAGTCGGACTCGCCCATGAAGAGTTCCGTAGCAGCAAGTAACATTTTTTTTATATATATTTGAGTTGATTGATAGAAAGGTAAATTGCGGTTTACGATTTATGACACGTACCCGTACGTACTACCCCACGTTTGGGTTTAATGAAAAAAAATATGAGTTTTAAGTTGAGTGTTAAAAAAACAAAATTAATTTTGGGGAATTTTCCATGGTACGTATTAGAATGGTGTATCGGAACGTAAGTAGTAAACAATTCATTTACTGAAACTGTTTAGTTTCGAAATTATTTGATATCATTGCTAAGGTGAATTAATTAACTTTTGAAGGGCACTGTATGTTTATACATTGATAGTAACGTATATGTGTATTAACATATTTATTAATATAATCGTGTATGTTTGTTACATCTGATGTAGGTTTATCTATTATTTGCTTAAGCAAATAATAGATAAACCTACAATATATAAAAATAGTTAATTAATTAACTATTTGTCGAATTCAATATTTTGTCCTTGCACCTACCGCATCATATTTCTGCAACACCCGGTTGACTGATAGATAATGCCTAATGGCATTAAGTCCGCCTTTGTACTTCATGTGCACAAAGTTAATCTATACAAATAAATAAAATTGGAGTGTTTGTTTGTAATATTAAAATAACCGCTTTTTACTAAATGCATATGTATGTATACACGGTACGTATACCAAAAATGTAGCTAAAAAAATCTTTGTCTGTCTGTCTGTCTGTTTGTTCCAGGTAATCTCTGGAACGGCTGGACGGATTTTGATGGGACTTTCACTGGAAGGTAGCTGATGATCCAGGGAGTAACTTAGGCTACTTTTTTTTAGACTAACTTTGTCCCGCGGCGTTACTCGCGGTACAACAATAACCGCGGATAACACCGCGGGGTTCAGCTAGCAAATGAATAAAGGAATAAATTTTTACCTTTCTACAAGTTCTCGAAAAATTGTTTAAAGGTTTTTGAATCGCAATTACTCTATCATAAACTAGCCGACCCCTGCGCTCTTTGCTAGGCGTTAACCGCCCCCTTTTCTTCGACTTGATTTATCTATACAAATAAATAAAATTGGAATGTCTGTTTATAATATTTTACTAAATGCATATGTATGTATACCGGTACATATACCAAAAATGTAGTAAAAACAAATTTTGTCTGTCTGTCTGTTTGTTTGGACTTTCACTAGCAGGTAGCTGATGATCCAGGGAGTAACTTAGGGTTCTTTTTTTAGACTAACTTTGCCCTGCGGTGTTACCCAGACAGACAGACAAAAATTGTAAAAAAAAAAATTCGTACATGTACCGTGAATACATACATATGCATTTATTAAAAAGCGGTTATTTTAATATTACAAACAGAGACTCCAATTTTATTTATTTGTATAGAAAACAGACAATAAAATATACACGCGGGCGGAGCCACGGGCAAAAGATATGAGACTATGCAAACATCAGAGCGCGACCCTAAGAGCAAAGCATTGAGTCGTGTGGTGTTTTAGGGCGTAGTGGAGGTGATCAATCTGGTGATACCAATCATTGATTACCTGCACTTCACACCTGCACTCGCACAAATCTGAGTGAATACGGCCTTTTATTGAATGTAGAATAGATCACATTCTTCAATAACGTATCAATCAATATTAAATAGCATTAATAACGAGGTTTTGCCCAACTATACCACGAGGGACGGTCAGACGGGTCAGGGGTTGCTTCCATCTCTTTGCAGTGATTCCCTGCGTAATTTGCTCCCTTAGTCGTGTCTTATGAAACCTACGGGAAGAATACCGAGGTGGTGACAATTCAATTTGATTCTTAATCCCTCCACCTTACTGATAGAAAGTCCTTTGCATTAAAAAGATTGTCTGGATTTTAAAAGAGAGGATAATCCCTTAGTTTCTTTCGTTCTTTCTTTTAAGTGCTAGTCCAGTTAGGAAAAGCCGAACTTAACTGCTTAAAAAAAGTTTAACTTGCAAAAGTTCATGTGACCTAATTATAATAATAAATAAATAAATATTTCGGACATTTAACACAACGCCATCTAGTCCCAAGCTAAGCAGAGCTTGTGTTATGAGTACTAGACAACTGATACAAACACATTTATTTAATTTTTTTGTAAATACATACATATTATACATAGAAAACACCGAAACTCGGAAAGAAATATTTGTAGATTTTACAAACATTTGGTTCGACACGGGAATCGAACCCGAGACCACATGATCAGCAGACGCACACGCCAACCACGAGACCAACGAGGCAGAATAAATTATTTCATTTGATAATTTATCTTATATTGGCATTGGACCCCTAATACTTTATCCGTGGTGCTTCCCGGTTTGTAAAAGGTGTCTGCCTATTTTGACTTCATTTTGTCTCCCGCTTTGCTAAGGAGGGAAGTGGATTTATCATTTCCAACTCCTCCTGTTTTTCTTCTGATTAACTTCGTTGCGGGTTCCAAGACAGTTAATTTTCTTCCTGGGACTTCCCGAGTGTCATAACTCGGTGTGTTCGTGGGTCACTGCTGTTGATCCTGGTGTACAGGAGTTACAGCGGTGGGAATGTGGGCGGGATTAGTCCCATTAAAAAAAAAAAAGTTACCTTATATTGCAATGATTGTAAACCATAAATCAAAGTAGATAATTACCTTTTCAAATGGCAGAAAGTTTTCGTTGAAGATGGTGTACATCCTTTTTGTTGTGATATGCCTCTCATCATCCAGGACACGGGTTGCTTCTGAGTGTTTGAACAGCGGGTGGCTTTCCATGAAGTCCCATATTTCATTCTATAACAATCATATGATAGGTTGATATTAGAGCAATATAGCTGCAGTACAGTGTAAAACAACTACTTACGTAAATCACATCACACTAATATGTAAAGGCTAATATTTGTGGGTGTATATGTTTGTTACTTCTTTACGCAAAAACTACTCAACGGATTTGGATGAAACTTTACAATAATATAGCTTATACATCAGAATAACACATAGGCTACTATTTGCCGCGGCAACCGATATACACACGGGCGGAGCCGCGGACAACAACTAGTTAAAATAAATAGAATTTGTATATTATAATTATCGTAAATTATAAATAGAATTTATAATTCTAAAGTAACTCTGTCTGTCTCTCTAACCCTAACGGTTAGGAATAGTGACATGGATCGCAAAAAGATAGTTTCGCTGCTGTTATTGTTAAAGAGATATAGAAATAGAAGATTTTGGGTTCATACATTCATTATGATTATAAAAGCAGATAGGAACTATTTTACACGAAAATACTATGCTTTGAGACTAGTTTTTTTTATTATTAATTTAGAATGAGCATATCTTCATTTGAAAAGCTTTTTGAGTTTATTATCACCATCTCTACCAAAACGATCGCAAAAGGGACGAATTCCTTTTACGCTTTTAGAAGTAAAATAAAATTGAATTATTTTTTCACATTTTAGTTGGTAAAATCGAACTCTTCTTCCGTTGACATTGCGCTATAGTTAGAATAAATTATCATTAGTAGATGGTGAATTGCGTGGTACGTTTTATGATTGTTCGTTTTGTTTTTTACGTCTTTCCCTTACGCTGTCTCAGGACGGACTAAAATGGAGTCAACATTTCAACAAGTGTGATGTAATATCGCGAAATCGACGCGAATCAGATCGAAAGTTCTTGCGGCATCTGCGGGCTCGCACGAATGTAGCGCAAAAACTTTCAATAATTTACGACGCGTTGCGAATTAGCAGTTATGTGTGGGTGCCCTAAGAACTTCTATTGCGCGATTGAGGATTGGTGGTTTCTTCGTTCCTTTCGTTACTCCTCAGTTCGACGTATCTTTAGTAGATGCCGCTATAGTGTGTTTCTGTTTGCGTTGTATGTTGAAGTAGCCACAAACTATTATAATTACCAGATTATGTAATAGTACATTAGATCACTATAGGCCTTATTTAGCGCTAGCATATAACAAGTTAGAGTGAAAGTTGTAACACTTTCATGTCATAGCTTACACGTTGCCGGTGGTATCTACAAAAAGAGGAATACTTTTACCAATAAGAAAAACACAAAATGCTTTTCTAGTAGGTAACTTTTTTTGCAATCTGTTTGTAGAAACAGGAAGTCTCCTTTTTTACCCACTTCCAAAAAGGAGGAGATTATCAATGCGACTGTTTTTTTTTAAATATTTGTTACCTCATAACTTTCGACGATTCCGATACCGATTTTGATGATTCTTCGTAATAAATACTCGTGATAGGAGAATCCATAACAACAACACATTGTCACATAAGATACCCTTTCAAATGTTTTATTTAGAAATGAGGTACATTATTTATTTATTAATTTCAGATTAGAAGCACAAACTTATGCTTTTCGCGATTGTCATCTAACAAGGATTCCATATAAATTTTTCAGTTTTGTTACGAGTAGTTATGAATGAAGTAAAAAATAACAGAAACTGCTTTTATACCTTTTTTCCCGAAATCGTTTTAAATACCTGTAAGTATGTTTAGACTAAAATTAATTGAGTGTATTGAGAGAGATTGAATGAATAATAGAGAGTGTGATTGAAAGTATTTAAGAGAGCTCTTGTAACCCCGGTTCACAAGGGAGGGAATCGAGACGAAATTTCTAATTATAGACCAATCTCCGTTTTAACATCGCTATCCAAAATTTTAGAGAAACTAATAAACAATCGACTCGTGAACTTTATTGAACAGAACAAAATTTTATCAGAATCACAGTATGGTTTTAGATCGGGTAGGAGCACAGCAGATGCTGTCAGTAAGTTGACGGCTTACGTATCCACTCAGGTTGATTCGAAGCAAAAATGTTTAGGTATATTCCTCGACCTAGCCAAAGCATTTGACACTGTCTCGATTCCTATTCTTGTGAACAAGTTGGATCGTATTGGCATTCGTGGAAACGCGCTTATGATTTTGGAAGACTTCTTGCGTGACCGCACACAGCAAGTTAAGATCGGTGCACATGTAAGTATTGAAGCCCCAGTTGTATGCGGGGTCCCACAGGGTAGTATACTCGGACCAAGTCTATTTTTAATATATGTAAATGACTTGTGTCAACAACCACTTTACAATGGTCAAATTTTCACCTATGCCGACGACACGGCGCTAGTCTTCCATGGAGACTCTTGGGATGAGGTCAAGCGAATCTCTGAAATGGGACTCCGCAGAGTGAACGGATGGCTTGCCAGAAACTTACTCACTCTAAATATTTCAAAAACCACCAACCTACAATTTTCTATAGCTAAAACCAAACCAATTACTTTTGATTTGAGGGCACATTTATGTAATAATTCAGCGAATACAAATACTGAGTGCTCATGTCCATCCATAACTAAATCTACCGACGTAAAATACCTTGGTATTTTGGTGGACGAAACACTGAGTTGGCGTCCATATATAGATCTTTTAACAGCCCGTACTAGAAAGTTTATATGGATATTCAGGCAATTGAGGCATGTATGTGATTTTTCTTTACTACGTACTGTTTATTACGCTTTGGTTCAGTCGGTTCTTGGTTACTGTATTATTGTCTGGGGTGGTGCGTGTAAGACATTTATGATACGCTTGGAAAGAGCACAAAGATCGATACTAAAAGTTATGACATTCAATCCTTTCAGATTTTCAACAAAATCTCTTTATACAACATGTAAAGTATTAACTGTGAGACAACTGTATATACTGCAATTACTTGCAAAGCAGCACAGGAACACCCCTTATCATGCTGAGGGTTACAATAAAAAACGTACCATAACAAATGTATGCTTAACCGGGACCTATCGTACAAACATTCATCCCTTATCTTGTCACGAAGCTAATATTAAATTGAAAAATTGGTTGCTTGGTATAGACTATGACCAAACTGAAAAACTATTATTATAGAAGACTAAGGATTCATCGTATATACAATAACATACACATACACCCATACACTTACATAACTTATATACACACATCACAAACTCACACACCTCACTACGCACTTTTATCACATCACTGCACCAATTTGCATAAGATTTATGTGTATCTTTTAATGGGAGAAGACACTGACTTCTGTAACACAGGTCATGAGCCTAGCTCAGGAGTCAGGGACTTCAAATATTTATGTACTTTTTATGTCATCATCAGCCTATCGCAGTCCACTGCTGGACATAGGCCTCTCCAATTGCACGCCACTTAGTTCGATCCTCGGCTTCTCGCATCCAGCTCCTGCCAGCCGTCTTGCGCAAATCATCACTCCACCTGGCCTGTGGACGTCCTACACTACGTTTGCCGAATCGCGGTCTCCACTCAAGAACCCGTTTACCCCAACGGTTATCGGTTCTACGGCAAATATGGCCAGCCCACTGCCACTTCAGCTTGCTAATCCTATGGGCTATGTCGATGACTCTGGTTCTCTGCCGGATCACCTCGTTTCTGATACGGTCCCTTAGAGAAACGCCGAGCATAGCCCTTTCCATAGCACGCTGAGCGACCTTAAACTTGTGAACTAGCCGTACCGTAAGTGTCCACGTTTCGGCTCCGTATGTCATTACGGGTAGGACGCACTCATTGAAGACTTTCGTCTTTAGGCACTGTGGGATCGATGATGAGAAGACCCGACGAAGCTTCCCAAACGCTGCCCAACCCAGCCGAATTCTCCTGTTCACTTCGTCCTCAAAGTTGTTTCTCCCTAACTGCAAAGTTTGCCCGAGGTACACGTATTTTTGAACAACTTCAAGAACGGCACCGTGTACTGCAACCGGTTCCGGTAGAACGTGTTCATTGAACATGACCTTGGTCTTGTCCAAGTTCATCCGTAGGCCGATGCGCACAGAAGAGTCAGCCAGGTCATTCAGCATCTGTTGAAGGTCCTGCAGCGTCTCTGCCATGATGACGATGTCGTCTGCAAATCGCAAGTGAGAGATGTATTCGCCATTGATGTTGATGCCGCGCCCTTTCCAGTGCAGCGTCTTGAAGAAGTCCTCCATTGCATTAGTGAACAATTTCGGGGATATAACATCACCTTGTCTCACTCCTCGATGCAATGGTATGGGTCTTGTACGCTGATTCTGTACTTGGACGGACATAGTGGCGGCTTCGTAGAGACATCTCAACACTTGGATGTATCGCCAATCCACTTGGCAACGCTGCAGGGACTCCAGAACAGACCAGGTCTCGATCGTGTCAAAGGCCTTCTCATAGTCCACGAATGCTAGACACAGGGGCTGATTATACTCTTCGGTCTTCTGTATAATCTGCCGCACTGTGTGGATGTGGTCTATGGTGCCATATCCGCTCCGAAACCCAGCCTGCTCCGGTGGTTGGAATTCATCGAGTCTTCGCGCAAGACGGTTCGTGATGACTCTTGAAAACAGTTTGTAGACGTGGCTTAGAAGGGAAATGGGCCGATAGTTCTTCAACATGGTCTTGTCACCCTTTTTGAAGAACAAGACGACCACACTCCTGCTCCACGCTTCTGGAGTTCTCCCTTCGAACAGGACAGCGTTAAACAGCTTTTGGAGCTCCCTCAGTACGGGAATACCTCCAGCTTTCAACAGCTCTGTTGTAACGCCATCCTCTCCAGGGGCTTTTCCATTTTTCAGCTGTCCAAGAGCCATCACGATTTCATCAGTGCTGACTTCTGGCAGATCTTCGGTGTAGTGGCGTGTTAATGTGGCTCTAGGGTCCTTATTTTCGGGATCTGGACGAGATACATGCGAAGCGTATAAACTGCCGTAGAAGCCTTCGACTTCCGAAAGGACGGCCGGCTTAGAAGTAACGACTTCTCCACGTGATGTGGTCAGCTTCGTCAGGTGACTTCTTCCAAGAGATTGTACGAACACTTTTGACCCCCGATTCCGCTCGATCGCTCTTTCGATCGAAAGGGTATTGGAGCATCGGAGGTCGTGTCGCACAAGCCTGCTGATCTCTCGGTTAAGAGTCCTCTTAGCCAACGAAGTGACAGATGGGTTCTCACGTCGTTCCCTCATTAACCCTAGTGTCCTCTCTGAAAGCTTGGACTTCCTGCTTTTACGCTGCATTTCACAAAATCTCGTACCTTCGTCCCTGAGAATCCGAACCACATTTTCAAGGTTCTGGTTTACGTCTGTTGTGGTTTCCATGGCAGCAAATCGGCTTTCCAAATTTGACTGGAATTTTTCAGATCCCATCGTGACTTGAAGCAGAGTTGGTCGGAGCCTGGATTTCATCAAACGGACACGTTCAGCCTTAAAGTCGATATTCAGAGAGCCTCGGACAAGTCGGTGATCACTACCGGTGTTAAACCTATTGATCACTGAGACGTCTCTGAATATGTGCTTTCTGTCCGCCAAGATGAAATCAATCTCATTTTTTGTCATAGCGTCGGGGCTTTGCCACGTCCACTTTCTTTGGGGCCGCTTTTTGAAGAAGGAGTTCATCAAGAACAGCCCCTCCCGCTCGAGAAAGTTGACAAGCATTTGCCCCCTATGATTCCTGCTTCCAAATCCATGAGATCCTATTACCGATTCGCTGCAAGTTTGTACTCCCACTTTGGCGTTGAAGTCACCCATAACGACTTTGTAGTGGGTTTTAGTAGTGAAGTGCAGGGCCCTCGATATGTCATCGAACATATCCTCCACTTCATCGTCCGAGTGGGCCGAGGTCGGTGCGTACACTTGTACTACCTTGAGGCTATACCTCTCAGTAAGTTTGATAATGAGGTACGCTACCCTGTTCGACACACTGGATATTTCCACTACGTTGTCACCACGATATTTCCACTACGTTCCACCTTGGGATTGTTGGTCTCCCTCGCGGAAGTACATCAGGTGGCCTGAGTCGAGGTTTATGGTATCCTCCCCCTCTCTTCGGACTTCGCATAGCCCTAGGATATGCCACCTAATCTTCCCAAGTTCCACCTCAAGTTGAGCCAGATGCGAGTCTAGCCGTAACGTGCGGCCGTTATAGGTTGCCAAAGTCAGTCGCTTATGGTGGCCTTCCGTAACCCGGTGATTCTTAGCACCCCCTGTCCCGCCGTTACCGTGGTCGCCACCATGACCAGGAATAGCGGGACTGCCGGGAACTGGGGGCCGTGGCTTTTGTTGTTTTCGCATGGAGGATTTTAGCCCATAATCACCACGCTGGGCAGGCGGGTTGGTGATCGCAGGGCGTAACTTGTTGCACCGGTGACGCTGCTGCCCGTCACCGGCCTATTGTATTTAGTTACGCCTCTTGGGATGGATATACCGCCATCAGTCGGTCGCCAGAGCCTCGTTTGTTGTTCAGCAGGGTGCACCGCGTGCAGGTGAGGTTGGCTGGGAGCAAAAGATTGTGGTTCGCTCCCTTACACCCCTATTTATTTAGTATATTTACTTTTTATGTAAATATACTAAATAAATAAATAAAAAAAAAAAAATTAAGCTCAGCTACTAGGTCAACGGGTAATACCAGAATTTCAGGTTTTTCACGGAATGACCGACATCGGACCTCCGCAACTCTGAGAGCGAACATAATTCGACGG
The DNA here is from genome assembly GCA_905220595.1 of Spilosoma lubricipeda. Lineage (NCBI taxonomy): Eukaryota > Metazoa > Arthropoda > Insecta > Lepidoptera > Erebidae > Spilosoma > Spilosoma lubricipeda. The sequence goes on from HG992278.1 coordinate 2,145,194, forward strand.
TTGAACTATTTTTCAGCATATTCGAGAGCAATGACTTTCCGATAATGATTACCATAGATGTTCATGATAAACGGTACGGCGCGGACGCCATAACGTGCTCTCCGTGTTACGAAACACTGCAAACTCCTGTACTCTGGGCTGTTGTTCAGAATATCTAGTTAGAAAAACTTGACAATCTTTTTGGTCCGACCCTGAAATCGAACTCCAAACGTCGAGTCGGAATTTATAGGTTGGATAGTGATCTAATGACTTAAACTCAGAAAATTCAGATATTTGCAAGATGGCTGAGATTTTTTATGGCTCAAGGAAGCTAAGTAACTATCGTTGCACCTGCAACACCACAATTCCAAATAATTTCCCGCTTTTTCAGTCCCTTCAATCCAGCCCTCATCTGGGGCAAGAGAAGAGTTAAGGTAATAATGAGTTCAATCTCTCGGTGATACACAATAAAAGAGCTACATAACATCAGTTTTCCTTGAGACTGTGTTATCACTCCTGTGGAACTTGCCAATAATTTTTTTGTGTTGCCTGCCAGACCTTTTTGTATTGCATGACCAGTTATTGCGCCGATCAGAAGTGGAAGTGGCGGCCTTCCGAGTTTTTTCACCTTCCGGGACAATCCGGGGTTGATCGTTGGGAGGGCCTCCATGGTCTGCCTGCAGGTTCTAAGGTTGGACCAATATATCTGGTGTTCAACCTTGGTGTTCTATTGCAGTGTCAGTGGCAATATTGGTTCAGGGCCTACTGCCCTTGTCTCCAATTCATTTCTTGCCAGTGCATCAGCTAAGTCGTTTCCGTGTGAGTTGCTATGCCCCTTGATTCACTGGAGAGTTATACTATTTGTAGTACCGTATGATATGGCATCTGTAGATCAGCCCTGAGGTAGTCATATGACTCTGTAGGGTTTGTAGAACTGATCGGCTGTTGGAAAGTATGAGGATAGGGTATTCCATTACCTTTCTGGAGATGATCCCATGTGCTGCTGTTATTCTATGTATCCCCTGTTATCACAGTAAAGAGTAGCTTATGTCCTTTACTCAAGAATCAAAGTATCTCCATGCCAAATTTTATTGACTTTGTCTTTAGCTGTGAAAGTGTAACAACAGACAGGCAGAGTAACTTTTGAATTTATAATATTCATGTATAAGCTGTTACAGCAGCTTTCTGTGATGTCACAGTATCACTCTGGTTGAGCGGACCATTTTCACTAAAGCATAACTCGTCTACAGTTATTTATATTCATAGTTTCCTTTTTCTCAGTTCCAACTGTTGTAATTAGTAGTAACATGTTAAATTAGTCATCTGGTAAAATTATATAAAAGGATGAAAAATTACATTTTTAATTATTATATTCTAATATAAAAAATAGGAAGATTCCACTATGGTAAAATTATTACATTATTAACTGAGAATATAAATCATATTGAATTTGTAGAATGATGTACCTCAGAGAAGTGTATAAGTTTATGTTCCATGATACAGCATTTTTAATTAAAAAAAAAGTGCAGAGCATTTACATCTAAGCAAACCTTCCACAAAAAACAAAAAGCAGTTTTCAAAGTAGAATACAGGTTAATAACCTTTTTGTTAATAAAAAAAAATTAGTTTATGTTACACTAACTATAACGAGTTTAAAACTTATGTTTCACCTAATTTAAACAGTAATATTATGTAAGAGAATATTCTACTAAATACCTCTCATCACAGTGCATAAAAAACTAAAAATTATATATATTTTTTTAAACTTACTTTAAATTTAATTGTGTTGACACTCTCGTACGCAAGTTTCATTCGGCGCCAATCAAACGATGCCTTTTTTCTGTAGATATCCAATGGACCTTTAGGTAATTCAGGTATTAACTCCTTCAATTTCTCATCAGTTACATGTTTCTTCTGCACAGACACGTCCATTTTCTTCCGTAAAAAAATAATATTATGATCAAAAACACTGCACTCTCGTGCGAAGACTAGCCGCGACAACCAGGGCTATGAAACTTCCATACATCTGTCTTAACAAAAAAATTACATAGAAGGTGGTGTCACCCCTCTAAAAAGGTACTCAAACTTTGACCATAATGTACATCCGTACCGATAGGTGGAACTAGTTGACATAAAAACTTGAAATAAATTAAGTACTTACTTAAATATACTAACTTTTAATTAATTTAATTTAGTAATTAATTTAATAACCAAAGCATTTTTTTCTGTCAAAACACTATTATTTAAATTTTTTAGTTTGAAAATGTTATTTTGGTGAAACGAAACGTAAATTAGTACTGACAGAAACGTAAACAGTAAACGTTAACTTTCAAAACTTTTCTGTTTCTGGTTTCGTTGTGTTCTGGTGATATACTTGGTATCTATTGTGCTCTTTCAACCTTTGACCCTGCTTTTTCCTTGGATTCTGTGATACGATACGTCAACTATTGACCCTACGCTGTGAATACTGAACTTTGCTTGCTTTTGCGATTTGGATTCGACGACACTTTCAAAATGCCGAGAAAGTCAGCTTTTAAGTGATCTTTTGTAATTTTTCGCAGTTCTCTTGTGTAAAACACAAAACAGAAGTAGTAAATTTTGTAATGGATAGCTAAATATTATTTTAAACAGCTGGTGTACAAATGTCAACAGATTACTTAAAGGCAAAACAACTTTGTGTAATAATAATGCTACGAAAATACAAGCGTTAAATTATTATAATTCTCATAATAAAAGGCGAACTTAAGAGATCTAAACTTGTGTTTTATTAAATAAATTTGTCCTTAATCCAAAAACAAGCATAAAATTCATTAGCTCCATCTATCGGGCTAGATGTGATACACGCAGCGCCATCTCTGTGCTTGGGTACTCCCATTCAAATCAATTGAAATCCTTAGTGGCGCATCTATGTCTACTATAGTGTATTATCTATGGCGACAACAGAGTACCGATAACTGACTGAACTCTGAACCTCGGCATCAGTAGAATTTCAAATTTTTATAATGAGCTTAACTTATCGTACTTTTTATATTTATCACGATATTACAGTGACGTAAATTTATCTATTTAATATTTTATTATCAATAATAAATCATTTATATCTTCGAATGAAACTAAGTAAGTCCTAAGTCCAAAGATTAAACAATAACAAAAAATAGAGGCGATATTCATTCCCTACCTAATAATAATTATAGTATTGGGTATTCAATATCTGCGTATTGCGTATCGTTCCGAGGAGTACTACATTCCTATGGACCCGAGTGTTGTGTCATAATTTACAGCGGAACGACTGTCGCCAAACTCACACAAATGAAAGGACTATTTATTATTGCACACTAATAACGAATTGCCTTCATTTGATGTTTGTATTTTGCTTATATATAATATTTCTTCTCGCGTAATGTTAAGAGTTATTTTACCGTAAGGAAAGAAGAACTTACAACGTTTCGTAATCTTGAAAGTAAGAATACTTCATTGCAAGCTATTCAATAACAGATGGCGTTATTCCAAATGCACGCAATCATAACATTAATCTCTATAGGAATAAATTCGATATTTGTGTCATTCTTCGGCATGTACTGCTATTCGATTAGCGTTGTAGCACATATTAGAATGTTATCAATAATATCGATACCTAACTTCTGTTTGGACAGAGCAGAATAAAAAACATGAAATGAAGGTATCTGAGGAGGTAACATTATAAAGATAAGGAAGCTAAAAAATAAGTACTTGCATAATAATGTTTATTAATTTTAAGAACCTGTATTAGAATCATAATTCTACTAATATTATTGCAAAAGTTTGTAAGTATGGATGGATGAATGTTTGTTACTTTTTCACGCAAAAACTACAGCGCGGATTTGGATGAAACTTTACAATAATAAGCTTATACATGGGAATAATACATAGGTTACTATTACGAACCGCGATAACCGATATAAAAGCGGGCAGAGCCGCGGGCAACAACTAGTAATATTATATATAATAAATACTTAGGTTTAGGCACTTAACAAAATTCAAAACAATGGTTCCTTTATGATTAATATTTGGCATAGTATGTATCTTTATTAGTAGATTTTAAAAATGATTAAAAAATTACTACATTCATTTTACACCAACTTCAAAAAAGGAGGAGGTTTCTCAATTCGACCGCATATATTTTTTCCTTTTTTTTATGTGTGTTCGCGTATAACTTCGTTGTTTATGAACCGATTTTAATGATTTTTTTTAATGGAAAGGAGATATCCCAACGGTGGTACCATGATAAGGACACTAAGATCTGATGATGGCATTCAAGAGAAATCGAGTCAAACCTTGGAGTCGGTTTTATTTTTCTTAAAATTGACTTGTTATTTTTTAGGAAATACATAGGTAGTATCAATAATCATAAATTGACCACAATGAACAAAAATGCAATACATCTAATTGTCGGCCCGTTGGTATAGTGTTTAGCGATCCTGACTGCAGAGTCAGAGTTCGTGGGCTATTTTCCCACCCGGGACAAAATCATTTATCTGTGACTAATATAACTACAATATGTCTGACTTTAGCACTACAGAAGTAAGTAGAAAATTATGATTTCCTAGTGCAGCCTGCCTACTTCCTAGTTATTATTGAAACTCAAATCACACATTGCAATTTTAATAATTATAAAAACATATTACTTAATAAAATCAACTGAATTAATCAAGAAACTTTATAGCATTTTATAATAAATCTCTAATAAAAGATCCTTTACTGCCACTGAAATAAAATATATTTATTTAAAATTGACGCTTTCAAAGCCTTGTTTTTAATTTTAACAAATGATGTATACGAATATTGATATATTTTTTCACTATTGCCTTAATTTAATCAGTAACGTGATTGGATGCAGGAAATTCACCTATGATTGATGAGATGCAATTTCATTGAATATGGAAGTCCCTATAAACTTTCTCAATACAAGAGTCATGACCGTTTCCTTTTTAAAATTCTCTACACTAACATTTTTTAAAAAAGTTTCCGCCGTTTGGCATATTTTGACAACGTCTGGTGAAAAGGATAATCTGATGATGCTGCTGCTGATCTCTTGCAATTGTAAACTTATGAAAGTGTTGAAAATGATGCGTCACTAAAGCTCCGACACAAACACCACATTTTCTTTGGGAGATCTAAAAAACGGATATAAATGTTTAATATTACAAACAGACACTCCAATTTTATTTATTCGTATAGATATTCAATGGTTAAAACAAGTGTTTTTCTTTCAAGGCCACGTAAACAAACAAGCTAAATTTAATATTTGTAATTGTTATAGTAAGTACAAATAACACATTTAAATGTATGCATATCGATAAAACCAATAAACTGGTCAGGTAGTTCATCACTAACCGAATAGAATAGAAAATTCGAGAATAACGTTGAAAGCTGATAAGACCTGATCATACCAGATTGAGATTTATGTGAATGGGATAAGGAACTGTTTAGCTTAAATCTCTAGTCAATTATCAGTTAAATAAAATTTTAACATTTATTGATTAAATATATAAAAATGTACCTACCGATGGTAAGATACACCTCCATTATTAATGTTTTTCCTTCTGCTATCATTTTTACACTGTAAAACAGAGCAGTAAGGCATTGTGGCGTAAAAAAGAACTTTCAATGGACGACCTATTCGACGCACCGTTGTAATACGACTATCATACAAAATACCTACAACTCATAAAGGTACGCGTTGCAACGCTTACTAGTGACACGGGCATCACGCTTACTAGCCATTTCTACTTATCTTTTTGTTCTGTGGCCGACATTATCATAAACCCTTAAAGCATATATACATGGAGGGAGTGCTGAACGAGCGGAAAACATGATCGGAGTAGAGAGCGACTGAGTTTAGTTAGAGTATGTATCTCTCACGCACATGTATGTATACATGGTACATAAACCGAAAATGTATTTATAATTTGTTTTGTATGTCTTTCTGTCTATCTGTCTGTCTGTTTGTATCGGGTAATCTTTGGAACGGCTGGACGGATTTTGACGGGACTTTTACTGGCAGATAGTTGATGATCCAGGGAGTAACTTAGGCTACTGTTTTTAGACTGACTTTGTCCCGCGGCGTTACTCGCGGCACGACGATAAGCGCGGGTAACACCGCGGGGTTCAGCTAGTAATCACTATTTACAAAAATATTTTTTTTGTATTGGTACCTAATACGTATTTGTGTACTAAGTACCTGCATTTGTCACCGCGTCAAGCTCTTCTTCACGGGAGCTTTCTTTCTCTTTCCCTCTGGGCTGCCAAGTCGTTCCAGAGAAGTAATCAGAGTATTTCACACATCAACACAATGTTAAGTTTCAACTTTGTTATGACATATGTCAACAATGATGTCGCACCGCACCGCCAAATATTGTTTATATCTGTGAAGTGGAAAACTTTTTATATTGTTTAATATCATTATCAAAACAAATTTGTATATTACAAGTTTTAAAGTATAAAACAATAATTTTACTTACTTTTTGCACTGAAAATGAAGTTGGGTAAGTTACCGAATAAAAATTTTAAACAAACCAAACTATTTAAAAAGTTTTAAAGGTACAGTTATTTGTAATGTATTGTAAAAATCAAAATAACGCACATGTGGATTTTTATTATAAAGACGGTATATTATTATCTTTATTTATGTTCTTTTTAGTTCCTATCTTTTTCAAATAAAGTTTTTCTTCTGAACGGCTCAATGCCGGTAGCCCGATTTTTTTCGGGTGTTTGACAATTTAATAAGTTTTTTTTTTACCATTTAGAATGTTCATACAAATAAAGTTCTAGAAGCTTGTGATAGCCCTCGCTCAAAAAAAATAAAAGGAAAAAATATAAAACTTATACTGCAAGAAATATCATCTATAGTTCACAACTACTTTTTTGCAAGAAATTGTAGTATCTACCAAGGTTCTGTACCAATGTAAAAGTATCACTTTACCTTGGTACCTGCAGAACTTAAATCAAACCAATCCTTTGAGCCTCCAGAGTATAGGAATAAAATATATCTATACTAATATATAAAGCTGAAGAGATTGTTTGTTTGTTTGAAACGCTAATCTCAAGAACCATGGTCCGATTTGAATAATTCTTTAGGTGTTGGATAGTTCATTTATCGAGGAAGGCTATAGGGTATATATCATTATGCTACTGCTAATAGGAGCGGAGCAACAATGAAGAATGTTTCAAAAACGGGGGAAATTTTCACTCTACTGGCAATATAAGGCGCAAACGAAGTTGCGTGGGTCAGCTAGTAAAAATATAAACTAGGTATAGGAATAGTAGAAACAATGACACCAAGTTAAGGTTGTATGTTCACACCCCAGCTTTTTATTTTTTCAATTAAGCTGTCTAGCTTAAATGGACAAGTTTACAAGTGAATGTTGTCTCGGGTCAAAACAAACCATAGAGAATTCAGAACTAGATATACAGAAAAAGTCATAAGAAGATTTGTTAATAACTGAGAATAATGAAGTTTGTTTTGATTCATGATAAATTGGTGCATCAACCACAATAATGAAAGTCCAAGTGTTTTAGAACTGCTAAGTTGGATTTTATTATTTTCACATTACATTTTTGAGGTAGTAGAGCCAAGCTAATTTTAGCACGAAGGGGCCAGCTGACCGGGGTGGTACTACCCTCATACAGAAAAACACACTAAAATGACAGTGTCAGTGCTGTTGTGCTTTCCATCAGGCAGTGTAGACTCTACTCTGTAGAGTCATTTGGCAGGGCCAAATAAAAAAGAAACACCAAGAGCCTTTAATATTTTTTTATTTACAGTTTTGCAATTCTAGTTTCAATTAAATTATAAACTAAAACTTATTGTTTTTATGTGGTTTTGCTATAAACAACAAATTACAGTATGTACATCTCTGGCCCTTTTTTTACTAAATGAAGTCCTTTGCTCATTGGGCAAATTGGACAAGAAGAGCAGCAAAGGGATCTGTTGAATTCTTACCGACAAAAAAGAAATCGAAAATAGTCATTGAGGGTTTTATTCCGATCCTATCAACATAATTATAGAATGAGGAAAAGCATATTTTGTCTGCGTGTAATTTATCCATAATATTTTTGTAGACTGACCCACAAACATTTTTTGCCACATAAATTATATCTAATCTAGTTGTTGCCGGCGGCTCCGCTCGCGTATATGTCGGTTATAGGGGCAAATGTATTATTGGCGCCTATGTGTTATTCTGATTTATAACCTATTTATTATTATATGTTTTTATTACTGTAAAGTTTCATCATTCAGTAAAAGTAACAAACATCCATCCATCCATACTTACAAACTTTCACGTTTGTAATATTAGTATAGATTAGGGGTGGGTTGGAAAAAGTGTAAAGGTAAATCCTAATGCCAAATCATAAAAAAACAATAAAAAAGAGTGAAAATTTAGAGTTGTGTATCTCCTAATACCAAATCATAAACTGAGACACACCCAACAAGTTGAATGCCTTCTTTCTAAGATACCTATGTACATGTCCTGTTTCTAAAAAAAAACCAACTATGGATAAGACTGTTGACGTCATACTATGTTTGGAATGTAACATTTTTTACAGAACATATAACAAAAAGAATATGATAGGTTTAGATATATTTGACTTTTCTTAGCTTTAGTTTCATAAAAATTTCGACTGTAAGCGTCTGCTGTGCTCGAGGTCTCCGGTTCGATTCCCGAGTCGGACCAAATGTTTGTATGATCTGCGAATATTTGTTTCGGAGTTTGGGTGTTATGATATAATATGTGTGTATTTACAAAAAAATAATATATTTATTTATATCAGTTGGCTAGTACTCTTATTAAAAGTTTCTGTTTAGTTTGGGACTAGATGGCGTTGTGTTTCAGATTTCCGAAATATTTATATTTTTAAATGCTCCTAGCATCAAATGTATGCATGAATATCTGCTTACTTTAAAATAAAAAAACTCGAGAAGTGTCAAAGGACACCCGGTTGGAATGAAGTTCACTGTCAGGATTCATTATTTTTATTATTTTTTATTATTTATGATGTACAAAAAACTTGTATATACTCAACAAAAATTATCGTCGCGACACCACACTGTTCAATGCGAAATAGAAATGAAAATGTCTGGCTTGCTTTCTGTAAGAGAGAGAGAGACAGAGAAACATGCGCACGCCGCACGGCTTACAATCGTTTACTGTAGCAAAAAGTGTCGTGACAACTTTTCGTAAGAATTTTTGTGTCGTGACTACTCTTCGTAAGAATTTTTGCGTCGTGACAACTTTTCGTAAGAATTTTTTTTCGTCTAGCCCCCTTTCACAACGCGCGATAAGGAACTTCGTTCCAAAACAGCGTGTTTCGCCCCCAAAAACCTGACAGAGTAACTCCATAGAAACAATAGTAGCGATATCTATTGTGGATAATATACGCTTCCCAATTAAACTTCTCCATTGCAGAAACAAAAGGGAGTAAAAACCAACAGAGACACTTAAAAAGCCAATCACGAAATGGTATCGATGCAATGTGCACGTAAGCTATTAACTGGAGCTCAGTAATAGCGTCTGCTCTGTACTCTGCACTTTCCTACTTGTAATAAAACATATTTTGAAGCTCTTAAACAAAAATTAAACGAGCTGGTGAATTTTATATTATGCACGTTTTTTAACATACTTCAAAAAAGAGGAGGTTCTCAATTCGACTGTATTTTATTTTATGTTACCTCAGAACTTTCGACAGGGTGAACAGATGGTGGTGCTGGTGCTTCCCGTTTAGTCCCAGTTCAATTTGTTCCACTTCTTGAACTCGGTTTTATTCGAATAAAATATAAAATCTCCTGCGGTTGATGTTATACCGCGGGTAACATCGTGGGGATCAGCTAGTAAAAAAAAATATGTGGTTGAGATCATGGTTAAAGAAAAAATCCTTCATATTCTTCGTTTATACTTTTTATGTTACCTCATCCCAAATTCAATCGTCAACAATGATGATTCGTCAACGACCAGTGAATTTTACACAGAACACACAGCTGCCCCGGTTTTATTTAATACAGGATAAGCATATAAAATATTGAGCAAATATTTAAAAAAAGTTACACAACATATTCAATCATTAATAGACGTGAAGCTTTTCCATCGACCTTCTGAATGACTTTAGCTCCAAATTCTTTTTTATACTTGTAAGTTATCTCATCACAAATTCAATCAAAGTCACGTCCAAAAAAGTACTGCGTAAAGCGATACACCAAAACTTTTCATGCAAACTTAATGCTGGAGCCAGGAGCAGGTACAATTTATTTAATAGTTAAAATTTAAATAGATGCACGTGAGTGGTGTAGGCAAAATTTCGTCAGTCGCTTGAGGATCTAGCAATCGTGCTGATGGCTTCATCAACGACCAGTTCACTTCACACAGGGCACACAGTTACTCCGGTTTTATGAGGTACAGGATAAGTCAAATATTTAGCAATTATTTTAAGAAAGAAAAAAATTTATTCCATGCGTAATAGGTTTCTTCAATTATATTATGAATACATTTTTTTCTGTTTCGAATAAAGAAGGAATTAACTTTTTAGGGTTCAATTATAAGGAAAAAGCGATTAAAATAAACTACGTTTCAAAATTCAATCAAGAACACAAGGGGTACTTGTTATTAAAAGATGAAAAGGGTCACTTGAGATTTGGACTACTACCTATTTAAAATCTTCTTCATCTTCTCTTCTCTAAAAGACAACTCCTGCATTAAGAATATACATCCTGTGTCGCGGGGACTTTACAAACATGCATGAAACGGACACAAAGAACGCCTAGACTTAGAACAACAATTTGTGGATCACAAAAAGTTTTGTCCCATGTGGGTTTGAACTCACACTATTTGGCGCAGTGGAAAGCGGTGTAGCGACTGCTTAAACCACCTTTAGTTCTGGTGAAAGTGTTTGACTAGAAAAACGTAAAAACTTGAAAATAAAAAAATATGTAAAAATAATTTTTAAACGATTTTGTTGAAAATAATGTCTGAATCTTAACTTTGCATAAAATGACGTTGCTCTCGTTATCTCTTCACTTGGATCATTTAAACTAGGCACACAATGGATTTCAATGCAATTTTTGCATTTCCCACCAAATCAGTCATACAAATTTGCATGTGCGTCCACCAATCAAAAGCTTTCGTGAGAGAGACAGACTCTAACTAAACTCAGTCTCTCTTTCTACTCCGATCACGCTTTCCGCTCGTTCAGCGCTCCCTCCATGTATGCATGCTCTAAGGAGAATTTCAAACACTTTCGTGCCGGTTCGGGTTGCTAGTTTATGATTAAATTCTATGTCAAAGCATTTATTACTCAAGCGACTATTTTTCTTGCTTAGCTATCCTGTCAAGTGCAGTATTAACCGAGTGAGCTGAAATCTATTTAACGACGCTACAGGACTCCAGTACTCTATTTCTAACCAATAATTTACTGAAACCTTATCTATACATCTATACAAATAAATAAAATTGGAGTGTCTGTTTGTAATATTAAAATAACCGCTTTTCACTAAATGCATATCTATACTCTATATAATATATAAAGCTGAAGAGTTTGTTTGTTTGTTTGTTTGTTTGTTTGTTTGAACACGCTAATCTCAGGAACTACTGGTCCGATTTGAAAAATTCTTTCAGTGTTGGATAGCCCATTTATCGAGGAAGGCTATAGGCTATATATCATTACGCTAAGACCAATAGGAGAGGAGCACCAATGAAAAATGTTTCAAAAACGGGGGAAAATTCTCACGCTACGGGCAATAGGAGACGCAAACGAGTTTGCGTGGGTCGGCTAGTGTATGTATACACGGTACACATACCAAAAATGTAGTTAATTTTTTTTTTGTCTGTCTGTCTGTCTGTTTGTTCCGGGTAATCTCTGGAACGGCTGGACGGTATTTGACGGGACTTTCACTGGCAGGTAGCTGATGATCCAGGGAGTAACTTAGGATACTTTTTTTTTTACCGCGGCGCTACTCGCGGTACTACAATAAGCGCGGGTTGCACTGCGGGGTTCAGCTAGTCTATATCTATACTCTATACATACAAATAAATAAAATTGGAGTGTCTGTTTGTAATATTAAAATAATAGCTTTTTAATCAATGCATATTTATGTATACACGATACATATACCAAAAATGTAGTTAAAATTTTTTTTGTCTGTCTGTCTGTCTGTCTGTCTGTCGGTCTGTCTGTCTGTCTGTCTGTCTGTTTGTTCCGGGTAATCTCTGGAACGGCTGGACGGATTTTCACGGGACTTTCACTGGCAGATAGCTGATGATCCAGGGAGTAACTTAGGCTACTTTTTTTAGACTAACTTTGTCCCGCGGCGTTACTTACAACAATAACCGCGGGTAACACCGCGGGGTTCAGCTAGTTTGAAAATAAAGAGATAGTGCTTAATGATGAGAAGATGGTAGGTGTGTAAGATCTATCATAAAGCGGCTACAGTAAGGCCCGCGTGTTTTATTAACCGACTTCATAAAGGAAGAGTTTCTCAATTCGACTGTTTTTTAATGTTTGTTACGTCAGAACTTTCGACTGGGTGAACCGATTTTGATGATTCTTTTTTTATTTGAAAGCTGGTGCTTCCTGTGTGGCCCCATTTCAATTTGTCTTGCTGTCGAAGTTTTTTTTTAATTAAAATTGTGTAGGTATTATTTAAAAACTAAAATATTATTAACTTTTGCCTGCGGCATCGCCCGCATTTTCGGTAATCGCTGTAAAGAGTAGCCTGTGTCCTTCCTCAGAATCAAATGAGGTACGTATTTTAGCAGTAAAAGCATACCAGACAGACAGAGAGCTACTTTTGAATTTGTAATATTAGTAAGGATGTATCTGAATATTATAGAATGAGTAGGAGAAATGGTTCCACTATCTACGACTTGTAGCCATCAATTCAGCTCCAGACTAAAACACGCCTGACATCTAAACTACATGTTACTAAAAAGAGTATCTTCCTATCTTTCTTCAAGCGTTCCAGGAACACACGAATACTCGAAACTTAAAACTCGTCTGTTATGAGCCAGTCCATAAAATATAACCTTTTCAAAGTGTTCACTTCATTTTATCGGGTAGACGTGTCTGCAGCACTTTTCCTTAGCAAATTTTATACGGAACCGCAAAATATTTAACGTATCGTAACTAAATCTGCTCAATATTAGTGCATTTGACGTGTGTATTCTGAATACTAATGGAATGATTAAATAAAAGTTCAACCCTGTGCTTTCTATCACTAATACAAAGAAATAGCGATAAATTTGCTGTAGAGCCGTCATCATTAAAGCACAGAACCACAATTATGCTTTTTACAATTCTTCAAAATTTGAGCATATCACTTTTTAGTACGTCAATTAGCGCCAGTAAGCAACTTCTGACCATCAAAAAGTGAAAAGTCGCCTACCTTGGCCACGTTTTCGTCACCCACAGTACTGCCTTATTCACGGAATTCTTCTTCCTAGCCTTTATTATTCCCAAGATTTGGGGTCGGCTACTAGTTCGACCGGTTTTACCTGAATATCAGTTTTTACACGGAGCGACTGGCATCGGACTTCCGCAGCCCTAAGGGTGAACTGAATTCGAAGGTTGAACTAGTTGTCAGTATATTTGAGGGCACTGACTTCCCAATAACGATTGTCATAGGTGTTTATGACAACCGACTGCTTAACGTGCTCTACGAGGCATGGGCGGAAACCACCGCCTTCTTCCATACTCGGGGCTGCTACTAAGAATTTCTTGTAAGAAAAACCCAACAGCAGACCGACCCGGGAATCGAACCCGAGACCTCTTGATCTGCAGTCGCTTACCCTAACCACTAGACCAACGAGAAAGTCAATTAGCCTTATTCACGTAATTATGATGGTAAAAATATCCGACAAACGCCAAGTTGGAAGGCGAAGAAAATCGAGGCTCTGATACATAAGAACGTGGACAGTGATCGCCAGCGTAGGATAATAAAGTCAAAAGTTTTGCTATCGCTAATTATAACAAAATGGTTAACCAATACAAAAATGTATTGCTACTCATCTCGAAAAAAAACAGTTGAATGTAGGAAGACTCATTGTCTATGCTTCCGCAGGTACCTACTAATTAATATCAGTTCAAGTATTTACCTACCTATACCGTCCTTCTTCCAGTTCAATTGTGTCCCGTTCTATAGAGATCGGAGTGAAAAACCACAATTTGTATTGTAACTAGGGGAAATGTGAATAGGCCAATCAACGTGATTGATTTTTTAATTTAAGTCTGCGTAAATTGGACTCTGTAGTTGGTAGAGATTTGACAATAGGTACAGTCAGCATCACATAGAATGGAGCAGTTATGATGTCAAAATGATATAATTAGTAACGGTAATTAACATTATTTTATTATTTTGATTATATATTGTTCACATAAACTACGAGTAATTAAAAACAATGTCTGGGAACAAATGTAAACCCCTCAATTGTATTATCTAAAGACGTTTAAACTGTGTAAGTCTGTATTATTATTATTATTTTTTTTTTTTTTATTTATACTCAAAATTCACAATTTCTCTTAATCACAGACATATAAATTATACAACCGAAAAATGATAATTTTATAAGGAATAAGAGGTTGTCGTTGACTGCTATACTAGTGTTAACTGTGTTACAGCAGCCAGCGTCTTCCACCCTGTATGACACTCATTACATCATTTTAGTTGTGATACCGCTAAACAAATTTTAACAATTAAGAACAAAAAAAAAAAATAGGAAAAATAAAAGTAATGTGTGTGTGTGTGTGTGTGTATGTGTGTGTGTGTGTGTGTGTGTGTGTGTGTATGTGTGGGTGCGCGTGTGTGTGTGTATGTGTGTGTGCGTGTGTGTGTGTGTGTGTGTGTGTGTGTGTGTGTGTATGTGTGGGTGCGTGTGTGTGTGTGTGTGTGTGTGTGTGGGTGTGTGGTCATTTCTGCCCGTGCATCACATGAAATCGGCAAGTATTCTTTCAGTATTTACATAGTTCAAGGTTTTTAGCCAATTGTATATTGTCAACCCGCATTTGTTTAAGGTAAGGGAGTAAATGTCATTGATGCGGTTTGCAACGTTATATAGTTTGCTACTAATGACGTAATACTGGCGGTGTGCAAGCGTTGTTTTATGAGTTGTCAAATGATGTATTTTAACTCTCCTACGTATCAAAAGTGGTTTGTATGAAGTATTTTTATGCTTGCGCAGAATGACCGATTTAATAAGAAGTTGCTTCACGGTTAAAGCTCGACATTCTCTGTATAGGAGATCAGTGCTAAATCTGCGCGGCTTGCCCATTATAACCTTTAGTATGGCTCTTTGCGCGCGTTCCAGTGGGAGCATCATTGAGCTGCCGATGCCACCCCATGTCACGATGGAGTATTGTATTAGACTTTGAACAAGTGCATAATAAACACACATTAAGGTGCCGTAATCTGCAGATGGCCTAATTTTCCTAAAGATCGGAATTAGTTTACGAATACGGTTAACTGTATTATTTATATGTGCAGACCAGTTTAGTGAGCTATCAATTGTAATACCCAGGTATTTTATGTTGGAAGTGCGAACCAATTTAGGGTACGCACAGTTAACATTTAGGCAGAACCTATGAGCCACAATATGAAAATCAGTAGGTGGCTGGGTATTAGCGCGATGGGTGAAAGCAATGAATTTTGTTTTGTTAATATTCAATGTCAGGAGATTATTATTAAGCCACATCAACACTTCTCTAAGAGCATTTTCCGTGTGATGCTTGGCAACGTCTCAGTTTTCTCTCTGCACAATTAGTGCTGTGTCATCAGCGTAGGTAAAAATAATGTTACAATTTGGTAGGATCTTGGTACATAAAGAGTTGATGTACACAAGAAAAAGAGTGGGACCGAGGACACTACCTTGCGGAACACCATAGAAAACGGAGGCCTGAGTACTAGTGTGTATGCCTACCTTCACGGACTGGGTTCTGTTTGACAGATAAGACTGGGAAATATCAAGTGCTACCCCACGAATACCAACCGACTCTATCGGTATATCTATAATTTAAAACTGTACTACAATAAATAAATAAATATAGCAAGGTATCAAAATGTTGCCCTTGAACAATTGAAATATCTACAGTACGTAGGGATTTTCCTGCGGCCGATGCGGGTATTAGTCAATTTTAACAATTGTTAAAGTCCAGTTCCATAAAAAATTTTGCGCGAAAAGATGTAGTACAATTGTACTACATCTTTTCGCCCAAAAATTTTTATGGGACTTAAATCGTAACGACACTGCACTGCAGTGTATCAAATCCCCGTTTTGATGACCAATTATGGTTGAACTACTCCAGAATTATAAATTTTGTTATTGGATAGGGATCTTCCTTCAAGCCTCATTTCTAAACTAGTTTGATGGTGACTTTAAGTCTTTTGCGATATTATTCTTCATCAAGCCTTCAATCTTGAAGGTTGGTCGTCAGCTTCCTGTACTCCGGAGGAGGAACGGAGGAGATAGCGGTCCCCTCCCGGATATTCTACGATATGGTAGAAGGAATATTTAAATTCTACGAAATCGCTGTCTGAGGTCCGCCATGACAGCATCTAACTGAAGTTTGAGTTGAAAACCTACTTTTTGTTCTTTATTTTTTTTGTTGAAAGTTTTTTCGATCTATAGTTTTTTTCTAAATATAACTGCTTGTTAGAAATTACACAATGCACTTTAATATTAAAACGCAATACAGCAATGTAGTATCAGATTGTACCGTCAAATGATGGTTATTGGTACACAAGCTTGCGATGTGAATTCCTACGATACGAAATCGTGAAATATTTACGATGCGTTGCGGATTCGCAGTTTTGTGTGGGCGCCCTTATTGGTGTTCGAATTATGATAGCGAATTACGGTGGCGGCAACCGTACAAAAAATAGTTTTTTTGGACCTCTGAGTCTCTATTCTTATTAGAATTTAAATCGTGTCTATATGTAACTTAATCACTATTTTCAATAAGCCCATATGCCATAAATTTAATGAAGACAACTTTAATACATTCAGGTAATAACGTTATTATAATGACAATGATACTCAATAACTCAACATAATTTTTCTACGTCGATAAGCGCCTAGCTGCATATAATACTCGTGTGAAAAAGTATTTTCTTACTAAGATAGGCTTTATAAAGGTTCTTGTTGCTTTTTAAATTACAAAAAGTTTCGAATGTTCCGGCTCATCCGGCTGTGCTGTTCGGGTTGTTCCGTTGTTCCTCAGTACCGATTTGTAAGACGGGGGTAGCGCACGCTCCTCGCTCCCAAGTTTCGCGCCAATATGTACGCGAGAGGTACGTCTACGTACCAAATTCAAAATTGTTTCATATACGATCATATCATATACGATAACTTACTACAATAGTAAAATTATTAAATATTATTATAATAGAATTGTCCTTTATGGTTTTTATTAAACTTTAAATACTCCAAGGTCAATTTATTTACTCTGTCATATTTTTCTACAAATATTTTTTTCTTTCAGTTGTAACGTTGGTGCTAATTCTCGCTTACGTAGACTTTATTTGGTGCTTTGGTAAGTTTTTTATTTATATTTTTACTTTCATTAATACCGAGTTATAGAATTATTTATTAGGCAGCTTTTATAAAAAAATTACTTCAAAACCTTATTCGGACTAGAACTTACTTACAAATAAAAAGTTACCTAAATCGGTATAGTTGATCAGTATAGTTTGAACTGTCATTAAATAGTCATCATTATTTGCTGAAGTGTACAAAAATATGCATAAAAATATAAAAGAGGGCCAATTTTATTTATTTGTTTAGAGTATATTATAGATTTCATAAGTCATAAGGGATCAGTCAAGAGTTGAAAATAATGAAAAAATGTGGTGAATATGGAATAAAAAGTGGCGTGTACATCTAGTAAAATTTAGTCAATATTAGCAATAAAATCGATCAAAATCCTATCTTTTTAAGAAACACTAACATTATTTTCCATTAATATAACATATGATACAAATAAATTTCGTAACAAACATAAACTAAGTACCTATGATAAAAACCGCATTTAAATCCGTTGCGTAGTTTAAAATATCGATATAGCTCGAATGTGCGATGTTAATTTTTACCCGACTACGGCAAAGCCAAAGGAGGGTTATGATTTTGACAGGCTATGTATGTATGTATGTATGTATGTATGTTCATTTGTTCCCTCCTAGCTCCTTAACTACTCATTAGATTTGGACAAATGAGGTGTCTCTAGAAGCGTCATGTTCGTCTTCTGGTTATAGGCTATATGACGTGTCACTGAATCTAATGTGGCGCCCTCTAGCCGACATAAAGTACTGTATTAAAAAATAAATTTGAGATAAATATGCCGTGTTTGGTATCATTGGAAAGGGCGTTACTTGTACATTTCAAAAATATATATATTTTTAGCATTTGTTCGTGACTTTGTCCGTATTTATTCGAAAAGTGTGATATTTCTATGGTATGCTTATTTGTTCCCTCATTCTTTCTAAACTAGTTAGAATAAGACAAATGGGGTATCGTTAGAAGCGTCTTGATTGTCCGCTGATAATAGACTATATGACGTGTCACTGAATTTAATGTGGCGCCCTCTAGCCGACGTAAAGTAGTGTATTAAAAAATAAATATGAGAGAAATATGCCGTGTTTGATATCATACGAAAGGGCGTTACTTGTAGATTTCAAAAATATAAATATTATTAGCATTTTCTCGTGACTTTGTCCGTATTTATTCGAAAATTGTGATATTTCTGTGTTATCTATTTAAAATATACTTTGCAAAGAAATTAGTATTATAGAAGCACCAAAACATTTTAAATAAAAAAAAGTAAAAGCTAAAACCCAACTACGACAAAAAACGACGCTGAAAAAGTATGAAACAAGTTTCAAAAGCCGTAGTCACGCGTTGTTAAAGTGATATGGACTATGGTACATTAATAAGTTTCAAAAGCCGTAGTCCATGTAATGTAATGTACCATATGGTACATATCAGTTTAACAACGCGTGACTACGGCTTTTGAAACTTGTTTCATACTTATTCAGCGTCGTTTTTTGTCGTAGTTGGGTTTTAGCTTTTACTTTTTTTTATTATACTGTGTAAAAATATATCTGTCCATGAAATTAATTATTTAAAGTATTAAAATTGTGGTTTTGGTTTTTTATTTCGTTTATTTAGCGTTCTGTACAGACAATATTATGTTAATTTTGCACTTCTCTGTATTTTGTGAAAAGTAATAATATACAATATAAAATATACAATTCGTGTAATTTAATTTAGGGATAATCTTAATAGATTTTTTTTTTATTCTGGCAATTTTTTTTATGGAAACTATACTTAATGGTTTTATATAACTTTATGGTTTTAACCTTAGGTACTGTTTATTGCTATCAGTTTTCAAGTCGTAGCCTCAGAATCATTTACTGATGCACGGAAAAATATATATTATATATATATAAGTACCCATATACTCGACCTGAAAACCGATAGCAATTAATATGTTGCCTTCTGTTCTCTGCATCACCCAAATCCGCCAATGCACCAAAATGTGCATGATGAATAAATAAATAAAGATTAATAACTAAAAGATATAAACATAGTTATCATTCGATTTTATTACTACCGAACCCCCTATAAACAGCTAGTAGTTAAACCCTATATGCATGCAGTTATTCGAAAATGGCAAAATAATTCAAGCTTCACATTATGTACCGTTATCGGCAAAGTAATTGGGTGTACTATTCAAAGCGAACAAACCTATCGTTCAGATAGCTTTGATACAAATTTTGGAACGGTAAAACGACAGCGAGCCTTTGGATGGGACGACGTGACCACCCAACCGTGACGATTTCATTTCCGAACGATTAATCGCACTTCGCCTATTGATTTCGAAGCTGTACACGAATAAATATCGCTTTGATATCGTATTTATCCTCGGTTATTTACGATTCGTTGAATATGTTCGATTCACGATCGTTTAGTTAGTTTAGATATAAAATTTTCCAGTGATTTCTGTTTTTACCTACCTACTGAACCTTTTTGCTCTTTAACTATTTTATTTCTTAAATTGCAGCTGAATATCAGCACTAGGTCTATTGCACTAAACGTTATTCTGAGCTGTGGTTCATTTTGGTACAGATGTAATTTATTTATATTCTGTTGTAAATACATATGTCAACACTCTGAAAAATGTGCCTATTCAAGCATTTTTCTTTACTTCTTTCATTTGCTAACTAATCGCGAAAATACTAGGCTTACTAAACGCCTACATTTTAATACCATTTGCATACATTAATATACACAACATTACATTACATTTATTTATTTACATATATATTATATATATATATATTTACATTAACAATAATATATATGCATACAATAACATTTTTATACTAATATATAAAGCTGAAGAGTTTGTTTGTTTGTTTGTTTGTTTGTTTGTTTGTTTGAACACGCTAATCTCAGGAACCGCTGATCCGATTTGAAAAATTCTTTCTGTGTTGGATAGTCCATTTATCGAGAAAGGCTATAGGGTATATATCATCACGCTACTACTAATAGGAGCGGAGCAACAATGAAGAATGTTTCAAAAAGGGGGGAAATTTTCACGCTACGGGCAATATAAGGCGCAAACGAGGTTGCGTGGGTCAGCTAGTATTCCATAGTTACAGTAGTCGCAAATGATATGTAACATCTCTGAACGTCAAATTTAACACCAATGAGCTCTTATTGCTCAAATCAAATATCGCGTAATTTCCCAGATCCTTGTCACAAACTTCCGTCCCTTTTTACGAAATTACTGCGGGTAACACCGCTGGGTTCAGCTAGTCTATACAAATAAATAAAATTGGAGTGTCTGTTTGTAACATTAAAATAACAGCTTTTTAATCAATGCATATGTATGTATACACGATACATATACCAAAAATATAGTTAAAAAATTTTTAGTCTGTCTGTCGGTCTGTCTGTCTGTCTGTTTGTCTGTTTGTTTGTTCCGGGTAATCTCTGGAATGGCTGCACGGATTTTGATGGGACTTTCACTGACAGGTAGCTAATGATCCAGGGAGTAACTTAGGCTACTTTTTTAGACTAACTTTGTCCCGCGGCGTTACTAGCGGTACAACAATAACCGCGGATAACATCGCGAGGTTCAGCTAGTTGAAAATAAAAAGGAAAAACAAGACATGAAGGCGAAATAGTTATATTATCGTTCCGCAAGTAACGCTGCGGGGCGAAGCTAGACTAAAGAAAGATTGGTTCTTGGAATTAATTACAAATAACCTTATGTTTTGTAAGGCATCTTAGTTTCAGAACAAAGTGGTGTACCGTTTCCTGTAGGCTTGATATCAGGTAACGTGATTGATTGGTGCTTCGATACGGCTTCAGTTTACCGTTTATATCTCTAGGTAATAATAAATTGCTTCACTGGAATCTTCGAAGAGTCTATCCGGTAGTGAGTGTCGGATGTTCCTCGGGTATCGTATTGCAGTGAAATTACTATTTACTTTATTAAATATGGAGTTTGATGAAAAAATGGAACATCAAATGTACCTAAATATCTTTGTCTTCATTTTGTCTCCCGTTTTGCTAAGGAGCTAAGTGGACTTATTATATTTCCAACTCCTCCAGTTTTCTTCTGATTAATTTCGTTGCGGGTTCCAAGACAGTTTAATTTTTCCAGGGACTGCGGTCACTGCGGTTGATCCTGGTGTTACAGTGGTGGGCGCGTGGGCGAGATTAGGCTCACTATACCTAAAGATATATACACCTAAAGATGATTTTAGTGCTTAATATTTTTGATCAGCTAAGTTGACGTTCTAAAAACGTGAAAGTTAGCATAAAACTAACAAAGGTTATCATAAAACTAACAAATGTAATAAAAATAATGATGTCGTCTCCACGTTAAGTCACGTGGTCATAGCAAAATATTAGCCAATAATACAAGAGAATACAGGCGTTATGAAATGTAGAGATTTGATGCGAAATACTTGCATTTAGACTAAGAGAGTAGATTTTCGTACTCCATTATGTACTTGTAATTTAATTGGTAGGACGAGGTTTTGCTGGAACCTGTGTTTATTTAGTTAGTACGAATTAATTTATTCAATTCATTAAGCTCTTATTATTCCTTCGCTGATCTTGGTTGGACAATTCGATCGAACATTCGTTATAGTTGTTTTTTAACCAATTTTTTTTCTCTTTATACGGTGTTCACCGCTTAGAATTATAATATAGTTTCAGTATCAAATAACTTTTTCCACAGCATAAACAAGTAAAAAAAAAATTTACCATTTAGAACTTCCACGATATCCTAGAAAGATCCAGAGTTCATGAGTTATTATGTGATATTTTAAAACACTTACAAGCCTTTATGAAATAAATAAGCCTATACATACTATGTAGCTGTCGTTAGGTACCCACTTAGTTTCAATATAAATAGAGCGAAAAAATAAGCAATTGAATATCAGTAAGGAATTTTAATTGTAGATGATCGTGTGTATTATAATTGATTTAATTTTAGTGTATTCGTCACGAACCTCAGATTGTAACATTATTATATTTACATCCTTTAATTATTTAGTTGGTTTGGAGTCCTCATGTCAATCAGGACGCTCTACGCCTGGGTTGAATTTAAACAACTCTGCTCAGGACAATGTGTGATTGTTTATGTATATCCCAGTTTGCTAATTGTTGTTTAAAGTTATAATCATCCATATTAAAGCGAATTTAGATGTACAGAGTTTAAATATGTACTTTTGTACATAAATAATCTGTAATATAGGTGAACGAATGAAAGTCAAGGTTTTTTATGTCTAGTCTAGTCCCAAAAAACTGTATATAATCAAAGGAGTTTGATCTATACAAATAAATAAAATTGGAATGTCTATAATATTAAAATAACAGCTTTTTAATCAATGCATATGTACTATATACACGATACATATACCAAAAATGTAGCTAAAAAAATTTTTGTCTGTCTGTCTGTCTGTTTGTTACGGGTAATCTCTGGAACGGCTGGACGGATTTCGACGGGACTTTCACAGGCAGGTAGCTGATGATCCAGGGAGTTACTTAGGCTACTTTTTTTAGACTAACTTTTTCCCGCGACGTTACTCGCGGTACAAAGTTAGTCAACAAAACGCGGGTAACACCGCGGGGTTCAGCTAGTCTTCAATAAACCTAGTTATACAAATCAAGATTGGCAGATCTTTTAATGATATTCTTTACGGGTTCGAGCAAGAATTATCTTAGCATAATTCATGAAGTATTGCCCAACTGACTGACCAATTGTATCACCGTCATGCTGTATTCCGCCTTATAAGACAGACAGACAAATATGTAAAGTCTTATAGACAAACGAATGTGATCCTATAAGGATTTCCCACTTTACATTCAAACAACCTGGAACCTTAAATGCTAATACGTCTACACAAATTCTTTCTTCCCTATTTACAATGTTGAAGTTGTCATACAAGTTACAAATTTGAAATTCTATCGAAGACAAAGTTTTAAGAAGTGAGGGGTATTGCCGTGAATAATTTAGAGGAATATACTTAGTGGAGTAACTTATCAGCTCTGTTCGATATAAACCTTTCCTACTGAGGTGTTGATTTCGGATGGTTTACAGATATTATCGGGTTGAGTTATGGTTGGTCACGTAATTGAACCAAAATACCTTAGTAACCAAATTAAATTACTAACAATATCCTATAACTGATATATTTTTATCATAAGTGTTTTGTCATTAGTTAGTCAATGGAAGTTTTACTACCAAATAATGATGAGTCTACTCCGCCTAGTAGAAAGCAAAAGCAGAATCCAAGAGTGGTGGTCACTATACTCATTGCGAATGCAGGAAATGCAACAATGCAGCATGGTGACCCACACTATGGCGGCCTTGTGATGCTTTCGCATCGTTGGGCCTCCAACTCCCCTCGCACTCACCAACGAAACACGACAGCACGATCGCCTCTTCTGTGCGAGGGTAGTACCGCCCCGGTCGAGCCGGCCCATTCGTGCTAAAATCAGCGTGGTTCTACTACCTTGAAAATATATATATTATGACTTATTAATATTATAATATGAAAGAATGCAACGTAGTAAAAATTTTTTTTTGCGGTTGTGCGGCGGCGTGTCGTGTGTACGGAACTTACGTACGAAAAGCATACCGTATGGTTTTAGTCGCGTTGCGGAATAATGATTCTGCGTCTAAAATAGAAAATACCCCGGAACAACTTATACTGATATATTATATGGTATTGAAGAATCAGTAAAAGCCGTTTCCTTTAAAAACAAATGAAAAATCAGCCTGTCTAATGCTATAATTGAGACTTAACTGTTACTGCTAAAGTACTTCCGAAATTAAAGCCTCCTTTTACGTATTCTTGTCTTTAACATAAGCTGTCTCAGAGCAGCCTGACTACGGCTCTCTGTGCTACTTAAAATATCAGCTTACAGAACACTGTTCGAAGTTATGAAGTTAAGTTTCTCAGACCGCTGTGACGTAACGGAGAAGTTATTAAGTTTGCTTGTAGGTTTTATTTATGGGTACGAAGATATTGTGGTTTCAGGAGATTTTAACTATCATATTAAGTTATCAAGATTATTCTATTTTTTCTATTAGAATTGAGAACTAGTGACACTAAGTAAGTAAAAACTACTGAACGAGCATTTCATTAGGAATATTTGGCATAAAGATCTACAGGCTGGAAAAGCAAATGGACTACTTTTTTTATCTAGAAAAACATAATTAACTGAATTGACCAAGACAAATTATATATTAGGAAGTACTCTTTCATCAGTATTATCAGTATTTGACAATAAAAAAAAATGGTAAACTTTAGAATGCCATCAGGTGTATCTTTGTTTATCAAATGTGTATTAATATTTCATTTAAAGAAATAAAATTAGGGACATAGGGAGGGTATGTGTACGAACGAAGCGTGATATATGACTCATCCTCATCCCCATCCCCTAATATCACGTAATTTTTGACAGAACAGATATAGTAAAGTTGTTAAATATCCACCGTAATTGTAGCCTATTTTTAAGCGATCTTAAAGGCCAGTATTTTCCTAAATAAAACATTAATCAAATGTATTGTTTTTCTTTTTAGAATCAAGCCAACGCAATTACCATTAATGCGTTGGATTGATTGAGACACGCATCTTTGATAATATTGCGTGAAATTAGGGGACGAGGATAAGCCAAATATTCACATCTCACCCACCTCGCTAAAAACGTCTCACGTAATTATTGAATGCCACCTAACCATGTCTCAATGTACGTACTAATTGTATTAAGTTCTAAAAACCAGTAGTAAAGCATTCAAACCGAATTTCTTTCGCACCCATCTTGTCTTTATGTATGCAGCTTTGTTTCTTGTTAATAATTAATCACAATAATTCTGTAGAAACGTTACTTTTCATAATTCCGACTACCCATTCAATAGTACCAATTCAGCTTTGTCAACAATTCAATCAATTATCCTCATATTTCCTATACATGAACTATTCGGACGAATTCATATGAGCTTAATCACACGCATTTGTCTGACGGCCTAACGCGATTGCGTGCAAATGCGTACAAACGCGTGCAATCCCTTGCGCACCAGTGCACGCAATCAAACGTTAATTGTTACCGTGTTCGAGATGATTACGTTAAAGGATTATTATTATCCAGTATGTATAGGGTAAAACTGAATTTTGGTATGTGATTGTTTTAGCTTCATTTACCTTTTTAAAAGTTAATTTAAATACTCAACACTCTTCTTACCAATAATATTTATCTTTATTTTTTGCCCGACTACGGCAAAACCAAAGGAGGGTTATGATTTTGACAGGCTATTGGTGTTCATTTGTTTCCTCATAGCTTCTCTACTACTTAGTAGAACCGGTCAAATAAGGTATCATTAGAAGCACTTATAGGTTATATAACGCTGGTTATCTATACAAATAAATAAAATTGGAGTGTCTGTTTGTAATATTAAAATAACAACTTTTAAATCAATGCATATGTATGTATACATGATACATATACCAAAAATGTAGTTAAAAAAATTTTTGTCTGTCTGTCTGTCTGTCTGTCTGTCTGTCTGTTTGTTCCGGGTAATCTCTGGAACGGCTGGACGGATTTTGACGGGACTTTCACTGGCAGGTAGCTGATGATCCGGGGAGTATCTTAGGCTACTTTTTTAGACTAACTTTGTCCCGCGGCGTTACTCGCGGTACAACATTAACCGCGGGTAACACCGCGGGGTTCAGCTAGTAGGCTATATAACGCGTCACGGTACCTAACGTGGCGCCCTCTAGCGGTCATAAAGTACAGTTTAAAAAAAAATATGCCGTGTTTGGTATCATCAGAAAGAGCGTTACTTGTACATATCAAAAATATATATATTATTAGCATTTGTTCGCAAGTTTGTCCGTATTTATTCGATAATTGTGATATTTAAATAATAACGGCACCAAAACAGTATAAATAAGGAGCTAAGAGAGAACAAAAGAACATACATACATAGATAGCCTGTCAAAATCATAACCCTCTTTTGGCTTTGCCGTAGTCGGGTAATAAAAAAATTAATAACTAAAAGCCAACTACGACAAATAACGACCCTGAAAAAGTATGAAACAAGTTGGAAAAGCCGTAATCACGCGTTACATAGACACATACCCATACATCACATTTAGTTGATGAGACAGACAGAAGTATGGAATTCTGTAAGGCTTTCCGAAACCGACTTATATTTTTGACAACACAAACATCTTTAGAGAAAGAAGTATCTGATTTATCTGCTCTGTTAGAGAAAAAATCACTCTCCAGTTTTAAGAATTTTTTAACATATTTTTATTCAATGTCTATATCTATTACAATTCTACTATCGAAGTATCAGATATTGAGACGAATCTCACAAAGGTAAGACATCGTCTGTTCAATAGATATTCAAAGTTAAATCTGATACCATCTCAAGATGTATCGGAACTTGGAATAAGTTGAGTCAAGGCGACGGGTATCTAAAACTACTTTGTTTATCAAAGGTGTATTTATTCTAACGTTATCCGGACTTCCTGATGGAATACTATTGGGGGGTAAGCCATCGGGATAAGTAAGGAGGCGTCAGATAAGTATTTTATATACCTACCTAGATTTTACCAGTGAATCTTTGATTTTTGAGGAAAAATAGGTTTCCTATTTCCTTACTCAAGCATCAGTGTATCCCAAATGTCATTGAAATTGATGCAGTGGTAAACCGTCTAAAGCCGTGAAAGCCTAGTAGACAGACATACAGAGCTACTTTTGAATTTACAACATTAATAGCTGATCCATGCAACCTCGTTTGCGCCTTATATTGCCCGTAGCGTGAAAATTTCCCCCGTTTTTGAAACATTCTTCATTGTTGCTCCACTCCTATTAGTAGTAGCGTGATGATGTACCCTATAGCCTTCCTCGATAAATGGACTATCCAACACCGAAATAATTTTTCAAATCGGACCAGCGGTTCCTGAGATTAGCGTGTTCAAACAAACAACAAACAAACAAACTCTTCAGCTTTATATATTAGTATAGACTATGGATATGTAGAGCTTTGTTTTCCTTACTCAGTATCTTATAATATTTTTTTTGTGGTTTTATACGTATAATAGGTATTTTAGACGTTTATTAAATGAGATAGTACAGGAAATTTGTGCAACAGAGACATTAAATTATCATAAATCAAAATTTCAATAGTCAAACAGCCATAATTTTGTCGAATCACATTTTAAGGAATGTTCCTGAGAAGTGATCTGAACATATTAATCGTAGTATGCAGTGTTGATGCATCAATACAGATACCTGATACCTGGGTTCCAGTAACATTTATTCATATACCGAGTAAACTAAGCAAGACAAACTGAAATCCTAGGACAGCAGTTTAAACCAGTCTTACTCCATAATAAATTGAGCTGTAAAATTGAAACCGGAGGGCCTTAGGAATTTGAGAGCGGCCTCAATCCCCCAGATGCTGTGGAATCCGTGCGATGTGCTCCGGAATTATTGATGTGTCTACCAGTTCCGTCGCACCTGATGGATTTCGTACTCGTTGACCTTTTTTTGTCTAAATGTACCCGGATTTTTATGATGACACTATAAAAACTTAGTAAATATATACGGTTTTATTTAACTGGTAACGGGTTACAACGACTTCCTCCGCATGGAATTAAAAAATAAACATTAAAGTAGCCTAAGTTAAAGTAAGTATTTATTACTTAGCTAGCTTACCTACGTAGCGTAGTAGATGTTATAAGTACCAACTTTCTTTGGCAGAGGCCTATGAAAGTCCCGTCAAAATCTGTCAAGTCGCTACAGAGGTTATCCGGAACAAAAAGACAGTTGTTTGTTCAATTAGTGTTTTTTTTTTCGTAGATAATGTACAACATGTCGAATCTGTAGTGACTGAAAATTTTATAAACTTACTAGCTGACCCGGCGAACTTCGTACCGTCATATTTACATAGCTGTCTCAGCTTTCCGTCGCGGATAAAAAATAACTTTTCCCGTTATCTTTTAATTTTTCTTGTACACAAACCTTATCCTAACAAAACGAACACCTAAAAAAGAATAATTTAATTTGGTACAACTGATAGGAAGTTATGCGCGTACATACATTTCGGCGATTCATTTATATGTATATACTATCTTCTGCACGAGGCTTCGCTTACGCAAATTTTCATCCCCTGATTTACCCCCTTAAGGGTGGAATTTCAAAAATTCCTTTGTTAGTGCTCACTTACGTTATATTAAGAACCTACATGTAAAAATTCAGGATTCTAGGTTGAGCGATTTGGGCTGTGCGTTGAACTCTGGGTATGTCAGTCAGTCACCTTCCTCTTTTATATATACTGAAAGAAAATAAGATTTACGCGGTTGTAATGGTCAGTAATCCTGGCTGTTAGTTAGGTCGAGAATTGTGGGTTTGGTTTGGATAAATAAAACTGGTTCAATTTGTTTATAAATGTTTACAATACATATATTATTATAGAAATACTAGTTGTTGCCCGCGGCTTCACCCGCGTAAATGTCGGTTATCGCGGCAAATAGTAGCCTATGTGTTATTATGATGTATAAGCTATATTACTGTAAAGTTTCATCCAATTTCCGTTAAGTAGTTTTTACGTGAAAGAATAACAAACATGAACTCATCCATCCATCCATCCATCCATACTTACAAACTTTCGCGTTTATAATATTAGTAGGATAAATACATGCACTCGAAAAACACAACCTTTTGTCGTAGTCGGGCAATTATAACATAAAACCAATATCACAATATTTATTTTAATAAGCATAAATTTTTTCTATAGCGAAATTCAATTTCAATTTTGACTACAAAACTCCGATGAAGCTATAGCTATCGGTGACATAATAAAAAATAATTGACGACCAACTGAAGACAAATTAAAAGATTTTAGCTTTCCTTTAATTAACATTACAAGGACTTCCCTTTGTGAGCTTGATAGAGTTCCGTAATCTTAAAAGGAAGCTATATAGTCTCAATGTCCACTTTTTCATTAGTCTGCGGGATATTAATAACACTAATAAAGTATTCAAATACCTACAATCTTAGAGATTTTCTAGTCTAGAATACCTATATGTAAGGTATTTAAATTTTTTTGTATAACCTATTGTGTCTGTCCATCATCATCATCATCATCAACAACAACAACAACAACAACAGCCTTTAATAGTCCACTGCTGGACATAAGCTTATCCAAAAGAAGTTTTGGCTTACTATATCACGATGGTTGGTATAGGGTTTATAGCAATTTTTTGGGAGGGGTCCGGATGTGTTAATAATAATAAATAATAATAATAAATAAATAAATATTTCAGACATCTAACACACAACAACAGCAGTTCCCGGATCCCTCCCGTCTCAGGCGTAGAGTGGCACACCGTGTGGTTTTAGTCGGTTCGATTCCGACACACCGCCCTGCCGCAAATCCCGGCGGGGTGATGGCCCGACGGCCCGTGCCGTTAACTTCGTTCCAAAAATAATGAATAAATATATCTTCGATAACAAATAGTACTATTAGTAATAATAGTAAGAGTACTATTATTGATCGAAGAAATATATTGATAAAATATGACAGAGTTCTTACATTGTTAGAGTCTCTTTGTTATAATATCGTACTACAGATTTCAATCCTTTATCATTGTAAATAAATATTTACTGAAAGCTGTTAATCCCAGTAGTGTTGCCTCGATGATGTAAGCAGTTCAGAATGTACATTTTGTATCGTGTTGCATACTCACATAGTCCACAAACAACTGTCGGAGGCTCTCCCTGTAGGTTTCGATGGAAACCCGTCCATTTCCTGTGACGGTTCACAAATTATTGATGAACTGCCATTCTATTTACGCCTTTTCGTTGCGTCGCGTTGTGTAAATATTCAAAATACAATAGTAAGTCACATTTACGTCACGATTTTGGGGGAGGGTTATTAGTTATTGGAAACAAATGCGTGTCTTGCTTCTGAGATGGAATTCGTTCATTTTTTTATTTATGCAAAGAATGAGCAGAATCCAACTGTTACTATGATGATCAGTACTCATTGCGAACGCAGAAAATGCAACATACCTATTATATATAGGTATTTACCGTTTTGTATGCAATAAGTGAAAGACAATACGAATACTGCTATTTTAGGTTGATCTTATATGAGAGGGTAGTACAGTGTGGTTCTACTAATACAAGTCCATTCCACAGAATGAATATTGTGGTGTGCCAATTACCCAAAACCCAAGTATTGAGTATGGGAGTTTTGTCGTAATCAGGGTTGGTGAAAAGTTGCTACCTGAAGTTCAACCAATTCCTTCATTCGGAGCGTTCGTGGTAATGCAAACGATATAGAATGTTAAAGTCAATTAGTTACCCAAAGATGATACTAATAAATATATCTATTTACTAACCAGAAGCGTCTAGCTCGTGAAGTACCCGTGTGCTTTCGATACTCTATCGCCCTTTAGTAAGCGTAGCGGCCTTTCATAAGCGCACAGATTCATTAAAAGTGCCGCAGCCAGCGTCCCTAACTAAGCTGCGCCCGTGTGCGCCTCATACTCCACTATAGGTAAAGACGCCACTGATACTAACCCTGATATTGTGCCAAGGCTAGCAATGCGAAAAATATATTACTGGTCTTCGCTACAGGAAAATTGGACTGCTTCTCGTCCTTATTTGGTGTAATGGAAGTCACGTGAATTTATGTGTACTTTTAAAAGTTTCCGATCTATCCGCATGAGGCTGACGATGATGGCAAAAGTAATGCTATCGATGTAGACTCAATAGAAGCTAGAAATATATATATTTTTACTATTCTCTAGGGTTTTGACTGGTTTATTATATGGGCAACAGTTGACCTAATTGGAACTATATGCAAAACTCACTGCGTACTGTAATTTTGAACGAGTTATAAGTACTGTACATGTTACTCAAAGAAAACTTTCTAAGTTCCTTTATTTGCGTTGTTTGTTGATATTCTTGTTTCTGTAAATTTTGTGCAAGAATAGTTTTAAAGGAATTTCTGTACATTTTAGTTTGTTGAATACAACGTATGTGTATCCAGTTAGCATTATACCCGTAACGTGAATTCAGACTAATCAAGCTAATAATAAAATCCATCGAGTGCAAAGATTTATAGCGCCGAAATAGGCGCGACGATTTAAAATGATCTATTTTAGAGTGATAAAACATGGCCTGTTACTGCCGTTAATATCTTATATTTGAAACTAGGGTTGTCAAGTAAGTGTCTTAATCTAGAAATCAAGAAAGTTTTAAACTACGAATTTTCTGAGTAGTACTTTTTTCCCAAGAGCGCGGAGCGCTAAGTTACGGCAACCAAATCTCGTGGTTCTTCTCGTAGACCCCAGCTAGGGTCTCGGGGTAACTTTTCCAGGTCTGTAGCCTGCTTAAGTGATGTTCCGCGCTATATGTAACTACAGGTAGGTCGTTGGGTTAGACCTTATAGGTCTGTTGGTATATCCGGAGTGTTGGTCCGATGGAGGGGGGAGCGTAACTAACGGCCGTATCTTTGCAGGTAGACCTCACGTGGTGACCGACCTGTTTAGTAACACCTGGTTCTTGTCCAAGGTAGTGACCTGTGCTTAGCGAGGTTGGGCTCCTACGGGTGTAGACCTAAAAGAGCGCCTGTCAGCCAGCACTATAGTCCGGTGGGTATTGAGGATGGTCCGGGTGTAGTTGCCACGGAGATGAGGTCTCGTGGCAGGCCATACCTGTCTGGCGCCGGTCGAGCGGCAACCACAGCTCTTGCTAAGTTATAAAAGAATTAATACTTATGGCCCGCACGCCCATATGATACATATGATAAAGTAACTTAAAGCACAACTAGTGTTCTATTTTATAGTGAAAACTAGCTGACCCACGCAACTTCGTTTACGTCTCTTATTGCCCGTAGCGTGATAATTTTCCCCCGTTTTTTGAAACATTTTTCATTGGTGCTCCGCTCTTATTGGTCTTAGCGTGATGATATATAGCCTATAGCCTTCCTCGATAAATGGGCTGTCTAAAATTGAAAGAATTTTTCAAATCGGACCAGTGGTTCCTGAGATTAGCGTGTTCAAAAAAACAAACAAACAAACTCTTCAGCTTTATATATTAGTATAGATTTATTTGATATAGTAAACAATGATAGAGAATACTTATTTTGTTAGAGTCGACTAAAGAAGGAGTAATGACAGCGCTGTAAGAGAAGGAAACTAAGCAACCAATTGAATCTCTGGCGGATTTGGCAACCCTATTTGTAACGCTATCATATTCATAAAAATTTTAGTTGTGAATGAAATCCATCAAAGGCTTGTATTTAATTAAAATGAATTCAACTGAAATTGCATAGACGTCTAGCGTTACTAAAAAGCTCCCAGATTTAATAATTCAAAACTTAAAATGTACGATTTTTAATGTAAAATTGGCTTTTACGATTTTTTAAACAAACGCGCACTTTGTTTGAAGTTGGTATGCAGAAGAAATTCCTAACCTAAGAAAAGACCGGTGTTAGACTATTCTTTCGTTACTTACCGAGTGAGTGAGGTCACCATTGGTGTAGTGGCGGATTAAGAATACAAAGTATTGTGTCGACTTCCACATACAGCGGCAAACAAAATGACATAAAAGCGCCATCTATCGAAGATACACTGAACTACGAAGTAACGCACAACATGGAGTAACTACCAATTCTGAATCGCGCAATAGAAGTTCTCGCGCCGATTAACATATACATATACAAACATTCCATCATCAACTATTGGTCAGTGGTCCGCCAGGCATGATCACCTCGCCTGGTCGGAGGATCCTCCCCTTGTGTTGGAGGGACATCCACCCGATGAGTGTCGTGAGAGGCGACTGAGGGAACCAACTTGGACTACATCACTACAAAAAGACGGAAGACTTGAAGCAAACCGTGGCGTAGGCGTGGAAAAGTAGACCATACCCTATTTTCTGAGGAGATGCTTAAGTAGTAGCGTTTTAAAAGCTGTTCATGTGAAGGAGGTTAAATACTTTGACTGATCGCAATGACATTATTTAGCTTTACAAATTCTTCGTAGTACAGGTAAAATGGGCAAACTCGTTTATTTTATATAGGCACAGTAATATTTTAAATTACTTTCCTTCAATGGTGATTAAATTGTACAAATTAGACGTAAGCATTTAAATGGCTTACAAATTGTTCTTGGAATTCAAGTACCGGTCTGAGAGCCGTTTAATTCATTTAACTTCGTAACTGGATCATTGGCTTAAGAGCTTTACGTGAAGGGTCCGCAGCCTGAGCTATTAGGAGCTGCAGTATTTGAAACGGCTTTGGAGAACTTGATTTAAGTTTCAAACTACGTTCTAGACCAGAGTCAAGATATTTTCTGAGATGCGTGGTATTAATTTTCTATGTCAAGGCAGCATTAAGTAACGTACCTAAATCAAAATATTTTGCTCTTGTATTTAATGCAACATTTGTTTCATGGTTCTAGACACCTATACCATATTTCAATAACGAATATTAAAAAGTAAAATAACAAATTTAAAGAAGGTTACCTCTCTAGACCTAATAACGCCACAGAATACTAAAATACCAATACATACTGTGACTTTTTTACTTACCAGACTGACTGTAAAGCCCTGCCCAGTGCATTAAAGTTCCAATTAATTTTCTTTTTAATTTAAGTCCTAAACTGTGTATAAAAACTGCTCTTATTTGTCGCCTCGCCACTCCAGCTGTACAATTTATTCATGCACCATCAACGCTCGGCCGAATGGAGTGGTTTCCTTAGACAAACAAGGTTCCTATTTAAAATCTTTGAATAAAGCAAAGTTCAAAATAGTTTTTTTTTATATTCTATACTTAAAAGCAAACGATAAGATGCTGTCTTGTTTTCAGACTATTTTTACTGCTTCTGCTATTTGAGTCTATGAGTATCTTCGATCATTATTGATCGCAGATGAGTATCAATAAAATTATTGACGTTTGATACTTAATTCTTTTCTGTTTTCCTGACGAAAATAACTCGTTAGTCACGTTTGTAGCAGAAACTTCTGTAATGGGATCTCTGATTTGACATCTAAAGACTTAGGGTTTTCTATACAATCACACATCACAGTCTATATCGTAGGTACGTGTAGTTCAGTGTTTAGTGATTTAGTACAAAGTAATTAATTTAATTCAATGCGGGCTTATATCCTTTATAACATAAGAATTTTAAACGCCCTTACTTGACAGTTTTATCGTTCATCTAATCTGGTTTTTTCAGTGTTTTGAATGCGATTTATTGCTACTCTTGGCCGTAAAAGACTTTCAATTCTACGTACCCATTAAATAAAAGGTGAAACGTTACTTTTCGTAACCCTTAAGTTATCTCGGCCTCGGTAATACATCTTTGCCCGCCCCCGGGGGACGTCATAAAGTCGAATGCGATTTTAATGTGTCGCACCTCAGGTGATCGCAGGATTTGCATTATTCATGACCCTCCATCGGAATTGATCGATTTTCGTTTGGATTCCTCTGAAAATCTTTAAAGATTGATGAGAGTTTAAGACAATCTTAAATATGGATATGCTGGTTTTAAACCTTTGGCGATATTTAATGATTATATCCTTGGGTAATAAAAAAAATGCTTTTAAAATAATGGTCAAACATAAATTAAACAAGTTAAATAAGTACGCTTCTAGTCCTATGTTGTCTTCTTTAGCACATTAAATAGTAAGAAGTTTTTAAACATGAATTTCATCTATACAAATAAATAAAATTGGAGTGTTTGTTTGTAATATTAAAATAACCGCTTTTTACTAAATGCATATGTATGTATACACGGTACATATACGAAAAATGTAGATAAAAAATTTTTTGTCTGTCTGTCTGTCTGTTTGTTCCGGGTAATCTCTGGAACGGCTGGACGGATTTTGACGGGACTTTCACTGGCAGGTAGCTGATGATCCGGGGAGTAACTTAGGCTTACTTACTTTTTTTAGACTAACTTTGTCGCGCGGCGTTACTCACGGTACTACAATAACCGCGGGTAACACCGCGGGGTTCAGCTAGTATTTCAATAACATAGGGGCGTAATTATGTGGCCTACAAACACACTTTGTATCAAGATGATAAAATATTAGTGGTATAGTTCATAAATTGTATAAATAAGTACTGACACTTACCGCCGCGTGAAAGAATTGTGCATTTCACAATAATAATAATAGCCATGGACCACAGCTCTCAGCTCCCGTTTAATGGTTCAAATGCAGTTTATGATCGTGTAAATTTAGAATTTCGGAGGGTGTAAATGTATTAAGGGAAGGTGCTGTGTTCTGGATTATGATATTATTTTATGACCTAACGTACTGTATCAGAATAGCCTTGCATTAGTTGACCATTACAACTTTGAATTTCACATACATTGTCATACATATGTATATTTTTAGTGCATATGCATACAGTGCTTCAAAAATTGGACACCATAATCCAGGTTACTAACTGACCCGGCAAACGTTGTTTTGACATAAAAATAATAAAATATTTAGGGGTGGGTTACCCTTATCATTACGATTATCGGTACGATTCTCACACCTAACCGATACACACAAAATTTTAGAAAAACCGTTCTAGCCTTTTCGGAGGAGTTTGTATAACGAACACCGCGACATGAGAATTATATATATATTATATTAGGCTAGCTGAACCCCGCGGTGTTACCCGCGGTTATCGTTGTACCGCGAGTAACGCCGCGGGACAACGCAAGTCTAAAAAAAGTGGCCTAAGTTACTCCCTGGATCATCAGCTACCTGCCAGTGAAAGTCCCGTCAAAATCGGTCCAGCCGTTCCATAGATTACCCGGAACAAACAGACAGACAGACACACAAACATTTTTTTAACTACATTTTTGGTATATGTACTTTGTATAAATACATATGCATTTAGTATAGAATTATAACATTTACCAGGTTCATAAAATGACGTAGATAATTCATAAGTTTCAATTTATTCCTATTATATGTTTGAAGGTTTTCGATGCTTATGCATTGAAGCCGAGGGTTGAAATAAGTGGCGTGGCATTCGTTTGCGTCCTCTACTGCCCGTAGCGTGATAATTTTCCCCCGTTTTTGAAACATTGTTCATTGGTGCTCCGCTCCTATTGGCCATAGCGTGATGATTTATAGCCTATAGCCTTCGTCGATAAATGTACTATCAAACACTGAAAGAATTTTTCAAATCGGATAAGCGGTTCCTGAGATTACCGCGTTCAAACAAACAAACAAACTCTTCAGCTTTATATATTAGTATAGATAGATTTCTAGTAGATATAATAATGTAATAAAGTAGTCCTGAGCTAAATTCATTCAATACATCAAAGCTATACGTCATAATTTGACGATAATGCTGCGACGTTGTCGTGTAACGACGTAAATCATGTTCGGTGTAATTTGATGGCTCCGTGTGATCGATGTTTGTGTGTGATGTTGTCAGCTGGCGTGATGATAAAGGATTACTTGCTTAATGTGCTTATGACGTTATTAGATCGGAAGGCTTAACCGTATCTATTATTTGGTGAAATGATGTGAATCGAAATGTATTTTTATTTTATTTATTTATTCATATATAAAAAGAATTATAAAAGTGCTCATAGTTGACGCAATCACAATCTCATTAGAGATTTTCCGTGCATCAAGGTCATCGATTACAATAAATGAATAAAAAAAAGTAAAAACTAAAACCCAACTACGACAAAAAACGACGCTGAAAAAGTATGAAACAAGTTTCAAAAGCCGTAGTCACGCGTTGTTAAAGTGATATGGACTATGGTACATTAATAAGTTTCAAAAGCCGTAGTCCATGTAGTGTAAAGTACCATAGTCCATAACACTTTAACAACGCGTGACTACGGCTTTTGAAACTTGTTTCATACTTTTTCAGCGTCGTTTTTTGTCGTAGTTGGGTTTTAGTTTTTACTTTTTTTTATTTAAAATGTTTTGGTGCCTCTATAATACTAATTTCTTTGCAAAGTATATTTTAAATAGATACCACAGAAATATCACAATTATCTAATAAATACGGACAAAGTCACGAGAAAATGTTAATAATATATATATTTTGAAATGTAGAAGTAACGCCCTTTCGTATGATACCAAACACGGCATATTTCTCTCATATTTATTTTTTAAGACACTACTTTACGTCGGCTAGAGGGCGCCACATTAGATTCAGTGACACATCACATAGCCTATTATCAGCGGGCAAACAAGACGCTTCTGACGATACCTCATTTGTCTTGTTCTGATTAGTATTTTTACCCGACTACGGCAAAGCCAAAGGAGGGTTATGATTTTGACAGGCTATGTATGTATGTATGTATGTATGTTCATTTGTTCCCTCCTAGCTCCTTAACTACTCATTAGATTAGGACAAATGAGATGTGTCTAGAAGCATCATGATCGTCTTCTGGTTATAGGCTATATGACGTGTCACTGAATCTAATGTGGCGCCCTCTAGCCGACCTAAAGTACTGTATTAAAAAATAAACTTGAGATAAATATGCCGTGTTTGGTATCATTGGAAAGGGCATTACTTGTACATTTCAAAAATACATATATAATTATCATTTGTTCGTGACTTTGTCCGTATTTATTCGATAAGTGTGATATTTCTATGGTATGCTTTTTTGTTCACTCATTCTTTCTAAACTAGTCAAAATAAGACAAATGAGGTATCGTTAGAAGTGTCTTGATTGTCCGCTGCTTAGAGGTTATATGACGTGTCACTGAACCGTATGTGGCGCCCTCTAGCCGACATAAAGTACTGTATTAAAAACTAAATTTGAAGTAAATATGCCGTGTTTGGTATCATTGGAAAGGGCGTTACTTGTAGATTTCAAAAATATTATATATTATTAGCTTATTTATTATTATATTAGTTATTTGTTCGTGGCCTTGCCCGTATTTATTCGATAAGTGTGATATTTCTATGGTACCTATTTGAAATAAACTTTGCACAACAATGAGTATTATAAAGGCACCAAAACATTTTAAATAAAAAAAAGTAAAAACTAAAACCCAACTACGACAAAAAACGACGCTTAAAAAGTATGAAACAAACAAGTTTCAAAAGCCGTAGTCACGCGTTGTTAAAGTTTTGTGGACTATGGTATATTACACGACATGGATTACGGCTTAACTTAGGAATGTTCCATATTCCATAACACTTTAACAACGCGTGACTACGGCTTTTGAAACTTGTTTCATACTTTTTAAGCGTCGTTTTTTGTCGTAGTTGGGTTTTAGTTTTTACTTTTTTTTATTAGAAATAAGGATGGAACAAACAAGCATACCATAGAAATACCACAGTTATCGAATAAATACGGACAAAGTCACAAGCAAAAGCTAATAATATATATATTTTTGAGATATACAAGTGACGCCCTTTCCAATGATACCAAACACGACATATTTATGTAAAATATTTTTTTTAATACAGTACTTTATGTCGGCTAGAGGACACCACATTAGATTCAGTGACACATAATATAGCCTATAACTAGAAGACGATCAAGACGCTTCTAACGATACCTCATTTGTCCAGTTCTAATGAGTAGTTGAGGAGCTAAGAGGGAACAAATGAACATACATACATACATACATACATACATAGCCTGTCAAAATCATAACCCTCCTTTGGCTTTGCCGTAGTCGGGTAATTACACAATCACTTTACACAAACGCATATCGTGGGTAGATTGCTAAACAAAAACCCACATCAAATATATAGGCGCGTGCAACGCTCACTGTCCGTACTAGCCACTTTTGTTAACAGAATTACCTACTTGTGAGTGTACGATTAGAAAAAAGTAAGATAGAACCAAACAAAACAAAAAATTACTGCCATACAGGTTGTTTCCTGTATTAAACAAGTTAGTATTTAACATTTTAATTCACCTTTTTAGGATGTACAGCTTTAAGTGGTCTCGTTTTTGTTATAACAAGAAGTGTTGCCTTAATTTGTTCTATATATTATTTTTAGTTATTGTGTCTCTTAGAGGTATTGGTAGTAGTGGTGTATAATAAATAAATAAATAATAAATATTTTGGACATCTATCACACAACGCCATCTAGTCCCAAACTAAGCAGAGCTTGTGTTATGGGTACTAGACAACTGATACAAATACATATATACTTTATATGTTTTTATTTTTTTGTAAATACATACATATTATACATAAAACATACCCAAACTCCGAAACAAATATTTGTCCGACTCGGGAATCGAACCCGAGACCTCACGATCAGCAGTCGCACACGCCAACCGCGAGACCAACGAGGCAGTATGATCAGATGATTTCTATATAAATGTTAAATTTTAATATAAAAGTAACTCGCTGTATCTGCATCATGATATTTCGAGAATGACTCCTAACTGCTATGAAATAATCTTAAATGTTCTTTATTTCCAAAGCATAACGTTGCTTTTAAGCAAACATAATGAAAGAGAGCTGCATTTTGTTCCGAGTTCCATCAGACGGTTGTCTTAAACATTGTAATACCCAACCTAACAAAAATAAAATACTACAGAATTGGACGAGCGGTTATCTAGTGGATTAGATTTGATATTAGTTTTTGCGGTTTAAAACAGTATAGACCTAGAGATACAAATGTATGCATTCAATTTTCGATAACCGGCATTATGTAATGCGGGGCTATCGAAAATTCTCTAAAACTATCTTTCAGATCAAAGTTTACAAAATAACTGATGAACATAAAAAGTTGTATATTGTTGCAGGTTCAAGAAATGTAGTGTTCACTATAGTGAGTCAACCAGACCCGTACCACGCAAGTGTGGCGAAACGGCTCAAGGAAGATATCAAGAATCAAGTTCAAAATTTAGAAAATGTAAGTTTGTGAATAACATCATTAGACATTATAATTTCTGTAGTATTAGTAATAGTTGGAGTTTGGCCAGGTTCTTGTGCTAGAATCAGTAAAGTAAGAGTATCTGTAAAGCACTCTACTTCACTATTACGGTAATAACTGGACTACAAGACCGTTTTTTTATTGCAAGTGACAACATTAAGGTAAAATTAGAGACTCCTTCAATTCATAGACAAAGTTTCTTACCTTATTTATCAAAATTTTGTCTATTAACAATTAGAATTATTGGGTATATTTCATGGAAGCCCACGAAATATTCTTGAGCTGGTTTTTTTATCCAATGCAGCGAGATCCAATAATTCACATAACCCATGAAGATTTTCCAACACCTGGCGACTGGACGATACTACCTTTATTGTCCCCACTGGTGTCCAGATATAAAGGTAGCGACGTCAGATGGGTGCTGTTTCTGGAGACACATACAGCTGTCAAGTGTGATGTACTGTTTGAGGCTTTAGCTGCAGCTGACAAGCAGAAGGTAAGTTCATCATCCAAATCTCATTAAAACTGAAGATTTGTTAATCTCATCGATTAAAAAAATGTATTTCGACAGGACGTAATGTGGATTGGCTACCCTCTGAGCGACGAGGAACCCACAATCATTCACCACTTTAAATTTTACGAGGACTTGGAGGAGGAAGGAGGATTCGTGTACCCGAACTTTGCTAGTGGATTTGCCATGAGAATTGAACTGATGGACAAGTAGGTGTAAACTTTTACCGTTGGTAAAGAAATTCCGTTTCAGTTTGATGGAACAATTTGGCTGATCATATATTCACGGTGATTATGTGGTGTGGATTCACTATCTGTGTTAATGGACGGTAAAGCCAAAACTTAGTCAAATTCTATGTCATCGTCGAAGAGATGTTTTCTTCTTTTGAATTTTCAAGACTGATGGTAAGCATATGGTGGAGCGTAATGTTCCTTTGAAGACCATGCTTACCAAGAAATGCATCGACTTTGAACCCTTTTCGATAGCCCGCATTGTATACTAAACTTATGTTTCAGATAAAAGTTCACAAAATAAGTGATAGGTTAGTGATTATTATATCGTCACATGATAGTTATATTTCGACTTCTTTTAGGCTCTTAAATCAAATAGAAAGTGGCGAACGTAAGTTAGAAGCGGACTTCTCAATCGATCCAGCTTTTGAATTGGCTCAGCTGGTGTATGGCAGTGAGAATGACTCAGGACCTTTGATGACGCCCGATCTGAGCTTCTGTATCGTATCGAGTGAAAATTGCGCAACTTATCCGCGACAGTTTG
Organism: Spilosoma lubricipeda; assembly: GCA_905220595.1. Classification (NCBI taxonomy): domain Eukaryota; kingdom Metazoa; phylum Arthropoda; class Insecta; order Lepidoptera; family Erebidae; genus Spilosoma; species Spilosoma lubricipeda. Next base: position 2,186,898 of record HG992278.1, read on the forward strand.
ACTTGTGTGTGAGTATTGCCACAGAACTGTTATTGTTATACCAAACTTTAGATCATTAAGCCGTGGAAAATAAATTAGGCCTGAATTACAACTAATTTCTGGGTATATGTAGTTTGCATTATATTTTACTATCTGATAAAGGACAAAATAGGGGTTTTTTAATTTTAAATAAATTCTAACCTTTAAAAGATGATTTATAAAAATTGTTTATGGCGAACACTATATATCTGGAAAACGTAATTAACTGCTATCTAACGTGGACAAGCTCCTATGTAGTGAGAGAATTATCTATTACTAAATATCGCTTGGAAAGTATTAACACCCACTGATATTTATATGGTTCGTACTCACATACGGTATTACTCGATAGTTTTACTCCAAAACGAGTAAAACTTAACGTGTGGACAGCAAAACTCATAACCCGAGGGCTCGCATCGAGCCGGCTCGATGGCTCGACCTCCTTTTACGTTTCTCCTTTTAATTTTCTTTAATTCTTTTATAATCAAGTATTGCTAGACTTGCTAAATGTGGCCACCGTCTCCTTTGTTGAACAGACCTCTTTTGGCTCGGAACGGTGCGGTGAATACTGTACGGTGAGCCATAAGATCCGTCATTCGATTGAGGAATGCTGAATGTATGAATGAAAGCCCATGCCGTGGATTTTACTCGACATGTTTGCTCGATCGAGTAAAACCGTATATGAGTACTTAGCAATACATATACCTACAATCTACACTTCGCGCCGCAACATCAATTGTTCCAATTTAATTAACAAAAAGAAACCCTTTTCCCAATGCTGTGTTCTTTTCACGGAAAGTTATAAGGAAATTTTAATTCAGAAGTAAAAATTACCGTTCAAATATATATTATGTAATCTGTAAGTTGAGCAAAAGTCATAAATTATTCTAATTACCACGTTATCGGCAGGGCAGTGCCATATCCCAGGAATCGATATTCTTCGCAGTTAAGACCTGGAGCGGTTTCCACGCCACCAGAGTTAAGGTTGTCAAGAAAACTTGGGGACGACATGTCAAGAATCTGCAGTTCTTTAGTGACACTAATGGTATGTTGTATTTTATGTATATTTAACACTATTATACGAGCTATGAGCGCCGATAAGTGCGGAAATAGCTAGGCAAAACAAGGGTACTAACTAGCTAATGACATAAAATACATATATACTTTTTCTTTTGTAAATTCACTACATTTACACTATATTATACATACATAGTAAACACCAAAACTCTGAAACAAATATTTGCAGATCGTACAAACATTTGGTCCGATTCGGGAATCGAATCTAAAACCTAAGTCCACAGTTGCATACACTATCACTACGTCACTAATTAAAAAGTATACTTTATATACAAAATAAGATACAAAACAAATAAAAAAAAGAAATCTGATCATCGTCAAATAGAAACCGGTTATGTCCCATTCGAATTTCGTAATAGTGTAATGAAGAAATTGGAAATGAGAGAAAATAACACCTGACATAATAAAAAAAAAAGAAATATATATATATTCGGACATCTAACACACAACCACCACACAACGCTATCTAATCCCAAACTAAGCAGAGCTTGTATTATAGGTACCAGACAACTGATATAAATACTTATATACTTTTTTTTTGTAAAAACATACATATTATAGATAGAAAACACCCAAACTCTGAAACAAATATTTGCAGATCATACAAACATTTGATCCGACCCATAATAAGTTGTAATCCATTGAATATCTATTATTAACACTGATCGGTTGTACCGTAGACTGTAGTACAACTAATCAGTTGTGAAAAGTGTACTTTAGAGTCTCGTAGACAAAAGGGCAAGTAGTTTCTACTCTCTCAATGATATTTCTAGAACAGGTATAATATTCTCTTCATTTATCTGGCAGGGTGCCAACGCGAGCTTATGTTACTAAAACTTTAGATACCCGCGGAAGCCTTAGCGAACCAGACGGGGAGCTTTTTGTCACATTTGCGAAATCGTCTCTACCTCTTAAAGAAATAAAGCTGTGAAAATTGTGCAGTCACTCTGAGAATAAATTACTGTAGGGATACATAGGCGTTCAGTGAATTGGTATAATGTCTACATGAATTATCGTTTTATTTAACTTCAATAAAGGAGGATATTTTACGTATATTATACTTTTACTCGACTACGGCAAAGTCAAAAGGAAAAGTAATAGTACGTTCTAGAATTAAACTCACTTGTACTTATTCAATTATTGTAATTAAATTTACACCTGACCGGTTTCACCTTATGGCATTCTCAAAGGTACAAGAAGTTCCATCAAGTGCCGACAATCGAGAGTATAAATTAGAAAAGTCTTGGACGTAAATTTATTTTTATATTTTCCACCTTTGCTCCTAAAATATTGAACTGATTTTAATGAATAAGGTGTCAAAAGATTCGTAATAATGACGCGGGTGACATAACCTATGTAAATAAAAAAAAACCAGTCGGGTTAAAGTTTTTACACTTTTTGTTGTTAATTATTTCATATATTGTTTAAAACACAAATAATATGTACGAATTAAAGGGCTGCAAGCGCATTTCTGACTTTTGAGTTGCATTCGTTAAGCATTATATTCCTGCGTCATATATTGTTGAATTAATATAATTTATATATAGATAAGCCTGACCAGCTATGTCAGCATATTTCAGATATGAGTATATTACGATCACGTAGTATTTGAACATTCTTTATCTCGTCGAGAATAAGACGTGATTAAATGCATTGTATCGTAGATTTTAGTATATATAATGTAGCTGTAAGTTGGTATAACAAGCCATACGTTACTGTGTAACATTAGAGTATTATGGAGCAGTGGCTTTTGCATAATAAATACTACTTACATCGTTGCTCATCGTCATTGTATTCTTCGTACCTATATAAGTTCGCTATACATTTCTACATGATATTTAGATATTTCTATGATAAAATAAACTTAATAACATCCTTTGGTCCGATCCGGGATTCAAACCCGATAAGTTTTGATCAGCAGTAGCATACAGGAAACACCATGTAATCCAGTGGTTATTATTATTTCTTAGATCACACTATACCAGCTGTAGACACAGGAGTGCCGAACAGCAAGACCGGCCACTGCACTAAAACTGTGACTATATTGAAGCAGGTGCTGAAGATAGTTAGAGACCTGCCACAGGTCAAGTGGATATTCTTGGCTGATGATGATACCATATTGGGGTGAGTTCTTTGGCAGGTTTATATAATTTCAGCTCAAGGGGAAAGTTAAGTTAACCAAGTAGTGAACAGCCATCAAGCTACAAGCACGGAACGATAATTTCTTTTGATTGGTTAGAGGGTGGGGCTTGTTTGATGTGTCACTATTTTCTTAACGCGAATGAACTATCATTTTCTTTGTTGTGTATAGATGAAGTTTTCTTATCATAACAGTATAAAGAAACATATAGAAATATAATTCTTAAATGTCAAAAACCTACATATAATGTTATTTGATGCAGGGTCCAAAGACTGTGTGAGGTGTTGAGTTGCTATCAAGGGGGTGATGACGTCACAGTACTCGGAGAGAGGTATGGATATGGTTATGGGAAAAAAGAAACTGCTGCTAAAGGTTAGTTTAATTTATGATAGTTTTAAGTAAACAGGATTGTCGATCTATATTCTATAATATTAGATTCTTACTTAGGTATAAGATAACGTTAATATAACTGCAGGGATGGCGTATCATTTTAAGTAGTCACCTTGGCGCATAGAGTAACATGATCCGCCGGTCGTCGCTTCCTTCTGCGCTGTACATTGTGGGTTCAATTCCCACACATTGTTATCCACGAATTGTTCTGAATCCTAAGTCTGAGTTTTTAAATTCCCTCGCGACAAGAAATATCAACAAACATCAAGTTAGTAGAGTCACGCTGATTTCAGCACGGTCGGGCTGCTCGACCGGGGCGGTACTACCTGAGCATAGAAAATCAATGTGAAATGACAGCGATTGTGCTGTCTGTTTCGTTGGTTCTCACCGCGAGACCGGAGGATCAATGATGCAGAAGCATCTCCAGCCCGCTATGGGGTGGGTCACCATGCTGCATTGTTACACTAAATGCATTCGCAATGAGTATGGTGACCACCACTCTTGGATTCTGCTTATGCTTTACATCAAGCAAAGTAGATTCATTTTGGCAGGGCCAAATATATATATTCTTAATGTGAGAGTTTTCTTTTACCAAAAAAAATACTTGAGTAAGTAGTAGTCGTATGATAAATGATGCGTCACATATTAGGGTACGACTACATAACGGGCGGCGGCGGCACGGCGCTGAGCGTGGGCGCGGCGCGGCGGCTGTCGGCGTGCGCGTGCGCCGGCGCCGCCGCGCCCGACGACATGACGCTCGGCGCCTGCGCACGCGCGCGCCTGCGCCGAGCGCTCACGCACTCGCCTCTCTTCCATCAAGTAAGCTTACAAACAACATATATACGACCTATCATCTTATTTTTTTTATTGAATAGGGGTCAAACGAGCAGACGTATCGGCTGATGGTAAGCGATTACCGCCACCCATGGACACCCGCGCAACAGCAGAGGCGTCACAAGTGGCCGGCCTTTTATAGAAAGGAGAACGCTCTTTTCTTGAAAGTTTGTGGATCTTATTCGTCCGGGAATACCGCAGCCCGATAGTTCATTCCATTCATTTCTATTGTGTTAAGGTTCATTTTCGAAACGACTGCAATAAGTTTTTTTTAAGTGTTCAAAGGTCAGGTCATCTCAATTTCAATAAATATTAGACAGTAGATACCACTATCAGATTTGTAAATTTCACTGTAGATAACAATTATGACACTAATAGTATGTGGTTTGCCATCGATCCTGGTTTTATCATGAACATCTATCTATGCCAATCGTTATTGGGAGGCCAATGCCCTCAAATATACTGACAACTTTCAATTTACACTCAAAGGGTTGCGCAGGTCAAATGCCAGTCGACCCGTGAAAAAAACTATTTTTTATATAAAACCGGATGAATAAGTATCCGAGCATAAACTATAATTAGGAAAAATAAAAGCTAGGAAAATTATTATGTGGTTTGGCGTTTAATTTACCTTCACAAGAACTGTTACCCGGAATTCATCTATCCAGCTTAAAATATCGTGTAGTTTAGCACATTATTATAAACCCATTATTTTATGGCGCATTCCTGTAAAGACAATCAAACACTGTAAGTTAACATTAGATTTGCAATCTTATATTTAATGTTAATCGCAGGCTCGTCCGCAAGACTACGCTCGGGAGGTCCTAGCCCGCGACAGACCGGTCTCCTTCCACCGCCACTCGTCACCGGAGCCCAGCCGGGTGTACGCCACGTGGTTCCAACACGACGACCTCGCACTCCGCAGAGGAGGTTCCAAGAGAGATGAGTTGTGAGATACAGAGTGTGGTGTAACGCCATCTGTTGATGACTGACTAAATTAAGACGGAAAGTGGCGACCTCTAGTGATTGAGTATCAAAAGTGTGTTAGTTTTCGATATCGCTCTCTATTTTGTTTCGTAAATTTGCTCTTTGAATTTATTTTCAGCGGCGTTGATGTGCCTTTTGAGTGAATTTAATGGAAAGGTTATATTCAATCGATATAGTGTTAAATGTGTGTTTGTTTTGAAATGTATAAATTTCCAAAATTGTTTCTTATGTTGCTTACTAGAATATAGATATAGCAACTTTCAATTTCTAGTAGGCAATGAAAACGATTTTACTTTATTGAAAATATTTAACTAAACTGTTTTTAAATTTGTTAAAATTATCTAATAATCTAAGTTTATTATATAATATTGTTTACGTAATACCAACATCATTTTTCCCATATTTATTTGGAATTGAACGTTGCAAAAGGGTTTGGTTATTTTGTTTTGACGAGGTTCCATCTTATGATAGCAAAAGGAATAAAGGTGGTAAAGTAACGCTGATTTTGGCTCGTCCGGGCCGGTCCTGCTCAGGCAACTCAAGACCCAACCTCCAGAATCAAGAGGTGGATATAAAAAAGTCTACAATATAAGTGCCATACACATACATATAGTGCAATACATATATCGTAACAGAATCATCTACAGCGCCATCTACCAAAGATAAATTGAACTACTTTAGTACTTTACTTTAGTTAGGTAACGAACTAATCCTGAATCGCGTGAAACAAAAGTTCTCTCGGCGATTAGCATATATACAACTTCCCAACAACCTTTGTGTCGTGGCCCGGCAGGCATGATCACCTCGCCTAGTCGGAGGATCCTCCCTTTGAGTTGCAGTGATACGACACCCGTTACTCCACAACAGTCAACTATTTTTATGAAATGAAACTTTGGTTTTATGTCTGCTATCGTTTCTCACATCTCAACACATATATGTTTCGTTTTATAAATAATTCAAGTCCATTTTTATATGCGTTTTAGTGACCCAACTAAAGTAATAATAGTAGTAGTGGGTAATAATAGTAGTGTGGTAGATCTCGAAAAAGCTTTAACTTAATAGCTAAATTCAAAAAATGTTTGTGAGAGAACCATGTAACCCCAACAGAAGGAGGATTCTCCGACCAGGCTTTATGATTACGCCTGGAAGTCGCTGCCAATCCTGTATCAAAGCCAAGCCGTTTGAGAATATTTCATATCGCGATACAGGACTAACTGTTATGCCCGCCCTAGTTCAGTGTGTTTTCGTTAGATGGTGCTGAAGTATGGTTTGTTACATTTGAAGTGCAAGTCGCCACAGTAGTTGTATATTTTTTTCATGTTAAAAGCTATGTATTTAGGTATATAAATTATTGTTATTCAGTCATTATTTAACTTTGTTAGTGTAGTCGTATTAAACAGTTTTTATACTAGTAAACTTATTATGATAGTTATATTAATAATAATTTGCGCCTACAATTACTGTTCTGTTCTTATCGCTTGAAATGTGATGTTACATAGCTTACCAACTTTTGTTTATGAATATTGTATTCAAAAGAAAAAAATTACAGTTATAATGACTACCGATAGAAGTGAAAACATATAACTTAGAATATTATTTGTTAAATTAATGTGTACAAATAGAAATTTCATAATTTTAACTTTATTCATTCACAACAAAACATTAGCATGTCGGTGACACGAACCCTTAAAGTTTTACCCTACCAGAAAGTCTTTAATACGGCTAAAGAAGTTTAATGATGTCACCACGTGTCGGTGACGCGGTGAGTTTTTTACTTAAAACGAGTGTGCATTAACTACACGACTGAGGTAAAACTTCTTAAGATATAACTAGCTATGAGAGAAAGAGAGAAAGTAAATGTGTGCTCGCACTCTCTTGCCCACCCAATAATCTCTCTACCTATCTCTACTCTCTTTCTATCTTCACTAACTTATATCTCCCTCTCGCCTCGTCTAATCACAGTTTTCGTAACGCTTTCGTCACGCATTCGCCATCTTACTCCCCAAGTCAAGCGTGCGTAAAGAAGTTTCACTTCAAGGTATCCGACTAGATGTTTTAGACATTTCATCACATCGTCATCACATCAAGAGCCTATAACAGATCACTGCTGGCCATTTACCTCTCCTTAGAAATGAGGTTTTAGCCTAGTATACCACGCTGGCTAGGTAGTGTAGGGTTTGTTTCAATTTTTATTTCTCTGTGAAGAGATTTTGTCCTACTTAGTTTGGTTGCTATGTCGGCTTTTACGACATCTTATACTATAGGAGAGACACGCTTCTGCATGAATGGGCCGGCTCGACCGGAGTGATACCACGGCCTCACAGAAAACTGGTGTGAAATAACGCTTGCGCTGTGCTTCACCGAGTAAGTGAGGAAACCGGAGGACCGTATCACCCGGATCACCCTTATCATTTAAACGGTTTTCACTAAATTTAGTATGCGTGGGGTTTTGGGGTTGATAAATCGATTTAGTTGGGATTCACTTTTAGAAAATTTACCATAAATAAACACCGTGTAAACCTTGGTCATCCAGGTATTACTTTATTTTAAACTAGCTGAACCCCGCGGTGTTACTCGCGGTTATCGTCGTACAGCGAGTAACGCCCCGGGACAAAGATAGTCTAAAAAAGTAGCCTAAGTTACTCCCAGGATCATCAGCTACCTGCCAGTGAAAGTCCTGTCGAAATCGGTCCAGCCGTTCCAGAGATTACTGGGAACAAACAGACAGACAGACAGATAGACAGACAAACAATTATTTAACTACATTTTTGGTAAATGTACCGTGTATACATACGTATGCATTTAGTAAAAATTTGGTTATTCTAATATTACAAACAGACACTTCAATTTTATTTATTTGTATAGATGATGATTAAAGTTTGAAACAAACTTCCTGTCATACTATATGGCCCAGGGGTGGTTTCCACCATGCCATTTAATATCTTAAAGCATATTTGGATTTATATCTAGAATTCCGAAAAAATCTATACAAATATATAAAGCTGAAGAGTTTGTTTGTTTGAACACGCTAATCTCAGGAACCGCTGGTCCGATTTGAAAAATTCTTTCAGTGTTAGAAAGGCTATAGGCTATATATCATCACGCTAGGACCAATAGGAGCGGAGCACCAATGAAAAATGTTTCGAAAACGGGGGAAAATTATCACGCTACGGGCAATAGAAGACGCAAACGAGGTGGTAGTATTTTATAAATAGGTAAGCATCACTAATTCGAAGTGTTATATTTAAAGTGTTCTTGTTTGTTAGGTTAAACAGTTTGTTAATTTGTATTGTAAAATAATGTCTTTGTATTACGTATGAATACGAAATATTTGATTCTGAATAGAGTAACTGGTATTTAGTGGACGATATAATAATACAATAGGTGTGTAATAAACAAAAGTAGTGCACTATTTTGCATTTTTAAATTTTAATATTAATTTGTTTTTTTTTTGACCTTTTTAAATAAATATTGGGCGCGGTATTACGCGCGTTTATTGTTGTACCTTTAAAATAACAACCGTGGATAACGCCGCAGGGCGATGCTAGTCTAAAAAATACTCTAAGTTACTCCTTATATTATCATTTATCCACCAGTGAAAGTCCCGTCTAAATCAGTACATCCCTCCCATAGATCAGGGGAACAAACAGACAAACATTTAAAAACTTACTTTTTACTTGTGCATTTAGTGAAAAGCTGTTAATTTGAAATTACAAAGAAACACTTCAATTTTATTTATTTTTATAGATTGTACAATTTTCAAAGGGTCATATTCTAAAAAATACCAGTCACTTTATAAGGTCCATTGAATTGTTGTATTGGTGTATAAAAACTACTAAAACATTTGTTATTTCGTATTATATCGTTAAGTTCAGTATTATATAATAGTAAGCTGACACAAACATATCAGTTGTGTATACTTGAAATAAAATAATATTTTTTTAAGTCGTCGTTTGATTTCAATCATTTATCATCAGTCTCACATTAGTCATTCCTAAACTTAAATTCGCGAATAATTCAATCTATGATTTAACTCTTCTTAACTCTCTGATATTCATATTCGTGAATTCTGTCTAAAATACATTTATTTACTGTTAATTCAAGACATTTGCACAGTCAAACGTTATATTCGGATTCTTTACCGACTTAATATATTTCAAATAATTTTACCAACAGAAAATCATATGATTTATGAGTGTCATATGCTATAATTTAACCCGAAAAACGATCACAGCTATATCCGACATACTCGCGAGGAGAGCCGCGGATAAACACTAGTAATAAATAAGTAATAATTTACATAACCATTTACAATTAAGAAGAATAACGACGCTCCGAACGCCAAAATCCATCGGCATAATTAGGCTACAGTAGATATCAAAGAAAAGTACATAGGTACATACATACCGACACTTGAAAAACATCCTTAAGGCGTAATCGGGATAAAATTAAAAAATCCTTTTCACTGTAAAAAGAAGAATTGAGTTTTTCTTCCCGAACTGTTTCAAAAAGATACTATACCAATAAAGTATCATTAATTAACCAACCTTGTCTTGGCTAATGGACGCATTCAGTGCGATGACTCGCAGGGCTTTAGCCAAGTCATGTTATTTAATAAACAGGGTAGCCATATTTAACCAAATGCCCCGTCATGATAGGGGGTGACGCCCCATGAATACTGTATCAGCTCCCAAGATGAAACACTGCAGATTAGTTTACTACGATATTAGATTAGCTTCGTAGCGAATAGGTATTCCATTTCTGTTAGGATTCTAATTAATAAAATGTAAGGTAGCTTTAGGTATTATTTTTTTATGTATGGCCCTGCCAAAATGACTACTCTGCCTGATGGGAAGCATAATCCAAAAGTGGTGGTCACCATACTCATTGCTCGTGCAGACAATGCAACAATGCAGCGTGGTGACCCACACTATGACGGCCTAGTGATGCTTCCGCATCATTGGGTCTCCGGTCTCTCTCTCACCAACAAAACACGACAGCATGAATGCTATATTTTTACGTTGATCTTCTGTGCGAGGGTAGTACCGCCCCGGTCGAGCCGGCCCGTTCGTGCTGAAGTCAGCGTGGCTCTACATCGGCATCTGCAATCATTGTTACTGTGCAGACATTATTTTTTAGGTATGCATTTTTCTGTGATACAAATTTAATAGAGCAAGCCAACGACGGCCAGACTTTCATCTATACTAATATATAAAGCTGAAGAGTTTGTTTGTTTGTTTGAACGCACTAATCTCAGGAACTAATGGTCCTATTTGAAAAATTCTATCAGTGTTAGATAGCCCATTTATCGAGGAAGGCTATAGGCTATATATCATCACGCTAAGACCAATAGGAGAGGAGCACCAAGGAAAAATGTTTCAAAAACGGGGGAAAAATATCAACCGACGGGAAATAAGAGCACACGAGGTTGCGTGGGTCTGCTAGTTACTTTATAAAAGCTGAAAGTTTCTCTGTATATATTTCTAACATAGGGTAATAGCGAGAAGCAATTATAGAGTTTGGATTGTGGTTACTTGGACAGGTAATAAAGATGTAATTAATAGTACTTTAAATGCATTTAAGCATAAAGATCCTTTTTTTATTCAGAATCACATTATCTATTTCACAATGAAATTCAGCTTTTATAAAATAACGAAGGTTTGGGAGTCGAATGCTCTTGGGCTTTATGGAAGATAATCATGTAGTTTGTATAATTATTATTTTAGTTGCAATAAAGACGTTAGAAAATAATGAAAGTTGACGTTATACTCGTATGTTCAACATCTAAGCTTATATAATCGATAAGATAATCGGGATCTACTTGAGAGATTGTTTCTTCCTCAAAGAGATGCTCGTGCTCTGCATCATATTAAAAGACATTTTAATATGTAAATGGTTTGCTATCAAATTTAGATGTAACCAACATTAAAATGCTATTAACTTACTTCCGAAGTTTAAAGGCGTTTAAAACATTAACACTGAAATGGTTTAAGAAATTAATGATACGTGTGAAACATTAAGGGTTAAGATTAATCACCCATATGGCAACACCGCCTTCGCAAAGTTGAATACTCTAAATTCTTTGTACATATTTAGAACGAAATCCTCAGATTACAACTTGCGAACAAAGTAATATTTATTTCTTGCTAACTTTCGGAGTACCTACTTGGTGTAAAGTTGGTAAAGGATCAACCGGGGTCAGAGTGGGCAATTTGTCATTCGACACGCGATATCCACCGTAAGTACCGACTACCCTTCAACTTCGCAAACTTACATTTTTCATAACCCACAACTTCTGAGTACGCCCCTGTGTTATATATCCTACATTCAAATTCTATCCTTATTTGCTCAGGATTAAGGTACAAAGTTTTAGATGTTAAATCCGTTTATTGATGAAAGATTTTTCTCTCACTTTCAGCTTGTGTACTTGTGCATTAATCAAAATAATATCGGTGCTTGAAGCGTTTAGAGGTAAAGTTAGAATGAGGTAAGTCTTGGGGATTATGTTTAAGTATATCGGACGAGATGTAATAATAATATTTTTCGTGGTGTAGGTGTTCATATGACCCTAACGGATGCCCCCTGATGGATTACAATCGCCACCCGTGGACGTCAGCAGTTCAAGAGAGAGAGAGATAAATTATTCTTAATTCTTAATGCTTTCCTAAAATTTGAATGGAACAGACCGGTAAGAATATTACATTTCCAAATCGGTTCATAAGTGAAAGAGTTCCTAAGCGACGAATTAAAAAAACAACTGAATTTAGAAAGTTCTTCTAAAGTTGATTGAGAATCTATCGATTTCACGAAGAAGTCAATCAAACTAGAAACAGCTTATTCAACAATCTTGGGATTAAACTAATCCGGTATTTAACTGCCACGGAGCTGAGAGTAAAATAAGACCGAAACACATAAACCTTGGGTCTTCGAGACCACATTATTACATCGTGCGGTCTCAAGCACTGTTAATTAACCCTGCAATGAAGAAGCCGCTGTACCCACTCTGTATTTAAAACGAGTGATAACCCTTCCAATTCCGAAAACGATATATTGGTTGTTATACATTAAAAAAAAAGCTTATTTATGGGATTGTTGTGGGTTATAAAGAATTTCAGGAATTAATTAGGATTTTGTAACACTAGCTAAACCCCGCGGTGTTACCCAAGGTTATTATCGTACCGCGGGTAACGTTGCGGGACAAAGCTTAATTTATAAACTGGAACTAATTTGGGTCAAATTTAATTGGCACCACACGGGAAGCACCAGCTTTCAAATAAAAAAAGAATCATCAAAGTCGGTTCACCCAGTAGAAAGTATTGAGGTCACAAACATAAAAAAATACAGTCGAAATTAGAACCTCCTCCTTTTATAAAGTCGGCTATGTTAGATATTCGACATATATCAGAAAATTAAAATTTTGTGGCTGAAACTATTTTCAACAGATTTTGACCGTTAAATATAATTTTGACAAGTTTGAAGTTTTGGCTTCAACAGATGAAAGTTTGTTATAGTTTCCGACAATCCCAGTTCACAATCTCGATTGTTTCAATATCAAAGTGTGTCAGAACATCGGAGTCTAGCGACAAACCAAGTTCCGTTCGTAATCAGTCGCAGATTCAATTAAATCCACAAATAACTGGATTACTTGATGTAAAGCTGTCTACTTCGACAAATACAAATATAAATTGTTGTTCAAAAGGGACTCGCCATTAATTAACACTGATTTATTGTTTCTATTAAGAAAACATGTCTTAGAAGATAACTAGAAATCGCGTGATAGTTTTATTTCGACTTTATTCATTAGTTTTCTCGGTGTGTTTCAGTGTACAGAGTAGGTAACTTGAATTGCTCTAGTATGATGATAATGAATAATTCAATACACTTTATGACGCGTTTTTAACCGACTTCAAAAAAGGGGAACGATCTTAATTCGACTGTATTTTTTATCAGGTTCACCTGGTTCACTCAGCCAAAAGTTCTGAGGTAACAGAAATTTCGATAATAGTTTGCGACGGTAACTTTATCATCAGCTATTACAAGTATTTAAATTAATATCTATTATTTTTTTGTCACATATCTATAGAAATAAATATAATTAGAGTGTCTGTTCGTAATATTAAAGTAACCGCTTTTTAATCTATACATACAAATAAATATAATTGGAGTGTCTGTTTGTAATATTAAAATAATAGCTTTTTAATAAATGCATATGTATGTATACACAGTACATTTTACTAAAATATTAATTTTGACAATTTTTGTCTGTCTGTTCCGGGTGATCTCTGGAACGGTAGCACCGATTTTGACGGGACTTTCACTGGCAGGTAGCTGATGATCTAAGGAGATTTTTTAAGATTAACTTTATCCTGCGGTGTTACCCGCGGTACAACAATAAACGCGGTTTCAGCTAGTTTACAATAATAACAGTAATAAATTTTGCATGGTTATTCTACAGCAATGTTGATAAGAAGCAAATATAACCTTTAACCAAAATGATATCTATTGAGTGTCAATACTAACAACGGGGACTTAAGACTTTTTTTTTTTTGACAATGACAACAATAATTTAATTAACAACGCATCATATGTTCTGTTATATTTTTGATGCGTTTCTAATTGCATTTATCATCTTCAAAGGCGCAATATACCTACTTGCTTACAAATTTTCTTGTATTTAATGTGCTTCGGAATATACACAAAATCAGAGGAGTGCAAACATTTGTTAACCAACAGTTGCTTAAGAATAAAGTAAAAAAATAACTTTTGAGACTGTAAGGGATTTAACAGCCAAGTTTCATCCTCAAAAATAGCGGTAAGTCAGTCTCAGACCTGTCAACTTCATTCGCTTAATTACTTACTTACTCTAGTAATACTCTTCGAGATAAATTGGTCTTCTGGCACTATGATATTTTGTTTTTCATTGTCAGCTCGTCTCAGTCCATTTCTGGACATAGGTCTCTCCCAAGGAACAATATAGAGCTCGATTTCTTGCTTTTTGCATTCAGTTGCAACAGCCCCTTTTACACAATTCGTCGCGAATTCTGGCCAGAGGACGCCCCACGTCTACGCCCCCTGGATCATCAGCTACCTGTTAGTGAAAGTCCCGTCAAGATCGGTCCGGCCGTTCCAGAGATTACCCGGAACAAACAGACAGACAGACAAAACAATTTTCAACTTCATTTTTGGTATATGTGCCGTGTATACATACATATGCATTTACTAAAAAGTGGTTATTTTAATATTACGAACAGACACTCCAATTTTATTTATTTGTATTTATAGATTGACTTGTTTCTGTCTCTCTGTCAGATGGCTTGGATTGGTTTATTGACCTTAGCCTGTATTGTGGCGTATGTACAATCCCACGGACATTTGATGCTGCCTCCGAACAGAGCATCTATATGGCGTCTTGGTTACAACGTCACACCTGACTTCGATGATGCTAGCATGAACTGCGGAGGAATTTCTCACCAGCATAACTTAAATGGTGGCAAGTAAGTATTCGGTGACAAAAAATATGTGCGTATTTTACACGAGCAACATGTGATCAACATCGAAGTGTCAACATTACAGTCTGTCTGTCTGTTTTTAGTCTGCCGATAGTTTAGTTTAAGGCAGTTATCGGCCGATACTCTAGCATCCAGCCCTGTGCGCACTGATTAAGAAACTAACCAATCCATCGGCTAATTGAAAGTCAACAGTTTGCGGGAGCTGTAAAAGAAGTAGGGATACAACTATTTCCACTCATGCTTTCCATCAGGCAGAGTAGAGTCATTTTGGCAGGGTCAAACATAAAAAAAAAAAAAAAAAAAAAGACCCGTGGCAAACTAAGAACCCTCGCAGACTACAGACTTTAAATCGGTCAATAGCTGGATCGAGTTGGATTTTAGCTTATTTGTCGGCCGATACCAAATCGTCATGATGTGCGCACTCCCATACATCTTCCTACTGATTGGGAAAACCAACCAAATCATCGGCCGATCGATAGTCTGCAGTTTGCACAGGTGTTACTCGAGGCCAAGTCATTGTTCTATTTTAAGGGTAACGAAAATAGTACAACTGTTATAATTCAGAATCGCGTTTTCACACCAACTTTTGGACTCAACGCAAAGTTAACTAGAAGCTTTCTTCTTTGCATAAAATTGAGTAATACCTGACATTTCTGATCATTCATAAATGTTTAGAAATAATAGCGATTATGTACAACATAAGTTTTTTTTAAAGTGACTGCAAAGTAGGTGTTGTAATTTAAGCGGTCGCCATGGCGCTTTCTACTGCACTGAATGTTGTGAGTCTGAACTTCACATGGGATAATATTTTGTGTGACCCACGAATTGTATTGTAAATATGTAATTGTAAGATCGTAAAGTTCTACAGGATATATTTCCAAAGCAGCGTTGTCTTTAGAGAACAAGCGATGGTGCTCAACTTACAGAAAAGTATTTAACTGGTATTTCATAAGTCTAATATGCCACATATTTTAAAATTTACAATTCGTAGATGCGGCATATGTGGTGATCCCTACGACGAGCCACAACCTCGGAAACATGAGCTTGGAGGCATCTACGGCGTGGGGATCATAGTCGCCCACTACCAACCAGGACAAGTCATGTCTACCAACGTGAACCTCACCGCCGCTCATAAGGGCTTTTGGGAGCTGCGCATCTGCACCGAACCTTACTACCAAGAGCAAGCTTGTTTCGACAACGGCTATCTCTTAGAACTCGAAGGTGGTGGAACTAAATACTATCCGTTAAGAGAATCCGGGTCCTACAACGTGGCTTACCGCCTCCCTGCTGAACTAACCTGTGAACATTGCGTTCTTCAATGGAAGTATACTTCTGGCAACAACGCCGGACAATGCTCCGACGGATTATATCGTTTGGGTTGTGGAATTCAAGAAGAGTTTTATTCTTGTGCGGATATTGCTATAGAAGCAAATCCTAAAATAAATATAGCCAATAAGCTTCCGTCGCGGTACCGCGATGTTCAACCAAGATACTGAAATATTTCTCAGAAGAGTAAACACTACTATTTGCTGTCCTTCCAGTATTAAACAAGACGTAAAGTAATAGTATAGTAAGTAATAGTATAGTAGTACGTATGGTAATGATGGCATCATATATTAACCTGTTAGTTTTAAGAACTCATCAAATTTTATGCTTCAATAAAAGTAAAAATTTATTCTTTAATTGCTATTATTTTATATACAATACATTATTTGCACCAGGTATACATACATGACTTAATTTGGTCAAAATGACGGCAATTGTCAACAAAACACTCTGCACTTCAAAAGTAATTTTTAACTTTGCTTCTTTCAAAAGTGGAAGAATTTAATTCAATTATCATATTATTACTCGTAATCATATTAAATCAATACATTTCATCATTCTGGTAAAAAGTATGTACCAAAATGATTAAATGTATTTTAGAAATGCTACAGTGTAGTTATGTGTTATCTTGTGTTATTTCACTTTATCGAGTAAGGTAAGTCCAAGATACAAAAAATACAATTTCGTTAATAAAATCGTACGAAGCTTATTGTAAAAATCTTTATCTGTCTGATGTACGATTTCTCATGAGATGAGAATATAGACTATAGTCAAGGTAGACATAAAAGTTACAAAATTTAACTACCATTAACAACAGTTCAACAGTTTGGAGTTAGGCTATCGATCCCAATTGCCATTTACATGTTGTTGTTGCAAAATCGTTATTGGGAAATCGGTGCCCTCAAATATACTGACAACTAGTTCAATAAAGGTTGAATTCAAAAGAGTTCAAAGGAATTCAAAGGAGTCTTCATCGTGGGAGAGTCACGTTTCGGCCGGAGTGATAGCTTGCGGTGTGTTTCACTGAGTGAGTGAAGATACCGGAGGCCCATATCCCAACCCCTTCCTCCTCTTCACCTTCCAAAAGCCGGCAACGCACTCGTGACGCTTCTAGTGTTGCAGGTGTCCATGGGCGGTGGTAATCACTTACCATCGGGCGATATGTCTGCTCGATTGCCCCTCATTCCATAAAAAAAAGTTCAGTTCGCCTTTAGGGTTTCGTAGGTTCTATGTCAGTCGCTTGGTGGAAAAACTGACTTTCAGGTAAAACCGGTTGAAAGAGTAGCCGACTCTAAAAATATTGAAAATAATAAAGGCTAAACAGAAGTTGTGTAAAATAATTTCAATTTCAAATCAAGCATGATATTAAAAATGTTAAAGAAAAACTGTTATAACAAATGATTTTTGGTTTTTTTTTGTCTTTTTAACCAACTTAAAAAAAGGAGGAGGTTTCTCAATTCGACCGTATATATATATATTTATGTGTGTTCGTGGATAACTTCGTCATTTATGAACCGATTTTGATGATTCTTTTTTTAATGGAAAGGAGATGTCATGATAATGAAGTTAATATCTGATGATGGCATCCACGAGAAATTGAGTCGAAACTTGAAGTCGGTTTTATTTTTGGTTAAAATTGTTGTCTGTACATTTTTGCAAGACAATCTTTGTTATGGCTTAACCGATTTGAATGCGGTTTTCACTAATGCGTTGAATTAATTAATAAATAATGATTTATTGTAACAAAGGTTGCATACAATTCATGTGCAAGTCCTGATTCTCAAACTAGCGTAAGCTATATGTTTTGGAATCAGTACCTATCCAAAAAAACCATGATACAATCAATTTTACAATAACACGTGGAATAAACATAGAAACGTTGAAAAACGTTTTGCGAGTGTATGAGCTAGTCTTTTAAGTATCTTTGCGTCGCCATCTCGGGTATTAGGTGCCGCGGAACCAGATGCACCTTCGAAAGGAAATTCCTGGAACCCTAAAGTTTTAGGAAAAGGTGCCATAGTTTTAAGCATAGGAAATTTACTTTATCGACATTTGGTGTCATGGAGACATAACTGTTAGACATTTAATAGTTTGGGTTAGAACAGTGACAATTCACGCGCCAAATCTCTATTATTGAAATGCTAAGGACGAACTGAACTTCTTTTTATGGAATGAAGGTGCAAACGAGCAGACGTATCGCCCGATAGTAAGTGATTACCGCCGCCTATGGACACCCCAACACTAGAAGCGTCACAAGTGCGTTGCCGGCCTTTGGAAGGTGGAGAGGAGGAAGGGGTTGGGATATGGGCCTCCGGTATCTTCACTCACTCGGTGAAACACAGCGCAAGCTACCACTCCGGCCAAAACGTGACTCTCCCACGATGAAGACTCCTATGAATTCCTTTGAATTCAACCTTTGTTGAACTAGTCGTCAGTATATTTGAGGGCACCGATTTCCCAATAACGATTGTGCAACAAAAACATGTAAATGGCAATTGGGATCGATAGCCTAACTCAAAACTGTTGAACTGTTGTTAATGGTAGTCAAATTTTGTAACTCTTATGTCTACCTTGACTGTAGTCAATACTCTCATTTGGATTTTGTGGATAAAACTTATTTTAAATAATTTGCCCGTTAAATATAATTTTGACCAGCTTAGTTATGACTCGTCACACAACAGATACAAATCCACTGTAGTTTTTAACAATCTTTATTTAGTATCTCGATTGTTTCAATATTAATATGTGTCAGGACATCGGAGTCGTAATCAGTCGCAGATTCAATTAAATCCACCAATAACTGGGTGTCTGGGTTACTTGATTTAAAGCGGTGTTCTTCGACAAATACAAGCATAAATTGTTGTTCAAAAGGGACGCGCCATTAATTAACACTGATTAATTATTTCTATTGAGAAAACACGTCTTATTGGATGTCTTAGAGATAACTAGAGATCGCATGAGAATGCAATAGGCAGAATACATCTTCTTTGTCTTTAGGGTTCCATACCTCAAAAGGAAAAAACGGAACCCTTATAGGATACTTTGTTGTCCGTCTATCTGTCAAGACTAGATCCTTTTTCTCAGGAACGCGTGGAGTTATCAAGCTAAAATTCATATCAAATACTCAAGTCTTCTGTCCCTTGGATCTGAGAAAAAATGAAACTTCTAAGCATCAAAAACGCAATCAAAAGATACAGCCGTTTATGCTGTAAAATTTTGACAATCGCAAGGGAATCAAAACCTACAGGGTACATGTCGTGAACTCAGAATCTTAAACTTTGGTATGAAGCAACGTCTTATAGCACAGATAAAGGAAAAATTGCAAAAAGTATATATTTTTAGTTCCATCATATAATATACCTACAGGTTTGTAAGGAACCCTCGATGCGCGAGTTAGATTCGCACTTCGCCGGTTTTTATTTCATTAGAATCAATCAAGTTACATATGCTGTACACTTTCTGGAAGTGTTCAACCCAAGAATTAAATTAATGAAAAACAATGACAAAACCCTGCCTTCGCCTTCCTACTTAATTTATGAACTACATTTTTTTATGATTTATCTATCTAATAACTACGTAACCTTAGCAAGCAGCTAAAATTAAAAATTTGAAAATCCCCCTACGAAGGCACTCATACGCCAAAAATACCTTACAATATATTACCTTTAAATTATTATAGGTCTAAATGGCAGAACATAGCGGATCATTAAAAGTTGTTCAAACATCCTTATGTTACATAACATAAGTTATGTATACCTATGATTCACAATAAAGAATATTGATTGATTGATTGATTGATTGATACATCATTTTGGAAAAGAGGTGATACTCTTACACTGCTTGACCGATATTAACCAAACGTAGCTAAGAACCACCGCAAGGAAACTGACTTTCAAAAAGAAAAAAACACATCGAAATCGAATTTTTGCGTCGGGGGTTAAACAGTATCTTGGACGCCTGAGATTTGTTTGGTATTTTTATTTGGTAAATTTTCTAAAAATGAATCTTAACTCGATCGATTTATCGCACCCGAAAGTTGAAGCCGTGTCCGAGATTTAGATTATAAAAATATAAAAGAATTGCTCGTTTATTAGATACTACCGATACTACTGAACCCCGCGGTGTTACCCGTGGTTATCGTCGTACCGCAAGTAACACCGCGGAATAATGTTAGTCAATAAAAAGTAGCCTAAGTTCCTGGATCATCAGCTACCTGCCAGTGAAAGTCACGTCAAAATCCGTCCAGCAGTTCAAGAGATTACCCGGAACAATCAGACAGACAGATAAACAGACTTTTATGTTTTTTTCTGGGTGTGGCTGTAATTCACCGATGACATACAAAGAATTAAGATACACTGTCTCGAATGAAAATTCTTCGATGTGTGCGAACTGTCTCATGTTTTCACAATTATAACGCGGTGTTTTTTCTTATTTTTAATAATCAGAATAAACAAACAAGCTGTTACACCTGCCCCCCTAGCCAAGTTACAGGCGTTTTTTTTTTCTGCAATCGTTAACGTTGAAATTCTCGTATGTCGTTGGCTAAACTTGGCTCTGGGGCCTGGACTGCAAAATTTCACAGTTGCTACATGCACACAGAAAATAAATTAACAGTGCACTCTTTTTTTTATTTACTAAATATTTCGGACATCTAACACACAACGCCATCTAGTCCCAAGCTAACCAGAGCTTGTGTTATGGGTATTAGACAACTGATATAAATACATATTTATTCTTTTTTTTTGTAAATACATACATATTATACATAGAAAACGCCCAAACTCCGAAAGAAATATTTGTAGATCATACAAACATTTGGTCCGACCCGGGAATCGAACCCGAGACCGAACCCGACTCATGATCAGCAGTCGCACACGCCAACCGCGAGAACAACGAGGCAGTCGAACTCTTATTGAAAAACAAGAAGTATTTATAACGAATTTAGAGATTGATAAAGAAACTTAACCTTACTTACTTACTTTTTAGATAGTTAAACTTGTGGCAATATCGCCCATTACTGTGAATTACTAATTTCAACAAAGATTTTAAAATAATGATAACAATCTCAGATATTAAGCTACATTTACCATTAAGAGAAACATTTAAAACAATACTTATTATGTTTCCTCACATACCTACAATAATAACAGAAATGAATTTTGCATGGTTAATTTGCAGCAATGTTGATAACAAAACAAAATAACTTTTATTAAAAACATTATCTATGGAGTCTCAATACTCACAATGAGTACTTCGACTTATTTTTATTTGACAATGACAACAATAATTTAATTAACAGCGCAACATAGAATCTGTTAAATTTTCGAGCGTTTCGGATTGCATTAGTATTATCTTTAAAGGCACAATTTCTTACAAATTTTCTAGTATTTAAAGTGCTTCAGAATATGCACAAAATCAGAGGTGTGCAATATTCGTTAACAATAACAGGTGCTTCAGAAAAAACAAAAAAAAAACAAATTTAAAATTGTTAGGCATTTGATCACGCCTGGATTCTTCCGCAATCAAGTTTCATCCTCAAAAATAAGGGTAAGTAAATCTGCGACCTGTCTACTTCAGTTGCTTAACTAACTTAGAGTATTTTTCTGGAATAATTGTTCTCCTGGTATATAGTCATTATCAGAATCAAAGAATTCAGTACAAGAAGCTAACGATGCAACAATCTGGTGTGACTTCAGTTATTACGCTCTGGATTTTGTATCCGAACTTGATTGAGGTCGATTTTAAGCCTACTACGATACCGTTAAACCTCGATATCTGCACAGAACTACTGACAACGGACGTCCTCAACTCAAGTCGAGGTGATATCAAGGTCGAAAACTATTGTAGAACATTTTTTTGAGCTCCAACTTCTATAAAAATTATCACAGATGTTCGTTCGCAACTGTAATCGCGGCTTAACGTGCCCTCGCCTGATATGGATGGGTTTCAATTTGTTGAAAATGTGTTATCCATTCATGGGCTAGCCTTCTTAGGATTGCCTAACTTTTCAATATGTTTACCTATTCGCTTAGCACTGATTTACGAACCTCTCTTCTAGGTTGTGTTAAGTAAGATTAGGTTTTAGTGATTTAATTCCTAACATGATTAAACTGCAGTCATTAACTTAAGCGAGTTTTTCAAAAGATTAAAGAAGATCTATAACTTGAGTGGTTTTCTGTCTCTTTGTCAGATGGCTTGGATTGGTTTATTGACCTTAGCCTGTATAGTGGCATATGTACAATCCCACGGACATTTGATGCTGCCTCCGAACAGAGCATCAATATGGCGTCTTGGTTACAACGTCACACCTGACTTTGACGATGCCAGCATGAACTGCGGAGGAATCTCTCACCAACATTACTTCAACGGCGGCAAGTAAGTATTTGGTTGCAAAAAACATGTGTGTGTTTCACATGAAAGATTATTCTCTGAATTGTCAACACTACCGTCTGTCAGAATGAAAGTAAAAGAAATAGGGGTACAACTATTTTTAGAAATCCATTGAAAAATTACTTGGAACCAAGTCAATGTTCTCTTTTAAGGGTAACAAAAATAGTACAAACATTTTAATTCGAATCGTATTTCCACACCAATCTTTAAACTCAACGCAAAGTAAATTAGAAGTTTACTTCTTAGCAGACGAATCCTCTCATTAATATTTAGAAATAATAGCGCTTATGTATAAACTGATTAATAAAAAAAAATGACTGCAAGGATGACGTTGTGGTTTAAGCGGTTGCAGCGCCGCTCTCTACTGCGCTGAGTATTGAGGGTTGTTGGTGTTAAGTCTGAGTTTTATTTGTGTCTGTTTTTTGTATGCTTTTAAAGTACCCCGCGTAACAGGATATTTTCTAAATGCGGACCTGTTCTTTAAAAATAACACATGTACAAACCCAGATACGAAACAAACAATGTTGATTAACTTACAGAATAGTATATAAGTAATATCTCTAAAGTCTAATATTACCACACATTTCATAATTCGTAGATGCGGCATATGTGGTGATCCCTACGACGAGCCACAGCCTCGGAAACATGAGCTTGGAGGCATCTACGGCGTGGGGATCATAGTTGCCCACTACCAACCAGGACAAATCATGTCTACCAACGTGAACCTCACCGCCGCTCATAAGGGCTTTTGGGAGCTCCGCATCTGCACCGAACCTTACTACCAAGAGCAAGCTTGTTTCGACAACGGCTATCTCTTAGAACTCGAAGGTGGTGGAACTAAATACTATCCGCTGAGAGAATCCGGGTCCTACAACGTAGCTTACCGTCTCCCTGCTGAGCTAAGCTGTGAACACTGCGTTCTTCAATGGAAGTATACTTCTGGCAACAACGCCGGAACATGTTCCGACGGAGTACGTCGTTTGGGTTGTGGAATTCAAGAAGAGTTTTATTCCTGCGCGGATATTGCTATTGGAGCAAATCCTAAAACAAATATAGCCAATAAGCTTCCGTCGCGGTACCGTGGGGTTTATCCAAGAAACTGAAGTATTTCTCTTAGGAATAAACGCCACATTCTCCTGTTCTTCTAATACTAATCAAGATGTAAAATAGTAATAATGAAATCATATAACCTGTTAGTTTTTAAAATGTTATCAAATTATAAGTATGTTAAAATAAAAGGAATCAATTCTTGAGCTGATATTGTTTTAAACACATTGTTTACGCGTCGGGATTTAACCACACGGTTATTGCTTCTTTTCTATAGGTATATATTTTATATAGGTATACTCAGCTAGTTAAAATCAAATCATTTAAATATACTGGAAGTAAAAAGTTAAATGTTTGTTTTAAAAAGTGGGGTAGATAACTGATATGATCATATTAAATCATGCCGCATTATAAACTATATCGAATACACGCTATATCAGATACAAAATTTTACCAACATTAACTGTGAGTCAAGCATTTTCAAACATTTTCAGATTAGATACTGCGCCAAGTGTTGCGGATTCAAATACCAGTAGGTACCACAAAAGACAACATTTTGTGTAATCCACAAGTTGTTGTTTTTTTTTATTTATTATTTATAAAGAAAAATATAGAATGTCTTACATACTAATAGCATCCAAAAACCACCAAGGTTTATACTTGTGCTATCATGAATCTGTCTTGTTGAATTACAATGAATCTCGTTCTAACAAATTTAAGGTAAAGAATAAATCTACACATAAATACCTAAAACACAAAAATACTTAATTGATTCTATATAAATATCGCATATTGCTTATATAATATAACTTAAAAAGTATTGTTTTAATTTAAATTTTATGTTTTTTTTTGTTATACTAGTACATAAATCTGAGGGTAGGTTATTAATAAGTCGCGGCACAATATAGGCGGTAGTCCGCTCGCCGTACGTATTATTGGCACGGTGTGTGTGAAGCCGGTTCTTGGAAACTGCCCGAGTGCGCACAGGGTGCTCAATAAATTGCCTTATGGAATCATTAATAAATTGTTCTTTTAATAATGTGTAATCTACTTGGCTGTGAATTGGCAAAACCTTACAGTATTTGAATAAAGCATTTTCATTGTCACGAAATTCATTTTTAATTTTCTTTGAGACTATATTTTTTAGAATTTTAACTTGTAGTTTACAAATATTATCAATGTAAGTTTTATAAGTACGCCCGTAGCTACTGAGGCCATACTGTATGCGAGACTCGGCTAGTGCGTAATAAAGCATAAGTTTAACCTTGAACGGGATGCGATTTTTTAGTACCATGATATTCGCAAGAAATTGTCGGAGTTTATCGCATACTTGTTCAATGTGATAGCTCCAGTTAAACTTGTTATCTATGTTCAGTCCAAGATATATGTGTGGTTATTGACAGCATCTACCAGTGCCGGATTAAGCCAGCGCGGGGCCTGTAGCAAATTTGGCCTAGGGGCCCTAGGTTTGCTCTAGAATCTCAAGTTTATGGTATTTCGGTAATTTTTTCGAACATGTTTTTCTATTGCCGGTTGCGGTTGCGATATAAATGTCGAGAACTAGTTCCTAAATTTAGCTATATTGCAATCGTACTTATAAATAATTTTCTTCTATTGGTAACTTTATTAGATTCACTTTATGGTGACGTATTTGACCATACGTAAGTTTAGTCAATTAGTACGAAACACATTAATTACAGATAGTTTGCCCAATTAAAAGAGGACAAATTCGATAAAAACTGACAACACTGAATTTTGTATATTCGCATTTGAATTCGTACTTGCTTCGGTGATTTCACTATTGTTTTTCAGTGCGTGTCTCCAAATTTGTTAATATTTAATACAGAAAAGTTTTTGTTAAGTATTTAATAAAACAAAACTATTTTAAGTTTATTTATAACCATTAACTATTCTGGATAGATATAGCTATAGCTCTTATTAAAACGAGCAGAAGTTAAATATCACACACTTTCAATTATAAGCAAATGATGCTCTACACTCATCAAGATAAAATGATTAAGTCCTTCTTGGCCCATTGTGTTCCATAACTCATATTAATGCGTTTTAATGTTGAAAAATAACATTCGCCACTGCAATTAGTCATCACGAGAGACAAGTAAAATCTCAAGGCAATTTCTTTTGGTTTGGGAAACATGACTCCAAAGAATTATTTAATAAAAGTTTATAAAATTTCAGTTTCAGAGACTCTTATTTGTTAATATCAATAACGGTAGCCTCATATGATTTCAGCAACTCCGAGAACTGAACTAATTTGTTGCCCAGGCTGATGTTCAAATCATCTTTGTAAGCATTGACCATTATTGAGACTTTTTCCAAAGTCAATTTTCCAATCAACCACGCATTGCATGTCCATACCAGATTAACCTGTTGCTTCTCAACTTTCCACCCAAAGGCGCTAATTTCAGACTTCCTCTAATGTAGTCATTTTTCACCTTATCTATTCTAGTCACACCATAAATGCATCTCAACATTCGCATTACAACTACAGGCTGGCGTTTCTGATCCGTTTCGTTTATTGGCCAACATTCAGATCTATGCAGGACGGCAGGTCTACTGATCATTTTATGTATTTGCCTTTAACGTTAAAGGGAGCTTGGGATCGCAAAAAGTTCCTGTTACCTGCCGCCACTTATAAGTATTTATATCAGTTGTCTAGTACCGATAATACAAGCTCTGCTTGGTTTGGGACTAGATGGCGTTGTCCGATGGTTAGATGTCCGATGTTTGAAAAAAAAAATAAAAAAAATACTATGGATGGTTCTGGTAGATGCGGTCTTCTCCATAGACACAGTGCGGGAACCGCGTTTGACTAACCGCTTATACCGTTCTCTGAGAATGCCATTTGCGCGGCCTTCTCTATGCGTCAAAACCACAGTCACGACCAGTTTTCAAGTAAACTATCGGAAACACTCATCAAAGAGCCATCCATTAGCGTCCGATAAGTCATGGAACGGCTAAATCGGAATACGCTAGTATTATGGCGGTAAGATCCGTTCAAAACACGGCACCCTATCGTACCAGCTGACGCAGATGATGTCCATAAAACATACTTTGGAGATCACGTCCGGTCCGGTAACAGAGCGGGTGGGATTGAGCGAAGTTTAGAATCATCTTAGTCCACCTGGCCTGGGACTGGTCCAGGTACAGCACTCAGTTCAGGCGCTGGAAATCGCTGAATGACCTCAAAGGCTAAACGCGTAGGCCTGGCGATAGTAGCAAAAACAGGCTAGGGTACCATTAGAGGCAGGACCATGGTAACACACACATATTGTTCAGGGAAAAGGCTGTCCACTAACCACTTCCTTCAAGAAGCTGGCCGTGAGAGGCTCAGACAGAGGGAGGGATGTGATGCGCCGAGACGCCAGCTAAGGGAGTATCGAAAGAGGATATGAAAAGAGCAGGGAGACATTAAATTATAGGTTAATAGGGGCGGCAAAAATTTAATAACCTACTGGCGGCAAATCTTATATCCGCCACTGAATGCCACATACTAAGCGAGGCTCTCTTTCGTCTTTCAAAGCCTACTACAAAACCTCTCGGGGTACCCTATCATACGCCATTTCTAGATCAACAAACACCAAAAGCAAGTTTTTGTGCGCCTGTCTGTATTTCTCTCACAATTATCGAATTGCAAATATAGCATTTGTTGGCCTGGCAAAAACCCAAATTAGTTTCTACATATTGCACTTTTCTCTCTCATTCTTCTCTCAATAACTTTCTCTAAAACTTTCATTCTATGTAGAATGAGCTTTATTCCTCTATAACTGCCACATTCCTGTACATCTCCTTTGATTTTAAATATGGCATGCAAGATACTTTTTTTTTTCTCTTGTGGGTAGTTGGAAGGTTAACACACAACTTAAAAGTTCTAATTATTTATTTAAAATTAAAATACAATAAGGATATTTTAATTCAATTTAATGAATATAATAAGTCATTTATAATAAATACCTGCTGGTCCAGTGTTATCCATACATAATAATAACTAAATCTTCAAAATCAAAAAAATATATAAATTCTCACTGATTCACCATGAAAAGCATTCAGGAGCTACAAGACTGTTTTGAGAAAAGGATGGCGAACTTCGAAGCAGAACTCCTGAAGAAGACCTCCAATGCTGTTAGTCTGACTGGTCTCGCTGAGGAATTCACTGGATTTAAAACTCTCATCCTTGAGACCCTGAAGTCCTTCCAGAGTCAGATGGAGGCAATTGTACATGAGGTGGACAATATGGAGACACGCAGCCGCCGTAAAATACTCCTTCTTCATGGTGCTGCAGAGAAAAAGGATGAGAATACATCCCAGGTGGTAGCAGAGGTAGCGGCAAGTAAGTTGGGTCTTGATTTCTTTACAGCTGAGGACATAAACCGCTGTCACAGGATGGGCCGTCTATCTTCAGATGACAAACCTAGACCCATTCTTGTGGAATTCCGGACAGTAGCGGTGCGGGACAAGGTCTGGACGTGTAAGACCAAACTAAAAGGCACTGGTGTGACCCTCTCCGAGTTCCTGACCCGGTTGCGACACTCAGCCTTCATGGCAGCTCGCCAAGAATTCGGCGTCACTAAATGCTGGACCAAAGAAGGTTCAGTATTTGTTTTGAGTCCTGATGGTTCGCGACATCGTATTAGAAGTGTGGCAGACCTAAACCTAATAAAGCCTGTGGTTGCTGAAAAGCCCACTGTAACTAAAAACCCAGCTTCTAAATCGAAAAGAGCTGCTGCCGGTACCAAAAGATAGTGGATGTGTGCTTGTTTACACATTAATAATTAACGGTATTTCTTGTAACGTTTCACTGTCTGGGTGAATCTCACGTAAAAATGATCATCAATATAGCTTCTTTCATAATAGTATCAATAATAATGACATCACTATCCTACCCTTATAAAATAAAAAAATTAAATTATGAAAAACATATTTCTTCAGTTGATGATACCTATTTTTTGGCTATCTGTCAAAACCGCGTTCCAGACTCACACTTTTGTTTTGTCGTCATTTTTAACACCATGGAACAGAGTCTTTTTGCACGGGGGATTCGCCCGGATGTTGTGACATAATTTTGCATCTCTCCGTTTTTTATTTTAATTTCCTTTTACTTTTAATTTCTTTTTTTTACATTTTACCTGTTACTTAAATTTAGTTAAGCATCTCTAAGTTATAATTGTCAAGAAACACACGACTGGCGGGTGGACTAAAATGTATAATTTTTAGTGTTTAGCAAATTAAGTTGCTACTTTATACATTTTTGATATTTTTATTACTGTTATAATTTTTTTTTTCTTTTCTATTAGTACATATATATATATTTAATCTATTTATTTAATTACTTTTCATACACAATAATGTCTGACCTAAATAATAGTGATGATGACAGTTTTTTCTCTGCAAACAGCTTTGATTCTAGTTCTGTCATCATACCCTCACTCCAAGAGAATCTTCAGTGCCA
This sequence comes from Spilosoma lubricipeda, assembly GCA_905220595.1. NCBI lineage: Eukaryota > Metazoa > Arthropoda > Insecta > Lepidoptera > Erebidae > Spilosoma > Spilosoma lubricipeda. The sequence continues at coordinate 2,216,083 of HG992278.1, forward strand.
GTTTTCTGATGCTCCACGGAATTTTAATGTAGTCCATATTAACGCCCAGAGTATTCCTGCTCATTTCCCTGATATGCTGGCTACCTTTGATTCTAAAAACATACACGCCATTTTAGTCTCTGAGACTTGGTTGAAACCATGCTTACCATCGACATCATATGCCCTTCCAGGTTTCAATTTAGTAAGGAATGATCGCGTGATTGGTGGTGGGGGTGGTGTTGGTATATATCTACGAAACCACATTCCCTTCACTATTGTAAGTATGTCCTCACAACCCTCACCAGCGGACGCGGGTGAGCATCTCTTCGTAAAGCTCGACCTTAATCACGCAAAAGTTTTACTGGGCGTATACTATTCGCCATCATTACGCACCAACTACTTCTCCTCCTTCGAAAATTTAATTGAAAACTTGTCTCCTTCTTACAGTCACACAATAGTAATGGGCGACTTCAATACTTGCTTGATAAAAAATGACTCTCGGTCTTCTTCGTTACGCAGAGTAGTGGACTGTAATAACCTGTCACTTTTAACACTTGATGCTACGCATCATTTTCCTAACTGCACCCCCTCTCTTCTTGACCTTATTCTTGTCTCTTCTATCGATCATGTCATCAGTCATGGCCAGTATCCAGCTGATGCATTCTCATATCATGACTTGATATTTCTTTCTTATGCTATTCGTCCACCAAAGGCAAAGCCGAGAATTCTTGTGCAACGCAATTTTAGCGGAATTAATCTTGATAAGCTAAAAGAGGATGCGCGTAACATCAACTGGTCGCTCTTGTTAGATTCGCAGTGTGCGGATGAAAAAGTACAAATATTCACTGAAAAATTAATTCAACTTTTTAATGTGCACGCACCCTTACGGTCGGTCAAAATTAAACATTTACCGGCTCCATGGCTTACTGAGGAGATACGACAGATTATGTCGAAGAAATGCTTGGCGAAAAGTAAATACAAGCGACGACCAACGGATGCTAACCTGGAAAAATATGTTTACTTGAGAAATCTCTGCAATAAGATGTGTAGAAATGCACAACGCCAACATATTCATTCTTCCGTGGAAAACGGAGACCCAGCAAAAGTCTGGAAATTTCTAAGAACGTTGGGAGTCGGGAGGTCTCGTCAAGACTCTATTCCTAAAAATTTAAACTTTGATTCACTTAACAAACATTTCTCTACCTCGTCTGACATTGATGTCAATACTAAAGCTAACACTCTTAGATTTATTTCTTCTATCTCAGCTCCCAGCTATCAACCTTTCGTTTTTGATCAGTTGTTTGCTTGTGATGTTAAGAAGACCATTCTAGCGATTTCATCGAATGCAGTGGGAAGCGATTGTATCAGCCGAAACATGATTTTGCCTATCCTTGACGATATCCTACCCATCCTATGCAATATCTTAAATCACTCCGTGACATGTGGTGTTTTTCCATCTGCATGGAAAGATGCTCAAATAATCCCTCTACCCAAGAAAGCTAAACCATCTTCCTTTTCTGATTATCGGCCAATATCCATCTTACCTTTCCTATCTAAAGTACTTGAACGCCTCATCCACACTCAACTGAGTAACTTCCTTTCTAAAAATTGTTTACTAAACCCCTTCCAATCCGGCTTTCGTCCTGGTCATAGCACGACTTCTGCGCTGGTACACATTACGGATAGTATCAGACTAGGCATGGATAGTGGAAAGATAACGGTACTTACCTTACTCGATTTTAGCAACGCCTTCAATACTGTAGATTTTCACATTCTGCTTGGTATACTACGGTCTCTTAACATATCTCCAAAGACAATTGATTGGTTTCATAGTTACCTGTCTGGTCGCCGGCAACGTATTTGCATTGAAGACTTGACGTCCTCCTGGTGCAGTATTACTGCTGGTGTACCACAGGGTGGCGTTCTATCTCCATTACTCTTCGCTGTTTTCATAAACTCCATCTCTAGTCAACTAAGTTCCTCCTACCATCTTTATGCAGATGATTTACAAATATATACTCAAGCTCCGGTTAACTTATTATCGGAGGCATTTAATACAATCAATTCTGATCTATTACGTATTGGAGAATGGAGTCGTAACTATGGGCTCAGGGTTAATCCTCTAAAAACGCAAGTATGTGTAATCGGCAGTCCCGGGATGGTCTCAAAAGTTAATTGGACACAACTGCCACAAATTGAATTCAATGGCACCATCCTTGAGATCAGTACTACCGTCAAAAATTTAGGGATCCACATAGATAGTACTTTATCTTGGGGTCCACATATACAGGAAGTCAGCAGAAGGATATTTGCTTCTGCTGGTTCTCTGCGAAGATTGCGCAACTTTCTTCCGACTGCAACTAGGGCTGCACTTGCACAAGCACTTCTCCTCCCAATTCTCGACTATGCCGATGTCAGCTATCTGAATCTCACCGAAGCACAACTTGATAAGCTTGAGCGACTACAAAATTTTTGTATACGATTTGTATTTGGCCTACGAAAATATGATCATGTCTCCGAATTCCGTCAAATGCTCAAGTGGCTTCCAATTCGCTCTCGCCGGAATGCTCATATCCTCATTTTCCTTTATAACATCTTGTTTAATCCTAAAGCCCCCTTCTACCTCAAAGAACGATTCAAGTTCCTTAATGACACACATGACAAATGTCTAAGGTCATCTGAAAATTTGAGACTGGAGATGCCTCTACATTCTACAAAATTTTATGACCAGTCCTTTACGGTTGAAGCTATACGATTGTGGAATGCATTGCCAACAAACATTAGGAAAGCGCAAACAGTAAATAGTTTTAAGAAAATGATTCAGGAATTTTATACGATATAAACGAGTCTGGCACGAAAATGTATCTATAGTGTAATATTTAGTATAACTGAGTAGTTATGGTTTTTAATATGTAGGTACATGTTAATATTTTTATAGATATTATATGTATGCTCCACTGATGACATGTATTTATTTATTTTTAATGTATATATGTTTGTGTAAATATGCCTGTATGGAGATATATATGTATTTCCAGTTATAATCATTGGAAAGTTATAACTCATCAAAACTCATTGCACCGTCAACTGCTACTATCTCCGATACATCTTGATCCATCCTAAGGTTGCCTGGAAGAGATTGCTTTCGGCAATAAGGCCGCCCTTTGTACATTATATATTTGTTATTTTCTGTAATTTCTGTACTGTAACACGGTGTACAAATAAAGAGTTTCTATCTATCTATCTATCTATCTATACTTTACACTTATTGAAACTTATTTTTTTACGGTCAATGGGCGTTGGAGTGCGGGCCCCCTCAAAGCGCGGGGCCCGTAGCATTTGCTACTCTTGCTACGTGGCTAATCCGGCACTGGCATCTACAGATGGACAACTACAGATTTTTACACCGGCATCATGCAAACAGTCGTGGTCATGTGCTATTAAGTTCTGCACTAGCATTTGTCTTATGTATGGAGATTTGATCACTAATAATTTTATTTTGTTTACGTTAAGTACAAGGCCAGCGTTTGAGTTTGGGTGATCTTTGGGTCCGTTTCATCTATTCATGTAAGGCCCCCGCGGCACGGGATGTCTTGTTAAAAAAACGGACTTCCAAAATTGTATTTTGTATGGGTCCGAGATACCTGAAAATAAAGACATTTTAATTTAATTTAATTTAAAAAAAGCATCCAACGAAAACTCTCTGCCAAAAAACACTAAAAAGCTTAAAATAAACTGGCTTTTCATAAATTGCTATGCCAGTTCTTTTCTATACCTAATTCTTTGATCATTTAAATAGTATTATTATGTGTGCTAGGTATCTAAAACCTGTTTGAAGTCGGCGTCAAGCCAAATGTAATAGTAGGTACCACACTCGCTATATTTAGAGACGACCATCAACGACGTTAACCCGCGCGTGTCTGCCCGCTTGGGTTGTTTTGTGCTATACGATAAGTAGCAATCCAGCAGCGGCGAGTGCGGTATCTTCTATTACATTTTGGCTTGGCGCCGACTTCAAACTTTAAAAAAAAAACTTATTGCACCAGTTACACTTTTTGATAGTTTGCAACAACTAAGTTTATAATACTAAACAAATAAAGAAGGTCTAGTTATTTAATTTGGATGTATTACACGTGTTCACTATGAAACAGTATTAAAAGGCTTCCTGAAAGTCACTTACAGGCATGGAGGAAAATTTATAATTGTGGCAACACGAGTAATATTATAGGAAACCGGTGTCAAAATTTATGGAACCTTTAGTTCGAATGTCGAAATCAAACTAGAGATTTAGAAGTCTCCACGTATGTTCATGTAATGCGGTTTTCTGCACTTGAAGATCAACGTTCGTACAATGTCTGCGAAAGTTGAGGAAATGGTTTTATAATAGCGTAAGCTCCACTCTTTATCGACGTTTTCGTTCGGAATTGAGGGAATCTTTAGGATGTGTTCACGATTGAAATATCGGATTATACCTACAGTTCTTAAAATATAGCTTGATTTCTGTGACAGAGAGCTATAAAACCTACGAAGTAACTTTAAACAAGCAATTTTTTTATCACAAATGAAATGCGATAAATTATAATTGTAAAAATTTACACCTAAAATGTACTTCGTAAGTGTTAATATGACACTAGTCTAGTGACAACTGTCACACAGATCAAACTATATTTTAAGGTCACTAAATAACTGAGATTTATATATTATGATGGTATATTCGGTGTCGAATAACTTTTTCCCCAATAAAAAAATAAAGGAGAGAGATTGGCGTTAAAATGCCAAATTAGAACATTTTCATTTATGTATACGTGCATGTCCAAGGTAAATTTTATACAATAACTAGTAGTGCCCGCTACTTCGTACACGTGACATTTGGATTTTCAAGTAATTTTTAATTTTTCACCGTTTAAACCTTCTCTGGACTACGACAAACATTACAAAACCAAAATCAGCTAAATCAGCAAGCCGGTCTCGAGTTTTAGCGAGACAAACGAACAACAATTGATGTTTATATATAAGATTAGAAGTATCGAGAAAGTGTAATACACTAAATAAATAAAAAGAAAAACGAGAAATGTGTACACTAAATTAATAAAATTAATCGTTTCTTGTATTTGAATGACACTAAAGTAAGTTTGGTTTTAAAAACCATTTAACTAATTTCAGTAGGTATTATGATGTATTCACGTTTTAATTTACACAATATTTAGAACCTGACTGTTTTTAGTAACCTCCAGTAACCTCCAGTCTACACTCACCTTAAGTAGGTACATGTGGTTTGAAGAACACTCGTCGGGGCGAGGCAGCCTCTTTGAGTCAAATGCAAATAAAGCGATGGTTCTATACCAAATCGTAAATCACGCCAGTCGACTAAGAGCTTGTTATATCTATGTATAGAAATAAACATACCGACAGTCTTTCGCAAGTGGCAAGTACCGAATAAGCACGCTGAATTTAGGGTTAAAGTTATGCTATAGTTCATGAACTGGTAATTGGATTGTATATTATATATATATATATATATATATATATATATATATATTCCACTTTTGACTGTTTGATAATCTACTTTTTTTAAAGCAACTTAGGAAGTTTCTTTCCGCTTCTTTTCTATCGGAATGATAGGTACTTTGGAATCGTGCAAATCAATCATACACAAATCAATTAAATAAAAGTTATTTGATTGTTTAATTGACTATTTATTTGGTTCTGTGACACGAAATAATAATGATAAATAAATATTTCGGACATCTAACATGCAACGCCATTTAGTCCCAGACTAAGCAGACCTTGTATTATGGGTACTAGACAACTGATATAAATACGAGTATACTTTTTTTTGTAAATACATACATATTATACATAGAAAACTCCGAAACAAATATTTACAGAACATACAAACACTTGGCCCGACCCGGGAATCGAACCCGAGACCTCATGAGCAGCAGTCACGTACGCTACCACTGCGCCACCGAGGTAGTTAATGCGAAGGGTTTGACGCACAAACGAAATACTGACTACAGCGGCAGGTAGAAATGAGGAGTCTGATCTCCGTTTATGTAACTGTGTCTACAAGATCTAAATTAGGCTACCGCAGCTCATAGTTTGAGAACTCATAGTGGCTATTCAGAGTCATTCCATGGTAACCAGTTTAATAGTACCTACTCTCTTTTTCCTATAAAGGCTAATAAGGGGTAGATTTATTATATCCTAGATTATTTGGTCAGCATCTAGTTCATCCGGTTTTGGCTGAATATCATTTTTTCACAGAGCGACTGGCCTGACCTCGTGAATTCGAAAATTGAACTATTAGTCACTTTGAGTGCACTGATTTGCCAATAATGATTGCCATAAATGTTAATGATAACCAGGATAGACGGCTTAAATAATGTACTTTTCGAAGCACGAAGATACCGTGGGAGAGCCACGCTATGGCATAAATGGGCCGGCTCGACCGGAGTGATACCACGGCTTTACAGACAACCGGTGTGAAATATTGCTTGCGCTGTGTTTCACCGAGTGAATGAGGATACCAGAGGCCCATACCCCAAGTTCTCCCCACATCTCCTTCCCCATACCACAAAGGGCGGCAACGTACTTGTGACGTCTCTGGTATTGCGAGTATCCATGGGCGGCAGTAATCGCTTACCATCAGGCTATATGCCTGCTCGTTTGCCCCCTATTCTATAAAAAAATGTTTATTAGTTTTGAAGTATTATTATCTCTTTTAGACATCACAAAAACCAAGGAAACGAATAAGCTATACCCCATAATTGTAGCTATAGCCTATAAATACTGTTACCTACCTGCTCTTTCTGGCAGTTCCTTGATTTTTCATCGTGTTTTGTTCACAGACCAACAATAAACTACAGCCTGGGTTCAGGCGAAAATCCTGTCTGGTCCTGCTGGGTATGCCAGTCTAGCAGAAGACTCTTGGGTGTAATATGAGCATTGTTCTGCCGACCCCTAGCTCAATATAAAGAAGTAATAGTTAAGTTTAGTTATTGACCCAGGTCCTTTTCTCAACATAGGATTTTAACAATTTAATAGATACATATTTTAGTTTAATACGTTATATTGAACAGCATGAAGATAAATATTAATTTTTATTAAATACAATTAACAACAAAAAAAAATTGAAATCACGGCAATGAGTGGGACATTATAGGTTGTTGATGAAACATTTTTAGAGAAATATAAGTACGTAGTTATATTATAAATATCAAAATGTTATGTGTAATGATGTAAATACAACGGGCAACACCGCGGGGAGCAGTTAGTATACAATTTTATTTCCATATTTCACATGTACACAATTTCCTACACGCATAGGGGTGAACTCTTCAAACACGCACTTCGCAAAAACAAATTCGGTGCTCGAACAACTGTCAAAGCTTTGTGAACCAATTACAGAGAAAATAAACGTCTTTCCGAATTTGTACTGAGCACGTGTTTTTGAGAGGTGCTTTGAATATTTTAAAAGTGCAAAAACAACACAGTATTTTATTTACGTTGTCGTGGCTAACTGGATACAGTTTGAAGTTTTTTAAGTTATTTTGCTGGTATAATGAGTACATCGTTTATTATCAGAAATAGTTCTCGTGAAAGTTTATGAGTAAGATAATACTTTTACTGAGTTTATTGGAGTTTTACCTTTAAAAATTACGTAAAACATTAAAATTGTATCTACTTGAGTACTGTCCCCTGGAAATTTGCTAAATTTATATGGAATTAGCAAACACCCTAACACCAACAGACCTTGTCCTGTCTTTACTTTGATTATTGAATTCGCATTAGTATAATATCTGAGAGGCGATCATAGTCCAGTTGCACTCAGTGACTAGACACAATCATCGAGGGTAAGCAAAGTCGCAGGGCGTTTGGGCTTAAAAACATCCAACGAAAACGAATGAAAGAGCAACAAACACATCCTTACAAAAGTTCGCATTTATAATATTAGTAGGAAGTAGGATAGTTTCAAAACAGATTTATTAAACTACAATTTAAAAAGCGATGATCGTTAGATGCACGTTGCAAGTCGCTGATGAAGCAACAGACGCTTCGATATATTCTCGATCGCATAGCAGGCGTTCATCTTGCGATACTCGTACAGTATTCATATTTCATGTTCAGTTATAAATTGGCTCGATGCATCATGTTCAAGACAAAACAGTATGACACATTATGTTACTTTATAAGACACTATTCAATACTGATACTGATCTTGACTATTATTTGAATAGAGTTTTTCTTAGATTTATTTCTTATCATCCAGTCTAGGGGTAGTTTATTAACCGACTTCCAAAAAGGAGGAGGTTCTATGTTCCACTTCAATGTCCAACTTCAAACAGATTTAGAACAAAATTAGGTACAGACAAGAATTGGCAAATAGCAATTTTTGAAAAGCCAGTTTATTTTACGCTTTTTACTGTTTTTTTGGCAGGGAGTTTTCGTTAGATGTTTTTTGGAAGTCGTTTTTTTGTATTTAAAGTACTGAAATATGTGTCTTAGAGCCAAACAAAAAGGTCTGTCTAGATGATATTTGATATTACCTACATACTATAATTATCAGAGCACCCATTTCCCACGATACATACAGTACTGCTACAACAATTTGAACTTTATTTTTTTGCAAAGTCAAGTATTCTAATCTTAGCACAATAACATTGAAACGAAATTAGCATAAAACAATTTGTTTTAGCGCTCTGGAATTCTTATCTGTATCAAATTATACTAATTTGATGTTTCACTGACGAGATTGTAACTCAGAAATTGAAGGTTAAATGGTAAAAGAATATTATTGGTAACAATAGCCGTGAGGTTGTTTTACCCGATTACTCCTCACAAGGCTCAATTATTTACAGGTAACAAACTTATATCACTTTTCCTTTTCAGACCGGAGGTTAAAAAGAATCCTTTGTGGGGTCTCTTATCTATACATCTATACAAATAAATAAAATTGGAATGTCTGTTTGTAATATTAAAATAACAGCTTTTTAATCAGTGCATATGTATGTATACATGATACATATACCAAAAATGAAGTTAAAAATTTTTTTGTCTGTCTGTCTGTCTGTTTGTTACGGGTAATCTCTGGAACGGCTGGACGGATTTTGACAGGACTTTCCCTGGCAGGTAGCTGATGATCCAGGGAGCAACTTAGGCTACTTTTTTTAGACTAACTTTGTCATGCGGCGTTACTCGCGGTACAACAATAACAATTTTGATTATCATACTCTAAAATTCTATCTTTTACGTTCGTGATAATGATGATACTTTACCATACTTGACCCACCATCCTAACCATATTATGTCCTTTTACGTAGCGTAGGACGTCCGCAGGTCAGGTGGAGTGATGATCTGCGCAAGATGGCTGGCTGTAGCTGGATGCGAGAAGATGAGGATCGAACTAAGTGGCGCGCAATTGTAGAGGCGTATGTCCAGCTGTGGACTGCGGTTTGCTGATGATGATGATCATGATACTTTATAAAACATCTAACTAACTGATCAGTCTCCTGAAAAGAATATTCCCGGGCCGTTTTTGTTCATTTTTATTTCATTGACAAGCTGTTGCCCTGCTGTTGCAAGTAGCCTATGCGTTTTTCTGATGTATAAGCTATATTACTGTAAAGTTTCATCCAAATCCGTTAAGTCGTTTGCGCGTGAAGAAGACAAACATACACACTGTACTCATAAACTTTCGCCTTTATAATATTAGTGTGACAAGATATGTATGCTATTTTATTTAAATATAACAGAGCATTTTATTTCATACTAGTTAAACCCCGCGGTGTTACCCGCGGTCATTGTCATACCGTGGATAACGCCGTGGGGCGATGCTAGTCTAAAAAAGTAGCTTAAGTTACTCCCTGGATCATCAGCTACCTGCCAGAGAAAGTCCCGTCAAAATCCGTCCAGCCGTTCCAGAGATTACCCGGAACAAACAGACAGACAGACAGACAGACAAATTTTTTTAAACTACATACATATTTGGTAAATGTATCGTGTATACATACATATGCATTGATTAAAAAGCTGTTATTTTGATATTACAAACAGACACTCCAATTTTATTTATTTGTATAGATATTTTTCGTATATATATATACCGTGTAAACATATTTATCCATATAGTAAAAAGCGGTTATTTTAATATTACAAACAGACACTCCAATTTTATTTATTTGTATAGATAGATGTATAGATATCGTATCAGTTGTAGCGTTATATATTCCTTTTCAATGAAAGCCTCCTCCAGCTTTAAAGTTTTTCCTGAGATAAACGCATTCAAACAGATAAACTGTCCAGCTTTATAACATCAGTATGGATAGGTTTGACTTGCTATTGTCGAGTGAAGTCGCAAGCAAAAGCATATATTCCAAGATTGAGAGCATTCCCATCCGAAGCATAGTCCAATTTATTTTATTGCTGTTTATATCGCGCTCCGTAGCGATGGCCACTCGTAAAGGCGGGATCTCGTCTTTGATACTTATAAAGATCCTTATTTGTTTTGACGTTCAAAGCTTCTAATGTTCAGACAATTCGCTTGCTATTGACCGTTACAGAAAATGTTTAGCTTCAATCATTTCTGAGGATTATTTTATTGGAAGCATTTGTAAAGTATGATTAGATAATTATTTTGTATCATCTACTGTGGTATTTATATAACATTAGCTAAACCCCGCGTTGTTACCCGCGGTACGACAAAAACTGCGGGGCGAAGCTAGTCTAAAAAAAATTCCTAAGTTGCCTAAGTTACTGCTTATACGAGTATCATCAGCTTCCTATCAGTGAAAGTCCCGTCAAAATCGGTCCAGCCGTATCAGAGATTAGCTGGAACAAACAGACAGGCAGACACACAGGTCGACAGACAAAAATTGTAAAAAATAAAATGTAATTTTAAATTACAAACAGACACTCGAATTTTATTTATTTGTGTATAGTGTAGATGTAGAGATAATTGTCAATTTCTCAGTTATACATTTATTTCGTTGTAAAAAAAATTGACTGGCAATGAATTGTAGAAATAACAGGATAGTTAGTCATAGATGACCGGGCTTTGTTCGGATTTTGTATACTTTAAAAAAAATCGATGTCATCATCATTATTAGCCTATCGCAGTCCACTGCTGGACATAGGCCTTTTCTATCGCACTCGGCTACTCGCATCAAGCTCCTGCCAGACGTCTTGCGCAGATCATCACTCCACCTGACCTGCGGACGTCCTACGCTACGTAAAGGGGGACATGATATGGCTAGGATGGTAGGTCAAGTATCATCATTATCACGAACGAAAATTTAAGAGTATGATAATCAAAATATGTGATAGCAACGATTTCATAACGAACTAGCTGAACCCCGCGGTTATTGTCGTACCGCGGTTAAATTGGCCGATCGTTGTATCGCCCCCAAAATCCTTTCGATTTAGATTTCTTCTTTTTTTTAAAGTATAATAAAACCAATGTATACTAAATTTCATGAAAATCGTTGGAGCTGTTTCCGATATTCAGATTATTTATTACAAGAATTGCTCATTTATAATTAGATTTGTGTTTATTAAATGTTAATGAACAAGCCCTTTCGTATTTTCTTCTTATTTTTTACTTTAAAACTATTTAGTGACGGTACCTTCATGGAATGTTAAGGCGGAATGTTTTGTTTATTTTTAAGACAAAATCTATCGGCAAGAACCAGATCACTTAATGATAATGACCTAAAAAGTGACTAGACCTTAAAATGTCACCTTAGCGACCTACCATTCTAGCTACATGGTTCCCTAAAGGGGTTTCCCTAAGGGTAAACCCTAGGGTAAACTAAGTACAACACTGGGGCAGCCAACAATTTACCCCTAAAAGACACATCGTATTTCAAATCACAAAAGAAATATCAACAATAGTAAACAGTTGTCAGTGGTCCCACGCTATTCCTAAACTTCTGTTATTTAGAATAATAAACTCTTGCGTTTCTCTAACGAACTTTTGAAAAGGGATTCTTGTTTCATTAAATACTAGCAGAGCCCCGCGGTGTTACGCGCGGCTGTTCTTCTACCTTTACAACAATGGCGGGTAACGCCGCGGGGTGAAGTTCTGCCTAAGTTACTCCTTATATCATCAGCTATCGTCCGGTGAAAGACCTGTTAAAATCGGTCCAGCCAGACCAGGGATTAGATGGAACAAACAGACATTTAAAAATTGAAAAGTTTTACATAATTCCAAAGAAACTTCCATAAGCATTTAGTGAAAATCTTTTAATTTGAAATTACAAACAGACACTTCAATTTAATTTATTTGTATACATCTATAACTTTCACCCTATCATTACGGAGTTAAACTTTATATATATTTCGAAGAACTTTAACCTAATTTAAATAATGAATAGAGTGTTCGTTTCATTATAATTCCGTTTCTTGTTACGAAATTTTCCATTTCAGTAACGATATCAGTAAAATTATGGAGTATTTCTATTGTCTTCTGAAGAAATATAATTATTGACTAGCTTGTTAGTCTAGTGGTAATTAAGTAACTTCTAGGTAAATTACCTTGACTGCCAAGACAGAAGTCCTACGTTCGATTCCTAATCCAGGACCAATACTATAAGTATGTTCTGTGCCTGGTTGTAATTTATAAGTACGCAGTATATAGTAGGTACATTTAGAAATATATAAGTACGTAGTTACGTCATAAATATAAAATCTAAAACTGATGAAGATGTTACCCGATTTTGGCCACGGCGACCAGTCTCAACAGAGATCAGCTAACGACCGAAGATATACTATAGTGCATAAGTGTGCGCGCTAACACAAGTGGGCCTTCTGTTCCCTCACTCTCAAAATCCGATGGGACAGCTATCCGATATGACCGGGAAGAAATCAGGTGTAGGAACGACGGCGACGTCTTTCCGTGCTCTTCGAAGCTCGGTGTTAAAAACCCCAATTTTCTAACTCCTAAGCATCCAACTCGAGACTTCATGATCGGCAATCGCAATCGTTACACCAACGAGCCAGTTATTATAATAAAGGGAGCAACAAGTACACATGTCATCTTATGGTGCATCCGTCATCATCCAACTCCTTCAGTTTTCTTCTGATTAATTTCATTGAGGGTTCCAAAAAAGTTAAATTTTTCCTGGGACTTCTCGAGCGTCATAACTCGGTGTGTTCGTGTTTGTATAACTACTGTTGTAAAGGAGTTTCAGTGCTGGGGATTAGTTCCATTTGTAAAATATTACATGTTATGGTAAGTAATATAATTACCTCCTAGTCACCTCACACACAGGCTTTTGCCCGCGACTCCGCCCATGTCGGTTATCGTGGTATCCTATGTTCATCCTCCATGTACAAAATTGCAACAGTTAAGTCGTGAAAACAGACAGACAGATGGAGTCATAATATTGGTATGGATTAAATCAAAACAATGAATATTAAAACCTCAGAAATATGAGATTAAAACAACATCATTAAATATACACAATATTTGTTCTAAAATGTAGTATAATCAACCAATATTATACATATTTAAACATCCCAATACCAATCCAATCTTACAAGTCCCTAATGACAACATAGAGAAATAAAAAATTCAGGACACTATCGAGTTTGGATAGTGGTCTTTTGACTCACTGTGTCAATAAGCCTATATATCATAAAGTAAACATTTTTATCCGGGATTGTCAACAATCCTCTGTAAATATCAGAGTAAGGCGGATAAACTGTTATATACATAAAGTATATATATGTATACAGATTTGGCTTGAATAGGGGTGGATCGTGACCGGAGTGTTATTGAGACTTAGATCCATTTGGAATGTAAATTATTGACGAATAAATATCATAAACAAGAAAAGATATTGTGGTTTATTTTTTTAGTTGTAGGTAAGTTGTTTTTGTTCAGAATCACGAAGTTTTTAAAGATAGAGTGAGGCTAGATCGACTTTGACGGTACTCTACGGGCTGATAGCTGAAGATATAAGACTTCGAATACTTTTTTTAGACCAGCTTTACCCACTGTTGATGTTTTACCGCGGGTTAAGCTGGCTAAGCTAACACATTTTTCCACTATTTCATGTTTTGTATTATAAGTATACACATATAATACAAAACAATATTGAGTTACAAAGTTTTAGATGTAGCAATTGGTGGTCTTATCGCTTTGGATTTCTTCTAGACAACTTTAACTGAAACTGCAATTTTAAAAGAATTTTAGGGTCGGCTATACATTCAAGTATCTTAAATTCTTTTTCTTTATTATAAAAAGGATAACTGTCGCATTAGGAATATACATCCTGTGTCTTTGTGGATGACACAAACTGTTATCCCATGTAGGATTTGAGCCCACACTTGGTGCAGTAGAAATCGTTTTGAATTGAAGGTGTCTATGGCTGGTGATAATCACTTACCGTAAGTTGAAGCGTTTTCTTGTTTGCTCCCCAAAATTACAACTCTATTAGAGAAGTTTTAATAAGAACCGAACGTTTCTGATTGCAACCTACTCATAGAAAAATATATTGAGTTAAAATAGTTTACATAGCATACTACAATACAGTAGCTAAATGGTTCGTTTAAAAAAAGTACAGGAAAATGTACGGAACTCGTTAAACACAGCAAATTGCTTCCGGTCAGCTGGCTGTTGTTTCACTTTTACACTTCTTCTGGGGATCCTTTAAAAGTAACAAAACCCGTTATAAGACAATTTAAAACTTTATTTTAAAACTAAGTATTTCTTAGTTTCTGCTGATCCGAATTCGAAGTTTTCAAAATATTATTAGTTCAAGGTGTTAGAACTGTGTCAGGGAATACTTTCTAAATTAGATTCTTATTATATTTGTTAGTAGAGGACGTTCAAAGGCCAGGTGGAGTGATCATTTATCAAGATGGCTGGCAGGAGTTGGATGCGAGAAGCCGTAGATCGATCCTACGGGCTTGCAGTTGGAGAGGCTGATATCAGAGGCATTGTGTATAGACGTTTAAAACATTAGATTCTAACGTTCATTTATGAAGTCTGTTAACTAATTTAGATCATCAACAGTCAGAATCTATGAAGTCTTTGTATCATCATCATAATCATCACCCATCAGTCCACTGCTGGACATAGGTCTCTCCAACTGCACGCCACTTGGTTCTGTCATATACATTATATTTTTATGTATTAATAAATTATTTCTCAAATAAAATTTGTATTTTTCTTTTCTCCAACTTTCTTTTGCTTACAACATTAGCATCATCTAAAACCACTATGTAATACGGAACCACGAAGGTTCAAGAACACTTTTAATTTACTTTTAGTTCTTGCTATTCACAACATCGTCGGCGTTTAGCGTTTTCGTTTTGCTTGTAACAAATTGCTGATTCCTGATATAGCTAACTATTCATTACGGAACGTTGTTGAATCTAGTAAAATACGTAATAAAAAACTTTATAAGGGTATTTTTTATGTATGGCCTTGCCAAAATGACTCTACTCTGCCGGATGGAAAGTATAAAGCATAAGCAGAATTCAAGAGTGGTGGTCAACATACTCATTGCAAATGCAGACAATGCAACTATGTAGTGTGGCGGGCAAGGGTAGGGTAGTATGTTCTTCTGCATCATTGGGTCTCTGGTCTCGCACCCACCAACAAAACACGACAGCACGAACGCTGTTATTTTACGTTGGTTTTCTCTGCGATGATAGTACCGCCCCGATCGAGCCGGCCCGTTCGTCTTGAAATCAGCATGGCTCTACTTACTTGAGAGGGATTGTAAGGGGTCATCCATAAAATACGTTAAATTTCACGTCTTTTGACTTTTTGACCCCCACCGTCCTTTTCATGTCCGTTCCCTTCCTGTGTGACATATTTTGCAATTTTACATCTTAAAAGTGTATAAACCATATTACTTGTGTGGCGACCTCCACATACAGCGGCAACAAAAATCATATAACAGCGCCATCTACCGAAGATACACTGAACTACGGAGTAACATACAATACGAAGAAATTACCAATCCTGCATCGCGCAATAGAAGTTCTCCCGCCGATTAACAGATACAACATCCCAACATCAACCGTTGGGCAGTGGCCCGCCAGGCATGATCACCTCGCCTGGTCGGAGGATCCTCCCTTTGTGTTGGAGGGACAGCGACCCACCGTCCACCACCGTGGTGACCCCGACGTGATTGGAAGCAGCCTTCGAAGGAGCAGATTCTCAGCAGCAGCATTACTACGCCACCATCATGTTCACTCCCACAGCAAGTCTCAGCCAGCCAGCAACCTCGGCCTCAACAGGGATACACCACACGCAGGAAGCGACCGCTCCAGCCTGGTTACCCCTACGGCCTCATCAGCGTCTAGGCACAGCACACTGCAGCTACGGTTCTTGTAAGCAGAGCATATCTCTCCCGTCTATGCAGCAGCCAGCCACTACGCAGCAACCGCCCCGACTCACTGGGGACCTCACCGCAGCACCGCGCACCGCACACCATCCCGACTCACTGGGATCAGCGGACTACAGTCCCGACTCACTGGGACTAGCGGCATTCAGTTCCGACTCACTGGAACTAGCGGCGCTCAGTTCCGACTCACTGGAACTACTCACTCCTGGCACTGGCAAGCTCCGCAACAGAGCACAGACAGCTGACTAATGATATATCGACCTCCGGTCTTGGAGGGGAGTGATGTGGCGACCTCCACATACAGCGGCAACAAAAATCATATAACAGCGCCATCTACCGAAGATACACTGAACTACGGAGTAACATACAATACGAAGAAATTACCAATCCTGCATCGCGCAATAGAAGTTCTCGCGCCGATTAACATACCACCTGTCCCCCACAACTTGCGACCGCATCGCGGCTCCATAATACTCAAATCTTACATGGTAACGTATGACTCGTTGTATCAATTTGCAGCTACATTATATATACTAAAATCTATCGATACAATGCATTTAATCACGTCTTATTCTCGACGAGATAAATAATGTCTAAATACTACGTGATCGTAATACACTCATATCTGAATTATACTGATATAGCTGGTCAGGCTTAGCTATGTGTAAATTCTATTAATTTAACAATATATGATGTAGCAATAATTTACATCAAGTTAGTAGAGTCGCGCTGATTTCAGTTACACTTGCACAGAAGATCAAATTGTGAAGAGTGACAATATTCATGTTGTCGTGTTTCGTTAGTAAGTGTGAGACCGGAGGCCCAATGCTGCACTTAAAAATTTGTCCAGATTACGTCTTAGCTCTAAAAGCCAGAGCTACTAATTCACTGTAGACCAATTTATGTGTAGTGTTCGATACCAAATCGCCTATCTATACTAATATATAAAGCTGAAGAGTTTGTTTGTTTGTTTGTTTGAACACGCTAATCTCAGGAACCGCTGGTCCGATTTGAAAAATTCTTTCGGTGTTGGATAGTCCATCCTATAATATTGTAATGGCAACACTAGGGTTTGTCATGTTTGACAGTTGAAATATCGTGTCACTTGGTTTATAGAACTCTCGAGAGTGTTCGGAAATATCACCGTACGGACGGTGTCACGGCGCCGAGATAATTAATAAAAGGAGTTGTGAATTATGGTAAATTCGGCCCCCACCTTGATTATTAGATACGGCCGTGAGGTTTGGTTGGGTTTATTAATATATTTACCGAGTGTATGTTGTCGCTTTGGTACTTGTTTCGGGAGTCGTAGCGACACCTAGTGATTCGAGACATAGTTAGAAATCAATAGACAAGCTTCAGTCTGAATTGTTTTGGCCATTAGTTTGATAACCTTTAATTGAATAAACTTAATGTAATTATCTTGCTCCTCCTCACGAAGTAATTATGCTCGGGTTGTTGAGGAAAGATTCGAGAATCTTGGAGATGGTGGTGAGTGATATGATCTGCGTGATATCGACAAGGGGTACACCTCTCCGAAGCGAAGATTGAAGAAATCTCAACTACCCCATCCGTGACTAATTTTCTTTATATTATATTGAACGAGGTGTAATGCCTCTAGTTGACCTCTGTTCACCAGTGATCGTCATATAAGCCTATTCACAAGGTTTCCTTCCACTGAAAAGGAACGTAGCACTGGTGGACGGACTAAACATGTAGTATAGTTCAAAATTGTATTCATTGTATACTGAAGTCCATTCGTTTAGATATTGTCGGTGCGCCCGCACACAATTGTGCTTATTGTTGTAAAATACGCATTTATTAATGCATACACCGGCATGAACTGACAAATCATACTTGCTTGTGGGTATACGCCGCAGACGGGCCCTTTGATATTGTGACGACTTGCCGCTCGTGCGATTGCGCGGCGCGATCAAGGTGACCCTATCTACGCGAATGGACTATACCTACAATATTACATCATACGTGTATTTCATAAGATGCATGGCGTGTCACGTGGCGCGAGTTTGCCGAACTAAGCACTAAGTTATGACCATGAAGGATAGCCTAAGTTCGACTCGGTCTAATTACTGGTCTTGAAGTTAGCCTGTTAGCCTGATGATTTAGTTATTGTTCCGAATATTGCATAAATTTACATTACAATACATATCATCCATCTAAATAAATTTTAAGTGTGTTCGTAATTTCAAATGAATAGCTTTTCACTCAATGCATATAAAAGTATATAGGTACGGTCCTTACATACAAGTTCATAAACTTAGTTTAGTTTTCATGTCATGAGTCACTACGGTTCCTGGGATACTGGCATTTTTTTAAGGTTTTAGCTGTCAAAATCATTTTCAAACACAATGACCTCTTCGCTGAAATATGTAGGTGTGACCCTAAATTGTTTCAATTGTTAGAAAACATCGAAATATTTTCATATATTTTACTGAGATAATCCTATACTATCCACAATGTCACACCTAAGATTAAAAGTATATAGACATAGATAGATAAGTCCTCTTCAATACACGCGATTCAATTATAACCCTTCCTTTGCCGTATTGGAAGCCGACCAGACCGACTATCTTAATTAATATTAGCCACGACAGTAATATACTTCAATATGTAGCTCACGTTCGTCTAACATGTGCCCGAAATTAACAAAATAAACAATATTACTAATATAAGCAGTACAATTATTGAGATATACACTTGAGCGTCTGCACAGAGGACGTGACGACTTTGTGAATTATTATATCAACGGGTGGTCTGTTATTGTAGATCTTTGTGCCTTATGTGAATCTGCGTGTATATTAAACTAGCTGACCCACGCAACTTCGTTTGCGCCTTATATTGCCCGTAGCGTGAAAATTTCCCCCGTTTTTGAAACATTCTTTATTGTTGCTCCGCTCCTATTAGTAGTAGCGTGATGATATATACCCTATAGCCTTCCTCGATAAATGGACTATCCAACACCGAAAGAATTTTTCAAATCGGACCAGTGGTTCTTGATATTAGCGTGTTCAAACAATCAAACAAACAAACAAACAAACTCTTCAGCTTTATATATTAGTACTAGCCGACCCACGCAACCTCGTTTGCGCCTTATATTGCCCGTAGCGTGAAAATTTCCCCCGTTTTTGAAACATTCTTCATTGTTGCTCCGCTCCTATTAGTAGTAGCGTGATGATATATACCCTATAGCCTTCCTCGATAAATGGACTATCGAACACCGAAAGAATTTTTCAAATCGGACCAGTGGTTCCTGAGATTAGTGTGTTCAAACAAACAAACAAACAAACAAACAAACAAACAAACAAACAAACAAACTCTTCAGCTTTATATATTAGTATAGATATAGATATAGATTATGAACCGATATCTTTTTATTGTTGAAATGGTGAATTGACTGAGAATGTTTTAGCTAACTAGCTTTTGTTTCAAGTTTTCCTTTCTATGCAGTTATGTTGTCTTGTTAGTTTCCTTAGTGACCTCTTCCAACACCCATGAGATAAATAGGGGGGAGTGACACTCTCTGCTTTTTATTCATCACTCTCTCATCATCATCATCATCTTCTGTGTAATTGTATAATATTATATGAACTTGTATTGCGATCTTGCTATGTCCATATCAGAAACTCATTATCAGCTCCCGAGATCATTTACGTTGTAAAACTTTTTCTAAGCTTACTTCGTCATTCCACTCCATAGTGTATATTAACACACTATTAAAAATATATCTCGATGGTTCCTATTAATAATGTCCATTAAAAAACCTTGTTTTAATAATGAAAAACATTAAAAAAACTGTGAATTTTAAACTTTCACTGTTTTTTCATAGTCAGTGAAAATTTAAACATTCACAGTTTTTCTTCATATTTATAACATTAGAATAACACTTAAACTACTCTACTTGAAAATTGTCTTTTTGCAGATCCGACATTATTAATAGGTCCCATCGATCTTATTAATGTCCTCATCGTTGCCGGCATATGTGACCAAACAGTATTGACACAATAAGTAGGGATGATCTAGTCGCGTGGTGTCGAACGAGACCTGCATATTAGATGGGCATTGGAGGGTTAAGTCCGTGTCCGTTGACACACGACTTCTGTTTTTAGGTTAAGGTAATTATTTAAGTCACATTATCTCGGGAGAAATACATATTTATATTGCTTACTAACTGAACCCCGCGGTCTTACCCGCGGTTATTGTCTTACAACGCCACGGGATGAAGATGGTCGAAAAATATAATATATCTGCCAGTGAAAGTACAGTCAAAATCAGTCTAGCCGTTCCAAAGATTACCCGATAAACAGACAGACAGAAAAAGAAAAATTAAAAAAAAAAATTTGGTGCATGTTTCGTGTATACATACATACGTATTTATTAAAACAAATAAACCCTGTTTGTAAAACGGTTTTATTTATAAAACCGTTTAAAAGTAGCCTATAAATCTCCTATATCTATAATATCATTAGTTATCTGACAGTGAAGGTTTTTATTTTGTTTTTTATATATTTTAATGATTTAATGACTCTTTTTGATATTTGATATTGTATCGTGTATACATATATGTATTATATATATATATATACACAGTATTTATTAAAAACCGTTATTTTAATACTAGTTGTTGCCCGCGGCTCCGCCCGCGTATATGTCGGTTATCGCAGCTATATAGTAGCCTATGTGTTATTCTGATGTATAAGCTATATTACTGTAAAGTTTCATCCAAATCCGTTCAGTAGTTTTTGCGTGAAAGAGTAACAAACATCCATCCAAACGTCCATCCATCCTTACAAACTTTCGCATTTATAATATAGTATATATACATATTAGTAGGATTACAAACAGACACTCCAATTTTATTTAGTTGTATAGATATTTTGAACGCCTTGGGAACGCGGTGATTGCCACCAAGGCGTTCAAGATATCTTTATATCTTATCACTCGCTATCATTGGATAGCGTACGTAACTGCTGCGCTGATGTCTTGGGTTTGATGTCCGGAACGTATCAAATATCTGCCAATTGTTGTATTGCAGTTTGGGTGTTTCCTAAGTATAATAATTGTATTTATAAAACAAGTATTCTATCGTCAATCTAGTTTTCATGGTAAAAATTCAGCTTATTTTCAAACTATATGGCAATGCCAAAAAAACACAGATTTCCGAATAAGAAAGTGAAAAGAGAAATCAGTCGGTTCAGATGCGATTGTCACAGTTATTGCTTGGTATAATGTACGGGACGTGAGAATACGGCTGCGACAAGTATAGTACAGAATCTTGGTGAACCACGTGAGTGTATATTTATGAATTATCGTGTCGTATCGCGTCATTGGAAACAATACCTTAACACGTACATAACATGGCAGGAATCCCAAACGAGCTCTTAATAATGCTTCTATGATATCGTTTCTGGACTCACCCAGGGTGTTACTTAGTTATTTCTGATTTACAGAGCATAAATACAATAACGACCTTATGATTCACGCCACAGGATCTATTTTTGAAGAACACGTAGCCTCCAGAGGGGCAGTTACAGTCAGAATTGAATTTCGGATGTGTTATGATAACATAACGACTTGGAAACGAGTGTCTTGCGTGAAAGTTGTAATGGCAATTTTCCGGTAAATATTTTACGGTATCTTTTCCTATTTTACGGTTCAAATAGTTTTATTGCGGAAAAGTACCGAATGTTTGTCATGATATCTGACCTTTCAGTCTAATAATTTGTGTGGCCGAGGAATAGGTATCATGCGTCAATCCTGCCGTTCAACAGGCACATCGAATAATAACCTCAAAAATCTCATATACGACTGTCTTTTTTTCTAAACTAGGCAGATACTATCTTATAGCAACTAGATCGCTGCTGAACCTATTTATATATTTCTAAATACATATATATAACACAAATACATATTTGTAATGGATGGGAACAAGGTAGCCCGTTCGTGCTGAAATCAACGTGGCTCTACGTTGATTTCAGAACGAACGGGCAGACTTCATTGGGGCAGTACCACCCTCTCACATACCAAGAAATGCGCTGTCGTGTTTCGTTGGTGAGTGCGAGACCGGAGGTCCAACGATGCAGAAGTCATAGTGTGGTTCATCATGCTCCATTGTTGTTTTATCTGCACAATGAGTATGGTGATCACTACCAAGATATAATAGTCAAAGCACGAGCTTTCCATCAGGCTTTAATACTTTGACAGACTCATAAAAAAGTTAAATTGTGAAACTGATCCCTAATAATAGTTGCATGTTCCACTCAAATCAATGGTGCAAAATCGTACGTGAATAGACATATCGGCACACTGTCATGGTGGCTATAATACTTATATGATTTATATCCTTCGTGTGTTACACGGCGCCGGTTGTGACAACTTTATGTTGCTAACTGTACCTTTGTTTTGCTGTCCGTACCGCGTCGGGATATCACCAGATTATGAGTTATTTATATTACCTATTGCCCATATTTGGATTGTTTCAAACAAGGCCTTTTAAGAAACAGCTTTTGAAAGAATTGAAATTATCGTTTTGTCACGTAAAGTTTTTGAATCATTATAGAAAGGATTAATAGCTAAGTATCTTACTTACCCAAGTCTTTCGTCTTCTTTATTTAACTTTTTTATAATAAAACTTCTACATTTCGAATCTATACTAATCTCTATACTAATATATAAAGCTGAAGAGTTTGTTTGTTTGTTTGAACACGTTAATCTCAGGAACCGCTGGTCGGATTTGAAAAATTCTTTCAGTGCTAGATAGCCCATTTATCGAGGTAGGCTATAGGCTATATATCATCACGCTGAGGCCTACAGGAGCGGAGCAACAATGAAGAATGTTACAAAAACGGGGGAATATTATTACGCTACGAAAATTATTACGTTACGAAAATTATTACGTTACAAAAACGGGCAATAGGAGACGCAAACGAGGTTGTGTGGGTCGGCTAGTATAATATATGCTGCGTTGCGGGGGACTTTAGAAACCTACATTAAACGGACACAAAGAACGACAATTTGTGAATCACTCAAAGTGTTGTCACATGTGGGATTTGAATCCACAAAACTTGGCCAACCAGTCACATTTTATAAAGGTTGTGACAGATTAAGAATTCAGAAAGTCAGCAAAAGTATTCATACCGTGGGTGTAATAAGAGTCTCCTAACGAAGTAAGCCGCGAAGGACAATAGAACTGCAAGGGGAAGGTAAACTCGATGCAAAGATATGTAAAGCAGACCAAAACCCCTCTGTAAGAAGATGCCAATGTGTAGTGGTTTATTAAAGGTTGTTGATGATGATGACGAGAGTAAGAGTTCGTCTTACATTCATATGTTAAAAATAAACGGTTTTATTTATAAAACCGTTTATTTTTTTTATTTTTTTATTGATGTTATGACTTTTACTTTATTGATGAATAGAATACCATATAGAATAAGAGACACCCAATTAGTATTAAAAACACCTAACGGGTGGTATGTCAATGACAAATGGTATTAGTAGTTTAGCCGTAAAAGCGTAACAGACAGATAGACGTACAAACAGACAGATTTACTTATAATATGTTTTATAAACTTTCAAGATCCAAAATTGCAAAATATGTCACACAGTAAGGGAAGAGTCTCAAAAATATGATCAGAAGTGATATGAAAGGGACGGTGGGGATCAAAAGGTCAAAAGATTTAGGTTAATTTAATGTATTTTATGGATGACCTCTTATAACCCACCTCAAGGTAGTAGAGCCACGCTTATTTCAGCAGGAACGGGCCGGCTCGACCGGGGCGGTTCTATCCTCTCACAGAAAATCAATGTAAAATGACAGCGATCGTGCTGTCGTGTTTTGTTGGTGAGACCGGAGGCCCAATGATGCAGAAGCATCACTAACTAAGCGTCATTGTCCGCATTCGCAGTATGGTGACCACCACTCTTGGATTCTGCTTATGCTTTCCATCAGGCAGAGTAGCGTCATTATGGCAGGGCTAAACATAAAAAAATGTCACGGCTGGCGGACAAGATCAAAATGTTGAATTTTTTTATTTATTATTCTAGTTGGCGTAACCACATCTCATATCGCGATATAGGATCAACTATTACAACGTAGTTCAATGTGCTATTACTCAGTAGTTCCATGTGTCTTCGTTAGATGGCGCTAGATTTTATTTTTGTGTAGAAGTAGCCACAATATTATTATAGTGACGAGTCGTCATAATAGTACCTATATATCTAATTACAGTATTAGTATAACAGTAGTTATAGCAATTCTGATGTAATTAACCCGTCTCTTAAGTTATCACTAAGTACACACCAGTGCGAAATAGATGTGAGTGTTATCATAGATAATACACAATAGTAGACAGTGTTATTCCAAGTTCCTGTGCACAAAGTTGTGGTCGAATCACTAAGTTTAATACGTGGAGAACTTGCCGATAGACTGTCTAAACTCTAACTATTCGGACTTAGAATTCTGTTCGGTTTGAGGTTTTGCTGAAGTAGTAGAAGCTTTCGTGCCTGATGTAAAATAAAAATGAAACGTAAACTAGTTGGATACATTTATTTGAAAAATGGACCTCGATGAAATAAAGCTGTGTATGAATTAAATAAATGATGTTAATTAAATAAATTAAAATAAAAGAAACACTCATTTTAACCAGTATCACGTGATGGCTAAACTCTTTTCAAAACATACGCCGTTGTCTTCTAGTAGGTAGCTGGAAAAACATATTTCAATATTGGTATAGGTACGGTACTATAGAAATATAGTACTTACTAACTAGCTGAGACGTTACCCGCAGTACAACAACGGGTTACGCCGCGGAGGTAAGCTAGTCTAAAAAAAGTAGCCCAAGTTTCTCTTTATATTAAGTATTCATGAACTTTACCGTATTAAGTAGTAAATTAGGAAATATACCATACAGAGTTTACAGAACAGAAATCTATCTAATCTAATCTACTAGTAGCGGTGACACCAGCCTTAGGCACCCTTATCCTAATGTCTTTTATAATTTGTAGTAGATTTACTGTTTTATTGCCGGTTTTTTGTATCATTCCAAATGTGGACTGTTCTATCAGCATTCAGCGCCACCTATTACTGTTTTTTGATAAACTCTTCGATTTCATTCGAAACAGCACATGAAGAAATTTAACAAAAGCTGTATTTAAATAATAATAATTAAATGAGGAAAGTATGACACTTGCTTTGGGTGAGTTGATTTTTTTGGGGTTGGCAATACTGAGGACCATGACAAATTAAATCGCTTTTAATGGTTCTTCTACCCTTTTAGATCTTTGAATTTAAACTTTATAACGGACTTTAATACTGTCACACCAATATAGTGATTCAAGAAGGTTTATGTAGTTAATACTTGCATTTTCATGAGAATTAGGAAAGAAACATGTACTACGGAATTGTATATCTCTAAAAGATCTACAAATACGTCTGTGGTGGTGTATGTGAATGTCTTCTACTTTTTTTGTTTTTCTGGTTAAGTTAATTGCCTGCTTACAGTAATATTTTTATCTATACGTACTCCAAAAAAGTAAAGCTGCATTTACGAAGCCAGTTTAAATAATACAGTATTATTTCACATCCAATTATACTCTTTGCGCTGTAGCACGGTGCGTGACAGTGTCAGTAACGTCTCGTTTTACTCCTGAAAGTTGCCGTAATTTAAAAATTATTACTTAGTATTTCAGTTGTACCACACTCGCAATATATTAAATCATTAATAACTGTAGTAAATTAAGATAAACAAACCAGAATGTTCTAGTCTGCAAATAAAAGCCGCAACATGCTACAGCGCAGAGTATAAATGCGATAGATACGCTGTGCATTAAATTAAGGAAGATCAAAATTGATGTTTTCCTTGGAATTTGGGTATAAGATATACATAATACTAAATTTTAACAAAAAAAATCTATTTTAAGAACTGGACCAAATTGAAATGGGTCCACACGGGAAGGAACTGCTTCCAAATCTATACTAATATAAAGCTGAAGAGTTTGTTTGTTTGTTTGTTTGTTTGTTTGAACACGCTAATCTCAGGAACCGCTGGTCCGATTTGAAAAATTCTTTCAGTGTTACATAGCCCATTTATCGAGGAAGGCTATAGGCTATATATCATCACGCTAGGACCAATAGGAGCGGAGCACCAATGAAAAATGTTTCGAAAACGGGGAAAATTATCATGCTACGGGCAATAGAAGACGCAAACGAGGTTGCATGGGTCAGCTAGTAAAATAATAATCATCGAAATCGTGATATTGAGTTATTGGTCTATTTGTCACGCACATACTTAATGCAAATTGAATACTTATATGGTTTTCTATAGATGACATTGTCATAACTAGACCAAATTAAAATGGACAACACGGGCAGCACCAGCTTTCAAATAAAAAAGAATCACCAAAATCGGTTCACCCAGACGAAAGTTCTGAGGTAACAAACTAATAACTTCCCCCTTTTTTTAAGTCGGTTAAAAACACGCGATGTCCATCCCTGGTGAGTATATAAAAAAGCCGAAGTGAATTAGCATTTTCTAACAATAAACACGCATAAATTCTGCCCCAGTACGTCTCAGAGGGTGTTGAATACAAGTTTACAACGACCCATATACGTTTATCCTGATTCTTGTTCGTCAATGAGAAAATGATAATCTAGTATTCTGATCACTGCTACTTTTTGAATGCTGTTTGTTTTCTTGTATGGTGGTAGTTTTAACTTCACCTGAATTCACCTAACCTACTTATTTAGAAGCAGCTAAAAAGGTCACCTAAAAGACACTAAAGTTGAAGTCACCGCTCCTTAGATGGCGCTGTGCAATAATTTTACCTCACGCTATGGTTTCGTTACCTCGAGCGGTATATAAGCTACTTATACATTTATATCGTCGCTCCCTTAGTCGGCTCTTACGACAAGATGAATCATCATCATCATCTTAAATTATTTTTGAAGGCTGCCAAACACGCAAGTGTTGTTGTAGCCCTATTTATCCCTATTAAAAAGATGTTCAGTACAGTTTCAATTAATAAGTCAATAATCGATAAATGGGATCATGAGTAATGTAAATAAATAGACCGCCCGCGTTTCGTATAGGTAAAGTTAGGGAGAGATGTGAGATTAATAGAAAAGAATCGATTAAATAAAAATCGATTTTTCTTTTTCCAATATTAATCGATTTGTCAATAATCGATTTAAATGAAAAATAAATCGATTTTTTTTAAAGTAAGGTTATTCCTTACTTTAACCAACCAAATATCAAAATATTGATGCAAATGTTCAGTTTTCATTGTATAAAAATACAGTTATGCCATTCCGAGATACAGAGAGGACGAGATGACGTCATCGTCACTATCGCTGGTTCTCAAATTTTGTATTTTTGGGAAGATTTTATAACCTATTTAAGATAGTCAATAATTAAAATTTAGTAAATAATTAGAATACATAAATTTTGATCCTGATTGTGAGGGACAAACTTTCTTTTCGTATTTTGTTAGTAATATCGACTCGATAGGGAAACAATGTGTGTTGTTTTAGCACTGTGTGATATGTGAAAATTTGACGGCCAGTTATCACTTAGAACGATTGGGAAATTTAAGTTGTGTAATATAGAAATTGTGGCTACTTTTAGGATCGCTCTTTGGGCTTGTTCTAGAGGCAGCAAAATAGTTTTTATTGCTCCACCCTATGAAGTTAAGCAGTACCTATTGGATGATTGATTGACATAAAGACAAATAACCTTGTGTAATCAATTTAGAATCTTCTATAATAAATAACTTATATTTTAATTATATTATATTAATTGTATAAGTACTACTACCATTTTGATAAATACCATAACAAATTAATATTTGGGAATAGCTGACTGGATAGTGACTTCACCCAGGGTAGCTTTCGGAATGTCATACCTGTATTGTTATAATGAATCGATGGATTCTATTATAAAGGAAACGATGAGCATCCCAACAAAATTACATCATTATGGCCTCTAAAACTAAAAATCAAATGTCCAGTATTATTTTACTCAAGGCTAGTTTTTAAATTAAATTAAAACCATAATTAAAAAACTAAACTAAGTTGTGGTTTCAAAAACTAAAATAAGAAATAAATCTTTTTAGTTTTATTGAACGAATTTCAGACACCAGGCACCATTATTTACTGTCATAAGGATCACAATAATCATTATAAAATATCGTAATTCATGTTACCTGTAAGACAGTGGGATGTTTACGTTCCATGTGCTGCTTTTTTGTTGTATTATTGCAAGTTTTTTAATTATTTTGAACAATAGATGCATATTGCTGAGATATTAAGATTCTTCATTGTAAAATACTTTCGCCAGCCGCTTTTAGGTAATTTACGGTTAGAAGACATTGTTTTAATATAAAAACGTGTAACAGTTATTTTATTAACGACTATTTTGATGTTACTCAACACACTGAAAATATTTTACACGCACACATACCTACATACTGATGGCGCCGTATTTTATTTAATCATCTTGTAAGTAATAATGCGTTCGAGTTTTTTCATTCGCTGAATAGGGTTTTTTTATACGTCGCCACAGATGGCACTGTGTACGAAAATCGATTTTAACACGTAATTTGTATAATCGATTTCTAAAAAATCGATTAATTTCACTACGAAAATCGATTTTAAAAAATGAAAATAAAAATCGATTATTTTTTAACATCCCTAGGTAAAGTAAATAAATGTAGAAAATAGTAGAAATTATTCTCTTCTCCTTCATGGTAATCGTTATCATCAAATCACTTTTAACCGACTTCCAAAAAGGAGGAGGTTTTATGTTCCACTGTGTGTATTTTTTTTCACAGATTACTAGACCAGACCGATTTAAAAAATAGTTTTTTTATTAAATCACTTTTTTAGCTTCACCTGTATGTATGTAACAAATCCTTTTAACTTAATTTTCATCTACTTCTAGGAGTCTGATTAACTTGAAAATTTGCACAGGGCATTTGCAATTTGCAACGTCCTTCTCCTAACAGCAGATCTTCAGGGCAGAAACACCCCTTCACGCAAGTGCTGTTGTTACTTTTTGCAGGCGACTGAGAATTCTAGCCCGTAGGCTTGTAGACCTTGTTTTCAGGACACTTCACAGCTGTAAAAAACACGATAAAATTACTTGCGACCAAAGAAATGATATTTATGTATATTTTATTAATAACAACTCATCGTCCTAGCCTTATTATTCCCAAGATTGGGGGTCGGCTACTAGTTCAACCGGTTTTACCTGAGTATCAGTTTTTAACGTACCTACGCGTGTGCCGTAAGTCGTTTAAATTGAGTCTTACCAGCTGACGGTGCCCGTTTCTGTGTGGGCAAGCGCTGGGAGGAGTCTGGATGTGTTAATAGCAGCAGTTCCAGAATCCCTCCCGTCTCAGGCGCAGCACACCGTGTGGTTTTAGCCGTTTCGATTCCGACACACCGCCCCGCCGCAAACCCCGGCCGGGGTGACGGCCGGAAGGGGCTTCCACTCGTAAAAAAAAAAAAGCTGTAAGTATATTTGAGGGCACTGACTTACCAATAACGATTGCCATAGATGTTCATGACAACCGAGACCGACAACTTAATGTGCTCACCGAGGAACGGGTGGAGAATACCGCAATCTTCCATACTCAGGGCTGCTATTAAGAATTTCTTGTAAGAAAAACCCAACAGCAGTCCGACCCGGGAATCGAACCCGAGACCTCTTGATCGGCAGTCGCTTACGGCTTACGCTAACCACTTGACCAACGAGGCAGTTTTACTTTTTTCTTTCTCTTCTTGTAATGTTGCTAGTTTAATTTCAATGCTTGCTTAATTAATTTCATCTACCTACATTTTACTAAGTAATAAAATGCCGAAACATTATGAAGAAAAGTTAAACCGTTATAAACGCAAATTACAACGGTTAGAGGAGAAACAAAATAGAAAACGTCTTCAGCTGGTAAAGAACAGCCCCATTTGTACTTACCCTTCTTTAAAGAAAACCCAAATATATGTCCCGCTATGGCTTTAGATGATTACATGTATATCACGAAAGATTTAAGACCCCCCAGCGCTAAAACTCTTCTTATTACATATGAAAAACCTTCCTCCCAGACTATTAGCAGATGGATTAAGCAGACATTGGCAGAGGGCGGGATCGATGTTAGCGTGTTTAGCGCGCACAGCACGCGACACGTGTGCACGTCGGCGGCGGCCTCTGCTGGCGTCTGTATTGACGTAATAAGAAGAACTGCTTGATGGTCAGAATCTTCCCAAACCTTTGCAAAATTTTATAATCGTCCAATTTCAGATACTGTATCTAGAAAAGGCAGACTATTTGCTGAATCAGTGTGTCAAATAGTTAAAAATAATTAATATAATAATTGTAAAATAATCAATTGCAATCGTTTGCCTAGTTTGGAAGGCAGTTTCACTACCTTTTGTGTAACAAACACATTTCACGCACTATGTAATTTTAAAATTGTAAAAACGCCTATAACTGTTAATGTGTTTTTGTTCTGTGTTCAATAAATACATTTTTTTTTTTTTTTTTTTTTCATTTTATATTTGTTAAATTAATTGATTATCTGATAAAACTGATTGTGGGTACTTATTTTGTTTACTAGATTTGTCTAAAATTAAATAAACATCAATTAAAGCTTTTGTTTTGTTATTTCAAACTAGCACACCTATCTCTAAACATCTACCTAGTTATAAGTATATCTTCGAATAAAATAACGAAATATAATAGATGATCAACCGAACTTCGAGAAGCGAAGTTCGATCATTATTATATGAGTTATTTCATTCGAAGATATAAACACCCGGCCCACCCCCACCCTATAACAAGAACAAGGTTTATTTAATTTTATACTCTCTGAAAAGAATGAGTTAATGTGATGGTGTCGGCCGAGTGGAGCCGATTACAGCATTGACAATAAAATGACAAGTCAATTGATAGTCTTTTAAATAGTGCGAGCTGCCTTGTAGGATAAAAGTTCTACAAGCTAGATTATATCTCCGAATGAAATAACTCATATAATAATGATCGAACTTCGCTTCTCGAAGTTCGGTTGATCATCTAACATCTGTGGTAAATTGTTGTAGGTTATTATCTTAAAAATTCGTAATTGGAGATTTATGAAACATCGATTATATAAAATCGAATTTGGATAAGAGAGAATCGTGCAGATATATATAGTGTCTTGCTATCTTAAAAGCACTGTAAAATATTATAAAGATCGGTTAAGTAACAGGGGTAGTAAAACGTTTTCTGCGTTTGCATGGAAACGTGCTCGCCGTACTCTTAAATAATAATATGTATGATACACTTTTACCAGTTTTAACCATTTTAATCAATTAATGGTTATTATTTTTTGCACAAGCGTGTGATTATGTCAGGAAGATTCATACAATAATTAATGAATATATTTAAAGATACAATACATAATTTCTTGTGTCAAAATATAATCGATTCTGCATCGAAATAATATTACGAGTAGAAAGTATTTAACATAGCAAACTTATTGCGATATCTATAATAATTTAATAATAAATATTTCGGACATCTAACACACAACGCAATCTAGTCCCAAGCAAAGCAGAACTTGTGTTGGGTACTAAACAAGTGATATAAATACATTTATACTTTTTTTTTGTAAATACGTATATATTTTACATAGAAAACACCCAAGCTCCGAAACAAATATTTGTAGATCATACAAACATTAGTAAACATAGTCCGACCCGGGAATTGAATCCGAGACCTCATGATCAGCAGTCGCACACGCCAACTGCGAGACCAACGAGGCAGTCTAACAATGCTAATGTATTTTCATTATCTGAATAGAACGAAGAATTAAATATGTTTTTTTTTTAATTTTGTATTGTTTCCAATTTTGTGCATTTCGGGCCTAAAATTGTCATTCCCTTTTAGGTTATCATGCTAGGTAGAAAGTTGTTTTTCCTCGGTCCTCGTCTTAACCTTATTCTCTTCGATCAAAGGTTCGATCTCTTCGTTTTCAGAATTGGAGGGATGTTGCAATACAGAAACTTCAACTTTTACAGCTTGTGAATAAGGATTGTATTGCGATAAATAATAATCATTCAGATCTAAAAAGGGATATTTCGTGTTTGAGATTCTTTGCAAATGTTCTGTAGCGTCAACATTTTTATTGAAACTATGTTTCAATGCAGTATTTGCAACTTCCTCACTTTCTGATTCTGTAGTATTTCTAAATGTCATTTCAGACACCACGTCAGTTTTTCGCAATGAAGAATATTTCCTGGCATTATTTTTTAATTTAATGTTGTGTTCAAATAAAAATACATTAGCATTGTTACTTTCAGAATTTAGAACACTTTGCCTTGAGTAATTAACGGTTTCACTTTTCTTTGGACTAGAGGTACTTTGAAACGTAGTATTGTTTACTTTATCCGTAACAGTAACTTCAGTAGGAGTATTTTGATATAATTGCTCAATTTCTTTGCTTTGTAGTATGGGATGTAGCGTCTTAATACGTTTGAGTGCTGTAGTATTCAAGGCCGATTTCTTATATATATCAAAATGTTTAAAAGTTGGGGGATGTGTTGTTTTCGACTTACTTCTAAAAAAACCCTCTACATTTCTGTATATATTTTCAGTTTTAGCTTTCACCGCTTGAAATGCTTTCCCAATATCTATTGAAAAAGTTGTGACTGCATCGTGTACTTTATACGCAAAGTCATTCGTATCACGTGTTTTTGATCTTTTTTCTTGTCCATAAACCATTCTTCTCCAAAAGTCTACTACTTTATCAAAAGATTGTTTGACTACATTCATATTGTCATCCCAGGTTTTTTTCACGTCGTTGATAACACCACATCGCACAATATCTACATAAATCATTAGAGCTATAATCATTACATACTTTTTCATGTTTACATTCAACTTTAAATATGTTTTGTCATGTTTCATGCATCTTCATTTGTCTATACATCACGTTAAAACGTTTTCCACTTTGAATTAGACCGGTGCTTCTATTTGTATGATTCAGCGATCTGGAGTTCTAATGCTGCTAGTTTATTTTTGCTTCAGTTTACTTGCTTGCACTTAACTCTCACTAATTGCATTAACAATCAAGTTGATGGAAAATAAATACGCACTAGACCCCTGTGATAAAATGTATACAGAAGGGCCTTTTAGTTTATAGTAAGTAATGTATAGACCACTTCTCCGTCTATTTAATGTGGATCGTCTTCTGGTCAGTTGGCGGGAAGATTTGCGTAAGAGAGACAGCTGCGACTGGATGCAAAATGCAGCAGACGGTTCTGTAGTGTTCCTTAGGAGAAGCCTATATCCAGCAGTGGCTGATGATGATGACGATGATGATGGTGATGATGAATATAAATATAGAACACAACTGAGACACTTCCTTTAATTTCGATGTTGTCAAAACAATAAAATTGACTTTCACATTCATTAATTAAAAAATTTCAATTGATTTTGAACTACTACTATGAGTGTAGAATTAGGAAATGCAACGAAAACATATGCGAACAATGGCTCGTTATGGAGTTATAATGTTATTACATGCAGCTATTCTTTACTGCAGCTGTTAGTGTTAGGTCATCGGAACCCATTACTGGGTTTTTCGGGTTGTATAATGTATTATTTTTCTGTAAATGGCATGTATCTGACTAATGAATGATTTCACTTTAACCTAAATTAATAAAACAAAATTATAATACGATTGTGTACATTAACAGTTTTCTCATTGTCTCTAATTAATTGAGGACACACTGTTCGTGTGTTTTTTTAATACATTACACTAAATGATAGTATTTTGTATAATGATGGTTGTGAATATCACAAATATAGCTGATAAGGAATATGAAAGAAGAGAAGTCGTCCTTAATATATGTATGAATATTCAACAAACGTAAGTGGTTGATTTATTTTCTTGGACACTTAAGTCATTGATAAAGTAAGTTTGCTACTAAAGCACAGTGGCGGGTTTGTGTGGGACGTCTGCTATCCTCCTTTTAGCACACAATTCAATTTACGAGGTCTGAATCGATTTTACAATCTCCTAACTTGAGGCAATACGCGCATTTTTAAAGAATTGTTCTTTAAAGAATGATAACATTTATAGATATAAATCTATAGAGATGGCATAGGTATTATAAATTCTAGCAAAACTTTTACGTATAATATTTTTTTTTATTTTCCTTGTTACTTTTAAATATTCTCATTATTTACTCATTTTTCAAATAATTCATGTAGTTCTGTGTTTATTAATCTCTCAAGGAAATCTCATTTTCTTCTTCAAGATTTATGGTATGGTACCTTAGTCTACCGTTCGTTGATGGTATTGCGTAGTCACTTGTTGTTAAATAAACATGTTTTATTTTATTTTCTCATATTTGCGTTCCAGACATAAACTTAAGCATTCAAACACTATAGTTATCTTGACTTAAATATGTAAATAGCTAATATAAACTTGATAATATTTCAATTTTTCTATTAAACAACTGTGACAAGGGAAACGATAATGGCATAATCAATCATAATGCCAGTTAACATCGGGAAGCCTCGATACATCAATCGAGTAAAATAAGAGAGTTCAAATTAACTATGAAATCGTACTCAGTGGTTATAGTGATAATGACTTTCTCACTATGTGTTAATTGCAACATATTACATGATATGCCTCAAAAATTTAAGAGGCATATTGCCTTTAACACGTTAGCTGCGGCACCAATTTTTGCATACTTTCCGTTCCTGCGGCACGAGGTATAATCGGCCCGTACCGTGACCAGACGTTAGGGCGACACGCGGTCTATTAGACCCCACCTCCTTTTACAGACTAAAATCCATTTTCTGGCGCGAAATCAAAGATAAATGAGAATTTTGGTCCTTATTGATATAGACAGTGAATTGATGAACCCTAATCCACCGTCGCCCCGGGATCTGATGACTAGTTTAGGAATTATTAGCAAAACAAAATATGGGATCTTATACACCTCGTAACGCACTGAAATAGGGCAAATTTTCGCTGCGATTAGTGATGGGAAAAATAATATCGACGTTTTTAAACTGTCTTAACTACGCAACGACTTGACCGATTTTGATCAATTATATCTTATTAGATCGTTTTAAGGGCAAAACCTGGCAAAACAACACAAAGCTATCAAAGGATACATTTTTTTTTAAATAATCTAAATTGTGCTTGAAGGCGCCATAAAGAAAAAAAAACCGGCCAAGTGCGAGTCGGACTCGCGCACGAAGCGTTCCATTCTATACCATTAAGAGGCACCTATTACAGACTTATTATTGGAAAATAATGGATTACGGTTTATGCATAAGGTTTATCTTTCTATTTGTATATGAAAATCTTAATGCGGTTCACAGAATAGAAAAAAAAGGCAACCAGAAGTAGAAAAGAAACTGTCCTATTTATTCTGCCTCGGGCTTTAAAAATACAATTATTAGAACTTGAATTAACATTAAAAAATCAGTATCAATATACTTTTTTTATAAAAATCTCAATATATATGTTGTACTTATTTATGAGTGTTTTTCATTGAAACAGGGTAGACAATAAGATTTTTTGCACTGAGTGCACTGAGTCAAAATCTTTTTGGATTTTTTATCAGCTTCACGAGATGGTAAAAATGTGCGTAGTTTTTGGTAACAACCAACACATCTTCTCCTTTTTTCACCCTTTTCGAGGCAATGGCGTGCGCTTTCAGGTGCTGAAAAATAACAAAAATGTAAAGATAACGTAATAAAACTGACATTGTTACTTAGGTTAGATCGTAGATGAGAATAACAATGATAATGTAGGTATATTGCATCAAATGAATGTGTTTGTTTTATACTTAAAATGTTGAAAGAGTAGGTAGGTAAGGTAGCTTAAATTCAGAATAATTAAAAGGAAACAATAATAAATAACTTAATAATGACCAAATGTCAAGCTTAGTTTATGAAAGCTTCAACACGTTGACTGTCAAGAAATATATCTAAGCATTACATTACCTGGGGTCTCATCGATTTCCTTTTTTATTAAAGATTCTATAAGTTTCTCCACAAAGAGTCTTTTTGGTAACTTTTTTCCATCAGTTTGGATTGAATTAAACACAATCCAGGCATTAATTAGCGCCGTACCAAATATTAGCTCCATTACAACTTTTCTCCACCATTTGATTCCTCTCTTCAAAGTTGTATAATAAGAAGACATCTGGTCAGAAAAGTCAATGCCTTTTTTTGTTTTATTGTACAGCAAAACACATCCCGGTTTTTTTATGCATTCGTCGGTTCCTCTCTTCTTTTTTCCAGTATCTATCAGGTTATCACCGTGATCTTTGCACGTAGTCAACATCAAAACATTCCGTTTATCCATCCATTTCATTACCTTTACGCCCTTTTTGTTCATTTTTCCAATAATTTCGCCTTTCTGCAATTTGTAACTAGTAACTTGCTTTGGCAGATATTTCCGTATTTTATTAAGTGTTCCACATAAAAATGTTTTTTGTGATAGAAGATCTTCTGCCAGGCCCAACGAAGTGTAGTAATTGTCTACTATTACGATTCTACCCATTTTTGTCAGATTTGTCATCAATCTTAACACTACTTTTTTACTGTGTTCTAATTCTTTTTTCTGATTTTTTTTCCCTGTATAAACCTCTAACTCAGAAGTATAACCTTCGGGAGTGCAAAGCTTATAAAGCTTTACGCCGTACCGGTGTGATTTGTTTTTTATGTATTGGCGAAAACCTAGTCTTCCTCTCCATGGTATCATGGTTTCATTGATTACCACATACTTTCCAGGATTTGCAATACGTCGAAAGTTTTCTGTAATCTTTGTGAACATATTTCTAATTTTATATAGTTTGTCAGTTTGGTCTTCATTACTTACATCACTGACATGCCAGCATTTAAGTAGCAATAAAAATCTGTCTCTTGTCATTACTGAAGAAAGAAATTCGTTTTGATACAATTTGTTTCTGCTCCAGTATAAATTTAAATTAGGAACTCTACACAAACCCATTGCCATTAAAACAGCCAAAAATGTTCTCATTTCCTGAGAACTGGTGTCACTCCATTTTGTCATGCGTGAATTACGTTTCATATTTTGTTGATTTATTTGTATATACTTTTGTGCGTAAGCATTTGTTTCAGATACCATTATATCAATCATCTCATCTGTAACAAACATCTTGTGTATATCTTCAGGTGTAACTCCCACAAACGGGGGTAAATTAAACGTACATTCTCCAGCGAATTCATTAAAAGTTATGGGACTTTCCGATATATTTTCCCACTCATCGTGATCTTTAGCTTGCGTGCCGGGTAATGTTTCGTCCGTGACTAAAATGTCATCTTCTGTAGCTTCTTCATATTCACTATCTGGAGATAAATCCTGATCTGAATGAACGCAATTTTCCATTGAAGCATACTCTTCCGAATCACTACACTCTTCCTCCGAAGGACTATAATCATTGTCAGTACCGCTAAAATTATCATCTTCCATATTATTACTCTCATCCAACTCAGGTGATTTTCGAATATTCTGCACACTGTGACATATTTTGTTTGTTTGTATTATATTATTGTTTTCGCAGTCTATATGTTCAATAATATCATATTCGACAATATCAGGTGATTTTAGAACAGTTGGCAATTTGTTATTCATGTCTCGTTTTCCTTTAACATTGTCATCAGGAATATTTTCTATAATTACAGAGACCTCTATTTCATGACTTTTTTTGGATTTGGACGGATTAAAGTCTTCTGAATATGTACATTCGGATGTAACATTTTCTCTCGGTCTTTTTGTGTCGGAGTACGAAGTAATTGTTGAATGTTGTCCTCACTAAGTGATATATTACAATCCAGTAAATTGGAGCGTGAGATTTCTGACAAAGATCCAGCTCTGCTCTCCGTAGTTATATGAGGAAAATCTTTTAAAGGGGAACCTATAGGATTTTGTTTTTTTATTGGTGAGGTTGAAGCACTAGAAGCGGACAAGCGAACATTCTGCAATATTTGACAAGTTTTTCCGGTACTAGGACTGAGATACACTGTTTCTTCTTGTGTTTTGAGTTGAATAGTTTTTCGGATGTTTGGACTGAGGTTAACTGTTTCTTCTGGTTCTTTCACTTGATCAGGATAAATTGAATTTTTTTTAGTGGCAGTCTGAGCACGTGTTTTTGCTTTGTGTTGTAATGTTCTTGTATTTGCAATAATTATAGAGCTTGGGTGCCCATGTAAGAAAGTATATTGTTTTGTATTGTCATACTGTTGTTTATCAATGACACATTCTTGTTGTGAGCTAAATTCATGTAAAGGTACGATTTTTTCAGTTATATTTGGTTCAGTAGAAAAATATGTTTTTTGACGTTTATTTGTTGGAAAAATCTCTTCATCACTCTCATCGTCAAACACATTTTCAATTGGCAATGTTGGCCGATTGGTTGGTTGGACATCACTTCTCGGTGGACTCTGAAAAAATGACTCACATATTGTATTTTGCATAAACAGGCAGTTCTCAGCCACCAGTAGCTATTTATTGAGTGTACTGATTAAAACACGGTAAAAAAATAGAATAGAAATGACAAGAAAAAAAAACGATACGCAAATAAAGCTGTGTGGTGCCGGCGGCGAATAGTACCAACCCATTTCATCCCGTGGGTGTCGTAAAAGGCGACTAAGGGAATAAAGGAACACAGAAGACGGGCAGCAGCGTCTCTGAACCGTTTGACATCTTACTGCGATCGCCAACCCGCCTGCCAAGCGTGGCGATTATGGCAATTCCTCCCAAATGTTTGGGAGAGGCCCTTGCCCAGCAGTGGGATCCCTACGGGCTACTAAAAAAAAAAAAAAAAGCGGGCTCACCGACTAGTTTAGGTATTATGATATTCAAAGTAGGTACTTTTCTTTATAGACTATTTAATAGATCGCCAAAAATGTCTCTAAGTTCAATCATTTTCATATAAGTAACCAGGTTTGTAAAATATCAAAATGTCTTCGTCATAGTGACAATTCAGTACCTAATTAAAAATATTGGCTTTGTATGACCGGTACACTTGAAAATAGAATTAATTAATAAGCTGCTAGAGAAAGCCTTTGCTTGGTGATAGTTTAAACAAAGTGTTATTCTTAAATGAAAACCCTCTTTAGGTGGTGATACAACTCGTGAAAGTAAACAAGTTTCATCAAAATAAAAGAAAGAAAAAATATAATACTTCCTATACAAAGTCCCAAGAGTAAGTTTTGTGTGACAAGTTAATTTTATTACCAATAAGTATAGGTATCATAATTAAGGCAACCAGTTGGAACAACTGATATTACCTGTATACAAATTTTCTTAAAAAAGTATTTTTACAAACGATAAAAAAGTATTTTTATCGTTTTCTTATGAAAGTTGTTCTATTTCGCGAGTGGTTTTACAACCTAGGAGGGTTCGCTTTATTAGATGTTATATTATTATTCATGTAAGTGGTGCAAAATATAAACAGCAGTTTAAAAATAGAGATGAATTTGGCATGCTTATTCATTACAAAAAACAAACTCACACACACACACACCACACACTTTTAAAGAAAGTTTTTAAGATTTGTTTTACAATAAATACTTAGAATCCCAGTCCCACTCCGTAAACGCTTTAGTCATGAACAGATAGCAGATTTAATCGAGACGCATTAAGCCTAGATTTCGAGTGAAGACTGAAGCGAGTGAAGCTGCGGTATATTATATATAATATACTGTCATTTTATACCAAATAGTCTGTATGCTACATCTTTCTTCTCAAGCTTTATTATGGTCCAGATTATTTACATGCGATTACATTTGGCAGCACCTTATGTTGTTGAATATTATGTTAAAGGTTTAATATAAAAACGGTGTATTAGTTAGTGCAAAATTAATTCTCGTATCAAGCTTTTCACACAAGTAATCTTATAGATAAATGTTAGAAATATCATATCCACGCATGCTTATACAAAACGTACTTACAAACACTGTAATCCTTTATTTAAGATGGCTAAAAACAAAACATTTCATATTAAAATATTGAGTTTCTTAAATTACTAACACAATAATTTCTGTACTTTTACCATCGTACAATAATATACTCCGCCTGGTGCTCTCTTCCGACCACGTGACATATATCGTAAAATTTACATAAGTCGAATCTAACACACTTAACAAACTTGGTGATTAAAAATATCCCTTTACATAGGTATTTTGTTGTTTTTAACTTTTTAGTATTATTGTAATAGCGGCCTACATAATTTGAGAAAACTTCAACTATCTATCTATCGCGACAAACGGACAGACAGCGAAGTCTTAGTAATAGAGGGTCCTGTTTTTATCCTTTCGATACGGAACCCTAAAAATCTTTAATATTTATATACCTACTTTCAAAACCTAGACAAAGAACTACTGAAATATTAATTATATTACTTACCTGTTTTGTCAACGGCTGCTTTGCGTTTCTTGTGGAGTTTTTCACTACCTACAAAAATATCAATTAAGTGTTAAGTCCTAATAATAATAACATTATTATCACGATATAGAATAATAGGTAATTCTAGATATGTTGCAAAGTATTAGGTACGTCAATAATCGTTATTACCAATAATATCTTTAGGTATAATATACTTAAGTAATAATATCTTACACTTACTTTAGGTACATAGCTACCAAGATAAGAAAAAACTAGGTACTTACTGAAGATTTTTTCATTAAAAACTTACCTGTTTTGGCTCTGTTTCTGGGTTTTTTAAAATTAACTTCTTCCGACATCGTTTAGACATGTTCGGCGCTGTAAAAGGACGTGCTCTCCAATCGACGTGATGCACAACACTGGTCGCGGGAAGCTCGCGTTGAGTGCGGTACGAGGTCAGGGGGGATATGGGGCGTTTTAGCCTCGTTCCGCACTGCATTAAAATTATATTAATTCAGTGCGGCACGAGGCCTAAGACATCCGGTACCAAGGTAGGTACACCACCGAGTCCGGAACCATTAGTGATCTCAAATATATATTTATCTCTTTCCTACACTGGACCAAACCAAAGCTATGCCATTCGCACGACAGAGAAATTCACTTTTTTGCTTGCTGCACCACAGGGAAGTTGCATCAGGGGTGATTTAGGCCTCGCTTCGCACTTAACGTGTTAAGAATATCACCAGGAGAATTTATCAAAAGGTATACGGTATTGGTAACCATATCACTG
Source organism: Spilosoma lubricipeda (assembly GCA_905220595.1). NCBI lineage: Eukaryota > Metazoa > Arthropoda > Insecta > Lepidoptera > Erebidae > Spilosoma > Spilosoma lubricipeda. Next base: position 2,257,642 of record HG992278.1, read on the forward strand.
GACATTTACACAATCCATTTTATAAATTTGCTAGAAAAAGATATTGCGAGCAATACAAACAAGATAGCGACTGTTTGCAAGTAACAACCGAAATAGATACAGCGGCTATGGAAACAGACTCCACATACATAGAGAAAGAAAATATTACTACTAACAAAATCAACATTACAACCACTACACCGGAGCCGACAGTTGATGCTCTATATGTGCAAACGATTATAGAAATGCATAGCGATCATTTTAAAGCTATAGATGATGTCAATAAAGTCCAAAGTACAACGCCGATTTATGAACAGTACGATGTAAATGCTCGAAACATAAGTCAATTTAGGAGACCTTTTCGACATAAATGTGTAGGAGCCCGTGGGTATCACTTTCCATGTTAATCTATACTAATATTTAAAGCTGAAGAGTTTGTTTGTTTCTTTCTTTGAAAGCGCTAATCTCAGGAACTACTGGTCCGATTTGAAAAAGTATTTCAGTGTTAGATAGCCCATTTATCGAGGAAGGCTATAGGCTATATATCATCACGCTAAGACCAATAGGAGCGGAGCACCAATGAAGAATGTTACAAAAACGGGGGAAAATTATCACGCTACGGGCAATAGGAGACGCAAACGAGGTTGCGTAGGTCGGCTAGTAGTATCATATAGTGGAGAATTGGTTGCATTTGACGGAAAAATATGTATTGTACAGCTATAGTGAGAGAGTGAGTTCATGAACAGCTGCTTTTGGAAACTCTGCTGCTGCTGGAAATAAGCCTTTCCTTCAAGAGACGGTTTATACTATGAGTTGTGTGTTAACAAAATCTATACAGATAATACAATTGCAAGAGATTGCAAAGATATTGAAGAAAAACCAACGGCCTTCATTAAAGGTACCAGAACTCCAAACAACAGTTTTTATGTGTTCGTGCGCGCTAATATCAAAAGTTGAAAATAAAAAAAAGTAACCGATTTGGATGCCATTTCTTATCAGCCGAAGTGTCAGCGCCATTTTGGTCCGAAGTTGCCGGTTATGTATTCAGGCAAACTTCACTTAAATTTTGTCATACTCATTTTTTGTTCTATTTCAATCGATGTGACATTGATGACAAAGAAAAAAGTTTTATCAATTTAAAGAATAACTTTAAAGGATAGAGTAGTATACACCTTAGTCAAATAAGTTAATTTTAATCATCTGTCAAAACGATAACTTTATATGAAAAATGTACCTACACTAAATACAACGTTGTGACGTCACTGTTTTAGACTACTCAATTGAGCAATATATTTCAGTGTTTATTTGATTATGTTATGTCAAGATTGCCTTCACTCATTACATAGGTATTAGGTATATTATATATTCTTAGTCTATACCAATGTTTATCAATTGTTTTTGACTGGTATTCTCTAGCAAAGCAGTGAGATAAACGGGATAAAGTTGGCTTTAGGAATTAAATTAACTAGTAAGGTTAGCAAACAAATAAAATGCACATCGATTTATTTTATTAAGTTAGTAGTTAAATATTCATATATATATATATTTTTGTCGGAAAACCACGCTTCGGCATGCATGGACCGGCTCGATCTGACTAATAAAACGGCCTCACAGAAAGCTGGTCTCAAACAGTGCTTGCGATGTGTTTCACCGAGTGAGTGAGGATACCTGAGGCCCATACCTCAACTCCTCCCCCATCTGCTTCCCCATCGCCCAAAGGCCGGCAACGCACTTATGACGCCTCTGGTGTTGCGGGTGTCTATGGGTGGCGGTAATTACTTATCATCAGGCGTACGTCTGCTCGTTTGTCCCCTATTCCATAAGAAAAAATATCCTGTATAGATAATAGGCACGTTAGCAAAACAGACATTAAAAAAATTGAAAATATAAATTAAAATCAGTTGTTCTCAAACACAAAAACGCTGAATAGGTATTAATAATGTTAGATAAGCTCGTCCTTTTCTAAGTCAGTTGCGTCAAACTGATAACTGGAAACTGTCAAAGAAATCTATACTAATATATAAAGCTGAAGAGTTGGTTTGTTTGTTTGTTTGAACGCGCTAATCTCAGGAACCACTGGTCCGATTTGAAAAAATCTTTCAGTTTTAGATAGCCTATTTATCGAGGAAGGCTATAAGCTATAGGTATATCAGGCATATATCATCACGCTTAGACCAATAGGAGCGGAGCACCAATGAAGAATGTTGCGAGAACTGGGGAAAAATATTACGCTACGGCCAAATAAGAGACTTAAACGAAGTTGCGTGGGTCATCTAGTATTTAATATTTTTGTTTGTCTGAAACGTGTAATGGTAGGTAAATATAATAATAAATAGAATAAGTGTTTGCATGCCTTCAAGTTAGACCATAGAGGGCATGTTTAAATAAAAGTGTAACAATATTGTACGCCTTTGTTCAGCAAATAAATTAATTATGATTACATATAGATAAATGTGTGTTCTTCTGATAGTGACGTTGTTTTCTGCCGACTGTACATTTAGAGAGAGATCCCTAAATCTTGCTCGCTTCGGGTTTCTCAAATGTCTGTCGGTTTGATCGGTCGACTGCGAAACGGAAATGAAATAAAGACCTTATCACTGTACATATATGTATTTCTTTTTATCCTTAATCTAAATACTATGTTGGTGTACGTTGGTTGAATTGCTTAGTTATAATTGATGTTTTAATGGATTTCACTTCTTTAAAATAAAATATTCCATCATTTTGGAATTTACTATTGTATTGATAGTGAATTAAAAATAGCCTTTATCCAGTTGAAGATTATGTCGGATTCGGATACTAGTATCCGAATCCGAAATAATCTTGGCAATATCGCTAGGAAGACGATTGATAATTTAGTTATTGTTGTTCTTTATGTGAGTTTAGTTACTTTATGATGAACAGAAATACAAAAAGTGATTTAAAATCATATTCTTGAATTTACGTGTGTAAACTAGGGGTGGAGGAACGGGCAGGAATAGCATGTGTTAAATTTGCTTATAGAGGGAGGAGGGAGGTAAAAATAAGTCATATAGTATGAATCATTATCATTATCACCCCTGTGCAGTACATTGTTGAGAATAGGCCTTTCCAAGGTTCAATACAGAGCACCGTCCATCCATCAGCCCTCTTACGCAAGTCGTCCCACCATCTGACCAGAGGGCAACCCACACTAAGTGCTGTACTATGCTGGGGAGATTTTTTTAAGTTAATGGATGCATTTACATTTAAGCACAGTTACTACCTGGTGGAAACAAAATTTTTACAAGGTTTTATCAACACTCATTACAGTCCAGTGCTGGGTATAGGTCTCCTTAGAAAAGAGGCTTTGGCTTACTGTACAAAGCTGGCTATATGGGTAAGTATCTGTTTAGTAGACCCTGGTTATCTAGCACCAATACTATATCTAGATAAAAAAAAGAGAATAAACTCCGTTGGTTTATCTTGTACAGTTAAGCAGTTACTATAGTCGTCTGCCGGCTTCATCAATGCCGGTTAGAATAACAGCATGGGATCCATGTATTGTAATGTGCACTAATAAAAAAAAATGTGGCGACTTCCATATACAGCGCAATCAAGAAAATCCTATGACAGCACCATCTACCGAAGATATACTGAACTACGTAGTAACTTACAATGCGAAGTAACTACCAATCCTGCATCGCGCAATAGAAGTTCTCGCGCCGATAATCATATATACAACATCCCAACATCAACCGTTGGGCAGTAGCGAACCAGGCATGATTACCTCCTGTTCGGAGGATCCCTTTGAGTTGGTGGGACATCACACCCTGTCCCCCACAATACTAGTAATAGTAGAGTAATAAATGTGACGTTTTTTGTGTAAAATAAATAACAATAGACCTTACCGCCTGGGAAATAGAGCGTTAAATAATTCACAACAAATAAGTACTTCGACATGTGAATTTTCATTTTATGTTTGAGATTTTATTAGTTTTACCAAATAGCTATTGGATTGATATGTATGTATTGATATCAACAACACACTTTTATAATAATATCAAAGCACGTGGGTGTTTCAGGTGTGATACAAGAGACCGAGTAATAATTATTTGTATGTGTAATAAAATGTATGTTTTAAAGATTGTTAACTCTACCAAACTATTCATTGTGATTCTAGTTTTTGCATCAAGTGTTGAAAGTAATGTACTAGATGATATCTTTCATCTCCTAAAAGTCAGATTGAATGAAAAAGTGAATAAAATCAAAGAAAATTTTCGTGATACAATCAATAAAGGTCACAATTACCTATATGGTTATGGAACCAGAAGTAACGGGAAAAATATTAATATTATGGGTCAAATCTCTCAAAGACTGCATAACATAAGTGAAGATTTTAAGAAAAACCTGCGTAACCCACTTCGAATTTTAGATAAAAACAAAGATTGGGATAGTATTTTTGCAAATATATCAATAGCTGCAAAGAAAAGCTCTAGTTACAAAGATGACAAGAATTCGATAGGTAAGGGTGATAATCCAATACCACACTGGTTCAATAATACATCACAAAATAAAGGATTTAATGATAATCAAGATTATGAAGAGGGCAGCAATAATTTTACAGACGAAACATTTAAAAGAACTAGGTTAAAAACACACCGGAGTTTATATCTTAATTTGAAATGAAACTTAAAAAAATAATAAGAGGTTTAAATTAAATGCAAGACTTTTATTTTACACCCCACTCTCCTTTTAATTTTTAACTCTTGCGGGACAACATTATATGTCTTTTTAACCGACTAAAAAAAGGGAGAAGGTTCTTAATTCGACCGTTTTTTTTTGTTTGTTCATGGATATCTTCGTCGTTTATGAACCGATTTTGATTATTCTTTTTTTAATGGAAAGAAGACATCCCAATGATAGTGCCATGATAAGGACACTAAGATCTGATGATGGCATACAAGAGAAATCGAATCTAAACTTGAAGTCGGTTCTATGTTTGTTATTTTTACAATGTCAATTTAAAATACGTTTAAGTCGGTAAAAGTAGCCTATGTCCTTCTCTAAGCCCCAATCTATCTCTATATCAAAATCCAGTCAAATCTGTTCTTACAGATAGACAGAGTTACCTTCGAACTTATAATATAAGAATTAATTTATTGAGCTATAATTTTATGTATTTAATCTAATTCTCCTCTCTCTTTTAAATTTATTTACAAATAATATGGAAAATCGCATCGCAAATCCAAATACATCTTATTAACGAAGTTTTCATTTTCTAATATTACTTTCTGCTTCACACATATCCTAAACATGTAATTGTTAATTGTAAAGTGCTCTTTGCTAACATAGTCATACCAAATTTATACATATTTCAAAGATACACAAATAATTATATTGAATTCTATAGTACATTGTTCTTTACTTCATAAAAAACTTTGAGAAAAAATCATCAGATTGTGTAGATTATTCTATGCGGGTTTGTATGCATTTAATTATGTTAATAAAATAAATAAAGTAAATGTCAACGGTGTTTCACGTTCGTGCCTTGTAGAGCACGGTAAGCCGTCGGTCCCAGTTGTTAAGAACACCTCTAACAATCGATATTGGCACGTGAGTGCCCTTATACACTAACAACTAGATTAACTAGTTCAATTTGCCAATTCAGTTCAGCCTCAGGTGCGGTTTAGGTTGCGGAGATCCGATGTCAGTCGAAAAACTGACATTCAGACAAAATTGGTTGAACAAGTAGCTGATTTGGCAATAATTAAGGCTAGCAAGATGATGATATCATGTAAATATATTTGTACCATGTTTCATATGGTATCTGATGTATTTTTAAATAATATTATATACCTATAATACCTACCTATAATAATATAACTCAAAATAAACAAAAACAGAAACTGTGTTGTGTATTGCTATTAGACTATAATCGACTGCCTCTTTGGTCTAGCGGTTCGCGTGTGCGACTACTGATCACGAGGTCTCGGGTTCGATTCCCGGGTCGGACCAAATGTTTGTATGATCTACAAATATTTGTTTCGGAGTTTGGGTGTTTTATATGTATGTTTTTACAAAAAAAAGTACCTACATATGTATTTGTATCAGTTGTCTAATATCCCTAACACAACTTCTGCTTAGCCAAGTTGACCGCGAGTTTAGAGCAAAAATGTCAATGAAATTATTTCTATGATCGCAATTTTATAACAATTGTCACTGGCATTGTTATTCAGTATTCAATTTTGATGAACAATGTCTAAAGTAAGAATCACATTACAGCAGTTCCTAGACAAGTGCACGGACGTATTAAATATTATAATCTCGCAAATCTGTTTCACGATATAAATTTGTATAAACTAATTAAACAAATGCAGGGGTTTAATTTTAATATATTTTCCATGGTGACAAGTTTTAAAAAATTCGTTGTCTACAAAAAGTAGGGACGTATGTTTTGGGTGCGGTACAAACTTCATATGAACGAATTATGTGTTTATAACCATTTCATAAAAATATGAAACATTATCTAGTGATAATAGTGTCAATAATATTAGCGTCGCGCGGACAACGTGAAAAGAGTGGTGATTGTCTGAAAAATACCAATAATTCGGTCAAGCAAAATGCTACTAATGAGTATAATATGTATGTAATTGAAGAAAAAAAATATCCAGAGGCAAATTTACAAAAAGGTGAACATTGGACGGATAGATGGTGGAGAATAAGTGTCATCAAAATTGGAGAAGCATTTAGTAAATTGAGCAAGTTGTTTGACATCGCAAAGGCTTGGTGTAAAAAGAAATTGACAGAATATTCCACGACTTTAAAACTTCATAAATTTACTCAAATTTATGCATCACCATATAATCCAAGAGAGCGGCTTAGAATGTACTTAGATGACAAATAAATCAGTTGTAAAGACAAATATACGTCACGTTTACGTAGTTTAAGTAGTCAAAAAGATTTTTATTTATTATTAATAAAATAAATAAAATAAAAAGCCTTTATTGTTGATCTTAATTTCAATAATAAAAGTCTTGTTAGAATGCCTAAAACTTAATACTAGGTACTATAAAATTTACTAGCTAATATATATATTATAAAAACTATTATACTATTTTATTAATGTTTCACTGATTATAATTCGGCAAACAGTATTCATTCCTCAACTGGTCTTCCGACAAAGGCCTCCTCTAAAGATCGCCATTCAATTCTATCCCTTGTCTTTCGAGTCCATGTTGGGCCCGTTATTTTCCTGATATCATCTTCCCATCTCTTAGTTTGTCTTCCTCTGTTCCTTTTGCAGTCTAGCGGGCGAGAAAAGTTAAAAAGCATTAAAAGTAAAACTAAAAACAAGAATGCCTACACAACATATAAACAATTAAAGTGGAGATGGACAGGACATATGACAAGAGAAAAGAAGGAAAAATGAATAAGACATAACAGAATGGTTTAATTTATTAATTAGAGTTATATCCGCAGTCCCATCCGGTTTATGTATATTACATGTAAATATACATACATGTTAATAAAACTGAACCGCTGAAATGTATGTACGCGTATAACTTCTAAACAACTGCACCAAATTGGATAATTCTTTTTTCTATGTATTTTTTATAACGGTTTGCAAAAAAAGCAATTAAAAGAGAACCAGAAACCTTTTTTTGTCTGCGACTGTACACTTCTGGGAAACTGAGGCGGATATAATTACTGAAACAAGTTTTTCAAAAAAGAAAATATTTACGAAAGTAAAATATGACAGTACGAAATTTGCCGGTACTTTGTAATAATTTTCTTATGAGTTTAAATACTAGTGATGGCCCAGTGGTCGAAATTTGACCATAAGTTACTTGATTTTTCTTGATTTTAACCTTCTCCACTCCTTTTCCTTATAAACTTTAACTGTGCCAAATTTTATACCCCTCTGTTCGCATACTAAAAAAGGGTACTTACTTTTTACTTCATGATTTAGGCTATGTAATGTAATATCCTTATCACATTAATATAATAAAAGTGAAAGTAAGTTTGTTTGTTACGCTTTCACGGGAAAACTAGTCTTAAAAAATGACCTAAGCGATCCTTAGATCGTCAGCTATCTGCCAGTGAAAGACCGTCAAAATCGGTTCAACCGTTCCAGAGATTATTTGGTACAGACAGACAGACAATAATTGTAAAAAATGTTATTTTGGTACCTGTACAGTGTATACATACCTACATATGCATTTAGTAAAAAGCAGTTATTTTAATATTACAAACAAACACTCAAATTTTATTATTTGTATAGATTTAAGTACCTTAACATCTTTTTGTTTCATTAAATATTCATTTAGCACATTGCATTACAAAGTTGTAGACCTAACAAGCTTTTTATTCCACAGACAGACAAATCCTAAAACTGAAAAGCGGAATTATAAAACAACTCAAACCAAAGCTGCGACGTGTATTATCTATGCCTGCGACATAGTAAACGTGTGCAATGTACATGTTTCTAGTTATACTAGATGATATTATTCCTTTTTACCGGAAAGAAACAAAAATACTACAAATAGTTCAACGCTTTGTTTTCAAATTGTTAGTTTTGCTTTTCAATTTCAACGATTAGTAAACAACGACTGGTCTTCTGTAGCCATAAGTGAAAACAATCGGTAAAGTGCGCTGATTCTAGAACTCAATTTTGAAAAAAAATCAAGCCATTCCATTATTCTAGTAAAAAATCACAGTAATCAATGATTTTTGAAAATGGATGTGCAGTTGTTTTACGAAAAATCTAAACATAACATTGAGTAAGAGTTCCCTTGAGATGTGTTTGATGTGAATTATCTCATAAAGATATTTGCTGAAGAACTAGCTCCATAACAGTTGAATGAAAGTGTGGTCTACATTTTGAAAGATCTTATTAGTAGACCCACCCTATTAATAAATTAAAACTACAACTATTCCTTGACAAAGTATGTGTTGGTAAATACTTCATAAAAGTATGAAGCAATATCTAGTGATTATAGTGTCAATAACATTAGCGTCTAATGGACATTGTGAATTACCTAACGATGTATTAAAGAACGCCAAGAATTTAGTTCAGAGTGTTCCAGATATAGTCATAACTGGCTATGATGACGTATATGTTACTCATCCAAAAGCTAAAAGAAGTAGTCAAAGCATAACGGATAAAATATCAACCGAATTCAAAAATGCAGCTAACAGTGTAGTTTACGCATTCAATAACTTTTTTGATAAAGTGAAAATTTTTATGAACGGTAATGTTGGTAATAAGAATGATAAAATACGAGGCCCCAAAAAGATTTTATCAAATGTTAATAATGATAACAAAAGTCAGTTTGTTAATGTAACACTTAATTTAAATCATGATAACAGCATAGAATATGCTAGAGTCGAAACTAATGATGCAATCGATGTGTCAGCCGATAGTAACGAGGTAAACTTAGTACATCAAGATGAGAAAGAAAAGACTCTTCGTTATTTTTAATGTTATCTCGTAGCAGATCGATCGTCAATCAGATGTGAATTTCCGAAATTTGTTGTGCTGTGCTGGAACACAATATGCTAATCATTGAAATGGGCGGTTACACAGAACGTTCTCTGTTCTGTGGGCGGTTATAAATCAACACGGGGAAACATAGGATTTTCTGGATCACTTTTTTCAACAGTTTTACATTTAATTGAGCATCGTGCTGTTGAATGGTGTATCAGCTGTTTTTTATACTTCATTTATTTAAATTTAAACAAGAAACAATTATTACAAATACATTAAATTTAGACTTGTGTGTTTCTCCTTTTAGAAAATTATTATAATACTACTAAGTACTACTATGTCGTTAACTACTATATCAAGTTAAGGTGAATTAGACTTCTATGTTGAGAATTATGTGATCAAGAAAGAACTCGATGTCCTGTGCTGCGCTGTGTAATGCGTAGCTTTCGCATATTCTAATTAAATAAATTGATTAAATAGATTATCTATACTAATATTATAAAGCTCAAGAGTTTGTTTATTGCAAAGAACCGCGGTTCAGGAACCGCTTGTCCGATTTGAAAAATTATTTCAGTGTTGGATAGTACATTTATCGAGGAAGGCTTCAGGGATATGTCATCATACTAAGACCAATAGGAGCAGAACACCAATGAAGGATGTTATAAAAACGAGGGAAAATTATCACGTTACGGGCAACAAGAGGCATAAACGAGGTTGCGTGGATCAGTTAGTTATGAAATAAAAATGGAGGCAATAAAATAGTAAAACAAGATATTTTAAAATAAAAAACAAAATTTTATTACAAGTTCTTTTTTTTTTGGTAAATGCAAAGAAATTATTTATATTAAAATAGATACATAAAACAACCAAAATTTTAACTATTACAGTTTTATGGCATCTAAACGATTTTAGTTGATCATTAACTATATGTATACTTCACAGTTAAAATGTAAAAATAAATAATTAAAAATATGTAATTAATTTTTTTTAACAATGACTTAAGCAATATTAATGCATGTGGCATTTTTTCACAAAATAATATTAAAGATTATGTAACACTCATGTCAAAATATGTTTAAAAAAACCGAAAAACAGTTTAGATTTTTTTTATATTTTACGTTTTTGATAGATAGTTATTACACTTATTAAGTACATTATCCTGTTATTTCCATAATGTTTATAACCTAACACTTCATTTCTACTTATTTACATAAAGACACTACAGGCCATAAATTATAAAGATTTACCTAAAGAGTAATTGATTCTTGAATACACATGGCTGTCAGTCGAAATTGCCGTTAAACACTCTAGAAACGAAAGGTCCCTAAGTGTCCCGTCACAAAACCATTGCAATAACGGGTCTTGTAATGGAATAGCATGGGGCTTTTGTCGATATAATAGGGTAGTTGACACCTAAGTCAAATTAGTTACTTTTTATCATCTGTCAAAACGACAACTTTGTATGAAAAATGTACTAAGAATTGGCTTGTGACGTCACTGTTTTAGACTACTCAATTGAGCGATACATTTCAATGTTTATTTGATTAAAATTTGTTATGGAAATGAAAAGCTGTATTAATTATATTTTCCGAGATGTTTTTTACTACTGGTTTCATGGAAGGAGACCTATGTATTTATTTACGATACAGACAACTACCCTATTCTACTTGACTGCGAACTCTGTTTCTCTTTTTATCTTTTATTATATTCTTCTATGAAAAAATGTCACAAAAATGTTCTAGTATAATATTTACATTAAAATAGTTTATTAGTAACTGGCAGTTTCAGAAGGCACATACTTAATACACTTTTAGGAATATCTAAGCATAATTTAAGCTATCAAGATATGTATTACTAAGGCACTCTAACATCTTACTTCTTTAAAATACTTTTTTTCTACAGGCGAGTGTGATTTATTGCTACAATTGCATTAATTTTAGAAAGCTACCGTACAAGTTTTTAGCTCCACACGTTATCCTAGGTGAGAAATCTTTTAACCTGACTAAAAAGTTTCAAGTCTTCTCTTCTTAATTAAAATATAATTTAATCTATTCGTGCAAAATTATCTACAGAAGAACAAAAATCAAAACTCAACCTGTATACAGCTGCCAAAACGTTAAAAATAACTGTTTACAATTCCAAAATCGTTTTCGTTATTACAATAACTATTTTAAAAGACCCAATACAGCTTATTGGGTATAGAAAGATTAGCTATAATGAGATGATGCCTCCTAAATTATAGTAATATTTTTACTATGTAAAGCTTCTTATTAGTACCATTATATGTATAATCATTCTCTGCATTCGAAATACTTTTCGTTAAAGGTGTACCGAGTAGTTGATTGATATTTTTTGAATTGAAAAATTGTTTGAATATGAATATATTTACTAATAGACGTATTTTTTTCCAATTTTAAACAAAAATAACGCATTAACTGTAATAAATAGATTCGAAACTATTTAAAAAAAAATACATTTTAATTTTTGACTAAGTACCTATTTAATTCTGTGAAATCAACTATTCGCTACATCTTAAAGAATAAAGTGTTATCTACGGAATTTAGTATATACCTAATTCATTAACTTAGATCACATTTCTCCACAAGTCACATTACATACACACTTTTTACACTTATCACACTTCAAGATTTAATCTTTCATTCGTCTAAAATTAATTATTTGCGGTTGAAACTCGTCTTGCTTAAATATCTCCATCAATATTTGAAACAACACGAATATCACACACAAGTCACTTACGCATTTTCTGTTTTTTCCAAGTTTTTAAATAGAGTTCGAAAATATTTACCGTGACTAGTACAATACTAAATTAAATGTACTTCAAATGTTAACCTTTCTTGTTCTTTGCTTAAAGATGTGAAAAGTAGGTTTTACAAAAATTCGTCTAAAAATCATGAGGTAAAACTATTGCGTTGTAAAATAAATATGGCTCCCACTTTTACACTAGCTTCGGACCTTAACCAGTGTAGTTTTTATCATTAAGTCCGATTTGAAGAACAATGATAAAAATTACATCAATCATACTTCTTTTTAAATTTCAAAAGGCAATAAATTAACAACACCATATCTACACTACACAGAAACCGACCGTGACGTCAGAGTCCAACACTAAAACAGCTAAAACTTATAAACTTTGTGATGTCAATAGCGGTATAAACCAGTCAATACCGGTCAAAGCTGGTCGAGTCGCGGCTTGTGACGTCACTAGCCGCGTCCGTGGCAGAGCTGTCGGAGGTGTCGTGCGTGTCGGACGTGCGGTCGGTGGTCCCGCCCGTATCGGACGTCACACCGAGCGACGTGGTTGGATATCAAAGATGCTCGTCACGACCGTTCAAGGGCTGTCGCTCTGCATGATCCGAAGGGCGGTTGCGTTTGAAGAATCCACACTGGAACACAAATTAATATCATAAATTGACTGCTCATATAAGCTAACGGTTCTTCGGAATGAAGTAGTCGAACTTTTACTATTGTAAGGTTACAATTCTTTAGAAAATATTACACAACAATTAGTTCTCTACCGGCTAGTTGTTCGTCAACTTACTTTGTAAAGCAAAAAGATGAGCAGTAAGAGTAGCAAAGCTCCGATGACGGCAGCAAGCACGATGACCCAGAGTGGGATGCCGCCGCTGTCGAGAGCCTCGAGCTGCGGAGTCAAGACGGTGGGCGCCTCGGCCGTGCGCCAGCCCGGCGCCGCGGGCCGCCCCACCAGCGGCAGCCGCGACACGCGCGCCGCCGCCAGCGTCGACAGAATCACTGCGCGATCTTTGGAGATCTGAACACGAGTTACACTTTACTTACACGAAAACTAACTTATCGTTGTAGTATCGTTCATGTAGATACAGATAAATAATATAAAAAAAAGCACGTTAAGCTGTCGATCCTACACCTGATCTCTCCCTGATCGTGTCGGATAACCGTCCCATCGGATTATGAGAGTGAGGGAACAGAGAGTGCACCTGTGTTTGCGCACACACTTATGCACTATAATATCTCCTGCGTAGTTGGTTGGTCTCTGTTGAGACTGGCCGCCGTGGCCTTAATCGGCTAGGAAAACATCACAGATAGAGAAGTATAGAGAACCCTATTACATAGATAAGGTCTTTCTATAATTTGCTCCCTTAATCGCTTTTATGAGACCCCAGGGATGAGTAGCGGTGGTAATCTCTATACTCTATACCGTGGGAGAGCCTCGCTTCGGCATGAATGGGCTGGCTCGACCGGGATGACACCACGGCTTCACAGAAAACCAGTGTGAAATAGTGCTTGCGCTGTGTTTCACCGAGTGAGTGAGGATACGGAGGCCCATAACCCAAACCCCTTCCCCCTATTATCCCTTCCCAGCCCCCAAAGGCCGGCAACGCACTTGTGACGCCTCTGGTGTTGCAGGTGTTTATGGGTACTTACCATCAGGCGATGTCTGCGTGTAATCAAAAGTGAACCACTTACTTCATTAAGCACTGACGCGTTAATCCTGGACCGGAACGCGAACCATGCTTCTTCGCCCTTCCTCATACGCCCAGTTGTGCACCTCAGTACCTCGCATTTGTATTTCTCTTCACACTTCTCTAAGATCTTCTTCAGTTGGGGATCCACCTGTGATAAAAGTATTTAATAAATCTGAAGTTTCTTTAGTTTGGATACCTTAGATAAATTATATAAAAGAGAAGAAAAAAGTAACCTCATCTTGTCGACGTCTTCTGGTCTGCTCTCGACGTTCAGAAGAGCTGTAACTACCTCCAGAATGAGCACCATATGATGTTTGGCCACCTGAAGAGATTTGAAGAAATTGATGAAAAATGAGAGTTAAACTACTAAAAATACGTAACTTAAAAATATAGTTATATCTTCATTAATATTTATCAAGAATACACACAAATTAGACAACAAAAGTAAATTTTGAAGGTAAACATAAATTTATGTTTACCTTCACACACCTTCACAAACGACACTCTTATTTTATGTATTTGTATAGATGTATATCTATACAAATAAATAAAATTGGAGTGTCTGTTTGTAATATTAAAATAACCGCTTTTTACTAAATGCATATGTATGTATACACGGTACATATACCAAAATAACACTTTTTTTTACAATTATTGTCTGTCTGTCTGTTTGTTCCGGTTAATCTCTAGAACGGCTTGACTGATATTGACGGGATTTTCACTGGCAGATAGCTGAAGATATTAGGAGTAACTTAGGCTACTTTTTTAGACTGGCTTTGTCCTGCGGCGTTACCCACGGTTATAGTTGTTACGCGGTAAACACCGCGGGGCTCAGCTAGTACTAAATAAAATTAATTAAAGTCTTATAATGTACCTACCTGACTGCGAAGAATAAGAGTAGCTGCTGCCGCTTCTCTGGTATGAGTTACCATTTTGGAGGCTTCCACCACCAGACTGGTAAACACCACCGCCGGATTGGTAAGAGTTACTTCCTGATTGGTAAGCACCTCCTCCAGAATGGTAGCTTCTACCGCTAGCCTGACGGCTTCCGCTATGTACGGCTCCAGCCGCAGCGCTACCTTGACTTCCGCCACTTCCAGATACATCAGCGATACCGTATCTGAATTCATTATTAGGATTATATGCTGCACTGCTTCCGAAACCTTCAAGACTATCTTCTTCCTCGTCACCAACTACAGTAACGCTGGACGATCCTCTAAAGGTCGCTGAATCAGCTTTGGCTACTTCAGGATTCACTGTTTCAGTTGTTGCCCATGAGCCGTGGACGAAAGCCTGGCCTGACCCTCGAGCGCTTTGGGAATTTCTTTCGGAGTTCTGGTTGTAACTTCCTGCGCCCTGGTTGTAACCTTGAGAGCCTTGGTTATAGGTTCTAGCACCATACGTACCAGATCCTTGAGAATGCTCAAGCCGTGAACCTTGAGAAGAGGCTTGATTTACGCCACCTTGGTTAGCATATCTAGAAGAAAAAGTAAGCCCCAGTTAACACTGTAATTTTCGAGCAAAAATTTATTCAGTAATATTTTTCATAACAAAATTCAAATCACTTACACACTGAATAAGCTACCAGGCTCTCCTTCGTGACCTAGATTTCCGTATTCAGTGCTGGTCTCAGTCTCAGAAATAACGTTATGGTTCGCATCGTAGATAATCGTTTTGTTCTTTACCCTAACGACTTGGCCTTGGCCAAATACTCCCTGAGCAGAGCCTGCTTGACTACTCCAGCCTGAACCTTGGGAGTGACTGCCCTGAAAACTACCGCTAGATCCTTGATTAATGGCACTCTGAGCTGCTGCTGCCAAGTTCTTTCTGATCTGTTCTTGTTCATCGGCACTCAGTCCTTCGCTATAGGAGTTATATGTTTTATTATAATAGAATGAGTTTCCTGACTGACCACCTTGGCCCACAAACTGACCACCAGCTTGACTTCCTTCAAATTGTGTATTTCCCTGTGTACCACTAAATTGTCCATTGACACCTTGATTACCACTGTTTTGGCCATTTACACCTTGGTTGACATTAAATTGGCCAGTACTAAAAAGTCCGCTAGAACTTTGATCGGTGACAAATTGTCCTTGACCTTGAGATTGGCTGATTTGACCACCAGAAGCACTAGAAGAGCCACCGCCGGTGACTTTGCTACCACTGGACGAAGATTGTTCCCAGTGTACTGTAATTAAAATTTATGTAATCTTTAACAACCATCTCTTATTGAGTTCTGTTGCTCTATTCAATGAATTAGTCGAAAAGTCTACCTTGTCCGTAATATCCGCTGCCACCAGTAGTGTATTGGTCACTGCTTACAATAGCTGCAACAAAGACATACATATCGGTTTAATATTTTGGTATGCAATTTCAATGAAATCACAAATTATCATACTAAGTATAAAATCTGCCTACTACATGATACCTGGCCACATATTTGTGACTATATTAAAATTAAATTAAGATACTAGGAAATAATAGAAAACACAATAACTATATTTAAATAGAAGCGTCAAAAAATTCCTCCGCATTGCCACGTTCAACGGCAATTCTAATTCTCTGTGCTAGAAAAAGGCCGGCCTTTTGGTCGCCAGAAGCGTCAATCAGTTGCTTAGCTAGTTGTTTAAATATAGCGCGAGCACTCGGACCCCATGAAGCTGGCGTCACGATCTCAAACGGTTCAAAAATGTAATTAACTATTAGAATTTACGCCGTCATTCATTATAATTTAGAAGCGGATCTACTGCCGTCGATTAGATTCATGTTTGCAGGGTACTTTTGGTTTTTATTAAGTTACATTTATTCTGGTATTGTTTCTGAATTTGTATTACATATGTATTTATTTATATTCATGTCAACACCAGTTAAAAGAATAGTTATGAAAATCAATTCATTGAATATATCTTACCGTCTTTTTCCTTTGTAAGCAGGAAAGCGTAAGGGTTCTGCACAAACAGGCCCTCAGGGTTGACATGACGAGCAACGTCGCACACGACGTTGCCAAACCACTGTGGCTGGACTAGCATGTACATCAGATTATCACCTGGAAATCGTAAAGTTTTACTCAATTAAATTTGAAAAGGTTAATACCGAATCTATTTTAATGTTGAGGTAAAAGACCTTTTAAACTCGTTTGAATATAAGTATGATAACCATTCGGACTGGAATAGGATTGTAAATCGTATTCCGTTTAAATAGTGTTTATAATAAATAGTGTTCGTACAATTCGTCAATATCAAACATCTCTAGAACAATTCAATATTAGTAGTTCTTTTCCATAATTTAATTCCATTCTATATCTTACCTTCAAGAGTCTGATAAGGCCACATAAAGTAAATTTCTGTCTCGTCCACGGTAAATGGGCCTTCGTTCTTGATGTTGTATTTGTGAATGACCTGTGGTCCCAGTTTGGTGTCATCTTTACTGTTTTCCGTGTGTTCGTACAGAGACGCGTTGTAATGCAATTCTGGGGGATCTGAAGTGCTGTAATATCAATTTGAAGTAAGTAAGATATTGTAGAAATCCAGCGGTCACAACAGAAGACACATACAGAAAATTGACGTAGGTACTTCAGACAGTTTGTAGTTATGCTGTATCTTAAAATCTCGATAGAGATTGAATCTTTTTTTTCTTTTTTGGTTAAAAGGTGTCATTTGTCCAAGCATTCAAAATCTTATTCAGATACTCACCGAATACTCAAGTATTTATTGCTTTATATGTAACTAAATAATAAAATGCTAACAGTAGCGTTATCTGGTTCAAGTTATGTGTACCTATTTGAACTAATCAACTGCTATCCGTGCGTATTATTAGGTTGTGAGCCCAGACCATAATTTGCGATAAATTGAATTTTATTTTGGATACTTTGCCGATTTATAGTAAAACTAGTTATTGCACGCGGCTCCACATGCGTATATGGCGATTATATAGTAAATAGTAACCTATGTGTTATTCTGATGTATAAGCTATATTACTGTAAAGTTTCATCTAAATCCGTTCAGTAGTTTTTACGTGACAGAGTAACAACCCACACATCCTTACAAACTTTCGCATTTATAATATAAGTGGAATTAGTGTGATTAGTAGGATAGTAGGATATAAAAATCACGGTGGAAATCGCTGTTTTGTGGACTTTTATCCTGATTTGTTCGTAGCGTGGTGCAATTTTTTCAAAATGGTGGGTATATAGGGAATGTGCCTAAGTTAAAAGGGCGAGAAAACTACGACGAATTGGCCTTTGAAGGTAAAATAATAAATATTTGGTGCGAATATTCAGGAGCAGGAATCGTCTGATACAAGTTCCGTCGATGAAAAGAAGGCAAAAGCTAACGTTATCATGACAATCGATTCGTCAATTTCTGTTCACATCAAGAATGAGCAAACAGTTCAAGGTGTGTGGAAGCGCTTGAACTCTCTTTATGATGACTTCGGATTTATGTCAGCTAATTTCTATTCAATTATAAAACCAAACTTACGTTAAAAAATGGCGGATACTGCACAAAAATTTAGGGGTTTCCAAATAGCTGACGAGTGAATTCGAAAATCGCTCCTATGATAATGGCCATAGATCATTCCGGCATAATCATCAGTATAGTCCATTCGCTTAGATACGGTCACTTTGATCGCACCGCCGTTGCACATGCGGCTTTTTGTCAAAGCAAAGCCACCTCGAAATCAAAGGAGCCGCCTGCGGCGCACACCCACAAGTACTATATGATTTGTCATTTTACACCTAAGCAGTGTAATGAATAGTTGTGTTTGTTGACTCTTCTAACATGTTATAACTATGAATAATACTTATCAAAAATTTGATTATATGCAATGGGCAGAATATAGTAATCCAAAAAGCAAATTTGGTGAATGGAGTGTATGAACTATAGATTAAGTCATGCAGTTTAGTATTATTATTAGTTTAGTGGCGCGCTTAGCTTCAACGATGACAAGTGGAATATGACACCGTCGGTTGGGACACATAAGTAGCAAAGACCTGAATGCTGTGAGAAATGGCGCTGTGGAGAGGATGTCGTACATGGATAAAGCAGAAATAGACAAACCTAACTGCATCACATGTTGTGAGGGCAAACAGGCAAGATTGCTCTTTTCACACATAGGCATAAGGTGTGATAAATGTGCTGGAAATTGATTTTTGTGGACTGACGGAACAGCCGTCTTTGGGACTAGCCAGATATTTTTTGCCTCTTGTCGACGATTTCAGTAGAACGTTTGTCTACTTCCCCAAGGCCAAAAATAAAAGTTTATGGTATTTCAAGGAGTTTAAATCTCTTGTTAAAAACCAAACAGGAAAGAAATCAAAGATTTTAAGAACAGATAATGGTGGGGAGTTTTGGGGAAGGGGAAGGAAGTAATTGTGCACCAAACAACAAACCCTTACATACCAGAATTAAACGGTTTATGCGAACTTTTAAATAGAACAGTTATAGAGAGAGTTCGATGTGTTTCGCTTGAAGCAAATCTTGAAAAAAGATTTTGGGCAGAAGCAGTCAACACTGCAGTCTATTTGGGGAAAGGACGTCAGCTTCTTGTCTATCAAAACACTGTATGAGCTATGGAGTGGGAAGAAACTAGATCTCAGTCACGTTCGAATATTTAGAAGTTGTGCAATAGTTCATGTTACTAAAGCGAGAAGGGATAAATGGGATAGAAAATCAGAAGAATTTATCATGATTGGTTATGCAGAGAATACTAAAGGCCAAAGGCTCTATAATCCTAAAACAAAGATTATGACTACCAATAGAGATATTATGGAGAAAACAAAGAACTCAGATGAAACAGTGGTGGAAGATACTGAGCCAATTGTTCAGCAAAAGGATGAAGAAGTTGAAGAACAAAATGATAATGTGAGTCTCGAAGAAGACAGTTTAACCTTAATGTAGATGATAAGACATGTACACCAAATGAGACTGTAAATACATCCAGATCTGATGAGTTTAATGACAGCAACTCTGTTCATGATGAGTGTGAAAATCTAGAAACAATAAAAGTTGAAGGAAAGCGTCATAGGAAATGACCAGATAGGTATGGCTATAGTAGTATATGTAACAATAATGAAGACTTGGATGAAAACAATCTTACATATGAGGAAGTGATCAGTGAACCAGAACAAGAGCAGTGGTGCAGTGCCATGGAAGAAGAGCTCAAATTCTTTGATGAAAATGAACGAAAGAAAGAAGAAAAGAAAGAAAGAAAGAGAGAAAGAAAGTAAGATTTATTTGTTAGAATATAGTACAAAAGATGTTATCATACTTTATTACGTTCCTTATATTCTACCATTTCTGGTGTACAAATTTTAAATCTTATGAACTAATCTTAGGTCTAGACATTAGCATTATAATCATCAATCATCAATTTATTGTAGGTATAAATGGTAGCCTTTAATTATGTTTCTTTATCACTGAGAAATTCGTTAGTAATACTTAGTTTGGCCATAAATATTGTTACATTTAAAACTAAACAAAATATCTCATTGTGTTTTCTTATTTACGCGCCAATATATTGTAAAATATATTGTGATATTAAAATGGACGGGGGTGATAAAGAGAACCGAATTGCTGTGATTGTATTACACAAAGTAGGTATGGAGTAAAATACAATTTTTAAAATCCTGCATATGCTTGGTATTAATCAAATGTTTGTGTACTGGACTACTGATAGGTGCAATGCAACCTCTGTTTGTGACAGAAAAAGATCTGGCCGTCCACATTATATATTTGTACAAAAAAGGCGATGAAAGCAGTAAGGGAAAGACTTTGAAAAAAATCTATACGATAGCAAAAGATTTTATCTCGGGAGATGAAGATAGCACCTACTACCATGTTGCATATTTTAAAAGTTGAATTAGGACTTGCAGCTTATAAGAGACTCACTGGTCATTTGTTAACTAATTTTTAAAAGATGAATTAGGACTTGCAGCTTATAAGAGACTCACTGATCATTTCTTAACTAATTTTTAAAAGATGAATTAGGACTCGCAGCTTATAAGAGACTCACTGGTCATTTCTTAACTAATTTTTAAAAAAAGAATAACGTGATGAAATTAAAACAACTACTTAAGCGGTACGCAAAAGGAGTTCACAGAAAAAATTGGTTTACGAACGAGAAGTTTTTTACAATTGAGCAATATTTTAACAAACAAAATTACCGTATTTATGCTGAAAGCTGTAAAGAAGCAGCTCTTTAGAGCATTCGTGGGCATTATCCGACTTCAGTGATCGTTAGGAGTGACAGCCATATTTTTGTGAAAAAGGTGTCAATACATCGGCACAAGTGTATCATGATATACAAGACAACAGATGTTACGAGAGGAAATTGATTGTATCTGTACTTTTGTTGCTACTTAAACCTATGAATTTTAGACTTTAATTTTGAAAATAATTTTGTTTGAATTTTTATTATAATTTTGAATTTTGATTTGGATTCTAACTTTTGATTTTGATTGGGTTTTTAATTTAGATTTTGATTGTGATCTTAATTTTACTTAATTGTTATTTTATTTTTGTTTTGATTATAACTATGATTTTGGTTTTATTTGAAACTACAGAGATTACCCGGAACAAACAGACAGACAAAATTAAAAAAAAATGTTATTTTGATTCGTGTACACATACATATGCATTTATTAAAAAGCGGTTATTTTAATATTACAAACAGACACTCTAATTTTATTTATTTGTATAGATGTTGACTTAATGTTTTTAAATGCTAATTTTATTTAAATTGATAATTTTGTAATTAGACGCATGCATCAAATATGGACTTATATGGTGTGAAATACATGAATATTATTATATTGAAAGCTTGATCAACCCAATTTTGGTCAGAAACGAACGTTTCGGACTTCATCAGAGCTGAAGACTGGCCGTCATCTAGTCCTGATCTTAATCCACTGGATTATGATTTATGGTCAGTTTTAGAGAGTACGGCATGCTCTAAACGCCATAAAAATTTTAAGTCCCTAAAACAATCCATACGATTGGCAGTGAAGGATTTTCTCATAGACAGAGTGCGTGCTGCTATTGATAACTTTTTTTTTTTTTTTTACCTGTGGAAACCCCCTCCGGCCGTCACCCCGCCGGGGTTTGCGGCGAGGCGGTGTGTCGGAATCGAACCGACTAAAACCACACGGTGTGCCACTCTGCGCCTGAGAGAGGGAGAGATCCGGGAACTGCTGTAGTAAGACCTCCGGACCTGCTATTGATAACTTGCCTCAACGTTTAAATTGCAGCCAATGGAGACTACTTCGAATAAGCTTTATTTTAATGGTTTTGTAATAATGAATTAAACTAACACACTGTAATAGTAATAAATATCACGTACAAAAAATATGTGTTTTTCTTTGCAACAATATTTATGGCAAGACTGAGTTTAGCTTTTGCTTAAAAGTAAGTCCAATAATTTTCGTTTAAACTGGTTTAAGTAGACATTTGAGGCAATTCGGTAATTTATATTGTAGATTCGTATCTCCACACAGAAACACGCCACAAAGCTACTTGTCTTACCTTATTGAAAACAAATACGTAGCTGTCTGTCTTGTTTCCAACTATTAATGCATATATTTTATGCCTAAAAAAGTGGTTGAATCCATTATGTCCAACAATTGGTTATTATGCGTATATTTAAAGATGTCTGTTAATATAAGATTTGTTTTGCTTTCATTAACGTTCAGGTTATTATCTAGCCATTTAGTGGCATCGCATGATGCTGTATTTATGCTCTCTTCGTAATATTTTTTTCTTTAAATGTTTAAATTAAAAGACAGTGTCTAGGTATGAATATTCAGATACAAAAGGATTGTATTTGTATTAGGCAAGAAAGATTTGTTGATAAGTTATTGTGTAAATTTGGCATGGATAACTGTAAAAATGTAGAAACTCCTATGAAAATGAATTGAAAGTTAGAAAAGGGAGATAATTTAAATTCCAAATTTGCTTCTCAACAGCTAATAGGTAGCTTGATGTATCTCTCTGTTTTGACTAGACCTGACATCTCATTTTGTATAAGTTATTTGAGTCAGTTTTACAACTGTAATACAGAAATACACTGTAAACATGCTAAAGAGTTTCAAAATATTTTAATGTTGTACAAAGCCATTCTTAAAAAAAAAAATGTTATGTGAACTAACAAACATACAAAGCAATGTGCATATTGTGATATAAAATGACAGCTAAAGTGCTCAGAAACTTCTAAAAATGTTATACATCATATACCAAGTAAAGATATTGATGTGAAATTTCATTTTATTAAGGAAGCAAATTGCAAAAAGCTGTGAAATGCTAGTTGACCTTTTGACTAGTGTATCTTAAAAATAAACATTATTATTTTATGTGCATTACACGAGTTATATATATTGGTTTCTTTGTGTTATTAGATTATTTAGTTAAGTGGCAGTATTGTTTTATATGTAGCCAAATAATAAAATGCTACAAGTAGCGCCATCTAGTTGAAGTTATGTGTACTCAACTATTTGAACTCAATTAAAAGTTAGTCTGTTTCAAACTGCTATCCGTGCGTTTTATTAGTATTAGTCATTTAGTCACATAGATAACTATTTGCTTTATATACCTTGTCGTCGACGCTTAATATAGATGCTTTGCTAACAGCATATTATGGACTAACTGAATCTGTTTTGAGATACGGGATAATATTTTGGGGCAACTCAACCAACAAGGAAATTGCATTTAAAGCCCAAAAGCGATGTCTACGGTCAATGTTTAGATTGGAGATCACAGACTCTTGCAAGCCGTATTTCATATGCTATAAGATTCTTACACTGCCGTCTCTTTATATTTTAGAAACGGCTTTATTTGTCAAAACGAATTCAAGCCTGTTTCCGCGTATGGCAGATGTTGTTCCTCGAAATAGGCGCGATAAAAATAAACTTTGTCTGCATACCTCTAGGACTGCATTTATGCGCAAAAGTGTTATTTGCATGGCTCCAATTGTTTATAACAAACTTCCTAACAGTTGGAAAAATCTTGACAGCCAAGCGTTTAAGCAAAAAGTCAAAGCGTTCCTTGTCGAAAAGGCCTATTATAATGTAAGTGACTTTTTAAATGATACATTAGATTTGACATAAGTAAGTGTCCAGGTAAATGCTTTATTTATTGTATATCATAATTAATTGACATAATTGATCTGGACATTCAATATTATTTGACTTAATTGATTTGACATTGTATACAAATTTTGCAAATTTATATAAAATATTTATACTCATATAGAATTAACTGTTAATATCGGGTTAATGTTGGAAATGATCGGTGATTGGAATTGAAATTTATTCATACTTAATTATAATTATATTCGCAAGCCCATGGTATGTGGCAAACATGTCTTGAGCCTTCTCCAAAACTATATCTTACATGCGATTATTTATTGTATGTACACATGTGTTTGAGCGAATAAATGAATCTTATCTTATCTTATCTTATCTTCTTAAAATATTAACTGGGTATGTTAGTTACATACATATAGATAAATAAATTTCTCGCTTACCCAATAACAGAAAGCTGGGCTTTAATAACTACACCTATATTCATGTGCATAGTGTTGTCAAATGTGGTGCTCTGTTCAGGGTTGGTCGAGTTGGCTTCCATGTCGAAGCTGAGTGATGTGACTCTAGCATCAACTTCAAGGATGATTCGGAAATTAAGCTGTAAAAAGAATGAATCAATGTTAAAAACATGATCAAACAAGAATGAGATGTCCTCTTCGTGTAAGGATAGTTTAGAATTTAGAATTATAATCACATCAACAGTTTTTATTAGTCCTGGACATCATCCTCTAATTAATCTATACAAACAAATAAAACTGGAGTGTCTGTTTGTTATATTAAAAT
Organism: Spilosoma lubricipeda; assembly: GCA_905220595.1. Classification (NCBI taxonomy): domain Eukaryota; kingdom Metazoa; phylum Arthropoda; class Insecta; order Lepidoptera; family Erebidae; genus Spilosoma; species Spilosoma lubricipeda. The sequence goes on from HG992278.1 coordinate 2,282,390, forward strand.
AACCGCTTTTTAATAAATACATATGTATGCATACACGCTACAGGGTACAGGCTGTACCGATTTTGACGGGACTTTCATTGGTAGGTAGCTGATGATATGAGGAGTAGACAAGACAAGACAAGACAAGACAAGATTCATTTATTCGCTCAAACACATGTGTACATACAATAAACAATCGCATGTAAGGTATAGTTTTGGAGAAGGCTCAAGACATGTTTGCCACATACCATGGGCTTGCGAGTAACTTAGGCTTTTTAGACTAGCTTCGTCCCGCGGCGTTACTCGCGGTACGACAATAACCACGGGTAACACCGCGGGGTTCAGCTAGTAAAAATACAATTCTAATAAACGAAGGGAGGTTTTCACTTACAATATTACCCCGCTAGTCAGAATATAAAAGTTAAAATACTTTTACAAAATGATGACAAGAGTTCGATAAATCTATTAACCAATGAAGAACTCGAGAGAGAGAGGTTCAAACTCACCTTTTGTCCGCTAGCCATAGGATTACCCAAATCACACTTCAATGTGCTACTGCCATTAATAAATATATTGCTGAGGGAGCAATAAATGCGTGTACCCGAGTTATCCTGGTCCAGTCGTTCCATCTTGGAGTATGTGACACCAGAAGGAATGAGTAAGTAGTATGAAGCTTCAAAGGCATCCTCTAAAGAATTTTCCACTTTAACGTCGATGTTAATGTTTTCGCCTGAACCCAGGATGTAGTTTATTGTTGGTCTGTGAACAAAACACGATGAAAAATCAAGGAACTGCCAGAAAGAGCAGGTAGGTAAACAGTATTTATAGGCTATAATAGTATAGTAGTGGGGTAGAGCTTGGTTTGTGATGTCTAAAAATAGATAACAGTACTGCAACACTAATAAACACTTTTTTAATAGAATATGGAGCACACGAGCCTATCGTCTGATGGTAAGCGATTACCGTGGACACCCGCAACACCATAGGCGTCACAAGTGCGTTGCTGGACTTTGAGGGATGGGTGGAGGTGTCGGGGTATGGGACCTCTCACTCGGTGAAACACAGTGCAAGCGCTGTTTCTCACCGGTTTTCTGTGAGACCGTGATATCACTCTGGTCGAGCCGACCCATGCATGCCGAAGCGTGGCTCTCCCAAGGTAAAAGATGAATATTGATACTGAATATTCTTGTATTGATTAGCTTATGGATACATACGTTATTCTGTGGTATCAATCATTGGGGCAAGATCAACCAGTTATGAAAACCTAATGGGAGATTTTTCTCCGTATATTTTTTAATTGACTTTTGATGTTTCAAGAATTTTATTAAGAACCTTTCCTAAAACTGAACAGGCAGTACATACGTGGTAGCGGCTACCCTAAGATCTGGCACACAAATGTTGTCGGGTCCACAATTCTTTAAAATATGGAGGGAGTCTGCGTGGACGATGCTTCTGGTCTGGTCCAGCACGGGGGGCACAATGTTGCCGGAAGGCTGAGATACGAGGTCGTATGACATCTTCACTTCGATGGGGGTCAGCTTGTCACGAATTTCCTTCTACAAACAGAAAATACATCATGGTCAAGAAAATGTAGAACTCAACTGAAATGAATTCTGAACTACAAGAACATCTATCTTGACACTAAATTATGTTAATGTACTTGGTGCTATGTCTAAATCCACTTACATCTAGATACACGATGATATTCTTGCATTCCTGTTGTCCTTGTGTGAGCTGTATCTGTGTTTTGTATGTCGTCTCTCTCGTTTCCACCAAGAAGAGTCGCTTTGTCGTCTTCTGTCGTGAGTCCAAGTCTAAGGTTACTTCAAACTCTGTAGAGTAATATAAAGCATGTATTAGTTGTTATTAATGACTGCTTTTCGCCATTTAAATCGAAGAGATTAGGGCTGTTCCAAAAAAAAGTGATGACAGAATAATTAAAAAAATGTGACAATCATTCATAAATTTGTTCTACCGGTACTACTGAAAGTCCAAATAATTTGTGAACTTACTTTATTTCCTAAAGATAAATCGATGCTATAATCGATATAAATGACAACAACTACAACAATATTAATTTTGGTGCCACTAGTACCGCTAACATCGAGCTGCTAAAGTGTCAAGTACATCTATATGTATATATGTATTTACAGTATATAACGTCACTACCATCGTCGACATTTAAGACATGCATGATGACGTAATATGGTAAGTGACACTATGGTGGCTATATTTTGGGTATATACCACCTAAAAACACTACCTCGACCACTCACCGAAATAGCAGATATATCCTTCCGCTTGGAAACAAACAAGAAATTATTGTGACTCTTAACATAATTTTATTTAAAGTTATATATAAAAATGTTAATTCTACGTGTGGACGTCGTAAAAGAGACAGAAAACCTATTCAAATCCAAAACCAACAAGTTCGGAAAAATATAAACACTTACTAATTTGCTGGTCGACATTGACGCCTCCATACGTAAGACAGAACATGACCTGAGCGCAAGCGACCTTGGTGCCGTTAGCCAGAGGACACTGCTTGTCTGTGAGGGAGATGAGCTTGCTTTCGCTGAGGAACTTCACATCTGCTGACACTTTCACCACGGGACGGGACCTGGAATTATTGTGTTATTTGTAAACTAGCTTGAGTTAAGTCTAGGTTTATAGGTACGATATAATATTCTGCATTTAGATGAAGATGTGAGCTAATTAAAAAGAAGATAAAATAATTAAGGAGACTGTTAAATATCTTGAAATTTAAAAGTCTAGAACGAATGTGGAAAGTATAACTGCATTTCTCAATGTTTCTTTAGTCAACTTACTTCAAGAACACAACACTATCAGATTTGTAAGCTCCAACAGCCAGATCAGTGTAATTGTTATTGTCCAGATCAACTCCTCCCGATAAAGAAAAGCCGAAAGTGCTAAGTGTGGGAGAAATTTCTTCAGCTGTAATCGCCTGGGAATATTTCTCGGAAATTCCGAGTTCGCTGCCAAGGTAAATGAAGACCACACCGCGGCCATTCTCGCCACCGTAAGGCGCTCCAACAGCAATATCTTTAAAAAAAATATGATAAGTAAATTAATCCAGTTGGCTTATCAGTCTAGTGATAAATGATACAGACTACCAGGTGAGAGGTCGTAAGTTTGATACCTATATATGTACCGTATATCTTTATATATATAATTCTTCTGTGAGTGTGTATGTCACTGAACTACTCTCAAACGACTGGACAGATTTTGATGAAATTTTTTGTGTGTGTTCAAGGGGATCTGGGAATGGTTTAGATTCACAATTTTGTCCGCTGGACAATGTTTTTTTAATTAATTTTTAATTTATTATTAGTTATGGCAAAACGACGTTTGCCGGGACAGCTAGTATGAGTATATTACTTCATTTAGATGTGTATCCTTAAAGATATAGTATAATTAATAATGTAAGATTATTGTTATGTAATTTACGTTTGTAAGATCTCTCTCTCGCTCTCTGGAAATATGACTGTGTTGGGATTATTACTTAACATTTCTAAACAATGTGCATCTACCATTCTTGACTCTCCTGTGCAACAATTATGCATGAAGTTTCAAATAAAAAAAATAATAAATACCTAACAGGAATAAATATTGTGTGATAAGCGCAAGAATTGTGTATCATATTTAGAGAAATAGGTATCCAAATGACGGCAATAGGCCTACCTGCCTATCTGCTACGTAAGGGGCACTTTCTTGTATAAGGACTGCCAATAGAAGTGAAAACTTATAACTTACAATGTTATTTGTAAAATTAGAAATTTCATGTTCAAATTAAAATTATCAACGTCAAACATTAGCATGTCTGTCTCATAAGATTTTCTCCTACCAAAAAGTGTTAAACACGGCTAAAGTAATTTTCATTTCAATTATATAAAGAGTACTTGCCACCGAATCCGTCGTAGTTGATATCACCAAGTGATGTAACAGCTAAACCAAATCTACCTCGGGACACTTCACCGGTTCTGGCATGGCTTCTCGTGAAAGACTAAAAAAGAAAATATTAAGAATTACAAACGCCAATAAACAATTCATTGCAGACATTTATTTTTCTCTCTACAGCAATATGAAAATGATAATCCTAAGGCCTTACCCTATCTTTATCTTGATAAATAACATAAATTCTTCCATGTTCGAAGCCATCAACCTTCTTCCTGGTAAACATAGGAGCACCGACTATGACGTCTTCGAAACCATCGCCATCAATATCTCCAGCGGCAAGGCTGTAGCCAAAGTAGGCTCCAATCTGAGAACCACTGATGTTCTTGATGTTTTGTAATTCCCAAGTATACAGTACGACCTGAAAAATAATAAATAAATATATCCGTTTTGGTATTTGATTAGTTGTTCACTTTGTTGCTTTATATTTTCTAAACAAGTGTTACAAAATATGCTCACCAAGCCTTTTAATTCTGCTGCTCTAGGCACACCAACTGCAACACTCTGCACACCAGGACCAGCGAAATCTCCAACAGTTATCGAGTAACCCATGTAAGAGTCGTCATACTTAGGACTAGCTTCTGGAGTTGCAATCAGAGCAGGTCTGTTACCCATGGTCTGAGTCATCAGCTGACCTATAATTAAATTCATAGGTCTCTTTAGTTTTTTGAAGTCTTAACTGGAAGGAATTCTGTTGAACGATTTCAAATTATGAATTTTGAAGATGATTTTTTTAATAAATGATCCTAGATATTGCAGTAGAACAACAAAAATATATTAAACACCCAAAAGAAAATAAAAAACCAAAGAGGATTTTTGCTTTTTAAAATCGTTCAAATTTAACATGTATGTTTTAACACAACGAAACATCACAAAACGGCAATCATTCATGTATCAAGTATTTCCATGATCTGTCAATAGATGATGTTCAAGCGGATCAGCAATCAAGTATGTATGTGTGATAGATGCATTTACTCTTCCAGTTTTCTTGTTTTCGTACCAACCCTTCATTCAATAAGTTATAAGCATTTTAATACCAAAACGTGTTGTCACACCTATCAAGCGTGTAGATTCAGGGATACTTTAATATGTTACATATCACCAAATCCATGTTACAGACGTCGCAATAATGTACACGGTGGAATTAATTTTGATAAGCAGTGCTAATGGAACATAGACAAACATATACATCGTTTCTATAAAGCGAAAGGATCTAAAATCCGTTTATTATTTTAGGTTTTTACTGTGTTCCATTAGACTGTGAAAGCCAATAACATTTTCGTAGTTCAATGTTTAATTTGTTTAGTTTTAAAGCATGGACACTTTTGTTGTTATTGTCGTTTTACCTTATTATTCAACCTATTAAACCCATATTTTAATCTAATTTGGGGTATCAATATTCCTATATACAAATTCAGTTATACAATTCAAGTCGTTGTACCACTGACGAAGGGGAGTGAGAATGTTTTGATGATTGTTCGAAGCAGTCATGCTATTTTTTTGTAATGTCCAATAAGCCAATCTTTTAGTGTGTTGAAAATGGTGTAGACTTATTCGCATTGAGATGGGAAAAGTGTTGCGTTACACAGTGACTGCATATTATGATATCATCAAAATATGTAAAATGTTAGCACAGAGGTACTACGAAACAGAGGGATACAGTCTATTTTCTTACATCTCGTGCAATTTACACTGTTTATTATCTATAACTAAGAAGATAGTAATGGTTTCTCAAATGATTTTTCTGGGTATGAGATAGGTATTTGGTATAAACCCAGGGTAACCTTGCAACCATGATTTGAGGAAAGCTCATGAATTCGTCGCTATTGATGACAAACGTGACAAAACGATAGTAACTATTGATTTGTCAAATCTGTAACCAATTGAGATTTTAGCATTTATTTTAAATACATTTTTTATGTTCAAGTATAAATCTCTAAATGAACAGTAGAACATTTTTTGAAGAAGTTGAATAGATAAGTATTTATAAAAAAAATAGTCGAAATTGAAGACAAGAAATAATAGTACCTACTTTAATGATTTTTGCTAACCAAATTTTTAATAAAAGCAAGTGTCATGTTCGAGATAGAGACACTTTTAAATAAGAAACACATAATGTTCAATAATTTGGTCGGTTAGAATAATTTAGAAGCATAATTTAGGTTTATTAGAAGCAATAAGTTTCTGTTAGCGACTGTTCTCGACGACATCGATGTTAAACAGTTAAAAAGCAGAATTATACTCGAACAACAAAAATGTAATTTAAAACAATTGACCCTGCTTCAAGGCGTTGATAGGATTAGGCGATTTGAAGCCTTTCTATGTTATTACTGTTAGAGTTAAGATGTCAATCTGGCGATACGTCATTACAAGTTTACCTTCTTCCGGTATTTTCGGCATATAGTAGAAGAACGACTCTTTCGGATCTATTGAAAACGTTCGCCCTGTGGATAATTTGAGTGTCAGTTATTTCAGATTCCCCAATAGTTCGGTTTAGGGCGACTTCATTTCTCATGGGTCCACGTAATTTTTATGATTAATATTCTCTAAGCAGTTTGATTATTTTATGACAGAAAATCGGTTCGCAAAACTGTCTGTTCAAATTTTGCTCTATAGTAATTAAATTATCATATTTCAATGATGTAGTTAATTAAAAACCAGTCAGTGATTGTTCATATCGTTCTAGTCAGCCATCATGCGCAGTTTTCTACGCAACTACAATTTCTAGATTGGTGTGATCAAAATCTTATGCAATCTATATTAGATAGGAAGCGTCGTTATTGTGGTTAACTCTACGTTACCTTGCCAGAAGAAGCTTCCTGGAGCACCCATGAACAGTCTTTGTCCATCCTGTAAAGAATAAAAGCCAATATGAAATAAAATGTAACAAATACAAGACGTCTTGGTGACTTGATGTAAGCGACATATTTGCTTAACGGAAACCTTGTATAAATGCCTATCAGTTTTTTGTGTAGTATAAAATCATTTTGGTAAATAAAAAGCTCTGACTTACTTTAAACACAGATCAAGACGGAAACTACATCTACGCATTAGGCTGTTAAGACACAGAATAAATTTATGTGTGTGTGTTAAATTATGAATGTCTTGCTTTAATTGATGTTTTAAGTGAGTTCGAGGCACACGCACAGGCGATTGTTTTTGTATGTGAGTATAAAATGTGTGTGTGTGTACCGCCACAATAAATGAGACGCTGTTTTGAATCGGAAAATGACACTATGAATAATCCTCTCCGGTCTGAGGGGCCTGCGCTGCTCAGTGATTTTAATAAATTACTAATTATATTATTTAAACAAAAAATGTATCGTATGAATACTTTTTCAATAAATTAGGTATTTCATAATATATGTACATAAAGATAATGTTCTCCTAGTCGATTACGGCCACGGTGGCCAGACTCATCGACCAGCCAACTACGCAGGAGAGATATTATAGTGCACAAGTGTGTACGCAAACACATGTGCAGTCTCTGTTTCCTCTCTCTCATAATCCGATGGGACGGTTAACTGATACGATCGGGGAGAGATCAGGTGCAGGACCGACAGCTTTACGCTCTCCGAGACACGGTGGTTTAGACCCCACCTTCCAAACTATCTTCCACCTTCAAAACTTTCTAGAATCAGAAAAACTCAATAACACTTTTTGGCCCAACCCGGAATTCGAACCCGATACCTCTTTATCGGCAGTCACATACGTCAACCGCTAGACCATCAATTCTAATATCTGCTGAGGAAATAAGTTACAAAATCTTTTGTGACATGTAATTTCCAAAACCTCAGCACTATAAACACTGACAATTCTACAGTTAACAAATTCTATAACTGGACATTTTATTCTTCCAAAACTATGAACCGGCTAAGACATCGTCAAGTTCCACCCTATCATTTATGTGAGCGCCGAAGTGTTTTACGACTGGGGATCCGAACATTTTATGTGTATACTTATGGTAATGCACAGTCCGTGCTCTGGGCCAACATTCCCTGCCCATCCATGTTTTCACCCCGTCCTAATTGCTCGCAGGATAGATAAAGTGTATCGGTTTATAAGTGTATGATGTCATCTCACTCTGTTTTAGTGGCCCACGAATGAAGTGCAGCGGTTTGGTTTAATTTGTAAGTTGTCGCGATTTAGGATTACTGTTAGAGTTACAAAATTTATTGCGGTATGATATGTAGTGTTGAGGCGCTCATAGCCCAGTTGCACTCGGTGATGGGAAACAATCACCACAATGAGGGTAAGCAACGACGGCGCGATCAGTACCTGGATGGGTGACCGCTAGTGGCATGATACCATGAGCGTCTCCGTGATTCGGAGGTCACGTTAAGCAGTCAGAACCGGTTGTTATCGTAGGATAACAGTCGTGAAGCTTAGTTGGGGACCTTTGGGCGGCTTAAAAACATCCAACTGCAAGATTACGTAGCCACAGATTACGTTGTTTTGGCAGTCCCCAACCCGCACTCATACGGCCTTAACCCTCTCCTGAGAGGCGACCCGAGCCCAGGGACGTTATGGGTTGTTGATGATTGATGATGATATGATGCTTTTTCGTAATCTTTACTATGCTTGATAGCAGGGATGCAATTTTTTTGAATATTGTTATGTTGTTATAAAGTTTTTATGACTAAATAAATATACACGTAAACTAGTCCTTCCTTCAGAATCAAAGCATGTCCATGCCAAATTGTAATAAATTCGGTGCAGCGGTTTAGCCATGAATGAGCGTTACAAACAGCCAAACAGACTTACCTTTGAATTTAAAATATTAAAATAGTATGGATATAGGAAATGGTTTGTAGATATGTATACGATTTGAGTTTTGCAAACACTCACATGATCTTTTTTCTGTTCAACGATTTTAACCGTCACGACTGTGTCTTAAAATTGGAAGCCTATTTTTTGCCTACTCGCTTGCGCCAGAGACTTGGCCCAAGCATACCAGAGACAAAAAGCAGACATCACAAATCCGTGCGTGTGAACAAGTATGTGAGATAAGCCGCGATGTTCAAGTTACATACTCGACAAAAACAAAATGCCACAAAAAACTTGTAAATAGAAGATTTTGGAAGATGTCTGTCGTTTGCAAAGATTACAATAGAAAGTAATCTGTGTATTGTGGTCGTTTGCAAATCGTTTTTGAGACATTTTCCTACGCGTTCTGGTGTTCATTGTCTTTTTGTATGTTTGTTTCATTTATTTCAAATTTTCTTAATAAACTTATAAAAAGTTTCTTCGTAAATATATATTTTATTACAAACTATAATTACCCTGTGTTCTTTTTCTAGAATCAAAGTATCTATATGCCAAAATTCATTGACACCAGTGCGCGGTTTAGACAGACTGTTACTTGCGAATCGTAATATTAGTATGGATTATGAACACAAGAATGGACAGCCCACCTGGTGGTAAGTGAATACTACCGCCAATGGATACTCGCTTAGATAACCCGCCTTTTGAAAACTGCAAGTTGATTTATGTTTTCAAAGCTATGTTTAAAACATGAGGCTTATAGGAACATGTATAAATCTGTCACCGCAGTAAAAAATAAAATAGTAATTCATAACCCAAAAATGGAGTTGGTAGCCCTAAAAACGAGATAAAGGCCTAGTCGTTTTAGCATTGAATCAGCGTACGTGGCCAATGAATAAATATGCGCGTGCGCCTCGCACCATATACAGTTCGACAGACGACAGCGCATGCGCGATGCAGCAACGGCGCGGTCACGTGGGGGCAAAATGTCACAGCGATGTAAGTACACTAAGTTATTTAGTTGATCTTGTCTGTAAGTGAATAATTTGTTTCAATATTATTCAAGTTTCGCTTTCACGTGTATGAAGTAAAAGTCGTCGCCAGATATATTTAAGATATAAATCAGCTACTATAGAAAGTGCAAACGAAACCACAGCCAAAATCCATACTATTTTATGTAACAAACTAGCTGAACCCCGCGGTGCTACCCGCGGTTATCGTCGTACTGCGAGTAACGCCGCGGGACAAAGTTAGCCTAAAAAACAAGCCTAAGTTATTCCCTGGATCATTAGCATCCTGCCCGTGATAGTTCCGTCAAAATCGGTCCAGCCGTGCCAGAGATTATTAGATGTTCAGGAAATTCTAAATATTATAAATGATAAAAAATACGCGGTAGGAGTGCTTCTCGATATGACCAAAGCATATGATAAGGTACAGTTTAAAATCTTACTCAACAAATTATATGGAATAGGGATCCGCGGTACTCCTCACAAATGGTTCGCATCGTATTTATCAAATAGGGAGCAATGCGTGGAAATTGAACATTTTAATAAAGAGCTTAATCAAATTACACCCGTTAGATCAACTAAAAAGAATATAAATGCCTCAATTCCTCAGGGCAGTGTTCTCGGATGTCTTCTTTTCATTTTATACATAAATGACCTACCTACATTCATAAATGAACCGTGTGTACTGTTCGCCGATGATATTTCTATACTTACATCATGTCAGAACAATGACAATCTCAGTAAAAAACTGCTCTCAATATTGAACAAAACAATTAAATGGATGGATGACCATAACCTGGAAATCAACTACAACAAAACAAAACTCATGACATTTTATCCCTATCAAAAAAGTCCTTTAAACATTAACTTTAGTATAAACAACACAAAAATCGAAGTCGTTAACGATTTTACTCTGTTAGGGCTCACAATAGATACTCACATTTCCTGGAAGACTCACATCAAACACATTAGGTCTAAAATTTCTAGTTTTAGCTATGCATTATACGAAGTTAAAAAAACTACAGATATTGAAACTGCGCTTACCACGTACTATGCATATGCACATTCATGGCTAAGTTACGGAATCATAATGTGGGGGAACAGCACAGATGCCCCTACACTCTTCATAGCACAAAAGAAATTGATTCGTATTCTATTTAATTTAGAACAAACGGACAGTTGTAAACCTTTTTTTACAAAACATAAGGTACTTACCCTACCGTCTATTTACATTCTTGAAATATGCAAGTTTGTCCGAAAATATATCACTTTTTTCACAACCCGCGAAGACAAAAATACGAACCGATCTCTTAGACACAAGAAAATGTTAATGTTACCCACTTCCCGTATAACGTTACATTCAAGTAGTCCCTATGTGATGTCCATCAAAATATTCAATAAATTACCTGATTCCGTTAAAAATGAAACGAATGAGATACATTTTATACATAGAATTAAACAAATACTTATAAATAAAGCATATTACACATTAAATGAATACATGAATGATAAAAATATATTATATAGTACTTAATATATAATATAATATATAAAATATGCCAAATTATTATTTCAAATTAAATTATTATTGAAATCGTTATTCCATTTTAAAAGTCTGAAGTGTTATTTTTCTTTTTTTTTTTTTTTTTGTTTTGATTTGGTTGACTTTAGGTTTTGATTAGTTGATAATTAACAATTTTTCTAATTTTTTATTTTATTTTTTTGTTTGCATGAACTTAATATTGTTGTATTTAGTAATGCTAATAATTAATTGATATTATATGACTTGTGATTTGCTGTGCCCTACAGGGTCCACGATTGTTTCTAGTTTTTAAGCGTGACATGTAAACCATCTAATTATAACATTGTGGAATGCAAATAAATGATATGAATATGAATATGAATATGAATACCCGGAACAAACAGACAGACAGACAGACAAAAATTTTTTCAATTACATTTTTGGTATATGTACACATACATATGCATTTAGCAAAAAGCGGTTATTTTAATATTACAAACAAACACTAGAATTTTATTTATTTGTATAGATTATGAAAAATGAAAAGCAGATACAAATAAATATTTCAATATAGGTATAGGTGCTGGTAATAAATTGTGTTTTCCCACAAACGAAAACAATAGTAAATTATTATTGAAATTTAGGCACTAAAATGTTTTGCCATCATTTGCCCATCCAGCCATTTACAGGACTCTTAAAAACCCATTTAAATTTACGACATTGATACCAATGGTCTATTATACCCGGTCACAAAGACCCATGCTGTATCCAAAGGGTTGAAGCTATAAAACCATAGTAGCGATTGAATATTCAATTAAAATGTGCATATATATTTGAAGCGTTTAAAACCACATGAATTTTGTATTTACAACCTACAGTCGCCTCAACAAGGTGAATTTAAATGATATTCATCTTTATTTTATGAGCCATAAAAGTTATTCTTCCGTGCTATTTGCATGTAGATTTGCATAGCTAAGAGAATTTATGGTTTCATATTGCGGGACATAATATTCAAGTATAGACTCTTACTTAAAAATTTATTTGTAAACATCAACTTAGAATCATGGAGTGTCTTGCCGGTCGTTCTAAATAGGAATGAAATTTTGGAGAGTCAGTATTGTAACGTTTCGAAAGTGTCTGAAGAGGTCTACTTAAAAGCAATTTGATTTTGAATCAATCGAAAAGGAAAGCTTTAGTATGAAAAGCAAAACAGTGAACAAGGATGTACATATCTGTCAGACTCTTTACCAATCATTCAATTTCTTCAGAAATAAATATTTTTTGGTAGCTATCTTACAATATTTTAAATTCTATTTAGGAGATCAATTTAAATAAAAATGCTGCACTAAACATAACAAGAGAGCATTAAACAAACAGAGTATCTCGCAATTAAAATATAATTAAAAGTAAATTTAGAATTAATGACAATAGAAAATGCTACAAGATATCACTTGAATAAAGGAAGATACAGATAATAATTATCCTTACTCTGTTCAGTTAAATCTAGATGAGTCGGGTAAAAACAATATAATCAATATTCTTAATAGCAATAAAAATATTCAAAATACTTTGTTTTCTATGTCTATGTTTTTTAAATACCTACAACGAAACCGATCAAACCTCACACAGGCGCACACACAACTCAGTTAGTTCTCCTTCTAACCACAACATTGGCCGTCACAGATTATTAGGAACGAAAATAAAAAAAAAACTTAGCGTTTTTGTTTTCATTTTAAAACTGGAATATGTACTTATTATGACAGTTTGAGAGTTTCTCCCCATATTTGTTTAATGTGTTGGTGAAGATTTACAAATAAAATTGAATATACATCATCATTAAATGTTATATAACAAAGTCCTCCGCCGCGTCTGTCTGTTCGCGATAAACTCAAAAGCTACTGCACGGTTTTTAATGTGGTTTTTACCAATAGATAGAGTGATTGTTGAGGAAAGTTTTGGTATATAATTTGTTAAAGTTTTGAGGATATTGGCTAAAATATAACGATATATGTTGAAGACATCGGTAAAAATTAAGCCTCACATCTGCTCGGGGTAACATAGACTATATTATATTTTCCGTAAAGAGCCCGTGCGAAGCCGGGGCAGGTTGCTAGTAATAATCTAATTTAATTAGCATAAATCGATTTACTCAGTGACAAGAAACACAAACACAACATGATTATTGAATGATGATTAATGTTTACCAGTAAGTAAATTCTTCTACTGTATCGACATTTAGCAATCAAGAGACACGATTATCAATTTATTATTTTACAGTTAATAATAATATTTATAGTATTCCTTCAATTATTCAATCTGTCAGTAGCTAATATCATATTTTTATACTGTTGATCGATAAAGTTGTCTTGTTTTTACAACAATGGTAGTACCTAACTTTATATTGACCGACTTCCAAAAAGGAGGAATTTCTATGTATTTTTCTTTCTTTATTAATGAAATTTGTCGCTATAACTAAAATGTTCATGCCCCAAAAGCAATTACGCGTCAATAAAGTGACCCCACAATAGTGAGCGATTTCGCAAAGTGCGGTGGGATGCATCGATTTTCCCGCGCATTGCACCGCCGCCATTGTCTGCAAATGGCCACCGCTTACGGACGCGTTCCAAAACCATGTTTGTAAGCCTACATATATGTTTGACGTGACCACGTCGACATATTATGCTGGATTTGGTAAGGAGGAACATTTTTGTAAAATTATTGCGTGAAAACCACGATAGGAATTTATGTGGCGGAATAAAATATCTTGGCGCTTTCTGAAAAGGATTTGGGGTTCAATTCGAGTTTTTATTATTGTGATTCGAGGACCTCCGCTGTTGGACTTTCAAGACTATGTTAGCCCACAGTGTCATATTTTCTTCTAACAGTCTTAAATTTTTACATAGAGATAACTTATTTCTTACTAAAGGAATTTAAATTTTTAACAAAAACAATTACATAAAGGTATGGGAATAGTCAATTGGACTATTCCCATTTATTTCGTTTTCTATAGAGCGTATTTATCCATTTTCTGACGCAAGAAATGGACTCTTGTAACCAATACTAATGCATATTCAATTGCGGTGGTCGATTGCATTTTGTAATTGTGTACATTTATGTAAATTCTAACACGCGTAATACGCAGTCTGCTCAGATAAAAGAGTGAGGCTTAACCAAAATATTCTAAGTTTCGATTTTATGTGACGATTAAAACTATTTCATTAATAATAAATAGGCCATCATAGGTGCTGTTGCCGCCTCTGGCGTTGCGGGTGTCCATGGGCGGCGGCAATCGCTTACCATCAGGTGATACGTCTGCTCGTTTACCCTCAATACCATAAAAAAGTGAGTTTTTAAGAATCATCATCAAGGGAAGTCCAATTCGAACCTACAGAAAACTCCAAAACCATTGAGAATGGCAATCGCATCTATCGTATTACAATTCATCACTCATAGCAATAAATAGTAACATGTTAAACCTCACACCTTGTTATGAGGTGACGTCAAATTTATGGATCTTGGATGGATAGCTCAATAAAATGATGCAGCTACGAAGCTGTTTAGGACTATCGAAAAACTTAATAATTGAAGAGGTTAAGACATTTTTCTTGATGTGATGTCGTTTATTAAGGTACAAATTACATTTGTAATATGTTAACGTAGAATTGGGGTTTTCGAACGAAATCTTGGTAAATGCCGGTTTAAATTTCGTTGTTACTGTGTGATCACCCATGTTGGCTGGGCCTACGAGACTTTGTTATATGGTGTTTTTCAATAGTTTCACTTGTAATTGTATTCTGTTTTTATTTTACAGTTTATGTAGTTTAGTCTAGGAAACCAATAGTTATGTGTAATATAATATTAGACACGAATGTTTCTTTTTGTACGATAAAGACATTATCTATCTTCTTTTTGTGGACTCAACATAGCGTGATGTATTGTAATATCAATCTATTGGATACTGTATTCATATCAATCTCAGTAGTTAATAGTTACAAAAGAGTTCACTAGGAGGCGCTGCTGTCTTGAATAATGACAAATATTCAGATTTATGCGAAGGTGAATGGATAGTTAGAAAGTTTAGACAAACAGCTTTGGGTTCGATCTCCATATGGGACAACACGTAGGTAATATATCCAAAATTGTTGTTGTGAGTCTGGGTATTTCTTGTATCCATTTCATGTATGTTGGTAACGTTTCCGCTACATAAGATATGTGTATAGTCAGGGAGTTGTGTTATTTACATAAAAAATCACATATATTTTTGTGTCTTACAAAATAATGACATAGTTACAAACATTATCTTTCTACTTAAAGTCGTACACAAATAACAAAATGAGGTTATAACATTATGAGGTACCGATGGACCAGATAAGACAGAGCAATAAATCTCCAAGGATTTTTACAATGCCTCAAAACTGGCACACAGTTAATAACGAAATGCCTAGACTAGCGGTGCAAGCGAGTGTCTCGTTGCTTTCAACATACTATTATTACTGTTTGGTCTGTTTGTCAAGTGGTAAATGACTTACTAATCCTGAGATCGTGGGTTCAGTTCCCGAACAGGACAAATAGTTGCGCGATGAGTAGAGCAGTCAGGTAATAATCAAATCATGATTATACATATTCAGGCCACGGGGACTTCACAAACATACGTGAAATCGATACAAAGAAGACCTAGACTCGGAACAACAAAGTGTTGTTCTATGTGGGTATCGAACACAAAACTCAGTGCAGTAGGAAACAACGACGTGTACGTTTTAACCACTACGTCATTCGTGCAATCAATGTAAATTAATCAACTTCCACAAGAACAGAAGAGGAGCTGTTTAGCAAATATGTCACGTTTCTTCTCCACACTAAGATGTTCAGATTGCATCTCAGTATCAGATTTAGTTTTCTTAGAATTAAATGGAATCTTAAAGGCTATATTTTAGGTGGTGGCTACAGAATTTAGAACAGGTGTGAGATATGGCCGTGTCATGCATAAGTTATGAATATTTTTACTGGCGTTTATAGAGACCTTCTTTTAGCGCGTGTTAGTTACTTGAGCAAAAATAATAATGTCATTATCAGTTTGACAACCATGATAGAAAAGGCTAAAACCTCCTTCTTAAGGTGAAGCTTTTGTCCAGCGGTGGACTATTATAGGCTGTTGATGTGATGCCAATAGTACCTTGGCAAAATAGAATTTAAGACCCCAAAAGTATATATCTTATTTTATCGGCATGGATACGTTTGTTTTAAAGTAATATTGCCAAAAAATATATTCATGTCTACTTTATGAGAGAAACAGTTTGTATCCTAAATTAGCTATTAACTTAAAATTGTTTTAAATCTATGCTAATATATAAAGCTGAAGAGTTTGTTTGTTTGTTTGAACGCGCTAATCTCAGGAACCGCTGGTCCGTTTTGAAAAATTCTTTCAGGATTGAATAGTACATTTATCGAGGAAGGCTATAGGCTATATATCATCACGCTTAGACTAATAGGAGCGGAGCACCAATGAAAAATATTTCCAAGAAGGCGGAAAATTATCACGCCACGGGCAATAGGAGACGCAAACGAGGTTGCGTGGGTCGTCTAGTATTTAATAATTTAGCAAAATAGCAACAAATCAGTAATTTTCTACTACTACTACACTAGATGTGTTATACACATTAATTGTTTTTGTCACCACACTACACAGCAACTAAAATGGTTGCAGTAGTGTCATTTGTCACTTTTTTTTTAATCTGAGGCAAAGGTGTTACCGTGTAGGGTGATAACTTCTGTCATGTTTATTGTTATTTCTTAGATAACAGCAATTAATCGTTTGTTTGCTGTGTCTCGAATTTAAATCGATTTAATTAACTTTTTAACGATTATCGTTGAAGATTACGTTGCGTCGAGCACTTTGATTTAATGTCAAATAAATTTTTATGACATTATGACTTTTTTGAGGTGTTAAGAAATTGATACTATCTATATTTGTTAAATGAATTCGAAAACGTTTCTCAATAAAATCAAATTGTGAATTCCGAATCATAAGCAGGTTTAGTATTAAAGACAATTGACTTTTCGAAATTAACATGGTAACTGTGGCAGTAAGCAATGGTACTATCTGCTCGTTTAAATATATTACTTTGAATCCATACTTATATTATAAATTCGAAAGTAACTTAGTCGGTTCCGCTTTCACGGATAAAACGCTGCACTAATTTCAATGAAATTCGTCCATAGCTATAGTAGGAAATTAGAGTACCTACAAGGCTTCAATAGACAAATAGAAATAAAAAAAAAAAACATGTTAACCAGTGCAAATCTTAGCTACTCTACAATTTCCTAAGAACCGTACTGAGATTCTAACAAATGAAGTCTTGTTCGCCATAACAGGCGTAAAGGATTGTCCTGTCAGAATTTAGCGGTAAATCTCAATTGTATCCCAAATATAGCGAGTTAATAAAACAGCAATAAAATTCACTACTATTCTCAAAATAGAAATGTTCCTTGTTTTACTTTTTTGTATGAAACAATAAAAGTTAAATAATTCATAAGGGCCGGAGTCTGCGGCTGCGTAGCGCGCATGCGCATCACGTGCGCGAGCGCTCCCCGATGCGATCACGAAGATAATTCCTCTATGGGCAAAAATAATTCTATTCCCACGATCGTAAAATCACGATGTTTTACATGAAACCTATAGGAATTCATTTCTTTTTTTTTGAGAAAAAGGTTTGTAGGAAAAAACTAGTGACGTGGCTACAAAATGGATGAATCTTGAAGCATTACAGTGTTTTTATATACAACGGAATAGGTCGCTTCGTGGAGGGAATGCAGTATGAAGGAGTCCTATCGCACACACTAACGTTTTCATATTATTTACATATTTGAGATTTTTTGCGAGTGATCCTAAACTCCTAAATAAAATAGCATTAACTACTCCATAAAACATTTGTTAGTTAAAAGTAAAATTCCCGTGAAAATCGGCGATAAAAATTAACCCAATTAAGAACTACATACTTTCAAAAGTCCATTAAAAACAAAATTTAAGAACTTTGTGTAAATTAACATTCAAGATTAATTAAAATTACTTTACTTAACCTCAGTAACGAACTGTAATAAATTAACCAAAGTCACTAGCTATCTTATCGCAAGATAAAATGGCGGTCCAATACCGAAAATACCGCAGCTAATATGCTACCATGATTGACGTTCGACATAACTGCTTTTTAATTCTACCACTTACCAAAATTTACAACGACAATTTCCATTGTCGGCAATAAAAGACAGGGAAAAAAATGTATTGTTTTCACTTGTAAACGAATCTCAATCAGTGTGACGAAAAGATAATAAAATTTAGTATTTTTTTATCTTGCAAACATAGTTGTTTAATATTTTTAAAAGGCAACACTTACATTATTTAGTATTTTACTAATAATTTAAATACGGAAGTTTTAATGGACGTTTGTTAATCGGTGAAGTCAGAACGGCTAAATGGATTTGGATAAAGAGCAAAGAGGCTTCTTTTTGTCACGGAAGAGACAGGTAGTTTGTGTGTCTATATTAGTCGCAAGAAAAGATTTTTTATACCATAAATAAGTATCCTTTTATTATATTTTGTCGATCGATTTTATACTAAAATTGTAAGAAAACTATTTAGAAGAGGGAAAAATATACAGATTAAAAAACATAAATAGATTTTTTTTAATCATATAAGAAGTTTCTTACCTTTGAAATGGCTCCCGAGAAACCTGCCTGGCACATGCCAGTCTTACGTTGGCCATGGCTCGCTGTGGAATTAAAAATATATCAATTAACAATCAATAATAGCAATGAATAAAACAATTATGTGGCAACTAAACGTTTTTGCACGGCAGTATAATATGTACAGGGTGCATTCTAAACATTCATTGCGTTTATACTTTTTTTTAATTAGACATTAGCGCATAATTTCAAAACTTATATTCAAATTTTTGACATAAATGGAACGAATTTAAAGCTCGAGGTTGATGAGATTAACTTTATTTTTTAGTGTTTATTTTTTACTTGTATTACCTTAATTTTAATAAATAGTAAACAATTTGACTTAACAATTATATAGCTTATCGTCATTGTCTGCAGGCTTATCAATAAAGGCAATCTCTAAAAGCTATTTTTATTGTCTACGAGAGATATAGATCCCGATGTTGGTTATTTAATAATGTCTATACTGTATTGCTACTATATCATCTTCGTTCTTTAAGTCCCCTGTTAACTTAAAAAGGAGGTTTAGAGGTTTTTTGGCTACCATAGAGAATAGAATAATTTTCATTTCACACCAATCTGTTGTTTTAACTTCAAGAGTAATTCAAAACAAAAATCATGTAGGTACAAATGACTGCCTTATTGCCAAAAAATCATTTCTAACGGACCAATGTTGAATTAACAAAACGATTGTAAATAAACGAATCCACGAGTAGCTTTGACGTAAAAACTTCAGAGAATGTAGAATTCTAGCTTTTTATTTTTACCTAATTAATCAAGAAAATGTTATTTAGACCGACAACATTTATATATTATTACGACACATAGGTACACAATGTACATGCAGTAATGTTATACTCTGCATTTTCGGAGATAGAATTGGTAGAATAATTATATTAATAAATATAGATAAAACAGACATCATTCAGTTGTTAAAACTAATGAAAAGTGAATTATTTTTTAACATATTGAAAGTTCGGATTGAACACTTATTAATTTTATATTCAGTGTTACCATAGCGATTTTTTTCCGTAGAGGTTTAAGTAGCACTTCTTTTTTAATTTACACATTCAAAGCTTCGTCGAATGAATGACATGGGGCAAGATTCGTTCATTAATAATGGAGTGTATGAATGTCTACATTCTGACAAGTGCAGTTCACAATTTACACATCAAACTTTACCTCAGTAAATACTCACCTTCATCCACTGAACGGTGCCCTAAACAAAGCATACATATTTATAATCATCGATACATAATTATTTAATTAATTATAAAAATAAATATATACAATTATTTAATAAACAAATTATGTCCTGTAAGAGCATCGTATAAAATAATATCATATTCAAGTTATCAATACTGCATTCAAAAGCTTTTTATCATAGAAATCAAGAAAGATTAACAATTAACAATGCATTGCTATCCTATTAATCCTACTAATATTATAAACGCGAAAGTTTGTAAGTATGGATGGATGGATGGGTGTTTGTTATTCTTTCACGCAAAAACTAGTACTGAACGGATTTGGATGAAACTTTACAGTAACATAGGGGCGGCGGAGCCGCAGGTAACAACTAGTTATATATAAATATAAAACTAGTGGCAAAGATTCTATATGATACATCAAAAACTATGATTAACTACATGCAAGGGAGTCTGTGCTTGAAAGTGAAAGAATAAACATAATTTTAACGACAATAACGAAGACTAAATAAATACTGACAAGTATTGAGAATAATGGAATGCGTATCGAATACATAATTAAATAACATTTCGGACATTCGGCACACAACGCCATCTAGTCTCAAACTAAGAAGAGCTTGTAATATGAAAGCTAGAGTGACAGATATATAGATATACATACATATTATAAAAAAAATTCGAAACAAATATTTGCAGAACATACAAACATTTGGTCCGACCTGGGAATCGAACCCGAGATCTCAAGGACAGCAGTCGCATACGTTACCACTGCGTCACCGAGGTACTTTAAATAGTCATAGTCATAGCCAGAAAGAGAAATATTTTTCTATAATACTGTAGAGAACAGAACAAAGCTGGGAAATGAGATAACAGCAGTTTCAAACTTAAGCATGTAGTAAGATTCCAACTATGTTTAAATTATAAAATAACTGATTAAATTGATGTTTAGACCATAAATATTGATATAAACGCAGGAAAATGCAAGGGGACTATCTGTCACACAACATTTAGATGATTATGCTATAAATTAGGTGCAAAACATATTTTGGCAGTTCTATTTAAATAATCTGATTATAATACAAAATAGGTACATTACGTATTTAAAAATAAAAATAGCCTTTATTTTCTACTACAATCTTTGCATAGATACATATAAGTTTTAATAGTATACATAAATAGATTTCGATGTTACATAATGACATCGAAATCATTACGTATTTATAAAGGTTTTAATTATTATCATGATTAATTGTAATGAACTGTTTTCTACGTTCCTTAATTTTCCGGTATTACTTTTTGGCAAACTTGTACGAACTTGTAAATTACAAAACGCAACCGAATTGAGAACATGCTTATTTTTTGAAGTTGATTAAAAATATCATTATGACAGTAATTTTAACAGCCAAGATTATGTTTAATCTGTGATACAGATAAGAGAACAACTGTACGTTTTAAGTGCGTCGTGGGCGATCGCAAATAAAATTTAAAGTTTCAAATTTCATCACATTTCGAAAAAAACATCAAATATATACCACGATATTTTTGAAACGTGAAACTTTTTATCGTTTTACACAAAAGTGCTATCGTAAATCATGTTTAGTGCCAGAGGCTCGTCAACCTCGTCACGCTAATTCCCGCTCGCGCCGCCATTACCGTCGGAAGTGAGTTGGTTTTCGCGCGCTTTCATGACCGCTATTGTATGCCGCCATGATGGCTTTATTGGGAACCCGTTACACGTTAATATACCATGTTGCAGTATTCTGACGTTGACGGTTATGCTTAGAAATATTTTTTTATGTGTATACAAAGTATTAAAGACCCGTAAACTATTACGGGGTTATAATCACCAATGGCAAATAAATATCCAATGGTACTTCGGCAACATTAATAGTATGATTTTTAGCTTCTAATATAAAGTAGTACAGCGACCTTAACTGTTACCTACGTTTACATTTATTTACCACTGGTGGTTAAGGACGCGTTTGCAAAATTGATAGGTACAGAATCGAATTACTACGTTGACACAAGTTACACAAACAAGTGCAAATCGGATAGCGGCAGGTATAAATGTCAACTTGCCTAAATTGATATTTTGAAAGTTTTTTATATTTTCTCATTTCTATGTAATAGGTACTTACCTCCGGACTTGCTGGAGTGACCTGAAGGTGTACTTCGGTGACTGCTTATGGAACTCCTAGACGAGTTGACAGTCTCACCGAGTTTGGGCTCGTTTTGTTAGTTATGACTAGACCTTACCTCCGGACTACATGGAGTGATCTGAAGGTGTACTTCGGTGACTGCTAGTGGAACTCCTGGACGAGTTGACATAGTCTTACCGATTTTGAGCTTATTTTGTTAGTTATGATGAGACCTTACCTCCGGCTTAGATGGAGTGACCTGAAGGTGTACTTCGGTGACTGCTAGTGGAACTCCTAGACGAGTTGACATAGTCTTACCAAGTTTGGGTTCATTTTGTTAGTTATGATGAGACCTTACCTCCGGACTACATGGAGTGACCTGAAGGTGTACTTCGGTGACTGCTTTTGGATCTCATAGACGAGTTGACATAGTCTTACCGAGTTTGGGATCCTTTTGTTAGTTCTGATGAGACATTACCTCCAGACTAGATGGAGTGACCTGAAGGTGTACTTCGGTAACTGCTAATGGAACTGAAGTACACCTTCAGGTCACTCCATCTAGTCTGGAGGTAAGGTCTCATCATAACTAACAAAGCAAGCCCAAACTCGGCACACCTAGTTCTACTCGTCGAGGAGTTCCATTAGCAGTTACCGAAGTACACCTTCAGGTCACTCCATCCAGTCTGGAGGTAATGTCTCATCAGAACTAACAAAACGATCCCAAACTCGGTAAGACTATGTCAACTCGTCTATGAGATCCAAAAGCAGTCACCGAAGTACACCTTCAGGTCACTCCACCTAAGCCGGAGGTAAGGTCTCATCATAACTAACAAAATAAGCTCAAAATCGGTAAGACTATGTCAACTCGTCTAGGAGTTCCACTAGCAGTCACCGAAGTACACCTTCAGGTCACTCCATCTAAGCCGGAGGTAAGGTCTCATCATAACTAACAAAATAAGCTCAAAATCGGTAAGACTATGTCAACTCGTCTAGGAGTTCCACTAGCAGTCACCGAAGTACACCTTCAGGTCACTCCATCTAAGCCGGAGGTAAGGTCTCATCATAACTAACAAAATAAGCTCAAAATCGGTAAGACTATGTCAACTCGTCTAGGAGTTCCACTAGCAGTCACCGAAGTACACTTTCAGGTCACTCCATGTAGTCCGGAGGTAAGGTCTCATCATAACTAACAAAATGAGCCCAAACTCGGTAAGACTATGTCAACTCGTCTAGGAGTTCCACAAGCAGTCACAGAAGTACACCTTCAAGTCACTCCATGTAGTCCGGAGGTAAGGTCTCATCATAACTAACAAAATGAGCCCAAACTCGGTAAGACTATGTCAACTCGTCTAGGAGTTCCACAAGCAGTCACCGAAGTACACCTTCAAGTCACTCCATGTAGTCCGGAGGTAAGGTCTCATCATAACTAACAAAATGAACCCAAACTTGGTAAGACTATGTCAACTCGTCTAGGAGTTCCACTAGCAGTCACCGAAGTACACCTTCAGGTCACTCCATCTAAGCCGGAGGTAAGGTCTCATCATAACTAACAAAATAAGCTCAAAATCGGTAAGACTATGTCAACTCGTCTAGGAGTTCCACTAGCAGTCACCGAAGTACACCTTTAGGTCACTCCATATAGTCCGGAGGTAAGGTCTCATCATAACTAACAAAATGAGCCCAAACTCGATTAGACTATGTCAACTCGTCTAGAAGTTAGAAAAGCAGTCACCGTAGTACACCTTCAGGTCACTCCACCTAAGTAGGAGGTAATGTCTCATCAATCGAGCCCGAACTCGCACAATACTACTTAGTTTTAGCAAACTAAAATATTGTTATAAAAATCTGTAAATAGAAGAAACCTCCTCCTTTTTTTGAAGTCGGTTAAAAATAATCTAACGTTGTCAAGTATCAACCTATTCTGGTTTATCGAATATATTGAATTCGAAGAGCGATCTTTTCAACAAGAGCTAATGCAAACAGGCGACACAGTGTCCACTCATGACGGCGGCTGAGCGCAGACTGAGATTACGAAATTTTTACGCGATAAATCAAAAGAGGTTCAAAAAAAATAAAATAACCCTTATTGCAATCGACTACGATTCATCCGTAATAGCAAAATATGAGAAATTATAAGCTCCGGTTGTTATTTTTTCTGCGACTTTCTGTGACACTTTTATACTATTTTTTTCCTCGGATTTATAATTGACTATATATGCCTTCTTACATTATTTTTAGAAATTCTAAAATAGGTTGATTGTAGAACAAAAATGTACCAAAACTCAACCCGATATCGTAAATACTGTGGAAAATGGTTACGGAAGATCGTTTTTACAATATAAAAAAATACAATTTCCAAAAAAGTTGTCCCTCGGATTTGAAGATGAAGAACTAATCTATAAGTGTTAGTACTTTGTTATATTCAATTTGTTTAGTTTAGTTACAAATTGCACCGAAAAAAAGCATAATTTTGTACGAATCGTAAACGCGCCCTTAAATAAGTACCAATGGCTAATCAAAATATTCAAAAGCTATTCAAAAGCTCTTCGGTGAACGTTCTGGCTAGTTTTAATTAATTACAGTCTTAGTTCGATTGTAAGAGAACACAAAATCAAATAGTGTTCCATATTTCACAACTGAATTCGATATGTACATATAAATACCTTTGATTGTAAATACAATTTTTTTTTAAAATTAAATTGAAGAACGTGCGTCCCCATGCAGTCATGCCTTTTAATATTAGAACTATTTGTAGAAGATACTTACAAATTCGACAAGGTGAGAATTCTCTGACTTCGTTGAGGTCTGGTGAGCTGGCCACGAAGCATGTGCCTACTGGATCTCTCTGGTTCAGCTTGGCTGAGACGAAGGATACGTAGCGAGGGGCGCATGCCTGTGGAAAAAAAGAAACAGGTCAATTTGAGTTTCTTTTTTTTTCGAATAATTACTAGTCTTTTAAATAAGTATGTTTAACTATATTCTTTTTAAAACTGACTACGACGAAAAGGAAGTGCAATAGTTTTGGCAGTTTATGTATGTATGTTTTCTCGTAGTGCCTACAGAGCTGATTTTGTGGTGTCAAACTAAATAATGATTTCCAAATTAGGACAAGAAATTTAAAACATCAAGATTTTTAAATATGGAGAGATATAGCGTTTTAAATATGGACGGTATTCATGTTACCTATTATAGGTATTATTAAAATTCATTTTTTACATAAAGAAATCTTAATATTAATCTAGGTTTTAATTGCTTACAATTTAATTGAACGTGTATCATTGACCTCACACATTCTCAGAAGAACTGTCGAGATCATAATAACATAGCTTCCCAAAATAATTCTTCAAAAACTGTATGGATATGTGTGTAAATATATTTATATATTATGAACTTGAAAACCGCTCGGTAGTTAATTTTAACTATAATACTGTGAAAACATGCGTCAACGCTGCTGTAATCCCGTTACCATAGGGTTGGCAAAGTACCTGAGATATTTGTAAAGCGACATGCTGTAAAGCTGAAGTTTTAGTTAGTGTGTTGAGTTAAACGTTCTAATCTCAGGAACTACAGGTTTGATTTGCAAAAATATTACCGTGTTAAATAGTCAATTTATTGAAGAACGTCATATCATCGCATTGCAACCAGCAAGAGAGGAGTATCAATGAAGGTTGAACGTTCTAGTCTCAGAAACTCCGATTTGAAAAATTCGTTCACTTAACAATTATTTTTACGGGAATTGACAGGCTGCCTGTGACCACGGCGAGTGCGACCTGGTCAAAACGTCAGGCAAATCAGAGGTATATAATACCTTTTAATAAGTGATCGCGTTAATTCCCGTAAAAATAATCTATACATCTATACAAATAAATAAAATTGGAGTGTCTGTTTGTAATATTAAAATAACAGCTTTTTAATCAATGCATGTGTATGTATACACGATACATATACCAAAAATGTAGTTAAATTTTCTTTTGTCTGTCTGCCTGTCTGTTTGTTCCGGGTAATCTCTGGAACGGCTGGACGGATTTTGACGGGACTTTCACTGGCAGGTAGCTGATGACCCGGGGAGTAACTTAAGCTACTTTTTTTAGACTAACTTTGTCCCGCGGCGTTACTCGCGGTACAACAATAACCGCGGGTAACACCGCGGGGTTCAGCTAGTTGTTAATATATCATGGAACGCGAAAGTTTAAGCGTTAGTAATTCTTTCAGTGTTAGATAGGCCTTCTATCGAAGAGCGCTAACAATATATCATAACGCTACAAGCAGTAAGAGTGGAGTATCAACGAAAATTGTTGCGAAAACTAGGAAAAATCAAACAAGGAGGAAACTAATGATTACTTTATTTACATGGCATCAAGATGCAAATGTCAACACCGGTAAAACGTTAATAACCAATTCTCGCATATTCAGAAACGACCATTTCTTCATTGTATGTTTTTTTTTTCGTGTTAATTATAAATAATATATTAAGTGAAAGTGATCTAAGCATGGAGTTTTGCCTTCTGTATTTTGGCCAACTTCGATAACCCTATCGATGTTAGAAAGTTGAGAAAAAACAGTTGCATGCGCGTGCGCCGGTGTTAATAAAAAACAAACTAACATAACAGAAACACACTGCCATCTGGCGGAAACCGCCGTGCGATGTTAGATATTAATTTTAGTCGAGAATTTTTATAAAGAACCGAGTAAAATCATAATTTTTTCTTCCTAATTAACAAAACCATTGTGGTGTTATAAAACTATAAGTACATATACATGCATATACACATTGTACATGCTACAGTAGGTTTTTTTAGAGGAAATGTATCTTATCGACCTTGACTAAAAAAGTAGGCGTGCCGATGCAATGTATATGGAAATACCTAAAGCTACTAGAAGTTAGGATGTTTAGGGTTAAGAATCATTTGTATAAGAAAGAAGAGTAAAATAAACATCTTTGTTCGTTTTCAACAGACTTTCGATGGGTTTAGCGTCACGTTTTTGCCAGTTATTCCTACCAATATCAAGTCTTTTTATTTTCATGATTTTTTATCGTTAATTTGAAAATGCCGCTTTCTTTACTATCATGTCTTTTTAATCGTAACAACAAACATCATTCATTAGGTATATCTTCCTACATATTAAGTGATTAAAAGATTCTCCGAAGAACCGGAAATCGATACGAATGTCGTAATAAAAGATATGACGTTATATTTCTTTATTAACACGTCAAAATACAATGCACAAACGTCACTTCCTAGAGCCATCAAAATTAGACGTAATGCATTTTATTGATTTTAAAGTAGGTTGAATTCGGGTCAGTTCTGGCCACTGCAACCGTTTTATGGCTCATCGATGGTCGTAAATTGTCGACAAACATTCTGTATTTAATGACTTCTCGTTGCGTAAACCGATGCAACGTATACTAACGCATCTACTTTCCTTTGTTTATAAATACAATTGTTATAATGTCAATGTATTGTTTTTTTATGTGAGAGGAATTGCTACTGATGAGTGACAATTAATTTGCAATTAATTTTATGGTAGTTTAATTAATAAATATTTCGGCCGTCTAAACACACAATGCCATCATCTAGGCCCAAACTAAGCAGAGCTTGTATTATGGGTAATAGACAACTGTTAAAAATACATATAACCTTTTTTTTAATACATACATATCATACATAGAAAGCATCCAAACGCCGAAACAAATATTGGCAGATCTACCCGGGAATTGAACCCGAGACCTCAATCACAGCAGTCGCATACGCTACCACTGCGCCACAGAGGCAGTCAAGACTTTATTTGTTGCCTTTAGACTAAAGGTTCATTTATTATGGAGATTCAGATCTCATTCAGTCAGTCACTTTGATAATCGTATACCCACTATCAGTCAAGTAGTCAGGATTTGTTTGCTTCTGAGTAACATATAAGATACCTTCCATTGCGTGGAATATATTTTCTAAAGATTTTCATTCTGTGATTAGTCATGCGTTTAGTAATGCAATAATAGAAGATTATATTTAGATTTTATTTGGTATAGAAAACAAACAAGCAATAAGTATGTCTAACATACAATTATGTAAGTAAAAATGAAATTTTAAGTAACATTATATTTGCGTTGCATCAGAGTATAGTAATATAGTTATACTAGCTGAACCCCGCGGTGTTACCCGCGTTTATTGTTGTACCGCAGGAAACGCCGCTGGACATAGCTAGTCTAAAAAATAGCCTAAGTTATTCCCTGGATCATCAGCTACCTGCCAGTGAAAGTCCCGTCAAAATCGGACCAGCCATTCCAGAGATTACCCGGAACAAAAAGACAGATAGACAAAATTTAAAAAAAAAATGTTATTTTGCTACTTGTATCGTGTGCATTTATTTAAAAGCGTTTATTTTAATATTAAAAACAGGAACTCCAATTCTATTTATTTATATAGATGAATAGAAGACAATTTATTATTTTAACAATAAATTAAAAACACTAACGAAATTCCCGCCAAAAACTGGCAATTACTAAATTAAGTCCAAAATGACACGTCGTTTATTAACAGATTCTGTGACTTTAAGTTGACCCGGTAAAATATCTTATGACGATAAAATCGTGGTCCATGACTCACTAACGAAGTGAACAGCTCGAGAAGCATTCAAACATCGTAAAAAGTTTTGTTGGAGAATGCTTGCTATGTTATAATCACACTTCCCGCAGCCTCCCGGTAACATTAAGTTATTCTATCAAGATTCAAATCTGTCTGAGAAATAGTTCCATAAAAAATTGGTGTTTTGACTACTGGTATTGTGTATTGAAGTACTTAGAATAGATAGATAACTCGAATGTAATTGTTTCATTGAAATCAATTCTTTGCTTTATTTATTTTTAACACCAAATGTGAAAAACTACCCATGAGTTTGTGTTTCTACAGTCGATTTGTCCATCCAAAGGTTGTCTGTAAGACACTGCTTTTTAGCGATAAGGCCGCCATTTGTACATGGTATTTATATTGTTAAGTTCTTGAATGTAAACTGTATTAATTGGTGTACAATAAAGTTTATTCCATTCTATATATTGAGGACCTAAGTACCTTTGAACTGCCTGGCGTTTCAACCAGAGGAGCACGGACTTATTCACAAGCTTACTGCCGACTTTTATCACTACTACTACTGTTTCGAAGAATTCATGCCTATCTATACTAATATATAAAGCTGAAGAGTTTGTTCGTTTGTTTGAACGCGCTAATCTCAGGAACTACTGGTCCGATTTGAAAAATTATATCAGTGTTAGATAGCCAATTTATCGAGGGAGGTTATAGGATATATCATCATGCTAAAACCTACAGGAACGGAGCACCAATGAATGATGTTACAAAAACGGGGGAAAATTAGCACGTTACCGGCAATAGGAGACGCAAACGAGGTTGGGTGGGTCGGCTAGTATATTATATGGCTAACTAATACCTTTAAGAAATAGTCCTTATAGAGATACCCACACATGGTTTTATTTACTAAACAATATTTAAAAGAAAACAATCCATAAAAAAATTCACATGAGCTACTTTGTTTTTACATAAATGCTTTATTTATTTATTATATTGGAAATTACATAAAGACTATAATTATATAGTCAGACATTAATGTAACATAGATTATTTATACGCAAATAATACGAGTATTTACAGACTTTAAACCGATAATTGTGGTTCATTGAACTTAGGGTTCAGTAATATAATGATTTGTACGGATATTCACAGAAAGCAGGAAATTCTCTGTATTTTTCAAATAAAGTTACTTTTTTATTAAATGTTTCCTAATTCATAGTTTACAAGCTGATCGTTTTTACTGCAACGATTTTCAGTCATTGCTTTTTGTTTGATTATAATTTATATCTCACAGCTAGTCAGCGAAACTAGCTGTTACCCATGGCTTTTTTCGCTTGGTCATTTCATTTTTTTTTTGAAAATGACAAACTCATTCACCCCATATTTTGTTCCATGAGGGGGAAGTTATAAAAAAATATTTCTTAGTCTCCTCATCTGCCTCTGCCAAAGATTCAAGTTTGTAGCTTAAGCTGTGCGTTGATAAATCAGTCAGCCAGGTCAAGGTATAGCACGGCATGTTTATTTTTGACGTATCGCCTGATGGACAGCGATTACCACCGCCCGTGGACCCACACAAGTGCGTTGCCGGCCTTTTAAGAAGAGTACGCTCTTTTCTTGAAGGTCGTATGTCACATACATATTTATTATTAATACCTGAACTGAAAGGATTTATCCACATTATATAAATCGTATACATTTGTATTTACAATATTGATACGGAACCCCTTACTGAATATATTAAGTTCATTGACAAAGAGGAATGAATCATTCAACGTCTTGTGAATCAGCTGTTTGCTTATGAACGAACAAAGAAAAGTGTTGAGAATCTGTGGTCACGAATTAGTCATTCGACATTCACATTCGTGAGACATATAAAGTAGAATTATCAATAAAACAAAATAATTTAAGAGATTTAGAAACTATCAGTGTAGTGGCAGATTAAGAATACGGAATACAACCACACTAATTCTTCCCGTGGGTGTCGTTAGAGCAGACTTAGGAAGCAAACTATGGAGAATCTTGAATCAAATCTTATACCAAACCTAAGGAGATACCTAAAAGAGCCTCAAAGAGGATAATAATCATAATGATGAAAAAAACGAGCTATTTTTTTTGGTATAGGGTGCAAACGAGCAGACGTATCACGCGAGGCAAGCGATTACCACCGCCCATGGACACCCGAGGCGTCACAAGTGCGTTGCCGACCTGGGGGGATGGGAAAAGGGATATTTCACACCGTTTTTCTGTGAGGCCGTGGCATCACTCCGGTCGAGCCGGCCCATTCATGCCGAAGCGTGGCTCTCCTACGGTTTATGCATTAGAAGATCCACAATGATCCATAAATTCAAATCTACACTAATATTTTCTAAGTTAAAAACAGCTACACACTCAAGCCAAATACTCTCTTTAATATACTAGACATGAAACCAAAAAATAATAATTTGCTGTCTATATCAGCTAGTAGCAGTTTTGAACAGTCCATAATTAGTTCTGTAGAATGTCTTCAGATCAATTCAGTACTCTAACTCCTTCGAAACTTGTAATAGTACTAATTTTATACATACCTAGTTGGTTCACTACCTGTCTCTGCAAACTCACAACGGAAAACGTTGTCAACAGTAATACAAATACCGCCAGGATTTCTCCAGTACTAGACTGCTTCAGGTATTATAAGCACTAAGTAAGTACCTACTTAATCTCAAGTATTCTCTAGTCTATTTTCTATTTATTCTAATAACTAAGCTTTCTCTACGAGCATACGCAAAATTATTTAAAGTTCTGCTTTTCAGCGAGATAGTCTCGCAAAATTGAACACGAACAAAAAACCCACGCTCCACTCTCTGCTGCGCTTTCATCATCTTCGTCATCAACATCAAAGACTCCTTATTCACTCGGGAAATCCCAGGAAAATTTAAATCAATAATTATAAACCATTTCGATTCGTTCGTTTCGAAATCCCAAATCAGAATCACTAAATTCACTTCCTCTTACAAAACAAAGCTGGTTTCCGACAGCCCCATAAATAAAACTATTCCGAGTTATCGAAACACGACCTATTTACTATTGAGGAACTTCAAAGACTGTCAATACATTTAAGGAGAGTGATTGCCTAAGTGTATTCCAGCATTGGCACTGTGTTCCCCGACCTGGTTTAGTTACGAGAATAAATGCGAACACAGCGTCTGCTGATATAGGTCAGGTGGGCATTTTGAGGAACACCACTGACAAGAGAAAATATACGAAGGTGTTACTTTTTTATGGTTCGTTTTATGTCTTTCTATCGCCTGAATTACCCAATGAAATGTACTATTCGACTGACCGAAGTGATCCATTTAAATAAATGACGACAATGTATTTCAGTTGTTTTGTAGCTGTTTTCTTTTCACTCTCAGACGACACAAACATATAGTTTGTATGATCTGAAGTACTCTTTGTCACTACATAATTATAAAACAAAGTCCTCCGCCACGTCTGTCTGTTCGCAATGAACTAAAAAACTACTGCACGGAGTTTGATACGGTTTTTACCAATAGATAGAGTGATTCTTGAGGAAGATTTTCTTTTATAAAGTGTTAAATATTTGAGTGTATTGGCTAAAATATAACGACATTTATTGAAGACGTCAGAAAAAATTAAGCTGAACATCTTCTCGGGGTAACATAGGTTATATTATATTTTTCATAAAGAGCCCGTGCGAAGCCGGGGCAGGTTGCTAGTAAATACATAAAATATTATGATATTAATTCATTGAAACAGCACAGAGATTAATTATATCAACTAAAAATTTGCCAACAGTCAGTCAGTTCATGAGAGAACCTATTTAGAGTATCGTAGCATCTCAAAAAGGCTTACTTGTAAAACTTTTGACAATATTTATTCCTGCACCTTATTCCTTATTCAATTTTACATTTGAATATGGCGTTTTATAAGGCTAACAAAATAATAAAAGGCATTTAAAAATTTACAGTAAGTGTACAAATTATGTAACACAATACATATTATAAATATAAAGGAGTTTGTAGAATAATGATTGTTAGTTAATGACTCAAGAACAGCTGAACGAATCTCAAATTTGCTCGCTGAATTTTTTGTGACAAAGATAGATTAGAATATGGAATTAGTATTCCAGATTTTAATCTATCTTATGACAATATATATGTTGTGACACAGTCTACCTTTTATTCCTGAAAAATAGACCTTAAAGGCAGCAAAGTCGCAGGTAAAAGTTAGTTAGAAGTATATGTGTTGTATTTCGACTGACAATCAACGAACACAGCGAGAATTACAGGCAATCCCATGTAGGAAGTCTTTGTAGTCGTTAATAGGTCGTAAATACATCTTAGATGCTACTATTTTTCATATTTGGTACTTATTTTAGTACCATTTGTTACAGGTACTGTCGTCAAAGTAATACCACGGCTAAGGTTAGAACACTTACAAAAGCGAAACGATAAGTGTTTGGGATAGCGGGTTTCATTTAAATAGAAAGCATAACCAACTAGCTCCTCTTGGTATTGAAATTTACATCTTGTTAAAGGAAATTCGTATAAAATGCAAATCTTATACATTGCTTTTTAAAATTTCCATGGACGGCAGTAATCACTTACCATTAGGTGCTTATTTGCCACCTATTCCATAAAAAAACGTAGTATTAATAAATAGTATATAACAAACGTTCATTAGTTATAACTAACAAACTAACTACATTATTATTTGATAATCATCTAAAGTGATTTGACGAGAGAGAGAAATGGTAAATAGAGAATCTTTTAAGTGTCTTCAATTCGTTTTGGGGTTCCAAAAATGATTGTCAGTTTTGAATTATTTTGGTCTAATTGTCTAAGGAACGAAGCGGTCTAAGGTATAACGCTCCGCTACACGCTCAGCTCGTTACGAACTCCTGAGTGTTATATTCCTTTTCGCTGAAGAGGCAATTGTCATATGATTTACAGCAGACAGTCAAGTCCATTGTGCGTATGGAAATCAGAATTGGTGTCAACTACCAGTGGCATGAATTTTCTTTGAATAGTACATGCTTTATGGTGAGTTCAAACTTTGTCTTTATTTTTACTTATGCTACAAAACTAAAATGTCTCAATTTTCTGGAATTTGTAGTTGTCATTATTATCTTTAATCACTTAATTGGCATTATATCTTTATAGGTAATTTAATACTATTTTGAACATCAGAATTATGCTTTAAATCGAGAGCAATTTTTTTTTTTGAATATCGACTGGTAGTAAGCGATTACCGCCGCCCATGGACACCCGTAACATCAGAGACGTCACAAGTCCGTTGCTGGACTTTGGGGGATGGGGAGGTGGTAGGGGGGAGGGTTTGGGGTATGGGCCTCCGGTATCCTCTCTCACTCGGTGAAACACAGCGCAAGCACCATTTCCCACCGGTGGTCGAGCCGGCCCATTCATGGCGAAGCCTGGCTCTTCCACTTAAATACATAGTAAGTGTGGTGACGGATCTAGAATACAAAGCATCATCATCTCTAGTTATCTTTTCATAAGAGCAAATTAAGGGCTCAAAGTACACAAGACAACAGTACTGCAAAAAGATGGAAACCTTGAAACAAACCTCATACCAATCCGATAGCCGGCGTCTAAACCTCCTCCTTTGAAAGGAGGTACTTATCACCAGCAGAAGATGATGGTAATGAATTAACACCCAATAATCAGTTTTGAAAGTGCAAAGATGCAGAACTATCGCTAGCCCGCTATGGTTTCGGTCACCATGCTGCATTGTCTGCATTTGCAGTATGGTGACCACCACTCTTGGATTCTGCTTATGCTTTCCATCAGGCAGAGTATAGTCATTGTGGAAGGGACAAATATAAAAAAAAAAGAAAATAAAAGATGACGCACGATACAGACGGATGCCCACTGTCCTATGTGAGTCAGCGCCTGCATTAGATGCCAAACTATATACAGTTATGCTCTCTTACAAAATAACGGAAATCGAATGACTATATCTTGGAAATCGTTACGCTTCATTGAATATATTTGTGACTAAGTTTTGATATTCTTATTATATTGACAACGGGGCGTCGACATCAATTGGCTGTATGAATGGTGTAGTGGTTAAGCGGTCATCTCGTCGCTTCCTACTGCGTTGAGTGTGGGTTCAACACCGGATTTGAAATCTATCCAGACAAATCTGTACAAAAACTATCAAAACATGGAGCCTCTTTCGCATTTCGATTTTTGGTTCTTGGCGCAGTTAAAAAAGAAACAATCGAATTATCATTTCCATTTCTTTTTTCAATTTATTTGATACTAGCTGTTGCCCGCGGCTCCGCCCGCGTGTATGTTCAGTAGTTTTTGCGTGAAGAAGAACAAACATACACACTCACAAACTTTCGCCTTTATATATTAGTGTGATTTTCAACTAAGTCCCAAATACAATTATAAGGCGTATTCATATACATTCATGCATAAAAACTTTTCATTGCACTCAGTTGGAATAAAACCCGTAAATTCTCCTTTTGAATGATACAAAATTAGAGTAAGCATTTGTAATATCCGATGAGTAAGTACATTGACCCCAAAAACCGCAACCACAACAAATACGCACCTAAAAAAACAACATTTTCCTTTTAAAATAAAGCCGAATTCACACTTAACAATCCATTGTCTGCCAGTAAACAGCATAAATCGCTACATGCTCAAGTGTGAACAACGCATTCCACTTTCGTGCCGTGTACAGTGTACACTAGCCCTTAGGTGCGCATGCGCAAGTAATCGGTTTTAAGTGTTCCACGATTATTTCGGCATTATCTTCGGGATCAAGAATAGCTATCTGATATATGGTATGTGTGGAACGGTGCTTTTAAAGGATATCTAGGCAAATGCTTAGCCCGTGTAAATAAAGTTTTTATCAAAGATAGTTTTGTGATTGGTGTTGTAGATTGCTTTAGGTACACGCAAGTCTTTCATTAATTAATATAATTGAAGTGTCTGAATCGCTTTTTACTAAATGCATTTGTATGTATACACGGTACATAACTATACCAAAATAACATTTTTTTCATTTTTTTCAATGTCTATCGGTCTATCTGTCTGTCTGTTTGTGCCGGCTAATCTCTAGAACGGCTGGACCAATTTTGACGGGACTTTCACTGATAGGTAGCTGATGATATAAAGAGTAACTTAGGCTCCTTTTTTAGACTACCTTTACCCCGCGGCGTTACTCGTGGTACAACAATAACCGCGGGTTTCAGCTAGTAATTAATAAAGAAAGATTTTACCAACTATAGTTTTAGTCCCATGCAGGTCATAAGTGGCGAGACTATTGTCATTTATCGGGACTAGACCTACCTATTACAAAAAAACATGTTTTTAAATATATATATTATAGTAAGTACAACTACTGAACAAATAATCACACAATATTTGTTCTAGGCGAGAATCGAATGCACGACGTCCAGGGACATTAACCATTAAACTAGCTAGACTAATGGACCAAATATAAATGAAGTTTAAAAAGATATTTTTCTTGTTTTCATATTGAATACTAGCTTAAGCCCGCAGCTCTGTCGTCATCTGTCGGTTATCTTATGTCCTTACTGAAGAATCGAAGTATCTCGGTGCCAGATTTCATTGAAATCGGTGTAGTGGTTTATCCGTGTAACAGACAGACAAATAGACTGACAAAGTTACATAATATAGTTATATTGAATATTCATTTAATTAAGTTATTACTTTTTGCATTAAATAAAATCATAGCACAATGACTTCAAAGTAAGACCACACCGAGCATTACCGTTAAAACAACTATGACCTAACAATCTAAAGAGCCGCGTATCAGTCTGTATCGAGAATCCAGGATCCAAGCCTCATATAGATCTTACGGTACTACGTGTGCAAGCTTTTTCTAACACTCTCCCTAAAGAGAGTTGTATGAGATTCTCGAAAATTAACTGCATTCAAACGGTTGCGTTTTTAGATGGCACAAAGAAATGTGACTGACCTACTACAATCAACACTGATCAAGGAAAACGCTAGAAGTGCTAGTTTGAAAACAAACAGACGTGTCACTTGTTTTTAAGTAACCCATGGACATTTATTTACAATCCAAGTGACGAGTTTAACGCCGCTTTTTCAGTACCTCTCCCAAAATCAAAAGGAGAGTTTGGACGCTTGGAACTTCATTGATAAAAGGCTACGAAAGAACTACTTCATATTGCTTCCGTTGAGGTTCTGGTAGCTTGTCACGCAGCCTCTCAGATAAAGTACAAACTCTAGTATCATTATAAATCGAAAATCTATATCAATATTCCAATACTATCTCCTTCTTTTGATGAGATGGCAACCAGCCGGATCAGCTATTTCTGCCAATTGCAGGTATTAAAAGTCTTCAAATCTCAAGTCTTCCTCGTAATGAAATTAATGATAAAAAATATAGAAATGTGGATGAGATCAAACAAGGACTGTTTTTTTTAAAAAAAAAAAAACATAAAACGATCTTCTCTAATAACTATGTTTTCAAGTTATTAAAAATGATAAACAAATAAATAAAAACTTATTATCTGTCATAAATTATTTCAAAACTCATAAATAACCGTTACATTCTGTGACATATTCGTGCGTGTTTGGCAGTTATTCTTATTTCAAAAGGACATGAGTCATCAAGTCGGCCATATTTAGTGAGTGACTTCGAAATGAGTGAACGAGCTATTTCAATAAGGTTTCATAAACATAAATGCTGGTTAATTTGTAATATATTGTGACTAACAAGTGAAATTGCAAAGTCATTACCAATAAATTTATATTGCCCATTTTAGGAGGTGTAGATTTAAAAGTTATGCACAAGAGGCTGATTCATTTATGGACTTATTGAGAACAGGGATATATTTCGGGGTCGGTCATAACATTCGGACCAAGTTAAGGGTTATTTATTAAAGCCATAGTGTGGGTCACCATGCTGCATTGTTGCATTTTCTGCACGAGCATTGAGTATGGTGACCATCTTAGACTCCACTTACGCTTTCCATCAGGCAGAGTAGAGTAATTTTGGCAGGCCAAAACAAAAAAAAAAGATCGATGCTGACCTCTGGCGTCACATATTCTATTCATTCTTCTTGTGCAATCAATCGCGTTCATCTCTTCTTCCTAGCGGCTACTTCAGTTCAGTTCAACCGATTTTACCCCTGAATATTAGTTTATCCACGGAGCGACTAGCATCGGACCTGCATCTGAATTCGAAGATTGCACTAGTTGTTAGTATATACTGACAACTAGTTCAATCTTATAATATTTGAGCGTACCCTCAAATATTTGAGGGTACGCTCACGACATCCCAATAACGATTTTCATAGGTGTTCATGACAACCGGCACCGACGACTTATCTTGCTCTCCGAGGCACGGGCGGGAAACACCGCCATATTACATACTCCCGGCTTCTGTTAAGAATTTCTTGTAAGAGAAATCCAACAGCAGTCCGATTCGGGAATCGACTCCGAGACCTCTTAATCGGCAGGCGCTTACGCTCGCCGCTAGACCAACGAGGGAGTCAATCAATCGCGTCCATATTGTTTGAAAAATAAAATTAACTATTTTTAAAACGTGGTGTCATTTTACTAACTTAAGACATGTCAGATACGACCGTCTGTCGTACTCGTGTAGTCGTCTCAAATATGGTAACTTTCTGCTACATACTGACTGCTGATAAAAATACTTATGTCTGTGTAAACATAAACATATTAAAATACGAAATTTTACACAAATCAACATATTCTTTATTCACATATTTTTTCATCCCGGTTTAAGAATAGAACTTGTGATCTCTAGCTTAGCATCACAACTGTTTGATTGTCACTTCCAGATCGATCTATATCCTTCGCATTCTCCACAAGTCTATCAGCAAGTGTCTATACTTAGACGAATACGTTTTTACCTCAGTTCCCTCCTTGGCCCTCTAATTGTACACTCGCTGGCCGTTACTCAATGAAGGGGTACTCAGAACTTCTATAAAAGGAGGGAGTTTTTTTTCAGAAATCTAACTGTGATCAGGCCGTTATTGTAAGTGGCAAATACAGAATGTGGGTTAGTGATAACTGTGTCTGAGTTATTGGAATAGAAAGCTCACATTTGGTTCACCTATTGTTGCTTTTATGGTTAAGTTGGATTTGCTATTTATCTGTTACCAGCTTTCCATCAGGCTCTGAGTAGAGTCACTTTGGTAGATGCTTATACAAAAAAATGTTTGTATGATCTGCAAATATTTTCTTTGGAGTTTGGGTGTTTACTATGTATATTATGTATGTGTATGTAAGAAAAGCTGGTGCTATGGGTATAAGGCAACTGATATCAATACTTTTTTTGTATAGAATGGAGGCAAACGAGCAGACGTATCACCTGATGGTAATCGATTACCGCCGACCATGGACATCCCTTTGAGGAATGGGGACAAGGCGAGGGGTTGGGGACGCGGAGAGGGGTTGGGGTATAGGCCTTCGGACATTTATACTTTTTTGTAAAGACTTACACTTTTACTTTTAAATTAAGAATTTCTAGTGAGGGATATGTTTTCAAAAAACCAATGTTACCTATTTGACATTTTTATTTGTTACTTTGCTTATGTATAATTTTAAATTCAAAACTGGAACTAAATCTACGTTAAAATATATATTTTGTAACATAAATAACACAGTCATGTTGATTTGATTAAATGTAACACTATAACTGTTCAAAAGACGTCTATAAATTAATTAATTTTATAGTGTAATTATTTACAACCATAAATAAAGCCATTTCCTTTCTCAATAAGTTTATATTACTCAGAAGGTTATTGATAGTCAAGAATAAGTCTTTTCAATGCCCAGTTTTATCTCTAACCGAAGGAAATCAGGTGGCAAAGGTTAGCTATCGAAGTTCAATATAATTGCTACTATTAGCTACAAATACGTTATTTAAGTCAGTAAATAGTATATTAGGGGGATGGAATTGCTCGCGTCCGTAGGATCCACCACCTATATTTAGGTCCACCCTACACGTGTCCCCCGGGTGGTGCTAAACGAGCAACAACGCCGAGCCTTGGGCGGCGGTTAATTAACCCTAGCTGTCCTAACAAGATAGATCTTTCTGAAGATAGGAAATGATTTTCAGAACCCGCAAATCCGTCAACAGATTGAGTGACGGAACCGGGGGCATTGACTTAGTTGCCCGTGTCAAGAGGTAGAAAGCCTCCATAAAAATTAACCCTAATCCTAAGGTGGGCAACGTGCCGACAGGATGCATGGCTTAAAGGGAGTTAAATCACTAGCGCCAACCTCGACGACCCAGGCAAACGTCGTTGTATATAGCCCTCTTAAGGGAATAGGCGTCACCCCTTAAGTGACCATATATTTCGTCCTGACTCGTGGGAACAATATGAAGGAAAACAATAAAACTAAAAATAACCCTAACAATATGAAACAGCAAACACTCGACCAGAGTATGATAAGAAATCGCTGCAATAGCGTACCCTCTCTACCAACTGCAGCGACGACAGAAACCGATAAGGACAAACTTATCGCAACAAAAGACAGTGGTCATGCTTTAAGTATACAGACACAAGAGAAACAAGCTAATACAAGCCCTACCAACGCATGGCAAAGGGACAAAGTCCCACAACAAAGACAGAAAAGAAAAGAAACTAGCCCAATACAAAGTGACTACCAAAAGAAAGCAAAAAACACAACTGTCTACACAGTGCCCATACGCAATCAATACGACATTCTTGAAACAGATGACACCAACATCAATGAAAAGGTCTATACGCCGAAGCCTGAACCAATCTTTGTGACTGGGGTAATTGAAGTAATTACCCTCAAAAGAATGTTAAGCAAAATCGTTGATAACAAATCCTATACCATGTGTACCTTACGATCTGGACACGTGATCAAACTAATGCCTGCAGACGTACCAACATATAAAATCATAAGAGATAACTTTTCTGCCAATAATGTATCCCATTATACCTACCAACTAAAGAGTGAAAGAGCATATCGTGTTGTGCTAAGAGGCCTACATGCCACCGAAGATATAAATCAAATAAAAACTGAACTTAAAGAACAAAACCATGAGGTTAGGCAAATCGTTAACGTACGACATAGAACCACTAAGGAAGCACTACCTGTGTATTATGTTGACTTAGAACCAAGAAACAACAATAAAGAAGTATTCAACGTAAGATATCTATGTCAATCTAAAGTGACAGTCGAGGCACCCTATAAAAAGAAAGATGTACTCCAGTGCAAAAGGTGTCAGAGGTTTGGACATTCAAAAAATCAATGCTGCAGACCGTATCGATGCGTCAAATGTGGTAACGACCACTCCACCTCATCGTGTACTAAAAAGCCTGAGACACAAGCTACCTGTGCCAACTGCCAGGAAAATCACCCAGCAAGCTATAAGGGATGCATAACTTATAAACTATACAGAGACAAAATGACAAAAACAAACCCGAAACATAAACAAATATCACAAAAAAAACCAGGAACCAGGAATAACTCAAAATACACACACACCAAAAATTACACCAAGTACACAACAGACAAGAAATAAAGCTAACACAGTTCTAAAACAAGATCAAATACATAATGCTACATATGCCGATGTATTAAGATCTCACACAACCAGCTCAAAACAAACAGAAGGAGAAATAAACTCAAAAAACATCACAGAAATACTAGAAAGTATGTTCGTAAAGCTACAGCAAATCATGATATCCATGATGGACAAAATGATGGATCGTATGGTCCAACTGGTTGCAAGTCTAGTGGCAAAATGATCTGCAACTTAAAAATTATGACATGGAATGCTAATGGCTTGACAGTTCGTCGTCAAGAACTAGAAACTTTTTTAAAAACAGAAAAAATTGACGTAGCATTAATATCGGAAACGAGATTCACTGACAGATCACATATAATGATAAAAAACTTTAATATCTATACGACAAATCATCCATCAGGCAATAGTCATGGAGGAACTGCAATTATTGTCAAAAATAATATAAAGCATTATTTGCTGGAGGAATACCAAACTGACAAAATTCAATCAACTGCTATAAAACTACAGTTAAAAAATAAGCATGAAATAACACTATCTGCAATCTACTGTCCAC
This sequence comes from Spilosoma lubricipeda, assembly GCA_905220595.1. Taxonomy (NCBI): domain Eukaryota; kingdom Metazoa; phylum Arthropoda; class Insecta; order Lepidoptera; family Erebidae; genus Spilosoma; species Spilosoma lubricipeda. Next base: position 2,324,390 of record HG992278.1, read on the forward strand.
CTAGACACACAATAACTGAAGTCGACTATCGAACATATTTTTTAACCCTCGGACCAACATACATATGTGGAGGTGATTGGAACGCGAAACATACCCATTGGGGATCTCGATTGATCACTCCGAGAGGCAGACAACTTTACAAAGTAGTGCAAACACTTAGATTGGAATGTATGACTCCCTGTGAACCAACTTACTGGCCAACAGATCGAAATAAGATACCTGACCTTCTTGACTTCTATGTAACCAAAAACATAAGCCCAAATTATATGACTATCGAACCATATACAGATTTATCTTCTGACCATACACCTGTTTTACTTAACGTAAGCCTAACAGTTGCATTTGTGGATCCTCCAATAAGAATTTATAACAGAAACACTAATTGGGAAAGATTTAGAGACAGAATTAACTGTGAATTGAGCCTAAATTCCTCAATTCGAACAACTGACGACATAGAAACCGAAATAGACAAACTGAACAAGGTTATACAAAGTGCAGCTGAAATAGCAACCAAATCAAAAAAGAGACTTCTACCGAAAACTAAAGAATATCCTAAGACAATTAAAAACCTGATAGCAAAGCGACGACACCTCAGGAAAACATGGCAGAGGACCAGATATCCATCGGACAGAACAGCTTTTAACAAATCCTCGGAAACTTTAAAAAAGCTTATTAGGAACTTTCAAAACGAGAACTTACAAACATTTCTATCAGGCTTAACACCAAGTATTGATACAAACTACTCATTATGGAAGGCCACAAAAAACCTAGATCGTCCAAAAACCCAGATACCCCCAATTAAAAAAAAATCTGGAGACTGGGCTAGATCAGATGCAGAAAAAGCCACAATCTTCGCTGAGCACCTTTGTGAAGTTTTTCAACCGTTTCCAGATGCAAATCCCGAGCATAGCACCAAAATAAAGGATTGCTTAGAAAGTGCATTGCAAGTGTATCTGCCAATAACATGGACAAATCCCCGGGAACTATTAAAGGAAATACAAATGCTGCAAGGCGGAAAGTCTCCTGGTTATGACCTAATAGACGCGACCCTCCTGAAAAACTTACCGAAAAAGGGAATTGTGCAATTAGTCAGGATATTTAACGCCTGCCTCAGACTCTCGTATTTTCCTGCACATTGGAAGATAGCACAAATTGTAATGGTCCCCAAACCCGGAAAACCAACACAAGATGTTAGTTCATATAGACCTATAAGTCTCTTGCCGGTCACCGGGAAACTCTTTGAGAGAATTTTACTCAACAGAATAAAACCTCATCTCAAGGACGTAATTCCGAACCACCAATTTGGGTTCCGAGAACATCATGGTACTGTAGAACAGATACACCGAATTGTGGACGCTGTAAGCCGAACGCTGGACGGTGGACAATATTGTTCCGCTGTCTTCCTGGACATAAGTCAGGCTTTTGACAAAGTATGGCATGAGGGATTGCTCTATAAAATAAAAGAGACGATACCTAACTCATTCTACCACATATTAAGGTCATACCTGCATGACAGATATTTTGAAGTGAAACTGAACACTGATCTCACAGCCTTATACGAAATAAAATCTGGCGTGCCACAGGGTAGTATACTTGGACCAGTACTGTACACCTTATACACAGCTGACTTGCCAACTATGGAACAAACTAAGGTTGCCACATACGCGGACGATACTGCAATACTGTCCACACACATCAATCCGGTCACAGCGTCTGCTCAGCTCCAGTTGCATCTCTATGAAGTTGAGAAATGGCTAAAAACCTGGCGAATAAAGGCTAACCAAAACAAGTCCTCCCACGTCACTTTTACACTCAGGAGAGAAACATGTCCTCCGGTTATACTTAATGGTGAAACAATCCCACAGGAACAACATGCTAAGTATCTAGGCATGTACTTAGACAGGAGACTAACGTGGCAAAAGCACATCTGGACTAAACGTAAACAACTAGATACCAAGCTACGTAACATGTACTGGATAATAGGTCGGCATTCACGTCTCAACCTGGAGAGTAAAATCATGGTCTACAAAACCATTTTGAAACCAATATGGACTTACGGGATACAGCTATGGGGTACGGCCAGCAACAGCAACATCGAGATTCTTGAGAGATTCCAAACCAAAACATTGAGAGCGATCTTCAACATTCCGCATTATATAGGCAACAGACACATCTACAATGATATAAAAATTAGCACGGTCAAGGAAGAGATCACCAACTACAGTATTAAATACCAAGAGAGGCTATCTGGACATAAAAATGCACTAGCAGTGGAACTGAGTGGATGTGGATCACTTCAGCACAGACGTTTGCAGAGATATAGCGTTCTTACACTTGTGGATAGATTCCGCCCCATAAAGTGAAAGCCTTCCAAAGATGACGGAAATTGGCATGGCTCACTGTGACTAAAATTACTCCAGATGAACACATCAGCCAGAGGCCAAGCTTATTGTTAATATAACAGATTGCTATGTTGCAGAAATTAAAAGAGAAAAAAAAAAAAAGTAAATAGTATATACAATTCCGTATGCGTCCATTACAAACCTTTATTTGATTTTATGTCGTGTTTATTAAGAGTCTTTAAAATCGTCTTATTTGTGGAGATGTTTTAATTAGTCTTTGAATATAACAAGGTCTATTAGTTAGGCATAATATAGGTGTTCTTTATGTATGAGCCAGTCAAAGGGACACTACTCTGCCTGATGGAAAGCATGAGCAGAATCCAAGAGTGGTGGTCACCATACTCATTGCGAATGCAGACAATACAACAAGGCAGTACGGTGACCATACTATGGTGGCCTAGTGATGCTTCTGCGTGATTTATGCTAAATTGGTAGCTAGAGCCGAAATGTACTACAGTTGAAACGGTGATATTGGATAATTCTTTCTTTTATATATTTGGTACTGTCAGGAAAAGGTTTTAAAAAAAACGAAATTGGAAGCTTTATATTTACGAAGTCCGCCACTGTACACTATCCCGTAACTGAGAAACTAAGACGGGTGTAAATACTGAAACATTTTTTCCGAAAATTTAGAAAATATTCACGAAATGAGTATCAGCTAGTATTAGTATCGATTATAAGTTCATAGTCACCATGTCTACTACTTTTAATAAATAAAGGTCAAACGAACAATCTGCCTCGTAACTCGTCCGAGCTTTATCAGTGAAGATTTATTTTCATCATCTTGTACTAGCTCCATTTACAGAGAGATAGCGATCTTCACGCTTCGATCCAGATATTATCGAAATATTGTAACTGCCTGCATAGAGGTTGAACATATCGTAATAGACACCATGGTTATTTTAAAACCCATGTGGTATGCTCTTGGCTATTAAATTCTTGTCGTCAAATGCTATTTTGTCTAAAAATAACATTGCTTATTTATAGCTCTGTCTTTTAATGATCATTAATATCAATAACAATAGTAGCATATGTCCTTCCTCAAGAATCAATCTTTATGCCAAAAGCATTTAAATCGTTACAGCAGTTTAGGCGAAAAAGCGTATTAGAAAGACAGTGTTACTTTCAAATTTATAATATTAATATGGATGTATGTACAACTAAAAGCTTATAAAATCATATGCCATTAATTACAAGTTTCATGGCGAACAATGCGAGCGTCAGTCAGCACCCCGCCCCGTTGTAATTCGTGCAACACCGCACCGTGACCGGCGCGTGCGCAAGCACAATGCTCAAACGCACGCGTCGCTACCCAACCCATAGATTAAGCTATAATATCCGAACAGGTTCTCACTATACACAAAAAACTAATGTACGTTTGGTGTGATTTGATTTTCAAGTTAAATTAACATGGGAGCCTTTAAAAATGATGATACAGTTCCCAAATACGTTTCGCTCCGTTGCTTATTAATTATCTCCTAAACTAAATAGTTTATGACAGTCATTAACTGTGTTGAAAACTATTGTTAATCATATTTAATTAACACACGGAAAATTAACTAATGAAAATAAATAAGGATACCAGAAAAAATAACAATAAAAATAATGAATGAAAAAAGTTTAATTAAAGTTACTTAAGAGCTTTCTCATGGGGCAGTAGATTCCAAACTAAGCAAAGTCTGTACTTCAGTAATAGACTGCTAATAAACATTCTAATAAACTTCTCATCACACAATATTTCCTCTAAGTGGGAACTGAACCAGCACTTAGACACCACGTCACAAAGCTTGGTGATTTGACCAACTAAAAAAAAACAACTACCAACCTTACTAATAAATGCTCACAGAAAAGAGCAATAAAACGATTCGTAATTCGAACTAAGGCTCCGATTTGGCCATTGGCCTTTTGAGCTATAGCCCATTCAGCACATAGATAGCCCAGTCTAGCCAATAACGGCAGAAACAAAGAGCCATAAAGTTGAAACCAGCGATATAACAATGGCGGCTGAGTAGTTGAGAGCATTCAGGAGTCGAGACAAATTGGCCCTCGTAAGGACTGCAATAAATGCTACTACATTATATCTCGGTAGATTTTTTTGACTTCATGATATAGTTATGATTATGTAGGTAATTTACGTGACATTAGTGTTTTGGAAGTTTTATTGTCGTTTAATTAGAAATACGATTTAAAAAGCTTTGGAGTGACATAAAAAGGTGATGAAAAATATCAACAGGAGTAGGTCTGAATATCGTTTATCTTCTAAATTGAGGAAAAATACACTTTATCCAGTGATTTATGTACTTTATTTAGAAATAATTTAAATCAGTTTATAAAACTAACAAAAACTAGACTTCAAACATTACAACATTTTTAACAAAAAGGATATTTTTTTCTCTTTTAATTTTTCTAAATTAAAATCATTTACACTTTTCGTAGCCTCTTAAATTTTTTATGTTATTATACGTTATTAGTTATACGTTTAATTAAAGAAAAACATTAAACCGTCAGGCAGATTACACATTACACCTACCATAGTTGCATAGCTGACGATTTTTGGTATGAATTTGGTATTCGATAAGCAATATTAATGTGTCGATTGATTTCTAAGTACGATTTCGCAAGCCGGATTTTCATCCAGTAATACGTAGATACAATAAGATCTTGAATGAACATTCATTTTACTAAAGCCTCGAGGAACAATGGGAGTATTTATTGTCGATACCCATCGCTATGTTGAAGTATCGATATCAATGCGTTATCCAGTTAGTACGGAATGTTTGTTTTGGAGTGATTATTTTAAACCAGGTATTGTCGGTTGAGCAAGATTATTGATCACGTTTTTATAATTTTGAAAATTACGAACCTAGATATAACTGTTCATTGCTTATTGTACCCCAAAAACTCTTTTGTCTGTGCTTACGACATAAAAAATATCAGTAGGTAACATTTCAAGTTGGTTGCTGCGGTGGTTTATGCTCTGCGTTGATAAGTCCGTATTGACAAGTTATTTTGTAACCAAGTATGCACATATTGAAAATATCCACAGAAAGTTGACTTGAAAAAAATAATGTGGACAATTTTTAACCATTTTCGAAGTGGCCTAATACGATCTAAAAGTATTCCAATAACCATATACAGATTATGTCCCGTTACGTAATATTAATATACGCCGCAAATAAAACAAATCTTAAACTTCTCACCCCGCGGGACTGCAGGAAATGCTGGCTATTTATAATGCCAATGTGCGCCGGCGCAGGAAACGGAACGATCTCCACATTAAACCAAATAAAAGGATCTTGCAAGTGCCAATAAGAAATTATTGTTGCCAGATCAAATAAACGGGAAGCGTTTAATGTTGCTAATATTTTATGGGTTCTGAAGTTTCAAGAAAATTCACTTAAATCAAAAGACTTGTTCTCATAAAAGGAGGGAAAATAATTATTTTAGGAAATAGTGATGATGTTCTCCTAGCCGATTCCGGCCATGGCAGCCAGTCTCAACGGAGACCAACCAACCATGCAGGAGATATTATAGTGCACAAGTGTGTGCGCAAACACAGGTGCACTCTCTGTTCCCTCACGCTCATAATCCGATGGGACGGTTAACCGACAAAATCGGGGTGAGATCAAGCGTAGGACCGACAGCTTTACGTGCTCTCCGAGACACGAGGCTTCAGACCTCAACTGCCAAACTCTTATTTCTATATTCATAAAAACTCAATAACATATTTAACCCAACCCGGGATTCGAACCCGAGACTTCTTGATCGTCAGTCGCATACGTCAACCGCTAGACCAACGAGGCAGATAGAGTTAATGTTAAGAAATAGTAGGAAGCAGGAAAATACTCTTACAAGTTTTGTCTTTAGTATTCAAGTATGTACGTACGCATGGAAAACTCGTGTCTTATTGATAATTTTTTTATTGTGCGCCATTGCAACCAACAAATTTGACTTCAGTATTTATTACAAAGTAATTGTCATTGTGGAATTAACAAACTGCGAAAAGTAGAACTCAATTAATAATTTAATGGTGAAACCTTCAAATATTTAAATTTAATAGAAGTGAAATAGAACTTTACCTCCCTTAACATACGCACTAATTTTAAACATTGTATTCTAAACCTGTCCTAGCACCAGAATTTGATTCCGCAATTTTCACCTGTATTACCTTCGTCATAAAGTTGATTTTCATTTATATATTCAAGAATAGTGAAGTATATGGCAATTAAAGCATGCAGTCGGCACTTTAGTTAGTGATAGTGATCACGTGGTATCGGTTCATCTTAACATCAGAGCCGTAGTTAATCCACGACCGAGAACAGTGGACGCTAAGGGCTGTGATACACTGAGGGACTGGATAATGCCGTATAATAAAAATATGTATGTAATGTAATAATAATTATATGCAGCACCTTTCACACACAAATCCACCTGATAAACAAGACGGGTATTTGAATTTTATATTTTTGTAGCATTGTCCCCAAAGTTTAATATTTAAATTCCTTTCATTACGTCATCTAGTATTTTAGAACAACTACCAAAGGCGAATCATATTTGCGACGGAGGGGAATGACACAGTAAAATATAGAATTAAAGGAAACCGATATTTAACCAAGCAGTTTGTAGGTACTTATTATTCAGACTGCTGATAATCATAGGTACTTATGAATTTATAAATACACAAGAGAAATTTCAAATAACTATAACCCAAGTACGTAAAAACTTTTGATAAACCAATGTTACCTGGCCCATTGTTACGAATCTCGAAATCTCGAAAAAATCGTTTCATTCGATTAGACGCTACGATGTAACATCTATACAAATAAATAAAATTGGAGTGTCTGTTTGTAATATTAAAATAACCGCTTTTAAATAAATGCTATATGCATTTGTTTAAATACATGTACCAAAATAACATTTTTTTTATTTTTGTCTCTGTCTGCCTGTTTGTTCCGGGTAATCTCTGGAACGGCTGGTCCGATTTTGACGGGACTTTTACTGGCAGCTAACGATCCAGGGAACCGCGTTATTGTGTGCCGCGGCGTTACCCACAGTTATTGTTCAACCGCGGCTCTCAGCTAGTACAAACATAAAACTATTAGCTAAAAGCTAAAACTATTTTCCTTCCTTTTGATTTCGCCGTAGTCATGTACAAACATACATACAATTTCACCTGAGACGTGGGACTAATACCCACAACCTGCTAACGTTAAACCCCGTAGAGTGCTAACCACGAGTCTAACAGGCAACACCAGTATGGCCTAATTTAGGCTTAATTTAATATTTAGGTATTGCATTTGAGTTCAGTGTGCCTCAGCATTAACAGATCGTATCCGCTGGATTTATATCAATCTGTTAATTAGTAAATTGAATGTACCAGAGATTGCTACTAGTAATTATATGTATTCCTTTACATTTTCCATTACATTACAAAGTTAATTGTGATTCTGTAACGTTTATTTTTGTTTATTTACTAGCTATCCAGCGAACTCCGTACCGCCATGTTTTTTGTAACTATTTTCTAAATATCCGAAAATCCGAATCTTACGTGTAGTACAGTTGTGGAGTAAAAAAAAACATTTTCAGGTTTCTTATAATTTTCTTGAAAACAAACCTTGTACTGCAAACAAGCGGCGGTAATCGCCATCAGGTGATACGTCTGCTCGTTTGCTAGGGAGCAAACGAGCAGACGTATCAATCAATATCAATAAGAGATTTTTATACTCTAAGAACCCTATTTATCAGATTTGTCAATTGCAATACGGATTGCATATGAGCGATAAGGCCGCCAATTGTACTGACCTAGCATTAAGTCATTTATTTAATTATTCTGGTGTACAATAAAGAGTTATTATCATTATTTAGTGGTTCTTAGTTACTGTTTTCATGCCTATTGTTGTGTTTAAAAGAAAGGATGTTCTCCGCAGGAGTTACATACTCCTAAACAGATGAATGGATTTTGATTTAGTTGTTTTCGTATGGAATGTTTCTAAAACCATAAAATATGCCTAAAAGTATGTCAAAAAAACTAATATCTACTTGGTAACAATAAGTTTTAACTAACCGTGAAGAATTGGTGAAAAAATATAATAATGTTAATAGTAATGAATTGAAGAGAACGAGTTCTAATGAATGTGCTTAAAAACATGCTTAACATAATTAGGGTTCCGTAAACTTGGTATGTAAAACAAATTAAAACCTTACCTACGAAACAGAAATGACTTAAGATTACGAGAACAGGTTAATAGCATAATTTAGTCCAGGAAAAGTTGGTGCGACTTTTCATTGCGCGATGCAGACCGAATAGTACAATTATTAGATATTCACATTTCGAAACTTGTGACTGTCTTTTGAGATACTATTCAAACAAACTTTATCCATCTGATGGTGAATTAAGACTACGGAGTGTCACTACTCCTGAGTATCCTGTGGGTGTACTAAGGTACCTACCAGGGCAACAACAGTGCAAAGAGTATAAAGAACTACAAACCGTCTGACCTGCGTTGTATAACCTCTCAACTGTCGCGTTATTAAGGTCCGAAATCGCAATCGCCAAAATAGACCATCCTGTTTTCTTGACATGACTATCTCCGTCAGCGGACTATCAAAAAGTAATGTTACTATCTACGTCAATATTACCACAGCTCTCTCTTGACCGTTTTTTTTTAGTCACGTTTGACGCGTGACCGATATGGGGTCTCGACTAATGGGAACTTAAGTACCGTGATATTAATGAACTGTGTTGACTCCAGCCTCACTAAAGTAATTCAATTATAGTTTTTTTTAGTAACGATTCTTGTTACTTGATATTTTCTTGACAGATAACTTTTTTTTATTACATTTCTTAGCTCTTTTTTGAGAGATTCTTATAGTCTTCATTGAGAGATTTATTGTTTTACAAAAAGTAAACTTAGCCACCAGTCCACCTTTTAAAAGTACCTCTTGTTTACAGACATACACGCAGTATACATAATTATGTAAATTACTTCAAAACATGGACAGTAAATTATGAGCCATAGTGACATTTGGCGAGTTAATAATTCTACAATATTCATGCAATCCAGGACATATTCTTCAACAATCACTTGCAGTAAACATCAGCATTTATCATACTTTTCTCCCTTATCATATCATAAATACCGTCAAAAACTTTCTTAAAACAATTAATACTTAAAGTATGCACAGGTGGTCAAGAAAATGTCGTCGTTTAAACCACAATGCGGACACAAAAATTCACCGCAAAAAATATAGATAGGCTTCTTGAAAATAAAGGAAACAAACCAAAATTTCACATAAAAATTCTCAGCAAATGGAGACAATAAAAGAAACGTACTATATATGGCGGCGCGGGTCCAAATCGGATGGGTGTAGTTGTCAAGAACAGTCAGCCATATTAGGTGCGCGCCGCAAGAACCCAAGTATTCGACTCTGACAAATCACCGGACAATTTGTTAGCTCAAAAAGTTTGAATATAGGATGTTGCGAAAATATAGTCCTTTATATTAAATCGCTTTATTAAAATTTATCAATATATTTATATATAAATATATTTATTAATTAGCATGGCATGGAAAAAAAGATTGTCGTCTATGACATTGTGGCGGCCATCTTTAGTTTCTTCAGTAAATGCTCAAAATGGCAGTCAATTAATTGACAAATTTTGCCAGTTAGACAGAGTATAATACGTTGTAAAATTAAAGTTTATTGTGTTATAATTAAACAATACAGTTTATAAAATTTTATGACCGAAAAAATTTGTTCCAATTAATCCAAAATATAATTTAGATGTAGTGGATATTATACCAGCCAGTCTTTAGTCAGATGCAAACACTGGTGCGAAAGCTGATAGATAAATATTCATAGGGTTTATATAGACAATACAATGTAACATTTAGTGGCAAGAATATGTCACATCAATAACGTTTAGTGCCATCTAGAGAAGGCGATAGACATAGACCAAAAAAGGAAACAGATGCATAAACGGGTACTTTTATAGAGATAAAATCAATTATGGCTAACATAGGTAATGGAATTGGAAATTTATGAATGTGATGTGGAGGATAGTTCTTTTTTCATTGTTTTTTTTACGATTGTTCTTTTGTGTTACGAACTGTTTATAAGTGAATTAATTAAAATATTAAGTGAAGATTCGAAATGTTAAATTTCCTTTTTTCTTTTACTAAATTTTTTAATGATTTTTTGTATGAATATTACGAATATTCTTTTATAATGAAGTTTGAAGAGAGCTTTTGTTTATTCTTTCTTTATAAACACTTAGTACATTAGTATATAAGGTATATAAGGTATGGAATTTGTAACTTTTTATCGCTTGTAATATTTTATAGACTTCATAAACCTGCATAGCAGCAGTCGTTTTTCGAAACAATGTCAAATCACTATTCATATCTGTCACAACAATTAATCTATGTGTTTAAACGGCTGCGTATGCGCATGTCGCGACGCACTGCGCCTGTCTGACGCGACGTGAGACCTATCCCGCGATTTATCTCGGGAAATTTATTTGCAATTATAATGACGTATTGCTTACTTGATAGTATGAGAAATCGATGCTTCAACCTTCTTGCGTTGGGAGGCTACATTGCATCCTGTTCTCTCCATATTCTGCGAAGATCTAAGATATCCAGCAGTCTAAAAAGACCTGGGGTACACAGGCAGAAGGGGACGTCAACCCGGTGAGTTTATAAACTAGCTGAACCCCGCGGTATTACCCGCGTTTGTTGTTATAGCTGCGGGTAACGCTGCGGGACAAAGCTAGTCTAAAAAAAGCCTAAGTTACTCCCTTGATCATCAGCAACCTGCCAGTGGAAGTCCCATCAAAATTCAGATGTACTGGAGATTATACATTTGTATTTAGTAAAAAGTGGTTATTTTAATATTACAAACAGATACTCCAATTGTATTTATTTGTATAGATAATTACTTACTAACTTATAACGTAATTCCGTTTGATATAAGGACTTAAGACTGACCATATCGTGTTACTTTTAAATTAACAATGAATTATAATAAACCATTTCTTTTCTATTAGTATTCAAAACCTTATTAAAAAAACTTCAAAGGTTCCTTCGTAAGTATACCTACCTATGCCTACCTTATCTTTTTAATATTCAGTTGCGTTATCCAGAGAATACGCAATCAATAAAAACAAATACACTTAATAGTCCAACGATACTAATAAGAAAACAATTACACATTCTCTCAACAAGGTTTGTATAAATACTGCCAACAAAAAAGTATGGCGACGTCGACAATCGTCTTACATCAATCACATCATGTACATATTTATACAGACAACTTTAAAGGCGCTTTAGAACTTACCTACTAGATAATATCGATAAGATTTGCTTTTCCACAAAAGGCTTGGTGTCCAATTGAGTATCGGAAATCTATGAATTTTATTACTTTTTTTAAGGTAAAACTTACTTTTTGTACTTTTATTTTCAGGATTTCTAATCGAAAGAATACTATAGGTACAGGAATGGGTACTTATTACATCATTTTATTTTTTATTAGCTTTCCTTAGAATACAGAAGCATAACTTATAGCGAGCTTACTATATTATCAATAAACAATATATTAAATATTATATATGGCACCACAGTATTACCTAGACTACAATTTAAAAAAAGAAGATCTAACAATCAATACATGTACATCGTCATAAACGAGCAAAGACGTTTATAGATTCAGCCTATGCGTTGAAACAATTATAAATTCCTCACGCGTTTGTTTCCAGTGCAAATGGAACAAAATGCCTAAACAAATTGCAGTCGGTGAGAGAGGCCGCTTTTTGCACTAATTCGGCATTCCGAAATAAAAATTCCAACTCCTTAAGTAGAAAACAAAAAGTTTAGTTGTCTGCTTCGGCGAACGCTTCTCTGACTGATTTCAAATATGGAAGGAAAAAAGTTCTGAAACCGAACAGCGAGTGTTCTTAGTAAGAGAAGAGGAATAAAGTTAATTCACAACATGTGCATTTTGAACTGTTGCAATGCGTTTGAATGAGACGTTTAATGTTACTGGTTGCCGATTCAAAAATAAATTAATTTAATCTTGGCCTCGGTCATCGGCGCTCGCCGGCATCGTTTGGCGGGATTATATTATGCCACATGTTTTAAAATTCGAACATTTCTTTAACATTAATAGTTTTGTATTTGAAGCAGAAAAGAGGTCAAAAGTCATTCCCGCTTAATCCATATAACATTGCCAAGTAATTTCGCGACGCAGATAGGCCACAATCTATAAAGACGACCCCGTAACCTAATGGTGTGCACCCCGTTAGAGGCCTTGGACTGACCTATTTGTCAAATGTCAACTGTGGGGAACTGATTAATGAAATAGAGTAGGTGTCTATTGTTTTAACAGTAATAAAGAGAGAAAGCTAAAATTTATATTGTCTAATAGAAATCGTTGCATTCTTCAATTATTTACTACGACTTCATGACTTCAAGATTACGATTATAAACCAGTTTGAGGATTTCAACACTTATTCGGATACAGTTCTATTTTCAAAAAAATCGAATTTGTAATAATTGTAATCGGAAATTTAAGACGTTGTTTTTTTAAGTTTATTCGAGAAAACCAGTACAATGAGCCAAAGCATTTTCTCGACATATTTTCTTGTTCGAATGATAGCAATTGATATGAACAGTTTTTTTGTCAAACAACACGAAAACAATCGCCAAAGTAGTAATAAATCTAACAATGTATTCATTTCAGCTATGGGTGTTACCCTATATTTGATTCACTAACATCTTGGATTGCCTGTGCTATATCTATGCCGTAACAAAGATAGTGCGAACTCCATTACGGAACACCTTGACGACTTGACGACGGGGCGCAGCAGGAAGGGTGCGTCAAGACGTCCCATAAACTTTGTAGGTCAGTGTATGAGGTCACAAGGCTAAAATTGTAATAGGATAATGTGTAGAGACAACACCGATTTATTTTTCTTTATTCTCGTAAATTTACAAAAAAAAAATAAAAGGCTTGCTTACCATGATAGCACCATTTCGCCCTGTGCTGGTAAGCGTAGCACCAAACCACTGATTCGATTTCTGGTCAATAGGACGACCTTGACGATCCTCGTTGTTTCCTGATAACAAAAAGAATTGTTTTAAAGCAAACCTTTTTTAATGCATTTTGAGGGACTAAGTGCATAAATACATTCATAGATTTTATAATATTAAAACACAACATTAGGTATGGAAGGAGTAAAATTAAGCGACATCTATAAGTTTTAAACTCTTATGTAACTAAAAATCCACTTTAAATACACGAGTGAACGACGGACCATACACAAGAGTAATTTTGTACTTCATACCGGGCCTCAAGGGTAAATACGAACGATATCCATTCGAAATATATTAACGTGCAATTAAAAAACCATATTTCAAGACGACTTTTTGAAACATAAATCAGGCAAAAAGAAATCCCGGACATCCTCCAAAGACGACATTTATCAACCTTTTAAATTTATGGAAGAAATATTATGGTCTTAATGGTGTATAATAACATTTACTTCGAGCAATTCAATGGCAATATTTGCGTGATTTAAAATGACACGATGAATACCCAAGTTCCGTATAAAAGTTACGCTTAAAACACTTTATATTCAGAGTTAAGTATTACATCAGATTACTGTGTGATAATTTACCTGTGCCACTTACTTAAAATATAAAAATAGTAGTTGTTGGCCGCGGCTCCGCCCGCGTATATGTCGGTTATCGCGATAAATAGAAGCTTATGTGTTATTCTGATGTATAAGCTATATTATTGTAAAGTTAATTCACCACTATGGTACTCACTAATGTAGACCAAAATTATAACCTTAGATTATTATCTAAGATTATAACTTACATTCATACGTATGGACGCAATGAAGTATACTGAGACCTTCCATTTTGTCCTAAAAATATTCGTATCGAAAAATATATCGTCCGAAATACGAGAACAAGGATAAACTTGCTCAACATTTTTTATTTCATTTTTTTAAATGGCGTTTATTTTCTGTACAAATTAAAAACGGACTCCTTGTTACACAGGAGTAGTTCTTCTTGACTCTAGCCTCCATAAATTTTAAGTCAGTCTTAATCAAGAAGTTTTAGAAAAAATATAATGTCAAAAAAGTATCAATCGAATATGCCCGAAACAAGCTTAATTTAATTGAATTGAATTAATTGAATATTCGATTGAACTGCCATTACGTACGTACCAAAAAAGGCAAAGACGGTCAATATTCAACATAATGACAGAAGACATATCGTGTTATATCTTAATTCGGTTCACTGGGCATCCATCTTGTTTTCCACAGTGAATTTAATATTGGATGACAAAAATGGCGCGAATAATAAATGCACACTTTTTTACTGGTAAAGAATATCACATGTGTTGTTTTTTACTCCATTTCACTTAAATTATGTTATAATTATTACTGTTTTTGCAGTTTTTCCTGTATTTATGGTCATTGCTCAGCTCCTGAAAATTACGTGATATTATAGCCTGGCTTTACCATGTCAAATATAAATGTATTTCAAAATAGTAGGTATAATATATTTGTTTCATGCTCGAAACATAAACTACTTCACAATCACTACATATTATAAAACAAAGTCCTCCGCCTCGTCTGTCTGTCTGTTCGCGATAAACTCAAAAGCTACTAGATTTATATGCGGTTTTCACTAATAGATAGAATGATTCTTAAGGAAGGTTTTTGTATATAATAAGTAGTAAAAACAAATAAGTTTACTATATTCATATTGAAATCTCGGGTACTGATTCACTCATTTCTTTACCAAGTCCGCCATTTTTTATTTTTGTGCAAAATAAATTATCAAAATAAATAAATATTTTTTAGCTTTAAAGTAAACTTTCAAAACAGTAAGAGTTTTTGAAATCAGCATTCCCATGGTCAAACAATAACTGAAGCAAATTCGAAACCTGACAACGGTATTTAAAATTAAAGCGAACGCTATCATCAGTTTTAATTATTAACCAAGAAGGTTTGAGTAATGGTGTAGTGTTGTCGATTGCGTGAGGTATGATAATTAAAACGATAAAGTTTCTGGACGCAATTAAATTTCTTTACTCAACAAAATATTGCGATTGTTTATGGTCAAAAATGTAGTTTATCTATATGTGATATAATGAAATTGGAGCGTCTGTTTGTAATATTAAAATAATCGCTTTTTAATAAATGCATATATATGTATACACGGTACATTTACCAAAAATATATTTTTCCAATTTCTGGTAATATAGGGTAACACCGCGGAGTTCAGCTATTATTATTATATTGAGAGGGATCAAATCCCATCATTCTGCATATTTCTTTGTGAAAATGGTCTTATAAATTCCAATACAAATGAATGTTCTTTAGACAGAGTAAGGAATAACGCGAATCACGGATATGACGACGGCACTGAAGCAGTAGCTTCAAATAGTCACGGATCTATACTCATATTATTATTTTTTTGATAACAATACTCCCGAATTGGGAATATACATCCCGTGTCGCGGGGGACTTTACAAACATACATGAAACGGACATAAAGAACACCCAGACTCAGGACAACAATTTGTGAATCACAAAAAGTGTTGTCCCATGTAGGATTTGAACCCAGAACATTTGGCGTACAACCACAAACCATTCGGCCAACCGCGCAGTATGCTTCTGCGATTTGAACGGCTATCAAATACTTGAGTCCTCTGTCCTGGTCTAAATTTCCAACTAAAAATAATTACATTGATTTCTTATTTAATTTTTTTTTTAAAGTAACCAAGAATATAGGGTGACCACATATATCACTGATATATAGGACATTAGCACTTTGTCATTGCAGTGACGTCGTCATATAATGACGGTAGTCGTTAATGAGTTAATGACCAGCTAACCTCTCCCCTCCATCCGCACTCCTTCCCTGCCACTCCCCGGTGCTCTGCGCCTAATCACACTGGGGTTAGGCTTTTAAACTGATTGCGTTCGTACAATCAAAAACAGTGATTTTTGAAAAAAAGAATTGTAGCTTTTTTAATTATTATATTTATTAAATTCTACAAAGAGATGAAAAAGTAGCTGAGATTGAATTACGATTTTAGAATATGCACACTTATTAAGTACATACTACAACTGGCCTTTAAGCCTAGTGGTGGATCGTGACTGCTATGCCAAAGGCCGTGGGTTTGATTTCCACTCAGGAGAAATGTTTGTACCATAAGCACGATCAGTTACTCTGTATCTGGGTATGATTTATCTAAAATATGTATGTATTTTTGGATACCATAGAACAGACTCTACCTACTTTGGGAGCAGATGGTCGTATGTGAATTGTGTGTATTATAATTATTACTTACTATACCAGCATAATTAACAGCGTTTAATAGTCCAATGCTGGACATAGGCCTCTCTTTGGCAAGGACGTATGTGAGAAAACACATCTTTTAATAAGGGTATATATTTTAAATACTTTTTGATTAGTCGTACAAACGTTTTATTTAAACTTCTACACTTAATCCATTAAAATCTATTCAAAAAAGTTTGTACAGATGTAAAGAAATCCTTTTTACTTAGCACTTGTGTTCTTGATGGTACACAACAATGACACGACTGCCTAGTTATCCGCTACTGCATATCGAAACGTATTTTTTATATTTTATTACTCTACTCGCATGACACATCCAATGGCCTTCTTAATATTCCAACACATACTAATTTTCTACTCTCATTTGTTTTAGATTATGTAATTTATCTTATGACTTTATGGTGAAGAATTCCCTTTTTTAATATTTAAGATTATCGTTCACATAGTATTTAAATATTTAATGACAGTTAATATCGTGCTTAAAACACAGCTGGCGGTGGTACTTTGTTAATATTCAAATTATAATTCATTTAACATAATATTGTAATTTAAATGACTTTGAATAAGTAAAGAATGTATGTTTTGGATTTACAAACCAAACAACATACAACACAATATCTTGCAGTGTGGAGTATTTTTATTTGAACACTAGCTGAACCCCGCGGTGCTACCCGCGGTTATTGTTGTACCGCGAGTAACGCCGCGGGACAAAGTTAGTCTAAAAAAAGTAGCCTAAGTTACTCCCCGGATCATCAGCTTCCTGCCCGTAAAGTCCCGTCAAAATCCATCCAGCCGTTCCAGAGATTACCCGGAACAAACAGACAGACAGACAGACAGACAGACAGACAAACAAAAATTTTTTTAACTATATTTTTGTTATATGTATCGTGTATACATACATATGCATTGATTAAAAAGCTGTTATTTTAATGTTACAAACAGACACTTCAATTTTATTTATTTGTATAGATTACTCTAAAAGAAAAACAATAAACGATCATTCAGTCTCCTATGATAGACTGACCTGTGCCGATAGCTGCCACAATTAGAACGTAATATCCGTCAATTTTATAAATAAGCTAAAGAAATAAAGAGTGTCTTTTCTCTGGTAGAGTATAATCTAGTGTCACGGTTATAGCTTTATACAAATCATGCAAGTAAATCCATAATAGGATTTAATGAGATAATTCAATACTTAAGTCTGGGAGACACCTAATTAAGAAGTGTTTCCAGCCTATCAAACACCTTGACAGGTATTCAAACATCTATGTAACTCACATTTTCTTAGCGATGATGATATTGGAAGCTGGATATAATAAAAATCTACTTACGTGTTGCAAATGTTTGCGATAAATATTCTTGCAGATCCAATAAATTAACTTATTGAAATACGACTAAAAACTGTTCTGAGAATCATACAGACGGACCACCTGTACAGTTAAAAGAAAGTCACTAATCATCCACGATAAAATGAAGATATAAACATAACGGTAAAATATCTACCCCCGCCCCGTATTTGCTTTTACTACTTAAATACCACCCAAAGCTTACAGTCCAGATTTTTATCACTACCGATACTCTTAATGGTTCTCCTTATTCGTCATGATGATATCCCACGGCCGAAATTAAGGCTTCGCTCAACATTATATGCCAGTTAAAATTGACAGTAACTTGAGATAAATTACTACAATTTTTTCTATAGAGACTGGGTACAATTTCTTAACTGTTACGGCTCTCGTAATTAAGCTGTATGACAGATATGGAGTCTAATGTGATTGGTGGCCATAAGTGGTGAGCCATGTTATCTGATTTCACGAAAACTGTGCTCAACGGAAGCGTTGATATTGGAAAGGTTTTTGTGAGGTACTTCGTTAAGTGATTGATGTCTTAATCACAATGGATTTCAAGTCGCTGTTGGAGGTTGTCAGATCTGACATCCTGTTATGATTATATGATGTACAAGTAGCGAATTCATATAATCATGATTTTAATTTCGATAGCCAGGAAACCGTGGGAGAGCCACACTTCGTAACAAACGGGCCGGCTCGACCGGAGTGATACCACGGCCTCACAGTAAACCAGTGTGAAATAGCGCTTGCGCTGTGTTTCACCGAGTGAGTGAGGATAACGGAGGCCCATTCCCCATTGCCCATTTATTTATTATTTATTAGACCATAAAAAACTGATTAAATCTATAAATGCATGTTTAAATTAGTTCTCGTATAACACCTTTCAAATATGTACATTAATTTCAGCAATTAGTAAGAAACTTATTAGACATATTTCTATAACAAATAGTTATGAAGAAAAACCTACGTGGAACCTACGTAGGACTTGGCCGTTGAATGCACTTTTGTCTACCCTTTCGAGCAAATAGCCATGAGTGTATCTATGAGAGTCATAGAATAGTACTAACATATTAAAACCGAACATAGGTAGTAGGTACGTTAATAATGCAAGAGAGATAGATAGAAAATGTCATAGAATGCACAATTTACAAAGTATTTGTCCTATCAAATGAACACCTAAATACAAACGTAGTCTTAGGATAGATCAACTGGGCTTACTATAAATGAGCGTTCCTAGTTGTCAAGCAAATTGGTAAACCTTACGATACAGGGATGTACAGCTGTAAAATAATAATAATAAATTTTATATACACAGGATGTTACAATCGTAAGTGTTTAACGCATCCACAAAACATTAACATAATAGCCTTCATATTTTAGTTCTATCACCCCTCAGGAACCCTGGCCCATCCACCGTGAAACAGGGAATTTTCAAAATAAATTACATTGATATGATCCCGGGTGTACGAAAAAACATTTTTATAACCTTAAAATTACGTCACGATAACAATAAAAGGTGTTCCCCTAATCTTCATATTTCCATCGAACCGTAAAATAGTAGGAAACAAAGACTGGAATTATTCAGTCCAATGAACAAAATGTCCTCAGTGGCGGAACATCAATAACAGACACCCTAATTTGTGAGTAAGTTTTAGACATTGTACTTTTTCGTTCCTAAATTTTGGAAATATTATTATACTAATTCTAGAAACGGTCTCACGGAAAACGGCTCAAGTAAAGCAAGTATTTCGTTGCTTTTCGACTTTTTGCAACCATGGCACATAAACAGAAGAATCTGATGATATGTTGCTGAATCAGCTTTAATTACAAAACAGAGAAACTAACACCTAAACACCTTCTTTCTCAACACAAATAGTACCAAATTATATATATTACATTTTCATCTATCCCTCCAATTTATAAAACTAAATCAAGCCTCGAACCCTTCATTAAAACGGGTAGACCCTTTAATTACACATTGTTACGTCGATCATTCTAAACAACTAGAATATCGGCCTGCTATTAAAAATACTGATTAATGCGTGTTATTAATGAACCATTTACTCAAATAGGGCAGCTGTATTCATTCTGTTATAATTACGAAGGTGTAAATGCTTGTATCACTGTTAGGCGCTTATGGTTTTTTAATGATAGCTGTATTACACAGCATTCATTCTAACACTTTGATTAAAATACTGGATTTACCATTAACTAATTACAAAATTTCTTTAAAACACGAGACGATTCATACTGTACTGGTCTGCATTTAAGTAAATTGTGAGTGTTCTTATCTAATTTTCTTTCAATTCAAATAACTAGATATATATAAAAATTATAAAGATCTTAAAAAAAAGAATAAACCACTTTTAAGTATAATTATGAATACAGAGTTTTTTTTTCGGACATCGGACATCTAACACTTAACGCCATCTAGTCCCAAACTAAGCAGAGCTTGTATTATGGGTACTAGACAACTGATATAAATACTAACATACTTTTTTTTTGTAAATACATACATATTATAGATAGAAAACACCCAAACTCCGAAACAAATATTTGCAGATCATACAAACATTTGATCCGACCCGGGAATCGAACCCGAGACCTCAAGACCAGCAGTCGCGTATGCTACCACTGCGCCACCGAGGCAGTCGAGTTAAAACAATAACTTTTATTATTAACAATTTATTGTAGGAAGCGAATATCTACAACATCTTTTTTAAATCCAATAGTAAACTAACACATAGACAAACAGAATCAGGCAAGCTTCTAACAAAATTTAACGTCATTATAAATTTTTGAATACGCTCATAAATTAAAGTATAACCAGTGGTATAACTAACTTAATTTACAACTGTAAATAATCTTCATTTATTCATTCCTTATTGGTTTTACTCGTCTAGTAATAATAAAATATCACTAAAGACGATTAAAATTACAAGATTTACGAATATACCTTAATAGGCTTTAATGATAACCTCTCTAAATCTCATAAAGTGTATAAATATTAAATAAACACAAAAATTAGACGAACAAATTCGTTGAGTCGTATCGCATTAACGCTTTTAATAGCTCAGCCAATAGCAGTATTGATGGTATTGGTATGGATGTCAAGTGGCTGCCAACATGCTCCAAGTAAATTGTGTGTTCCAATCATTTGGCCAATATTTATTTTGTAATTGAACGGTACATGTAGAACGTTATAGAGCTTTAATACCAAGAAGTTGTTCCCAAAACAGGTTCTAAATCATTTTCCCTGGAGACCGCTCGTATTATTATAAAGGCATTGAAATGTTGGCACCGCACGCGTATTACGTCTATCTTAGTTTAGGTCAATATTTATCTTCTTAGTAGGACTACCAAATGGAAAGGATATTTTTAGTAGTACCTAGCCTTTTTTATGATAGCTCCCTGACTAGTAATGTATCTCCTTTGATGTTTAGACACTTTACAAAGGTAGTAAAGCTTCGCTGATTTCAGCATTAACGAGCCGGCTTGACTGGGGCGTACTACCCTCACGTAGAAAATCAACGTAAAATGACAGCGTTCGTGCTGTTGTGTTTCGTTGGTGAGTGCGAGACCGGAGGCCTAAAGATGCAGAAGCATCACTAGGCCCCCATGGTATGGGTCGCCATGCTGCATTCTAGCATGTCTGAATTGGCAATGAGTATGGTGACCACCACTCTTGGATTCTGCTGAAGCTTTCCATCAGGCAGAGTAGAGTCATTTTAGCAGGCCATAAAAAATACATACATGAAACAGACACAAAGAACACCCAGACTGAGAAAAACAATTTGTAGATCACACAAAATGTTATCCCATGATCAAACCCGCAACACTCAACACACTTGGTGAGATGATGATTAAACTATTACACCGTCCATGCAACAATTAGATTAACTAAAATAAAACAATAATTAATAATTATTCATTCTCACAAAACGGAATTATTCCATTCTAGTTCAATTCTAATTATTTAATAACTACAGAAAAGTACCTAATTTATCCAAAATACGTTAACTATAAACAATGAAAAAGATACACAGTTACTACACTTTTATAATACTGAAATGTGTAATCAAACGTCAGTAAATCAATAACAACAACCCACTCAATCATTTTAAATTACCCCAAAATATTATTTTGACACGCACATCCGACTCTCAATAACCAAATCAATTACACAACAAAACATTCGTTGGCCGAGTACGACACTAAAAAGCACCAATCAATCTACCAATAATGGTCTACGTTTAGGTACAATTAGTGACAAGTGGCCCACCGCCAATTCGACCAATTTAGTCCATCCCAATTGTGTACAGATTGATGGTCACCCATTACGAATTTTTGTGGCCAACTTTTATTTAGTGAATGAAGTCGAACCGTAATTTTAAAAATGATATTCTGACATTAAAATACACAATTACTGTCATATATAATTTACTAGTTATCTGCATTAATGTAAATTACACAAAAGTAAAAACATATCTACATTAACGACTTCAATTCGCAAAGACATAAACATTTGCAAACAGAATGAATTAATAAATAAAAACAGAGTTGTTTAGGGGAGCACCACGTGCGGGCGGTCGACGAACTGCTCAGGCGCACGCATTCAAAATAAATGGCGCTACTTGAGTGCGCGCACTGTTTAGATGCTAGCTACTTAGGCCGTTAAGTCGCATAATGCGTTAAGCAGTAGCTGTAATCTGTTTACTAAACAAATACACTGTTAAAGAAAATTAACCAGGTTTTTAGTTGAATTTCACTTGCTTGATTAAGTGGCGTAAACTTCTTTAATTGTTGGCTAAAGGTGTTGAACTGGTCCCACCCAGTGAAGTATCGAAGTGTACCCACTTCATTTCACAAATTAGGACCATCCAGCGAAGCTTACTGCTTAGCTTGGTGGACAAAAATAACACTAGTAATGAGATCCATGTTGTGAATTTTCATAAGAAAAACTCTAAACCGTGGTTAAAGATAAATACTGTCTCTGATTGTGAGTTTATTAACTATCCTCTTTACGCAAAGTAGACATTTGTATCTCAGACTTATCATTTACCATACAGGGTGACCGGATCTGAATATAAAACCATCAGAGATCCTTGTGCTTGATACAGTCTCATATCACATCTCAGAGAATGTTACTTATTTTAATTCTGTCTTCTCTTAAGAGTTGTATACACTTTTAGGTGTTACAGTAATTATAATCTTACCAAAAGAGGTACGATTTTTTTAAAGCTTAGGGTAAAAGGGAAAGCAATCTCCTAATATGGTAAATAGTTACGTTTGGGTCAGATTCATTGAAAAACTTAGTCCAAATTAGTCGTCTTATTAATCTTAAGCAATCGGTAGCTGTAAATAGGTTAAGTAGTCAAAATCACAAAAACCGGTTTAGGTATCTTTCTGAGAAATTAAAACGTTATTTATTTTAAACAATTGGGTATTTATTTTAAATTAAAAAAAAAAAAATATATTAATTAAAACTAATTAAACAAATTAAAATTTACTAATTTATTTTAAATAAGTAAATTTAAATCTATACTAATATATAAAGCTGAAGAGTTTGTTTGTTTGTTTGTTTGCTTGAACAAGCTAATCTCAGTAAACCGCTGGTCCGATTTGAAAAATTCTTTCGGTGTTGGATAGTCCATTTATCGAGGAAGGCTATAGGGTATTTATCATCACGCTACTACTAATAGGAGCGGAGCAACAATGAAGAATGTTTCAAAAACGGGGGAAATTTTCACGCTACGGAAAATATAAGGCGCAAACGAGGTTGCGTGGGTCAGCTAGTTTGTACTATTTATAGTATCTACGGATACGTAATGTTAATACTAATATGAGATTTAAGTTTTTTTTAGTAATGTTTATTTTGTATCTTAATAACTTTTATCGGCACTTTGTCCTAAAACTCTAAAACTACATAGTCACTCTACATAATAATATGGATTTATAATATCAACTGAATGTATGCGATTAATGCTCTCAGAATCGTAATGCAATCGAATACCACTCAACTCGATACTCTTTTGTTCAAGTACATGCGAGATGGATGCCTGGTGTTTACGACCGGTAATCGATATTACTGATAGCGATATTTCAAAAGAAGCTTGAGATCGTAAAGAGCATGAAAGCTTCGCATCTCTTTATATGCTGACGCTATTCTGCCGGCAAGAGGCAAGAGTAACAATGATTTATCTACCGCGCAACGATATCTGCGTTTCTCAAAATAAACAATTTTAACTCTTTTACTCGTATAACATATTTCATTAGACAAGGAAGGCTTTAGTTTACCATAGCAATCTTCTTCTCCCCTTCTAACTCTCTCTTCTCTTCTTCTACAGTTGAGGTTTTTTTATGGAATAGGGGGCAAACGAGCAGATCGTATCGCCTCGAACGAGGTTGCGTGGGTCGGCTAGTTCATAATATTATTTTTTGGGATCAGATCTTAGACATTCGTAATCTGTAATGTGCCAACTTATTATTTACAAGATATTATCTCAGACACAACATAGCTTATGAAATTTATTTGAAGTCATATCAAAGTCATTTTGTCAAGCCACAACCTGACCTGATTGCTGACTGACAGTTTAAATATTCTGACATTGACGGACACAGCGCCGTGTCAAGTTACTAAAACCACAAGTAGAGCGAACTATATTTAATGTACTCTAAACTAGAATTAAATATATTGATGTCTATATTCACTCATAGACAAATGCAACTATATTCTCGATGCGATACAGGCCTGAATGATATTTATTTCGGAAGTAAATTGTATCTTTTACACATTTTTGCAACAGACCATAGAGGTTTTTTTTAAGTTTGTGAACACTGATTAAATAAAAACTATGCGGGTACAGTATATGGTTTAGATTGACCTTTTGAAGAAAAGACCTTAGTTTTAAATCGATCTGTCAATACACACAGCATATGAGCTACAACTTTGTCAGTTAGAAAAATGGAGTCAGGATTGCAATAATGGGCCTATTGTGACTCTGACTCCTAAGATGGAGGTCGTGAGTTCGATTCCCACATAGGATTAATAAATGTATTATGAATTGATGAACACGATCATTATTCTGTGACAGAGTGTTATTTATCTGCAATAGATATGTATTTTCAAATATATAAGTATGTTTTTTATGTAACAGGGGCAAACGAGTAGACGTGTGTAACGTAATCTCATTGGCGTTAGATGTTTTTATGCCGCCCAAAGGCCTTCAACTAAGCTTCACGACTGTTATCATACGATAACAACCGGGACCGACTGCTTAACGTGACCTGGAGGTCACGTTAAGCAGTTCCGATCAGGATCAGGTCCGATCACGGAAACGCTTATGGTATCATGCCACCAGCGGCCACCCATGCAGGTATTGACCGCGCTGTCGTTGCTTACCCTCGATGATTGCTTCCAATCACCGAGTGCAACTGGGCTATGAGCGCCGTTTGGTTACCATAGTACATGCCTAGTTTTGCCTACACTGCCTAGTTTTGATTAGACCGTATGTGAAATGTGTGAGTTTGATATATTTATATTATAATTCGAAAGTAACTAAGTCTGTTTCGCTTTGTTGAATACAGCTCTGCATTGATTTCAATGATACTTTTGTACTTAAAGAAGGACATGGGGTATAGGATACGTTTTACCGGGATACCGACAAATACCAGGACTGAGCCCCGAACAAAAGCTACTTTATTATTATTCAAACAGAAATTCTTATTATATATAGTACTAAAATAATAAGCCATAGTTATTAGCACTAGTTATCTCTCATTTACTTTTTTATTTATAAAATCCTTTGAGTATTCTCTTCCCTAACTTCGAGTAAATACCGCTAGGTACCGCTAGCTTCACCTAACAGCTTTGAATGTCAAATATTCGCGTTTGACATTCAAAATCACCTTCGTCTCCCTCGAGGACGTACATACGTACAACACATATATATAAACACATATTAGTTACCTAGTAACATACAAGTGTACGGAAATTAGGGCTGTCAATCATATCTTATTATTTTTATGTTGTAGCTGCCAAAATTACTCTGCTCTGTTTCATGAAAAGCATGAGCAGAATTCAGGAGTGGTGGTCACCATACTCAATGCAAATATGGCATCGAATTATATGTACTAGTGAAACCAGACCAGTGGTTGAAATTTGACCTTTTTTTCTTTTTTAACTTCATGCATTCATTCTCCATTTAAACTTTAACTGTGCCATATATGTGAGTTCATACTCGTCCGTTCGCATAATTTTTGTAACAAACGGGTGCAATGTTGGTGTATTTGGTTCACGTATTATCATATATATAGACTAGCTGAACCCCGCGGTGTTACCTGCGGTTATTGTTGTACCGCGAGTAACGCCGCGGGACAAAGTTAGTCTAAAAAAGCCTAAGTTACTCCCTGGATCATCAGCTACCTGCCAATGAAAGTCCCGTCAAAATCCGTCCAGCCGTTTCAGAAATTGCCCGGAAAAAACAGACAGACAGACAATTAAAAAAAAAACGTTTTTGACATTTGTACCGTGTATACATACATATGCATTTAGTAAAAAGCGTTTATTTTAATATTACAAACAGACACTCCAATTTTATTTATTTGTATAGATTTACTGTAAAAAATGTGTATAAAACCGTATAAGGTCTCTTTATCTATCAGTTAGTGATTTTTAACTCAATGTAACAAAATATCTATAAGTCTATAATGTAGAGGTAGTAGAGCCACGCTGATTTCAGCACGAACGGGCCGGCTCGACCGGGGCGGTACTACCCTCGCACAGAAAATCAACGTAAAATGACAGTGTTCGTGCTGTCGTGTTTCGTTAGTGAGTGCGAGACCGGAGGCCCAATGATGCAGAAGCATCACTAGGCCGCCATGGTGTGGGTCACCATGCTGCATTGCTGCATTGTGTGCATTCGCAGTATGGTGACCACCACTCTTGGATTCTGCTTATGCTTTCCATCAGGCAGGTTAGAGTCATTTTGGCAGGGCTAAAACGGACAAGGAACGTTCAGACCCTGAACAACAATTGTGGAACAAACAAAGTGTTAACTCATTTGGTTATCGAACCCCAAATATTCAGCGCAGTAGAAAGCGGAGAAGAGACTTCTTAATCAACATCACTTATCCACTTACAAATCATCGTCCTAAATTATTATAAAACTTAACAACCCTAAAAACAAGTTTTGCCAACATACCTTTAGTTCGACTATTTAAACTAAAGGAACCGGTTACTGATGTCATTTAACACATTACGACAAATATTTTGACTTAACGTATCATTGTACGTATATCTACATCTTTTATGTACCATTCCCATAATATACATCGCAGAACAATTATTATTTAACAAGCAGAAGTATCTCAATAGGCCTCAATAGCGCGGGTCATCATGTCACATTGTCTTTTTCATATTAAGTATGGTGGCCTCCAGTCTTGGCTACTACTCGTGCTTTTATCAGGTACAGTCACTTTGACAGGCCTTTAAGAAATTCGCTCCAGTTGAGTTAGCCCAAAACTGCCGAATTAAGGCATACCCACGGCTAAATACGTTGTACAATCATAGTTATGATCTTGCTTATTATATATTACTAATTCAGTTTTAAATTTCATTTTAAATGTAGGTGTCTGTCCCATAGCAGGTGCAAATTTACAGAAGATTCTTTTTAAATTTTGGACTCGCACTTCTGACTAAAACTGTGAAATCAGCACAATGATAGGGTGTGAATGATGAATATGAACTTCACTGTGCAATCCTATTTTCTACTAATATTATAAACGCGATAGTTTGTAAGTATGGATGGATGGATGGATGTTTGTTACTCTTTCACGCGAAAACTACTGAACGGATTTGTATTAAACTTTACAGTAATATAGCTTATACACCAGAATAACACATAGGCTACTATTTATCGCGATAACCGACATTGGGACTAATCCCACCTACACGCCCACCGCTGTAACTCCTGTACACCAGGATCAACAGCAGTGACCCACGAACACACCGAGTTATGACACTCGGAAAGTCCCAGGAAAAAATATTAACTGTCTTGGAACCCGCAACGAAATTAATCAGAAGAAAAACAGGAGGAGTTGGAAATATGATAAGTCCACTTCCCTCCTTAGCAAAGCGGGAGACAAAATGAAGTCAAAATAGGCAGACACCTTTTTTTTAAACCGCAGCACCACGGATAAAGTATTAGGGGTCCTAAGTGAGCTATATTTGATTACTATAGTATGTATGGCA
Source organism: Spilosoma lubricipeda (assembly GCA_905220595.1). NCBI lineage: Eukaryota > Metazoa > Arthropoda > Insecta > Lepidoptera > Erebidae > Spilosoma > Spilosoma lubricipeda. Next base: position 2,352,774 of record HG992278.1, read on the forward strand.
GAATCGCCTAAACGCACGGAAATTCACCGCAGTTGACACAAGATCCCCATAGTATACCGCCCCAGATGTCATTTGTAAGCTATTTAGCATTGTGTTACGTTCATTGTACCAAAGACTACACTCCCAGAAAACATGATGAGCCGACTGTTCACAGCTAGTATCGGGTATAACCGACATATACGCGGGCGGAGCCGGGGGCAACAACTAGTATTACCATATACACACCAAGTAATAATAATGGTAAAAATGAATATTTCTGACATCTAACACACAACGCCTTCTAGTTCCGAGCTAAGCAGAGCTTGTGTTATGGGGACTAGACAAGTGATATAAATACATATTTACTTTTTTTTTAATACATAGATAACACCCAAACTCCGAAACAAATATTTGCAGATCATACAAACATTTGGTTCGACACGGGAATCGAACCCAAGACCTCAAGCACAGCAGTCGCATACGCTACCACTGCGTCACAGAGGCAGTCTTTACTGTTCCAGTGCCTTATCAAAGAGAAAAAAAAGCCAGCCTCATCTGTCAATCTATGAGTGCATTCAAAATTGTAAGTGTAAGAAATATCTATGCAGTTGTAAATCTAATTATTTACAGTATAAATCTACGGACGATGATTAAAGGCTTAGTCAGACTTCAAAGAAAGGCCATTAGGCCTACTGGCTACCGAAACCCGAGTTTTTCCGTTTGATCAAATGTCTTGGGAACAGATGGGTGAGAGGACTTCACGCCTTTGCTTATAACAAGATGAAAAAAATCCTTGTGTTATTAAAACATAATACATATATCTTGTACTTGCAAATACTCTAACTGTGAATATTTAAGTACTTATCTTATCTGATAGATAACTATAGATTTCGTTTCTTTTTATATATGGTCCCCCCAAAATGACTCTACTCCGCCTGATGTAAATCATAACCAGAATCCAAGAGTGGTGGTCACCATACTCATTGCGAATGCAGACAATGCAACAATGCAGCATGGTGACCCGCACCATGGCGGCCTTGTGATGCTTTCGCATCGTTGGGCCTCCGGTCTAGCACTCACCAACGAAACACGACAGCACGAACGCTGTCAGTTTACGTTGGTCTTCTGTGTCTCTACTACCTTGAAAATATTAGGTTTCAGGTTCCTTAGAGATAGATATATCAGATATACTTATATTCGCCGGCTTCGCCCGCTTGTATGTCGGTTATCGCGGCAAATAGTAGCCTATCTGTTATTCTGATGTATAAGCTATATTACTGTAAAGTTTTATCCAAATCGCTTTAGTAGTTTTTGCGTGAAACACTAACAAACATCCATTCATACTCACAAATTTTGGCGTTTATAATATTAATAGGATAATTTTTTTTCAAACAGTTTTACCTGGCTGATAACTATCTGAAACTATTTAATTATCTAGAATTGGTGAACTTCGCACTGAAAAACGTTGTTTTATGAATTTAATTGATGAAATTTAATTTTATATCATAACGACTTTTGTATGCATGATTTTAAGAATGGGCAAAAGAACAAACGGGTTATCTGATAGATGTAGCCCCCTTAGAACATTAGGATTATCGGAACTCAACTTCCCTTACCTCTTTATTCTGAAGGGGAGAAGACCCAAGAGGTCAATAACTCGCTTGTGACAGTAAAGGTGCAAACACCTATGGTGGCGGTAGTAACTTACCATCAGGTGACACATGTGCCCTTTTGCCCCCTATACAAGAAAAAGTCCACTCTACCTTTGTGCTAACAAACAATAACTCAGACATTACGTAACTGACACAATATGACTGTTCCAGTGCCAACATAGCGTTTATACGTCATAAAACGCGTGCGTCCTCGTAAAACACGTTAAATTTTTACGAGGCGAGGCGTTTACCGACACGTTGGCTAATTTCATTTCACCGAGTTCACAGTTCTTACCCAGATTCGTACGCACACAGATTAGAAATCATTCGGGCGCCGGATGTGTCTCGTTTACGAAATAGGCCCACGCATTTTTTCTGCTAGACAAATATAAATATAAGGGTTTTGAAGTAGCTCGGGATATGCTATTGAAAGCATTAACTCTTCTTAGAAGAATAAATAGATAACTAAATCTATATATTAATGCGGGAAGCAAAACCTTTGTACTTCTTTTTACGAAAATGATGCGAACGTAGGAGCATGAAATTTGGCACAGTTAAAGTTTATATGGAGGAGATAAATCAAAAGAAAAAACTAATTAAGATCGAATTTCGACCACTGGTCAACCACTAATATTTATCGTTATAGGTAGAAGTTGGAGAACAATCAAGGAGGTATACTACTCAATTATATATCCGTATTATAAAGAAGCACGTTGCTGCAACTTTTATTACCTCACTGATTTTACTTTGCGTTGTCAAACTACAGTGCGATTCACAGATACCAACAACGCCATCTATGGACTGAGAAATAAATTGTCTCAAAAAGTAACTTACTACTAAATGTAGTTTACTTGCATACATACATTAGTGCCCGTTTTTCCCCCGGGACAACAAATTATGGTACAATGTAGAATGTAGGTGTAATTTCTTACATTTAGTTCTTACTTCTGACAATTTTCTTACAAAAGGATTTCTTACATTATACCAAAGAGTATTGTAAGGATTTAGTATTGATATTGACTGATCAATATGGAAGTCTTGATCAACATGGAAGTCGAACAGATATAAGATTCATCCAAGGTTTTAGTTTAAGATTATTATTATTAAATGAATTTTTTGAAGTGACCACTTCTTTAGATACGTTGACCACTTTTTGAGTGAACAAAAGTCATGAAACTCACATCATCGTCACCGAACGCTTTCCACGAGCTATATATATATTTATACTATACTGTGTATATAAGTGTATATTTTAGTAAATAAAAAGCGTGAACTCACGTCATCGTCACCACACGCGTCCTCCTTAGTTTTCACTTCTATCTGCAGTACCCAAAGACTGTTCTACATTTTTTTAGAAGAAACTGTTTAAATTTATTGGATGAACGTTAATAAGATTGGTACTTAGTTTCAATTCTCGTTTCGTTGACATATACGACTAATATCGTGATCTATAAAGTGTATCTACAATAGGAAGTATACGGCATCCTCTCCTTAATTAAATTAAAGAGTAATCAATACTGAACGCGGTCCATTTTAAGGTTGATTTTATGTGAAACAAACAGTTGTTACTTCAATTTAAAACCTAAATACACGTCTGTGAGACGTCAGGTTATTATTTATCTAAGACTAAGGAAAGAAACTATACCTGACAAGAACACTACAAAGAGAAGAAAATATTGATACAAACCTTATACTATACAGAAAACCGATGTGAAATAGCGCTTGCACTGTGCTTCACCAAGTGAGTGAAAATACCGGAGTAACTTCTTACGGCAGTCAATTTAAAATGCACTAGCTAGTCCAAAATATGTGTGTTATATGTATTACTGTATTTATAGTACTTCTGACACTTAATTGCAGGTTCTGTGGACACAATAGCCACTTTAACATTTAGCCTCAATAGTGAAGCCTCAATTACTAATATTATTAGTTTATTACACAATAGTATACTATTATTAGCCTCCAGAAAACCTATATCCATCAAACTTACATTACGAACGCTGCTATTAGTACGGCACAATCTTTAGAAGAATGACGTGGGCGATCAAACAACGCGCCCAGTCGTAAGCTAATTTGGAGGTGGTAACTCTTTACCAAAGACCATTCAGCAATAAACGTTTTTCATCAATCTTTCGTTTAGTGTTTATCTGCGATACTATCCTATATGATTCGTACGTTTGAAATACTATTAAATAAATATTTAACACATCTAACATGTCCGTCTAATTCCAAAATATCAGATTCTGCGCTGTAATAACTAGCGTGCTGTCGAACATGCATATATATTTCTAAATAAGCACATTATCAATATATATAAAAGAGGAAGGTGATTGACTGACTCACATACCCAGAGATCAACGCTCAGCCCAAAACCGCTGAACTTAGAATCCTGAAATTTGGCATGTAGGTGCATTATATAACGTAAGTGAGCTCTAAGAAAGGAATTTTGGAAATTCCACCCCTAAAGTAGTAAATCCGGGAGTGAAAGCCTTGTCAAAAGCTAGTTATAGATAAATTACACGTAGACACAATTATTTTTCCTGAGTGGAAATCGAACCCATGACCTCATTTCGTTCCCGTAATTATTTCTTAATTCGTGTTTCTAACTTTGAAAATGACGAAATTTCATAGAACCGTTCATTCTTTATTGTACCCCTTTAGGTGTGAAACTTTGTTCATAAGTCTCTAACATGACTCACCATGCTGTCGGTTGCTAATCACATAACAATCATTGTTGCATACGATTAAGCAGAAAAGTATGAGTAAGTTCGATTTAATTCTCTTTCCTCATTCGTAGCACTCCATGGCCGTTTTCCAATTACAGAGCATAATGCGACTCATTGGCGCACAATGCTGAATTATGCTGAAGCTTAATTGGAACGTGAATTAGTTTTCAAATGCACCTACTGGTGGTAATTTTTTTTTTTTTTCAATACTTTATTTAGCGCACTCTACTGAGTGCGCTAAATAAAGTATTGAAAAAAAAAAAAATAAAATAAAGTGGTATACATAATAATTGGTTAAAAACTATTTACCTTCATCCATATTTATATTTATTTGTTTAACACAGTTTGAATTAACTTTGATTATTTCGAAAAAACTGCAACGAAACGAAAGCTTTAAAAATTTTTTCAACAATAAATACTAACGATAATATATAAATAAAACATTTTGATCAATGCCACCTTAAAGAAAAAACACTTGTTAATTTTTGTCAAGTTGGTATCGATTGCACGCATCACGCAAAAACACTACTTTTGAGAGTGCTCGATTGTGCGAAGCGTTGCTGTAGTTGAATCATTCAAAGTTAAGCATTATGCCGCATAATGCGCTCTAGTGCTGTAATTGGAAAACAGGGCATGTTGTCATGAATTAAGAACGCCGAGTGTCACTACTGCCTCGTTGGTCTCGCGGTTTGCGTGTGCGACTGCTGATCGTGAGGTCTCGGGTTCGATTCCCGGGTCGGACCAAATGTTTGTATGATCTACAAATATTTGTTTCGGAGTTTGGGTGTTTTCTATGTATAATATGTATGTATTTACAAAAAAAAAGTATTTATGTATTTGTATCAGTTGTCTAGTACCCATAACACAAGCTCTGCTTAGCTTGGGACTAGATGGCGTAGTGTGATAGATGTCCGAAATATTTATTTATTTATTTATATTCATTCTTGAATGTCACAAGAGCTGACTAAGAAAACAAACTACGTAGAATACTCCTAGAAGAGAAGGAAAATCCTAACCTACCAAATCCAGCTTGGTATAGCAGAACAAAACCTACTTATTAAATAGAGATTTATGTTCACCAGTGGACTATTAAAGGCTGTTGATTATTTAATAACTAGCTGAACCTTGCGGTGTTACTCGCGGTTATCGTGTTATCGAGTAACGCCGCGGGACAAAGTTAGTCTAAAAAAGGTAGCCTAAGTTACTCCCTGGATCATCAGCTACCTGCTAGTGAAAGTGCCGTCAAAATCGGTCCAGCCGTTTCAGAGATTACCCGGAACAAACAGACCGACAGACAATTTTTTTTAAATACCTTTTTGAAATATGTACCCAGACAGACAATTTGAAAAAAATACGTTTTTAACATTGATACCGTGTATACATATACATTTAGTAAAAAGCGGTTATTTTCATATTACAAACAGACACTCCAAATTTATCTATACTAATTGTATAAAGCTGAAGAGTTTGTTTGTTTGTTTGAACACGCTAATCTCAGGAACCGCTGGTCCGATTTGAAAAATTCTTTCGGTGTTGGATAGTTCATTTATCGAGGAAGGCTATAGGGTATATATCATCACGCTACTACTAATAGGAGCGGAGCAACTAAGAAGAATCTTTCAAAAACGGGGGAAATTTTCACGCTACGGGCAATATAAGGCGCAAACGAGGTTGCGTGGGTCGGCTAGTTTATTTGTATAGATAATACTTTTTTTTTTTTTTAACTTTTAACACAACGTGTCTCTTTATTTTACCGCTTTGTGTAAACATTTCTTTTTATTCTGGAATAGGGGTCAAACGAGCAGACGTATTGCCTGATAGTAAGCAATTAGCCTCGCCCGTGGACACCACGCAAAATCAGAAGCGTCACAAGTGCGTTGTCGGGCTTTGGGAGATGGGGAGCGGGATTTGGTTGGGGGAAGGGTTTTAGGGTATGGGCCTTCGGTGTCCTCACTCACTTGGTGAAACACAGAGGAAGCGCTGTTTCACACCGGTTTTCTGTGAGGCCGTGGTATCATTTCGGTCGAGCCATGCTTCCGCATGAATGGGTATTCATGCAGAAGCATGACGTGGCTCTATAAGAAAGTAAAAATTGGGTATCATAAGTTTTATATAGGCATATTTTATGTAAATACATACACGCTACTGCTCTCAGACATACAGATGAGCTAAACTTTCCTGAATACGAGGGTCGGCGTAAATCTATAAAAGAAACTCATTGAAAACCCATTGCAATGTTAAAAATTGAATTGACCCGACGTAAAATTGATTATGAAATTGCTAATTATACCATACATATAAAGTGAATATATTCAAATAGACATAATTTTGAAAAATAACAATTTGAACTATACAAGAATCGAACCCGCACTTATGAAGTTAAGTAACACATGCCTACGTCTAAGTTATGTCATTTAATTATGTCTTTTTCGACCAGGACTTGTTAATATTGTTATGACATAAAAACTATCGTTTTATGGTCATGCACAATAATACGTGGTATATAATCCCACATGTGACTGTTTATGGGGTGTAGGCAGAATGCCACGCGTGGGTTCGACTCCCGGGCGACAAGTTGATTCGTCAATAATATGTTATAAATTAACTTTATAATGTTTATAGTAGCTTAGTCACTTGATACAACTAAAGTGGCAAACAATTCATACTCAATTCATTCATGGAAGTACTGTTTGATGCTTTTCTTGACCCAACGATGACGTCATGGTAAGTCGTCCTCATAATCTATGATTAGCCTGCAACACTTATCATTGACTTGCATGATTCGCTTGAACGAAACATAATTTTCTATCTCAACTTAAATATACTATTACTGTATTAAATGTGTGTGTGTAAAAGTCATTGTTTATACCCCCTTACAACGTGAATAGATTAAGTAATAGTATTTAAAATGCAAAAGAAACATTTTTCTACACACATTTCATATGCAAGCGCTAAAAGTTGGAAAACACGACAGAATCTCAAAGAAATATATGTCTTATTTACAAATGTTTAAGTACAGTTTTCATTGATATGGTGATATCACCATGTACATACGCTTATGTGATTTCTATTGAAGGTAACCGGAGCACGTACTCGACCTGGCAAGGTGTCAGTGTTGACACTCTGAATAATAAGGAAATAATAGCGTTAATCCCATCAATGTGTTAGAATGCATGATACTCAAGTTAAAAAAAAATAACAATAAAACCGAATTCAAGAACTTGGCCATATTGAAATGAGACCACACGGGAAGCACAAGCTTTCAAATAAAAAAAGAATCATCAAAATAGATTCACCCAGGCGGAAGTTCTGAAGAAAGAAATATTTAAAAAAAACAACCGAATTGAGTACCTTCTCCTATTTTGGAGTGGGTTAAAATTGGCGATTTTATCCTATTGGTTAAGATTACGGAAGTCTTGTCTGCTAAGCTGATAGAGGAGGTTTTGATTCTCACCCAAGTTAAATAATTCTATGTTGAACACGAGCATTTGCTATCTGTCAGACATAATTTATACATACCTAGACATAATTTTATTTTTCAAATAAACATAATACAATGCTGGAGATAATTTTATTAGGGAACATACATTCTTCATATTTAGATTGGCTTCACTAGAAACTATTGGAAATGTTATAATTTTATCTACATAGGTTATTATAAGTAACGTTCTGGAACTTCTGAGCTACTGTATACTGTATCTCAGATGGCCAATGTGTCTATTTAAATAATTATCAGAATATTCTTTTTTTTAAGGAATAGGCGGCAAACGAGCAGACGTATCGCCTGATGGTAAGCGAGGCGAACTCCAGAGGCGTCACAAGTGCGTTGCCGGCCTTTGGGGGATGGAGACCCGGGGAGATTGGAGAAGGAGTTGGAATATGGGCCTCCTGTATCCTTATTTACTCGGAGAAACACAGAGCAAGCGCCATTTCACACTGGTTTTCTGTGAGGCTGAGGTATCACTCCGGTCGAGCCGCGCCATTCATGCCGAAGCCTGGCTCTCCTACGTTCGTCAGCAATCTGGTTACTAGTACAGGATTTGCCTAGTTTAGGATAAGTCAGCCGTGTATGAGATATGAGAATGCTAGACCTATTATTAACACTCCCCATATCTATATTTATATAACAAATATCTCTTTCTTGCAATTACATGATACTATTTTCCTATTTAATTCCTAAAACTGACGGCAATTTGCTTATGTGTTTCCATAAATATGACTCACTTGTAATCGGTCCAATGTACCATTTTACGCTTCTGCCAAATTCTTTAGAGATATGGGCTTACGTATTAAAATGTTTTTTTTTATTTACAATTTCTTTTTTTTACTAGAGGCAAACACAAGTGCAAACGAAAATCATGTTGCTCCTTTAAGTTGGTATGCGCGTGGGCAAATCACGTCTGTATTTGGCGACAGATGCTGATTAACTCCGATCACAGTCGACACTCCATAATATTGCCTATCGCGGCGTGTTCTGCATGCTTACTGTCAGTTTTGCAACCTCTGAATAACAATGATAACGGCGCAACGTTAAGATTTTTATTTACAAAAATGTCTTACTCCAAAATTTTAATTTTGGGAAGCCGCTGACAAAATTTGGTAATTTTTAGTGCTGTGTTGTAACATTAGGTATGCCTGTTATTCTATGTGTATTTTTTGGACTTTAGAAAAACTGAGTACGGGAGCTTGTTTATTGTACATTTACGTACAAACCACATTACACACACAAGGCAATAATTATTTTTCGGTCATCGGACACACAACACTATCTATGCTCAAAGTAAGCAGAGCTTGAACTGTGCAAGCTAGATAGACTGATAGAATACTTATATTTTTTTTGTAAATACATACATATTATAAGTTGTTTTGTTCGTTTGTTTTACCGGGTCATTTCCGCACTTAGCCTCTTGATTGGGCCGTTCTACGTGAGTTTGTCATCTTATTTTTTTATTATTATACATATTATAAATAAAAAATACCCAAATTCCGTAAGAATATTTGCAGATCATACACACATTTGCTCCGACCCGGGAATCAAACCCGAGACCTCAAGCACAGAAGTCGTGTACACTACCATTGCGTCACCGAGGTAAACAAATAAGTTACATTAATGTTAATGACTTATTTTTACTTTAATTCAGCTTTAAAAGTGATAACGTTCATGTAAATAATCCGGCTTAAATCCTTATGGGACGTAATAACCTATTAAACGCCTAAAATTTACAAGCTCTGATTTGACTCCACATGAAAACATCTAAGATTAAAGTCTAGCAACTTCGTAGATCTTCAATTCTTCAATCTAAAGACTGTCGCAATATAAACAAAGCCACACGACAATTCATTCCTAACAATCGTTCTCTCTTTGCTCTCAACGCTGATAACAACACTGATAAGGAGAGAGTAACTGATAATGGGAAAAAATTCAAACTGTTTACGAAGCCACCGTCGATTATAAATTTTAATAAAGGCTCTTGTGAAATACAACACTGTTCTTGATAAGATATGAAATAGGGATGTACCTACTTGTCGATAAATTTTTCGATAAAATTAATGTTTAATACGTGACTAGGTGCTATAGCTCCTGGGGGAGCCCTGCTGAATCTTCGTTTAGAAGTGGACGGCAATAAGATTATTCAAATCATAAGCGTAGTAGTAAAATAGGCTCAAAGTATAAACTATGCATGACATGTAATATTGATCAACCAAAATTCTCACAAATCTTTCAACAAATAATCGAGAGAAAAGTCTACGTATTAGTAAGTACTTAATTTCCATCGACAAATTTCGCATGAAATACGATAAACTGACCATATCTCGTATTGAATCAACAAAAATCACTCAATCAAATTCATATAAAATTTTCCAATTTTGTAACTAGCTCGGATCATTGTAACGGTAATTCACCGAATCGTAATTGAAAATCTCTTTATGCATGTTACACTCGGATATTTAAAGACCATAACTGCCAGACCTAATATTTTCAATTAAAGAGTTTATAATGAACTGTTTAAAATTATTTTCGATTGCAGCTATCTAACAAGCCTATAAAATGTATGCGAATTGCTTACTTTTAGGAAATTATTGCAACCATAGCTACCAAAAGGACAGACACGCTAATATATATATATATATATATATATATATATATATAAGATAACAGTATCAAATATATTAGTTGTATTACTAGTTCTATCAGAACTGCTACCCTGACTTTGTCACTGTCATCAAGTTACAACACAAGTTCATGCCACTTTGTCACTTTAATAATAAATAATCGCTTTATTGTACACCAAATTACCTATTTAAAGGTAACTTAAAGCTAAGAGGTTTAGGTAATTGGCGGCCTTATCGCCCGAAGGCAATCTCTTACAGGCAACCGTGTGAAAGACAGACTTTAGTGACAGACATTTGGATTTTGGAGTCAAAATTTGAGTTATTATTATTCATGGTGTCCTACTTAGGTTTTATCAGTACAAAGAACCCATCAGAACCCTACATTTTGCATAAATATTTTTAAGATTTCATGGTCGTGAAGTGGTTTACTATATTGCATGGTGTGTTATTTTATTCGATAACGCGATGCCCATCACTAATTCCTCTACATTCGCACGGTAGCTGTGGTTCACCGACTTGAACTCTGTTATCTTTATAAAAGTAACCGCAGGAAACTTCCTGGTTCCACAATGTTATTGAGAAATATATAAATTAATGAATTTAATTTAAATGAAGAATCTTTGTGGTTTATAATGATTTTAAAGTAGGTGCAGTTAATATACCTAAACTACTTGTATAAGTTTTTTGTTCAAAAACGTAGTTCAAGCGCTACGAGATATTTCCATTTACAAGATACCCTTTTCCTTGAGAATGTTACACACAAATATTGAATTTTAAATTAATTAAATAGTCTATTGACTATTTATTGATCAATAAAGATTCTGCTTAATTAGGATGAATTCATGCTAGGATTGGCATAACTTTATTAGTTGGCAAAGTACGACAAACGAATACTATTTGTCATTGTCACATAGGTAAGTTTAAAGCAGTAACCTTCTTCAATTTATGATGCATTTGTATAATAAACTTCCTTAAGCCTAAGGATTGTTTTTAGCTTTCAAAAGAAATGCCTGTTGATTTAAACCGCAACGACACAAAAGGCGACCTTTACATACCAATGACCCACCTGAAGTGAGACAAACCAGGCCAATATTATTCATAACAATGTTGAATATAGGTCATTCGAGATAAGTGTCGGCAGGTAGACACCCACATGCGCGAGCGCAGCCCACGCAATGATTGTTTCGCAACCAAAACTTTACTCATATTTAAATCTATAGCACTATTAATATATTAAATACATCTGAGACGAATAGCTATTAGTTTACAAGACTTATATAGTATACTAGCTGAACCCCGCGGTGCTACCCGCGGTTAATGTTGTACCGCGAGTAACGCCGCGGGACAAAGTTAGTCTAAAAAAAGTAGCCTAAGTTACTCCCCGGATCATCAGCTACCTGTCAGTGAAAGTCCCGCCAAAATCCGTCCAGCCGTTTCAGAGATTACCCGGAACAAACAGACAGACAGACAGACAAAATTTTTTTTAACTACTTTTTTGGTATATGTATCGTGTATACATACACATGCATTAATTAAAAAGCTGTTATTTTAATATTACAAACAGACACTCCAATTTTATTTATTTGTATAGATGTATAGATATGTGGTTCAAATCAGTCGTAGGAGTGATGCTTAGTATATAAAATTACAGTCGGCGGTTTGTCAGCCTTAGTTGACACGCAATCGGATTCAGTATCTGGGTGTTATTTGTCTTGATGGCGTATGTATTTATAAATATATATGTATGTTGATCAGCAGTCTCGTTACCATAGTAAAGATTCTGCTTTGTTTGGGATCAGGATCAGACAGTCGTGTGTGAAGTTATTATCAGTGATATCGCTAGTACGTAGAGGAAGATCACCTAGGCTGGTGGGATGGTCCGTTTATATACCTTTTTTTGTTATGGAATGCCTGATGGTAAGCGATTACCGCCGCCCTTGGACACCCATAACACTAGAGATGTCACAAGTGCGTTGTAGGCCTGGGGGGGCGATACGCAGAGGGGGTTGGGGTATAGGCCTCCGGTATTCTCACTCACTCGGTGAAACAAAGCGCAAACGCTGTTTCATACCAGTCTCTGTGAGGCCGTGGTATCACTCCGGTCGAGCCGGCTTATTCATGTCGAAACGTGGCTCTCCCACGGTATTTCATAAAGGCAATTAATTCTGTGAAGTTCAGTTCGCGATCGAATCTCGTCTAATTCTATTTCCTTAGCACATTATTTAGTTATTTCAATAACCTTTACACGAGGCTTTGGTGGCTTAATAGAAATAATCTGAGATTCTTTACATTTTGTACTCTTTCTTGTAAGCCTTCATGATGTACAGATGCACGGTACTTTAGCGCATGTAATCTAACAAACGAAGTTTTATACAGCCCTTTGAGTGAGAAAAGTCCCGAAAGAAATGTTTAACGTTTTTTCTTCATAATATCACCCAGACGTTTGCACCTTATACTATAAAATCTTAACTTTCATAAAACCACTATTGATAGGGTACAATAGAAAGCTTCAATATTCCATCTAATAACGACTAACTAATTCATCTATTAAATCCACCAATCGCCGGGTCAACCGCGGTTCATGTTGAATTAGCGAAACGAAAGTTCATATACGTGACTCATCGTATGTAGTCTATAAATCAGGTATGAATCAGATTGGTTCTGTAATCGAAGGTTGCACTCATACATTATTTAATTTAACACATAGTTTTTATGCTCGGTAAAATCGAACGTAAATATTATCTGTCAGAATATATGACTGCCTCGTTGGACTCGCGGTTGGCGTGTGCGACTGCTGATCATGAGGTCTCGGGTTCGATTCCCGGGTCGGACTAAATGTTTGTATGATCTACAAATATTTGTTTCGGAGTTTGGGTGTTTTCTATTTATAATATGTATGTATTTACAAAAAAAGTATAATATGTATTTGTATCAGTAGTCTAGTACCCATAACACAAGCTCTGCTTAGCTTGGGACTAGATGGCGTTGTGTGTTAGATGTCCGAAATATTATTATTATTATTTGTTTCGAAGGAGATCAAATTACCCGTCTAGATAACATGGATAAGAAGACGACAGTTCTATAAATGGTTATCAACAGAGTATGTATAGGAGAACGTCTTTCATATCCCTCCAACACAAAGGGAGGATCCTCCGACTAGGCGAGGTGATCATGTCTGGCGGGTCACTGCCCATGATACATGACATGAGGCAATACCTCCTTTCTTAGGAGAAGTCTGTATCCATCTGAGGACTATTAAAAGCCGTTGATGATAGAGGAGGTCTTATAAATCTGTTACTTACTTCATTGGCTCAGCGAATGAAAATGTGTCTTGACCTACGATAATAGAATACGCCATTCTGTTCTATTCTGTTTCAGTTCAGTTATAACCCTACTAGCTGACCCACGCAACCTCGTTTGCGCCTTATATTGCCCGTAGCGTAAAAATTTCCCGTTTTTGAAACATTCTTAATTGTTGCTCCGCTCTTATTAGTAGTAGCGTGATGACATATACCCCATAGCCTTCCTCGATAAATGGACTATCCAACACCGAAAGAATTTTTCAAATCGGAATAGCGGTTCCTGAGATTAGCGCTTTCAAACAAACAAATAAACAAACAAACTCATCAGCTTTATTATATTAGTATAGATTGATAACACATAAGGTTTGTGTCTTTGATCTTAAGCGTTAGGTACAGATAAACTAAGAAATATGTCGACACTTCGAACAAATTCACTAAACATCGTTAAGTTAATAGTCATCAATGGTTTTTCATGACCTCAAAATCCCAAATGTTCAAAAAAATTTTTTTATACCTGCTCTTCTTATTTAATTTGAGAGGGGTATAATCGCGAGGTACCAAATCACTTGTGTCATTTGAGTTGAGAAATGACCCGTCTGTCTGTTAATCCTACAAGAGATAATAAAAAACTTCAGCTTTTAGTCTTAAATGAAAAGACCTATAAAAATTCATCCATCCATTACTCGTTTTTCGTTCTTTGTTTATTCCATGTACCTTCCATTGTATTTAAGTATTATAAGAAATATGAACCAACCAAGTATTTACTCAGGATATTAAAAGTATCAAAGTGGGTTAAGCATCGACTCACGCGCATGATTCTTGTACGTAAAAATTAAACATTTCGTTGATTGTATTAAGAGATACCTTAGTCTTGTATACTCCTCTAATTGCAGGCTCTGATTTTATTACGTTAGTAAAACGAAATGGTGATTAATTTGTTGGATATTGGATAAGTTTTAAGATATTCTGTGCATCGGTAATTTTTAAAGAGTTCTGTATAGAAAGGACATAATAGTCAGGGTTGTCACTCACGCCGTAACATTTTTTATCCACTTTCAATAAATCTAAATCTCTGCTTTATTAATTTAATTTCTTAACTTCTAAGAGTTTCTGATATTTCTCGACATTAATTTTAGAAACATTTTACGAATTTGACAGCCAGCTTATATTTACGTTTTTTCGTAATTCTTTATATTAATGAATTGCATATTTTCAATTTGTTTCAACTCGAACCCTTAATAATAAAAGACAATAAAGTACCTACGTAAAATAATAATAAATATTTAGGATATCCAACACGCCACCCAGTCCCAAACTAAGCAGCGCTTGTATTATGGTTAATAGACAACTGATATGAATACATATATACTTTTTTTGTAGATACATACATATTATACATAGAAAATAGGATCTTTTCAGCAATCCAAGCTACTGTTTTTACCATCTAATCTTATTTCCACTTCATATTTCCCAACAGACATGGTACACGTTCATTCTCAAGGACAGTAACGACTAAAATCACGACATCATGACATCTAACATGGGAATCAGTGCGCCAGCGCAGGGACAGCTACTGCGCACGCGCACTTGATTTATACCGAGTCTTCCGCAAATGAACCCCAGCGGTTTGTTCCATACAGACGGTAGATGAACGTCATGTATCTTGTCACAGTAATGCTGCTTCAGTTTGAACCTAAATGACTCTTCGTTTATATGGCGGTTTAAGGACAATAGTCGCCGTTTTAGTTAGCGGAAACTTACTTTCATACGTTAGTTATTAAAGTTTACTGAGCTAAATTTTAGGTAGAATTGTATTTGATACTAGCTGAACCCCGCGGTGTTACCGCGGTTATTGTTGTACCGCGAGTAACGCCGCGGGACAAAGTTAGTCTAAAAAAAGTAGCCTAAGTTACTCCCCGGATCATCAGCTATCTGCAAGTGAAAGTCCCGTCAAAATCCGTCCAGCCGTTCCAAAGATTACCCGGAACAAACAGACAGACAGACAGACCGACAGACAGACAGATAGACAGACAAAAATTTTTTCGACTACACTTTCGGTATATGTACCGTGTATACATATATATGCATTTAGTAAAAAGCGGTTATTTTAATATTACAAACAGACACTCCAATTTTATTTATTTGTATAGATAAAACAGTCTGTAATTTTTTGCGGGAGGAATCTGCACACATACGTATTTTAGACTCTTATACAAAAACAATCGTCTGTCACTACCATTTGCTCCGTGGTCACTACGAACTCACACATAACAATTAAAACAAAATTTTCAAAATTTCACACACACAAACACATTCTGTGTCATAATAGTGAAATGCGTAGGCCTTTTGGACTTATACTTCAACAGAGGGAAACGCCTACTTCCCTGTTGCTCTATGGGTTGAGGGTATTTTATACCTTCAAAATCACAAATTTGAGGTATTACAATCCCAAGGTATTGGTATCTCCTTGACCTTAAAGACGTAGGAAGGCCCAGGAAATTGTAAGAAGTAGTCCCTACAAACCCATAGCTATTTGCATTAATCAACCACGTAATAAGAAGCCACGTTATCAGCATTTTTTTTGTTACTAAGAATAATCTAATAGATCGACCCGAATAATGATATAAAATTTTCACGGCCACACAGAATTATAAGCTTTAACTTATATGACCGAGAGCCAAACAATAACAAAATATGACACCCATTAGTTTAAAAGTAACATAACATAAAACGCATTGAACATTTATCGAGCATCGTAAGATATACAAAGAACACACACTGAATAAGGTAATAAATAACGTTATTAATAAAGCCTGATAAACGGCAAATAAAGTAGCAGAAAGATCTTGTTTACTTCAAACAATGTATCGCAATGAGTGAGGTGATCTCATGCGATATGTGGATGATGTTAAACACTGTTCAAAGTGTCAAGGTGATATAGGATGGTTGAATTTGAAGGTGAACAATATGAATATCGATGAACTAAGAAACTAAAGTCTTATGAGTAGATTAGGGATACTCTGCCTTGTTGGCACTTTGATTCAATCTATGCTAATATAATAAAGATGTAAAGTTTCTAACTTTGTTTGTTTGGTTGTAAGGGGTAATCTTCATAAGTACTGATCCAGAAAGCGACACTAATCAGGCGTGACATAGGCCATACTTTATTATGATTAAACAACAAAATTCAGTTCAAAATAATAGTATTTGTAAATCAAGCCGAAGAAAAGTGGGCATGGGTCGGCTAGTATTCAATAAAGCATCGTCTTTTATCGTCCGACAGATTTTATTTAATTAAGATTAATTAAAGGTATGAGACACGATTTTCAGGAGCCTCAATAATAACAACGACACTTGGTAAAAATATCAAAGGGTAAAGAATTAATTATGTCATAAAAGAGAAGTAACTTCTAAATGATTATAACTGCAGGTGAAAACCGAAGTGCGATTTGAATTGCCCTTTATTGTTTCAGTGCTATAGTCGCTATTTTCAATTTTATAATTTACTGACCCGTGCCCACTACCTATCTACCTACCGCCCAACGACAGTAAATATTTTTCGCTCCTATTTACTTATCAAATCCGGCTACCTCGTAAAGTTTTTCCACTTTTCGGGTTATTATATAGCCTATGTCACTCAGAAATAACGTAGCGTAGAATTGGTAAAAGAATTTTCAAAATCGTTTCAATAGATCCAGAGATTACTTCCTATAACGTCACAAACTTAAAAACTTGACCTCTTTATATAACAGTATAGATATAGATGTAGGGAATTTAGTCAGCAACTCTAAGCACCAGCAGAACCATAAATGCATGAGAATATCTGGCAAAAAGAAGAAGGTGGTACAAAAAATCTACTTACTTGGATTCTTGTCGAACTGCATAGGCGAACACCTGTCGAGTGCCCTGATCGCCGCTTCCGATCCGTAATTCCTGAACCCAGGCTCACACCGGTAGACCGCACCTGGACGAGTCACGTTGTACTCATACAAAGGATACGGCTGATCTTCTGGAGCACCAACTAGGATCCTGAAAAGAATGGAAAAAAACTAATTATTATTTGACCAAAACTGCATTTTTTTAATTTTCTCTCTTTTTAGATTACCATAATCTGAACAAAGAATGGGTACATATAACCGTAACCTAGTTCTATCATTCATCATATTAGAGAGTTCAAAGAAATCTATGATTTCGCCTGTTATCACCGTCTACAGAGAGGCTTCATACAAAACCTTGAAGACACCATGGTACTTGACGGTATAATAAGAAAAAGTGGCAAAACTTAATTAAGTATATTTATTTAGTTTGAAAGGAATATTTTATTCACTTCAATGTTCGTGTTAACTAGTCTACAAATATCAAGCTCTATCCACTAGACCCTTTCTTCGCTTTTATTTGTTATATTCTTTATATCTATACCGATATTTTACACGTGATATTTGTATTTTCTTTTCACTTTTAAACCTTCTCTGGACTACGACAAACATTTCAAAACCAAAATCAGCTGAATCGGCCCAGCCGTTCTCGAGTTTTAGCGAGACAAACGAACAGCAATTGATTTTTATATATGTATATAAGATTTGAAAGTAACTCTGTAAGTCTATCAATCTGCTTTCACAGCTAAACTAATGAACCGATTTGGATGATTTTGGTAGAGAAATAGATTGGCGCTTGGAGAAAGAAATATGTTCTTTTTGTCGAGATAATCGATTTATACGTCGGAGAAGGTGCGGGCAAAAGCTAGAACATTCACACATCTTAGATCTGCCACTCGTAGTTATGAATTTACCTAGCTATTTTCTTTTTTTTATTGCATAGGTGGCAAACGAGCAGACCTACCACCTAGATGGTAAGCGATTACCACCGCCGGAATAAGATCGTCTGTTGTACATACAATTTTTGATGGAAGATAAAACCTAGCATAGAAACAAAGCTTGTTACCAAATAGATCCAGTATTCTGTCATTAACATTCAATAGTACAATCATATACAAATGCTGACTCGAGGAGTCGGTAGAAACAGGTCAAACCATCAGACGTCTTTGGCGCTCTGCCAGCCCGCATATAGACTGGGTTCAATCCTGGTCGAGCGAAATCGTATTTCTATAACGTGAGTCACTGTGACGCGTTTGTCTGTTTGTGTGTTGATGTCATGGTAACGAGTTATATGATATTTTATATCTAATGCTATAAGAATGGATTTTTAGTCATTGTCGTTATTGGTTTAATTTGCAATTTTAAAAGTTTACTGTGAATAGAAGACTACTTCGGTTTCAAGTGATCGTAGTTAAATGTAGTTAGTTAATCTTAGATAGAAGTATGTGTGGGTTTGATTCCATGGTCGCGTAGTTTGTTTTTGGTGTATTTCGGTCAGAAATTCTCAGCACAGAATCTGGGTACAGTGAGCCATAGAATGGAGATTTAACCGTTTAATCTCTTCTGCTTATCTATCTCTAAACGGCATCTTATTTCATAGACTTATTCACATAACGCACGACTAAAGTAAAATACAATATTTATACTACTAGGGAGGCAAAAGAACATAATATTTTATTTTTAACCGACTTCAAAA
Organism: Spilosoma lubricipeda; assembly: GCA_905220595.1. Lineage (NCBI taxonomy): Eukaryota > Metazoa > Arthropoda > Insecta > Lepidoptera > Erebidae > Spilosoma > Spilosoma lubricipeda. Next base: position 2,372,118 of record HG992278.1, read on the forward strand.
AAGGAGGAGTTCTATGTTCTACTGTTTTTCTTTAACAAAGCAGACTCCTTATGTACTTATTTATAAAGATACAATATTAGTTAACATACATTATTATTACGCTTATATGTCCAGTAGTGGTCAACGATAGGCTGGTGATTTTTACGGTACTTTATGGTTTCTTAATGCTTCCTAGAAAATCCTTGTTAGTTTGTTTGTATGTCCATCACTATGTAATACAAACTAGATCAACCGTTTTACATAATTGCTTTTTTACGACAATCATTTTATGGTTATCACATCCTTCTGTATCTGACGCTAATAATAGTAAATTTAATATCGAGAGGGAAAGTTAACTACACTTTTTAAATTACAAATATAATGTATTTTCATATGGCAACATATTTTATTATTTTATTTTAGTATCAATTATGTACAATGTACATATTAAATCACCGTGTAGATATGTTATGCAAACTATTAATTTCAAGAAAAATGTCTTGAAACAAAAGTTGCGAAAAATATAATATTATATATCAAGTGGCAAAAAAAAAGAAATATTGTTCACATATTCTTATCATGAATTTAAATGTCATTTAAGGGTTGCCATACACATCTTATTTCTGCTTTTTACCTGTTTTTAATTGTCATCCACTATGGTCAACCATGGCCAGCCATACTTACTTGTAATCTATACATCTAAATACAATTGGAGTATCTGTTTGTAATATTAAAATAACCGCTTTTAAATAAATGCATATGTATGTATACACGATACATGTACCAAAATAACATTTTTAAAAGAAATTGTCTCTCTGTCTGTCTGTCTGTTTGTTCCGGGTCATCTCTGGAATGGCTGGACCGATTTTGGCGGGACTTACACTAGCAGGTAGCTGATGATCCAGGCAGTAACTTATGCTACTTTATTTAAAACTAACTTTGTTCGGCGGCGTTACTCGCGGTACAAGAATAACCGCGGGTAACACCGCGGGGTTCAGCTAGTACTAAATAAAAGTATGTATATGTCACTCATACTCCTCATATAGTACCTAATCATCAACGGCCTATATTCATCTATAAACCTTTCTTTTGGCACTGCATAGGGCATTATAATTGCTTATTATGTCCTATAACCGCAAATATGCTTCAAACCATGTACTTGTCCTGTTTATGTCAGAATAAATAAATAAATATATTTAAATAAATAAATATTTCGGACATCTAAACACACAACGCCATCTAGTCCCAAGATAAGCAGAGCTTGTGTTATGGGGTACTAGACAACTGATACAAATACATTAATACTTTTTTTTTTGTAAATACATACATATTATAGATAGAACACACCCAAACTCCGAAACAAATATTTGTAGATCATACAAACATTTGGTCCGACCCGGGAATCGAACCCGAGACCTCATGATCAGCAGTCGCACACGCCAACCGCGAGACCAACGAGGCAGTCAAATAAATGTTTTTTCTTTCTTTCTTTCTTTCTTTACTTAGAAAGGAGTTTGAACACAAAGTAAACTAAAGTAAATTACATAATAAGCCATCCTATAGTATTAATCCTACGTATAAACGAGAACGTTCCAATTTTACCACACTTGGAGAGAGGAGTTACCATGCACAAAACCGTACAGCAGTGACATCGAGAACATCAAAGTATATATTTTTACGTACGTCGATATTATACGTAGGACGTAGGTAAGATGTGGAAATAGAATCCCTGAAAATAGTCCCCTTTCCGGCGACTGAAATAACATTCGTCTCACCGGCAGTCGTAGAATGGTAAGTAATTGGTATGGCAACATTTAGTTCGAGAGAACATTTTTGAACACAATTGAGGTGTAGGTGGTGTAATTTTTCGCGGTGTGAGATTTATAATGGAGTACATTTATGATAACGAACCTAATCACACAACAAATACTACTTACGAACGAGGTTTTGGGCACTTTACCCATGGTAAAAGACAATCAGTGTCAATTTATTTCTCGTGTATATACTGATTGAAGTGCTCCTTTATATAGCACTATAATGTTAGAAAACATTCTAGATTCAAGAAAAATCATTTTACAGACGATGGCTATAGAGTCAAGCAAGCTTATGAGAAGGGCTGTAGTCGCTAAAATATTAATAGCACAATAGGTGTTGCCATTTTTTTTACTGTACTACTTTACAAACGGTAAAACCCAGGATGACGTCAGAAATCAGTAAAAATGTATGTGACTAACAGTAGAATGTTGACTTAACTTCGAATTTTCTAGCACGTCAGAACACGTTATGATGTGCATTTACTATTAATGCCCAAAATGACGTTTTGACGTCAGATATTAGGTATGAGATCAGTATTTCCTCGCCAATTAAACAGGTAGTTATTCTACTCGTAATATATTAAGCAAATTGTACAAATTCTTTCCATAAAACATTGGTATTTCGTTAAAATATTCCTCGACCAGCAGCTGCCCACCACGTGTGACTGTGAACACCTGCGTTTCCACCATAATTTCATCGTAAACAGCTCAGCAGTCCCGTAACGAACTTGGTACATCGTGTTACAATGCATGGCAGTCACGCACCTGCCACAAAACGTGCATCGAAGGACTTATGCAAAACGATACAAGTGGTTTAAAAATCTCTTGGAATTGTGCAAGACTTTCATTCCAATCGTAGGTATCTAGATGTCACTAAAATATTGTCTTTGGTTTGAAATAAAAGGTAATAAAAAATATATTCTTTATTGTAGGTACAACAATTATATAGAGATTGTATAAATAAGTATTGATCCTAACGATATTATGACTAGTTGGAAAGGACAAGGCTATCATTAAACACGATCTCTTAATTTTCAACCAGGATTAATAATTTAATTGTGTGATGATTTTATATTTATTTATATAGTAGGTATACATAAGTAGATTCAGATTTTGATTTGTGTATTTAAATAATAATCACTCTCATATCAAATCATTATTATTAATATGGCTATATTTACGTAACATCACTTGCACTTTGTATCTCAAAGTTTAATATAATCGTAATTAAACTTCGAAATATTCGCGAAAACATTTCGATAACTTTTAGCTTTAATCTTATTATCAATTCACATACATTTTTGTTTTTACGAAAATTGGTAAACAGATAAAGTTGTTTTTGAAGACCTGGTTGTAACCTAACCAATTAAATACGTGTAAAAGTAATTATCTGTATTTAAAATTGTTTTTACGCAACATACAAAGTTCTTAAAACACGTAACAAAACTTACACAGCTCTTAATATTGTTGTAGAGAAGGCCGGCGGCTCCGTTTCTACAATAAAAGCATTTCCGCACCACGCCGAGGGGTGTACCAGAACATCGGTCGGCGGGACTAATCTTAATGTGAGCGACACTCACTGCTTTACATAATTTTCTTACTTTAACAACTATATATAAACGCATTAAAGTTCACTGTTAAAGGTTAAATGTATAACCTAGGATTATAGTCAACTGACTGAGACAAATTAGTGTCAATAAACATGGTGCTAATACAAGTTAATACCCTTTATTATATGGAAGAGAAATATCAATCAATATTACTTATTTTGGGAGAACTAGGGGGGCAGGGATATTTAAAAGCAGTCGTTTTGCCTCACGAGTGATTACCGATGCCCATGGACGTCTGCAGTTCAAGAGTCACAAATGAATTACTTCCATTTTCGATCCACGTAAGTGGAAATCCAGGATCACCACTTACGTGTTTTACGGCCCATTTGTCGAGAAAAGTAACAGATTTATGATATCAAGTTACACACAAGAAGAGCTGAACATTAACAAGAAATTTAAACTGCCTCGGTGGCGTAGTGGTAGCGTATGCGACTGCTGTGCTTGAGGTCTCGGGTTCGAATCCCGGGACGGACCAAATGTTTGTATGATCTGCAAATATTTGTTTCGGAGTTTGGATGTTTTCTATGTATAATATGTATGTATTTACAAAAAAAAACAGTATATATGTAATTATATCAGTTGTTTAGTACCCATAACACAAGCTCTGCTTAGCTTGGGACTAGATGGCGTTGTGTGTTTAGATGTCCGAAATATTTATATTTATTTCAAAAACTTAGAAAGAATGTAAGGGAATCAAATTCACGGGTCAGCAAATTATGTAAGTGTATTGTACTCATACTCTGTCATCCTTTACGATAAACTTATCAACGGAACAGAATCATCTCATCAACCTCGGTACAATTAATCACGGTTATGAAACGAGCATCGTAATATTCATTGGTTGTATTGAACTCAGCATTAGCCAATATTGTCCTCAGATCAAGAGGACAATGAACAGACAAGTTTCTATTGAACAACAGACAGACGCTTTTGTTATTAAATGATGTCGATCGATTTGCTTTGTTGTATATGAAACTAATTATTAAAAGGTTTTCTCGTGTTTCACATACTCAAGTGCGTTACCAATCTCTCCAAAATTTGTTGTTAGATTGAGCCCCGAGAATCTAACTTATTTGATAATATGTAGGTACCGATTAAGATTTTTTTATATTAGAATACCAAAATGAGTCTACTCTGCCTGATAGAAAGAATCAGAAGATTCTTAGAGTGGTGGTCACTATCCTCGTTGCGAATGCGAAAAATGCAGCATGGCAACACTATGGTGGCCTAGTAAGATGCTTTTTGAAGATTAGATTATGGCGATTAGAATACGCAGTCTATTTGTTCCTTAGGTGACCTAAGAGTCGACGGATTTCGTTGATTACGTAGGACAACAGTACTGAAAACTGAATAAAACTTGATACAAACTCTATAGTGTGTCAAAAATACATTTGTAGGACGAAGTCCACGTTCAGTAGTGGACATTTAAAGGATGTTAGTGATGACGATATAGAAAACAGTCATAATCGATCGTCATACAGTATGATTCACGTATTAATAAGAAAATACGTGACCAAGTGACGTGACCACTTGTATTACAACGTTAACTCATGACAATTAGCGCTGCAAATCGTCCGCCGAGCTAAATACCGTCATCTAGATTATGGACAGAAGAAACTAGGGCTTACGACTACCCCTTTAGATACTGATACAAATGTCTAAGAAGATAGTGAAACAAATAACAATTATTTTAAGTTCTAAGTATTATTCAGTTTATTAGTCTTTATGGAAGTCTCGAGCCAATGGTAAAGGTAAAGTAATACATATTAATTTGCAAGTAATAAAAAATATTACAAACTAAAATTTTCGTTTTCTTTTGGCAAACCACCACACGTGACGTATGCAAGCGCTACGGTTCACTATCAAAACTAATAGTTTCCTTTAGGCTTCGTTGTAATTGGGTTAAAAATAAGCCATTTCCAAATATCTAATCAATATCTTTATAATTCAGCACATATAAAATTAACTTTCAATTTTAGAATGAATGAATTTAACTTACGATTTCTAAGTTTCGAAACATGAATCAACTGATTTTTAAAGTCCCCAAGCTTCACTTAAGTTTAATGCGTATCATTACTTGGTATAAAATGAAGTTACTTCCCGTTTCTGTACGCTTAGCTTTGGGACAGATTCTAATGCGGTTTTCACCAATAGATAGAATGATTAATACTCCATGCACATTACAGTAAAGGTAATCTGAATATATCAAAGGTTTCCATTCAAAGCCGGGGCTGGTCACTAGTTTATGTTTAAAATATATTGAACAGTCTATTCCTGGGTGATTCATATTCAGCAAGGCAATTAATGTGTACGAGTAATGGCTAGAACCGCAACGATTCGATTAGCTGACTATTTGTTACCTGTTTTATCACATACCAAACCGGTCCAATTAGATTAATTTAATTGGAGTAATCATTGTTATTTACCTTTAGTTTGATATCATAAAAAACTATCTTCTTGGTTTCTATTTCGATATTTGGGTTCCATTTTCTTTGTCATTTTTGACGGTTGAAATATGAATCGAAATCTGAACTTTTCTAAAAGTGTGTTTAAAAAACTTAGTAAAAGTCCGTATAGATCATCATGAACAATTATAAATTTGCTATTTAGATAAGCCGCAAGTGGGTTACAATCTGTTATCAGACGTTGCATGTTTGCAATGAAGTACAACTTGCGTCATTATGAGAACGAACAAGATAACATTACATTATAAGAATTTAACATGAGAAATGTACATAATTGTTTTGTTTAATCTAAGCCATTTATTACATTTCAAATGGTAAATTTTGACGATCTACTTTACAGCTATTAAGGTTATTTACATGTTTTATGGTACAAGGTCAGATCATGATCTGTGGGTATAAGCTACTAGTTATCATATTTAATTTTAGAAGAAGTAGACAATCTGTGTAAAACGGGACAACATTGCCTTCAAGACGAAACCTAAGCGCGTGCAACGAAACAAACTAGACTCTTCAGCTTCACAAAATTAGTACTAATTTAATAACGGGCATTACATACGTATTAAATTAAATACTTTTTAATCTTTTTAAATATCCTGTTCCATGATCATTATAATAACGAATGCAGGCAACATCCACATAATACGCCAGTTATGCAAAATAAGGCTTTGTACGTAGCCGACAGACACAGGTGGCTTGAACAGGTCGCCATAAGATGTGGATGCTCCTTGAATTTATAAGTTCGAATTCAAAGTAACAAAAACTATACAAATCACTAGATATTACAGTTGTAGGCACGTGTTTATCAGGGTCGAAACAAGCCGCGTATCTATAGAATTCGCCAGTGAATAAAACCATATTATTGGGTAGAGTCTCAGAATTCGCATCATCATCACAGTTTTACTTCTTTTACAGTGATGTTGTCTTGCATTGCTAACTCCCTTAGTCGGCTCTTACGATTCCCATGGGAGGAATAAGGGTGATCTCACACCGGATCCATCCCCACTCAAATTTAACCATTAAATGTAACATGTTGAACAAGTCTCAATAAAATTGTCCTCCAGTTTAAAAACAAAATTGAAAGGGTCGTATTGAAAACCTTCTAATTTTGTAGTCGTTAAGAATATTTTTTTTAATTTTTACTTTTTCACGTATATTCTACAGATACCGTTTATACTTTAACAATACACGAAGCCAATTTAGCAGCAACAACAACTTAGGTAGATTTCTTTAAAAATAGCACCCATTTATTCCCACGTATTTACAGTTTTATGTCTGTATGTTTTATATGTATGTATGTGTGTTATCTCTGTGCAAAAATCAAGGTCCTCGCTTTGTTCTATTGCATGCACTAGCCGCTGTCATCTCCTCAGTGGACTGATTGCCTCAATGAGAAAATTGCAAGTAAAGCTGCGGGTGCGGCTAAATTGAGCTTATTATGTACGTATATTGTAGAGCGACATGCGAGGCAAACATACTAATATCTCTTAAATCATTTGATTCAGAAATGCATTGGCTTTTTTGTGGTATAAGGGCAAAGTAGCGGGTAGGTCCCGCAATTCCCTACATATAAAGGCAGACATTTTCTTATTGAAAACGTAGTACTTCAAAACATAAAGGCGATAAGTAACTATAGGCTGTCCTAAAAATGTATTATAGATGTAGATAATTTTATTATTAAACTGATAAAATCATTAGCTGACGCACATCGTCCTGTTTAAGCGTGATCTTAACTATCCTATCATAGTCACGCCAGACCAGGCGTGAAAATCGGTAGACAATCATAACTAAAAAAGATTTTTTATAAATAGAAACATGATATCGCGTACAAAATCCTATGGCTATGTGTTTATTTTAATCAGAAGCAGTGGAACGATTGAAGACGTACAATTTTATGTTTAATAATGTGAAACCTTATCAATGATGGGGACCAAACGACAAGTCACCGCAAACCGCTTTGATTAATCTAAGCTTTCCACACGAAGCTCAAATTTCATTAAAAAAGCTACCGGTCACTTTATTGTACATTTTAGACATTGAGTTAATGCCGTTTTCATTGTTTGAGTTTGTTATTTCTAATGACATTAAACAGATCGCGTTATGGTTTAAACGGTCATCTCCTCGCTTTGTACTGCCTAGAGTGTAGTGGGTCAGTCTGATCCCACAGGGGACAACACTTTGTATGAACCACAAATTAATGTTCTCAGTCTGGGCATCCTTTGTGTCTGTTTCCTGAAGATCTGACTTTTAAAAAAAGTAGCCGTAACTTTCCTTGCCAGTATTCTTCGCATTTTGTAAACTAGAAGTTATGGATCGACACAGGCAGGTTTGGTGTTTTCACCTAATTCACCTTGTTAATGCATATTTGGCGTCTGTTTGTGTCGATCAATGATATTTAACTGTAGCTTCAGTTTAACGTTCATAAATGTCACTTAGTGTCTTCATAGAAAAATGATTTTGAATTTGAATTTCATAAATATTTGTAGGATTTATTCCTTATGCGGAAGTTGTCTTTGTGTCAAAAAAAGGTTAAGCACATTTATTGACTCGTATCGTTGTTCAAGAGTGTTGTTTCTTCTATATATTTCGCTCTAACGACCTAGTTTAAACTAATATGATGAGAGTCACTCGTCAAATCGACTTAAATTAAGTCGTCACTCCTCATGTTATGTGCACTCACAATGTACGCTGACCTCCCAAGAAAAAATCTGTTAAAAAAATGAAATCCTTATGTCCCTCCCACAATTCAGATTTCTTGAACTCTTCGTTCTTTGTCCAAGCGGTACTACTCTGGAATGCTCTCCCACTCGAAATCAGGATGTCCACAAACCGTTTTACTTTGAAAAAGAAGGTACGTGATCTCCTATTTAGCGAAACGGCAGGTACTACGAATCGATAATTGGTTCACCTTAGAATCGGGTTGTCATAGTATACGAATATAATGTGTATGTATGTATATTTATATAAATATATATGTATTTACTTCGTGTGTATTCTCTATATGTATGTTTATGTTGTTTGTTTTCATTGATCATGTAACCTCTGTGCACCACCTACCTTACTAGATTTCTACACCACCCTAAGGTTGACTGGAAGAGAATGCCTTGGGCATTAAGTCCGCCAATGTACAAATGTGCATAAGGTTTTTAATAAATAAATAAATAAATCCGCATGTCTCGTTCCAAGTTATGGACGATAAGATAGTTGAAGAGTCTTCAACGAGCTATTGAAGAGAATAGAATACAATGGTTTGGCCACTCAGAGAGGATGAATTATAGAAGACTCACGGAATTCATAGAGCAATGTGTGTGGAAGTGTCGGAAGAGGTCAAATAAATATGCTCTTGTGCTATTATATGCCTGAACCATTGAACAGATTTTTAAATTAACTAAAACAACTTTATCCAATCTTTGTTGGTGGTCTGCATACAAGTCAAGTCATAGAAGTCATGTAATTTCACGTGAGAGCTTTTAAAGTAAATCTCAAATTCAAATATAAAACAAATAACCTATCCTAGAAATAACCGATTAAGAAAACAATGGCGACATGCGCGGGCGCATGTAACAGTATCAAATAACATACGATAGTTGCGTCACCAACGCCATAGATACAAAATGCAAATGGCGGGAAAGTCGTGTAGGTTGTATTTTTATTAAGACCCCACGGTCGACACATGGGTTTTTGCGAAGGCGTATGGTAAAATACATGTCGCTTTATTAACTACCGAACTGCATATTAAAATAAATTTATTTAATGTTTTGATTGCATTGAAATTGGTGCTTCATAAATACTTCCAGTTTTTATATTTCTTACATTTAATGTAATTTGACATTTTATTTTTTTACGAATATGTAAACGAGCACTAACAGCATCAAGACTTTTAACTTTGTATGAATTAAACTAGTCTTGTCCCATATGGGAATCGAATCTACAATCCACAGACAGGTACACTTTAATCATGGTTCTGTGCAGTCTAGTTTTACTTTGAGTTAAAAGAATATAAGACGTTTGAAGTCACTCAGATTTTTTTATATTGTACAGTACGAAATATATTTAAAGAGATGTTATAGGAAATTAAAATAGCAACTGGCATTGTTTGAAACAAAATGACATGATTTCAATCGTCATGGCGTACTGCTTGTCCCCATCCATACTACTATCGAAAGTTACTGTCTGTTACGCTTCCGCGGCTAAACCGCTGCACCGATTTCAATGAAATTTGCCATGGAGATAATTTAATTCTTAAGGAAGGACATAGGCTACTCTTTACCGCGGGAACAAATTTATAAGCGGGCGGAGTAGCGAGCAAAAGCTAGTATATATAAAGCGGCAGGTGCAAGTCGGTAGTACTTTTAGTGTTGAATAAATAGCGTTCCAGATGTCAAAATAAAATAACTAAATTCTATATATATTCATAATTAAATAGACAATTAATCGTAAGAGCAATAGGCATACATCAAACAAATTCAACACACAGTCGACACATTTTAAGCATTCGACACACTAAAATCGTAGTCAAACACGAGACATCTTGATTACCTGTTTATTATACACAGATATCAAGTGTACCAATAAACCGACTGTATAAAATAATGTGTAGGAGCAGATTAACGAAGCAGAAATATCAATCGCAGTTGCGACAAGTCGTGGGTGTGTAGACGGCCTTCCACCGTTGAAAGGGATCTTGCCTAATATTATTAGTACAATTATAAAAGCGAAAGTTTGAATGTATGTTTGTTAGTTAATCACAGTGGAACGGATTGGAACTTGAAGAAATTTTGAGAAAAGATAGTTTGGAATACTACATACATAGACAATTATAGGTTAGGGTTTAGTGTGAAGCGAAGCCGTTTATAACCTAGCTAGCAGTACTACAATTGGTAAATTAGACGGGCCGGAATGAGTTAAAGGTTGCGAAGAATAATACTCGACAATCTTATCTTGTGAAGTTATATTATTGTTTAAAAGTGTGTTTTAATATCAATTATATTGTCTACATATCATCTTAGGTACCTAGACAAAACATGTCTCATGTATGCAATAATAACATACTGTTGTATTATTATAGAATTTACATAAAATACTTTGTTGAACAGTATTTAGTATAGTTTCTGAACTTACATACATTAAACAAGCGGAACAAACACATTAACTATATTAATTAACTTTCTAAGCTTTACTAAAAAGCTAAAAATATTTATAACTTGCTATAAAACGACTACAAATACACACTATAATAAATTTATATTCACGTTATCTTTAGCAGAGACTTTACGAGATATAAGTGATAAAATATTAAGGTATTAAAATGGTCATTAACACCAGACAGCGGCGGGTTTCATCGCTAGCTTATCTAAATTTAAGATCAACACTGATCCTAGGTAATCTCACAAAATAATTAGTGGTTTAATACTGACGCGGTTCGCACGTCCCAAGGTATGAGCGAAAGCTATTTTAAGTATTAATGTGATAGACAAAGAATATTAAAAAATGACGAATAATACATTACATAACAGATAACCTAAAAATAAAAAAGACGTTAATATCAGTTAAGATCATCATGAATCATTAGAGTTAATAGTTGTTTGATATTTACCCATTTAATATTAACCTCTCTGAATATTCTTTATTTAATGCGATAAAACCATAAAACTTTTAAACACCAACCAAATAATAATTGAATTTTAGTGAATTTTACTCCTTAACTATTAAAACATTTTTAAAAGCTGGCTATAAGAAATATTAACACACAAAAAACCCTTAGTTCTGTTATCTGTATCTCCAAAGGAGATACATAATGTTATTAAATACATCACCAAAGTGTTATTGCCCATTTCAAACGCCTAAACTTATAAATTGTACCATACCTAATATGATGCGTTTAATACGATGGCCAACTGAGGTAATATATAGTGCGCACACGCACTTACTTTATTGTGTAGTTATACACATCGAGACGTTGGACCACCCGTGTGCGGCCGGCCTAACGTACACCAAACGTACAGTCAGCTAATTAAATTAATGACTTCGTTTTAATTTACACAATATTATGAAACTCTTCACCGTTCTATGCCCCAATATATTATTCGTATGACAATGCAGTAATTAATAGCTAACTTCCGAGTCAATTATAATGATAGATGTCCGAAATATTTATTTATATGTTCATATTTTAAACTGAGTTATTTGTTTTTTAACCGAAACCGTTCAAACAAAAGACGAGCTATCTCACCTTCGACCGTATATTTTATATATATATATATATATATATATATAGGACAACTAAGATCTGTTGATGGCATCCAAGAGAAATCGAGTGAAACCTTGAAGTCGGTTTTATTTTTGTTAAAATTTTACTTGTCTTTTCTTTATTTATTTTCTAATTAGTCTTCAGAAAATAGCAACATACGAATTACGTAACTTTTTTAGAGGGATAAAATGCCCACCTGGTATTCAGCTGTTACTGGACTTATAGGTAGAGGTAGAGAAAGGAAGAGATAAAACAACTATGTAGCGTATTCACGCCTAACAGATAGAAACACAATAACTGATATCATGTAGCTTATGTTAATAAAGCCAACTGGATAACTCATATTGAAGGGTATGTCTGTTGTAACTTGCGGCACAAGAAATGGCTAGCAACACAATATAATTTCGAATTCATTGTTTCGTTAATATTATTTTAAGTAATAATACTTATTTTCTCAAAGCGTCTCAGTTGTGTGTGTTAATCTAGGCACAATTTTTTATTCCAATTTTTAATACAAAGAAATGAACTACTAAGTGTTACTTTGTTTTGTTTTTTTCTTAAGTACAATTAGTTTTATGGCTGCCTGTACATAGTGTAGTGCTCAGAGCGATAGCATCGTCGACTTAATTATATTTATTTTGTTCGCACCGAACACTTCTATTGTTAAGGAATTTATTTAGTTGTTTTAAATTGATGATGATTGTTTAATGATGTTTTCGATTTAATCATCAATCTTTATGTTTTTAGCTTAGGGTAATTTAAGTACCTATGACGCAGTTTTATTTATGTTCTAATTAAGTTCAATGGATAGTAACAATATTTACATGAAAAAAATTTGCTTTAAAAAAGTTGATATATTTTATGTAAACATGATAAACTTTGTCATTTATTGCGTGTATGTATATACTTTATCTATAATGTGTATATATTTAGAAATAATATATAAATATCTTTAATTGCTTTACCTTATTTAGTGTGGACGGCCGCCTGGGTTTGACACTGATTTTTCAGACTAATGAGTCGCGAGTAAATTGCAGTAAACCCTTCAACCCTTCATTTTGCATTTTAAAAAGAAGTTGGAGGTGCCACAGACAATTTTAATATCAGAATGTTCTCAAATACAATAAATATTTATAATTCCACGACTTACGGTCAAATATCGACCTCTGGACGATAACTAAAACTTAATAATGTTTACTGATTGTACATACCTACCTAGTGCACATAATCTCACATAAATAAGGTAGTCTGAACAACAACGTGTAATATGTTTCCACACCTATTGACCCCGTGTATTATTGTAATCGAAATTTATAATCGACAACATGTTATTAACAGAATTAATGTTACTGTAATATGCTCAAAAGTTGAGAAGAAAAATTTGTTACATAGTAAAATCCAAATTCAATACTAATAAATTTAATTCGACTCCCAGGTCGGACCAAATGTTTGTATGATCTGTAAATATTTGTTTCGGAGTTTGGGTGTTTTCTATGTATTTACAAATATAAGATATTTACAAAAAAAAAGTATAAATGTATTTATATCAATTGTCTAGTACCAAGCTCTGCTTAGTTTGGGACTAGATAGCGTTGTACGTCAGATGTCCGAAATATTTATTTATTTTATTTAATAATACAAATTCTAAAGTAATTGTGTCCGTCTGTTACGTTTTTACAACCAAACCGATGCACCGATTGCAATGAAATTTGGCATGGAGGTACTATGTTCTTGACGCAGGGTCGGAGTTGCGGGAAAAAAGCTAGTAATTTTTATAATTATAAAGCTAAGTAATGTCACAATGATTTAACGGTAACAACATAACAAGTTATCACATGTATTTCTTAGGATTACACAGAAAATTTTACGTTTAAAAACAGGGAAACAGAAATAAAGGTACAGTCATCCACTTATATTTAAGACTTTTGAATATATTGAAAATCACTTTTAACGAAGATTAAGACAACTTAAGGTTTGTACAGGATATATATGCAATAAGCATAAAGCTTAAGCTGAAAGCGTTTCATGAGCGGATTGACAGATACATGCAATCACCAGTTCCTCCGATCATATTGATTGAAATTTAGTGCTTGTTTTGTCTACTAATGAAATAAAATAGTTGAGATTTTAAGAAACTTGCTTTAATGATTATGTAGAGTCCTAGGGCTCAAGAATTCATTTTATTAACATAAAAGTATTTTGTATACGTACGTGAAAAATAGAATACACATCAAAATCACACCACAAACGTTTGTATGCATCATAATATATCTTTTTTTATCTATTCGTAATATAGGTAATGTGCACTTATAAAATATGTCCTTTTTATAGGCACAATCCAGAACCCCTTAGGGCTAGATTTTATACGCTGTATAATATAACCCTGAACATTATTTAACTGTTAATTATTGTACAGTCGGGTACAAAAATAATGTAATAATTCACTCAAAACTTTAGTGTTCAAATGACGCAACGAGTTGCAGTCACATTGAATATCCCTTTTTAAAATTAGAACTTAAACAATAAAGTTACCGTTCAACGCAATAAAAAGAGACAAAAATATTTTTGACACACCTTGCTCTATTCCCAGACATACATGTGATGTCCCCCTATCTTCCATAATACATAATTAATCTATAAATAAAAGGCTCAGGAGGAAGGGTGGCCGTTAATTACACACGCAGTTAACAAACTCGTTGGCGGTGTATTTCTGTTATGTTTTAATTAAATCACTCCACACCTGTCCCCCGGTACTTTCCTGCGCGTGCGCAATGTGCCAGAGAAGCGCATGCGCACGTGTCCGGAAGCACTTTCCTTAGAACTCTGATAATAATGTTTGGAAATTGAAGCTTTATATTCATGTAATGTTACTTGACTGTCTTACTTTAGATAGAAAAAAACTCTTAACTAACTTTGTAAACAAAACTTATACATAAAATTCCATTTTCAGTTTTTTGATGGTATAGGTGGCAAACGAGCAGACGTATACCTGATGGTAAGCAATTACCACCGCCCATGGACATCCGCAACACCAAAGGCGTCACAAATGCGGCGGGCCTCCGGTATCCTCACTCACTCAGTGAAACACAGCGCAAGCGCTATTTCACACCGGCTTTCTGTGAGGCCGTGGTATCACTCCGGTCGAGCCGGCCCATGCATGCCGAAGCGTGGCTCTCAAAATATAGAAACCTCGCATGCGTTTATGTCGGTTATCGAGTATTAAAGAGTAGTCTCTGTCCTTCCTTAAAAAACAAATTATTTCGATTCCAAATTCGTTGAAATTAGTGCAGCGGTTTAGGCCTTAAATCGTACACACAGACAGACAGAGTTACTTTCGAACGTATAATCTTTGTATGTATTGTCAACAGAAGCACTTTTTTACACTCCCATCATAAAGGAAAGTGATTATCACACGAAAAAAAAGAAAGTATGTTTTACATCATACGTGCAAAATATTACAAAGCCATAAGAAAAACAAAGAGGTCTGTTCATCTGCCACTCGCTAAATGCCGTGATGATAATATCAACACGTTGAATGGTGAAAGCCATGAAACGAAACAGGTGTTAAAAACGACAACATCTATATCTATACAACTAAATAAAAATAGGGTGTCCGTAGACGCTTTTTAATAAATGCATACACGGTACATGTACTAAAATATTATTGTTTACAATTTTTGTCTGTCTGTCTGTTTGTTCCGGGTAATCTCTGGAACGCCTGGATCGATTTTGTCGGGACTTTCCCTGGCGTATAGCTGATGGCATAAGGAGTAACTTAGGCTACTTTTTTTTAGACTAGCTTCGCCCTGCGGGAGTCAACTAGTTATGAATAAGATGGCGAAGTGTTTAAAACTAATTCAATATTCTAAAATGTCCTTCAACGAAGTTTTTGGGGTAAAAGGTTTTTGGAAACACCCGTATGTTCTGTGTTGAAAAGTACTCGATAAACATACATAAAAAGTAAGCGAAGTAGCGATAGAACCCGTTAATTTTTTTTATAAGACCCTGACAAAGTGACTGAAATAATAAATTACAAATAAACAAATAAAGAAGAAGCTAGTGTTTAATAAAGAGAAATACAGCTTACGAAAGATTTATTTCTCGTCTAGAGGGGATGTTTACAAAATAGCACGTGGCAGAAATGTTTAGGCTGGGGACGGTATGTTATGTAATTCAATGTGGCATTCCATCTCGTACTGTGTATTGATTGCGGGGACACACTTGCTGATTCAGTTTGTAAACACAGACTACAAATACATTATACATTTATGTACAAATTCTGGTAGGTATGGAAGCTGACTGCTGACTGGATTGCCAACATGACTCCATGTAATCGTGGCACACAATTGGAGTGAAAAGTTATTTAGTCGCGTTGAACACTTTTTGGTAGAGGAAAATCTTAGAGTTCACGTCATCGCGTCACCTCGTCACCGACAACATAATTTCGAAATTATCTAATTTCATACATTAATTTTTCAAATAACATTCTAAGTTATAAGTTTTCACTTCTATCGACAGTCAACCATTTTTTTATAGTATCCTTATGACCCGAAATTGTCTGGTTTGAGAATAACATATCCAAGCTATTAATAAGAAAGTACTTTTATCTGTGGCAGAGAATTTAAACAGGTTACCTGACAGTATACCTACAACTAAGCTATTAAGTTCGTTTGCACTTTATATTAAAAACAAGAAAAAGTTAGTTTCACTGTTCTACTATTCTTAATAATATAAAAGTTTGTTTGTTTGTCAAATATCAAGGATATTGTATACTAATAAATATACATAGCCTATGACACTCGGGCCATTATTACGAATCTATTGATACCTCATTCATTATAGTGGATTCAGTAGTTAAGATGCTACATTGGAACATACAAACACACAGTCATAAACCGTCAACTGCCTTTCTATTGGCTTCGTCGTGGTCGATATGAAAATATAAGAAGTAGCTCCGGTACACATCATTTTCTTTGTACTTTGACCACATAAAACCATTACAAAGCTAGTAAAGTCTACATCGAATGCATAATGTGGCATATATCTTCATGTAACCACGGCCTTTGATACTGATTGTTGACCTTCTAATTTACAAAGAACACTATTGAGGCAGTGAGCTCACAAATTAGCAACAATGACTGGTTAGTAGTACGGTCTGTGTTGTATGATTAAAATCAATATGGAGAAGGAAATAAGCAGGAACAACAGAAATTAATCTAAGTACCTACGTCTTTGGAAATAAGAAACGTATGTCAAACAATAATATATTTATTTTCCCCATAGAAAAGTTAAATTACTACTTTTTGCACGTTACTTGAGAATAGCAGAATTGATTTCATACTTACGTAAAATAGTAGTAGCCTAGTAGCGTCAACAAAAATCGGAGAAAAAAACCAACGACAATGAAGGAAAATTATGAGCATGAAAAGCATGAGCACCAAGAGTAGCGGTCACCAAACTTATATGAAATGCAAACAATGCAGCATGGTGACCCACACTATTGAGATGCTTCTGCGCATTCACCAACGAAACGATACGACAGTATAAATGCAGTCATTTTTAGGTTATATATTTCGCATTAATTCGCCTATAAATGTTTCAAGAAAAGAAATGAGTAAGTTACCCTAAAGATTTAAAAAAATATAGCTTCCTACTTTCTCATCGATATCTATCTATACAAATAAATAAAATTGGAGTGTCTGTTCGTAATATTAAAATAACCGCTTTTTACTAAATGCATATGTATGTATACACGGTACATATACCAAAAATGTGGTTAAACAAATTTTTGGCTGTCTGTCTGTCTGTCTGTCTGTTTGTTCCGGGTAATCTCTGGAACGGCTGGACGGATTTTGACGGGACTTTCACTGGCAGGTAGCTGATGACCCGGGGAGTAACTACGGCTACTTTTTTTAGACTAACTTTGTCCCGCGGCGTTACTCGCGGTACAACAATAACCGCGGGTAACACCGCGGGGTTCAGCTAGTTATAAAAAGAAAAACGAGCGCTTGTTACCCATCACAGCAGCAGTATAAAACACAAAACGTGAAGCAGAACAGAGCAATGACATTGGGCAGCTACAACACGCTAATAACCAACAGTTAAGTGAACACAAACAGATCATAAATTAGTGTTCACGGCCATACGGTTATACATTCGTTTACTATAAATAACATAACCGATTGAAAAATATAACACATACCTAGAAATATATTAAATATGCGGTAAATATGTACGATATTAGATAACTGCCTGCGGCATCGATCTCGTGATTATTTCATATTTCGTGTTTATCACTTTATAAATGACAATCTTTCATGCTACTTTTCTCCCTTAGGTGCCAAATTTTTCAGTGTTAGATAGCCCATTTATCGAGGAAGGCTATATATCATCACGCAAGACCTACAGGAGCGGAGCAACAATGAAGAATGTTACAAAAACGGGGGAAAATTATCACGCTACGGGCAATAGGAGAAGCAACGGAAATTGCGTGGGTCGGCTAGTTCTAATATATAAAGCGGAAGAGTTTGTTTCTTTGAACGCGCTAATCTCAAGAATCGCGGTCCTATTTGAAAAATTATTTCAGTGTTAGATAGTACATTTATCGAGGAAGACTATAGGCTATGAATCATCACGCTAAGACCAATAGGAGAAGAGCACCAATGGAGATTGCTTCAAAAACGGGGTAAAATTATCACGCTACGGGCAATAGAGGTTGCTTGGGTGAGCTAGTCGTTAAATAAAATTAAAACACAGTATTAAATAATTAGATAACAAATCTAACAACATATGTAATACATAGAAACAGTAATATAAATCCTCGAAGAGAACTCACGATTATGAATACAAATATTTCGATTTAAGGGAGTCGAACCCGGTTATCCAACCCGCGACCTAGAGATAGTAATCGATGTTTTACCAGGGCATCTCTAATCCATACCAATATTATAAATTCGACAGTAACTTTGTCTGTCTGTTACGCTTTCACGACTAATTGAACGATTTAGATGAATTTCGGAATAGAGGTATTTTGTTAGTCCTTGAAGGAGGACATAGGCATAGGCTACGAGTACTTTTTGTAGAGACGTACAGGCGGTCGAAGCCGTAGTCAAATATAGTAGTTGAGTGAAATGAAAATGAAAAAAAAAATGAAAAAATGTTTATTAGCAGTTATCAATCCTTTTACATGTTTTTTTACTTCTGCCAAACTGCAGTACAGTTTGTTGGCAGACGTAGCTCCTTATTTAATTATCATAAATTTTGTACAATTCGTATAACATTTTTTCCTTAAATTAAAAACTGAATATACACAGACGGCTCTCAACAATTAAGAAATACTACTATTACATTGAAGGTTCTCAAGTAGGTACTTCACCAATCTCGATTTGAACATTTCTTTTACATGAGGGCTGTTACTATTACACATACTAAAAATATCCTCTGGCAGACTATTAAAAATTACTGGCACTAAATATTTACTGGCCCTTTGCCCAAAGTAGTTGTTACAAACAGGTACTTCAAACTTCCGTTTACCCACCCTTTGAGATCTTTCCCGTATTATTGTATGTTTATATTCATCCCCCGTACGATGTTCCAATGTCAAAAGCAGCACCGACTTCTCATGTGCTGGCAGCACTTTACATTCACAGAATAATTGTTCATAATTACTAGATTTTGAGCGCATCTTAGTAGGTTTATCAACTAACAGTTTTAGAAATCTGATTTGTAGCAACTTTATTTGTTCTAAGTAAGTTTTAAAGGTGCGTCCATAGCATATCAGTCCATAAGAAATCAGCGATTCCACTAGCGCATAGTAAACAGTATACAGGGTAGCCCTATTTAGTACGAAACTGAGATGATGGAATTTCACAAGTACGGATCGCAGTTTCTCGCATAATTGTGTTATGTGCGTTTTCCACGAAAATTTACAATCGACTGTCATACCTAAATACTTGTACTCCCCCACCACCCCAATACTTGAACACGCACACTCCACAGTATTTATGTCGGTGTCGCAGGTCCTGTGCAAGCACTCAAAGCTGTGACCCACTATACGCGGCGGCCTATATTTATTCTTCGCGTAAGGCGATTGTATATGCATACATTTAGTTTTGTCTATATTAATTATAATGCCGTTGTCATGTGACCATTTTATAATATTAGTTAAATCAGCCTGTACCTTACATTCTATTTCACATAGGTTTTCGTCTGCATATACCAGGCAGGTGTCGTCAGCATACATATATATACGGCAGTTATGTACTACATTGCTCATACTGTTAACGTGCATAATGAATCCGACAGGCCCAAACACGGACCCGGTGGGCACTCCACAGGTTACCCGTTTCGGTTCCCCGACGACATCATTCACCATGGTTCTCAGTGTTCTGCCCGTGAGATAGGCTCGGAGCCACTTATTGACCGGTCCGGCGATCCCACACTCTTCCATTGCTTGAAGCAGCTGGTGATGTTCTAAAGTATCAAATGCTTTTTTGAAATCAATGTAGATCACCACCACCTGCTTCCGCTGGTCTAAGCAACTATTTATATCGTCCGAGAACCGCGCCAAAGCCGAGGCGGTGCTCCGGCCCCGTCGAAAACCATGCTGAGCAGTCGATAGTATACTGTGATACTCCAGGAATGAGCTTATTTGAGTGACTATAAACTTTTCTACAATTTTATTAATGACTGACAATATTGCTATTGGTCTATAGTTTGTATAATCGGTGTGGCTGCCCTGTTTAAAAATAGGTCTTATTATCGCTGCTTTTAAGTAGTCGGGATATATTCCTGACTCAATAGATAAATTAATAAACAAAGCTATTACAGAACTAATCTTATGTTTTATATATTTTACATCTTTCACACGTATGTCGTCTATACCTTCAGCTTTGTAACAACTTAACGAATCTATAATTTTGATTATGTTTTCTGAAGTAGCCTTTCGATACCTTAGTGACACTTGACTGCTGTTCACATAACTAGATCTATCCATAAATTTATCAGTACAAATATGTTTTATATCTAAAATTTCTTTCGTAAATGTAGTGGAAAAATTATTACATATATTTATAGTGCTATCTGTTTTGCCCAAATACTTTAAAATGCCAGTATCTAAGTTTTTCCTCTCTCGCCCCACCCATTCATTAATTTTACCCCAAATCTTTCTAACATTTTTGTTACACTTTTTAATCTCTTCTTGACGGTAGGTATTTTTGGCTTTATTTATATATTTATTTACTCTATTTCTATACGTGTTATACTGTGTTCTTAAATTCATATCATTTGGGTTCTCTTTCCAATTGTGAAAGAGTTTGTCCCTAATTTTAATCATGTTTTGGAGTGTTTTTGTTATCCAAGGTTTATTTTTTCTTTTTTTAGGCAGAGGAACTCGTATTTTAGCACTTTCATATACACTAGAGAAGTTATAACACAGTTTATCATATAAAGAAAGTGGGCACTTACAGTCTAGTAGTTCGCTCCAGTTTATATTTTCCAATCCATCTGTTACCCTTTTGTTATTTAAAGTATTTATACTTAGCTGCTCACTGGTAGACGGAAGTACCAACGAACTACTTTCCATACACACACCGATCAAATAATGGTCCGATAATTTACACACAAACACATAGGATGATACCCTACAGTGGGTTCGAATCCATACATGGTCTATGCACGTTCGTGTCACAGTACCATTGTACACCTCCTCTCGCGTGCAGTCATTAATTGCACATTCCAGTCCTACCTCACACATATTATTTATGTACTGGTTAGTCGCATCAACAGTTCTGTCCATTAGATCTAGGTTAGTATCACCCATTACGATTATTTCACAACTTCGAGAAATTGTAAGGATCAAATCTCGTATTCCCTGCACAAAACCGTGTTTATTCGATTTAGGTGGCCTATAAACAATCAATATATGAATAACTTTCCTTCCGTCTTGGAATAATTGTCCATGTATCATCTCACAATAATTAGACTTAATTGTTTTGGCCGTAAAGTTTAAACTGTTTCTAACGTATAATAATACCTACGTATAGAGAATGAATACAAACTTTGAGTAAGAAGATATTTGTTGAATGAATTGTAATTAAATATTAACAAAAAAGCAATGACCTTTTATCAAAACCCAGCCGGAAGAATATCACGATAGTATGGGATTATTTTTGCTCTGAATATTACACATTTCACAACATGTATGCTGAAGTTTCTAGGACGGAATAAAAGCATTCAAACTATTATAATAGATACTCACAGTAATTTGAACTAAGAATATACATATACATGGTAATGAACACTATCCCACTTCTGAATTCTCGAGAGGCATTAATCCTAAGTCGGCAATTACATATTGTAACTTGGTAGACCTCACAAAGCTAAGATCTAGGCCAGTATTATATTAGACCAAAGGGCCGAGGGCGTCGTCGTCTGTTACACGGCCCGGCCCGGTACAACGGCTCAGACATGCAGGTTCCCCCAATCTCATATATAAAAATCAATTGTTATTCGTTTGTGTCGCTAAAACTCGAAAACCGCTGGGTCGATTTAGCTGATTTTGGTTTTGAAATGTTTTTCGTAGTCCAGGAAAGGTTTAAACGATGAAAAAAAAATCCAAATGTCACGTGTACGATGTAGTGAGCACAGCTAGTCCTACTAATATTATAAATGCGAAAGTTTGTAAGGATGGATGGATGTTTGGATGGATGTTTGTTACTCTTTCACGCAAAAACTAATGAACGGATTTGGATGAAACTTTACAGTAATATAGCTTATACATCAGAATAACACATAGGTTACTATTTGCCGCGATAGCCGATATATAAGCGGGCGGAGCCGAGGTCAACAACTAGTATGTAATAATATAATTAGTTTCTTTGCCTTATACACGTATGTTTTAAATTTATGATACCTTTACATATTTTCATAACAATTGAATGGCCTTTGTCAGCCAACTACATTTATTTAAAAACATTTACAGTGTCTTTACAGAATCCTTATCTCAATACCCATCTCTTAGCATAATCAAACAAAATGTAATATCTCTATTGTCTTCGAAATGAATGACGTTTAGGCCTTGTATTAACATAGTTATTAGTGATTTTTTTAAACATCCTAATAGTACTATTATAAATTTATTGAAGAAATTCATTATGATCATTTAGTCTTTTATTTTATAAGGATGATTCCAATCTCAAACACTTACAAAGAACTCAATGTCAAAATCTGAATATTGTAATCTAAGATTTCGTAAACGTTTTTCTAACACATTAAATATCTCACACAACGTCTAATAAATAAACAAATATCGTTAAAAACTGCTAAACGGTACTAAGATCATGTTAACCATAAATCTTCGAGGCGGTTCAGTTCCGGTTCTACCGCTCGACCACCTAACCGTGAGAACTAGAGTTTTGGTACATTTATATTGTTTAGGAAATATTTATCAACTAGTACAAACATATACGGGCCAAGAATTGAAACAAAACATTCGAAGCGATCAAAACTGCACTGCCAGGTTAAGTCACTACATATCTATAGCAAAATTTTCTATCCTACTAATATTATTATAAATGCGAAAAACCTGCTAGAATCTACTAGCATCCAAGGATTTAGAACTTCATTTAACCTACTCATACTAAATGACGGTATATC
Source organism: Spilosoma lubricipeda (assembly GCA_905220595.1). Taxonomy (NCBI): domain Eukaryota; kingdom Metazoa; phylum Arthropoda; class Insecta; order Lepidoptera; family Erebidae; genus Spilosoma; species Spilosoma lubricipeda. The sequence continues at coordinate 2,395,888 of HG992278.1, forward strand.
TGAAATCATCAGCGTAAAATAAAGCTGTCACCATCTGTCGAGCGTAGGCGCACCGTCTCAGCGATGATATTCTGAGAACCTGTTGGTGATTTGCAACGGTATGAATCAGAAGTACTGTCATCTTTACGTAAACAACAACACGATTGCTCAAGGATATCTGATGATCCTGGCCAAGGTTTTCCTTTTAAAGGTTTAACTACTAGATTGACGTCATCCAAAGTGCAATTGCAAAAGCAAAATTTCATTTAAAGAAAATTACATCTGGCCATTTTTTTTTTTTTTTGTACGTGTGGAAACCCCCTCGGGCCGTCACCCAGCCGGGGTTTGCGGCGGGGCGGTGTGTCGGAATCGAACCGACTAAAACCACACGGTGTGCCACTCTGCGCCTGAGACGGGAGGGATCCGGGAACTGCTGTTATTAACACATCCGGACCCCTCCCAGCGCCAGCCCGCACTGAAGCGGGCACCGTCTGCTTGTAAAATTCTCAATTTAGGCAACGTACGGCACACGCGTAACGTTGCCCCCTCGCGGGTGACCACTAAAGCGGATAGAGGGGAAAACCCGTCCCCACCATCCGCGGCCACACTCAGGGCGGCATGAGGCGCTGATAGGCGCGCCTCCGCCGCCCGGTTCGCCGGCGGCGGATCGGGTCCGAGTGGAGGTCGTCCACCCGGGCCTTCTCCGCCGCCTCCTTCTGCGAAATTACGTCTTCGCAGAAGGCTGCGACCGCGGTAAAACTGCTGTCGCTACCGGCCATGGCGCGGATGATGGCCGGTAGCGAGAGATCTCCTCCGATGACTGCAGTGAGGGCCCGGCGCTGCGACGCCCAAGCGGGGCAAATTGCCAGCGTATGCTGGGCCGAGTCCTCACTGCAGTCGCAGTGGTGGCAGGCGGGACTCAGTTCCCTCCTGGCGACCGAGTGCAGGTACTTTCCGAAGCATCCGTGCCCGGAAAGAACCTGCGTCAGTCGGAAGGAAAGGGTCCCGTGCTGCCGCCCTGCCCACTCGAGGATGACCGGCTGGAGAAAATTACATCTGGCCAGTGACAATCTTCGTCAGTTGGTTGTAGCAACTATTTCAAATACGCTGGAAAGCCATGCTACAATGAATGTAAGTAGAAAACCAATTTTCAGTAACTTTTTCATTGTTTTTCACCGTAGAGTGACGTTAGTGGGTCCTTTTTTATTGTGATCGGGTATAGATGATGGTGACGGGGGCAAACGAGCAGATATATCACCTGATGGTAAGCTATTACCGTGCCCCCTACCTCTGGTCCTAGGGAATGAGTTGAAGCGATTAATGCGCTCTGACTCTTGGGTTGCAAATGTTCCAAGGCCATTGATAGTAGTTTTCCTCTCACGCCTCTACTCATTGTACCCTATTCCTTATTCCTTAAAAAAGACCTTTCCTTTCTTTTTTACCTCCTTTTTAGAATATTACACAAAATGTCACATCTACGGTCCAAATGTTCAATAGTAATCACAATCGCAATCATCGGACTAATTTTCCGGACCAAATAAAGCTACTCACCGTAGTTGGTGGTGAATGGGCGATGACGTCACACAAGCTCAATGGCCTGCCCACGCACGCGACCATATGGTCTATGGCCGCCTTCTTAATTGTCGCACTTCGATTTATGCTGACAGAGGTCCATGGAGATTACGAAATTAACTCAGTATTACTACATACTTAGATTGAAATTCCATAACATAATAAAATTTGTGAAATGTATATTTGTATATATATTTATGCATCTGTTAATAATATATAATAGGTCTTTACTTAGATTGAAATTCCATAACATAATAAAATTTGTGAAATGTATATTTGTATATATATTTATGCATCTGTTAATAATATATAATAGGTCTTTACGTATGAAATTGCCGTTTTGTATGCAATAAGTGAAAGTACTTATTTTTTCAAACTTTTTTTATTTCTGTTATTCGAAGTAATCACCCATGCAATCGACTCATCTTTGCCAACGCATTGGCAGTTTATTAATGCCCTTTTTGTAAAAATCAGCTGGACGGGAGGCAACAAACTCTTCAAAGGCATTTTGTACTGCTTCTCGGGAATTGAATTTTTTACCCACTAAAAAGTTGTCTAAATTTTGGAAAAAGTAATAGTCGGTAGGTGCAAGGTCTGGTGAGTATGACAAAGCTGATCTCTGACAAACAAATATCTATCTAAATAGGTGTCCAGAATAGGGTATTTTACTGTACATGAGTAAAAATATAAAAATATATTATTGAGATACCTTAGGCAAAAAGCAGTCGGAAAATAACATTAGTTCATAACATAATAAAATATTTTTTATAATTTATTTCAAAGTTTTCAGTTTTTTAATTTGTTCCTTAACACCATGAAATAGTAACCGCCATTTTATTACGTCATACCACTTTGTAAGTGTCAAATGTCAACTGTTCAGCGTATGCTATAGGTTTTTGTTTACAAAGCGAACTGACGTCATTATCACAGTGCAATATGGCGTCCAGCGTTTTTGACAAATTACACGCGAAATTTTAAAATGTAAAATTTAAGTGCATTTTCATATAAATTTTTTATGTTTTATTCTGGGGTTTAAGAGCACTATAGATAGAGATAGATAGAGCAATATATAAAATGTATCTACAGATTACCAAATATATAACTAAACATATTCATAACATATATTGTGGTTTATTTTTACCTTATTAGCGACTATCCTTACTCGCAGTTTTACTTGCGTTATATCGTTACTAATCCGAAAATTCGTTTCAGAAATTACTGAGTGTTAACAAACAAACACATAAAAAAAATTGACCAAGTGCGACTTGAACTCACGCAGGAAGGGTTCCGTACCATTTTCTATACATTTCAAGCGTATACCTGTTGCCATTATTAATCTCGAGCAAATAACAGCGGAAAAATCACGTTTGTTGTATGAGAGCCCCCTTTAATATTTATTTTATTCTGTTTTTAGTTTGGGTAAAGGTAAAGCTAAAAACAACATTATTTCACTAAATAAGATATAATAAGTATGTAAATTATATGACTTCGGCTAGTTGACGTCCCTGTTTTATTTTATCGCACACTAACTGTGATTGAAATCGATCCAGCTATTTCTGAGTTTTAGTTAGACTAACAAACAATAAATCATTTTTATATATAAGAAGACTAGCTTATGGCCGTATACATTTTACTAGTGTTATGTATGTTACTGTAAAAATATCAAGTACAAAGTGTTCTCAACCCTTTATACCTAAAGTAGCTTCTGCCCATAGCTCTGCCCCTGTTTATGACGGTTATCGCAGTAAAAAATAGCCTAAGTCCTTCCTAAAGAATCAAAGAATCTCCAAACCAAATTTCATTGAAATCGATGCAGCGTTTAAGTCGTGAAGGCGAATAAATAAACAGACAGATAAAGTTGCTTACAAATTTATGATATAGTATGGATATGGATTTGGAAGTATGGATAAGCAATCGGCATGAGCTAATTCGGAAATCTATCGGAACTTGAGCACTAACGTGATAGAAATTTAGCCATTTTATGAATCAAAAAATAATATATTTAAACTTTAACAAATCTATTACCATTAGGAATATTTTAAATTAAAAACTGTTTATTTATTTTCCCCTTTCCCCCAGCCACCATAATTTGTGGTCATTTAGCAACAAAGTGCCTACATTGAACGATTCGTCACAGAAAAACCCTTGCGTGATTAAATATTATTACAGAAAAACATACGTGGTATTCGTCATGTACAACACTGATGCACTTTTAAGTAAAGTTTCTAGTCAAAATAAGAAAAATAGTAGTAAAAGTAGAATAAAGACGTTTAAGACGTTCTGTGTTTTCATTGTAGATATTTATTTATTTTACATTTTTTTGGAATACTAACAGCATATAAACACGCTTTTTAGATCCTAATATTAATAGCTACAGAGCTATTGACAGGCATTCGCAAATAATATAACATATTAGTGGCAGAAAAAACATAATGAGAAGTCATTGGTTATTTAAAGGATTTGTCCAGAAATGTTTTGTATTATTCTTGAAAAAAACCAGTGGTGATCAATTAAATCTTTCAGAATAGACTTCCTAGCCACTGAGGAAATAATATTATTCACAACAACGCCCGCAAGAAATTGCTGGGAGAAGCTAATCTAAAAAAAGTAGCCTGAGTTAGGTACTCTTTATATCATCAGCTATCTGCCAGTGAAGTCCTGTCAAGATCGGTCTAGACAGACAGACAAAAATTTTTTAGTAATTTCATATGCATTTAGTGAAAAGCTGTTTACCTATTTCAAATTACAAACAGACACTTCAATTTAATTTATTTGTAAAGATATGCTAGTATGTGTAAAACGGGTCCCATTTGCAGTACATTTAAATAACTTTAAACTCCAATATCGACAAACAATTCATTATGAAGTTTACATAACATAATGTTACCTAAGCGACAATTTATGTAAAGCATAGATTACCATCTAATTCAACGTTGACCCATTTCAATTATATGTTCACTAACACGATAGCACTTATCTGTTTCTATGTGCACTTGCTCCAATTACAATATGAATGTAGCGACCTGTCTTTGTTTGTATTAACGCTAAGTTAAATAATAGAGGTGTGATAATTTAGTAAGAAACTATTACGTTTTGAAGACTTGGTACATTGAGGTTTGAGAATGCAATAGTTGGATGTAGTTACTGAAATATATATATTTTTGTTTTTTTATTTGACTTGTGTCCTGCAATCTGTCGCTACTACATTGGGCTGGATATTCATGATTTTTTTTTTATGATATGGGCCAACGAGCAAACGTATCACCTGTAAGTGATGACCGCCGCCTATAGACACCTGCAACACCAGAGGCGTCACAAGTGCGTTGCCGACCTTTGGAGGATGGTAAAGGGGTGTGGGGAGGGGTTGGGGTATGGGCCTCCGTTATTTTATGTAAGGCCGTGGTATCAATCTTGGAATTTGATAAGCACGCAGATTTATCATTTAATTAACAAGAACCTGGATGACCGTATATTTTTTTCTACAAATTTTCTAAAATTGAATCCTAGCTAGATCGATTTATAGCCCCCGAAACCCCTGGCGTACTAAATTTCATGAAAATCTTTGTAGTCATTTTCGAGATTCAGATTATTTATATACAAGAATGACTCGTTTTAAAGTATTAGTTCACCAACACAAGCGAAACTTTAAGCAAAACCTAACTTGGTATTAGCACCAACTTCCCTTTGCGCTTCGCAGAAAACATTCTCCAGTACCATTTACATTGTGACCATACAACAAACATGTAATAGATTTCCTTACAAGCACATAACGCATTCATAAGCACTAAAGCCTACTGATTGCATTTAAATAACAATTACGCTAGAGTTTTATGGCGTTTCCGGCGAAGGCGTCGTATCCGGCGCGGTTTGCGCACGCGCATACAAAGGTTGCACTTGACGGCGCGGGCGCCACATCTGGAAGACCATGGTGACCATTATATCCGGTCGTAATGTTACACATCGTACAATGGGGCGCATTTCTGTACATTTTTACGACAGATGCCCCATTTTACAATCGCTGAACAATGTATACTCTGTTTTATGATACTGTTAGATTTTAGAACACTTTAAAAATATATAGTACTGAAACCTTATAAGTAGAATTTTCTTGAACAAACGAAGTTTAATGATCACCACTAACATACTTATTGCAGTGCAGTTCAATGCTGAACTTAGGCCTTTCGCAGTGTATTCACTCTGATAGTTATTGGGCTTCTAGAACACAAGAACTAGATTTTATTCAGTATATTTTTTAGTGTCTCTTAGTATCTTACAGATTTTTGGTCACCCTATTTGTAAATTTTTATTCTTCACAAATGGTCACACTGCTGCGTACGGTCGTCCATTGAAGGCTCGTTTACGATGCTTTAAAACAAATACGGACTAACTTTCCTGCGATTGTAAGCGTACTAGTACAATGAAACAATTATCTACACGCGAAACGGAAAAGCGTGAACTTTAGCAAGTTGCACAAAAGCGAAACAGACGCTTTTTAACTGATGTCAAAACAAGGACAAAGTTTTGCAAAAATATTTAGAAAATTCTTTTTTTAAATTTGGGCGGGAATATTATTAATTTAATAGTTTAGAATTCTTAAACAGGATGGTTCATATCAGGACATCTTGGAAAGTAGTTACTAGTCTACTTAAATCCGTCGCATAACTGTAGTTCATTTTTCAATGAGCCAAACAATTAGGTTAATGCTTTAAAAGATTTGACAAATCGATAAAAACAAACTAAATTGTACCTAATATTTTATAACTTTACCAACAATTACTTGTGTCTGCAAAGAATTTAATTAAACAGGTTTATTGAAGTCCATTTAAGCCTACACACAATTTTATGCCGGATACTTATTAATAAAAAAACAATCATGCTAGTGAATGGAATCATCGCGGAAATCTGAGTCATAGAACACCTCTTATTTTTATTACAAAGGTAAAACTAAAAACGTGACAATACAGTGTTTTATACAAAAGAACCCAGCTTCTGCCAGTTCTGCGTTAAAGAAGAAGAAGAAGTGTATTTTCGTTTTTTGGGCTTCACCTTCCCTAGCTTCTGAAGAAAGGTGGGAACTCAGGTACTTTCACACACTCGCCGAAAACTAATGAAATAACAAAATAAAATAACGAAATTACCAAAAAAAAATTACGAAAGAAATGCTCTACACTGACGTTATTCTGTGTATTAAATATATTTCGTAAATGTTATAGAAAATAGTTTATCCAAAAATTACTAAATAATTCTCAATTTTGAAGTTGACTGTAACTTAATTGATAAAAACCGAGGATAAAAGATATCAGAATATAATCATTTTTATTAATAAAACATTTGAGTTAAACCATGGCACCTGTCTCACCTTGACTCAGTCATTTACGCGCACATGACATAACCATTCGTGTCTCAATAAACAGACAAACTACTAATCTCTATTATAAGAAACATTCAGTAAAACTGTCAACTATTTATTTTAGAAATGACTTAAGAAATCTTGAATGACTCATTATTTTTTACTCATTGCAGTTTACGTTACACAGTGTCATTCAAACAGAATATGCAAAAATATTTAACACGTTTTATTTAAAAAATACATATGAATATGAAAATTTTAAAGCGTCACGAAGCATTTTTTTAAATCATTAAGATATTACAGTCTCATATTCTAAGTACTACTTATTAATTGCGCGGCAGTGTACTGTACACAAAACGGAATGAGTAAAAAAACACGTAGAATATGTTTAAAAAAAAAGAAATTATCGGTAAATAACTTAATCAATAAAAATGACCGATATAGGTTCTCACTCTTTCATACTTGTATTAAGAAAAGTTTGACTAGATTTTTAGACTTTTATAGTAAATTTTTAATGTACTTTATAGCAAAATTAAAAAAAATGCCAAGAATTCTTTGTTTCACTTAGTAAGGGTGAGATGTATCTTGTTATCAAAATAAAAAAATTACAACACCCATTCTAAAAATGATGAAAACAACAAGCGTACCTATTTCGACTAGTATTTTGACTAGGCGCGACATTTCAGCTGTTATTTGTTACTAGCTGTCAAGTTTGCAACGGAAAGGTAATAAATTTACGTTTGAACTCTGTCATTTATTACGATTATCATGCCAAAATAAAAGTGAAAGTAATACGAAACCAGAGCAGTGTTACACAATTTTTAATCAATACATATTATATTCATACATTATTAGTGAATGGTGACAGAACTAGAGACATTTACAAATTGAACAGCTCTTACATATTAATTGTAATCGGGACTGTTTTTGGTCGATTTTAATATCTTCTTACTTTCATCGAAATACTTTATTTAGTTCAAAATTAAATAATTAAGTGTAGGTACATTTTGTGATCTTATAATAAAGTTTGTCTCAACTTGGTAACCTTTCCAGACTTTGCAATTTTAAGAGAAGATGATCATGTTACATAGGTATTAAGTTATAAAATGTTAGAATTATATATAAAGTGAAACAAATTAATAACTCTAACTCAAAATTAAGTAATAAAGTCAAACAATTTTAAAAATCCTAGAAAAAAAAAGAAGAAATATGATGACATTCCACATCGAACAACTACTTTAAATTACATAAACCTAACCATTTTCTTTCTTTCTTATTATTTCTTTATTATGTACCTAGCCATTATTATAATTTATTGTTTAGATGTAGGATTTGTTAGTGTCATCAGAAGCTTGCGTGAGAGAGACAGACAAAAATCACGCTTTCCAACCGTTCGGCTGCCCCTCCAGGTATATATGCTCTAAGTCTTTCACAAACATTAAACTATATTTTATGGACTGTAGAAACAGAAGGTGCTGAAGATCTCAATAGGCAGCAATAATGTGGGTCACCGTGCATTGCTTGCATGAGTATGGTGACCACCACTCTTAGATAATGCTCTTCCTTTCCATCAGTCAGATTAGAGTCACTTTGGCAGGCTCAGATATTTAAAAATACTCGGTAATGGTAACAATGAATGCATTGTTGTCATTTATAAGACACAGGGATGCAAATAAAAAAAATGAAAACATGTAACTGTATTCATTTCCACTCTTTACGCGATGCTTGCTAGATCGCCTTGTATTGAAAGTGCACACGTTACATGCGCCCGCGCGACTTCTGTGTCAAGGCGAGCGATACATTTACTTGGAATGTATACTCATCATGAAGAAAAATTACAGTTCTGATTTCGACAATGGCCTCAATTAAAAACGTCATTTACAATTAATTCATCAGAGATGTGTCATTTTTAATGCGAAAATTATGATTCGAAATTGAACTATGACGCAAGACGACGGTAAGTCGCAAGACGGTAAGTTAGAAGTGTTTACAAGATTCATCAGTGTGAACAGATCAAAATTACAAGGTCCAACTAGGTACAACTAAAAGGGACAACTGAAGGTCTCCAACATTCAAGGTGATCAAGGTGATCTTTCACAGTAAATGTCAAATATAGGTAGGCACATGAAATCTGTTATAAGTGTTGTTTACCCCCCCCCCCCCCGCAACCTCTCCCCACATCCCTTTTCCCATCCCCCCAGGTCGTCAACGCACTTGTGACACCTCTGGTGTTGCGGGTGTCCATGGGCGGCGGTAATAGCTTACCATCAGGTGATACGTCACTCGTTTGCCCACTATAAGAAAAAAACTAATAACAAAAAGCGTCTATGAAAAAACATTAGGTATGTAAAGAACTTTAAAATCAAGTCTACCTCATTTAAGACGGTTAACGAACTGATTAAAAAATTGTGTAGAGTTTTATTCATAACTTTTTAATTCTTTTTCACACGAGTATAAAAGAACTAGTTTATTTTACACGTACATGCGACTATTTAAACAATTTTGGAGAACATTTCTTGCCCTACTCCACATCAGATACAGCTCGTATCCTAATTATGTTTCCCAAGGACAAATGTGACAAAATGACTGCAATTGTACATAACGACCAAGTTCAAAGCCGTAGACATATTCATTTAACTAACAAGCGCCCAATTAACATTTATTTAAGTGACAATTTGCACCCAACGACCCTGTTCAACGGCACTGTCGACTGTTTATGCTAAAATTTGAATCCTCCTGAATTTGAAATGAGAATGACGACTTTATCCAGACAGAATATACATTTATTTACAAAGAAAGTGTTATTCTAAGCAGCAATTAGATTTTTAATAAAACCTATTTTTAATTAAATCTTTAAATATATATACATCATATGCATAACTCCCGATCCGCTGCACAAAAGGACAAGGTTTGTGTATAAGAAAAATTAAAATATAACGGCAAATGGCTATTTTTTGCCCGCGACTGTACACTGCCTGTGGGAAGTTGAGACAGATATGTAGATATGGCAATACGAAGTTAGCCGGGTCAGCTAGTATTGATATACAAATTAAATATTCAATCAATCAACAGTACATCACATAACTTACTTTAATATACAATCATTAATAAAATAAAAGATAACAATTTATTTCCGATAACCAGTTGCAAAGACACTCATTTATTTCTTAAAACTAGTACAGTATCTAAAAACAAATCTATCGATCATTATAAAATGTTGCTTAATCACACTGTCAGGAGTCAGGAGTACAGACCAAACGAAACCACTGATAAAAGCTAGCTTGATATAACTAGTACAGAAATATATTTAACAGCCATAAAAATTATATAGCATGCTAAACTAAGGCGTTACGTCACACCATGACCAGTACCTCGAGCAACCACCATAAAGATATGCTTACCCATTGAGATATGCTTTAGAGTAACTCTTATCATCTTTTACCATAAAGAGTTAGAGAAACATAAATATGGATATCTTATAGAATGGCCACTTCTGGTTTCAAAAGAACAAAATCTTTCACACTAGAGATGGGCTATCAAAACAAAACGAATTCTTGAAAAAATAATTGAAGCGAAATTAAATTAGTTTACTAGCATCCTTTGTTTCCCAATCGCAAGTCAGTCAAGAATCATGTATTTGATGCCAAGAAACTCTATTAACCTTTCAGATCAACTGACTCCAGTCTTACTACTGGAGTACCAAATCCTAGAGAATGGAATGGCTAATGATGATCCCGATTCTGCAAGTAAGTAACTACATAATCATACAGACTCTTCTACTGCATTTCTAATTGCAGCAAGGTTTAGCAATTGCAAAGGAATTTGACTGATTACTTTCAGGACCTGCCACCTGACCTCACTAACCTTCAACGATAATATAATCTCATTCAGAAAAAATAAATAATAAAGTATAAGGAAAACCGATAGGACGAAGAAACTAATTGGGGATTAGTCAGGATTCTGCATGTTCATCAAGTAATTCCAGAGGTCACTAGGACACAGACGGTCATGTACATTACCTTAGATCATTTTGTATTCTTTAGTATACAAAAGAAATTGGTTATACAAGATCTCCTTTTTCAACTCATAGGCGATAAATCTTTAAAAGAAATGTTCGATATTACGTAACGATATCATTACAGAATAGCATATGGTACAATGCTTGGCACAAAGTAAACTCAGACGTAGGCGCCATATTAGTAATGAGGTCACGGAGACTGTGCCTGCGTAGACGTGCGCGATAGAACATGTATACCGTGGCTCTTCTTTAGAATTAGTTTGTTATGCGTTTGACAGATTATTAGCTTTCTTTGCTAGACTGTTTTTAGTTTGTTTATAGTTCATTGGCTATGAGTTATTTATGAAAAAGTTAAAATAGATTTCATTCGCAATGAGTATGTTGACTACTTTTGGATTCGGCTCATATTTTTCATCAAGCTGAGCAGTCACGCAGACACTTATTCATGTAAAAAAGTAGAAGAGAAATAAATGTCATAATATCACAAAAAAAGTTGCGTTCACGATCTACTCAATTTACAAGACAAAATGACAATAATTGTTTACTGTAAATAGTGTAAATATTATAAAGTATGAAGATATGACATACTGTGAACATACCCTAATTATCTTTTTAATATTTTCATAAAAAAGAATATAGTACGCATCTCTAATCGCATGCTTACTTGTCCATGTTGCAGAATCCCATGTTCAACATTATTTAGACGATTTTAATAACCTTTTTTTTCATTTAAATACTTTTCTAATGGCAAGCCCTTTTTAAATTTGAATGAAATAATAATTCTCTAATTTCTTTTTCTTTATTGTACACCAAATATAATACAATGAAAAACTAATACAATACAGCTAGTACTATGGATGGCCTTATCATATCCCACCCCTAAACGCAAAGGGATGAAAAATACGGCTTAAGACAACTTATCATAATCCGTTTCTTCATGGTAAAATTGCATAAAAACCTTCCTTATTACAAAGAGGTTTGTAGATAGAACAGGAATGCGCACTTGTCTCGTTAAGAATTTGACAGCAAACATATGTTATCTATGTACATATTGTTTTTATCTATATCCTTAAAGAAACAAATCGTTAATAGGGAGGAACTAAACACGTGACCATAAATTTATCTTAAGAAGAAAAGATAAGGAAATCCTAATATGGCTAAGCCTACTGCCATTAGCCTTTATTAATACATTGGTGGACATGTGGACATATGTCCCTACTTCGAAAAGGAGGTTGGCCTATACATTCTAACAAACACAATACCAAAATACCAACCCGTTAGCCAGCGTGTCATTATATCCCAAAACCTCATTTCTAAGGAGAGGCCTATGTCCAGCAGTGAACTGTTAAAAGGTGTTGACGATGATGATGTCTTTACACGACGTGCAAAGCAAAATAGGTAGAGACTTTTATTTACTATGGTAGCCAGATAGATAAACCTGAGTAGGGATCGAAGATCGAAACTATGGATTTGTGGTGAGTATCGGTGACCAAATTGGTTACCATACCAACTTAAACATATAATACTAATAGAGCTATTATAATACCCATAGAGTTAAAAAGAGAGAGAAGATCGGTGTACCCCATCTATCTTTCTCTACTGACGCATGGGTAGTAAATTACTAGTACCTAGTGCTGTGATTTGATTACCATTACGACTAGTACCTAATGGTAATCCAATCACAGCAATTAATCGTCGAATCGTTCTGCTATGTTGCTATTTCTAAGTGAGAGCTAAGGTAGAGAGAAGCGGTAGGTACCGCGACCGTCTCTCTCTTTCTATCAGAGGGACGGCTGGACGCCAGGCTCCCCTGCTCTATCTATAACACCTCTATGCCCTCACCGTTAAGCTAGGGGTAACTTCAATCCGCACTAAGATTTATCATCTGTCTGATTACCGCAGTAAATAAAAGGCTCTAAATACTAATTTTGAATCAGGCAGCTGCGATGGAAGAGGATATTATTATATCAAGTTATAAAGTTATATAAATAAATTAAAAGTAAGTATACATATTTACAAAGTAAACAACGATAATTCTTATATTATGATTTCATAACTATGAGAAAATCACATGACTAATGTACACTTCATTCATGTAAGTGACTTTGATGTGTCATTGAATTAAGTACATACTTCTAAGTTTAAGGTAAAAAACCTGCATGTATACACCTAGATCTTATAAGGAAAATTATCCATTGTTGTAGCAAAACTCGTCCAACAATCTTGTAACATTGTCATAAAGACATGTCTATGTATTGAGAATAGAATTCTTTATCTGAGAGTATAGACCTCAGATTAGACATCTATAGACTACAGTTAACAGTAATAAAAAACTAGTAGTAAATTTCAACACCAATCAAATCAGTAATATTCTTTTCATGATTAAATAATTGTATTTTTGTATTCGAAAGGGTATGGTCCCATTGCCACTTTATCAGGATCTGATGATGGGATCCCAAGGAAATCGAAGGAAACCCTCAAATTTTTCAAGTTGTTTTCAAGGAGTTGCAGCATAATTCTTTCAATTTCATACGTATCTATAGTTGTATAGTTTCAAGTTATTCAGGTGAGCTGGTGATAAAAGGTGAAACTCCTTAACAGTTAGGGATTAGAGGATGATTTCAATATCATACGTACGCATCGACATTAATTTATTTAGCATTCAGACGATAGAATGTAAAATGATTAGGGGTGAGGGAATGATTCTTTAAATACCAAATACACGAATATGGCCTTAGTTGTATTCTTTCAAATTGTTTAGGTAATATGACAGGTCGGGTTACAAGATAGATGAAACTTTAAGATTTAAGAACTTTAAGACTAGTAGTCTGTACGAAAGAACCGGCATGCAAAGCTATTAAATTGACTTTTAAAAAAACATCAAAAGGAAACTCCCTGCCTAGAAAGACTAAAAAGCGACTTATAAAATAACTCAATAAAGATTTAATTAAATACACCTCATATGCAAACCTTGAATATTGATGAAACACTATTATTTTTATGTGCTACCTATTCATAAGTTTGAAGTCGGTGCCAAGCCAAAATGTAATAGTAAGTACCTCAATTGCCGCGCGTGAGCTTGAGTGGAATTAGACACGCGCGGGATAACGTTGCCGCATCCGCGTCGGCCTCGTTGACGATCGTCTCGAAATATAGCGAGTGTGGCCCCTATATACTATTTTATATGGCTTGGCACAGACTTCAAACCTATGAATAGGTAGTACATACAAATAATAGTGTTTCATTAACATTGCACATCAACATGCAAACCGTATGTGAGGTGCATTTAATTAAATACTAGCTGACCCGGCGAACTTTGTTCCGCGTTAATGGCAATAAATAAGCAGATTGTGTTTTTTTTATTGGAAAAAATACAAAAAAATTAAATACCTAAATTAGTCATTCATTATTATTTCTGTATTTTAGGTTAGGTTCACTTAATAGGTAGGTTGCTCTTCACTTAAGTACCTTGTGATACACGACATTTTTTGTTTTATTATCAGGCGCAAAAACAAACAACGCAGATGGTCTTCCGACCCGTGAACATGCCACGTATAATTGACCATGGGAAAAACATGAATGTTCTAGATTTAAACCTCAAACTTTTAAGGATTGGCCTTGTGATTTGTTGATGATCATGGCAAATGCAAGACGTATCGGAAATTGAAGTCTTTTAAATTCAAACGGCATATCGTTTGGGATCATCGGGATCCTCGGAATAAGAACTTCCTCACCTTTGAATTTTCCGATCATTATCGTAGCGTAAATTACATTGTTCATCAATTTTCTAACCACCAAACGCGTACCGTTGCATAGTTTTGGTTGGTTTATGTTTCGAAGCATGATTACTACGGAGCCAACCTTTAGGCGTAAATTGTGCGGTGGTAAGCCAGGCACGTCCAAAGAGTTTAAAAATTCAATTGGATAGTTAGTGGCTTCATCTTCATTTGTGACGCAGTCAACAGATTTGAATGAATGCATTGTTCCAATGATCTTATTTTGAATTATGTAGTTCAGGTCATCTACATCTTTATTCTTAGCCGCTAAAATTGCTCGCTCACTCAACCATTCATTATTTTTGTAGTTAGAAATAATGTTTGGAAATACATTGTTGATAAGTTCGTCTTTTGATGAGACAAAATTACAGAAATTATTTGTAAATGATATTAATCCGCTCGATTCATCGACAGGTACTTGACCATTACCGATAGTCAGCAATTGCTCCGAGAAATCTTCAGCAGATGTATCACTAAGCAATGTAACTCTCATGTTTGTTGTCAGCTGCAGTTTCTTCACATAGCGCCATAGATTTGACGATTTGAGGCAAGCGTTTATTTCGTCGGCAGCCGTAGATCTTGGAATTACTGGCAGTATTTGGCGGAAATCGCCAGACAGTAAAATCATTGCTCCTCCAAAACATCTCTAGTCATTGCGTAAATCTTTTAATGTTCGGTTAAGTGCTTCTAATGCACGTTTATGCGCCATTGTGCATTCGTCCCAGATGATGATTTTCGATGCCGCTAAAACTTTGGCCATTGCTGAGTGTTTTGCAATATTACACGTTGGTTCTTCAATGGTTTGAAGATTTAACGGTAATTTTAATGCTGAATGAGCCGTACGGCATCCTTCTAACAATGTGGCTGCTATTCCAGAAGAAGCAACTGCAACCGCTATGTTGGATCTCGCCCGAACAGTTGCTAAAACTAATGACATGAGGAATGTCTTGCCAGTTCCACCAGGGGCATCTAGGAAATATAAACCACCATTTTCATCATCGATTGCCTTCATTAAAGTATCATAAACTTCCTTTTGTTGGTAATTCAACAGGGGTACATTCGTTTGAACTACTAAATCTAATTCCTGGTGATCATATTCACGTTCCCGTTCCAATTCTCGATTCAATGCGTCATTCATTTCACGATATGGCGCTGGCATTCCTAACCTGATTAATAAATTACCGCACTTGAGGTAACACATATCTTCGATCAAGAGTAAAGCACGATTATGTATCTCCTCATTCATCTCAATATCGTGATTTCTGGAACTGACACGAATTTGATGTAAAATATCTTCTGACATATTATCCTTGTATTTGTGCCACAGGTTACATGGGTTTGATTGAAAACATGTCGAAGTTATGATAGCGAATAATGTGCGTATCTGACTTGGAGATGCAGAGATAATGGCTTCAGCGATTGTCGTATCCCAATGGGTATCGTTTTCTAATAAGTTCAATTCTTCACATGCAGCACGATATGTTGTGAATATTTTGCAAATAAAAAAAACTTGTATTCTACTCATGCTTTCCATCAGGCAGAGTAGAGTCATTTTGGCAGGGTCAAACATAAAAAAAAAAAAAAAAAAAAAAAAATGTAGAAAGTATCCTATGTCTACTCATGCTTTCCATCAGGCAGAGTAGAGTCATTTTTGCAGGGTCAAACATAAAAAAAAAAAAAAAAAAAAAAAAAAAAATGTAGAAAGTATCCTATGTCCGTCTCCTGGTTCTAAGCTACCTCCCCACCAAGTTTCAGCCAAATCGGTTCAGCCATTCTTGAGTTATAAATGGTGTAACTAACACGACTTTCTTTTATATATATAGATTTATTAAGTTATTTTATACTTTTTAGTTTTTGAAGTCGGTTTTTAAACGAAGTTTTATTAATTTTTCGCTTTTTAGTCTTTCTGTAATAATAATTTATTTATTTCATATACAGTTGAACAATAACAACTCTTTTATACAAGCATAAAAATGAACATAAAAGATTTTTTTTTCATCAATGAATTACTGAAGATTTTGCAAAGAATTTTTTTTTCTAAATTGCAATTATATTATATATATATATATATATATTATACAATTGAAAGTGAATATGACAGACTATATTCTATAACGTTTATGGCACTAGTTAACATGGCGGCATTTACCCGCAAAACGGTCGGTGTGAGCTAAAGTAAAACAGAACTATTTTCGTTTTGATGCATCTAAAAATATTTTTGAGAAACGGTTATGGCTCCCGGTCGTGGCGCAAAGATAACTCAGGAACTGAGGACCGGAGGTTATCGCTCGAACACTGTACAGCGATTCACTGCCGACTATCTCACGACTGATAATTTATAAATACTTTTTTCCTCTTCGACAATGACTGTTAGATAACCTTTAAAATTCCAATTAACAGTTTTGAAATACAAAGATGGAAAGAATATAATCACCCGGATTATGCTTCTTCTATCTGTAGTTTAAATTTATTGGGTGCTGATTTTGAGATTTAAAAGGCACCTTTCAAATGCATAGTTTTATCTAAACTTTTATTGTGTTGTAAATGTTTTTGACTGAATATCTCAAACAATTCATAGTTACCTTAATGATTAAGTATCTTACTACCTTACTACTTTATCAATTATAATAACAGTGGAAAGGTATTTTAAAACATTACGGGCAAGATTTGGAAAAGTATTTTTTTACAAACAACTTTAAACCATTGATGAATGATAAGCCAGCATCAAAAACGGTCCCCGACGACAGCAAGTCCATTAAACGTCGATCGGTAATCAATAAAACTGCTGTGGCCGTTGTGAGCCCAGCTGCGCGTGCGCAGAGCAGCGCTCATTACTTATCTTAACCATTAAGTCGGATAAAGAGCCGCTTGTTGTGACTGTTAATGACATGCTGACTTGAGATGACGAAGTCCCATGGACCAAATGTCTTTCAGCTCTAACACTAACGCTAACTCGGGTCTGTTTATTTAAATCAATACCTACTTATAACGTTTATCGAGAGCTAAAAACCTCCCCAATGTAGAATAGAATCTATACTACTACTACTAATCTACTAATCTACACATTCGATTTATATGAATAGAAAAAAAAATATTTTCAGGCAAATCAGACATTATGATGATAGGTAATTTTCTTTGACCATTTTTTTTATATGGGCAAAGATTTGGCACGCCTTATAGCCATTAGCAAATCATTCCACAGTCGGGCAGCCTGTACAGTAAACGACTTATCATAAAACCTGGTGTAGCGAGTTGCTACTGCCAGTTCCAGAGATTCAGATCTTTAATGTGAGTAAAGAATCCTATAAACGGGGAGACCGTAACTTTTTCAGATCCTTAACTCTGAACAAAATGCAGTTTCTTTAAGAATCTCTACGGTACAAAAAAATCGACTAAAACACATTGCTTTGGCACAGCATGGAATCTGGTATGTATTTATAAGGATTCAACAACACTGGTTCTAATAAATCAACATATTCAGTTGAACCTCAAATCTCTAAAAAAAAATTACTTTGTGGCAGTAGGCACTTCTAGGCGTGAAAGATAAATAATCGTCCAACATGTTAGAACATTACCAAACAAAATATAGTTAAATATACCATGAATGAAAGCATCGCCCTTGACAAACAAAAATAGCAGTCACGGGTAAATTATGTTAAAAAAAAGTTAAAAAGGGCGCGCGTTGCGCCCGCGCATGTGCTGTGCATATGACGTTTCCGGTTACAATTGGCCTATTGTCTATGAGTGATAAACGAAAAGTTCAAAGTCAATTGTGACGTCAAAAATCACCAAGATAATGTATTTTGTGAGCATCTGTTTACGAAAAAGTTTGGGTAAAGAGGTAAATTAGACTTTATTACTTGTTTCGTTTATTTATTTTATTTTATCCAAGGTTATTTTTCAAATCTACTGACAGTGATCACGGGAAAAGTAAAGGAATGATTATGGTAAATGCAAACGGGATGGGTACCACCATTGCCACCTGCAAAACACAGGAGACAAGTATTTTGCCACCAATTGAGTATTTTAGGGTATTTAACTTGACTATTGTTCATCCATGACTCTATCTACATATCATTATGAACTATACATACTTTATATCAAATTATGTTTGACTTAAGTCATCAGGGTCGTCTCATTTCTGTCTCGTTTCGTTTTTAGTGTATTGTTTCAATACGATTTTGTATCCTATTGGAGTTTGAAAGTGAACAGAACACACACACAAGGCAACTCAATAAATAATTTTTGGGTTTGCATAATATAGGTTGTTTTTTACACAATTGCATAATATATGTTTACCGTTCGCATTGAAAATTTATATTGTATTATATATTACTTATACTATTTATATTTTAATAATTTCTGTAAAAGTGTAACATATATAAATATTGAAATTACATAATTGCTCACGGACAAATTATTAACTCAATAAAAAATTAAGTACACTGAAAAAAAGTAATAATTTCCAAAACTTCGGTGTAAGTACATCTTTTTAAGTAATTCAATATGTAACAATAGCATTTTTTTAATGATGATCAATTTAATAAAGAAATAACATATAATCTAAGTTCTGTCGATAATTTACCTACTGTTACATAATAACCAAAACAGTTTGTACTGTTTAGATTAATAGTAAATAAAAGTAGATCAACTACACTCATGGTAGAAATCTGTAAAAAACTAAATCTAGAGCAGGCAGTTTTGATCAAAATTTTTAATCAGCTAGGAATACATATTACCCGGGAAGAGGTAACAAATGCGAAGATAGATTTAGGACAGATTATCTTTTGAAAAATAGCGTTTATAAAGTTTGAAATCATTATTCATCAAATCAATTAATCAATTAGAGCAATCGGATTAGACCTTGCCCAAAGTTGCAAAAAAATTTAAGTTTGTTTGAAAATAAGCTAAAGCTATCTAGTGCCTTCTTGGCAACAAGAAACCTTAATAAGTACAATCATGGTCACTCAATAAAGAGTAATATCAATGAGTGCACCGCTAAAATTTGCGCCCGTCAGCTGCTTGCTGCATGATGTCATCGACGTACGAGTTCGCGCTCATGGCGATCACCTTGCGTAAAACATCTTGTGAGATAGATATAGATTGTATTTTAAATGATAACGTTTATAAGCCAAACAGTAACGCAACTTATACCAACTTACACAAATTAAAAATATATTTACCATAGACAAATATTTGGGATTTTAATTTTGACGTTTGTCCTTTCAAAAAAAGGAATTCTTTGCAATTGAAAAGCACATGTGTTCGGATCTAACTGAATGGTTGTCAGTTTTCACTTTTTGTGATGTAATACGAAGTCTTTGTTGTCGATATAGGAAGATCATTTTTTTGTTTTTGCTCCCCATTTCATCTTATCCACATTTTTATATTTTTTATCATTAATTTCATCACGACGACTTGAAGACTTTAAATACTAGTGTTGAATTAGAACAGTTTCTCTGATGCTATTGTTTAGAATAATGACGTCAGAAAGTCTGAGAACTCATGTTTATGCATATTTAAAAGTATGATACTCACGCATGCGAACAAGATTCCGACTAGTATGATAACATACAAATAATATTTTAAGTTTTATGACTGCTAATAGGTTCGAGGTTTAATGGCAATTTTGGTACACTGGTTTTATAAAATTCCATAATATAAACCAGCTGAAAAAGAGCTATAGTTGTAAGAGGTCAACATAATACTCATGACCACGGCCTGTGTTTGAAACGGCAACAAAATTAAACTTAATATTATCCGTAAGTTTCTTTCTGGTCATGTTGAACAGTTTGCTCATCCAAATACAGATTAGACCTACATATTAAACTTCTACTGTATTTCCTTTTTACACTATACGTGTATTAAAAAGTTACACACAAAAATTGAAGTAATAAAATCTTACCTCAGACAATGAGTTAAAATACAAATTCACATTGCCAAAAGATATATTTACCCAGAGGTCATCAGTTTTTTATTCCTACGCTAAACTTTACTATCATACAGTAAGTTTCCATGCAACACAGCAAGATTGTCACTAAACCGTTTACAGTGAATCGCGAATTGCTCGACCTGACGCCTGTAAGTATATACTTGTAAACCTTAAATAAATAAATTAAATTTAAGCGCGTATTTTAATTTGTAAAATATGTAATAGATTTCTGCAAAATATAAAAATATATTTTAAAATACTTCAATTGTATGTCTGTTTCATTGGGTTGATGTATGTTCGATTGCGAGCATGTGTATTGCGAGCATACACATGCTCGCAATCGAACAGAATTTTTGAATTTGATAGAATCTTTACCGAGTGATAGCTTACGTTGTAAAGAAGGAAAAAAAGCACATTTTATTAAGGAATACCTTAAATAGACCTGTTTAATTAAAAAAAGAAGGAGGTTCTATGTGACATATTTCAATGTTCCACTGTATGTATTTTTTTTCATTTTGGTAAAATGAAATCTATACAAATAAATAAAATTGGAGTGTCTGTTTGTAATATTAAAATAACCGCTTTTTACTAAATGCATATGTATGTATATACGGTACACATGCCAAAAATGTAGTTAAAAAAATTTTTGTCTGTCTGTCTGTCTGTCTGTCTGTCTGTCTGTTTGTTCCGGGTAATCTCTGGAACGGCTGGACGGATTTTGACGGGACTTTCACTAGCAGGTAGCTAATGATCCGGGGAGTAACTTAGGCTACTTTTTTTAGACTAACTTTGTCCCGCGGCGTTACTCGCGGTACAACAATAGCCGCGGGTAACACTGCGGGGTTCAGCTAGTTGTAAATAAAATTGTTGATATCTCTAAACGCTAAGTTAGCCGTCTGCCTTGGACGTTTTATATTACTTAAGTAATTCCATTTTTATGTTTTTGTTCCTTTCTATTTAAATAATTCCGGTATCATAAAGTGTTCAACTACGAGGTCGAGTTTAGTAATAAATTAAAATATTTTATCTCTAGATACAAATAGGTAGGTATGTGGCGTTGCTTCTAAACCTGATTGATGACATCAGACTTTAAACAAACGAATCATAGCTTAAGATGTAAGAAATATGTTTAAAAGTCTGTAGATTATAAGAATTTATTGACTCTAAACTTTAAGACTTTACTTTTAAAACTGTAAGTGAGACCAAACTTTTTTGTAGTTTAGTAAACACTTGTTTAAACAAATACTCATTCACAAGGCTGCCGTATGCTGCTGCCAACTCGCTCAAGTAAAAATATCTGCCAAATTTTATGTAAACAGTGACTAATATCTTAATAGCTATGGAAATAAACATGTTATCATCGTTTGAATCTCAGGATGATAATCATAGACAAGAATAAAAATATGCGCGCGAAAACCCAAAAAGTCAAAACATTTTTTTTTAAATGACAAGTTTAGTAAAATGAATACTTACATTTTTCTATCGCCGTCAACATGCGCCTGAACCGTAAATCCAAACATAGAATTATTGTTACCCTTATAAACCACCCTTGATGGTATATCTACGTTAAACCCTAACGCACCAGTGCAAACGCACAAAAATACACACAAAGCTATCGCCATTGTCAATTACACAATCCTCACAAACACAGTAAAATACAAAATAAATAATATAGCACACTATTTTAAATTTACATAATTCGTCCTCATGTCGTTCGAATATTTTTACGATCGTTTATCGTGGCGAGCGGCGACACGTACTCCCCGTGCGGCGTTCGGTTCTGAACTGAATACCTGACAGTTGTATAGGTCTGGCCAAGGAGGCAAGGCCGCGCTATGAAGTAATGCTTTTAAGAATAAATCGGAACCGCGATGAGTTTTTCGCGGGTTTTCTTGGTAACATGAGTTACGCTCGAAGCGTAAACGTATTTTTGTTTATGTATTGGATAAATCGGTCATGGCTCTTTTAGTAGGAGGAATAATAGAAGGTTTTCAATGGAATTGTTCTTGAAAAGTGTCCTACAGCTATGTTTACGAAGTAACTTTAAGGGAAAAACTGAACATAATTTAATATTTTTCTTGGTACTAGTAACTAAATAAAACAGGATAATAGTTATACGCACATGGGGTACCTATGTATTTCTCTTCTTAAAAAAGTTCCTGACACTAGACTCACGTGTGTCGGAATAGTATGGTTTTATTCTGTTTGATTTTGATATACCACTTTACTGTGAGCCCCAGTGAGATGATGAACTATGGGCTCACACAGGCATTACCACATGACTACACTCACTCTTTCTATCAGCCTACACGAACGACGAACTTCACTAGATCTTTTTTTATCAAGCTTTCGTCGTCTACTACTGAACGGAGGTCTTTCCTAAGAAGCGCCACTACTATCCCGATCTTAGGCAGCTCCTATCCTCATCTTTCCGCTGTGAGCAATGTTCTGCAAGCATCGGCTCTATCATATCGCAGGGTGCAGAGTGCAGGCAGCACTACGTTTTCGCGTATAGCGGTCTCCACTATAGCATCAGTTCAACTGAACACATGAATTATCTCTCATTTATGCATTTTAATAAATCAACAAGCTAATAAAAGAACCCACAGTTACGTCATTTGACAAAATGCTATTAAAACTCTATAAATACTTCATGCTTAGTAGTTAAAAACTC
This sequence comes from Spilosoma lubricipeda, assembly GCA_905220595.1. Taxonomy (NCBI): domain Eukaryota; kingdom Metazoa; phylum Arthropoda; class Insecta; order Lepidoptera; family Erebidae; genus Spilosoma; species Spilosoma lubricipeda. The sequence goes on from HG992278.1 coordinate 2,419,189, forward strand.
GTTTCTTAAGTGACTGACCAGTGATCATCATTAGGATCGATTAATGTACAATCGGAGTCAGTAAGTTAGCGCACTTTTTTTTTATTTGTATCTCTTCAGAAGATAACTTTTTTTAAATGGAATGAGGTCAAACGAGTAGAAAGGTTACCTGATGGTAAGTAGGTGACCACCGCCATTGATGGCAACCTGAATGCACAGATGGTGTAGTAGTTTTAGAGGTTGCCTCACCACTTTCTACTGCGTCGAGTGTTGACACCATGGATTCAAATGGACACTCTGGGAAACACTATGTTATACACAAATTGTTATGAGTCTGGGTCAGTCACATGAAACGGACAAAGTTTTTTGTGTTTTTGTGTGGTTTTAAAACCCCGATCCAATAATAAAAATAAAAAAAACAGCTGCAACTAAAAAGATACAAATGCGTTTGGGTATGATAATCATGAAAAAATTGAGAATATATCAAAAGGAGATAACAATATCTACCTTTTTTTTTTTTCATATATATTTGGCCCTGCCAAAATGACTCTCCTCTGCCTGATGGAAAGCATAAGCAGAATCCAAGAGTGGTGGTCACCATACGGCGAATGCAGACAATGCAACAATGCAGTATGGTGACCCACACTATGGCGGGCTAGTGATGCTTCTGCATCATTGGGCCTCCGGTCTCGCACTCACCAACGAAACACGACAGCATGATTGCTGTCATTTTACGTTGATTTTCTGTGCGAGGGTAGTACCGCCCCGGTCGGTACCTTTAATATGTCCCCAACTTCCCAAGATAGAAGACAATAAAAGGAAAAGACACTCCTTTTATAGGTAAATTGGGGAGGGTAGGCTAGGCTACTTTAATGAAATCGAAGAATCGATTTTTTTCATAAATTATTAGCTGTCATAATGACTACTCTGCCTGATGGAAAGCATGAGTAGAGTCAGAGAGCTAAGAGTGGTGGTCACATAAAATAATGAAACTAAATGTAATATTTACAACATTTATTTAACAAATACATTAAATGCGAAATCGTACGCGGTATCGGTTATTACAAAAATACGCAATAATACAAAATTTACGCTTACATTAGAAATACTTTACAAATACTGAATGCAGTACTTTATTTGTGCTTACTTTGAATATGCTAAAACAGTTTATATTATCTATACACACGCTCACAATCAAAAAGTAATGACGTCATTTGACAGTTACCTTAAAAATTCCCTATACAATTAACTTTTTGGTACTTGAGAAATCTTTTTATAATAAGGTTGCTTACGCAAAGCTAATCTCAGAGGGCGCCACCGAACTATATCCGATTAGCGCGGTAAACTTTTAAAGTTTAATTTTTTATTTTAATATTATTATCAAAAATGGAGAATAATTATAAACGTCTAACTATTCCATAATTAAAAAAGCTGCTCCGGGAACACGGCGCATCCCTAAAAGGAAACAAATTGTGTAGAAATAAGGTATTTGTTTTATTGGTTATGTTATATTGTTAAACTACACACAATTTTCGAAATAAATAGTAATAAAATAAACATTGCATTTTACACTTAATTCTTCAGTAAACCATAAAATACCTAATGTGGATTTATTTAATTAGACAGCGAACCAAGTTTATCTGACATTTTATTAAATAATAGCTCTGCCCACTACTTGGTACACATTACATTCGTTTTTTTTTTTATACCGCTTAATCTATCCCTGGATATTCACAAATATTTAGAGAAGACTAAAATCAGCTGAATCGGTACAGCACGTCCCAAGTTTTAATGAAACTAACGGGCACCAATTCGTTTTAATAAGACTTTTTACTACTGCTTTTATGTTGTTTCATTTTTTCCAAGAAAAGTGGGATATTTATTGAAGTTTACCAACTATAAACAAGTACAGAGGAAGACTTATGAAAACAGCATTGATTGAACTGTATACTGTCAAATGACGTCATAACTAAATTCAAATTGTATTACTTATTGATACTAAAATATCAGAACAAAAATAACAATGTTTATATAAAACATAATGATGAAAATAAATGTTTTACTAAGCACTGTATTGCAGTTTTTTATAACCAACTCAGATTCAGCGTTCCCCGTTAAACAACAATGAAGAATATTTATTTTCCATACATGTATAATAAAAATATGAAAAACAAAACATAGAAATATAACTAAATAAAATGGGTGAGTGAGTAAGTAATCGCGAGCGATTGAGTAAGAGTGTATACAAGAATGGAGAAATAATGAGTTGGGAGAGAATGAAAGAGTATATGATTAAGTAGAGATTGTATATGAGATAGATAAAGAATGAGTAAATGAGTGAGTATGTTGTTACATGAGCGAGTTAGTTATTTGATTTTAAACTACATAATACCATTATTACAGCACTATTAATGAAAGCTAAACTATGTAGGTATATCACATCTAAAAATGTCTTTCTAATCTCAAAATTTGTTCTGTTTTCACTTATTCGCTTCTTTTAATTTGCCAATGCCTTCATAAAGTACTCACAACTTAACCAATCGCATCCATAATTTTATTTATAAAATACGTAATATAAATAAATAAAGGCTAGTAATAGATAACAGCCTTTTTCTCACTTTTAGGCAATATTCTGTCTTACAAATTTACAGGTAAATTTTCAAAGCAAAAATAAATTTTCTCTGAAATTTGCAGACAGCTTAACGTATAATATACATTGATATTAGAATATAAAATCAATGATAATAATGAGATTACACACCAGAGTTCAAGTTATATTGGGCGATAAAATAAATTAAGGAAATTAATAATTTACTACAAATTCGTCATCACGCGATGTTTAATTAGTACAGTCCCCCTGGCCAAGTTGCAAGGGTTAGATCTTTCTGCAATCGTTAACGCCTAAATTCTCGTGTGTTATTGGCTAATACTTTGTCTAAGGTTACCCAATGACACTCGAGAATTTAGGCGTTAACGATTGCAGAAAGAAAAACGCTTGCAACTTGGCTAGGGGGACCGATCACTATTTATATATGATGGGGTTGGTTTTACAAATTAAAAATAATACTTTTATATAAACTTTTTTTATATCAGTCTCTGTAAATGATATGACTTTTACTGATTCAATATTCCAATATCGTTGAATACACATTTTGGTATACATACCTAATCTATATTAGAACAAAAAAATTGCGAACATATTTCTTCTCCATTCGTGAATGGATATTTTTTCTTAACAGCTATCGACGAAATTAAAGATAACATTTTTTGTTAATTTTTTTCACCTGAGTTTGGCAATATAATATAATATATTTTTATGTTTTGGAAGCATTAGTTTTAACAACAATTTAATTAATTACTATTTCAACATTATGTCTTAGCGAACACTAGTATTATAGTATAACCTTAGTAGATTTTTGGCTGTTGAGTATTCATTTAATTAAAGGGTCAACAACTTATTTTATTTTCGTTGTAATCGTACTTTTTCTACAGATTTTTTTAATTTCCAATTTTTTCATTTATTGATAAATCTTTCCACGTTATTTTCTCAATTCCTATATGATGCAATGAACTAAAGTATTTTATTTTCATTTATAAATATAGAAGAAGACTCAAACCAAACTATACTGACTGTTATCATTTTTCAAACACTGCATGAACGAATATTGACTCAACGCACCAGCCATTAATAACCTAAAATAACAACCAATTAATGTTTTAAACTACAGTAACTATACCAAATTCCTTAATAATCTGTTTTAAAGTAAAAATGAGATGAAAATACACAACCAGCAAGGAATAATATTTGTAGTTTAATAATTTCATAGATGTCTTTTCAAACTTAACTAGCTAACAATAAAAGCTTAATCAAATATGTGTATACATAAATAGTAAAGTAAAAGCCTCTTTATTAATATCTCAATAAGGTTTATAATCTAGTTTTGGTTCGATGTCGTAGTTTAGACTTATATGCGCAAATACCAATTTGTATCAATGTTTTGAAAGTACAAGGAACACATACTTATTGAACTCAGACAGACGTAATTTGGAACTCATTCTAAATTCAACATGTAAAATTAAAATGTTCGAAATTTGAAAATTTGTGACATTGAGATCTTTTAAATTTTAAATGATTCTAAATTTAAAATCTTTCTATAATTTGAAACCATGTCTTTTGGGTCAGTTTAAGTTCAGTCAGTCAAGTGCCCACTCAGTCTAAACATACTCCAAAAGAGATAAATGTACATCTGCACAAAATAGTCACCCAAGTGTCTAATTGATCTTGACCCTAACACTAGGTCTGTAACTATATATTTTGTAGTAAGGGTTTTTTATTTGAGTTAAAACTTCGTAGATTTAGGCTTTATTTTTCAGGGTCAGGGTTTTGGGTGTTTGTTCGTCCGCTGATGCTACGACTTGGAGAACTTGAATACACTCGGTGTGCCTTTCTTTTGTGGTTTGTTTTCTGCAACCTATTAAAAAATGTTTCAGATGACTCTCATTCTCGTTTATATTCCGGAAGTGGTGTATTAAATCGTAATACGCCTCTTCCGGGGTAAGCGGGGCAAGCCTTTGTCGTGAGTCGGGCCTTTCAGCAGTTAGATAAGACGATACGACGAAATTGAGGATATTATACAAGAAAAAGTAAAAATAAAAACTTTAACCCGACTCCGAAAAAACTTTTGATAAAATTTGTATAGTCTTGTCACTTATTACTATTATTACTATGAGGCTATTGACACCTTATTCATTAAAATCCGTTCGTTATTTTGGGCGGTACGGGGAACATACGAAAATACATCATCGTATGTTCCACCGTACCGTACCGAAACGTACCGTAGGAGAGCCACGCTTCCGCGTGAATGGGTCGGCTCGACCGGAGTGATACCACGGCCTCATAGAAAGCCGGTGTGAAATAGCATTTGCACTGGAGGCCCATACCCCAGGCCGGGAACGCACTTGTGAAACTATTTTCCTATATATACCTTTCTATACAAACCTTTCTTTTTGATTAAGCCGTAGTCGGGTAAAAGATAAGTTATTTGTTTGACGCTCAGTTGAAGTTTTTATATTATAGAAAAATTAACATAGAAATCTGTATGATTAGGTTTAAAGCAAGTTGCAGTAATGAAACTCACAGTTCTCTCTCCAAGCAGCAGTCTCGCCTTGTCCTCCTCGTGAGGCTCAGGCGCGGCTGCAGCTCTCCTGTGCAGCTGGAGTTTTTGACGAATAGCTTGCGACAGTATCACCCTGTGTAGAGATAATATCTTACATTTACTAATAGATATATACTAATGGTCTCGCAGTGTTCGAAAATCGACTATAATTTATTTATTTTTACAGTTTTTAATTAATCTATACTAATATATAAAGCTGAAGAGTTTGTTTGTTTGTTTGAACGCGGTAATCTCAGGATCTACTGGTCCGATTTCAAAAAATCTCTCAGTGTTAGATAGCTGATTTATCGAGGAAGGCTATAGGCTATATATCATCACGCTAAGACCTACAGAAGCGGAGCACCAATGAAGAATGTTACAAAAACGGGGAAAAATTATCACGCTACGGGCAATAGGAGACGCAAACGAAGTTGCCTGGGTCGGCTAGTATAAATAAGATAAATATTTCTGACATCTAACACACAACGCCATCTAGTTAAGCTAAGCAGAGCTTGTGTTATGGGTACTAGACAACTGATATAAATACATAATATATATAAATACATGATACAAATAAAGATTGTTTGATTGATTGATTGATACATATATACTTTTTTTGTAAATAGATACATATTATGCTTCGAAACAAATATTTGCAGATCATACAAATATTTGTTCCGACCCCGAAATCGAACCCGAAACTTCAAGCACATCAGTCGCATACGCTACCACTGCGCCACCGAGGCCTTCAAACTTACTTTGAACTTTATTAGGCATTTTTGTTCTTTTTTAAGATCTTTATTGAAAAATATTAGCATTCTACACTCCACCTCCATATAAACTTTAACTGTGCTAAATTTGATACTCCTCCATTCGCATAATAATTATAAAAAATGGTACAAAGTTAGTTTTTGCTTCACTTATTAATACAAAACATAAGCAGAACCCAAGAGTGTTGGTCACCATACTCATTACGAATGCAGACAATGCAACAATGCAGCATGGTGACCCACACCATGGCGGTCTCTTAAGATAAGGATTATACATTATTATTATTGAGTGAGATTATCTGTGTTAAGCTAACAATAGAGAGTTTTTTAAGCAGATAACATCTTTCTATTTCTTTAAATTTAACAACTTTTGCCTGCAGTTTTTTGCGTAAATAACAAACGGTTTTGTATAGATGCAAAATACCCTCTTTTTATGGACACCTGATATAGATTATGCTTTTTGTATATTACTTATCTGGATTATCAGGGAAGTAGTAAAAAAGCGTAATAAACAAGCAGACACACTTTCGCATTTATACTACTAGTTCCCACGTAACTTCGTCTGGGCTCTTCAATCATACTCGTCTCCCATTGGTCTGATTACTATCCTATCTTAGTCACGCAAAAAAACACATTTAAAAAAACGTGAAAATCGGTTTAATAGTTTCGGAGTTCATCGTGAACATTAACGTGACACGAGAATTTTACATAATAGATGTAGCCTTTTTATGTTCTACTATTTTATTATATTAATTAATATAAATAAAATAATGTAATGAAAAATAATAATAACAAAACCAGTTACAAGTAGACTAAGGAGAGAGAAGTAGAGATTTAACCTATTAATTATTATATTTAAGAGAAACAATAGTAAGCTATATAAAAAATTGTTTTTGTCCGCGTCGCCGCTCTCGTGTATGTCAGCGCAATCGCGGTAAAAGGTAGCCTATGCCGTGCCATGCTAAGCCTATATGTATGGATTCTCACCTTCTGGTATCACTCTTAGTAGCGAGCAGTAAGTCCAGCCACGTCCATGTGACGTTGTGATACTCTAAAGTAGGAAGCACCAGAGGCAGGTCCCTTACATCTTCTAAGTTCTTCTCTTTGCTGCCCTTGTACGAAACCCTCACGGGCACTTCAGGGATTTTGATGTAGATGAACAGTTTGTTTTTCTCAGCTCGCTCCTGTATAAACATATTCTTTGATTAGGCAATAGTACTTGCGCGAAAACTCTCTAAACTTAACTAAAAATCACTAAAAAGTCACTCTCTAAATTTAACTAAAAATTACGAAAAAAGTAAAACTTCTAAAATCTCTATTTTGGAATTTTTTTTTTTTAATAAAAGAATCTTAGAGAAATTCTAGTTTATTTAGTTTACTGATAAACAAAATAGCATAGACATATTTCCAGTTCGTCCGAAATTATGTCTAACCCTAACTGTTTGTTCACATATTTTTTAAGTTAAATTGCAGATATCCATGCGCTGTGGTACTCACTTAACTCCAAGTATTCCGTCTCTACATTAAAAGGGAAGAAAGAGATAGCTATAGACAATGGTAACCGCTTTCTTTAGAAACAAACTACAGAACTTTAGAAACAAAACGTTCTACAAACCTTCATCTTCTCAACATCATCTTTGTCTTTCTTATCTCTCTTCACGTAGAAGTTTGAATTAGAATCCTTTCCCTTTTTCTTAATCTTCTTAGAGCCTGTCGACACCAGGCTGGAAGAAGACGCTCCCGCCTTTAAGGTGCCTTCGTTGTCTTCTTCACCGTCTTCTATAGAGTCAGGGTCGCGCTCAGGGAAGCAGAACTTGAGCATCGTGTTGAAGAATTTCTTAGTAAGACCTAGAGCAAGAAGACAATAGTGATTATTGCAAATATCTTATCTATGTCACTATAGCGACTTCCACATACGACGCAAACAAAACCGAACTACGGAGAAACTTTCTAACAACTAATCTACAAATCCTGTATCGCGATATAGAAATTCTCGCACCGAATATCCTTAACCTTAGGACTTTAGCTTGTCAGCCACGATTACCTCGTCTGGTTGGATGATCCTCCGTTTGTATTGGAGGGACATGACACCCTTTCTCCACATTATTGATCCTTGCGATTAAACAAATGTGTCAACGAGGAGCGGCATTTAAGTTTTCCAGCTTGATTCATAAGAAAATAGAAGTAAATAATATTTTTAATAAGGATGAATTGAAAAGTTAATTCGCAGCATTGAAAGAATTGAGTGTGAATTACTCACATCAAATAAAAAAAAGGTAGATAACGCACGGCCTTGTTCTTGTTGAAGCAAAAAAAGTAACGTAGTTCCAAATAAACACAAGCGTTCTCTAAGAAGTATGTGTGATGTGAAAATTTGCGACAGGGTCAGGAATATAGTTATAAATTTATTTATTTATTTATTATTTAAGGTTTACCAACAGTTGTTACAGATAATTATTGCAAACATAGGAATATGCAAGAAATTTGTCTTATATCTAACTAAGAATAAGAAGTTATAAGAGAACATTGTGGATTGAAAGAAGATGTAGTGACACGAATTGAAAAGGGCATGCTTCGATGGTTTGGCAATTTAGAGAGGATGGATGATTGAAGATTCACGAAAGGAATTCATAGAGCAAATGTGTATGGAAGTGTCGGTAGAGGTCGTCCTCGGCGAACATTTACCGTCCAAATTGGTGATGTTCTGAAAATGGGCCATGTGTAGAGCACCACCTTATGGATACTAGACAACTGATATAAATACTTATTTACTTTTTTTTGTAAATACATACATATTATACATAGGAAACACCCAAACTCCGAAACAAATATTTGCAGATCATACAAACATTTGATCCGACCCGGGAATCGAACCCGAGACCTCAAGAGCAGCAGTCGCGTACGCTACCACTGCGTGACCGAGGTAGTGGAGATCAATTGTCTCTGCCTACCCCTCTAGGATAAAGGCGTGACTTTATGTTATGTTGAATGTAGACAAAGTAGCGCGGGTCAGCTAGTTGTGTATACCAGTATATTGTACCAGCAATGTTGCTGTTTGAACAGGTGGAGTTTTATTACAAATATTATACAACAATAATACAATATTAAGAAATATCATACATTATTCTTCATTACGCGTGTGTTTAATGTTATGGAACTAGATGCATTGTATAAAAATTTACAAAGTTTTTTCTATTTATAATAGTTTCCTGTCATCTTGAAAACCAGGTGTTGGGTAGCGAGTGTTATTGTATGAAACACGTTTAAAAAATATACTTGACAAGATATGAGAAGTTTATGTTCTTCGCACGTTTGTATTGGCACTTAATGTAAACAAATGTACGAACAAGTTAATGTAATGTAATGAACAAGTTTATTTATATATTACTAGTTATTATTTAAGATGATGTATAAGCTATATTACTGTAAAGTTTCATCCAAATCCGTTCTGTCGTTTTTGCATGAAAAAGTAACGAACATACACACTTATAAACTTTCGCCTTTATATACTAGTGTGAAGCTGATAATGTTTGGTCATTTTTTTGTATTTATATTTAATTAATGTCTATTTTAGTTTTGGTGTACGCCAAACTTTATGTTATCAGCTGTGAAGGACCTTTTTTTTTGTTGACGGTGTGGAAAATCCCTTCGGATCTCCGGCTTTTAGGGTACTAAGGAGCCAAGATGTGGTGACTATACTAAAACCACTCAGGTGGTCGGTATCAAGACTGTATCCTGGGGGACGCCTGGGCTTCATCTGTCTATCGGCCTCATCAATATATGTATGTTGCGGCCTGGAAGCAGTTTTGCGACCAAGCTGTCCTCCTACCGCTGACGTCAGCAATTAATCTGTCGAATGAGGTTCCCACTTTCTGGCAGCTTGCGGCCTTGTCGACGGTTGGTATCGCCGCTGACGTCGTCTACGTTCTGGATCAGCCTTCTCCTGATATGCCCATAGCCACAAAGTATACAGCAACCACTGAGCCCCAGCCAGCCGTGAAGGAGCTAAGTATGAAATAAAATATAGGAATAGGTGGTATTACCGATCCGTATGGGCACGATGTTGACCTCGAAGTGCTCCTTGACGGCGATGCCGCCGACGGGCGGGCGGTCGCGGCAGAACACGCGCAGCGCCGCGCGACGAGCTAGCGGCGCGCGGCCCGACGGCTCCTGCGGGACCAGCACCTGGACACACACACCACAAACATTGTCATTTACTCCACACAGGTTTTTCTTATTTCAGAGTATTTGAACGACGGAATAGGGAATATTACTGCCAAATTATCCCGATAGAGGCGCCACTGAACTACAACGTAAACAAATTAAAACGTTCATGTTGACATTTGACATAATAGTACTTTTTGCACAAAAACTATTTTAGTTTATTGAGAAAATAATAAAATGCATCAGTCTTGTGCATACGGGTTAAAAAACATGGGTACAGTACATTTTGTTTTCTAAGGATCAAAAGCTGCGTAAGCAATGGGAGATAGCTATGCGTCGTAAAAACTTCAAGACTATTATGCACTCAAGACTGTCATTTTTAAGCAGAAGATTATGTTATTACAAGATTTGCGACCGGTAAGAGTAAAATTAAATTATTATACATTTTAATAATAATATGGAAATAAAATAAAATATACAATTAATGAAACTTTAAAAGTTTACCGCGCAAATCTGTTTACGTTATTTGGCGCCCTCTAAGATTTGCTTTGCGTGAGATGATATGAACATATTCCATATTAAAATTGTAAATTCGAAACTAACTCTGTCTTCCTGCCCGCGTATACCGCGATAACTGACAGACAAAATTTTGTTTAATAAATTTTATTTACATTATTTAAAAAAAAAATAACATATTAGGTATATCATCTGTGATTACATTTATTCAAAGAATGCTTGAATAGTTGTTACCTCAGGAAAAGGCTCGTTCGGTAGCAGATTCTTAACTCTAACGTATCCAAGTTCAAGCTGATGTTCCACGGAGTCGTCTGATCTCGATGTCTTCGTGTACCTAAAGAATACAGGAAATACACATATTAAATATATTAACACATTGACAATAAAAAAATGCATTTTTCTACAAATACATGTAGAGTATTTTAATATATTGAATCTTTTGTGGTATAAGGTCACCAATCATGTAAAATGTTAGCTTCCAGTATACATTTAGACCTGTCCTAATACTAAATTATATACAATTACAGTTCAAGTTAGACTGGTCAATGAAATAAAAGACATTTAGAATGTTCAATTTATCGCCAAGTGTCCATGGGCGGCGGTAATCGCTTACCATCAAGCGAGAAGTTTGCTCGATTGCTCTCTATTTCAAAAAAAGGGATCATACGTTCATTGATAGTAATAAATAAAAAAATATTTTTTGTACCAACATTAAACTTGAATCATGACCCATTTTGCCGATACATCGTTTGAAACTATCAAAACAACAAAGTTTCCCTCCTTTACATCGCATGCCGCTCGCATGCTCAGGACATTTTAAATATTAAGCAAGTAACGTCAATACTAGTAGGAGATCTATGCAATTAATACGTTTACCATCACTGCAGTAGATAACATATTAGATAAAAGTCATAATCAAATTTAGAAGTCAAGCTCTTTGAAATTAAGTAACGAATTACAAGAAATATGTCACATATCACTGCAACAGATAATCATCTGTGTAATGAAATGACAGATAACAAGGTCGTTACCATGGAGATGTATATTTACGCGAATGTCGACCTAATAGTATTTGTATGTCTGTAAGAAAGTAAGCTAATGGTGTAATGGTGATGGTAATGGTGGTGGTAATGGTGGGTCACGATTCAAATTAGTCGATAGTACATAGAATACAAGGGGAATTCCCGATTCCCGAGACAAAGGTGAGTTGTGCATCGGATGTACTGACAAGAAGTTGGTGAGCAGCAGGTCGGCGATGCCGAGCTGTCCGTCGGCGTCGGTGAGGCGCCAGCGCGCGCTCTTGAAGCAGATCTCGTTGTAGCGGTGCGGCGCGGCGGGGGCGCTGCGCACGTGCGGCGCGGCCTCCGCCCCGCGCCCCCGGCCCCGCCCGCGCCCCCGCCACTCCTCCGCCTCGCGCCACGCGCGCACCATCGCGTCCAGCTCCTCGCCCAGCGACCACACCGACTCCTTGCACTCGTTCACCTGCACGCACTCATTCGTCATCAACTGCCTTAAACCAGTTTTAGTCTTGGCGTTTTTGACTGCTGCGCGTGCTAGAGATCTCGGGTTCGATTCCCGAGTCAGAATGTTTGTATGATTTGCAAACATTTGAAGGAGGTCAGAACTCAAAATGTCGAACGATAACAACATATCTATCTCTTTTTAATTGTAACAATATTTATGGCCAGACTAAGTATATGTATAAAATCTAAAGATCAAAAGATCTACAAACTACGTTCGTAGAGTTCACGCTATTGGTCATCATTAAGTCATCTCTTACTTCATAAGGTCAATATTGTTTTATAAATGAATACATTATTACTAAAAACATATCAAATATTTTGAATCATTATAAATGGTGACAAACCTGATCATCCAGACTCTTAAGCTCATCCAAGGCAGCTGGGTCGTTGCCAGTCATCGATCTGTTCTTCAAGTAGTATTCCTTCTCCAACCGGCGAAGTCTCGCTAAAGACTCTCTCACCTGGGACGAAAAACAATGAACTTGTTTTTCTTAAAGAATACAAAATTGTTCTAGTACATAGCTAGCATAGGGTGCGCTAGCGAACGGACGTGTAAAGTGTGATCTCCGTGTTAATTTTTTTTTATTCTGTGTAATTGTTGCCTATAGTACAATTTTTTGCACTATAAGTCATTATAATAACACCATAAAGGTAACCTAAAAGTGAAAGTATTCAGTGAAACAAAACAACATAAACAAATTCAGTTTTAAAACTTCGTTAAGTGTAACTCGTAAACATTTGAATGGCGGTAGCAAGTGTCTGATTCTCACTAATAATACAACTACCCTGAATGCATAGTTCTACAAGCAATAACAGCTCACTAATTTGGACCATCTAAATAATAAGCATCTTGGCCTTACGGCTGACGTGTAACCACTGTGAGTCAGGAGCCGTAGGATCAAACCTACGTTAGTAAAGTTTGCTCTTTTTGTGATTTAACTTAAAAGTTTTTTACTCAACTGAATTGATTCGTAAGTAATATGTCGAAAATATCGAGAACTCCTCCCAAACAAAATGTTCCCACACGTTCCGAATCGGACATACATAAACTAATGGCAGCTGAACATGTAAACACAAGTAATGTCGAAAAAATAACCCCAAGACCAAAACGACGTTGTCCATCTATTGACGACACTACGACGGATAACTTAAGCGACTTTAAAAAGGAAATAAGAGATATGCTCCACAGTATGTTAAGTCAACAGAATATTCGTATGGACAAACTGGAAAACCACGTCATTGAGTTGAAAAAAATAAACACCAAGATTGATAAAACAAACACCGACATTGAAAAATCTATGTCATACTTAACAGATCAACTTGTGACACTCGATTCAAAGATTACTGGTCTCGAGAAGGAAAAAAGCTCAATTACTTCTAAACTGGCAATACTTGAAGATAAATTAGAGTTTTTTGATCGTTCCATCGTTAAAACTAGCATTGAAATACGTAATGTTCCAAAGCGACCAAATGAAACTAAGGAAATGTTGTATGGTTCTGTGCTGGAACTGTCTAAACACTTGAGCCATAATTTAAAATCTTCAGACATTCGTGACATCATACGACAGCCCTCAAAAAAAGAAAACTCGACGTCTTCAGTAACAGTTGAATTTAGTAATACTCTAATCAAGAGTACAGTCATGGCAGCCGTCAGGGATTACAACAAGCACAATTCTAACAACAAATTAAACTCAGTCAGCCTTGGTATGTCAACAATCGCTCCCATCTACATTACGGAACAATTGACAGCACAATCGAAGCGAATATTTTACCTGGCTCGAAAGTTCGCTAAGGAAAATAACTTCATGTACTGCTGGACGTCCAATGGTCGAGTCCTGTTGAAAAAGGGGTCAGAAAGCCAGTATGTCGTAGTAAAAACCGAAAATCAACTTAGACAATTAAATGCACGTGATAATGAATGACTAGTGGTCTGCGAGTATACTATTCGTAGCGTAATTATAACTATGCTCATCCCTATTGTTAAACTGTTGTTATATGCGTATGTCCTTTGCACACACACTTATCACTTACACGAACTGCTATGCAGTTACACGACAAACAAATCCTACAAACAAATATTTCCTTCATTCTCATCACATATTGACATCACACATAAAGCCTCACACACGGTAACTATCACAAGATGTAAACAATCCTCACACTCACAACAAAGATACTTCATCAACAACCTATCACGTTCAAACCTAAATTCTACAACTCCGTTTAGCAAACAATGTCGTTGTGTCAGGTGGCTTGTAGTTCAAGTGTTTAAAGGTGACTACTACTGTTCTCTAAATAGTCAAACCCAAAATGTATGTGCATCATCAACTCATTCATATATTATGCCCATCATACCGAAGCCCCCAGTATTTGAATATAACTCAACTTAATAAAAATGAATAATATTACCAGTTTGATTGACAATATTGATCAACATTCCATATCAACTACACATACATGCATCCCAGAACACACTCACAATATATTAATTAAACCTTCTAACTACATAAAATTGTTATCTCAAAATATTAGATCGATTAATTGCAACTTTACTGACCTGCAGGCCTTTTTACAGCGACTACCGTTTGATTGTGACCTGATGGTGTTGACTGAGTGTTGGCTTTCGTGTTCTAGTAACTCTTTTATACCAGTGGTTCAAAACTATACTACATTCAAGACGACTAACCACATCAATCAAAGTGATGGGGTTGTTGTTTACATTAAGTCCAACTTAATTGCCACGTGTGAAGAGCCTGACCTGCATCACACTGCTTCGGGTCTCATACTGAAGATTGGATCGGACACGGCTATAATTTGTATTTATCGATCTCCATCCAATGACAACATTAGTAACTTCTTATCAGTTATGAATCATGTATTACTAACTCTATCACACCTAAAGACAGTTGTTTTGATTGGGGACATAAACATCGATATTGGATCTACTGCTCTTGATACCCGTGCTCACGATTATTTAAATTTTTTGGCGTTTCATGGTTATTTGCCCGCCCATAATCTACCTACTAGAGGCAATAATTGTCTGGATCACATTATCCTAAGAACGAAATCCCCTAGTCTTTGCTTTGTTTATGACACCACAGTAACCGACCACTACTCATCTTTGTGTTGTCTGAATCTTGAACGTCAACGGACTCCTGCTACTCGTACTATTACTACGACTGACTACAAAGGTCTGGATGAAACTGTTGGTGAACTAAATTTTGCTTCTATATATGCCTATACAGATCCAAGTGTTGCTATCAATGAACTCATAGATTTACTCACATCGGCCATTCAGAGTAATACTGTTGTTAGGAGAATATCCTCCAAAAAAAAAATTATTAAACCATGGATTACGCCAGGTCTTTTGCGGTGTATTAGGAACAGAGACGCACTACACAGAAAACTTAAACAATCACCGGATAGCGATATACTTAAAACAACCTATAAACGCTATAGACATTTCTGTACTAACATTTTAAAGAAAGCAAAAAAAGCATATGACAAACAAGAATTAGCAAAGGCTAGTAATAATTCAAAAACACTATGGGACACAATTAAAAGAATCACACATACTAACAAACCTAATAATTCTTCAAACCAATTACTCAACTCCTCTATATCTCCTATTGACTCGTGCAATAATGTGAATTCCTACTTTGTTAGTATTGGTAAAAATCTAGCCGATAATATTTTAAACAACAGACCAACTTCACCGTCACTAATAGCCCACCACTCTAAAACTACATCATCTTTTGTTCTAAACCATACAGACCCGGACGAAGTTGATGTTACAATTAAATCTCTTAGATCAAATGCTGCTACTGGTTTGGATGGGATATCGCCCATAATTCTTAAAAGATACTCGGTCCTGCTAGCTCCAATACTGTCCTACATTTTTAATCTCTGTTTCGACACCGCTGTATTCCCCACTCCTCTTAAGAAAGCGATTATTCACCCTATCTATAAGGGCGGAGATGGCTGTTTACCAAACAACTACAGACCTATAGCTGTTCTTAGTGTGATTTCTAAGGTACTCGAAAGGCTGATAAACAAGAGACTGGTATATTACCTTGAAAAGTACAAGTTATTATCAACACAACAGTTTGGATTTCGTAAGAATAGATCTACATGTGATGCCGTACAGGACCTAACCAATCATGTTGTAGGGTGCCTTAATTCTAATAAGAAAGTACTTACCGTTTTCTTAGATCTCGCGAAGGCATTCGACACCGTTCCTGTCTCCATTCTCGTTGATAAGCTCGAAGGTATGGGTGTGAGGGGTAAACAGTTGGATCTATTTCGGAGTTACCTTACTAATCGGACCCAAACTGTGAGAATCGATAGTTTCAATAGCACTGAACTGCCGATCTTTTACGGCGTGCCGCAAGGCAGTATTCTTGGCCCTACTCTATTCCTGGTGTTCATGAATGACCTATGTGATCTGAACATCCCTATGTGATTTTGCAGATGATACAGCTATTACGTTTCAGGCCGACTCTTGGTCCAAACTTGAGCATTGTGCTCAGAACGGATTGGATGTGGCTTTCGATTGGTTACGTTCTCATACTCTAACAGTAAATATCTCCAAAACTAAATTTATAACATATTCCATCAACTCTGCAACCCAATCTAACATCTCAATTACTTTAAAGGCACATAATTGTTTAGCACAAAGAAAAGACTCATGTAACTGTCTCAATCTAGATCGTGTGGCACATATGAAATACCTTGGTATAATTCTAGATGAAAATCTCAATTTCAGAGCCCACATCAACTCCCTCACCGGTAGAGTGCGTAAGTTAATATTTATTTTTAAAACTTTAAGATCTATATCGAGTCCCACGTTAATCCGTAACGTATACTTTGCCTTGTGTGTCTCCATTATTACAGACTGTATTTCATGTTGGGGGGGTGCCGCTAAAACCATCATGAAACCTCTGGAGATTGCTCATAGAGCCATATTAAAGGTAGCAACATTCCGCCCCATTATGTACCCTACGGACAAACTATACAACCAATGTAAGGTCCTAAACGTACGGCAACATTTTATAAAACAAACCGTTCTTCTCCAGCATTGTTATACGCCACTCAAGGAAATAACCAAAAGACGAAAAGACAGAGTTTGTACAGTGCCACGCCCTAGGACGAATTTTACTAAAAGATTTTTTTATTTCTTGGGTCCAGCTCTTTACAATAAAATTAGTCGAAAATGTTTAATTAATAATTTATCATATCACAATTGCAAAAAGGCACTAACTGTTCTCCTACAAGACACAACCTACGAGGAAACGGAAGAATATCTTTTATTCGCTTAGTAAGACATAAAATTCACAAGCTCACACTCCCGCACACACGCGCACACGCACACACACATACACACACACACACACGCGCACACACGCACACACACACACACACACACACACACACACACACACACACACACACACACACACACAGAGTTTTTATTAATAATATGTAAAAATAGCATATGTGAATTTTGTATGGTATATAAAGCATGTTTGTATTCTTATATTTAGCATCGCATGGGGTTTGGGACTGTTACTCCTTAATACAGGTTTTTTCAAAACCTATCTAGGAGACAGCGCTCTGACCACTGATTGTACTTACTGCCTAAATTGAAGTCTGTGTATTTATTATGTGTTATGTACTACAATTACCTTGAGAAATAAATAATAGCTGATCTTTTGTCAATATTTACTCTTATATTATAAATACAGAGCAATATCCATATCACTAAGAAGCAGTCATTGAATCGAATATTAAAATTTTAACAAAAATAAAACCGACTTCTCATTGGACTCGATTTCCCTTGAGGCATCCAACAAAAATCGAGTCATCATCAGATCTTAGTGTCCTTATCTTGGTACCACCTTTAGGATATCTCCTTTCTATTAAAAAAGAATCATTAAAATCGTTTCATAAACGACGAAGTTATCCGCGAACACACATAAATATATATATATATTCGACCATATATGTATATATATACGGTCGAATTGAGAGAGGTCGGTTAATAATTGGGAAATAAAGGTCAAAAAGGACATATTCATTACATAAATGTGTCTAATAGTTACAAGTCTTTTAGATATGATTAGAGTAATGTTTTTGTTAATATATATTATCTTTATATATATAAATTCTTCTGTGAGTGTGTATGTCACTGAACTACTCTCAAACGACTGGACCGATTTTGATGAAATTTTTTGTGTGTGTTCAAGGGGATCTGGGAATGGTTTAGATTCACAATTTAGTCCGCTGGACAATGTTTTTAAAACACGTTTTCTTGGGCTTTAAGCAACATTAACAATGAATGTTTGGACAAATATTTACTTTAGTATATTACTCATAAATATAATACGAATCTATGAAATTATATCTAAGCATCAATTGTTGGAAATATACAAACACGTCATTGATCGGCAGAATTCATTGAAAGATTGTGACTTATAAAAAATAATAAATATTATAGTCACAAAGGTACGTAATCTGTTTATGACGCACATGTGATGTCAGTGCGCTAGAAACAGAACAGTAATTTCGATAATACAGTCACAATCTTCGGTAGTATAGTGGTAAGTATCCCCGCCTGTCACGCGGGAGACCGGGGTTCGATTCCCCGCCGGAGAGATTTCTTTTTGGTTTTTTTTTTTCTTTTTCAAATGTTATAATATGCATTTCTGATACCTATCTTATTTTTTTCTATTTTATATTGGTTTTTTCAGCCTAAAAAATTTTAGAAACTAAAATGTTATTTTTTTTTTATAAATTTACTTAGTGTAAGTGTAAGTTACTTTAATACTAATACTGTAAATAGGAACACACAATAACACAGAGAATTTTCATTACTTTTTTATGTACTTATAGTTTTTTTTATTATTAAATATGCGTTACATACTTCTCTGTACATGGGCCTTTTTTTCCAAGAGTTAGCGGCTGTATCTCTTGGGTCGAGACCCTTCTGGACTTATTCCTAATTTATAAGCTACAAGCAAAAATAACCCTTAAAGTGATATAGCATAAGTAGGTACCTGCGTCTGCAACTTATGTATGAGTTGCCTTGGGTCTTGATCTTGGTGAAGCTGCAGCTGGAAGCGCATGCGAGCGCGCCTCTCCAGCGTGCGCCGCCGCTCCGGCTCCACGTGCAGGACCACGTTGTTCACCACGTCCAGCAACATGGCGTACTGGAAACAAGTGTTACGGTGAACAACCAAAGCTACAGATGGTGACATACAAAGGACTAACTTGAACTACAAATATTTGTGCTGGAAATGAAATAAAATACTTTTGATTTGATTTCGATAATTGTTTAAAAGTTATTTAACATGTTAATTATTTTTAATGTTAACGTTTTGATTCTTTCTTTGATTAAATTCGTAACCAATAAAGGCACATTTCTTAAAATATTTCACGAAATACTTTAGTAAATTGTTAGAGTTATTACTTTAACAATTTACTATGCGCATACAAAAGTTAAGTTAAAAATCAGATACTTTTTAATGAAAAAAGGAATAATACAATAGCTATCTCGTCCACAATTTTTTTAACCATTTATACAGATAATCCCACCACAAATCTCTAAGACTAGCTGAATCCCGCGGTGTTACCCGCGGATATTCTCGTACCGCGGGTAACGCTACGGTACGAAGCTAGTCTAAAAAAAGTTACTCCTCAGATGATCAGTTACCTACCAGTGAAAGTCCCGTCAAAATCAATCCAGCTGTTCCAGAGATTACCCGGAATAAAAAAAAATGGTACATGTATCATATATATGTGTATACATACATATGCATTTATTAAAAAGCGGTTATTTTAATATTACAAACAAACACTCCAATTTTATTTATTTATGTAGATGATACAGCTCTATACTATATTTCTACACAAATAAATAAAATTGTAGTGTCTCTTTGTAATTTCAAATTAACAGCTTGTAACCAAATGCAAAAAGATATTACAGCACTTACATAAAAATTGAATTATTTTAAATTTTTCATGTCTGTTTGTTCCGGCTAATCTCTGGAACGGCTGGGTCGATTTTGACGGAACATTCACGGGCAGACAGTTTATGATATAAAGAGTAACTTAGGCTACTTTTTAGACTCACTACACCCCGCGGTGTTACTCGTAGTTGTTGGTTTATAATAAACAATATGTGATCACCTGTAGCGAGTTGGTGCACACGTTCAGGTCGTGGTGCATGAGCGTGAAGGAGTCGTAGGGCTGCTGCTGCGTCCAGCCCGTGCCCTGCCCCCCCACAGGCTCGGCCTCTTCGTGCGACACGTAGTAGAACTCGCACGCACACCTCGACACTATGCGTTGGAGCTACACATATTAATCAAACTTTTTAGATATTTAAAAATAATACTTAACTATTAATACATAACAGAAACATAGAAACAATAACATAAAATTTCATTAGTCAGTCTCTAATATTATTTAATAAAAATAGTAGCAATAAGTTTACATAATCTACGAAGCACACTACTTTTAAAAAACTAGTTGTTGCCCGCGACTCCGCCCGCGTATATGTCGGTTATTGCGGCAAATAGTAGCCTATGTGTTCTTCTGAAGTATAAGCTATATTACTGTTCCTTATATCCAAATCCGTTCAATAGTTTTTGCGTGAAAGAGTAACAAACATCCATCCATCCATACATTAGTGTATATAACACAAAAAAAAACGAGATTTATTTCTTCGGTATTAATTTCTTTTAAAAGTGAAGTTAGTTGTACATTGTAAAACAAGGTTTCTTAAATATTAAAAACCGAACTTTTCTGTGCTTTGTTTTTTAAGTCTGTAGTGAGAATAGGGAATACGAGTATGAATGTTTTTTTTTACTTATTAATCTGATCATTTACGTCTTTATAACATAGAAAAAAAATATAAATAGGCTTGAAAATAGTCAAACTAATTTTCAAAGTGAAATTTAAAACACTGGCTAAATTTGAGCTGTTCAAACGCCGCCATTTTGCACGCGCTTTGACACGTCCACACCAATGTCATCATTGTAATTTCGTGTTTGCTTACTATTTAGTGTTTTAATTACTTTATACTTATTTACAGTTTTAATTGCTATAAAAATCATGGAAAAAGTTAATTTTTCTCACAAACACTGCTAACACAGTAGGAATTTCGACTCCGATAATTTCGTTGAAGTGACCATGGACGTCACATTTCGTTTTAACCAATAGTGACACGTCTTGTAAGTTTGAATTTCCCTCTCTTTATTTTCACATTTTTTTAAATATTTTCTGGGTTTAATCTGTATAATCACGAAATAAAAAAAATACCGTTTAAATAAAGAATCGAGAAAAAATATGTAAGAAAAATTAAATTTTATTTTATTTATTTATTTACATATTGTGGAGGATTTACAGCTACTAAATCAAAATAGAATTAAGCAAGAAAACAGACAGCCAATAACAAATCCTCGCTTATATAATACAGAATAAAGTTAAGTGCACAAGACAATTATAAGGTGGTATCAATACATGCTATTAAATACACTACAGGCACAAATACAGACACAAATTCACCAACACAGCAAAGGAATTGTTTACATACATTTTATAAAGTAATTACTTGGACACCTCATCACTATCCCCAAAGAATTCAAGGCTCAAAAACCGTCGCACTCCTGACACACCATCATTAAATGCATATTCCCTATTGCTATAATTTTAAAAATATGTTTAGTCAAGGGTCATAACATTAATGCAGTCCCACCATAATGATCATATTATTTACACGCCACTTCTGACTGTATTTATGACATTTGACTATACATTTAAAGGGTCAGACAAGTTCCATCACGCCCTGAGTTGCAAGCAGTGAATCAACAGGGCCAGCAGTGGTGTAGGTAGTGGTGTGTACCTGCGCGAGGCCGGTGTCGGGGCTGGGCCCGACGCAGCGGCCGATGACCCCCCCGGCCGAGCCGCTGCCCACGAGCCGCGGCACGTCGGCCAGAGCGCTGATCTCCGCGCTCTGCCAGCGCTCCGAGATCTCCTCCACTGACACCCACTGGATGTTCTCTGGGGACAATATACCGATATTTTACTACATTCCATTACTGTTAATGAGCTCTTGTTTATGCTTCTTTATCATACAAAAGTAAGGTGGGTAGTACTGCATGGCGGAGAGCGCGCCGCTCCAGGCTAACGAGAGAGCGGTATGGGGAGCATGGGGAGCATGGGGAGCGTTACCGTCCAGCTGGTCCCTGTCGGCGGCGCTGACGGTGGCGTAGTACTGCATGGCGGAGAGCGCGCCGCTCCAGGCTAACGAGAGAGCGGTATGGGGAGCATGGGGAGCATGGGGAGCGTTACCGTCCAGCTGGTCCCTGTCGGCGGCGCTGACGGTGGCGTAGTAATGCATGGCGGAGAGCGCGCCGCTCCAGGCTAACGAGAGAGCGGTATGGGGAGCATGGGGAGCATGGGGAGCGTTACCGTCCAGCTGGTCCCTGTCGGCGGCGCTGACGGTGGCGTAGTACTGCATGGCGGAGAGCGCGCCGCTCCAGGCTAACGAGAGAGCGGTATGGGGAGCATGGGGAGCGTTACCGTCCAGCTGGTCCCTGTCGGCGGCGCTGACGGTGGCGTAGTACTGCATGGCGGAGAGCGCGCCGCTCCAGGCTAACGAGAGAGCGGTATGGGGAGCATGGGGAGCATGGGGAGCGTTACCGTCCAGCTGGTCCCTGTCGGCGGCGCTGACGGTGGCGTAGTACTGCATGGCGGAGAGCGCGCCGCTCCAGGCTAACGAGAGAGCGGTATGGGGAGCATGGGGAGCGTTACCGTCCAGCTGGTCCCTGTCGGCGGCGCTGACGGTGGCGTAGTACTGCATGGCGGAGAGCGCGCCGCTCCAGGCTAACGAGAGAGCGGTATGGGGAGCATGGGGAGCATGGGGAGCGTTACCGTCCAGCTGGTCCCTGTCGGCGGCGCTGACGGTGGCGTAGTACTGCATGGCGGAGAGCGCGCCGCTCCAGGCTAACGAGAGAGCGGTATGGGGAGCATGGGGAGCGTTACCGTCCAGCTGGTCCCTGTCGGCGGCGCTGACGGTGGCGTAGTACTGCATGGCGGAGAGCGCGCCGCTCCAGGCTAACGAGAGAGCGGTATGGGGAGCATGGGGAGCATGGGGAGCGTTACCGTCCAGCTGGTCCCTGTCGGCGGCGCTGACGGTGGCGTAGTACTGCATGGCGGAGAGCGCGCCGCTCCAGGCTAACGAGAGAGCGGTATGGGGAGCATGGGGAGCATGGGGAGCGTTACCGTCCAGCTGGTCCCTGTCGGCGGCGCTGACGGTGGCGTAGTACTGCATGGCGGAGAGCGCGCCGCTCCAGGCGGTGGCGGCGGGCTGGCGCCGCACGCGCTGCCGCACCTCGGCCCGCGCCGCGCACAGGATCACGTAGCCGCGCGTCTCACAGCCCTTCAGTACTACCTGCGAGTTCACCAGCTCGACTGCAACACAACACCACCACTCAGCTATAGTATTTATTTACAGGATCCATTGTTTTCTTATTTCTGTCACTACGTCTTAAACATAAGGCATATCATTAGCCATCAAAGTATTTTACAGGTATAGTAAAGCAAGGACCTAATTTTGTACCCTGTGGCACACCCATCTGAAGTGTCACACCGACAAGGTTTATATCATTTACCTATATGAATATTTTGTACAATGTCAGTAAGATGCAAATCTATCATTTTATTAGTCTTTATGATACCATAAAGTATAATATTTAAAGAATAGAATTTTATTGTCAACACAATCAAAAGCTTTTGAAGAATCACGTAAATCTTTAGTGTCTAACTTACAATCCCAGGCATGAAATGTATTCGTATATTTAATAAAGATCGTCAAAAAAAAATGAATTACATAATATTTTGATTTAAGCTGTCTATAATCTACGATACAAATAATAATGGAGGTTTCAGTCAAATTTATTTTACGAAAAAAATAGTATCGAGACAGATGGCAGTAGTTCTCTTTTCCATTCGGGTATGGTAAAGATAGAGTAAAGCAAGAAAAGCGGTGTTACTGAGGCAGGCGGTGTGCGAGTTGTCGTCGTCGAGCACGTGCCGCAGGTGCGGGGCGTGCGGCGCGGGCGCGTGCTCGTCGCTGCCGCCCAGCTCGTCGCTGAACACCACGGGCGCCGAGCCGCCCGCCTCCGCCACCAGCGCCGCCAGCATGCCGCCGCCCGCACCCCCACCACCCCCACCACCCCCAGTGCCTCCGCCCTGCAACACAACACGCACACTTAACGACGTGTGGAACTAACTATTGTTTATTCTATATTTATTATTTTAATACGCACATATTCCTGTTAAAGTAAATATAAAATAAATGTAACGATTTTTAAAACAAGGGCCGATTGTTTCGGGCTTTTACCATTAGAATTTCGGTACATGCTAGGTTTTACCTTGACGGCTGGTAAATGTTGGTTTTGAGAATTAAACAATGAGTACTTCTTAATCATTTATTTCAATTAATTATATTTTAGACTAGGGATTTTTTATAGCAAGTTTTTTTTCTGTTTTGAATGAAATAAAAAACCACTAGTTGGAATGAACAGGCTGGGCACATTACATCGCTGGGATCTAAGTCACAGAGCTGTTCGGACTTTTACCATTAAGAGTTGGTAAATCTTAGGTTATGCTGGAAAATCTTAGGATTTACCGTAATTCAGATTTTTACAGTATCGCATACATTATTTCAAGTTTTTGATGTTTACATTTATTCTATTCTATATTGTGCAAAACCTATAAATTTTGGATTTTAGCCAAAAATATGATAAAGATCTTGACACTATTTATGGGAACCCTTATCTATATTTCTAATATTTGTAAATTCCAACAAACACTTAGTGTTCGATTCTGTAATGCTTATTTACCACTTTTGTAAAGTAAAAACCAGATACCT
The DNA here is from genome assembly GCA_905220595.1 of Spilosoma lubricipeda. Classification (NCBI taxonomy): domain Eukaryota; kingdom Metazoa; phylum Arthropoda; class Insecta; order Lepidoptera; family Erebidae; genus Spilosoma; species Spilosoma lubricipeda. The sequence goes on from HG992278.1 coordinate 2,444,231, forward strand.
GCGTAGCGGCGGGTGGTGGCGGTGATATCACGTCGGCCTCGCGTTGGTTCTTCGGTGATGTGTTAGGTTGTTCTTCCTCCTTCAGTGCTTTTGTTGATAGATTCTTTTTCAGTTGCTAAAAAACATTCACATTTTTATAAATGAAAAAGGAACTAATATTGTAAAGTAAAAAAAAATATGTTTCAGGGATTTCTTATCCAAGCTACACTTGGTTACCCCCACCCGGCCACTACTACCCAAGGTGGTAAGTGCGTTTTTGGTAGGTTCGAGTTCGACATTATAACTCCGGTAGTTATCTAAGGACATTTGCGCATAGAGAAGTGGGTTTCCAAACATTTTTGTTCATAATTTTTACTATTTATTTGAGTGTTATCTCGCAGGGCAGAGGGGCGGGGGGGTAGGTGGTAGAGGGCGGCACCGACCTGCGTCTTGATGTAGGTGTCGATGAGTCCGAAGGCGAGGTCGCGGTTGAGCTTGGTCCAGGCGCCGCGCAGGTCGTGCACGGCGAGGCGGTGCGTGGGCGGGGCGCCCGCGCTAGCGCCCGCCTCGCGCCCGTACGACACGCGCCGCACCGACAGGCAGTAGCACTTCTCCATCACGCACGGACTCAGCTGGCTGTACTGGAATTACAAATTACCGACTTTAATGCTACCATATAATGTACCAAGCGTCCTTACCGAGCTTTCCGCTTCACCTTGCAGGAAAGTTACAGGAAATTTGTTGCAACTTAGTTACATGTATATTTTGATTACCTAGTATTACTTATATTATTAATAAATGAAGCATTAGTAATTATAACACCCTAAAGGTATAGTTCCCGGCACGTAACTTGGCAAGAGTCGTTAGATGCGCAGAAGTCATATTTTAGGTCCCTTTGGAACGCGCGCGGGACGCGGGGTGTGAGACAGCGCCGAGCTGAGCGCGCGATTGGTGCATTAGTAGACCATCGCCCCTCGCATTGTGCTTACGTCCCGTTCGCTCCCGAATACACTTGCGAGCACGAAAGTTGACCGCTTTGTTTTTGTTAAGTTTTGGTTAGGAGTTATTGTTATGTTTTAAATTTCGTTTTTGTTATTAGTTGTTGTTATTGTTAGATATTTATTTTTGTTACGAATTGTTGTAAATTGTTGTAAATTGTTGTTGTTGTTAACATGTAATAGACCTTATTAAGGAGAAAGGCAAAGGCAAAGGCACTAATGGGCGCCGATGAATGGTCTAAATTATGGGAGAAATTAAAAAAAACCTTTTTATTATTTACGCCAGTGGCGACAGCCACTCCTCCCGTAATGAGAGCGAATTGGACAGTTTTATCGATGATGAAGAGCCACGTCCTTCCACCAGCTCAGGTGGTACTGTCAATTTGATGCCAGGGATAAGATATTTAAGTGATAGTGACGAGACCACTTGACTATATTTTTAAATAAAAAAAATACTTTTAAATGCATATTTTTTATTTCTGACATCTAATAAACATCACGAATTCTGTTTGTTCCTTATGAACAGACACGATTAAAAATAAAAATAAAAAATAAATGATGGCAATAACCATAGAATAATGACAAGCACTAAAACGGACCACTTTTTAAGTGTACGATGCGCGAACTTACCCCCACTATACCAAATCCTTGCCATATTATGTGCCGTCTACTATACAACTTTTTTATATTAAGATATTGTCTCGATTACTGATCTGTATAAAATGAATTTTAATATGCATCTCATTTAAATTTCAATAAAAAAAATACCATTTGTTTTCTACAAAGAGGGTACATCACTATTAATGTACTTTTACTACTGTGATTTTATTAAAAATAATCGAAATTCATATAGTGAACAAAAATTGGATCACCATAACTTCATCACAAACATATTAATAGTTATTTTAGCTTTAACATAAATTTTAATATTGTTATTGAGTGTTTTCAAGAATACACTTACTTCGTCACCTTCCTTCTCCTCGGCAGCCAAGGTCTTCAGCCATATCTCGGCATCATTCAGATCACAGTTCATATAGACCGTAGTCCAGTTGGCCCGCGGTCTTCTGACCAAGCCATCGTTCGTGGCCACCAGAGACAGGCGGTGTTTGGACCCACACGTGACACGGGCCCCCAACATCTCGATACCACGTTGGAGAGACGATGAAGACCAGTAGAACACCTTTAACATTACAAAATTGAGGTTGAATGTAGGGAAACCAACCCTGTAGTGTTGTGACAATTTATTTAGGAACAATTGCAGTTAAGGGGAGGAGGGAAAGTTAAATTTAGTGACATTTATAAATAAAATAAATATCCGGATAATTTTGCCGGATATCCGAATATAGAATATAGGATGAATATTTATATTCATTCTAATGTTTTTGTCTTTTATGTACGATCTGAAATGTCTGGCGACCCCTATCAGACCAATGACTCGGACATCATCATTACAGTCCACTGCCGGACATAGGCCATGACAACTTCTTATGGCAGGGTAAACCTCTTCGTTACGTAGCGCGTTACGGTGCCAGTCTGTCTAGCTTCCCTTTCTCTCACGCATACGGTAGCGGTAGGCAGGCTCCTTCTCTCTCACTCTAACCCACATCCCTAGCCCTAAATAGTAATATCGGGCGTCCCGAGACGCACTTGCTTTTTTATAATATGTTATTCTTTATTAAATAAATAAACAATACGTTACTTGTAAGTTGTGGAAGGTGACGGACACGCTAACGTTGCGGTAGTGTCGCGACAGCTGCGGTTTGCGCGGGCGCACGTTCTTGAAGATGCGGCCGCGACGGGTCGGCCGCGTTATACCCGACAGTATCAACTTGAGGCTCTCGAACCACCTGGTACATTGTTTTGTTTCATTTTACATTCCACTAACTACATAATACAAACAACATTGAGAGTTTCAGAGATATTTATGCTGAAAGAAATGTACTTCAAGATATATAAAACAACATAAATATAACATACTTCACGTAATTAGACATTTTGTATAACTTAATTACGTTATTTATATCCTATAATTATTATTATAAATTAATCTGTCATGTCTTACAAAATTAATTTGTCAATATACTGAGTTTTTTATGTATGGTCTGCTACAATGACTATACTCTGCCTGATGGAAAGCATAAACGGAATCTAACAGTGGTGGTCACTATACTTATTGCTCGTACAGACAATACAACAATGCAGCATGGTGACCCACACCATGGCGGACTAGTGATGCACCTGCATCATTGGGCCTCCGGTCTCGCACTCACCAACGAAACACGCCAGCATGCTCAGGTAGTCGCGCTCCGGTCGAGCCGGCACAACCGTGCTGAAATTAGCGTGGCTCTACTATCTTTAAAAAAGTTCTCAACGTACCTTAAAGTGCTTCCATACAATAGGAGGACTGGTCCACTACCCTCTTTATCCACCGGTTTCGTTTCCATGCTGAGGTGTAGGTCGAGGCCTTGCGAACGAAAAGCTCTGTACGAGTCGTGCTCCTAATAGATAAACAAGAAATCATAAAACATGAGGTAATTTTTGTCTGAGTCAGAAATTCCAAGATAATGACTATTAGTATGTTTTCGTAGAGTTACCGTGACTATCAATTAAAACTGTCCGAAAAATATAAAAAAAATAAGGTTTTTTTAATAATCATTAAAATTTTTTTTAATTCTCTCGTAAGATTAAAAAAAACTACTAGTAACTAACATCAATCATTAAAACTCTTGCTTTTCCCTGCATAACATATAAAACTTTTCAATTACCTGATTACTGGAATATTCAGGCAGTCTAGTGGGTCCACAAGGTGCTACGGCGTGATGGTCGCGCGGGTCGGCAACGCATTGCCAACCCAACTTCACCGACAGTCTCAGCGCTGGCACCCGCAACACTCTACAGTCGTCGTATTTGCTCGCCGTACGAACGTATACGTCTAACGTGCCCAGGAACCCAAGTTTACCTGTCAAATGTCATTCGTGAGTTATTGCACTATAAACTTTAAGCAAAATCACTATTAATGTAAGTAATTAATAACTAATTTCACGTAAAAATTACTTGGTGTGCTTTGAATTAAAATACGGTAATAAACAATTATGAACGAATAATAATAGTTTTAGTACAGAAGATTCACTGAGTAAAATTATTTTAAAATTTCGACTTTGTTCCTACACAATAAAGTCCAATTCAGAATGCGCTAATCGCGTTCAGGCAATATGACACATTTATTTTCCTTATGCAACGAGATAATATAATACAGAAAATCATTACCGACTTATAAAAATGAAACACATCACCAAAACCACACAATTACATACACACCGCCATCTATCGAATATATATACTTAAAAGTTTCTTCGCAACTTTTTTTTTTTTTAATTAAACGGCTTCGTACCTGTGCGACCCCATCGCCCTGTGACAGTACGAATACATAAATAAACATCTAACATAGACATAACTCTACTAATTTATACAACATTCGGGCTTCAACCGACACAGGGTTAGCCAGAACACTATTACAAAGACCGATATTCATATTCGCAACTATCTTAACGAACAATCAAATACATTACATCTCTGTAAGACCCTACTTAGTTCCAACAATGAAATAGTATAGCATCTCACTTGGCCGCCGTAGTGTGGGTCACCGTACTATATTGTCTACGTTCGAATTGAAGATGGTGACCACCACTCTTGGATACTACTCATGACTTCCATCAGCTAGATTAAAATCATTTTGGCAGTTATAATTTAAAAAAATAGACCTACCATTAGTCCAGTCCAAAACTAAATCACTCCAGGTGACTTCCATCTCTTCAGTGGTGTTGTAAGGGTCCAGGGAGACGTGAAGCAGGCAGGTGAACTTGGTACAATTGACCGTAAGGCGTCCGTGCATTATCAGACGCACTTTGTCCCACCAAGATAATGGCGCTGAGGGGTCTAAAGATGGCCGGGAGACTTGGTCGAAAGCTGTAAGCAATTGTATTTGTGGTTAATTATTTTTTAAATGTTTTTGTAAGATCCTCATGGATTTTGTAATAATGATAAAAAGAAAAACATTATGGCGCCTGATATTTATATGTACTCTGTACATGATATGTCTAATCGTAAATATATTTCTTTTATGGAATAGGCGGGCAAACGAGCATACGTATCGCCTGATGGTAAGCGATTAACGCCGCCCATGGACACCTGCAAACACTAGAGGCGTCAAAAGTGCGTTGCTGGCCTTTGGGGGATAGGAATGGAAGAGAGGGGGATATTGCAACACATACCTTAAAAATATAAAAAAAAATATTACCAATATTTGAAGACTCCTAGTAATTTATGTTATAGTTTATTAGCAATTTTACGGGATTCGAAATGGCAAAAAAGGTAATAGATTTGTAAAGTCAGCGGTCCAAACTTTAAAGTCTACTGTGACAGATTTTATGATGACATTACTACTAATAAATTAAACTAAGTAGTATAGTATATATATATAGTGTATATATAGTAATTATAACAATCGCAATATTTTCTATTTTCTAGTAGAGCCAACTTAAATATGAATACTGTAAGTTGCCTATGAAAATTCGCTTAAGTATTACATTACGTTTATTTTGATAATAAAGTTATGTTTATGCCTATTTCCATAACTTTGGAAGTCGATTCCAAGATTTAGTTACTACAGTCTCCTTCTTAGCATAAGTTTTTAATTGAAAAAAATATTTGTTCTTTTTTTGAGGTTATCTGTGCACAGAGTTATCTGTGAGAGTCAGCCTGTGACCACGGCCAGTGCAACCTGGTCGAAACGTCAGGCAAATCAGAAGTATGAAATAACTTTTAATAAGTGATTGCGTTAATTCCCGTGAAAATAATTGTAAATATATCATGGAACATGAAAGTTTAAAGTTAGTTTATGTGCACAGTACAACCTTAGAAGTTCACGTGCTACATACCTAAGTTGCAATGCGCAATGACAGGTTCCCAGCATGGCCCAAACGCGTAGCTGTACTCTGCCATTTCGCAGCACAGGTCGTAATACCACTTCAGTGGCATCATGCTCCGCTCCAACTCCTGAGGACCCCACGGGTGGCCCTGATCTATTACCACGGTGCGGACGGCTGAGGAACACATATAAATACACTATTAGATTTTTTTGAATGTATTCTTTTACGAATATAATACTGTCATCTATCATAAAGCTGTGAATTAAACTGAGATGTTGTAGAAAAATATGATTTTTTAGAGTTACGCAAAACTTTGGTATTTAGGACATGTAAAAAATAAGAAGCTGTAATTAAATAGAATAACTTTAATTTGAAAAGAGAAGTGACAAACTGTTCAGGTAACTTATTAATAAGTGGTTTTTGAGTTAAATCATAACAAACAAAGCCAGCAATCAAATAAAAATTTAATCTTTCCTATTGATTATATTTGCTTAGTAAGAAAAGTGTTGAATGACAGCAGTACCTCTTGGTGGCGGTTGTTCCTCAGCTGCAAGCAGGGTACCCCACATCTTCAGTTCGCTCATACTGAGCAAAGGTTGTGGGAAGTCCCGCAGCAAGAGTTGCCACTGAGTGCAAGACATGTTGATACTGCGGCACCAGAGGGTCGTGAATTCGATACCATCTTCGGGCCAAGGACTGTAAAAATTTAAGAAATATTTATTCCTCTTGTTTCCCGCCTCCCTCCTCTCCATAAAGTGACGTCACATATTTTGCATTAAGAAATCAATAAAATTAGTTTCGAAATAATTATCAAGTCAAAAAGGCATCACTCTACCTAGATATATTAGCTATTGGAATGTGACCCTTCCTCCCTCCCTACAAAAATAATTCTACGTCGCCCCTTAAAGTAGTGACGTAATTAGTGGATGATCCCGTAGGGCCTAAGGGATCATCCACTAATTACGTCACTACCTTAAGGCTTAGACAGTTGTCGATGATAGTAACCTGTCGTAGTCGATGTCCCGCAGCTTGGCCTGCGCGTTGTGCGCTCCGTGGATGGTGGTGTCGGCGAGCGTGATGAGCGTGAAGCGCGTGATGGCGCAGGCGACGAGGCGCGTGCGCGGCGGCGGCGCGGCCCGGCTGCGCTGCACGTAGATCTGCGCGTCCTTCTGCCGCAGCGCCGCGTACAGCTCCTCCACCTTGCCCGCCGGCAGGAACAGGTGCGGCTTGCACAGCTCCTGCACCTGCACACGCACACGCACCACCGCCACACGGGAACATAACACCAAGGCCATCTCGCTTCAGGCTCAATACCGACGGACGGACAACGGAGTGGCGGCCAAGACACTAATTCAATTACAATTTATATTCGACCTAAGGTTCTTCAGAATACAACCGTATTTGATATAACGAAATAAAACGACGGCGAGCGAAGATTGGTTTTATTTCGTTTCAATTTTGAATTTAAATTGTTACTGAATTGGTCTCTCTGCCGCCACTCCATCTGTCGGCACTGACCCTAAACTTCACTTCACGGATGGCGTATTGGTATAAGCGGTTATCTCCCCACTTCCTACTGCTACTGTGTATAATCTACAAATTTTTGTTTTGAGTCTGCATATGAACACGCAATCGATCCATCGACGACGAAAATCTCTATAAAAGATACCTTACTTCCCCTGCTAATCTAACATTCATAAGTTCACAAGATTAAATACAACTATAAAGCTATATAAATAAAGTTTAAAATACCTTGGCATCAAGCATTGTACGCCGTTTCTGACTCTCCTTGTACTCGTCTTCTAATAGTTCGTAGTTGTCACGGAGCTTCACCTCGAAAGGATCATCGCTCATCTCTATAATGATCTCGTCGATCTATAAAACATTATTCAAATTGATACTTGTGTCATCAATTTTGAATATGGACCAACAATGAACCAACATACCTTAATGTGCAGATCACTGGGTAGAGGGCTTTCGACGGTAAAAGGCTTCTTCTTGATATGATGAACCAGTTTGATCCATTTAAATAGCGATACAAAATCACCCTGAACGGACTCCGCAAATCGATGCTTGTAGGGAAATATTATACGTACTGAGTCTACATTCACTGCCCTGGAACAGAAGAAAAATCAATTATAATTGACAATGATTAATATTATATACGAAACAAACTCAGAGATTATCGTCGCTTTTAAAGCCTGGAAGATCTTCTTAAAACGAAAATTCATTCAAAGAATATTCACTCAGTAAAGGCAAAGCCAAAAGCTATCATAATTTGGTAAAAAAAATAGACACATGACGGTCTGCCTCTGACTTTCTCATCTAAGTGATGAAAAACTTCTAAATTTCAAGGTTCAATCTGGTCACTAAAATAAAGTGTATATTTATAGTTCAATCAGGTAAGTCTCGTTGCTACATGCATATATGTGTGTACTGTGGCGATCAAGGCCTTCGCGCTGAAGAGCCATACAACCTCCTGTTCAAAATGTACAACTGGCAGATGAAAACGCCTGTTTGTAGCCAATGTTCTAGAATTGATTTATATCATTTGGTACTTGATTTTTAGAATACTGACAAGACCTCCTAGCAGTGAAATACAAATAAATGTATTCCTATATTGTAAAATTATTATCTTGGAGTAAAATGTATAACACGTTTAGACGTGTTGTTATTTCTTAAATTTCAGTTACCATAGTCCCCTGACTACAGGAGCCCCTAGGCGTCGTACTTGAGAAAGTACGGGTGCCGCAGTACTCACCAAACCTTATTCCACATCAAAGCGAACCCTTCATTAGCCTTCCTCTCGACCCTGACTTCGTGGTCATCAGCCGCTCTCTCCATGGAGTAGCCCTCGACGCTCACCACCTCATCGCCGTTCAGTATCATATTTAGCTTACTCCACGCGATGGATAGTCCAGTTTCGTTGTCATAGCCGAATGTCATATCATCTAGAAAATATTCTCATCTTTTACACTACTCTCTAAATTACTATGGTATTATTTAACAAAAACAATTAAAAAGTACCTTGTCAATAGTCAAAAAGTTAGATAAAACTTTAGGAGATTTGAATCATAATTACTGTAAATAACTATAATTATGTTTTTTTTATTGCAAACTAGCTGAACCCCGCGATGTTACTCGCGGTTATGAATCTTGTCTATAATAGTAGCCTAAGTTACTCCTTATATCATCAGCTACCTATCAGTGAAAATCCCGTCAAAATCTGTCCAGCAGTTCTAGAGATTAGCTGGAATCAACACACAGACAGACCGACATACACACAGGCAAAAATCGGTATATGTACCGTGTATGCATATGCATTTAGTAGAAAGCGGTTATTTTAATATTACAAACAGACATTCCAATTTTATTTATTCGTGTAGATTCGTCAACGGTAAATTTCCAAAAAAAATATCTTCGCATAGTTATAAAAACTGCATTTCTAAATAGTATACATATTTAAATATAGTAGAAAAAAACATTACATACATACAAATAAAGATCTTACCAGTTCCAAACAACATGTTATTCTCCTGCGACAATATAAGCCCCAAATCAGTTTCCCCTTTGAAAGAAACTCGCCAATCCAACTTCTTCTCTTTCTTTTTCACCACATCTTTCCTTCTCATTCTCAACTCTTCTCTAAACTCCATCACACCTCTCACAAAAGTCAGAACCTTCAAGTGTAAATTCGCACTCCATTCCAAATCGACGTTTTCGATGAACTGAAAATCGAGGAGCGCTGAATGTTTTTCCTTAGATATGATATGTTCTATTCGTGTTAATTTTACGTGGAAAAATGTGACTGGGATTTCGTCTGATCTTTGACAGTGCACGTTACCTGAAAATAACACCTTTAGTTTAATCGATTACAGTCAGTGAGTATTTCGAATTTTCGACTGGAAAATTAAAACAAATGCACATCGGGGTAGTCCATTCACCATTATATAAATAACTAGTTGTTGCCCACGGCTCCGCCCGCGCGTATAGTATTCTATGTGTTATTCTGATGTATAAGCTATATTATTGTAAAGTTTCATCTAAATCCGTTTAGTGGTTTTTGCGGGAAAGAGTAACAACCGTCTATCTACCCATGCATCCATTCATACTTACAAACTTTCACGTTTATAATATTAGTATAGATTATATGAAAATATTAGGGATAACAAAAAAAAAACTATAAAACTGCTACGTAGCTGCGATTTACTTATATACGCACACGTACACGCACACGTATACGCACTCCTAAAGTAAATAATAAGTCAACTAACCTTTGTAAGGTACCATATCCACGACCTTCAACCCTGAAATGACCGCACCACTCTTGTTAATCGATTTCTCTATCGTAACGGCGTCTATCCTCGTCATCAGACACATATCCTCATTTATTAAGAGGAACAGGTTGATGTGAGACAATGCAACGTTTACTGCGATGTTGGAGACGGAGTCTGAGGGCTGCTCTCGCGTAACTGGCGTATATTGGGGGGATTTGTACTGGTTGACGCAGTCGGCAAGGGATATGATGGTCTTCGCGATGACTGTATTCCATTCTAGACGAAGACAGTCAATCATGGCTTCTACCTGGTGAAGAATAAAAGTAAATACATTGAATATGTTTCAAAAAGGTATGTTTACTTTAGGACAGATTATTATATTATTGGTAAAAAATAAGCATTTTCTTTGAAGTGATTACTGTAACTTATTAGTAGATTATTGTTGTATATCTATATATGTATATGTCACCTATGTCGGTACCTTGTCTTTAATAAACACGTGTGAACGTAACCGTTGCTTTATTCACTTGTCCCGCGCCTCATACATAACAATTATGCCTAAGCATATATGTATTTGTATCAGTTGTCTAGTACCATAACACAAGCTCTGCTTAGCTTGGGACTAGATGGCGTTGTGTGATAGCTGTCCGAAATATTTATTATATTTATTATTCCTAGATTCTGCTGCTCATTCTTTCCATCAAGCAGAGCAGTCACTTTGGCAGATCCATATTTATAAAAGAAGTTAGTAAAGTTATAGAAGCTATACTAGGGAATCATGATACCTTAGAGTCAGTGGGTCCGTGCGTGGCCCACTTGACCAGGGCAACGGCCAGCAGCGCCTCGCCCCAGGCGTGGTGCCGGCGCGGGGGCGGCGCCCGCAGAGCCAGCGCGCGCGGCCCGGCGCCGGCCCAGCCGCTGTCCACCAGCAGCTCCGCCCCCCACTGCCGCCCTCCCACGCCCACGCCCACGCCCACGCCCCCGCCCAGCGCCTGACGATTCACCGCGCAACGGTACCAGTCCTCTATAACACCGATTACAGATATATCAACTGACGTTCACTACGAATGACTATACAGTGTAGAAAATTACAAGTAAATATTTCGAAGTAAGGTCAATATCAAAGATTGTATTTTTCAAATTTTATTTTAAAGAGTTTTTAAAGTGACCATCGTTTCGTCCTAACGTCGTCGTGATAACACATCCTCTGTGAACTTTTCTTAAAGAATCCAAAAGCAAAAGTCCGTCACAGTTATTTCCTAGTCAGATAATTTTTAAACATGGAGGTGATTGCTCAATTTACACGTAATACCCAAGTTACAAGGCCTCCAACAAAAACCATGAGAAGTGTAATCATTGTTTTCTGGTAGGATACAGTCTGGCCAACTTTCTTAAACAATATTTTATTAGAATCTTTTTAACCTTTACAATGTTTTTAATAATAAAATTACGCAATTTGACTGCACGTATGGCATATAGGTGTAAGCGGTCTTCACGCCGCTGTCTACTGCTCTGTTCTAATCCCACATGGAACAGTACTTTGTATGATTCACAAGCCGTTTTTCTTTTAATCTTGATATTCTTTCTGTCTGTTTCATGAAGTCCCCCGCGACACAATATTATTTATGAAGCGAGAAATTGTCTGTTAAAAAAAATTATAACAATTTACACTCACCTCTAGTCTCCAATAACTGATCTAACTTGACTTTCACCCCACTGCACCCAAAACCGAGTGCATTGTCGTTCAATAATTTTGCATGCACCGTTACTGAGCGAAATTCAGCACAACCTTGCACAATGCAAGATGAAAATATGCGAGTTACCCATAACGGTGGGGTAGACGCTGTAAATTAAATTAGATGCACACAAACCTTTTATAATATAAGAAATAAGACTATATTTTTTTGAAAATATACTAATAGTCTACCTAATATAAAATCCATCACTAAACAATGTTCAGAAAGTCAAGAAAAGTGGTTCATCTAAAATGATTAACAAATAAGATTTGACCACTGACTTATAATTATTTTGAACTAGCTGACCCACGCAACCTCGTTTGCGCCTTATATTGCCCGTAGCGTGAAAATTTCCCCCGTTTTTGAAACATTATTCATTGTTGCTCCGCTCCTATTAGTAGTAGCGTGATGATATATACCCTATAGCCTTCCTCGATAAATGGACTATCCAACACCGAAAGAATTTTGCAAATCGGACCAGCGGTTCCTGAGATTAGCGTGTTCAAACAAACAAACAAACAAACTCTTCAGCTTTATATATTTGAATTAAGATAAGCTTTTGACAAAACCCTACAAGCTTAATCTTGAACCTTAATACTTTATAGGTATTATCAACATACTTCTAACCTGTAACTTTATGTTGAAAAAAAGAGTTTGTGATCAATATGTACATCCCCTATTCAGATATGACGATAGTGCATAAATGTAGACAGGAGTGCCACAAGGAACTTTTCTAGGTCCCGGTCATATCCACTGCATTTGATAATAACTAATCACCTCACGAAAATAAGATAATTCTATAGTGAATATCAAGAGAATTATTTGTAGAAACTTACATTGACTTTCCACTATCATAGTTTGAGGCGGTCTTGCTTTCTTCAATTTTTCTTTGACTGAAGTATACCATTTAAATGCATCTACGTGATTATAACTTATATTTAGTATGCTTATTATTAAGTATAGATTTAGAACGCCTTTCTCCAACTGGAACAATGTTACAGTATTGAAATGTTATAAATTGTAAGTAAAGCTTTCTGTATAATGATAAAACCGTCATAGCTGTAGTAACGATTTTCAGCTCTTCTATTATGGAATAACGTCAACAATTTAATAACGTTTTAAAAATTTCGAACTCTGTGTCCCTTCTTTTGATATAGAAGCATCAAAAACTTATACTGATCCTACATTTCACTTACCTTAGCATCCAATTTCAGCTTATCCAATAACAATAATTTTTCATTGTTGGCGAAGACCTTGTATTGATCCATCTGGAATGCTACATACACTTGCGGTAGACCAACCGTCTCCAACCTTTCGTCCAGCATTGACGCCGCACTAAACCTCGAGTTAACCTATTAAACAAAATTGTTTTCTTACAAAAGATATAGAATATACGAAGAATTTCCCATATTCTCATCTCAAAGTGGTAAAAAAGTATAAGAATAATCTTCTGTAGAAACTGTTGCTATATTTAACAGCTGGAGATTTCTATGCTCACTTTCTCTCGGCCGATCTTGTCCGATTTATAGTAATAACAGAAATATAAACGAAAAGATTCCAGGTTTAGTTAGGTACGCTATCCTGTAGTTTCATGAAAAAAACAGCAAAATGTCAGTCATGGTTTAGGTTTCCAAAGAATGAAACCTATATTACGTTATTGTCTATTTAAGAATACTTACTTGTAAACTCTGTAATGACATTTCGAAGTTTGTTTTCACAGTTTTGTCTATACAATAGACTTTTGTTGTATCTATCCTTAAACTGAATATCTGTAAATAAATAATTTTAATACCATTAATACATTAATAAAAGCAAAGGTAAGGCAAATTATTGTTTGCTTGTCCACTGTGCAGTTTAGGCGTAGCGGGTAGTCGGACACCACGCTTAATTCCTTAAAAGGAGTCTCACTCGCACGTTAATTAGACTCCCACTCGTCACATCCCGTCATCAGATTGATATTACTTAATTAAAATAAAGTAAAAAGCATATGGCATCATATTCGACTACTTAACCTTAATAAAGATACGAAACTTATTTTCACAATCCAATCCGGTAGTACATGTTCATGTTCAATGAACATGTACTACCGGAACCGGTCGCAGTACACGGTGCCGTTCTCGAAGTTGTCCAAAAATACGTGCACCTCGGGCAGACTTTGCAGTTAGGTAGAAACAACTTCGAGGACGAGGTCAACAGGAGAATTCAGCTGGGTTGGGCAGCGTTTGGGAAACTTCGTCGGGTCTTTTCGTCGTCGATCCCACAGTGCCTTAAGACGAAAGTCTTCAATCAGTGCGTCCTACCCGTCATGACATACGGAGCCGAAACGTGGACACTTACGGCACGGCTGGTCCACAAGTTCAAAGTCGCTCAGCGTGCTATGGAGAGGGCTATGCTCTATTTCTCTGAGGGATCGCATCAGGAATGAGGTGATCCGGCAGAGAACCAAGGTCATTGACATAGCCCAAAGGATTAGCAAGCTGAAGTGGCAGTGGGCAGGCCATATTAGCCGAAGAACTGATTACCGTTGGGGTAGACGGGTTCTTGAGTGGAGACCGCGTCTCGGCAAACGTAGTGTAGGACGTCCACAGGCCAGGTGGAGTGATGATCTGGGCAAGATGGCTGGCAGGAGCTGGATGCGAGAAGCCGAGGATCGAACCAAGTGGCGCGAAATTGGAGAGGCCTATGTCCAGCAGTGGACTGCGATAGGCTGATGATGATGATTTCACAATCCCAGAAGGAGGAAAATAAAGAAGATCCGTCGGAAAGAAAAGAGTTAAGCGACAGCATTTCTGAACATTACTCTAGTGATTAACGCCACATCTGGTAAAGGTAAATACTAAATATTCTCTCACCTTTGGTATAACAGGTGATAATCTAGGTATAATAGTGCTTAGATGATCATCATCTATATTCGCTTGCGAGGTTACAGTTTGACGCTTCCTTTGTTTTTTCATAAACTGATATAAATCGTCTTGGAATGTCATTGAAGTGTCGGTGATCATAGCATGAATTTTCTGAAAACGAAATATTTTAAATAAGCAGACCTTTTTCGATTTTAATGCGAAGTGACTGCTGACAGACCTCCGCAACCCATGTATACCCTCACATTTCAAAAGATTTTACAAAATTCTAGACTCATGATGAGAATGTGAGTGTTAGAAGCCCACCAATTGGAAGTCTACAGTAGATAGATAACTCTAACTCAGTAAGTAATGGAATGAAAATTCTCACTGAAAACTAGCAGCAATAATTTGCATATCTTACTAATATTATAAATTACGACCTTCAAACCTTCAAGAAAAGAGCGTATTCCTTCTTAAAAGGCCGGCAACGGCAACGCCTTTTGTGTTGCGTCTACTCATTTGCCTCTTATTTAAAAAACGCTAAAGAAAAAGTGTTTAATGATGTGTGTGTGTGAGTGTTTATTACTATTTCATGCAAAAACTACTGAACGGATTTAGATGAAACACTGTAGTAATATAGTTCATACATGAGAATAACACATAGACTACTATTTGCCGCGATATCCGACATACACGCGGGCGGAGCCGCGGGCAAGAGCTAGTTATACAAATAATATCAAAACTCACCTCAACATTCAAAGGCCCATCAGCCTTCACAGTACCTTCAATAATCAAGGAACATGCAATTTCTGCTAAACATTGGCCTTGACCAACAACCTTTACACTGGCATCCACCAATTTCGTTGAGAACACCAGAGCTCGTGCAGGGCCTCCTGCTGCACCATCTGCATGGATTTCAGCTGAAGTTGCGAGGAGTGACCAAGGGCTTTCATTTGTACCGTTATGAATGGTGATCGAAGCATTGAATACGTGGACGCCCATGAACTGTTGAAGAAAATGGAATTAATCATTTGGATTGATTCAACTAGCAGTTCTTAAGGGATCGTCTAGCGGCAGGTTAGATACTGTGTGACAGATGGCCTAGCCTAGTGATTTTACGTCAAATTGATCATCCCAGCAAATGGCCCGAACATCAAATGAAGAATCAAATGGATGTGGAATAACATCACACTAGGCTCTCCAGGTACTATAAAATTAGTACTTATAAATAGCTAGCTGCCCCTACAGATTTTATTCCATCAAAGTTATCTATATTATATACTGTCTGTGGTTTGTTTGGAAAAGAAGTGTTGTGTTTAATATTTGTCTTGCATCTTTTACACTTTTTCTCTCGGAGAACCTTGTTTGGATAGTATAGATACTTACATTTTTTAATTTAATTATGCCTAAAGACCATGAGAATGTAAAATAAGCCAATTAGTTCATTTGACTGATATAAGGTTAAGAGATTGGATAGTTTATATGGCATCTTTATTTTATTTAACTACACAAATATTTATGTCCTAAGATTGTTACTATTTATTTTTTCTTATAAGTTTATATTAGATAGCTGAGTGGTGGAAACGTTGTCTTGCAATAAAAAACATTTTGGGGTGGGTCACCCTTATCATTTAGGGTATAAGAGTAAAGTATTAAATGAAATATTTTTTATTTTTATTGCTAAACAATTTTTGCCAGGTCAGCTAGTAATATAGACAAATAAGAAAAAAATAAATGGTTACAATCTTAAATCATTCAAATAACACCTTGATACATACCACATAGCATTCTGATCCCAAGCTAAATAAAGTCTGTTCTGTGATAAACACGCTGCTGATAAACACACTATATTTGTGTATTACAGATAAGCTACACACAGCCTTGGAAGAGATGATCATGCATCTATTCATTGTCATACTGTGGGAATCAAACCTATTCACTCTGTCAGGATCACTGATTTCTAGACCAACAGGATTTGCGGATGATTAAAATCAATGTTCATCTATAACCCGTTTTCCGTAACTTTGGTTTAGAATTAAAAATGTATGTATGTGCAAATTCTTAAATTTCTATTTAACACTTACTTGAGCAAACATTGTTAAACTATGAGGCAGCTTTTTATCCCGAAAATCCAACAGCTTCTGTGTTGCTATCCTATTGAGATTATTCTCCAAATTAAAGTTGCCAGACATATCATCACCCCCCTCTCTAGAGATGGAATTCTGTTTAGAGAGTAAAGGTTTGAGGATAGTTTCCACCACCACACTCCTCTTTTCTTCCACATTGTTAGTGATGTCAAACCCACGGATGACTACTGACACTAGTTTGTTGATCTCGGAGTTGAAACAACTGCTTTGAAAAGATATTTCATCTATGTGCTGAAATCGAGACCAATATCTACATCAAAAAAGGTTACATTTTACATACATTATGTTAAAATCAGAGGCTCAACTTTAGAATCTATACAATCGATTTGAGAGTTGAAAATTTTATGTTTGATAGTTCTTGTTTTTGTTAGTCTACTCCTAAAATTTCAACTTGCGGAAATACATAGTTTTTGAGATATTAATTTTTGAAATTTTTAACAAAATACGTGAAAATAATTTTGACAACGTCTCGGCGTTTTGTTATTCGTTACGTTATTCGTTTTAAACTTTTTCAAACTCTCAAAATTGTTTTTGTCTAATTTTTTTCCATTTTAATTTAGTTTTTATTGTAATACATACCGTAATATATAAAAAAAATACTTTTCGAGTATTGTTTATCACAATTACGTATTAAGATTCACTTTTAATAAAGGACATATTTTCTTATAAAAGGAGAAACAAAACGCAACACTAATGACGCGACGTCATTTTGTAAGTGACAGGTTAAAGTTGGATTCCAATTCAGTAAATCTGTAGGCTAAGTTAGAGTTGTGATCACACAAAAGAAAAAGCAGGAACCGCAACCCACCAATGTTTTTGTTAGTCTACTCTGTCGGTTAGGTTAGGTTAGACTTGTGATCACACAAAAGAAAAATGAGGAACCGCAACCCTCCAATGTTTTTGTTAGTCTACTCTGTAGATCGGGTTAAAAAAAAAGGTAGACTTGTGATCGCACAACAAAAAAGAAGGAGCCGCAACGCCCCCATTCGGGATTCCCCTCTAAAAGGGGAAACCACAAGTTAGAGCCCCTCCCCAAAATCTATTGGATATATTGTGAAATGAGAAACCTTAAAAAATTTCAAAAATTCATGTAAAAAAAACTATGAGGAATCGCAACCCCCCCTTCAAGGGGGGGTATCTGACCCCCTCCCCTCCCCTCCCCCCTTCACCCCACCTCCGAAATCGATTGTATGTATTCTAAAGTCCTTCCAAATCAGAATACATTCAAATCAAGACTTCAACTTCTAATTTTTGTACATGGATTTGTGGAGATAGTATAATGTTTAATGTCAAACATTCGAAATACAAAATATCTAAGGATTTAATGAATAACTGTAGAGATAAAATATTTTTAGTGATGGAGTGACTAAAGAAATGTTTAGCTCGTCTTACATACTTTGCCTCTACTTCATTTAATTTCAAAGACAATTTAAAAACTTGACATAAAACCTAAACAGTAGCAATCCATTACAAAGTTTGAATATCGTTGCTTCAACATGTACACTATAATTAACTGTAAATAGTGATAATTAACTAGACGTAACTTACAATTGAATATCTTTCCTTCGATAGGCTTACATCTTTTAATATCAACTTGGGCACCGCAATCCTCCCTATCTTCAGCTTTATATTGTACTTTCTCATAAACAGCCATGCTAGTAAATTTGGCAACAGCCTAAAAATATAACAATATGTTACCAAAATAGTAAACAAAATACAAAACAATAATAAAAATAGCGGTGTCATCGTACTGTTGATCACTTACCATGATACACATGAATAAATAAAGATAAATATGAAAAACAAAATTATTAGGACGTTCATGTTTGAACGGTTATCTCATTTCGTTAAATCATTCGCCAAGGAACTAAGTAAATAATCTACTTTGTAGATGGAAACTCAGATTGAAAATAATAACCTCGAAACGTACGTATACGAACTTTCATCTGTCAACGTTAAACGTCAATCTTCAGTCGTTCGAAAACAAGCGCACTGCTTTCCTTTTTTCACTCCACTGATTCCCGATCTCAGAAAATCGTAATGGCCACCCAACCAGACTGACCTGACTGTTATGATTGCTTACTACATTGCAACTGACAGCTTTCTCGGTAACTACTTAGTGACTATTTACTAAAGTATTTTACTAACTGCACATCGGAGATAGGTACAATTACTTCATGTTAAATGGGATGGGGCAATACAGACGGTTGTCTTGATGGGAAGTCCGAAGTGACTACTGATAAGTCCAGAAAAAAAACCAGCAATGCTAAAGTTACAACTGCATTAAAACCATAGTAATGTAACTGGTAAAGTAAGAGAAAATGTAGTGATTGGCATAAATCAAATATGATATTTATGTTTCATGCAATCCTAAAATTGATACTTTTCGTAGTGAATCTCTTTTATTTAATCAAGTTATATGTATATTATGATTCTTACAATGCGAGATACGAACGACATTCCTTCCATTTGTATGCAGCTCGAACCGATTATATCTTACCTACTTCTATTATGAAATTAAATTTCCAAAAATTACAATCATAGAAACGTTTTCAGAATTTTTGTTAGCTTATAACAATTATCCGCTTACTGCCTTGTTGGTCTAGCGGTTGGCGTATACGACTGCCGATCAAGAGGTCTCAGGTTCGACTCGACAGCAGTAGCACCACCACAAAAAAGTGGTGTTCGGTGGGAATAATCCTTTATTTATTACATATCTATGTTCGTAACCATTTTCAGTGACGAAAGTTGGGAACAGATGTTAAATAAATGGTATGTTTAATTTTACGACATAGATTATATTATTTAATTAAATTCAACTCAATATATCTTTATTGTGTGGTAGGTATTTAGTATAGAGTCGTTAGCTTTCCTATTAATATTTGTACCTTCCAAGATATTTATATTGTTTTTAAGCATGGGCATTTTGGTTGCGTTACGTTCATTACAAAGAAGGGAGCATTGTAAGAAAATACATTATTTCAATATTTTATTAACAACTAAACTAATTACAATTAACATATATGCAACCGACTTAAGGCCATGACCGCTTGGCCACATATCCTTCATACTTCTTTCTTGTCTTCAGCCCTGAGACAATAGTGGAACTCTTGGGGAAAGCTGACAGCCCACCAAACTTGGTATCTTTTTCTGAAAAAAAAAACATGTTTGAACACATAACACTCTTCAAGAATCTATTATTATATTGACTGTTTTAATGGTGCAGTGGTATTTTGTGCGACTGGTATTTGAGGTGATGGTTTCGATTCCCGGGTCAGACCAAATATTTCAATGATCTGCAAATATTTGTTTCGGAAATTGGATGTTTTCTGTGTATAATATGTATTTATTAAGAAAAAGTATTCTATTAGCCAATCTAGTGTATATAGTAAGAGTTCTGTTTTGTTTGAAACCAGATGGCGTTGTGTTTCAAATGTCGAAAATATTAACTACTTTAGACTGATTTTAATTTGGGAAGTGTTTAGGTCCCAATAGATTTTTTTTTTGAAAATCCTTGCATATCTTTGAAATTCCCGCATGAAGATTCAATGTATATAATATGCAGACGTTATAGATTCACTTTCAAGAAATCTTTCTCATTGATGTCTTGTACAGTTGAATTTTCTCTTATGACACCCACCGTATGAACAGGGTACGAATATACTGCATATTCTTGCCCTTATTACATGCACTTAATATCACTATTATCTGCTGTATTACATTAATGTTGGGTTGGGACATTAATGAACAATAGGTAGTAGAGCCACATTGATTTCAGGACGAAGGGGCCGGCTCGACCGGGGCGGTACTACCCTCGCACAGAAGATCAACGTAAAATGACAGCGATCATGCTATCATGTTTTGGTGGTCATGTGGTGAGTGCAAGACCGGAGGCCCAAGGATGCAGTAGCATCACTAGGCCGCCATGCTGTGGGTCACCATACTGCATTGTTGCATTGTCTGCATCCGCAATGAGTATGGAGACCACCACTCTTGAATTCTGCTTATGCTTTTCATCAGGCAGTCATTTTTTTTTTTTTTTTTTTTTTTTTTTTATATTTGACCCTGCCAAAATGACTCTACTCTGCTTGATGGAAAGCATGAGTAGAATCCAAGAGTGGTGGTCACCATACTGCGAATGCAGACAATGCAACAATGCAGCATGGTGACCCACACCATGGCGGGCTAGTGATGCTTCTGCATCATTGGGCCTCCGGTCTCGCACTCACCAACGAAACACGACAGCATGATCGCTGTCATTTTACGTTGATTTTCTGTGCGAGGGTAGTACCGCCCCGGTCGAGCCGGCCCGTTCGAGCTGAAATCAGCGTGGCTCTACTACCTTGAAGATTTGGCAGGCCATACATGAAAAACTAAAGAAAAAATGTAACAGTGTATTGTAAGCATATTTTGGAGTGGAGACCACGTAGGACACCTGCCTAATAAGATTGGTGGCAACTGAATACAAAAAGCAGCACCGGGCTCTGTGGTGTGCCTTGGTAGGCCTTTGTAAACCAGTAGACTACAACAGTGTGATGATGATGAACAATGTGATGTAATTTTACTAACCAGGGTGGAATCTGACATAATCAGATTGAACATGCAGGTTCTTTGGGAGATCCATTCTTTTCAGAACCTCAAATGGTGTAGCTTTGTCCACTGGACTGCAGTAGAAGTCCTGTAGATCATCTGAAAGCAGTTGGGACCAGTTAAAACCAACTTTGTAATGTTTTCTTTACGTAATTCTTTTTTTCTGTATTATTTTAATTAAAAGATCAAACGAGGAGGTTCTCAATATAGCTATACGAAAGAAAATAGCTTAACATATGCATAACATACCAACACTTTCGATTGAATGCAAGCGTGAGTTAGGCACATCATATCCTGTCTCCTCAAAACACGCCTTCAGGACTGCATATTTAGTTTCTAAAGCATCAAATGTCGAGTCTTCCTTTAATCCATGGCTGGTGCAAATTTTAGCAATTGTTTCCTCTATATTGGCTGGTGGGTCCCATCTTTTTGTGGGTCTGAGAAAGCTGTATACAAGAAATATTATTTGAGATTTTTATTTTCTACTAGCTGAGCCCCGCGGTTGTTGCAGAAGTGGTTGAGGCTGTGGGGCAAAGCTAGTCTAAGAAAAGTAGCCTAAGTCACTCATTACATCATCAGCTATCTGCAGTAAAATTCCCATTAAAATCGTTCCAGCCGTTCCAGATTGATGTGAGTACCGTATATAATTTCACTAGCTGACCCACGCAACGTCGTTTGCGCCTTATATTGCCCGTAGAGTAAAAATTTCCCCCGTTTTTGAAACATTCTTCATTGTTGCTCCGCTCCTATTAGTAGTAGCGTGATGATATATACCCTATAGCCTTCCTCGATAAATGGACTATCCAACACCGAAAGAATTTTTCAAATCGGACCAGCGGTTCCTGAGATTAGCGTGTTCAAACAAAGAAACAAACAAACAAACAAACAAACAAACTCTTCAGCTTTATATATTAATAGTATAGATTATGTCTTTAGTGAAAAGCTGTTAATTTGAAATTACAAACAGACACTTCAATTTTATTTATTTGTATATATTGTTTACCATTTTGTAAGATTACCACCTGACAGATAAGGTATATTGGCAAAGCACACTAATTGGAAAATAAGATTTTATAGGTAACTTTCTTGTGTGAACCAGAAATTCACATTGGGTCAAATATTTTAAGGTCCATATGAAGTTTACTCTGTACTACTTACAGCCTGATTTGTCTTATCCATACTATCTACTAAATTTGTTATTAAGTGTCCGAAATATTTATTATTAATATTACCTATACTAATGTTATAAATTTGATAGTAAGTCTGTCTGTCTATTACGCTTTCACGGCTAATCCACTGAACCAAGTTGAGCTTGGAAAAAGAACTGTGACTTCAATTATTCTTCTCATATTAATGATGTTAAAGAGTACTAAAAATACAGTACAATGTTCAGTAAGTTTTGCAATAACTATCAAGACTATGAAAAATTTTACAACATTACCAGACAAAAAAAAATTACCCTCTAGCTGCCAGAGACTCTGCTTCAGCTTGAAACTTTTTGTCTACCTTAGGAAACTTCTTTTGTACGTGCCTCACTATAGTTACCTGTAAATTATGTCAGTAACGTGTTAAAATTATGAACATTATTAACATGACAATAAAAAGAATATCAAAATAACCTGGAATTTTTTGCATGACGGCTGAAATAAGTTACGCAGCATGATTAATAATTTTTCAATATTTAATGTTACTTTTAGCTGTAACTAAATGAACAGTATTTGGACAATAGTTCAATTATTTGAAATTCAAGTATTAGTGTATTTTCATTCTTATTTAAAGGTTATCTATTCCAATTTATTTTGATGACAGCTGTTATACACTCCATTACACGATAAGTGATAACAACTTGAAAAGCAAATCGTGGTTACAATAAAACAAGTCAACTCAACTGCAATATAGTGTACTCAAATTAGGTAAAGTACCAGTTGGTAAAAAATTATTTAAATTTCCATTTAAACAGAATATGAGTAATTTTAGGTAAAGAAGTAAGTTTCATTATGGAAATCGTTACAACTCACCAAATATGCAGCGTTCCCTAATATAATAAACAGTTTTTAATAAAAAAATAGCTTATACATTTTCTGCATTTAATAAAAGCCGTGTAAGATTAATCCAATCGTGCATTGAAACGTTACTTAATTTCTAGACGGAACTAGTTTCTTCCACGGGCCGCCTACGGCAGCACTGTCGGCTTGGGTTGTTGTTTCCTATCCGCCATTTTCCAGTCGCCATTGAAAGGTGAAAACTTCACTAAATGTCGGTGATGATTTTAAGATTTTGAGTGGTTTCTTTAAGATTGAACCTGTTTTTAGTGTTGTGAAATGAAAATGAAGTGCCCCGGACTACCATGACGCATCAAAATCACCAAACAAACGGTGCAAGTCTCGAGGATTGCCACACAAACTTCTTCGCCTTGGTAAGTCACTTTTACATTGATGAAAGAACTCGTATGTACTTTTCTTTCGAAATCATTACGATTATCGTGATGCTAGTATTGCGCGCTATTGTTCTTACGGCTTTAGTGGTATGTTTAGGAATACCTAAATAACGAGTCCACGAAGTTCTAAGTAGACGATCTGATTATCGTTAGGACGCTGATATACAAAATTCACCTTATTGCTCTACGGCTGTTGAATCGATCTATTGCGTTAAACTTTTTGTATGGAACAATTTACATTTAGGCGGCTAATGACGACCGTCCGTTAGTCATCCTGGCATCATTCTCGCTATAGCACGGAGTCATGTCATGTTGCTAACCCACAAAATGTCAACGCATTCAGTGAGCGAGGCCACAAAAAGCCACCGGCCCATAGAGGTCATTTTGAATTCACCTGGCCGTAACGCGGACCGTAATGCGTTCGCGAGACTAGTTTCGCCAGGTTGAGGAAATAACTTTCTTATTACATTTTTCGTCTCATTCCATTCGATAATGCGATATGAGAGCAAGACATGTGGGCTATTATTTATGTTCGTGGAAAAAAAAATTGCTGGGTCATTCATTATCGGAGTGTTGTAGTGTTGAGTAGTTTTGCGTAATGTTCATAGCTGGCGCGAATTTTATCAGATTGTGTTCGGGTGAGGATTAGCGGGTGTCGGGTGGAGGCGCGGGGAGTCGGGGCGGTCGGTCGTCCTCGCGAGAAGCGAGCACAGCACGGGCGCCACTTCCACCTGACGCGTTGCCATATCTCCGCGGCGGCGCGCGCCTGCCTGCACCCGTCTCCCTCTGCGCTCCGCCTTCTCGACACGATACAAATTACCGATTTCTTGCCCTGCCTGCTTATTGTCTAATTATTTATGCGCCGTTTGCGGACATCGTTGCTTTTGTCGCGTGGATTTTTTTCTCGTTCACTTAGTGACGCATCGAAGGCTACACTCGGGTTCAATACACTTTACTATTCATGCATTGCGCAAATAATCTTGCAATCATTTAAATGATTCCGATGAAATGTACACTGTACGTGTTATTATCAAGTTGCTAACGTTTATTGTTCATACCTGGGCCTCGTTTGCATGAAGGTATGCACGAGACGGCGTTACAGATGTCGCGGAACCCGCGGGGTCGGTGCGCGCGCGCAATCGACCGGCTGCGCAGGCGTCTTGCGCTCATTCAACCGTTTATGAATGGTCGTAATGATTGTAACTTTCCCATAAGCGGGCCTCCGCCCAAGCACTACTCGCGTGTACTGTGATTATCTAGCTAGTTGTCGTTCTTCTTTGTTCTTTTACCTGTTTACCATTCGTTGTAAAAATTGTAATGTACAGTCATAAATATGACTTGTTTATACCATTGTTTACCCTCGAAGTAACATAATGAAATGACTGTAATCATTCATACCATATTAATGTGTCGATACAAAGTCGTAACAACTCACATCAAGTACAGTTTTTGCTATTAAATAAGCTATTATTCATATAATAGCTTAATAACAAAACATTAGTTTTTTTTAATAATACTTACTCACCACGTAGCCGAAATTTCCATTGAGTGACGAAATTCAGTCCTAAGTTATTCATGGCATCTGACGAAGTCGTACGGAACCCCGCGACCTCTGTCCTACACCCCTTATCGCCCTCTACGCAAACATTGGACGGCTTTCATTTTATCCTGAATGTGTTCTTTCCACCTCTGTTAAAAGATATCTGCCTTCTAGGTCATATGGCTGAAGTATTCTCTTCCTAAAACACATAAAACCTGTTTCGTTAATTAAAACGAGTGACCTATTAGTTATGTAATTAACGGTTTAAAGATTATTTTCGAAGTGTATATGTAAAGCACTCAAAATTTTTTATAGAAAAAAATGAAAAATCACCTCTAAAAACATCAGTTTAGAGTGAGTTAATTTGTTTAGTTATCATTATCAATAGACCACATAAACTTCACTGTTTTTCCTAAGTCGTAATAGTATAAGATCAACCCTAGATCGATCTGCACCGAGCTGATAATCGAAATGTTCTGTCCAGGATTTTTTAAGATAACCCGTTTTTAATACATTTTACAATATACGAAATTTATTATAAAATAAATTTTATTCTATTATCAGCTCGGTGCAGGTCGATCTAGGGTTGGATATTAGACCATTAATCGGCTGCATACTCACAACACGTTTATTAGTTTGTTTGTTTCGTTCTTAAAATTCTCAACCTCAAAAAAATCCACAGACGAGCTTTTCACTTTTATCCTATTAGTTGAGAGTTTAAACAGTTGCTTTGAAAGTCCTGTACCAACAAAGTTCGCTATAAATACAGGGTATGTTATGAAAATAGCAATAAGAATCTTAGAACAATTTTATGTCATGCTTTCTTCATCATCCAAGGTCGTAAAAATTACTTTAAGGAATTATTTGCATATTCACGTGTATTTAAATTTAATGCTAATAAACATTACAGTATTAATTATGTAAAATTATTGTGTCTATCTCAGTAATCATTGTGATGACGTAAATGGGAGCGGATTGTTTCTCAATTAATTTATTGTATTTTATTGCTTATTACCTCGTTACGTCACTTGATTGCGTGTAAACTAGATTTAATAACAGACGCAATGGATTTGTTGTTTCTTTATAATTTTATCATGTTATACATGGGACCGTATGAGTTAGTTTTTCCCGAAGACGTCACGCCTTCTTTGTACGATAAACCTTTACCTGTTAATGAATGCTCTACCTTCTACACATAAACGAAAAAGTAAAGAAACTGTCCCAATCTGACAGTAATAAAAAAATCTCTTATTCCCTCAGGTGTCACGACACTTTGACATAAGCATAGCTTGAGTGTCACTAATAATTCCATTTTCCCGACAATTTCTCTCGATAATTTCCCGACTCGCGGCCATTGACCGGCCAGTGGCTGGCCGGTGACACAATAGACCATGTTTTAATACGGCCAATGAAAGGCCGTGGACACCTTAAGGGTTATCCTATAGTATAATACCTAATTGACAAATGAAAAAAGAGGGCAGTCAATTCGGGCCGTAAATGATCATATGGAAATATGGCATAGACCAACAAAAAAAGTTAAAAACGACTGCCGTATAAGTAAGCAAGTGAAACTGGTGTACTAAACAGAAAAGTAAAATAGATTATACCTACTGCCTCATAAAGATAAAACAAATAGTAAACAACATTTTAGAGGAAGATACACTTCGAATCAAAAGCCTAGTTCTGTGGCCGAAGTAGTTATCTTTCAATTGATAACTTATCACGTAGTTACACGCTATCAAGGGCCGTACGGTAGGTTTGTCGGTTATAACTACCACGATAAAATTAGAATTTATTAGCATATTTAAAAATCTATTTGACCTTCGTCTTTGATACTCCTGAAATCAATGAAACAATAAGAATTTTTTATTTTGATTCATGTGTAGTGGTCGTACTCTCAAAGTGGTATATATATAAATTCTAGTACTTTATCTTTGTTATTAAGGTAGATATACAATATTCAACAGACAAAAGGATACCTTCGTGCATTTTCAAACAGTAAGACGAAAAGATAACATGCCAATTGAGATTATAATAACGGCAATAGACGCAATAGTGTTCTTGCTATCGATATTTGAAGGCTCAGACAATACGCACTGTTTCAAAATCACGAATCCAGAAGATAATTAAGTATTATCAAGCAGATAAAACACGTTTCAAGCAAAGACTGCTGACAATGTCACGCGTTAAAACGATATCGTATTATAATTACTTATTTACAACATTTGTTTCGATAATATTTGACATTATCGTTTCCTTTCTGACAATTTTAGCCAGAATCACGGAAGTGTCTTCGTGATCACATGCAAATGTTATGATAATTGTCAAAAAAATCTTGTGAATACGTAATCATAATGATGTTGAAGGCATTTGCGTAATTAATTTGCTTACATTGTGATACAGGGATAATAATTCTTGGTGTTGTTGCAGTAGATACTGGTTTTTTAGTTATGTAAATATTAGGTGTCTAGCAGTTACCAAGCCTGCTGTTTCTGAAAATCATATCCACACAAAACTGATCAAACCAGCCTGTACTGGAAATGCATGAGGGACGAAGCACACTCGCACTCAAAAGAAGTTAGGTAATACACGCCTTTCTTGTCGCTGTTCTGTTCATTAATTATGTTGTATGGAATTTTTATAGACTCAAACGATCAAGGTTAGTGCTTGCATGAATCTCCACCAGATCCATTCCAAACGAATCGGTAGACTGAACTTTGTTTCACACCTATCAAAACACTAAGCTATAAATATTTGTTGACATTTCAAAGTCAATAATAACATGTTCTCCACACTGCATTGTTAATTAAATAAATATTTTACTGTCCATACCGTAACATAAATGAAATCGAAAGCGCCATATCAAAAACGCCACTACAATGTTGGTTACTGTTTATTTTGCAACCAATCATACAGTTGTTTACAATGCAGCCGACCGCTATATAATACCACATTATCATGTGCGATAAACGAATATTGTGGCGACGATATCTCACGCTACTTCAACACTATAAACAAATATATGTGTATGTATTTCAATTGACGTAATAATCTTCTTTTGAACACACAGACAGATAAAGCTCGCACTAGAAAATGTACATTATTTATAAAAGTTATGCTACAAAACAAAGTGATTTCTTGTAAAAAGTGACGCACTGCATTTCTTGTAATAGAATATTCCAACCCAGGTAGTAAACGTAACGTTTCGGGGTGTGAGGAAAAATGCATGTTTCTTAAAAAGTATAACTCAAATTGTTGAGGAAACTTGAAAATTTTCCGCACGGAAAGTTCTGTCCATTCGTAATACGGTACGCAATACTAGCTATAATTATGTTTGTTGACATAACTCAAGGCCACGAACATTTTACGACTTCTTAATTGATAACTGGGACGGTTGTGAATATTATGAATCAGGCGTTAAT
This sequence comes from Spilosoma lubricipeda, assembly GCA_905220595.1. NCBI lineage: Eukaryota > Metazoa > Arthropoda > Insecta > Lepidoptera > Erebidae > Spilosoma > Spilosoma lubricipeda. The sequence continues at coordinate 2,473,128 of HG992278.1, forward strand.
TATTAAGTATTATTTTAAATTACAATAACACTTATTCTGATCATTATAAAACGCTATGCATTGATGTTCATTGATGTGAAAATGAGCGCACTGCGACAGCGAAGTTTGACGTTGAAGGCTAGCAAGATTCGTCCTTCACCAGGTTCCATTGTCCTTAATCGAAGTACTCCTCCACCCACTGAATTAATGTACACTGAAGGTTTTAGGGTGTCTCTTCGCCTCGTCGTGTCTCACACTTAAATATTTACAAGTTTACGTATAAACCTTACGAATTACTTGATAGCCTTGCCTAATTGGAACCGCTTTTAAAATCAATTTAATATACCAAATTATTGTAATATCCGCCTTCACAAATATAATAATTTTAATTGAGTATAACTATTATTTACTCTCTATATTACTTCCCCGAAATGTTATAGCGGGTTAACTACCAGTTCTTAATTATTTTAATTTTTTAAAAGCTTACAAGTTGTTTAAAGTAAATACAGATTCAAAAATTTCAAACAGCATCGTAAGTACGTTTTTCAAAGAACCAGTCTTGAAATATTTGAGATGATATGACATCATTGGATGGGATCTTTTCATCATAAGGCGTCCTTTCCTTGTTGTTACGTGCTCATTCTGGGTCAAGGTTCTGTTTGTACGACAATATGACAAGGAAAAATGTTTGTGCTTTCTTATTTTTACGATTTATTATGTTAAGGTTACATTGAAAAGTTATTCATCTGTTTTCACTTTTTTTTAACAAACGGTAGGTAGGTGACAGCAAAAAGGTTTAGTGCTATTAAACCTATATTTAAGTCTTGATATTTGACCTCGTTTGTCATCTATCGACGCGACTCAAGTACTGCGTGTGACCCACTTTTTGTAAACGCACTCCATGATTATCTCTGAACAGATTATGGTTGTTTCCAAAACTTACAATATTTCTGTAATCTCCATTTAGAATGTGACGTTTTCCATCAGAAGGCAATTAAGGTCTTCCGCTATAATAGCGACAGCGCGGGTTGGCCGCGACCGCGGTCACGATATGTGGGTCAAGATAACAGAAGTGTTCTGTGCCCGTCCCACATTCGATGCTTGGCCACTCGATAGTAAACACCAATCCTGGATGTAACAGCAAGAAATATTATTTGCTCAGATTTTTAAGTAATGCACCTTTATTTAAGAAAATGTAAAAAACATATAATGATAATTTATAAAGATTTATTGTGAGTTTCCATTAGATTATGTAATTTTATTAAGTCCATTTCATTATCTAAAATTCTAAACTCAGATAGTGATGAAAGACAATAAAAAATTATTAATTGATAATGTTACTAACTTAAAATTAACTTCCTGTATTTATCAGTGCCAATAAATAAGCTTTCGCCTCCTTATAACACATGCATTTAAACAAAGAAAGCATTTTGAATTATTTCATTAATCAAAGTAATGTATACGTCATAACTATGATTGAAAACAAGGTCTGTTCAGGTTTCTACGTTATGTCGATCGATAAAAAACAAGTCTTCACTAGCCTTCTGCTCCACTTTCGCTTTTATTGGGTAAAGGTTAGTTCTCGAAGTAATTTACTCTGTAAGCCAACTCCACCCTGTCGTATGTCCGTTACTATCTAAAAGCTTGAGAGCATATTGTGACCTATATATTTTGTACTGTAAACAAGATGGATGTCTTATGTCGACAATATTTGTCACGACGAGAACCGACACCAGAGGCCCTAGTTTCAGTTTTTTCACAACAACTAGTTCTCGACGTTGATCTCGTTCGGCGTTACGACTGATGAAGATTAGTACGGGCTAATCGCAATCGAGTTAATGTTAAGTAAACTCACACTAGGCCCTCAGAAACATTGTAATAACGAATGCTTTCTTCGAGGAACAAGATTTGCCATGGTTGTTACGGATAGTAGGGCGTATCCAAACCGCTCTTCGCCACTTCGCATGCAAGTTTTGGCCCTCGTCTCACAGAAAACAAGTTTCGCTACGTTACTGCGCCGTTTTATTATACATGCGTAACACATAACTTGGCATAACGTTTCTTGTCTACTGGCTATGTACTAACTGGTATATAAGCAAAGCATAAATATTTACATAGAAAAACAATGAGATTTGTATACGGATGCCATAAACAGATATAAATATGTAAATTAAGTCACAAACAATATAGACATCTATATCTATACAAATACATAAAATTTGGGTGTCTGTTTGTAATATTAAAATAACCGCTTTTTAATAAATGCATAGGTATACACAGTACATACACCAAAAATGTCGTTAAAAAATTTTTGTCTGTCTGTTTGTTCCTGGTAATCTCTGGAACGGCTGGACCGATTCCGACGGGACTTTCACTGGCAGGTAGCTGATGATCCAGGAAGTAACTTAGGCTTAGGCTTTTTTTAGACTAACTTGTCCCGCGGCGTTGCTCGCGGTACGACGATAACCGCGGGTAACACCGCAGGGTTCAGCTAGTAATTAATATATCTAGCCGGTCCATAGGTTCTAAGTCTGCTGACTGAACTACACTAGTCTTCGACAGTCCATGAACGATATAATCTATGATCTTAGACCAGTTGCCCAGCCGACGACGGCTTAGGTTTCATCAGGATTTCAAACCGGACTATTCTTCTTTAAAATATTAGCAGTGGATATCATTAAATAATCTTAAGATAGATTTTATGAATTATGCATACAAAGTCGATTTATATATTTTATCCATTCGCTTCCTGATAATTAGCGTTAATGCATAAACTTTCTGATAAATAATTGTTACTTAACTAGAACTGCTGCATTGAAGTAAAACAACGGTATGTGGGTGTAAAATCGTTAAAAGCATACATAGAATGAGGTATTCAGTGTGATAATTACATAATCATATATAGGTATAATACCAGTTTAATCTATACAAATAAATAAAAATGGAGTGTCTGTTTGTAATATTAAAATAACCAGTTTTTTGATAAATGCATATGTATGTATACAAGATACATGTACCAAAATAACATTTTTTACAATTTTTGTCTGTCTGTTTGTTTGTTCCGGGTAATCAGGAACGGCTGGACCGATTTCGACGTGACTTTCACTGATAGGTAGCTGATGATATAGGGAGCAACTTAGGCTACTTTTTTTCACTCGCGGTACGACAATAAGAGCGAGTAACACCGCGGGGTTCAGCTAGTGCTTTACTACATTTAGAAGCAGAAATAGTGCCACTGGAAAACGAATTTTCAATCAATATTCACGCACATACTTATATTGCCTACTTCTTTTCGATGATAAAACGTATCAAATTTAATAAGTTCAATAACTACATATTGTGCAAATAAATTATCTTCACTTAATGAATACTCATTTATGTTTAAACTAGCTGAACCCCGCAGCCATTGTCGTAGCGCGGGAAACGCCGCGAGACAAAGCAAGTTTAAAGCTTAAGTTCCTCCTTAGATCATCAGCTATCTGCCAGTGAAAGTCCCATCAAAATCCGTCCAGCCGTTCCAGAGATTACCAGAAACAAACAGGCAGACAAAAATGTAAAAAATAATATTTTATTTACATGTATCGTGTATATATACATATGCATTTATTAAAAAGTGGTTATTTTAATATCACAAACAGAAATAAGTACTCGATGATGATCGGTATTTAAATTTAAACCTACTGAAAACCTACCTAATCTGAAAACCAATCTAAATATTTTTTTTCGTAGCTTTTCTCCAAGTGAGTGAGATAACTGGAGATAACCTTACCCCTCCTTTATGCTAGGGTTCGTATAAGTCGGCAATGCACTTGTGACTCTTGGAAATAACTTACTATCACGCCAAGCCTTGCTTAGTGCTGTTCTAATAACCGTAAAGTAATAGTTATTCCAATAATTTACAATACGTCCAGATTTTATTACTCCGAGTGTAAAAGCGCACACATTTATGACGACTATCAATATTCATTACATAATATTAATATATCGACTTATGTACGAGACTGACCTCATTCGCAAGTGACTAACAAAATTAACTGTCAACGGACAATGCAACACGAAACTATTGCACACAACACGATATTATTCAGTTTAATTGACAAAATGCTATGCCCATACACAATAACTATTTATTGCGTAATGTGTTAGGCGTGAAAACAAAACGTGGCTAATGCATATATCTGATGGCCACGTACTATGTCTGATAAATCAACAAAAACAGAATTTCTCCAATGACATTAGGATACTGCTGATCTGAACCGTTTTGCTCAACTTTAATAGGACTTTTATGAAATGTCATCAAGTGTAGTGGTTTTTTTTATGGTATATGGGCAAACAAGCATACGTATCACTTGATGGTACGCGATTACCGCCACCGATGGATACCCGCAACACCAAAGGTATCACAAGGGCGTTGCCGACCTTTGGGGGATGGTGAAAGGGATGTGTATTGTTGGGGTATGGGCCTCCGGTATCCTCTCTCACTCGATGAAACACAGCGCAAGCGCTATTTCACACCGGTTTTCTGTGAGGTTTTCGGGTTTCTGGTCGAGCCGGCCCCATTCATGCCGAAACGTGGCTCTCCCACGGGTCTTTCTGATGGAAGCTAGAAGCTAGACTTGAGCTTTTGATTAAAATGTGTAGATCACGGGTCCAAATATAGTATTCAAAAGATTTTTTATTGCATTTACGTTATGTGTAATGTCAATTTGTCATTACACATAACGTGATGTCAATCTTCATGTGCATATTCTTATCTATCTATACTAATATATAAAGCTGAAGAGTTCGTTTGTTTGAACACGCTAATCTCAGGAACCGCTGGTCCGATTTGAAAAGTTATTTCGGTGTTGGATAGTCCATTTATCGAGGAAGGCTATAGGGTATATATCATCACGCTACTACTAATAGGAGCGGAGCAACAATGAATAATGTTTCAAAAAACGTGGGAAATTTTGACGCTACGGGCAATATAAGACGCAAACGAGGTTGCGTTGGTCAGCTAGTGCTAATATATAAAGCTAAAGAGTTTGTTTGTTTGAATGCGCTAATCTCAGGAACCGCTGGTACGATTTCAAAAATTCTTGCAGTGTTAGATAGCCCATTTAACGAGGATGGCTATAGGCTATATATCATCACGCTAAGACCAATAAGAGTGTAGCACCAATGAAGATTGTTTTAAAAACGGGGGAAAATTATCACGCTAAGGGCAACAGTAGACGCAAACGAGGTTGCGTGGGTCAGCTAGTGTAATGTAAATAGAGAATCTACTGTAAATCAAGTTATCCATAATATTACATTCTTACATATTTATATATATTTACAATATACGTTACTATAATGTTAAAAAAAACAATGATTACTTCTAAAATAGTCTTCTATCTTATACATATGTACATATTATTGACATTAGCGTAGACAAAATCGTATACGTGATCACAATTTTAAGTTTTGCATGACGCACTGTAGACGAGAACATCCTTGATAATGATTATTTTATTGTTATTTTAAATTACAGACGGAATTATTCACTACGTATTATAATAAATGAGAATATTATAATAGATGGGTGTTGATGAGTTACATGAGGTAGGTTAAGATGTGTGTCAAAAATTGAATTAACGTCTTGCTGGATTATGCTCACAGAACGAAATCGGTTCGGTTGCTAGTATATTACCTATTATATAATATATAATAGCTAGTATATAACTAACTACCTGCCAGTGAAGTCCTTTTATAATCGTTCTAGCCGTTCCAGAGATTACCCGGAACAAATAGACAAAAAAAAATTAAATACATTTTTGGTATATGTACCGTGTAACATATGCATATAGTAAAAAGCGGTTATTTAATATTACAAACAGACACTCCAATTTTATTTATTTGTATAGATGTATTAATACGTGAAATAAAAACGTTGTACCCTTTTTTCCTAAAAATAAATATTTTATGGAAGTAGTGGAAAGCTGAAAAAAAGGAGTTAAACGACTTACGTAGAGACAATTTTAACCACTAATATGACCAGAATGAATAATTAAATGCTAGTGTATTTATCATATTTCTTATTCACAAGGCGTCAAGATTATTTCACCTACATCATTACTTTTAAATTTTTTTCAAATAATAAATATTATAATCAGACCCCACATAACTAATATTGTTGTTAAATAAATCACTTGTATAAAGTTGTGTAAAGTTTGATATTACGCAGTGCAAGTGTGTATAAATGAATGTTTCCCAAAATCATAATGTTTGCGGGCTCATCAACATAATCTTTCAATTAAAACAGTTGTAAAACGTACCAGTTGCTTTCCAAGTATTTGTCGCGCTCCACTTGTTAAATAGTGCACGTAGTTTTATTTACGTGACACCATAAAGGCTGAGGTTTTGACGCATGAGAAGCTATGTTTTACGAGGAACAGAGATGGCATTATTTTATCCATAGACTATTGAGAACTCTTAATACACTGTTGAAGCGATCTTGCCGATTATGTTGTACTACGCATCAATTGCCTTGTAATTTCGCGAGAGATTAAACAAGTTTTCCCTGATTTAACATCTTTGAGAGAGCATTTTGGATTATTCTGTTTGATTATACTGACATTAGCATAATTATTATGTTCAAACGATGCCCTTTGTACGCTTAAGAGCTTTGCGGGCTAGTTGTCAGCATCTGTATTCTATTAACTGGGACAAGATATACGTACTTGTTTTTACAATGCGGATATTATATTTTAAATTACAAAATTGGAGGTTTTGACTTATTTAATCTGTGATTAAATATTTATCTTGTTTTGCATTATTATCCAAAAAAACTAGAGCAAATTTTAAATTTCTAGACTAGACGTAAGGTCGGCGAGTTCGATGACCGAGGTCGGCGCGCCTGTACCGTTAGCAGCGTAGCACTCCGTACTTCTGTCTACAAGCGTACCCTTTACCCTTCGTCTCTAACAACCACTGACAGAGCCACTGATTCTGCAACTACCAGACCTTATATACTGACTGTAATTAGTATTAATCTGAAATATGTTTAAGTTAATTTTCCCGATGTCTCGAGGTTTCATAAAGATTTAAAATTATGTAGGTATTTAAATTCGGTCGATCGAATACCATTTAATCTGAGATTCTTCTTCTTCTCGTCCAGCATAATCTCCGTTACTCAATACACATGTATTTTCGACAGTCGTCGTTCTTGTAACTATTACGTGCGCCGACCTCCTGAGGCTGTTCACAGCTACGATTGGCTTGTCGTCGGCCTTGAAGTACCATTTTACCAGTCCTTTAACATCCTGACGTAATATTAAAATCATCAACATTCGTAACCAAAAAAATACAGTAATTAAATGGAAATACCGCGACCGAATAGATAATCACTTACAGTTATGACGTCAACTTTTAACTATTGCCAAGAAAGTTTTAATATTACTAAATGTCCTACGTTGTTGTTGTTTTACTACACTCACACTGTAGTTATAATAAGCCAGTATCGATATTGGAGGTCTTACCTTAGGCTATAATTCGTATTGATTTGACTTATTGATGGATTGAATTTGCATAGGTGTTTGTGGTATAGCGTGAATATAGGCATACATGCGCAAGCGCCGATGTGGCCTCTAAAACGATCCATGGCGCGTGCCTTTAAACGCGTTCGCCGCATAACAATTCCGTTTTATTTCGTACTATTGCGCATGCAATATTGTACTTGTTAAGTTGGCGATGCTCTACTGGCAGTTTGGATATTCAGACTGATTTATAAATATGTTGTTTTCGATATGAATATTGTTGATAGTGTATTAGTGTGTTGAGATTTAGATATTTATTATCAACAGTGGCTACGGCGGCCGGTCAACGAACCGCGCGTAACAGCTGATCGATGTGTTAGCTTCTTTATCATTTTACGTTATGCCAATTGGAAATTTATTGGAAAAATTGGAAAGTTATTGCAACATAAGTCGTTTGTTTTCTGCGGCTAATATGACCAGCCCACTGCCACTTCAGCTTGCTAATCCTGTGGGATAATTCGATGACCGTTGGGGTAAACGTGTTCTTGAGTGGAGACCGCGTCTCGGCCAACGTAGTGTAAGGACGTCCACAGGTCAGGTGGAGTGATGATCTGCGCAAGACGGCTGGAAGGAGCTGGATGCTAGAAGCCATGGATCTAACCAAGTGGCGTGCAATAGAGGCGGCCTATGTCCAGCAGTGGACTGCGATAGGCTAGTGATGAAGTCCTTTGTTTTAAGACATTTTCTCTATTTGAACTTTATCCCATATGGTCCAGCTTAAATTGCATAATTAATGATTTATAATTTCTTTTGAATTAATTTTAACTTCCTCACGGTCACGAACAGACTTGTACCTGGAACAGATGATTTCGCTCCGTCTGTTATGACGTCTCTCGAGACCGTATATATATGTATGTAGGTATATCTATAATAATAAATTTGCGATTTATAAACAAATCATGCAGCAGTGGACTGCGATAGGCTGATGATGATGATGATGATGATGAAACAAATCATATAATACAGGTTTTTATTTCGCCTTTAACTTCCTGAAACACAAGAATTTTTTAGAATTCTAAATAAAATCTTATCAAAACAAGTAAGTAATTAATTTACATTAATCAAACATATGCCGTGGAATACCTACGTTACATTTGCCGTGTATTCTATAAATACGTATTATCTATGATCGCGGTATCTGTCCTTGCCCTTGGTGACAAACAAGCCAAGTCGTACGACTATACCTATATGGTATCATGACATTTTCCTTCTTATTATATCCTTCCTTGTTTTGAAATTGTTTACCTCAGAGCATTACTGACGAACAGAGACGTCCATCTGTGATGTTAACCCGAATGTAACGGCCAGTGTATAAATTTGTATTGACTGAATGTTAGCTCAGATTTATTGTTAGATTCGGCATTATTAGACACTCGCTTCCACGTAAATTTGCTCATTTATAATGTCGTACTATTTCTTGTTATATAAACACATATTGTTTTAAATTCATTTATTACTGTGTGCCTCTCAAAAAACTTCCTTAAATGTGACACTTGTATGATATACCAATCCTGCGGTCAAAGGTAATAAATTATCACGACAACATTAGTAAAAACTGTGTTACCAATCCATCTCTATCGCACTAGTCTCTAAAGAAAGAGTAAGAAATAAGTTTAAGTGTGTGTGGCAGTCGGTGACGCCCACGCGCGTAAAGTAATGTACTTGTTGTGTATATATATCGTTCGTTTATAGTGCGTACACGATCTTTTGCGAGTGTGCGTGTGCATAGCATATGCATGGCACTACGACACTGGCAGGTAACTGTTGTTCCTGGCAAATATTGTCTTTCTAATATTGTTTTATTGCGCTAATGTTCATGTAACTGAAACTCCTCGACTGTTTTTATAGCTATTGTAAATGTTTCTAGTAATTCTCCTGCTGTGGATGTTACTTTAAATTGTTTGTATATACCTATTTGTCGAACATGTTTTATTTCAGCGGTTTAGATTCATTACATTTCCATTCTGAATAATCTAATCGAATAGCAATGATATATCGGCTCAAATATTTCTATTTAATTGACTGTGTACACTTGAAAAAAAATTGTGGTATGGCAACTATAATGTGACATAAGTTGTACACGCTAAACCCATAATAGTGGTGACGTTCGCGGAAGTAGACTAGTGGCCATCACACGCAATACTGCCACCGCGGTGTTCATCCACTAACTGCCATTTATGTTTACTAAAATATTAAAAACTCAACTCGAAATGTTTGAGCAAATATGAAATTATGCACACTGTTTACAAACACATTTATTTTAAGCCATCTATTTCTAAAACTAAATATACAGTCGAAGGCACACTGAGCACATGACGATTAGCAGGTAAACCAAATACCCAACTTCCCTCCCGGCCCCGAAACAAAACGCATCTTTTGACGTCACACGTCAAAAATGCAGTAGCGAAGTGCACGGCCGGGGGCGGTCGCACGCGCATCGCACCGTCACATCATCCTCGATTGTTTACCCCGCTAGTAACGTAACTGTGCAACGTTGCCGTTCTGTCGTTCGCCTCCTCTCACTTTCGCGATTGCCCTGTCTCACTCATATCAGATATGTCCGTCCCGCTCTCTCGACTAGCGGTGCTCGACTTTTTTGGACATGCAGTTTTTTTCCGTTCTAGGTTATGATCGTTTTACGGGATCACTGTTTACAGGAAACTAATTATTTAAATAGTTTTAACAGTTTATTGGTTAACCAGTTTTTTAATTGTTTGAGGGATGTTTGATTAAATATCACATTAAACATTTAAACCTTTCGTCTCACTCCAAATCGATACTAAAGTAATTATTTATTCGTAAATTAGTCATTCAGCGTGTGTACAAATATAGCCATGCAAAAGACATCAACGTAGGGACGCGTCAGCGCATTGATTGTACGTGTGGGCGACTACGATAAAGGAACTAAATGGGAGCGATACACACTTAAATTTACAAATTAATATAGCACGGCCTATTAATCTAAACCCTTGTCAAAAGTATGTTAAAATTACACAGTAAAAAAACTACTAACCATTTACCGCGTGGTCTCATTTTATCTTCAAAGTTTTTTAAAGCCTTATGCCGACTGATGTAACATCGCTTTGGAACCAGTTACACGCGGAATTTTCCGGAAAAGGCATGGCTTTCGACCGACTTTATCCGGCTGTTACCGTCGAGGCGACGTTCATCCGTAGCTCGTTTTGCATTCAAAATTCAAATAGTAGCAGGATTTGGCCGACTTGTTTGAGCTTATTCTTCGTGGCGACGATTTTATCATAGCCTCTAATATACTGCACCTTTTGAATTTTCATTATGATTCATTGACCTTACCGTGTAGGTGGTTTGGAGATACATTAGCGGGTGGCTTATACCAATAATGTTTTATTGATGAGCTCTGCTCAGTTGCTGCTTCATACATTATTATTGTACTTGTCTTGCTTGTAAAATATTCGTTTCCATTTTGTTTTATTATTCGTCTAGATTTTGACAAAGTTGGGCGAGCTTTGTAGTCAATTAAATTAGATGAAGGCAAGTCGTCACGTTGTACAGTAGAAAGTGAAGCGGCGCAGGCGCATCGGACGCGTTAGAAAGCGGCCAGTCGGCCCCGGCGCCGCCCGAACGAACATTCACGACAACGAGCTTGACGCATTCCTTCATATGCACTCAGGAGATTGTAATCTGCTTATATAAATGACCTGTCAACGTTCAATTCAAAACTGAACACGATGGCAATTCAATCGATGCGACACAAAGCGAAGCCGCATCGATTAATTTGTAAAAGTTTATATGATTTAATCGTCACTGTCAACAGTTATAGAGTCATATTATATTTCAATAAAATACTAATTACTGTAACTAATAAAACAGCAATAAAACTACCTTAGCGCAACATGCTATAAACGGTTCGATTTGTATTATAATTTTATATCTAAACATCGTTTAACAGCCGCCGAGCAATAACCCCTCGTAGAAGTTAACACTAAACTCGTTTGGTGTTGCTTATTCGTCCCCTTATCGCTTTAGGTCGGTTCGACCCCACGCGTCATCGCGACGTTTACCAGGTGCGTTTAGCCCCATCCGCCGCAGATGCTCGTGTCGTCCACATAAAACGTACGATAAACTTGCACTGCAGTGTGTTACAGAATTAGTATAGCGATTTTTCGATTGCAATTTCCTTTAAAGTTAACCGATGCAAGATTTTTATCGATGGATGCCAAATGCTATTTAACTGACTATACAACTCGAAAGTAAAAATATATGTATATATATAATAATATTTTAATTAAAACATTAATTATTGCGGGAGTTATCTTTGTTAATAAAATGGGTCACTAAGTTCACCTGTTTAAAAAAGAATATAAATCTTAAAGTAGGTATTCCATTTAAGTAATGTTCCACCTTTATGTTCTTAGGGTGTACCATTAAAGTGATTTACAAAAACAGTTTTAAAATCAACGATCGTAGTAAAAGTTACGATTATCAGTGAATAACCCTATTCTGGAACACTGGTGAGAGAACAAATCAAAGAATAAATTATAGCGCACTGGGTTAATATAATTTCTCGCTCAAGGTCTTCTCGTTCCGGTAAAATGTAAATGTATTCAAATAATCTTTGTAGCCAACACAACAATTTATGAAAATCTTGAAAATTTTTCACTAGTTAAATTTGTAAACAAAAACATGAATACTTAATTGAAATACTTCAAACACTGTAACTGTAGTAGCATTTGAATAGCACTAGAAAACCAGGATGAGTGGCGGTGACCGCAACTGCGGTAGAGAGTTGAGAGCATCGTTGAAATATTCAACGAAATGTTACAGATAACACAGGGTTACACAATTAGATAACATTTTGACTACAGATCGTGGAAAGCTACTCAATTAAAAAACAATTAACGGATTTCGAACTGTTCGTCCATAGCTTAATAAATAGAACTGCAGCTTTTTTTGAGATAAATACGACCACCCGAATTCGACAGAAAGAACGATGTATAGATACATTTTTCCCATCGAAGATAGCCACGACCAGCGTACGAAGATTGCATCCGGATCCAATTCCGGATGCAATCTTCACAACCTGACATTAGGTACTGTACAAAAACAAGAAAAAGACGAATGTTATGTAATACAAAAATAGTGTAAAAAATTTGACCGATATTAAGCAAGCTTTGCAAAATGACCCATAAGGAGAGGCCTACGTCCAGCAGTGAACTATTAAAGGCTATTGATGGCGATGAAGAGATCTATGGGTGGCGATAGTCCCTTACCATCAGCCGTCCCAGAATCATAAAAACAAATTGAATCTTAAAATGAGTTTTAAAAATCAAAACATTTACCTTTTATGAACAGAAGTTAACTTCAATTTATTTACTTTCAAACGAGTTTTTGATGTTAATAAAGACATTCAATACATTGAAATGTAAATGAAATCAACGAAATGGTCAATCGAAAGTGTTATAAAAACATTAGAAGCCACTTATCCGGTGTTACACCGGAGAAGTTGCGATGCATGTCCGGGGTACCGGCCGCGGTGGGTGTTTGACCCGATAAAATATTTGCATATCCAAGGTCGACACTCCACCTGCCGTATGTACTCGCACCATTACCGAGCAATTGAGGTAGGTACACTAATGACCGTGAGAAAGGGAAGCTAATTCTCTTCACTGCCACAAGCCTTTGATTGAATGAAACTTAGAGAACGTTAGTGCGATTCTTTTGCTCTTTCTCGTGAATTGTAATCTGTATCTTGTCTAAAATAGGCGAGAGTAAGTCTTTTTTGGCTGACCTGAGGAACAAATACGAGGTCTTTTAAGTACCTTTGCACTCGTTACAGCTTAAAACTAGAAGTCTTAAATAGAAGACACAACATTGTTAAACTCTTTAATACCTAGATCTTAGATTGAAGAGTTGATTTACATAATCATAATCATTTAGAATTAAATGTGTTGCTTTATTTGTTTTTAACTTAAATAATTACGTCTGAAATACTAAATAAAAATATTATTTTTATTTCGCTTTAATATTAAGTCAAACATCCGCACTTTATCCTAGAAAAGACGAACAGAATCATATTTGTTGTAACCGCGTTAGATATATAATCATCGTGTAGAGGTATAATCATTTAAAATTTAATTATATATTTATATTGGATACATTCTGTCACGTATGTAAATCTTAGCTGTCTTATAAAGTCAGTAGTAAATAGCTCACTGGCACTCTCGATGTTTTATAAATATTTATTTTAAACCATAAGTGCAGTTATTGGTTAATTTATAATGCTGCCTTATTATAACTGTAATGCACATAAATGTGGAATTAGCCATATGCCTACACCAAAAGAAGACCAAAAACTGGTGGAGAGAATCGCTGAATAAACCACCGTAATAATTTAATAGATAAACATTTTCATACAACATAAACGTGATAAATTACGTGTTGATTATGCAGCTATTCGTCGTCATATCTTAGCTAGGCTATGACATAAACTATTTGCAGAGTGACGCGCAACTTATCTAGGTTCGTAATAAACACGTAAGCAAAATGTTCCGCAGCAAAAATTTTCCTGTTACAACCTTACGATTTTCTCTGAAGCCTCGGAACACGTGTTAATTCTACAAAACAGTGTCTCTTAATCTCACAGCTTATAGCGTTGTGCCCGGCTTATCGCCTTTTGACCACTCGTTGGACCAGAACCACGTTTGAACAAAGTTCGAAAGGCTCCCGATTATCATTAGCCTATATTCCATTGAGAGGGTTCACAAAGCTATCAATTATTTAAGCCACCCATCCTCGTGTATAAAAAATGTATGACATTGATGACCATCTCGGGCAGACGTATGTATATTCAATGACAATTACAAAGACTTGTACTTATCATGGTGACTTCATAACTTATTTCGTGTAATAATGATTAGCTTAAAGGTTTTTTTATAGCCGATGAAAGCAGACTTCTAGTCTGGATTTTAACATGTTAAAAATCTCTATTCAACGATATATCTTTAAATTCAATCTTATGATGTTTTTGACGTGACGTCTAATAAATTGATGAACGAATGGAAAAGGATGACTCATTGTCCTGTTACGCTCATTGTCCCGTTACGCTCACTGTACGTCGCGTCGCCGCATCGTTGTATTAAGTCAAGTGTCCACCGAACAAAAGTTGCCAACTTTTGTGTTGTGAACACGTTTTGGTGACAAGTTTCTATAAATTTCTTGTGTTGGCAACAAAAATTTATTAAAATTGTCAACAAATGTTGGGAACCGTGTTTCTGTTTTGGCTTTAAACATCAAAAGAATACGCTTGTTGCAGATATTTATTGGCTCTGTAGAGATGCTTAGTTGGAATGTTTTTCAAATTGTTGGCGACTCGGTGTAGATACAATAGAAACAAAAGTTTTCGACTACTACTAACGATTTTCTGATGACCTGTCAACAGTTGGAAACACTGAAATTGCCAACAATTTCGGTAGAGACGCGCCTTAAGATATAGATGCGGCCAAGTAGCCGCATCTATCTTATCATTTCATCAATGTTTTGTTATGACGTTGTCACGTTAAACTAACTTATCAGTTTCTTAACTCGCGCTCTTCAAATCTACACCCAGAGAAAAAAATCTTAAATGAATAAACTCCTTCAGCAATAAGCCCTGTAGTAAGCTTTTACTATATGCAAGTTCGGTACACAAGAGGTGTACAACTTACATATTTAAGTTAAAATTTGTCGTGTCACTGTATCTCAGCTTCCGATATAATCCCTTAAACTTCTCTCCCCCTGGACATTTGCCAGTACGATAATTATAAACATTTTCGAGGTCTTAATGCATTTTGATCCAGATTATGAGGCCGTCTTTGTTGTTGTTCACCAAAAATTGTTTTTTTAGTTTTGATGTTTATACGGTTAATTATAGCTAGGGTAATAAGTGCATTCATATTTAATTAAAGTTCTTAATCGGTAAAACGGTTATGTTAGCTACTGCTTATTATTGCAACTAAGATATATTGAATCTCCATAAGTGTACCGCATGCTTACTTTATGTTTCTCATTTCAGACGGAGCTGTATGGCATAAAATGGCGTAAGCTCGTATGGGGGGAGACGAGCGGTGGTGGCGACGGGGAGGAAGGCGGCGCGCCGCTTGCAGATCCTGTGATCAGCAGCTATGCGCGCTGCCTAGCCGGCGATATCCTATGTGTGTGGCGGCGAGTGCCGGCACCGCAGCCGCCCGACATCTACGAGATGAGCACACCCGCGCCACCACCCCTCTCCCTCCGAGCCGCCAAAGAGTTGTGGATATTCTGGTATGGCGAGGAACCCGACCTGAATGGTCTCGTCGCTCCGGAGTTGATTGCAAGCCGTAAGTACTTATTGACTTAAGAATATGTAACTGCAGTTTTTACTGCCTAGTTTTATTGCGACTAGTAACTTGTTCGCAGAACTGGTTAATTTTAGACGACACTCACTCGAAACCAATTGCTTTTGTGCTATAATTCTGATGGCTAAACTACTTCACTGTGACAATCAATCTTCCTAGACTCCTTCAAGACTTCTTACATAGAAAAATTAACCAATCGGAATGTGAACCGATTTCATCATAATAGAGAGCAATGTTTAAAGACCAGCATAAATGTCTGTCTGTCACCATAATTGGTCAGATGAAAAATAAAAACAAAACATACATGCATTCCAAATTGACTACTACACAAAATACATACTCGTAGTATCAAAATAAAATGTTTAAGATAAATATTGAAACTACCCGATGTTGAATGACAATAAAAATTTGTCTCTGCCTTAACAGAAATTTACAACTCGTTAACCAAACCGAGCGACTTAGTACCGTGATAATTAACAGAGAGATTAAAGATGTCGGAACGCTGCATCATCCCGGTGACAATAGCGCTGAATGACTGGAAGCCAGGAAGGTAGGCCGGAGAAGAACGAACCGAGTAATCAACGTAATGAATGCTTCAAAGTACATCCACCCCTCACTGTTTTATTTGTCGGCCAAGGCTCCATTTGAATTGGAGAGTACTTTTAGCTTCTCCCTTGAAATTGTTTTCTTGCGACGCGACAAGTACAGAAAGAAACGAGACTTGTATAGCGTGAGACACGATTTTAAGAGACAACTCTTTTTTATTTAACATTTTACTATTCGTTACAAACTTTAAATGTTAGTTGCCAATAAGAAATCAGGAACTTCAAAACAATTAGATACTTAAACTAGAAAATGAGTCTTAATACGCAATGGTCTAGATAGAGTCTAGAAAATTCTCAATGATAATACAACACAAATATCCATTAGGAATAATAAAACAAAATATTTAACCATATTTTACGAGTATGTATGTTTATAGATACACTATAGATAATTTGCGGTAGCGGAACGATAAATAAAACATTTTTCACACATAATATAAGTGTAAAATAACGAAAGTGTAAAAATCATGAATCAAGTTTGTTTTACAGATTCTCGTGGTATTCTCTCTAAAGATATACATTCATAGTAAAATGATTTAAGATGTTGAGTAATAAAATTAAGTTCGAGATTAAACGAACCTTGATTGGTTATCAACATAGAATGGCGTGAAATTAGTTTTGCAAACGGATTTTTATAAGTTTACTAGCTGAGTCCCGGGTGTTACACGCGATACTTTTGTACCTTTACAAGCGCGGGTAACGCCGCGAGGCGAAGCTAGTCTACTTATAAATAAGGATTAGATATCAGAATAGTTCGATTTTTTTTCTCCTGTCCATTTGTCCATCCAAATGTTGCCTGGAAAAGTTTGTTTTTAGCAATGAGGCGATCCATTGTACATATCGTCTTGTATCATTTAACTGTATAATAATCATTCAATAAAGTATAATCTATTTTATTATTTAAATGTTACCGTATTTCTTGATGTAGAAAACAATATTGAACGGGCTTTTCTGTTTTAACCTAAATATTTCCACCATTTGCTGGTGCCGAAAATATGCTATCTCTCACATTGCAACGAAGCGGAGACATAAAATTTCATTATACTGGCTTTCGTAATCCTGAAGGGAATCTTCATTTCATGTTTAGCGGCAGATCTGGTCCATAGCCGGGACGGCCTGTGACACGCCCGTCTAATTTCTGACGTCTTGACCTCGATTTTCTTCAGCCTTTTAGTGGGCGGCTCTATGGTTCACTCGCCCCTTTTTATGTCGCATAATTTCAGCACTTGGTTATCCTTATCCATTCTCAAAATCGGATTTTATGCATTAATTTAATAAAGTTGTACAATTTTAAAACATTGTAAAGGTTTATTTTTTGCTATAAGCAGTCAATTACTGCGCAACCTCATTTCACTTGCAGTACAAACCCTAATGAAATGTTGTTTGTCCTACAAGGTTTAGTGTATAATTGATCTACTTATGTATAGTAATCTTGCCCCTGACGCACTTGTAAGATACAGGAATACTGACACCTCTGTCTCCTTTCTGTCTGTATTTTATACTTAAATCTGGTTGTCATCCTCGTTAAATTCGTGATATTCTACGCCGTCCTGGCGTTTTGTAGTACGTTCTTGAAAAACTTCCTGCAATTCCGATGCTTTTGAAGTCTATGGCCTATTAGTGATCATGTAAAGCTAAGCTGCACAGTAAACCGGCTGTAAATTACACGGATGAACTGTTTGCTGTGAAATGTGAATTTTTTTCGAAGCACAAGATAGATGCAAGCGTAAAACATTTTTATGACAATGAAATTCAACATTTGACATCGCATTTTAAAGAGGTTTACTGTCACTATATTTTTTATTAAATTTGCAATATATGTATGTTCGGGTGGAATCTTGCAACTCAATTTTGAAGCAGATATTTTCAATCGATTTTGATGAAATTTTGCAAGCATTATAATCAATCGTGACAATCTATACTAATATATAAAGCTAAAGAGTTTGTTTGTTTGTTTGTTTGAACACGCTAATCTCAGGAACCGCTTGTCCGATTTGATAAATTCTTTCAGTGTTAGATAGCCCATTTATCGAGGAAGGCTATAGGGTATATATCATCACGCTACCACTAATAGGAGCGGAGCAATAATGAAGAATGTTTCAAAAACGGTGGAAATTTTCACGCTACGGGCAATATAAGACGCAAACGAGGTTGCGTGGGTCAGCTAGTACAATATTATAATGACATCGAGCTGATCTGATGCTGGTGTTGGAAGGTCTGTCTTAACTGTGGGAATCTCTAACTTCTATACTAAAATAACCGTTTTTCTCCCTCTTTGAATAAGGTAAAAGGAAAAATGATAATATTATTATCCATTTATTTCAGACAAATATGTCTAAATTTGAAGCATGCATGCACATAATTACAAATCAAAATTAAATGAAATAATATTAAAACATACAAAATTAACATTTAAAACATGGAATCAAAATTAAAATGCATTATAGTTATTTATAAATTAAATTGTTTATGTACAAAAGTTTAGTATACAAAATGTTAATAGGTTACTGTATTTAAATTGCAGCATACAGATATATCTAAAGAGCAAATATATGAGCGTTCTTAATACCTATTTATTTTGTTTGCTTTAAACGTTAGTCATATTGAACGACTCATTATAATATTAAATCCGAGTAAATTATTGCAATAATTGACTTATATGGTTATAAAAATATTATTGTTGCATTCTGATAATTATTGATTCTAAATTTTTAACTAAATGAACGATTATACTCGCGTATCGTTTTCTTGTACATATTATAATAATCAGTGAACGTACATATTAGCATTAGGTTTTTAGGCCAGGAAATACACAGTTTCTTCTTGCTACTTTAGAACTGGGACCCACAATAATCTGCTATGTATACTCCGAAAGTAGTATTTTTCTTTATAGTTAAATTTAGTTTTACCTTTGAATTAAACACATTTCAATTTAATTATCCAGATTAGTATTTCTACTCAACAATATTACTCTATCATAATAACAAGTGTTACATCAATGTCGGCAGGAAAACATGATCTCAATAGCTAGTGACACGATCCTTTCAATAATCTGTTTCACAAGCAATCCTTTATTCAACAGGTGGTTTATTTCTTAACCGCTCTTTATGCTGAATGGCGCCGAATGATTTACTTTTCGGGCAAATTCAGACCTATCTATACTAATATACTAGCTGCCCCGGCAAACGTCGTTTTGCCATAAATTTTTTTTAAGGATGGGTGACCCTTTAATTTGAGATTTAAACTATCCTATCTCTCAAGTTGGATCGAACTGCACATGGTGTGCGAATTTTATTATAATCGGTTAAGTGGTTTAGCAGTCCATTGAGGACAAACATTGTGACACGAGATTTATATATCTATACTAATATATAAAGCTGAAGAGTTTGTTTGTTTGTTTGTTTGTTTGTTTGAACACGCTAATCTCAGGAACCGCTGGTCCGATTTGAAAAATTCTTTCGGTGTTGGATAGTCCATTTATCGAGGAAGGCTATAGGGTATATATCATCACGCTACTACTAATAGGAGCGGAGCAGCAATGAAAAATGTTTCAAAAACGGGGGAAAATTATCACGCGACGGGCAATAGAAGACGCAAACGAGGTTGCGTGGGTCTGCTAGTATTAAGATAAAGCTGAAGAGTTTGTTTGTTTGTTTGTTTGAACACGCTAATCTCAGGGACCGCTGGTCCGATTTGAAAAATTCTTTCGTTGTTGGATAGTCCATTTATCGAGGAAGGCTATAGGGTATATATCATCACGCTACTACTAATAGGAGCGGAGCAACAATGAAGAATGTTTCAAAAACGGAGGAAATTTTCACGCTACGGGCAATATAAAGCGCAAACGAGGTTGCGTGGGTCAGCTAGTCTTTGATAAACTTATTTAAACCTTCCTAACCAGTAGCTTAAATGTACATCTAAGATTGAAATCGTATGTAAATGAGGTATCGGTTTTACGACCTTTTGAAATTGGAGTGGTATCGTAAATTTGTAATGTTTGGTTTGGAAGTTTGTTAGGCGGTTGTTTGTACCACACTTTATGATATTTCTGAAAGTACAATATGGAGTACTTCTAGTAGTAAATTACAGAGATAAGAAATGCCTACTACCTTTGATAGGTATCTCTGTGAAGTCTGGTTTATACCCGAGACATTGTATAGAGCTAAAGAGCCACCAATGAAGTCCTGAATTAGTCAAACTATTTAAACACTATTTACATAGGAATAAAACTTATCTTCCTTTAAACTTCGCTTCTCAAACAACACTGCCCAATTCTATAAATGAAACTACATCATATTACGACCACAGAACAAACGAATAATAGTTAGAAATGGTGTCGAGCAGCAAGTGCAAGGTACACTGTGTCGCCTAAACGCACACATTAACGATCAATAATATTATACACACTTATAGAACAATATCCTAATTCGTCCAAATGATGCTACGAATATAAGTTCTAAAAGCCACTTACAATGTTACTAAATACAACCTTATACCTTTCAACTAAGGTAGGGTTTCGCTTGCATATGTGTTCGTGGGAGGTTTCGTCGAAGACCTTAGGGATTGACATTTGTCGAATATAATTATATTACAATAATTTTTAAATTAATATTTATTTGGCTGATACTCAGATGTCCTTTCATTCTACTTTATAATTATTTTGTTGCAAAACATTGCAACTCCCTTATCTACCTAAAATAAATTATATACTTTGTGTATTTAGGTATATTTCAGAAACTTTAAATGAATAAAAGCGGCTAAGTGCGAGTCCGACTCGTCCATGAAGGGTTCCAGAGCAAGTAACATAATATAATTTTTATTTTATTTTTATACTAGCAGACCCACGCAACCTCGTTTACGTCTCCTATTGCCCGTTGCGTAATAATTTTCCCCCCATTTTTGTAACATTCTTCATTGCTGCTCCGCTCCTTTTGGTCTTGGCGTGATGATATATAACTATCTAACATTGAAAGAATTGTTCAAATAGGACCAGCGGTTCCTGAGATTAGAAACAAACAAACAAACTCTTCATCTTTATATATTAGTATAGATTGGTGTTGATTGAATAAAAGATAAATTGCAGTTTACGATTTATACCGTATTAAAAACAACTACTTAATAGATTTCATTCAAAACAAATTTTGGGGGAAGTTTGTGTTGTAATGTAAATCATATATATTTTATTAGTTTTATCATTCTCTTATTTTAGAAGTTACAATTTTATCACTTTGGAAGTGTCTCTCTCGTAAACTATTCAGTTAAGATAAAATAGGTATTAGAAACCTCAATATCACTTTTGAAGACCTATCCATAAATACACGTATGGGTTTAAAGAATTTTTTTTTTTTTAATTTCATATTCATTTGAGTCTAAGTATGGGAACCACAACTTTTTTATTTTTTTTCTATTTTTGTGTGAAAATCTTAATGTGGTTCACAGAATACATCTTCTTACCAAGTTTCAACATTTTAGTTCTTATAGTTTCGGAGAAAAGTGGCTGTGACATACGGACGGGTGGACAGACACACCGACATGACGAATTTAAAGGGTTCCGTCTTTTGCCTTTGGCACGGAACCCTAAAAAACGACTATGCATTTTACTGCGGTAGAACAATACTTGATTTCACAAATTGTTGTGCCGAGTCTTAGTGTACTTTACCGTATACTGTTATTTAATCAAAAGTACTTAAATAAAATAAAATAAAAAAAAAAATAAAAATAAAAATAAAAATAAAAAAGCCTTTATTCTAACATAGTACATACAGTTTCACTTTTAATTCTATATCTAAGTTTTCTATGTAGTCGCCTCCTCGGCGTAGGCCTCCCCCATCTTCCTCCACAGTTCCCTATCTCTTGCTTTTCTTTCCCAAGTATTGCCACATCTTTCTTTAAATATATCACTCCATCTTCTTCTTGGTCTTCCTCGTCCTCGACTTCCTTCCCTTGGTGTCCATTCAATTAATCTTTTTGTCCATCTGTTGTCTTTTATTCTGCATATATGACCTGCCCACTTCCACTTTAAGGTGCGAATTCTTTTTACTATATCTGGTATTTTTGTTTTGTCTCGAATGACAGTGTTTGGTATTTTATCTTTTAATTTTATACCCAAAATACTTCTTTCCATCTTCCTTTGTTGTATAGCTAGATATGTTTCGTCCTTTTTCCTCAGTGTCCATGTTTGGCAACCGTATGTTAGGCATGGTAATATGGTAGTCTCATATAGTTTTCTTTTGATGTGCAATTTTATTTCTCTATTTTTCATGATTTCCTTTAAATTCCAGTACTTTTGCCACGATAGAGCTACTCTTCTTTTAATTTCTTTTTCTGTTTGGTTTTCAAATGATATCAGCTGTCCCAGATATATAAATTCCTTCACATATTCGATTTTTTCACCATCTATTACAATATTGTTCTCTGTTCCATTTGTGATTACTTTGGTCTTTGTGGCGTTAAGCAGTAATCCCACCTTTTTGCTTTC
Source organism: Spilosoma lubricipeda (assembly GCA_905220595.1). Taxonomy (NCBI): domain Eukaryota; kingdom Metazoa; phylum Arthropoda; class Insecta; order Lepidoptera; family Erebidae; genus Spilosoma; species Spilosoma lubricipeda. Next base: position 2,496,100 of record HG992278.1, read on the forward strand.
GTGTGCTACATCCTGCAGCATCTTGTTTAGCTGGTTAGAGTCTTCTGCGAATACAGCAATATCGTCTGCAAACCTCAAGTGACTAAGGTGTTCTCCATCTATATTGAGCCCCTTTCCTTCCCAATTTATGTGTCTGAATATTTCTTCCAGCACCGATGTAAATATCTTAGGGGATAAAGGATCACCCTGTCTAACGCCTCTCTTAATAGGGAATTCAGGACCATCTCGTTCTAGCTTTATATTTGCAGAGCATTTGCTGTATATACTATGTATTATTTCGCTATAAGTTGTTTCAATACCTTGTTTTCTGAGAGCTTTCCAGATTTCTTTGTGGTTTATACAGTCAAATGCTTTTTTAAAGTCAATTAACCCTATATATAATGTTTTCTTGTATTCTCTATATTTTTCTATTAAAAGTGTTATTACTTGCATATGGTCAGTTGTTGAAAATTTCTTTCTGAATCCGGCTTGTTCACGGGGCTAGTTTTCATCTAAAGCACCAGTTATTCTATTCAATAGTATTTTTGAGAAGACTTTATAGATATTTGTCATTAAACTTATGGGACGATAGTTGTTTATGTTGTTTCTGTCTCCTTTCTTGTGAAGTAATATTGTAGTTGATTTTGACCACTGGGTCGGAGTTTTTCTTGTCTTTATAATGTTATTGAACATTGTCTGCAGCGGTGCTTTTATTGGCTCTGATAATGACTGTAGAAGTTCGTTCGTGATGTTGTCCTCTCCTGGTGTTCTGTCTTTCTTCTGAGTTTTAATTGTGAATTCTATTTCACTTTGCAATATTTCTGGTATAGGTTCATCCGTGTCTTCATCTTTGTGTGTTATGGTTTCCTTTCTGAAGTCCACAACAGGGTTTTCTTCTGAGTTGTATAGTTCTTTGTAGAAATTCGTGGTTTCTTTTAAGATGTTTATCCTGTTTGATGTTAAGTTTCCTCTTTTTGTTTTCATGTTCACAGCCCATTCTTTTTTGTTTGTTAATATTTTATAAGCTTTTTTCGATGCGCCTGTACTACCAATGTATTTTTCAAATAAAAGTTTTCTTTTAAATTTCCTATATTGTGATATTTTCCTATTTATTTGTTTACTTATTTGTGATATCTTTCTACTTGACTCTTTTGTTCTTTTGTCTTTGTATAGAGTTTTTCTCTGTGTCAGTAGTTCTTTGATTTCAGTGTTTAATGTATCTTCACTCTCCAATGTCTTTTTTGGAACTTGTGTTATAAGATGTTCCATTTCTTTTATGAAGTTATCATATTGAGTTTGGGTATTGTTTGACGATTTTACTGCTTTATGAAGTTTATTTTCCCATTCTTCACCCGTTTCTCTAGTTAGCTTTGGTAACTCCCTAGTGTATTGATGGTTCTTTTTCTTAATATATGATCTTGACTTGCCAGTTTTTAGATTAATTCTACACCTTATCATTCGATGGTCCGTGTAGAAATTAAGATTACTGATTATGTCAAATTTATCTATGTGTGTATTTTTGTTACTTAGGATGTAGTCTATTTCGTTCTTGGTGGTTCCATCTGGCGCTTTCCATGTCCATTTGTTTTGGGGCTTTATTTGGTACATGCTGTTAATAAACTTTAAGTTCTTTGCAAGAGCGAATTCTACCAATCTCTGACCGTGCTTGCTTCTTTTTCCATAACTATATTTTCCAAATGGTATCTCTTCATTATGTTGTTTTTCTCCTACTTGGGCATTGAAGTCACCCAAAATTATTGTGTTTTCCACTCCTGCTTCTTCTATTGCTATTTCCATTGTGCTGTAGAAATCATCCAAATCTTCATCTGAGCATTTCTCTGTAGGTGCATATACATTAATTATTGACCATATCATATTATTGCTCAATTTGATCCCTAAAGTAGCTATCCTGCATGAGTAGCTTTTAAATTCAATTATATTATTTCTTAAATATTTCTTGATTAAGAATCCCACTCCATAGAGTCCATTATGACCTTTGGAGTGATATAGTACATATTTTGCGTATTCTTCAATCAAAAGTACTTACACACTATCTTTTGTACAATCAAATCTGTTTATTGGTCTGGTGGCTATAAAATTTTGGTATATGACATATTTATAAACTTTTTATTAAGTAAAACATTTAATTTCAAATATACCTCCAAAATAAGTTTATTAAAAATTTTGAGATTAAACAACATTGTTTTCAAACCATAGTACAATATAAATCGGATACTAAACGTAAAATCACTGTAAAAAATCAATATCATCGATAACGATATCGATTAAATTTGTCTACGTCCCTATGGCAAGGTATTGTAAAAATTACTTTTACAAAATATTATCATGCCAAATGTTTTTTAAAACATTCCCGCAGAAAATGTAGTTCATTGCTTGCTCTCTTGGCAACTATGCACATCATACTTTAATTTAATACGTAATGTATAATTATTTTAATAGATTAGAATATAACGGTATGTATGTGTATTACATAATACTTTTTAGATTTTTGTTAATATCGCTTAAAAACAAAAGTTTTTAGACTCATTGATGATACGATATGTTTCTTTTGAGTAAATTGTGGTCCTTGCTTCGTTTTCAGCGCCTAATTATCGGACAGTTCGGCATAGCAATATTTTTTTACGCAGCTACGTTCTCGACGAAAGTAATACGTGTATTAAAGCGTTCAGTTGATGCCAGCAGAGACATTAGTGACATCGGTGCTTAACTGCGGCGCGCCTGACCCGCCTACATCGCATTTCTACCTTTAATTCTCCTCTTCTGTGATTACGACATTACTAACGATCCATAAACTTAACAACTAAAATAAAGTAAAAAATTAAGATGTTTTTAATTTAAACAGTTCAGCATTCTTTGTAAAGTCAATCAAAATTACTTGGGCGGTGTTGTTCGATAAGCGACGATATCCTTGATTAATGTTACCTGTTTATATTGTAACGGCTAGTTCATTGACCTCATATCTAATCGCATCATTTATCGGGTCCGGTGCTTGCTTACCACTTAATAAAGTATAAAAATTTCTAATTAATGTTATAAGAGCGCAAAAACGTTTTATAGCTAATTTATGTTCGTTAGGGGTTGTCAAGATTGGGTTCTGTAAGATAGTACATATATCCATATTAAATATTACAGCTGGAGAGTAGAGTTCTGTATTTAAATATGGAAAACGATTTATAAACAACCTATTGTTAAGCATTATTATATGCTATGCTATAATTAAATAAATATTCAACCAATGATGATGTAATTAGGTACCATGAAAACCCATGACACTTATACTGTACAAAATATGACTGTGCGCAATGATTAACACTATCATTGACGTTCTTCGGGAGTAAAGATTTTCCTTGTGCAAACTTATTCATCGCAAGCTGTGCGCGCGCGCAACTCTCGACGCGCCCTCTAGCGTACAAGTTCACGCGCCGACCGACCGAATACCAAAATAGACTGTGACATAAATCTACATAAACGGTCTTTATTTTAGTCCTCCGCCATTGTTTTGGTCTGCGATGTCGAGCATAACACATTCAAAGTCTCTATTACTTCTTTCATTCTTGGTTTACATTGTAATATGAGAGATAAGTACTGCAACTCTTTGTGCTGATACGCATAGGAGTATTTTAAAGTTTTCTGAGAAACAATAAGGTTGCTTTGTTATTTAAATAATGTGTAAGGTAGCTTCTAAATACAAAGCGTTGTTCATACACAAAGCTATACTAATATTATAAAGCTGAAGAGTTTGTTTGTTTGAATGTGCGAATCTCAGGATACGCTGGACCGATTTGAAAATTATTTCAGTGTTGGACAGAACAGTTATTGAAGAAGAATATATCATCACGCTAAGACCAATAGGAGCGGAGAAACAATGTAGAATGTTACAAAAATGGGGGGAAATTATCACGCTACGGGCAATAGGAGACGCAAACGAGGTTGCGTGGGTCAGCTAGTAAATATTGGGTTTACTATGCTCGTAGTTTAACGATACTACACAGCTTCTCAGTTATGTTTAGGTGTTCATATTTCAACTTAAGCATAAATGAATATTATTTATAAATAAACTGTTGAAGTAGAAAACCAACGAGATATCTTTAAACGTAATGAGGTGTGGTAGTAATCAAAGCAAAGATTAATTGCCACAAATATGTTCCTAACGCTATTTTTGGTTAGAGTCTTATCTCCTAGTAGTAACTAGTTGTCCCAGTTGGGCGCCATCAAAAATTGGCAAAAAAAACTCCTATATAAAATCGTCACTTTCTGATTTACCTGAAAATGGAAGCTAATATACATATATTAGTAATTCGGCAAGCCACAAAAACTCCTTTTATCAATATGTGAGACAAGAGGAATTGACACTGGAATTGACTTCGTTCAAACCCCATTTGGAATCCATTACCGACAAGGTCTTTCTCTTATACTTCACACAATTGAGGACAGCAAGCGTCTTACTCATTTCGTTTTTTATTGAATTCGCCGATATTGTTAAACAAATAAAATCTTTATTGTATGTCTAAAGTGTGTCCTTCAGAGAGTGTTAGGTACCTGAATACCCGGTGTTGGAAGTTCAATTGTTCTTGCTTGAATTTCTACTAAGTCAAAACACTTTTCGATAGGTTTATAGCCGATAGTGGTGAACGAACAGCTGATCGAATTGTTTTGTGGTAAATGTAACTTCAGACAGTGCATTTTGTAAGACGATAAATGTTGCACTTGCTTATCGTACTCGTTTACAGACCGTAAATTCCTAGCATTGTAGCAATTTAGCTAAATTAATGTTTATAAGTTGTAAAAACATTATTTTATGAACAACTAAGTGAAAAGTGAAATGAAACAAAATCACTTTACGGTTCTACTAACGAAATAGATTAATCTATTGCTTTTTTGAATGTAGCGTTTTAGACAAAAAGAAAGTGAACGTCAATACGTGAATGTTTTTTAAGAGTGTTCTGTCTCACTAGATCAAATTCATAAACTTAAGTATTCTAACAATAAAAAATTGACATTCAGGTAAAACCGGTTGAATTAGTAGCCGACTCCAAGTAGTCATACGAATAATAAAGGTTAGGAAGAAGAGAGAGGTTTTCTTTGTTACTCTTTTACGCAATTGCCGCGATAACCGACATACAGCGGGCGGAGCCGCGAGCAAAAAGTAGTAATAAATATTTTATTAAGTAAATAAATATTTCGGTCATCTAACACACAACGCCATCTAGTCCAAAGCTAAGCAGAGCTTGTGTTATGGGTACTAAATTACTGATATAAATATATACTTTTTTGTAAATACATGCATATTATACATAGAAAACACACAAACTCCGAAACAAATATTTGCAGATCATACAAACATTTGGTACGACCCGGGAATCGAACCCGAGACCTCAAAGCACAGTAACGAGACAGTTATTGAAGATGAACATGTGCTTTCTCGGTACACGTTTCCTTTACATCGTCCACAAATGAGTATAACTTGCTGCTAAACTGATGTTCCCTTCAACGAACTTAAGCTTTCAGAAGTTTCCCAAGTAATCGTTAACTTCATTCATTGAATGTTAGTGAAAGTTAGCAAGGTTCACTGGTTGAATGCAGTTGCGAAGAACCTTCAAACATTCCATAGAAGAGTAATAAAACAAAAACAATACGCTAGTTTAATCGGATATACAAAGTCGCGGCAGTCGACAGCAAAAGTTGTGTAATATCACACCAATGTGTTAACTAGCAGTAAATGTGTTACACGCTTCTTACGGGCCGATACAGATGTTTAAAACTGAATGGGCGGGCGTGCCTCGACTTGCGGAAGCCGTGTTAGAAATGTTAGAATGTACCCTTTAAATCGATACTCAGCTATATTCCCTTGGAAAATTTCACGTCTAATATTTATGTTACCTTGTTTCACATTTGACATTTCATTGCTGAATCCGAGATTACTACAAGGTCTGCCTTATGACGTTAAAGTTATTCAGCCAGTATGACTAAATTGGAAATGGCACTGTCCTTGGAAGCCTCGCAATCAGAGTAAAAAGTTTTAAGGACGCGCACCTTTCAGTCTTAGTCGTTTTATACTAAACTTGAACTTCGTTGAAAACTTTCTTTTTCTGCTGATATTGAAAACCCTTAAATAAATAATGTGTATTATGTACACTAGTAGTCAATTACCATCATAAATACGATACGATGTTCAATTTCCTTCGTTCTGAAGGATAGATTAATTCAGTTGTTTATTTACTGTTGTAAAAAGGGATACCCACTCTTATTTGTTTATGCAAAATGTAATAAATAATTATAATTAAGTTTGTTTTAAAGTTTTTACCACTTTTCGAGGATCACTTTTTTATGTATGAGCCTGCCAAAGTGAATCTATTCTGCCTGATAGAAAGCATGAACAGAAACAGAAAGGGGTGGTCATCAAACTTATGCCAATGCAGACAATGCAGCATGTTGACCCACACTGGCGGTCTATATTTAACTGTGTAACTTATTCGTCTTTATAAATACGCAATAAAATACTGTAATATCCATATAATATAGGTAGGAACGTACATATCTCTACTTGAAAAAAAATCATCATCACCGGTAGGCCTCTCTATGATCATTTAGATTACCTATATTTGTCGTGTTTGCACCATTTTAGCAAACATATTTTCAATTTGTAATGTGCGATCACAAGTCATTTGAAGCAATAAGAATATTGTACATCGTAATATCGGTCCGCTCCGTGTCTCACAATTGAGCCGGCGAGCGTGGGAAGCCCGTATTATCTGCTACTACTTCTATAGGGTTTAACAACATGTTACGTGCTAATATACCTCGTGTGACTCCTGTCATCGGTCAAAGTCCTCGCGCTTGTGACCTTGATGTATTTAAACGAAGTGCTTTCAGGTCCTCACTGCCATGGCTACTTGCATGCACAGCCTATGACTTTTGTACTTGGATCTTTGCCAATTTTTTCAAAGGGCTCGGTACTGGTTTTGAATATTGAAATGTACTTAAATACCGTGGGAGAGCCACGCTTCGACATGCATGGGCCGGCTCGGCCGGGATGATACCACGGCCTCACAGAAAACCAGTGTGAAACAGCGCCTACGTTGTGTTTTACCGAGTGAGTGAGGATATCGGAGGCCCGTACCCCTCCCCATCCCCAAAGGCCGGCAACGCACTTGCGACGCCTCTGGGGTTGCGGGTGTCCATGGGCGGCGATAATCCCTAACCATCAGGCGATACGTCAGCTCGTTTGACAATTATTCCATAAAAAAAATTGACAACCTTATTTTATCACCCAAAGTCTACCTTCAAAACTGCTACATAGATCATTGTTGACTCGCCTTAATCACTTAGACCTGATCTCTGCAGCGCAGTGGTAGCGTATGCGACTGCTGTGCTGAAGGTATCGGGTCTAAATCCCGGGTCGGACCAAATGTTTGTGTGATCTGCAAATATTTGTTTCGGAGTTTGGGTGTTTTCTATGCATTTATAATATATATGTATTTATAAAAAAACATGTATATGTATTTATATCAGTTGTCTAGTACCCATAACGCAAACTTTGCTTAGCTTAGCTTTGAGAGTAGATGGCGTTGTGTGTAAGATGTCCGAAATATTTATTTCTTTATCTGTCTCTTCTTCTCTTCTTTGTCTCACAACAGCCTTCTTTCTGACGATTTTTTGGTCTTTCTAAAGTAATTATTATCTTCATTTCCGTGATAATGATGGTTTTTGATGTGTATAAAAGGCGTCACCTCTTTGCAGACCCTAGCCGTGACATTGAAGTTTCTTTCTAATACTCTCCTCTATTAAAGTATAGCCATAAAAGTCAATTAGCGCTTTATATTTACTCAATGGAAGTTTATAAATTACTGACCTATAAACCTCATTAGTTAACTTCAAGTACGCCTACCATCAGGTGTACAGAAATAATAAAAACAAACAAGTTTATCCACCTGTAATATCGCACAAAAATAATAAATCTAACGTACTCCACGTCTGTCTCATAACGCAAATATTTGCATTTCCAAAGTATTCGCACATTGATGTCGGCTTATTCGATGTAAAACCACTCGAGGTTATGCTAAAAATAAATCTGTTATTGCCACGATAAATGTCTCCCGGTCACCCAGTTTCCTCTTATATGGAAATGGGTACCGCAAGGACGTCCTGCGCTGTCTACATTGTAGATAGGTATATAATATAATTTATTGTATAAGCGGGTTTACCGGAACTAAAGGTTGCATAATGATAAAATTATCTAAAACAGTAGCTACATGTATATGTTTTATTAATCTAATCAGCAGAAATCTATACAAATAAATAAAACCGGAGTGTCTGTTTGTAATATTAAAATAACCGCTTTTTAATAAATGCCTATGTACATATATTAAAAAGGTAGTTAATTTTTTTTTTCTTTATGTTTGTTTCGCGTAATCTCTGGAACGGCTGGACAGATTTCGACGGGACTTTTACTGATAGGTAGCTGATGATACAGGGGGTAACTTAGGCTACTTTTTTTTAGACTTACTACGTCCCGCGGTACGACAATAAGCGCAGGCAACACCGCGGGGTTCAGCTAGTTTTAACTAAAATAGTGGTTTTTGAATTAGTAAAATTCATGAGTAGATATATTCTGCTGATTCTACAGGTAATTTTTTTCCTGTTCAACAGTTGCTCTTCGCTTTTGTCTTCTTAAAATCATAACAACTGCGTTAGCCAGAGATCTGTTGACCAGACACCACGCCTCGTGTTTCTCCTAATGCAATAAATAACCCAAATGTTAAATTTTGTTTATTTATCTGTAAATCAGTACTAAAAACGAGGCCCAATGTAGCTACAATTTCGACTGTTTAAAATTAGCACATAAATATTTTTGGAATCAATATCTAGCTACCGATGAGACTCGGTAGGCAGAATAATTTCAAGTTTGTAGTAGGCTTTCCGGAGTATTTGCCACAACTTCGTTGAGAATGCAACTGGCACAACGAAGGTCGCTGCCGTGCCGACAGCGAACGGACGGAAATAGCCGGACGTATGGCAATTTCCCGTTTGTACCGCCTACGAATAACGCTTAACACCACTATCGATTATACGTTTGCGGTATCGAGATCGATAATCGTAATCTTATATCGAGGTGATTATTAATCGATTTAACTTATCTTCTTTGTCCGATATATAGTTAATGTCATTGGACAAGTACAAGATGACGTAGATAAAATTGTTTTTTATATTTCGCGACTTGTATGCGTGTTAAATGTGTGAAACAGAATTAGATTGTGTTTAAACTTGTAAGTTTTTAACTTATTTTCTGAAAGTTTATATTTTAACTATAAAAATTGAAATAATTTATGCCTCTTGTTTTATAAGCTACTAGCAGACCAGACATTTTTCATTGGTGCTCCGCTCCTATTGGTCTTAGCGTGATGATGTAGCCTATAGCCTTCCTCGATAAATGAGCTATCTAACATTGAAAGATTTTTTCAAATCGGACCAGTAGTTCCTGAGATTAGCACGTTCAAACAAACAAACTTTTCAGCTTTATATATCAGTATCGACTTTAAAATGTAAACAACAGTTCAGATGGATTTTGAGACAAAATAAATAAAAATCAGTCTTTCTGCCTCAAATTAACTACCTATACAAATTAAGAAAACGAAGAGTTTATCATTGTGAGTACTGTGTCTGTGTCGAAAATACGATAAAGTAGAGACAGAAAACTTTGATTCTGTAATAGTTTTGTTTTACCTTCTTGGCGTGAAACCTTGAAAAATCTTACAAGGCTAACGTAGTCTCAATAAACAATATAAACAATATTTGCGATCATCCCTCAGCATGAAACCCGTGCAGTGGCGGTTAAAGCGGTTGTAATTGTACCCGGTCCCATCGAGTTGCGCATCGTACGTGAGTCTATTTGCTCGGTGATTAACGGGCGGGCGGCTGACCCGCCGGCGCTGCTGAACGCGACAGCGTATAATCTGTTTACGCCACGCCATCCCCGCGTCGACTTCAGCCGGGGGATGTAAGGGGGTCGATTTTATTCAAATATGAACGTACTATCGCGGTGCTGGATCACAATACATATTTTGATGAAATCCTTCTAAGTTTAATCTGATTTTCTTCAACTGTGACTCTGAAAAATCATATGGAATTATGGATAAATGAAAAGAACCTTTTCTCATTTCGTAAAAGTTTTCATCACCTTGTAAAAAGAGTATTTAAGTTGCGATTCTCTGACAAAGTATTTAACTCGTTATATCTTTCAAATGAATATCTGTTATGTCCTACTTTAGTGCATTGCATAACTACTACAACTATCTGTATACCAAACATTTAATAAACCAGGATGCAGATGGTTTTTCAATGAAATGCGAAAACATAAAACAACACTCCAAGTGAATGATGCTGTCAGACTTGAGTCTTATCGCAAAATATCTTACTCATTGTTTACTATGAATATTACTAGGTTCCGAAGAAGTCCGAAGGCTACTTGGTACATTATTCGGGCGAGACACGGGTGAAGCGGGGCGCGAGGGCCGTGGGGTGGAAATGTCAAGTTACCCACCCTTTGTAGGCGTGCTCACGATTTAGAAGGAACAGCTTTATCACTGCGCTAATGAAATTAATAAAGGTCACACGAGTAACCGAGCCCGCTAATTTACGGTTGCATTCTTAAAGATTCATTCTTACTTTATTAAATCCAAAATTGGTACTCAATTGTCCTTTTTCTTTGGAGTCGGAACGAATCAATTGCAATATAGCTGTTTGCTAATAACATTTAAATGTTATTTTATACATTTCTAAAATGTTTTAGAAGCTATATAATAATAAATAAATATTTCGGACATCTAACACACAACGCCATCTAGTCCCAAGCTAAGCAGAGCTCGTGTTATGGGTAGTAGACAACTGATATTAATACATATATGCTTTTCTTTGTAAATACATGCATATTAGGAAACACCCACACTCCGAAACCAATATTTGTAGATCATATAAACATTTGGTTCGACCCGTTAATCGGACCCGAGACCTCATGATCAGCAGTCGCACACGCCAACCGCTAGACCAACGAAGCTATTACAGTTCTCGCCTTATGGCCATTTCTGTAAAATGAAATTGACCGTGCCATTTCAGTTCAAATATTTTTTAACACCTGGCAAGCCAGCGCATACCAATAACGGCGGGTGGGTGTCCGCCGACGGGTTGAGTTCAAGGGGTGTCAAGGTGCACCCCGTGTGGACCGCCCTCGACTTAATTATTAATACACCGACGATATACAGTCACTTTATCGCCCGCTCTCATCATACCGAAATGTTTTTGTATCTCTAATATTTGTTTAAAGAATATAACTGTTGTAACAGATATTGTGTGTTTAAATTGTCGACATTTTGCACAGTTCCACAGGCCCATAACAATGTTTTTCCTAAGTAGGCATATAACTATACGCCTTTATTTGTACAAAAGCTTCGTCTTGAATTTAAACTATTCTTATAAAGGAAGGGATGCCCATTTACAATAATAAGTTTGTTAAGTTACATTCGGTGAATTCCTTTTACAGCAGAAAGTATTTCTAACTTATATTGATAACATTTGGTTCTTGGGCAAAAATCCCTGAACACAGTCACGTCTTGTACCTCTTAACCAGGAGCATTTAAACATTTTAAACCCTGCATGAGCTGGCGATTGGTGTAACATGCCGGTGATATGGTACCGGCGGAAGCTATTACGGAGGCGGAGGCGGGCGCGGTCGCCGATATCGACCGCACCCGCTATCCGCTTATTGGCCGCTGCCAACCCCCGCATGCCCCACGCCCACACATAGCTAGAGTAATTTACGTGACGACCACGTGTCGAACGACCTTCACGGAACCGTAGCAACACAAATAGTTGTGAAAATATGACACGTGTGAGACACAAATGCTGAATCGTTTTCTGTAAAATATTGGTTAAATTCAGCTACAATTAATCTGTTAATTGATAACATAAATCGAAGCGTCGTCCACCCACTCTGAAATGTCGTAACTGTACATGTTTACAGTATGATTTGAACGGTACCCGTACAATCATGCTGAAAGTAAAACCTAAAAATACGATTTGCGCTACCTTGAAATACTTTGCTTTTGAATATACTCACTGGCGAAATCGCTCTACAGATATATTGCCATATTTAAATCATGTGTATCACGACATAATTGTACAAATAATTGTTGTACTCAATATACAGACAGGATAAATAATGACGAAAACAATTGACCTACTTTAGGGTGCATTTACATTCAGCTGCTGAGTCTATACATAAAAAGTATATAATATTTTTTGGGATGTGATGACTAGTAAGTAGTCTATGGAAAAATAAAATGTTCTATACATGTGAAAAATATTGAAGGACTGGCTGACCCGCTCAACTTCGTTTGCGTTTCTCCATAAGAAATATTTTTTTCCAATTTCCCAACATTTTCGGTCGATACCGGGCTCCTATTGGTCATAGAGTAATGTTACATAGCTTAAAACCTTCCTCGCTACATGAGCTATCCAAAAAAAAAAAAAAATTGCAAAATCAGTTCAGCCGTTCACGTGTGGTGTCGTGACCAAGGCAAATAGGGATTCATTTTTACATATATAGATAGTAGGTATCTGACATAATATCAATACAAACTTAAGATTGAAAATCCTTAGAATAGTAATCAAACTGAGCTTGTTGATTCGAAACGAAAACAAAACAACGTGAATCCCCTGAAAACGAGCATTTAGCTTTGTTTGACTAGCTAGAGTAATAAAAGCTATTAACTTCCTAGAGTAATATTTCGCTCTAAACGTTCATCTCATGAAGTGATACAATTTTATAGTGTAATAAAGGTACATAAACCGTATAGATAAAAGAGGCGAGGGCGCATCGTAGCGAGCGGTGTATACAAACATGGTCGTCGATTGCGACGCGCGATAAATTAGGTGTGAAGACGGCGATAAGTGGCATCTACCGGCGCGCGCTTCAGCCGCCCGGTGCCGCCACCCGTGCCGCGCCGGCCGCCGCACGCTGATCGATACGGCCCCCGCACTCTACACTACCGATTTGTGAACAACCCCGCAGCAGACACACGGTCATCGATATTCATCGAAACATACAGAATTTACACTAACAAGATAATAACAAAAAAAGCTTCCTCTTACTTAATTTGAATTTTAAATTACTTTAAAAAAAACAACATTAACTGTTTTAACTTTCACTTTGCGTAACTAAAAATATATTGTATGACTTTACTATACTCGTAGTAAAAGATCAAGGTTCCAGTCAATGACTATACACAAAAATATAAAAAAATGGAACCTATAAATTTCGATCATAAACTTCTTCAAAATCATAATATCTCAGTTTGAAGTAAATGGTGAAATATATTTTAAAGTCTCATCCTTCAGTAAAAAAGTTCAAGAAATCTTTTGCTGTTCAACGTATTTATGCTCAACTTACTACCCCTACCCCCGAATACGCATTACGGCCTTAATTACCCCGCTTGATTTAATAACGATTGTATCTTTGGTGGGTTTAGAACTCTCAATAGAGTTATCTTGTTACAATACTAATCAAAAACACCATATGCGTCGTAACCATCATCGTTTTCTTGGACAGTTGCCACGTACTAGTAAAATTTCTCAAGTTCATTCAGTAGGCCAATTCGAACTTTACTTTTAGTTCAAATTCTTGGAAACTTTTTCTTGTGCACTTCTACGGTAATTCGGTAATTTTACTCTGCCATACGCTTTGTGTTAGATTTTGAAAGATCGAAAATCCAGCTGAAGTTTATTACATCACTTATTACATAGGATTTTTACAAGCAGTTTGCTGACGGACATAACATTCATTCAAAACCATTAACCATTCGATTTCTTTGCGCTATAAACTTAACACCTTGAGATTCACTTAGTCTCATCTGAAGCTTTTTTTTTATATGTAAATATCTGTATGACATGGTGAGCACCATCAGTCAACTGCCCTTGCAACCCATTTATTTGACAACAATGCGAGAATCCGTCAAATGGGTGGAAAATACCCGTAACAAGAACTAGCCAATTAGCAGGTAAATGTAAGCTGAACTTCTTTGTGACTTACTTGCGGGGATATTATGTATATGTCATTGGCTTTTTTCAAAACCAATATCTACAAATGATACCATGACATAATCAAACAAACATTAATATCAATATAAAACAAAACAAATTGATTCCACTAGACATAATAAATCAGCAGTTCTCTCGTTTAGACGGTATAGTAATGCGTAAGCAACAGGTTGTTTTGTAGGCTAATTGTGGACGCAATTAAATCGTTTCTTTTCGCCTTCGCCTCAGAGGACGCCTCGTTATCCGTAACGAGCCTCACTCTAGATCTTTTTGTTCATGTAACATTGTTCACTTTAATTCTAATTGTCTCATCATTGCGATTCTTCGCTTTTCCTTACTCGACTCTCCGACGTCCACAATCACATTCTTTATACTAAGTAATTAACGTATGTTTTTTTTACGTACACTATCGGTACCACTTGATGTATCGAAATATTTAAGTTTTTACTTTCTCGTGTCGCTGGCCGGTTGAAAAGACCGGCTTGCTAACCCGTTGAACCAGGTTTGGTTTGGCCACGGTCAGTGCGACGCGACACCTGATCTTTATTGCACATGTCCACGGTGGTGTAACGCATTATATAGACAGCTGCCCAAGGACTGCTCGGGAACTATAAAGTTTAAAAAAAACTTACTAGTACTTTTAATATAGTTTCAAACACAACTTAATATTTAAGAGTACTTTCAAATCTACAGTCTATCTAATAAATCCTATTGGATTACCATAAATAGTTATAGTGCGTCTGATTCTAAGCCAGGCAAACTTCCCAAATACTGATCAAACCTTTCAATGAACTCAATATTTCGTATGCATACCGATACGCTTTTAAACGGCTTTAGAATTCAAATTTATACAGTATTTTCATACTTGTTACAAACTGTATTTAAGACCAAAATATTCTGACCTCGATTCACGATATATTAGAATTGAATCACGATTCCAATATTGGTGCGGGCATGGTCAATCATCGCCTTTCCGCAATGCCATTATCTTGCATACGTCGTCAATATTACTGTGAACACACAAGGCATGCACCGATGGTATGCCGTGCAACCGTATCGAATCGGCTAGATGAATTATATTTCACCTCTGTCGACCGCGGTCGGGACACAGTCGTTGACCTGTTTTACGCCTGTTCAGTACATACCCATGGTATGCCCTTCACAAATGAGGGTGTCTGATATTTATATTGTAGAGAAACAATTCGTTTAGTAGAAACAAAAGAAGTTGCATAAGACAATTTCATAAAAAAATCATCAATTATTTCATGTATAAAAAAACCATATCATTTATCTATCAATTACTCTCTAATCTGTTGGATTCTGTCCTAACTTCCATCATCATCTACAATCTCTCTCTCTCTCATTTGTTAAACAAATTGTTGTGGTCCTTTTTAACCGACTTCAGAAAAAGGAGGAGATTCTCAATTCGACCGTGTATTTTTTTTATGTGTATTCGCGGATAACTTCGTCGTTTATGAACCGATTTTAATGATTCTTTTTTTAATGAAAAGAAGATATCCCAACCGTGGTCCATGATAAGGACACTAAGATCTGATTATGGCATCTAAGAGAAATCGAGTCAAACCTTGAAGTCTGTTTTATTTTTGTTAAAATTTTATCCAATTACACTCGAATGTAATTCCTCCCTAATTGTCTTATATTTTCATAGGTTTTTTCTCCACACCTCGTTTCCTAATTGAGGTAGGCGATTAGTTTTGGTTTAAAAATAGTACTGCTAACGAGTTGTCTCATACAACAAACTTTTGAAAAAATAACCTCTTCAGTAAGCAGGACAGCATGATATATTTTGATATCTTTAATGTTGGTCGGTAACAAATTTAGTTAAACTACATGTTAAGTGGTGCTTGTCGGCATTGATAACTAAAACAAATGTTATCTCAACGCGCTAGATCAGTTTGTGATGACTGTTGACAGCGTAATGTTGCGTATCATTGAGATAGAAGTTTAGTGAGCCCTACCCTTCATATGTTTAAGATAGACACGTAAATCAATGGTACAAAACAAGTGAAACATTGTCAAGAATCGCTTATACCATATAATTACCGTAACGTTCTGCTTGGTCAACTAAATCAAGAGAGTGTGGAAACGACCCGTTAGTTTATTAATTAGTAGTTAAGGTCGCGTGGGTTGAATGCGCGTACGCAGCCACTGCGTTTATTGTGGGAATTGACTTGAGTGCTCTGCTAGTGTAGCACACACACGCCTCTCACCGTCCGCTTTCTACCACCGCATAATAATATTTTGATTGCCGTATGCCAGCCTTGATGCATTGCACTTGTGATTCAAATTCTAACGATAATTCCCTTATATTCTATTCTATATATATAAAACAAAATTTACATCACAGGAATAAAAAGTTTTAAACAAACTTTCATCCCCTATTTTACCCTCTTAGGGGTAGATTTTCAAAAAAACCTTTCTTAGTGCTCACTTACGTTATATAAAGAACCTACATGCAACATTTCAGGATTCTAGGTTCAGCGGTTTGGGCTGTGTGTTGATCTCTGGGTATGTCAGTCAGTCAGTCAGTCACCTTCCTTATATATATAGATATATTTTATATATATAGATTACTGTTGCCATAACGCACCACTTTACAATGAATCACAGAATCGAATCAAGTGCTGCCAACTCATAACCATATTTCCGATGTACATAAGTTTTGTAACTTTACGTGGGTTGGCACCGAGGCCGTGGGAAACGCAACGCAACGCAAGAGACGCAACACCGCCATCCTTTATAACGGTACTACTGTCACCAGCAGACGTTTTGCTCTACATTTTTGCAGGTGCCTGCCATGGACACAAAAGTATATTAAAGTTTTTAAATAATGCCGTAGGTGTAGGAAACTGATTCGGACTCGAGTTGAGTGCGCAGTGAACAATTGTGAATGTGGATCAGGTCAGATGGTTGTATATGATGTAACTATGTAAAGAGTGCGCGTAAGAAGCTCAGCGCGGGGTTGTTGAACGTTCGGTGCGACCGCGCGTTGTTCAGCGTTATATTAATAAAATGTTGGTGACGTGACGTGTATCGATGGGCGCGCACGGGATCGGGCTATTTATTGATGCGCGTGCGCACAGCTTGCTAGCCTCATGTATCGATCACTGCCTCTCTATCGGACGCATTATATTCCGATTTGGAACCCAAACATGGCCAGTGTCTTAGTAAAACCCGCCTTCGCTTTGTCCGTTCCGTTATTATCGATTCGTCTCAGTTAAGTCATGCCTAACTGTATTGCGTTTTATAGATACATATGGATTGCGCCAAAATAACTAATGTATTTATGGTTCTATTGCTTACTAAATAAAAAGTTTACTGTTTTGTGTTTCTTTATCAATCTTTTAAAACAATACAGGAACATTTGCTTATGTATTTAAATAAAAATATAATCGACGACCTATTTCATTGCTCAGAAATAAACCATCTCCTTTATTTATTTAATAATCTTAGGGAAGCTTACAGCAATACACTTAAAATAGGTTATAAAAAAGCATCAATACGCCATTAACAAGTCTCCACTTATAGAAACTAAATAAAAATATTTAGAAAAGTAAACCCTTTAACAAAAATTAGAAAAAAAAAATTTTAGAATAATTGAAGTTCAGTCCGTTTTTGCTGCTATAACAATCTTTATAAGTTATGACTCTACACGTTACAGCCCCCGCATCGTTGACCGTCTTGTCGTCAAGGGTTATATCGGCTGCCGAGTATAAACAAAAGAAGGGTGGGTCCATGCAGCTGCGTGTCTCGAGGTCGTGCACAGATGGCGATAGATCCGTCTAACTCACTTTTACATAACGAAAACGTTAACTCGCACACACCTCATCATTTTGAAACGGTGCTTTATATATGAAGACAAGAATTCATACAGTAAGCGTGCTTAAAAATAAATCATCATTATCGATCTAAACTAATCTAAACAAAGATTAGCTGTTTCCACAATAATATGAAATACAAGATAGGTGATGTTAACTTATGCAATAACAAGACAACAAAAATCAGGCTTCACTTTTCGATTCGTAAATGGACGCTAGGGGGTGATAGGTTTGCCTTATCGTGAAGGATCACGGGCGGTCCATGACGTCGGGCGGGAGACGCGCGTGTGACGTCACACGCGCACGTGGGCGTGCGCGACAAAGACAACAACACAAGCACTGCACGGGAGGGACGGGGCCTGACCCACCGCCCGCCGCAGCAACGGGCGCGCGAATTGACAGATTTCAACGCGCTCGATACGATCTTGAATTACATTATCAGGCAGCAATGTACCGGGTTAAACCTCTGTATCGGCAAATTTGATTCTGTTGCTACCTAGTTTTAATAATTTTCCAATTGCAGCTATTTAATCTTGTTATATATAGTCTACAATCGATTTAACGCTTGTCTGGATACCTGCCAGAGATTGTTGGGTCCTTGATGCGTTCCCCCGTATCCGAAAGCTCTGCAGAGGGCGCGAATCTTACCGCAGTGGTTAACCTCGGCCGGCCGGTGTGTGTTGTAAACAAAACGAGCGAGGATTCGAACGCGACGTTGCCATGTCGCACCGCCACCACCCGGCCTATCTACGTAGCTGTCACTGATTGTTTACTATTTTTCTCGGTCAGCGACTGCATAATCTGAATATCTTATTTTTCTTCAGAATTTGCCATAGCAAAAACTTCAGTTAAAATTCTCTTCAACTGATGGGCCCTCTATTGTCCTATATTCAAAAAGTGCTAATATAAAAATAACGACTCAAGATAAACGAATTCGTCAAACAAGGCCATTATATATCGCACTACTTTCTTGCCGTCAATAACAAAATACACAATGACATGCTATAAGAATTACATCAGAGGTTACCAAGAAACAGAACACAGAATAAATGATCATAACTAAGTATCTATTTGATGTTTTACATGCACAAACACGATGCTTGCTCCTTACGGGCTAACCGTACATTTTGACTGAGGATGTTCGGGCGCTCGACTATCCAAGGCCTTTAATTGTTAAAATAGACTTTGTAACAATCGTTTCTCTTATCTGTAGATCATTTCCATTCAGTACAATGGCTTCATAATTTTGCCTAAGGTTTGAAAGCAATGTAATATTATCGTGTGACTTAATAGTAGCGTAGAATTTTAAAGCAACCAGTGAGGTTGCGAAAGTTTCCTTTTAGTGGAACACATTGACGCGACACAGAGATTGTTCCAAACATTGACGGTGCGAGCGAGATGCTGCACTCGCGGCCAACCCACGTGCCTCCGATAATGTTGTTGCGCTGTCACCGTACTCTATAATAAATCTCCCAGCTCTACTGTCTACAAGCCAATCGTTAACTACCATGTTTATTGACTAAATACTCTCGATTTATCTAACGTCTAAACTTTATTTTTACTGCATTAACGAACAATCATCTCGCAAAAACTTAAAGCGCAAGGTGATACACTTATCAGTTCGCATTCAATGTTAGTCTCGTCGTGTGTTATCGCCTTATCGGCGACATTAACCGCAACACGGCAGCAAACAAACAGTACTTAGGCAACAATAGTGATAATCGTATGGCGATTACTGCGTTCACATTGGCGTGGAGGCGGGTAACAGAACAGCGCGGCGGCGCGCGTCGTCTGCCTGCTATCGATCTCGGAGCAAGCTAGTGCCAACCACTGCTGTTACACCGCAACAAAATATGCGACCTTGAACCTTAAACTATCTTTAATATTGCACTCTAGACTCCCCTTGCTTCCTCGACTGCATACATTTTATAAACAACACATATAGTTAACAAATATCATTAAAAGCTTGAGCTAACAAGATCATGACAACATTTAACACGGCTATCAAGTGAACGTAATTATGCAACCGATTTTTTGAAACGTTGCAATACGATGTCGTTAGCAATGAAGGGTGTCACCGCTTTCAAAATAAAACTTATTCAAATGAGTGCAATGTCGAAATAACATTGTCGCTTTGAAACTGTTTAATTATTATCTAAGCCTCATTGCTATGTAATCATGCGATCGACAGTTTTACGGAAATGTTTAAGAAAACAGTCGATCGATGCTGAAATCCTTGGTAGACCTGAATCGTGATGGTACCAATAGAGTCGTGACTAGTTGCGGTATTCAAGTATATCAGTATTCGTATATTACAGTAAACTTACCGTTTTGTTACGTTAACGACCTTGGGAGATGGAGTCGATGGTGCCTAACCGTCCGTCTCAGTAATTGCACGCCTAGCCTGCGTGTAGATCCGTATAAATGCTAAACATTAGTAGTTCAAATTTTAATTTTCGTACCTATTTTACTTATTAGTAAAAAACTATAACTAAAGAAAAACAGCAATTCAACAATCATTTGTATAAAAAAAACACAGGTAACAAATTGTAGCATAAAATAACCGAATCAAGACGGCCGAAATCACCTCATAAACATTATTTAACTTTAAGCAACGGTTCTGTTGTTATTTAAATGACGCTTCAACTAGGGAGTTTCATATGTAATTCAATTAATAAAGCATTATTTGTGTGGGCCATATGTTAATGAGGTTTAATATTGAAATAATATTTATGAAATAACTTAAAGCGACTGTCTAATATGCTAACGCTATTTACTACATTACGAGATGATCTTAAAAAGGATAGATAATAGAAACTAAGTAGACCAGATACATAATGAATATCTATTTACAATAGTGGTTAAATTCGTTTCACTCGTAATAATTGTTAGAGGTACAGATAAACTTAGTGTATAATGGGTATAATAATAAATTGATAAGGCAATATAATGCACTTCTAATTGCGTTAAGATAGTACAATTAAAATATACGCAAGATATTCCGCATCTGTATAGATTGCGTACACCTGGATGGATCATACGAATGTCAAGGCTAATTGGTTTGGAAATGCTCCAATACGATATCATGATCAACACACCCAATAAAATGATAACTGTACTATTAGCTCTATTTATCTTGATTATTCAGCTATTAGGCGATTGACCCATATAATGTAAATTTATTGTTTTAATTGTGTAGTACTAAATTGGGCAGAATAGTTGAATTTTTGTTCACTGATAATGTTTCCGATTTAAATTTCAATGTCAACGTATTAATTTGTTAGCGGCCGGTAAGCAACATTCGCATGTGTGTAGTGTGCAGCGCGCGCTACAAACACAAGCACGTGCGCCGAACGACCGCCTGACGTCACACGGGTCGCCCCCGCCCCGCCTTCCAACTAGACAAGGACAGCGCTACGAGTACGGGACGGCAACGTCGCAAGCGCCGTTTTGTTTTCGCATCTAACTTCGGTGATAGGCCGAGTTTATCTTCCGATTGCGAATGCAACAACAGCTATTTCTAGCTTTACTTACCACATTGCAACAACCCGATTTTATCGTTTCTTAGCACCACGTTCCGCTATTGTAGACATTTTCATTGTCATATCGACCTTGAGTCTGTCTGTATCCAGTTTATTAGAATATTATCTGAAGACTCAGTTACTTGTTTATGTTTTTTCCGTTAAAGTATAAACTTTAGAAGACAAAAAGCAGTAACTGGGCTAATGGCAAGGTTGAAATACTACTGAAATGAGGTCAAGGTTTACGTGATGCCTCGCTGAAGATATTCCTTCTTTATACTGTTAAATTTGAGACAGAATCATATAATTAAAGGTTTTTTTCTTTTTTTTTTGCAGAAGGAGACCAGGGTTCGTGGGAAAGTGGACTCTCGTACGAATGTCGCTCCCTACTCTTCAAGGCTCTTCATAATCTTATTGAAAGGTAAAACTTATGTTGAAAACTTGGAACACAAATACGTATACGTACTACATTAGTCATTCATCACACAGTACTGAAAAAAAATCTTGTTTAATCTCTTTCTAATTAGATTAAGCTACAATCACAAAAAAGGTACTATTTATTTATTACTAAGTTTTAGTACGTGGGTACTGTACCAGTAACTTTTCATTTAATTTATCGATTGAGTACGTAATTTGAACTCGATGATGCATTCCATACAGTCAACATCGCATTAGCACTTTACTTCTATGCGTCTCGCAAGCTTATTGGTCGCGATTTATAATGAAATCATTTCCATTGACTCGGTTATTGCAAGTATTCTGCTTATATGTATTACAAAGGGCTTTGCATTCTGTCGCAAAATCGATAGGGTGTCCTGCATGGAGCTATACTTGATCTAACTGAAATTGTCTGTAGTTCAAAATTCCATTTAAAAAATATATGTAGTGTTTGATTTGTGCCTTCAAATCATCCCTGTTTTAATATAAACGTATAAATTATGTATATCCTTGTTATAATATGAGATCAATTGAGAAATAGAGAACTTTTAGAAAGTTCTTTAGAATGTCTATGTGACCAACATCTACTAATTAAAGACATATTATACAAATATCATTAACATGTATTCTTATAATTAATATGAAATACAGCTTAAATATATCCACAGGTATCTAAGGTCAAGAGTACTAAACTAGTTTTAGTTCGCTACTAGTTGTAATCGTTTTCAACTGATTGACTTTATTGAACCTATATATCGTAACTAACGGGAAAAATGCGACGGTATTGGCGTAACAGCCATAAAGTGTCATGTCGTATATTTCGCTTTAATTTCGGACTTAATTATAAACGTAACAGGTATTGAGGAAAAATAAGGTTTCTCAAACTAATTCTACTACGAATTGGGTTGCCAGATCGAAAATTAACAAATCCGGGACAATTCTAAAAAAAAATAGACAACGGTGTCGAGTGGCTCGGTCGTGATCGTAGTAAATATATCCTGTTTATCACTGAATTTTGTCATTGTTATTAGTTTATCTTAGTCAAAGCTTTGCAAAACTGGTAAAATTTCTGAGCAAGATACGTCATTATTTATAGAAGTCTGCAGTTCGAACCTGATTAAATTCATGGACATTCGGTTTCGCTCTTTAGTCCATAAACTATTCAGTTGGCTGAATACTACACAGGCCGTGTCATTCGTTGTTAATTTATGTTGTTACAAAGCTTGTAGTTTTTCGAAATTCGGGGCAATAACGTCTAATTACTGGACACGGGGCAAGACGTAAAATTCCGGGACAATCCCGAATTTCCCAACCCTAACTACGAATTAACTACAGTCAAAACGCGTAAATGATCTGAATATAATGCACTGTTACAATTACAATATACTTAGTTTTAAACTTTAAGCGTTAACGATAAAATCAAAACTAGTACAATACCAGTAGTAAAATTATAAAACAGTTAATTAATACAAATGTAGCGAGACAGCTAATTAGTGGAGGTTTACTATAGCGCAAAATGCGCGCCGAACATTGCACCTGGCAGCTGCGCGGGCGCATCGTAGTCATCGTACTAGCGGAGTCGGCAACGAAGGTCGACGTATCGCACAGGGACGTTCTAATGTCGTTTTTTGTACCTCCCGCCTCGGGCCGAGCATCCTGAGGAGGGCCAGTCATTTTAAACATGACTACGAAGGCTGTATTTAAAAGTTACATTCTGAATATCTCGTCATTATAATTTCAAGTTCTGTCTGCTATCGATATGTTAAGAATGTGTTTATATAAACTTCTCTAATCGTCTCCAATATAGTATAGCAATCAAATACAGATTCCTTAAAAAAATTAATTCGATGCTATGTATGTTACTACTACGAGTAATAATGTAAAATCTTAAAGTTCTTTTACCCGAGTATACGAACGTAAGTCGGTTGTAGCAGTAATATACTTAATGGTGCAATTTAACCTACCTATTTGGTAATTATCGCATAATCATATTAATCTATGTTTGAATCTATCTGACTACGTAAATGTTTTGGTAATTTGTTAAAAGCCGAAATCCGGTAGTTCATATCATACATAGCTATTAATTATGTTATAAAATGATGCCATATACATATTTTTGTTGCAGTTGGTTAACTTAACATTTTTTAAATGACCAATCCAATATTTTAATAATAAATAATAATTTCTGAAAATAAGATTTTGAGTTATTGTAATGCTTTGAGTTTTAGGCCCAGACGGACAAGATTATTTTAAAATAACTTAAATTTTTTTTTTATTGTCATTTACATTTACAGAAATCCGTTTCGTTGCTTTTAAAGGCTGTCTAAAGTTCGGATCGCTTGTGACGTGTGTCGGTTGATACTCAAGTGGTAATTCTGTAAAAGTGATACACATTGTATGTAACATCACTTACCTATGATGTAAGTAGCGCATGCATCGGCATCACGCGACTCGGGAGCGGTGAGCGACGGAATCTCGGCGTAAGAACGAAATCCAGACGAGTCGTTGACCCCGGGTGGCGGCTGGCGGCGCGTCAAAGAAACAATGCGTCGCGGTGAACTGGGGATGCGATCCCGGCACCGCGACAACATTACTACACAGATACATACGCACTACGCACACTTGTTTAGATATACACGCGAAGCCTGGTAATTTATCAAGCAATTAGAGCTGATATAGAATATGTCGGGAATAAGATTAACTACTCTGTGTTGAGGGTTGGTTTCCAACGCGATCCAAGAATGTCCCGACTCTAGGTGTCCTATGTATTTGTTGTATAAATACCTTTGCGACCCAGGAACCATTCCTAATGGAGAAGTTAGTTTTTATAAGAAACGAGCTTAAGCAAGTATTAATACATTTTGTAGAACGATACAACTTGTATTTGACGCTATAGCCGCAAAGTTATCCAAAAAGGAACTATACAGAACCAAACGTTGACCAAAATTATTTATTATAACAATACATTTAAACATAATGAAATGCTACGCCTAAAGTAGCGTGTCGTCTGTTTTAAATGTGTAATAAAAACTCAAAGGTTTTGCGTTAAGCTTGTCAAGTCACTGGCTGTGATTGAGTTAGAATTTTTATGTTCATTTTACAACTGGCGGCGTTGCTGAAACACACTTAAAACGATGACTCGCTTTTTAAATGTACATAAAAATATAACGCAGCTTGAATACATTATTGATTCTGGAATATTAGAGGTTTCTTCATGGCAATGGTGGTAAAGAGCAGTCATATCGACTTATGGTAACCTCTGCCTCTCATTGACACCAGCAACTGAAGAAATACAAGTTTATTGCTATACTTTGAGTGCGCCTTCATTATCCTTAGCCCAACCGCTAAGGTGCAGTCTCCATAGAAGAGAGAACCGCGGCGATAGTATCTTCGTGCGGCGTGCCACGTGTATTGCAATATACCTACTCCGAGACACTGTTATAAATCGCGACGATACGATACGCTGTAGATTACCCGACCATAGAAACGCGAAACTCCGCGAACGGCTCTTAAGGGCTGGTCTCCTACCGTTACCTCCCCTCCCGTGAAAGGCTATAAAAGAATGATTTAAAGCTCTAGTCTTCTGTAAGGCCGTGGTATCACTGTACCAAAGCATGACTCTCCTACTCCATTGTTTAGGCTGAAATTCCCTCAGTTTCTTGCAGTTTCGAGTAGAGATAAAATAAATTACCTTCGTAGAATCTTCTAGTTATCTTGGACTTTCCACAAGCGGTAACTAGTAACGATACATAGTTATTTAATTTAATTAATTTTTTATGCATACATTATGAAGTCACAGAATATCTCTGTTAAAATAAGGTTTTAGTTTACTCGACAGAGGTTTTCTGTAGCTGCGATTACGTCAAAACAGGTTTAAAGACCGCGCATATGCTAATGGTTAACTTTTTATAATGAACCACTTAACTCTATAATATTGTAATAACACTACGTTAATATTCTGTTAAATTGTAATATACCTGATGGTCATAAAAAATGTAGTATTCCTTGTAAATTGCTCGAAAAAAATATTTACAAAAAAACAATATCTGAGAAAAACATTTAACTTAAATATTCCTAGCCTGCGGCTTCGCCAGCAAGTATGTCTGGTATCCCAATAAAAGTAGCCTTTGCCCTTATTAAAAGTCCAATGTATCTCTACACTAAAATTCATCCAAATCGATTCAGCGATATAGTCGTGAAAGCGTAACAGACAGACAGTAACTTTCGAATTTATAACATTAGTATGCCTGTAAAGAATGAAGCTTACCTAGGTCATATCACGGTAAAACCAGCTTCTGCTTGAGATGCATTCTAAATGATCACATTCACATTCCTGCAACTTCTCTCGTTCGCAACCATGATAGAACACCTGCGCGCACGCAGCTTAATCTCGCCCGTTACGGTACCGGTCCACTACGCAATTTGCGTCATGATGTCCTCTTTCTATAAGAACATTAAAACAATTTTATTCGGATACTGGATTATATAACTTCACTATTATTGTTTTCATCAAATAAAAAATTGCAATTATCTATACATCTTCTATACAAATAAAAAAAATTGGAGTATCTGTTTGTAATATTAAAATAACCGCTTTTTACTAAATGCATGCGTGGTACATATACCAAAAACCTTTTTTTTATTTTTATCTGTTTGTTGCCGCTAATTTCTGGAACAGCTGAACAAATATTAACGGGACTTACACTGGCAGATAGATAGCTGATGTAATAAGAAGTAACTTAGGCCACTTTTTACACTAACTTTATCCGCGGCTACGCCTGCATGTATGTCGGTTATCGCGGTAAATAGTAATCTACGTGTTATTCTGAGGTATTAACTAATATATACACGGTACATATACCAAAATTTTTTTTTGTCTGTTTGTTGCCGCTAATATCTGGAACGGCTGGACCGATATTAACGGGACTTACACTAGCAGATAGGTGATGTAATAAGAAGTAACTTAGGCCACTTTTTTAGACTAGCTTTGTCCGCGGCTACGCCTACATGTATGTCGGTAATCGCGGTAAATAGTAATCTACGTGTTATTCTGAGGTATTAACTAATGTTATTGTAAATTACTCGTTTTTGCGTTAGAGAGAAACATGTAAACAAATGCCAAAATAAAATGTTGTAATGAAATTGTTCTTCCTTTTTCATTAATGCGTGTCTTTAACCGCTTTCCCATTACTAAAGTGCTATAGAGAAATAACTCTTAAGACACTATTGTTTTATTGAAAATTGTTATGATTTATGTAACTTCGAGTACTTGTAACTTTTCCGTCATACCTACTTGTGTATAATGTCTTGTTTAGATAACAACGTATAATAATGTTGATGTATATAATCTATACAAATAAATAAAATTGGAGTGTCTGTTTGTAATATAAAAATCACCGCTTTTTACTAAATGCATATGTATGTATACACGGTACATATACCAAAAATGTATTTATATTTTTTTTTGTCTGTCTGTCTGTCTGTTGTTCCGGGTAATCTCTAGAACGGCTGGACGGATTTTGACGGGACTTTCAGATAGCTGATGATCCAGGGAGTAACTTAGGCTACTTTTTTTAGACTAACTTTGTCCCGCGGCGTTACTCGCGGTACGTCGATAACCACAGGTAACGCCGCGGGGTTCAGCTAGTTTATTATATGCCACTACTACTTAAATAAACAACAATCGAAGATCTAAACTTACACGGCTTTATTACACACAAATCGTGATAATGACAATTGTTATATCAAAACTTTTAACAAAGAAAATATATACCACAATATTGCATGTTCCTCTAATTATTTTATTTGACATTTCGCATTCAGTCAAGACAAGGGTGATTATTGTTACAAGCTTTTATTTGGCTTCACCTGTCCCGAGGTTTGTCTGTAATCAAATCTTACATCTTAACCGAATTCCGATTGAGCTGAAATCTATACAAATAAATAAAATTGGAGTGTCTGTTTGTAATATTAATATAACCGCTTTTAACTAAATGTATGTATACACGGTAAATATAAAAAAGTTAGAAAAGTTTTTGTTGGTCTGTCTGTCTTTTTGTTCAGGGTAATCTCTGAAACGGCTGGACCGATTTTGGATTTCACTGGCAGGTAGCTGATGATCCAAAAAGTAGCCTAAGCTACTCAGCTTAGGCTACTTTTTTAGACTAACTTTGTCCCGCGGCGTTACTCGCGGTACAACAATAACCGCGGGGTTCAGCTCGTTTGAAATATACATTTAGTTCTGATGAAAATGCAATTATATAAATATACTAGCTGCCCCGGCAAACGTCGTTTTGCCATAATTTTTTTAAGGATGGGTGACCCATTTAGGGGGATGAAAAATAGATGTTGGCCGATTCTCAGACCTACTCAATATGCTCACAAAGTTTGATGAGAATCGGTCAAGCCGTTTCGGAGGAGCATGGCAACGAAAACTGTGACACGAGAATTTTATAATATATTAGATTTTTTAACAAGTAATAAAAGCTTGTTTTTAAAAAACCTTTTTAAATTAATTTCTTGTTCACGTCTCAGACTGCATGTAGTTATGCGTTATGTGCACGGGTGACATAATAATATTAGCTTTGGTAGTATAATCGATAGTCGAACAATTACGATATGACGCACTGTTATGTTATACGCTCTATGTTTACGAGAAAAACTACGTTTTATACAAATAAGTACTTACACGGCTATGCGTTTATAGGTTACGCTTCGATTTTCCCTGTATATGAACTATGAAAGGTTATAGGTCGCGTTGAAGTATTACGTAGGCTTCTTTAGGGTGGACGGGTAAACGGATTGGTGTAAAAAGTGAAACAAAAACTATTTGAATAAGGTATTTAATCTTCTTTGCCCTCGCATGTTAGCCAGGTCTCTTAACTCTGCCTGTACTAATAGAGTGATAAACTACCCGGGTCTAGTGTTTACTTCTTTCACTATTATGAATATTATTATTATTCAGAACACAATTGTAATAAATTATTAATGAAAATAAAGTATACAAAAAAACATTACTAAAGTTTTTTACAAACAACTTGTAACATTTAATATACTCGTATGTTTATAAGTACCTATAAGTACAGTAAAATACTACATATTGAAACATGGAAGTGTAAGACAATTAGAACCATTCGAAAAACCCAAATAAATTTTTTGTAACCATTTTTGGTAACGGGAAATATACTTTCCCGTTGCCAAAAATGGAGAAATAGAGAGCGCTCATTAAATGTTATGGTACTATCATAATGAATGTTCTATGCAAATAAATTTCATTTCATTTCATTTCAAAACCTAAGTATATTATGCAACATATGAATTTTGGGGACTCAGACACAGTCCATAGCTCTTGTTCTTATGTAATCCTAACACGAAAACAGGTTTGTGTTTGTCTATTTGTTACGCTTTTAGCTCTTAACTACTCAATAGCTCATCATGAAATGTAGAGTAAACGTATACAGAGGTAGTTTAGACTATTGAAGCTCTAACATTTACCCACAAGTAACTACCGCTACTGTAGTTCATTTTCGGTGGATACGAAAACTTAAACTGCATTTGATGTAAGAAATTTCTTATAACTACTACAACACTTCTTAAATGGATTGTCGTTTCTAGTTGTAAATATGTTATAACTTCTGGATATAGAGCCTTCAACGAATATTTTACTGTGTTATACTAACAACATAAACACTGCACCAATCACATCGTAATCACAGACATATTAGTACCTATTTTGCTGAAGCTCGCAATGGTTCTAACAAAAATAAAAGTCCGTACTATACAGCGCAGGTAGAAGATACAGAGCTAATGACATGAACAGTATTTAATAGACCACTGCTGAACATAGGCCTTTGCTTAAAACGGGAGGTTGTGACCTACAAAAACAAAACTTATTATGAACTCCTTACCCCGTCTTGCCAGGGTGGTAAATTAGGTATAAGATACATGAGCCTCTAAATATTTAATAAGTAATAATAACTTTAGACACCACACACGCCCGTCTTATCTCGAACTAGGCACAACATGTATTAAGTTTAGAAGACTTCTGATGAATATCTAATTCATATATCACTGCATACATAACACGTGCTAGAAACTTTAGCCGCAGAACAAGTCATTGTTGTTTTTAAGCAATTACTTATTCTGCGTAGAAATTAGATACACTATAAGTCTCGATCATCTTGCAAAGGGGTTCGGCTCCTAATGGAACAACGTACAAATGTTACCCTTAGTGTCCATAATATTTAACTTTATAGGCTGTCCCTAGTAAACTTAAGTGCCGACTATTCAGTTAATATAATAGATAACTTTCTCATTAACTACTATTGACTGCCTCGTTGGTCTAGCGGTTGGCGTGTGCGACTGCTGATCATGAGGTCTCGGGTTCGATTCCCGGGTCGAACCAAATGTTTGTACGATCTACAAATATTTGTTTCGGAGTTTGGGTGTTTTCTATATATAATATGTATGTATTTACAAAAAAAAAGTATATATGTATTCATATCAGTTGTCTAGTACCCATAACACAAGCTCTGCTTAGCTTGGGACTGGATCGCGTTGTGTGTTAGATGTCTGAAATATTTATTTATTTATTTATTTATATCATTATCATCATCATCCATAGCCTTAAACGGTACACTGCTTATAGGTATATCCTAAGTAAGGAAGAACTTAGAATTGGCCAGGGTTGAGATAGGATTTGTTTAAAATTTTCCTTCGTTCCTTCTTCTGCGTAGTTGGCTAAATTAGTTGCTAATAGGATGAATAAGGCTGATGACTCCATACTCCTCGTAAATAGCAATTAAATATAGTCTTATCGATATACCATGTTATATGGTAAATCAGAACGATAGCTGTGAAGAAAAATACCTAAATAACGCAGTAACATTGCGCTATGTAAGTCATTTAACCTTCTCAGTTCGATACCGATTAAAAAGCATCATATACAAATCACGTGTTATATTATATTGGACGTATTTTATTGTCGGTATGCCAATAAAAGAAACGGGATACACTCGTAAAGTGGCGAAACGTTAAATATCTCATGTTCGTGGCAGGCGAGCTGTGAAATTGTAACCTCACTGTAGACGCCTCATAAGATTTGAATGTTGCAAAACGAAATTTCGATGTTTTTTTACACAGCCAAATGGTGATTTTATAGTGGTAGTGTGTATTAGAATATCTATATATCTATACAAATAAATAAAATTGGAGTGTCTGTTTGTAATATTAAAATAACAGCTTTTTAATCAATGCATATGTATGTATACACGATACATATACCAAAAATGTAGTTAAAAAATTTTTTGTCTGTCTGTCTGTCTGTTTGTTCCGGGTAATCTCTGGAACGGCTGGACGGATTTTGACGGGACTTTCACAGGCAGGTAGCTGATGATCCAGGGAGTAACTTAGGCTACTTTTTTAACTAACTTTGTCACGCGGCGTTACTCGCGGTACAACAATAACCGCGGGAAACACCGTGGGGTTCAGCTAGTTTAGAATATATACACCGTGTGGCAACGGATTAAGAATACAGAACGTCACCATATATTCATACATGCCATGGGTGTCGTAAGCGTAAAAGAACAAACTTAGCAGAAAAACATGTCTGCAAGAAAAGACGGAAAACATGAAACAAAACTTATAGTAGGCCAGAACGTCCTATCGAAGGAGTGGCTTATGTCCAGAAGTGGACAGAGTGGACTAAAAGCTATTGCTGATGATGAATATACATAATGATTCTTGTATTACACGCTAGGACACAGATCTTCCCGAGGGGTAGACAGAATTATATGTTTCTGTTCCCCAATCTATACAAATAAATAAAGTTGGAGTGTATGTTTGTAATATTAAAATAACCGCTTTTTACTTAATGCATATGTATGTATACACGGTACGTATACCAAAAATGTAGTTAAATTTTTTTATCTGTCTGTCTGTTAGTTCCGGGTAATCTCTGGAACGGCTGGACCGATTTTGACGGGACTTTCACTGACAGGTAGCTGATGACCGAGGGAGCACCTTAGGCTACTTTTTTCAGACTTACTTTGTCCCGCGGCGTTACTCGCGGTACAACAATAAATGCGCTAAACACCGCGGGTTTCAGCTAATAGGAGATAAGTCTATCAATCGAGCAATTTGGTAGTTAAACATGGTAAAATGGGAGCATGTTGAAATACTGAGGTGGGCAATTCTTGAAAAGCAGTACTGAGAAATGAATATTATTGATACAGATGGGTTGAAGATTGTAACAGTAACTCGAGAAGTTCAAGATCCATGCTATACATGTAATTCGAGCTGGCTGAAAATCTGGGCTCTCCAACTCTCAACTCCAGTTTTTCTCAAGATTACAAAGCGCACTGGATTAAGCACACCTATTTATTATTAAACTAGTTGTTGTATGTATATGTCGGTTATCGCGGCAGATAGTAGCCTATGTGATATTCTGATGTATAAGCTATATCATTTCATCAGCCATGTCATTCATCCAAATCCGTTTAGTAGTTTTTGCGTGAATAGTAACAAACATACATCCGTACTAACAAACTTTCGCGTTTATAATATTAGTAGGATAAACGCAGACTTTAAAATGGGTCACACATGACTTATATTTGTGTTAGCTCAATTAATTTGCAGGTTTGTGTTAATATACGAAAACCCATTCCGTTTGCTTACGTAGTATTCGGAAAGTACGAAACTAGTATTTGCAAGTCTGATTGATGACTTTTAAGTTATTTGTGATAATTTTTTAATATAAATATCTGTCCTAAACGGAAATATACCATGTGCATTTTATGTATTTTTATTAAACACTGAGTATATATCATTACTTAAATATAAATTTTTCGTTTTCAGATGCCTTCTGTCGCGGGATTTCGTGAGGCTTGGCAAGTGGTTCGTTCAGCCGTACGACGGGGACGAAGAAGACGTCGGCAAAAGGTATTGCATAATCAACTCTATTGTTTATAACATAAGAATTAATTTCACTGTGCCGCCGCATCTGATAGTGAAAGTATAAGTTACATACGATATGACACGCTTGTGTTTTGCTTGCTAACGTTACATGTTAGCTAATTACTAGATGTCGGTATCTGTTGAAAATTTTAATTGTACGATTGAGGTGTATGGTATATGTGTGTAAGACCTACTTTTTACTGAGACTTTTAATTGTGCTCAACAACCAAAAAAGTATTTTTTTGAGTTACAATCAAGATATCGTTTGGTTTTATGAATAATTTTCTTTATAAAAATATTGGTATTTATGTTACCTCACTTTTGAAAGTTAAAACATGTTATAAAGTGAAATGGGGACGACACAAACTAACCTCAGTAGGTCAACTATAGGACCGCAGATAAATAAAGTACCTACCACCACGATAAATATTATAGAGTACCACTAGTGACCGTTCGTACTCGCCTTTCCCTTTAGCTGACTGTGATTAACATTTAAATATGTATATGTGTATTAATTTGATTTTATAGTATAATTCAACAAGTGATTGTTAAAACACGGAAGTGCAATTTGAGGCAATTTTCAGTAGATTGTTTCAAATGAGCCGTGGTAACACGTAATACTTCCTATATAGATTCGAAGATCTCTGTGTTGTGCTCATCAAGACAACAGGGCGTAACTTCGTTCCCCTTCGAACATTTACAAATACATACACATTTTAACCGACTTCAGAGAAGGAGGAGGTTTCCCAATTCGACCGTATAATTATTTTTTGTGTGTTCGCGTCGTTTATGAACCGATTTTGATGATTATTTTTCTTCGTATCAGGATAGGCAGATACAACTCTCTTTGATTTTATGAATCTTATGTTCTCTTGGTATAAAACCGAACATATTTCAACCGTCCCTACTAATGTATGTCATGTCAAAATTTATCGGTATTATAACTCTTTAATAAACAATGACTTTTGACATAGACTTTTTTTTTACGTAGGGTACCATGGAATTTCTGTCAAATAAATAATAATACTTGTTTTGCCACTCATTGTCTGGTTTTACGCAAAAACGCTCCGACGATATTCATTAAATTTTGTTTGCAGTTTTCGGGGGAGAGGGATAAATCGATCTAGCTAGGATTCATTTTTAGGAATTTTACAAAATAAAAAATTCCAAGCAAAGCTCGGTCATCCTGGTACTCCATATTTATATACAATCAAAACGGGGACGATCCTAAAGACAGATTGTAAACACAACTATTCCGTAAGGGCAAAATACCCGCATTTGACTTAACGTGCGGTTTAGTCAGTACACTTTCTCAAGGTAAAACCGTGAAGGTTAGTATAGTAGCACTTGAAAGAACATGAAGACTTTAATAAAAAAACATTATGCCGATAAATAGTCAAACATAGAAGAACGCAGATTACAAATAAGCAATATTCGCAAGTTATAACATTTCATGAATATACATGATACACATGCAAATGCAAAAATTTCACCCTTTCCATATCCTAGTTTCAGTGTGATCGATCGTAGTTCCAGTTACGCGAGATTCACTGCAGCCTCTGTATATAGCTACGTATAAGTAAATAGGTTACGTCGTTCACACGGTGGTGTCCCCAGGCGTTACCGCCTTGTATTACGCGTCATTCGGCCTCTCACCCATTAAATCGTCTTCAAACATTTTTGTGCACGATATGTTCTTTCATGGGTCTGTTTTATACGCTCTACTTGGCTTTCGTTATATAGTCGTAGTTTTACCGCTATTAACACGACATATGTCGCTTACAAAATGCGACACCTGACATGAGTGACGTAATTAATTGCAATTCAATGAAATAAATCTGTTGTAGATTATATTATTTGCCTAGATTTCAAAAGAAGGAGTTTTTTGGTGTTTAAACTCGGACGAAACAAGAGACTAGACTATAGATTTCTTTCACTTCCCTTTTTTAGCTAGCCCCCTAGCCAAATTGCATTCTACAAACGCAAACGTCAATAGAAAACTACCAAATGTTTGAAAATGACATCGCACGTCAAGTGGTCAAAACAAAATATTAGCCAATAATGCAGAAGAATAGAGGCTATAGCCATTGTAGAAAATGAATTTGAGTGAAACACTTGCAACTTGGTTAAGTTAAGTCATGGTTTATTCAAGATTAACAAATACAATTATAAACTTTATACAAAATATTAACCAATAATACAGAAGAATAGAGGTAGGTAATAGCGATTGTAGAAAAATAATAATAAACTTTACGTATTCATATTCCCCTTTTGTTTATGAATAATATGAATGTGGCACTCATACTGTTCTCATCATCGTCAGTGATTCATATACGACTAATGGAAACGTTATGCTTTATTACTGTAATGACTAAATAAAGGATTAAATATTGTGCAGGTCCGAGAAACTAACTTTGTATAACCAAATGTTGGCCTGATAACTAAATCCAGTACAAAAATAAAGCTTCTTAATGAAAATGATACGTAACTATAATATACTGTTTTCGTAGATAACATATGCCTTGGATAAACTTTTTTCCCTTATGAATAATAGTAGCAATATATGTTAACTTACTGGTGTGTTATTGTTTCCAGCCCGTGGCACCTGTCGTTCTCCTTCGCGTTCTTCCTGCATGGCGAGAGCACGGTGTGTGCCTCTGTGGACGTGCGGCAGCATCCGCCCGTCCGCACGCTTACTCCGAAACGTCTTGCCAAAATTAACTCGCCTGACAACCAGGCTGATGCCAAAGGTAATTATATCCTAACTTCCCGAGTCAAGAGTCGTAGGTTTATCAGCAGTCTGGTTAAGATATCACAGGCTCTGTCTAGTTTGGGACCAGATACCCGTACTTGAGATGATTCAGGTTATGGTTATTCTATCTAAGCTAGGAGAGGCCTATCAAAATGGTCCGCAAAAAAAATTGAACTAAGGAAGGAATATTTGAAGTAATTCTCGATGAATTATTATCAGATATAGCGTGGTAAAACACAGCTAAAACCTTCCAATATTAATTCGAAGATCTCTGTGTTGTGCTCGTCAAGACACCAGGGCGTGACTTCGTTCTCCTTCGAACATTTAAAAAAAATGGAATAATATTGGTACCATGTTTTTTTATTATTTTATCTATATATATAATTTTTCCTTTTATTTGTAGTGATCTTAGCACCGTTCGGTTTGGAGGGTACCTTAACGGGTCGGGAATGGTGTGACAATGACGCGGCGACCGTACGTCTATTGGATGCCTGGCGACAACTCTATCCTCTGGAACAGGGCTGTGGTGCTGTCGAGGTAATTATTGATGGATTTTTAATTGTAAAACAGAATTAATAGGTATTCCAAAGGCATGGATAATCCAACTTTGCTCCTTATTATTAATCGCTTTTGCCATTCGTTATGGTCGCCATTGCGACTGCCAGCTGATAGTTAGGATACAAAATATTTTAAATTAAAACCTATCTGTGGTACACTGTCAAACTTACGTGCATAGCATATTCCTATCTGTAACCTCGATACAATTGATGTCGAATTATAACTGTAGAAACTGTATCCGCCAGGTGGTGTGTGGTGGCGCTCGCATGCGATACCCCGTGCCGTACGTGCTGATGACGCAGATGGAGGCGGGCGGTGCCGTGCAGCATCGCCCGCCCATGGCTCACCGCGCGCTCACCGCGCTCACCACTCCGGCGCCGCACCAGGTACGCCGCACATACCTTCACCTCTCTGCAAACAAAACTTACATAGTAATATGGGTCGAAACGTAATTACAACATTTAAATAAAAATGAAACATTGTGTGACTGCAGTCCATTTGCGTTAAGAAAATAGTGATATTTTGATTAAGTCACGCCCGTTGACCAATCAAATTCCAAGAACTGATTGTTTAGTACAAAAGCTTGAAACCCATTGGCCAGGATACAGGTCTGTCACTATTTTCTTAACGCGAATGGTCTGTAATATAATTTATAAAGCTAATGTGAAGGAAGCCATATATTTAACTTCACGCTGAACCATTGGTAATTGCATGTCTCTATGGAAGTTGGAAACAGACCTATCTTAAACCTCTATAAGAATGAGTCCGAGTTAATGCTTCCAATATTAATATACAGACAAGTTTCAACTTTACCTTTGGCATTTTTGAGTTAAAAATGACAATGATTGTTGACAATGACTTTTCTAACATTACTATTATTACTTTAAATCGATTATTAGTTTGAATCGTATAATATATGATGTGTCACCTTGTCTTTCAGCTTACCTTCTGTTACACATTTCCGTCCCTTTTCAAAACATAAATCCTACAAATTGCAGAAAAATTAAATAAAAATATTACACATGAAAACCAGAAGTTATCTAGTACAATGTTTCGTAGCTTATCTTTAATGCAATTAATACAAATTACAGGCTGTCGAGATCTGTTACGGCGAGACGGCCGAAAAGAGTGAAGACTTCGTTGATCCCACCCGAAAGACCCCATGTACCTGTGCAAAGTGAGTATTACAACAACGTGATGTATATTTTGTAGAGCTGTTATATTTCGTATACGTATATACGTATTGTTGCGTGCTTGTGACGTATATGCGTAAGACACAACTGTTAGTTTTTGTATTTTTTGTGTTATGTAACAGTATGTTACGCATATATTTTGCAAACAATATAATACTATTAAAGTAGATAGGAGCAGTATATAGCGGTAGTTGTATCAAATTGTGTGTTTATGCATCTATATTTTAATAAGTATGATATGTATGAGAGTATTATTTTTACTATTTTTTCTATATCTTTGCATTTGAATGAGAATTATACATTAATTATTCACAGCGAATATTGAAACTTATTTGTTGCGCAATAAGAATCAATACAGCGGTGAATAAACTTATTATGTGTAGTGAATTATATATAGCAAATATAACAGGGTGTAGATTGATAGGTAGATGTTATGTATGTGAATGTTTTATTTTCTATATAGCAATAATATAACGATATGTAGATATATAAGCAGTAGAGGGTACAGCTTCAACTAGTAAACATGTTTATAAATATGATTTACTTGTACTTATGACAAAGGAATTCAAGCTCTAAAATGATGGGCGTTAGGATCGTTTTTGTTTGAATTTCTTTGTCATGACACGCGGCGAGTCTTGTCACACTGATATCTCTAAAAAAAACGGCTTTTTTCTTTCATTATGTTAAAAGTACATTTATAAAGATAAATGTTGTTCTTTTTTATATTATGTTACTTGACATGAAGGCAATTGTTTTAATTTTACCCACGGCTTCGTTCGCGTTAATATCGATTTTGTCAAAAGTAGTATATATATTTCTGTGCCTCACTTCATTTAGATCCGTTCAGTTCTTCTGACTGGATTGAATAACAAACGTCCTTAACAAATTTGACGATTATTAAATTAATGGTATATATCGTTGTAGGCACGGGTATAAGAATACTAGCAAATCATTGAGATTTAAAAGTACAAATGAGAGGTTTTTCCGAAAAATCTTAAATTGGAATGATGATTGCCGTAAGAACGCTTATCGCAAATTAGTCGGTATAGCGAGGAAACGTTAGAGCGGTGGGGTTAGAGAAGGTTAGAGATGTCGTGTCGACTGGGGGGCTGTGGCGGTGGCGTGGTGCTATCGTGAGGTTTGTGCGTGGTGCAGGTGGCGCCGGCGCCGCGGCCCTCGCCCCCCGCCCTTCCACCGCCGCGCGCCCCGCGCCCCGCGCCATCACCACAACCACGCGCTCCTCGCCAGGCCCGCGGGGCCGCGCCTGTGAGTAACCACCCCACACACATCCCCACACACACCACACCCTACAGGGCTCAACATGGGCCTCTGCCTGCTTAGCTACGAGCTTTTGGCATACTATGTAGTATAGTCCATTTGCTTAGATACGGTCACATTGGCCCGCCCGTTTGTCAGTTTACGCCGTTGTATGAATTAATATATTCGTATTTCACAATAATAACCACAGTTGCGTCCGGGTGCACCGACACTAGCTAAACGAATGGACTATACACTGGCCAGACGGATTGGTATATGGTTTGTTTTAAGTTTTCCTTCTTTTTGCAGATGTTTTCTTGCATAATTTGCTCCCTCTTAGGATGAATAGGGATGGTGAAACTCAGTATTCTTAGTCTGCCACCACACGAAGAGTACTGATTTCATCATTCTACCAAATTAATCTATTGCCTTAGCTAATTAATATACGTAACACGAGTGAGCAATGAACTATGAAATGGAAGTATTTTAATTGAATTTTACTCAAAAAGAAGACAACAAATAAACACAAAACAATATCATGAATAGCACTCATGTGTCTGTAAACTTATTCGCTTCACCAACTTAATCCATCGACTAACATAACACACTTCACACCACACTTCACACAGGACATCGAGCCACAAATAATGCAATGCCGCTTGAATAACGCATGTTCTTTATGCCTTTTATTATTTATATTATAATAATGTAGCTGAATGCATGAATATATTATAGAAATGTTGGGCTTGTCATATGATTGCATGTTTTGTGTCTTGTCATATGTTTATTCATAGAGACGTGTCTGATATTTAAATTATTAATTTTAACAACAATATCACCGACTTCAATATTTATACTATATTATTATGAGCTTTATTCTTAATTTTTTATGGAAAAATTGAAGGTGTGCCAAAGGGTACCCACAAAGTCGTATAAAAATCAGAATAAGAACCTGCTCCTTTTTGAAGTCGGTTCATAACATTTTTACTTTTGACAACATTATTACAGAGAGCGCGTGTTATGAACGAAACAGTGTACAACACACTTGTTAAACTGTCAGTAAAGGTTTTAAAATAAATATCATTTTATTAATATATTACGAATACTGCTAAGGAACGCGAACAATTGGTCAGCGGAGTTTGGACGATGCGTCACTATTTTCTTAAGACGAATGAACAATAATATTTTTTTAAGCATATTTATAATATAATAATGTTGTCAATTGTTTTGATAATTAGAAGTAAGTAAGGGACTACTATGTCACGATTTGTTTTGTTCGACATTTTCGTTCTGAATAAATCATTGTACTACTGTTACATCAATACATAGTTCCTTCACAAACGCAACGCAATGTCACCGCTTGTAATAATTTATTTGATAATCTTCATTAATTCAATTTAAAAAATCATTTTTAACTGATTTTAATTACATTTTAAAACATTAAGTTTCAATTTTATTATAACCTTTTTCTTAAATTTTAAATAGTATCTGACAGGGTGATAAAACGAAACTTAATATTTTACAAGTGGTGATCATGTATCATGTATGTGAGGCAGTATGTTACGGTTACACATAATAACATCTACCTTTCATTTGAGGGTCTAACTCGATCGTCTCTCATGGTTATTCCATAGGAATAGTCATTCATATGGGATTTTCATTCATTTGTCTTGTCAAAGTTGATAGTTCAACGGTGATGATATATGGTATCTTTATTAGCTAAAAGTATATAAATATAAAAACTAAAGTTTCAAACATCCATAGTGTATAGTGTAAAAATGTCCAATGTAATTTATTTAGTAGACTGTGAAGGTAGATTAAAGGTAAATTGGTTTTGAATTTTAAAAAAAGATATCTAGAGGGGGTATTATAACTAAATGTGATACCATATATCGTAACCGTCGTGCTAAGCCGCAATCGGGCTCTAGTGTAACTGGTGACTTGTCCGGCAGAGCGGGCGGAGGCGCATGCTCGCCGGGCAGTTGCGGCGGTGGGTCGCCCGCGCCGGGCGGCTCCGCCCCACCCTCCGCTGGCGCGCCTCCCTCCTCACCGCACCACGCGCAACCCTCCAACCACCAGGTACGTGCACCAACATTGCCCGCGTCATCGGAGGACCTAGACGCCATAGTGTGGGTCACTATGCTGCATTCGCAATGACTATAGTGACGACTACTCGTGGATTCTGCTAATGCTTTTCATTAGGCAGAGTAGTCACTTCAGCAGGCTCATTTACATTGTAAAAAGTCATCTGATTGGTAAGTGACTGCTCGTCCATAAACGTGTACAACTCGATAATGGTTTTGGGTTACGATAACTTCTCACTTACTCGGTGAAAAACAGAAGAAATTTAACATCTTTTTTATGTAAAGCCGTGGTAGGACTCGAGTCGAGTCAGACCTATTTGTCAGAAGCTTGGTTCTCATACCATTTGTAGGTATATAAATACACTATCTTATTTCCTTTTTGATTTAATTTATTGATTATTTATAAGTCTTCTGGTAAATACTAAAGAATAATGTGTTTAGTACTATTTTCTTTTAATTTTTCACAACTAATCGTTACCAATGTAATTTGGGTTCGTAATCCCCATTCTGAAAATAGGATACTCATGTAGTTTTTAAATGTCATAGATGAGAATATAAATTGAAATGAGAAATAATGTGTGAATAATGGTGTTTCGGTTTGCAGTCGGTGGGTACAGTCCCGACGACGCTCCACACGCCGGCCCCCACGCCGGACCCGCTGGCCCCGCCCACCCCCGCACCACCCTCGCTGCCGCCGCCCAAGACCTACACACAGGTAACAATATCTTTTTGTTTCTAACTATAACTTGCTTAACTTAATAACGTAGGACATACAATCAACTATGCTCCCTATCTCGAATATTACCTGCCGGAATATATGGGCACATATCATTTTCCAAACACCAAGATTTTTAATAACTTAAACGCGACCATAAATTTTCGCTAGTGTCGCATGTTCCCGAATGGCGTACCTATCATTCATTCTGCGCGCCCGCTCGTCGCTCAGCATCCATCAAAGTGATGCATACTGTTGAGGTTATCCAAAAAAATCTTGGAAGAACATGACAATATGAACAAACCGGAACGCATTTTTAATATTGACGAAAAGAGTTGCTAGCTTAATTTGCTTAAATCACCAGAAGTTTATGCTGAATGTGTATCCAAGATAGGATATTTAGTAGCACCAGAATATAGTAAAAATATCATAATAGTTTTACTTAGCCATATTTACCTCCTTCGCCGAATATTGGCCAATTTCTATTTTTTTTTACAAATTGTTAAGGTACTGTAACTGTTGTTTAATATCTTTGTATTTTTTTGTCTTTGTTGTAATATATATAGCCACAATTCATGGATAAAAATTCTAAAACTTGTTTGTTTTAGCTTGATTATTATTATTAAAATGGGATGACAAATCTTCAAATGGCCCAATTCGACCCAGTTATTTTACACATTCTCAGAGCTCAAAGTACAGTCTTACAAAAAAAAACTAACTCTCCTTACAATCATTTATTATTAATAATAATAATAAAAACACTTGACAGCTATCTCACTTAACATTTGACTCAAAAGATTTTGTTTGAACAAATCTGATTTGATAAATGTTACCATTAGAGTATACAGAAGCTGGGAATCTTGTAACAGTAAACCGTTCACTCAGCCTTCTGTTACTCATATCTGTCTCTTTCTCAAAAAGATACAATAGTTATTATTAATGAAATATAAAGTGTAATAGTATTGAGAAGGCATGTTCGACTTTCCAGGGCGAGTCTCCGCTCGGCTGCGAGGTGTCGCGGCGGCCCGCGCTGCCCGCCGCCGCGCCGCGGCTCGACCCGCTCGAGGACGAGCACTCGCTGCACATGCTCTACGACTACACCACCGTCTACGCCTGGTGTGTACACTGCTCACTCTACTCACTCTACGCACTACTCACCGACCTTCTGCTGCGTACCACTGCTCGACGTGACCCGACAATACCGTCCATTCACATACAGGATCACGCCTACCCAACAAATTGTTATTCTTAGTCACAATTTTCTTTGTGTCCGTATCATGTATATTTGTTAAGTCCTCCGCGATACGAGATATATATATGTATATATTTCTAGTGCTTGTATTGTCTCTTTACAAGAATAATAATGTCATTGAAATTCTATTGGATAGACGATAGAATAAAGAAAATTAATTATGACTGATGTATACAAGAAAGGTTTCCTTAGCTAGATTCAGGAGTGAGAGACGTAAACATGTGTTTATAGTTTGCATAAATTGTTTATTTAAATAGGGAATATCGCGAGTCACACGGCCACATAGACACGAGTACAGTTCTATGTGAATCTTTTAACTCGCCACATTGAAAGCCGATATGCGCATCGATATCATTACAACTTTTGACTATAGTGTTCAATATTCGGTGACATTTTTGATTAATATAATGTATTTGAGTATACTATTTTATA
Source organism: Spilosoma lubricipeda (assembly GCA_905220595.1). Lineage (NCBI taxonomy): Eukaryota > Metazoa > Arthropoda > Insecta > Lepidoptera > Erebidae > Spilosoma > Spilosoma lubricipeda. The sequence goes on from HG992278.1 coordinate 2,539,185, forward strand.
TTTATTGTATAAATATTTTACATCAATCCAGAAGTTATTATATATATACCACGACATAATCCAGCACAATATAGGGTAGAGTCTAAATTGTGTTATATATATTATAGGGTTGCAGGGTACTGAAAGCTATTCCAAGATAATTTACTTCACCTTGCATAGGATAAGTACAACTACTCCTACTATGTAAGAGCAAGAGCCTGTGCCTCTGTTACAAGTTGATTTAAATCTAAATATTATATATAAAAGAGGAAGGTGACTGACATAGAGATCGATCAATGCACAGCCCAAACCATTGAATCTAGAATCCAGAAATTTTGCATGTAGGTTCTTTATATAACGTAGGTAAGCACTAAGAAAGGAATTTTAAGAAAGTCTGCGTGAGCGAAGCCGTGTGCAAAAGCTAGTATTTATTAAGTATCAGTTGAATTATTGATTAAGAATAAACATTAAATCAGTTTTTTTACTTAAGTGACATGTTTATTGGCGTTTCGTATCAGATTTCCGAAGATATATATTTTGATGTTTGCAGGCTGGAGCACCCAGTGAAGCGCTTCAAGTCGGAGTCGAGCAGCTTCCGCGAGGAGATGGCGCTGGGCGCGGGCCCGGGCGGGGACCTGTACGCCGGCCACGACCACACCAAGCTCGGCGCCATGCTCGACCACGCCAAGCTCCACCTCAAGCACGAGCGCCACGACAACGTGAGTCCTCCCACTCCTCCCACTCTCCACCTCTCCACCTCTCTTACCAACACCCGCATTTTTATTTTTGGAATACGCGGGCGAACGAGCAGAATTAATGGTAGAAGAACTGATGGTAAGCGATTTACCGCCGCCTATGGATGAATGAATAAACATTGGTACACATAAAGTATGGTGACCCACCACTCTTGGATTCTGCTTATGCTTTCCGTCAGGCAGAGTAGAGTCATTTTGGTAGGGACCAACATAAAAAAAAAAAAAACTTCCATACAAACTTTCAACCCCTCAAACATAAAAAAAGAATAATTAGGTAAGTGGGTCCATAAACTACTATCTACAACATCACAAACTTTACTTCCTTATAATAGTACAGATTCATTTCCTACTAGTTGTTGCCCGCGGCTCCGCCCGCATATATATCGGTTATCGCGGCAAATAGTAGCCTATGTGTTATATTGATGTATAAGCTATATTAGTATATCATCAATTACTCCCTATTTTCCGGTACCTTCCCCTCACTTTGGCGTAGAGCTTATATAGTTCCTTTACCCAAAATTGCAAATCCCACACTTCCTAATCACTTCAGACCTATATCAATTCTTCCCTTCCTCTCCAAAATCCTTGAATCCTGTGTCCATAAACAGCTGTCTAATTATATACACAGAAATGGCCTGTTAAGTCCATTTCAATCCGGTTTTAGGCCCGGTTTCAGCACTACCACTGCTCTTCTCAAAGTGACTGGCGATATTAGGGAGGCCCTGGAAGATACTAAGGTGACAGTTTTGGTTCTAGTGGACTTCTCGAACGCTTTTAATACCGTCAGTCACGATATTCTCTTGGCCATCCTCTCCTATCTTAAGATCTCGTCTGAAGCGCTGGAATGGTTTTTATCTTATCTTCAGGGACGCCAACAGTCTGTTCGCGTTGACGATCTCTCCTCGAGATGGTGTGATGTTCGCTCTGGTGTCCCTCAAGGCGGTATACTTTCTCCTTTGCTTTTTTCAATATTTATTAATCTCCTTACTCACGAACTTCACGGTGCGTATCATCTGTATGCCGACGACCTGCAATTGTACTCTGAGGCTAGTGTTGATGATTTGGCAGGGGCTATAGATAAAATTAACATTGATCTTAGGACTATTGAGAACTGGTCTGCTAGGTTCGGATTATCAGTTAACCCGACTAAGTCTCAGGCCATACTAAAATCATATGCTCCCTAAAATCATACTGAATGGTTTCACCATACCTATTTGTCAAACGGTAAAAGACCTAGGCTTACAACTCGATCGTACACTGAACTGGCGCGATCAAGTCACATACGTTTGCCAGAGGGTTACCGGCATCCTCAGAGCACTATATCGTTTAAAAAACTTCCTGCCAGTGAAAACTAAGACAATGCTTGTGCAATCTCTTATCTTCCCCCTGATCGACTATGGTGACGTGTGCTATTATGACCTGAATGCAGATCTTCTCAACAAGTTAGATCGTCTTCTTAATAACTGCATTCGATTCATCTTTAATCTTCGTAAGTATGACCACATTTCCAGTTTTCGTTCCCAGTTAGGTTGGTTACCTATTCGTCTACGCAGAAAAATGCGCGCTCTCACTTTCTTGTATACTATCCTCAATTCCCCATCCTCTCCTACTTATTTAACAACACATTTTCAACTTTTATGCAATAACCATAACCGAAACCTTCGCTCTACTAACAATCTCCTCCTTCTTTGTCCTTCACACACTACCGGTTTTATGGGCTCTTCGTTCTTTGTTCAGTCTGTTCTCTTGTGGAATGCGCTACCTCTCGAAGTCAGGACGGCTAGAAACCGTTACACTTTTAAGCTCAATATAAAGGAGCTTTTATTGGTTGAATTGGCGGAATCATCGGGGTCTTAGTTCATCACATTATAAATTTATATGCTATAATAATGTACGTGTATGAATATAGTCTTGTATATGGATGTCTATGTATGTATTGTTGTATATATTTGTGTTTTCCAATATATTAGTATCTTTTTTTTTTTTTTATTTATTGTAGTAACTATGAAAACCACTACAGCTATAATTTCTAGTAAGTGCACCTACCTCACCTTATCTCTGCATCGCTCAATCGGTCGACTGGCAGAGAATGCCTTAGGCATTAAGTCCGCCGATGCATGTATTTGTGCATAAAGTAATGAAATAAATAATGAAATAAATATATTAGTGTAAAGTTTCATCCAAATCCGTTCGTTTGTTTTGGCGTAAAAGAGTAACGAACATCCATCTATACTTACAAACTTTTGTGTTTATAATATTAGTATAGATGCATCACTGGACGTAATGCCCAAGCCAGTCGGCCTATTAAGCGATGCAGAAAACGAATTTTCTGGCACCATACAAGTTTCTGATTTTATATAACAGTTTTTTTAAACCTTTGTTTATCCAAAGTAGATGTATAGATACATTATAGGTTTCTCAACTCGCCAAGGTCATAACAACCTCAGTATCTTTGTAATATAATTACTGTATACTCGTAAGGCAAAAATGTCACATGTATGACTCGCGTAAACTTTTGTCTGAATATAAATTTAATATTTTCTTTGTAATTGAGTTGTTTTGATGAGGCAGGCATAGGTCCAGCAGTGGACTTCAATAGGCTGACGATGATTAAGGAAAGTGGGTTTTGTTCATAGATAGTAAATAGAATAGACTTGCAAAATACATCTATTTATACCCGACTACGGCAAAGGAAAGGTAATATTTTGGCAGTCTATGTATGTTTATATATTCACTGTACCACCTAAACTAAAGTACTGAATCGATGCCAAACAAATTTAATCTAAAGCATTGACATACGTATTCAGGTTATAGTTTGTTGAACTTTATCTTTTGAAGTAATCCATAGGCAGTTATGATTAAAAAAAATATGTTTAAATGTCCACCAGGATGATAGTAAAGAATACAAGAACCTATTCACATCTGATGGACTGTCCGCCACGTTGAAAGACCTGGAACAGATCTTTGAGAATTCCGATGACGCGGCCAGTGGCGATGAGACGGTAAGGCTTGTGAGTGTACCCTTGTTTCTATTTGTTACTAATATTTGTTCAAATCTAATTTAAAAACTTCTCTATTGCATGTTGAAGCTATATTGATCTCGAATGTCACATGGTGAGCAACATTAAACAGATCATAATTTTGACAATAATGAAAATAATAGAAAAACAGAACTGTATAGAAGACAGCAGAATGTGTGTGTGTGTGTGAACTTTATTTGTTGTTTGTTGTCAAACGTATTTAAGGAATGGAAATGTCACTGTAAGATTGTAACTACCTGACGAGATTGCAAACTATCAACTACGATATACTGCTTACGTGCTTCCAATTGTCAACAGTCCCTGATTGGTCGGTTTTAAAGTAGACCGTTCAATAGCCATAGAGTTCGGTTAGGTTAGAACTTAATTATTCACAAATTAATTTCACTGTCACAACAATTTTATATAACTAATTCTAAAGATGTCAGTTATTTTCAACATGAAATCAATTTGCAATTCCAAAAGTACCTTACATTGGGCAACAAAGACGAATTAACAAAAAAATATGGCGGCGCGGGACATATGCTATTCAACCAATCAGCGCGCGACGTACGATTCGTCGATACCATTTCACAATCTTTCGACTGTTTGCAATCTCGCGAGATAGATTACAATCTAAAGGTTTTGACAATCTGACAGTAATATATACATTAGATCTTTAAGGATGTTTTTAAGCCAAAAGTAACATAGATAGACAAATATAATAGTATGGTCTGTTATTTGATTACATAATTGGGATAATTTTTGTTGTAATTATTATAGTTTTTTTGAACTTTACATATTTAAATGTAATTTTATTAAACTTTACATATAATTGTATTTTAATTATTAACTGTTTTTAATTTGACGTCATAATCTATAACATAATTTTCTTTAAATATGAAATAATCTTAGAATATTATATTACAATAATTTTATAATACGTATAAATTCTTGTCATTTTGTCGTGCAAGGAGCATTTAAATAGTTTAGTATTTTTGTGAAATTACCAACGGTGAATATCTAAGCCAATCTAAGGTATACAAAGTTTAATCTGTCCCTCGATAGATGGTGTCGTCTCGGCTATCTGAATTGCGCGATCCTTGTTATATTTTCGTTGAAGAAAAATAGATTGTGCGGTGAAGGAGTAAGATGAAATATTTGGTCGTCATAAAGACGGTGTTGTCGGTTTCCAGCTGCAGGTGTCGACGCCGCCCGACTCGAACAAGTCTGGCGAGGAGTCCCGCTGCGCGCGCGGCTGCCCGCGCGCCGAGGAGCTGAGCAAGATGTTCCCCACGCCGCCCAGCATGGAGGCGCACGCGCAGGCCTCGCCCGGCTTCTCGCTGCCCGACGACGCCACGCCGCTGCGCCACCTCGCGCCGCCCAGCGGCAGCCCGCCGCCCGACACGCCCATCGAGGTGCGCCACACTCACTCACTCACCCACCCACTCACTCACTCACACCAGGAGACACACATTTCTGACTATAATAATATATTTATTTTTCACAAATGTTTAATAAAAACATATCACCGAAGTCTTTTCCCAACTGGATTGGAGTCAGCTTTTTTAAGTCTACTATGATACAGCTGAACTTTATTTTATACGAAAAAACTGCCTCGTTAAGCCAAGTAACAAGTAATTTGGAATTTGTCAATTTAAACTACCCGTAGCGATGCGAAAGACGTTCGTACTGAGACGGACGACTGAACGTACTCTCCGATGTGCGAAGACGTCTCAATGCGTAAAAATAGCCAATGGGTTAACCATAAACTGACCTTACTAGAATTTTTTTACTTTACAATACGTTTACTTATTGTTTCGAAAATGTTAAGTAACATATTATATAATATTTATTTGTACAGGATTGGTCATATGTGTTCAAACCGCCCACCGTGTACAAGTACGTGGGTTCGTCGAAGTACGCCCCGCTGTCTACGCTACCCAGCCAAATGTTACCCGCCGTCACCCTGCCCGCGCACGCCGTGTACCGGCCCCGCCACCACCAGGACCACGACCACGATCACGACCAGGTCAAGAGGGAGACCGAAACGGAAACTGATACGCATCGAACCGGTAAATATTTTGTATACATTTTAACTGACTATGTTAATTACATCTGTCTAGACGTAAGTGAGATCTCTCACGCTTTTTATCGATGTGTATGTAAGTAAATAATATATGTATGTATGTAAAAAAGAAACCTTGTTTTTTTAGTTTATGGCCGATCGCCATTGTAAAATGCGCGCGTATGGGAAAACTGATTAATTTTTCCCACCATAGCGAAAAAAATTCACAACTTATTTTCATAACTCCTTTTCACTGTTGTAATTACAGTAATTTATAAATTCAAATGTCTACAAGTACTAATTATAAAGAAAATGATTTATGTTGTACACCATCCGATATAAGATGTGAAGCCCTTAACGTTATGGAAAGTTTACTGAAAACTCCAAGGAAAAAATATTTTTTAGTCTTATTTTCTTCAAAAGTGTTTTTTTTTATATATGAAATAGGGGGCAAATGAGCAGACGTATCGCTTGATGGTAAGCGATTACCGCTGCCCATGGACACGCTCAATACTAGAGGCGTGAAAATTGCGTTGCCGGCCTTTTAAGAAGCAATACGCTATTTTCTTGAAGGTTTGAAGGTCGTATTGGTTCAGAAATACCTCAGGCGACAGTTAGTAGTCGCATACACTTACCACTGTGCCACCGAAGCAGTCAATATAATAATTCGAATGAACTTGTATCAGCAGGAGTAAAGCGCTCGGCGTCTCCAACCGTGGAGAGTAGGGAGGCGCGGCGGCGAGAAGGCGGGGGCGGGGGCGTGAGCGTGAGCGGGGGCGGGGCCGGCGCGCGAGCGGAGGCGGTGGCGCGCTCCCGCCGCACTGGGACCTCGCCCGCGCCGCCCGCTGCCAGTGCTCACGCCGCCTGCCCGCTCATGCTCAACGTGCTCCTGGCCGACACCGTGCTCAACGTGTTCCGCGACCACAACTTCGACAGCTGCACGCTCTGCGTCTGCAACGCCGGACCCAAGGTACAGTGACTAAACTAATATCTATCTGATAAAATCTTATTTACCTTTTTTTACAAAAAAGTAATGTTGATGTGGCGATGGTATTAATCTTTATATTCAAATTGATCATTTTTAATTTTTTTTTTTGCAAACAAGCAGTGGTCTTTACTAATTTGAAAAATATTAATCTTACATTCATTACTATAATAACAATACATTATGTGTCCATTCTTACCTAACTCCTATACAAACATTAAAATACAACGTTTGTTCTTAATCATAATCAGTTACGAAGTATTAACAGAACTCCTTTTGTAACCGCCAAATTTAGGGTTTTCCATGATATAAAATTGAAAATGTAATGTTTGTAGGTGGTGGGCAACATTCGCGGCGCAGACGCGGCCACGTACCTGACGGGCTGCTCGGGCATGGGCGGCGGGCCTCCGGGCGGGTCGGGCGGGCCGGCGGGCGCGGCCTGGGACTCGCCGCGCGGCCCGCCGCCCGACGACGAGCCCTCGCACTGCACCTGCGGCTTCAGCGCCATACTCAACCGCCGCCTGGCGCACAAAGCTGGACTCTTTTACGAGGTAACTTCACAGACATACAAGAATATATATTATTTGATTCGATGACAGTCCATTCTACACTCAATTTAAATATTTCACTTGATAAATAATACATTATCAAAACATGTATTTTAAATTTGCAATAATCGTTTGAAATTGAATAATATTCTTAAATACTATGTAGGTTAAATTACATTGGTAGAATCATTTGATGGGTTTATTAGTGTAGGTCAAAGATTCTGACTAATAGACAGAAAAAATGCGTTCAATAATAAAGTATTAATTGATGAGCACAATGATTTGTTTTATGTTTACCTGTAGCTTCTTACTAAAATTTTATGTGTATTCAAACACTAGTTGTTGCCCGCGGCTGCGCCCGCGCATATGTGGGTTATCGCGGCTAATAGTAGTCTGTGTTATTCTGATGTATAAGCTATATTACTATAAAGTTTCATCCAAATCCGTTTAGTTGTTCTTGCGTGAAAGACTAACAAACATTCATCCATCCATACTTACAAACTTTTGCGCTTATAATATTAGTAAGATATACGAGTGCTTATGAATAGTTTATACTATGCTACATGCTTTATTTAGGCAGCTATGGTCATTTTTATTTTATAGGCCACTGTCGGTAATTTAACAAACGAATTGAAAATGTTGTGGAATGTTCTCGAAGTGTATTGACTCGTAAAGTAACGAACGTGTGTGTATCAGGACGAGATGGAGATCACGGGCCTGGCGGAGGAGCCGGGCGGCGGGGCGGCGGCGCACGGCGGGCTGGGCGAGGTGGCCAACATCGTGCTGGCGCAGTGCGCGGCCCTGGCCGGCGGCCGCGCCTCCGCCCTCGCGCGCGCCGCCGCCTCCGCCGCCGCGCACCCGCCGCCCGACGAGCTGCGCCTCAACCTGCTCGAGTGAGTACACACACCACACATATCACACACTCACTGATACCCCACCCTAACCGATAAACTACAATCAGAATAATACGATCTTCAAACCTTCAAGAGCTTACTCCTTAAAAGGCCGGCCACTTGTTTGTTTGTTGCTTCTGGTGTTGCAGACGATACTTCTACTCGTCTGCCCCCTATTCCATAAAAAAACTAGTTGGTTCGACAACCAGGACCGATACTGCACGTATCACCTAGTGGTATAAGCACTCACTACGTCGCTTCCTGCAGCGCCCCGAGTTGTGGGGTGGAAGGGAATTCGGGGATCCACATTCTTGTTCTGAATCTGAGTCTTCTTTGTATCTGTTTTATATAATGTTTGTAAAGTCCTCTACGACGCAAGACATGTTTTATGTCGATTTGTAATTTATCTATGAAAATGAGGCGGTGACGTTCTATATTCAAAAACTGTCACAACATTATTATTGACGATCATTGTTTATATTTCAGATACACAGATGGTGGGACGGCAACGACGCGGGCGTTACGCGCCTCGATAAGCTCGGCGTCGAGTTCCAGTCCTGCGAATGTGAACTCCGCCAACAACGCCGTACACCGCTGGCCCTTCATCGGCGCACGCGCACCTCGCTCCTCACGTGACGTAGTCAGGTAACACCACCCTACTCGTTCAGTTTAAACTCATTGTGACGTCAAACAACAACTACGTAAAAATGATTTAAAAACACATTTTGTTATTTTCTTCTAAAAATATAATTTCGTCTCCACAGATTAATGCGTCGCCTCCGACCGCTGCTCCAAGATGCAATACAAAAGCGTTGTTGTGGTGCGCGAATGTGGGACGGTGTGACCGGACCGCTTACTTGGCGTCAATTCCACCGATTAGCCGGCCGAGGCAACGAGGATCTTTGCGAACCGCAACCCGTCCCACCCTTACTCGTCGGACACGACCGAGATTGGATATCGCTCTCACCTTATGCCTTACGACACTGGGAAAGACTCTCCCTAGAACCCTACTCCTACTCCCGTGACGTCGCTTATGTCGTGCTAGCGGCAGACCAGGAAACGCTTGCGGATCCTTTGCGGGCCTTCTTCAGAGAACTGTCAACGGCTTATGAATCTTGTCGACTCGGCAGGCATCAACCCGTGGCACGAATCGCTAAAGACGGTATCGTCCGCAGCGCTCCCGTCGACCGACGAGACAATCAACGAGAACAGCGTGACGAATGGACTGGACCCTTACCACCTGGCCGTTTAGGCGACTACCTTAGATCGTACGCTCATACTCTACGCACTTCAATCGTACCGCAGCTGTCGGCGTTGACGTTAGATCGCACGTTACTCGACACAGACCGACCGAGCGAGCACATGCGGCCTCCGTCGACCCCTGACCACCCGGCCACGCCCACGCCGGCTTCTGAACCGGAGAACGAAACATCCACCGCTTCCTCCGGAGGGACTCCCTCCGCGCCCCAGGCGGCCGGTACGTCATGGGACGAGGAGGAGGGCGGAGCGCCCGCCCTCGTCGTGTATGTCGTGGAACCACCCGCATCCCATGGTCATCGGCCGCTGGCGTTACATGCTTTGCTTCGTCTGGCTGCTAGAACCGTTGACCACTTGCACCATCATAATCCCCTCGTTAAGGTTAGAACTAAACCTAATTTTCAATTTTATTTAATACACTAATTTGATTTTGAATAGCATCATAATAAAACGTTACTTTACTTTTCAGATCGTTTCCCTGGAGAGTGTGTGTGAGCGATGGGGCTTGGGTACGCAAGCCAGCGAGGAGGGCGGTTCGCAAGACGTGCGGGCGCTCGCCTTCAGCGTGTTCAGTGGCGCCAGGCGACTGCTGGCTCACAGCGCTAACGGCAAGTCGCTCACAGGCTTCGGAACTGCCGCCGATGCTAATCTCTTCCTGCAGTCCAAAGATGTAAGTACCTTGACAGTAGACTTTGAACATATAAAACGTACTTATTACTATATGATACTTGGAGTCTGTGTTTTAAAGAATATTGCTTGTTAAATAAGGAATGTATGTTTTTTAGGAGAAGAATCGCGAGCCATACAAGTTATTCTCACCTGCGTGGGTGCTAGCCGCACCGCGCGCTCTGAAGGAAGTGGCAGAGACCTGGGGCCAAGGCGGCGGTGACCAGGGTGCGGTGCTGTTCTTGTCGTACTGTCTCTCGCACGACCAGCGCTGGCTGCTGGCCACCGCCACCGACGCCCGCGGAGAACTGCTGGACACTGCTGCCATCAACATACATATCCCGCAGAGGTGTGTGTATTTTAACACTCATTTTAGCATAATGATTTCATATCTATTGAATGTTGTCTTTTGAATTTTGTAAAGTAGGGATTGCAATGAAATTATTTAAAATGTTGCAAAAATAATATTAATTCACTAAATGATTAAACAGGTCTCGACGGCGACGCAGTGGTCCTGCGCGGCGAATGGGTCTCACGAAACTGATGGACTTCACGCTCGGTGTCATGAGTCAGGCTGCCCAACCCTGGAGGCTGGTGGTCGGTAGGGTCGGTCGAATCGGACACGGAGAACTCAAAGGTAAATTTAGAAAATAATGAGAGTCGAGATGTTTGTGAGTTGGATCGATAGGTTTGTTCACACGTATGGTGCGTCGGTGTGTTTAGGCTGGAGCTGGCTGCTGTCGCGCAAGCACCTGGTGCGCGCGTCGGCCATGCTGCGCGACATCTGCGGCAGCTGCTCCGTGCTGTACCCGGGCGGCGTGCCGTGCATCCTGTCCGCCTGCCTCGTGTCCACCGAGCCCGACTCGTGCCTGCGCCTCATGGCCGACCGCTTCACGCCCGACGAGCGCTTCTCGCAGGCCTCCATACAGTCGCACCTGCACACGCCCCGCGACGTCACGGCCACGCACATACTCGTCTTCCCCACCTCGGCCACCACTCAGGTATGGACTAACCTTACTAAATATCTGTGAACTAAACGAGTCTCTGTCTTTGACGAACTTAAGTTTTACTTTAAGTAAGTAAGTAAGTAAGTATTACGTTTGTTATGTATATAACTGCGGATATATTAAATTGAACTTTTTTAACCTCGTCATTGAATTCGTTTTTTATAGTCGAACCAAAACCCATTCGAACCACCGATGGCGAACGGCGAGGACAGCGACATGATGTTCTTGAACGTAGACATGGGCGACGACGAAATAGGAGAAGACAATATGGCGGACTTACTCATCGGAGACATGTTCACCAATATGTGGGGCGGGCCCGCGGGCAGTCCTCGCAGGACGGACGACGATCCGGCCACCAGCCCTCAGGCACACCATCACCATCAAACGTCATATCACCATCAGGATGAAAATTCTACTGTTAGTATATTCTCATATTTATAACTACTCAACTGATGCTATATTTGGTCCATAATGTATTTTTTTTAAATTGCTTAGGAAATAAGCTATTCTTTAACGCCATTTAATGTCGGAACGAAGTTCCTTATGGCGCGTTGCGAAAGGGGGGCAAAAGGGAAAAGTTAAGACCTAAAGTTGAACGACACTTTTTGCTATATTATATAAATCTCGTAAGTTTAGCCTACGTTTGCAATGTAAGTGTTCAAAAACATGATTTTTACAATATTACTAAACTCTTTGCAATTATCGGATAAATTGTACAAATTGGAGCCGCCCTCTTCACCAATGGCATATGGCATGTGGCAGGAGCAAGTGGGCGCGCTACTGCAGCAGCCGCTGGCGCTGGGCTACATGGTGTCGACGGCGCCGCTGGGCGCCATGCCGGGCTGGTGGTGGGCGGGCTGCGCGCACCTGCGCGACGCCTGCCCCGCCTTCCTCAAGAACGCGCTGCACCTGCACGCCGGCAGCCTGCAGGCCGCCGACGACTACACCAGCCTCACGCAGCGCCGCGACAACAACACGCACCCGCTCGACTCGCAGACCACCACCGACGTGCTCAGGTAACTCACTTACACTTCATTGCATTCACATCACTAGACCACTCACGATGAGTAATGTGACCACCACTCTTACATTCTGCTCATGCTTTCCATCTGGCAGAGTTATTACAATTAAATTACTATTATTTAAAACCTATAGTTGGCTTGATTTCACATATCATTTTAAGCTGTTGTTTTCCTATCTGAAGTAAATAAATAACCCTGGATTAATTATTTTATTTCTAACACCATTTACTAAAAGCTAATATTAATTTCAGATATGTGCTAGAAGGCTACAATGCGCTATCATGGCTGGCACTAGACGGCAGCACCCACGACCGGCTGTCGTGTCTCCCGCTGCATGTGCAAGTATTGATGCAGCTGTACCACACGGCGGCCGCGCTCGGCTAAGCGAGCGTACCTGCGTTAATCTAATCCATCGATCTGATAGCACACCTGTGACTTGTGCTCATTGGTTAGTCACTCGCCAGACTGCCGGATGGTTAATGTGGTGTGAAACATGTGATACTGTTAAGTGCGTCTACTACGTTATGACGGAGTGTTTCCGGGAGTGTTTTAGTTGTGGACATCATAATCTATTAGTGTTGCGCGCTTGTGACCTGATGACACACCTCAACATCTGCTTGCAAGATAACATCACTTAATTTTCAGGTACAGTTTATAGAGTTAACATTCAATAGACTAATGATGTGTGTTAATAAGTGTGATTTTCATTAATTAACAGTTGGAAACTACACATTTTCATGAATATTTTAGAACTGCCACTAAATGGACCAACTTTTAGTGTAAAATGTTATATGAAAATAACACTTGTTTGAAAATTCCTTTTTAAAACTAAAAAAACAAATCTAAAAAAACTCCTTTACCTGAGATGTCACAATCTGGCAGTAACGTCACATGTCTACCCGTGTATTATTTATTTGAATAATTTATTAAAGTTGGTATTTGGAATGTGGAAGTGCATTCTTAGTAATACTGTTAGGCATACAATGAACTATATGTTAAGGAGATTTAGAAACACCTGTGACAAGATTATTCAATGTGATTGGAACGCTGGTAGCCATTCTTGTACTGATAATAGTATTACTCGGAGGACACTTGAGGTTAATGTAAGGTAATGATTAAAAGGCAGCGTAAGGTAGACGAGTAGTTGATGGCAGTACTTAGATAAATTAAAATAGGGAGTGAAGTTCAGGGCCTCGTTATGATATGTTATTGTTGTCAAGTGTTGGTGCAAATAACCTATGAGGATAGGGATGATTATAGTAGGAGTGTATCTTATTCACTTTTTTTATTAATGGGTAGATCTTTCTACTTATCAGTTTTGTTTTAGGAAATCATGAATATGTACATGGATTAATACAGTCATTTGGCATCTTATATTTCTCATTGGTGTATAGCCATTGCAACACAATTCAATCGAGAAGGCGGTTTCACTGTGCAGCTGTGTACCGACTTTTCTGACGCCTAGCTAAAGTTCGAAACTAAATAAAGTGAATAAAATATACAACTTAAAGCAAAATATCAAAAATGTTATAAATAAAGTAGAAAAAAAGGGTAGATTAACGGGGAGTATATGTCGTTAGTTTCACAATATATGGTCCAATTTGTGTAGAAAATGGTTTCTCAATTTTTATAAAGTTGTCATGCTTTAAAAGTAAGGCATTTCATTTTCATTGCAATTTACTAATCAATCAATGTAATGGCCATATAAATCATGTTCAAATTTAAATCAACAGTTGTTTACATATATATTATTTAATTAGAACAGTGAGAATTCAGTTTACGTTATAAAGCGTAAGTTTTATACACTTAGAATTTTTTAAATATATTATTCTAAAAGTTTTATGGTAATATAAACCACTTTCTTTGGATAATGTATTTATATAATTTGTACTACATATTTCTTCAGTAATGTGTAATAGTTGTTTTTATATCACAGATATTACCCTGTGTAAAAGCGACACTTCCTTACAGTCTTGTCTGTAAAATATTCTTCCTGATCTGTCATTCCAGAATCGAATGTGAACCTCATTTTGTGTAGTGTCATGAGTTAGACCATGCTATTTAGATATCAACATGATAGATGAGATTCTAAATTTAGAAAATAAAATTGTGTGTCGAAGCATGATACTGAATTGAAATAAATGGATTATGAGAATATTAAACATAAGTAGATAGTGAATTGCTCACCATGTCCCTTTTCTCTCTCGTCACAAATATTTTGACACTTCAAGCAAGAACTTCCGTTATATTAAAGTGTAGCCTGTAATAAATAATTAGTAAAGATGTAATGCTTTCAATATTAATGTTAAGTGAAGATTTAAGATTTTTAAACAACACAGTTAACATTTGTTTGGTGTTAATTTTCTGTTATCAAGAAATATAAATTAATAGGTCAGGATTGTTTATCACAGCTAGTTTTAGACTATAGCTAGCTGTTCTGTTATATAAATAGAGTTCTTCGACTGTTTTTATACTTTCGCCACTTTTACACATAGTTTTTGTTGCATAATGGGACTTTTCACAATAAACATTATTATATAGGTCATATCATTATAGATCATGAGTAGTAAGACCAGTTCCAAACCTCGGGATATAGAAGCTATTGTAACATTTTAAATAATTTTCGAATAAGTCCCACTATACAACAAAAAGTAAGGTTTTTTTAATTTTTTATTTTGATCTCAGTAGATATTTTCACAGATATAAAGCAGGTGGACAAATTTTTATAGGGCTTGAGTGTTTTATTATTGTCTTAAGCCATAGTACACAATGTATAATCAAGGTAGCATTTACATCCCCATACTGCTACAGTTTTTTTTATGACAAAGAATTACAATATATTTAAATACTTACAATATAATTGTAATTTTATTGTTTATAACTTTTTGTTATTTTAATGAACCGGTATGAATTACCAAAGGAATTAGATATGTATAGTGTTTTAGATATTTTTATTGACATGTCTGAAGTCGTCCACCAAACCATCTCACTTTATCATAATGACAATGTTGTCAACTTGTTCACTGATTTTATTTTGGCTTTATATAAACTGATATAATTAGTTAATTTTATAATGATGAATTTAAATCACATACATTGCTATTTCTAGGGACAAATGTATTTAGATAAATTGACCATTGGTATATAATTCAAAGTATGTAATTCTGTACAGTTTTGATATGAGAGAGCAAAGCTCAGCATTGCTTGAATAGACATTGCATTGAAATTCTAAAGGAGCTCAAGATATCCATATTTTATATGTTACAAGTACAATACCGACAGTGGTATGAATATCATGTTAGTTACAGAATATATAAAACAAATTTTGCTAGGATATATTATTTGTCATAAGATAATGTGAAACCTCTAGTTTGGAATATAAGTAACACCAATAGTTTAGTTCAAATATTTATAAAGGGAGCCCCCTTGAGTCTGTTGGAAGTAGCATTTGTATAATTAGACATGTCATTTTATAACAATAATTACAAATTTTAACAAAAAAATAAACCGACTTCAAGAACTGGACCAAATTTAAATGGGACCACACGGGAAGCTCCAGCTTTCAAATAAAAAAAGAATCATCAAAATCGGTTCACCCAGTCGAAAGTAATGAGGTAACAAACATAAAAAAAGTCGAATTGATAACCTCCTCCTTTTTTGAAGTCGGTTAAAAATAAAACCATAGTGTAACAACAGGAGCGTTTTGATACGTCGAATCTCCGACAGTTAGTGTTGTAATGGAAATTTTCTATTTTAATATATTATTATCATGTAAGTGTAGAGGTGTGTTGTGAAAACAAATAAGTAAATTTGTCCGATGCATGGTTTGGATCGTGTATTACTCATTTTTTATTGATGTATTCCATTTTTAATCTTATTTCTGTGGACTGAGTTCGGAAAAATCAAAAAAATTAAAATCAATTTTTCGTATTGAACAAATTATCAGAAATATGACTAAATTATTTTTTGTTGCTTAGTACCTAATTATTTTTTGTATTGTCAAGTGGATGGTAGGCAATTTGTACAGGTTTTTTGAATGTAATACGCGGACACACGCGGTATACATAAATTATTTAATTGTAGATGCGGCCCGCCCGCCACTTAACTGAATTATGCCTAGTTGAATATGAAATGTTTTAAATGTGTTACAGCATTTGAGAATATTTAATGATGTTGTATATAGTTTATTATTTGTTTTTTAAAACGACCTTTTGTACATATACTCGATATAGTATCGAATACCGTTAATAATTTGCCCACATTGCCGATGTATGATGGAGCACATTTTAAAGAAACCACTCGTAATATTTTGTACAGTTTGTTAGTAAGGTGAGATTCGTAGCAAATGGATTATTTTAAGGATTTCGCTTTTTATTTGACTTTTTGTTATTGTATTATTGTGAATTTGTCAATTTGTTTTAGGGAATTGGGATAGTACTGTATATAGACCTCACCATTTTGTCATATATTAGTTGTAAGCGGTCAAATCTGATGATTGATGTGGAAATAAAATTTTCTAAATGGAGCAATCATTAGATATTCGAAAAACAAAATTAGTGTAATACTTGATATTAATATAACTTTATAAATAACTGTGAAAATAGGTAATAATAATTATGAATAAAAATATTACATATTTAAAGCATTGTTTTATTTATATTGCTTAGCAGTTACTTAGTATCAATAACTTACGGGTATATATGATGTTAACAACATACTTCTTTTATGTATACATTTTGTTCTGTAAATACAATGCAGTTTCTAAAATACTGGACAGTTTATACAAACTAATAACAACTCACGTTTGACTATATGAACTTCATGGTAAGCAATTCACAAAATAAAATTTAATTCTTATATTTTTATATATGGACCATCAGCAGAATTTAAGTGGTGGTCACCATACTCCTTGCGAAGGCAGACAAGGCAACAATGCAGCATGGTGACCCACACTATGGTGGCCTATTGAGGTGCCTCTACATCATTGTGCCTTCGGTGTCGCAGTCGCTCACAAAACACGACAGCATGAATACTGTCATTTAAGATTATTTTTAATCATTGTTTGGTAAGTACATTCGCTCGATGTACTAATTATAAATATAACATTTAGAAATATTCGAACCATGAGTGTAAATCAAGTTAACTTCTCGCATTTTAATTTAAAACTATTCGGTGATTACAACTTTATCACAAGTCCATGGCTTATGTACAACAGCGCATAAATGAATATGAAAGATTGACGTCTTGGAGAAACTTCTAATAAGTACACTATATCTACTTAGCATGAATAGACTTGTCTACCTTCACACATGGACTCAATAAATCTGTCTATTTAGTGTAAAATTAAGGATTATTCCTACCATTAGATTCTATTATATTAGGGCAAGATATCACCTAACGTGTATACTTAAGGACAAGACAAGACGACAGTTCTAGTAATTCATATTAGAGATTATCAATTTTACATTATGGTTTTACGGCAGCGAAATCGTACCTTTTACTAACTAAAAGTCTACCTAGGTACTTTTTAACGAACGCTGACGACCGTCATTGCGCTTTGCGCTCCTTTAAAACTTAACATATTATAAACTAAACACCTTTATAGATCGCACACTTTTCCTATTCTTTAATAATTTATTATTTCTTCTAATAGTGTAAAACAATCTAACTCTAACGAACAGTGCTTTTAAATAATCGATCGGAAAGCATGGACAAGGCATACCGAAACCATACTCTTCCAGCTGTTTCAGTATTTCTTGAGCCACACTATTTATTTGGACGTCCGGTTTGAAGTATTCTTTGAACTTATTTTCTAAAATCATCAAAAACCCTGTAAAGTCCTCCGGCGGCGACATGTTACAGTTGTGGGTGTTAAGATTTAAATTAACACTGTAATGGTGGGTGACATTTTCTTTCTGTTCATGTAATTCGTCTAAATAAAACTGGAATGAGTCGCACTTGTGTTCCTCTATGCACTTTACATAACAATACCTACAAAAATATGCAAATACATTTTTCTCTGGCAAGAGCTCTCTGTAATCAGTTGTATGAACTAATAAAGGCTCATTACATACAGTCTCCACCCCCTGAATCTCATCGTCCAGTAGCTGCTGCGAAAATTCTTCAGAATCTAATGAGTTTTCTGTGTTATTGATACTCATTGGTTTCTTTAACATATTGGAAACAAAACTCCTAACAAAACTACGATTGAATTGTCTCGGAGTACATTCAACTTTACAATTACTTTGCTTCATATGAGCAAGGAATCTGTGTAGGCGGTTGTGATTTAGACGACACGTAAGAAGGTACCTCACGCCTAAGAAGTTTAACTCTTCAAACAGATGCAAAACTGAGTTGATAGTTACTTGGAAGCCCTCAATAAATTTCATGTTGTCAGTAACATCGACACCGTCAATTTTGCGAACCACTTTCAAATTATTAAATAACTGTAACATATGGTTCAAAAAGTTTTTCTGATATCTTTTATTTGAAAATGCTCTTTTGTACTGACAGTTTGATGATCTCAGCTTAGAATTTAATAAATTACAGAGATTACTTAACTTTATAAAGAATTCAATATTATTGCTTATTTTTAAATTAGGGCCATAGTAAAAATCACAGGATTTTAAATTATTCTTCACGATTTTCAGTAGCTGTGTAGTGTCATAGGTATAAAATATATCAGTTCCATTCATTGTAAAAAATGATTTTTCCGGTGAAACAAATCTAGTTTCTGATGTATAAAGAAATTCAGATCTTGGATCAGATACAAACGCGCGAATATCTAAACCTATGTTGATAAGCGTAGATAGAATTTCATCTATCCAAATTGAGATTTCTGGAGAATGGTCATACTCAGAAATAAATGCATAAGCTATAGGTTGTTGCCAGTTCTCTAAAATCCCATGAACCATTAGCAGAACCGCATACTTGGCCAAAAAGATATTCTGAACACCATCAATATCATGTAAACCTATTATTCTATCGTATTTAATGTTATAGTATAAATTAGGCTTGAGTAAAACACTACATACAGAAAAACTACATATCCTTTCCTTACTAGACATGTTATTAATTTTACATCTAAATGCGTTCACAAAGTGCTCACTTAATCTTGTAGTTTTCGGAAGAAGGAAACTCTTTAGACTATCCCTCGATGGAAGACTTAGCATATCTTTTAATAAATTATATAAATTAGTGGAATAGTACAAGTTTAGAGCAAACAAATTAAGTTTTACACGGTCTTTGCTATTGGTACTACTTAGGCGCCATTTGACAAGCTTGGCTAAATTAGGGGATAGTAACTGTGAATTTGTCTGAATAAATGTCTCATCTTCACTCTCTTCAGTTCTCTGTTTCTTTATATCAGATGAGTATTCGACTTTTCTTTGGTAGCTTATATTTGATATAGATTTGTGAGGAGTTTGCGTGCACTGAGATACTTTGATGACACTCTCACAGAACACTGATGGGTCTACATAAAATGGTGGGCTCGATGGGGTTTTCACTGAAGTGTTGTTGCTTTTATAATTATATGGGACGACTTCTTCTACATATGAGTCTTGGTCATCATCTTCAATGTACTTTTTCTCTTTCTTGACTGGTCGAAGATTATATCTTGATGGAGTTGAGATCTGTTTTACAATTGGGGTCTGTTTCACAATTGGGGTCGGTTTTTCATTAGTGGAGTTTTTCCAAACATCATTATTTATATACATCATGGTTGTTGCAAGACACAGAGTAGGGAAGGCGTCTTTAGACAAACACTTTCTCCCTTCGTTCAACTTGGATCTCCTCACATATTTATTCTCAAAGTGTACTTCACAAATTCTGTGATTACCTCTGGTTTTATGATTGCTTAATTTTTGTAACAAGTCCAATCGATCGACTGCTGCAAGCCATTCATATCTCCTAAAAATGGTATGGTATTAAATTTAGAACTACATATTTATAAAATTTGTAAACTGTACTGTACTACTATGTTGATTTTATGTTCTGTTTCTTTTTTGAATAGGGACATTCGGATATTATTGATTATCTAACTTCTCTATAGTTTTTGTCTCAAATATTTAGCATGTGGAGCTAGTCCAGTAAGTAAACTGTTTTTGTTGACAACACTAAGATTGATAAATACAAAATATGGTAATTGTATAGTCTCTAAACATGAATAGTTTACTTTTAATACTTTTTAAATCAGCTATAGGTTCTACATAAACTCAAAATACTAATATTTACAAAATTATTAACATGAAGAAAATATAGCTAGCTGTTCATGTAATAAAATTTTATTTAAAGTATTTCACCTTATTGGGTCACCGGGATAGGTAAAAAATGACAGTTGTTTATTGTCGTAGGAACATCTTCGACAAACTGTACATATTTTGCCGACCATTTTGCATTTACATTTTTATATTTAATAATTATTTTAGGACGTTAACAATTTTGACCTAAATTTAGGTATTTATTTAGCAACAATCAAGCAAGATTCGTTGACAGTTCAGATCCATAATGTATAATGTTACCATTAAATAAATTTCTTTAGAATAGAGAAAGATTTCATATAAAAAGGCGCGGGAAACTTCAAGTGTACCGGTCATGTACCGTACAGGTGCATTTTTTCTAGATGAAATTTTTCATTTTAATTTTTTGGTCACGTTTGGTAAGTTTTTCAAGACCAATGCCATTCACAACACTGTGGAAGGATCTGTTAAGAAAATTGGCAGAAATAGAATTACTTTAGTGTTCTCAAATTTTCATGACGCGCATTCATTTATTTCGAATAGTGAGTTATCAAAAAATAATTTAAAAGCATTTATACCAACTTTTCAAATAACACGAATGGGACTTGTTCGTGGTGTTCCATCGTAGTGGTCACCGAAAAAATCATCGAAAATGCTTCAGTACCTGATAACTGTGGCAAAATTATTAAAATTAGGAGGATAAACTATAAGACTATCGTAGAAATGAGTCTCTCCAGCTCAGGCCCCCACCAGCTCTTTATTTTTGTTAGGCTTGCTGGTGGCATAGATTTGGGCATGTCTGATGGTAGCATTCCATCAACTATGATGGAATAAATGGATAAATATATAAATGGATGGGTAAAGATCCTCACAGACACTAGTCTGTGAGGATCTTTACCTGTTTTTCAATTTCTATGGGACCTATTATCCTAGTCGGGTTACTTCCATGATGCAGAGCCTGGCCGATCCGCAGGGAATATTTGGCGCGATCGGTTTTTTTAGGATTCCGCCTAGGTGGGGCCGTGAGTGTGCTTATGTACACCCATGTCATGGAGTAAGTTACTCCGTGATCATGGCGCTTGCAACAGCGCAATATGGGATACTTACAAACAAAAAGGTACATGGTAGCAATCCTATTTTTATCAATTCCTATTTTAAAGTTAGTGACCATGAAAGTTTAAAACAATAAACTTAATAAAGATGGGTTATGGGATAAGTTTAAAACTCTTGTAGAGTTTAAACACACGATCATATTGATTGTAATAATATTTTCACAAACGTACTTATACAAGTTGCAGATCAAACCTTTCCTGTAAAAACTTCAGCCAATGGTAGAGTTCCTTTCCCTCCATGGTGGGACAGTGAATGCTCACAAAAACTGAAAGCTAGAAAAGAAGCTGAAAAAAAAAATACAAAAATAATACGTTCGTAGATTTTTTTTTTATGGTCAAGCTACCATAATGATTGAAATAAGATAGCAAAACCTAGGGAAGTTAGGTTTTATTCAACATAAAATTAAACGTATTTGTAAGACAGACATTGAAAATATAAAGTAAAAGAAGCAATGTCAAGTTTTGACACAATGTGATAAATCACGTTGTATACTGCCTGCGATGTACGCAGCACTGAAGGAGGTTGAATATCATATCATTCTCCCACACTGTAATCTTCAAGGTAGCGGGGTAAGCGTCGAGCTCTCTCGGATCTTCGGGGAACATCCTCTAATGGAAGTGGCGGCCGTGACAGAAGTTGACGAGATGAAGGAGAGGAGGTTGTAGGTTCTCCACGTGGTGATGCGTCTCTCAGTGACTGTGGACGTGAGATCGGAGGGTCATCCCGAGGCGGAGTATCCGGTGGAGTCGTATAGTTCGAAGAGGAATCATTAAGGCCTGAAAACGGCTCTTCTTCTAGCACTGATTCTTGGCCAGGAAGATCCAATATCTCTCCTTCTCCTTGTCCAATTGGGGCGAGATGTCGATTGGATACTGTGGTCTCCCTACCATCTTTGAGTTTAACAAACGAATAATCAGGGTTGGCTTGCAATATTTCCACTTCCTCTACGAGCGGCTGGTACTTATTTTTCCGATCGAATCGTTTCATCAAAACGTAGCCTGATTCAGTTAGCCAAAAGGGTATCGTATTGCCGTTTGGAGATCGGCGTGTGTGTAAGAACATTCTTTCATGAGGAGTACAGTTAGTTGCAGTGCATAGCAATGATCGAATGGAATGTAGAGCTACCGGTAAATATTGTTCCCATGTGTCAATAGGCGCTTCGTGAGACTCACAGGCCAGTTGTAGAGCTTTCCAGACTGTCGAGCTTAGCTTTTCTACTTGACCATTTCCTTGGGGATTGTACGCAGTAGTCCTGCTAGTTGCGATGCCCCTGGAGTTGAGAAACTCTTAAACTTCCGCAGATAGAAACTGAGTTCCTCTATCCGAATGGACGTATGCGGGCATTCCAAACATCATGAAAATATTATTGAGGTTCTTGATTACCGTTTTGGCACTCATGTCACTGCATGGGAATGCGAAAGGGAATCGAGAATATTCATCTATTACTGTAAGTATGTATCGGTTGTTAGTGTTCGAGGGTACTGGTCCCTTAAAGTCGATACTTAGACGTTCGAAGGCTGTCGTAGCCTTTATAAGCTTAGGCAAAGGCTCATCATTTTTATAGTATCTCGGCTTAATTTTAGCACATATCTGACATTCACGAGTCATGGATTTTACGTAGTCAAGAGAGTAGGGCAAGTTTTTAGATTTTATCCAGTGGAACATCCGTGTAATCCCCGGATGGCAAAGAGCTGTGTGTAGCGATTTTAGTCTAGCGGCTCCCGTAGCAGTCGTTGTGGCGCAGGAGCATACGCGTGATAAAGCATCCACCGCTTGGTTTTCTTTTCCGGGGCGGTACACTATGTCGAACTTGTACGGTGCTAATTCCAGCCGCCATCTTTGTATTTTTCATTTTTGATCTTGCTCGAATGCTTGGTGTCGAACATAAATGTGACGGATTTTTGATCAGTGATGACTGTGAATGGCTTTCCTATTAGAAAATGGCGCCACTTTTTCAAGGATTCAAAAATGGCGTACGCTTCTTTTTCGACAGCAGAGTGATTCAGTTCGCTGGAATTCAAAGATCTTGAGAAAAAGGCCACGGGCCTAGAATTTTGGCATAAAGTTGCGGCAATCGAATGTTCAGAAGCGTCAGTCTCTACGACTAAAGGCACGTTTTCATCGATAGCATGAACAGAGGACTTTGCGATAGTAGCTTTTAGATTTTCGAAACACGATGTAGCTGCTTCGTTTAATGGAAATCTGTCAACATGAGCTAGTGCATGGATTCTTTCAGAAAAGTTAGGTATCCATTTCACGTAATGGGCAAACATACCTAGTACCCGTCTGAGCGATGCAGTATCATTTGGGGGCGGCATCTTCAGCAGTGGTTGTAATCTGTCAGCGTCAGGCTTGATGACATGATCCGGTCCTATTGTGTAACCCAGCAAGTTTATTATTATTTGATTGAATTTGCTTTTCGATTCATTAAGGGTCAAGTTGTACTTGTCAGCAGCTCTTAGAAACTTCTCAAGATTGTCATCATGTTCAGTCTGCGTTTTACCACAAATAGTTATGTCATCAAGATAGGCGAACGTTCCTTTCAGGTTTTCTGTGCGTATGAGCCAGTCAACCGTACGCTGGAAGCTGGCCACGCCATTCGTTACGCCGAACGGGATGCGACGAAACTGGTATAGGTTCCCAGCCGCTTCAAAAGCTGTGTAGGTCTTTTCATGGGGAAGTATAGGAACCTGATGGTATGCACTCTGTAGATCTATCGCACTGAAGACAGAGTATTGCGATACTTTGGCCACCGTTTCTTCAATATTTGGGAGAGGATAGGCGTCGAGCTGGGTGAATCTATTGATCGTCTGGGAGTAATCAATAACAAGGCGTTTCTTGTGAGTCTCGCTTTTCGTGACGAGTACCTGCGCCCTCCAAGGAGATTGACTTTCTTCGATAGTCCCTTCTTCGAGCAGCTTCTTGACTTCGTTTTGAATAAAAATCTGTTCTTCGGCACTGAGTCTGCGTGACTTTATCGCGATTGGTTTACAGTCCGTAGAGCGATTTGAAAATAATGGGACGGCAGGAACGGAGGCTTCAGCAACACTGCATACCTTAAATACTTCTTTAGGTCCTCCGAAAGCGAATTCCAGACTCGAGTGCTTACTTAGGACATCATGGCCAACTATTATGTCAGCACAGAGATTTTTGACTATCAGCAAGGTTGTGTTGGCATAAGAGTGATTACCTATTTTAATGTTCTGGCGGGTAAAACTTTTTACTTCAGAGGTATGTGATAGAGAAGCCATGGAAACAGTCTGTGTGCAAGGCTCTCTCTTGAGGTTACATAAGTTAGCGAAATCTTCATTAATAAAACTGACAGAACTCCCAGTATCAATAAGAGCTTCAGCACGGACACCTTTAACGAACGCAGTGACGATGGCTTTGCGCAGTGAAGTAGGCGTAGCAGCAATTATGCAGGCTGTGCAGTGGTCGCAGCCTTCAGATACATTAGAAGACGCACTAGTGTTCTTGGAACGACAAACCTTCGCATAATGGCCTTTCTTATCACAGGATTTACAAATGACCTCTCGGGCTGGGCAATTTTTCCTTGGGTGTAGTGAACCGCCGCAGAAGAAACACAGCCGCTCGTAGAGGAAGCACTTGCGTCCTGAATGTCCTGATGAGCCAGAAGAAGAGTTACTGGCAGCCGCCACGTTTATTCTTTGGGCATCCACAGGGATGTGTGTCGATTCAGATTTAGATGTGCCAGGTACCGCGCTGATAGTTGGGTGTTGATTAGAGTAAGCTTGAGAGTTAAGCTCTGCCATTTCCATCGAAATAGCAGTGTTATACGCAGTGTCTAATGTCAACGTCAAACTTTCCAACAGTCTCGTTCGGATCTTAGATGATGTCAAGCCGGCTATGAAAGCCCCTCGTATTGTATCATTTTTATTAGTTTCGGCATCTACGTCAGTAAAACTACAGTCCTTTGCCAGCTGTTGCAGAGACTGCATGTAAGCGTCCACCGTCTCATCTGCTTGTTGACGTCTAGTAGTAAGCATGTGACGGGCGTGGGTGATATTGGACTGTTTGATAAAGATTTTGTCGAGAGCCCTTATAGAATCTACGTAGGTCTTGCAATCACTTACGTAGGCGTACACTCGTGGTGAAATGTGATTTATTAGCAACTGCAGTTTGATTTTGTCGTCGATGTCTTGGGGTGGTGCATCCTTGGATTTAGTTGCAGCGGGAGCAGTTTGTTGAGATGCCAAAAAGTTTTGGAAAGTTTGCTTCCAATGGCTCCACTCCTTTGCCGTAGACTTTACTGTAGGATCTCCGTCGAATCTCTCTGGTCTTAGATACTTCTCCATTATGTTGAATAAATTGAAATAAGATAGCAAAACCTAGGGAAGTTAGGTTTTATTCAACATAAAATTAAACGTATTTGTAAGACAGACATTGAAAATATAAAGTAAAAGAAGCAATGTCAAGTTTTGACACAATGTGATAAATCACGTTGTATACTGCCTGCGATGTACGCAGCACTGAAGGAGGTTGAATATCATATCATTGATAATGACTCTACTCTGCCTGATAGAAAGCATAAGTAGAATCCAAAAGTGGTGGTCACTATCCTCTATGTGAACGTGGACAGAGCAGCATAGTGACCCACACTATGGCGGCCTAGTAAGATGCTTTTTCACGCCCCGCTTAAAGGACCCGGGATCATAATGGGATTTGAACATGTGCGTTGGTAGTGAGTTCCACGTTTTAATCGCTCGGCACAAGAAGGAAAAACCGAAACATTGCGTTCGAGAGCGTATGTCTCTAAAAGGGTGACTGCGAAGGCCAGCACGTGTTGTCCTGTAGAGGAATGGAGAAGGGAAGTTGGAAGAGCTCTTCCGCTCATTCATTCATTTCAAAATTGTGTGTGAGAAATTTCAGGGGATGGAATTTTTTTCGCCTTTCCTTGGGGGACCCCCAATGTAAAACTATTTCAGTACTGAAATCAATTTACATACATACATACTAGCAACACTCACTAGAAACAACATGAATTGACTGACAGCTGACAGACACAGCAGACTTGACTTGACTTGACCACTGACCAAATGATGACCATGACTGCTAAAATATGTTTTGTTTAGAAGTCTACAAAACGCTCTTACTTTCAGTTTCGGAAATTAGTGAAACTTATTAAATAAGAGATTTATGTCATCCAAAAAAAATAACAACATAACATTCGTAGCAGTTGGGCCTGGCCGTTAAAAATAGTTGTATTTCAAAGCTATTTATTTAGTAAGTCTGCATCTGTAAATTATATATAAATGACAATGAAAATAAATGAAAAGAATTTATGCGCTTTCGCGTCGTCTGCGACGCCTGTGGATCGCGACGGATGGCTAGATATGAGGGGCGAAGTCGGTAAAAGTTATCAGAAACGATGGTTTGTTTTGAAAGGGAACCTTCTGTTTTATTTCGACAAGAAAGGAGACAAAGAACCAGTGGGAGTGATCATATTGGAGGGATGTACCATTGGTGAGGATATTTTAACTCTTCTTAAATATTCCAGAGTTGACTTGTGATTAAAGAGATCAGTTACAAAAATTCAAGTATTATGGGTTTACTTCCACTCTTTGGAAGGGCATAGAATTAAAAAAGTATCTTTCAAATTCACTCATACAAGGTAAAACATATTGCATATTACAAATTGTGTAAAGTATTGAAAATTACTTTATAAATAGGTATGTACTATGAAAGTGTGCTGCTGTCATTAAAAAACAGTCATTGAAAGTCATACTTTGTTAGGAGATAAATTTAAACTTTAATTTTCATATGATGCAAAATTTCAAATTTGCAGAGCTAACAGAAGAAGAAGCGTACAGTTTCAAGATAGTGTTCCACTGTGAGAATGGCCGCACATATTACTTATGCACTAACTCACAGGCTTCCATGGAGACGTGGATGAAGGCCCTGGCTTGTGCAAGCTATGACTACATGAAGCTCATGGTCTCAGACCTGCAGAGACAATTGGATGAAGCACAAGGTATTATCATTATTAGAAGATTTTAAAATGATCTATACTCTTTTCAAATAAATAAAAATAAAAACTTTAACTTAATATTTTCTAAAGAAGATACATAATTAGGTTTTTAATGTTTATTTTCAAAGCTGAAGCAGCAGCCGAAGCAGCATTAGTAACAGTCACATCGCCTGAGGAAGAGCCTAAAGTACCTCCGAGAGGTCAGCGGTACAATCCCTTCAACAGGGTCACAGAAAGTGATACAAAGACTGTACAGGGAAGCAGACACCGTAAGTATTATTATATCTTCATCTATACAAATAAAATTCTTTACCTTGACTGGTGGTTGCTTGACAAAGAGCATAAAAAATCGGTGTTACAACAAAATCAAAAATTTGCATTTAATGCTCTTTAAGTTGTCCTTCACATTATAGGTATTTTATCTTGAGCTACTGCTGTCTGCATCTACTACCCAAAAAGATGTACCGTTCAAAACAGTTGACATGTTCCTTATTGGCACAAGGCAAGCCTTTTGCATAACAAAAAGGTACTGGTGACGGCTCCTTCTTAGCAAGCCCATTTAATTACTATAATTTTTTTATTGCTTTTATATACATATAAATATAAATATCAGAGAAAACTAGGAATGCATGATGCGATGCGTTTTTTTTGTTATGTAATTGGGGCCAAATGAGCAGACGTATCACCTGATTGTAAGCGATTACCGCCGCCCATGGATACCTGCAACACCAGAGACCAGACCAAAGATGTCACAAATGCTTTGCCGGCTTTTGGGGGAAAGGAAGGAGGGGGGGGAGGGCTATGGGCCTCCTATATCCTCACTCACTCGGTGAAACACGCAAGTGCTACTTCACACAGGTTTTCTGTGAAGCCGTGGTATCACTCCGGCTGAGTCAGCCCATTCAGACCGAAGCATGCCTCTCCCAACAGTGGTTATCTGTTTTTGTAGGCATACATTAATTGATATTTTCAAACGGAGTTCGGTTTTTGTCCGGCGTAAAGCGGCGTACGATTATCTGCTTTATTTTAATAGGAGCAAAATTCTATTTTAATTTTTTAAACATTTTGTTATCAATTTGAATTTATCCTTATTTATTGCAAGTAAATGATTATTTTACTAAATGTTGTATAGTTATTATTTTCCTTATAAGCGATAACTAACCCAAAAATATGCATAGAAATATATATTAATAATACTATTTCGACATCTTTCAGACAAAGAGAACCTGCGGCCAGATTTGCCTCGTAAGAAAGTTAACTTCCGCGACATTCACACTTCATACGGTCGCAAGATCTTAGTGGACAGGAGCGAGTGGCGCGCTAGAATCGCCAAACAGAGGGAAGAAGCCGCACAACCTCTTATACAGTTGTAAACGTTTCATAATCCTCTATAATGGCTTTGATATAGGAAGAACTGAGTGGAGACAGACAAAAATGTGTAAAAACAATATAGATATTGTTTAAAATGTACCGCTTTAAGATGGATTATATTGTTAGTAGTGATCGACCGAAGATTTGGTTTCGGCCAAAAAATCTCGTTTCGGTCGTGGTTCCGAATCTTCGGCGCGGCCGAAGGTGCGGCCGTTTTTTAGGCGAAACCAAATTTCAGTCAGCGAACTTCTTGGCTCACTCGTAATTCATAAATAATGTTGAATATTGTAATATTGATAGGTACACCCGCCATATTAATGTCAATGTGGTGTGTGTAATGGGTTTTTTGTATTTGGAGCACCTCCAAGTTTCCGACCCGCCGAAACTGGCCGAAACCGAATCAGCGGTCGGTCACTAATTGTTAGGCAGTTACACCCAATGAGTTCAAAAAGGAACATCCATAGCAGTAGTGTTGTTATGAACCTCAAACTTTGGTGAGGTACTTTGACTAGAAGCTTCAGGAGTTAAGTTTAGTCTCATAACCACTAATGGTTCTTTTTGCTTTTTCGCGTCATCGTATTACATTACTCATGACATGACCAAGTCAGCTCTATCTCGTTTATGTAGTTGTAAATTATTTTACTGAGACTGCCACTAAATGGCGATACAGAAATGACGTCACTCAACACAGTGCGGTGTTAAGATTCTCCGCAACTGAAAGACATAGAGTTAGACTGGGCGCGCACTATTGACGTTTGTCATAGAATTTGTTACTGCGCGCACTTGAAGTGACAGTGTCGAAACTATTTTGCATTAGATTCGATTACGCGGAAGACGTTTAAAGTATGGAAACCGCGAGTGAGGGAGAGACGAAGTAACATTTTGTTTCTACAGGCTACACCCATCTCCGCAAAAAAAGTTACCCAATTGTCAAATATCCAAATGCGCGCACTTTCGGTGACAAAAATCAATAGTGCGCGCAGTGCCTTATAGGGTAATTTCGTTCTACATTATAGGTCAAGTTGTTCTTGATCTGAGCTAAACATACGAGTTTATGATGTCTGAATGAATAAGAAGATTCAGGTGGAATAAACATATTGTCAAAATTGAGTTAGTGATGGACAGTTAAAATATAAATACATCACAGATTTTTCCGATGTAATATAGATCTTTTCCTACTGTTATTGAGGTAAACGAGATGTATTCAAATCATTATAACTTTGCTACCGACGTGAATGGTCAAAATATATTTTTCCAAAGCTTATTCACGTTGATAACTTGTTTTTTAATTGTATTGTGTACCTATATAGAATGCTTGCCAATTTATTACTACAAAGTACATAAACTGAAAATAATAAATTGTTATTAGATTGTGAAATAAAATCACCTTTATTTTCATTAGTGCATCCTTTATTTTATTTATTACCATCTCACCCTGGTTTCCCTTCCCACGGGTGCAATCGGCGTTGGCCGATCGATCGATCGATATTTTAACTTTTTGATCGTATATAAATTGCTTATTATCATGCTCATGTGCAATAGCGTTAGCAAAATCTCTATTTCAGGCAAATATAACGTTTTACCCGACTGCAAAGAAGGAGGGTATGTTTTTTTTTTGGCACACCCTAAAGCTTAAACGGCTTGTCATATTTTTATGTGAGTAGAGTCAATAGATTCGTCTTAGTCGTGAGAGTGACACCCAGTGTCATACATAAAACCACCCAGTACATAAAAAAAAAAACAGTTCTTAAATATCTTTATATATATAATTCTTCTTTGAGTGTGTGTCACTGAACTACTCTCAAACGACTGGACCGATTTTGATGAAATTTTTTGTGTGTGTTCAAGGGGATCTGGGAATGGTTTAGATTCACAATTTTGTCCGCTGGACAATGTTTTTTTAATTAATTTTTAATTTATTAGTAGTTATGGCAAAACGACGTTTGCCGGGACAGCTAGTATTTTATAAAAATGGCAGATATTGGCATCAACTGACCCGACAGCGTAGTCGAGTTGTCTAGAGTTAAGTAGTTCCAACGACCAATTGTCGTGTCCATCATCAGAGCAACTCCATGGGACCGTATCATCGCATTGGCACAGAAGATACATAAAAATGTAAAATTAAATAAAAGCTTGTAAAAAGGGACAACATTCACTTATTGATAAAAATAATAAATGAAGTTTTTTGCAGATTTAACGCTATTCTCGGTTCATCCAATATAGGGTAAAGCAATTGATCTCGCGGTCATTTTATGGATGGGTGACCATATGGATGCTTACTGAATGGGGCCAATTTTGGTTAATTTTGAGCTACGGCGACATGTTTCCAGATATTCATAAAAATGCAATATGCCCATCATTTTATAACATGGAGTTAAAATCACACTCATAGTAGGTATATTTTAATAATACAATCATTTTTACATCCGCTATTGTGTCTAGGCTTGACCACGCTAGTTAATATTTATTCTGTTTTGATGTCTAAGGATGTTCTAACGGTGAGTTATAGGGAAGTATCCACTTTCAGATTTACGATATAAAATGTAACACAAAAACAATATTATTTATTTATAAGCTTAGCTAGCTTATATAATAGCTTCTTTCTTAATAGGAACTTGATGAAATTTAAATGACGTGTTCAGACTATGCTAATACTATCACTTGTTTAAGGAAGAACATAAATTTCGATGTCACAGTTCTGATTGATTATAACCATATTTTCATGGAGAAAAAAAAGGATGCGTGAATAAAACAAAAATAAATTTGTATTATGTAAGTTTATGTTCATTTTATAATATGTTATAAACACAATGTCAACTAGAACAGCCAACGGCTCGCGCATGCCGACACACATAAAACAAGAGAACACATACGAACATACACGGCCGCCGACCGCATATAGAAAAGCACAAGTAACGATAAGTTAATTTATTATAGCCATGAAGATTTACTTTTATAATGTCCTTTCTTACAATTGTGTTACTTACAACGCATACTATAAGTTTTGGTATTTCATTTTTAACGTACTAAATAACATTGAGCAATTTATTCAATATAAATTATGTATACAGCTTCCGTGTCATGATAATACAAACATAACTATCTCCTAGTGTTAAACTATACACAACAATGTGAATACGTGCGATGGAAGACAGGTTCAATGCCCAGCTGGAGGAGATTGGTAACAGTTCACGTAAGGTGGAGCTCAAAGTCAAAATTAACGCAAATTATATATTTTATTTTCGTAAACGTTTAATATTAGATATCAGATATAAATATGCCTCTACACGACCATATCAACAGCATTAACATTCCGCCATCTTTGATATTTACGCGCCAAAATAAATACTTTTTAAAATCAAAGATTTCATAGACAAGATCGTTTTTTTAACAAATGATAAATGCTAGATACGGTTCATAACACTCTAGTTTAATTAGGCACACATCATTCAGATAAATCCACGCTCTTAAAACACGGTTACAATGTATTCAGTTTCGTTGGAGACACAACGATTACATATAAACATAATAGTAAGATCAACTTACGTATTTCATTATTAAATAAAAGAAAAGTTACCGAACAGACAGTTTTAAGATTAATTACACTCAGAATGAGTTTGAAATCGTGGTTTGAAATGTACAATAGTTTGTAGAAGAAAGCAAAAGATGAAAGCAACTAAGATTCTACTACTTGTTTTATATAAGTTGTAATCATTACGTTTCCATCGCCCTAAAATACATTATAAATATAAAAGAAATATTTGGTAACAATGTCTTAAAGATACAGAAAACAAACATAGGATATGTTAGTATTTACATAGTATAATTTACATAAGTCACGTCACTAACCAAATTCTACTAAAGCTACCTTACACGTAAGATTTAGTACATTATATTTGCTCTCAAAGATTATATACATTTGTGTGGTGGGTAGGAAAAAGTCTGGCCACTTAGTATTTTATATTGTAGAAAGTGTATTTGGTCTTAAAATATAAATAATAAAATTAAACCATAGTTTAATAATATACCAATCCATCTTAAGTGTTTCTGGATTATATTAACTTAGAACTTACTTCATAAGTTTTAAGGTTCTTTATTGTTATTCTTGTTATAACAAGGCATATAAGACACATATTAAGTCACAAACACAGACACTTTTAGTATCAAAAGTCAGCTCCTGTTTCATATAATTAATATCTTCATCAAATCTAAACCCTAGATGCCGATATATTTATATAAATTATAAACATGATTTGTTAACTTTTGCCTAATTCGGTGAATATCATAAGAAAATACAAAAAACCTAAATATATTAATATATATGTTATTGTGGGAGTACAAACAAGCTAGTGGCCAGGTGCTTGCGTGGTGGGTGGTGCGTGTGCGACGTCACGGCAGTGACGTCATAGAAGTAAGTGTGGATCGCATTTCGAAGCGTTTCTTCCGCTCGGCGACCATCCCCGCCAGCGGCGCCAGCACTTCGCGGCCGCTCTCCGAGCAGCGCTGGGGCGCTTTTAGTTCTGGAACACAAAACACACTATGTAAACATTTTCAATTAATTCAATTAGTTTGCGACAATGAGGAAGGACTTAAGAACATAAATAAATAAATTAACAACTTTCAAGTACGAAACTACTCGTATATACAAGCGGTCACGATGATAACTATTGTGTAGCGACTGATTGACTCATCAAATGTTTGTGGTTACCTGGACGGGTGAAAGCTGCAGGTTTCTGGTGCTCTCGGTCTTCGCGTACTGGATCTTGTTGCGTGCCGGACGAGCCGCCTCCAGCAGTGGACTCGACCTTGACGACTTCGCCTGAATAAAAACATTTCGTTAGATTATTAAAAAGTTCACGTTTTACGAAGCAGCATAAAGCAAATTGGCAAACCATTTGTGGTAGGCGAAGTGTGGCAACACTGATACTTTGCTTTGGCTTTGGTGTAAAAAAGTTTTAAGAAAGCCTTTTGCTTAAATGGTATGGAAATTATACGAACGCAGAAGCAAAACATTACATCCAAATTAAAAACTGATTGATAATTTAGATTAATAGCAATCCACCCAATCACCGATCCAAATTTTAACTTTAAACTTTATTATTTTGCGCTTTGGAGTATATTTTTCCAAACTAAACTGCACAAGCCAAAACCTTGATAGTCGAGTGTTAGTTCAAACGAAAAGAGCCAATGTGCTTCTATTTTGTGCTATTAGTAGATATCCGTTCCAATAGCGTTTATAATTTTCTTCCCATGTTTAAATGGCAGAAAAAATAAGTGAAAATATAGTGGAGCTAAGGGAACAGCAATGCGACGTACTCGGTATTAGTATTAGAGTACACAAATAATAATAATGTATTTAAGAAAATAATAATAATGTATTTAAGAAAATAATAATAATGTATTTAACAAAATATTTAAAGTTTTCATCCATACGTTTATTTTTCTAATGTAAATTGTATGATTTTTTTGATATGCGTCTTCACTATGCACTTGAAGAGAAATATTAGGCATTTATTTTTAATGAAATAGTTATGATTAGATAACAACAAAATCATTGGAGTGGCTAGTGGTGACATAATTGACTAGAGCTAACAATCGACTAATTCCCACACCACGCGAAGCGAATAGTCGTGTGTTACCTGTGTTGTTGATGGCTCGGCCAGTCTGCCAGACTGTCGCCAGACGTCGCAGGTGTTGCCACAGCGGCGCCTCGCGCCCACTCCCATGCTGTTAGTGCACCCCATACATGACCGTTACGCCAAATACAATCTACTACCCACTACGGTACAACTCAAGGAATCACTCTGACTCTTTTAGTATTGCCCATCTTAATAATTTTTTGCTACTTTGCCATTATTATAATATAAAAAAAGTCTTTGTAACATTTTTTTTAAATAGATTTTTTAGTTTTAGTAAGTATATTGACAGTTCGAAATGATTAGTCGACGGTTTTTCCTCTAGCTGTATCGTTATAGGTTCTATTTGCTACGTGATCGCAGAAATTGAGCCAACGAACTTTTGTTAAATGAAATGAACCAATATATTAATGTATGGATATTTTTTAGTTTCAAATTCTAGCCACCGATTTTATCAGTACCATAATATGTCAGTATACCTATGTATCAGTTACCATAGCCCTCATAGATTTATAATACCAATCCATTGCCAACATTTTAAGCGTGTTGAGACCAAACCCATTGGTGAACGTCATTTAAAAGAAATAAAAACTGAAGTATTTAGTGTTACGCTCAATTTGTGCGATCCATGAACTTAACACTTATTTTTTTTAAGATCTCATTATTGACAACTAAACACACTAAATTTGAACAAAAAATTAATACGATTTTAGATCATCGAGATTATAATTTTAAAATGAAAACATAAACAACTATTATTGTCACAAAACATAAGTTAAATTTGCAAATTGAACAAAAAATAATTTACGATGGTCAAGTTTTCTAAATTAAATTGTTTTAAACCGGTGATCATTACGTGCAATGTATGGGCATGCAAGCGTGGCCTCTGCCTCGAAATGGTAAAATGGAAAGAAGCTTAGCGTAGGCTGTACAAGCGTGTTCCGTGGTCTTTGGTGGGTGAAGGTCAGAGAGTGGGGGGCACGTACCGTGTTAGTCTCCTCTATGAGCTGCGACAGGGTGGACGTCTCGGGGTTTTTCATATCATTCGCTTCCGATATTAAGTGCGCGCGGAGTTGCTTGTTTCTGAAAATCCAGGAAAAATAAATTATATACTAGCTTTTGCTCGTAGTCCCACCCGCGTGTATATCGGTTATCGCAATAAAGAGTAGTTTTATAGTATAGTAGAGTAGAGTTATGTCCTTCGTAAAAATATCCATGGCATTTCATTGAAATCGTAATATACAGACAGAGTTATTTTCGAATTTATAGTATTAAGTATGGGAGTACGGATTATACCATACGTCAGGGGCCATTTAGATTTTTTCCAATTGACTATCTATATATGTGTGTATTAGCCAAAGTAGTAGTATATTTACCTGGCGTCTAACTGCATGATATGATTGTGCGCCTGCGCAAGCTGCGCAGTGGCAGTAGAGAGGCGCTCTTCCAACGCGGCAGACTCCACGCACTTCACTGAATATTTTTCTGACAGCGATAGAATCTCCATCTTTATTTCTTCCATCTCTTGTCTGTTAAATATGAGCATAATTAGTGATATGCGAGTAGATACTGCCCTTTGGTCATGACCGATGTTAGCAATATATCATCCACATAAATATTGAAACTTAAAAGTTATCACAATGAGATTAAATTTCATTAACATTTGTTGCATTTAAAAAGCAAACAAAAACAATTTAAGCGCTTTCTTTAACATTTCTACCCAACTTTTAATATAAAACTTTTATAAGTAAGTAGGTCACTTAAATTGAAATTTGGTTGTAACCTTTTTTGTAATCCATTGATCTTAAAATAATAGTGTTACAAATTAATAGAAGCGGCTGCTTTTTTCTTTTTTAAGAAATTGATAAATTGTTCTGTCTCTGTGGCGCAGTGCTAACGTGTGCAACTACCGTGTTTGAGGTCTCGGATTCGATTCCCGGGTCGGATCACATGTTTTTATGATCTGCAAACATTTGCTTTGGAGTATGGGTGTTTAATATGTATATGTTTACATAAGCAGTATTTACTAATTTATATGACTTGGGCACTAAGCCCATAGTACAAGCTCTGCTTAGTTTGGGACTAGATGGCGTTGTGTGTTAGATATCCGGAATATGATTAAATATGAGACTTACTGGTGTCTGTTACTGAGCTGCTGTCTTTCCCCACCCTGCACGCCGCGGCTGAGGAAATCTGCTTTAAACTTGTCCACCTCGCGTCGTACCTCGCTCTCGTGAGCCTTGCGCATCGCGTCTAACGCGGCCAGTGTCGCGCGAGTCTCTTCCGCTAAGGCTTGCTCTTTGTCTAGCCTGGAAACATTAACATTGAATTCTCCTTAAAATTACTTCATGATTTTATTACAAATTTATTCTTGTTCTCGTCTTGGGTATTTTTTTTTTTTTTTTTTTTTTTTTATTACTTTTTTATAACTTTTAAATTTTTGAAGCTTAATTTTATTTTAAAAAATTACCTCAATTGTTCTCTTTCGGCGCGGTGTTTCTCCTCCATTTCCCGTACGATACGTCGGTGCGAACTCTCCATAGCCATTAGTCCTTTCTCGCAGAGCGCTCGTAGTTGCTCAATCTCCTGCTGATAGCGGGCGCGTAAACCATCACCGTGAGTGTCGGCCGCCACAGCGCTCTATCGAGACGAATTAAAATTTATTCGTTAGTTACTGGATGACGTCACAATGCCAACTGTGATTCTACGTGCGACTGTCGATTAAGGGTTGGACTCGCGGGTTGGGCTAAAAGTGTCGTTAGGTTTTACTTCTTCACAAGTAATTCTGACAAGAAGACGCCCGGAGTATGGACGTCCATGCCTCGGAGAGTATGTTAAGTTGTCGGTCGGCCATCTTTGCCAATCGTTATTGGGAAGTCAGTGCCCTTAAATACACTGACAACTAATTTAATCCTCGAATTTAGTTCATCGTTAGAGTGATGGAGTACTGCTGCGCCTGTGGAGGATTCACAGGATTTGTTTTCCAGGTAAAATCGATTGACCTATTAGCTGACTCCAAATCATGTCAGGAATTATAAAGGGTAGGAAAGAAGATAAGTAAGAATATTGAACAAACGTATTACTTGGTAGGCAGCGCGCAGGTTGTCGAGCTGCGCGGAGTACTCGGAGTCCAGAGCGGCCAGGCGGCGCTGCAGCGTGCGCGCGCGCTCCCGCAGCGCGGCGCGCTCGCGCTCGTGTTGCGCCTGCAGTTGCGCGCGCGCCCGCCGCGCCGCCGCCAGCGCGCTCGCCTGCTGCGCCAGCGCGCACTCGCCGCGCGCGCGCTCCTCGTGCAACCTGACACGGACAACAGCATTAGTTAACTTCTCTATCGTACAAACTGAGAGTGATGTCGGAAGATAAGAAGCTCAGTACCTGTCCAACGCGTCTTGCAGCTGCTTGCAGTGCTGGCAGGGCACCAGCGCTTGCAGAGCTTCGACGCGGCGGCGCAACGCCTCGACGCGGTCGAGGACGCCGGAGCCGTTGGCGCTGGGTGCGTCGACTCCTTCTCCTCCCGCCAGCCGCCTTTGCACCTCCGCCACCGCCGCCTCCACCCGCTCGAGGCTCTCGCCGATCTTCATCGAGTCTTCACTGTTACCCGAACAGTCACTGGAGAAGAGCGCTCGGCACTCGGTCGAGAAACGTTGAAACAGGTAAACGAACTCCGCCTCCTGGGCCGGATCGTCATCCAGGGAGGAGAGAGCGTCCTCCGATGAACGACGAGGACTTTCGGCCGGAGGTGATGAAGCGCGATAAGTTCCCTCGAGGACGGCGACTCGAGCGTCGACTAGAGCTCTTTGAGCTAAAGCTTCGGCTAATTGCTGTAACAGTGCTCGCGAGTCTAGTCCCGGAGATGGTTCTTTAGTGCGACGGTCGCTAGTTAAGCAAGAACGATATCGCGCCGCGATGTCTTTGACGGCGGCGTCCATTTCACAACGCAGGTGATCGTGAGCCGCCTGCCACCATAACTCTAGATCGGCTCTATCTTGAGCGGTGAGTGTTAAACGAGCGTGACGAGCCTGGTCCAGTCGCTGATCGCAAAGAGCGGCAGCTCGTGACAGTGCCCTTGTTACTTCGGCTTGAACTAATTCAGCGCCTAAAGCATCTCTTGCTGCTGCCCATGCCTCACGAACACGTGCAGCCTCCATATTGGCCCGTAATTGTTCGGTATCTGTATCAGTATGTGTCGCGTAGCTAAGAGTTTCACATGCCAACGCAGAGCATAGCTCAGTAAGCTTCTCACTCTTATATCGCTCAACTGCCTCAGCTACTTCTCGTTGGGATGCTTTTAAAGCTTCCAAGTCGGCACCGTGTATAATTAGCTCAGAGCGACGCTGCTCTCGTGATTCTCGGGACCCGTTAACGTCAATTTTTCGCGTGAGAATTCTCGCTAAGTAATCCAGTGAACTTCTCGTTCCTACTCCACTTCGGCCACTATCGCCATTTATTTTTCGTTTAAGATTATCTATTAGTTGACTAGTTTCAATAATTTCAGACTTAATTAATCGGGCGAAGAATCGACTCCCATTTGATGATTCAAGCGCCTCTTGTATTCGGCCTACGAGGACTGCCTCGTATGCTAGTTTCTCTGCTAATATTTCTAGGCTTCGTCTCTGCGTAAGCTCACCAGCTTCATACAAAGCAGCCTTTTTCTTAGAAATTTCAAGAAGTTTTGTTCTCAATTGTTCTTCTAATTGAACGACCACTTGAGCCACACTGTCATTCACTTCTTGGTCCTGGTTCTGGTCAAAGTCAACGACACACTTATCAAAACATTCTTGAAGCCTCTTACTAACATCTGTCAAGCACTTTTCCATTGATTTTAGACTGTATTTCTTTTCAACACTCGGTGAGGGTGACCTTCTAGACTTGGCTGCTCTCATCGCACTCATCTGACAAAGACATTCATTGACTTTATTT
This sequence comes from Spilosoma lubricipeda, assembly GCA_905220595.1. Taxonomy (NCBI): domain Eukaryota; kingdom Metazoa; phylum Arthropoda; class Insecta; order Lepidoptera; family Erebidae; genus Spilosoma; species Spilosoma lubricipeda. Next base: position 2,578,648 of record HG992278.1, read on the forward strand.
CTAGAGTGTATCACTACATTTTCTAGACTTTGTAGCCTCTCTAACAAATGCCTTTGTGACTGCGTACCGATATTAGAAGTTTCTGATGATTCATTGAGAGTTGATGGACTTTCTGTCGATCTGGTTACCTGACTTAAAGATTCACAGGAATTTGTGAGGTCTTTACGATTTTCTAAAGCAGACGCTACTTTGGTTTCTAGTGAACTCAGTCGAACTAACATTTTCATGGGCTCGGAACTGGTGGCGCTGTCTAAGGACTTTCTCCTTAACCGTGCAGCTAATCTCTTCATACGTTTCTCATCCGCGAGGTTCTCTGATTTGGAGGGTTTTTCTTTGGCAGGAGACGCGCTCTTGGACGGAGGATTAATCGTAGGAACCGGTTCACCAGATTCCAACATAGTGATCTTGTTTTCGAGTTCAGTTAACTTCTCTTCTACTTCTTTACCTAGAGTGAGGGATTCTCTGCCTTTTAGTGATAGGCTTCTTCTTTTCTCTCTAGACTCCGACTTTTGTATTTTATGTTTTAGTGTTCGCACTTGTTTGTCTGAAGCTGTTAGCTTTTGCGTCAAGTCTAATATTCGCGCTGCCATTAAATCAATCTCAGACCTGCTGCACTGCTCACGCAGCTTCATTTCATTCCTCAATTTGATGTTCGATATTTCCAGTTCGTCATACATATTATGTGAATCTCGTAGTTCTTTTTTCATGGTTTTGATTTCATGAATTGCTTTTGAGAATCGTTCCCTTAATTCTGTGTACTCTTCTATTAGCTTATCCTTTTCTAAGGACTCAAGATCTAAATCTTGATTTATATTTGTCAATTCACTAAGCGAATCCATACTCTTTCGTTTCTCCTTAGCAGGTGAAGCTGTTTCTACATGTGATCGGTTTTCAAGATCTTGTATCCTAATGTATAAATTGTCGTTCTCTTTCACGCTCTTCAGTAGCTTTTCATTTAAATCATTCAGATCTTGCTGTAACTGAATAACAGTTTCTTGTGCAGAGGTCAACTGCCTCGTTAACAACTCACAATGTTCTGTGGATTCCTTAAGAAAATTCTGCGTCTCTGTCAATTTACTCTCCCAAAGAGTTTTATCTTGGTTATAGAGCACTTTAATGGCGTCTAAATTTTCAGCCTCTTTAGTCCTCATTGACAGTTCTTCTTCTTTCTGTTGCAATGTAGTGACAAGTTCCTCCATATTCTTTTCTTTTAAAGCAGCCTCTGATTTTAGTTTCTGAAGCCTCGATAGCTCTGCCTCAGCCGCACTTACGTCATTTAATGCAAGTTTAAGTTGTTTTTTTAGATCATCTATTTCTATGGATTGTTTATCGATAGTGGAGATGTAGCTGCGCTTTCTCGCTTCGATTGGTTTTTCATTTTCTTCGTTTTCGTCCATGATGCGTTCTTTTTCTTTGGTAGAATCGGTTTCGTCTTTGTCAGCTTTCGGATTATCCGATCGCGGTATTGTAGGATGATTATTTCGGCCACGTACCTTTTCTTTGACTTTCGATATCGGAGTTCTATTAAGAATTGGTGATGGTGGGGGCTGCGATCCCATATCACCCCAATCAGCACTGTCCCTTCGGCCACCCTCAGAAGCCGTTCGGTATTCTTCGTCTGATGAAAAGGGCGCTGACTTAGCAGTAATAGGTGTGACTGGTGTTATAGGAGAATTTGAAGATTCTGACGCTTTATCAACTGTATCCTCGCGTAAGATTAACGATAATGGTCCTGTGTCTGGTAGACCGGCTGTTCTTCGCATAGCCGATACCCAATTCGCCCTAATACCTGCCGTCACCGCTGATAATACTATATGCTTTCCGTCCCATGTCTGTGAACAAAAATAAAACAATTCAATGAAACATCCTGACAGAATACTGAAATAAATAAAACATATATAAAGTACTAGTGGTTGCCCGCGGCTCCGCCCGCGTATATGTCGGTTATCGCGGCAAATAGTAGCCTATTTGTTATTCTGATGTATAAGCTATATTACTGTAAAGTTTCATTCAAATCCGTTCAGTAGTTTTTGCGTGAAAGAGTAACAAACATTCATCCATCCTTACAAACTTTCACATTTATAATATTAGTAGGATGTAATAACGCACCTCTGTTTCAAAAGCATATCCATTAGTTGATGCTGAAGTCGGCAGTTCTACAACTCTTGATATGCCACTCAGGTCAATGACTCCATCCATCAACCCTCTATGCTCTGCATGAGGATCTCTGAAGTACAATAAAGCTGCTCCTCTCAGTACGAACCAATGTCTTGACCAGCCTCCGGCGCTCCTCCTTTGTAGCCAGCCAGCTCTTGCGTGTAAAAGTCTTTCTGCTGGCAGTTCAACTCTGCCGCCTTCTGCAGATTCTGTAGGTTCAACGACGTCAGTAGGTTCACTGCCCTCGCTTGCTGAACTCGAGCTGGGCTCTTCTGCTGGCACACCGCCATCGGGCGAGCCTCGAGCCTGTGGAAACAAGTATTACTTTAAACAAGACGTGTCAATATAATATGTATATCAATATTGGTATTTAATTGACTGCACGAACGGCGACTATACCATTAGTAACCTTTTAAACCACTAGGCTTAAATGGTCTCTTTGTTTTGATTTTTACTGTGCCAAGTGTTTTTGACAACACTTTTGAAACACAAATTGCTGCTCTGAGTCCGAGTGTTCTTAATGTCCGTTTTATATATATTTGTGAATTCCCTCGCAACAAGAACAAAATAATTTTTACCTCTTAACAAGCGATATTACAAAATATTTGCAAGATAATGGTGAAATTACCGGAAGCCTGTCAGGAGGCGGTAGTCTTGTAGGTCTTTCGAGCGTGGGTGGCAGAGCTCGTCTCGATCGTGGTCTGGTGAGAGAAGCTGCGATGTCCCGGAGCTGTTCGTCGTATTGCTGGTGTTGTTGCTGCAGTAGAGGTGAACGGACTGCTACATTGGCTGAAAAAATAATCACATTCATTTAATACATTTATGTATGTAAAACGGTGAAAGTTTTTTTAACACTTGGAGATTATAAACTATGAGAGTTTATATAAAATATGTAAATTGACGGTAATAATATGAAATTATGAGCAAATAGAATTGAAATTTTAATCATATGACTTTTTTACATGTACATTTTATTATTTTAATGTTAAGTAAGTTTATAGAAACATTCTATCGGAATCGTTCGGAATACGTTTCAAAAATAACACAAAATATGAAGATTATTTCAGGAAGATAATAATAAGTTTATTTTTATACAGTATTATTTAAATATTTATCGGTTATATGTACATAAATTGAAGATAACAAAAGTACACCATTTTGTGACGCTTTACATGTTAATGAAAATTTTGAAATAATGGTACACCTTGATAGCCCTTATACGACCCTGACAGGTCTGAGACCTATACATACTATATAAATCTAAGGTACACTAAAGAAAGGTCAAAAAACAATCAGCAGTGAGACGATACCGGAGATCTATACCCTTCCCACATCCCTTTCCCCATTTCCCTCTGGTGTTGCGGGTTCCTATGGGCGGCGTTAATCGCTCACCATCAGGTGATACGTCTGCTCGTTTGCCATCTATACCATAAAAAAAAATCCTTACCGAAGCGAGCCACAACTTTGATGAACGTGGAAGGATGTTATCTATAGTCTCTGCTTACCACAAGGGAAGATAGGGTGTGAGAATATGTATGTGTATGATGTACATGATACACTCACCATCGTCATTAACTGGTGGTGCGGTGGGCTCTGGCCAAGTGTCCCGACGTCGCGACCTTGCCTTCTCTTCACCGTTGATTTTATCTCGAGTTGGCGGGGACGCTGATGACACTGGCTGGTCCGTGTATACTGTAACAAGGAGACCATAAATATATATGAAAAACTGAATGTAAAACATTTCAGATTGATGTTTCTATTTCCATCGGTAATATGCATTTATTTTTGATATATGAATCCAAGACCACTGGCAAAGCAGTTAGGATTAACCCGCGGCTATTGTTGTACCGCGAGTAACGTCGCGGGACAAAGTTAGTCTAAAAAAGTAGCCTAAGTTACTCCCCGGATCATCAGCTACCTGCCAGTGAAAGTCCCTCAAAATCCGTCCAGCCGTTCCAGTTTTATTTATTTGTATAGATGTATAGATGACCAGTATTAGAAACAACCGCTCTTAAAATTATTGTTTTTTCGCGATCCAATAACATTGTTGCAATATTAGAGTGATTTATATAAAGGGTAACCATTTGTTGTACCGACAGATAGAAACCTTGTTTTGTTATTATCTATAAACTTGCTATAAAGTACTTTTTCGTATCAAAATATCATCAGTTATTTCAAAAATGGCGATGCACGATTCAAAATCACGATGTTTTATAATAAAATGTTGAGTAAGTCTTTAGAACGTAATCGCTTAACAAATCGAACGACATTAACAATTTGTTGAAAATTGTACTAAAAATAAAATATCATAAATTCGAAAGTAACTCTGTGTATCTGTCTATTACGCTTTCAGGGCCGCAAAACCGCTAAACCGATTTGGATGAATTTCAGTTTCAGTATAAAGGTAGATTTGAATTTATTAAATGACATCGGCAAATTTTTGTAGCGATAACCGACATACACGCGGGACGGACTCGCAGGTAAAATCTAGTTTAATCACAAAATAGAGAAATTGTAGGTAGAAATTTTAGTGTGTGTATATATCCCGGGTCTAGAATTTTGTCAAGAATCAAAATATCTCCATGTTTTCAATTGAAATCGGTTTTTCCGTGAAATCATAACAGACAGAAAGTTGTTATTTTAGATAATCAGATAACAGGAATATAAAGAACCACCTTTCCAATAAAACTTCAACAAATCGTCGTAAACATTCAAAAAGTTTTTTATTGTAACTCGGGGCCTACGAAATAGCTTAATGGCGAGATGTCGTACATCACACAAAAATGATTTACAATTGAAAAAAGTGCGAGTTTTAATAAATATGAATGAGTCCGTAGACAAGGCGGTGTAAATCATCGACACCCACTGCGCGGGCGCAGCGCATTGTGCAGCCTTAGGGCGACCACGCGTCTGCCAGGATATTGAATATTTTTGACACATGGACATATCAGCCTGTCGTATTTGATTATAATAATTAATAAGTTAACCTGGTACAGTTTACTCAGCATATGTGTACCCAGCACAGTTTTACATAAATATATGTATATAGCACAATTTTTTAAAGTCATAGCATAGATATCTACTTAATATTTCAAAATATGATTTTTAATAACGGGCATGCGAGACACAATTTGAAAATCCTAGCGTCTCAAAATACTCCAATTTTTTTGTTTATTTTGGATATATGACTTATAAGTGGAATGGTTTTCATTCGGATTTGTCTCTCACTTCCAACAAAAATAGGAAGAATCTAAATAATAATATAAATGAATTAAGTAAATAGTTAAAGTATTTTTAAAACATATCCTGTTTTGAAATTATTTGATGCATTCTATTAAATAATATTATTAGATTTCTCTCATACCTACTTTATTTAGTTTTGTAGTTTATTGTTACCTGAATTAATAACTTAACATAGATGTCAGAAAATATCATACGAGTATTATTAACATCTATGACAATCGTTATTGGGAAGCTCAGACATATTGACATCTAGTTCAATCTACGAATTCAGTTCGACGTCAGGGTTGCGAAGCTCCTATGTAAGGCGCTCCGTGGAAAAACTGATATTCAGGTAAAACCAGTTGAACTAGTAGCCAACAGCAAATAATCTTGGGAATAATAAACGCTAGGAAAATATACAAACATGTCACTAAACGATGGAGTTCTTAGCGGACCCTCATTCATAACGTAATGTTTATATGAATGTGTGGCCAGCACATAAACTAGTTGAAGTTTTTATTAAATACTCGCTTTTGCCTGCAGCATCGCTCGCGTAGAAGTAACATTTTCATCTCTTGCTAACATAGATACTTGTGGTCTCCTGATGATCCTGATATTTATCTGGTCAAGTGTATTCTCAAGCAGTCGTATATGGACAAGTGGATTACTTTTGGACTATTGAGTATTCCCGTTTAAAGTAAATTGCGGATTATAATTAAGTGTTATTAATTGTTTCTATTAGGAAACGAAAAATGCGAATATTAATAGATGCTAGTTATACGATTCGACTCTACTTTAATGGACTACAATAACAAACACGAAAGCACACCTACATAGATGATATCCTCATTATTTCTTAGGAATATGAAACATCCTACAAATATTATAAATGCGAAAGTTTGTTTGGATGGTCGAATGCATATTTGTAACTCTTTTACGCGAAAACTACTGAACGGCTTAAGATGAAACTTTACAGTAATATAAAGGGTGGTTAAATTGTAAGGGCCGATGTTGAATGTGAACCACACCTAAACGCCAAGTTTGTATTGTATTGTAGTAATTTGACATTTCTCTATTTCAGACTTACTCAATTTGAACCATGGAGAGATACACAATCCAACAACGTGTTAAAGTTATCCAGACTTATTATGAAAATGGGCGTTCAAATCAAAATGCATATCGTGCACTTCGTGTTTTTTTTGGTCAATTTGATCGTCCAAATGTGCGTACAATCGCAAAAATCGTGGAAAAATTCGAGCAAACCGGGTCTGTAGAAGATGTAAGAACACCAGTGCATGCTCGTACAGCTCGTACTGCAGAAAATATTGCTGCTGTTCGCGATAGTGTGGCTGAAGAGCCGTCCACCTCAACTCGTCGTCGTGCCCAACAATTGCACCTCTCACGCTCGTCGTTGATGAACATTATGCATAAAGACTTGCATTTACACGCTTACAAGGTGCAATTGGCTCAAGAACTAAAGCCTCTTGACCATTCCAAACGTCGTGAATGGGCAGAATGGTGTCAAGAAATTGCAACAGTGGATGATCAATTTTCGAAGAAAATCATCTTCAGTGATGAGGCACATTTTCACCTCAGTGGATTCATCAATAAACAGAATTGCCGCATTTGGGCGAATGAGAATCCAAGAGTGATTGTCGAAAAACCAATGCACCCACAAAGAGTGACTGTTTGGTGCGGTTTATGGGCTGGCGGCATCATCGGGCCGTATTTTTTCCAAAATGAGGCCGGTCAGGCAGTTACTGTGAATGGTGAGATGATAACGAACTTTTTATGGCCCGAATTGGAAGATATGGATGTGGACGATATGTGGTTTCAGCAGGACGGTGCCACTTGCCACACAGCTAACGAAACAATGGCTCTTTTGCGGAACAAATTCAATGGCCGTGTTATCTCACGTAATGGCGATGTCAATTGGCCGCCAAGATCATGTGATTTGACACCGTTGGTCTTTTTTCTTTGGGGTTATTTGAAAGAAAAGGTGTACGTCAATAAGCCAGCAACAATTCAAGAGCTAAAGGATGAGATAATTCGGCACATTAACGGCATAGAACCTCCATTATGCCTCAGGGTCATCGAAAATTTGGACCATCGGATGGAGGTGTGCCGCCGTGGTCGCGGCGCCCATTTGGCCGATATTTTATTCCATACATAATTGAGTAATACCAATATATCATAATAAAATAAAATTACAATAATTTCCTAAATAGTTTGTGTTTTATTCAAAATCAACATCGGCCCTTGAAATTTAACCACCCGCTAGCTTATGCTTCAGAATAACACATAGGCTAGTATTTACCGCAATAACCGACATACACGCCGACAGAGCCGCGGGTAATAACTAGTAGAAAATAAGGGACTCGTACACCTTTCTTCGTAAATTACAGGATAATCCTAATTTTACTAGTGAGTGAGTGCCATACTCATAATACGAAATACTCTCAAGCTCAACGCAAATTTACATTGCCATTTCATTTCCAGAGATTACAGGAACAAACAGACAGACAAAAAAAAATTTATTTGTATAGATCACGAGATAATTTAACATACTTTTTACTATTTAACAAGATTGGTAAAAAAATATTTCTAGTTGTAGTCACTTCTTGTGCATTGTTTCTATGAGATGAATAGAGACAGCCAGTACAGCCTCTAACTAAGAAATTACATATCTTTATATAGTGCCTCTGTCGGTGATTACTAGAGGAGGAATTATAGGTGATGCGTAATGTATCATTAGGCTGCATCCATAATGGTTACGTGATCACGATCGATGACACAACCACGCAGTATATATTATGCTGTTAATGTAATAATGAAGAGATAATCCATACAAATTAATAAAATTGTAATGTCTGTTTGTAATATTAAAATAACCGCTTTTTTTTTAATTTATTTATATAAACAATGACATCTTACACATTTCAATAAGTTAAGTACTCGCCAAGCTGTTATGCTTGTTGGCGAGAAGCGCTCTTAATAACATAATATATAAATATCTTTCACTACAGTATCACAGTACAAAATGCATATGTATGTTTACACGTATAACAAATTATAATTATTAATTAATTATACTTATAGAGAATGGGGAGTGGGATGATAGTAGGGGAGGGGTTATTGGCCTTCGGTATCCTCACTCACTCGGTAAAACACAGCGCAGACGCTGTTTCACACCGGTTTTCTCTGAGGCCGTGGTATCATTCCGGTCGAGCCGGCCCGTGTATGACGAAGCGTGGCTCTCCCACGGTAAATATTTTAGAAAATTTACTAAATAAAACGAGTTAAGCTCGTCCATCCAGGTACTACTGTATATTTATGCATTTCCTAACATTGGATTTATTTATCTTTATTAGCATCTATGGATACGCACCCTATTTTATGACAAGAACATTTTAATCGCACAACAGTTGTAGACACAGCTTTACTATAAGCTGACTCCACAAGTATTACATAATTTCGAGTATTTTTATGTTTACTATTACTCACAAATTACGTAAAGGCATCGTATTGAGTGAAAGTTATTGACAAGTAATTACTCGTCTGTTGACATATTTCACATTGTATAGTAATAACTACCAGAGTTCTTGACATCCATTATCGGAAAAATAATTATAACCTTACAGATCCACACGCACCGTCTAATCCCATATTAGGCAGATTTACGCTGTTGTAATAACTCTTGATATATTTTTATATCTATGTATGTGTATGTATTATCTATACAAATATATACAAATAAATAAAACTATGGTGTCTGTTTGGAATAACAAAATAACCGATTTTTACTAAATGCATATGTAGGCTATACACGGTAGGTACATATACTCGTATACCGAAATAACATTTTTCACAATTTTTGTTTGTCTGTCTGTTTGTTCCAGCTATTTTGACGGGATTTTCTCTGGAAGATAGCTGATGATATAAGGAGTTATTTAGGCTACTTTTTTTAGACTAGCTTCACCCCGCGACATTCAAAACCCGCCGTATAATTTGTACCGCGGGTAACTCCGCAGCGCTCAGCTAGATAGACATATACGAGAAGCAAAAACTTTCTACCCCATTTCACACGAATTATGCGAGCGGAGAAGTGTGAACTTTTTCACAGTCAAAGTTTATATGGAGGAGGACTACCGGAAGGTAAAAGAAAAAAAAAATGAATTATAGTCCAATTTCGACAACTGGGTGACCTCTAGTATTAAGTACATTTTAATTATAAATAAATTATACCTAGATATAGAATAAATTATTATACTTGTTACTTAATTATTTGTCATAGCCGACTCACGCAACTTCGTTTGCGCCTCCTATTGGCCGTAGCTTGATAATTTTCCCTCGTTTTTGTAACATTCTTCATTAGTGCTCCGTTCCTATAGGCCTTAGCGTGATGATATATAGCCTATAGCCTACCTCGATAAATGGGCTATGTAACACTGAAAGGTTTTTTAAAATCGGACCAGTAGTCAACAAACAAACAAACTCTTCAGCTTTATAATATTAGTATAGATGGGTAGAATGGAACCTTGGTGGTGACACTTTTCATTAAAATGAGTTCAGTAGGCTTTAGGAACCTTCTCTTTTGACTTCATTGTTTACCACAGTCTTGTATAAATGATACCGTCAAAGAACTTAACGATTTTAGATGAAGCATTACAGACTTTGATTAGGAGAAGAAAGATGGCGTGTATGTAATAACATGCGAAATATATCAAAGTCTAATTCCAGCGTAGAGGCTAATGAACTCATAGTAAAAGCTTTTGTTGAAGCTTTATATTAAGAAAAAGAGTACTAATGACTCCATGTCTTTAAGTAATTTCAACGTAACGTCATTATAGGCTAAGTAAAAAGTACACGTACGTTTTAAATCTAACAAAAAGTTCTAGCCGCCAGAAAATCCATTAGTATGAGTCATTGAACCCTGTTACTCATAACTCATGGTTCCGTAGACTGACAGTGTTCTTAGAAAGATCGACGCATCGTATTATGGATATATTATTTTTTGCAAATGGTTTTAGATGATAGGGTTTGCGTATGTTAATTAGTGTTTCAGGGAATAGTTGACAAAAGAGGGAGTCAGATTTAATATTACGTCAGAAATATAACTGAAAAAAACACCCGTTTTAGGAATATAATAGGCTATTCAAGTTCGTTGTTTAAGAGCTTGAGTATAATAGAGACAATAATAATAACTGGATATATGCAAGGCGGTCTAAATCTAAAGAATGGTAAGCCTGTAATAAGAACCGGACTGAGAATTACCATACTTAAATATCTCTCAATACTTTCTTTAACTACACAGATTTGTTCGTGGTCATCACAACTATTTGTCTTGGGTGTGAATCAAACCCACAGGGATCCAAGGAAGCCAACCTGACCCTGAGCAAATGGCATTACTAACCAACATGTCCGGTATAACATAAATGGGACATAGATATCTACAGCAGATAACATGTTCAAAGAGGATATCTTGACCAACCAAAAAAAGAAGTTCCCGTATCTTTTCAATATTTATAATCAATAAAGAACAAAAGAAACAGTTCCTGCCTTGAAGCCAAACATACATTGTTCAAATGGAAGGTTCCAATATCATATGCCCTCAATCTTTTTGACAGTAAGCGTTAAGACAACAATATACTGTATCCCTTGTAACATAAACATGGAACTGGTCTTCAGTATCCAATAAGTTAAACGGAGTCAGGACATACCAGTATGTAAATAAAACTGAACATAACCAAGTCTCTCGGCATAGATTGGGCCCCGAGGCGACGTGGTGACTGCACCAGGCATATACTTTGTGGCCGATTGTGTAAAGCTGCGTTCAAAGTTGACAGGCTATTTGTGGCGGATTGATTGCTTGATACGTATTAAAATTATGAAGTAATTAACTTTACCTATTTCTGTCAATAAAATATGTATTAAATTGAAATCTAGCACGTCACACTTTTTTACTATCTCATTATTTTAAAAGAAAAATATTTTCTCCTTTTAGTTCGGCCAGTTACATAACCGTATTTGTTACTTTTTAAAACAATTATTGATTTAAATTGCTATATTAGTGTGGCGACTTCCACATACAGCCGCAACTAAAACATCCTTCGGTAGATGGATGTTTTACACTGAACTACGGAGTAACGTCTTCAGTGTCAAGGACCACACTACTTACGAATCCTGAATCGCGCAATAAAGTTCTCGCGCCGATTAGGATATATACAACATCCCAACATCAACTATTGGGCCGGAGGATCCTCCCTTTATGTTGGAGGGACATGAAATCCGTTCCTACACAATTAGCTTTACTACTTCGTCTCACGTATTTTCTTGTACCAATTTTTTTGTATGCTTATTGTTTGGATTATGGACTGCTTAGCGATAAGGTCAATTCATACAGCAACGCGCGTTGAATCGGCTACTAGTTTGTTGCAAATTATTCGCTGGTTAGGAACACATATAAGCTGATTTTGCAGTTTTCAACGTATTTATATTGGAAGCTTCGCTTGAACTGTAATGAGTAGTTTTCGATATCTAATTAAAGGAGAAAAGACGTCTGAATGGGTTTCACTGAATATTTCTTTAAAGCTGTTAGTGCCTAATGGGACTTTTTGTGTATCAAGTTACTTTAAGATGTATCTTTACTGCTTTGTACACAATATATTCATGTTGTAAAAAAATATTTTAAACTTCAAATTTTGGGAATTTGTGTGAAAAAATGTGCAATTTTTACGGAGTTACTTTGAGAAAATTTAAATTGAGAATTAAGATTTTAGGCAAAAATGTAGGTTCTTTAGATTTTCAATTTTCCCATTTTTTATATCCACAGAGTGGTAAATTAAATGATTATGATGATTTCATCTTTATATATAATTTAAATTGTAGTTAATTCTTATTTACTAAAGAAAGTTGGTTTAAATGCATTTGATAAGCAGGTTAGCGAATTAGAGTTACATATACATATAAAATTTCACCTAATAACGATCGCATCATCATTAAAAAAGCTACTTTCTATATAAAAAAACAGCACCTATTTAGTGCACGTACCGAGACACATTTGATACGCATGGCTGCGCCCGCGCAACTCAACGAAAGTGAAACAAAACAGTGCGCTGATTTTTTGTTAATCATTATTTGGGTTCAAAAACAGAAGTACGTATATTATTACAGTTATTGCTCGGATGTTCATTTGTTACGTAAAAACATCAAATAGTGACGTCATAATTATTTTTGGAGTTACTATTCGGGCAAACGAGCAAACGGGTCACTTAATTGTAACCAGCCATGGTCACCTGCAATTCAAACAGTCAGGAATCTGTTGCCGGCTTTTAAGGAAAACCAGTGTTATAGTGGAGGTTTGATTCTTGCTCAATGCAATGTGTGTGCATGATGAATATGTGGATTTTTGTGTCTTTTAATTATGTACTTAAGTAAAATTTACTCTGGTTTCGATAGCGTTTAGTAACAGTTCTTAAATGCTAAGGTAAGTTTAAGTTGTATTCTCTCTATACGAGAACCTCGTGTAGGTATATTTACAAATTTTTCGAGGCAATTATTTCTTAATAGTAATGAGTGAGCCAATCGCTACTACCTCAGAGAGGCAACTTCTATAAGATCTCACTGTATTCTGATAGTACCGTCGCTCAATTAATTTTGTGTACGCACGATTACCTAAGTCAAAGAGCATGAACGCTTTGGTAATTAAGAACGATATTGCATTGGAATTGTTCTAACGTTGAGTACCTAAGCCATGTGAATAACATCACAGTTAAATATGCACACATCTGTATAGCAACTACCTTTAATAGTCTAGTGGTGGGCAAAGGGTCTCCTTACAAAGAAGATTTTGACCGACTATACCATGCTGATCAGACGGTTTGCTAAAGGGTTTGTTTTTCTTAGCAGCGATGTTGTCGTCTGCTTCGTTAGTTGGCTCTTACGACACCCACAGATTGAATAGGGTGGTGTCATATACATCATATACATCATATACTTAATCCGTCACTACACGGATAAACAAAAACAAAAACTTAAACACGAATTTTGCCGGCAAGAACTTTGCCGACTAGAATTTTGCCGACTAGAATTTTGTCAACTAGAACTTTGCAACCATTATTCTGGTCTCACTTATATAAAAAGGTGTAAGTCTATTGTTACTGGGTACTTAATAAAGTAGATGGGTAATGGGAGAGCATTGAAATGGTACACCATCACTACAAATACCGTGTGGTGATCCTCAGTTTAAATCTGGCATTCGAACATATCACTGGCCTCATTGATGTAAGAACCTGAGGTTACCACATTTAAGGTAGGTACTGAGAAAATCTCAGTGTAGATTATTTATAGTACCTACAGTTTGAATATATCAGAAGCTAAATAAATGAACTTTTAGCATTTAACGCAGCAATCAATAAATTATAGTATCGTGTTTAGCTTATTGAGAAGCAGAATATTGAGTAAATTCATGGAATAAATTACGTATATCTTACTTTTGTAGACATTAAAAGTTTGTCTGATATGTCGGAAAGAACAGACGTTTCTTATTTTAAACTGAAAACCTTAACGTATATCAAAATCGTTGTAAAATAATGATTTAATCATCCTAATATATTTTATGAAATACTAGTAGTAATACTAGTAGTTCGAACATTCGCAGGTGGAATAGGTTTCTTAAAAAATGTATGAGAATATGATTTTGAACTAGTGAATTATTCAACCATTCCATGATTTTTTTTTGGAACTAATCCCGCCCACACGCCTACCAATGTAACTCCTGTACACCAGGATCAACAGCAGTGACCCACGAACACACCGAGTTATGACACTCGGAAAGTCCCAGGAAGAAAATTTAGTGTCTTGGAACCCGCAACGAAATTAATCAGAAGAAAAACAGGAGGAGTTGGAAATATGATGAGTCCACTTCCCTCCTTAGCAAAGCGGGAGACAAAATGAAGTCAAAATAGGCAGACACCTTTTTCAAACCGGGAAGCAGCACGGATAAAGTATCAGGGGTCCTAAGTGAGCTATATTTGATTACTATAGTATGTATGGCAGAATCGCCTAAACTCACGGAAATTCACCGCAGTTGACACATTCATTTCATTTGTTTACTATGACACACAAGTTTAAAAATACGCTTTTTAAGTCAATATCAACACTTATTCCTATGCTTCGATGGGTATGGATATTCCCGAAGCATACCCTGCTGAGACATAATTAACACCATCATGTGCCAACTATAATTTGTTCCCATCCACACGTAACAGACTTGCCTAAAGCCTATTGCTGTTAACTGGGGACATTGCACCATTAATGAGCTCCATCGCCCTCACGTAGTAGTACCAGTAGTGGCCTGAGGCAAGCTTATGAAGGTGGAGTAGCAGGGTAACACGCTCTTATTGATGGATTAACTAGAATCTCCTAGGAAGAGAGAATTAAGGCTACGGTAACCTTATTTACTCGGTGCAAAGTGTCGAAAGAACTCATTAACACTAGGTTTGTAGTGGGCAGAACTTGTGCTGTCATTTTAGCTTAGTCTTCTATGAGACGGTAGTAACGCTACGGTTGAGTTTGTAATTAAATCAGCGTGGTTCTACTACAAACTCTATTACAATCAGACACTCCAATTTTATTTATTTGTATAGATGTATAGATCGCATAGAATATACTAAGTGCAGATACAGCTATTTGTAAGTAAAACCAGCTATTTAGTAAATAATGCAGTATCTAGTATTTATTGTGTAGGTCTTTGCTATCGCCTGAGGGCACGGCAGACATACTTTACTGCAACGGGCGGGCGTGTCAATTTGCTACCTCATGTTATATCCTCACGCTTCGTAAATTATCATACAATGTTGCAAAGATCCAGCTCTAATTTCAGTTAAAAATAGCGTAGGATATGGTTTTATTTTCTTTTGAACTGAGGGAAAACAACATATAACGGGAGACTCAGAATCTAATTGGAATGAAATGAATGATGCTCACAGATAAACAATTCTTTCGTTGCGTTTAATCGAGTAAGAGTGGTTAAAGGGATTCAATCTTTCGCAAACCTCACCCAATTACTTTCAAATTCGGAGTGAGAGTAGCAACTTGCTTGTTGCAAGCAGTTCTTTTTGCCGAAGTCCATGGACGGCTTTAATCACTGACTATCTGGTACCTTGTTTTTATATTTACACCTCTATACCATTGAAATAAAATTGATACAAAGCAAAGTTCATATCTAATAAAATAATGTGTTGAAGCAGTAACATTAAAGCGATGGATCTAATTTCTAACTAACCCTATCACAATTCGTAATGAGCACTCTCGCCATTAGATCGGTAATAGTATCGGTAATTAAGATCAGCGCACGCGCAGCCGACCGAGGTGCCGCTCTTGGGTGGGTAGATATAAATTCCGGTGAAACGGCCTTGCCAATGATGACTGTCTTATGTATTATAGGTTTTTATACTTAGATACCTAAGTTTTAGTACCTGTATAGATGTTCTACTGTTCAATTGTTGCAGTAAGGATAAGTAAAAGGAATAAGTATCGAAATATATTGTCTAAGATGAAGTCGGTTAAAAATGACCAGTTTTTAATTGTGGGACTATGTATTATGAATCTGTATGATCCTTGCTGCTTGATCTCTGTGTCAGTTGTCCCTAGTGTCATTATAGAACTTACAACGTACATTTTATGTGTGAATTTTTAACCGACTTCAAAAAAGGAGGAGATATGTTTTTTTATGTGTTGGCGGATAACTTCGTCGTTTATGAACCGATTTTGATGACTCTTTTTTTTAATGGAAAGGAGATATCCCAACGGTGGTAACATGATAATGACACTAAGATTTGATGATTAATTTGACAATGGAATCGATCAATGTGGGCGTTCTTGAAGTCGGTTTTTTATTTTGTTAAAAATTACTTTTTATATTCATAATGTATTATTGCTAGCCCCTTAACTATGATAAAACTGGCACGTAAATAATGAAAATATAGGTGATTCAAAATAAAATCACTTGTTCAAAGTTACTTCGTCGTTTTCGAAGCCATCTGTCACAGAAGTGAAGATATATTTAAAGACTAACTAACTTACTTAATTGAATATAAGTCAGATTATAATTAATGACATTATAAATTTGCCTGCAGTTTCATGTAGCGAAGATTGGAATATTAAAACGTCAATATACTTAACTTGTAATTAAGAACAAAATGTTGACAGAACTGCTTCATTTCTCTATTCCAACGAACATAAAAAACAATTTTTACGATGTTGTAGACTGAAAACGAAACGAAAACAGAAGGAACACATCATTAATTAAAATCTACTACACCGTCGTCCTTATACCCCTGTTTTATAATAAGGCCCAGTTTCAAGTGCAATGAACTCTTTGAACTGTAAACCTGATGAAGTTGGCTGAATTCAGATAACATAATTAGGCCTTGCCTTATGCTAAGTTTATTGAAATCTGTAAAACAGTAATAAAAACGGTAGTCTTTTTTTATGTAATAGGCGGGCAAACGAGCATACGCATCGCCTGATGGTAAACGATTACCGCCGCCCATGGACACAACACCAGACGCGTCACAAATGCGTTGTCGATCTTCGGAGGGATGGCGAGGGAGATGGGGGCCTCCGGTATCGTCACTCACTCGGTGAAACACAGCGCAACCACTTTTTCACACCGGTTTTCTGTGAGGCCGTGGTATCACGCCGGTCAAGCGGACCATTCATGCCGAAGCGTGGCTCTCCCACGGTAAAGTCTTGTCCCAAACTAGGCAAAGCCTGTACTGTGTATATATATTTAAATACATACATACTACTCGTATAGATACATTAAACCTAGACCTATATTACAATAGGTATAAAACAAAATATTAACAATAATGTAAATATTTCTGACATTTAACACACAAAAATTGCTCCTAAACTAAGCAGAGCTTGTATTATGGGTACTAGACCTGATATAATTACATATATACTTTGTTTTTGTAAACAAATACATGTTACACATATAAAACACCCCAACTCCGATATAAACATTTGGTCTCAAACACAGCAGTCGCATAAGCTACCACTGTGCCACTGAAAGGCGTGTCCTGTGTAGGAATCAAACCTTCGACCTCTGGCTTAACAGTCACGATCACTATCGATTAGCTAAACAGGTCTCTCACTTCGTCTTCGTCTACAATTTGTTTTACATGATCAGAGACGCGACGTGTCTATTTTTACATTGCATAGTTTTTCAAGTAAAGCCGTAAGTTGCTATAAAAGTTATAATAATATAATAATATGTTTTAGTTTGTAGTTAGTACTCTATAAAAACACTTCCTACAGATATGAGATTTGCAGCCTCCAGACGCTATTGCGCTTCAGCTGATTTAATGGTTTATCTTGTTAACCGTAAGATTTAAGTAGTTATTTCTCTTTAAAACTTATTTTACAGCTTTCAGAATTTAGTGATCAATCATAATTTTTCTTCTATTTTATATTTTAAAGAAGACAAAAATTTACTTATTTGAAAAAAATATAAGTGACCTTGACCCATCCGAAGGTCACTTATAATACAATATTTTACTGGCAGTATACGAGTAGAATAAAATGTAAACAGAAGTAAAAATTCGATTAGGTTGATAAATAAAACTTGAGAATCGTATTTTTCCAGATTTTTTACAGACTAAAGACCGTCTCTTTTGTCTTTTTTTTAACCGACTTCAAAAAAGGAGGGGGTTCTATGTTCCTCTGTATGTATTTTTAACATGTAATTTAATATTCTCACAAAAAACGGTATTATAAACAAAAGCGCCCTTATTTACACGATGAAAGCAGGGTCTAAAAGTTAACACAGCACCGTATGTATTACAAGTTTTAATTAGGTCTGACTCTGACCCGTCACTGGCGAGATTTATGGGCTTGCGACTAGCCGGACCCGGTCTGGCGACCAGACTTAGCACCTGCTTACATATCTAAGTGGAATTAGACGCGACTAACGGTGTGTTTACAATGGGTGAAATGTATGTGGGGTCTAATGTCAAGTCACATACGTTTGTCAGAGAGTAACTGGCATTTTAAGAACATTATACCGCCTGAAAAAATTCCTTCCCATGAAAACTAAGGTAGCGCTCGTGCAATCTCTAATCTTCCCGTTAATCGACTATGGTGATGTGTGCTACTATGACCTGAATGCAGATCTCCTCAACAAGCTAGACCGTCTTCTCAACAATTGCATTCGATTTATTTTTAACCTTCGTAAGTATGATCATATCTCCAGTTTTCGTTCCCAGCTCAAATGGTTACCTATTCGTCAACGCAGGAAATTGCGCGCACTCACATTCCTGTATACTATCCTCAATTCCCCATCCCCTCCTACTTATTTAACATCACAAATTCAATTTTTAAGTGACAACCACAACAGAAACCTTCGCTCGTCGAACAATCTCCTCCTACTTTGTCCTTCTCACACCACTGGGTTTGTCGGCTCTTCGTTTATTGTACAATCTGTCCTCTTGTGGAATGCGCTTCCTCTGGAAGTCAGGATGGCTAGAAATCGTAACTCCTTCAAGATGAAAGTGAAGGAGCTCTTACTAGGTGAATTGGCGGCACTGGCGAGCTCTTAGTTCATGACCTGGCATTTTTATCTCTTATTGTGGAATATGTATGAATATATATGTATCATATATGTATGTGTATATATGTGTTTTACTGTATGTATTAGCATTATTAGGTTAAATAGTATAACTGTATTAAAGCTTCTATCATTTAGTATTCGCCCGAATGAAGTGCACCTACCTCATGTTTTCTCTGCATTGCCCAACCGGTTGACTGGCAGAAAATGCCTTAGGCATTAAGTCCGCCGATGCATGTACTTTTGCATAAAGATGTAAATAAATAAATAAATAAATAATGTCAAGATAACGCAGTGGACTAACTATTTCTGGTGTGCTTAAGTGGAATTGATGTTTGGTGATTATTCCTTTATTTGGTATAGTGTTTAGTAAAAGGTTGTAAAGGTAAGCGTCTTCAAGAAGGTATTCAAGTACGGCACTTTGGATTTATTTTTTTAAAAATAGAGATATGTTACAGAGAAAATGACTAAAGTATAATTTGAATTTAACGTTAAGAGATAAATGCAAACATAATGTGGACTCTGACCGAGTCTGAATAGAAACATTTTTCTGAATTTAATCTACACAATAATATTGCAAATAAGCATAAAATTCGCTTAAACTTAGATTGTAACCGGGTTTTTTGAAAGCATGAACAGTGAACAATTGCTTATAACTTGGAATTGTGTAGTATGCAAAATCCATTAATATCACATTATACACACACAAAAGACATCTGATGAGATTCAATAAACTTTCCATACATTCCAACTGCACCTATATTGCGTACTACCTGAGCCCCGCTAAGTTATGCGCTGATTCCATGGGAGACTATATTTTTTCAGGTTTTTTTTAATGGAATTGACTGCAAACGAGCAGACGTATCGCCTGATGGTAAGCGATTACCGTCGCCCATGGACACCCGCAACACCAGAGGTATCACAAGTGCGTTGCCGGCCTTTGGGGGATGGGTGGGAGGGATGGGGGAAGGTTTATGGTATCCGGTATCCTGTTTCACACCGGTTTTCTGTGAGGCCGTGGTATCACTCCGGTCGAGCCAATTTAAGATGTCAGACGATTTCACAAGGACTTTCTCAAAAAAATTGCAGTCTTTTGAGCGTAAAGAAGTAACAAACAGACACTCATTTGATGTGGTCTTTATAAAGTAGTGTAAAACTAAATTACACAGTTAAACAGAATGAGGTGACTAAAACGGCATGTTACTAATCACCTCAGGATATGCAACCGGGATTTCCAATCTTATTAGATGAAATTAACATAGCGAGAATTCTCAATGACGTCACTAAATCTCAGATTAAATCCTCCATTTGGTAAAGCATTCGAATGGTGCATAAATATTGCGCAGGCGCCGCCCCCGCGTTGGCATTTTTACACCCGGCGATTATGCGCGCACCTAAGAACGAAACACTGATCTATAATTTTGATACATTCATGACTTTGTGAATGGAACATTCATGGTACGATTCATTACGAAATATGTTATTTAGTTATTACCTCACTGAAGATAGAGGGCTATTATTTTGTTATTGTTCGGTGGTATTGATCTTCTTGCTATTAGTTCTAGTTTAACGTTTTAATCTTGTATTGCTTCTAATGCTATTTGGATTTTATATTACGTCTGGTTATTTTGATTACTAAGTTTGTTGCACAAAATTTGCGATAGTTTTATTGTTAGTTTAGCATTGCATTTGCATTGCACCATCAAAGAAAATCTGTATTTATAAACTCGAATGAAAAAAAAGTCGTTCGAAATTAGAAATAATACGTTTAAATGAAGCAACTGTATGTCAAATTCGGAATACTGCATGAAGACCTCAAGAATTACTGCATATATATTGTGTTTTAGGGTTCTGTAGCCAAATAGCAAAAAACGGATCCCTTACGGATTCGTCATGTCTATCTGTCTGTCTGTCTGTCCCTGTTTCCCCATTCTTAGAATTGAAAGTGAAAATTTTTTTTTGATCAAACCCATACGTGTACCTATAGATTCGTCTTCAAAAATTATATTGAGGTTTCTAATAATTATTTTTTTCTAAACTGAGCATTTTGCGCGAGAGACATTTCCAAAGTGGCAAAATGTGTCCCTCCTGTAGCTTCTAAAATAAGAGAATGATGAAACTAGAAAAAATATATGATGTACATTACCATGCAAACTTCCACCAAAAATTGGTTTGAACGAGATCTAGTAAGTAGTTTTTTTTAAGACTTCAGAATTCGTAAACCGCAATTACCTTTCATTCAATTAAAAAAACTCTATTTTTAAATTATCGATCAAAGTTACAATGAACTACAAGAACTTTTATGTTATGTTACATGCTATGAAGGGTTTCATGGGTGAGTCCGACTCGCACTTGGCCGCTTTTTTTTTAGTGTTGCTAGAGGAAAATATATAAAACTCTTCTAATCCCAAAAAGAATATAATGTGTATGATGACTGCAATGATCGTTTCACATTTCGGCTCTCATTTCTTAGATAGGATGAAGGATTTTAATTATGTATCCTTTTAAGTCTTTTATCTCAAGAAAACAAATAAAATATCGTCAATTTATTGGCTGTTACGTTATAAGGTCTTAATTAAATTAAATGCGAACTTGAAACAAAGGGGTTTCCCTTTAATGACCAATCAAAGCCGCAGTCAGGATGGAGTTTATACGAGCGGTGTAGAGAGTTAAAAAAACATACAGCCGGTACAAATGTTGGTAAAAACCGCCGTATATTATTAACAGTGATAGATAATTATGGTCATGGGGTAAACAGGTCATTCGGTGGTTAGTATCATTGCCCGTGAATAGTTGCAACTCATTCAAATATAATTAAAATCAATTTCAGAACCTGTTGTTTTAATTTATTGATACATTTCGCCAATAGGAGGGGTCTATGACCGGTTGTGACAAGAACGAGGAAGGGGTCATAATAATATAGTCTATAAAATTCGCGTGACGTGATTTATGAATGACCCCTAAGAAGGCTTACAAAAAAATATCTTACTCGTATTCATGTTTAGATTAAAAATAACAAAGTAAAAAAGCACATTCAACATTAAAGCTATAATTATTACAATAATAAAACCATTTATCAAAATTTTTAAATAAGTTAATTAAATAACCAGGACCTTAAACATAAATAACAATAAAATAATTAAATTATTTGAACACTGAGATATTTGCGAGCGAGGTTGAACAAAACGTTATCTCGTGTTCATATCGCGGGGAGGCAGGCGCATGCGCAGCTTTAATTATTACCTCTGTATAAACATTATTATTAAATATTTAAACAAGGTACTTTCAGGCCGAAATAACCTTCAAAGTTGATAGTTATGTTACGCTTTACTTATTTTAAACTACCTTTCGATTGCGGTTCCGCCCGCGTCTATGTCGATTATCGCGATAAAGAGTAGTCTATTTATATATATATACTAGCTGTTGCCCGCGGCTTTGCTCGCGTGGAAGTTGATAATATGTATTTACTTAAAACTGTGTAAAAGTATGTATCAGTACTTTATTCATGTTTTTGAACGTATTTTTTTATTTTTGATCAATAGCCCATTTAAAAGAACTTTCATACAAACATTTGACTCATATTTCATCCCCTTTAGGAACAGAATTCGCATAAATGCTGATATAAGTATTCATCTATTTCGAAAAATGACGGAATGCCAGACTAACCTATGTACAAAATATCAACCCCTATTTCACCCCTTAGGGATAGAATATTCAGAAACGCTGCAATACGTAAGTATTTACTCATTTTTAATAAGCAACCCAAAAGTAAAGTTTCATCTTTCTTATTTCTATGTATTCTTAAATATGACGGGTTTCCATAAAAAAATGCAACCCCAATTTCACCCCCTTAGGGGTAAAATATGCAGAAACTCTAAATAGATATCTAGTCATTTTTAATCAATAGCCCAAAATTAAAGTTTCATGGTTCTAATTTAAAAAATGACAAACTTTCATACAAACTTGCCACCCCTATTTCACCCCTTAGGGGTAGAATATCCAGAAACGCTTACATACGTATCTACTAATTTTTAATTTGTAGCTCAAAAACAAAGTTTCATGTTTGTAACTTCAAAATTAGCGAACTTACGTACAAACTTTCAACCCCTTTTTCATTCCCTTAGGGGTAGAATATCCAGAAACGCTTAAATACGTATCTACTCTTTTTTAATCAGTAGTACATGAATAAAGTTTCATGGTTCTAACCTAAAAAAATGACAAACTTCCATAGAAACTTTCAACCCCTATTTCACCCCTTAGGGGTAGAATATCCAGAAACGCTTACATATGTATCTACTCATATTTAATTTGTAGCCCAAAAACAAAGTTTCATGTTTGTAACTTCAAAAATGACGAACTTACGTACAAACTTTCAACCCCTTTTTCATCCCCTTAGGGGTAGAATATCCAGAAACGCTTAAATACGTATCCACTCACTTTTAATCAGTAGTCTAAAAATAAAGTTTCATGTTTGCTACTTCAAAAATAAACGAACTTTCGTACAAACTTTCAACCCCTAGTTCACCCCCTTAGGGGTAGAATATCCAGAAATGCTTAAATACGTGTCTTTTCATTTGAAATCAGTAGCCCAAAAATAAAGTTTCATGCTTCTTACTTAAAAAAAGACGAACTTCCATACAAACTTTCAACCCCTATTTCACCCCCTTAGGGGTAGAATAACCAGAAACGCTTAAATACGTATCTACTGTTTTTTAATCAGTAGCGCATAAATAAAGTTACATGTTTCTAACTTAAAATATGACGAACTTCCATACAAATTTTCAACCCCTATTTCACCCCCTTAGGGGTAGAATACCCAGAAACGCTCAAATACGTCTCTACTCTTTTTAAATCAGTAACACATAAATAAAGTTTCATGTTTCAGACTTCAAAAATGACGGACTTCCAGACTAACCTATGTACGAAATGTCAACCCCTATTTCACCCCTTAGGGGTTGAATATTCAAAAACGCTGAAATACGTGTTTACTCATTTTTAATCAGCAGCCCAATAGTAAAGTTTCAGGTTTCTAACTTAAAAAATGACGAACTTCCATACAAACTTTCAACCCCTATTTCATCCCCTTAGGGGTAGAAATTCCAGAATTCCTTTCTTAGTGCGTGTTTACTCAATAAAAGGATCCTACTCACCAAATTTCATAGCCCTAACTATCATAGTTTACGCTCGGCGATGATGAATCAGTCAGTCAGGACTTACTATTTTATAAGTATAGATATGTATATAGTTATTCAAGACTCAAGTATCTCTATGCCAAATTTGATTAAAATCGGTGCAGCGGTTTACCCGTCAAAGCGTAAAAGACAGATAAACAGACCGAGTTACTTTAGAATTTATAAAACTAGTATGGAATAATTTAATTGATTTCTTTCTTTCTGTTTGGACATTGTGTTTTAAAAAAATCCAAAGTTTAATTTACAAAGAGTCACAATAAAAGACTACCTATGTTGAATGCTAAGACGTCAGATATAGTGGTTATTCAATCGGACACACTCATATTCATGTTATCTATACAAATAAATAAAATTGGAGTATATGTCTGTAATGTTAAAATAGCAGCTTTTCAAAAAAATCATATGTATGTAAAAATATCATTTTTTACAAGTTTTATCTGTCGGTCTGTGTGTCTGTCTGTCTGTCTGTGTGTTCCGGATAATCTCTGGAACGCCCGGACCGATTTTAACGGGACTGGCGGATAGCTAATGATCTAAGGAGTAACTTAGGCTACTTTGTTTTAGACTAGCTTTGTCCCGCCAATAACCGCGGGTAACACCGCGAGGTTCAGCTAGTTGAATCCTAAATCTAAAAGCATACTTTGTAATCTAAAATTATGATAATTCTCTGGAATACGTCTTAGGCAGTTTATAAAGGTGTGATGAATAAAGAATAAGAACTGCCACTCACTCACACTCTTTCATTTCGGTAGTGGGAAGTGTCGATTAAGCAAACTACGCAAGACAACAGTACTACAAAGATAATGCATACTTGTGTACCAACCCGTCTGGTCATCCTGGTGTAGGCCAAGACTTCCTAGAAAGGAAGTTACGTACTTTCTTACGTAGACCTCTTAGAAAAGAGGTCTACGTAAGAAAGTGAACTAATAAATGCAGTTCTGTCTGTTCTGTTCTGTCATCAATAATATCTGTGTCGTCAAAAGTTGCACGTTAGGTAATAACTTAAATAGTGATCGTTCTGAGTTGTGTGTGGAATTAATTGTTTTTTTTCTAAAAAGAACTATTTCGCAATTCGCAAGTATGTTTAATATGCATTTATCTACAGTCAACGAACTCACAGAAGATGTATATCGTGATCAAGATATTTCAGTTTAAGTTAACTGTAAATGAAAAAAGAAATAATTAAAAGAAATTCTCTAAGAAATTATTAATTGTGTTGAAAAATTATTGATGCAAATAGAGAGTGAGTGGAGGGGGATGCAAGGGTCATTCCCCCTTTTCGATCAGCTGATGCTAATACACTACTAAACAAATCAACTTTGCAATTATACAAATGGTAAGTTCGATCCCGAACATAGTTACACCCATCAAATAGTCATATTCAAAGCTAAACACTTTAAAATAAAAGAAAAAAAAAACTGTAGCTTTTTTTCTTTCCTTCCTACATTCTTTTTCTTTCCTACAGAATCTTCAGCGGAGGTAAACCTTTCCTCATTTATTACTTTTTTCAATTAGAGATTAAAGTAATGTATAATCCGTAAGGCAAACTCTATCATGGCTAGCCTGCCTGACTTTAACTCTACTTAGAAATATAATCGTTTTTAGACAGACTAATTTTATTCAGATTAAGGTAAATAAGGATGAAACTGGGATACGGGATACTAGAAGTCTTAATGCGAAGCGGGACCCAGATGATGGAAGAGGCTAGGATCGCAGACAGGATTATCAACTCTCTTGTGATCCATTACGAAAGGGTAATTTAACGTCACTAGATTAAAAAAAACCGTAAACATGTAATTAAATTATCAATGTTATTAACAGTTCCTAAGTTATAATAAATTAAATACAACGATACCGGGTAAATAGTGCTTTAAGTTCTAGTGGTTATAAGATATTAAAGCACAATGAAAACTTAAATTGCGACCAAAGTAAGCTCGTCTTGTTCTATTTAAATCATCAGTTTCGTCCTGTTTGTGGATAAGGTGGCAAGACCCCTTATGCAAAACTATTTTAAATGTACGTCACTTCACAACACGTGTCACTATTAATGTTACGAGCTTTTATAGTCAGGCTTTGTAAGAAATAACATCTTGATTCACTAGGTTGCACTTACCTTTGGTGTCGATAGGTGTGGGTGCTGCAAGGCTGGGGATTTCAGGCTGTGGGGGCTGCACTCTTGGTCCTGGCCACGTGGTGGTGCCTCCAGAACAGTACCGGGGTCTTGTCGCCTGGCACCCGTCTGCAGCGTCACGGAGCGTAGACGCGTCTGCTGAATATTCTAGTGGGGAGAAATTACAGAGAAACGTAACATACTTGTTTCAAAATGAAAGTAAAATTCCGTAAAGCGTATAATAAACTGTTAAAATACTGATTGGGGCTTAATTAGCGGACAGTTTAGATTCTATTATACCACTTTGTGTGTAGAGTGGTGACGTGTGTTGATGGATCAATGAGAGTCTCAGTTGATTCTGCAAGTGTCGTAAGAACCGATTAAGGGAGAAAAAAGTACGTAAGACATCAGTACTGTACTACAAAGAGAAACTATATGCACATACACACTATGCATACCAAACAATCTAGTCAGCGTCGTAAGTCTATGAACATGACTTACTCATTGAACTAAGTATAACTGAATTCGACTAGAGTGTATTTATTGGTGTATTACTAAATTTAGAAGTTGAATCTTTCAGTGACGTCAATCTTTGGACGTCATTATCATGCTTTCCTAATTAGATAACAAGTCTAAAGATCTGCTTACTTCTTGTTGTGGAAGACTGCAGCAGACTCGCCGTTTGACCCCCGGGGAACGTTGCGTTTCGCTTGTGTCGACCCTGTGGACAAACATACACATTTATTTATGCAATTAAAGTGACTACATACAAGTCACCTAATGAATATAAAACTGTCCATGTTTGTTACGGTTATTTTTGATAAAATATATATCAATTTTAAAATCCGTTAGGGCAGTTTTAATAGGATAATTTCTGGAATCAACACTCAACACTGTAATATTCAGTCTGTACTAGATAGCCCACATTATAAGGAACTTCGTAAGTTTAAAATCTATATATAACTCTAAGGAGTTAACAGTCATCACCGGTACCATGTGTTACTTAAAAACATACAGCAATATATGTCGCCATTTTATCACCATAGAGCAGAACCGCACCCGTCCCTAGCAAGCTTTAATCACTTCCTGCGACACTTAGGTGGACCAATTAGCCAAGATTCCAATCAGACATCTCTATTACCTTTCCCAAAGCGTGACCATACTAGTATTGGAACTACAGTGTCCGGTGGAGCGATGTGAAAACGGTTCGATAGGTATCTTTTAATTGTTTGAAAGCACATACCGATTAACTGGTTATGTACTTATTGATGGTGAATTTCGCCATGATATACGACTAACTCGTCTATTGTATAATAGGCCAAAGCCTCCTTTCGGAGAGGTCTATGACCAGCAGTGGACTAGTAAAGCCTGTGGACGATATTGTCCAAATCTTGATGAAGCGTTACAATTGGACTAGAAAGATCTACTCGATAATGCGGAGGAGTTTCCTGCAGTTTATCTTATAAAGTAGGAGGCAAACGAGAAGTTGAGTCGCTAGATGCAGAGTGACTATTGAATCTCTGTATCTTCGAAGTCACAAATGCGTTGTAGGACTTAGAGTGACAAATAAAATATTGAAAATCAGACAGTGGTGGTGTGGCCGTCCCTTATTATCCAAGTGCTGTATGGACAAAATGAAAAAGAAACAAAGTTATCGTTTATAAACCAGTGACTCCGTAATCATCGTTCCATTAATTTCTCTTCATTCAGTTAATCTGTTACAATTGATTAATTGGCAAATGACTCGGAAACTGGGTCTGCCTTTAATTAATTTGTAACAATTGAACTATTTTGAAAGGGAAATTATCAGGTCTTGTTTTGAAATGATTATTACGCGCCAAATTGACTGGAAAAATAGCATTGCCAGTAAAGAGACGAAGATTTTAAACGAAGAGATTAAAACGAAGATTATGTATAGATAAATAAGTCTTCGTCAGCGAAAGGATTGGTTTATAGATTGTACTGAAACACGCTCACTAATCGTGTTCATCAAACAATATTTATGCTGCGGGTGGGAATCAAACCCACTTTCAAGCTTAGCAGTGAACATCTCTAGTTACTAGATCAACAGATCATGGAGAGATTGGCAAACGTGAACTATTAAACTCATAATATCAATACAAAGCGGCAAAAGTTCTTTATAAAAGCTAAACTCTATCTAGACTATACAAAAAATCTTATATCGTAAATGATATCTGCATGTTGTATAAAAAACTATGAATCATCTCAATAGAAAATATAAAATTAATTGTTACGAACATAAAACAATAATGAAATCGGTGCGCCGGCGCCGCCCGGCCCGTTAGCAAGTTGAGATCTCGATTAAGGTCGGTTGCATACTGACGATTTAACGCAATTTATATGTAAATATGATATGTGTGATTTCCTTTTAAAATGATGTAATTATTCTGTAATGAGTTCTTAATGTTTATCATTTTATTTGGCCGTAATTTGACGGAGAAATAACACTCTGTTTAATTGTTCATTATAGGTTTGCGTTTAAAACGATAGGGCCCTAGAGCCCTTATACACTTTAGGAAAACGATGTCACGACAAATCTGTTACAAAACTGAGTTGTTTGAGAGGCTTGAAACACTTGTAACCTTCCTTGCCAAAGTTTAATTACAAATGTCGCTACTAAAGGCAAGTTTCTTCAGAGTAATTAAATAATTTGCAGTGGCAGTATCGTCGCAACTCTGTCGCTGCCCTAATAGATGCAGGTCTTTGAACTGCTCCAGGACCGATTTTACGAGTAGTCGTGATAAGCGGTGGGAACGGATAGCAACAATTCTTATCGTTATATTAAACAGATTGTTGACTGTACACAGTATGACGTACGGGAAGACATTAATTATAAAAATGCTTGTTGCATGTGACTCTCAAGAAAAAAGTAGCAAACCTTATAATAGCATATGGTGAATAACGTCTAATATTTCACCTGTCAACTGACGGTTAAGTTAGTTTATCAAGCTATGAAAACGCTCATCAACCTCGAATCATCTACGTGATACCACTCGGAGGGACTCAACAGCAAGCTGTATCATCACGACGTCTCTGTATATCTACCTAATGTGGAGTTCCGCACCGGCGTCACTTGTAAACAAAAAGAAATGGCGTGTACGCTGAGTGACATCTAATACCGTTGCACAAGGATGCTCTGTTGCACTCCTTTAAAAAGCTCTAATCAGGTCGTAAACTATCGTTATCGTTTTTGAAAGCTTATATTTTTAATAAATACAATTACAGTGGAGTAAAACCGTATATTTTTTATAAATACTAACTACTATACTATGAAGGGTAAATATGACTTACAACCAAAATTTTAACAACACATCAGCTTCATGTCTTTTCGTTTCTACGAAAGAGGTAATCCACGGAGCTCTGCCAGATGCTCTGTTAGAAACCAAACACCCTCGCGGTTCCTCTGACCCTTGTAAGATCGTGCCGGCACCACATATAGAGATGATATAATATAGCTTGCTACTACACATGGATATCGATGGTCACTTGAACCGCTGCGTCATCACTTGTCGTCACGACTTGACGCTGGACGTAGTATGGATATGATGCGCATTTTTTTGAACTTCTTTCAATACCAGACTCCCAATTTTCTAAGAACTCCCTCAGAGTATTTTTAAAGTTGCTATTATTTTAAGCACGAGGATAAGAAACTAGGGTCTGCATATTTACCCGACTTCAAAAAAAGGAAGAGGTTTCTCAATTCGACCGAATATATTTTTTTTTTATGTGTGTTCGCGGATAACCTCGTCGTTTATGAACCGATTTTGATGATTATTTTTTTAATGGAAAGGAGATATCCCAACGGTGGTACCATGATAAGGACACTAAGATCTGATGATGGCATCCAAGAGAAATCGAGTCAAACCTTGAAGTCGGTTTTATTTTTGTAAAGATTTTACTTGTTGATCGTTAACTCTTATGTACTTGGTATTATATTAACACAGATATATAGCTATAATATGTCTAGCAACTAAGTAAAAGATTATCCAACTATTATTTTGTGAGTTAACATTTTCGTGTAACAAAAGATTAAGTATAGTATAATAAGTATATTTAACCTATGTTTTGCAAAATTTTTGCAAAGGTCTGTAAATTATGTTGGGTTACTTTTGTTGTCCTTTGAATAATAAAAAATAAGAGCTATAAACACAGCCAGTTCTTAACAAACACGTATATCCAATAATACTTAGCATATAAAGCGTTAGTTTACAGGAGTATTTGAGATAAGCGCACGCAGTTTATTTTTTATATTTACTTACTAGCTGGAAAATACGCAACTTTGTCTGCGTCCCTTTTCAATCATCCTGGGTTTTGATTGGTCTAGGCGTGATGTTACTATATCTCAGGCATAACATACCATATTACAAAAAAACGTGAAAATCGATACGATGAACACAAGAAGTAAGAAGTATATAAAATAGACTAGCTGAGCCCCGGGCGTTACCCATCCTTATTGTGCCTTTATAACAATAATCACAGGTAAACTTAAGCTGGTATAAAAATTATTAGTACTCATTATATCCTAAGTTATTTACCAGTGAAAGTTCCGCCAAATCAGCTGTTCCAGAGTTTAGGCAGAAGAAACAGACGACTGTTTCTTGTATATACTTTCACATGCACTTAGTAAAAAGCTGTTAATTTTCAATTATAAACAGACACTTCAATTTTATTTATTTGTATGTATTATTTGTATTATATTTATATTTGTATTTATTTGTATTATTTGTATTTGACTGCCTCGTTGGTCTAGCGGTGGGCGTGTGCGACTGCTGATCATGAGGTCTCGGGTTCGATTCCCGGGTCGAACCAAACGTTTGTATGATTTACAAATATTTGTTCGGAGTTTGGGTGTTTTCTATGTATAATATGTATGTATTTACAAAAAAAGTATATATGTATTCATATCAGTTGTCTAGTACCCATAACACAAGCTCTGCTTAGCTTGGGACTAGATCGCGTTGTGTGTTAGATGTCTCGAAAAATATGGCAGATCCATACTAATCCAACGGGATCATATCATAATAACATCGTATTTGTAACGAGAGGCGATACGGCGCCGGCTGTTCGTTGACCCGAGCTTTTGATACCACCGCTCATTGTTACATATAGGTACATAGGTACTGCTGTAATTTAATGACATTCTTTAAGTAAAGGTGATATCGGCTTAGGGACAAAAAATGTTTGGAAGCGAGCCAAACAATTCGATGGTACAATCATTGGTAACTGTATATGAAATTAATGATTTTGCTCGCGTAAATTTTATAAGGTGATTAAAATATATATTATGTAGTGTTTGCTCGTTGTTCTAATTTCTATTATTATCATAAATTTATTATTGTGCCCGCTAATTGTTGAATTCAAAAGATTTTATTTTTTCTTTCGTTAATCCTAAATTTCACTAATAGGTTTTAAAGATTAAATATGTGTCCAAAAAACTTGTCAAAATTGATCGACAAATAGTGTAGAAATCAATACTTTTTATGGATTAAGCTAATGATATTTGGAAATTCATCTTTCAAGATTAGTGCAGTGGTAGTTTTAAAGGTACAAGAGCCACGCTGATTTCAGCACGAACGGGAAGGCTCGACCAGGGCGGTACTACCCTCGCACAGAAAATCAACGTAAAATGACAGCGATCATGCTGTCGTGTTTCGTTGGTGAGTGCGAGACCGGAGGCCCAATGATGCAGAAGCATCACTAGCCCGCCATGGTGTGGGTCACCATGCTGCATTGTTGCATTGTCTGCATTCGCAGTATTTGATTCTGCTTATGCTTTCCAACAGACAGCGTAGAGTCATTTTGGCAGGGCTAAACATAAAAAAAGGAAAAATAAAACAAAATAAAACATATTCTGATTTTTTTGAACCAGAAACCCTCGCGTGCACTTTCAGTCCTGGCCGTGTAACAAAATACTTTTACATTTATTCTTAGTAATATTTAAGATATGTTTATTATACAAAATGCTCTAAAATAAAGTAACTGCCATAATTTCTAAAGGTTTATCCGAACCTTCATATTTTATAACCAAAGACAATCAAAATATAATTTTTAATTGGATTAACTACCGAAGCTACTCACCAAAACTTACATTTTATTACAGGTCGATGAATAAAACTGTTACATAACAATTTATACCAACACAGGCATATCGAATTGACATAATAACCCCCTATTGTGATCGCTAAGTCGTTACAACTCGTTCGTGCATTAATTAAAGTATGTTGTACTAAGGTTATGTCCAAATGATCGCGCTGATCGATTTGATAT
This sequence comes from Spilosoma lubricipeda, assembly GCA_905220595.1. Taxonomy (NCBI): domain Eukaryota; kingdom Metazoa; phylum Arthropoda; class Insecta; order Lepidoptera; family Erebidae; genus Spilosoma; species Spilosoma lubricipeda. The sequence continues at coordinate 2,611,232 of HG992278.1, forward strand.
GCCAGTGAGATTTGTATGTCGGAACCTTTTAATGGCTAAGTCCGTTCTCACAAGGCCATATTCTCGTAAAACTGGCTGTATTTCCAATTGAACTATGTATAATAACTAGCTGACCCACGCAACCTTGTTTGCGTCTCCTACTGCCTGTAGCATGATAATTTTGCCCTGTTTTTGAAACATTCTTCATTGGTGCTCCGCACCTATAGGCCTTAGCGTGATGATATATAGTCTTTCTCGATAAATGGGCTATCTAACACTGAAAGAATTTTTCAAATCGGACCAGTGGTTTCTGAAATTAGCTCTTTAGATTTATAATCTATACTAATATATAAAGCTGAAGAGTTTGTTTGTTTGTTTGTTTGTTTGAACACGCTAACGCTACCGCTGGTCCGATTTGAAAAATTCTTTCGGTGTTGGATAGTCCATTTATTGAGGAAGGCTATAGGGTATATATCATCACGCTACTACTAATAGGAGCGGAGCAACAATGAAGAATGTTTCAGAAACGGGGGAAATTTTCACGCTACGGGCAATATAAGGCGCAAACGAGGTTGCGTGGGTCGGCTAGTATTAGTATAGATAATAAGAGTACAGTACAGTACAGCTGTGTCAATATTATGTGTATAGTAATTGTGTCAAATGCTTATGTACTTGCTTTCTTTCTGACTTAATAAAGATTATTATTATTAATATGTAAGGAGCCTGTTCCTACAAAAATAACAACAACACTTATGTTTAGTTTACGTGTACCTTTCGTATCTAAAGTCCGTGTGGTAAGGGATTTAGAATTCCAAGTTTCATCACCTCTATTTAATCCGTGGTTGTTGTTAGAACCGAATAAGGGAGAACTATGCAGCACAACAGCATTGCAAAGAGAAGAGAAATATGTAAACTCTATACCAATCCTCTCCAGCATGGTATAGTATACCAAAACCTCTTTTTCGAAGAGAAGCCCATGTCGAGCAGTAGACAATTAAAGGTTGCTGATCATTTAGGAACTTTGGACTGCCGAAACGATTGTGTGTCTCTGGAATGTTATTATTTTTTGGAATAAAAGGTAGTTTCATTAAAGTCGATTCGATCGCATTGGGACCTTTCAAACAGAATTCATAACTATTTTAAGTACGAGTACTTTACAGCATAATTTTTGTAGTGAAAATAACATTTAATTTTGGTGGTGTGATGGCTATTTTACCTTTTAAAAATACGTAGTTTTTTAAAGTTATTTTATGATTCAATAACTTTTCTATTACTTATGGTAATATAAAAGTTATGAAAGGTAGCGACATTAAATAAAAAGATGGTAACTTTATTATTTATCAACGAGTTGTGCAAAGTTATTTGCGGCCACCTGTACCTAGACATCTGTTGACAGCTGATTGTATGTATTAGCTTTTAGGCTTGCAATTAATGGAGTCCGTATCACTAAAACTACAGTCAACTGGCTGGATTTTCTTATCAGAACTTCTATCAAAGAACATTTTGAGCTAATAAAGCTCTTTTTCATATATATATGTCAAATAATTTAGAACAAATAAAGACTATCGTATTTGTTAAACAAGCTGTGCAAATGAAGTTTTAGTAAAAGCCTTTAAAGTTTGTTTTGAGATGGATAATTGGCACGAAATAGATAATGATTGAGTCGATTACGAGAAATCAAATTTATATAAATATTTTAAACGTAAAGTTTTTGATTCTTCGCTGCATGAGCTTATTTATATATAAAAAAAACAATTAAAACAATTTAAAGACGCAAATAAGCACATAGGTTATTTGATATTACGTTACCAGCTAGGACTGGAGCAGTGTCCATAACTGCTAAACAAACTGTGTGGAACGGTTTGTTGAATATATAAAGCCAGACATGCAAAAAAATGTGTAGCAGAAATATAGCCGCACCTGTAATAGTTATGAGATATTACACAGTTATGTGATATGACCAGAATATCCACATACGATCTAGAATCTACGATTCGTAAATAATATGAGTGCATACAAAAAATATAGGTACAGTCAGCAATAAAAATACGCAGCATCAGAAAAGTCTACAACTACTGCAGAAGGCTAACTACAGTTTGACTACAGAAAGTTGACTACCAAAAATCAAATTGTGTAAAACTTATAATTCCGCCTACTCTAACACTAGGTAAATCCTTATCCATTCTATGCAATAGATATACAGTAGTGATGTACATTAAAGATGTATAAATAATAAAAATTACAGCAAATTTTAATGACAAAAACAGGCACTCTAAACAATTTATTGATTTTATTCGTTTTCTTTAAGTTTCTTTACAATTTTCATTCAATAAACTACGTGTCTTCTCTGTCTCGTATTTCAAAGAGTTTTAGTGCTAAATTGGCATATGATTTCTAGATTTTTAGCTACCTTTGTTGCCGACTGTACATCGTTTACGGTGGTTAGTTTTGATAGATAGCATAATCTGACATGACAGACAGATACAGGAGATATTATGTAGTCGTATAAAAACGTAATTAAAAATGAATATGAGAAGTGTCTGGATTTTTTTTTCATCAGTAAAATATTTATCCATTTTATCCATCACTAAAATATTCTAGAATGTTCTGTTAAGACTTATCAGTTATCTCCAATTAAAGCCCTTCTTGCTTGCAGCCCTTTATTGGTAAACTGATTTAATCTTTGCTTAATTACGATGTCCAAAATTATTGTATCACAAACCTTTTGGCAATCAAATTGTATAAAACTAGTCGACCCACGCAACCTCGTTTGCGTCTTCTATTGCCCGTAGTGTGACAATTTTCCCTCGTTTTCGAAACATTTTTCATTGGTGCTCCGCTCCTATTGGTCCTAGCGTGATGATATAAACCTATAGCCTGCCTCGATAAATGGGCTATCTAACACTGAAAGAATTTTTAAAATCGGACCAGTAGTTCCTGAGATTAGCGTCTTCAAACAAACAAACAAACAAAGTCTTCAGCTTTATATATTAGTATAGATTCAGTAATAGATGAATGATACAAGAGGAAGGCTTATATATGTAATACATGCATATTATAGTAGACTACATCCGACAATTTCAAAGCCTTCCTTGTGAGGCCTAAAAGAAGAAGTAAAGCCTAAATTAGAAGGAAAAATACTATCGAATTGAAAACCCCCTCCTTTTCTGAAGTTGGTTTAAAAGTATACAATTAATGTTTCAAAGTTTAAGTCTAGGGTGGTTCCTGGGATTTATTTTCAAGATGTGCATCCTTGAAAAGAAGGGGAATATAAGGGAAGCCTGGTTCCCGGCTTCTAGTACCTAAGACTGTGTGCGGTTTTTTTAGTAAAGAAAGGAAGGGCAATAGTTTTGGTAGTCTATCTCAGTCTATCTACATCATTCTAATGTAGCGCCTAAACTACTAAACATTTCTATAGAATGAGATGTGAGTAGTTACATAATAATTGTCCGGGTGACCGGATGTATTTATTTATTTAAAAGAAGTACAGCCACATCACAAACATTTAACATTGAAAATTACTTAAACTATTTAGTTCATGGCCTGATGAATGTGACAATAATGGCGTACATAACATTGGCAATTAATCAGCTCGAAGATGGAATACAATAAGTAATAATAAAAAAAAGAAGAAAAAGAACAACCAATGAAAACATACTTTGAAATTGAGATTTAACAAATAATACAGTAATAATTGTTGAAATATTAATATGAATGTATAATAAATGTCATGTCATATCTAAATGTATATTAAAAAAAGAAAATGAATTACATCTAAACTTAAGTTATGATTAAGTTTCGATTCATATTTTATTTCAGTACAACGCCATTAAAAGTCTAGTTCAATCTATATAACAGTATTTGATAGTCGTGTTAAGCTGTTTTTGTATCAGCAAATAACTACATAAATATCAAAATAAAGTCATTAAGTAAAAAAGTGTTTAATTGTAGACAATAATTGTTTTCTATTCTGCATAATCACCATAATGGCCATGTGACAAAAAAAAATACCTAGAAGTAATTTACACGTTTTACGGATAATATGTATTTTGAAACACGTATAAGTAAATAAAACAGTTTTTATACTTAATTACTAAATATCATTTAAGCAATTTTATTTTGATGATGTCTGTTTCAAAAATGAAATTATTTCTGGTTTGATATAATTAGGATTTTTTAAGAAATATAACAGTTGTTAATAACCACATTAAAAGCTAAGAAATAAGTGCATCATCTGTGCCGTTATACAAATCGCACGACCAGACACGAACACAAAATTAAATAAATAATATCTATTTACATACGATTATATAGAATTTGGACACATTAACCATAAATAGATAACGATATTGGAGTTTTAAGAAACTATAATTGCAAAACCAGTGCCTTTTGACAGCTGTAATCAATCGATGTCCATGTCAGTCGACGATTCTCTTACAATAAAAGTATAGTGACCATAGATAACCATATCACTTTCAATACGAAGATGAAAAAAGCCGACTTATAAATGGAATATACTACAAACTCGTTTATAAGTAAAGAACAGATTATCTAGTTCGTTACCAAAACACATGTTTATAAGATATTCTCAGCTCTTGTATAACAGGATTCAAGTTCCATAAACAAAAAACTCCCCGAATCACCAACGAGATAAACCGTGTCCCAATTTTGAAATTAGAACACAGAATTTCTCCTTACTCCGCTTATAAACAAAAGCGGCGAGTGAGTCAGAAAGTGCGCGAACGTTCGTAACTCGATCCTGCGCTAATTACTCCAGTCCATTTGCCGCAACTGGGCCGATACTCGCACGCAGCTGCGACCAAGTTCAAACGAATCGATCGACTGATTACGACCAATTGAAAAATTGGACGACGAATTGAGAACTATCTTTATGGTGTCAGATGACCTGGTTCACGAGGAATGTCCTGATTTTTCAGCGTGATGTCAGGCGTTCGTTGGCATTGCGTGGGACGGTTAATGTCAAGATTTTTGTATAAATTATTCGCTGAATTTAATATTCGTGGTGGTCCTAATTTATGTGACCATTTCGTTATGGTGATTAAATACCTATTTATAATAGATTTTAATTTTAAATATTCAGTTGAAGACTATTTATGGTTTCTCCAAAATATTTCACAATATGTAAAGAGGTATTAATGACTCAGAATATTAGGAATGCTATTATACTATTATAGATAAATGTTTAACATGTACCGTTACCACCAATTTCCGATAATTCAATAAATTTGAATTTACCTTAGAGACAAAAACTGCGATTAGAATAATTAAAGATATCGTTTTGGTAATATCAAAAAAAATCGGATAAACTGGTTTGTAAAATATACAATGACTCTTACTTTAAACATTATCTTGTAATCAGTTGAGTATAAGTACAAGAAGACGATAACAAGGACAAATAACCACATTTTTTTAAATTATATAAACACGCAAAGGGACGTATGGAGCCAAGGTTGACGAGAACACGTTCTTCAGGTTATAAGCGCATTGTATTGTTGGTGTTCAACAAATGTGACAGAGTTGCCTCTCTGAATACTAGATGTAGGGCTAAATGACGTAATTATATATTGGAATAAGTCATTAAGAGTGAAATAATCCAATTAGATAATAAGGATACCCAATAAATAAAACTTATTAACTTACAGGTGGATAAACCAATTTCCATATCGACATCATTTACCATTAAAACTGACATTACTGGTGGTCGTTTGGATACATTTTTAACTTGTATTCCCAACTATCACTACTGGAAGCGGCTAGAAACTGTCCCAGGCGGCACTTAACTTTAACTATCATACTTTGTTTTATCAGTTTTCGTGATTTTATTATCCGTTGCGGAAGAATTTTTACTTGAAATTAGTGATATGACAGAATGTTGAATATGCTAAATAAACTGCAGAGGAAAAAAGCAGAGGCAGGGTTTTTTCCTTAAGTCGAATTTGATATAAATGCTAGAAAATAACTTTACTGGTCAAATTTTGTAAAACCTGTTCGTTACCTGTTTATAAAATGTATAAATAACATTCCTCGCTACCGAATCCCCGAATTACACGCAAATCCAGGTAAATTATAACAATCTACACTTTATCACTAGTAAAAATATAAAATCAACCACAGAGCTATATGAACATCTTATTACAGGGAACGCAGGGCATATTAACATAGTCTATAAAATTGCGCCGGCGCAAAACTGGCCGACAATTTGCGCACGCGCCACTTTCGCGGCAGGAAGCGTTGGTTATTACCAGGTTCATGTTCGTTGAGAAAATGCCCATTGGCTTCCATTCATACGATTTTTTTTTCTAGGAACACACAGAAGGTCTTTGTAATGATCAGTTGCACTCAATATTATATAAGAACTGGTATCATGTTGTTCCTCTCGGTGATCAAAACGAGTTTCTAGTTTTCTACTGTAATCATTGAACGATGTAAGTTTATTATTTTGATACGCTTGTTACTGGCAAGTTTCTTAGGTACAGAAAAGGACTTTTATATTTGTCAGACTTTTCTAGAACTAAGGTTAAGTAGGCAATCTGTAGATCACTCAATCAGTTAAGTCACATAAGTGTAGAAATACATCTATCAAATATTGAGACCTTGAAGGAGAATTACTATGACACCTATCTTGACAATCACGACTGCACAGCCAATAGGGTCAACTCAAGATAGGGTGATAGGTTTAATCTCACCCTAAAATAACACTAATTCACGACGCTTTTCTAACCGTGTACGTCTTAACAACTTCCTTACGCGCGATAATGCGCAGACTTAACACCCGCCCATTCCTGATTACTGCAGCAATTCTTCCCGGGAACTAGTGGGAGTGATAGGAAGTGGACGATTATACTGATAGGCGTGATGAGAGTTCGTGTGGAAAAGTAATTGTGTAATTCAAGGGGAAGCTAGACAATAGGCAATAATGAAGTATGACTGTAGTAGGTACTGCACTCATAGATATATAGTTTTTTTTTCACTTTATAATTGGCTAGGTTTCGCGGATATCTGGCGGATATCGCGGTAATCATTTTCGGATTAATATATAGCCTATGACACTTTTTATTAATGGAATTGGGGGTAAACGGGCAGACATATCACTTGATGGTAAGCGATTACTGGCACCCATGGACAACCGCAACACCAGAGGCGTCACAAGTGCGTTGCCGACCTTTGGGAGAAGGGGGGAGAAGAATGTGGGGTGGGATTGGGGTATGCCCAATCCCACCCCACATTCTTCTCTGGTTTCCGGTATTCTCACTCACTCGGTAAAACACAGCGCAAGCGCTATTTCACACCTGTTTTCTGTGAGGCCTTGGTATCACTCCGGTCAAGCCGGCCCATTCGTGCCGAAGCGTGGCTCCCACTTACTAAAAATGTGGTTTTTATATGTAAAAAAAAAACTAAATCGGGTCTGCAGATCCAGAGATTACCCCCTACAACCTCACAAACTTTACCGCTTTATAATATTAGTACAGATATGTCGTCATTTGTTCATGATTCAGAAAAACAAAACCACTCTCTTACTTACCTTACTTCGAGGGTAAACACTAAGCACGTCAGACCACCACCTCGCCTCCTCCCGGCACGTGCCCTTGACGAAGGTCACCCGCTCCGGCGCGGTCACTGCCAAGCTGTACGCGTGCCCGGTCACGCTGTCCGCCTCCGACACCTCCAACACCGTCGTCATGTCTATGCTGGCTTGGGGGACTGTGTCTGGCTGTGGAAGAAGAAACATAAAGTTCAATTTAATCGAATGTTTCGGCGGTAAAAATTTTATAAGAAAGCGCGCCATTTTACTACGTCACGGGCATTACAGGCGAATAATATGAGCATTTTTCTTTTAATGAGGCAAAAATACAAAATGTCATTTCAATTATTTTTATTGAGGAATTTTAACGCAAACAATGTATAATTAAATAGAACACCAGAATTTTGGGCACGAGTTCGTAAAAACTTTACGTCCTGTATTCAAAGAACAATTGATAAACAAGAGAACAAGAAAAAAATAGAACATCAATCATTTATAAATTCAAAAATATTCAAACTCCGAACATACATAAACACCTAAGTCTATTTTAATCAAACCAAAGGCACCGACAACTCAATTTAAACAGCCTATTTACTTTTTAATTTCACGATAAGAGATACTAATGGCGGTATTAAACGTAGGGCTTCCGTTCAACTATGAAATACTGGCAACACTATGGGCTATTTTTCCCTGTCGTATTACTTGGCCAATATCATTGCTACCCGTCTATTTAGTGCTCTCGCCATATTTTACATAGCCTGTGGCGATTACTTAGACTCGTGGTTCTAGTAATTAATACACGACAAGCAAGATTTTTAATTAAAGGAATTTCAAATAGGCGGTTGTGTGTTGTGAATAATTTATTTAATTAAGTTGTTAATACATCTTTATTTACTGTTTAAATGTTATTGTTAATTATTAGGAATTTCTCTGTGATTACGGATTAAGAACATTATCCCCATTCATGCCATGGGTGTCGTGAACAAATTATACTGGACAAAATCACTGAAAAAACAGGAAAATTTGATAAAAACCCTAAACGGTTGGTTTCAGACCTCAGACCAGCGCAGCCTGGTATAGTAGACCTAAACCTCCTTTCTGAGGACTGACAATCTGAATAGGACTTCGGTCTGTAAATCAATCATTTATTGAAACGTCCTTTTAAGATGTTGTCTATGGTTTTGGAAGTCATTATTTTCAGGTTACCGTCTGATTCCAAATGCGAGGGATCTGTACCATACTGCTGATAAATAAACTTTATATTTCTAAATACACACACATCACAATAAATTACTCTCGAACACTTAAACTAATGAAAGTTATCATCACAGTTTTTTTTTGTTTTCTTTTTATACTCCCGCACTAGGAATAAACCGTGTGTCGCTGGGAACTCTACAAACTCTGAACAAAAATTAGGGGATCACACAATACTAACTTAACCAATAGGGGCTTCATAAAAGCAAGTCATAAAATATAAATATTCCATACAACAGGTTATTATTCTCGCCAATAACCATTCAGATTAAAACAAGTCCAATTACAGGCCGGGGCCTTGCACTCAGCATTGAACCCACCAGACAGGAGTACTGCTTAATGGTGTGCTGTGTAATTTAGTATTTAGTACTACTCATGACCTAGTGCTTATCCTAGCGGTATGATAATGTCTCGGTCGACACTGTTCAGGGGTGCAAATCATAAGCGATTGCGGGTTCTGAAGTTAGCAAGATTGTTTTAATTATTTTTTTATGAAAGATGAAGGAAGAATATTTTTACTACTCATGCAATGTAGATGCTTTTATTTTGAGCAAAATCTGATTGGATGTAGAATATTTATATAAAAAAATAATTAAGACAATAAATACAAATGTCAATATTTCGGAAATAAAGTCGTTGTTATTATTGTAATAATTATAATAATATTTAATAATCAAGCACGACATAAGAAAATAACATCATGAAAATTCAATATTTTCATGGAAGTTCGAGATAAAACAAGTTAAACTTCTGATGTCCAGTGCATGAATTATGTTTTTTTACCAAATTAAATTTAACTAATTATCAGTATTAATTGATTAACAACTACTTATTTGATTTATTACTTGCCAAATACAAATGATTTCTTTGATCTTCAATTTAGATATATTGTTCCTAATAAAATGTCCTTTACAACAAAAGGTATGTAAAATTTGCTGTTTGGAAATGAAATATGCATCTCTAGGACTGCCTCGGTGGCGGTGGTGATGTGGCAATGCTGTGCTTGAGGAGTCGGGTTCAATTCCCGGGTCGGACCAATTGTTTGTATGATCTGCAAACATTTGTTTCGGACTTAAGGGTGTTTTCTATGACATGTATAATATGTATGTATTTACAAAAAAGAAAGTATATACAATACATATGTATTTATATCAGTTGTGTAGTACCCATAATGCAAGCTCTCAAGACTTGCGGTCGAAAGGGGGCGTTTGACGAGCGCCCCCCGCGCACCCGATCGACCGATGGCTCCGTCAACAACGGTATCTGCTTTACACCATTATATTAGTTTACCATATCTCAGCTTATCTCGAATTACCCACAGCACTGGTCAGTCTGGTCACCATTTAAATATAATCTGTGGAAATTATGAAGCTTTCAGACAGTTTCAGCGGTAACGGTAAGTGCTTGTTATGGTCGGTTACATAGAATTATCATTACGACGGTTCTTATGGTCATCATAAGAAACGTAGTTTATTTATTTATTTACTTATCGAATCTTTTACGTAAGAGAAGGACATAGGATACTTTTTATTCGCGATAACCGACACATACGCGGGCGAAATAGTATTATAGTATATAAATAACTTGCTGTACCCTGTCACGTTACCTTGAACCACAATATGGTGATATAGATGAGGAAAAAAACTGAAGTGCAAAATATTTATGCTATCCTTGAAGCGGATTGATTGTTATGTCAAAATTTGAGCTAAATCGGAACAGATTGTTTTGAGGTTCGTATGCGTACACAAACCGACTTAACATCTATACAAATAAATAAAATTGGAGTGTCTGTTTGTAATATTAAAATAACAGCTTTTTAATCAATGCATATGTATGTATACACGATACATATACCAAATATGTAGTTAAAAAATTTTTTGTCTGTCTGTCTGTCTGTCTGTCTGTCTGTCTGTCTGTCTGTCTGTCTGTTTGTTCCGGGTAATCTCTGGAACGGCTGGACGGATTTGGACGGGACTTTCACAGGTAGGTAGCTGATGATCCAGGGAGTAACTTAGGCTACTTTTTTTAGACCGACTTTGTCCCGCGGCGTTACTCGCGGTATAACAATAACCGCGGGTAACACCGCGGGGTTCAGCTAGTTTTATATGTAAATAATACTAGCTTCGCCCCACTGTATTACTTTTGAATCGGGTATTGTTCATTATTCTATTAGTTTTGATTTAACGTAATCCTATTCTTTCTAAAATAAATAAAGCCTATGTTAGTCCTTATAACATTAATTGCTAGTGAAATTCCCGTCAATTTCCATCCAACCGTTCCAGAGATTAAAAACAGATGGAAAAAGTTTGTTTTAAAAATTGTTTTTTTTTTGGAACTACCGCATATACTTAACCATTAAGAGAAAATTTTTTGATTTGAATTACATAAAGACACTTCGATTTCATTTATTTTTATAGATATACACTAATTAATGGTCGCAGTAACTTTCCCGATTACATCATTTAATTGATTCTCTTACTCAATCTCACTTTAAACATTAAATCACGAAACAAAATCAAATTACTCTATATTTTATTTAACTTTGTCGATGTCACTATGTAAAAGCGAGACAGAGAACTCATTCAGTCTGAAATAAATAATATAATATTACAAAAGTGATTAATGTTTAGACGTTGACAATAACATGGCTTAATTTGATTTATATAGTAACTTTCGCCGTCCTCAAATGGTTTGATGTGAGCTGCGCAGGCGCAACTATTTGTTACGTCATCAGTTCCGTATTGCACCAGTGTCTTTGTAGATAACACAGGACCTGATAATGAATAATTGAATTGCTAGCAGTTATCCTTAATATTTTATAATCTTATATTTGGTGCTTTGCGTAGCGTGGACGAACAAACAGATGGGGACTAAGAGCCTCGTGCGAATTTATTTTATTTTAACTCATTCTTGAATATTGACCGGGATTGACGTTGCTATTGGTAAGGAGTTTAATGCGAGCCAATCACAGTGCCGAAAGCGGTCACCAGGACGATAGAATAGATCCATACAAATATTATAAATTCGAGATAAACTTTAATGAAGCTTAGTTGGGAGGCCTTTTGGCGGCTGAAAAACATCCAACGGCAAGATTGCGTAGCCACAACGTTGTCTTGCCAGTCCCCAACCTGCACTCAGCCATTATGGGGATATATGGCCTTAACCCTCTCCTAAGCGGAGACCCGAGCCCAGCCGTAAGACATCATGGGTTGTTGATGAATATATATTCAAAAGTAACACTATCTGTTACACTTTCACAGCTAAGCCGCTGCACCGACTTCAATTAAAAGTATGGCAGTACTTTGATATCTGAGGAAGGACATAGCTTGTTGACAATGCGAACAGTGCAGCAAATTTACTGCGAAAACCAGACACGCGGGCGGAGCCATTTAAAAGGCCCTCTGTTCACGATTAATATCAGAATTATCGAAGCGCAAAACTTTAGAAGACAGATTTCTTATTAACGTCGATAGTTAAACAGAACTACACTTGTTCAGTCCGTCACATAAAGGTTTTATTGCACAGGCACTCTATTTAGGTTCAATGGACATTAATTATGTCTGAATGGTTATAACGGCTTTTGTACGTTTGATACTTTATTCTCTTGACCGCTCAGTGGAAGTAGGCTTACCATTTAGAGAAATTTACATGTCTTCTCAGAATTAATAAAACAGTGTACCTCTTTAATTGAAGAAGTTACTGATTCTGATATTCCTGGTACAGTCAGTTTGAGGCACAAGTTAGCTATCTGGAAGTTGTTACTATTGTGCTATTGTAAATACTCCCCTATCTTGCTTCCCATAGTTCCCGAAGTTTCTATTCCAGTTGGCAGCTTTCATCTTATTGAGTATGCAGAACTCAAATTAAGAATTGACAAATTGTGAGCGGTTAAAACGCTTCTGCCTACCTCTTCGGGATTAATTTGTGAGTGTATGTATCTAAATCTTAAATACAGGTAGTTCGACTATACGACGACATAATTCGACTATATATGTTTTTGTATGTACGTATGTTCTTTTTTTCTGATTAAATGTTCCACTTGAAATTGTACAAAATTTAAGAAGGAATACTACAACTAATTATATTGTATCATAATTGGAGTCAGAAGTTCAGGGACTGTAAAAAAGAAAAGAAAAAACATCTCCCCCTTTTCAAACTTGCCTTACGCATGAGTTGAGCTCTTACAGAGAAACAAATTTAATACTAAAACCCATCCCTTTGTTAATTCTTGCAATTTATTCCACACAAGTCCTTATGATTTCTTCAACGATTATACTAATGATGTGCTGGTCAACACGCTTCTCACAGCGCGGAAGTCCAATCGATCGTGACGTCATAAATCCTATGGAGGAACTCCAAACAATTAGCCTTACACCTCTAAGGGAACTGACTAGTTTAACCTGACCTATGCATTCGTTTCACGATCACATTGAATTGGTTCAGTGCGGAGGCCATGCGGCTTGGTCATTACCATAGTTGGCACATTATAGATTTGTCATGGAGTGCTTGTACCGTTTGGAGTCGAGATGATTAGGTGGTTGTACCGTTGGGCCAAGGTCTGTGCTTGGAGCCAATGTTTGTTTGTTGGCAAATGTTTGAGGAATGCGTTGGATATAACAGCAGCTATGAACTTCATAGCATTGACAGCCTGAACAGGGAAATCGATTAAGAAGAAAGCTCGCGATCTGGAGATTAATCGATAGACTACATGATCAGATGAATGAAGAACATGAATTTATTTATTTATTCGTCAATCAATAGATACATATTTGGATAGACATGTTTCAGCTTCCGACTATTCTAGAATATAGATGACAAGTCCATAAATAGAGTTATCGTCCTGTGTATATTTTAAACTCAATCGCAAACTCATTTCACACCGTTAACACTATCGCCCACGCTGCGCAAGCGCAGAACACGGTATTACTAAGAGTTACGGAACTCACTCGAGGAATTCTTGACCTCTCTATGTAATTAACAGATTTCTATAGATACTCTTGGGATGAAATACGTATAGTTTTAGCTTCGATACGACTACAAGATGATAATAGTTGGGCACATGTTTACCCGTGGCTTGGCGCACGTTTATGGGGGGTGAGTGGAAAAACTCCAACTTAAAATATTTCCAATTTTTCCTGTATATTTACAAAAAAAAAATTATATATATTTACAATTAAATAGATAAGAATTCTATCAGTCGATCTAGCTGTAGTTTAAATCTAGACAGAGCTGTGTCAAATGTGTGAAATATTTGTTCCACTTACTTATTTTTAACGCGTTTTGATTCTATTATTAAATATTTCAAAACTTCAAGATAAATATTTGCAACCAATATTTTACATTTGTCTAATTTAGAATCTATAAACAGGCAATACATATTCTATATTTTGATATCGAACCTACGGCACTCGTTAAATTAACAGCAGCGTCAACACGACAGTTACAACCATATTTCCAAGCATATCTGCATACTCAATATGTCAGTATTTAAAAGCATAAATATGGTAGCTACATAAACTAGAACCACACCTAATTGTGGCTATCGTAGTGTTTAATTTCCCCAAGTTACGTCTTGATAACCAGTTCGGCGTAGTTGATGGCCAGGCCCTATAATTGGGTTGGTTAGCCTATTTACAGGGTAATCCATTAGGCTGGCAACTCTACGTCCGCGTTTCAAAGATTAGCTGTTCCTTGTTAATCAGATATTGCGGTGTCACTTGAGCTATTTGCGCGTGCGCATCATAGGGTTGTCACTTCTTTCTGTTTAAAGAAAAAAAACGACATTTTGGTGTCAGTAAGATCATAAACGATAAAATGTAAGGATTCGATATTTAAAGTATCTTCGACCACAGTAATTCGGTTCCAAATATCCCAAAATGTCTTAAGATTTGGAGGATTTCACTTTAACTATCGTTTTGTTTCCTATCATAGTTGTCGGTGCCTCTGTTCTAGTAGAATCTCCAATCATAAGACGGTTAAACGGTCCCATATTTTCTTTGACAGTAATTCATATTTTTATTATTATTAACGGTTTTGCAATCACGTTGTTTAAACTCAAATTCTAGACACACATAGCTTGCATTATTGGTTCTAGAACACACACACACATAAACAAGTTGTTTTTGTGAAACGTTAAAAGTGGCAACCCTAAGTCAAAGAGGCGTGTCGGTCATCATAGGTGGCGACTGGCGACGTAAGTAGACCGAGTCGATGAATGTCCTTCTTAAATAATGTGTGCGTTTGTTGGAACAAAAAGAGCCACATTGTAGAAAAACGAACCATCAGATTAATTGTTAATGTACGATTATTGAGAAACCTGGTATGATTGTAAATGGCAGGTTGTACATCATCTATATTCTAAAAGAATCTATTTTCAGTGTTATCTGTTTAGAATTTACAAGTTTCTAGTAAAAAATATACGTTACTACATAATTATGTCTTACTGGCGACCAGGCCCGGCTTTGCACGGAAGAATTCATTGAAATTCTCTGCCTATAAACCTTCTTCTTGAATCACTATCTATTGCTGAAAAATGCAGTAAAATCCGTTGAGTAGTTTAAAATATCTAAGTCAACAGACAGCGAAACAGACTTCATTTTGTACTATGTAAGGATGATTGGAAATACAGTTTTTAAACTTTTCATAGCGGCTCAATGCTGAGACATTAAAAAGGGATTTTAAAGTTTTAAAGAAATAATCACGCGAGAGCGGTACCCCTGCATTTTAAAGACTGTAAGTTCATTATTAAAACAACTTATAGCTCCATTGATAAACGTTAGCTGCTGTCATCGTAAGTATTTTCGTCTTTCGACAGAATTGAACCCATCGTGACTACGGTTAAACACATATGAATAACTATCTGACCCACGCAACCTCGTTTGCGTCTCCTATTGCCCGTAGCATGATAATGTCCCCCCGTTTTTGTAACATTCTTCATTGTTGCTTCGCTCCTGTAGGTCTTAGCGTGATGATATATAGCCTATAGCCTTCCTCGATAAATGGGCTATCTTAGAATGAAAGAATTTTTCAAATCTGAATAGTAATTCAGAGATTAGCGAGTTCAAACAAACAAACTCTTCAGCTTTATATATTAGTATAGACATACACAAAGGTATGCATAAGTATATGTATATAAGGTACACATATAATAATCATTCTGACTCAAATTAAATGTTTTACTATAATATGAAATTTGAAGTTTTTTTAACATTCAATGCAGCTTTCGTAAAGACGATATACATCAATCCTTACCGTTGCGTCGCGGTGCCCGTAACTATGAATGCCACATTACAATACAATAAGCAATCAAAGTATGAATAATAAAACTGTCCGGGCACGGGTTCCATTATAATAATTACTGTGTAAATTAAACACTCCTTATTTTATATCCAACATAATGATTGTTTCTTTTTACCATTCGTGCCGTTGGTTAGTGCGAGACCTGGGGCCCAAAGATGCAGAAGCATCTCAATAGGTCGACATAGTGAGGGTCACCATGCTGTATTGTCTGCAAACGCAATGAGGCTCATATATAAAAAAAAAACATTAGACCTATGGATAGCTCGAGCCCTAAAAAGTTCAACAACTTTATCTACACAACTTAGATATCGCCGAGTGTTTGAATTGTTGAAATTGTCGCTACGCATAAATAAATCAAGGTTCAGCCGTAGTCTAGTGAAGCCGATATAAACAAGCTATTTGGAGAATTTGTATTTCTTTAAAACAAGATTTGATAAACGTATAATGGAAACCTGACCAGGTATTTCATTTGCCATGTGTACGTTTCTGCGTAGGTCAAAAGGTGCTTTAAACATAGATGATTCAAATCAAAATTTTACTTTCTTTCATAACATAACATTTTTATGACCGCAAAAACACATTTCACAACTTTATATTAAATTACATTAAAGATTATATTACATCAACAACTTTCACTTAAAAATTAAATCAATGATAGCGTTCTTTTATCCTATCACCGAATAAATCACGCGTCCATGGGCGGCGCGCGCGCACATTTATAATCAAAATCGATTAAAAATCGACGGATTCAATCAATTCAAGGTTTTTCGTTTCGATTGAGATCTTATCTATCGAATTTAACCATAATTCACTTGACACTGGATGTCATCATTCAACGTGAGTTTAAAAGTTCTGATTATTGACTAGCTTTTACCTGCGGTTTCGTTCGCGCTTATGATTGTTAACCGACTTGAAAACAAAGGTTCATAATTTTATTTGGCTATGTCCTACTTCAAACTTTATCAGTCGGTTTTACTCTATAAAAGTTTAAGCCAAATGGGGTCTACTGTTATAACACAGAATGATATTATGTGTGTGTGAAATTGTGAATGTTTTAATTGTTACTCCTCTCTGGTCCGCGTGTCTGTGTTGCTTGCTCTATGAATATACATATACATTTACTGGTATTTAGGCTTCGTATCGTTCGAAAGTACAGTAAATTATACTAGTTGCGATGGTGAATAATCTAAGGAAAGCTGTCAACAATCCTGCAATATAGCAATATCAAAGCCAGTTTTACAACAGGATACCTATCGGCTCCCTTTTAACCTGCTCCTATGGCCTGAAGCCTGTCTCACGCGCTACTTTGAAAGTGCGTCGGTTTCTGATACCTACAAGACTCTATTTTTTTACCTCAACTTTATTTTACTACCCTATAAAGTTGGGTTCGTTATCAATCAAAAGGTGATAAGACAAGGCAACTTCATCTGCGTATCTAGAAATTAAAAAAATCCCCGTTATTGCCATATTTTTCCTTGATTTTCGGCTCATTTGGTCATAGACTTTTTCAAGGTAGTAGAGTGACGCTGATTTCAGCACGAACGGGCCGGCTCGATCGGGGCGGTACTACCCTCGCACAGAAAATCAACGTAAAATGACAGCGATCATGGTGTCGTGTTTCGTTGGGGAGTGCGAGACCGGAGGCCCAATGATGCAGAAGCATCACTAGCCATGGTGTGGGTCACCATGCTGCATTGTTGCATTCGCAGTATGGTGACCACCACTCTTGGATTCTGCTTATGTTTTCCATCAGGCAGAGCAGAGTCATTTTGACAGGGTCAAACATAGAAAAAAAGACTTCCTCGATAAATGGTTTATAATTCTTTTTTTAAAGAGAACTTTATTAGGAATATACCTACATCATGTGTTGCGGGGGACTTTACAAACATACATGAAAAGGACTCAAAGAACACCCAGACTCAGAACAACAATTTGAGGATGACAAAAAGTGTGGTTCCATGTGGGATGTGTACATTAAAAGATATGAGCGCTTTCAATCAAACAAAGAATCTCTTCAGATTCACAGTCTATACACATAAGATTGCCCAAATTAACTAATTCAGCAACGCAGAACTAAAATAAACGGAGGCAACATACCTACTTGAAATTTTGGCTTTTGATGCTTTTATGTTGCAAGCACTTATTACGAAAGAAATTTTGGAAATTTCATCCCTGAGGACGTAATATAGGGGATGACCATTTGTTTGAAAGTTCGTCACTTTCAAAGTAAGATATAAAACAAGCTGAGGGGAATAGCTAGTTATTTACATTTGTCGTTACTACGTCTTAAAATTAGAACATAATACAAAATCACGTGTAGACACTCCTACGCAGATATTAAAAAATAAAATGAAGAAACGATAAGCTAGTTTATCAAGCATTACGAAGGTTATGGCGTTTTTATGGGATTCTCTCACGTTCACGACACTACAGATTTTGTGTGTATGACAATAGCTGTAGTTTGGTTGTGTTATTGAGTTAACAGGCTATGAATGGAACCGATATTAGTATCTTTGTTTGTACAATTCATATCTAAAGAGTTCTTTAAACTTAGTTAAGTTTTGAGAAGAACAATTGTGATTACATTAGGTTTGAGATCGATTATTCTATACACCACCCACATTAGAATAATTACTGTATCGTGAAAGACTTTACAACATACATGAAACGGATACAAGGAACACCCAGAATAAGGACAACAATTTGTGGATCACATAAACTGTTGTCACATCTGGTGTTTGAACCCAGAACATTTAGGACAGTGGAAGTAGTCCGGTCTGCATGTTATCCATTTAGTCAAAGAATTGTAATCAGTAAATTAATTATTAACTTTGTTTTTTTTTAATTAACTGTCTTTTTTGTATACAAGGTTTAATCAAGAACGGCTCGGCCAAAATAATACATTGATAAATCAGCTTTTTACTGAAAGGACGAAAACACACATCAATAACCCTTAGTAGTCTACTGCTGGACATAGGACCCTTTTTTTGGGATAGGGGTCAAACGAGCAGACGTATTACCTGATGGTAAGCGATTACCGCCGCGCATGGACACCCGCAACACCAGAGGCGTCACAAGTGCGTTGCCGGCCTTTGGGGGATGGGGAAAGGGATGTCGGGGTTGGTTTTATGGGCTTCCGGTTTCCTTACTCACTCAGTGAAACATAGCGCAAGTGCTATTTCACACGTGTTTTCTGTAAGGCCGTGGTATCACTTCGGTCGAGCCTGCCCATTCATGCCAAAGCGTGACTCTCCCAAGGTAACCTCTTGTTAGAATGGAGGTTACTTCACTATGTAACTCTATTTGCAGGTGTCCATCCATCTGGTGACCCGTTCACACCCTACACCCTATATAAATATACCCAATAAAAAACTTCAAAGACTCCAAACATATAATAGGTAGCTATTAGCATAATGACTATGATGAAGATGACCCTTCCATTCCCTGTACGATATCATAAACACAAACAAATAAGTAACGTTTTTCTTCTCGATTACAATAACATCACTTTATGCGGTCACGAGTCAATCTCATATGATAACTTCGATTATTGCACATCATAGACAAGCAAGGTCTAGAATTGTATCGAACAAAACCGCGGCAAAACAAATCAATGGAAAATCTAAACAATATACCGCTATACAAATAAATGTGTAACAGTTTCCTAGGTAGTAAATTAACGAAACTACAGCCAGACATGCAATCTACATATAACCGCAGTCCAGTTTTGATTCGAGCCGAATTGACGCCTCGGGCCTGCCATTGCGAACAAAAACTATAGATATCACCTTAATATTGCGATAGAAGCCAACCAAGCGAATTCAGGGTTTGTGTGATAAGCTTACAGAGATTTCAAGAGCAGTTTAGGGTCAACAGGAATTGAAATTGAAGATTAAAGAAAAACATTAACAAGCAGGTATGAAAATGTAAAACATCCTTAACTACATTTAAAGATAACAGAAAAAGATAAAACAGTTTTTCTTTATAGTAGCTAAGAATACTGAAGATCAAATGCCGTCTTTGCATTGAAAAAACTGTAAGTTCAGCGGTATAAATATGTTTGAACTATTACGACACTGACATTTATAGGAATACATAGATACAAATACAAAAGTACTTAGTACACATCTACAAATGAGTAGTAAACACACGTTAATTTTAAACTCACGCTTTTGTGTCGGAGGTGAAAAAATATTTATCTCATTTTTAACCGAATCCAAAAAAGGTTTCCAAATCGACTGCTTATTTAAGTTAAAGAAATCACTTGAAACTAGTGAGAAATTGATTTAAAGACATCCACTTTGTATACTAATTCAACTTAAACGCTACCGCTTCCGCTTCTCTCATACGCTACCGACCATTAGAGGGTCAGGCCGTCACAGGCGGTGGGCTCGACACCGCTAGCTACAATTTTTGCTTCTACCGACAACGAACCCGCATCTCACTGGGCCATTTATATGTTCATGCATCAATGGTCACCATTTTCTATAGATGAATGGAGGTTGTTCTACCGTTACACTGTGTGCGGGATATCTGATGTTGGAACGCAAACATTACTTTAATATCGTTATTTTGTTCATTTATTACTTAATTAATTATTTTTGTTTATCGGTTATTGCAGTATAAAGGAGTATCCCAATGTTCAATTTCAATTAAATCGGTTTATCGGTTTATAATATTCGAATCGCATCGGTCGAATTTATAATATTAGACAGTACACGGTTTCAAACAGATGTAAGGTAACAGAAGAAAAGGCAATTATAATGCCCTGTGCAATGCCAGAAAAGGCGCCTATCTCAGCTATTGCTATAGCCATAGTGACTAAAGCGCTGGTATTACGATAGGGCTACGATAGGGGATATTAGTATTGATTATCTATTTTTTGACACTAAAAGATCTGTGAACTAAACTACACATTCAAACTTAGTATCATCGGCAGTAGATAGAACAACGCCTATCCGAAACGACAAAACAATACGCGAGATAGCGATCTGATGCGCCGGCGCAGCGCGGGCAGGATGCTCTCACAAACCGGAAGTGTCACGCTGTCACAGACAATAGCCCATTGTGGACAGTAATTACTGTACCGGATACTACGTTATAAGTATGTGGCATGATTTCAATAGGCCAAATTGTATACTTATAGTGTCATTATATTTTTTATGGAATTCAAATTTAGTAGCTTTTTTTTTATGTTATAGGGGGCAAACGAGTAGTCGTATCACCTGATGGTGAGATTACCGCCGACCATAGACGCATACCGCAACATCAGAGGCGTCACAAGTGCGTTGCCGACCTTTGAGGGATAGGGATGTGGGGAGGGGTTGGGGTATGAGCCTCCAGTATCCCCACTCACTCACACGCCCCACCCACTGTGAGGCCGTGGTATCACTCCGATCGAGCCGGCCCATTCATGCCAAAGCGTGGCTCTCCCACGGTATAATGTCGTGGTAT
Organism: Spilosoma lubricipeda; assembly: GCA_905220595.1. NCBI lineage: Eukaryota > Metazoa > Arthropoda > Insecta > Lepidoptera > Erebidae > Spilosoma > Spilosoma lubricipeda. Next base: position 2,632,761 of record HG992278.1, read on the forward strand.
ATTGTAGAAAAGGATATCGTATAACATATGAGCATCATATTTACAGTAAAGATTTCGGTAGAGGGATATTATTTTGTAGGGCTAGATTCCTTTTTCACTTATGAAATAGAGGGTTAGGTCCAAAAAAAATTCTGAATAAGCTTAAAAATATATTTGCACAGATTACCCAACCTAGTATTTAACTGAATAGTTAATAAAAATACAGAAGCCTAACCATAAATTGACAACTCTGACGTATCTCTTACGACCATAAATAAAAGAAGACCATATCTTGAGTTCAATTATCGGCCAGCTCCAAAGACAATGATCATAAAGGAATAAACATGCTTTTAGCGGACCGCACAAGCAGACGATACATGTACTCTGGTAACATTAAGATTTTTCAACTAGAAACACTGTGAATTAAAAATGGAGTGAGGTTTATATTATCTGTCGTAATTATTCTTTACGAGAGGCTTTTATTCGCTTTATTTTTTTGCGTAATTGTTGAATCATTCTACCCATAACTAGCTATTATCCACGGTTTGCTCGTGTGATTAATTTTATTTTGTGTTTCTAAATTAAAAAAAATGCATACAACCTTTAATTTGCCCTCTACATACAGACTATACATAGAAATTAGAAACACCCAAACTCTGAAACTAATATTTTCAAATCATACAAACATTTGGTCCGACAAGGAAACTAACCCGAGACCTCAAGCACTGCATTCGCATACACTACCCTTGAGCCACCGGGGTAATTTAGATGAGGCATGTATATGTAAGTATTTCTCGTAAACTTCATTTGTGACTGTAAAATATAGCCGTAACATTCCACAACATAATAATAATTATTCCATTCATTTCACAAATTGGAATAAACCTTTACATTTATTTTCAATTATTATCTCTCTGTGTAATGTCACAACAGGGATACATCTACATTACTTACAGCGCTTAAAGTTATCAGGGAACGAATAAAAAGAATTGCCATTGAACCAGATCTCGTTAAAAATGCATGTATTTAAAATAATCTTAAAATAGTAAGTATATTATATGAAGAACATGATCAAGGGTTATTATAGATACGAGTAGTCTATAAGTATTGCCCTCGTGATAATAATAATATTAATCGCTTTATTTTACACCAAATTACTTACAAACAAACTTACAAAGGTAACAATAGTTAAAAGGTACAATTGGCCGCCTTATCGCCCGAAGGCAATCTCTTACAGGCAACCATGACAAATCTACCGCTCGATGTATTTTTACCCTCAAATAAATTATAGCTTAGATAAGGAGCTACGAGGGAACAGATGAACATACATACATACATACATAGCCTGTCAAAATCATAACCCTCCTTTGGCTTTGCCGTAGTCGGGTAAAAATTTAAAAACACGCTTTAATAACGAACTAAAAAGCAGAAAATAATTTTGTACAAGTTCATAAAGGAAAATCATTGTATAGCAAGAATGTGTCGGGCTACTAGATGTTAATTGTTGTAAATAGATTAATAATATTATCAATGTTATTTTAGGAAAATTAAAAGTATTTTACGATGTAAAGATCCCCACGAGAAAAGCACCTCACGTTTTCTTATGTCTGGTTTAGAATCAAACGGTTGCATGTGAGATTTTAATTATTATATTTTATTTACAGGCATATAAAGGCCAATAGCTTTGCGCAAGATTTGTTATATCGGCTCAATATACAAAACACATCAGTATTTGTCAACAAGATCGAATTGACAACATTGTCAGCCAAGCATTTATGCCCAAATTCGTTGAACATACAATGCCAAATATAAATCACAAACGGGTAATATTGTCAAGTTAATACGTCCGGTCGGTAAAATACCGTTAAAGTAGCGCTTCCTACATCAAAAGTGATGCGACATTCGTCACATCTGCTCCACAACTGATACATGTACATGCCCTCTTTTGGTACATAATCTTTCCTCATATGACTCATCTCACGACAGACAGAGAAAAGCGGTAGATTTGTAATCGATTCTCAAAACTAATTTGTAATTATTTAAAGTCGTCGGGAGAAATGAATTTCCGGTCGTTCATCGATTCTTGAGTCTTTTTTCTTTGATCACAAAAGGACTGGAAAAGATCGGCATCGATTGTCTTTTATATTTTGTTATTGATACCTATTTTGTTTCATTAATTTATACGAGAGTCAGGTTATATATTTATATCTGGTTATGTCCTTCCTGTTTTTTTTAATTAATGCTAATTAATTATGCCTGGCTAGAATCGCAACCATCAATTTACATTATCGCAGCAACTTTAATTGTGCGATACAGGATTAGTAGAAAGTAGTTCTAATAGTATACGAAAGATGGCGTTAAAAGAAGTTTTGTATAGGTATGGAAGTTGCTTGATGTGACCAAGTATAGGATCCATTCAAGTTGATTGTTACAATGTTGCAAGGATTCATTCATAGAGAATTTACTTAGTGTTTTTCAAGTTACTATGCCACCTGACATCGTAACCTATATAGCAATATCCTCTTGGAAATTGTCGTTCTAAGTTAGCACTGCAACGACGCCTACGCATTGCGGATGTGGGTTGGCCATTTCATGCAGATAAGTTGTTTTCCAACCAGTGCTTCTTTTATATTATATGTCAAGTATAATATTATTAAGTTAAAGTATATTGTGAGAAACTTACTTTGGGAAGCTATTTATTACAGGTGATTTCGGTACGGAAATGAGAAACGAGGCATTGTTCAGCTGCTTGCAAAAGGAAACGCAGTAAGGATTAAAAATAGCTGTTTAATTTTTATTTAATATTTTATTTGGGAGCGTTAGATCCACATTAACTTTATAGCGTTTATAATAACTGGATTTCTCCAGGTGTTATGCAGATTACCAGGACAGATTAGTTAGTAGCGGGCTGTGTCGCTGCCGCGAGCGCTAATGATTATTGGCGAGTGGTTCAAGTTAAGAACTGAATGACATGTTAAATGTGTGGTAATTCTTATTTAGAATGTAAAATACGCTTTAAAATCGTGTAAACCTGCTAAACCACCTGCCAAACTAAGCCAGAATATTATATACCAATAACATAATATATATTTTTTCCTAATTTTTGTTTGATATCGAAAATTTTTTGTTTTTTTTTGACACAGAGGCAACAGTCGCATGACAATTGTAACCCAGAAGTCTCAAGAGCTTTGTTTACTTTTGAGAAAGAAGTTTTCTTAAAGGTTTAAAAGTTGTGTCGGTTCGTAAATAACGCGTTTTTTCTTTACATTGTCGTTGTGGACAATAACAACAGGAACAACGCTACATCTTATCCCTTGGAGCTATCTCTGGGTGTGCATGCCTGGGCCACTAGACCCGCCTTTTGCCTTTTCTTTGACGACATTTTAGAACGAAAGCCGACACAAACTACTATTTATTACCCGTGGTATTTTCCAACTGAACACATGCTATAACCTGTGAAGGCATTTCTTGGCTACCATCTTCTTACAACCTGATTAGCGCATTCATTATCCAACTATTGCTGATAATGTAAGGTTTCTGCCTTCTTTGGTAATCATTAGGATGTATTTACTTTGTCAATATTTTTTTTTTCACATAATTTAATATTATGAAAAAAATGGGGACATCAAAAATATAAGTCAATTCTATGGGTATTCTAATTTTGCTCTCATTTTACTTACTATCATGGTGTTTTAAGTTCGATTCCTGAAGTAATTAAAACCATACTGCCTTTGTTAAATATACAAATGTAAATGTATCTTCTACAAATAGGTATCTTAAACAGGAAACATGGGACTCCAGTTGATAAATATTATTTCGACCTAGACTTAGCACTAATCCTAAATAATTAATAGCCTTTAGCACTAGTGTTGAATAGATATAATCAGTCTAAATTCGAATGTTTTAGTTATCAGACAACACGTATCAGAATAGTGGAGCTTAACAATATTCGGTTAAGATTTATTTTAGTTTAAGGCTAAGCTCGTGTTAGATGCACTGTTATGTCGATTGCATTACTGATTGTTATTTAATAGCCGTGTTGTCTTGCCTCAGGCTGCTCTGCGTAGATTGTAAGCTGTTAAATAATCAGCTGTAGAGTTTATCTTTTGATTTTCTACTGTTGGAATGTATTTATGGTTTAAATATCAAAAAGGAACAACTGCTGTTTGCATGTCTCTCAGTGTATTTTTTTATGATATATTGTCTACCCGACGTATCACCTGATGGTAAGCGATTATCGCCGCCCATAGATACTTGCAACATCAGAGGCGTCACAAGTGCGTTGCCGACCTTTGCGGGATGGACATGTCTCTCTACTTTGCATTCTTCTGTTAGGAGAGCGACAATACCCTTGTGTCTTTAGTTACAGATGCATGTGACAATAGGTGGCGATTATAAACCAGGTTTGTATTAAGATGAATTACTTAGGTTTTTATACAAAATAGACAAATATATTCATCATAATCATCATCTCAGCCAAAAGACGTCCACTGCTGAACATAAACCTCCTAAAAGGTTCTCCATAACAGCCGGTCCTGTGGAATCCGCATCCAATGACTGCACGCAATAAACAAAATAATTCGAAACCGACCACAATTCTCAGTGACATTAGCTTGTACTGTTCGCTATTCTTCGTATTTTATAATAGCTGTAACACAGAATTAGAATTTGTATTACTAGAATAGTTTAAGCGTATTTAATTTTCAATAACCAAAGATCTAAATTCTCCAGAAGAAAAGTCAATTTCAAACCTCAAAATAACTCTATTTCGACACTAATCTGGAAAAGTCTAGAAGTTTGCAGAACATTCAGAATACGAGAACTTTTTCGTGAACATTTGATCAGTTTCACATGTCTCAGCTGAAGATTTTGACTTTGATTGACCGTAACAATATTGAATATGTGGTTAGTGGGTCAGCAATGATCTCACGGGGTTCTGGTGACCAACTTGCTGGCGGCGGTGCCCACTGGGGCGTAGTCACACGTCTAAACCACAGGTTTATTACCTTTAATGTTAATGATAACTTGTTATTGACATAATATGATTAGTTGGTGCACTAATGGTGATATTTTGTTTTTTGACAGTTTGAGCAATAAGTAATGTTCATATGTTCAAAATCTTTTGCAATTCACTTCTGTGGATCGTCAGCAACAAGCAACAAGAATCTCTAAAAAAAATGTAACAAAACTGTCACTGCAAGAAATTTGTGTTTTAGGCAAATGTTTTCGTTTTTTTAACAGTATCTTAGAATTCATGTGTGATAATTATACATAGGTGTATTTGTAGCATCAATCAAGCACATAGTCTTCCTGACGGTAAGTGATTACCAGTATCAATAAGAAGAAAACCTCAATGGTTTATCATTCTCCCCTGTTTTCTATTTGTAATCCGAACATGCAATTTGTCCAGATAGATAGGCCTGACCGTTATTCTCAATCAAACTAAATCGGTCGAGTACTTAATGCTATTCCTGGTACCAATCTACCGGTCTGTAAACTGAGTGACCATGTAAGGAGTTTTATTGATAGGCACACGACACTGTTATACCGATCGTGGCGCTTTTATCATTACTTAGGTTATCAGTTTAAAAAGTTAAGGTGTGACGTTGAATCATTGAATTACCTGTGAAACTGAATATATCATTACTGAGTTAGTGAGGTGAAAATTGCATGCGTAGGGCTGTCACATGGAACGTAAACATCGGTAGGTAAATAATGAATATCGAAAAACAAAAAAATGCGCTTAAGTTTTTTAGCTTCTGCGTTAATTTTCGTCCCTTTAAGATAAGATGAGCTGTATGTTTTATTGCTATTTATTTGCACATTTTGACTAAAATAAAAGACTTAAATTTTTAAGTACATACAAAGTACGAATCCGAAAATGTATTACTATATTTATAGGACCAACAAACAAGAATAGAAAAAAAGTTGGCCTGGAAATTAACACATTATTTCATGTAAATAAAATAAATTAATAAATTGCTAATAAAAATTATCTTAAATATATTTGTTTGAATATTTTATTTATAAACATTTAAAGAGATAAGGATAGCTACATGCATTTTTTTTTCTTTATGTCCCATCCCAAACCAAAAGATAATACTTACTAGCTTGTGCAGTACAGCCCTATCCAAACAACAATTTCGATTCCATCGAATGAATGAATGAATTACGTTACGAAATAATCGAATCAAATTCGATAGTTGCGTAAGTAACAACTGTTACGAGTAATAATGTTAAGTTCCCAAATCGATTTTATAATATTTATCTACGGATATATTACACAAACAAGATAAAGTTAGATAATAGGAACATTATCTAATTAAACTCACTTTGTACAGATAATGTAATTATTTTAATTAAACTTTTTTCCCGCGCGTGGGAGCTGCATTACTGTGATGCTGTACGCCATTGTCGTGTCACTTAAGTGTCAATAAAATATTAGTACAGTTTCTCTTTCGAATTTAATAAACAATAAGTTTATTATTGAATAAGCTTGCTTTGTGTGATAAGTACATACAGACATAAAATTGAGATATTAAATATGTAGTTATGAAGACGCGATTATAAGAACAATGAAATTTACTTCCGACATTTTAATGAAAAAGTTAAAACGCTTGATTTTTTATTTTATTTTATTAACAGTTTTTGCTGTAGCTTAACTTTCTTTTTTTTAGCTCCACACTTACCACAACATTTTCGCCTGAGTGTATTATAATTAGATTATTTATTTAATTAAATACGTTATTGTATCATATTTGGTAGTGATAAGCTTCTTCAGATGCCGACTGTAGGTACCTTCGGCATTCTATAGCTGAACCACGGATAACTACGACAGGACGAACTTATCCCTTGAAACTCAGGCAACCTGTAGCTTTTCAATTTGGCATCCCCGAAATATCCATAGGTAATGTATATTTATAAAAACTATGTGAAATGAACCTAATTGTTTAACAGATAAAATTTAAAATGCAATGAAGTTGCAAACATTTGCGACGACGGATGCGCTTGCGCAACAGACTGGCTGTCGTTCTAATTACCTGTTGCTAGTGCTGCTACTTCCGCCGCTATGATTCGAGAGCTAATTTGCCGATATGAAGGATACGTGTTGCAACTCCTTAAAGGTGGAGCAAAGTGAAGGTAGATTTGACACACCCAGCTTCAATTTTAAAACTAGCTCCATTTGGGATACTATTATCGAATCCTTATATTTAGATTTGTTCTATACACAGATCGGTAATCAAAACGATTTATTTTTATCGCGTTAGATAATAACTTGCTTTCCCTTCTTCCTGCTACTTCAATATTTTTTTAAATCACTATGACTATAATAGTCCGGGATCCCCGAAACAAATTTTACAAGTTATTACTATCAAGCTAATTTCTTGTGATTTATCGAATATATAATTTAACAGCCACAGCCTAAAAATTGCTTGGTACGTTAAACCGGTCCCACGCTCGAAAAGTTTTTTGTCCCTGCTACCCCTGTTAGGTACTACAATCGAAAATTTTTGTAAGGTGAGAGGTGGACCCCTCATCAAAATGAAGCCACTCGAAAACATTAAATAACAAACAGGAAACCGTAATGAATACCTTTTTCTTCATTTAGTCACAAGCCTTTAGATGAGAAACTGCTGTAGTAAGAATATAAGAGATAATGAAATAAGAAACTTTATAAGGGTAGCAGAAAATAGAGTTGCAATACTCTTAGTACATTATTAGGTGTGTTATCTTGAAGCCTGCCAATGTGACTCTACTCTGAATGATGGAAAGCATGAGCTGAATCCAAAAGTAGTGTGGTCACCATACTAATTGATATAATCTATATATATAAAAGAGGAAGGTGACTGACTGACATACTCAGAGATCAACGCACAGCCCAAACCTAAACCCTAAACTCAAAGCTGAACCTAGAGTCCTGAAATTTTGCATGTAGGTTTTTTATATAACGTAAGTGAGCACTAAGAAAGGAATTTTGGAAATGACACCCCTAATGGGGTTAATTCGGAAATGAAAGTCTGTGTGAGCGAAGCCGCATGCAAAAGGTAGTTATTTATATAATAAAGGAGTTTGGGTACATATTCAGAGCAATGAAGTTAATTACTAAGAACTGCATCGCGAAATCACCACGGTATGTAGAGTAAAAGTCACAGTTGTTAACGTCAATGATGAAATTTTCTCCCAGGTATTTGTATGTCTTGCGGAATGGCAGAAATCAACGTGATTACTAGCTCACACAGGGATGGTTGCGCCACAGCGCTGGGCCGTAGTTCTTGACACGCAATAGGGACTGTAATTTAGTATCGGTAAAATGCGTTGAGGTTTTCATATAATATTAAACTTTATTTGAAATGAAAACACATATTTCCAAACATAGAAGGCAATTAGAAACTTTAAGTCTGATGTCATAAGGCACATCTGTATAACTGTTAAAAGTATGGACTCTGTACAGTTCGGAAAGAATTTGTTCTCAACGATACTTGACAATATATTTATGAAAAAGGTCAAAGTTGCAAATCTTTTAATTGCAAAGATACAATATATTACTAGATGAATTTTGAAAACATTGATCATTTTGGATAAGTAATTAAATAAGCTTTTTGATACGTATTTAGTCATTACATATATTTGAGCACGATTGTAAGCGTATTCGCATGTTATTATCTTCTATCTATATATTTTTACTATTTAACTGTATTTTTTTTTTTGATCTTTTGCGTAGGTACGCAAGCTTCTAAGGCATAGCCCGGTCGCAGGTGAATACTGGTGGGTGTGCAACCGCAGCGCATCGCTTGCACAACGCGCCCGCATTCCGTCAGCAGACGTTGTACTTAGCGCACGCGATTCTCAAGACTTGTTCACTGGTATGTTAAATCATTGGATGGACAATAATGACAGGCTTATGACGGTTGAAGTGATGTAGTGAGAAATCTTTAAGTATACGAGTGCTTGTCGTCAATTATGTTTAGACAATTTCCACACTGGTATATTTTGGTTCGCGGTGGAACACATCGAATACTCTCAGACTCAGAATCATAATATGTGGATCACAAAAAGTGTTATCCCATCAGGGGATCAGTAGGAAGGGCGAGCCCGCTTAACCCACTACACCATCTTCGCAGTATTATTGGTATCACTATTCTGTTTATCTGAATGAAAGATCCTAATCAACAAACAGTAAATACCAACCAAAACCTTTTTGCTTTACACTCAACAACAAGAAAAAAAAGCACTTTCAAAGTTTCAACTGTTATCATCGCCATCTTGGTACAACAATGGTATGCATTAATTGGTAGACAATTACTAAAATGATTTGTAACTGATAATATCGGAACAAACAGGGCGTGTAAATAATTGCCAAGAATCGTTCCGGCCCTAAGGTGTCGATGGCTTTCCTTGAATGTCTGAAGTCATTTATTATGAGGTATTCGCACTCATATCATATATGTGTATTTCGAATAAAAAGAGGTCAACATTGTATATTTCTGTAGTGTATGGGCAATTGCTACTAACTACCGTGACTTGCCTTTGGCAAAAAATAAGAATATAAGTGTAAATAATATTATAATAATAATAACATTTATTGCATAAAAATAAAGTACAATCTGTTTAACTTAAAACTAGTTAAAGTTAAAAATCGAACATGTGATAGCCTCTGTTGCCAAACTAGATAGAAATCTGTATTTCGGCTATAAGCGCCATTTCCCACAGGAATTTCAAGTAAACTAGTGATTTTATAGATTGCAATTTAATAAATAAAACTAAAGAACGAAATGAAAAGTGTTAAGTGAACCTCTCCATGTCTGTGTGAGGGTGTATGTGTACGTGGGAGTATGGTCTGAAATCCATCCACTACGCTACAAGGTAGTAGAGCCACGCTGATTTCCGCACGAACGGGCCGGCTCGACCGGGGCGGTACTACCCTCGCACAGAAAATCAACGTAAAGTGATAGCGATCATGCTGTCGTGTTTCGTTGGTGAGTGCGAGACCGGAGGCCCAATGATGCGAAAGCATCACTAGCCCGCCATGGTGTGGGTCACCATGCTGCATTGATGCATTGTCTGCGTTCGCAGTATGGTGACCATCACTCTTGGATTCTGCTTATGCTTTCCATCAGGCAGAGTAGAGTCATTATGGCAGGGTCAAACATAAAAAAAAAAAAAAAAATCTCGAAATTAGAAAGATCAAGCAAATTGTGTTTGGTAACGATCGGATAATACATATCTTTTACTATCGTAATATATATAATATAACATTTCAAGATCGTAGAGTCACGCTGATTTCAGCACAAACGGGCCAGCTCGACCGGGGCAGTAGGCGGTACTATCCTCGCACAGAAGATCAACCTAAAATGACGGTGATTTCGACGGTGAGTGCCAGACCGAATGATGCATAATCATCACTAGGCCGCTTTGGTGTGACCACCATCCTGCATTGTTGTATTGTCTGCATTCCCAAGAGTATCATGATCACTTTTGAATTCTATTTATGCTTTTCAGCAGGTAGAAATAGTAGTAGAATCACTTTAGAAGGCCCAAACATAAAAATATAAGTGTCCTTATAAGGTTGTCTTCCCTTATATGCTAAACAAAACGACATGAATATCATGCGATCCCATCCCCAATGCGTCATGGTTATCGCCCAATTACGTTATATTCGAATGTATTACGATACATATATAACTATCACATAGATCAAGTAAGACTGTTTACAAATAAACGTATATTTGTTTAGAATAGTCGTTTGTAGGCCAGTGTGGGTTTGTTTAGAATACGTTCATTAATATGGATGGTCCGGGCGTGAAGTGTGCCTACATCAGAATGGCCTAATTGACATGTCATTGTTTAGCACATGGCCGTCTAGAATGCTAAATGGATGTTGTTTTTTGTTACAAATTATTGTTACGGCTACTAGCTGTCCTTGTGTTAGTATATACAGTATTCATACAGGAGTTCCCTTCTAAGTTTAGTTAAGACTGATAACAATTTAAGATCTGCTATCACACAAAAATCGCGATTAAAATATGGGGCTGGAGATAAGACTTTGAAAAATACTTTGCGACTAGTTCTCTCACAAGAAAAAACATTAAATCAGGGGTTTTGGATGAGTACGATCTCAAACGCCTTAACACGAGACATTTCTATAACAGATAAAATCATTATTATCTCACTTATAAGGCTTCTATTAATGGCCATTAGCTTCACTTCAAACGTCTAAAAATGTTGTTTGGTCTGCTTCCACCTCCGAGCCTTGGTCTTCCTAAGGTAATCTAACGCGACCTTATTTGAGGACTTCAGATCAGAAGCTTCACCGTTACCCATATTTGTCTTATACTGAAAGATTTCGGAGATTTATCAGATCTTACTAATCGAAATTAAATCAAAATATTATCATTATAATTTTGTAATTACTGCATTAATACAGAATTTTCAGAACCTATGACAGGACCAATTTTCTTATCGTAACAGAGTTTCGTTTAGAACTAATATACTTTGAGTGAATGAATGGCTTGGTATATTGGCAATAATGCAAATAGTGTACACTCAGTCAACTCATGGTAGGACTTGTAAGGTTTGGTGTATAATCCAATAGCGGATGGCAGCGTGGGGCTTCGAAATGACGCATCTTTGGAATTGTATATATCGCAGGGTTTGATAAACGCAGCAAATTATCGAATTGTTTTAATTGTATATAATTTCTGGTTCGATCAAACTTAATTTTTCTTTGTAACGTTTCTTTGTAACGGTCAAAAAATAAACCATAGTGGGATGATTTTCTCCTATAGAAAGAGAAGTACTTATTTATAAGTAGCTTTTGCGTACATGTCGATAATCACGGTAAAGTAGTAACCAAAGGATCGTCATTGTAACTTTAATCCAAATTGGTTCAACAGTTACAGCGTTAATTTCGAATTTATAATATTAGTGAGTAGGGATTTTAATGAGCTTTCTAAGCAGGACATTATAGATCCAATCTCTACGAGTGCCTTAAAGGTGCAAAAGTGTCCGAGCCTTATTTTTTTAAAAGTTAAATTCAGAAAAAAAATTTGCTGTCGCTCAGATCTTTATGTTTAGTATATCACTACAGGTGAGGACTTGTAATAGGCTCAATGTTATCTTCTTGATTGCAAATGTTATTATGTTCGCTGCAAGTCCTCCAGAATATAAATAAATATATTGGTTGATATGAATGACACGTCTTATAGTGCTGCTGTTGGAAAACAGACAAATTGCTATTATTTTCTTCAAAGTTTTCATGCAAAATCTATTTGAAGTTTATTAATAAATAGTTGTTTATTAAAATTTATTGCTATCATTTTATAACGCTAGCAAGCGTCTTGCCAGCATGATGTTAGGCAATTCCTACAGAACATAGGCGTTTACTAGTCCAGCGAATTTGCATAAGTCCACGCCATTGCATAGTTTATATTTCCTGTTTCAATATTTACATGAAATAATTACTTTACACGGAGAAGTAAGCCATTAACGGTTTCTTGTAGTGTTTGAAATAAACATTTGCTATAATAAAGTACTTGTAATTACCAAGTTTTGCTAAGAATAAAATGGAAAACATCAGATTCAACTTAAAATTTATTCCTTTGTTTTTTACGTCTGACTAGCTGAACCCTGCGGTGTTACCAGCCGTTAACGTCGCATATCTATTATGCGACTGCTGTTCTTAAAGTCTCGGGTTCGATTCCCAGGTCGGACCAATTGTTTGTATGATATGCAAATATTTGTTTCAGAGATTGGGTGTTTTCTATGTATATTATGTATGTACTTATAAGAAAATCAAAATGTATTTTGTAGGTAACTAGTAGAGCCACGCTGATTTCAGCACGAACGGGCCGGCTCGACCGGGGAGGTACTACCCTCGCAAAGAAGATCACCTTAAAAAAAATGACAGCTGCCGTCATACTTCGTGGGTGAGTTCGAGACGGGAGGCCCAATGATGCAGAAGCATCACTAGCCAGCCATGGTGTGGGTCACTATGCTGCTTTGTTGGATTGTCTGCAATGAGTATGGTGACCAACACTCTTGGATACTGCTTATGATTGCCATCAGGCAGAGTAGAGTCTTTGGTAGGCCCATATATAATAAAAAGTATATATGCATTTTCTATTGTATTTTCTATGTATTTTATATTATATTTTATATATGTAAGTATGTAGTAGCCGACCCCAAATAGTCTTGGGAATAATAAAAGGAAGAAAGGAAGAAGAATAAGTCACGTTCAAGATCACTCATTTATGTCGTCATCAACATTGAAATTATAAGCGCTCAAGCTACTTAGTGATAAATTTTAAAATCTATTAAAATTATTGGAATGAAGTGAAATCTCGCCTAAATATACATAAACTAGCTGACCCACGCAACTTCGTTTACGTCTCTTATTGCCCGTAGCGTGATAATTTTCCCCCGTTTTCGAAACGTTTTTCATTGCTGCTCCGCTCCTATTGGTCCGAGCGTGATGATATATAGCCTATAACCTTCCTCGATAAATGTACTATCCAACACTGAAACAAATCGGACCTGTAGTTCCTGAGATTAGCGTGTTCAAACAAACAAAGAAACAAACTCTTCAGCTTTATATATTAGTATAGATTTATGTGATATTATATTAAATTTACGGTCATAATTAGCATAGTGGTAGATGCCTAGTCAATCATAAATGCATATGCAAACACTCATAATTGAATATGAGAGATAATGAGATAGGTACGCGGAACAGACAGGCTATGTAAAACATCGTGTGGGTCGGCTGGAAGGTTCAAATTAACATACTTGGGTTACTTTCATACTTAAACGGTTTAAGGACAAAAGGAATTATGTGTGTTGCTTAGTAGAATACTTTATTTAGCGTCCGCAATATAATATTTTCAACGTTGAAGAGGCATGTTCGGTACAAATAGATTAGCTCGACCTCACAGAAAAAACCATGTAATGAGATTACTGGAAGGGGTTTGGGTCAATCATTCTGAGTTGTGCGAATTATAGGACTCCAAAAAACTTATGGTCGCTGGTCACATTCAGTTGCAGGTTCACGAGCGGTGGTGGTCGTTTACCATTAGGCGACACGTCTGCTAGTTTGTCTCTACCATAAAAAAACTACAATGTTTACGCCAATGTATTAGTTTTTATGAAATCATAAAAAGCTTTAACAAACAGAACGTCTCAGTAACATCAATAACAAAACAAACAACTCTTGCGTTCAACGGTCATTAATTTCCCCACTTTCTGTAAGTTAACGACTTCCCTCCACAGTTTGCGAGGTGCATTGCAAATCTTTAGCTCCATTCAAATGATAACGAAGTGCGAACCGAGGAATACATTATACGTCACATTGACACGGCCCTCGACCGACAACTGGCCTCTACCCTCTTTACCCGGAATATACAATTAAATACACGGACACACTTGCTGAAATTAGGCAGCAGATGACAGAGCCTAGTACGCCTGTTACTCAATAACCATAAATGTTTACCGCCTTTTGCGGGCCTCCCCTTAAAAATTAGAAGGTTTAGATTTACAGTACTTAACCTTATTCATTCGGTGAAAAACAACAAAATTCCTTAATAAAGATCTTCTGTTAGGTCTTGCGACCCTAGCCAAGTTAACATTCTTCAAACAAAAATACGCAAAAGTTACTAAAATATAACAAGTCAGGTGGTCAATCGTTAATCAGCTAATAATAAAAGGGAATAAAGGCGTTAACGATTGTAGAAAGAGAATCGACGCGAAATACTAAGGGGTACTGGTATCTTCCGCTCGAGACGGTTTACATAAACCGAAGCATGGCTGTCTCATGATATGAGGTTTCAGATTTTAGGCTTATTCACTGTACTGTCTGTGATAATAGGGAAGTAATGCACGGAAGAGGGTGTGAATTGTGATTTATAATCAACCTACCTCCGACCACTACTGAACGAAGGTCTCTCTCAAGGAGCCCAATAGTTATTCTATCCAACGTATAGTTTTTGATGTTACTGTATGTAGGTGTAAAGTTGGTTTCGAGATTACACTGGCCTTATGTTAGTATATCCCGGAGATAACTGAGTTCAGACTCTTAAGCGTATGTTTTGTAGGTAGCAGCTCAATACGTGAGTCACAATTCTACCACCCATATTTCTTAATACCTTATACCTTACTTAACCATTTACTTTGTACACAATGGAAATTGTGACGTAACTTATTATAGCAGCTTTAATTGACACTTTCCATAGTATATACATGCAATCATGCGATGACTGCCTCTGTGGTGCAATGGTAGTTTATGTGACTGCTTAGCTTGAGGTATCGAGTTCGATTTACACAAATATTTCTGTGATCTGTTATTAACATATGCTTCGGCGTTTGGGTTTGTTCTATGTATATTATGTATGTATTTATAAAAAAAAGTATACATGCCTAGATTGTCTAGAACCCATAGTATAAGCTCCGTTTAGTTTGGGACTAGATAACGTTGCGTGTCAGATATCGTACATATTATTATTATCATTTCACAATTTTATAATTCTACAATAATCTGTTGGTTGGTTTCTGATTTTAGTTTGTAAATTTATCACAACCTCGAAAATTCTGAAACACTTTGAGCTTAGTACTCAGGCTGTATTGTGGCTATTAAAATATTGTACTTACCTTTGTGTATGAGAGAAATAAATAAACTATTATTATAACCACTGCGGTACCTTCAACAAGTTGTCGCGTCCGTTCATTTAGCTCCTATTTCTTAAAAATAAGTATCTCAAAACCAGAAATCTCTGAATAAATTAGCACTAAAAGTAATTAAAGGACTAAATACAATTTATCAAACGTGGTCGCAGCTTTACTATGGAATATATAACAGTGATTCTGTTGTTTTACATTTAGATCTGTTTATAGACCCGATTCTAATTCCAAACAAAAGATAAACCTCTCTCAGTTATTTTATTGTAACTAAGTAACGATTGTTTAGCAAACATTTAGGGTAAAAGACCTAATCGTCGTCCATCCAAATTCAATTGAATTGTATATATTAAATATGAACCATGCGGTGTTACCCGCGGCTATTGTTGTACCGCGAGTAACGCCGCGCGACAAAGTTAGTCTAAAAAAAGTAGCCTAAGTTACTCCCCGGATCATCAGCTACCTGCTAGTGAAAGTCCCGTCAAAATCCGTCCAGCCGTTCCAGAGATTACCCGCAACAAACAGACAGACAGACAGACAGACCGACCGACAGACAGACAAAAATTTTTTTAACTACATTTTTGGCATATGTACCGTGTATTAAGCGGTTATTTTAATATTACAAACTGACACTTAAATTTTATTTATTTGTATAGATATAAGCTGTTTTGTTTCACGTATCAGTGGAGAAAGCCATCCTTCCTAGTCTTCCTGTATTCATTGTTCTCAGTATGTATACAGTATGCATCAACTTTTTGTTTACCTTACGCAGCGCGGTGAACGACTATATACGGCATGCATTAAAATTCATGTAGTCAGTTGAAATTGCAACGGCGTCAATTATTATGAATATTTATGGGTGCTGGAGAAATATGTGAAAGATTTGATATCGATAAAGAATTGTGGCGATGAAACCGAGTCTTGAACGTCTCCGGACGGCCTTACTGACCGGTTCGGCGGTATTTGTTTTTATAATACACGAATTAAATTATTATTGGCAAAAAATCGAACACGCGGTGTTGGTATATTTATTGGAATTTATATTTTTGTTTTTACTGCTTTCTAAAAGCTCATGTCTGTATAATTAATACGTTATTTAAAAACGCGCAGCTTCATTGGAAAACGATGCTACTCTTTTTACGGCACTCATGCATTTTTCAAACAAGTTTTGAAGTCACTAAGTAAAAATGTTATCTAGAAACCTTTGATACAAAATATCAAGCATCAATATTAAAATGTTGCTAGAAACTTGGTTTCGAATAACGAGTCAATTATTGGTAGCTATACCGTACTCGGTTTCAATACTGCTCTTTAAGGAATCAAGCAAGTTTGAATTTGTTCCTACGATAGATTAGTCGATGTAAGAAGCGAGATGTCGATAGTTAGTCGATATAAAAAGTACGCGGAAGCGATTACAGATGCCTTTTTAGTCGGAAGAAAAAGTAGAAAAGCACAGTTTGATAACAAGGTTCGCTACCTTATTTGATGGATGAAAGTTATTTTAGTTGGGGCCTTAGTACGTACTAGTTTAACTGGATGAAATAGTTGATACTTAATCTGTTCGTAAGTTTTTGCTTGATTTCTATATACTATTGCTTATTTATAATACTTACGTGTTCGTCTAAGGAGTACGTCAGTTCTCCGTCGTCATACAGGACGAACCACCTCCGCTGCCATCTCTGTAACAAACAAAGGGACAAATAAATAAAACACTTTGATATAATTATAACTTCAAACTTCTAACTCACTTTTGATCCCAAATTAGAAAAAAACGGTACCATGGTAACCAACTATTGATAAACATACTTAAGGGTATTTCTAAAGATACTTATGTTGTAGAAAAATAAAATAGATCACACTAATATATAAAGGCGAAAGTTTGTGAGTGTGTATGTTTGTTACTTCTTCACGCTAAAACCACTGAACGGATTTGGATGAAACTTTACAATAATATAGCATATAGGTACATCAAAATAAAATATAGGCATAAACGCGGGCGGAGATTCGGGTAATAGCTAGTAATAAATAAATATTTCTAACATCTTTCACACAACGCCCTCTAGTCCCAAGCTAAGCAAAACTTGTGTTATGGGTACTAGACAACTGATAAATACATCTATACTTTTTTTTGTAAAAACATACATATTATAATAGTCAACACCCGAACTCCAAAATAAATATTTGCAGATCATACAAACATTTAATCCGACTCGAACCGAAAGAAAAATTATACCCAGGCACAGAACGAATTATTTTGTTCATTCTTAACGATTTATTCTTCTTGAACGGGAACCGAACTCACGACCTTTTACTCAGCAAGCAAGGTCACTAACCACTACCCCAACAGCCAATATTGCGTTTTTATTGCGTTGTGTTTAGTTTCTTTTTTTTATTGTTCATTTGTAACGTACGGTACAACTCTTTTTATGCATGCGGAGTTTACCTATAAGTAATTGTTACACTATTGCTATTTTTCTCTTTATGTACTTTTCTTTTTTACTTTGTTTTAGTATTGTGTAAACAATTGTTGGTAAGCCAATAAAATAAAATAAAATAAAATCATACCAGTATCTATATTACGGACTTGACTTTGACAATCTTCGCATCAGTTTATGCAACCTTCAGTCATTGAAATGCTCTCCACGTAAAAGTCATAAACAAAAAACTGTTGGCTGATAAGATGCAGGTGTATGAGGTCAAAATTCACGTGCACTACATTTAAATTCTCTTGATGTGAACATTGGGTTGCAATATAAACAAATGACGCCATATGAACATTTTACTCCAATGACTTTGAACACATTTAGGAAACTTGAAACAAAGCTACCAAGCTGTCTAAAATAGTAGACCCA
Organism: Spilosoma lubricipeda; assembly: GCA_905220595.1. Classification (NCBI taxonomy): domain Eukaryota; kingdom Metazoa; phylum Arthropoda; class Insecta; order Lepidoptera; family Erebidae; genus Spilosoma; species Spilosoma lubricipeda. The sequence continues at coordinate 2,651,258 of HG992278.1, forward strand.
AATAAACATATATCCTTCGTAAGGAGAGGCCATGTCCAGCCGTGAAATACTGATATCCCTTAATGATAATGCATTAAGGGATATCAGTATTCAACAATTTCATGGCTATTCTACTTTATTTTTTATGGTATAGTGGGCAAACGAGCTGACGTATCACCTGATGGTAAGCGATTACCGCCGCCCAAGGACACTCGCAACACCAGAAGCGTCACAAGTGCGTTACCGACCTTTGGGGGATGGGGAAAGGCATGTGGAGAGAGGTTTGGGGTATGGGCCTCCGGTATCCTCACTCATTCGGTGAAACACAACGCAAGCGCTATTTGTAAGTATGGATGGATGGATGTTTGTTACTCTTTCACGCAAAAACTGAACGGATTTGGATGAAACTTTACAGATCACATAGACAGAGACATAGGCTACTATTTACCGCGATAACCGACGTATACGCTGGCGGAGCCACGGGCAACAACTAGGGAAAGATATTTTCAAGGTAAATACCATCATAGATGTTTTTAAATCTGTTACTTGAAAAAAGCTAGTTATAATATATTATAGACAGTTAACGAGAATTATACAACACAACCAACATTAACAATTAAGATTCATAAGATTCAAGATCATATCTGAACGCCTACACTGCACAATTACTGGCAGACTAATTAGTCTACAAACTGATGTTGCAGTCTGCATACTCCAAACTAAGTCACCTAATACTTGAGTGTCTGGTTACGATAGCCTGGGGTTTGATAACGCATGACGAAGCACTGTTCATCGCTGTGAAGGATATTTTTGTGAAGGTCACTTTGACATATATGGTTAGTTACAGCGATTAGGTTATATTTCCTGAATGGCAACTGAGGTAGGAAGGAGGTAGGTTTTGTATCAAAGGAATGAAGTTTCCAAACCCTACTGCATGTATTTTTAATCAATACTTCCTACTAATATTATAAACGCGAAAGTTTAAGTATGGATGGATGGATGTTTGTAACTCTTTCACGCAAAAACTACTGAACGGATTTGGATGAAAATTTACAGTAAAATAGCTTATACATCAGATAAAACTTAGGCTACTATTTGCCGCGATAACCGACATACACACGGGCGGAGCCGCGGGCAACAACTAGTATATTATAAATTCGAAAATACTGCTGTCTGTTACGCTTTCATAGCTAAACTGCGTCATCTATTTCAATGAAATTTGGCACGGAGTTCCTTTGATTCTTCAGGAAGGATATAAGCTACTGTTTACCGCGATAACTGATATACGCGGGCGAGGACGCGGGAAAATGCTAGTTAAAGATAGTTTTAAAACAAATTTAAAACGATATGCTCAGTTGTGCACACATTGTAACATAGATTAAAATTCAGAGTTTGTAAAATAATGTTATTGGATTATGTTACATAGTTACTTACTTAAATATACGTTGAAGTACATTAGTTCATGTGCTATTTACTAGCAGTAGTTCATAAAAAACAGAAGTAGTTAGATTTCTTTAGTTTAATTTAGGTTTACTGAGATAAAAACAGTGATAGCGGCAAAAGTACTGCCCCGACGGTTGCGTGTTAAATTTCCTGAAAATTTAACACATGGATTTACAGATAAATAAATGGAGTCTTGAAATGAGATTCGACAAGAATTACAATGTATCTCAGAGACATACTTATGTATTATTTGATTACTATTTTTTCAGTGTTTAACCGTCAATTAATAACTCGTTTTAAATTTCGCGAAGTTCTTCGTGTCAAACAACCGAATTGAACGTATAATTTAACACAAAACATTGTAAGTTAAAATGTCAGATTGCGCCTGATCTCGAACGCAATTAGACCAGAAGGCACACCTTGGAACATGAGAGATGGCAGATATCACACCAGGCTTACGTGACAACAGGCACGAATTGGGTTAGACCGAACGCCTAATTATAATTGGGCGTTCTACCCAGTGGTACTTGAAAACGTCATTTTTAAGGTTCCGTACCTCGTAAGGAAAAAGCGGAAACCTCATAATCCTATAAGGGTTTAGTAGCGATCCCACTTTAATGTCCGTCTGTCTGCCAAGACCCTTTTTCTCAAGAAGGCGTGGAGATATTAAGCTGAAATTCATATCAAATACTCAGGTCAACTTGTCCCTTAGAGCTTTAAAAATTAAACTTCTAAGGCTCAATCAAAAGATACAGCAGTTTATGGTGCATATTTTCGACAGTCGTAAGGGAAATATTGATAAATAAATAAATATTTTGGATATCTAACACACAACGCCATCTAGTCCCAAGCTAAGCAGAGCTTATGTTATAGTTGTCTAGTATATATATTAGACAACTGATACAATATACTTTTTTTTTGTAAATACATACATATAGAAAACCCAAGAACTCCGAAACAAATATTTGTAAATCATACAAACATTTGATCCGACCCGGGAATCGAACCCAAGACCTCATGATCAGCAGTCGCACACGACAACCGCGAGACCAACGAGGTAGTCAAAAATCAAAAAACCTACAGGGTACTTCCCGTGAACTCAGAATTTTGAAATTTGGTTCGAAGCATCATCTTATAGCACAGATATAGGAAAAATTGCGAAAAGCAAATATTAATAATATACCTACAGGTTTGTGAGGAACCCTCGGGCCTCCGTGCTGGACTCCTACTCGCCCTTGGCCAAATTTTTTAAATGAAATCAAGGTTGATAAATCTTTGGTTTTTTAAAATATCTCTTCTACTCTAAGAATCAATGGTCAACTATGGACGACGATGTTTTACCATTTAAGAGTTTTACGTAATTTCGAGTGTTATGTAAGTGAATACAAATAATGGCCAAGCAGTACGAATACCGTGAGAAAAACAAATAAATACGTTAAAATGTAAATTGCACAAGTTGGTTTGGACCAACTTTATAAGGAGTCAGTTCTTCAAACCCACTTTACATTCATATTATTTTATATGTATAGGTACTTCCATCGATAAAGTGGGTCGCGACTAGTCAAACTTTGGGACGATCAGGATCCACTTTTGACTGGTCAATGTATAACAAGATTGATAACAATATATTACTTTACATATATAATTTACAAAAACCAACCAGCGTTATAGTCCGGTGAACTTAAATCGGGCACAATGACACGCTGACCGCTTACTTGAACATTAATTCAGAATAGAAGCAATTGCTGTCTGTCATTCACTCATTCATTCATAGATTTAAGACAAATGAAGATATTAAACCGTTATTATAAACAACTGAGTTACACCTTGACATACTGAGGGCACATTGGCTTTGCCTACAGCTTGTTATAGGCACTTAAATAACTCTAATATTATCCTATCAGTATTCAGAACTACGATATGTAAAATGAAATAACTGACATAATTACGTAGTTTAAGGATTAAAATTGATAAATATTTTTCGCTTACATAAGTTAGCCTTATAACCCTGTGATGAATCTTGGGGAAATAATCATTCGTGGTTATTGAATGATGTTTGTTATTAAAAGGCAAAACCAGATTCTCATGAATAGTATTTGTTATACATTTCCCGAGGTTATGATAACTTTTTCACTATTGATAGCTAATATTGGATCGTGTTTTTGTTTTTTCGAAAGACGGTCCTCATTTCATTCCATATTTTATATATTTCTTAACATTAATTTCATCCCGACGAAGACTTAAAGACTCGAAGTCTTATGATTTGAAGACTATAAACACTTGACATTGGCAGAAATACCTAATCCGAGAGATCCGGCTGGTTGCCATTTCATCAAAGAAGAAGATAGCTAATATTATACCTACTCCATCAAAAATCATGTAGCTTATTAAAATGTTTCTGGACAGTAGAAGTTTCCTCCTTGGTAAATAATACAGCTCTGTGGTACCCATTAAGTGATAATGAGTCCGTCTCTGACGCTGCAAGTCCTAAATCACCATTTAAATTACGATACATGGTTCTGGGTGCTACGAGTATATTCAAAGGTAACGGGTTCCCAATTTAAGTGTTGTTTTTATTTCATTTTTATTTTATTTATTTTTATACCCAACTTACACAATACAAAGGAATCGTAAATATTTCCTATTCAATTACATCACAATATATTATACATATGCATTCAATTATTTGGAGCTTAATAATTGTAAAGAATCAAAAATTGACGTCTGTTCAAATTAAGAATTGTCACTTTGACATCTCTCATAAAATTGGCGGGAATGTCATAAGTCATAGCAACGTTTCGTAACTGCGTAGGAATGTTGTTAGTATTACTAATAGTATTTTTATGTAGCCGTATTAAATCATATTAACCTAGAACAATCTCATTGGTATCTATAAATAGATCTGAAACGCTCATTATTCGCAATAGGTAAGTATGCGGCAAGTGTCACTGGAAAGCGGTCGCGGTGCGCTGAGGGATAAACAGGGCTTGTTACAATGAGAACGTTGATATAGAATAATGTAGTGGTAGAAAGTTGTTGTATATTCAAACTTTGTTTTGTTCAACACTATGTTCAGTGGTCTACTCTTTTTTTTAAATCTAATCTTGTTGGGATGGTTCTTGAAGACTATAAAGGGAATTTTCTTTTTATTTCTTCATTCCATTCCATAACTTCAAAATTTGCTACGACACATTAGAAGGGCAATGTGCTACAAACGTGTCAAGAGTAAAGGAGTTAATGTTGGGTCAAAAGATGTTGTAGCATGAACGCGTGTGACGTAATTCTTACATACTTGCTATTTGTACGGGCTTTGGTAGATAATTTGTGGCACAGATTACTTACTTAGTATTTCACATATGACAATTTATTGACAGCCAACTAGCTACGTAAAAAAAATTCAGGTATTTATTTATTTTACGCCGCACTGCCAATGTGTTAAGACCTACCCTGCCGAGAACAAAAAGTCATGGATACAGATAAGGATAGAACCCATACAGCTTTTTATATAAGAGCCATGGGAATTTTCGTTGGATGCGTTCTATCATCGTGTTGTACCTCGCCTCGTGCGGATCCCAGATTATGGAGTTATACTCCAAAGCACTGCAGACAAGAGAGAAGTACAACACGATGATAGTGTTCCTGTTTTAGAATTGTGCTGACATTCTTATCACGAATCCTAGTGACTTAAAACTTTTGACACAGATATTATTTATGTGTGTATTGAAGGTGAGATGTGAATCCAAAGTCAAACCCAGGTCACGTATTTCTGTGACTCGAGCCAGCGGGACACCTGATAGTTAGTAACTATTAGCTATCATATGTCTCTAACAACATGTTCTAACCTGGCAAGTTTTACTGTTTTGCGTAAAAAAATTGTTTTGTAAGTGGCCATACCTCATGCGTCTACCTCATTGTGCACAGAGGACAATCGTCAACATACCGCGGTCCTACCCTACGGGGAAAGTCGGTCGGCCAGCTAATGGCACTGGGCTGGGCTGATACAAACCGATAAGATAATCATTATCTAGCCGCGCTCGTACACTCAAGGTGTTAACACTAACGGACGACAATTCTGACAGAGACCTTATGGGAAATACTAGTGGACATAGATTGTTATACCATAGACAATATTTTTTATTTCATAAAGCTGAATATTAAACACTTCTTACATCTTTATAAATAAAAGTACATATTAAGTAGCAACGGTTACACCTGAAATGGTAAATAAGATATATCAAGAAATCTGATCGGGTTCTGTCATCATTAATTATTAACATATCACTGATGCGAATATTTTTCATTTCAATGACGTATTGAAATATTGAAATCAGATGTTTCGAACATAAGTGCGAGCTATCGGCCAATCGGATCGTTTCGCGCCGATGAAGTGCGATCAGAACATACGATTAAACTATCGAAATACTTCTGATTGAGCATCCAACATTACTGGCTGACTGTATTACATCGTTTCCGCCGGTCGCTTTGACTTTTTTTTTCGATTTGAAACATCAGTCAATTACAGACAGTGATGTGGTATTTTTTAAACAAACGATAAATCATTTTTGGCGTCTAAAAGGACAAGCTTCGTTATTTTTGAACTTTTCTTTCTTACAATTGTAGGAGACATTTAAAAATTAATCATTATTTCATACTCTTATATTATATTCTTCTTATTAGTCTTGAGTTCCGAACATAATATCCATGCATGAAAATTTCTTGTTAGCTTTTACTCGCAAAGCCTTTATCTACATAGTAACACGGAATAACATGCAAATTCAAAGTGAAAGTATATTGTATTTGTTCATAACGTATTAAAATAATTATCTAGCTATTACAAAGAGGTCGCATATCACTCGGCAGCGATAGCAGTAAGAAAGTCGTTACGATAAAACTAAACACGCTATTGTGTAAAGTGTGTAAATAGTTTTTTTTCCCACAAGTCTCACAATCGATTGTTTTTATAGTTATTAATTGTAAAAGTGAAACTTAGACATGAAAACGTGTTTTGTTTACAAGATATTGCGTGTCGATCTGTAGTGAACGGCGTTTAGTAGCAATATCGCGATAAACGCAAAAAATAATTACCAGAGCCGAAAAGATGTGATTGTTTTTTGTTTTTGGGGGCATCACTTATTTCAATCTTATTGTTTTAGCTTTAAGAGTTAGTGGTGCAATGTAAGTGGAGGCGCAAACGTTAGAAAAGAGGTGGTTGTTTGACAATAAAAATTGGTTTTCTGATTTCATTTTCTCTTTAACACGCAACGGGTCGTTTCTTAACATGTTTTCTACTTTTCTTTATCACCGTACCGTATATTAACCGTATATTTTTTTTTGTGTGTATTCGCTGATAACTTCGTCTTAATGAACCGATTTTGATGATAATTCTTTTAATTTAGGACATCTTTTCTGCAATCTGTGGGAGTGCTTTCAAGAAAAGAGACGGAAGAGCGTAACGATGTAAAAACACTATTTCATTTGAGGTTGAGTGATATATCAGATGTTATTTATTTATTTATTAATTTATTTATTCATAGGGATAACAACAGCTTGCAACTCTTATCTTAATTTACTAAACTATAAATACATGTGTAGTCAATAATAGTTATCCACAGTAGATTATGTATCTAACCCATCATTATATGATTACTACAAGCTTTAGGTACTTGTTTTTTTATACAAATATTTTATACTAGCTTTGGTGCGCGGCTCCGCCCGCGTGTATGTCGGATATAGCATCCTTGTTTTAGGTTTAATGTATAGGCTTTGATACTCACAAATAATGTGTCTTACTATTGGTAAAATAATTCTTAAAATCGGTTCAGTAGATCCAAAGATTACCCACTAAAAACTTTAATATTGGTAAAGAAAATAAAAAATATATGTTATATTTTTTTTTAGTCTAACACGATGATAAATTATAATTTTATTACTTAACAGATATGTTCTCGGTCCACTAATTCATATTTATACGGTTTTATGCTGTTATATCACAGTACATATAAATCGTTCCGACACGGAAATCCTACATTTTAGTGTTACAACTCCATTAGCATAGTTATCTAGAAAAAACTTATTATGGAAATTGCAGTGATTACTTTTGAGTATTATAATTAGTAAGTAATTATGAATACGTTATATGTTTAAAGTATTTTGATGAAATGAATAAATGGTTGTCTGACCCAGTTCGCTTTAAGCAAGATAATTTCTTTTGCATTTACTTTTGTAAGCTTCAAATGTCATTGAGGATGACATTAGTTTGTGCATAGTTTTAATTCAAGGAAAGGAGAAGACTAAACGCCTAGGTTTTTGCAGACTACAAATTTTAATATCGCTAGTGTGTCTGTTGCTGTCAACTTTGAGCATATATTTCATAATAAAAATACTTATTTAATATTGTATAGTATTGTGGGAGTTTGCCTCCTGATCTTCCAAAGTAAACAAATGAATATAGCACTCCGTCCGACTCTGTGAACCATCTCCCACTGGATTTTCTGGGATTAATATTCGGTGCCCCTCACGCTGTCTGTTTTTACCTTGATATGAGTCCTCGACAGCTTTTAGAGTCCTCTGCTGAACACAAGCTTCTCCTTTGGGAGAGGGCTCTCCTTGAGTGAGCTAGTTTGTTTTTTTTTATTTTTTTTTTTATTTAATTAGGGTTATATGGGTTCTATTAAGTTTTATTCCATTCTTATTGCAATTAGTTAAATTACGAAAAAAAATGCTAATAAAACATTGCACTAAGGAACTACAAACACCTATATAAAATCCAAGAAGAAAGTCTTCTCAATGTGAACGACTGTAATATCATCATAAATTGAAATTTCTCAATATTAATTCTCAAGGATTGGTCAAATACGCAATACAAACTTGACCTTTAGTTCTGTAAACGTTTCAATTGCATAATCCTATCATGTGTAGTCAAGTTACTGACTAAGAACTCCGAGGATACCGCCCGATGATTGACACGGCATGACCTTATGACTTGCCAAAAAATCACCGCCTATTAATAAAACATTATATTAGATCGCGATTTTAGTCGATTGTTCGATTATCGAATAAAAATAAGGTGTTCTCAAACAGCGGGGCGTCCTTATATGTGATTGTAATCGAATTGTATTGACCATTATTTATTATGTAATCGTTCACGCGTAGACAGCAAACAGCTAGACTGAGTGTTGTAGATAAATGTACGATGGTTCGATGAATCGACGCGGCGATTTGTCATAGTTACTTGTATCGGTTTGTACACATGGCTTTAGATTTTATCACAGGTGCCTGTTTATCGCCTGAATAGAGCGAAATGTCTTGTTCATAAGTGGAATAGTCAAGTTGCTTTCCTTATATGAATAGTAAATGTAGATCAAATGCTAACATTAAATAGTATTTTCACAGGTTAATACATCTTAGTTTCAAGAGCAATGCTACAAACAAATGTGCGAATGATGTTTTATTTATCTTATAAACTGTTTTAAAACAGCGTTACCTTGTATGACCATCCTCACGGTTTGAGATATTTAGTTTAGGATCAACGTGAAAGAAGAATATTCCCGAGAAAAATTCCAAATATTTGTTGTTGGAAAGCTGTAGCAAAACCCAGATCCACGGGCAGATTAAGCATTGCAAAGGATGGCAGTTAAGGCTGGGTACAGCTGGCGGTTCTTAGCGTCGATCTTTGTTCTTCGTAACCGAGATTTAAATAAACTGACTTATCAAGGACAGGAAAATAATCTTAAGGCTAGATGTTCTATCGGACGAGAAAGTTTTTGTATCAAAAATTCATAGAATACTATAACAACTGCTAAAACTGTGGAAATTAAGTAAACAATGAGGTGATGCAGTGGTAGCGTATGCTTGAGGTCTCGGGTTCGATTCCTGGGTCCGACCGAATGTTTGTATGATTGGGTGTTTTCTATTAATAATATGTATATATTTACAAAAAAAAAGTATATACGTATTTATTTCAGTTGTCTAGTATCCATATTCACGGAATAACTAATAGTACCCATAACACAAGCTCTGCTTAGCTTAGGACTAGGTAGCGTTGTGTTAATGTCCGAAAAAAAAGCCTAGTGTTGCGGTACTAAACAAAATTTTCTCTAATTGATATTTATTTTGTAAGTAACTCTTTTACAGATATTTGACATGTCAGCTCTGCTTTACAGCTTGAAGCCGTTAAAATTATTTCCACTATTTTCTAAACGCTATTTTTTGGATGTATTAGACAACGTCCATTTTTACTGTGACATATCTAATTTTAGTTAATCTTTGAAATTTAAAATGTCGTTTGACAAGACAATTGTTAGTGATTTTTAGTTTAGTTTATCCCAATCATAAGATTAACATGTCTCATTTCATACTACGAATTAGGTACATCACTATTAAAGATAAACTAAATTTCAAATTAACTACAAAATAAAAACTACAACTAAAAATCATTTCAATACATATTAAAAACAATTTAGTGAAGTAAGTTCAAACATTTAATAAAAATGTAACGGTTCAGACAGATTCGTAATTCGCTTGGCGATCAGATGTGTTATGTATTGTACGTAATTAACTAAGAGTTTTTGTTATATACCTAAGTATGTTATGAATGTATGTAGCTGTATAATTACATCCTTGTTATGTAGTACAAAAAATGATGTGTTGGGTCAACACTAGAAAGGAATTTTTTATTAGGTAATAAGTTATTATTAACAAAACTATAATTTGACATAATTATAATTTGATCACAAATCAGAGTTTTCTTCAAATACAAATAGACAATTGCTATATTTAATAAAGCAATTGTCTATTTGTATTGTCTATTAGGTACTTTAATTTTTATATTATTTTGCTACCTATTAAATTTTGTATAGTGTTGAGAGTTCTTTTAATGTAACTTAGCATATATTTGGTTTTAATCTAGAACACATTACGTTCCTATCAAGGAGGGGGGGGGGAGGTTGGTAGCTGTGTCAAAGCTGTGTTGTCTACCGTTTTGTTGCTATATGTATAGAATACATGGCTTTATTATCTATACAAATAAATAAAATTGGAGTGTCTGTTTGTAATATTAAAATAACCGCTTTTTACTAAATGCATATGTATGTATACACGATACAGATACCAAAAATGTAGTTAAAAATTTTTTTGTCTGTCTGTCTGTCTGTCTGTCTGTCTGTAGTGTCTGTGTGTCTGTAGCTGATGATCCAGGGAGTAACTTAGGCTACTTTTTTTAGACTAACTTTGCCCCGCGGCGGTACTCGCCGTACAATAATAACCGCGGGTAACACCGCATGGTTCAGCTAGTTGTGTTAATATATTCACTCAGTATAAACCATTAATAAAGATATTTCAACGTTGACACTTCAGTTTGAAATTAAGTAATCAAACGTGTTAAAATATCGAATAATTAACAATTATTCACATGTGCAACACTTACATACTGACATTTCTAACACCGATATAATTCCCATAATTATTATTCGTGTGGCCTTTGTACCAAAGACAATAGGAGTAAACTTTTTAATCAATCACGTGTTGCAAGGGTCGGCCATGTTGTTAGTTTTGGCGGGTTGCGCTTGCGCAAAATGACGATTGTGTGCGCGCCTTTTTGACGAAATGTCTATTCCTACAATGTCATAAACCTAAATATGTCATTTTGAAAAGAATTGAACGTCGATATACAATGCAAATCTGCGGAATTGAATTCGTAACGCTGATAGTGTGTGATAGATAGAGATCTCTAGTACCTATTATAAAAATAATTTAAAATGTTATCATTACAAGCAACGGCTTTTAATAATCCATTGCTTGAAATAATCCTCTCCTCCAAAAATAATTTTGATGTTATCATAGAGTTAGATAATCTCGTTTGTTTATAGAACACCGTTTTATAAATGATATTTGTAACTAAATCATCGTCACCATCAGTCTATCACAGCCCACTGCTGGACATTCACCTCTCCAATTGCGTAGCATTTGGTTCGATCCTCACCAGTTGTTATCTATACTAATATATAAAGCTGAAGAGTTTGTTTGTTAGAACGCGCTAATCTCAGGAACTACTGGTCCGATTTGAAAAATTCTTTCAGTGTTAGATAGTTAATAGCGGAGCACCAATGAGGAATATTACGAAAACGGGGGCAATTATTACGCTACGGGCAATAGGAGACGTAAACGAAGTTGCGTGGGTCTGCTAGTCTTGTTATATATAGCTATATGAGTGACTTTAATTTGTCATTCTAGTTAGTAAGGTAGGTGCATGGTATTCTATTCATGATTCATTGCAAGAACTTGATTCTTAAGCTATTCAAATTGTCTTCAAACCCTCATATGAGTAGGTGGTACCTGTGGTACCTTTGAATACCTCATTGAATAATGCTGAATATTCTACTAACTCGACGAATATTTAGCGTTGGCAAAACAATAGCTTAGATCTACATTTTTGATGTTTACATGGTACAGTAATTATAATTTATTGAGGATAACGAGACAGACATGATCAAATATAACAATGACATACTTATTGGTTGAAACCACTATGTATACCTACTGGAATTATGGATTATTATTTATTTGGTACATATGGCAAGTGAGTTCGGCTGCCCATAAACACTTAAAAGACAAAAGAGAAGTGTGTTGTTGCTTTAAGAATGATCCCCTTTCCAGAATTGAGTTTCCATCTCTTATGACCTAGTGAGGTTAAACAGATTGAGTGCAATCTGATTTCTCAAGGTTTTCTGTGTAGTCGTGGTATCACGTCTGGTCAAATCAGTCCATATATGCTGTAGTATAGCTCTCCCACGGTCGAATATTTATGTAAGCAATTTAGACTAACGTACAACAATAAAAAGTTACGTAATAGCTGTAAATTTAAACACTAAACCATGCTAAAATCGTCGTCAATCAATCATCGCATGCGTGCGTTCCAGTACGCACGAACATTGACATTTCTGTTGCGTCACAATGCCAACTACATGATGAAAACATGTAACCTACTCCTTATTTGGAACGCGCCTCGCTAAAGAAAAAGGTTGACACTTAGTTACTAAGTGTTCCTAATGATTTAGTTAAACTTTTTTTGTAAAGGGGGAGGGTCTCTTCGCTTCGGACACCATCGTGATGTTGCGGGGAAAATACCACAAATTTCTAGTGGTATTTTCACTAAAATATCACCTAGTCTGGAATTCTATCCAGTCCTGTCGATTTCACACCAATCCGGATCCTATCCTGAAGTAAGCCGTAACCTGTTTGTCTGAAAATGAGGATTATGATGATTTTAGATATAAAACATGGATCAAAATCATTTGGCTTGCAATTTTATTTCATTGTCGTGTACAGATGTTATATTTTAAAATGACAGTGACGATCGAGGGACAGATAAATAGCGACTACACATGCAATAGAAACATTGCGATAACATCTACATTACTAGAAATACAAGATCCAAACGAATTTGAACTCTAAAACATAAGAAATAAAGTTTAAATGACATGAGCTGTCAAAGGTAAGTTGTTAAAAATGTCGTGTGTGGTGCGTTTACGGATTGTGTTGCAATTAAAAAAAACTGGCAAGCAATTAGGTGAGTGTTGAAAGCCGGCTTCGTAAACGATGGACTATGTTGTCTATGGTATGTCCGAATTTTTGTGAGGGCAACGACATGAGTGCTTTTAAATTGTCGGTTGTGACAAAGACTGTTCTGAAAACAATGGAGTTTTAGACTTATTTATTTTGGTGCGAATCGAATCAGATTGGTCGTAATATCCTATTTAGGCTTTAAACTTAAGAAGGACTTCGAAAAAAAATAAAAAGCGTGTCATCCACTTTTTTACTAATAATAAATCCATTTTTTAATCGCACATTAATGTCACTTGATCCCGTTCATGCAACATTGTAATGAAAGGTCATATTGCGAAGTCATATATTTGTTATCAACATAAAATAATCCATAAACATCAGATTTCCAATAAAAACTATATAAAACCTGTAAACATTGAGTTCCTTTGCTTTTATAACCTACCGTTGCACGTTTTCCTTACAAGACTTTTGATACGAAAACCGACTTTGACGTAAGTAATATAGGGATGAAATTTATTAATTGATCATACAAATACCTGATTCCCGAAATCGTTTAGAAAGCCACAGTTTAATATCAGACATTTAGAGGTACAGCGAAGCGAAATTTTTTTTTCTGTACGAAAGAAACATAGCAGAATTTTTATAATATGTGGTTACCGTACAAAAGCTGGATATAGGGGATATTTACATGATAATATTTTCACTCTTCTCCCTAATTCAAAGCGGGGGGAAGGAGGCGTAGTGTGAATTATTTAGTAAGGTTTTAGCTCACTCTGTAAGGATAAATGTCTCCCTAAAACCAATTGTATCGTGGAAGACCTTTTATATTCCTAAATAAATGCATTTCAAAGTATATTCCATACTTTTATGAAAAAAAACAATACTTTTATTTTTCCTGTCTGTTTGTTTCGGCTAATGTCATCGATTTTGTCTGTGTTTAGTTGAATTTAACTTTAATTTGGACCTATTTAGTTATTTTATAATACGTTTATCAGAAATCTGGTATCAGATTCTACCTAGTTTGTCTCCAGACAACAATGTGAAGACTTTGAACTTCACTATCGTGCAGAAATAAGTTCATCCACATTAGTGAGATATTCACACGTTCTCAATACAATAAGGGCATATCTAACACGTCAAATATTTGGGAAATCTACATATCAGGATATGAGGGCATGGTTATAATTGGTTAATTTCGACGTAACGTGACAAGTCACGATCACAGTGTGGTGTATCCACTAGGGCCACTACATAAGTGGTCGGTCGATACTGGTTGATTGTCAAACTCAAACCAGATGTAATTGAAACCTATCGCTATGCATTAACGTTCACTAATGGTGTTAGGAGGTATTGGTGAGATTATGTCGTTGCTTATTAGATAATAAATAAATATTTCGGACATCTAACACACAACGCCATCTAGTCCCAAACTAAGCAGAGCTTCTTATATACTTGTTTTTTGTAAATACATACATATTATACATAGAAAACACCTAAACTCCGAAATAAATATTTGCAGATCATACAAACATTTGGTCCGACCCGGTAATCGAACCCGAGACCTCGAGAACAGCCGGCGCGTACGCTCCCACCGAGACAGTCAAACTATATCAATATCTCATTTTAAACTCCTGGGTATGATAACGAACAAATTATACTTTTTTTATGTAATGCCCTGCCAAAATTACTTCACTATGTCTGGTGGAAAGCATAAACGCATAAGCAGAATCCAAGAGTGGTGGTCACCTATTCATATACTCATTGCGAATGCAGACAATGCAACAATGCAGCACGGTGACCCGCAATATGGCGGCCTATTGGAATGCTTCTGTATCATTGAAGAAGAAAAATACATTAATTGGCACATTTTTTAAAGCTTTGACATAGTGATGTTAAATGTAATACAAAAAGTTACATCTGTACCAATAAGGGCCACAGCTCAGCATAATGCTTAGCACTGGTTTTCAGTTGCAGCCCAAGACTGTTGCCCCGTGCCCGCTTAGTAATATAAAATGTATTGATTAGAAAGGAGTACTATTTGAGGGCATTGTAAATAACTGTAATATTAATTTCATTAAAAGAACCGAAAGCATAAGTAATGTAATAAATAATCTGATAAGATGACATTCGGCATAGCACGGCATCAAGGTCATGGCTGACTCACTATATCGCGCTAAGAGTTACTCTGATATCCTCAAACTCCCTCTGATGTTGCCGTAAGAATACCTTCAGCTTGGTTTTGAAAGAGAAAATACATTGGGCCTTCGGTCTCGCACTCACCAACGAAACACGACAGCACTAACGCTAAAAGTCTGATACTAAATCCTGAAAGAAACAAACAGAGAACAAGCAACGTACAGGAGGAATTCTCAAATTGAAAATACTTTAACTAAAGAGTAAAACGAAAGTCATATCCAACACTTGACAACTTTGTACTACCGGTACTATTCATTTAAAAATAAATTAAACAGAACAAACATTAGAACGGACGAACGGACTCGGAATTGATTTCATATTTTTTCTACAAATCGATGTACTAAATCAATTTACACATGGGGTGTAAACAACAAACGATTTAACAGAAAATAACATCAAAAGGCCCTTTTAATACGTCGCCTCAAAATCAATTTGCTTTTCCACCGGCGACGTGGCGACACACAAATAAGTCACGCACCACATCAAAGCGACTTTAAACATTTCGTTATTTGATCTGCGCACTCGCTACAACTCAAATATTTCCATAACTGAACCGTCTAATTATCTCCAGGTTTCCGAGAACAGTGTTAACGTAAAAACAAAACGAGACCTGAGAAATCACGTCGAAAGACGAATTCAAATGAAGGCTAATTCAAAGTGCGAAGGAACCCATTATTTCGGTAGCCGAAAGAACAAAAAAGATGCTATTAAATGCCCTACCGAATTTTTTATCCATTAAACCTGAAGGGAGAAAAAAGTGCGAGTGCATCGCTGGCGCAGGCGCACGTGTCTTGTTTTTGCTGCGGTTTCGCTTGCGGAATTACTAAATGATACCTTGAATCATGCCGTAGTAAATTATTAAAAGTTTTTATCCTTTTTGTGACATTTAAAATTTTGACGACTGGATGCTGCCAAATCAGCACCGAGATGCTTTTAGAAAATATTTGCAGCCATTAGCTGAATTTGAAAAGGTAAAATGGTAATAATATAGATTTTTTAGAGTACAGGTTCCCCAATCATCTATCTACATACATCAAGTCCTTCAGTACTTTTTGGCAAAGTTATTTATTAACAAACAGAATATTCTCATTAGCATTAATATATTTCATCTGCCAAATATTTCATTTGACGTTGTGAGTGATTGCTCTCATCAGGTTTCGGCCGTCTAATTGTGCATTGACCTTAGGGGCAGCGCGTTTTTGCCGCAACATCGCGAGGTGGTCCTTATAAATGATCAGAATTCAGACATTCCTGTTTTTGCGGTACATAACTTCGTGCATTCGTTTCGACTCGTGCCGATGTCCTGCTGAAGACTTATTTAGTTTTATCGAAACACATCTTTATGCGCTTTTAACTTCATTCTAAGATATAAATAAGCGAAGTACCACATGAGGCGAAACTTTAAGCATATTGTAATACGATAGTATCGATGGTGTGATAGTTATTTTATTATCATGTAATAGCATATCGCATTCCCTGTGGATAAGGTTCGAAATGCTACAGACTGGAAAGCAGCAAGAGCCTTGAAGCCCATATCGCAATATCCGGGTTCAAAGTATTTAAAATTGTGATAACTAGTAAGTGCCAAGACAGGAATTCGAGCAGCATTTAGGGTCCCGAATGTAACAACTGATCGGCAAATATGAATCTACAATATAGATAAACAAGGTTGCGATTTGTGTTACAGCTGTTATAACATGCGGTCGAGTTCTCGGACAATTAATCAATTATAAAAACTAACTATATGATTACAGGAGAAAGCTAATTTTGAAGATACAAGTTATAACATTAATTGCTACGTTCATGCGTGATCTCGGTTTCAAATAATTAGCTGACATCGCATAGTCTGACCCCAGCCGCTTTGAAGCCATAATGAAGGTTTTTATTAAATCAATGTCAGAACTCCATTAAAGGCTGGCCCCCGAGATGAGCCCGGGCAATCAATCAAGATACGAACACCCAAAAAAGAGGGACTGTACTACGTTTCTGGATGTTGTTTACTTTTTGGGACAGCGATTTAAATAGCTCGGCTGACAACTTTCCGTCTTGCGGTTGTCGAGGGAAGATTCAATGGTTGTTAGGTATGTCCTTTGAGATTTCAAGTTGCAAACGTAAATTGGTTTTGGTTTAAACAAGACGCAAACTGGTTAATGGTAAACAGGGGTAGTTTGGACGTAATGCATTAGTTGGCTTGTGGTAAGAAATATTTTAAGGAGAATTGCTGAGAACAGACAAAGAGACGGCAATGCAGTTTTGTCCATCGTGTTTTTTTGTTTTGTACAATCTGGAATAACGATTATTTATTGATCTTAAAAGAGGTTGTTGGTCAATGTTTTCATTTGGAGATACATTACTAATTGAAAGGATCAGTGGGGACAAAATGTCAACCTTTTCAGTTAAGCTTAAATTGATCACATCGCATCCGATCATGTCACCGGTCACCATACAAATGTAGGTGATAGGTACATTTTCGTACATAATATTATTGCATTTGCATTTTTTTCTTTTATCAGATATGTACGAGTAAATATCAGTAGAAACTTTTTACACATATTCGGACTTTTGTATAAAGGGTTTCAAGAATCTTGTACTGTTTATTGAGGCTAGGTACTGTATTCTTTAAAATATGACTTATTTGACACTTTTTATGACAAACATTTTATCTTCTATAAAATAAATAAAATACCACACATCATTTCTAAACAGTCGTTCGAAATTTCTGGAGCATTCAAACCCCTAGGTGAATAACCTACAAATTATAGATTTTTAACACCCATGAAATATAAAAAGTAGGTCCCTACCCACCCGCTTCCCGACAAAAGATAATCCCGATTTTATAATTACATGGTCGTGAACTAAAGTGGGCACCTGTGGCGGTCGAAAAGTGGTGCGTTTGTGGCGTGTCGAAATGTGGGGCCATCACATTCTTGACCCACTATTTTTTATCCATGACTATGATAAACTTTTACAGGTTCTAAAAAGGATTCCGGTATTAAGCATACACTCATATCTAACTGAAATTATGTCGTAAAAGTTGAACAGTATCCTTTTAAGAGTCAGTTATCACATTTTTTGTTCGAATATAAAAGTATGTGATTTGTTTGTGAAGTTCTAAAGCTACTATCCCGCTAGTAGCCTGTTTATTTTTATTCTCTCTATTACACTAACGAGAACAAAAAAATATTACTTTAATCCATATATTAGTTTATCGTTTTGGACGAAATGTTATCTGTGACATATTTATACAATACTTTAGGTAAAGAATAGATATTAAAATGCGATTTAAGATAAAATGGCACTTTGTCAAAATGGGGGTTCAAATCAGCAACCTCTCGTCACTAGTCTTGACGATTTAAAACTTAAACTAAACTTATAATAGGTACTCATCGGACTTTGCAACAGTTATCGTCATCGGTTTTTCCATAGCCAAGTCTTGCTGCGAGTTTTGTCGTTGAGATTTACCTGAAAATAAAAATAGAACATGTAAATAAAAGGTTTAATTACTGATTCGGAGTAGAACCTATAAAAGGTATAATACAGGAAAGTTAATCTAGTAAATGCTTTTTTTTTAATAATAACCTCTACCTCCAACTTACATACGTCCGTTTGATTCCCAACTAGGCAAAGCCTGTACAATGATAACCAGGCTGCTGAGATTGAGCTGTTATTAGTAGTAATAGTCAGTAGTAATAGTAAATGACTGCTGATAAACATTCTTAAACATTTCCCAACAATTGCTTAATCGTTGACCATTGGCAACAAATTTAATTTTGGTTATATTTTTAATAATAACGCGGCAACACTAATTGTAATGTCAATATGAAACATCAGTTATTTGTGAAATAATCCTGGGGAGATCGTTTTTTGTTTTTTTGAAAGACGGTCCCCATTTCATCTCATCCATATTTTATATATTTTTTAACATTAATTTCATCACGACGAAGACTTAAAGACTTGAAGACTTATGATTTGAAGACTATAAACACTTGACATTGGCAGAAATAGCGGATCCGAGAGATCCGGCTGGTTGCCATTTCATCAAAAGAAGAAGAAGAAGAAATAATCCTGATATAATGTGCACACGTTCTTGTAAGTTTGTTCAAGAATAAATGAAAAGTTACAGTTTACACTTACGTTTCAATATTATCACAAAGAGCATTCCTGTTCATTAATACAAATAGATTACACTCATACGAATAAAGAATCATACTCATCACAATCATTTTTCCTAAGTGGGAAACCAACCCATGACCATTTTCTGAGCAGTTCAGATTACTGACAAATAGATCAACAGACTCGTCCTTTTTAAAACTGTTTATATCAGTTGAATTATTGTGAGTGATGTACTACTTCAACATGCCATCCTCAAATAACTCCCTAAAACTTAAGAAAAAAAGCTAAGCTAACATCTGTCACGCTTCTGTAAAAAAAAAATGATGCGTGCGCGAGCCAGGAATGTCCATTAGATAATATCATTCGTCCTGAGGGTCTGGCGCGTGACAGGACACAAAAAATGTTCTTTAGATAAAAATAAAAGGAAGACTGCAACTGGACAATTTCGGGAGACGCTTTTGATTTTTACTTAAAAATAGTACAACGTTTCTGACCATTATAATTATCTATAATATTTATGTATTTATAAAAATTTTAAACATTATAGAGGAACTACTCATATACTGCCCGGATGGCCTTGTAGTTTAAGCAGTCACCACGCCGCTTTCAAGTGCGTCTCCTGTTGTGGATTTAAACTCCATATTTATTCCTAATGCGGGAGTTTTTTTTTAAATAAAATCAAGCGAAGGATAATGTTGTTCAGTGTTAATTTTTTTTGGTCCTAATTACAGTCTTAACATCAATCTGGGATAGCAAATCATTTGTTTGAAAATTATCATCGGAACAGTAAGCATACTGCAGCATCCTGACCTACAAGATTAAAGTTGTCATACGAAACGATAACTTCTTGCAACATGATTGGTCCGTGTGAGGGCTTGACTGATGCGTCATTATTTTCTTAACTCGAACAGACCATATTTTTTTTATTTATGGCCTGCCAAAATGTCTCTACTCTGCCTGATGGAAAGCATAAGCAGAATCCAAGAGTGGTGGTCACCATACTCATAGCGAATGCAGACTATGCAAAATGAGCATGGTGACCCACACCATTGCGGCCTAGTGATGCTTCTGCATCTTTGGGCTTCCGGCCTCGCAGTAATCGCAGTCACCAATGAAACACGACATCACGAACGCTGTCATTTTACGTTAATTTTCTGTGCAACCCTCACACCGCAGTACCACCCCGTTGTAACCTGCCCGTTCGTGCTAAAATCAGCGTGGCCCTACTATCACGTAAAATGTTGAGTTAGCATGTTTTTACATGCTAGCAATTAAATGGGTAGCAATTAAATAAACTTACTAAAATTTACACCATTTATCATTTTATGCAGTAGTAACAACTTGGCATTACTATCAGTTTCTACAAATGTTAGGTTGTAGTGTGTGAAAAGATCTTTTCAATCAGACAAATTCAGACAAAACAAACTTATATGGATATAATGTCGGACAGATAGATTGCCAATCATATGGTTAACAATAAATAATTTCATAACACAGCTGACATCGTGGCTCGTAAATAAACAGAGCGGACTCAGTCATTTGTTTCATGAAGTAAAATGGACCATTAAACAAGGTCTTAGATATGTATCCGTACATAACGTTATTATCTGTTAATCTTTGTGTGCAATTTACTAAGTGATCGTGACTTCGTATATTCATTAATTAGCTTATTAACTGATCCGTTCAACATCATAATTACTCTTTTTCGCAACATTTATCAAAACATGAGGTTATATATCAATCATATAGCCTTTTTCGATAAATAAACTATTATACACTTTAAGAATGTTTTAAATTACACTAGAAGTTTCTGAGATGTCTATCCAAAGGAATAACTTTTCCCGTTTTGGCAACTTTTTCAATAGCACTTCGTTTTATTGGTCATAATATAATATAGCATGTAGCCTTCCCTGATAAATAGGCTATCCAATACTAAAAGTGTTTTTCCCTTTGAACCAGTGGTTTCTAAGAAAAACGCGGTCGTAGATGTACAGTCTACAGTTTCGTTACTCTTCTTGCTATATCGTTGATATCTCTACCTTACCTATCAAAATAAGCGGTAATATTGTTTGTTATGTGTTGTTAGTTTTGTTGGTGTATCACCATTTTGTGGTATGTGTAAAAAACAGATTAGACCGCAACACGATAGTGTTTGTTTTTGTGGTTTGATTATGATATTATTTGTAATACGAGTAGGAAACTATAATTTTAGGGTTTTAGATGGGTTGGGATCTAAAGATAGAATTTTGTTTTTTTGTTATCAATAGTCGAGGGTTTCGAAATATAAAGAAACTTACCTGGTATTTACTATCGACGACTTTTTTAAAATTATTTCGTAAAGTAAAATTCACAAAAAACTATTTTCCTGTTAAAAAGTAAATTTTATCGATTCTGCATCGAATTAAGATTACAAGAAAAAAAACTATAATTCAACTACATAAAAACTAACCTTATTCATTTAAATTGTTACAGTAGTTAAGGCGTTACGGTGGAACATATAAACACATATTTCAGATTATTGTCTACAAAACATGTCAAAGTCTGCAAATCATTTCGTATCGTTTGAAAATACTTTGTAATAGTATTCAGAACGATAGTGTAAATTTATTTCAGTTCTACTCGACATTCATCATGGTGACCGTTGGGCGTTGGTCCGTGCTAAAATATACACTAATCTAAACGCCAAAGGCGCTCGCTGTAAAAAGCGAGTTAATGTGAAATGACAGATGGAGCTAAGCATCAACAAACTCACATTGAAGCGAACTAAATCATTAATGGCGGATAGATTACAACTGATGCTATCGATAAAATATACTCCATTATCACATCGTGTCCTTAAAAATCATAGGTCGCCCGGACGTCGTGACTACAATATAGATAAGCTAAGCAACAGGAGCGGTGCGTGACCACCGCACGCGCCGTCTCACGCACACCGCCGGTCCGTTCTGCGCCTGCACCCTTGCACTATGAACCTCAACAGTAATTATCATTTATCACACTGACATTGATCATCTGAACATGGCATGATTTGTTCGCTGTGTCGTAAGGTAGATTAGTCTCTAATAGAGTGCCGGGGTTACGTATTTGATTTATTTCATGGCAAATGTGATATTGCTGGACCATTTGCAACGCAATTCTAGCTTTCTTGTGAATAGGCCCTATAGAAGAGGTTTGTGCAATGTGAGGGTAACATTGTAAGCTACAGCTACTACAACCTTTAAATTATTGATGACAAAAATCGAGGTAGTAAAATTGTGAAGTATATCTGTTGAATATGATATCTATACAACTAAATAAAATTGGAGTGTCTGTTTGTAATATTAAAATAACAGCTTTTTAATCAATGCATATGTATGTATACACGACACAACAACTAAATAAAATTGGAGTGTCTGTTTGTAATATTAAAATAACAGCTTTTCAATCAATGCATATGTATGTATACACGACACATTACCAAAAATGTAGTTAAAAATTTTTTTGTCTGTCTGTCTGTTTGTTCCGGGTAATCTCTGGAACGGCTGGACGGATTTCGACGGGACTTTCACTGGCAGGTAGCTGATGATCCAGGGAGTAACTTAGGCTACTTTTTTTAGAGTAACTTTGTCCCGCAGCGTTACTCTCGGTACAACAATAACCGCGGGTATCACCGCGGGGTTCAGCTAGTTTTTAATAAAAATACTAATAAATAGACAGAAAAGTCGAGTGGATCTACAGAACACCGTTTTTACTGCTGTCAGGAGCCCTTGAAACTTCTGGAAATTGCAAAGCATCTAGCAACTTTTATAAGTTTACCATTTTTATTAGCCGTTTCACAACAAATTTTCGAATTTAACCTTTTAACTGAATCTCGTAATTATGCAAAAATTATGTAGGTATATTAACTAATCAACTATTCGATGCAAAGCATATGAATAAAACAACATTTAAAAAATAAGCCGACATCTTCTAGGTCAAGATGGGTTTTTGACCTGTGATTCACATAAAACAGTTTATCGAAAATTTAGTTTTTTTTTCAGAGAATATGATATTTTTTTTGTCTTGCGTGGGATGATCCTAAGCATTCTAAGAAAATTATTGGTACGGCCATCAGAAGAACCCACGGTGGGACTGTTACTCTAACAAAAAGAAAGAAAGCAAACTTAAGTACATGGGAACTGTAATCCATATCATAACCGCAGGACTTGTACGTTGTACGTTAATAGCTTGGAAGGATACTTGATGTTGCCAACAACAACTTACAAAATAAATTTTACAAGAAATTGGGGATTGAATACTCGTAAAAAGTAAAGGCACCTAAATGCAATCTTGGTTCACGTTGGTATTAATATTTATGAGTTTTTTTTGTGAGTATAAACGTAACGTTTTAACGTAAAAACAATTTTTTAACGTAAATGCAATATTTTAACATAAACATGTAATTGTAAACAACTTATGTCCAATTGTATTTTCTTTAAAATATAAAAAAAACTGGTGTCTGGAAAAACTAAATATATATTAAATCGAGAAATCGTTTTACTTGTTGGTAGCAATGAAAATTAGTGAAAAGAATTACCCTCATTCATAGACTTTAACAGAGTAGTATTCAGTGTAATCTCAATGAAAAATACATCTTTTAATAAGTTCTCAATTTAGGGAAGTTGTTTTTCATCATGGCAACACAGTCTTAGGCAGAATACGAAACTTCCTTTACCGACCGCAAGGGTTCAAGTAAAAAACTTTAAGCACGAAGGATCGAGTATCCTAAGATGATCTAACCACACATACATGTAAAAAATTATTTAAGTGTCGTCATGGAAACACAGCCCGTTCGTAATTACAATTTTGTTAGGCAAATATATACTGTGAATTAAACTTGATCGAAGGAATTAAAGAATCAAAATACAGATTATACATCACACTAATATATAAAGGCGAAAGTTGGTGAGTGTGCATGTTTGTTACTTCTTCACGCGCAAACGGCTGGACCAATTTGGATGAAACTTTACAGTAATATAGCTTATACATCAGAATAACACATAGGCTACTATTTGCTGCAATAACCAATAGGCAGGAGGGCGGAGCCGCGGGCAACAGCTAGTATAATAATAAGTAGGTATCACATTTTTTTATTATGTAACCGAGCAACATCATTAAAGAGATTTTTTTTCATTCTCCTTTTCAAAGAGATGCCTATAAAATTACTATTAGAATCTGTTGATAATGATCCTTATTACACAATAATTTATAATAGAGTGAATCGAACTCACACCTCTGGCTGATCCGTCAGGATCACTAGACTAAACCAACTATTATAAATTGGGAGGTGGTTTAGTCAATCAAGTATCATTTATTTACGTTACGAAGAAACATCTTAAGAACTATTAGATATTGAAGAAAGCTATCTAATGACGAGCACCTTTCGCGCAATTTCCTAGAATGATGAGAGGTTTGTATAACCCTTTCTAGTTCCTCTCAGTGAGGGGGGCACGGGGCACTAACCCTCACAAATAATTATGGAAACGTGCGGTGATTACAGAGCTCGGCGCATGCGCAGTAGCTAGAGATGTTAGGTCACACGGACTTTGATGAAAGGGTGTAAACAAATAAAATTGTTTCCACTTAGTATTAAGTTAAAGCAATGTTGTTTAAAGTCGATAAAAGGAGTTAGCGTAACTGCAGACAGTGCAGTGCAGTATATTCGAAATGTAAGGTAACTCAAAGACAAAGTTATTTTAACAATTTTTAATGTAGTAACTTACAAAGATAAACTTGAAAGTCTAATCTTATCTTAGTACAGAGTTTGAAAAACATCGTTACACACTTTTGTCGCTGAAGGGCTACTTCAAGAAGCGCCGACTTCAAGAAGACCCGGATATAAAAGAACAACAGTATAGAAATACTGATAATTTTGATACTTGTACCTTTTTATCCATACAAATGATAAAAAGAACACAAGATCAGAAGAAGGTGACCAACATCATATAGTATAGCAATAAACGATGGCTCAAAACTGGCAACATATTCTATTTTCACGACAGAACATAATCGAATAAGCAAAAGTCGGCCAATGGGTCCGGTTTTTGTGTGTCAATGGTTCTTGTATCATCTCATATGTATTTATAGCAACATACTAAGTCCATTGATTAGGTGTTACAACTGTTATTGTAACTAATTCCTTAAATAATAAGTTAATATTCAGGCAAATATTGCAACCAGGCACTGACTGACGAACATCTTCTCCAATATGATAAAACCAAGTAGTTTGAGTTGTGTTGATGAAGCTAACAAATGCTACTCTTAGTTTAATGTTTCTGGAAGACTTTGGCCATAATATCATTGGAAGCCGAGCAATTGCTAGTAGGAGTTGACGACCTCAGGTAATTATCTTTCATCTCCAGAAAAGTGCTTTTATGTCATCACCTACCCGGTTTTGAATGCAAGCAAAATCCTGGTGGCATTATTTTGCGTACACTAAATATATCCACTAAAACATAATTAGAGTTTTAACCCAATCAAACACAAAAATACACATTTCGGTTGAATGTCAGTAATACAACATTAGCGTCTTATACATTTTACTTAGATAGTACTTAGTGTCAAATATTACTTAGTAACATGCTCAAGTTACAAGAAGTAGGACAACTTATTTAAGCTTGTCAATTTCAATATCGTAACATTATAACATAATCTAAGCGGTTGATAGTTTGGTTGCAATTTATGTTGCAATTTTCAAGACTGGTCACTTGACTACCGCTACCCATTGACATCTGCTACTCCAGGTACACATATAAGTAGCAGCCCTTTAAGTTCCCCAGGTGAAGTTTTGGATCTTGTAGCTTCAGACACTTCCTCAGTGAAAGACAACGAAAGAATTGCCGAATACCCACAGAATAGAGAATGAAGTAGAAATACGATGTAGACGTGTCAGTCGCGCTAGATTTATGTGCGCAATTGCTTATAGTTCCGGCACTTCTGTGCAAGAAAATGACCGTACTCGAAGTGGTTTAAAACAATCTTACATTGCGTATTACATTTAAGTAGATACTAATCACATTCTTATCACGAGAGCCCGCGATGAATCTCAATTCAAAATATTTCGCTGTGTGTTTTTTGTTTATTTCTGTGCTTTGTGTTAACACTGGTTTTCTATGACGACGTGATATCACTCCCGTTGACGGCAATTATGCAAAAGAAAGGTTAAATAATTTAAGTGGTCTTCTCGTTATGCTGCAGCTTCGTGGAATGTCGCTGGTAAAATTTTTATTCTCAGCAAGTTTTTGTATAATTTACTACTAATTACTTTGCGCCTGGGTGGTAACCTGTTCCCCGAAATGTATATAAGTAATACCTTCTTATAATCTTGAAAAAGTTATAGTAAAACATTTTATGGAACACACAAGTTGTACCATGTAGAAATCGAAACCACAGCACTCAAAGCAGAGGGAAACGGTCAGGCGATGTCATAAAATTGGGAACACTATTAGAAGTGGATATTAAGTAGATGTGTGCTTGCCTTCTTTGCAGATCCTGTTAAAGAAATGTATGTTTACATCCAAAATCCACTTACTATCTGTACCTAGATTTGTCTTACTTCTAGAAACTGCTCTCGCTATATGAGCATTAAAATCGCCTCTTACTGTATTTTAAGTGAGATTTTTTCAATAGCTAGCAATATTTTCTTGAATTGTATACAGCTGGCGATGACGTATAGCTATAGTGCCAATAGTTGAACTATCATGCACATCTCATTCATTTTTAAACAAGGAGTTAGACAAAAGAATAGTATGTAGCACTTGCAGCGTTCTGCAACTCGTGATAATAGACCATTCTTAATTTACAAAACATAAGTGCGCGTAACGCCGGCCATCAGATTCCCACGAAACAGAAGGTCGAACATGATTTGATTGCGAAATTGTCTGTAAGTAATTTATCGATGTAGATATTCAATACTTGTGTATTTTTATATTGGTCTTACGTAATATAAGTTGTGAATATTGATATCTACATTACAGTAGAGGTTTCTAAGGTTTATTTTAATTCAATAAGGACAACCTACTTTAAAACTTTACTTAAAGAATTTGACTTAAAATAATTTTTGATTTATATTACACATATTTTTTTAAAATTTATTTTACTTTCTTGTATATTTACTTATATAAGAAGAAAGTAAATTACTACTAAATTAAAAAAGTTAACAAAAACTAATACTAATTAATAATACTATATTTAGTTTATTATAGATACCATTCACTCAGTTAAATTTTAATATAACGAACTTCAATCTAATGATTTCCGATTTAACGATTTCCGTCTGTCTGTTCGCTTTAAACTCAAAAGCTTAGTAGCTTTTGAGTTTTGAGTCACGGATTTTTATGCGGTTTTTACCAATAGATAGAGTGATTGTTGAGGAAAGGTTTCGTATATAATTTGTAAAATGTTTGAGTATATTGGCTAAAATTTAACGATATTTGTTGACGACTTCGAAAAAAATTAAGCCGCACATCTTTTCGGACTACCATAGACTATATTATATTTTCTGTAAAGAACCCGTGGGCTACATTATATTTACTGTCAGAACCCGAAGCTGGGGCGGGGTGGGTTTGCTAGTATATATTAATTTCCTAGAGACAATAGACATTTCATACTGCTGTATCTTATTTGATGAAATGGGGACCGTCTTCCGAAAAAACAAAAAGCGATCTCCCTGCTGTATCTTACACACGGTCGTCTGATGTTATTTATAGACGGTAGTGTCATAGACAGAAACACAGGCTCTACATAGCCAGGTGTACGGGTACTAGTAATGCTCGTAGCTATTTAATTGGGTAATTTTGACCTACTTTACAACCTTATTTAGTTATTAGTTTTTCATTTGATCGTTAAATAATACTACAATTTTTTTGTTATACCTCTTCAAAGAATTACGTTTTCATAAGGGCATCAGTGTTCTGTACAAGACGCACGCGCGCCACCTGACATTTGCGCACCTGCGCTTGCGCAAGAAGACGCGCATCCGAAACTCGCGAGCACACAACGATAATTAAATTTAATGGCTCTCCCGTGTACGGTGCATTGTTGTTTTAATTGTTCGTATTATGTCAATATTTGACCTGGGTTCTGTATACTGTGTGTTCGTGGGACCCTAATGTGTTCGACAATCAGTAGTAGAATCGATATTTTATATTAACGAATACATGGATACATGTTAGCCGAAGGAGAAAAGGCAATGTAGGGTGATGCCGGGTGATTGATTAGTGTATTAGGAATTTAAATCTGGTCCTGAACTGGTGAGTAGGACACAGACGTCTAATGCTGTACTGAATTATGTGTACTGGTTTTGATAATTTTTTAATGACGTAATGGAAATAGTAATAGTGGATTTTTGTAGTGCTTGGAGGTTTACGCCGTGGGAGGGTCAAGCTTAAGCACAAAAGATCCAAGCCCGACTGGAGAGTGAGTGAGGTTACCACAGAGCCCAAAAACACCCCAAGACGATTCTGGGGAGGGATTCAGAGAGCGTCAACGTGTTTGTGCCTCTTGTAGCTGTCCATAAGCGGTGAAAAGTCACACCATAAAAAGGTAATGAAAATTAGGTACTTTTGAAACCGATGCCACATCCTCTGAGGTTTAAGTCAGATTTTGGTTTATGAACAAATAAAATCACGGAATAACTTATAGTTAAGCTATTGTCAGCTGTTAACATTTTGGACTAAATGTATTTAACATGCCGTTCTAATATATTTTATTCGGATATATTTATAAATTCCCAGGGGTACATAAAACGTGTAACGGTATACAAAAATCAAGTGAGGCAGATCTCGTCTCCATTACGACCGCTGATTGCGTATCGTAAGATTAGAGGCGCGTGCGCACAAAGGCACCGACCGTCGACGCGGAACTCAATCCTGTCTATATTGCCCGGATTGCCCGGATAGTCTATTGCCCCGGACGTTCAGGACACGTATTCGGGGATAATCAAGATTATTGAAGTTCCGGGTAATAGAGTATACTGAAAACGATCCCATTCTATAATGTTGTTATTTGATTATGAATAATGTATGTCGTGAGTCTTTGCAGATGAATTTAACCGACTTAAAAAACGAAGAGTATTTCATTTCATCAAAATCTATACCTATGTTATAAAGTTAAAGAGTAATTTAGTCTAACATACATATCTCTGGAATTACTGTTTCGAATCTAATAATTATTTTAGAGTTGGATAGCCTATTTATCCACAATACCAACAATAACGGACGATAATCAATAAAAAAAGTTGCACAGAACAGGAAAACATATTTCTTTTTTAAAGGACGCAAGCAAAGTTTATAGTATTTCATATGTTTGGACATAATTTTGGATATCAATGTCCAAGTTCAAAGATTTTTAATGTCAGGAGTAAACACATAGGTACTTTAAGAAAAGGAAACCATTGAGAGACAACTCATGTATTGGTTTCTAAGCTTTATTTATTCCGTAATATTATAAATTTGAAAGTAACTGTATGTCTGTTACGCTGTAACTACTAAACCGCTGTACCGATTTCAATGAAATTTGGCATGGGGACTTTCATACTTGAGGAAAGACAGAATAATCGACATACAATCGACGAGCCGCGGGCAATAGCTAGTAGTTTATAGATCTTTAAATTAAATTATACAGTAGATATCACTGCATCGAACCACAAAGGGTGACGCAATACTGGAAACCGAAATGCTAAAATTAATTGTGCAACTGGAATTTATTAAAGAATACAAGTAATAATAGGTTCTTGTGCTACAATCGACCGCTGTGTCGAAATGTCTAGACTTTCAAAGCAAATAACAGTTATTATTTCACCATACAACACCGTAACCACACAACGGAAACAGCATGGGTCCTTGAATAGAGATCCCTATTGGATTCAATTCAAGTGGGGAATCCCCGAAATACATACGTGAGAAAAATTGTTCATATTCTTTTCTTTTTTTAAAAAGACCACTCCTGAGTTCGGAATATTCACTCAGTGTTGCCAGGCCAGAATAGCAGAAAGCGGTATGGCGATCACCTAAACCAGTAGGCTAACATCTTCCTAGCCTTTACTATTCCCAAGATTTGGGGTCGGCTACTAGTTCAACCGGTTTTACTGAATATCAGTTTTACACGGAGCGACTGGCATTTGAACTATTTGTCAGTATATTTGAGGGCACTAACTTCCTAATAACGATTGCCATAAATGTTGCCAGTAGGCCGACCGTGCAGTCAAATTAAACGTTTAGCTACGTAGCTTTCCTTATACTTGTGTTAGTGTAGTGGTAAGTTATCCTGACTCCTGAGTCAGGGGTCGTGGAATGCAAGTCAGGACATTTAATTGTGTGATGTGTACGACCAGTTATTCTGTATCTGGGTGTAAACTATAATATGTATGTTTT
Source organism: Spilosoma lubricipeda (assembly GCA_905220595.1). NCBI lineage: Eukaryota > Metazoa > Arthropoda > Insecta > Lepidoptera > Erebidae > Spilosoma > Spilosoma lubricipeda. The sequence continues at coordinate 2,681,941 of HG992278.1, forward strand.
TAAAACTAAATATAAATTAAAAAGTCAGTTTATAGGTACATGCTCTAGTTTAAGATCCGACGGTCATGTGTAAGATGTGTTAGTACTGTTATTTTAAGTACCTGGATGACCAAGCTTTGTTCGTTATTTATTTTTTAGTGAATGATACTTAGCTAGAACGATTTATCGCTCCCGAAAATCGTTGAAGCCGTTTCCGACATATACAATATATGTACAAGGATTGCTTCTGTTTAAAGGTAGTATATAAATGAAAATGTACTCCCAATTCTCCCATGTAATCCCTAAAGCTCATCCGTTCACTTTGGGAATGAATACGATTGACGTAAATAGTAGGTAACAGATTTCAGCACGAACGGGCCGGCTCGACCGCGGCGGTACTACCCTCGCACAGAAAATTAACGTTAAATGACAGCGTTCGTGCTGTCGTGTTTCGTTGGTGAATGCGACTGGAGACCCAATGATGCAGAAGCATCACTAGGCCGCCATGGTGTTGGTCACGATACTACATTGTTGCATTGTCCGTATTCACAATGAGTATGGTGACCACCACTCTTGGATTCTGCTTATGCTTACCATTAGGCAGAGTAGTCATTATTGCAGGGCTATACATAAAAAAAATAGGGTTCCCTCCTACTAAGTAAATGGGAAAGTATAAACCTACGGAAATATACATATAAGTGTATGTATGTTGTTTAATAAATGTTCTTTCTCCGTTTGTGATCGGTTTCCCTGAACCCCATCGATCATGTTACTACTTTACATTGTAAATAAATAAACAAGAAATACAATAGGTACTCTAATCACAGTCTACCGTCGATAATATATTTACTGCGAGAACAGATCTATGCGGTGTTAGAGCTTGGACACACGGATATATGTACTTTGTGTTCGTTTTAGTTATGACTGTATTTTTGGCAATTATTGTAGTGTTCAATATGTTTCAAAGCAACTAGAGTAAACTAGAGCCTGTCAAAGTGACTCCGACCAATTGTAAGTATGAGCAGAATCCAATAGTAGTCGTCATCATATCAACGCGAGACAATACAACGTTAAATTGTTTGTTTAATAGTATTGTTACACTCGCATTACGTAATCGGAATTAAACTGAAATGACTTTAGAATGAAGTTGAGTTATTGCCATAAAAAGAAGTTAAAAATTAACATATATGCTATAGATACTCAATACAAAGTTCAGTTAAATATATGTAAGTTTGTTTGTTATTCTCTTTAAACGACCCTCAATCAATCTCCATCAATTTTATGTTGGTTCGTGTACATCAGCACTAACAGTACAACATCGAGCTGTAGTGGCCGGTAATTGCAAATTGGCCAAGTGATCGATGCGGACGAAGAAAATATCTCAATTCATTAGCTACGATTGATTTGCCATCATGGAGCCCGTGTGAACAATACCACGGTATGGTCATGGGCCTAAGGGGCATGGTGAATGGGCGGAATGCCTATATATTTAACGCGTGTAAGTTTATATGGTACATCAAGAATTCTGTCATGGGTTTTGTTGTAATAGTAAGTGAGTTGAATGATAGAGTTATTGTATTTTTTTATTATAAACAAGCAGTTAGGACATCTGTAGGAGAGTGGTTAACACTGCTAATAGACTTTAAGTACACTCTCCCCCCCCCCTCTCCTAACAAATGAGAAACGAGGTTTGGTGTTTTTTTATGGTATATGAGAACAAGGCAGGCGGAACCTGATGTAAAGTGAATATCGCCGCCGATAGCCACATCTGCAACAGAAAGAGTCAGCAACGCGTTGCCAATCAGGTTGGGGATATGTAAACTCCGCAAAATTGCTGAGTATCAGTTACCGTGATATCGCTTCGGTATAGCCCAAGCATGTTTCTCCTACAGCAACTCATACGAAGTGATTTTTTCTTTTTATGACTTAAACTAGCTGACTCACGCAACCTCGTTTGAGTCTTCTATTGCCCCATTAAATTCTCCCCCGTTTTTGAAACGTTGTTCATTAGTGCTCCGCTCCTATTGGCCTTACGTGATGATATATAGCCTATAGCCTTCCTCGATAAATGGGCTATCTAACACGAAAATATTTTTTTCAAATCGATTCCTGAGATTAGCGCGTTCAAACAAACAAACAAACTCTTCAGCTTTATAATATTAGTATAGATAAAACAAATCTTAACTACTTATACTACAAGTAAACATAGAGAATTTTCACAAGGATAGTTGCAAAGCATGATGAAGCAGGAAGAACAAGCATTCATCTTGAGAGGTGTTAGAAAATATAATATACAGGGTGTGATACCCGTTTGTCATACTGGGCAACGTATGTAGTGCATTGCAAGGCGGGACAGGTGGCAGCACCTGTCATCTACAATATGATATATTGACGGTAGGAATTCAGAAGGCGTATTTATTTCTTTCGCTGATGCGGAACTTAATCCAGTTTATTAATGGTGTAAGATTGTGGAGATTAAAAATCAAGTAGATCTCGTTTTTTTCTTGATTTTAAAGTGTATTTTTGTGTAAAGTAAAGTAGGTAAATAATATATTTCTCAGAATGAATTAATTTTCTTCGTTCTTGGAAAATTTCCCATTAATTTTGCTTTTTAAATTTTGGTTGGATGTTATGGATAATGGGTCATTTATACAACAATAAATTAATTGTTCAATTCTGACCGGTAGTGGCGGTAGTTCTTGAGATTAGCGCGTTGAACCAAACAAATAAATCACCGAATTTTTATTATAATCAGAATAGATATTGTATAACTTATAGTTACATTGAAAGATTCAATACTATATACATATAGATAGTAGACATAAGTCAAGCGAATTTAATAAGTGAACATTTTATTGCCGTCGACAATAATTTGTCGGTCTAAACATGTTGTGTCAACAGCCATTTAAACAGACAATCTATATTTACCTAATCTATACTAATATATAAAGCTGAAGAGTTTGTTTGTTTGTTTGTTTGAACGCGCTAATCTCAGGAACCATTGGTCCGATTTGAAAAATTCTTTCAGTGTTGGATAGTACATTTATCGAGGAAGGCTATAGGCTATATCATCACGCTAAGACCAATAGGAGCGGAGCACTAATGAAACATATTTAAAAAACGGGGGAAAATTATCACGCTACGGGCAATAGGAGACGCACACGAAGTTGCGTGGGTCTGCTAGTATTATAAATTCGTAAGCATGGATGGATGGATGTTTGTTACTCTTTCACGCAAAAACTACTGCACGGATTTGGATGACACTTTACAGTAATATAGCTTATACATCTACTATTTACCGCGATAACCGACATGTACGCGGGTGGAGCCGCGGGCAACAACTAGTATTCTTAAATAAATAGAGACAATTTATAACCACTTAATATTTTATTGCCATTTGAAAGATTAAACTAAAATTTTAAATAGTCATAACAAGTTATAAATAATAACTTACATACCTATTAATATAATATGAATACGACATTCTTTGGGTCAGTCGGCTACACAAGCGCAGGTGGCCTACTTGCCATGTAAACATACCAAACGGTTTCAACGATATTTGTGTTATGATGAAAGTTTGTTTTGAATTTCCCTTTTTATAGTGCAGCTTCTCCTTTTACTTCTTTTATTAACTCACAACTAAGACCATAAAAAAGTTATGATGGCGTTCATCTATACCTACTTAATATTATAAAGTTGAGAAGTTTGTTTGTTTCGTTAAACTACTGTCCTGAATTGAAAAAATATTCCAATATTAGACAGCTTATTTATCGAGGAAGTCTATAGTCTATATATCATCATGCTACGACGATGGTTTCAATGAAAAATCTAGCAAAAACGGGGGAAAAATATTTCTTTTGAGAGCTGTGTGAGCGTGCGCTGTGTCAATGGTTAAAGATTCGCAAAAATAATGTATGATAGGATTGTTTCCCTTTAAGAGCCTCAGAAGACAAGGTACAAACTTTTTAATCTGCATAAAGTTTGTCGAAAGTTAAGTTTGAAGGCAGTTGTCGGCCGATATAGAATCGTGCGCACTCCCATATTGTCTTCATACTGATTTAGAAACCAACCAAACCATCAGCCGATCACAAGTCTGTAGTTAGCGGGGCTCTTAAGGTTCTAAAAAAGTCTTGCAACAGCATTATGTCTATCTTTTCAGGTTGGCCAGTTTTTTTGTCACTTTCAAGTTAGAAACCGAAAATAAGTAATAGTCACGCAAGCAAAGCCGCGACCAATAGCTAGTTTACTATACAATGTACTCCGTTTTGCTATGAATTTATACTCCCGGTTTGTCGTATTTAAATTTTAATGAAAAAAATCTACTTGTATATGCCTGGAACCAGATTTTTCTGTAATACTTTTAAAAATTAATAATTTTTTGATAGATCTTGGATCCTCTTATCTCCAATAACAATCAAGAGGAAGGTGAAAGGCCAAAGAGTTAACTCAAAAACAGTAACTTTCGAGTACATAGTTCATTATGCTGAACGACTTGGCCAAATCGTTTAAAGATTCATGATTGGCACGCATGCGCCGTACGAAAGGGAAATGCGCATGCGCATGTGGGAAAGAAAGTATAGGTTATGTTTATTGTTTTGATTAGTTTTAAATTTATGAGTGTGTTAAAGCTGTGTATGTGTGTGTATTCAGGTGAGTGTAATTGAATAATTGAAAAGAAAGAAAATTGGACACATAAATAAATGTTTTATTACAATCATCATCGATTTTATTGCTATCAACAACATTTATGAATAGTTTTACAAACACTGTACTGATGAGTACGAACATTTGTTCTGTGTTTGAATGTCGACACTAAGTGTATTTAGAAATGTAGTATCTGAATAATCGAATTGGCCTCGGTAATTTTTTTTTTTGGTAAGTTATCTGAAAATGTATTTAAGCTAAATCGGTTTATCTCTATCGAAACTCCATGCAAACACAATTTTATGAAAATCGTACAAGCCGTTTTCGAGATTCAGATATACTCGTATATATATATAAAAAATTGATTGCTTTAAGGTATTGGGTAGATAGATAATTATAATAATGATCAGAGGTATGGTTACTATATTACAGGTCCTAATAACAGAGAATAATATTATAAACTAGCTGAACCCCGCGGTGTTACCCGCGGTTATAGTTGTACCGCGAGTGACGCCGCGGGACAAAGTTAGTCTAAAAAAAGTAGCCTAAGTTACTCCCCGGATCATCAGCTACCTGTCAGTGAAAGTCCCGTCAAAATCCGTCCAGCCGTTCCAGAGATTACTAGGAACAAACAGACAAACAGACAGACAGACAGACAGACAGACAGACAGACAGACAGACAAAAAATTTTTAAACTATATTTTTGGTATATGTATCGTGTATACATACATATGCATTGATTAAAAAACTGTTATTTTAATATTACAAACCAACACTCCAATTTTATTTATTTGTATAAATGTATAAATAAAAGAGGAAGGTGACTGACATAGAGAGAGATCAACGCACAGCCCACACCGCCGAACCTAGAATCCTGAAATGTTGCATGTAGATGCTTGATAGATAAGAAGGGAATTTTTGGAATTCCACCCCTAAGGGGGTAAATCAGTCAGCTGCGTGCAAAAGCTAGTCTAATATATAAATATTTCGTGTGTCTCGCGGTGTTTGTTATCAAACTCCTCCGAAACAGCTTGACCGATTTTTATGAAATTTTGTGTGCATATCGGGTAGGTCTGAGAATCGGTACCGCTAAATCCCTTTTTTTATGGCAATACAATGTTAGCCGGGTCAACTAGTAACCATATATTTTGCAGTGGATGTAATCGCCCTATTGACATTAAAAAAAATGAAAGTGTTTATGAACAAAAAATAAATCAATATAAATAAATCAAGACCAAATTTACCTTAAAATTTTACGTACTATAAGAGTAAATTCAATTTCTTATCCGATGATAATTTTACGGCGACCAATGCGCAGGCGCAATTTACGAAAACGCTTCGGGCATCATCGGGTGTCTTCGTATTTTTTTTAATAATTCATAAGGAAGAGAAGATGGAATGGTTCTGGGATGGTTTTCAACGTATATGGGATTAATGGTGATTACTTTGCGTCAATAACAATAAGCGTATGCGTAATAAGTTTTTTTTACAATATTGCGATTGCGGCATTAATATCGAGCTTTGGGTTGTTTTTTTCCTTTTCGAGTATGAGATTTTGGGAGTTCTGGTCGCACTTAAATTACTTAAAAAGACTTCATTATCTTTATTGAACTTCATACAATTTTCTTCTGAGATTTGCACATTAATGTACCTACTGTCTAATAAACCATTACAGTTTTAGAGATGGAACAGTCACCCATCCTCTTAATTTTGATTTTTTTCAGAGTTTCAATTTTTTCAGATTTTTTCAGATTTTTCTCAAGGTAGTAGAGCCACGCTGATTTCAGCACGAACGGGCCGGCTCGACCGGGGCGGTACTACCCTCGCACAGAAAATCAACGTAAAATGACAGCGATCATGCTGTCGTGTTTCGTTGGTGAGTACGAGACCGGAGGCCCAATGATGCGAAAGCATCACTAGCCCGCCATGGTGTGGGTCACCACGCTGCATTGTTGCATTGTCTGCGTTCGCAGTATGGTGACCATCACTCTTGGATTCTGCTTATGCTTTCCATCAGGCAGAGTAGAGTCATTATGGCAGGGTCAAACATAAAAAAAAAAAAAAAATAAAAAAAAAAAACATTTATCATTATCAACAACCTGTAACAGTCTACTGCTAGACACAGGGGACCCCTTAAAAAATAAGTTGTAGCCTAACTATACCACGTTAGGTGGACGTGTCTATTTCAAGTTTGCCTTTTTCTTCCATTCTGCACTAATGTTGTTTTGCATTGTTACGATACCCATGGGGTGAATAGGGCTGATGATTCTCCGTTTTTGCTGATCAATAATTTGATTTTTATTATGATTACACTCTAAGGTAGCTAAGAAGTGACTCAATGCTATACCAGGCACTAAGTGGACTAAGACAAAAAATTAAAAATTCTCAAATAGAAAATATTTTTTTGTAGGCAGAAATAAAACTAAAATGGCCCAGAAATTTATAAATTTCGAAAGTTTAACGACTAGAAACACCAAGTCCGGGGTATGGGCTGTGGCCATAGACAATTGGCTCCTAGCCCGCGGCAATAGGCGCCGCTCATACTAAAAGTAAAAGTGCAAACGTGTGTGGAAAAGCTGCGATGTACGAATAAGTAATGAGTGTGCACCCACGCTGACCACTTGGTACACTTTCTACTGGCACTAGACTATGGCTGTGAGATGACTAGGGCTGTCAACTCTTAGAAATTTTAACCTTTCTTTGGTTTGATAAAAAATAAACAATTTTCTGGGAGGTTATCTTTATAATAAGATCAACAAAAAAACTGACATATACTCCTTTACGCGTTTCCATTGCAAAAAAATTGTCACATCTTTCCTCAAGTCACTTAGCTACGATGAAACAGAGGATCTTTTACGTATCCCATCCTAATGCAGCGCTTTCTTATATTCTAACACTTTATTACTTTGCACATGATTATCCTAATCATATTCTACACTTAAGCTATTCTTATATCATGCACACACGCACACACACTTGCATACACACTTGCACACTCACACACACACCTGCACACTCTCACACACATACACACAGTTACGCACTCACACACTTAACGAACACTTGCGCACACACTCTCTCATCTCTAGACGTACACACTGTCATTCTGTAGTAGTTCTTTACATTCTTGAAACTTGCATCTATTACTGCACAAAACCAGAGTTGGGAGAGGCTGGCAGTCTGTCATACAGGTCTGTCCTAGTATAGATGCCAGTCTCTTACATAGAAATATAGTAATTTGTCTAATGTTTGGTTCCTTTTGTAATTTTAATGTAATGTACTATGTGAGAGAAACAATAAAGTTATTATTATTATTATTATTAATTTTAAGATGTAAAAATAGACACATGTAATGTGTATTTTATCATCACTTTTGACTACAAAACATTGTTAATTAGGTATATTGTTGTAAATGCGCTTGGTAAGAGCGCATTCTCGTTCAGATTTTTGGACATTTTGGACCTATTTAGGAACTCCTTGTGTTGTCGATTCAACAAACTATGTTTGGTTATTATCTTGCCCTATCAACTGAGACGTCAATACGACACATCGAAAATAAATCTTTCTATTTTGTTTTTTTTTTAAATTATAAGTGTATGTATAGCGTATCTATACACATAAAATATACCTAGCTGGATAACTTAACAATACCGTGTTTGGTGTTTGTTGGCTTTGTCACCTCGGTGGTAATAAAGATTTTACTGTTTAGTGCTCTTAGGCAAAGAAGCGAATTGTTCTAGCGTGCTTATGTTCTATAAAATATGGCTTACATGTGACCGAAATCATTTAACTTCTGAAGTGATAAAATAATTAAATTATAAGTTATGTTTAAAAACTCTTCACTCTCTTTACTATATAATTACAAATTTTAACAAAAAATACTACTTCAAGTACTGGACCAAATTTAAATGGGACCGCACGGGAAGCACTAGCTTTCAAATGAAATAAGAATCATCAAAATCCGTTTACCCCGCCGAAAGTTTTGAGGTAACAAATATATATAAAAAACAGTCGAATTGATAACCTCCTCCTGTTTTGAAGTCGGTTAAAAACAGACTATGACCAGTTCAATTCACACACAAATTTTTCCAAGGAAATTGCTGTGTCCTAACAGGCCTTCATGTTTTAACTTATTTACTTTTTACTTACTATATTCACATCTTGTGTACGCATGAATGCAATAAAAACTATGACTTTATTTACCAGGTCTTTGGCTAAACTGAAACAATGAGACAGTGTCAACCCTACCGTAGTTGGTTAAACGGCCAATGTTACAGTTTGTATATAATGATGGGTGAAAAAAAAATGGACGGTTACTTTCAATTTTATTACCACAATCGTCGCTCAATCAGCTTTATACTGAAGTACCATCATCGAGATTGGCAGTGAATTGCTTAAATTGCTTTAAAATTCATTGCAGTAGGTCGTTTAGTGTCGATGGAGCATTCGGAGGTTGAATCACTCTTTGCTGAGAATTCTACCACAACTGAACTTTTTTTTTTCAAAGTATTGATGACGTAACCTTTTTATCTTCCCATTCAACATTCATCCCACGAGTGTGGCGACTAAGGCAGCAAACTTCGCAGGACAACTTTATTGAAAAGAGACGTGAAAAACTTAAAAAAAAATGCTCAACCCGTCTGGGCAGCGTGAAACAGTAGGCCAAGACCTGTCTATGCTAAGGTGAGGCCTATGTCCAGCTGTAGACTACTAAAAGCTGATGAATGATGAGTAACCAAGTTAAATCTTACAATGACCTCTTTGTATGTGTGAACGTGTCTATATACATTATCTAATTTATTCATTTCACCGTTTTAGTTTTTATTTGCTCATAAGTTTGCGTGAATTTTAACGCAAGTTTGATAAAAGTTTTTTAGTTTTAATTTGAAATATTTTCTTTTGTAGGAGAGGCGCTCATAGCCCAGTTGCACTCGGTGATTACAAACAATCACCGAGGATAAGCAACGAAGGCGTGGTCAGTACCTTAGTTCTTGGATGGGTGACCTCTGGTGGCGTCATACCATGAGCGTCTCCTTGATGTTGTTATCCTAGGATAACAGTCGTGAAGCATAGTTGGAGGCCCTCGGGCGGCTTAAAAAACATCCAACGGCAAGATTACGTAGCCACAACGTAGCCTTGCCAGTCCCCAACCCGCACTCGGCCAGCGTGGGGACGTATGGCTTTAACCCTCTTCTTAGAAGAGACCCGAGCCCAGGAGTGAGACATTATGGGTTGTTGATGATCATGATAACTTTCTTTTGTAAATCAACAAGCTTTTGCCTTTCGTATATCTAGTAGTAGAGTAGCCTATATACTTCCTCAGAGATCAAAGTATCTCCATGTCAAATTTTATTGAAATCGGTGAAGCGGTTTAGCCGTAAACGTGTAACAGACAGCAAGACAAAACAGAAAGCGGCCTTAAATTAAAGGACGCTACCACTTTCTTTCCAGGTGACCCATCTGCCCCTATTCAAGAGGCAGTAGCGATCAAAGATGCGGAAGTATGTCAATAGTGTGAGTCACCATGCTGCATTGTTGCATTGTCTGCATTCGAAATGAGTATGATGGCCAGTACTTTTTAACAGATTCTGCTCATGTTGTCCATCAGAATAATAATTTTGATAGCTTTATCTAATTTCGAACGAGTATTTCTTGCATATATAGCAGGTAGTTTGGAAGGCGATAAATCTATCTAGCTAGGATTCGTTACTAGAAAATTTACTAACAAAAAAGGCGTTTGGAAGTCACCGCTTCAGATTAGTAGACATACGTTCTCGTACTCATCGCTTCGGTTCTTCCTTCCTGTGCCGAGCGGTACAACCTGCAACTCACTACCAGCATTCGTGTTTCCTTCTCACTATGATCCCGGATCTTTTAAGTGGGGCATGAAAAAATATCTCACCAGGCCTACGTTTTGCGGGTCACCATGCTGCATTGTGCTTATTCGCAATGAGGATGGTGACCACCACTCTTGGATTCTGCTCATGCTTTCCATCAGGCAGGGCAGAGTCATTTGGCAGCTGACTTTAAAAAAGAAAAAAAAAGATAGGTCATCCAGGTGATCTGACTGGCAAAGACGAATATTAGACAGTCGTATTACCTTCGTCGTACCGCGAGTAACGCCGCGAGACAAAGTTAGTCTAAAAAAGTATCCTAAGTTACTCCCTGGATCATCAGCTACCTGCCAGTGAAAGTCCCGTAAAAACGGTCCAGCCGTTCCAGAAATTACCCGGAACAAACAAACACACAGACAGACGGACAGACAGACAGACAGACAAAAATTGTTTTAACTATATTTTTGTTATATGTACCGTGTAAACATACATGTGCATTTAGGAAAAAGCGGTTTTTTAATATTACAAACAGACGCTCCAATTTTATTTATTTGTATAGATGTAAATTTCCAATTGGAGGACCACATTAAGATGTTACCTGTTATACTTTACGGAAACCCAGCGGTTAGTGGGAAGTTCGTACCTGTAACAAAAAAGGAAAGTTCTAAGTCAGTTTTTTTTTTAATATAGGCAACTCCCGCATTAGGAATATACATCCTGTAGCAGGGGTATTTACAAACATACATAAGACGGACACAAAGAACATTCAGACTTAGAACAGCAATTTGTGTGTCACACAGTGTTGTCCCATGTGGGATTTGAACACACAATACTTAGCGTACTAGAAAGCGGCATAGCGACTGCTTAAACCATAGGGCCAACACAGCAGAGAGTTTTTGCGTCATTCTAAAATAATTCAATCATGGAAAATATGTAGGATAGCTACGATTTTTTTAGAAGTTATAAAAATTAAAACACTATTTCTTTTTTTTATTTGTATATGAGTACATTAGATTAACAATAAAACTTATTCCAAATGTTATAAACTAAATCTACTAAAATATATAATAAATGTTATGTATCTAATTATATTTCAAATAACAAAAACAGTAATTCGGATTCTCTATTTTTTGCCTTTTTGTTGTTCTTTGCCTGGTGGCAGTGGTGGTGGAGGTGGTGGTGGCTGTGGTGCCTGTTCGGAAGGAGGTGACGGAGGCAACTTTCTGTCAGGAAACATCCGAGTTGAATATTCAACTAGAGCATTAATATTTACAGTTTTGTCTCCTTTACCGGCTTTAGGACCAGGGAACATATTGCTTATTTCATCGATGAGGTCGGGATCTACAGGTGCACCAGCACGATACAGCATATTAAAAAACTCTTTGGTCACCATAAAATTAATTTTATCCTTCCGTAGTTGTAACAGTACCAATGCAATGTCTACCTTATTTTTCTTTGGTTTGTTGCATAAGTAATCCAATCTCTTGAAAAGAAGCAGTCTATAGTCCGGTCCTACGCCTTTAAAGGTGCTGATGACGTAACCAAACGTTACATTTATCTCGGGCTTTATTTGCTTTACTTCGCTTAGTAACATTAAAAAAAATCGGTCAACATTAACATTGTCCATGTTTATATTAGAAACTTTCACTTTCTTCAGCTTTAGCTTGGTGAGAACCAGACAAGCGTCCTTTGGGGTCATGGGATTATATCCCAGATTCAAGGACACCAGATTCTTTGCAGACGATAAACTGGCACAAAGGTCTTTGATACCTTCGGCTTGCAGTAAGTTGTGGCTTAAATCTACGTTTCGAATATCCTTTACAGTAAGTAATCTTTTCAAGCCCCAGCCAACTCTGGGTCCAAGACCGTTCCACGACAAGTTCATATACTTTAACTTTTCGTTGGTTTCCGATATTGCATTAAGAAAAGCGGAGGTACCAGGTGAATACAGGTTATTACACGACAGATCCCAGTGAGTAATTTTGTTGTAAGTTTGAAATGGCTCAACCAGCGATGCTATTCCATGTCCACTTATATCATTATGGCTCAAATTGACTTCCTTTACATTAAGACCTTTAAACACTGCGTTAGCAAAGTGCACCATCCCAGCATCACCTATTTCATTTCTGCTCAAATTAAGAACTTTAAGAGCCGTATTTTTAGTCATATTTTCTAACAAGTATCGAACACCTAAGGGTCCGATTCGACATCCAGTGAGATGTAGCTCCGTTAACCACGTATTCGTGGCAAGCATATCACCCAAGTGGAAACATGCATCGTTGTTGAAAAAATTGTCGGTGAAATTGATTTTTTTAACTATTTTATTATATTTCAGAGCCATGGCCATAGCTCTCACTCCATTAGGATTAATACTGTAGTACCTTAAATTAATATCTTTTTCCAATAATCCTCTATGAAAACATCTTACAACGCATTGGTTCATTTCTTTACAAACGGCTAAGTAAAGATCTTGGCCGTCGTCATCATAAATAGGTTGATCTTCGGGACTTAACAGAGCTGATAATATTCCAGGATCAACAATACCCGGGTACAGATAATACACGTGTCTCCTAACGGAGCTGGAGGACAATGCAATGTACTTTGCACAGATGTCTGGTGTTCCCGGATCGTACAAGCCTTCTTCCTCTAGGACTCGTTTAGGGTTTCTCTTTTCGTACACCATTTCAAGTGAAGACCATTCTTCCATGGGTGGTTCTTCAGAGCTTTCTAAGCTACCAGCTTCGTACACTATTGATATTGATTTTTCAGGCATATCTATTTCGGATTCCATTATTAAGCTGAAGTTAGTAAATTACTTCATAAACAATAAGTTTCTAAAATCTTCTAATATAAATTCTACTTAATCAAATATCTGTGTAATAGTGTAATATAAGCCTATGACACATTGATGACAACTAGGCTCGTTTACCTACTTTTTTTAATGGATTTTAAGGTTGCATATACTTAATTACATTATGATATTGGAACTTCGATACACTTTTTTTTTATGGAATAGGGACAAACGACAGAGGCGTCACAAGTGCGTTGCCGACCTTTGGGGGATGTGGAGGGAGATGGGGGAGGGGTTGGAGTATGGACCTCCGGTATTCTCACTCACTCGGTGAAATACAGCGTAAGCGCTATTTTACAACGGTTTTCTGTGAAACTGTGGTATCAGTCCAGTAGAGCCGGCCCGTTCACGCCGAAGCGTGGCTCTTCCACGGTAACACAAAATGTTTAGGAAAATTCATTGTCTACTAAGGCCCGCGACAATATGTTACTATAGTGCATGAAATTTAGAAGTCAATAGCTACATAATTATATCACACTAGCCGACCCACGCAACCTCGTTTGCGCCTTATTTTGCCCGTTTTTGAAACATTCTTCATTGTTGCTCCGTTCCTATTAGTAGTAGCGTGATGATATATACCCTACAGCCTTCCTCAATAAATGGACTATCCAACACCGAAAGAATTTTTCAAATCGGACTAGCGGTTCCTGAGATTAGCGTGTTCAAACAAACAAACAAAAAAACAAACAAACTCTTCAGCTTTACATATTATACCACATTACTTCTCTTAAATGCTATTACTTTACCCCTGGGTTTTTTGGGGTCGTGGTCCAGCTGTTATGTCTAACCAGTTCGACTACGGGTCTTCGTTTCGGTCTGGTGTCCTATCAGTATTATTGGTTGCGTGATGGACTCGATGGACTTTCATATTTCTATATTGGATTTTCATATTTCTCTCTTTCAAGAGGTTTGATGTCATGCGTAAATAGGTTTAAACTAAAGCATTGACTGTTGTCAAAAATAAAAATATTAATATGGACTATGGCAGATTTGTGATTCGGCAGCTTTAGATATAAAAAGGAAGGCAAGTTTTTTCAGATATTGGTAATGATGATGAATGATAATTGGTAGTTTCAAAATATATAGATCACTAGGAATATAACAAAAAACACAAAGCAGTCATGAGGACTGCCGACAGAAGTGAAAACTCAACACAATAAACAAACATTCGTTTAAGCTCACCAGAAATCGCCGGATTTTCATCTAGTTTTTTTTCTTCACAATTTCTTCGTCACTTTTTTCATTTATAGATGCACTTTGTTTAATTTCCATATTTTAAATGCTTATTTATTTTACAAATATATTTAACATACAAAACGGATTTCTTATTATCTAATTTATGTCTTCGCTAAGAAACTATAATGTTTTTTAATGAAAGTGACGGCCTTGTTGACTAGTCGTCAAGGCGCTCTGCGCCGTCTTGGATCACGTCACGAGTCCAGACACGTCACGTGTCCTGACGTGAGTTCAACAATTATAACCCATCCCATTACATTTTGTAAAAGGCACAACGCCGCTGAAGGAGTTTTCATTTCAAAAGCGCATAAAACATTAAATTCATTTAATGTTTACAATTACATACAATACAGCAAAATAATAATATCACTTAAGTCAAATATAGAAACGAACTCTTATCATATCATAAGTATTCATTTATAGAATTACTAAAGACAAAATTTTAACATATTTATATCTTGCTTTTTCCTTTTTTCTTTCCACTATCGGTTTTTGGTGGCGGCAGCTCCAGTTCTGGAGGAGGTGTAGGAGGCAACTTTCTGTCAGGAAACATTCGAGTTGAATATTCGACAAGAGCATTAATGTTTACAGTTTTATCCCCCTTTTCAGCTTTAGGACCAGGGAACCTGTTGCTTATTTGATCCATAAGATCAGCATCTACAGGTGCACCAGCACGGTACAGCAGATAAAAGAACTCTTTTGCTAACATAAAAATAACTTTATCCTTCTGTAGTTGTAACAATACTAATGCAATATCTACCTTATTTCTCTTTGACTTACTGCACAAGTAGTCAAGTCTCTTGAAGAGAATTTGTCTATAGTCCGGTCCTACGCCTTTGAAAGCTCCAACAATATGACCAAACGTAATATTAGTGTGCGGCTTGATTTCCTTTACTTTCTTAAATAATACCAGAAAACTTGAATCTACCGTAACATTTTCCATTTTGACATTAGTAACTCGCACTTTTTTTAGCAGTAGTTTCTTGAGAATTAAGCAGGCGTCCCTTGGGGTCATGGGATTGTAACTTAGATTCAAAGATACCAGTTTCTGGGCATAAGATAAACTGGCACAAAGATCTTTGATAGCCTGACCTTGCAGTAGATTATGGCTTAAATCTACGTTTTGAATACCCTCTGTCCTAAGCAATATTTTCAAGCCCCAACCTACTTGTTCTCTGAGACCATTATACGACAGGTTTATGTCTGTTAGTGTTTCAGTGGTTTCAGATAATGCATTAAGAAAATCGGAAGTACCAGGTAAAAAGAGATTATTCCACGATAGATCCCAGTTAGTAATTTTGTTGTACGTTTGAAATGGCTCAACCAATAATGCTACTCCTCGTCCGCTGATACTGTTATAGCTCAAGTTGACTTCTTTTACGTTTAGACCTTTAAACACAGCGTCAGCGAAGTGCACCATACCATCATCGCCTATTTCATTTTTACTCAAGTTAAGAATTTTAAGAGTCTTATTCCTAACCATATTATCTAGTAAGTGTTGTACACCTAAGGGTCCGATTCGACATCCAGTAAGATTAAGCTCTGTTAAACACGTGTTCGTCGCAAGCATTTCATCTAAGTGGAAGCACGCATCGCTGTTAAGAAAATTATCCGTGAAATTTATTTTTTGGACAATTTTGTTGTATTTTAGTGCCATAGCCATGGCTCGAACTCCATTGGGATTAACACCGTAGTAGCTTAAGTTAATGTATTCTTCTAATAATCCTCTATGAAAACATCTTACTACGTGTTGCTTCATTTCTTTACAAAGTGCTAGGTAGAGGTCTTGGCCATTATCAGCATAAATGGTTGGAACTTCGGGGCCGAACAGGGCTGATAATATTCCAGGATCTACAATAGCCGGGTAGAGATAATACACGTGTCTTGTTACAGAACTGGAGGACATTGCGATATATTTTGAGCAGATGTCCGGTGTTCCTGGATCATACAAACATTTTTGCTCCAGAAGTCGTTTCTGACTCTTTTCTTCGAATTTCACTTCGAGGGAAGACCATTCTTCCATAGGTGGATCTGCAGTGTTGTCTAGGCTGTCAACTTCGTAGACAAGTTCAACTGGTTTTTCAACTATATTTATTTCCGATTCCATCTTTCGGTTTAAGCTTAAAATATCTAGGTACTTCTAAGAACTAATATAAATTCTAACTCATCAATCAGTTAATTTTTTCTTCTTCTTTTGATGAAATGGCAACCAGCTGGATCTCTTGGATCAGCTATTTCTGCCTTTACAAGGTAGGTTTATTTGAAAGAACAATTGGTATCGGCGCTCTACCACTGAGCTAACGAGTCTTCTGCCTATACAATTATGGTGTTACAATTTGACAATGACAAATAGACTCACGTTTTTACTATGAATAAGGAATCCTAATATTATTCCTACCTCTATGGTTTTTACTTATTGATTGTGAAGGTTGCATAATGATCTGTCATGTCATTGGCACGGTTTAATAAAAAGGTAGAAGACACAATAACTATATTATTTGTGTTTTTTTTATATTCATTTCTTTATAAATGGAAAAAAACTTTCATTCGTTTTTTATGATATACAATTTCTCCTACAAACTCCTAAAACATCGCTATAAGTGATGACATAATTCCACCTTAATTATAATACCCAAATCAAAGTAGGCTAAAAAATCATAAAATAAAAAAAAAAACTTTCTCTCAAAATTTACTATTGGTACATTTAACATTGAAATGAATCGACTGAACTGGATTAATTAATTACTATAACGAGATTGGTCTCGGCAGGACATCAATAATAATACTTAATATAAAGGAAGTTGCCAATGTGTATGTGTATCTAGTTTATTTTCTAAACTTCAAAAAAAAAGTTGTGTATAGTTAGTTATATTTTAAAATAATGAAACTTTTTTTAGCGCCACCTAGTTCAGACAAGCGAAACTACTAAGTGACTACGCATCCTGTATCGCGCACATAAATTTCTTGCGCTAATTTAAACTTTTCTAAATTCAAAATAAACTTTGTTATTATTAGTTATGAATTATTCCGCCTGCATTTTTAACTAAGCTTTAATACCAAAAGGGCCAACAAAAGAGCTCTTTTACACATGAGGAATAGTACCAGGAATATGTACTAAAATAACAGGTATATTTATACAAAATTGTTTCTTTCTATTTAACATTATGCTACCTAATGTCTAGATCAATATCAATATAGATGCTTAACACGCTTTAGTTTATTAGTTAAGACAATAAAATACGCATACCGAATGGTGTCGTATAAAATTAGGTTACAAAAAACTCTTATATTAACTTCCTTCACAAGTTATTTCAAAACGCAAGAATAAATTTAACATATCAATAAAAATCTGTTGGAATAACTCGGAATGCCGCTGAGCGACATTTTATAATAAGCGACGCATCTATGGGGAGATTATTGGAAAGTAATAAATAATAATAAAGTGTACAAGTTCTGGTTGCGTGATGCACGCTACCGTGCGCCGGCGCACTCTGTGTAAACTGATGCGGCAAAACTCAAAGCAATTTGTTGTATTTTGTTATGCGCTGGGTTAGTTTAATTTTAAGAATTAATTAACACGAAATCAGTTCATTTGTGTAACAGGAACCTTGTTACTATGACCTTTGAAGGATTCCGACTCTGCACTATATAATTTGTAGTTCATTCAGCTCGTCGACATGTCAACACGTGCGAGCATTTGTTCCTATGAGCAACAAAGTGAACCGTAACAGGGAATGTCGTATTAACAATAACATATTGTTGAATTTATAAGTAATTTAATTTGTATCCAATATCTATCAGCTTCTGTAAACGGAACACCATGTTGCTGCAGTTCGATCATGTTCCCAGTACAATGGTTCTCTAAACTACGTTGGACGTGTAGCTTGTAAATTGAAAGGTAATGGCTAATCCCTAGTGTTTGGTCATTTCTGAATATATATAATTCTTCTGTGAGTGTGTATGTAACTAAACTACTCTCAAACGACTGGACCGATTTTGATGAAATTTTTTATGTGTGTTCAAGGGGATCTGGGAATGGTTTAGATTCACAATTTTGTCCGCTGGACAATGTTTTTTTAATTAATTTTTAATTTATTAGTAGTTATGGCAAAACGACGTTTGCCGGGACAGCTAGTTTCTTAATAAAATCAGAGCGAAAACAGATCAAATTATCATTTAAAGTTTAGAATCTCAATTTTTGAGCTAAATCCAGGTAATAAAATGATCTGTATTTAATAATTTTGTTGCTTTTTTTCTTGCATTTGCTAGATATGAAACATTTAGACCTGTACTTTTAATAATATTTAAAACTTTAAATTACATTTTATACATGGCAGTTTGATTCCAAACTAAGCAGAACGTATGCTATAGTTATAAAATTTCTGATGAACACACTTGATTTTTTCCAAATACTATATATTATGAATGAACTATATCCCGACACAGAACTAACGACAGTACTCAAACCAAAACTTTGGATTGCTATGCTTTCAGTTCAAATAAACATGGAAATTTCGTTTATTTTCTTTTATTTGCGAATACATACAATGCGCTGAAGTTATAATACTTATTAAAACAAATATACCTACAAATTATCCTAAAAGTATAATAATTAGCAATAATATAATTATATTCTAAATAAATAATTCGGATATATTTATTTCTTTTTCTTTCCCTTTTTCTTTTCTGTATTTGGTTTCGGTTCTAGTTCTGGAGGGGGCGTAGGAGGCAATTTTCTTTCCGGCCACAACCGAGTTAAATACTCGACTAAAGCATTAATATTTACAGTTTTATCTCCCTTATCAGCTTTAGGACCAGGAAACAAATTGCAGATGTCCTCCATAAGATCAGGATCTACAGGTGCCCCACCACGGTACAGCATATAAAAGAATTCTTTACACAGCATAAAACTAACTTTATCCTTCTGTAGTTGTAACAGTAATAATGCAATATCAATCTTATGTTTCTTTGGCTTATTGCATAAGTAGTCCAATCGCTTGAAAATAAGCTGCCTATAATCTGGTCCAACAGGTTTAAAGGTGCCCATGACTTTTCCAAACGTCAGATTTACATCAGGCCTAATTTCCCTTACTTCGTCTAATAACAGTAAAAAATTTCGGTCCACATTAACATTCTCCATGTTTACGTTAGAGACTTTCACTTTCTTTAGCTTCAACTTCTTGAGAACTACACAGGCGTCAGCGGGTGTCATGGGATTATGTGCCAGATTCAAGGACACCAGTTTCTTCGCAGACGACAAACTGCCACAAAGGTCTTTGATACCTTGGCCTTGGAGTAGATTGTGGCTTAAATCTACGTTTTGAATATCCCTAACAGTAAGTAATCTTTTTAAACCCCAGCCAGTTTGTTGCCTGAGACCGTTATACGATAAGTTCATGTCTGTTAATATTTCAGTACTTTCTGATAATGCATTAAGGAAAGCGTTAGTACCAGGGGAATAGAGATTGTTCCACGATAGATCCCAATTAGTAATTTTGTTGTACCTTTCAAAAGGCTCTACTAGCAATTGTACTCCTTGTCCGCTTATATTATTATGGCTCAAATTGACTTTCTGCACGTTAAAGCCTCTACTCACTGCATTAGCGAAGTGCACCATACCCGCATCGCCTATTTCATTCCTACTGAGGTTAAGTGTTACAAGAGTTATATTGCTAATCATATTAGCTAGCAATTGTCTAATACCCGAGGGACCGATTCGGCAGCCCGCCAAATTGAGCTCTGTTAACCACGTATTCGATAAAAACATTTCCCCCAAGTGAAAGCATGCATCGTTGTTGAGAAAATTGTCGGTGAAATTGAGTGTTTTGACGATTTTATTATATTTTAAAGCCATAGCCATGGCTCTGACTCCCTTGGGATTAACACCGTAGTAGCTTAAGTTAATGTATTCGTCCAATAATCCTCTGTGAAAACTTCTTACAACGACTTGGTTCATTTCTTTGCAAACAGCCAGGTAAAGGTCTTGACCGTCATCAGCATAAATGATTGGATCTTCAGGGCTCAATAAGGCCGATAATATTCCAGGATCGACAATACCCGGGTAGAGATAATACACGTGTCTTGTAACGGAACTGGAGGACAGCGCGATGTATTTTGTGCAGATGTCTGGTGTTCCTGGATCATACATACCTTCTTCTTCAAGAATACGTTTGGGGTTTTTCTCTTCGAACGCCAATTCTAAAGAAGACCATTCTTCCATGGGCGGATCTTCTGAGCTGGCTAGGCTAACAGTTTCGAATAACATTGATATTGGTTTTTGTACAACAGCTGTTTCTGAATCCATTTTAGACTCTAAGTTATTAAATAAAATTGGCTTACAAACAATATCTTCCTAAAATATACTAATGTAAATTCTACTTTATCAAGTTATGAGTATAATCGTATTCTATAAGAATTTGACAGTGACGAATACGGTTATTATTCTTTACTGTTTGGAATGGTTGTGAAGGCTACATGTCGTAAAAGGTCGTATTGTTTTCTTGATAAATACTCCTTAGTAATAAACTGGTCAATCCCCGCGGTGTTATCATCTCTTGTTTTAATTGTTTTTTGTTTTTTTTTTTCATTAGAACCTTCCCTTTGCCTTGACGGAAATGTTAAAAAAATATTATCTGAGCAGTACTCGAGTTTTGTCGCTATATAACATAAATATAATCTTTCGAAATCAATACCTATTACATTTTCAGCAATTCCATTACTTTTAATTGACTATTTTTTTTTATTATTACATAGTCATCGGGCTATTAACTAAATCTATACATAGTATGAAATGAAGTCGCTTTCGCTTTCTGTTCGCTTAGCTCTTTAAACTACTCAACAGATTTTAATCTAGTTTTCAGCAATAGATAGTTATTCGAGAGGAAGGTTTATATATTTCAAAGACTACCAAGCGAAGCCGGTCCGGGTCGCTAGTGTATTAAAAAAAAAAACTTTATGACTGCACATTCTCATTAAATCCCGCAAAATGTTCAATTGAAAAGCGCAAGGACTTTAGTGCTGTTTAATTACAACGTTGATAGCGTACGCAGGCGCATACAAGCTTAATTATTCTACAATCTGTAAGGGAAATTAGAACACTACGCTATTACTTCTTTGCATATATCAATTTATTTATACTAATATATAAAGCTGAATTATTTGTTTGAACACGCTAATCTCAGGAACCGCTGGTCAAATTTGAAAAATTCTTTCAGTGTTAGATAGCACATTTATCGAGGAAGGCTATAGGCTATATATCATAACGCTAAGACCTACGGGACCGGAGCAACAATGAATAATGTTACAAAAACAGGGGAAAATTATCACGCTTCGGGCAATAGGAGACGCAAACGAGGTTGCGTGGGTCGGCTAGAGTTTTATATAGGCTTATCTTTAAATTTTATCTTATTACAATTACAAATTAATTTTGTTTAGTTGAAAACTGAAAGATATTCTCGTTTTAAATCCCACCGCGAAAGTGAGGAGGTCCTATAAGTTTAATCAATGACACAATATACTTGTTTAAATGATCCAGTGTGTAAGACTATAAAGTCGGGATCCAGAGAAACAGATTGTTGTAATGTTTGCATGGGCTCCGCCAAGATAATTTTAAAGAGGGTGCATCTACACTTACTGTTAACTATTTTAAAATATATCATTATAGTATATATTTCGTCAGTGGTTTAATGTTTCCACCTATGTAAGAGTATATTAACTGCCTCGGTGGCACAGTGGTACCGTATGTGATTGCTGTTCCCGAGGTCCTGGATTCGATGTCCGTGTCGCACCAAACGCTTGTATGATCTGCAAATATTTGTTTCGTGATGAAGTCAGAAAGACAATATAAGATTACATATATATAGTAATACTAGCTGAACCCCGCGGTATTACCCGCGTTTATTGTTGTACCGCGAGTACCATCGCGCGACAAAGTTAGTATAAAAAAAGTAGCCTAAGTTACTCCCCGGATCATCAGCTACCTGCCAGTGAAAGTCCCGTCAAAATTCGTCCAGCCGTTCCAGAGATTACCCGGAACAAACAGACAGACAGACAAAATTTTTTTTAACTACATTTTTCGTATATGTACCGTGTATACATACATATGCATTTAGTAAAAAACGGTTATTTTAATATTACAAACAGACACTCCAATTTTATTTATTTGTATAGATTCTGGGGCGTATCACACCACTGTTGTTGTTATAGTGGCAACAGAAATACATCATCTCTGTAAATTTCAAACTGTCTATTTGTTTATTTATTTAATTTAACTTTGGAATAGTCCCGTTTAACCCTTTGGGTACTGTAACCTAAAAATTAATTCGATGTTATTATCAAGGCTGACGCGACAATCTATGTTGGTTTTACAACTTTCTCCAAATGATATTTGATACTTTTGACACGAAACTGACGGAATTTAACAAGTTTAAAGTACAACAAGATGTTTATTTTGGTCTAGGAATGGTTCTTGTGTTGAGAGGTAGGCTTTTGTGAAAGTGAAGCCTCAGGCCACGGAAATGAGAGGTCAATGCCAATAGCCTTAGAATGCGTATCTAATTGGTGACTGGATCAATTCGTATATTCAATTCTCTCGTATATACAAATAAATAAAATTGGAGTGTCTGTTTGTAATATTAAAATAACAGCTTTTTAATCAATGCATGTGTTTGTATACACGATACATATACCAAAAATGTAGTTAAAAATTTTTTTGTCTGTCTGTCTGTCTGTTTGTTCCGGGTAATGTCTGGAACGGCTGGACGGATTTTGACGGGACTTTCACTGGCAGGTAGCTGATGATCCGGGGAGTAACTTAGCCTACTTTTTTTTAGACTAACTTTGTCCCGCAGCGTTACTCGCGGTAGGCTAGGTTTCTCTTTGAAGACTAAATTTCTCTCAGCTATCTGCCAGTAAAGGCCCGTCAAAATCGGTCCAGCCGTTCCAGAGATTACTAACAAACAGAGAGACAGGCAGACAGACAGACAAAAAAAAATTTGGTACATATGTATTTATTACTAGCTGAACCCCGCGGTGCTACCCGCGGTTATTGTTGTACCGCGAGTAACGCCGCGGGGCAAACTTAGTCTAAAGAAAAGTAGCCTAAGTTACTCCCCGGGTCATCAGCTACCTGCCAGAAAGTCCCGTCAAAATCCGTCCAGCCGTTCCAGAGATTACCCGGAACAAACAGACAGACAGACAGACAGACAAAAAAATTTTTAACTACGTTTTTGTTATATGTATCGTGTATACATACATATGCATTAAGTAAAAAGCGGTTATTTTAATATTACAAAAAGACACTCCAATTTTATTTATTTGTATAGATTTTAATATTAACCCTCCAATTTTATTTATTTGTATAGAAGGGCGTTGAAATTTAATTTTAACAGGAAGAGGTTGTAATGTATTTGTGTATTTTAGATTTGTTTGACTGCCCTAATTTTTATATAGTTATATTTATACATATTTTCATGTATTTCACTTATATCAAAGACGGGTATTATATGTTTAAAAGCAACATTTTATATGATTACAATACACGACACTATTTTTATTCACAAGAGCCCCGCAGACAAGAAACTCTGCCGATAGTTTAGTTTGAAGGCAGTTGTCGGCCGATACCGAATCGTTATAATGAGCGGTCTCTCATACATCTTCTTGCTGATTGAGAAACCTGTCAATTTAATAACTAACTTATTACTTACTTATAACTAAATTAATAAATATAACTAAACTATCGGCCGATCGGCGATCGGATCTCGCGTTAATAGTGGGTTCCTTATAACACGAATAACATATTCACACAGCTTATTGAGTTACTAAGTTTACAGCAAAATATTTTTTAATTAGTCAATTCAACAGAGGTGTCAAAATTTTAAAAATAACAAAATAAAACAGAGTTGTTTATTTATTTAATTTTCAGAATACAAAACACAAAACAAATAGCATATTCCTCACGCACCTTCGTCTACTTCACTTTTCAAACATGGTCGGTTCCTGTTGGTCTAAGCGTGATGTCAACTTAAGGTGCCTTAGGTATGCTAGCACGCATTTTGAAAAGCCGTAAAAATCGGTAAGATAGTTTCGGATTTCATCGTTAAGCAACAACGTGACAGAATTATATATAACTAGTGGTTGCCCGCGGCTCCGCCCGCGTATATGTCGATTATCGCGACAAATAGTAGCCTATGTGTTTTTCTGATGTATAAGTTATATTACTGTAAAGTTTCATCCAAATCCGTTCAGTAGTTTTTGCGTGAAAGAGTAACAAACATCCATCCAAACATCCATCCATCGTTACAAACTTTCGCATTTATAATATTAGTATGATATATATCCTAATTCGATTACTACACAGACTTAGTTCTCGACTGTGAATAAACAAATAAGGAAGCGAAAACACAGACGATCCTTCCATTCTGAAAAGGCAAGTAGACATTAAGTAATATGAAATACTAAACAGAATTACGAGCGCGTTGAGAGCCGAGAACAAGCTAGTCTATAAATCCTCACAGTGTACGGCTAATATCTAACCACTGGTTTTGTTAATAAATAATTTCAAAGTAGCTTGCGTGTGTGGTTTTGCTTGTTAGATGCTGGACGCGGAACTGGAAGCAAATTACTTTAAGATATTAACTGCCGTGTATTTGCTAGTGTACTCTTTAAATGAATCACTATTTTAAAAAATGGGGAAGAGGAGTGATCAAACTGATTTCAGGGTCAAGGTTAGGGTCTTCTGGTGCTAAGTAACTTTCGACGCTTTAGACACCTGCAACGCAGAGAAACCAATGTGTTGCCGCTCGTTGTATGCCCTTTCCAAATTAGGAGGGGGTAGGATGATGTTTTGGAACACATATCGCCGTACTTATTAAATATCAAGACATTCCACTTGTTCTCTATATATAAAATTTGTAAATAAAATTGCTGAATAAATAACTTTCAACTAGAACACAACACATCGGAACAGTCTGAATCACAGCTACTACAAAGAGTGTTCTAATCGCAATAAATCGTTTGAGGTGCGCGAGCGCAGCAATAAATAAAGCAAGCGGCCGGCGCATGCGCGGCGACAGGCCCTCTCATAACCAAAGCCCCGTTTGGTCTTTCGAGCTATTTGATTTAGAGAAATGTAAAAGCGTTACCTATCTATTGTTTTCTCTTTAAAATTTACAAAGACGAGATAAACTGCATTTGGTTTTGTAATGAAACCCATGTTTGTTTAAGAAAGTACTGTGATTTACAGAACGAGTTGAGGGAATGCAAATTACCTTTTCAAATATGCAGTGGCACAAGAAAGTCGGTTTTTGTGTTGACCCTTTGTCTTCTAATTTGAATTGTATGTTCTTACGAAGATTTTGTGACTTTCAATGCCTGTAACTATTTATGTAGACATTTATACATGAAAGGACTAGTAGTAGTAGTAATGAATGGAATACGTGAATTCGACATTTCACGTATTTAATTCATTCAATCCGTTACGTTATTTACTTGCCTTTCGTTTATACAACAATAATAATAATTTGACACACAGTATTTGTCAAACTCAATTGTACTTATTCCACTATTTTACTTAAATTTACATCTAACTGGTTTCGCCTTATGACAACCTTAAAATGTAATACAATAAGTTCCATCAAGTGCCGACGAGAGTATTTGCCCTTTATAGGAAGCGATTTCATGACTTCTGGCTTACTAGGCTGTGTCACTAACCTTGATACCAACAGTATTGGGTCAAATAATTTTTTTAAATAGTTTTGTATTAACCTTATTAAAACCGTTTTAAAGACCTTCACAAATTACGCAATATAAATTTTCTTTTCAAACATAATTCGGTAACCTTTACATCAGGTGAGAACAGGTATATGATGCAATTCTGACATTAAAATGTCGAATTACTCCATAATACGTAATGAAACAAAAGACACACGAATATGCAATGGGTCAATAAAAGATGGCCGACGCTCCAAAACTGATGACATTCCAAAATGCCAAAACTGACAATAAACAATCATGAAAAAACACCAGTCCAGTGTCTTACGACTTAAATCACATAACAAAATGGAGTAATTTTAATCGTTCACTTGCCTTCATATCGTCGCGTGCGCATCCACAAAAAAACTATCCAAATAAGGACTGAAAAGATACAGAAAGGGAAGCTGGAATCCATGAATCAAAATATGCCGTTGCCGAATATGGTGTTAGGGAATCTCAAAATTCATGGTTCGTCTCCGCGTGAGTGTGTTCGTGTTAGAGTGACTTGCAACTGCAAGTGTCATTACGACATACACAAGTTAACTTGTTTTAAATTATATTGAACTCAGGTTTCCTGACTACTTATATTATTTTCAGTTTAATCTGAGGGTACTTACTGGAGTAAATTGACTGTTAAACCCTCTAAAACTACACTGTGGTACCTTTGTTTAACAACATCTATTACTTCGAGTCAAGTACGTAGATTAGATAACTTTAGCACGCATTTAATAACTAAATCACGACCGTGTCTTAGATCTTAGATCGCGATTTATGCGTTCGTCACTGTTTTAAATATTTTTATGATACATTTTATTAACAGCCATATAACATATTATGGATTTCTTCTTAAATACAATTAATCCGATTATTACTAAAAAATCACAGAAGTGCCAATGGCTTTCGTCAAAAAAAAAAGGACCGTAAAAATTTCATGATGGAAGTCGTTTATGAATCTCATGCTAAATATACTTATTCTATAAAGAAAATCGAACGTGCAGATCACCACTGATAGCTGGCGTAAGCA
Source organism: Spilosoma lubricipeda (assembly GCA_905220595.1). NCBI lineage: Eukaryota > Metazoa > Arthropoda > Insecta > Lepidoptera > Erebidae > Spilosoma > Spilosoma lubricipeda. The sequence goes on from HG992278.1 coordinate 2,709,260, forward strand.
ATTTATCCCAACATCGCATGAGAAAGTGTTCCCAAGCAGCACGTCTGCAGGAAATTGATTTTCGCTAGATCAAGTCTGAACCTTGATCGTGTATGTAATTTTGCAATAGATCTTCGGACTGATACAGCTGTTCATTATTATTAACGACTAATATAGTAAATTGAAACTTAATTTCTCTTGATTAATAATGCCATAAAGTGTTTATTATTGTGAGATTTGTGAGCAGGTATATGAATGCTTTGGAAACATGGGAAAAGTTCAAAATTTTCATAGATAAATATCGTTTACATCAAGAACCCTCTCTTCGAATACTCGACTCGACATATTAGTTTTTTCCTGTATCCATTTTCCATTGAACTAAGTGGTACACGATTGAGATAGGAGTTGCAAAGTGGAAATGACATCCCTACTCATGCCGTGTTCTTCAGGAATTGAATTATCTTCTACGAGACGGTCTGTGGTTAGACTTCTAAATTAAGACCATTTCGTATTCAGCCTTAATATCGTAACCATCGTGGATCGAAACAAACTTCAACGCGAATTCAAAAGAAATTCGAACGTAAGTCGGTATTTTTCGCTATTAAAATAATCTTCAGTTGACAGCATGCTGTCAGGGGCTGTGAAATAGCATAGGATTTTTCTTGGCAAATAAAATAATTTTTAACCCTTACTTTGCTGATTCAAGTAATGTTACTTTTTGTTCAACATTTAGATAGCACAAAACGGGAATAAATCCTACTAAATAAATAAGTTTCCAAATCTATTACAATAATAGTTATTTATTTCTAATATTATCTAATATATAATTAATTCTTATGCGGTGTGTCTCTTCTCCGAAACGGCTGGACCGATTTTTATAAAACTTTGTTTGCATATCGGGTAGATCCGTAAATGACAAGGGTAACCCACCCCTAATTTTTTTTTCCAAAATTCGTCATGTATCAGATCAGCTAGTTTATAAATGAACGTCGAACTCGAAACCATCTAACAGATTTTCACCTTTTTTTAAAACTTTTTTTATCTGGGGTACCAGAGATAGGATAGTTAACATCAATTGAATACCACTTCTACAAAATTGGTAAAAATGTGTATTAAAGAGAGCGAATCAGCGAGCAAAAGCTAGTATAATACAAAAGTATTCTTGACGTGAAGTGTCACGACAAGTTAATTGATTCGCACAGGTTAAGGACACCTTGTGGTGCAGAGATTTCCGTTACATGTTGCCGTGGGAATTTTGACAACTTTAAGATACACTTTTTTTAATTGGTACCAATTACAATTATGTATAACTAGCTGAACCCCGCGGTGTTACCCGCGGTTATCGTCGTACCGCTAGTAACGCCGCGGGACAAAGTTAGTCTAAAAAAAGTAGCTTAAGTTACTCCCTGGATCATCTGCCAGTCTGATCTGCTACCTGCCAGTGAAAGTCCCGTCAAAATCGGTCTAACCGTTATAGAGATTACCCGAAACAAACAGACAGGCAGACAATTTTTGTTTTTAAATACATTTTGTAAAAAGCGGTTATTTTAATTTTACAAACAGACACTCCAATTTTATTTATTTGCATAGATTTTATAGCATTGCTTTGACTTTTGCCTTCATTACTCATTAGTTTTAATTAACACCAACAGCTATAAGTGCCCTTTCACATTTGCTGCAGCACATTATGTGTAGATTGCTGAGAAATGAAGAACAAAACAGACGTGTAAAATAGACAATTTCAATCTTTAAAGCAGGTTGTATATCAAAGTTTAATAGCAATAGATCCAGAACTTTTTGAGTTTTTGAATCGTATACAAATCAACTTAAATATATATATTTATATGTACATATATCACAAATTGGTTTCGTACAGACCTTATTACTGGATTTTCAAGATTTGGATGAAAAGGGTTTCAGAAAAAAATTATAAACTTCTTCAATCTATACTAATAATATAAACGCAAAAGTTTATAGGTATAGACAGACGGATGGATGTTTGTTACTCTTTCACGCAAAACCTACTGAACGGGTTTGGATGAAACTTTACAGTAATATAACTTATACATTAGAATAACACATAGGCTACTTATTTGCCGCAATAACCGACATATACGCGGGCGGAGCCTCGGGCAACAACTAGTTTTTTTTTTTTTTGCAGTATCAAAATCCACCACCATATTGACTCTTGCTCTGAGTGGTGGAACGCATAAGTCGATTCCAGGAATGGTAGTCACCATCCTTATCGTGAATGTGGACAATGCAGCATGATAACAATCATTATGGTGGTCTAGTAAGATGGTTTTTCTCGCCCTGCTTGAAGGAAGCATATGCGCTTAAGAACTTGAATTACAAATATTATAATTGGAACAGCATAATAATATCTACCATCAAATTGTCATATATTAAAGATATTCTTTTATGTTATAAAAGTTATGCAAAGTTAAGCTTCAGTTTGTAAATACTATTTCGTAAACTGATTGCAGTTTGTGAAATATGTAAATCCACTTATTAATATGAATTCCATCAATCATAATATGCTCATATTTTTCAAATATTACGTAAAAGAATAACAGTTTTACGTTCTGTTTCGAACATCATACAAAAGAAGTCATTAGCCTTAGTTCCTTAAAATCACAGTAAATGGCAACTCGCCTAAAGATAAACCCACACCTGTTATCTAGAGCAAGGTAAAATGTTAATTACATACCCATATTGACAGAATAACTTATGTACCAACACAACCCACATAACTCTTATTAACAGTAGCATAATTACTAATTTCGAATGACTCAATATATCGATAACTTGGAATTGTGCAGCGTGGGACACTATTTTGAGGTTACAATCGAGTTCTCGCGATTAATTATTGATTCATTGGAACGATTGAATCGATTCTGAATCGCCTACGTGTAAAAACTTATGAATGGTCGCAATGTGTAGTAGTTGCACAGCTTTTGCATTTGTATAATTGTCTTAACGGCAGCTGTGTATAGGTATTTTAAATGTTTTTCACTTGATTTGTAATGATTGTGGATTACTTAAGTCATTATTGTGTAGTATAAAAACTTATAAATGTAAAAAGGCGTATATACCTGTTTATATATTCGATATACTAACATATTTTTTGTATTGGGCTACCGAGGGAATGGGGGTAGAGAGCAAGGTATAAGGTAATTTTTAAGTTTATAACTTTACAACAGTAATTTTGTAACTTGGACTGAGATAACAAACTTTCGCATCCCCTGTGCGAATAACAAATATTCGCACTGTGAACCGAGTATATGGTACTTGTTAGGGTGTAATGCTACCCTATATAGGATAAGAGGGTAATTTCTCGGAATTTCGATAGTGAATGTGTAAACATCATTTAAATGTTACATCTTATAATGAGTTGAGGCGTTTTCTATACAGGGGTGACTGTGGCTGAAGTTAAGTTTGGCATAGAATATTACCAAAAAAGTACAAGATCGATGTCGTCACGATTAGGGAAAAGTTCAAGTAAAAAGGCGTATATACCTGTTTATATATTCGATATACTAACATATTTTTTGTATTGAGCTACCGAGGGAATGGGGGTAGAGAGCAAGGTATAAGGTAATTTTTAAGTTTATAACTTTACAACAGTAATTTTGTAACTTGGACTGAGATAACAAACTTTCGCATCCCCTGTGCGAATAACAAATATTCGCACTGTGAACCGAGTATATGGTACTTGTTAGGGTGTAATGCTACCCTATATGGGATAAGATGGTAATTTCTCGGAATTTCGATAGTGAATGTGTAAACATCATTTAAATGTTACATCTTATAATGTTTAAAGAGAAATAAGTAATGTTTAAAGGCGTTTCTATACAGAGGTACGGTCGGTATAACTTCCTCGGTGGCGCAGTGGTAGCGTACGCGACTGCTGTTATTGAGGTCTCGGGTTCGATTACCGGGTCGGACCAAATGTTTGAATGAGGTGACTGTGGCTGAAGTTAAGATTGCCATAAAATTTTGAAAACATTAGGAAAATTTAATTTCTTTAAAGAATATTACCAAAAAGGTACAAGATCGATGTCGTCACGATTAGGGAAAAGTTTAAATTTAATACGACACTAATTCGATCACCAAATTTTCAAAGAATTGACTTTATACCTTATTCGTGGTAATCTGAATCAGCTTAAACTGCATCATTATAAAACTTTAGTAACTGATTTATTTCTAAAAGACGCCGAGGTCAAAGTACTTGCACAATACCTACTTTATCTTTTGTAACAGAGGAAAATCAACCTTTAAACAAAGTTCAAAGAGGTCAATTATGATTAATTCTCAAATGAACGAGGAGGATGTACGATGACATGGGAGTAAAAAAATCAGTTGCGCTTGCGCAGGTATGTCATTAAGGATTTTTTTATGTATGTCGAATTGGCTAAAAATGAGTTGAAATTTGACGAAATAGACATTAGTTTAATAATGGAGAACATATAGTTATAGGTTTCACCATCTTCTAAACTTTATTTATTATGTTCTTCAAGAGAAGATGTAATCGGTTGGCATTTTATAATATTATACAGTTGTTAGATGTCTATCAATTAGAGACAAATCACAGACAGGAATTCGGGATCTTGAAAGTAAAGCATCAAATTAATTATGTATAAGAAAATATTTTTAGACAAAATAATGGTTTCAGATTGAAGCACCAACCGAAGCAGAATAAGTACTTCAACTGTTTTTAAAAAACAACTTCTGCATTAGGAATAAAATCCAGTGTAGTGGGGCCTTCACAAATATTTTTAACTAGCTGAACCCCGCGGTATCACCCGCGGTTATCGTCGTACCGCGAGTAACGCCGCGGTACAAGTTAGTCTTAAAAAAGTAGCCTAAGTTACTCTCTGGATCATCAGCTACCTGCCAGTGAAAGTCCCGTCAAAATCCGTCCAGCCGTTCCAGAGATTACCCGGAACAAACAGACAGACAGACAAAAAAAATGTTAACTACATTTTTGGTATATGTATCGTGTATACATACATATGCATTTAGTACACTCCAATTTTATTAATTTGTAGTGTAGATTTTATTTTCAACTGCACGGTTGGCCTAGTGGTTTAAGCGGTCGCCTCGCCGCTTTCTACAGCTCTAATTGTTGTGGGTTCAAATCCCACATGGGACAACACTTTGTGTGACCCACAAATTGTTGTTCTGAGACTGGGTGATATATGTATCCGTTTCATATATGTTTGTAAAGTCCCCCGCGATATGCCTAACGAGAATGTGGTCTTTAAAAAATATCTGTCAAAAAATATCCTTGAAGAAGCATGGCACCTTACATTCGTATCATCATTAGTAGCAAAGGTCAAGCGAGAGTTGTATGTACACATGGCAATTTGCCTCATCCACGTGAACTGCAGCTCGACCCCAACACTGTACCGAGCTTGGGAAAATACCTTATCTGAGCTTTTCCTTGCAGTCCTCATCTGCGATTAGATCATTGCTCTTAACATAATATTATTACAAACTGATAAAATGCTTTGGCACCAAATAAGTTTCAAGCTTTTCCAAGTTTAGCGCATATCTTTACTAATATTCTGGATTTGAGAGTCAATTTGTTACGTCTGTTCCGATTTCACGGCTAACCCACTGCACCGATTTTAATGAAATTTAAAATAGATATACTTTGATAACCTACTATACGCGGGCCCAGCCGAAGGTAAGAACTAGTTCGATATATTTTGTGGTACTGAGAGAAAATGAGCATAGGGTTGGTAAGCGATCATCGATGGTAAGTGCACACCAGCAATTTAAGAAACCCTAGTCCACCCAAAGAGGAGGTGCGTTTGACGGGAACCTTGGCGAAATAAATAATTAATTGCTTAACATAGATTCTTGTGAGGTTCATATATATGTGCTCAAATATGGATCCGCCACAGTACTTGCTGATATTTTTAGCAACTTATTTAGCAATACAACCAAATAAAATAAACGAGGCTATTATTACTATACGTATATGCATTTCTAAACATTCAAAAGAACCGCCAAGGTACATTAAAAGCCTTATTATTAATAAACATTCGATTATTCCGATTTGAATCGATTCATCTCGAGATATCGTATTCCTTTATTATACGTTCGCAAAAATAAATTTCGATCATTGAAAGGAGTTATTTATTCTGCGTACAATTGAGCGTTCATAAAGAATCTAAATTATATGGGGTTATTGATAATTACATTGCCATACACAAGGGCATTACGATTCTGAACGTATTCAAAGACATAAAGGAATGCATTTAAAATATTTTAAGGTTAAACAAAGATGGCGGATGATGGTACGCACGGGCACTTAAAAGCAAACATACATGGACGCAAGATTATTTCGTTAAAGCCCCTAAAATCTATTATGGGCTAATATTTTGTTATGACCACGTGACTTATAGTAAAGAGATGTCATTTACATAAATTTACTAGTTTTCTATTTTCGTTTACGCTTGTAGAATGTCAACTTAGCTAAGATCCAGGTTAGGTAATCTTACTGTAGCGACTTCCACATACGCAACAGAAACATACTACAGCGCCATCGAGTAATGTACTACACGAAGAAACTACAAATCCTGCATCGCGCAATAGAAGTCCTCGCGTCGATTATCATATGTACACACCATCCCAACATCAACCGTTGGGCCGTGGCCTATCAGGCATGATTACCTCGCCTGGTCGAAGGATCCTCCCTTTGTGTTGGAGGGACATGACACCGTTCCCCCACATTACAAATAGGTATGTACGAATTCCTTCTACCGTATTAAATTGAAATGTACAAAATTATACTCAGTACCACCGGGATTACATAGATTTCCTTGCTGTATCAACTAGGTGGTGTGGAAATTAACTAGGTATAATTTAATAGACTACATACTCTATGTTATTTTCTTGATTAGAATAATATAACTTTATATTGTACACCAAAGATTATACCAAGATTAAGATAAAGCAGAATAATGCAGCTAATATACTGTGTTAGAGTACTGTGGCCATCTTTTACAGGCAAACCTTTAGGATAATATAGAAAAATCGCGATGGCTCGCTAAGTCAGAATTCATGGGTTTAATTCCCACTCAGGACTAATAATTGTACGATGAGTATAACCTTTTTTTCTGTGTCTGGTTGTAATTTAATTTATCTCTTCTAGTTCTGAACATAAGCTTCTTCCAAAGGCTCTCCACATGATCCTGTTCTGTACTGTCACTGCTGTCGTATCCAACGACTTCCCGTAACCATTACCAGGAATTCAGACCATCTTGTAACATACATTTCTACATATATATAAGAGAAAGGTGACTGACATAGAGATAGATTAACGCACAGCCCAAACCACTGAACCTAGAATCCTGAAATTCTGCATGTAGGTTCTTGATATAACGTAAGTGAGCACTAAGAAAGGAATTTTTGAAATTCCACCGCTATGGGGGTGAAGCGCAAAGTGCAAAGCCGCATGCAAAAGCTAGTTACATATAATATTCATTAATTAATTTATTAGGTTCAGCAACATTTGTTTACTCATCAGATGTTTCGTATCATTGTTCACCCATAAAAAATCATAGCCATAAAAGGTATCAAATTAAATCTTTTTAACTCCCTTTTGTAGTCACATACTCAAGTACATAACGATCCATAAAACCCACACATACTTCTACAATTAGTTCCAATGCATCGGATTGTAAATACCATTACCCCTGACCATCCACAAATGGCGATCGACCGTGAAGATACCGGGTTGCAACAAATAACAGTGAATAAATGAAACAATTGCACTTAATTGCACAAATAATGTACGTAATTGGCGAGCCTAATTTATCTTTGACCACGTGGGTGGGGTGTACTGTTACCATATATTACGTGGTACGAAGGACAATACTGTCACTTATAGTACGACTTATGGTACGCTTAAAATACTTTAATGTAGGTAGTCGAAACAATGCATTCTGACGAAGTCTGAAAGTAGCACCAGTGGATGAAAATTTGAAGAGTAACAGGTGGTACTAGAGATCAGAAAAATATGGAAAAGATGGTTTTAAGTATAGAAATCGACGAATATAAGAGTAAAATACGACCGAAGATAACATGAATGGACTGCATTAAAGAGGATAAGTGCAGGAATACAGTAAGAAGTAAACTGACCAGTGATAGAGAAGGATGGAAGAAGAAAACTCATTGCACAGTAACATCAACTCTCATATATATTTTTTATAGTTTATGTTGTCAATCAGGCGGCGAAAAACAACGAACATGTTGGTTGGTTATGAAACTACAGTCTTAAAACGAATGTACAAAGATAATTAATTAGGATTACCTTTAAAACACTTTACTGTAGAATATATGACCGGACTTCTATTTTGATGAACACGATGGATACAATTGAGAGCCAAACAATATCTAAATATGGGAAAACTGCCTCTACACAATTATTACTAACCGCCTCTTCCTTTGCTTGTTATAGTTTATTATCACACATTAAACTTTGTCCCATTATTTTGAAAAGTAACATGCTCATCCTAATGGCATACAAAGCGCATGCGCATGGCCTTGCTCTGACGCATCCTTACATAAACATTATGTCACTGGTACGACATACTTAATAAATAACTGTGATTAATAGATCTTAACTAAGAGCTCTTTACAATGCCTAGTACATAAGCCTAGTACGTTCGTGGGCATAATAATGAAATTAGTGAGAAAGGTCAGGGATAACAAAGCTTCATTTAATAACAAGGCCATTTAAAATATTTCTTTTAATATCCTACTAATATTATAAATGCGAAAGGTTGTATGGATGTGTGTTTGTTGCTCTCTAAAGCAAAAACGACTGAACGGATTTAAATGAAACTTTACAGTAATATAGCTTATACATAAGAATAACATTTAGGCTACTCTTTTATAGAGAACCAATTGGCTATTAAGGAGAGGGGCCTTATTACCTATGCAGAATATTGCGGTTTTTTATCACGAACCATTTTTTATAGTGTGGTTGACAACAGAATAAAAAACCTCTCGTACTGTTTCCCGTGTCACGAGGGTTCATATCTATTTTATTTTATTTAACATATAAAAAGAACGACCGGACTCAGAATAGCAATTTGTGGATCACAAGTGTTCCATGTTAGTATTGAACCCATTATACTGAGCTTATTATCAATAAGTAAATTTGTATATTAGCAAAGATGCGCCAGAAAATAAAACATGCCGCAGTCATGATTAATGTTACCTCTCTTTTTCAGCTATCTTTCACTCTCCAATGAATATTTTCGTGTATATGAAATTACCTGCAAAGAAAATAAAACAATATTAGCTATATGTTTATTTACTATCGATAACAGATTGGCGTAACGGAATTTGAATCAGTCATATTTTCTGAAGATTCCCAAATATTACTCAATTCGATGATACCACAAGATATGTAAAAGAAAAATCAAAGTGCCCATTTATAATTTCTCCTAATTAATATCTTTTTATATTTAGAAGGATATACTCCTATTAGAATCTGACAATACATACTAGAGAACATAGAACCTCCACCTTTTGAAGTATATTTTTTTTAATTTTCAGTCTTCACTCTACCAATTAAAACCCATTTAAAGACACTTCAATCCTCAGCTTATTAAAGAAATATAACAATAGACTTAATAAATACGTACATACACTCGAATAAAATAATTCTCAACACGTAGTTGAATAATAAAGTATTTTCACTTCAGTTGCTGATAAAAATGTTTAGAAATATATAGATAAAAGATCTAACCCTGTCCATGAATAACTTTCTTCAGTAACATGCTTAACTTTTTAAAAGGCTTATTAGTAAGCACATCTACATGTGCTTACATAAGTTCCTTAGCAACTCCATTACCGAAAATCTCTGATAACATTCCCACACGCCTCGCATACCGATGTTTGATAACACGACCTCTCTTTCTAGCATGCAGAAAAATATCACGCTAGAGAAAGACGAGCATATGAATTTGCTAATGAGTAGGTGAAATGGTGCATGAAGAAAGGGATGGAGAAATTTGAAAGCGTGTGATGATAGTTGCTATGCAAAGCTCTTTAGCGAACAGTTAATCAGCTTTGGTTGGAATTTGACTGGAAGAATATGTCTCGAAAGGCTGTAACTTTAATCCTAATCACGTGACCCTGGTTAAGTAGGTTGGTGAAGTTTGATTAGTGAACAAGTCTGCCTCTGCTAATGTTCGGTTATTTAGCACAAAATTAAAACCATATAGGCTTAGATATATCTATACGTTATGTATTAACCATTCCATTCAAGAACGAAAATAAACTATTAGAAGATGTTGTTGATTATAATGATGAGGTAGTTGCCCCAGGGCTACAAACCACTGTACCCCTGACTTTGTGTCTGTGTGTGTTGCAGTGTCAAAGGTAATTAAAATCATTTTGCTGGAAAGCCGAGTATTTTGCTGGAAAGCAAGTCGACGCGTGCTGACCTAGTGTATATTCAGCTTAAGTTTTCATCAACCACAAACAGAGCATAGCTAACTATTGCCACGTTATATTTCAATGTCAGTTTACTGGCACGTATCAAGTATCGCACGACATTGAACGACCGCTTTCTTGATAGACCACACCCACCATTGTCTCTCTAGGGCTGTCCTGGACTCACAGATAACCTCTGGATTAAAATGACTTAGATAATTATAACACCTTTTCTGACTCCTGATTTTTCAAATTAAATACTGGTCAGCTATACCTGCCCTATATATAATCATATCATCTGAATAAAATAGCACGCTCAAATTTCAATGGGTTGCATTCATCTACTGGTGGACAGATGATCGTTGGAACAAACATGTTTAGAGTTAAGACCACAAATCAGTAAGTCCTTGTATGATGGTGTGGAGGAACGAGTGTCATGTCCCTCCAACACAAAGGGAGGATCCTCCTACCAGGCGAGGTAATCATGCCTGGCGGGCCACTGCCCAACGGTTGATGTTAGGAAGTTGTATATGTGTTAATTGGCGCGAGAAATCTTATTGCGCGGTTCAGGATTGGTACTGTTGTGTACTCCGTGTCGTGACGTCACACCGTAGTTCGGTGTATTGCTGTTGCGCTGTATGTGGAGATCGCTACAATGGTTAGTAAGACGCTCGCCAAACGAATACCTTTCGGCTCTGGTGTATACAGGATGTGGAAGGTGGAGGACTGTCTATGACGCAAGCTGAGACTATGTTTAGCAGTGAATTACAGTAGGTTGATTGATTGGTTGTATGCAAAAGTAGGCATAATCTGCGTGTCATAGCACTGTTACACAACTAAGGATGTTGAATAATTGTAGTAATTATTTGATTGATTGATTACATGCATTATTATCTACTTCGCCGTGAAGAAAAGATGTGACAACTTACGTAGTTTGTTGTATTTATAAAGATTCTAGTTTCAACTTTCTTTTGTTAAAAAAAAAATACATCACCTCTGCGTAACCTTTACAAGAGATAGGAGGAGCCACGATGTGTTACGTCTATCATAGGTACTTAGCCATGTCTTCTGTTTGACAGCCCTACGAGAGTCCGTTTGTTTCACTAATCACTTGTCAGCGGCCGGCAAATCAAGATCGATTCTGATATTCTTAATTTAAATCTACCACTTCTCCCTTTCACACGTGTTTTCACCACATACCGTTGTCTCACTCTAAATCGTGAGCTTTACTATAATATAAGCGTGATCGAGCTATCATTTGTCACGAGAACTTTTTTCTTCGAATAGATAAGGGAAATTCGTTATGACACCTAATATATTAAGCGAACTGATATGCGCACGCGCAATGCGGTTCGTGCTATAGCTAAAGGTCCACCTGTCAGTGTAGCCGATTTATATTTATTATATTTACTAAACGAGAGTCGATAAATTACAATTTAATAGCGGTTATTATTTATATTTCGACTGCCATTGATTCAAAGCTCATTATATTAAACTATAGATAACTCTAGTTTCTCTTTTTGGATCCAATCTTTTAAATTCAAATTAAGTTAGACTGAATCGGATTTTAATGAAAAATATTTACTGTTAAAAAGAGATTCACAGATTATCTTTATTATGATTGTTTATTTATTGGTCACTTAACACTAACTAAAGACTTTTTTACCGAAATGGATTCTAAATCAAAACTCAATTCATTCGCAAATTAAAAAAACGTATCGCAGCCCTCGATAGCCACATTTAACAACCATGATTGCAATTTCCAACGAAAGTTGCTTATTAAGAAGATTGTGACACTCAAATTTTATAAGAAAGGAGTATATAAATACTTTTTTACTATAGTTTAATATAATAATAATAATCTCAGGAACTACTGGTCCGATTTGAAAAATTATTTCAGTGTTAGATAGCCCATTTATCGAGGAAGGCTATAGGCTATATAACATAATAATAATAATAATAATAATAATAACTTTATTTTGAATAAACACAGTATACAACATAAAAAGTAATTTTAACAGTACATTAAACAAAAGTGGATAACATATAAAAAGAAACCAAACATTTTTTTTTTTTTAGGCTGTTATCATTTAAGATGTCAAATATTGTCACTTGTCACTTGTCAAATGACGTGGCAATAAAGAATTGATGATGTGTCGCTCTTCACACGCGTTTCTTTTGTAGGTAGGTAATGTACGAAAAGAAAATTAACTGAGTTTAATGAATTTACACAATTTTTACCTATACCACAATTTAAGCCTCTAAGTCAAAAGTACTGAGCGATTTACTGTGATAAACGTAGGTTGTACGCCGTGTTCATCAAAATGGGTGGACTCTCAGCATTCACTGCGATGGGCATGACCCATCCCAGCACTGATTTTCAGTGCCCACCGTAAAAGTCGACCTTACGCCGATAGCCGCGGCCTTCACCAAAGCATTCAACTGTCCCCCGTGGGTTTTCAGTAACATGAGTTGAAGTTTCTTTTTGGTAAGTAACTAATAAAGTACATATAGCATTGAGTAATAGTTAGAAGTTTAGAAAAGCCATACAATAACGCAAGTTACACACAAACAGTCAAATAGTTTTTGCATATTTACATTAAACTAAATTTGGTAGCTGAGCACCTATGCATACCATCACTTTTTCACTTTTATTTCATTGTTCATTTCAGGTCCATAGGTTTGAGATATTCAATAACCAAAGAGAAATGAAAATAAAACAAGAAAAATAAAACAAAATAAAATTCATAGGTAACAACATAGAAAATACACCTAAACCCACCAAAATTTGCCATCTCACCAGGACATGTGACAGACCGGGAAGACATTGCCTGTGGGTATAAAATCCCACACATACATGCTGGAAATAGACAGTTGATGGACCATAAACCTAGCGGTAAGTAGCCATGGATGTAAGTTGTAGATTTTGCTGTTCTAGGTAATATCCTTTTAATTTAATTCTAAAAGATACTAATGATTTCAGGTCCCTAATCGGTGGGGGTATTGAGTTCCAGCATCGTGTTGCTGCATATTTAAAGGAACCACGAAAAGCTGTCGTTCTATGTCCTGGTATGCTGAGTGTCCTAGTAGATGGCCTGATAGAATAGGAGAAGTGGTTATGTCTCCAATCTATTTTCTCATACAAATAGGTAGGATTGCACTTTTTTATTACACCAAATAGTAAGATTGCCAAATGCAGCTTTCTTCTGGCCTCCATCTTCAAAATACTATGGTCATTTATATATGGTAACATCACGCTAAGACCTACAGGAGCGGAGCACCAATGAAGAATGTTACAAAAACGGGGGAAAATTATCACGCTACGGGTACTAGGAGACGCAAACGAGGTTGCGTGGGTCAATATAAAGCTGAAGAGTTAATTTGTTTGAACGCGCTAATCTCAAGAAGTACTGGTCCGATTTGAAAAATTATTTCAGTCTTAGATAGCCCAGTTATCGAGGAAGGCTATAGGCTATATATCATCACGCTAAGACCTACAGGAGCGGAGCAACAATGAAGAATGTTACAAAAACGGGTGAAAATTATCACCCTACGGGCAATAGGAGACGCAAACGAGGTTGCGTGGGTCGGCTAGTTTACTATATTTGTACACGAAGCAGAGGTTTTAAGCTTAAAATACCACTAAAGGTAGCTGAGCCACGCTGATTTCAGCAAGAACGGGCCGACTCCACCGGGGCGGTACTAAACTCGCACAGAAAATTAACGTAAAATGACAGCGTTCATGCTATCGTGTTTCGTTGGTGAGTATGAGACCGGAGGCCCAATAATGCAGAAGCATCACTAGGCCGCCATAGTGTGGGTCACCATGCTGCATTGTTGTATTGTCTGCACGAGCAATGAATATGGTGGCCACAACTCTTGGACTCTACTTATGCTTTCCATCAGGCAGAGTACAGTCATTTTGGCAGGCCATACATAAAAAAAACAAACAAACAAACAGACATAGTAAAATTTTCTTCCTAAGCTAACTTGTGGTTAAGCAATGCTTTTCAGTAAATTGCAAATTACTAGCGAGCGGACAGCGCCCGCCATAAATCTGTGTTCTAACATTACGAAGATGCGCGGTAGGGAACTGTTGCGTTACGTCACTGGCGCAAGCGCAGCTAAATGTCAGGTCACGCGTGCCTTCCTGACTGTGAACGTGGTTTTATCAGCACTCGACCTGTGGGAAAACACTGTCTCAATTTTCTAGATGCAGGTATTTATTGGAGAAAGGGCTAGCTAACTGTATTAGGGGACATCGATGACATCTTTACGCTTGCAGTATAATGTTAAATTGCTAAGACGTCTAATACTAGGCCGCTAGGAAAAGGCCGCCATTTGTACATGGCCATTGTATTGTTAAGCTCCCATATGTAACAGTATTAATTGGAGTACAAATAAGGTAGTAGAGCCATGCTGATTTCAGCAGGGTAGGGCCGGCTTGACCGGGGCGGTACTACCCTCGCACAGAAAACCAACGTAAAATGACAGCGATCATGCTATCGTGTTTCGTTGGTGAGTGCGAGGCCGGAGGCCCAATGACGCAGACCGCCATTGTGGGTGGCAGTATGGTGACCACTATTCTTGGATTCTGCTTATGCTTTCCATCAGGTAGAGTAGAGTCATATTGGTAGGGCCTAACATAAAAAAAAATAAAAAATAAAGATTATCCTATTCTATGGCTGAATATATTTTTACTTTTCATATGATGATATTAAGGCATTTTTTGATCGCTCCAGAACTTTGTGTCAAATGAATTGCGAATATAATTATATTCCAAAAAAAATTGTATCATTTATGTTTCACTTTGTTTATTTTTTATCTAATAGTTTTAAACATTTTATATATAACTGAATCTCGGATAGGGCTTCAAAGACTTTCTTGAAATTTAATAAGCAGGGGGTGCGGGCGCAATAAATTGATCTAGCTAGGATTCCTTTTTAGACAATTTATATATATACTAGCCGACCCACGCAACCTCGTTTGCGTCTCCTATTCCCCATAGCGTGATAATGTTCCCCCGTTTTTGTATCATTTTTCATTGCTGCTCCGCTCCTGTAGGTCTTAGCGTGATGATATATAGCCTATAGCCTTCCTCGATAAATGGGCTATCTAACACTGAAAGAATTTTTCAAATCGGACCAGCGGTTCCTGAGATTAGCGTGTTCAAACAAACAAACAAACTCTTCAGCTTTATATATTAGTATAGATATATATATATATATATAGAGTACTATAATAATTTAAAGTCAGTAGTAAAAACAATAGATACCTACTAGCATTGCATAAACCAAAGAATGTGAAGATTAATTACAACAACCATAGTTCCGGAAACCAATCAAAGTAGGATCTTTAAAAGAATTCCTAACAATTCTCACGGACTACCAAATAATACAATAACAAAGAAAAGTGTTAATTTTATGTTACGCTCTCATAATTGCGTTAATCAAGTTTATCGGTACATCGTGTTTCAAACAATGAGTGTGAATGTACTATTTATTATTTTGTTGTATTTCATAATAGGGTCCATTGTGTAATGTTACTGCTATTTTGTATCTAGATTAGGTATTTGGGTGTATTACGAGGCTGGAAATAGGTGTTACATCTTTCTTTTTACGTGCACTTTCAAGGTAATAGAACCACTCTGAGTTCAGAGCCGACTAGACCGGGGCGGCACTACCTTCTCTCAGAAGACCGACCTCAAAAGACAGCATTCGTACTGTCGTGTTTTGTTGGTGAGTGCGAAACCGGAGGCTCAATGATGCAGAAGCGTGTTTCCCTCCGAATATGATCCCGGGTCCTTTAAGCGGGTCGTAAAAAAGCATCTCACTAGGCGGCCATAGTGTGGGTCACCATGTTGCAATGTCCTTATTCGCATTGAGGATGGTGACCACCGCTCCTGGAATCTGCCCATGCTTTCCATCAGGCAGAGCAGAGTCATTTTGGAGCAGCTAAAGTTCATCTTTATAGGCCACTGTGAGTCACCATGCTGCATTATTGCATTATCCGCACTCTGTATTATGGTCCCTTGGCCCGTATTTTCCATCAGTCAGAGTAGAGTTACTTTAGCAGGATTAAAAAATTTGTAGGAGTAGTAGATAATAGGCAACACAGATTACTCTGTACTATAAAAAAAAACACACAAACTTGGGACATCTGTGTGATTTGTAAATCACATAAACCTTTACACCGAGTGGGAATCGAACCCCCAATATTGGAGTGCTTGATTTGCATATTAGACTTTCTATAAGATACAAACCTTGTTCTAATAATAAGGAACACATAAAAAAAGAATTATTGAATTTGGTGCAGCCGATCGGAAGTTATGCGCGTACATACATTTCGGCGATTCATTTTTATATATATAGATAAATTAGCAAACCATAATTTAGTAGAAAATATATGTATATCTAAATGTGTAATGACATCACAAATTCGGTCGTTGTCCGGTAGTGCGGCGCGTGCGCAACCGTTCGCTAGAGCGATACAATCACTAACATGATTACATCTCAGCGTAACAGATAAAACTTTCTTTTATCAGTCGGCAAGCTTGTAATCGCAACATGAGTTACCACACAAATGACTTCATTTGTATCGCATCGCATAACTTCTACATAAAGTAGTAATTTTGATATTATTGGATGAAATGTCAATAGACTCATAATAATGGCCCGCGTGACAAGGCTTTATTAATTTTATCAAAAGTTTTAACGTCTGATTACATCTTGTTTTAACTTCTTTTCTGTTTGGCAAAAAATCGGTGACAGTGCAATAGGTCCTCTAAAGAAGTGGAATAATTTTAAACCGGCTTCTGATTTTAAAGTCAGACAGCCCTGTGTACAATTTTATAAAACAATTGTATCATCTATAAAAACCTTTGGGCTAATAATTGTATTTTTTAAATATCCGTCCCGTCCGTATTTTTTGGGAGCCATAAAGAACGAGTTATAACTTGCCAAGGAAGAATGGCATCATGCAGGTAATTCCATGACAGATTAAAAAGAATGAAGAAGTGGCAGAAAGAAGATGCCGAATCAAGAAGAATAGTTATAGGACCGGCCCTTATTGAATTTGGAATGAGGGTAGGAAGAAAATCATGATAAGGAGAAAGTATTTCTCTTAAACTTAATAACCCCGTCTTAGAGTTTATCTTCACTCCCTTATACATTTAATACGTCATTTCTATTTGTAATTCATTTCCTTCCAGATCTATATAGGCCAGGGATGCACACATTCCAGTCAGCTTGGCGCCTTCGACTTTCACTAGGCAACAGTTCAATGACCTCTGCGCCAAAAATAATAGCTCTCGGCGCGCGCGCATCGTTACGTCACGGTACCACGCGGTTTCCGCAATACATTGAGTTCTGCGGTTAGACGACAATTTTAGAGGCGTTTGCGCAAGTGTGCGTACTTGCATTGTTGAGAAACTGCAGTTTTAACTATCAACTTCAGCTTAGATTTAAACTATTCTGATTAGGATAGCGACTTGCGAAATTATGTTAGCAAGCTAGTAAATAGAGGGACTGAAAACTATATCTAGTAGGTATCACTAGGATATCGATCTCTTCCAAGACACACCTTTGTGTCCGGTTTTCTGCTTCTTGCATCCAGGCACCCAAGTGGACCCAACCTCTGGTCAGAGGATACCCCTCACTGCGTTTATCAAGATGTAATAAAAGATGTAATTAAACCTAATATTAAATTAAACTTTTAATATTGGTATAATAACATGTTTTAAAATATATACATTTAAATACCAAGCACTTCCAAAATACGAGTATACCTTTAGTGTAAATATAAGACATGCAGGAATTGTAAACTTGAACTTGAACTTATAATATTAACAAGACCTGTGCAAAGGGAAAATACTAATTGTTTCATAAAATAGCCAAAAAATAATTCAAATAATAAATTGCAAATAAGATTTGGATTAAGGAAATAACGACTTTATCATATAAAATAATAAGAAAGCATTTGATTAAAAGATAATACCACATCTGCTTTTGCTCATAGAAAACCACTTGTTTCCAAACGATTGAACCGCGAGGTAAGAATTCGGGCAAGTGAACTCTCGGTCCATGGGCATGTTGCCGTTTTGCCAAAATTTGTGTGCATAGATACTTATGAAGATCAAGTTCCTTTACATACCACACATTCCTAGATACCTATCAATGAAAAGTAAAAGCTCACACACTAAACAGCAATATCATTAAAATTACGATAGATACAGAATCAAAAGATAGCTAAAACAATAGAGAGAGAGCGATATTCGACGCGGTCGGGTGCGCGGGCGCAGCGGTGATCAATTACAAATGAAATCGAGATTTAAACTGGCCAAGTGTCGAATTCGCGTGACCGGTAAGGTTCCTATAAGTCTGAATTACGGAAAAGAAAGTTTCATTATAGATTAATAGCAAGGAATTTGATCTCAGATCTGGTAAATGATTTGATATTTCTTGACTAGTCAATTCTAATAAACATTGTTTCTCTGTCTGTTTGTAATTTCAAATGAATAGCTTTCATAAAATATAAATGAGAGTTTATACGGTTCTTACATTAAAAAACTACTTATTAGTTGTTTTTGCCTGTCTATTTGTTACAGCTAATCTCTGTTACGGCTGGACCTATTTTTTGACGGCAAGTTCACTAACAGATAGCTTATAATTAATGACTTAGGTAACTTATCGGACCCCTCAACGGGAGTGATACCTTTTAGAAAAAAAAAGAAAGAGTGAGAGGGATCACTCAATGGGCGGCAAAACACTTAAGTCTGAAGTTACAGGTGTCCATGTATGATGCTAGTCCCTTCAGTCGTTCCGTAAAAAGCAACGAATTCAGAGCTATTACTACTTAATTAATAAACTTTCGAGTTTAATTCAAAATTAAACAATTTAACAGTTAGAGCTCTAAACACACAGGACGCTAATGCATCGTGCAGTACTATGACCCTGACTCACTTCGCGTTGTCTAAATACATAGACGAGCTACACATGCGCAACTTATTAGTTGAAGAAGCATCGCACCAAAATTCGTCAAAACAGATAGCACGGATATTGAATGCACTCAAATTAGAACAGAGCACTGTTATTTGGCATTTGCGATTTCTATTTTTATTATTTTAAAGACAACATAATTGTTTAAGCAGACTATTTATCAGAAAATAGTCTCTTTATCTAGAACGCTGTTTATATCTCTGTACTTATGAGTGTATCTAAATAGTGACTCTTCGCATTTCTTCTTAAAATTTGTTAAACATATGTAAATACTTTGGTTTGTGGTACAAACTTATTACGCCGCGCCGTTTATCATTGCTTTATTTTGACCATAAAAAAACACTTGGTGCTTAATTATAAAAACAAACATTCATCATCATCATCAACAATCCATATTGTCTTACTGCTGCGCTTGGGTCTCCTCTCAGTAGAGGGTTAAGGCCATGGTCACCACGCTGGCCAAGTGCGGGTTGGGGACTGGCAAGACTACCTTGTGGCTACATAATCAACAAACATTCTGTTACAACAAATTCCTAAACTTTACAGAAATACACTTCAAACCTGTTTTTACTTGGTCATGGTATAGTATATGATTACACAGTGGTTAAAAAAATACATATGGTGTGGCAGGCACATGATTTCAAAGCGACTTTTCGTTGCCTAACTGTTGCCCGTCTGCTAAGGTTTTCAATATCTTAGATTAACATTTAATTGCCACGCGAGATCTCAGATACGCCTTCACATAAGGTACACTTATAGTCGATGGCCTTACTAATACTATAATGTGCGTTTATCGTGATAGAAATAAGTCTATTACATATGTTTTATTACTTTGTTATTACACAATAATAGTTTTAATTTACTAAAACAAGCTTAAAAAACTGTTTTTTTGTTTCCATTGACGGAGGGGGATGTCGATTAAAAAAAATTGAAAGTATGACACTGATATTACCTATAATACAGAAAATTATTAACTTCTAATAAAGAATTTTGTTTATCATAGTATCACTGAACTTATTTAAATACACATTCAAAAAGCCATGGGCCTCCAGTATCCTCACTCACTCGGTGAAACACATCGCAAGCGCTATTTCACACCGGTTTTCTGTAAGGCCGTGGTATCACTCCGGTCGAGTCGGCCCATTCATGCCGAAGCGTGGCTCTCCTACGGGTATTTTATTATATTATTATGATAATTACAATACACAGACTAAAAAAAATATATTAAATCTATTGATGATTGTAATGAGTGACCTCGGCTTCACTCATCTAGTTGTCCGGCTGAAGATCGAAACAAGTGGGGTGGTAAACAAAGAGGTCTATGTTCAGCAGTGGATCCGCAACAGGGTAATGATGATGAAGATTAATAATTTTTGATAATTATTAGCTACGTTTATCCGTATTATTTCTTTACGAGCTTCATCACTGACTAAGTATAAACCACCATTAAATATCTGATGAGATCTCGAGTATAATTATTGTATTAAAATAAGCGTCCTCTACAATTTCCTTTAATAATCCTTTCTTGTTATGGTCCAGCATAAATTATTTAATTCATTAAAAAAAAGTTGCCAGGATAAAGCAGATTCAATCATTAATGGAAACCAACTGAATTTGTTACCTATATTTACGAATTTCGCCTCTGTTTCAATGTAGTTACAGTCCAAAACAGACGCAGTATTTACCTTGTATTTTATTAATAACTAGCAGCCCGTCCCGGCTTCGCACGGGGTAGACAATTATTTATTTTTGGAAATTGGGATATAAAAACAGTTTTTCACAAATATTTTTATTTATTAAAAAAATATTATTTATTAATTATATATTTAAAAAAAACCCACAGTTATATTTGTATGTAAGTCTATTTATGTTCAATTTCTTTGATGGTTTAATTGGCGGGCACTTAAATAAGTAATATTTACATAGGATATTATATACATTTTTACTATGTTTTTTTAAGTAATTAGAATAAAAGCAGAGTCGAATAAAATATATACAGTCTAAATTAAACGTTGACAACTTTCTACTAAAAATGTATCTACTTATACATCTAGGTATTTCAAAGAAATTTTTGTTCGTGTCGATAGAAACTTGCCTATCATTATTTAGTATTTTCCTTACAATTTTTTTTTTTTGTTTTGTTTTGTTGTTTTGTGCTTTTTATTTTGGTTTTATATATTTTTTTGTGTTTTTTTTTGTTTTTTATTTTTTATTAAAAAAGGGTTTGTCATTAATCATTTTCATTCTTATTATTACTTAATAATTTACATTTTTAGTATTTTTTATTTTACAGGTTTACTTTTACATTATTTACAGATATAATATTAAGGTAGATTTACGTTTTTTTCTTTTATATTTGTCAGTTTTTATCTTAAAGCTTCACTGTAAACTACGTTGGCAGTGGTATTTGTAGATGGCAACAAAATATATTGATTTTCAGGAGATCCCACTCGAGAAAGGGCAACATATAGTTGTCCATGAGAAAAGCATTCTTTTCTTAGGTCGATGCCAACCATCGAAAATGTTTGATCCTGGGACTTATTTATTGTGAGGGCAAATGATGTTTTTAGAGGAAACTGTAACCTCTTAAAAGATATAGGCAAGTCCGTAGGAATCATGGGGATCCGCGGTATGTGGGCGAGCTGTCCGGCCGCGGCCCCGGTGATTATAGTGGCTACTATGACGTTCTCCCGCAATTCCTTCACCAGAAGTCTCGTGCCATTGCACATGCTGGGAGGGCACAGGTTCCTCAGCAGCATTACGGGAATGCCTACCTTTAATTGTAGTTAGTGGGGCGGCAAGCCGGAAGGATTCAGGGAATTTAAAAATTCTTGTGGATAGTGCACTGTATCTTCGATGTTGCATACTGTGTCAATAGATTTGTAAGATTTAAATTCACCGGGTACTTTTTCCATAATAATTTTGTTAATCTCATTAACCGATTCATTTCGCGGGGACACTATCGCTCTCGAACAGAGCCAATTGAAATTTCTCTCCGTAAGATTTTGTATGTCCGGATATATTGTGTCCACAAGAATTTCTAGACTCTGAACGATTTGATCCAATTCGTTATCCAACAATACCTGGGGACTGTTTGCAACCGGAGACGGTAATTTTGAGTCTCCAAGTTTTATAAGTTTTTGTGAGAAATTATTATCGTCATTGTCACTTAAATGTGCTCTCATATTTGTGCGCAGATTAAGAGTTTCAATCGATTGCCATAAAGTTGATGATTTAAGGCAAGCTCGAATAACGTCAGCTCGAGTACCTTTTGTTATAACTGGTAATGTTTGACGAAAGTCTCCAGCTAAAACAAACGTCACGCCCCCCATTATACGGTCTGAGCTTCGGATGTCTCTCAGCGTGCGCTCCACGGCTTCCATGTGCGCCCTGTGGCTCATGGTGCACTCGTCCCAGATGACCAGCGAAGTGTCTTGTAAGAGCTGCCCCAGCGGACCGTTTTTGCGGATCGAGCACACAGATTGTTGTTCCAAAGACACAGCCAATGGTAATTTAAATGTAGAGTGAGCAGTCTTTCCATCATTTAATAGGGTTGCAGCAATTCCGGATTGCCACTGCGACAGCTTTTTTTCCAGATTGACGTACTTTTGCCAACACTAAATTGGCAAGGAAGGTTTTGCCTGTTCCACCGGGCGCGTCCAAAAAAAACAGTTTACCGCTGTGATTTTCAACACTCTGTACTATAGCATCGAATGCTATTTTTTGATCTGCCACCGGCGCTATGGCGGTTTTGTTTACTGTTTGAATTTTTTAATTCGTAATATCTTTTGAATGGAAAGTCCAATTTAAATAATTTAAAAACTATTTTATAGGTAGTTAAACGGTCTTGACCATAAAATAATTTATTTGGATCAGGATTAATATAAACACATAAATAGCATGGTTTGGATTTGGTTAGCATTTTCATTAATGTTTAAAATGAAAAAAGTTGTTGTAGTGACATAACTACAATAGTTGGACATATGCTACCGCGGAGTTTTTTGTAGACATTATGATGTTCTTCAATATTGTTGTACATTATTTTGTTCTATCGCTAATAGTTTCGGCAGCGCATTCGACGAAAGACATTTTAAGACTCATTTTTCTACACCTTCGGTTACATTGTTCAAATTTTACCAAGGATCTCTAATTTTTTTCAAAATGAAATGTAGCCTATGTCAAATTGGAAGAATGTAGCATTCTATTGGTGAAAAAATTTTTTAAATCGGCCCAGTACTTTTTGAGCTTATTCATTACAAACATACAAACATACAAAAATAGGTACAAAACTTTCCTCTTTATAATATTAGTGTAGACAACACAGGTTGGCGTCCGACCGTGTGACAGATACGAAATTACAATTTCTCTTTGAAAGATTACTTTTCATTTCCTTTAAAAAGTAGGTTTCCTAGTTTATGTAAAAAAAATATCCAAACTAAATTCATTTTACAAAACTAAAACATTCGATTTTTTGCTATTAATCTTTTGAATTTTAGAAAAAAAAACAGTTGCCATCTCATTTAAAAAAAATATGTAGGTATGTTATTGCAGACTGGTCTATGGTTGTCAGTTTAGATTTGTGTTTTGTAGTTAAATCAAGATTCAAAAGGTCACAGCAATTTACGTTTTGGAAGGAATGAATGAATGTAATGGATGGAGGCGCTCTATGTTCAGCTGTTGACGGCGATATGTTGATAGAAATGAAAAGAATATTCGATATGAGGAAGTATTTCGGTCAGGTTTTAGATCTTATATAATTATTACACAATTTCATTTTAAATTAAAGTTTCAAGACGTTAAGTGAATAGTGAACATGGGCTGTTGACCTTCCTTATCCATAGTATCGTTATTTACGTAAAACAATATGATACTTGATATTCATAGCATCAATTTGACTTGCTTAAAAAGTTTAACATAATGCTCATCATGTTTATTATTTATTTATATGGGAATTTCGATGTAAGGAGTTCGCAAAACTTAGTATTGAAGAAACTAATAGAAATTAACAGGTTCCAGGTTTTACGACAAATACATTTACTACAAGAAAAATGAAAACACCACTAACTTTGAAAGTGTTTATAAATTGCTTATACACGATATAGTCTGTACGAAATCGTGAGTTTTGCAAACTTCTTTTTAAGTAAAAAGCCTGTTGTACCATCCCTCGAATATAACGATGACGCATCAATGAATGGAATCCATTCGTGATCGAAGCGTTGACATCGACCCGACCTTGGCGAGTTAAGCCGAAGTGACCCGAACGCGTTCGGGTCAAGTTGTTCTAATGTGATTTTTGAATGTTGAATTACGAACGTTATTTTTTTAAATGCCAATACTATATCTGAATAATAACTATTTGTAACTATTAGATTTCTACATTTGGTAAATAGGTACTTATTTAAAACCTGGCTTTCAGACCACTCATCAAATTTAAACGCGAAGCTCATTACAGTTAGTATTCTTTGAGAAAAAGGAATATAGGTATACCGAAAGAAACACTTACATGAAAACAAAAAATAAGGAAATAGGATACATCGTCGAGACGGGCTAGAAATAGTTCTTAAGAAGTGCGATGAGAAATAATTCGTTACACAAAAAGCCTTCAATGTCAATTTTAGACCCAAACTAAAAAGATTTTTCATGCATATAAATTTAAATTTTAAATGCAGATGAACGCTGTCCAACGCCGATAATAAATTTGATAGAACCCGCGACCCCCGACGTACTGTCAATCCATGCCGATAGCGCCATATAAGTGGGTTATTATAAGGTCATAAAGGTTGTTGACGCCGTGTCGACATCAATCCGAACATATTTATAGTGCAAGAACATTATAGACTGCCTTTGATACAAGTGATGATTTCTTTAGAAAGGCAGTGTTGTCAGCTAAATTTACAAGATTGTAAATACTAAACTTATTTTTAACGAGTTACTACTTTAACTTTTGTTGTACAGTCGATATGATAATTTTAAGCATTTTAGTAGATTTAATTAAGTCTTATAAAATATTTTAATTAATTAGGTCCAAATCATGTCAATTAAGAGTTATGCCGCCAAAAAAATTACTTTTTTTTGTGCCTTTGTAATATTTTTTTAAACCAGTTCGCTCCAATCTTTGTGAGAAATCAGTCAATAAGTTTGGGATAAAAAGTAAAACATAATAAAGCCGCCAATTATCCGCCATTTTGATATAATTTAATACATCTAGGAATAACTTGCCAAACAACTAACCATTCATGACAACCAGTCATTTAGTAGTTGCGATTGAAGGCAGGAACTAAGTTACATAATTATGTATAGGTCAAATGTCTACATTAAATTCTCATAAAATGCATGTAAAATAGCTAAATGTTCACATTAGTTTTTAAACATGAATGTGAGTTGCCATATCTCTAAAAAGAAATAAAATAAAAAAGCTTATTTAGCAATATAATAGTACTACCGGTTGATCCAAAACCTGACCCTCTCCCTCCTAAAAACAAGTTCCAAACTACCCAAACTGGGTCAAAGTAATAAACTCGTTATCATATAAAAACTATTTATTCATAGACCGAACGAGATAGTCTCTGCCTCTGTCTATAAATATAAAACTTACATTTTACGACAATTTCGATGTTAATAAAATACATGATATTTATATTTGAATAACATACTATACGTTGATATAAGATATTCTTTTTTTGATTTATATAGTAACGGAACCGGATAGTGTGTCACAAACACAAGGAAAGAATTATTTTTAATTAACATGCTAACCTGATTATGATGACTGGTAACATTGAATTTGTTTTTTTTTATATTTCCTTCGTCCATTTTAAGTGTTTCCTTAGTCTACAGTATTTTTTTAATTGATCAGGATGTATTGTTGATTTAAGAATGAATAAGAATAAGAAAACATAAAAAAGCTAACTTTGCCGTCATACGTTTCAATCCAGCATTCTTTTTCAAACTGATTTGTAATATTAAAATACTCGCTTTTTACTAAATGCATATATATGTATACACGGAACATATATCAAAAAGTAACGTAATTTTTTTTGTCTGTCTGTCTGTTTGTTCCTGGTAATCTCTGGAACTGCTGGACCGATTTTGACGGGACTTTCACTGGCAGGTAGCTGATGATCCAAGGAGTAACTTAGGCTACTTTTTTTAGACTAACTTTGTCCCGCGGCGTTACTCGCGGTACAACAATAACAGCGGGTAACACCGCGGGGTTCAGCTAGTTTATTTTAAAGGGATTAACACCTGTCAATTGTATTGTTATCTGTCAAACAGAAGTACACATTGATACTATTATTGCCATTTTATTATCAGATAAATTTAGTTAAAAGAAATTTTTGTCTTTTGGAGTTTCAAAATTTGAATTTCGAAGGAATGTAAATCATGAATTAACCGTTTAAATTTAAATATCGAATTAACATAAATCACACTTTGATCAGACATTAATAATGATACTTTAGTCTGTATAAATTCATATTTGTTTTAATTCGATATCAAAATCTGTTATAGCAAGTTTAAAGTCCATTTTTTACAAGTATTCGTGATAATTAAATTGTATTTTTAATAATCTATTTTCTGCCTACGCTCCAAGGCTGGTAACACACAGGTTTGACAGAGCGAGAGGCGAGTATCACTGTCACTTCCGTATCTTTTCACGAAAGTCTCTCTCGTAGATTCGAAGGAGACAAGAGTGAAGATGTTGCACATCAAAAAGTATTATTACTGTTGAAATATACCACATTAAAGTAATCTATACTAATATATAAAGCTGAAGAGTTTGTTTGTTTGCTTGAACACGCTAATCTCAGGAACCGCTAGTCCGATTTGAAAAATTCTTTCAGTGTTAGATAGCCCATTTGTCGAAGAAGGCTATATATTATCACGCTAAGACCTACAGGAGCTGAGCAACAATGAAGAATGTTACAAAAACGGGGGATTTTTTACGCTACGGGCAATAGGAGACGCAAACGAGGTTGCGTGGGTCGGCTAGTAGTATAATAATAATAATAAGTTCACCCTTTTCACACATGGCAGTCTTATACTAAACTATTCAAAGAATGTGTAATGATAACTAGACTGCTGGTTCATACTAATCATACTTAAACACATAAATAGTATTTTTACATAACATTGGCATTCACAAATCATTTTGCGTGCAGATAATTCCCTTTTCTATGAATTTAAAGGTACAACCTTTGTTACTTGTCCAGTACACTCAACATAATTATACAATACATCAGCTTCTACACTTTATCTCACGCTGCGTTTAGTAAACTATCATAGCATCACTCAGTTACGTGTTAGTAGAAGTGCGCGGGCGCAGCATTGGGTTGGGTCTTGTTAAATTTTATAAATAAATATTTCGGACATCTAACACAACGCCATCTAGTCCCAAGTTAAGCAGAGCTTGTGTTATGGGTACTAAGACAACTGATACCAATATATTTATATCATTATACTTTTTTTGTAAATTCATACATATTATACATAGAAAACACCAACTCCGAAACCGAAATAAATATTTGTAGATCATACAAACATTTGCTCCAACCCGGGAATAGAACCCGAGACCTCATGATCAGCAGTCGTAGACGCCAACCGCGAGACTAACGAGGCAGTCAATTATAGAATGAAAAATCGATGACCGTAATTATCAGCGATATTTTATATTTAAACCCTATTGAGTTTTCTATGAAATCCAATAAACCTATTTTTGAAATATATTTGAGACAATCTAATTGGTGAACGAACATAAGTGTGTGTTTAATTAGTCAAAGTTAGGATTTCAGCACGAACAAATCGGTTTGACCGGAGCAGTACCCTCTCAGAGAAAACAAAATTTAAATAACAGCATTTGTGCTGTCAGATTTCGTTGGAGAGACCGGAGGCCCGATAATGCAGAAACACCTTAATAGGCCGTCATAGTGTGGGTCACCATGCTGCATTGTTGCATTGTCTGCAAGAGCATTCTTTCATTCATTCATTCTTATAAAAAAACATTACGAATATGCCTTTGATTATGCTTACGACTATATTTCGGGAAAGAACGATTAGTTCTGCACCACACTGATACAGTCGCGGCGCGCTTGTCGCTTCTCTTATGAAAACTTGGCCCCATCGAGTCCCCTTTCAGTATCCCAAAAATGTACACATAAATAAAACCGTATATATTGAATAAGCTTCTTTCATAACACTGTTTACAATAACATAAGCGAATTACAGCAAGTAACTAATCCCATAATAACCGAACCAGGAGAAAATAGTAGTACAGTTATTAGAACCATTCCTTCGAAAGTTCAAAAAGAATTTACTACTGTCACAATCACAGGATACAAATTAACACCAAAAATTCAATTATCTATACAAATAAATAAAATTGGAGTTTCTGTTTGTAATATTAAAATAACAGCTTTTTAATCAATGCATATGTATGTATACACGATACATATACCAAAAATGTAGCTAAAAAAATTTTTGTCTGTCTGTCTGTTTGTTCCAGGTAATCTCTGGAACGGTTGGACGGATTTTGACGGGACTTTCACTGGCAGGTAGCTGATGATCCGGGGAGTAACTTAGGCTACTTTTAAGACTAACTTTGTCCCGCGGCGTTACTCGCGGTACAACAATAGCCGCGGGTAACACCGCGGGGTTCAGCTAGTTCGATATAATTTTCAGATTACGTGGGAGTTACGAAAGGAGTAATTTTGACAAATTTGACCGCCCCGCCCTTGCGGCCATCGGCCGACGTAAGGGCCCGTGTGGTAAAGACAATCATTAAATATGGAGGATTGTTTTCAACATGCGAGATCTCAAATGCACCTACAATAATTACCATTACAATGATAAATGTATGTATGGTAGTGATCCTATTTAACTTTATAACTAAAACAGGTATTCCAGGCAAAATAGCTAACAATGCTAATATTGACTACGCCCGTGCAACTGCTAGACGAATGGATTCGTCAGAAATCGTATAAGAATGTTCTAAATTCTAAGACGTTATCTTGTTCTCAAGTATATTATGGTGTGTTCTTCTACAACTAGGCCAATCTAGGAGACATCGGTAAAGTGGAAATCGAACCCAAAATACAAACAACAGTAAGTTACATAATCATTCAGGCAAGCAAATAAATTATCACAGAGGAAACGTGTTCCGAACACCATCTATCTTTATATATATAATTCTTCTGTGAGTGTGTATGACACTGAACTACTCTCAAAAGACTGGACCGATTTTGATGAAATTATTTGTGTGTGTTCAAGGAGATCTGGGAATGGTTTAGATTCACAATTTTGTCCGCTGGACAATGTTTTTTTAATTAATTTTTAATTTATTAGAAGTTATGGCAAAACGACGTTTGCCGGGACAGCTAGTATATATATATATTTATATCTTTATATATATAATTCTTCTGTGAGTGTGTATGTCACTGAACTACTCTCAAACGACTGGACCGATTTTGATGAAATTTTTTGTGTGTGTTCAAGGGGATCTGGGAATGGTTTAGATTCACAATTTTGTCCGCTGGACAATGTTTTTTTAATTTATTAGTAGTTATGGCAAAACGACGTTTGCCGGGACAGCTAGTATATATATATATATATTGATCCCTATTTGACTTGGTCACGACATCACACGTGAACGGCTGAACCGATTTTGCTAATTCTTTTTTGTTGAATAGCCCATTTAGCGAGAAAGGTTTAAGCTATGTAACTCTACGACCAATAGGAGCCGGGTATCGACCGAAAATGTAGGGAAAATGTTTTTTTTTTTTTTTTTTTCATGGAGAGACGCAGACGAAGTTGAGCGGGTCAGCTAGTCTCCTTATATATTCGTTACAAAACTTTGCAAAATCCAAAGTACTCCATACTCACATTATAAATTCGAAACTCTGTTTGTTTGTTACGTTTTCACGGCTAAGCCGTTGAACGACGAATTTCAGTATAGAGATAGATTGGACCTTAGAGATGGATATAAGTTACTCTATATCGCGATAATGGACATACACGCGGGCAAAGCCGGGGGTAAGAGCTAGTAATTCCATATGAGGAACAAATCAGGTAAAGTTATCTAATTTTAATTCTATTAACAACACTAGAATACCGTTACACTAGAGGCTGATGACAGCACAAGACTTACGACACATAGAAATCCGGGAGGGGATAAAGCCAACTAATAATTCCTCTATTCCTGTTTGGTGTCGGAGAATTGATGGTTGTTTTGAGAGGTGGGATTTCACTTGTATCGATATGTGAACGAGTCGATATATCATCGAGATATGAGTGTGTTCGTTCGGAAGTTATGTCAATTATGTTTATGAGTCACCAGGTTTTGAATAAGATTAGTGGCTTTTTAGTTAACCAGCTTTGGTCAGTAGCTTTTAATTTTGACAACAATTTTTCCAGAACAAAAAGTTATCTGTGTCAAGTTTAAATTGGATTCCTTCAGCGGTTCTGAAGCTATTGAGTAACAATTCGTCTAGTCAAACTTTCGCATTTAAATAGTAACTAGATTAGAACTTATAGTAGTTTCTTTCAGAATTCCGTCTTAAAAAATAGACAAGAAATTCCAATTGTCATTATATTGTTGGGATTAGCTTTAAACTTTAGAAGCCTTATGTTTAAGCCAGACAAATGGCCATGGTTAAAAGCTGATGGGATACTTTAAAATATTTTTTTAGTACAATAACTTGATTTTTACAATAATCTATGATTGGAATGTAAACACCAAATAAAACTGTTAATACTGCTTCAATATTTCAAGAATTTACAAAATAGTGGAGTATGTTTAACACCAAAATCCTAACAGGATTTAAAAAGAATAGAGAGATTTCCATCACACATCACAGCACATTACCAGCCTTAAACAGTCCACTGTTGAACATAGGCTGACAGCTGCATTTTCCATCATCCTCATTTAATACTTATTAACATAATGTAAAACACGCCTACCGAACTACGGCAATTATGAACGCGTGCGCAAGCGCAGGTGTACGCAAAACGACACACAAGAGACGCAAATATTCAAGTCACGTATCAGATGTGTGTTTTTTACCAGTAATTACTGGGTCGGTATTGTGGAGCTCGGTTTTTGTTGATTTAAGTAGGTTGTAGTAAAAAAATATTGACTTTTTAATTTTTCTTGTTATTATTGTAATTTATTCTTGGATGTATGATATTTTTAAGAGAATTATTTAAGCAGACAGAGGTTTGACACTAACAGGTAGGTACTAGGAAAAAGGGCCGAGTTTCACTTGTAAACAAGTCGAAAATTGAAAATCTAAAATCCCTTCGGTCCGGAAGACAGTTCTAGAGTCTGTGGAAGCAAGCACCAGGAGGATTGGTTGCTTTTGAAAGAAGAACTAGCTTAAGTAGTCAGTCTTAGAGAACGCCACAAAACTGCCTTCGAGTTAAATGCGGAAACAAAGCTCTTACTATTTACCTTTTAATGTCAATATTGCCTGTAAAAAGTTATGGTGTATTTATGTACAGGCTTTCTCTGTTACGACGTATTCAGTAAACCTTTCTCAAGAAAATCCACTTTAAGCGCAATAAATTCGCACAAAAACCACAACCCAACGAACAAGATAATTATCACCTTTTACCACATCATAAAAAGCCATTACGCGCAATAACCGGCCACAGAGCTTGTTTCCCTGTTTTCCCCACTTTTCCCAAGTCAACAACCTCATCCGCTCGAACATATATGGACATGTGAAAATGACATAAAAATGCGCGCACCGTACTTTCGATCTCGGACAAGCTTCCGTTTGCAGACAACTCACTTTTATTTTCTAATCGACTTTCGACGGCGTCCAATTATCTAAGTATACATCGCTTTAGATACTATCGATAAGGCTCTCAATAAGACCTAGTATTAAACTAGTTAAATATTTAATTTCACGTTCGGTGACTTATATTGCAATTTCTAATGCATTATGATTAATAAAGAATTACCTTTAAAGTTGAGTTTCACTAAAGTATAGTTTCATAGTGATCAGAGTGCGCTAACGGATGTGGAAACGTCTCTCTTTTTTTATAGGGAAGGGAAACTGTTGATACAGGAAAATATAAACTTAGCTTGGCGTTTTCTACATGGAAAAGACTTTTTAATAAAACCGGATTCAACTTTTAGTTTCATAGAAGCATTAATTACTGTCTTAATGGCTACCTTTTCTTCGTCGATTTCATTGAAGCGGGAGTAGTCATATTTCTTGCCTGGTCTTCTTCTTTTGGATTTGATCAGGCAAGTAGCTTCACGACTCTCATAATTTAGGCTTACCTATTTATATATATATATAAATAGGTAAGCAGTATATATATATATACTCTTGACATTTAAAAAATACATCTAATTGGTTTCGTGAATATTAATTTTAACAGAAAAAAAATTAACCTATTCAAATGTGGAATTTATTAAACCTTCGAGTTATTATATTTTTTTTATAAATGATGGAATGTTTGACAGTAAAAAGTAAATCTCGCCCAGCTAGTAGCAAAACCCTGTCGCTTTCAAACTTTCGACTCCTGCGCAGCTCATCGATCATACCTGCTGGGTAATTAGCACAATAACCGGTTACATATAATTTATTACATCGGAAACGGAAATAAATTATAACACTGAATCAGCTATATATTACAATAAATTTTGTTTTAAGTATTGTTTATTATTTTATAATAAATTATCACAGTTTATGTAGAAGATAAAATGAGACGTTTTGAATTTACCAGCTGATCATCTTATATTTCTGAACAATATTCTACATATAAATATATACCTCGTTCACTTGAGAACAAATGCAACTCTTCCTCTTAAACTTAGTTGGGGTCTGCTGTACGTTTTCTACCCACAATTGAACTTCGATTTTATAAGCGGAGCGACTGTCATCAGGCATCCACAACCCAACTACTAGATGATATCAAGGTTCTGTAGAACGACTGATACCGGACTATTTACAATTCCGACATAAATTGTCGGAGTTGTCGGAGGTCGAAGGAGTCGAATATCATTTTAAAATATTAATATTATTATAATTGATTAATCAAAATATAAAACTTAAACTCACAATACTTGGATCTTAAATAGCAATTGTATGTGTACCAGAAGTTAAGTGCCGTGTCCTCAGATAGTGATCAGCCATGATTAACCTTCGAGCAGCCGGAACACATCAACCATTGTATTAATATTGTTCATAGTGTTGATATTATCTATTAATATGTCTTGTGAAATATCTCTTGGGAAATATAGGGATCGGCAATATAGCATTGCGTTATAGGTAAGTTATTTCGCGAATCGACCGGGTAAGTTCTGATATGAATTCGTATGTAAAATTTCGATTATGAAAACATATTTTTGACCGACTTCAAAAAAGGGTTAAGCCATCATCACGCCGCATTCTACTGCGGTAAGTGTTGTGTGTTCAAACCTCACATTGGACGACAATTTGTGTAATCAACAAATTTTGTTCTGAGTTTGGGTGTTCCATATACGATATCAAGAAGATCCGTTCCAAATGCGGATGTTGTGTTTTTGAAATATACTAGCCGACCCACGCAACCTCGTTTGCGTCTCCTATAGCCCGTAGCGTGATTATGAGTATGATTATCCCCCGTTTTTATTACATTTTTCAATGTTGCTCCGCTCCTGTACTTCTTAGCGTGATGATATATAGCCTATAGCTTTCCTCGAGTTCAAACAGACAAACAAACTCTTCAGCTTTATATAGAAGTATAGATTATGTACATAAACATATCGGAATAAACGCGAGCATGTCTAGTTAGTTTTCAACGACTAAGGTTTATAAATTATATCTCCGTCTTAGGGACCTTCCATCTATCTACTTTGTTCGCATTATGTACCAGTCTTTTGAACTTGTTACTTCAACCCATTTGTGTTGTCTTTCTTGAGGACGTTTCTAACATCACGGTCTCCATTCTAACACTAATTTGAGATGTTTAATAACTTAGGAATTTTAATACGACACAAAATAAAATATCAGAGGGCTCAAGACTTCAGGTTTAGAGTTTGAATTGCAGGTAACTGACAGCCCGACTGACAACAATAGACTTGGCCTTTTTACGTGAATGGGGCCAAAATGTGGGTGTTACAAACACATCTGTTTCCCCCTCTGGGAAAACAGGTGTGGGTGTGTGCATTAGCATTATTTTCACTTTCGTTACACAAACTACGAAGTTATTTTTCTACTTTCGATACGTAAATTTATATTACGTAACTGTTTATATAAATTCATTAAAAATATAATAAATAAAGAACAGATGTTCTGCCCGAAGTGAGGTGGTACACTTTTACTTTTTTAGCTTTAGAATTGATGATTTGACAGAAATACTTAATATTGAACGCTTCACAACTGACAAAAATAAAGAAGTATTAGACAGAACAGATTCTTTACATTTTTGAAATGTGCTTTTATACAGTAGGTACTGTTCACCTGCATCATTATTAGTCACAGCTATTAATTGTAGTTCATTCACAATACATGGAAAAATTCTTCATTTATCATTTAATATCTTGTTAGTTCTTCTACTATTTTGCAGAAAGATTGTAAAATGGAGCATTCTAAATGTCGATGCAGCTTGAGTTATTAAAATTTGACTTAATTAAATAGAGAATCTACATGTGTTAAATAAACCACCTATTACATTCACAGTTCATGTACTTTTTGAGGATATATTCAAATTTTCATGCTAAAAAAGAAAATTAAGTGACAAATTCGTTCATTCATTAGTTTGCCCTGCGGCGTTACCCGCGGTGGTTGTACGCAGGGTTCAACAAGTTATAAATAAATTACATCCAGAAACAAAAAAAATCACACTAAGACAGTGAACAAATGATCGTGCTCACAGTCACCACTCAATTAACCAATGATCTCGAAAGACAATAATATCTTTGAATAACGTATCTGTTTCTTAATCTATGAAACAGCTTGAAGTGAACACCGAAATCGGTGGTAATCGAACTAAATTGTATAGATAATAAAGATTTTTCTCACAGTATTATACTTGAATGGAGGATGGGAACGCGATGACTTGACAACAAATGTTCATTGAGACCATCAAAATTAAGAGTGAAAGTGCAATTCAGAAGAAATGCTCAAACCATCAATTGATAAAAATAAGTGAACAAATTGAAACTTTCGTGGTAAAAAATACCACTTAAATAATACCACATTATACTCTTCGCGCTGTAGCATGGTGCGGGTGACGTTGCGAGTGCGGGTGATGTTGCGGGTGCGGGTGACAGTTGCCTGTGCGAACATTCTGGTTGGTTTAATTTAATTTACTACAGTTATTAATGATTTAATACATTGCGAATATGGTACAGCTGAAATACTAAGTCACAATTTGTAAATCGCGTAACATTTCGTCTTACTTCCAAATGTTACTGAAATGTCTCCCGCACCATGCTACGGCGCAAAGAGTATAGAAAGTTTTAGAAACAGGGAAACTTATACCAAACCTTGTCAATTCCTCCGGCTTGGCTCGCGTAATCTTCACTTATCACACACTTTCAGACCCATATGATGATATTTTCCTAGCCGATTACGACCACGGCGGCCAATCTCAACAGAGACCAACTACCTAGGAGATACTATAGTGCACAAGTATGTGCGCAACTCTCTGTTCCCTCACTTTCATAATCCGATGGGACGGTTAACCGACAGGATCGGTGAGAGATCAGGCTTAGGACCGACAGCTTTACGTGCTCACCGAGGCATAGGGGTTCAGAGCCCAACTTCCAAACTCCGAGCTGTTATTAAGTATTTATAGAATCAGAAAAAGTCAATAACACTTTTGGCTCGACCCGGGATTCGTACCCAAGACCTCTTGATCAGCAGTCGCATACGTCAATCGCTAGACCAACGAGGCAGTTAAAATCCAGAGCCATATAACTACCAAGTCAAACTAATAGACAAACTTAACTTTCTTCTAGACAGTTATCTAATTTCTTTATTCTACGTTTTGTAGTAAGACGGTAAAAGTTGTAAATAACAACATAGCGATACAATAGACGGAATTACTCGTAAATTACTAAAGGTATATTTCCGACTGAAAATCACTGCAATGAAAACAAGAAAGTAACCGTCACAGCTGACAAAACACATCATTAAACAATATATTTACGATATTTTCTCCTCATTGCAGTGGCAATTTCTAGTAAATATCTATTCCGAGGTAAATATAGGCCGTAATGATGGCGGTGTCTAATGATAGCTTTTCTCTCAGCCAACGATTGATTAGCATAGACTCTAATGCAGTGGCTAGAGTTTATGGTGGTCATTTTCACGAAATTTATATTACAGCTTAATATACCCCCCTTTTTTACATCATTTTTCATTGATACTCCGCTTCTATTGATCGTAGCGTGATCATATAGCCTTCGTAGCCTTCCTCGATAAATGTGCTATCTAACACTGAAATATTTTATCAAATCCGACCACTAGTTAACGCGTTCAACCAAACAAAGAAACAAACTCTTTAGCTTTAGAATGTTATAGTATACTAGCTTTCGCCCGCATCTTCGTTCGCTTTAAAAAATGTATTCTATGTTACTAATACCTCCAAGAGTATGTGTTCAAAGTTTCATGATGATCGGTTAAGTAGTTTCCTTTTTTATCAGCTGCATGCAAACTATCCCTTAACACAAAAATTGCAGTTGACAGGGACGCAGTAATGAAAGCAATCGGTTATGTCCTTACTTGGGCAGGAATAGATTAACTAGATACACGCCACTCCGATCTTACCTGCAACAAACAAACAAACATACATTAACTATAAGTTACTGCAATGAGAATTAATCTGACAACATTCGTTTATCTCCTTTAAATTCTTTTTCATTCATACCACTATCATTAATTTGTAAGTCACTCTGTTTGTAGCTTTCACGGCTAAACCACTGCGCTGTATTTAATGAAATTTGGAATTGAATATGATAATAATGTAATATGAATATAATAATAATAATATGATAATACTCAAATACACTCAGACACACAACATACGGAAATACAACCAATCGTACCGAATCAAACAGACACAGACGCAGAAATTTCAGTCACACAACAGACGGATCCTACACCTCATACACTTTCTCGCGAAATTTTTAATGGTTTTCCCTCTGAACAATCAACTAATTTTGAAACTCTACATCCATCAGAATTAAACGACTTGGTGCAGGATACAGTACAACAAACACACAATCCTTACACACAAAACACCGAAGACCTAGACCCGATTATTATTCAATTTTTACAAACACTTGCAGAAACTAAAGAGATAACACTAGAACATCGAAAATTCCTCCCAAAGCCTAAATTCAATAAAACCTTTATCCATAATCTAGACAAAATCAACAATTACTTACCAATACTATTAAATACTCATAGCACACTACGCGAATTAAATGATACAATCTATGCAGCAGCTAAAACATTAATAACAGCTAATGGACAAAAAGCATACACACCACCTGCTACAGTTAAGTCTAAGCGAGATCCACCATGGAAATTAAGAATAAAGAGAAAATTAGAAGACGTTAGAAAGGAATTAGGAAGATTAATCGAGATAAAAAGAGGAGCAAACAGTAGAAGAATGTTAAAGATTAAAGACAAGCTATACGACAAATACAACATTTTTACAGATTTAGACCATGATAACACAGTAGAAATCTTAAACCAAAAAGTTAAAGCATTAGCAGGAAGAATTAAAAGATATGAAGACATGAACAATAGGAAAACCCAGAACAAAATGTTTAATGAAAATCAACACTCATTTTACAGATCTCTAAATGAAAATCTAAAAGCTCCCACTGAACTCCCTACGAAAAATGCAGTTCAAGAGTTCTGGACATCCATTCTATCACAACCAATATCATACAATAGAGATGCGAGATGGATCGCTGATGAAGAAAATAAAGCAAGTTTCATAAATACACACACCTTTGAAGAAATCAACATAGATATGGTAAAAGAAGCATTAAGGAAAACACACAACTGGAAAACGCCAGGAATAGATAAAATCCAAAACTATTATTTAAAATATCTCACAAAAACACACTCACACATAACTCAAATATTTAATAGAATACTCAACGAAACAGAAACAATGGAAGACTGGTTCACTACAGGTCAGGTAATTCTCATACCAAAAAATGAAAACACACAAGATCCTCAAAACTGGAGACCCATAGCCTGCTTACCCACACTATACAAACTTTTAACTTCTGTAATAGCTAACGAGCTCTATATACACTGCGAAAATAACAACATTATAGCACCGGAACAAAGAGGATGTAGACGCCGCGTTAGGGGATGTAAAGATCACCTTATGATTAATAAAGCCATTTTGGAGGATGCTCATCAGTGCCAGAAGAATCTTAGCATGGGGTGGGTTGACTATCGGAAGGCTTTTGATAGTATTTCACACGAATGGCTACTAAAAGTTTTAAACATGTACAAATGTCCACATACTATCACAAGCTTTTTAGAGAGAGTCATGCCCAACTGGAAGGTGATCATGACAGCTCGCGGTGAAAATGCTTCAGTGTCGACCGAGTACATATATATCAGACGTGGAATTTTCCAAGGGGATTCTTTATCACCATTACTTTTTTGTTTAGCAATTAACCCATTATCAAACATTCTTAATAAATACCACACTAAGGGCTACACACTCAAAGATTCAACAGTCATTAATCATTTGCTATACATGGACGATTTAAAAGTTTATGCCAAAAATAGAAATAGTTTAAATGTTTTACTAGATAGTACAGAGATATTCACTAGAGATATAGGGATGGAATTCGGTTTGAACAAATGTAATGTATTGCACTTGACAGCGGGCAGAGTGAATGAATACCGAGGAGAAGAACACATTTTACTAAGCGGATTAAAATTTGAACATCTGAAAAAAGGTGAATCCTATAAATATTTAGGCATTAACGAAGCAGGAAAAATAGAACACAACGAAATTAGGGAGCAAGTTAAAAGAGAATACTTCAAAAGAATAAAATGCATCACAAACACACATCTTAACGCCAGGAATCTCATTAAAGCCATAAATACCTACGCAGTACCAGTTCTACTATACACATTTGGTATTATCAATTATAAAAATACTGACCTCAAAAAAATAGACGTGAAAACCCGAAAATTACTAACCATTAATAAAGCACAAACACAAAAAGCAGACATAGAAAGACTATATTTACCAACTGAAGAAGGTGGACGAGGCTTATTAAACATAGAAACGCTACACAAAACACAAATAATTAAATACAAAGCATATTTAGAAACACAAACAGACTACATACTCCAAGCAATAGTAGAACATGATAGCCATAAAGAGAAATACTCCATATTTAAGGAAACTGAATTAAATTTATCAGAAATAGGGCTACGACAGAACATAAAATACACAGACAAAGAACTCAAACAAGCAGTGTTAAAAACCAGAATCAATAAAATAAAATCAAAACCTTTACATGGCCAGTTTTACAGAACAGTGTTAGAGAGGGAAAATATAGATAGGGTACAATCATTCCGTTGGATTAAGAAACAACCGGTATCACCCTCACTAGAGTCATCCATATTTGCAATACAGGATCAGGCAATAGTAACCAGACAACATGAAAGGGACATATTTAAACGAGCAGTAGATGGTAAGTGTCGGTTATGTTCAGTAAAAGACGAGACCGCACAACATATTGTCTCGGGGTGTGAAAAACTAGCTGGCACTTATTACACCAAACGACATAACAACATTGTACAGTACATATTTTGGAGTCTTTGCAAAAAACACAAAATCCCAGTCTCTAACCTGTGGTGGCTGGAACATCTCACACAACCACAAGTTAAAGAGAACGAATCTGCAAAGGTAATGTGGGAGATACCGATACAAACAGACATCACCATAACACACAATAGACCAGACATAATATACGTAAATAAATCAGAAAACAAAACATACTTAATAGACGTAACCATACCATCAGATTATAACATAGGACCAAAAGAAATAGAAAAGCTCAGCAAATATCACCCATTAAAAACTGAAATATCACGATTATGGAACACACAAACAGAAACAATTCCAATAGTAATAGGAACAACAGGCGTGGTAGCAAAAAGTATACACAGATACATCAATAAATTAGATACAAACATAAACATACATATACTACAAAAACAAGCAGCAATACATACATGCACTATACTCACAAAAGTTTTAGGGGACACTGTATTCATAAATTCGAGGGAATCCGAACCTCCTCTTCTCTGAAGGTTTCAGAGCGGGAATAAAGATAAAAACCGAGAGAAATCTCGAGTAAGAAAAAACTTAACAAATAAAATAAAGAAATGAAAAATGGAGATACTTTGATTCCTGAGGAATCACACAGACTACTATTTTCTGCGATAATCAACATTTACCGTGGAAAAATATATCTTGGAAATTGGTACGAATTTGAAGTACTTTCATAGATTTAATTATATGGACACCCGCGACACCAGAGGCATCACAAGTGCGTTGCCGACCTTTGGAGGATGGAGAAAGGGATGTGGGGAGGAGTTGGGGTATGGGTCTCCGGTATCCTCACTCACTCTGTGAAACACACACTAGTGCTATTTAACACCGATTTTCTGTGAGACGGTGGTATCACTTCGGTCGAGCTGGCCCATGCATGCCGAAGCGTGGCTCTCGCACGGTAACGTGACTCTCCCACTGTACTATAATCACCACCA
Organism: Spilosoma lubricipeda; assembly: GCA_905220595.1. Classification (NCBI taxonomy): domain Eukaryota; kingdom Metazoa; phylum Arthropoda; class Insecta; order Lepidoptera; family Erebidae; genus Spilosoma; species Spilosoma lubricipeda. The sequence goes on from HG992278.1 coordinate 2,750,454, forward strand.
TCATCTCAGCAAAAACCAAGTCCACTGCTACTGGGACGTGGTTTCCTTGGACGTATACGTAAACCTGCCGAAAGTCTTATACCTTGTAGAGGCTCTATCCAAGTTTCACTTGTATAACCACGATCTCAATTATCACGGGAATTATCGAGCGTAGCCACAGGGTGCTACAGCTTTAATATTATTATTATTTTTATATGAGCGTGCTAAAGTGACCCAACTCTCCCTGATGAAATGCAGCAAAATCCAAGAGTGCTGGTCACAGGGTATAGTCATTGTGAAAGCACACAATGCGGCATGAAGACTCACACTTAGTACGCTTATGCATCGTTGGGCCTCCGATCTCGCACTCATCAACGAAACACCGATGTAATTTAACGTACATTTAATGAATAAATAACACTTAAAGGTAATTTTCCCTCCACAGATGTATTTTAACAATGTTAACTAACTACGCGATGTCATTCTCCAATAAAATATCGACATATTTTTTCTCGCAAACATGGCCGCTAATGTCTCGCATCCGGTCGAAACTATTCAAGATGCAAATAACAAAGATAACTAAGACAGGAAAGATTAAATGAACTCATTCAAAATGGCTACTGTTTGTTTATACTTATTGTATATACATAAATTATGTACTAGCAGACACCGCAACCTCATTTGCGTCTCCTATTGCCCGTAGCGTAACAATTTTCCCCTGTTTTTGAAACATTATTTTTTGGTGTTCCGCTCCCATTGGTCTTAGTCTGATGATATATAGCCTATAGCCTTCCTCGATAAATGTTCTATCAAATAATGAAATAATTTTTCAAATCGGACCAGCGGTTCCTGAGATTAGCGCGATCAAACTAACTCTTCAGCTTTATAATATTACTAGCTTTTGCACTTTGTCTCCCCGTTTTTCTAACCATTCTCATTTATGTTTGGTTCCTATGGTTTAAAAACTAATGTGGTTAATTATATTTCTAATCCTGAAGAAACTATTTTCAGGTATTAGGTAAGAATAAAGCTGTACGAAGAGGCTCGATTGCGTTCTCAGGCTGTTTAAAACAGTTTTGTAGATCTTTGTATTAGAATATAGTTTAATGACTGTGAACAATATTTTTTTTAAATAAAGTATATATAGCATTCTTTGATAAATATGCTACTGGACACTTAAATTTCTTTTTCGGAAGAGTCGTATGCCACAGGTTTTATCACAGAAAGCTCTGGTATCACTGTTCGAACCTCCTCCTACTGTAAATTAAATTTTTTTGCAGATAAAATTAATGAAATGTCACTTAAAACAGACACCATAGAATATAACATAGTCAATTATCAACCTTTAATCTCAATGAATTAGTATGAAATTAATACTAGTTATAGTGTCGTTGACAAATGTACAACTTTCGCTGCGTGCGCGCAGGTGCCGCGGCGGAAGCCCACGGATTATGGCCGCCTGCGGTGATAATCAATAAATTATATGTCAATGAGTGTGCACTGAGTTATACAGCGAAAGCTTGGGGTTATCATATTGTTTCATGTACGCTTTATATATCAATATACGTTTAAATAATATATGTCAGCTTGGGAAACGTTGGGTTTTCTCGGAAGCATACTGTTGTAGCAAGCAATTCTCGCGTCATGATGTAGTAGACATGTATGTATACTTTCTTGACGGACAGTAGAGCTTTTCAAAATGGATGATGACCACAAACCATTAAGTTTCTATTAAAACTCATATTTCATAAAAACTTGTATGTTAAATAATATGTTATTATCTGAGCCTTTATTATTACCAAGATTATTTGAGTCGGCTACTAGTTCAACCGGTTTTATCTTAATATCAGATTTTCCACTAAAGTTTTTCCACAGGAATTGGACTTCGCAGCCCTAAGAAGGGACTGAATTCAAAGTTTTAACTAGTTGCCAGTTTATTTGTCTATTAAATCATGTATTAATGAAAATAATGTCGTGATCGTGCCAGTCTTCATTTTATTAATGAAGATTGAAAGTATGGTCCTGATTATTTAAAAACAAGATGAACGGTATTCAAACATCAATAATTATCGTGCAGTGGCGCATTCTTTTAAATATGGCGTTCCAGATTTCAAATAGGATCAACTTTAAGAAAATAAATTTAAAAATGTATTTTTGTTGTTTACGGCGAAATTTACAATAAAAAATCTATGGCTTTTTTTTGCAATTTTAATGACACAAATACGAATTAAATTTGTTTTATTTACTTCTACCAAAGACAAAAAAAACTCTCCTAAAAAACATTGTTCATTGATAGATAGCGTTTCTGATTGTTAATGGTGAATAATTTGTGCTTACTCAAATTACATTAGTGTGAAAGATGTAATTACTAGCTTACGTTCTCGAATATAATTAGTTATATAGTAATTTTATAATTATTAGCTGGCAAGTAACCTTGCTTAGTGTGACTGCAATTTCGTAGATCAATTTACGTATGGCCTTAACAGGTGCGAGGTTGCCACAATTGATTATAAATTATGTGTAAGAATAATTAGATTTTAATAAAGTTGTTTGTAATACTTTTATTATGTACTTTTAATGCCTAATGGTTGTTGAATGCAACTTTTTGGTAACATTTGTCAGATGTGTATAATTGATAATATAATTTAGTGTCCAATTTTATTTATTTGTATATATATAAATAAAAATGAATCACCGAAATGTATGTACGCGTATAACTGCCGATCTTATGCACCAAATTGGACAATTATTTTTAATGTGTTTGTTTACTGCCAGGACATGGTTTGAATAAAAGAAAATTAAAAAAGAAACCAGAAGGGTTATGTTTTCTTAGTCCGCGACTGTACACTGCCCGTGAAACCATGAGGCACACATCTATCTATACTAATATATAAAGCTGAAGAGTTTGTTTGAACACGCTAATCTCAGGAACCGATTTGAAATATTCTTTCAGTATTAGATAGCCCATTTATCGAGGAAGGCTATTTTTTTTATTTTTTTTTTTTATGTTTGACCCTGCCATAATGACTCTACTCTGCCTGATGGAAAGCATAAGCAGAATCCAAGAGTGATGGTCACCATACTGCGAACGCAGACAATGCAACAATGCAGCATGGTGACCCACACCATGGCGGGCTAGTGATGCTTTCGCATCATTAGGCCTCCGGTCTCGCACTCACCAACGAAACACGACAGCATGATCGCTGTCGTTTTACGTTGATTTTCTGTGCGAGGGTAGTACCGCCCCGGTCGAGCCGGCCCGTTCGTGCTGAAATCAGCGTGGCTCTACTACCTTGATATAGGCTATATATCATCACGCTAAGACCTACAGGAGTGAAGCAACAATGAAGAATGTTACAAAAACGGGGGAAAATTAATACGCTACGGGCAATAGGAGACGCAAACGAGGCTAGTAAATACTAAAACAAGTATTTTGGTACGAAATGTCGGTACGAAACCCGCCGGGTCAGCTAGTTTTCTTCTAAACGTGAATATTTTTATCAGCTGTTTCAAAATGTTATCTTAATAGAAGATTTATTTATAGCGCAATATAACTCTTTAATTTAAATTAACATTTACATTAGTTCTCCAAGTAGCTTCATTAGGTATTTGAAAGCGTATATACCTACGCATGTTCGTCGTATTGACTTTCCATTTTCTACTGATTGCGTGTGCGCAGCATATGGGCGGAAAAAAGTGATTATACGTATACTTGCTTCAGTGGTATTTAGTATCTGATACTGTGATCTGATTTAGTAGTCGGGTTATATTTTTTATTATTAATGCACAATTAACGCGCATAATTCAGTGTGGATGGCGAATCCAGCGGTTTTGATTAATAGGAGTTATAGAGATTTCTGGAGGGACTATAAGAAATATTATCTGATCGTTTGCGAGACTAAAGAATCTAACGAACGAATTTCGGACCCATGAGCGCTAACATGGGGTTAACTAGTTTGGATGTCCATCCGCCAACCGGTGCCGCTGTATCTACCAGACAAAGTGACCTCTCTTAAATGAGAGACAACTAAGATGACGTTTCAAGTCTGCTTGTGACGAAAAATGTTACGTCATTTGTGACAAAAAGCATCTTCAGGATTATCATAACGGGTTATTCCAGCGGTTAGTGATACCGAAGCTTTGGGTTTGATTCCCATACAGGATAAATAGTTGTGTGATAAGTAACATTTGTTTGGTCTCTAACGTATAATATATATATATATATATATATATATATATATATATATATATATATATATATAAAACAGTGGTCTTTCGGTTTCAGGCTTCGTTTAATTCGATATTAGACAGCCGTCTTTGGAATGATAGAGGTTATTAATATTACATTAATAATCATTAAAATATTCATTTATTACACAACCTTTGTTTTGAATTACCAGAACTGACTTTCCAATAGACTTATCAAGGATTTAGTAAACCCACTTCAGAATATAATTACGATCCGTATTTACGCATTATAACCATTATCTGATATCAATAAACTGTCTAAATTATACTTCATCCAAAGCAAATAAAATCACCAACGTCGATTTACATATTAAACGGTTACAGACAGTCAACACTCTAAGTACTTATCGTAATTATAATCAATGTGGACATAAAATATGTGGAAAATGTTAGCCATAATGTCGTATTAGTGTATCTGATTGGTCTTTAATATTATCAGTTTATGGTTACCACAATAAGAATATTGTCGGGACCAAAATGACTCTACTCTGCCTGATCGAAAGCATAAGCAGAATCCCATACCCCAATCCCTCCCACAATCCCCTCCCCCAACCCCCAAAGGCCGGTAAAGCACTTGTAACGCCTCTGGTGTTGCGGGTGTCCATCTGCAGCGGTAATCACTTACCATCAGACAATACGTCTGCTAGTTCGCCACCTATCCTTTAAAAAAAATCCAAGAGTGGCGGTCACCACACCGCGAATGCAGACAATGCAACAATGCAGCATGGTGACCCACACCGCGGGCTAGTGATGCTTCTGCATCATTGGACCTCCGGTGTCGCACTCACTAACGAAACACGACAGCCCGTACGCTGTCATTTTACTTTGATTTTCTTTTATGTCTCCGATAACTTACACTAATCCAGTGACAAGTTAAATGAAAATTACTTAGCTCTGGTTTTCTGCAAGTTGGTGCTCTGCTATCGACTCATGTGCCGGGAATATGGTCATAGAACTTTAGATAGTACTTAGAATCATATCTTCGTAACTTATACGCCATTATTATTTCCAGTACGCCGTAAGTGTAATCAGATTAAAGATTAATATTCTTACACAGCGTCATCTAGTCATAAACTTAGCAGAGCTTGAACTATGGGTACTAGGCTGATATAAATACATATGTACACCATTTTTTAAATACCTACATACATAAAAATACCCAAACTCCGAAACAAATACATGCAGATCATACAAAATTAAAACATTTGGTGTGACCCGGGCATCGAACTTGAGACTTCAAATATCTACCGAGGCAGTCTTGAAACTTAATATTGAGAAGACAGTTCTGAAATAAAACGCTATCTCTTCCTATGAATCTGATTGAGGGTCGCGGCGTTTAATGAAAACAATATGAGGAAGGCCCGGGAAAGTTGTGATCTTCTGTGAGTTTTCACTGGAAGTTAATTTCCATAGATCCGATTGCCAAAGAAGGTAATGTTGTTTTCGCGAAGCAATATTTGCTCCATGGTTATTTTAAATGCATGTTCATATAATCTTGTTCGTCTAATATTTTCTCACTAAACCATTTGACGGATTTCGAAATACGTGTTGTCTATTACTACTTAAAAATACATACAGTGGAACATAGAACCTACTGCTTTTTGGAAGTCGGTTAATAAGATTCGACTCATCTGTAGAAGTGACGCAATACGGTATTTATTTCACTTTCTTTTAACATTTTAAGGTCCCGTCGTCAAAAATATGATAAAAGCTTCTAAAATATAAAATTTTCAACAGAAGTTATCATACTTCTTTTCAAATATTTCCTAAGAATTGATCTGTAAAATTCAAAAACTCAAATCGCCGTATTACCAATTTCAAGCACAAAAAAAAACTTCACTTTCATTAGAGATGAGAACATATCTCAAAGAATATATCGATAAACATCAAAGCTTACATTGTATTATGTATTTTAGAAAATTTATAGAGACAAGCATAATACAATAAGGCTGTCTTCACAAGATCCATCTATCACTTATTAAGTAACGCTCACTTATCTCAAATTATAAAATACAATTACCGCATTATAAGCATAATAATACATCCATTACATGCATAGACAATTTCAAAATGGCCGACAGATCAGTCCGTCATACAATACCACTAATTAATTGATTCTTTCTTAGTAAAAGAAACTTGAAAATTTCACTATTAAGTAATATACCTGTTTGACTTGCGTAATACGAGATGGTTTATGCCATAAATCAATGGCTGTACGTATTATAGTGGCCAGTAGTCAATTTACGCGGGTTATTTGATAAACTTTTTGTATATGTAAGCTTTAGAAGAGAAATAATTTATTGTTAATAGTATACCGATAAAAAATAGATATATAATATTACTGTACCATAGCTAAGTAAAATAAATTTAAATAATAATGTGAAATGTTCTAGTTTATTTTGCTAAGAAAGAATCAATGGGAGTGTGGTGTGCGTTATGATGATATGATGAACAGTTGGAACTCACACTCACATATAATCCCTACAGCTACATCACTATTTCTAAACTTCAAACTAGAATTTACATCTTAAACACACCACAATCATTAAACAAATTTTTGACATACATTAGACAAATAGGAAGCCTGTTTAGTAGACGCAAAAAAATAAAAATTATGTAATAAACCCGAATATTTTCACAGTTTTTGCTATAAAATAATCGTAAAACTTCTATTGATGTTAATGTATTCAACACTATTGGCCTCAATTCGAAAAAAAAATTATAATCGAGAAACAATAGAGGCGATAATAATAACTGTAACCGTTTCTATTTCGATTATTGTAAATAATAATATAAGTGATGAACAGTTTGGCGTCAGTTCATTGTACTGTACGATAATAGCAGTGACATTTGCGCGCGCGCCGCCCTACTTATACAAGGCGTTTTAATCATCTATAAATATTATATTTAAATATAATATATTATAGGATTGTTGATGTATTTAGGCCTCAAATAAGATTCAGATAGCTCTATCACTTTTGAAACAGATTTTTTTGTTAGACGTCTTTTCTTTTTGAGCTATATATTTTTGTTTTAGTCGACAAGCTTCGCACGCGATCACGGAAATTATAAAAATCAATATCATGAGTGTCCTTTTTAACCGACTTCAAAAAAAGGAGGAGGTTTCTCAATTCGACCGATTCGATTTGTTTTTTATTTGTGTTCGCGGATAGCTTCGTCGTTTATGAACCGATTTTGATAATTCTATTTTCAATGGATAGGAGATATCCCAACGGTGGTACCATGATAAGGACACTAAGTTCTGATGATGGCATCCAAGAGAAACCGAGTCAAACCTTCAAGTCAGTTTTATTTTTGTTAAAATTTTACTTGTACTATACTGTTTTGTTATTGTTTTCTAGATAGATATTTCTGGAAACGGCAAAAAATTCAGGATTATGAGCGATTTATTATCATTAGTAACTAAAACTCCCTTACTTGATACTAAGAATGTTCCCATACTAATTGTCAGGTAATTAAATTGAATATTCTATTATACCCACGCCTTAGGGTTATAAATAGGTGCTTACTGTTAAATTCTATTTTAGCTTAAGCATGTTTGCGACCCTTCTCACGTTGTTTTTATAATGTGAGTAGAATACTATGGGGTTTCTGCACGAATTGAATTATACATATATCGTGTTTAGCCACGCGTAGCGGAGCATACTGTAGTCAAAGTACATGTGTACGTAATAAAAAATAAAAATAAAGAAATATGTATTTTTTTTTATATAATAAACTGCCAAAATGACTCTGCCCTGCCTGATGGAAAGCATGGGTAGAATCCAAGAGTGGTGGTCACCATCCTCATTGCGAATAAGCACAATGCAGCATGGTGACCCGCACTATGGCGGCTTGGTGAGGGGCTTTTTCACGCCCCGCTTAAAGGACCCGGGATCATAGTGGGAAGGAAACACGTATGCCGGTAGTGAGTTCCAGGTTGTGACCGCTCGGCACAGGAATGACCGCTCGGCACAGGAAATATCTATATATTTAAAAACTACAAGTAAACACACCTACTAATTATTAATTTTTTTAATAGCAATCTGAAATATCGACCCTTCCTTCTAATATAAAAGACTATAAACTAGTTCTAAGGCCGTTACATCTAACAGTAAATTAACTTTGAACCAAATCCGCAACCTATTTCAAACGTGGTCCCTTGTGTATTTACTAAGTAGGAACATTACGGGAATTTAACACCCTTCTAAGTCGATAATATTTGATCCACTAAGTGAGGTGTTAAACTGTTAACCCAATATTTGTGGTGGCCGGGATTCGAACGTACGGCTCAATATTATGTTAAGCGGTATCTAATTAGGCAGCATTAACACCTAACCGTTACTGACTATTGTGTTACGTAGTCTGGTTTGAGTATCGAATGCTGTGTCAATAATGAGAGTTGATTTTTTTGGATTATTGCTTAGAAATCACTTTGTTATATGGTTTTAAACTTTATTATTTCATTTAAATTAGTTTTGAAGCGATTTAAGTGGTAGAGTTTTTTTAGAAATCAATAAAATATTAATTGTATTTAATAACGTGCAATGGTGTTAGACAGATAGCGTTTGTTATTAATCTGGCAACATTCTAAACTGGATAAAAGAGAGCCATAATAGTATAGTATGATGTGTTAGTGTGACACACGGGCTTTAAGGTTTAAAAGCAAAATTTATTTAAATGTGCATACTTTTTCAACAATCAAGGCAAAAATGTATTATGTAAAAAAATACGTACAATAGTCATCGTAAGTTATACATACATTAAAATGTTAGTTAGTTAGTTACCTAAAAATCTATTACAGCACATAAATAAATTGCACTTGTACCTTGTCACCAGTGGTTTCTAAATTATAATTAACAAAGGCCATTTTAAAACCTCAACGTATTATACTACCTTTTTTGTTCTAAATTATTTAGGACTCCGTTATTCCCAGTGCCACAATATTTTAAGAACACGACACCATAATTTACAGAATAAATGTTCCGGTTATTTCAATCCAGATTTAAAAAATTACACGCAATTAAAGCGGCCTACGACCTCACCCGTTAACGTTCATAATTTAATGTAATGCCCTCATAAAGTTAAATGCATGAGACACCATCAATATTACCTTAGCATTAATAATAATAATAAACATAAAATCCTTTGAGAGCGCTATATAAATTTTATTATCACTGTTATACTTGTATTTATATTAGATACAGACCAATTAATTATTATTAACTGCTTCTGTTTTATTACAATATATTATAATGTAGGTACATATATATTTTAAAAGCAAAATTACTTTAAAATTAGAGGCCATTAAAAATTCGGATATTATACTGTATGGTAAATATTTTAACCTGTTTATACATAATTTTTTTAATCAGAACAAGGAATATTTAGTTTGTTTTGAAATACATAAAGATACATACTTTTATTAAATATTACAAGTGTGTAAATAAAAACTATAAGATAGGTCATTGAACGAAAATCGTAAAAATCTTGATGGCTGACAAAAATGAAATTTGCAAATAAAAGGGATCGTTTGCTTAAAATATACTCGTAAGAGTAGTAAAAGATCGGGCAGTATTACCGCACTGCACAGCATTCCTGAGCATCGCGGACGACACCAATTAACCGGGGGCGTGTCGCAGGCGCACTAAACTTGCGCCGATTTAGTGTTATGTGCGCAAACGCAGCGATGCAACGCTGCTGTTGGAGACATACAGTCGAGAAGAATAGGCAATTAAAGTGATAGAATCCATACAGACGACTGTGCAATTTAAAATATCAGCTTATAAAATAATATAGAGAGCCACTGAAAATAAATCTGCTTAGATTTTTTTTTATTTTCGAAGACTAACTATAAGAGAAGATGTTATTTATATAATAAGAGATTATAATATAATTTCGCATTGCATGATTTTTTGGAATGAATAATGCAATACTTTCTCATTATGGCCTGTGCCAAGTTTCCTCGTTTCAAAATCTCAGAATAATCGAATTTTTACATAAAATCATTACTTCTAAATGCACTTCATCACTTCAAATAAAGTTCGAGATAATCATGTTCGTCAAACATTCTATCCGTATGTATCCAGTAGTCCATTTCTTCGTGGTAATTGAGGGTGCATCCACCACTTCCCGGTTGCCACTATTATGGCGATCGTGGCAACCAGTCCGGTTACATCGGCGTGGCAGAAAAAACGTATTAGCATTCAGCCTATGTTCACCGATACGAGGATATTAATGAACTTATTTTCTCATACTGTTCTTTTTACTTCTTCCCGGTAATTATGTACAGTCGGAGAGAAAAGTGTAGACTTAAATTATAAATATTTTTATACGTATTTTTATGATATAAACAATGGGCACATATTACAGCTAATTAGGTAATTATCAAAACATTGAGAAAGTATGAAGTCATGTTTTCTATCACGCAAAGTAGAATCACTTTAGTAAACTAAATAGGTATAAAAATAATATATATGTTGTTGATGACATCTAAGAATGACTGCCTCTGTGACGCAGTGGTAGAGTATGCGACTGTTGTGATTGAGGTCTCGGGTTCGATGCCCGGGTCGTACCAAATATTTTTATGAACTGCAAATATTTGTTTCGGAGTTTGGGTGTTTTCTATGTAGACACAGTATCCATAACACAAGCTCGGCGTAGCTTGAGACCAGTTTAAAAAAAAAAATTGTGTCTTTTTCTTAACAAGGACCATTTCTTTTTTAATTTAAAGGTCGAAAATGGACAAGGTAAACAATATTAGTGATCTTAAGAGTCGCAGGTCAGTACATTATATTTATAATGGTACGTATAAAGTTTCTACTCAAAAATGAATTTTCTATAAATCGTATGTTCATTTCCCGTATTTCATTAAACCTCAACACCCACCTATAATATTTCTTGAATAACACACGCAAAATCCTTTTGTGTAGTCCGCACCAATACAATTACCTTCACAATAGAATAGCAACGCATTACCACACGGATGCATACATACAGACATAGCTACAGACAAAATTGTGTCTGTTCGTGCCGCTGCGCAATGCGGAAGCGAAAACCGCACGCCGACACAGACGGACAAATTATATTGTGTGTGTGTGTTGTGTAGCGGGGCAATTTTCATGTTGCATGCTATAATGAACATTGGGGAGTAGAGTTAGAAAAAAAAACAGTTTGAGACCCAACAGGAACCTTTTTAAAGTGTCTGGACCCTCTCATATGGGTTCTCTCACGCTTTCACTTACATATGTATGTATTTACAAAAAAAAAAGTATATATGTATTTGTATCAGTTGTCTAGTACCCATAACACAAGCTCTGCTTAGCTTGGGACTAGATGGCGTTGTGTGATAGATGTCCGAAATATATTATATTATTATTATATTATATATATATTATATACATAGATATTACAGAGAGTATAATGTGACCAAGCTACGACCAAAAGCCCAACCGCTCTTAATCAATTATTGATACAGGGTCAAACGACTAGACTTTTAACGGCTATCCCAAGAGTTTGTTATAGCTCTTTAACTCCCCAAGGTAAGAGACAGGAGAGTTTTTATTTCATTCACTGGACGAAAAGCATTAAAAATATTTAGGAAAATGTAAAATAAAACTATACAAAAAGACTACGTGAAAACTGTTCGACTACCCTTTTCTTTGTGTTAGGAATTTTTGGCACACTTTGTAAAAATACCAAAAATTACCTCCTCTGCCACTGAATCCTACTCGAAATTTAAAAAAAAAATGTAGACAGGTTTCAAACCATCTGCAACCAGACCAGACCAGTTTTTTAATTAAAGCTTTCCCTTACATAATAATTTATGATTCAATATTCGTAAACAGCCATTTATGAGTTCATACATAATTAATCATACAATATTGACAGCACGTCCAAGTGCGTATTAGAAAACATCGTGACATGTGATATAGTTACAAAATGCGCGCGCGCCGTGACGCGTTATCAGAGTAGAACGGAGCTGCGCCGGCGCACCGACGCGCTATTGCTATGTAAATCAACGCTTTCTATTAAGTAGTTTGTCTAAGAAATGTTTATTAATATTTCTTCACTATTATGTATACATAATCTTTTTAGAAAAAAAATAACTGTTGTCAGGTGATTATGTGTTGAGAGGAATGCAGAAATCATACAAAATCTACGACTCGACGTAGGAATTATCTTTACAAAGCTCTCATCGGCATAGGAAAATAAGCTTTTCCAAAAGATCACGGCATCATAGAAAACAAAGAGAAAAAAGATTTAAGAAGGAGAAACTCCGATATATGTATACTTTGAATGAGTAAATACATCGGACCTCAAGACCAGCATACTTCTGGGAAGGAATGAAGGACACCAACACACGTTTGACTCTTGGGTTGTAGATGTCAATCTACCATCACGTTAACCATCTATTCCTATACGCCTATGCCGTAAAAACACTAAAATCATTACGAAAGTTCCATACAAATACATAATGGTAACCGTTAATCAGTGACAAATATGGCATAGATACTGTTACCTATAACTAATATCTTGGTATGTATAATATATAATATATATATACGAGAGGCGAGAGGTTCAGCACAACTCTGATGAGGGCTTGTCTAGTATAGCGACATGGCTAAAAAATAATCTACTGACCCTTAATACTTCAAAAACAAATTACATGTGTTTTAGTATTTATAATAGTTCCCAGCCGAGTGAAAATTTTAATTTACAAATCCATGCATGTGATGACAGAAAAAGGCTTTGTACATGTCCATCCATCGGCAAAGTGTCTCAGGTTAAATATCTTGGAGTGGTTGTCGATCAAAGATTATCGTGGTATCCCCACGTAGAACTCGTCACTAACAGAATTAGAAAACTTAGTGGGGTATTCAGAACACTAAGACATGTTGTTCCTAAAACAGTGACTTACAGCCCTGGCTCCACAAGGAATCTCCTGAATGAGATATATGTTGCTTTAGTACAGTCAGTACTGCAGTTTTGCATCCCTATTTGGGGAGGCGCGGCAAAAAGTCGTTTCATTGAGATAGAGAGAGCACAGCGTGCCCTAATAAAGTCAATGTACTTTAAAAACACCAGGTACCCTACAGATAGTCTTTACCAGATTAGCAACCTACTCTCTGTAAGGAAACTATACATACTTCATACTGTCCTAAAAAAACATAAAACCCTTCCTTATAATGCGGCTTTCCTGACTAAAAGAAGGAAATATATGGTAGCACAAGTCCGTCAGACTTTAACAATGTTTGCTAGTAGACAATATGAAAAACGTTCGGCACAACTGTATAATAAAATAAATAAATACATAGATATACACTCATCACAATATTACGACTGCAAAAGAGCAATATTGAACTGGATCGGGCTACTCAATTATCATACAACAGAGGCACTCTTTGAACACATTACATAGTGGCCAATACTATGTACTCGTAGACACATCCACAAAAACATGCAGTTACGCACACCTATGACATCCTCATACACACACACACACACACACACATACACACACTGATACACACACACACACACACACACACACACACACACACACACATACACACACTTACACACTGGAATAATCTAAACAAGTTGAGGCACCATATTAATACTGTAGCTTTCATCAGTTATTTAATTGTTTTTATTATTTTTGTGTTTAGATTGTAGCTTTTTTTTTCTCTTTTCCTTTAATTTTAATTTAACTTTATTTAACTAATTTAATTTCTAGTACATTGTAACCACATTTTGTAAATATAATGAACATAATCGTAGTGATATGTGAGAGCGGTCCCTCCTAATACAGGCATTTTTTGCTTAAAAGAAGGGTCCAACTTCTATTGTACCTCATTGTATATTTGTTAACGAAAATAAACTATTTTGATTTTGATTTTTTGATATATAAGGTTCTCCGAGCGTTGATAATCTTTTGATCCTGTTCGTGGAATTATCTGCAGCGAAGATGGAAGTTTTATTTGGCTGTTCTGATTCCAATTACACTCACAGCATTTTCACTATCAATCTTAATGGTATTAAACATGTTTAAGAGTTTCGCGTCTTTAACATATATAATTTTTACAGTTTTGACTAATTTGCGATAAAATTATTTATCTGGTTTTCCGTTGTCGATGAAGTTAAAATGTCGAGTAACATGTAAGAATACACAGTTTACTATTACTGTTAAACCGCTGACCCTCGCAATGTCAGTTTTTCAACCAAGTAGTTTATGTATTAGTTCAGACCAAAATCTGCCTCAGTCCATAATTTCATCCAAATCCGTATAATCGTAATGGAGATATTAAGAAGCAAAACATTCATCCACCCAACCTTCGCATTTAAAACAGTAGCCGGATAAGATTTGAATATATTTTCATGCACAATAATCATACACATCCTTTATAACAAGTTTAAATTCTTATCAACTCGTCGTATCAGGTGTTGCATCATACGAGAGATGCAAGATGCGCAAGAGACGCTAATATGTACATTATTTATGCATTAAAGGATATCATTAAAACAACATCAGCTGCCGACGACCCCGAACGTGTTACAACTTGTTTTGTAATGTGCCTGTTTCAGAGTCAGGGATTAGGGTGAGAGTATTGATGTGCAGTGAGCGGTTGGCATAATTGTACACTTTACGGGCAACCGCTGGGATAAATCTCTGGCCATGATGCTACCGCCGGAACTAGGTAGAAGGGATAAACCCAAGAAGTTCTGGCTTAATGTCGTGATCTGTGAGCTAATGGTGTCACCACCAGGGATGCCGAAAACCGGGTAAAGTGGAGAAAAAAGAGCAAAAAAGAAAGCAGACCCCGCCCTAAAAGGCGTAGGCTTAAGAAGCAACCGAGAAGAACGCTAAGATGATGTTGATGACGGGTAGCCGCTAGCAGCCCGACTGTCTTAATAAAAAGCTGTGTAGAGAAATGTTGCGTCAAATGTTATTTGGTATTAAGAACTTTATTATCAGAAAGATATCCCAAATTACATGGATTTTTATTTAAATAAATAAATAGATCAGCTTGTTTCATTAATTAGCTTTTAATTTGTAACTGTTATACCAATTGTTGCAGTAAAACCAATTGAATAGTTGACTGCCTCGATGGCGCAGTGGTAGCGTACGCGAGTGCTGTTCTTGAGGTCTCGGGTTCGATTCCTGGGTCGGATCAAATGTTTGTATGATCTGCAAATATTTGTTTCGGAGTTTGGGTGTTTTCTATCTATAATATGTATGTATTTACAAAAAAAAAAAGTATATATGTATTTGTATCAGTTGTCTAGTACCCCATAACACAAGCTCTGCTTATCTTGGGACTAGATGGCGTTGTGTGTTTAGATGTCCGAAATATTTATTTATTTATTTATTTTATATAGGAGGACAGAAACGGAATGGGTAGTTTCACTTCGAAAAATGTTTACGAACTCAAAAAACAATTCGAATTCATTAACTTAGCTTGAATTTTCATTGACAAATACTTGTTATATATATTCAGTTCTTAGATCATCGTAATCAGAAAAGGTCTTTTTGTTCTTCCAAAAGCTGTTTCTCACAAGGACCACAGAAAAAGATGATAGAGAAGTAAGTTAGCCTGATATATTCTGTTTTCTTAATCTCAAATTCACTAAAAACCTTTTCAAATAACACTCGAGAGAATGCCTGGCTGTTAAGTTTTACGCATTTATTTCTCACATACAATTCTTCATGTTTCTTAATTTATTAATCAGTGTCTTTGTACTTTCTTGCTAATTTAAATAATGTATGCTTTTAAAAAGATTTCTCTATTTCTAATAATATAATAAAAATAATACACACAAACTATTATAAGAGCCTATGGTAGCAAACTGCTGATAAATATACTAAAATAAAAAGATCATATATTTGTATGTAAGTCTGTCCGTCTATCACGCTTTTACGGATACACTGTTACATCGATTTTAATGAAATTTGACATGGAGATACTTTGATTCTTGAAAAAGGATATAGGCTACTTTTTATCGCGATAACTAAAATATATATTTATGTACATATTCATCAAACAAAACTCCAACAAATATGTATTCATTTTACAATAGGTCACTAATATAGATTGCCTATTAAATTGTACGACATAGAACTGTAGTACTATGACCCAACATATTTAGGAACTGCTCTGAGATGGTATTTTCCGTATATCAAGACAAAATATATTGTAGCCCGCTTTTCGAAATCTTGAAAGTCCGTAGCCTTATATCCCGTAAAACTAGATGGCTAGTGCCGAGTAATTTTTAATGTTAACACATTCGCCATATACGGAGTAAGGACGAAATGTATAAAAAACCAGTCATATGCGCTTGAGCTCGTGCTTACGACGCACCGGTATGTTCTTCATTCAAAAATATATTGCTCTTAATGCCACTTATACGGTTTTATAATTAGAACAACTCGTTGAGTAAAATTATTCTTATTTTGAAATGTTATGATATGAAAAAAAAGGTTGTACATTAAAAAAATAATGCCTACACTAAATGTGAATTCTCTGGCTGAATTACATCGTTTGGTGATTGATAAATTAAAGAAAAATGCGGATTTTTAATAATTGCGGCCATTGAAGGTAATATCTATCTGCTTAGCTTGGGACTAGATGGCGCTGTGTGTCAGATGTCCGAAATATTTATTTATTTAATATTTATCTATTCAATTATACAAATGTCTATCTAAATGCTTGGGCTAAATTCCTTTTATTTTTTTTTCAAGAACCTTAGTTATTTAAAGTCTTAACATAAATGATATTTATAACAAATAGAAATCATAACCGAATCGCCAACGTTTGACCATAAATCTAAACCTATTCATAATTTACAAGAATAGTTTTGGTGTATTTAGTTTGCCAGTTATACGTACCTGTTCACGTACTAATAGCACTTTAATTAGCATCACATTATTTAATAAAATACATATATTAAGATTTAGTATTTTAAATTTCACGCTCCTTGATGCTTACAAAAAAAGTCTTCTTACATTTGAAGACATAGATTAAAGAAATAAATAGAATAATAATTTTGGCAAAACTTGTCATTAGTACCTACATATCTATAATGGTGTATCTAAAATATAAATTCACTAGCTTTTGCTCGTAGCTCCGTCCACGTGTATGTCGGTTATCGCGATAAGGAGTAGTCTATCTTCTTCTTCACGAATCAAATTATCCCAATGCCAAATTTAATTGAAATCGGTTCAGTGGTTTAGCAGCTAAAACGTTACGCAGAGACTCGGAATAAATTTGTAATTTATAATGTTAGTATGGATAATTCGATCAAAGTCCATCTACCCACTAAATCTAATTAATAATAACAATTTAAAATGAGTGTCTCCTTTAGATATTACAGTACTTATATAAGCCTTTTCCAATTATCTTGTTTATCTGGGACGAAGTTAAACTAGCTAGGAATCGTACCTAGATCTGCATGATACAAAGTAAGCATTAAGTTACCTCAGAGAAAGCCAGCCATTTCATTAATTAACAAGCGATTATTTCGCAGATACGGAATTGGGTCTGTATTTTGAAATCCTACCTAAATTAAACAAAACCGTACGAGGCTTGCACTAACATGAGAAGTGGTAATGCGCAAACAAGCCTGGTCAAACCAGCCGCAACTGACTTTTGCTAATGCTGTTTAGTTGGCCTTTCTTCCTACGGCTGTCCGTTGATGTTATCTTTGATTGTTATCAATGTTTGAGCAGATAATTCAAGTACTTACAGGAGCTTTTACTTCTTAACTACCATGTGTATAATTTATATATAAATTAAACATATCGTACTTAGTGTTGGCAAGTTAAGAAATATTTTCTTCGCGTTTCAGCAGACGAGTGTGGTTCGCGGAGAATTTAACTCTCTAGGGTGTGGAAACTTCAAATGCACTTATATTTTAATAGTATTGTTTGCGGTAGCAGTCATTTTCAAATGGCAGGATTGCCAAAATCGGCTAAACATGAAGAAAATACGCTTTTATTACATCAATGTTGCTGGTATATAACTATAATAACGATATTAACTATTATGCTGTTATGTAAACAATGCTTTTAGTTTCGTTATTGCATAAACAAACTGTAAACAAACCAATTACTCATTTCAGAACGAACCAGAGCTCGTAGGCATAAATCGACGAGTAGTATACCTGCCTTGTCTAACCCTAAATAATCATTATTGCAACCGCAATACAGAGAAATCATATCGTTTATCGATTTCTAAGTTATTTACTGTGACGCGGCTTATTTATAACTGCACGCAAATACGTCCATTAATAATGAGATGAAAGATTTCAATGAGAATCTTTCATTCAGGATAAAAGGTTTTAGAAATGAAACTCACCTTCCTGGGTTATATTGGCATATTTTATTAAAAGAGATTTGAAAAGAAGGTTTAAGTGATACTAAGCCATAAATAAAAAAAATGAATGATTGGCAAATACGTAGGTGGTTGGAACTTTGTTCCTATAGAGCAAAGAAACCTGTAGTTGAAGCTTTCTGTCAACAATAATCTCATTCACTTTACTCTTAAATGTCCAGAAATTTTGTTATTATAGATCCGGTGACCACACCGAGTTATGACACTCGCGAAGTCCCAGGAAAAATTAAACTGTCTTGGAATCCGCAACGAAATTAATTGGAAGAAAACTGGAGTTGTTGGAAAGATTATAAGTTCACTTGCCTCTTCAGAAACTTATTATAGATAAATAAATAAATAAATATTTCGGACATCTAACACACAGCGCCATCTAGTCCCAAACTAAGCAGAGCTTGTGTTATGGGTACTAGACAAGTGATACAAATAAATACTATAGTTTTTTTTTTTAATACATACATATTACACATAGAAAACACCCAAACTCCGAAACAAATATTTGTAGATCATACAAACATTTGGTTCGACCCGGGAATCGAACCCGAGACCTCATGATCAGCAGTCGCACACGCCAACCGCGAGACCAACGAGGCAGTAACGCCTTTTTGCTGTATAGAGGGCAAACAAGCTGACGGGAAAAAAATAAGTGTCCACCGTCGCCAGAGGATACCTACAGCTTAAAAGACACGAGAGGTTTGCCACTCTTTGGTTGTCTGCTCAGAATAATGTCGAAGCATGGCTCTCCTGACCTGGTCAACGCCAGAACCTCCTTCCTAAGAATATTAGCAACAGTGGACTATTTAAGGCTGATAATGAGGGTTCCCCGACATTAACACGTTTCAATAAAAATCCTATTAAATATTTCACTAAAGCCATTTCTCTAGCATCTTTTGGAGGAAATCGATACACCTTTAGAGGAGTAATTACTATTCGAGAAGATAACAGCTTTATATAGTTCAGAGAAAACGTGTGAAATGAGTTGTGAATGATTGATTAGACTATAATTTCCCTACAAAGTAACAAACAGATTGCCGGTAAACGTCAATATGTGTAAAATACAGTTTTAATTTCACTACCACTCGTCACCGTTAAGTGATGAGCAGGTTCTGGTCTCTCGTTAGACATAAATAAATGCCACATCGATACAAATTATACTGGTGCGGTTGCTTCATAAAGCTTATCGAGATAACGCGCTTCGCGGCCTAATAGACTTCCAACAGATTTTTTTTTTTTTTTTTTTTATGTTTGACCCTGCCAAAATGACTCTACTCTGCCTGATGGAAAGCATGAGTAGAATCCAAGAGTGGTGGTCACCATACTGCGAATGCAGACAATGCAACAATGCAGCATGGTGACCCCCACCATGGCGGGCTAGTGATGCTTCCGCATCATTGGGCCTCCGGTCTCGCACTCACCAACGAAACACGACAGCATGATCGCTGTCATTTTACGTTGATTTTCTGTGCGAGGGTAGTACCGCCCCGGTCGAGCCGGCCCGTTCGTGCTGAAATCAGCGTGGCTCTACTACCTTGTATACACGATTGTATATACGATATGTTTAACGGATTAGCTTAGAAATTAGTACTTTATTATGTCCGAAGTCGAAAGTCAACTTCATACTTGATGATTGAATCCAGATGTAATTGATAAAACTTTTAATATACTTACTTCGAATAAATGTTTCATACTTTCCGGCCTTTGGGGGATGGGTAAAGGGATGTACGGTGGGCCTGGGTGGCACTCACTCGGTGAAACACAGCGCAAGCGCTATTTAACACAGGTTTTCTGTGAGGCCGTGGTATCACTCTGGCCAAGTCGGACCATTCATATCGAAGCGTGGCTCTCCCACGGTCAATGGTAATTACTTATTTATGTTTTGAAAATTTTATATTTTCATTTACTAAATATGTATGCCTTCCATGTAAGGTCTTAAAGTCCTATTATCAATCGAGTTATAAATAAAATACTCTGATACTCTGTCCTATTCTGATTGATTTTGATAAATATTTTCTTTTCACATGGTCGTATTTCGTTTGTTAATAAATAACTCATCCAATCTATCCAAACTTCTTTTACCCTTATATTTCAACAAATACGAGTATCGAAGAAGTTATTTACCAATTTAATGAAAAATATATATGAACTATATAAAATAGCATATTCTTTAAACTGAAGCACTGGCTTTAACACGAACGTGTAGCTAGAACACCGCTCCCTAGTTGCTCAATGGTTGTTCTATGAAAATAAGCAGATTTTAATATCATAACCTCGGGTCGTGACTAACCCATGCACTCTTTAACTCTGTCCCTTTCTAATCTACTATATCAAAAGGAGAAGTAATGAAAATATTTCTTTGCAATTTCATTTTCATTAAATGCTAGTTTTGGCAAGACATCCTGTTGAATTTGGAGGTGCATGTTAAAAATAATACTACAAATGTATTTAAGGTTAGATTTTCTTGATCTCTAGGTCATTAGACCTTTTCAATTAGAGGACAGACATATGCGCACATGATCTCGGTCTCTTCTATCTATTCGAGAGTTCCTACTTATTCCCTTTTTACGATCTGAAACACAATTTTCTCTATTCTTCATAAAATCGACACAAATAATACCCAAACCCAAAACATCAATCTGTGGATCACACAAAATGACAAAAATTATGTGGCGACATCTTAAACCACTCCGCCATCCGTGCATTAAACTTGGGTCAGAAACATGCCCAGTCTTAAATGAAATCATCAGAGTCCCATGCGCCATTATTACTCTAGAGCCCTTTAGTAAGCTTAGCGCCCTTCAGTAAGCGCACAGATTAAATATAAAAGTACCGCGGCCGGCGCGGCGCCATTAACGCTACAACCGTTTGACACCCTCCACTATAGGTAATGACGCCCCAGGAAATCAGCCATAACTATTTGCAATATTCAACAAACTCTAAACAGAATAAAAAAATGATGATTATAGTTAGAGATTTATCTACACATTTGCGTATCTGTAATATTAAAACTCACAAATCACAATTTGATTGACTAATGTTTGGCAATCGGAGATAACGCTTCAAGTAACGCAATAGTGTAAAACAAAAGATTAAATCTAAGATCGTAGTTACAATGCTATTATTGTACTATTTTATTGCTAATATATTACATAGATTGTGTAATTGACCGATAACTATATACAATGGAAGTTGACTTGTTGTCTGGTTGTCTAATGTAGAAATACGGTTTGAAAGGTTTTTTTGGACGGTAAGTAAATAAATAAAATAGAGAAACGAACAAATAGGAGAGATAGTTGAAAAGTAAGATCAGTAGAGAAAGAGATGGGATGTGAGTGGGTGGCGAATGATTAATCTACTTTAATGTAAAACATCGTGACTAGTAAATCTAATCTATCTATATACTCGTATATATAAAAGAGGAAGGAGACTGACATACCCAGAGATCAACGCACAGCCTAAATCGCTGAACCTAGAATCCTGAAATTTTGTATGTAGGTTCTTTATATAACGTAAGTGAGCACTAAGAAAAGATTTTTTGAAATTCCAACCCTAAGGAGGTAAATCAGGGGATGAAAATCTGCGTGCCTCTTTTATATATATATAGATTTATCTCTTACTCTTCAATCTCTTTTATCTCCACGCACTCTTTCATTTCAAAGTGCTTTCAGTTCTTTCTTTTCTATAATCGTTTTTGTGATATTATATAAACCATAGATCAAAGTGTGCTATTCATAACACTTCAATGCGGTTTACAAACCAATTTCGTGTTTACGCAAACAAATAAATATCCAGTGAACAAATATAAACAGTTAACAATATCATAATGCTACTGCAGTGCAGACTAATAATTGAAAAACTTACAATTCAATCGAAGAACTGGTGATTATATAATATTCTTTTATTTAAGACTGAATTAGTCTTAATAATGATGATGTGTACAAGGTTGTAGAGACGCTGATTTCAGTACGACCGGCTCGGCTCGACCGTCATCACCGTAACACTCTCACAATTCAATAAAACGGTTATCCGACGCAACCTGGAAGATACTAGGCGCAGGAGTTTACGTACTCTCTGAGAATCGTGGGTTAAGAGTGTTAAGACATCAAATTCCAAACTATGGGCGTTTTTATAAATCGGAAAACTTAAAAAAACACACTTAATCACATTTAAAAGCGAAATCTCGATGTTAGACTTATGACTCCTTCTCCTCGTAAGAGAACGATGCTTCGACACAAATTAACCAATTAGGCCAATACTAAGCTTACAGCAAACCAGTGTTGTTACTTTTCTTTATTCTTGTGACTTGACTACAACTCCTCCTACCTCTGTAGGAGTTATTCGAAGGGTTGCTAGTTGCTAATGTCCATGGATGGTGGTGGTCACTTACTAACAGGAGAACCATCTGCTCGTTTGTCAATTATCAATTTTCATTTTATTAAACGAAGTGCAGGACGCCCACAGGCCAGGTACGATTTGTGGCGAGGTGGCGGGAACTGGATGCGAGAAGCCCAAAACCAATGAAAGTGGTATTCATTTGGAGATGGAGAGGCATATGTCCAACAGTGGACTGCAATAGGCTGATGATGATGATATTATTTAACGTTATTGTCAGAATTAAGATACAGAACCATTCTAGATGGGAAATTTTACTTTACGAAAGACTGACTGCATTGAACAGCGGTCGCAACTTAAAATGTTGTTACTCAAGAAATATACAATACAGTAATTGTGTTATATAATATTTTTTATCCTACTATTCAGAATTATTTATAAAACTTTTTGAGTGTAAAAAATGTAAATATTGTTTGGTTAATGGCCGCTAAGATAAAATTGAATAGGATTCTTTATATTTTATTTTATATAATTTAATGACGCTCTTTTGTAACAGTTTTTTGTGCATTGTGAGATATAAATTATATGAGTTTTTAAAAGTGTATTGTATAATGAATTCATAATAAGAATGAATTAATTGCAGCACTGCATATTTGATATTTAAGTATTTTTTTTCTGTGAAGACTTTTCTAATATGACTTCATTTAGTTTTAATTACCTATTCATATTCCAAAAAAAAACTGAAAAATTGTTTATGGCCTAGTAACTTGTGAGTTTCTAGCTAGCAAAATTAGCGACAGCATGAATTAAAGAGCAGCTGGCTTTTGACTGTCCTCTTCCAAGTTTAGAGACGGATGGACGGGAGAGGTAGCTCGGGGCTCTGTTCACCTCACTTACTTGGCACAATGCAAGACACGATTTGCTTAAAACCTGAACTCTTGGAGGCTGTAGTTTCACTTCCAATGAGCTGACCCTTATGTGCCAGGCTATTTCTAGATTACCTCAGGTCGTGACTAAATCTATACAAATAAAAAAAATTGGAGTGTCTGTTTGTAATATTAAAATAACCGCTTTTAAATAAATGCATATGTATGTATACACGATACATGTACCAAAGTAAAAAAAAAATATTATCTCTGGAGCGGCTGGATCGATTTTAGCGGAAGTTTCACTAGCAGGTAGCTGATGATTCAGGGAGTAACTTAGGCTACTTTTTTAGACTAGCTTTGTCCCGCGGCGTTACTCGCAGTTGATGTCGTACCGCAGGTAATACTGCGGGCTCAGCTAGTATTCAATATACTCAATAGCGATTATTTTTACAACTATTTATATTCTGACTAAAATCTGAGTGAGAATTTATTACAATTGTATCTAATTATAACTTCAAAAGTCGTCATCACTATGATTAACACCTTCGAAACTTAACGAACAAGGGTTTCAACTTAAAAATATGACATTTTAATTAGTGCCGCGTCATAAAATTGATTTCTAACAGATTTTTTGTGAGACTGCCGACCACTTAGGGAACCAGACTGGTATACAAAGAGAATAAAACTTTTGAAACGTATAAAGAACGATCAGACAACTGATTACGCATCTTTTACGGGAGAATAAATTCTTTAAAATATGTATGTCCAGGTATTTAATGATGACAAATGTAATTAAATCCCATAATGTACTGCAATGAGTTTTGAAGATTGTTATCATAACTATTTCTTTGAAATTTTTCTTGTCGTACATCGTAGGGAACATAATATGCACAGCAGGTTTCTTTTTTATACATTACAAGATGATTTATTAAAAAAGAAGAAATCATAAAAAATATTCTCTGATACACGCAAATACACATACTAAAACGATTCAGCTTTCGTTTATTCATAATCGCAAAACTCCAAGTTCTTCACCGATCGATATTATCGTTATGCGATTTCCAAATCGATACATATATTCGAGTATCGATTTTCAAGTATTTGCACAACGTTGCAAACATATGGTTTAATTGAATTAATTTTTAATATGACATGCGAGTATTACAAAAAATAAAATGTTTATTGCCACTTCAAAGTCAAGTTATTACAATAAAAAATAGGTATTATGTGAGTGTGTGACGTCAGATCAATGAATTTTGTTACATCTATATTGATATTATAACTTCGAAAATAGCTCTGTCTGTCTGTTACGCTAAAAACTGTTGCACGAAATTCGGCATAGAGATACATACTTTGTTTTTTGATGAAGGACATGGGCAACTCTTTTCCGCAATAACTGCCATACAGGTGGACCGGGGGGTAAAAGCTATCATACATATAAAAATGTTAAGTTCTGTACTGATTAAGCTCGAATTTTGCGACAATATACACAAACAACTTCAAAAGTAGCTTTGACTATTTTTCGAGCTACTTTTGTTCATCATTTCCGACCAAAGTATGCTGCAGCGAAATGTGTCAGGTATAGTAAGTTAATTAATATTTTGCAGTTTCTATATCATCATAAATACGACGTTATAACATTTGAACTTAAATAAAAGCTATGCACCGTTGATCTCGGTAATGTTATTTAAAAAGCTCAATTTATTATAATGAGAAAACCTTTTGAAGTATTGTAGCATGTTATTAACTATTATTTACAAGTTGTTTATAACAATAAAAACAAGATAACAAAGGAAGTCGCTATTAAATAACAATTAGACCGACAACCAGATGCTTATAATGATGTAATTTGTTTCGGTATGATCTAATCACTACTGTAAATAAGCACTCAAAAAACATTTAATGACTATACACAACTTTTTATATTTGTAGAATTCCGGACCCTTTATTTAAATTTCGTTTGTATTTGAATTTTTGATTTTATACTTAGATACGTTTCTGATGACGTACGTTTTTGACAGTAAATTCTTAAGTTTTTAAATTTAGAAGACAAATGGTTTAAAAAAAAATAAAACTAAAATATTACAATAGACAAAATTGCTTATTTTTTATGATTTACGTAAAACTTTCGCTTAATTAAACAGGGTCGGTAAACGCCAAGCTAAGTTATAAACGATCTTTTTCTTTACATATTTAGTATTCACGCTAAATGTTAGTTTATTCTTGTGTTTCTTATCCCTCGCTTTTTGGACTCCACAGATAATAATATGATGCCTTCTTTTGTTAAATTAATTTGTTTGATGTTAATCTTGCGATACTAAAACGCTATTCTGTTTTTTTTTTAATAGTTCGACTTAGCTCTGACATTCAAACGTATAAGTCCTTGATAAATCCTTAACTTGTTGCTTCTATTATGATTGTTCGAGTATTATGGCAAATTATAGGTATTGACCATTAATGTATAGACCATTAATGAGCTTCAAGATTCATAAACCTAATCAATACAGTTAAATATATAAATTGTAATATTTTTATTTTTTTATGTATGGCCTGCCAAAATTACTCTAATCTGCCTGATGGAAAGCATAAGCAGGATTCAAGAGTGGTGGTCACCATACTCATTGCGGATGCAGACAATGCAACAATGCATGGTGACCCACACCATAGCGGCCTAGTGATACTTCTGCATCATTGGGCCTCCGGTCTCGCACTCACCAACGAAACACGACAGCACGAACGCTGTCATTTTACACAGATCTTCTGTGGGAGAGTAGTATCGCCACGGTCGAGCCGGCCCGTTCGTGCTTAAATCAGCGTGGCTCTATTACCTTGCTATGTGTAATCAGCCAATAAAAATATTTTTTGGAAATATAACCCCTGACAGGATACGGAAAGAATGATCCCATTCTAGATGCAGATGTGACTACTTCAAAACGTGTAGTTATAACTAAACCTTATACTGCACGAGACTTATCTCTGAAATCTCAATTGCAGTATATCATCAACAACCCATAATGTCCCACTTCTGGGCTCGGGTCTCCTCTCAGGAGAGGGTTGAGGCCATACGTCACCACGCTGGCCGAATGTGGATTGGGGACTGGCAGGACTACATTGTGGCTACGTAATCTTGCCGTTGGATGTTTTAATCTTGCAGTATATGAAACATTTAAAACAGCAATTTAAATTAATTGACAACCTCTAACCCCTGGTATGGCGATGTTGCTTCACATGGAAACACCTGACCTTCCCAACAAGCTGCAGGGCACCTCTTAAGGTTGTACTCAGTTTAATTTAAGCTCATTTTCTAAATTACTTCGTAACAATGAATCATTTAGATCGACACGATACGAGGACTGGCAGACCTCTAAGGAGTTGAGATTTTGTTTGTTAAAATTTAAAAGGGTATCTACAATTTATTTCGGAATTTTGTTTAACTTTATCGATACAATGGTATTAATTTCTCTCACATACATATAACCACATTATGCTAAAGAAACCTCAATAAAATGAAAAGTTAATACTTGAACCAGTTGGAGTTAACTCAGTACAGTTATTCAAAAAATTGTATTAAATTTATTGAAAATTTTCGCTAACGTAAAATTTTTCTGGTTCTTTCTTCAACTCTGTGTGGTACAAAAATGGAGTAAAACCACTCATTGCTTTCTATAATCAGTCGTGCGTACAACCCGCGCTACTTGACAATCGCACACCGAATAAAATGGCTAGAAAGTACTACGACATGAATAATATCATTTTAACTGCACCAGTTATAGTTAAAACGATTTCTTTTTACGTAATTACGTAAACGTAATCGTATGTGTTTATGTAAAATGCCTGCAGTTGAGTCTACTCTCACTGGATTATCTCACTTTTCTAACTACATCTGTTACTGTTTAAACCGGACCCTAATTAAAAAATAATAGATGCTTATTTCAAACTTTCGTATGTATAGTATACTGTGACTCAATAAGCATAATAACAACGTAATTGCTCTGCTACTGCCTCTTTACAGCAGTGGTAGCGTACGCGACTGCTGTTCATGAGGTCTCGGGTTCGATTCCTGAGTCGGACCAATTGTTTTAATGATCTGCAAATATTTGTTTCGGAGTTTGGGTGTTTCTTATGTACAATATGTGTGTATTAACAAAAAAAAGTATACATGTATTTATATCAGTAATCTAGTACACATAATACAAGCTCCGCTTAGTTTGGGACTAGATGGCGTTGTGTGTTAGATCTTCAAAAATAGAAAGTGAAATAAAAATTTAAATCTTTAAGTTTGTTGCCCATGGCAAAAGATGTTACTTTATAGCTTTATAGAAAAAAAATAAGATGTATTATTTATACATTGATTTACACAAGTCCTAAAAATTAAAAATCGTTTAATGTACATAAATAAACAATAGATACAGTTATTCAGCATATGCATTTTTCTTTATAAGCTATATTAGGATTTTTAGAATATAATATAAATCTTGATCTCATGACGTTATCATATTTCAAACGTCAATGCAACATCTGGTGTACTTTTTATGAAAAAAATAACCCATTAGACCCTAATCAGGTTCGTGGAACGAAACGTTTATATTTATGGTCATCGTAAATACTATTATCCAGAAACCCATACGTGGAACAGAGCCAAGTCGAATAATAAACTGTTTGGCATTTTTCTTTCTTTTTTTCGGCGCAAAATTTAACTGATCTTGATAAACGCTGATCATGCAGCTGATATGTTGTATTTTTTACTAATAAAAAAGGAACAATCAATCAAAATGAAATAAAAATTTGGAATCAAATAAAAAAGGCACCAGAAGAATAGAACGTATTTGGTAACATAACTTTTTTTGTGTTTTTAATATGGCGTAATAGGGTTCTTGCCATGTTTAAAATTTATTTTAAGACTAGTTGTTGCCCGCGGCACCGCTCTCGTCGTTTATCGCGGCAAATTGTAACCTATGTGTTATTCTGATGTATTAGCTATATTACTGTAAAGTTTCATAGAAATCCGTTCAGTAGTTTTTGCATGAAAGAGTAACAAACATCCATCCATCCATACTTACAAACTTTCACGTTTATAATATTAGTAGGATATAGTTGGTTACATTTAATGTTTTTGATTTCTATGTGAGGCTTGTGTGTGAATATAAGGTATTTTTGCCATAAAATATCTTAAAATAGAAACAGGATTTTAACGTTTTTTTTTAATATATAAATATTTTATTTACAAAAAAATTTTTTTAAAGCGTTTCGTTTAACTTCGACGTGTTCTTTTACCTTCAAGAATGACTTCCTAATTTCCGAAATTATTTGATTATTGGCTCTTGATTGAAAATTTTGGGAGCATTAACTATAGGGCGACATAATTAGGTATGCCTGCGTACCTACCGGAATACAGTACATAATATCGTCTACTTACTCGTGCGCTCACGCAGTCGTGCTCATTCATTACTTACAAAGACAATCTGATTCACAAAAAAGACTCAACTAGAAGAATAAAAAACTGAACATAGTCTAAGAAAGACTTATTTGAAATTATCAAAATGATAAAACTTCATTGACAAAATGCCATCATAAACCCATACGCATATTTCTTGATATAACATCGAAGCTATTAATAAAAATATCGACAGGTTTATCGCCGAATCTCTCATGTGTGGTACATGTTTTATATACTTAAATCATACAAATGACTTTCAACTCTATTCCATATAGTTAAGACATTTTTAAGCACGTCCTGGTCCGTCAAACACTGTTTGTCAAAAGTATAATTAATATTAATCAACTGACAGAACCGTTATGCAGAAAATGTCCAATGTTCTCATGTTATTTGGTTTCATAACAGGGCTTCACCTGAGGTTATGTATTATATTTTTTTTACTATTAAGTTGGAATACAGCTTTTCATGATTTAATGGCAAAAAATGCAACTTGTACATGTATTATATGTATTTATTTACGCTGTAGGATAATCATTAGGAATGCTACGTATATCTAAACCTTTTCTAAAAGTTTTCATAGTCCTTTCATAATGTGTTTATTTTGTAATCTTAAACGAATGAGGCCAACCGCATTACTGTGACAGAATCAACAATTACAAATTAAAAGTATAAAGTAAACCAGATACCAGCAGATTCCAGTATTTTAATTCGTTAATCTCCATTATTATATTCGCTATATTTATACGGAAATATAAGAAAATTAAGCCACAAAAAAGTTCTTATGCCAAACGCGTAATTAAGACAGAAAGTAATCATGGATTTAAAAAGCAATACTCTTTAACAAAATTGAAAAGGCGAAAAAGAACTTAAAATTGGTGGAAGTTCGGAGCCGCTAAAGGCATTGGCAATATTAGGAATACATAAAATGAGAGCCATACGCATCATTGTAGTCTTTTTTCTCGTTTTCTTTAAGTCAGAATCAAATGGCATCATCGATAAGCGCACCATGAAATATTATTATCATGCAAAAAGAAACAAAACGCACGAATCGTGAATCTCGGGAGATTACGATAAAGCCACGGCAGGGGGCGACGCGGCGCCAAAAAGTGTCAAAAAAGATGGCGTCTTGCAGATTTTCGACACGAATTTAAGTTGGCAGAACATTATTAATCATGAGAGATATGTGTTATCAAATCCTGCTTTAACATATGCAGAATGACAAATATAAGTTCTTGCTAATGAAGTGAGCATGATAATTTGATAAGAAATAAATTCACTGCAGATTACACCGATTTGCAACAAAAAATACGATATAAATAAAAAAAAGTCTTTCACAGGTATTGCAAATGTATACTATCATCTATATTACAAAAACAATAGGTTTTCTTACAGTACTTTATGAAAATGACTTCGGGAAAGTAATTAGAGGGCTCGGCGCAAACGCATCGCGAACAATTGAACTGTCACAACCAGAGTGATTAGCATATGGAGCGTTGGGTGTGGCGTAATTTACCAATATTGAGGTCACAATGGTGTGTCATTATAATTATGTGATTGCAATACTAAGATGATACTTGTAAAGAAAAGGTTTCTACAGACTAGAGCGCTTACAGTCAGTATAATAAAACCCTTGAGCGAAACAAACATCTTACCTTTGTTCTGTAGAGCGGATTGGAGAAGTCCCATCCCGGAGCCACGAACAGATATCCGCATTTTGATATCTTACGGCTTGCCTGTGCAAAAAAAAAAGTAAATTAGTATTTGCAAAAGACTTCAAAATGCGTTGTAATTTTTATACATATGTATATTATTATTATATAACACACAATGCATAATAATACACCGTGGGAGATTTGAGGCTTGACAAACAGCCTTTCAAATAACTGGTGTTAGCCATTTTTTCTTTGCATTTCACGCCTAAATGTGCCGAGTTGCATATGTCCATGTCTCAGCAAACGTATTATAGGTGGAGTGATGATCTACGCAAGAAGGCTGACAAGAGATAGATGCGAGAGGCCGAGGATCGAACTCACTGGCTTGCTGCTGCTCGTTGTATTGTTATAATACAGGATTTTTGTAATCTGAGATTAAGTATGACAACATAAAAACTAAGATCATTTCTTAGAAAAAAAAATATAAAATCACGACCCTCGCGGTTTTTGCGAAGATTTCCTAGTTTTAGAATTATTACGTTCTATTATTTGAAATTCGATCTTTCACGAATTCTAAACGGATTATGTTTTTTTTGTTTTCCTTATTTTGACAGATAAAAAAACCAGCCAAGTGCGAGACGGACAAATTTGTAGGTATATTATATGATGTAACAAAAAAATTATGCTTTTCGCAATTTTTCCTATATCTGTGCTATAAGTCGTTGCTTCGTACCAAATTTGAAGATTCTGAGTTCGAAGGGACAATAGACCTGAGTATTGGATATGAATTTCAGCTAAATACAAGCACGCGGTCCTAAGGAAATAGGTCTTGAAAGAAAGACAGACGGACAAAGGGATTCTATAAGGATTCTGTTTTTTCCTTTTTAAGTACGGAACCCTTAAAATAATTCAAAATATACCTCCGTGCTATTAAATTGTTTTGAAGAGTAAAACTATCTACAAGTCCTTCCCCGATTTTTAACGGACTTCGAAAAAGGAGGAGGTTATCAATTCGATTGTATTTTTGTTTAATGTTTGTTACCTCATTCATAACTTTCGTCTGGGTGAACCGATTTTGATGATTATTTTTTTATTTAAAAGCTGGTTCCCCGCTGCCTTCCCGTGTGGTTACATTTAAATTTGGTCCAATTCTTGAAATCGGTTCTTTTTTGGTTAAAATTTTTGGTGACTGCTTTGATCCTAAAGTTCGTAGCTATAATACATAACCATATATATAAATACATTTCCATATATATACATTTCCATAACCTTCCTTAATAAATACACTATCAAACACAAAAAAAAATTATTCAAACCTGTTTGATACATTCAGATATTACGATACACTTTCCAACCGTTTTTTTTTTCTATGTGACGATGATATGATTTACTATGATACTAAACACACCTTTATTTCTGAAGGAGTAGTCAGCGTTATATTTAACTCATATTGCCTACAGTAGCTTTAGTACAACTTACAAAACAGAGAGCAAGTCGTCAACCCAACACATATTTCTACGTAATAGTATTCCAGTCGTACGGCATGTCTCAAGAACATTTTCACACGACAGTTAAAACGATAGAATAGTGTCAACACAAGATATGATATTTGTATTTCTTACTTTATCTATAAAGTTTACAACGTGCTAAAAATTTATATGTACTGAGACAAACTGCGCTACGCCGAGTCCAAGTTTACGACTATTAAATATTTTTTGT
Organism: Spilosoma lubricipeda; assembly: GCA_905220595.1. NCBI lineage: Eukaryota > Metazoa > Arthropoda > Insecta > Lepidoptera > Erebidae > Spilosoma > Spilosoma lubricipeda. The sequence goes on from HG992278.1 coordinate 2,783,077, forward strand.
TAAAACAAGATCTGAAGACATTTTCATTAAGTAGATTTGTTTTACTAGAACTTATTACAATGATGGTATCAGTTTTAAAGTTATTTACACAGAATTAATGAGTTTTGAAGTCTGTTACCAAGCTAGTTCGATATGCACAAGATAAGTTTTCGTTGAAAATTATGTCAGTGTATATTTGCAATTCTACTTATTCTTTCTTTTTTTATGATATGGAGGGGCAATCGGGAAGACGGCTTAACCTAACAGTAAATGACTACTGGGTGTCGTGGGCAGTTGTAACTCGACAAATTTTCTTCAAGAACTGGACCATATTTAAATAGGAGACACCAGCTTTCAAAGAATCATCAAAATCGGTTCACCCAGTCGAAAGTTATGAGGTAACAAACATTAAACAAAACATACAGTCGAATTGATAACCTCCTCCTTTTTCTGAAATCGGTTAAAAACCACAAGAGTTGCTATGCTATTTAGTGGTCCTCCAGAATTAGGGAGCAGAAAAAAGGCTCCTCGGATAACTTCAGCTCAGCTCAGTTTGTCAGTTCGGCTTTAGTATGGAATATATTTCAAGCGTTAAAATATTTGTTAAATCAACAAATTCACACACATAAATATTTTTGAACGGAAACTTAAATCTATCTACAAAATATTTGAATTAAGAAAGTGGTTATATCTTTATCTATATGTAAAAAATCATCTCCATTTCCCACATTTTAATATATAATATGTGAAATTGAATACATTCAAGCATTATGTATCGATGGGCGGTATAATTAAGTTTCTAGAACATGGGCTTTTAGATAAAACATTAACATACGCATCGTCATTAGTAAATATTATAATATTAATTGATTTATATTTTTAATTTATTTTTTTAATTACTTCGTTAAGTTTAGTAGAAAGGCCAGTTGTGTACGGTTGCGAGTTTATATAACCTTGGCTCGGAATATTAAAAAATTGCGACTTTTTTTAAAGATGTTTCGTTTTTTTTCATTAATAAGTTGATGTTTTATTGCCTAAATTCTGAATTTATTTGTCATAGAAAAGAGAAAGTGATGCTTAATTGGTTGACAAGCGTTATGCAAGATTATGTAAAAATAAAACCAGAGATAAAATAAACGTGCGATTTGTTTTCAAACTTTGTTGAATATGTTAAAGTGAAGTTCTAGAGGGAAGCAATACCATTGGTGGTTGATAAGTAGACAGTCTATTATTTTGGTAAATTGATGGCATTTATTGTTGCGTAGATTTATATTATACTATAACTTTGTTACAAATGCTTGCCACATTTTAGGTTTTTGTGTAGTTGTGAGTTCTGACCATACGCAAAACTGACTTACATTACGGTAGCATACATGTTAAAAATAAATGTCAATACATGGATTTCGATAACACTCGAAGTCATCTCGTGACAGCGATAGATAATGTACCTGGAGAATAAGCCCTGTCGGCCGGTGTCAACAAAACAAAACTGTTGAATTGCTTTTTTTTTTCATAAAATAGAATTCATATTGCAAAATGTGTCTAATAAATTGGCGACTAAACAACCTACATTAAAATATAAAACGCTGACGTGAGATCTGTTTTCGTAGAACACTTGAAAAGTAATGCAATCAGCCATATTAAGGCTGTGGTGATCAAAACAAGCCCGGTACAGTTGTGCGATGTCACCGAGGTCAATGACCGTTCACGTCACGAACAGTTATTCTCATTGCGTGATTCGCTTCAAATTTGCAACTTCCTTTTTTTTTAATATTGCACGTCACTTTTTTCGCGTGTGAGAATCGGTCTGTTCAGGCTTAGATAACGTGTGGAGAAGTATTTTGTGTGCTTCCGAGTTGTTTCATTTCCTATTATGTGAAAAAAATATGTAAGATTACAAGTGATGGTAGAGTAGAATATATTAAATTCTAATGATAGTTGATGCGATCAATTGATGGTTTTCTTTAAAATTATAGGAAAGAAGGAGAAAAAGCATTGTTTTTTTATACACATTTAAATACGTGATAGGTAAACATAATTTTGAGTTGCCTGACATATCGAACAGGTTTCAAAGTTCTTAGTGTCAGTGAAACTTGTGATAGTTTGACTAGTCATACCGTAGTTTGACTTGTGTCAAACTATGATTCCGTATCTCTGTATTCTATTATGGTTTAGCATCCTTTACGATTCTGTTCTTTTTTTAATTTGTTCTGTGTGACTCTACATAATTCTTTGCAGCTGGTACATTAAAGGTTTTTGAAAAAAAAAAGGTTATTTCAGAGTATTTCATGAAATGAACTTGGAAAAGGAATGGCATAGAGATGTTTGAAAAATCTGAGTCGTTAGAATCTGTAAAGATTACTGTATATATGAAGTTCCAAGTTAAGAACTAGGTAACTACCTGTGGTTTTTTTTTAACAGTTAATTTTGATATAAGGTTATCAGCAGTATGAGTTCATAGTAGATACAGACTCTACCCAGTTCGGGATCAGACAACCCTGTGTATGATACGTCAAGTAATTATTGTTATCATTTCCTTTTGTCCACGACTATCTCGTTGGCCTAGTGGTTATCGTAAGAGGTCTGAGGTTTTATTCCCGAGTCGCACTGCTGTTGGGCTTTTAATAGCAGCCCGGAGTATGGAAGAAAGTGGTGTTTCCCGCCCGTGTCTCGCAGAACACCCTAAGCCATCGGTCCCGGTTGTCGTAAACATCTATGGTAATCGTTATTCGTAAATCAGTGCCCTCGAATATACTGACAATCTCGAGGGTCAGATGCCAGTCGCTCCGTGGAAAAAACTGATATTCAGGTAAAACCGGTTGAATTAGTAGTGTACCCCATATAATAATCTAGGGAATAATAAAGGCTAGGTAGATGCTGATGATCTGATGTAGTTATCTGTCACCGTTAAAAGAATTCTACTAAGTACTACAGAAGTTCCCATAAAAATGACCGTACGATCAAAACAGCAATTGAAACGAATTTACCATCTTAAGAGACCATGGCAAAAGGCTGTATGTATGTCGCTCCCACATCATGTCATACCGTTATGGCATTAAAACGACAATACAAATCTATGCGTATCGAATTTCCACAAGGAGATGGGCGCGCGAGTAGCCGTTAGATTGCTATCAAAAGTACCGACGTACATTGAAAATCATTCTTATAATATTGGCTACATAAAACATTACTTGTAACTAGCTTTGCGGAAAATTGATATAGGTTTCAGAACGCGTTAGATATTATGTGTGTTCATTATTACGCTACTGTTTTGTCTGTATGGTAATACTAGCGATCCAGCCCGGCTTTGCATTGAAGTCTTGAAAATGCTCAGATTTTCTCTACTATAATATGCATGTCTGATGGTGTTTGCTGCCTCGGTGGCACAGTGGTAGCGTATGCGACTGCTGTGTATGAGGTCTCGGGTTCGATTCCCGGGTCGGCCCAAATATTTGTATGATTTCCAAATATTTGTTTCAGAGTTTGGGTGTTTTTTAACTATTTACAAAAAAAAGGATATATATATATAATATATATTTATATCAGTTGCCTAGTACCCAAAACAGAAGCTCTGCTTAGCTTGGGACTAGATGGCGTTGTGTGTTAGATGCCCGAAATATTTATTATTATTATTTATATTTAAACCTTCTTCTTGAATCGTTTATCTATTGCTGAAAACTACATTAAAATCCGTTAAGTAGTTTAAGTTGAAAAGATGTAAGCGAACAGACAGCGACATGTCAAGATGTTGGCAAATTAGCATACGCGTGATAGGAAGAGGTTAGCGGTAGAGTATATATACATATGCCCTAAGTATCAATTTGCGCCAAACTATAGTTTCATCTCTTAATTGATTTGAAATCATATGGGATAGATTTTTATGATTTATGATTTAGATACGACTGTTTTGATTCAAAAGAAAAACAAGAACAAAAAGTGAAAAAACAATGACCCGACTGCGTAAAAATATTGATTAAAATCAATTCTTTGTCACCCGGACCATTCTAACGAGTCTATAGAGAGTTCATTCATTAATATCAGATTAAACAAAAACCATAAAAAAACATTTAATCTTTCAGTACATCAATCTTGCAAATAAAAATTTTAAAACAAATTATAAAGGTCCCTTTTAACCATCAATCCATAGTGACTCTAAGGGCAAGTTTCTTGAGACTCATGTGTACAGGTATCAATGGACGATGGAAGTCGCTTACTATCAGATCACGGCTCAGTTCGTTTGCTTCTAGCATAAAAAAGGCAAATGCCCAGGAAATATATAGAGAAGTTGTTGAAATAACTTGACTACAGCCACAAAACATATCAAAATTTAGTTCAAGTGGATGACAACCAACTTACCATTAGAGTTACAACATCATTGAATATCATAAACCCATAAAATGAACCATAATCATATAATTTATTAATATTACGACCAAAAATCTATTGTGGTAGTTTAGCTCCTGGGTTTCAACTTAAGGTGATCGTTTAAACCCCATATCGATCATAAATTTGTCCCTTGACAACCATAAAATTATTGAAGCGTGACATACCTATGGTATTATTTATGGTGATCTCTGGAAAGATTGGCATATGTGATAAGAGGTAGCGATTCCAAAGAAAGAGCGTGTATGAGTCCAGGTTCAGAATATGAGCGCTAAACGCGTGTTTTGCTAACGCGCGTTTACAACTACATGTAATTTCATTCTAGTAATACACAAGCTAACGCGCGTTTCCAGCAAAACGCGCGTTGAGTGCTCATCATCTGAACTTGGCCTTACTGTCGGTGTTTTCGATACAATGAAGTTGTAGATGTTTAAGTATTAACTTAATATTGTAATGACATGATCTTTATTTATGCTTAATTAATAGTTCGTCTATCAGATAAAGTATTTTTAAAATGACTGACCTGTTGGTCTCGTAATTAATGACACTGAATCCTAATCTAAAGGTTTGAAGTTCAATTTCTATCTAGGCTCAGCGGTGTGTGACATGTTTTCAGTAATTATTTATGTTACTGTACTGTTCTGTTTTGGTCTGTGTTATTTCTGCAAATTTAACAAAAAAATCGAAGAAAAACAAAGTTCTTCCGCATTTTGAATTTAGGCAAGAGATTATTTAATGCATTATTTAGTACATAATACATAAATCAACAATTTACTGACACAAGAATCTTTTTAAATCACACTACTCTCATAGAACCACTATGAAATTCAACCGCTAAAACTAACCGCAGTCTCTTATAACTTAGACAGCAGCCTAAGGTAACAAATTCTGATTTGTATATTACAATTTATTACTAAACTAATACCAGTATAAACCAGAGTTATGTTGACACCTCAGTTCATGATATCAAAGACCCTGATGTATATATGAATACCAGTGTTACCTCAAGTTAATGTTGTGAATAGCTTTCTTCACGAAGGCTGATCGTTGGAGTTTAAGCCTCACGTCCAAGTATATTGTGGCACTGAGATGCGTGAAGCTTCTTATAGAACTGACTAAATAATCAACTGATACGTTGTCTTATTTTGATAGAATTGACAGTTGACTGACTAACCAAGTCCCACAGCGTAAGTTGTTCATCATATTATTTTTATTTCATGTGATCAATTTTCAGTAAGTAAAAATAAGCTACCCTAGCGTGGGGATGGTACCGTTTTATAATATACTCAATACTTTTGTATTACACCTCAATATCGATTGATCGTTCTTAGATATTCAATAGAATATATACAATAAAATCACATGCAAGTAACGTAGGCGGTAAAAGTTAGTCGTGATCAAATAGATCAAAGTAAAAAGATTTAAAAGTTCACAGCAAAACAAACATTGGCGAACAAATGCCGCGCAAGATTGCCATACATGGCGTTCATTATCGTCGGCATCGTATGCGCATGCGCGTACCGTGGCACGATTACTCTCCGAAAGTGTAAATAATTCGAATTACAATTATCGATAGTTTCTCAAGTCGATCGGTAGATGGAGGTCGTGAACAGTGGCGGCGTTGCGGCGTAAGCGCAGATAGGGGACGACAGGAGGGGGGTCGTGAGAACTGGGCGACTTGCACTTTCGTCGGCGCGCGCGCACCTCGATGCGCGATAGCGCTGAGCCCGGCGCCGCAGAGTCTGCGCACGAGTCTAGCCCAAGTACTGATTAATCATCAATCTTTGTGATTTACAACACACCAGTCCTCGGAGAAAGTCAAATAAGCTACATCAAGTTCAATTCTGCGCGTGAGCAAAAGCGTAATACTGAGGAATATCAAAATGGTTATCGTAAACAAAAAAATACAAAAGATGAAATGACAATACGAAAAAAGTGAACTTACTTTCTATCTAAACAGAATCAGATGGGAGAAGACAAAAAATAGTGACAATGAAACTAAAATGTTGATAGAGTCACGACTTTCGACTAACAAACATAGAACGATAAGACCTTGGAACCCCAACGAGCCTTTGTTACAACAATCAAGAGATATAGAACAGAAAAGAAAACAAAAATAAGCTATCAAAAGTTGTTTACAGTAGATACTACTCTCCCATCACCAAAATTATACAAATAATACTCAATCAATTAACAAGTGACGTGCCAGAAAGGAAAAGTAAAATCAACACATGCGCAAACGCACAATCATTTAAAAGCATCGTCTGTAGAGAGATTAACACATTCCATTCAACTTTTACATTCAACACGCTTTTGCTAAAACGCCAACTTCACACATTGTTTAAGATAAAAACTTTATTGTGCCTAGACAACAGAAACAACGGAACACCAATTTTACTAAACATTACCACATAATCCATTATTTTTCTAAAATTTTAAAACTATATAAACGATAAATACAAAGCTTAAGAAATTTACGTCAATATAGAAACCATGTCTGGTGAACCAATGATAAAATTCTTATGACTTTAAATCACTCACTATTAAATAAACCTTTTAGTTCAAAAGAAACCGACGAATAGATTAATTTAAAATCTAAATTCTATCGTTACTAACGATCAGAGCGGCCGATAAAACCCATTCATATTAATTCCCACAAGCTCGAACCCATCAATTGAAAGCTGAATCGGTTTCTAATTATTTGCATTAGTCGTAAACGAGTTGAGAATTGTGATGTGTCCAATAATTCAATTAACAATGCAAGTTGTTAACCTTTGGAAAGTGTCAACGCGATGAATCAACTTCCCGTACTTAACGTCGGGAGGGCGTTCCGAAGTCGTCACGGAATCGCTACCGACACAATTATCGAATCTAGACCACTCTCACTGAAGCAAAAAGAACACCGAGACGTAAAGAAAGCAAAGTCAGGTGCGCCCCCATTTCACTTTCCAATGACTTATCTTTAGGTAGAACTTTGAACGAAAATTAACCTAAAGATGGAAGGCGCAGAGTGCTATTTTACTTAAAGTACATATACATTCAGCCAGAGTGCATTACATTATCAAGATTTACGAGGAAACCCTTTAAAAGCAGTTAATTGCGAATGTTCATTTCGCTTTCTAATGATTTTGTGTAAATTCTAACTAACAGGAGAAATGACATTTACTACCTAGCAGTTGTATTATAGTTATTGTCAAGTCTTTGTAGGAGAATAACGGTGTACAAATTTTCCATCAATACTATGATTTACATTGTAGATCGCGGCCATTGTTGTCTTGATGCGCTTGCTCAAATGAAGCGCCCGCGCAGCCTTAATGACAGACCATTTAGTGCAGATACAGAGATTGAGACGTCGCGTCGGCATGTTCTGACGGAATGATTTTTTTTTCTTGACGTGTATTTAGACTAGAAGATAATCGGAAGACGTCTGGACGGACAGTGCTAGTAATTACTGATTGTCGATGATATTGACATAAATGAGTCAGTCGACTTGACCTCGTTTGTTTGATTCGGTCGATTCTCGGAATTGTGGATCAAATTTTAGACGGCTTCTTTTAGTTTAATCATTCACATGATTATGTTACGTGACTATGAAAGTTTAGCGTCACAATCTAACGATTAAATACGACTTTAGCTAGTCTCAATAACGTAGATTACACAAAGCCGACTCCTCGGATTAGATCGTCAAGTTCAATTATCAGACGACTTGCGGAAATTAATATCAATCTATTTTGGATGTTGATAATTATGGAGTATGTCTAGTAATTTATCAACAAGTTTAATGAAATTTCATCTCTAAAAGAGAGAGAGAGTTTTAGGTTTTTTTTTTATATTTTTGGCCCTGCCAATATGACTCTACTCTGCCTGATCGAAAGCATAAGCAGAATCCAAGAGTGGTGGTCACCATGATGCGTGCGTATGTGGTCAATGCAACAATGCAGCATGGTGACCCACACCATGGCGGGCTAGTGATGCTTCTGTATCATTGGGCTTCCGGTCTCGCACTCACCAACGAAACACGACAGCATGATCGCTGTGATTTTACGTTGATTTTCTGTGCGAGGGTAGTACCGTCCCGGTCGAGCCGGCCCAACCATGCTGAAATCCGCGTGGCTCTACTACCTACACGTTATTAGAAGACTTAGACTTTTGATGTGACAGCCAGTTCAAGTCTTAAGTATGTGACCCTATTCTACTCAGTCATACTTATCATACTGCCCAACCTACCTGTCCCCTCCTTTTTTGTGTAGAAATCCCCTCGGATATCACCGATTGGTGGCTATGTCGGAGTCGAACCAACTAAAACCCTGTTGCTTCTATTCTATTCAGAAAAGGTGTGCAGGCAACCCCCTGAGACCTCTTTCCATTCATCGTCTTTCTTTTCAACACGCTTTCATCAGCTTCACTTCTTTTTTTTTTCCAACTGACTTTATGAGCGTGTTTTCAATTTACTACTCCTTATTTTACCGCCTTATTCCTAAACTGAATGACGGCTGGCAAAAGATTAATCCTCCATTTTATAAGAATGACTGACATAGGAGCCGTTATATTATATACTAATTGAACCCCGCGGGTACCGCAGGTAACGCCGCGGGGCGAAGCTAGTCTAAAAAAAGTAGCTTAAGTTACTTCTTACATCATCAGCTATCTGCCAGTGAAGTTTCGTCAAAATCCTTCCAGCCGTTCCAGAGATTAATCGGAACAAACAGACAGACGGACAGACAAAAATTGAAAAAAAATGGGATTTTGGTATATGTACCGTGTATACATACATATGCATTTAGTAACTAGCGGTTATTTTAATATTACAAACAGACACGCCAATTCTATTTATCTGTATATATTTCTTTACCATACTTCTGTCTACCTCCTCGTGAATACAGACGTGATTATATGCATGTATGTCATGCTTAATTAATGAGAACATTTTTTCTCAGTCTGACCACACAATGAGAAATATACAGTTAGAATTCAATAATAAATATTATATAATAAGTAGCTCTCCGATAGTACAATACCAAACGGTATATAATATACAACAATGTGTTAATTAAAATCTATAGATCTTTTTTATTATAAGACAAACAAAAGGCATGGATTAACATGAAAATGTTGCTAATGATTTGAATCTAATGCAGAGTTCAATATCTGCTTGAAATGTAACCTTAATGGAGTATATTTTGTTTTATTGATTTGATTAAGAAAGAAAGAAATAAAGAAAATTATTTATTTTGGCAACAAAAAGTAATCATACATAAAACACAAAGAAAAAAAAAGGTAAAATTGAATTGTTGAAAATTATCACATTAATGTTACGCATAACGAGTTCGAGACATACTGAGTGTAACCAAAGATTTTTGATATACATAACTTATTTTGTTATTCAACAATTAGAAAGAACTATGTTCCATCGCAAGAATTATCTGAAAACGAATTTCTTTGGACAAGAAAAATGGATGAGATATTTAATTAAAGACAGAGTTCGGATATCATACTGACTGATTGAACAAATACACATATGTAAATAATTAAGTTTTTTTTTACTTAAAACAATCAGATTCTTAATTTGACTGTATGTTTTGTATCGCGATAAATCTTCAAATAGTTACTATTTGAAGTTTTATATTTGACTAGCAGGACCCCGCGGTGTTACCAGCAGTTATTCTTGTACCGCGTGTAAAGCCGCGGGACAAAGCTAGTCTACAGTTGCCTAAGTTACTCCCTGGATCATCAGCTACCTGCCAGTAAAAGTCCCGTGGAAATCGGTCCAGCCGTTCCAGAGATTACCCGGCACAGACAGACAGACAAAAAAAAATTAAAGTACATTTTTGGTACATGTACCATGTATAGTTTTCATATGCATTTAATAAAAAGCAGTTTTTTTCAATATTAGGAACAGACACTCAAATTTATTTATTTCTATAGATGTTCAATAGTTCATTTGTATAGTTATTTTTTTAAAGAAAACTACCCTGTTGTACAATAATACGTGAATATTAGTTACTGCAAGTAATACTTCTACTAACATATTAGTCTCTGTCCCTTTCAATCATCAGTCATAAAGCAGGACGGAAATAGTCACTTTAACAATAATTTGCTCTGTTTGATCGATATTCCTATCGATATCGTAATTTGTATAGCGTGATCTACTGAATCGATTCGATTGTTTAAAGTTGACATCTCACCTTGACTCGATTCGTGTACGACGTACAACACTTGTTTGAATAAAGCTTTGTGTTCAGTTCTGCCAACAATTTCGTTACAATTTACAAGCCCATCAAATTGTTAAAGGTCTGATATTTTAGTTATCATTGAATTGAAAGTTTTGCTTTGCTAAAAGATTCGCACCAATTGAGCTCGAATTTGAACTCGATGTACCACTTACTTTAAAGATGGTTTGCATTTATTTATCGCTTCAGTTTTGTTTCTGTTTGAATGCTCATCAACGTGTCACATTAAAACGTAGCATGGTTGAGCTATAATCATGCAACAATATAAGTAATTAAGTGTATTACGAGAACATATTTTCTCATGCACATGGCAGTTTCTAGAATCGTCCACCAAGTGCACAATATAAATTAAAATTTCTCTGGATCGCAAATAATTAATCAGCATTAGCGGGTTGGATCAAACGGGCCGCAAGAAACACTTTCGCAATTACAGTCGATAAATTTTTCACGCCCACTACGCGACGACAGTATATATGTGCACGCACATACCACTTATATTTTAAACTAACTTTTATAACCACGGGTAACACCGAGGGGAGAAACTAGTCTTAAAAAGAAGTAGCCTTGGTTATTCCTTATAGTATTATCTATCTGTTACTGAAAGTCCTGACAATGTCGGTCTAGCCGTTCCAAAGATTTGATTTTGAAATAAATGCATGTTTGTATACACGATAAAGTCCCAAAATAACATTTTTTACAATTTTTGTCTGTTTGTTCCGGGTAATCTTTGGAACGGCTGGACCGATTTTGACGGGACTTCCACTGGCAGATAGCTGATGATCTAAGGAGTAACTTAGGCTACTTCTTTTTTAGACTAGCTTTGTCCCGCGGCGTTACCTGCGGTACGACAATAATCGCGTGGTTCAACTAGTTATAGATAAATTACAACTAACCACAGAACAAATTATGCCACTCATCTCACAATTATTTGTCTTGAAACGGAATCGAACCCTCGACTTCTAGATTAGCAGTCAAGTACACTAACCTCTACTAGACCTACACAAGTAATCATTTAATTCGTAAGATGAATACAACCACGACTTTTCATTCAATGAGATACGTTTTCCATACAAGCTTTCCATTTACTGGGATCTCGTAACTTTCTACATAGAAAATTATCGACATAAACATCCAGAATTGTATGACACCTGCGGTATTCAGCGCGATGAGGGACAACGAACAAATGAGGTGTTTATATATAATGGACATCTATGACAATTCATTTCTTGTGTCACCTTGTCTATTGTTAGAGAATTGATAAGCTGTTTAGGAATGGCTGTAGGTTTTGTTATGAGGTATGTTTTTGGTGAATAAATATCGGACAGTGACATCTGCTGTGATTAATTACCATGTGTAATAATTGTCATAACAAAACCGGACACAACACACACACAGCCTTAGCATCTAAATAGACAAAGCATAGAGGGAACCTAGGTCACAAGAAAGTCAATTTTAGTACTTAAAAATTAGTTTCTAACTCAATTCTGATGTGTTCTCGTAAGTAATATGATTATGTTGCATTGAACGACAAGACAATCATACTAGAACAATGAAAAACTATATTAAAAATACATATAGACATGTAGAAATATACTATTGTTAGTTAGCACTCAAAAATTGTTTTTCTAAGAAAGACCAAAAACAAGCCATCTTCGAATTCCTATCGCGAAATCTATTAATCGCCTTGTAATAAAATTAAAGAGAAAGAAAGTAATACACATACAAATTACAACTCTCTATTTTACAAAGTAATTTGTAATTTGCAATTAACAGCAGATATTAAACCTCAGACCTTTCCTCTGATAATTTAACGCTCAATTTAAGATTTCCTCGATAATAACTATGAAGTTATTGTTAAATAAATCTATTATTATTGCTTTTGCATCCGACATCCTTAGTGAATACACTTTATAGAGAGAAAACGGCAGTAATGTATAAGTTTTATAACAAAAAGTACTGAGAAATACACAATACAAAGCTAGCATATAGGAAAATTGTAGACGTTGCCTGGTAGTCGTATATTATGCCAAAATGACTTTACTCTGCCTGATGGAAAGCATGAGCAGAATCCAAGAGTGGTGACACGACAGCATGATCGCTGTCATTTTACGTTGATTTTCTGTGCGAGGGGAGTAGTACCGCCCCGATCAATCCGGCCCGTTCGTGTTGAAATCACCGTGGCTCTGCTACCTCGAGTATACTGATATTAAAAGTAATTTTACACATGAATTTTATCGGCACTCTTGATTCTTGGTACAGGTTTTACTTAATTTGGGATCAGACAACCATGAACTTACAGGCATACTTCATCATTATCAACCCTTAACAGTCCAGTGTTGTATACAGTCCTCTCCTCAGAAAGGAGGTTTTAGTTTCTATACGGGTTGGTAGAGGGTTTGTTTTTAAGTTATCCTTCTCATTGATACTGTTTCAACTCAAATAAATTTGGTAAAAAAACTAAAACACACAATATAAAACTTATTGTTAACATTCTTGTGTTCGATTTTCGACACTGTCGTGTACGTGGTACGGCAGTAATACAAAAAAGAAAATATACATTTTCTGTTGCGAAGTCCTCTATGCTGCTCCGGAATGCTGCTTTTCTCATGTCGATAAAAGTCCTTATTTATCCCGATTCATTTAAGGTCGATGCAATGAGCTTTCATCCTTTCATCATTCCTCAGTTCACTGCTTATTCCCTTTCTAGACATATACGCTTTTAAGGAGTTCATCCATCTTTGAATTTGTCTTCTGATAAAAGAAATGTTTGCGATGGGTCTTTTACACCGATAACCCTTGGTAATTTATCCTCAAGTGTTAAATTTGATAAATAATGTGTTTTATTGGACCCGTCGTTCGATTGTTATCCCGATCTTTCGTGCGGACCAGAACTGGTTTGAGTTAATTTTGGTGAAATCTTCTTTTACATTTTTTGCATTCTCTTGACACAACACACGGTCAGACCTTGAACTTGAATTTAGGGGTTATTTTAATATTAACTCGATTTAATAACCACTTTAGATATTTCAATGTTCGTGTATCATTTACGTCTCCTTTGTTTATGTGGCTTTGATTTTAATGAGAAGCGGGTAATACCTGCTTTGTCATTTGAGGTTTATCTCGACTTCATCCAGAGTTATATGCAGTTTAACTAAAGTTACTTTCAAATGTGATTATCATAGCGGTGACCCCATTTTAACAAAATTTATAGCCTAAGAGGAATCCCTACAATATAAATTTTAAAAAGCCAGAAAATACAAGATTTCTTCTTATTTTTTTTTAAATAGAACAACCGCACTAAGAATAGTAGTAGTATTTTTTTTTTTAAATCCGACATCTTACACACAACGTCATCTTGTCCCAAGCTAAGCAGAGCTTGTGTTATGGGTACTGGACAGCTGATACAAATACGTATATATATATTTTTTTGTAAATACATACATAATATACATAGAAAACACCCGACATATTGTCGATGGGCAAACATTATTGAAATGGACACAAACAACGACTGGATACGAGATAATAAATTGTAGATCCCACTAACACTTATGCAGTAATGGCGTCGGGATAATTTAACCCAGTGCACAATTCGTGCAATTTGAAACTCTTTACTCTGAGATGGCTCTGAAAACTCTTCTCACTCAAGCGAACTTGATCATAAATAGTCTCAAATAGAACTGGAGAAACATAGTTATACCCTAACAAGTCCAATTTTATCAAAAATAAAACCGACTTTAAGGTTGGTCTCGATTTCTCTTGGATGCCATCATCAGATATTGATGTCCTTATCATGGTGCCACCTTTGGGACATCTCCTTTCCATTAAAAAAAGTATCATCAAAATCGGTTCATAAACGACGAAGTTATCCGCGAACACAAATAAAAAATAAAAATATACGGTCGAATGAGAAACCTCCTTTTTTGAAGTCGGTTAAAAATACCTTTTTAACGAGTCAAAATTTCAATTTCATCAGGTTTTATTGTAATCAAATTTCGTCTCACTTTAGTCGTGGGATCACCTCGTGAAGGTGCAACCAGCCCTTTATTATTACCATTCATTTCTGTTTACAATGATTGCTCTATAATAATACACCGAGGATATTTCTCACCCACTAAATCTACGTGGATCATTAAGATCGTATCAAAAAAGGTGGATAAAAACAAAGTTTTTTGTCAATGGGGATCTCTGGAACTCATTTTGGAATTATTTCGGGTAGAAATAGGTTGTTATTAATGTTCTAGTTAATGTTTTTAAGGTATTGTTATTAGACGTTGATGCTGTTCATGATACAGCAATATAATCATTGTTTATTTTTTTAGTTGTTTGTGTAAAAGAAATTATATTATGCTTGGCTGGCCTGTTGATCCTGGCCTGGATTTATGACGGTTTGGCCGGCCTGTTGATCTACGTGTGACGGTGGGGAAACGTGTAACGAATACGTTCAATTGTTCTGTATTTAGGTGTAGTTGATTTTTAATATGTTTGTCTTTAGAAATGTGTAAGTATATTTATCAGCAGTCTAGGTATTAATACAAACACTGATTAATTTAGAGTTAGAAGTGTATGCTTGAGATTTCTCACGTTATAATAGGTTGTAAACTTGCGTTAAATTTCTTTTGAAATATAAAAGTTGGTTGTACTCTTATGACAAATTTTATAGATAGGTAAATAAACATTCCACACGTACTGTGATTATAAGTAGCTAACTCTATGGTAACAGTATCTAACTAGACCATATTTTTTCTAAGAGTACACTTTGAGTAAGGTTCGTTATGATAACTATTATTTCTCTAAATAGACAGCAGTGCGCGGGCGGGAATTTTAATGGGCAGGCATCTTGTGCGCAATGCGCGAGCGCAACTTTTTGTCTCCTACCACCGAGCACGCAACAAATTGTAGTTGCGTCGCATTTCGTTCGTTTCAACGCGTTCTTAGAGAAAATGAAATGCGGGGTTTTGTAACTGCTTTTTACTTGAACACAGCGATGTAGACTAGCCTCTACTACTATGTGTGGAACTGTTCCGAGGATCAATTAAAAGATAAATACCCGCAATATTATGGCATATGTTATAACAGTCTCAGGATGGTGGAGTTCCTTGTTTGAGAGTAATATTACGTTATTAATGATGAGTATGGTTATTGAGTTATGTTTGTTATTTGATTAACTGGTATATAGTGATCATGTATTAGATTCTAAACAGGTTTTAAGTACCTTCTAAAATATTATTATTATGATTTGCTTACCCGCCATTTCCATAACCTTTTTTTAAATTAAGTAATATTATATTAACGTTATTACGATATTAGCCTGAAAGCAACAAACACCTATGTAAGCAAATTTTTTAAGTTAATTTTGACTACCTTCTCTTCGTCACATCGAAATATAAGTATGTAATTAGGATGAGATAATTGCAACTAAGAAGAGGCTTTAAGTACAGCAGTTGAGTATTCAAAGCTGTTGAATTGATGTAAATTAAAATTCTTGGAGCTATTCTGACAAACCGATGGCGTTCGATAGTGTTTCACTACTTTAGTGGCTATAAAGATTAACTTCAGTTTCTACCAGTAATTAACTTGTCTAATCCGTGTCTAATTGTTTCATTAAAACCTTTGAATAATATAATATTCGAACTATTCTACCAACTTTAAATTATTTTTACTCGTTTGCACTCGTTTCTTTGTGAATTTACCGTGGTGTAGTATCGTAACTACCACAGTTCTTCAAATTTCCACAAGGCTTTTAAAGAGAGTAGCATAAAGCGATAGTTATAATAATAATAAATAAATATTTCGGACATCTAACACACAACGTCATCTAGTCCCAAGCTAAGCAGAGCTTGTGTTATAGCTACTAGACATTTGATATAAATACATTTATACTTTTTTTTGTAAATACATACATATTAACACACTCATGACTTATACATAGGAAACACCCACACTCGGAAAAAAATATTTTTAGGTCATACAATTCATTTGGTCCGACCCGGGAATCGAGTCCTTATAGACCTTAAGTACTGCAGTCGCACACGCTACCATTACGCTACTAAGGCAGTTCTCAGAGTTCTAAACAGAGTTACACTGTCTTATATTACTACTATCTAAGTTCAGCTTCTTCGCACTTTTATGATTCAAACGAAGCCTTATTCAGATACCCGCATGCCTTTAGAAGTAATAACCTTCATTGACGAAAGTCACGCACCTATAATGTGCCCTCGGATCGGAACAGACAACATACCTGGGGGCCTAGTGCGGGGAATCGCGGGAACTGCGTTCAGCGTTGCGATTGGTGTAAAGTCTAGTCGGGCCAATCGCTATGCCGAACTCGGTCGCCGTGGAAAACGAGTTCACGTGATAACTAAGCTCGCACTAGGCCCACTGATTCTATTTCCCTCAAACTTGCGTAACAAATAACAGTTATAAACCGACCGTGAACTCCAGCGTGTTTTCTTTATTTCCGATTCTTCAGCCATTACGCCACGATAATTAATTTATAGTGTAAAAAATTTACTATATATACCAAGCGATGATTTCTTTATGTAACACGATTTTATGAGCTATTAGAAATTTTTAGGTACCGTGTTATTGCGCAATGGCAACTTTCTACTGCGCCTGCGCAGCCGCGACAGTTCGTATATAGAAAATGTTTGATCAGTTATGTAATATATGATGTATTGACATTTAATGTCTTTTGACAGGAGGAGATAAGTATATCACTTTTGAATGCACGCTTGTTTTGTTATATATTTAATTAAAGGTAAATATTTGTTTATTCAGTAATTAATATTATAATAACATTACAGTATTTTATTTCTCCATTACAGTAATTACATATCATAGTTACTGCCTATTGCGGACGAATACTATATATAGAGCCCATTGCACATTACTCTGATCGATTTACTTAACATATTATAAAACGAAGTCGTCTCTGTTGTTTTTTCGCTTAGATCTTTAAAACTACTCAACAGATTTTTATGCAGTTTACATCAATGGATAGAGTAATTCGAGAAGAAGATTTCTATGTGTAATACATGCACATTGACTGCCTCGTTGGTCTCGTGGTCGGCGTGTGCGACTGCTGATTATGATTATTATGAGGTCTCGGGTTCGATTCCCGGGTCGGACTAAATGTTTGTATGATCTACAAATATTTGTTTCGGAGTTTGGGTGTTTTCTATCTATAATATGTATGTATTTACAAAAAAAAGTATATATGTATTTGTATCAGTTGTCTAGTACCCATAACACAAGCTCTGCTTAGCTTGGGACTAGATGGCGTTGTGTGTTAGATGTCCGAAATATTTATTTATTTATATTATAGTAGAATAAATCAGAGAATTTAAGACTTCCCATACCCCAACCCCTCCCCACATCCCTTTCCCCATCCCCCAAAGGTCGGCAACGCACTTGTGACTCCTCTGGTGTTGCGGGTGTCCATGGGCGCTTGGGATGGTAATCGCTTACCATCAGGTGATACGTCTGCTCGTTTGCCCCTGTACCATAAAAAAAATCGAATGCCTTAAAATAAGCCATCTGATGTAATTGATCCGTTTTAATGCGCACAATGCGTAGTATATTTCTTAAAAAGGTTTTCGTTTTAAAGAAATCCTATTAATACGTGACACCACGGATGAAGTACCAATATTGCATCACAATGGACTTCGTTAACACATGATTTATAACCGAAATAATAATCGAACTTTTTATTACGAAGTCATAAAAAGCAAGGCCTGGCAAGTTAACAAGCCATTATTATCATCGTTCGGTAATTATTTAAACTGAAATGTTTCAACACGCCAAACAATCTTCAAGTATGAAGTTCTTACACAAGAAATTATTCGCTTGTAATAATAATCCACTTAGTCGGAAGTCAAGACCTTTTTTACAAAGAATCAACTCCCGTATTACAAAAAATTCTTGAAACCAATGCATTTTTGACACTCGCATTAACCTTGAAACAGTGTCAGCACATATGCGACGACAGGAGGAGGAGGGATACCACGATGTCATAATACTGAGTAAGTTTTCAGGAGATGGTTTTTTTAATTTGGAGAGAGGAGGCTACCCTCTGATTAAGAGGCAATTTACTTGTGTCTCTCGCAAATGTCTAAGTAATTTACAGCCAAAAGTGATTATTATTGGGTTCTTAGAATTGTATTGGGTTCTTCGTGACTATTAGATTCGTTAAAATATAGGTTGACTAGCTGACCCACGCAACCTCGTTTGCGCTTTATATTGCCCGTAGCGTGAAAATTTCCACCGGTTTTGAAACATTCTTCATGGTTGCTCCGCTCCTATTAGTAATAGCGTGATGATATATACCCTATAGCCTTCCTCGATAAATGGACTATCCAACACCGAAAGATTTTTTCAAATCGGACCAGCGTTCCTGAGATTAGCGTGTTCAAACAAACAAACAAACTCTTCAGCTTTATATATTAGTATAGATATGTGTCATTTCTCATTTTAAAACTTACGAGGTAAATTTTAGACGCAAATTTTTACATTATTCATAATGTATACTTCATTTGTAATAAAATTGGCACGTAAAGAAAGAAAATGTAGGTGATAGTAAACAAAATCGCTTGTTCAAAGTTATATTTTATGGACTGTAAATTCTTAACTTTGAACAGGGCAGTAAGCTTGTGACTACGGCAAGTGTAACCTGGTCGAAACGTCAAGCAACTCGAACGTATGTGATATCTATTATTACATGATCGCTTTTGACCACGGCATGATAATCGCTACTTAAGCTAATTCATACACTGTTCGGTGCTATCTCTAGTTAATTAGCGGTTAAGAATTGGCTTAATATTCCTCGCTATGTACCCTTAAAGAACAGATATTAGTGATACGTATGTACGCATACGATTCAGCCCTAGCTTAGCTATTTCAGAGGACTTATATCTTTATCATTGAATTTTAACCATATTCTTAAACAGTGATCACTTATTTTAAATGAGACTAGAGTTATTTTGACACAATATTCCCGGCTGTAGGCGTAAAAGACGTAAATTACAGAACATGTGATTCAAATAGGAACTTTATGTAGCTGTCAATATTAATCATTTTAGCGATGATCCTTGCGTCATTTGGCAGATTGTGGGTTATGCACAATAGGATATTATGAACAAAAAAGGTAAAAATACCTATAAAAGAAATTTAAACACCACGGTAAACAAGTTTTTGTTCGAGGTCCCAGTTTTATGGCGCTATCTTAGCGGTTAATCATTGTTAAGTATAATTTATGTTTAAGAAACACTTTGGCCTACTCAGATGGATGTTTGAGACGCTCATAAATCATATTGACTGGGTGGCGTTAAACTGTTATCCTTATAAAAGAAGGGGCACAATAACAAATGTCAATCAAAAGAAGGAAGGTTGTTTACTAAATAGAACATAACTTGCGGTAAATGCATTATCATAGATTAACACTATACTTTTTAACCGATTTCAAAAAAAGGAGGAGGTTTTGATGTGTGTTCGTGGATAACTTAGTCGTTTATGAACCGATTTTGATGATTCTTTTTTTAATGGAAAGGAGATGTCCCAGAGGTGGTGCCATGATAAGGACATCAATATCTGATGTTGGCATCCAAGAGAAATCAAGTCGAACCTTGAAGTCGGTTTTATTTTTGTTAAAATTGTACTTGTTATATTCTATTAATTGCAATACTGAGGGTTTTATAGGAAAATATATATACAATTTAGAAGGGTATTTTAGTTGAATAGATTTGTTGAATAAGGCGGCAGACACCGGTCTACGGTACAAGTTGGACAAGGCATATTTTCAACAGTGAAATGCAATAGGCTGATTATTTATTTATTTAATGATAATATAATAATTTAATTTCGAGGTAACCACAGCGAATTATAGTTATAAGACTGCCCTGGTGTAACTGGCATCTGCCTCCGTGGTGCAGTGGTAGCGTGTGCGACTGCTGTGCTTGAGGTCTCGGGTTCTATTCCTGGATCGCACCAAATCTTGGTATGATCTATAAAAAGTTGTTTCGGAGTTTGAGGGTTTCCATGTAAATTCCAAAAAAAAATGTTATAATATTTCAGTTGTCTAGTACCCATTATACAAGCTCTACTTAGTTTTGGGACTAGATGGCGTTGTGTGTTAGATGTCCGAAATATTTATTTACTAGCCGACCCACGCAACCTCGTTTGCGTCTCTTATTGCTCGTAGCGTGATAATTTTACACCGTTTTTGTAACTTTCTTCATTAGTGCTTCGCTTCTGTAGGTCTTAGCGTGATGATATATAGCCTTCTTCGATTAATGGGCTATCTTACACTAAAATATTTTTTCACAACAAACAACAACACAACAAACAAACTTTTCAGCTTTATAATATTAGTAAAGATTTATATTTATAACTGACGGCTATTTCTGAATATCCTAAATCTTTAATTGATTTCGTTAAAATATCTATTTTTATTTTGACTTTTATTGCAAAGTTACATGACGGCCAGGTTATAGAAAATGGAATTCTAAACAGTCTTCCTAATTTAGATGGACTGATTATCTACCCGAAGAAGCTGAATAGCGAATACGCAAACATGTGAATAACGGAAAACCGGGTGCAATTATAAAATACATAGAGAGGGCAATGTTCAGTGGACTGCCTTGGAGTAACTGCTAGATTGATTGAGGTATTCAGATGCATCTAAACACCTCCCACAGAAGCTCAAACTTTATAGAACTTACAGTCGTAGTACAGATGCCTGATAGCCTATTAACTGTAGGTATGCAGTCATTTCTTGCTTGACCTAAAATATAAAAATGACATCACAAGCATTCCTTCGCGTACCCGCCCCACATTATTCATAGTACAGAATAATAAATTAAAATGTACAGCGACATCACAGTAGCCGATTTCAATACAAAACAACATACGTTCATAATTTTCTTTGGGTCATGAAAACCACCATTTTAAGTAGACCCCTAAACGTTACATATTATGTGCAGAATTTCTAACATAGCAATAGTTTATGGCTCTTCGAAATTTGGATGTGTTGAAGCACGTCCCTTACAAGATGGCGCCGGAGACGTGACGTTTCTAAAGGCGGGAAACAATGGTTGGCCCGTTATGAATATTGAGAACTCAGGAGTTGTCAAATGCTTGTACAATTTTCGCTGTTCACTATGGCAAACAAATGAATTCATAGTGGATGGAATCCATTGGCCTACTACGATACACACACGCAACTGTTCGTCGACGATTTTGGCGCCATGATTCTTGCCATTCGAAATTCAAAACACTTTTTTATGCGTTTTGGGGCGTGTACACACATGATTTATGTAACGCCCAGGATATTAAAAGTCTATTATTAAATTACATATTTTATGAGTAAAAGTTAAATGTTTAAATGTCGTATAATTTTTAATATTCTATTCGAGTAGCTGTTTTAACACAGGTATCGACACAAAGATCAAGTTAATTCTTCACTTTTATGTATTTTCGTCCCCTTTTAAATGGCATTTCATCTTTTGATACCTTTTCAGTGAGACAAAATCTATTGTTTTATTTAATGGCTTATTATCTCATAATACTAATCAAATAACTCTCTAACTTCTTATTTCGTTTTACAAAATAATACGGTAATTGACTGTCAAATCTAACTGTTTCGCTTTTATTAAATGCTTCAATGTATATCATACGGAGTAAATAAAAACAATCAAATAGTATTCAATATGGTTAGACTTTTTATATTTTATGTTTTTCTTACTCATATGGGAACTATTAAAATATTTATTTTCACGATAAGAAACGATCCTTAAGAACTTTATGGTATAATACGTCATTGTAGACACGACCTAACAAAAGACGCAATGACGTACATATTTATGTAGTGACACGACAACGCAATGACAATGATTAATTCTGCGTTTACAAATATTTTTCCAGAATTCGGTGAGCCAAAATCTTTAGGCTTCTGTATTCCGAATGCGTCGGTCGATATCGCCAGTATTCGTAGAACAAAGATATTGTTTGTAGGAAATGTGAATAGAAATACAATAAAGTACTTTAAATTCGTGTTTCGTAATTAGCTAACTTTGTATAGGTATGTATGTGTATGAATGCGTCTAGGTAGTAGAACCACGCAGATTTCAATACTAACAGGTCGGCTGGACCGGGGCTATACCGCTCTATTACAGTAGATCAATCTAAAATGACAGTATTCGTGTTATCATGTTTCGTCGGTAAGTGAGAGGTCGGAGGCTCAATGATGTAGAAGCATCTCAATAAGCTGCGATACCGTGGGTCAGTATGTTACATTGTCTGCATTCACAATGAGTATGGTGACCATTACTCTTGGATTCTGCTTTCCATCAGGCAGATTAGTCACTTTGGCAGATCCATACATAAAGAAAACTCAATACCCTTTCACATAAATATCAAGTGATTTGTCTGTTCGTTTGCCTTTTAGCATAAAAATATATTTTAGAACCTCTTTAGAAGCTCATGTAACAGTGTGGGCAGTAACAAGCAAATTGATTGATTTCGCTGTTAAGTTGGATTGTCATTTTATAGATGGCTCACCTGGTGACTTTCGCAGTGACTACGTTAATTGAATTAATTAATTACAGATAAAGGTTAAGTAAGACTGCCGACGGGAAGGACTGCGACGCGGCGACGCTGCGTTAGAAGCTGATGTAATTAATTTATAGAAAACAAGCTGTACGGCACAGAGCTGTGGCACGTTGTGGTTTCCACGCTACAGGGATTGTTTTTTATATATTTTTACACGCTTTTTATTAGCTTCACCTGTATGTTTGTTTGTAACCTCCTTTGGACTTGATTTTGACCCACTCCAAACGATCAGATTTCATTTAAACTTAGTAGACTTATCGAGGAACGATGGCAATAGCTTTGTTTTTTTATATTATAATAGTTTAAAAAAACTAAAAACACGCTTTTATAAATAATTCAAACTAAAAAGTAGAAAATTATTTTAATGTAAAAAAGCGTGGGGTGCTTTCTGAATATATTTTAATAATGTTGCCACTATTATTTTTTCACATCACATCACATCAACAGCCTTTAGCAGTCTACTGTTGGACATAGGCCTCTTATCTATTTCGCTTGGTTGTATTAAAAATTATGTCCAAGTTTGAGCTCAATTAATATAGACTCGAGGTTTCTCTGCACAAACCAATTAAACAAACTTATGTACATATACATAAATGAGATCTATGAATGTCGTTCCGTTGTCGTGTCAACGCGTTACCTCGGAAGTTGTCAGGCTCGACCTTAAACCGATTACTTAAGAGATTCCGTTTTTTAATCGTTGTTAAGCAACAGGATGTTACGCACATACTCGGTAATACATAATACATAAATACGGCCTTTAACCACTATGCCACATATTGAAATAACGTAACAAAAAATATTTATATAACGCTAAACGGGTGCTACAAGTTTTTATGAGAACATATTATATCTATCTAATTGATATAAATTCAAAGCTTATATAAATTCATAAATTTCAAATGCTTGGTGGCGGGTTCGTGGTACGTGAAGAAATAAACATATTAATTAAAAAAATATAAGTATGATTAGGTATGCGGTTATGTAGTAGGAAAATACACATATACATACTATAAAAATATTCCTAAGAGTAGATAAAGACACATTATCACTTGCTCAGACTGAAAAACTCACGAACATAAAGCCTAAATAGCAGAGGCTGCAAACTTGATTTTCAGCCAACTATAAGTTCATTTTAGAAAGCTAGAAACATGAAATACTGATGACAAATAAATAGTTTTATGATCAAAATACTTTTTTTCCTCATATCGTAAGTTAGGGTTTATCATTCACTGACTTGGTTTTACTCTTTAATTAGTAATTATAATTACTAATTAAATAACTTCATTGTCAATAATTATTGATAATGAAAGTCACTTGATATCCTTAAATGCCAACACGCAATCTCATCAGCCGAAATAGGCAATAAGGAATCAGGGAAAGTGTGGAATTAAAGGCATTACTGAGAATGCATAGGCGTCATCTTGGCTGGATTGAGCGATGTGGGTATCCATTGTATCCCAGGAAATCTTGATTACTTTTAGAGATCCTAGTATGAGGAGGTCTAGACACAATGAGACTTAAATATCCAGCAATCCAATCAATTGGAGTATTAAACAGGAGTAGGAAAAATAACTATAAATTTATTATATCAAAAATAAATAAATGTACTTTTAATAAAAAACATTTATTCATATCTTTTTGACAAAATATGTTTTTTTCGGATCTAAATTTAGTCAATCGGACACTAATAACATATCTATACTAATATATAAATCTGAAGAGTTGTTGTTTGAACGCGCTAATCTAAGGAACCGCTGATCCGTTTTGAAAAAATATTTCAGTGTTAGAAAGCCCATTTACCGAGGAAGGCTATAGTTTATATATCATCATGCTAAGACTTACAGAAGCGGAGCACCAATGAAGTATGTTACAAAAACGAGGAAAAATTATCACGCTACGGGCAATAGTAGACGCAAACGAGGTTGCGTGGGTCGGCTTGTATCATATAAAGTATAAGAAAGAACACTAGAAAAATTATTCAGAGCATATTGAACGTCCCAAAAAAAAACAGCAATGTCAATTAAAAAAATAACGGCATTTGTACCAATGAGTGTAGATTAATCTCCTTGTATAATGTAGACAACTTATTCAAAAAGACGTACCGTACGAAAAAACGGAATAGAGCCCGCTTTATTTTTTTGATTGGCCAAGCCCGAGGCTGCAATTAGCCGTCGATTTGCGTATGCCTGCGCTCGCGCAGCTACGTCACGAACGATATGCGCGATCAAGATCGATCGGCGATATGTGAGGCCGTTTGAACTTATTAGATGTGTTTTAATGGTACCTTTTTAGTACTTTTTTTCTTGACGTGGAAAGTTTATATATGGACTTTATCCATTCAATTTTTAAGTTTTATATTGCAAATGGACGGGCAATCTTTGCGATACAAGGAATTCGCAGCCAGTTTCCTTTGAAGTTGTTTTACGTAATAGTTAGTAATTAAAATGTAAGTCAAGGCAGTACTTGTGTAATTACCAGTAAATTAGCGTTTTATTTATTTTTCAACTGATATTGTATCGTCTAAGCGTTTAAAAATAAGCGAATTGTTTTATATTATTTACTTACTTGCTGTTTTTGCACAAAAATTCATGAAGATTCAATATATTCAAAATATCAATGTCATCGCGCCAAGCAATTTCACACGGTCCCAAAAAAACGTATGATTTTAAAAACAAATAAAGTACTCCGGCGCATCTCGTAGGAAGTGGGACGAATTTAAATATTTAATTTATTACGAGAAGGTACAATATATAAAACAAGAATACGTTTTATTCGGAATTTCGATTTATTCCGAAATCCGTTACGGGAGTGGTCGTGAGATGATGTCGTACCTGGAACAAAAAGAAAGGTAATGGATAAATAAATGCTTTATGAATACAGAATGACGATTATTCTTATTATATTGTACTGAGGAACAGGAAATGTAAAATATATAGCATATGTATAAAGAATAGTGTTGCAATTGAAAAGATATCAGTTGCAGCACTTGCGACACATTCAGAGTGTGTTGACATGCACACAGTTACGAATTTACGACCGAACTATCGTCGTTTCAAATGTTGTTTCGCTTTTATTTTATTACTTTTTTATTGTTAAATAAAGAGACCATCTAGAAAGCAAGAGTTTAGTTTATAGGATATAATACGCATCAAGTACGTTCAACTTGCATTCTCTGAGGATAGACTCAAACTTTGCAATTTATTACCATATTTTTTCCTCGAGTTAGATTGGAATACTTCTCACATACAATTTTAAAGACCTTTACTTATAAAGGTTCACTAGTATATATTATCATGACACTTTCGTCATAGTAATATTCTACAAGTAAATTTCATAATTAATTGTTTTTAAAGCCTTCTGTTTCTTCAAATCTTTTGAGTAGGTATATCTAGGTTCTCAGGATTTTTTAAAACGTATTTTAAATGACGCTTTGTCAGTTTGTTTTTATTGGAAGGCTGGATTAAACTTCCTCCGTTCTAGAAACATAGTTCCGAAAAACTATTACCCAGATTGTTTAAATTGATCCTTCAAAATTATTGTTTTCATAAATGATTCACGAACAAAATAACTAACTGAAGATTTCGAAAATGGAGCAATCACGTTCAATGCTTTTATCTGACTTTCAAAATCGAGTAATCCAACTTTTGTGAACAGGTTTATTAAGTCTCAATATATTTTCTTTCTCAACACCAGCCGCTCTGCATAAAGCCTTTCAATCCTCTGAATAAAACAGGTATTGGCAGACAAAAGGCGATGCAAGTGCTTTAATTCAGTATTAATTACTACATTAATGGCTAACCAGTCCTGAAGATATGCGAACCGTTCCAGTTGCAGTATCAGATCGAGTTGCTGGTATCAAATGAAGCAATCGTTTGAAATGCGAGGACAACGATATTTAACATCATAATAGTTAATAACATTGTGAAATTTAAGTGTTCTGTTGACTGACTGGCAGTTGGCCAGGTTTTGATTACGTTCCTGATACGGTGAGACATGAGAACGGTTGCGGAATTCCTTGGAGCATTAGAGGAATGATACCGCCATTAGTTGCAGGTGCGACTTATGCTTTTAAATGGGATAGAATCCTATTTCAGTAATATAAATAAGCCGTTAGTTTTATTCGACTACATTCAAACAGTCATATTGCATTAGTCATCACTTAGATGGTGCATTTGTTTAAATCAATTAATTAAACTGCCTCGGGGGCGCAGTGGTAGCGTACGCGACTGCTGTTCTTGAGGTCTCGGGTTCGATTCCCGGGTCGGACCAAATGTTTGTATGATCTGCAAATATTTGTTTCGGAGTTTTTGTGTTTTCTATGTATAATATGTATGTATTGACAAAAAAAAAGTATATAAGTATTCATATCAGTTGTCAGTATATAAGTAGTCATATCAGTAACCATAATACAAGCTCTGCTTAGTTTGGGACTAGATGGTGTTGTGTGTTAGATGTCCGAAATATTTATTTATTATTATTATTAAACTTTTTTTAGTCTGGCGAGAATCCCCCCCCCCCCCCCCCGGGTACCATTACCAGCTGAATTCCTGCCGGCTAGCTGATACTAGCAGTCTGGGAACCAGGTGTACCCTAACAAGGAAAACTTCTCAAAAGTACCCTGACCTTTGGCTCTTCAGTATACTTACACGTCGTTACAATTTTAATTCTTAAATAAAAACTTCAACATTTCTCGAATTATAAATCGTATATTAATAAATATACGATGGCCATAATATATATTTATCTCCAATTAGACTTTCACACACAACGTACGATAATATTTATTAGCCATTTAGTTTAATGAGCTGTTAGATAATGTTTAAATGATCACCGTTTCCGGAGCAACACTCAGACCCTGAGCTACTTACAGACTCGATGTATTTATTTTATATATATTTTTAACCGACTTCATAAAAGGGGGAAGGTTTCTCAATTCGACCGTACATATATATATATTTTTTTTTTGTGTGTTCGCAGATAACTTCGTCGTTTATGAACCGATTTTGATGATTCTTCTTTTGTTGGAAAGGAAATGTCCCGACGGTGGTACCATGACAAGGAAACTAGGATCTGATGATGGCATCCCAGGGAAATCGAGGGGAAACCTCATTTTTTTACTATGTTTTTCGTATATTTTCTGAAATTACTCTTATGTTTGCGTCTGCTAGTCATCATTTAGTGATGATGAGCTGATGATGTAAGGTACAAATCCTTAACGGTTAGGAGTTGGAGGATAAATCTTTAAACGTAAAGAATTAGGTATAGACAAGAATTGGCATAGCAATTTATAAAGAGCCAGTTTATTTTAAGCTTTTTAGTGTTTTTGGCAGGGAGTTTTCGTTGGATGCTTTTTGGAAGTCGGTTTTTTTTTATATATACGAGCCCGCCAAAGTGACTCTACTCTGCCTGATGGAAAGCATGAGCAGAATCCAACAATAGTGATCATCATACTCATTGCGCGTGCAGACAATGCAACAATGCAGATATTGAGAAGCTTTTGCATTATTGGGCCTCCGGTCTCGCACTCACCAACGAAACAGGACAGCACGTATGCTGATATTTCTTCGGGTCTTCTGTAAGAGGGTGGAACCGCCCAGGTCGAGCTCGTCCGTATTGAAATCAGCGTGGTTCTACAATATACTACTTTATAAAAACACTAGCTTTTGTACGCGGCTTTGCTCACTGGGAGGAATTTCAAAAATTCCTTTCTTAATGCTCACTTACGTTATATAAAGAACCTACATACAAAATTTCATGATTCTAGGTTCAGCGGTTTGGGCTGTGCGTTGATCTCTGGGTATGTCAGTCAGTCAGTGACCTTCCTCTTTTATATATATATAGGTTACTAGCTGATACCCGCGGTGTTACCCGCGGTTATCGTGGTACCGCGAGTAACGCCGCGGTTATCGTCGTACCGCGAGTAACGCCGCGGGACAAAGTCTAAAAAAAGTAGCCTAAGTTACTCCCTGGATCATCAGCTTCCTGCCAGTGAAGTCCAGTCCAGTCCCGCCAAATTCGTCCATCCATTCCAGAGATTACCCGGAACAAACAGACAGACAAAAAAAATGTTACCTACATTTTTGGTATATGTACCGTGTATACATACATATGCATTGATTAAAAAGCGGTTATTTTAATATTACAAACAGACACTCCAATTTTATTTATTTGTATGTATAGATTATAAAAACACGAGGTACAAAATTAAAACTTTTTAATACACCGAATACCTCAGAATGGTTTATTCCACTTTGTTCAGCTGGGTGAAGTAATAACATCTACTAATTATCGAATTAAATGAACGTTTCAAACCAGTTACGGTCTTGGAGGATAGTGTTGACCTTTGAAACCGCTTTTTACCACACAGTACAAATCAGTGTCCATCATCGCCAACTGCATTCTTACTGCACTATAATAATAATTTGCTGCAATGTAATTATTAAGTATTTTTACTGGTTAAGTTACTGCCTCTACGCAATGAGGATTTCTGCGACATACACGGGAATTGTACATACGTAACGAGTATAACTCGACACATCTCAGGGCATCTTGGGCAGTATCTTCTCCTCAGATTTATTACGCTGCTAAATTATTTGATTATTTTATTTAAATAATACATAAATACTTTCGGAGAAGGCTTATATATAGAATTAGCTGAACCCCGCGATTATCATCGTACCGCGAGTAACGCCGCGGGACAAAGTTAGTCTAAAATAAGTAGCCTAAGTTACTCCCTGGATCATCAGTTACGCTTATTTTTTACTATTTTGTTTGGTATATTTATAAAAGCGTGTTTGTTTATTTCTTTAAAACTATTTTTTTTTTAAATTATTGTATTATCATCGGCCCTGGATCCCTGTGCAAATTTTCAAGTTAATCATACTCCTAGAAGTAGGTGAAAATGAAGTTAAAAGATTCCGTTACATACATACCTACATAAAAGCTAACAAAAGCGTGCAAAAAATAGTAGAAAGTTGATGATTATAAAGGAAAGAATATTAACTACAGTACACTCAATTGAATGCCATATTCCAACATCCTTTGGCTAATAAATCTTTTAATATATAGTATCTATCAAGACAAGTCGTAAATTAATAACCTACTACAAAAAAATTAAATCCGAGGTCAGCATATTGATCGTTTGTAAATAGCGGGTAGATTGACATCTTTCACTTCTTGATCAGTTATTGATGAGACATGTCTCCTATCGTTTGATAACTGCACAGCTGAACCGAAGCCATATTTAGCAACAAGCAGTACTTAGTAATCCACTTGACCATCCGGCTTTAAATGGTAACAGAGCTGATAGGTCGTTTTAATCCTTCAACAGGTACAACCGACTCTACTTGAGATTATTGCAATGTCCTCTTACGATACAAGTAGTTATAAAGTTGTTTGACTCTTGATATTTTATTATTTCAACACTGACAGCAATAATACAGGTACATAGTTTGTGATATAATTTAGTAATTTTTTCCTAGTCGATAACAGCCATGGCAGCCAGTCATAATGGAGACGCATAAGATAGTATAGAGCGGTACACTCTTTGTTCCCTCTCTCTCATAATCCGATGGGACGGTTAACCGACAAGATTGGGGAGAGATCAGGTGCAGGACCGACAGGTTTCATGCTCTCCGAGGCATGGGGATTTAGACCCTAACTTCCAAACTCCGAGCTGTTGTTAAGTAATTCTATAATCAGAAAAACTGATTAACACTTTTGGCCCGACCCAGGATTCGAACCCGAGACACCCGAACCCAGCAGTGGGACATTATGGGATGTTGATGATATAAGCATAAGCCAATTATCAAATTCAAAATCATTTATTCAATTAAGACAAGACAATTACAAGGTAGTAGAGCCACGCTGATTTCAGCATGAACGGGCCGGCTCGACCGGGGCGGTACTACCCTTGCACAGAAAATCAACGTAAAATGACAGCGATTATGCGGTCGTGTTTCGTTGGTGAGTGCGAGACCGGAGGCCCAATGATGCGAAAGCATCACTAGCCCGCCATGGTGTGGGTCACCATGCTGCATTGTTGCATTGTCTGCATTCGCAGTATGGTGACCATCACTTTTGGATTCTGCTTATGCTTTCCATCAGGCAGAGTAGACATTTTGGGAGGGCAAAACATAAAAAAAAGACATAATACCTATATAAGAACGTTAAATTCAAGCTGCAGTTACAAACAGACGCCACCACATGTATTGGATTGTCAAGGTAAAATAGATGAAAACATCAAAATGTAGTGCCTATTTGTGTCGCTTCATAACTTCCAGTTTCCAAAATGTATAGAGTTTTATGAGAAAAATAATGACAAAGAAACTCATGGCCACTCTTCTGAAGGTAAGTCCTAGTCTAGGTCTTTAGAACTTCTGTACGTCTGTATCTAGTTACATTTAGCATCATATCTCCTAAACTGATGAACGGATACTAAGATTAAAGTTTTTTTTATATGACTTGATCTAGCTGTCCATTCGAAGTTTAATAAAAATAATTTCATCATCACGTAAATTTGTCTTATGTATACAAATAAATAAAATTGGAGTGTCTTTATGTAATATTAAAATAACTTTTTACTGAATGCATATGTATAATACACGGTATATTTACCAAAAAATGTACTTTTAAAATTTTTTGTCTGTCTGTCTGTTTGTTCCGGATAATCTTTGGAACGGCTGGACCGATTTTGACAGGACTTTCACTGATAGGTAGCTAATGATATGGGAAGTAACTTAGGCTACTTTTTTTAGACTAGCTTCGCCCCGCGGCGTTATTCACGGTACGACAATAACCGCGGGAAACACCGCGGGGTTCAACTGGTCTATAAATAAAGCCTGAATATGGTTCTCTGATATTATCATTGAACATATTGCTTTGCCCTTTAGATATTGTTACGTGACTACACAAATGTCAATTCCTTCTTAATAAGGATAATTGGGACGATGATCACCATTTTAGTCAACTACAGCTAAGGTGATTAAGTTTTTTAAACTAATGCAGATAGATGTTTCTAGTTTAACTAATCTATACAAATAAATAAAATTGGAGTGTCTGTTTGTAATATTAAAATAACCGCTTTTTAATAAATGAAAATGTATGTATACACGATACGTGTACCAAAATAACATTTTTACAATTTTCGTCTGTCTGTCTGTTCCGGGTAATTTCTGGAAAGATTATACCGATTTTGACTAAGTTAGACAGTTACTCAAAAATTGTAAAAAATGTTATTTTGGTGCATGTATCGTGTGTACATACATTTACATTTATTAAAAATTGGTTATAATAATATTACAAACAGACACTCCGATTTTATTTATTTGTATAGAGTAGGTATAGAGGTACAGATGAAACCGATTTGCTAGTAAACCTCTTTAGAACGGAGGTTTTTGCAACGAGCGCGCAAACCTAATAAGCTTCACAGATTAACCGTTTTGTAGAAAGGCGAAAATTTCATCGGCTTTTGCGTAGCCTTGTTTTTAATCTCTTTAGTAAGGTTAATCCGATTTAGTCGGCGAAGGTTTGACATTGAACTAGGAAGCCGACAAATTACGAAAAACACCTTACGCTATATCACGTAATCCCTTCCGGGACATTTGAACAATTCGAGTCTTATTATTTAAAAACTCTTTTCAAATAAACAGATTAATAGGTTGTACTATTTTATTTTTTCTGTAAAAGCTTTTAAACACAAAGCGTTGTCTGTAGGGTTTGAAAGCGTAGCGCAGTAGAAAATTGCGTAGCTACCGCCTCAACCACTATGCTATTCGTGCTGTAATTTCCTCATTTAGTGTCTGAGATACAGACTTTATTTAAAAAAAAACTAAATAAGTTTTTGGTAGTACATGTAACACACAAGTCACAACGCTATCTAGTCCCAAGCTAAGCAGAACTTGTGTTATCGGTACTAGACAACTGATATAAATAAAAATACATAAACTTTTTTTTACTTTTTAAGGTTTCGTGACAAAGGCAAAAAAACATTTGTGGCGGTCCCCACACTTTTTTTTTAATACATCATAAATCCTAAACCGCAATTTATCAATTAAAGTTACAACGAACCACGAGAACTGTTATATTATGTTACTTGCTGCTACGAAACCCTACATGTGCGAGTCCGACTCGCACTTGGCCGCTTTTTTTACAATTAGTTCGGAGGGAATAACTTATCAGGCAATTTCAGCAGCTTTTCGTTGAGCCAACTTAGATATGAACATACACATACGTTACACCAAAATAAATGATCTTGCATTGCATCAGGTTTTTTTTTTTAAATATAGAATTTCATTTGTAAATTCTGCATTTTCGTAATAAACATAAAATTTGATTTACTTCAAAAATAGCGAAATTGGTTCACAGTCACACATTGCGCTAATTTCGTGTAATATAAATAAAAAATTAAGTCAATTAGTGATTTTTATATTGTAGTAACACGTATTATTTCTTGCCTCATTTTGTGTTCTAACCTCTAACCAAAGTACGAAATCCTGATAACTTCTGAACCACTATAATATTAACTAACCTCTCTTACACACCGCACCATACTTATACCGCAACAAGACATAAAAATGTAGGTAAGTATACCTATATTTCAATCAAATACGACATCTTGAAGGCTTGTAGGTAGTAATTTAACAAAAACAAAAAAGCCGACTCCTTAATTTATATTCATATCTGCATAAATAACAGCATAACATATCGCAAGTTTCATTTTGTTAAATGTCAGTCGACCTGCCATGTGACCCGGTCAGTTTTTCATTGACGGTACTCACACGCGCTACCAGGTAATCTGACCGCGACAATTTCATATTGTACAAGTTTTTAACATTTCAAGTGGCCTGGATTATGTCTGTGTTAAAACCTGGTTCCGAAATTGCGGCAATTCACAATGCAATTACGGTAAGAGTTCGTTGATTGTCAGGTCAAAGTGGAATTTATACGATATATACCTGATTGAATTGAGTTTGAGGGTAAAGTAGGTTTTTTGAATGGAACTTTTTCTTTTTTTTTTTATAAATTACCTACCAAAGTGACTCTGCTCAGCCTGATCGAAAGCTGAAGCAAAATCCAATCTTTGCTTTAATTACTTTCATTTTACAAAACTAGTAGCTTATTATTTGCTTTTTTTATGGTATAGGGGGCAAACAAGCAGGCCTATCACCTGATTTTAAGCGATTACCGCCGCCCATAGACACCAGCAGAGGCGTCGCAAGTGCGTTGCCGGCCTTTGGGGGATGGGGAAAGGGCCTCCGGTATCCACACTTACTCGGTGAAACACAGCTCAAGCGCTATTTCACACCGGTTTTCTGTGAGACCGTGGTATCACTCCTGTCAAGCCGGCCTATTCATGCCGAAGCGTGGCTGTGTATATTTATATATTTCTTACTTTCTACATTTTCACTCCCAATTTTTCCTAATGCTATTGTCTGCAACAGATTAGTAACTTATTACGTAACTTTAATATGCCTCTGCTGACCTCTTCGGTTTATCGACGTGAGTGTATCTAATAAAAATATTATACCTTCGACCTTCACTATATAACCATGATATACGATATATTAAACTGCATTTTACTCCATCATTTCAGTTATACCAAACCTATTGACGATTAAACATTTTACGTTTCTTTAATAATACCAAGCGGTAAGTAATTCTCAATAGTTATTGCCTCTTGACATGTAAGAGGCCGTTAAAGTATTCAATAATAATAAAAAGCTATATATTTGTCAGTTCTTCTTGAGAATATGACATGAGAGATGAATCACCAGTGGAAAGTAATGGGCCGCAATGGTCCATCACTCTGTAAGGTAATTGTCTCCAAAATTGGAATTCTACAAGTCGCCTGAATAAGAATTACTTTTTTAATATCATTTTTTAAGGAAATCTTTATTGGGTCAAGGGTAGCTTTGACAGTCATTAACATAAAATAGATGGTAATAACTTTAAGATCTAAAAGTATGTTATATTAATTTCCAGTCACGTTTCTATTAAGCAGCTAGCCATTACAATCCCATCAAACAGTTTATTGAATTCAAAGTTTGTACATTCCTAATAATTCTAATAGATTGTTAGAGGATTTTAAAATAGGTATCTAGCGTTGGTACAAATTCTACGTTTAAGCTAAACTTTTAGCACAATGGCTGCTCCGTTTAAGCAGTCGACACGTCGGCCGGCGCCGTGTTGTAGGTTCATACCACGCGCACATTTGTAAAAGCCAACAAACATAAAATATTGCTAATTGGGGACTCGTATTTTAAAAACAGAATTGACTTTAGAGTACACATTTAGAGACAAATAAAATAATGTTAAACTTAGTAAAACGTTGAAAGCGTTCAAAAGGAACCCTGTCGATTCGTTACGAAAATACTACAAAGCGAGTTCACGTGTGTAGTAAACACACGTGAACTGTAGTATTTTCGTTTAAAAAGACAAGTGAACTACGCATTCAATTACCTTTTTTAAGATGAATAACTGCATTGTATGACAGCATATTCTTTACAAAACTATAAAAAAAGCAGAACCATTTTTTAACGCAATAACAATTTTGTCTAGTTAATATGATAATTAACTCAGGATCTGCGCGAGCGCATTTGTCTCGCTAATGGTGTTGCCAATGATTTATATAAAATGATTACCTTAGCGGTTCCTTTTCGAAAAATATTAACAGTGCCAACGATAGTATCGATATATTTTTTTCTTTAAAGGTTTGTAAATAATATGTGTTCGGATGATTTAACATACAATGCCCAAAATTGCCTCGAGGCGAAGCGATTCGTGAAAATAAATGTATGGTTTCCTCGAAATCCGGATTGCATACGATAGATATCATGAGTAATTGTTGAGTTTAAATGACGGTATTCAAATTTTGGACAACATTTGAATTTACAGGATTTGCAAATCAGTTTTTTCTGCACTGAGAATACTATGCATGGAAAGTTACTTATTTAAAATTCTAGCTTCTTTTACTACAAAAAACTAAAAAGTGTAATTAAGCTGAGTTTTGCGGTGTTTCCCGCGCTACAACAACAACCGCGGGAAACGGCGCGGGGCATAGCTAGTCTAAAAGAAGTAGCCTAAGTTACTCACTATATCATCAGATATCTTACATATAGAGGACACATACATACACTTACACACAGACTCAAACACACTCACACATATACGCACACGCGCATTAAAGTATCATTTTAATTGTGTTATATATAGGTATTACTTGTTTTTTTGTGGTTAACATCTGCATTTTGTTTCTTTTTCATAAAATCATGATTATGTAATTTAACTACGAGAGAGAACACTGATCTCTGTAACACAGGTCATTGAACCTAGCTCAGTATTCAGGGAGCTCAGTATAATTTGTTAAAAATTGTTTTATGGGAATAAAATGTTATTATTATAGCTATCTGCCAGTGAAAGTCCCGTCAAAACCGGTCTAGCCGTTCTAGAGATTAGCCGGAATAAACAGACAGAAAGACTAGAATTTAAAAAAAAAAATTGGTATATGTACCGTGTATACATACATTATGCATTTAATAAAAAGCGATTATTTTATTGTTACAAACAGACACTAACTTTATTTATTTGTATAGATTGTATAGAATCTAATCTATTTATTAATA
The DNA here is from genome assembly GCA_905220595.1 of Spilosoma lubricipeda. Classification (NCBI taxonomy): domain Eukaryota; kingdom Metazoa; phylum Arthropoda; class Insecta; order Lepidoptera; family Erebidae; genus Spilosoma; species Spilosoma lubricipeda. Next base: position 2,819,897 of record HG992278.1, read on the forward strand.
TTTTTATGTAATACAATATATACAAAGTTTACAATATAGTTTAACACCAGCATTTTATAAAAGACTGCCTTTATCATTGGTAGCGTAAGAGTTTGTTAATATATTCTAGTCCTTCCGTCCCTTGGTATTATTGATCTTAACTAAATATAAAGTGTTGTATATTTTTTTTGGGACAATATTAAAGTGTATTCAAAGTTTTTATGATGATCGATAGATTAGTTTAAGGGTAAAACTAAAACGAGCGTACTCCTTCTTAAAAGGCCGGCAACGCACCTGTGACACCCCTGGTGTTGCGGGTGTCCATGGGCGACGGTAACCGCTTACCATCAGGTGATACGTCTGCTCGTTTGCCTTCTATTTCAATAAAAAAAAACAACTAAACTTTCGTATTCTTTTATTTTATTTATTTCGTATTATTCGTAACAAGAGCATAAATAACACATGCAAAAAATGACCGTGGGAGAGCCACTCTTTGGCATGAATGGGCCGGCGACCGGAGTGATACCACACCCTCACAGAAAACCGGTGTGAAAGCACTTGCGCTGTGTTTCACCGAGTGAGTGAGGAAACCGGAGGCCCATACCTCTTCCCCTCCCCCTATCCCCCTACCCATTCCCCAAAGACCGGCAACGCACTTGTGACGCCTCTGGTGTTGCGAGTGTCCATGGGCGGCGCTAATTGCTTGCCATCAGGCGATACGTCTGCTCGTTCACCGGCTATTCCATAAAAAAAATTATGAACTAGCCTAAATCCTTAATTTCAACAGAGCACTTAATTCACTTACTAATCAACGAACGTACTCAAAAGTCACAATTAAAACATTACCTCTCTCCATATTAATTACGTACAAGTTTTAAGGGCTTATAAAATACAGTTACTATATTGTAAGCTCTGTAATAAATTGCAATTACCGGCAATTACTACTAAGCGCAGTGTTTGGGCGTTCGATAATTTATCACCTAATTAGTAAACCTATTCTGCACGGACCTTAAAGGTCGGATACACTAGAGGTGAGTATTCGCATTCGTGATTAATTCGCGTTATATTCGTATTCGCATTTGCAACAACCGCAAAAGAAAATGATTAGTTTAACTGTGATGTTAAACTTCATTTATCTTTGTTTATTTATTTCTAACATAGATAATAAACTATTAAATATGCACCATAAAATTGTTACAAGAATGTTTCAAATTACTTTAAAAATACTTTAATCAACCTATTGATAAAATAAATGTATCATCATTAGCAATATTAACAGACACATTATTTAACATACAGGTGTATTGTACACGGTGTAAACAAATAAGACAAACTTGATAATGACTTAATTCATTAAAAACAATTCTAGTTTTTTTTATAATAATAATCTTACACGATTCACACACGGCCGTCAAGGATCAAATTAGGTGGAGTCTGCGTTATGGTAACAAACTGCTGATAAACATATTTCTTTATTTCTAAATTCATAATATCATAAATAAATTACATTCAGACACAAAACAAATGATTCTCATCACACAAACATTTGTCCTGAGTGAGAATCGAACCTACGACCTCTAGTAAAGCAGTAAGGATCTTTAATCACAAGGACAACAGGTCAGTCAATGTACATTATATATCGTTTTGACGAAGGTACCAGGCGGTTATGACAGTGTAAAACCATACTGTCTTCATCCTGTTAGAGTTCATAGGGTGTCTATTAGTGTAAAGGGGTCTTAAAATTAGCGGTATGCATAGTAAATCTTTGTTACTGCTCATGCGCTTGTTAAATCGTTGTACGCAGTCTTGAATGAATGCGAAAGGACTGAGTAATAATAGTCATTAGAAACTGTTGTTTCAGTATTTAGGATAAAGTCGTATTGAGAAATTTATTATGCAATTTTATTCTTGACTTTCATGTTAAGAAAAAGATCTCATCTTTTTCACAAACAAAGACAGCTGACTGGTGCACAGACGTTAGAAAGTTCCCTAGTCAGAGGGCATGAAGGAATAAGTTAAGATGGACTGAGTGTGAAAAGGTAAAGTCCAAGCATGCACTTTGAGATAGTAGGTACCATGAAAACGTAAATTAAGACGAAAAAGAGAGCTGTTTTCTGCTTATGTTCAAAACTCTGTAAATGTAACCCTGCAAGAGACTACTAGAAATAAGTTCGTTTTACAGCTTTATTACAGTAGTACTATTATTAGCACCATTCACACTAGGAAAATCTGTTCATCAATTTTTCATGCATTTTCGGGTTTTATCTAATCTAATGTTTTCAAAATTCACCTAGTCCTTTCGCATTCGCATTACAGTTTCGTACAATCGTTTGTCTCCCAATATTACATACTATATCGGTGTAACCTTAATGTAACTATATTTTAAATATTTAACATACGTAAATTATTAATTATTGTATAGAAATTTCAAGGAAAGCGACACTAGCGTCTATTATATTTCTGCACGCACATATTTAGTTCTCGGAACAAAAATCTTCAAAATTCTGTAAAAGAGACATCATAATCTCGTTATTAAATTATATAAAATACTTTAAATAGTTATTATGATATGCTCATAACCTAAATCTGTCTCAGTGCACACGAAGCGTTGTCACGTACTGCCTTCATGTCGCTAGACAACAACTTGAACTTGCTTTATGAAGATAATAATGTTAGGGTAAGCATACACTATGTGTAATGAAAGAAAGTATACACCACCAATTCAACTTCAAATCGCATATTTTATGGATTCTTTTCTGTACTAAGTAATTGTGTACCACGACCATAGTTTCTAAAGCTTTCACTGAAATTCAAGCAAAATCTATTACGGTTACAACTACTACTTGTAAAATTCCAGAACCCGTTATATTAGTTTAACTGAAATCAAATAAGCCATAGTCCAATCCCGTTAAGAAATTAACGATATACTCATTTAGTCCATACCTTAATTGATACGTCACTATTGTTTGCGGAATTCAAGTACGAGAATATTGCTTAATTTAGTTCGTTAATTTATAACACCACGTACATTTTTTTAACCTTTAGGTGATCTATGTTTGCACATTAGGTGAACAGATGCGGTGTGTGCAAACCTTAACAAATAAAGACTGTTCTAAGATAACATGACGAGTGTTGGTCACGTGATCGCGTGGGCAGGCACTGGACCTCACGTTCTTGACACAGGTCTGAGCGATAGATAAAATGAAGTACCAGAAGTACTTCCGCATCTGTAGACTACCATACCCAATTTCTCGCTCGCGGATGAACCTTAAGTTGCTTTCACACTACCGCTGGCACTTGTTTTTATTGTGCAAAATATGTATTTGATCGTACACCTAAGCTGGACAAACACTAGTGTGAAGGAGCCCTTACCGTCTGTCTCTGGAACATAGGTCAGACGCCTTATTTAATAAGCTACCGCCGCTTTTGGGCAACGCAAGGACATCAGCTTACACAGTGATGGATATGGTAGCCAAAGTAGGTAAATACAACATAATTACGTCTTGAAAAGTAAAACCGACGTAAATGTGGATAAAACATGAAATTTTCTTTAATTTAAGATACATTACTTTTCCAAATTACTAAGAGAATACGTTAAGCCCTCGGTCCCGATTGCCATACCAACTTCTTCGGCTATTGTTACGAGTAGGTTTAACCCTAAAACGTTCGACAACAGGCTTTAAGGAAGGAAGATAATGACTTTCTACCTCAATACAAGAATTAATGTCATGGAAGTAATAAATAATAATAAATATTCCGGACATCTAACACACAACGACATCTAGTCCCAAACTAAGCAGAGCTTGTATTATGGGTACTAGACAACTGATATGAATACTTATATACTTTTTTTTTTTTGTAAATACATACATATTGACGTGACAACGTCTTATAAATTGGTTTGCCGGGTGACACTTCAAGAAACTGCGTTACGCTCCGCTCACGTTATGCGCTCACAATGAGAGCGAGTGAGAGGCACGCGTCCCTTCCACTCGGGCATGGTTAGCCCGCCTAAGAGCGAGAGAGACAGACATAAAAAGTGATACGAATGAATATTCACATTAAAATTATTTTACCACTCAAAGTCGTTGTCACGTAAAACTTTCTTTACAGGCAACCAATTTTATACATAGAAAATAGTAAAAGTAGTCTCTTCCGTGGATTTTCATTGCACATCGTTGATGCGTGTATTACAATTCTTGACGAATCGTGTCCCACATCTCTTTCAGACCCTAGTCACCTCTATAGTATGTTGATAAAGACAATTGCAGGGTTTGCAGTCTGCTAAGTGATAGGATGCAAGAAAAAAATAGTTCAGAAATACTTGGAGGCCCAATGATGCAAAAGCATCTGGCCGCCATAGTGGGGTCACCATGCTGCATTGTTGCATTGTCTGCATTCGCAACGAGTATAGTGACCACTACTTTAAGATTCTGCTTATGTTTTCCATCAGGCAGAGAGTCACTTTGGCAGGTACGAAATTTATCAACATAAAAAAAACTTGTTACGAGTATAAAATCGATGATTTTGTCTGACATTGATTTTCTGTATTCTCAAAATCTTTGTATTGTAATGTAGTGAAATATTTAGTACAAATACAAGTATATCCTAGTAGTAAGGTTTACCATTAAAAGGCCAAAACTTCATTTCTTAAGAACCCTACGTCCAGTAGTACCCAATTAGATACTGTTATTGATAACTGTAATGAAGGACTATGATCTTGGTTATTTCAAAACATAAATCGTAAAACGAACGACCATAAAATGAAGTTACATTCAAAGCTGTACAGTTATAGCTTTTGATTGTAATCGGTGTCAAAATGTCAGCCTGTTACGAGCACTGACCGAGTCACCACTAAAGATATCAACAGCCCAGCAAGAGGAAGTCCCCGCTTGACATGTCATAACTACAATTCGCATATAATTCGTAATAGAAAATAAGTAATTATGTTAGAGAACAATAAAACAATATTTGGCGTGCAAATTGACAACCCTAACACAACCGTTAGACACGCTTTGGAAAATATGTACGCGCGAAAATCATAAAGTGGTGCGCGTGCGCAGCCGACGCCCAACGACAGACGACACGCAGGGTTGCTGTTATGTCGTAAAGAAACTCACGAAATGTGTCCACTTGGTGTTGTTAACAACTGTTACTCAGATTTCGTGGTTGACTTTAGATTTGCATCTGCTTAAACTTAAAGGACTTGCCACACTGATCACGTAGTGGTTTAAACAATCCCTTCGCTATTTCCTACTAAGTGTAGTGAGTTCGATCCCCACATGAAACAACACTTAGTGTGATCCATATAATGTTGTTCTAAGTCAGGGTGTTCTCTGCATTCATTTCGTGAATGTCTCTAAAGTCCCCCGCGACGCCGGATATATATTCCAAGTGCAGGAGTTGTCGTGTTAATTATAAAAAAAAACTTTCCCAGTCTCAAAGTCCTTTCTGTCAATACCTTTTACCATGGATACATATTAATCAAGTGTGCTGTAACATCATCAGCATTCCTAACCGTTGCTAAATAACATGCAATTGATGGTAAGAAAACATCCGTCTGTCACCGCTACACTCCGGTCTTTTAGCACCGCCTATTGCTTCCCGGACGACATGCGTATGCGCATATGTAAATTAGACTGCATAATATTAACGCATAGTGTTTTACCGGTGTTAGGTTTGTTGAAAACATATATTACATCGTTCATTTATGTCCCAATTTTAGACACACTGATAATGCAAAACTGTAATGTTCTATTTCAACGGTTTCTTTGATCGCAGTGTAGAGAAATGGGTGACGTGACCCTGGATTTGTTAAAGGTATTTTAGTATTTGTTTTCTCATCCAAAATTTGCCTCATCTGTATACCTGTAAAAGATTGCCTTCGGGCGTTTAGGCCGTCAATTGTACCTCATAGCATTAAGTTACCTTTGTAAGTAATCTGGTGTAGAATAAACTGAGTATTATTATTGTCTCTTAACCTAGGTGCTTAACCCTTCCATATTCCATTTGACTGCCTCGTTGGTCTCGCGGTTGGCGTGTGCGACTGCTGATCATGAGGTCTCGGGTTCGATTCCCGGGTCGGACCAAATGTTTGTATGATCTACAAATATGGTTGTTTGTATAATTTTATTGTCTATGTATAATATGTAGGTCCTTACAAAAAAAAGTATTAATGTATTTGTATCACTTGTCTAGTACCCATAACACAAGCTCTGCTTAGCTTGGGACTAGTTGGTGTTGTGTGTTAGACGTCCGCAATATTTATTTATTCTCTCTATTCATCTTTAACTTATCTCAGTGCAAAAACGTTTACCCCCGATCACAGGCGGATGCCTGCCTTGGGCCTTGGGGGAGCCCAAGGCTCTTATAGGATGGTAAGGAAGACCAACTAACGACATGACATAAAAGAAATCAGCCAAAACCTTGAACTTTATATATAGTATTGCAACGACCTCAAAATAAAATTGCACATGATGAAAATAATGATTGGAAAATGATAACTATAACCTGATACAGTAAAATACATCTCAAATGTCCCATCTTCCGCATTAAATCAACGTAAAATGACAGCGATCATGCTGTCGTGTTTCGTTGGTGAGTGCGAGACCGGAGGCCCAATGATGCGAAAGCATCACTAGCCCGCCATGGTGTGGGTCACCATGCTGCATTGTTGCATTGTCTGCGTTCGCAGTATGGTGACCATCACTCTTGGATTCTGCTTATGCTTTCCATCAGGCAGAGTAGAGTCATTATGGCAGGGTCAAACATAAAAAAAAAAAAAAAAAAAATTACAACTAATTAGAGAGAAGTTTTTGCCCGCGGGCAATACAAGCTGTCGACTGTCCACCACGATTACATCTGCAGATAAACTTAATGTTAGAACCGGTATGTTATATCGAGAGACCATAATCTAGGTATTTCTTCCGGACTGTGACAGAAAGAAAACCGCACCTCACAGAAAACCGGTGTGAAATAACGTTTGCGCTATGTTTCACCGATTGAGTGAGGATACCGGAGGCCCATAACCCAACCCCTCCCCTCATTCCCCTCCCCATCCCCCAAAGGCTGGCAACGCACTTGTGACGCCTCTGGTGTTGCGGGTATCCATGGGCGGCGGAAATCGCTTACCATCAGGCGATACGTCTGCTCGTTTGTCGTGCTTATTTCATAAAAAAACTGTTATGGTATGATTTAAATTTATTTGTTAAAAAATTTCAGGTTTTAATCATCATATCTAATTTTATCTTTAAACTGTCTTAAATTTTGCAAAGAAAACCATTGATAACTCTAGTAATGGCTCTAGTATGACAGACAAGTTGAATGACTAATATATTTTCTACGACAATACTTTATTTTTGAGAATGTTCAGGACAGCTGATAAAAAAAAAACAATTTCTAAAACTAATAATGTTTTTCTCGAAGGAGTACCTACGATATTTTTTACATTGACTGAATAAACAATCTACCATAAGGTGTCACTTTTTAAACGGTTCATTACTTAATAAGTTATAAAAAAATACATACGAATATGTACTTATTAGACGTTAATTAAAGTTCAATTTAACAAACCATACAATTATAATAAGTAAGTAACTTATCCGTACATTGGTATCATATATGGTAACCCCAGTAATACCTCGACAGCCTTTTTAGTTCCTCATATTACGAACATAAATGTGGGCTTTATAAACGCAGTAGAATGTAGCGGAGCTTTACTTTAACACGCTATGAATGGGAACCAAAAAGTTAAGAACACAAACTTCATAAGCAGACCTGGTGGTAAGTGATTACCTTTATCTACATCTGCAATTCATATTCGGGTTGGTATGGAGTTTGGTTCAAGTTTTCCTTTCTCTTTGCAGTAACTCATAAAGTTTGTTCCCTTAGTCGCTTCTTACGACACGCATGGAATGGATAAGGGTGGTGATCAGTTTTTTTATAAGTTTAGCTTCCAAAATAATAATTCTATTCCGCCTGATAGTAAACATGAGTAGAATACAAGAGTGGTGGTCAGAATCCTCAATGCGAAAGCGGACAATGCAGTATGGTATGCTCCTATGTTAAACAGACAACAAATTGTTATTACTGCTAAACAATTTGCCAATAATAATTAGAACCGTGTAACTGTCACACTACAACCATTTTCCTGTGACACATTGACCGAGAACCAAGGGAAAAGTAAAACATAAATAATAACAAAGACAACAGTTATTCCGTTTTAACCTACTTAAAGTTAACAGCTTTGCTAAAACCCTATTGAAGTTTTACAACAGGTAGCTGACAATTATCGTCTTAGTTCTAACATGGCTTCAAGTTACATCATGGTTGTACCTCGTGGAGGTGTGAAGGGAAACGGCGTATATGGGACAGTCGTAAACTTAACTACCATTCACCATAAAGGTGATTTCGTAAGTAGAAGTAGCTGTTTGTACATGAGGATTTAGGTTCGTTATTACGTGAGATGTCTTCATCATCACTTCCCTTGTCTTGTAGTGTTACATTATTCGAGATTGGAGCGTCATTTGAAGGAAATGATGCTTGTAGTAGGCGAAGTTTAAGTACAAGCTGCCCGCTAGTTTCTTCTACGATCGACCTGCCTGACTTTGTTTTTAAACGAGACAAAGACAGAAAATCAGGGTAATTAAAGCAAATATGAACTGAGAAAGAAAGAAAGAAGACTCCGGAATCGTGTTCGTATGTCTGTATGGTAAAACTGATACGCGTGATAATGCTTACCGAAATAATGGATCTGCGGTTCGGTATAGTGTAAAGATGTGCTTACCTGAAAAAGAAAAATGTTATAATTAGTACCTTACATTTAATGAACATAAGGTTAATGAAATATACGTCAAATGCAATATTCGATTTGAATTTGTTGTGCGTATACCCACTTATATTTCGATCGAAAAAAACTGCCTATTTAGTCAAAAACAAAAAAAAAAATTACTTTGGCCACACAAACGGCAGTATAGCAATAGCTAATAATTAATTACCACTAATTTATTTGTTTTATCAATTTATTTAATATCTTTATATACAAAAGTACAATGGCGAACATAATGCCTTATGCATTCTCTACCAGTCTTACCGTATGAAGATGTGCACTAATCTTAATATTTCTAAGCAAAAACATTCCAACGCTGGTGTTATCGTACTAACTTTTCGAAATTAACATTTTATTATAACTTAATTAACGATTTAAATAAACATTCAAAAAATCCCGTTTGGGAACAGTATATCTATGTACAGTGTCCGGTCATTTACCTTCCTACTTAATTATTAATATTATACCCGGTTACGCTTGTGATCACTGTATGAAAATATTTGCTTTATTATTTTATAGCACAAAAACCTACAGATAAAAAAAGTCACAACTCGAAATATTCTACTACCGTTATCGTTAGTCGTACCATCTTTAACTGAAATTAAAATATGATTAAAAGTAGAAAAGAAAATCTAGGTTTCAACCCATTAATCTATTTAGGACCTCAAAAACGTATTATAGGCAGATATACTCTACGGATTTTCTAATAGTCTTTCTTATAAGAGTTCCCTATCCAACTTTTCTTTTCATGAAATCAGCTCAAGATGGAAAAAAATTGTGTAGATAATTGAACTCGATATTTTTATTTAAATGAAACTATGTATATTTGTGAGTCATAAGATTTGACATGTTTTTGAACACATTACAAAGCGATTTTCATATCCGAAATCATCATCATCATCATCACTTCAGCCTACTGATGCCCACTGCTGGACATAAGCCTCCGAAATAGGCGCTTAAAAATCGCTTATCCATTCGGTTGTATTTTTTCAAAGAAGTAAGTAAGCGTTAGTAACTCCTTACATCATCAGCTATCTGCCAGTGAAAGTCCAGTCAAAATCGGTGGAGCCGTTCCAGAGATTCAACAATAGATTTTTTGATGTAAGTACTATTTATATTTACTGTTAATTTGAAATAATAAACAGACACTTCAGTATTATTTACTCATGTATGTAAATAGAATATACCTTGTTACAAAGGTCGTCCTTTAATTAAACCATGTTATCCACGTCGTTTCCAACTTGGACATCCGTTATAGAAAGGCATCGATTGCAAAACCACATTTACTATGCAAACTGAGTACATACTAAGGGATTACACCATACTAAGAATTGTAAGTACAATAAAATTAACATCCTCAGTAATTTGAGCACGTATTTGAAAGGTACGCTGACATGAACCCTGTATGGCATTCGCTAAATAACTAGTCAACTAGTTGACCAACGTTGTGTCATCAGCTATAAGCTTGTAAAAATCAGTTAAGCCGTTGCAGAGATTAGCCGGCACAAACAGTCAAGAGTGACAGACAATTTTTTTTTTTTTCGTTATTTTCTTTTCTACCTTAATAGGCATTTAGGGAAAAGCTGTTCATTTGAAATTACAAACAGACACTTAAATTTTATTTGTTTGTATACATATAGATATGTTAACGGTATTTCGCTTCACACTGTGTACTAAGAATTATTATTTATTACATTCTTAATGAGGGTTGGGCAGAAGGTCATAAAATAAAACTTAGAACCATTTTGCAATGAAATGAAAGATCCGTGAAAGAGGATGGCAGTTATGATCCGTCTGTCTGTCTGTTTGTTCCAGGTAATCTCTGGAACAGCTGGACCGATTTTGACGGGACTACTACTGACAGGTATCTGATGATCCAGGAAGTAACTTAGGCTACTTTTTTAGACTAGCTTTGTCCCGCGGCGTTACACCGCGGGGTTTAGCTAGTCTATAAGAAGGCATGAGAGAGCCACGTATTGAAGCCGTCCTAACGGGATTGATACCTCATGCTCCTTTTTTAGTTGCTTTTCATGTCTTGGGCGATTGTAATCAGGTCCCGTCTACTAGTTTGAACCTTATTCCATGAGAAAAGAGTTACAAGTATTATTTGAAAGAAATATTTCTAAGTATAATCAATATTAAATTTTTCCATACCATATATTTGCCTGAGATTTCCAAGAGGATGCTTCAAAACTCCATTAATTATGTTTTAGCTGAAGCTCCCACGGTACTATTTCATTTGGGTATCTTGGAAAACATTGTGTGGCACGTCTTCTCGCTCGGGTCCATATCAGATAGAGCCTTTGAACAATGCTTACGACCATTGAGCTAAGGAAACACAAATAATAAACAATCTTTGCCTGGAAATAACGGCTTCGACGCTTGTGAGCTCTCGTGTCGAAGAAACTGCTATTAGGTTTGCGTTTGAAAATAATTAATGTAGACGTGTTCAAATAACATCTAGCCTCTTAGACTAACGAGAATATGTGTATATATATATATATATATAAATGAATCTCCAAAATGTATGTACGCGCATAACTTGCGATCGGCTGCACCAAATTTTATAATTATGTCCGTTGTTACTAAGATAAAGTTTGTGTACAAGAAAAATTAAAACATAACGGGAAGTCTTTATTTTGTTCGCGACTGTACATTGCCTGTGGGAAGCTGAGACAGATATGTGAACATGGCGGTACGAAGATGTCGGGTCAGTTAGTTTTGAATAATTTTAACATTTGATGAGAAATATTTTTGAGTTTTATTATTTTTTAATCCTTTTTTTGCGATCTATGAGAGTAATTTGGTAAAATGGACAGAAGAGCGTAATCGATCTTTTCCCGCGTCTATTTAGCACTATAGTAAGGTGCTAGCCTAGGTTGTTATATTTCTTGGTACCATAGGTAGCGGTCAAATATTATAACATGAGATAATGTTAAGGCTCTTTCCTCTCTTGCATTTAGGTTTAGTTATAACTATTTGATTTTTTCAGATGTTTTCAGAAATTGTAAACTTTTGACAGTGAAAGTATAACCGTATGTCCGTCCGTTCGTCGGTATAATCTATATATATAAAAGAGGAAGGTTACTGACTGACATACCCAGAGATCAACGCACAGCCCAAACCGCTAAACCTAGAATCCTGAAATTTTGCATGTAGGTTCTTTATATAACGTAAGTGAGCACTAAGAAAGGATTTTTTGAAATTCCACCCTTAAGGGGGTAAATCAGGGATGCAAATCTGCGTGTGCGAAGCCGCGTGCAAAAGCTAGTACAGTATAAAGTGTATCGTTTATTTATGGTCGAATTTCTTTTCTGATAGTAAGAACAGGAAAAATTGTTTCCCCCAACTATTACAGTTGCAGTATTTCCTGCTTAAATGCTTAGAAAAAACCCTAATCCAACGTTTTACCATAAACTTCTTACCTACACAATTTTTTTTTAGATAATGTATTATTCTGTTGTAAGACATGTTCAGTTAATATTGACAAAGAAATAAATGTTGTCATTCTATGTAATAGTTGACCTGCGTCTCCGACCGTCACGTATGCCTTATCTTCGTAGGGTTGTGGCATGCGCGTGCGCAACTAATTGCGATGGCGCTGACCGACAACCCTGGGTCACAGAATGACGGTGGCATTCGTACGTAGCTATGATAAAGCATGTTGTGGTAATACTAATAAAAATATAAATTAGGAACATTTTTGTGTGTTCTGTTATCAATGGAAGTCTGTTTATATCTTAACGTACGTATGAATGATCACGTAGGAGGCTTAATAATCTCATCATCATCGATCAATCATCGAGAATATGTCACTGTCAGTTAATTTGTGCACGGGTAGGTTAAGGAAACAAGCTGTATAGAGGAGTATCTTTCTATCATTGCAGTTTTCTTTTGACGAAAACTGTCTGGCTTTCACCTGCATATGTAGATAGTTATATATATACATATATATTGTACTCCATTGAGTATAATGTTGCATATCACTTAAGCGTGTTATGAATCTAGTTCATCAGTTAGAGACTTTTGTCAAACGCATCCTGATTCTTAAGATTCTAGGGCCCTCGGTGACATAAGTAGATAGCTGACTTAATAAGTTAATAATGTATATATATTTAGTAAAAAACACTCTCATTTAACACTAATGAATTTGTATTTTACGTAGGTCAATGGGTCAACTAATTACCGAGTTAAGTATAACAGGAAATAAATAAGCAACTAGAAACATTTATTTTATATTTATAAGCTTTTTCTAAGAGTCCCAGCGGTCAATTTGTCACGAAATTACAGTAACCGCTACAAATCCGCGACAATGTCTCGCGAAATGTAGTAAATGCGCATATCGGCAACTAATCGGCGCGTCACGTCGGCCGGTGCGCAGGAGTGGCTCTCGAGCCGAGTGGCGCGTGGGCAACGACGCGGTGGTCCCGCTTGCTTCTGAACGCAATAGATTTTATTTGTACTTTCTGAACAAATAGTATATGCGTGAGAAATTTACAACTTATTGATTTAATTTTTTTTTTATATCCGGAGCGGGACAATTGTAAGCGCGATGTAGGATTTTATGGAGAAGTTCTCTAAATACTTGGTTGTGTTATTTCATTGCAGCGTTCTTCTATAAAAATTGCAAGCTATATGTACGGATATAGTTTTCTCTTGGGGCTCATCAAAAACATTTATACTTACACTAGCTTTCGCGAAATAATTATAAAAAATAAGCAGCCCGGAGTTTGGAGGTTCGGGTCTTTACTCCCTCCCTGCCTCGGAGAGCACGTAAGGCTGTCGCTGACGATCGTACGTCTGATCTCTTCCTGGTCGTGTCGGATAGCCGTCCAATCTAATAGGTTAGTTATCACGCCAAATCAGTTACTTTTTATCATCAGTAAAAACGATCACTTTGTATGAAAATAGAACCAAAAAACTAATTTGTGACGTCACTGTTATAGACAACTCAATTGAGCAATATATTTCAACACTTATTAGATTAAAATTTGTAATAGAAATGAATAGCTGTAATAATTATATTTTCCGAGATGTTTTGGAGTATTCGTTTTAATGAAGGAGACATCAATATTTATTTACGACTAGCAGACCCACACAACCTCGTTTGCGTCTTCTATTGATCGTCGCGTGATAATTTTCCCCCGTTTTTGAAACATTTTTCATTGGTGCTCCTCTCCTATTAGTCTTAGCGTGATAAATGGGCTATCTAATACTGAAAGAATTTTTCAAATCGGACCAGTAGTTCCTGAGATTAGCGTGTTCAAACAAACAAACAAACTCTTCAGCTTTATATATTAATATAGATACAGTCAACTACCCTATTGTAAGAGTAAGGGAACAGAGAATGCACCTGTGTTTGCACACACCTATGCACTACAATATCTCCTGCGTAGTTGGCTGGTCTCTGTTAAGACTGGCCACCGTGGCCGTAATCAGCTAGGAGTACTTCATATAAATCTAAAATGTGTGTATCAAAATAAAATACTAAATATCTACCATTTATCACGAGATTCAAACCATTCTGTAATGATAATAACAATGGTACGTATCACTACAAATTTGCCGTGAGATCACATCTTATTATCTGCTGACATGTATACCACAAAAAGGCCCCTCCACAAACATACTGACGTTACGTCACTCGACGTACACCTAAACAACGTAACGTATGGAAGTTTACTGACGCCTCTGATTTTCTTGTTATTGCTGTAAAAATCGTAATACTTCAACGTACACACACACCTGGAGCAGTTCTATCTTGGCTTTAAGTTTATCTACTCAGCACATCAACAGCCTTTATCAGTCCACTGCTGGGCAAAAGTTCCTCCTTAGGAAGGAGGTTTTGATCTGCTCTATAACCCTGGCCAGGCACGAGGACACGAATAGATTTAGGGTTTGTTTCGAGTTCTCCTGAACTACATGCCTTTTTTCTTCTATCCTTCTCTTTGCATACGCGAACGGAAGTTAATTTAATAAAAACCTTTAGGCACATACTATAACTGTTTTAATTTTTTTTTCACAAAACGCCATCTAGTCCCAAGATAAGCAGAGCTTGTGTTATGGGGTACTAGACAACTGATACAAATACATATATACTTTTTTTTTGTAAATACATATATATTATAGGTAGAACCCACCCAAACTCCGAAACAAATATTTGTAGATCATACAAACATTTGGTCCGACCCGGGAATTGAACCCGAGACCTCATAATCAGCAGTCGCTCACGCCAACCGCGTAGTAGCGAAGTTTTAAAATATATGTGTGTAATAAGAAATTGTCTACACACCTAGATAGCCTAGTCAGATCTTATATCTCAAAACATGTTAATAGTATTTCAAATCTCTTGAAATCAATCAACCATATAATTTATTATGTAAAGGATCAAAGAACAGGTTTTTAAACAAAGATATTTACATAATTCCGTACAATAAATATCTTTGCGTTCTCGTTAATCTATGTAATGCCATACAAATGTCATAATCTATTGCAACATTAGTATTACTATTAGGTAATTATGAACAATAAAGAATAAATAATAGATTTTAATAACACACTACTAGTCTCAACACTTATGAATATTTAATTTCAACAAATAATGTTATTCACGACTGGTTATTATAATATTATTGAATAATTGTTTTAGATATCAGAATGGTGATTCAATAACATTAATTGAATAACGATTTCGAGAAATCGGTATTAACTTTTCATGTTTTAATATTAACTTTATCGAATAAATCTATACTAATATTATAATATAAAGCTGAAGATCTCAAGTACCGCTAGTCCGATTTAAAAAAATATTACAATGTTGGATAGTTCATTTATCAAGGAAGGCTATAGGCTTTATCATTACGCTAATACGAGCGGAGCACCAATGAAATGTGTTTAAAAAACGGGGATAATTATCACGCTACGGGCAATAGGAGACGCAAACGAGATTGCGAGGGTCGGCTACTCTATGTATATATGTGTGGTGAGGGATTCAAGATACAGTGTGCATCGCCAAGTCATCTCGTGGGGGTCATAAGACAGAGATATCGACTGAGAAAGCAACTAAACAGGATAACAGTACTGCAAAAACACAGAAAAAAGTAGGTAAACTTGATGAACACCAACTTATATATACAATGGGGTGTTTGCTATGTATAATATGTATGTATGTATTTACAAAAAAAAAAGTATAATATGTATTTGTATCAGTTGTCTAGTACCGATAACACCAGCTCTGTTTAGCTTGGGACTAGGTGGCGTTGTGTGTTAAATGTCCGAAATATATATATATATTTTTAATCTAGTTTAGTAGGAGAAAACCAATTTAGTAAGTAAAAGACTAGGTTTTGGAGTGAACTATTAAAGGCCTGTTGATGATAACTACATAACATGATAAATAGCGATTTGAAGAGATTCAAACCATCTGTGAGGCTGTATTGAAACCAATGAAACAATAATAGTAATAATAAATATTTCAGACATCTAACACACAACGCCTTCTAGTCCCAAGCTAAGCAGAGCTTGTGTTATGGGTACTAGACAACTGATATAAATACATATACTCTTTTATTTTGGAAATACATGGAAAACACCCACACTTCGAAAGAAATATTTGCAGATCATACAAACATTTGGTCCGACCAAGGAATCAAATCCTAGACCTCAAGTACAGCAGTTGCATACTCTACCACTACACCACCGGGGCAGTCGAACAGTGAACAATATCACAATATCAAAACCAACTAAAGAATAGTAGTAAAAATTAAAATAATATTTCAAAGAACTATTGCTTTAATTCCATAGTTCCTTGTCATAATTGAATATAATATTATGCGGAAGAATCTGAGCTATGTATGATTAGCTAAAATTTGGCCAAGGAAATAACATATGTAAATAAGTATAATAATAACATCTATTTATTTGTAAATACGTAATAAAATAATAAGTTGAATTGATTTGCATTTGGTAGTTGATCAGTGTCGCCTAACTTTTACGTTTGCAAATGAGTTTGTGATTACAGATTATAAAATAATCACTAATTCAAACAAAAAAAAAACCGACTTCAATGTGGGACCAATTTAAATTGGACCACACGGGAAACACCAGCTTTCAAATAAAAAAAAAATCAAAATCGAAACCTCATTCAAAAGTTACGCGGTAGGAAACATAAAAATTAATAATAATATTTACAGTCCAATTGATAGCCACCTCCTTTTTTGAATTCGGTTAATAAAGGGTCTGTCTGTCTAGATGCGTTGAAATGCAAATTTTCATAAGGTTATCACTAGTAGATGATAGGCTGGCAAACGAGTAAACCTATCGCCTGATGGTAAGCGAATACCGCCGTCCATGGTCACCTGCAACACCAGAGGCGTCACAAGTGCGTTGCCTGTCTTTGGTTGGAAGAGGGGGATAGGGTGAAGGAGGTTGGGGTGTGGGCCTCCGGTAGCCTCACTCACTCGGTGCATTTCACACCGGTTTTCTGTGAGGCCGTGGTATCACTCCGGACGAGCCGGCCAATTCAATTGCTCAATTGCAGTTGTTCAGTTGCAGTTCAAAATTAATCGAATGTTATGATTTCCGTTTAGACGTTTTCGATGTATAAAACGCGATACAGATTCATAATTCCTTATTTCAATTCTTTGCGTCTTAAGGTTAAAAATTTACATAACAATCTCAATAACATTGTATAATATAGGTAAATTGAATGCCAGTGTTTATTTCCATAATTGGAAACAGAACGAGCTTATTAGCTTTCGTATTTTTTGAGAAGATCGCGTGTTTGGGAGTTATCAAAACGGGGAGCATAATTGATATAATCACCCACCTACCCAGCACTAAGAATTTCGAACGGTTTCTTTGTAAAAATACCGTACCATTATTATGATAAATACTTTAAAAAAAAAAGGTTGATGACACAGGGTCTTAAATATGCACAATTACAGGGTACGTTGCTAGATTAAAGGGACAGTTTTCGGGTGAATTCTGATGACCCTTCATATGTTAATATGAACTGGTCGCTGGTAAGTGTGGTCTTAAATTGTGACGTCATTTAGTGCTTTACTTTATGCTTGTGTGCTCGCTCGTCTTGCGTATATAATAATATAGTAATAATAAATATTTCGGACATCTAACACACAACGCCATCTAGTCCCGAACTAAGCAGGGCTTGTATTATGAGTACTAGACAACTGATATGAATACTTATATACTTTATTTAGTAAATACATACATATTATATATAGAAAACACCCAAACTCCGAAACAAATATTTGCAGATCATACAAACATTTGTTCCGACCCGGGAATCGAACCCGAAACCTCAAGAACAGCAGTCGCGTACGCTACCACTGCGCCACCGAGGCATATATAGTGTACTCTATTCTCCAATTCAGTGACATTTCAGTGACATCTACTGACTGATGACTGGTATAAATTAGAAGTGAAAAGTATTCGCTGCCTACGAATACGAAATAGACAACATTTTGTGGTGGTTCTGAACAGAAAAAATACCAGAAAATATATTTATTGGTATGTAATTTCGTAATATATGAAAAGCATTTACTATATATAACGTTTATTAACTAATAATTCACATTAAATTACAAATATTTAAACACAACCATACATAACCAAATAAGTCATGTCATTAAAATGACCCATCCTGGATTGCTCCCGGCGCAAAAGTATCCATAATAGTTGCAGCGTTGCCCCGCTGGATAGCAACAAACATCCTCTGCACCAGGAACGAGCCAGAGTGGGAGTCACCACATTTGTAAGTATTTCGGCGACCGATTTCCGAAATGAGACTTTTGGCCTCCGATGCCCAACTGCTCAGAGTCTCCACCGCAATGGGATGCAAACAATAATGCGTCTCCATTACGGTACTTGCGTCTCCTATCACGTATATATTAGCCGACCCACGCAACCTCGTTTGCGTCTCCTATTGCCCGTAGCGTGATAATTTTTCCACGTTTCTGTAACATTATTCATTGGTACTCCGCTCCTATTAGTCTTAGCGTGATGGTATATACAAGCAAACTCTTCAGCTTTATATATTAGCGTATATAGATAAATAAATAAATCTAAATAAACTAAGTAAAAAATAAAATAACATCTAACACATCACTATCATACACTATACACTCCTGAATTAAGCAAGGCTCGTATTATGAGTTCTTGATAACTGATATAAACACTTAATATCCGAAACAAATGTTTGCAGATCATACAAACATTTGGTTCGACCCGGGAATCAAACCCGAGACCTCAAGAACAGCAAACGCATACGCTACGCGCTCTTCAGACTCAAAAATGACGGTCAATCAATCTTTGTTTTCGAAGAAAGGTAGCTAACAGACAAATAACGTTACGTTATTTTTACTGATATTAATGTTTTTGCCAATAAAAACACATTCAACGCATTACCATCGTTATTAGTTAACTGAATCGGTTTCAATCAGTTTCAGATATTTAATCAACTTTAATAACAGTTGCAGAAGTTTTTCTTGTATGCAATATGGACGCAGTCTGAATGATTTTCCTCCATGGCCAAATCATAGGCTTCGGCAAGACAAGATAAGACTTTAATATGGCGTAAAAGTGTGCAAGAAAGACTTCGAGCCTAATATCTATCGAGTCTTATGTAACACTAGTTGAGCCCCGCAGCATTACCCGCAGTTTTTGTTGCTTTTGAATCGGATATTGTTCATTATTGGATTTAATTTTGTTTTCGTGGATCTTTGTTTTTTCTAGAATAAATATAGCATAGGTATATAGATACAGCATCAGCTATCTGCTGGTGAAAGTCCATTCAAAATCGGTCCAGCCGTTCCAGTCGAAACAAATAGACATATACAAACAAAAAAATAGATGTTTTGACACAAGTCCACACATAAATACACTTTCACAAGCATTTACTGAAAAGTTGATAATTTAAAATTACAAACAGACACTTAATTTTAAACTTACAATGAACTATTTGATATCATAGAGAAATATGTATACATATGAATCATGTAAATCCATACTAATATGTAAAGCTGAAGAGTTGGTTTGTTTGTTTGAACACGCTAATCTCAGGAACTACTGGTCCGATTTGAAAAAATCTTTCAGTGTTATATAACCCATTTATCGAGGAAGGCTATAGGCTATATATCATCACGCTAAGACCAATAGGAGAGAAGCACCAATGAAAATGGTTTCAAAAACGGGGGAAAATTATCACGCGACGGGCAATAGGAGACGCAAACGAGGTTGCGGGGGTCGGCTAGTAGCTTATAACTTTAAATAGTTTACTTCAGTTTCATTATGGTTTCGACTTCCATCAGAAAAATCTGATTCACGATTATTACACAAACGTTTTTACAGTTAAAGGGGCTTTGAATCCATAAACAATTCGTATTCCCGCCTTTCGCTTGTAACTAGTTCCATGATGGTACGGTCTAATACGTAACTCTTCGTGTCTCACGCCAACACTTCCTGGTGAATTAATCCAGAAATTAATGTACCAATATATACACACTTTTATGTAAAACGTTAGTGATCAAACCATATTTGATATGGCACAAGATATATTGGATGGCTTAGTGATTATGTCGTTTTTGATTGGTTGTGCAGTTTTAAAGTTTTGGGAGGATAAACAAGCAGACGGGTCACTTAATGGTAATAGGTACCACCGCCTATGAAAGAGAGTCTCGTGATAAATGCTTTTGTAATCTCTTAGCACCATAGCATTGATTTTTTTTTTCTAAATAATCCATCCAAATTGATGATCAACTGATGGAAAGCATGAGTAGAAGTGGGCACCATACTCATTGCGAATGCAGACAATGCCACTATGTAGCATGGTGACACACACTATGGCATCATTGGGCTATTATCTATACAAACAAATAAAATTGGATTGTCTGTTTGTAATATTAAAATAACCGCTTTTAAATAAATGCATATGTAAATATACACGATACATGTACCAAAATAACATTTTTAAAATGTTTGTCTCTCTGTCTGTCTGTTTGTTTGTTCCGGGTAATCTCTGGAACGGCTGGACCGATTTTGACGGGAGTTTTTTTTCGACGTCTTCAACGAATATCGTTATATTTTAAGCAATATACTCAAAAATTTTACTAACAATCACTATCTATTGGAAAAAACTGCATAAAAATCCGTGCAGTACTTTTTGAGTTTATCGCGAAGAGACAGACAGACAGTTGCGGCGGAGGACTTTGTTTTATAATATGTAGTAATTGATAATCAAAGTTTAAAACAATACAAATATTTTCAATCAATACTGTCGTAAAGATTAACAGACATTCTTATACGCAGCAACTTCAACAACCTTGTATTTTATTAGCAGCCATCCAAATGAATCTTTGATCCAATAAAATCAAGAAGAAACCGCAAAGATCGGTCACACATTGCAAATTCACCATTAACACTAAAGAAATAAGAACTATAATTACATAAGAGACTGTTGGTATTGGAGGATATGAGGTATGGACTTCTGTCAAACGCCCACAGGTGGTAGTGATTATGATTTGTGCGGCGATATACGCGCCAAGTTCCGAAGTAGCTTTAATTCCTGGGTGCCAGTAAACGCGATTTATATATACTATCTTGTATATCTTTTTGCTTCCTTCTTTCCACACAAGTAGTTAGAGTTTTTTTTTCAAACTTTTTTGCAGAGGGGCGAACTCTGCAAAATACATACATACATACATACATATTTCGGACACCTATCACACAACGCCATCTAGTCCCAAGCTAAGCAGAGCTTGTGTTATGGGTACTAGACAACTGATACAAATACATACATACTTTTTTTTTGTAAATACATGCATATTATACATAGAAAACACCACAAATTAATACAAAAAATTATTGTTTTACGATTACTTTTCCAAAGTTTTTTATATCAACCATAACGTTGGCTGGCTGATAAGCCTATCCTAGTCCACTGCTGGACATAATTATCTCTCCTTAAAAAGGAGATTTGGTTTGAGTGTGTTTCAAGTTAGCGTCTCTTTACTTTTAACAAATAAAACATATTTATCGTTACTATTAATTAATGTTAATCTAAAAACGTAGGGTAGTTTTAAAAAAGTTGCTTTTTAAGTTTAAAATACTAATAAATAATATAAGATCAGTAGCCGAGTATATTCTCAGCGTGTTCCAAGCTATTATTTCATAAGCTTATCGTCAGTATCGGCATTAGATAGTATGCCGGCGCATGCGCACTCTACAATTAAGCGAACCCGATACCGACCAATCAGAGGCTTGTTTTTATCAATGATCTATTTTGTACCGACAGTTATGGAACACTCCTTTACTTCCTTTATTTTCTTAGTTGATTTAAAAATACGATGCTGGGATCTCTTCTTAAGTGTAGAGTTGAGATGGTATGTGAGATGGAGGGTTAATAAATTATTATAGAGGATCTAAGTTTGTGGTTAGTGAAGATTCTATTCTATTTGTGTCTCTAATCTCTGTGTGGTCTAAACGGTTATAAGTTGTAATAGACAATTTTCATCTAAAAAAGTAAAATCGATTAAAAAAATATTATAAAAATTTCATTAGTGATTCAGAAAATTTACAGTTTTGCATTTGATGGGTTCAAAAAAATTCAAAGAATGATATCTCAAAAGATAGAAAGAAAGAAAAAGATCTAAAGTTAATCATAGTTTACTAAGTTTACCTGGAAGGAATCGCTTGTGGCCGTTAAAAGAGTTGTAATGGCTATTTAAAAATAAAACTTGTTTTACTTTTAAGATTAAAAGTTGAAACGTACTTTAATATGCGATTTGCATATTAGTATTGTGTTAAGTTATGATGTAGGATTACTCTAAAATACTTTTTGTGTTAGTCCCACTTCCGAGAACGGTGAGTTGACTTTTTAATTAATATGTATAGTTGTTGCCAAATGCAATAAATAAGTTTAGTTTCCCACGTACTGAACTGTTTATAAGCACATGTTTACCGTTTACGATAAAAGAGAGAGTGATTCGATCTCCAAAAAGGCTCCAACGAACCGGAATCTCTTTTAAATGCAAATCACAGACAATAAATGACATCAAAATATTTAGAAAACTCTTCACTTTTAAGGTTTATAACTAGCGTGCGTGCGTTGTAGCGTGACAATTTTCCCCCGTTTTTGAAACATTCTCTATTGGTGCTCCGCTCCTATTGGTCTTAGCGTGATGATATATAGCCTATAGCCTTCCTCGATAAATGTACTATCCAACACTGAAGTAAATTTTCAAATCGGAGCAGTAGTTCCTGAGATTAGCGTGTTCAAACATACAAACAAACTCTTCAGCTTTATATTTTAGTATAGATTCATAATCTGTGTGGTGAGGGATTTAGAATCCGGAGTGATTCCACACATATTTATCCCGTGAGGGTTGTAAGAGCCGAGTAAGGGAATAAACTACGCAGGACAATGTCACAACAAAGAGAAGGAATACTTGAAACTAACCTATGCTGCCTATGCTAAGATAAAGCCTCTCTAAAAGGAGGTCCACATGCATCAGTTAACAGTCAGTCTGTTCATGATAATGACAATAAATAAATAATTATTTTGGACATCTAACACAACGCTATCTAGTCCCAAGCTAAACAGAGCTCGTGTTATGGGTACTAGACAACTGACATAAATACATACATATCTTCTTACTATATATAAAAATCAATTGCTGTTCGTTTGTCTCGCTAAAAATCGATACGGCTGGGTCGATTTAGTTGATTTTGGGTGTAAAATGTTCGTCATAGTCAGTGAAGGTTTAAACGGTGATAAGTTTAAAATAACTTTAAAATCCAAATGTCACGCGTACGAAGTAGCGGGCGCAGTTAGTAATACATAGAAATACCCAAAAATTTGATCCGACCCGGGAATCGAACCCGAGGCCTCGCACAGCATTCGCTTACGCTACCACTACGCCACCGAGGCAATTAACAATAACACAAACATTTATTTATAAAAGACTCAAATGATAAGTAAATTGCGTGTTTCAAATAAATAATATCTATTTACATAAATATGGCGGTTTTGATTCAACAAAAAAAGTTCCTTTATGTTTTGAGAGAACAATGGATAAAAACATGCGTTATGTTTGTAAAATATATGCTAAATTGTTTGTGTGTTCTGCAAGCTTATTTGATTATTATACAATGTCGGTATGCGTAATATATGCAGTGATTACCGTCAGTAACTGCGGTTGAAGACCTGGAGTGTCTACAAAAAAAGAATTGGCATATCATAAGGCTCAAATTGTTTCATTGTTTTAACAAAAAAATGTATAGTAGGTAATAAATTTTATACGTAGTACATACGTATCTTAGTATTTCAAGCTAGAGCCAGTGTTTTGTTTGCCTTTGATGAAACTTACATTACTAATCTATACTAATATATAAAGCTGAAGAGTTTGAACACTCTAATCTCAGGAACCAATGGTCCGATTTGAAAAAATATTTCAGTGTTAGATAGCCCATTTATCGAGGAAGGCTATAGGCTACATATCATCAAGCTAAGACCTACAGGAGCGGAGCACCAATGAAGAATATTACAAAAACGAAGGAAAATTATCACGCTACGGGCAATAGGAGACGCACACGAGGTTGCGTGGGTCTGCTAGTTATTTATATTAGTTTTGTACAACTCCCTTTGTGTTGGAGAGACATGACCTCGCTCCTCCACAAGGTCAAATAAAAGAGAAGCAGTTGTAATATAACTGCCACACGAAAATACTGTTTATGAAATAGCAAAACCCAATGATAATGCAACTCTATACATTTTTCTATCAACAATCTTTATAGAAGACAGAGTTCTATGGATTATAAGAATTAAATATATTTTTTTTCTGACAGAAGCAGCCTTGAAACAGCTTTTAAACGACATATTTAGGAGAAAATAACTTTCAAAAACAATAAATTTGGCCAAAGATCAGCGCAGTTTAGACCCACACGCATTATAAACGGACAATGTTCTGTCAACCCATGTCCTCCCACATCTTTATGCAATAAATTAATTTATTAACTTATGTAGATGGACATAAGTATATTATAAATTATACGGGTTTAAAAAAACGGAAGTTTTATGAAATCTATGTGTGTGTTCTATAATGCAAAAATCGTCGTTTCTGTAACGGTCTACTTGATTATTGTGTTACTGACTAGCTGTCAACCCTATCTCTTACCATCAACGCTTTCATGGCTTAGGTTCCGATTTTAATTTTTTTACGTGTGGAAACCCCTTCGGGCCTTCACCCCGCCGCAAACCCCGGCGGGGTGACGACCCGAGGGGGCTTCCACACGTAAAAAAAAAAAGGTTCCGATTTTAATGTGAATCTCATTATCTGGGAACATATTCGGACTTATTGACAAAAAACTTAAAAGTAGTTCAGCAGTCTAGAAATGCATACGTTCCAATTACACGCATTTTCTTCATGTTTATAATATGTTACTATTCTTCTGGTGAAGTAAATAGTTTGATGTGAAATAAATTAACTGCAAAAAGCTTTTTTTAAATGAGTTTTGGTTGTTGATCTATTTGTTTATCTTAAACAAGATAGGACGATGACCAAAGGAAGTTTCTCTTGACTGTCTTTCCACTTCATCATTAAAACAGTTCCATGGTACGACGTTGTTTTATATTCACAGTATGTAGGTACGTACGATACGTATACCAAAAACTTGAGCCATATCAGACATCGGTAAGTGGTTCTAATTTAGCGTCCAAGATTTAAATCGAACATACATAAAAATTACACAAACACAAGTTAAATTAAGGCCTGTAAAAACATATATCTTATAAAGTTTATTTCAAACTAGCTGAACTCCGCGATGTTACCCGCGGTTATTGTTGTACCACGGGTAACGCCCCGGGACAAAGCTAGCCCAAAAAAGTAGACTTAGTAGATCATCAGCTATCTACCAGTGAAAGTCGGTCCTGCCGTTCCAGAGATTATCTGGTACAAACAGACAAACCGACAGACAAACATTAAAACAAAATGATATTCTGGCACATGTACCGTGTACATTCATATGCATTCAGTAAAAGCGATTATTTTAATATTACAAACAGACACTCCAATTTTATATAAATTTAAGTGACAGATTACCGGGTTCAGAAAAACACGAGTTTACATTAGCAGATGAGAAAAGATTATAATAAATCAATATTAGTATATACTTTACATAATTTAGTCACGGAACTACCGGTCGAAAACAGATGGGCGACCACACACGTATACCGTCAAAGGGTCTCATACTACTGTTTCTCTTAAAACTACTATTGACGGGTCACCTAATCCTAAATAATTACCACCAAATAATTTTATAAAAACTAGACTAGACTTATCGCGACAAAGAGAACTCTAAGAATCAAAGCATCTCCATGTCAATGTTCATTGAAATCTTTACAGCGGAGTGATAGCGTAACAGACAGTTAGAATTAGTAGAGCCACGCTGATTTCAGCACGAACTAGCCGGCTTGACCGGGGCGGTACTACCCTCGCACAGAAGATCAACATAAAATGACAGCGTTCGCGCTGTCCTGTTTCGTTGGTGAGTGCGAGACCGGAGGCCCAA
This sequence comes from Spilosoma lubricipeda, assembly GCA_905220595.1. Taxonomy (NCBI): domain Eukaryota; kingdom Metazoa; phylum Arthropoda; class Insecta; order Lepidoptera; family Erebidae; genus Spilosoma; species Spilosoma lubricipeda. The sequence continues at coordinate 2,846,289 of HG992278.1, forward strand.
TGATGCATAAGCATCACTAGGCCGCTCTAAACCCATGCTGACACTCAAAACTCGCTGAGTTGTTGCCTAATTCGTCTGTCTTTCCCAATGAGTATGGTGACCACTTCTTGGATTCTGCTTATGCTTTCCATTAGACAGAGTAGTCATTTTGGCACACCCATACGTAAAAAAACCTTGGAATTTATTATTATTGCTAAAAGCTTTTATCTATATATAGCACAAAAAAACGGATTACGCCTTTAAATAAATTCGTTCGAACTAACACCTCATACAGATGAAATCGAAATCTTTATTCGAAACATTTAAGAGGCGAACATCAAAATAAACTTTATAAAGAAAGATAACACTAAATACTTCAACGTGTATTCACATAAACATAAAAAATAACTACAAGAAGGTTATTGACACAGTTCCGAACGAGAGTTACATTACAACAACTACGTAAGCAATTATAATTTTATTTATCACTGACATATATCGAACTGATTTCGACACAGCTCAGCTACTTCACAATACTAGCAGTTTCTCACAGTTTTGTCTGCGTTTTTGGTTATTGCTGTGGTTCTGAGTACATCATGCGTAATAGCACTAATAGCGTATCATTTTCCCCAAGTTTTTTTTTATATCGCTGTTAATTTCTAAGTGCTCCTACAGAATTAAGGGATTGTTAACCCTGTCCCAATTCTGTGGGATTCTAAAGCGTAATTCATATCGGAAACTAAGGATAGAGCTATTTTGATTGTTTTTGTTTTTACTTTCGACAACGATCTTCTTTTTTTTTAACTATGTTAAGATATTTCTCTTGAACTCTTAATGAAGTTGTTTTTATCTAAACGGTTGAATAGGTACCATGCCGTTTGCAGAAATTACTAATTTTACCATTCAAGTTTTTACAGAACGAAAAGAAATCGTGATATTAACAATTAGAATTGAGGTTTTCTATGCATGTTTAATACATAACCCACTAACTGCAAAATACATTTTTTTCCAGCAACAGAAAGATAAAGCAAGCAGAAGTATGCATCGAGGTTGTCAGCAATATGCGGCCATGATAGCCAGCTACTACGCAATTAATACCAACATACACGAACCATTTCCGCTCACCACTCCAATAACGCATAAGGAATATTAAATAAGAAATTTTATTCAAATAAGGTACATAAAAACAGTGGTGTGGAATGTCGGCATGCGATCACGACCGAATCGATTTTCTAGCCGTCAATCGAATCGAATGATTTATTCGGTTCAGCCGACATCGATTTGCTGGATGTATGAAACAATTATGTTTGTACTGCCATTTTGTATTGTGTATATATATAATGATCGATTTCATTAATGTTTATATATTATTGACTATGTACTACTAATATTATAGTTTATTGATCGAATTTATTAAGAAGAGGCCAGCAGATTTGCTATATTAATATCTTTAAATAACTGTTTTCAAGTTTTCATACTGCATGTGACATTAAAGTGATATTTAATTACTATAAATAAAGTTTTATAACAGTACACTCTTTGAATTGTGTGTCTATTCAGCAAAATATGTGTGTGCCGCCAACTAAAATGTATTTATCGTTTGAGAAGCCTTTAAGCTTGAAATAACTTGTAGAGAAGTCTTTATAGTCGATTGCAGACTAGACAATACATTGTCGAAACCCATTAACTTTATACTAAAATTGCTGACATCTATTGAACGTTTTTACGGGATTGCAACAGTAAGAAGATGCACACAATATGAAACTTAAGCTTGAGACAAGACACTTCCTTACTGCATTATTATATACGAAAACTAATAAAATAACTGTAAGTTAGACATAACTTCAACTGGACAAAATCATCCCGTTGCATCTACACTGTTAGGCTCGGGGCACATCGTCCCTACCTCATAATGTTACCGAATTAACCGCCTTCTTTATTGCGGTTACGAAGTATCGGTCCACGGATATTATCGATAAACACATCGATCGATTCGATTCATTTTCTGAACTGTTGGCTATCTCATAGATTTACGGGGATAGGTAGATAGATGGAGAAAAGTAAGAGAATAAAATTATGTTTAATAATTATAAAATTAAACGACTTCGTGAGATGTTAGTAATATATAATAGTGTTATAATATATAGGATAATAGTAAAGCTATCTATGTACATTTATAAAGTATTTATTATAATATTATTAGAATTATTTCAGTTAAAAGTTATCAATCGTGATAGCATCTAGTTGTTCGTTCCACTTACAAAACGGTCGCACAGGATTCTTTATTACTAATTGGAATATTGACTTGAAATTTGATAATATGCATCGAACTATATAGAGTTGAGTCTATTTTAAAAAATGTTTTTACAGCCGACCAGGAATCATATGATTCATCTAATTGTAAAAGACTACCGCCGCCTATTAATACAAATCATAAATTTGTTGCTATACGTAGTCATCCTCTTTAGAAGCAGGCGGGGATGGTATTATCTATAAAAGTTACTTAAAACACCAACAATAGTAACATACACAGTTAGATAAGTTTCGAAGACACATTTTTTTATATTACACTAGCTGAGCCCCTCGGTTGTTGTTGTACCTTTACATCAACTGTCAGTAAAAAAGTCTGAAAAAGGAGCTTAAGTACTCCTTATATTACTTGCTCCTTTAATCATCAGCTATCTGCCAGTAAAAGTTCCATGAAAATCCATCCATCCATTCCAGAGATACGGAACAAACAGAGAGACAGATATACTCAGGCAATTTTAAAAACAGTATTTTGTCTTTAAATTAAATGATATAAAAAAGACACAAAATTTTATGAAAACATAGTTATACAATTTAAATTATACCAATCTGAATGGTGTATCTAGTCTCAAATAAACTGTGGTATCAAATATACCAGGGAGTAAACAGTTTCAGTGACTGTAGCGGTATCCGCAACGGTGTGCCCTACGCCTATAATTGTCTTTTGTTGACAGGTGTATCGCGGTACTTAGCAATTTCGTTACATTTACTTGAATTTATTTGTACTGATAATGTTGTTTCCTTGTTGATTCGTGGAAACTTGGCTAACTATCCGGTTTGGTTGTTTATATTGCGACTTTGTCTTGGCAAGATTATAAAATGCTAGTTATCTTGTAGTTATTTTGAGCCTTAGGCATTATAGATGTAACCTTTCATATACATGTCTTGATAGGATTTTCCATGATTATTTTCAGAAATTTTAGGAGTTCACAATGTTGCCCATTCGCGTTCGGATGATCCTCCCAGGTCGAGTATCCGGATTCCAGGGTTCAGGCCTTCCGACAAAAGTTAATTCTGACAGGTATATGATCTTGCCTTACTCTAAGCATTTAGTTGAAGCTCTCAGTCCATATCTATTAGAATATCATTTAATATCATTACCTTTCTTATAATATTCCTAACCATCTACTACTACTTTTAATTTCTATTTCAGCTAATTCATAATACTCCTATTAACTATATCGGATAGATAATAAATAAACTACTGTTTACTAATACGTAATAATTCATTTACGACATAGATAAGGTAGATTTATCTATTATCATTAAAATATCTCGTTAATGGCGATCGATTTTGATTACAAATACTATAGGTAACTGACGCAAACAAGAAAAAGTTTAAAACCTATAACCCGACTACGTAAAAAACGTTTGTTAAAATTTATATAGCCTATGTAACCCGGGCTATTATTACGAATCTATTGACACTTTAATCATTAAAATTGGTTAAGTATTTAAGGTCAAATCTATCACCCTTCCTTTTGGTTTCACTATAGTCGAGTATAAACAATCTCTGACGCTATGTCGAGACAAAATTTGAGATCAATCGGAGCAAACCAATTGAACATTTTCCTCCCTATAGTTCGTATATGAATAATCGAATGAAGTAAATAAATACCATGTTGTATACCTCCTGTGTACCTTCTTTATCTTCTTCATATCCGCAGTAGGTATATAATTTACCCAAGTCTATTCAGATTACGTACCTGAAAAGAAAAGAAAACGATCGATTACTTCACACAACATTAACCCAAGTGTTGTAGGTTACAGTAGCGATGTTTCGAAAAAACTTACATCACAATCTAACCGCTAACCGCAAAAGGATTATGTTTTAAATGTTCAATTTCTTAGTACAAACGTAACTATATTGTTCTCAACAATTCTATGGATTAAGACTTAGTTATGCAGAATTTGTAGATATGTTGAAAACAGGATAATTGTTGGGTCATGAGTAATGTGACCATATGGACCGCTTTGAGCGGACAGTCCCGCTTTTAGGCTGTCCGTTGTCTATTATGTTAACTGTGATATGAGTACCAAACGAAGTTACGCCACTCAGAAATTATTAGGCAATTAGCACTTTCATTATTGAATTTTGGTAGCTACCTTCCTTTCTTATAAGTATTTGTAGTGTTAGTGTTATAAGTAATAAAATAAAATAAACCTACAGAATACCTATAACATGATCTAAAAAAAAAATTGTCACGTTAGTCATGAGGCATTGCTGACCAGTCTGCAGTTCAACTGTAGTCGATTAGAATACCACAAGATGACCTTCTAATATGTCATTTGGTCTGTATGACACTTAGACACATAACAAATGATCGTGTACTTGTAATATCATAATAAATGCCCTTGTCTTAGGTTAAAAATTAATTTACGAGCTGTTTGAACAAGCATCAGACAAAGAGTAGACCATGACCTTCTCCAAGGTTCAATCTATGTCTATCTCGAAATTCATTCAAATTGGTTTGGCGGTTCATCCGACATTCGAATTTATAATATTAGTAAAATATTAGGCCAAACTTAGTTATTAAAATAACAGAAAGTATTTCTGCATGTCATATTTGTTTACGGTCATTGTCAGCTTAAGTTATAAGAAAAAAATCAAGCTAGCTAATTTTGTGATAAAATATTTTTCCTCATTAGATATGAATGCGTTTTTTCGCAAAAACAACGCATGCAATGATAAACGATAATAATCTTTCAAAACCTTTTAATGATAAAACTTAATGATAGGACTATCATTCCTTTTATCACTAATACTAATGACGACTGACGCCACATAATATCGAAGGAGATATGATACTTATATATTTTTGTCTCGAAATATGAATGATTAATTTATATAATTTAGATAAGGTTCATAATGAAGAGCCAGTACTTTTCCTAGATTAATTTAAAAACAATATCCGCTTATGACAGGTCTAGATAACGACTGTATGTTTTTGTTTGCTTCAAAAAAGTAAATTATAGCAGTCAGCGAAATCAGCATCTGTTTAGAACTTAACGGTCCAGTTTCAGAATAACACGTAGTACTGACACCCCATTCTCTTCACCATAGGCATGTCATCAACTTTTTGAGGTCACCACCTGTTCTAAATGGGAGCTCGTACCTTGTACCACAACTAAAAAAAAATATTACAAGAGAAGGTAAGTCCCGTTAAATTTGTTCTAACAGAACCTGTCCGCTTTCGGTTCATTCACAAAAAGCCGCGACCAACCGGCGCACGCGCATCGTCGCTACGGTGACCATGCGGTTGTCACGTACTTAATATAAATAGTTTTTACCTTTTATTTTTCAACTGACCGATATTTTTTCAATTAAACTTTTTGGTTCAAGTTAAAATGCTTGTCTTATTCGGGTTCGGAGGAATGAGATTATCAAAATAGAGACTCGTGTATTTTTTGTTCGTAAACAGTTATGTTACACAACATTATGTTGGGGCTTTGATCAGCTCCAATAAGTACAGCTAAGATTAATCTAAACTCGATGATGGTCTAGATATATATCTATCAAAGTTATTGACATTAACTTTGCTCTTTCGGAAATAGGTTTAGTCAATCATAGACTTATTCTAAAACGATGTTATATAAAATACCAATTGTTCTCTACACTTGAATCGGATGGCAAATATAAATTAGTATCTAATGACACAGCATTCCTGGATTGCCATAGAAATAATGAATCGATATGCTTGTTTCCTTAACAAGACTCGTACACTTAAGAAATATAAGTACCAACAGAAAATCTAAAAAATACTAATTGTAAATAACATACTGCTTGTGATTTCACGGTCGAAATGTCAGGCAATTGAAAGCTATTTGACCGTCGTAAATTCCCGTAGATAGAATAAGTAGTCGCCCAGTGGTGCGAATTCAACCTTAAAACTCCCCCTCCTAAACTATGACTGTCCCAAATTTCATACTTGTACAAGATTTTTCGTAAAAAGGCATATCTACCGTAAATAAGTACATATAACGGGGTATATTTGGTAGTTCTATAGGTAGCTTTGCTTCACGTATTACTATATAAATATGAAGCGAACTGTTTAAAGTTACTCTTACACGTGTCTCGTTAATTAAACAATTTGTTGTCACACTATACCTGACATGTAAAACATAATCCCAATGAACGTTTCCGCGTAAGAAACACCTTTGCAATAACACAACACACTAGTTAAGATATCAAAGCATTCATGCAAGAAATAAAAATGGCAGCAATAAAAAAATATTCGCTAAGTAGCTTCATGTTCTACTTAGTGCCATGTCAATTGCAGGTATGCATAATAAGTTAGCCAAACCGGTACCGATAGTTAATCGTCTAATCATAGTAAATCATTTCTCAAAGTCTGCAACGGAATGATTGAGAAACTGTTCCTCTAATAAACCTTCAGTAAGAACTCCTTTTAAAGCCTGTTTTTTAATGATTAATCTGGTGTAAGGCCAGTTCTGATTTGTTTATAAGCTTGATTTAAGACCAATGGTTAGTTTACAGGTCTAAGCAAAAGAGTTATTATAATTGGATATTTTGTGAATTGATGACATCTGTCGTGTATCTCAATTTTTTTGCAGTATTAGACTGATGAAATGGATCACAGGAATTCGAGAAAACGCTGATTATTGAACTAAAGAGTATGCGCAGAGCTACCCTGTTTTCCAATTACAGCACTAGAGCGCATTATGCGGCATAATGCTTAACTTTGAATGATTCAACTACAGCAACGCTTCGCACAATCGAGCACTCTCAAAAGTAGTGTTTTTGCGTGATGCGTGCAATCGATACCAACTTGACAAAAATTAACAAGTGTTTTTTCTTTAAGGTGGCATTGATCAAAATGTTTTATTTATATATTATCGTTAGTATTTATTGTTGAAAAAATTTTTAAAGCTTTCGTTTCGTTGCAGTTTTTTCGAAATAATCAAAGTTAATTCAAACTGTGTTAAAAAAATAAATATAAATATGGATGAAGGTAAATAGTTTTTAACCAATTATTATGTATACCACTTTATTAATTTTTTTTTTCAGTACTTTATTTAGCGCACTCAGTAGAGTGCGCTAAATAAAGTATTGAAAAAAAAAAAAAAAATACCACCAGTAGGTGCATTTGAAAACTAATTCACGTTCCAATTAAGCTTCAGCATAATTCAGCATTGTGCGCCAATGAGTCGCATTATGCTCTGTAATTGGAAAACTAGGCTATTCAGTCTCACGATGGTGAGATGTCAGACGTTAGTCATAGTAAACGTCTATTTTAGGATAAGCTGTTTTTTTTTTTAATAAAATCTCAATAACAAAACCAGAGAAGGATGCAGACAGGAAATCAGAAAAATCAAATCTACTTCAAGTCTTGCATAACACTTGCATTTCTTGATTAATCTCTGGTTATTTTTTTTATGAAACTTTTATGGAAGACCAGTTGTGGCCCGCGGCTCCGCCCGCGTGTATGTCGGTTATCGCGACAAATAGTTGCCTATGTGTTATTCTGATGTATAAGCTATGTTACTGTAAAGTTTAATCTAAATCCGTTCAGTAGTTTTTGGGTGAAAGAGTAACAAACATCCATCCATACTTATGTCAAAGGTAATTATGTCAAAGGGTTACTAAATTGTCATTAAATACATTAAGTTTCTTATGTACATAATAATGTTACTAGTTTATCATCCATAAATAAACTTGACAGCTGTCATTGACATAATTCAAAGGACTGACAGTCACGGTGAACGAGAGACGGTAATAAAAAATATCTAATAAATTAATATTCATAGCGCAATTGCAAACATACTTTAGACCAAAAAATTTCGCCCAGATAGTAACCTAGCAGCTCTTCGCGATGTTACCCGCAGTTATTATTGTGAAGGTACATCAAGTTACTCCTTATAATCATCAGCTATCTGGCAGCGAAAGTCCCGTCAAAATTAGTACAGTCGTTCCAGAGATTAACTGGAACAAACAGACTGACGGAGAAAAAAAAAATACGTTTGTATTTACTTTCATGTGCATTTAGTTCAAAGCTGTGCATTTGAAATTACAAACAGACACTCCAATGTTATTTATTTGTATAAATTAAACTAGAAACTCTACAAATAATAGACGACCTCATTGGATTTCTTAGAAAATTCTGAATAAACAAATGTTTTGTGGATATAAGAAGTGTTTACTTGGCGCCATGGCGTCATGTCTATTAAAATAGTGTTTTCATGTTTAGGTATTGATCAAAGTCTTTAAGTAATATTAAATTAGGTTACAGTATTTCTAAGTAAACAATTTATGCGTTTGTGTGCTGACCTTAGCAAGACAGGCGCCCGGACCAGAGGAGAGTAGCCATAGCAGAGTAGTAAAGCATTTTATTCCTGAACTAGTAATCCGCCTCGGCTTCGCCCGGGATCATTACTTAAAATATAATATAGCCTATGTTTCTCTGAGATGTGCGGCTTTTTTCTGTCTTCAACAAAAATCGTTATATTTTAGCTAATGTGCTCAAAATGTAAGAAATTATTTACGAAAACCTTCCTCAACAATCAACACATCAACAATTCGTGCAGTATTTATTGAGTTTATCGCGACAGACAGACAGACAGACAGACGCGGTGGAGGACTTTGTTTTATAATATGTAGTACATAAAAAAACTTCACACAATCAATTAAAATTTTATTAAACATAAGCATTACAATTTACACCAAATCGCTTATATCTATACTAATTACAACACAAAAAATAGACCTACAAACTTACAATTAGAAAAGTTTTATAAAAAACAATAAAATTAAATTTGTAAACAGAAAACAAGCTTAATTCTTCGTAGGAATTATAAAATTAGTCTAACATTAAAATGCAAATAAATAGGTCATAAAATTATACTATGGGAGACAAAAAAATATGTCTGCATCTGGACTACACTGAAGGAACTCATTTAAGAGCCCAATTGTTCTAGCAATGGGGTTGTTATCAGCCTGGGGCGAGCGCAGCACATGACACACGCCTGTCTCTACGAACTCACACATCGATATTATAAAAATGAATCGCCGTAATGTACGTATAGCCCATTGGTTTGTTGTTGGTAGCCCAAGCAGAACGCCTGCGCGATCAATGTGACCGTATCTAAACGAATCGACTATATGCGCATAACTTTTGATCGGCTGCATCAAATTAAATTATTCTTTTTTTTATGTATTCGTTATTATTAGGACAAGATTTGTGTACAAGACAAATTAAAATATAAAGAGAAAGTGTCTTTTTTTTCCGCGACTGTACAATGCTGGGACTGGGAAGCTGAGACAGATATGTAAATATGGCGGTACAAAGTTCGTTCGCAAATAAAACATTCACAATTTAACACACACTGACACTAATTCTGTGTCATAACAGTGTAATGCGTATATCTGGGCTTACAATTTAAAAGAGCGGAACGCCTGCGTATAGCTACTGCCTACTGTATTGTTCTATGGTGGTGATGAGAAAAGAATAAGGAGTATCACCACCTCTTATCATCCCATATGTGTCGTAAGACCCGACTAACGGTGCTAACTTCACATAACAACAGTATACTGCAAGGAGGAGGAAATCTTGAAACTTTTTCTTTTTGTATATTCAGCTGCCAAAATGACTGCCCTGCCTGATGGAAAGCATGAGCAGAATCCAAGAGATGATGGTCACCATCCTCATTGAATAAGCACAAAGCAGCATGGTGACCCGCACTATGGTAGGTCAAAACTTCCTGTCTAAATACCACTTAAGACAGTTGATGATGATGATGGGACTTAGAACCAACATACCTTTAAAAATCTTTTTATGCACTTTTATAACCACTTTTTAATAAATGCATATGTATGTATACACGTTACATATACCGAAAATGTAGTTAAAAAAATTTTTGTCTGTCTGTCTGTTTGTTTGTTCCGGGTAATCTCTGGAACGGCTGGACGGATTTTGACGGGACTTTCACTGGCAGGTAGCTGATGATCCGGGGAGTAACTTAGGCTACTTTTTTTAGACCAACTTTGTCCTGCGGCGTTACTCGTGGTTGGTACAACATTAACCGCGGGTAGCACCGCGGGGTTCTGCTAATTATGAAATAAGTTTTAGATACAGTCTGCTAAGAAGTTTCCCGTGGTAGAGCTACGCTTCGGCATGAATGGGCTGACTCTATCGGAGTGATACCACGGCCTCACAGAAAACCGGCGTGAAATTATGCTTGCACTGTGTTTTACTGAGTGAGTGAGGGTAAAGGCCTATACCCCAAAGGCCGGCAACGCACTTGTGACGCTTCTGGTGTTTCGGGTGTCCATGGACGGCGGTAAACGGTTACTATCAGATGATACGTCAGTGCATTTGCCCCTTTCTCCATCAAAAAAAATACAGGTAAATATGCCTTCTTTAATTCAGAATGGTATTACGAAAAAATCTAATGCATTCAAGTGACATTCCTAAGTAAATCCATTAGTTATTTTACTACAAATTGGTAAACTATAAAATCAATACTTTAACAGATGTCAGTGCACAAACAACTTTCAGTTTCTCTCGATACGATACTTGATTACTGTTTTATAAAACACGATACTTGAAACTCGACTAAAATTACGCTACATACCACTTTCTTGCGATTTAGTACACAATATCGACTATCGTAATCCGAATGCAATACATTACGACTTATAAATCAGTGCTTACATACATATAGTTAATTTAATTTCTAACTATCTGAGCCCCGCGGCATTATCCACGTTTGATGTTGCAAAGGTAATAACCCCGTATAGCGCCACGGGACAAGGCTAGTTTAAAAAAGTAGCCTAAGCTACTCTTTATATTATCAGCTATCTGCCAGTGAGAATCCCGTCAAAATCAGCCCAGCCGTTCGGAACGGCCCGTTCCAGAGGTGAGCCGGCGCAAAATGACAGTCAATAAATTTAAAAACATATTTTTTTTATGTAAGTACCGTATATGTCTTCATATCCATTTAGTAAAAAGTTGTTAATTTGAAATTACAAACTGACCCATTTTCGTCGTTTAAAAGATTTAAGCGAACAGACAGCGGAATCGACTTCATTTTATACTAGGTATGCAAAGATATATCAACATCATATTTGAAACAAGCCAGTAATAATACGCTACCGGCCCGATGTCTATATTATAATCATAAGTTGAGTTTCATTTGCAGACTAGACACTAAAGGAACTACCAATTTCGTATAATAAATCAGATATATAATCACATAAACTTGTTTGCAATTCATCAAGCAATGAAAGCGTTTCTTTATTCATACCCACTGTCCCATATACGAGTGCAATGAATAAAGGTGGCTACACACATGAGGTATGAGGTATTCATTCGATAAATAATGGGTACACGAGTTGCGATATTATTGGTTTAACATGCAACTTTGTATTTCAAAATGTTTGTATGATTGCTTTTTATAGCAGTTCTATTTTCTCATATGATAAATTTGTAAAGCGCAGATGACTATCAACGTTTTATATTTATTTGGTTTTATGTTGTATTTTTACTTTTTTTTTTTTTTTTTAATAATAATAATAATTTTATTTCCAAACATAGATCTTAATACTAAATTACAAACAAATTGGCAATATTTTACAGATCAATTTATTTTAGCATCTGCAATCAAACTAGGCAAAGCCTGTATTTCGATTGTCAGCACTAATCGCTCAGATTATTTCATTTAAATAATTGCTTATATTTCACATTTGCTGGTTGTATTTCATAAAAGTCTTACAATCCAATACCTATATTTAAATATGTAAGTAATTAAAAATGTTAAGTTTTTCCTTTTAAAGTGTGAGAAGTCCTCTTTTTTTTGAGTGATGTAAGTGATGAAATGTATGTAAGTGCTTTGAGGCTAATGCAGTGGTGTATTAAGAGGGTGTGTATGTGTAAGTATACAAGTAGGTGTGTGTGATGTGATGCGTGTGACTTTGTATAAATTTATTACTCTACCTTTATTAACGTGTTATTACTAATAGCATTTCTGTTTCTTCGTAGTCTAGTTTCTGCAAGTACTGGCTCACGTTCACTGTACATTGTCTTTTCGTCAAAGGGTAAATGTTTAAAATTTTGTTTATTTTGTTATATAGATATGGGCCCAGAAACCCAATAAACCGGCCGCTAAATTCGGTTTTATACCTGGTCTGTGTCGTACATACTATAAATTTCCTACGCTTCTCAGTTAATTTCGGATCATATATTAAAGAAGTATGTTGTTTGAGGACGACGCTCCGTATGAACAACTGCCTAACCGTCAATACCTCGCACATCTGAAAAAGCGTGCTGGTGGGAAAATAGATAGGCTTAAAATTACTTACCTTTAGGATAGCCCGCTGTGCGACTTCGATAGGCTTCATACTGGTTTTGCATGCACCTCCCCAAGAAGATATACAATAGGTAAGTAAAGATTGACATAGCGCATAGTATATCGATCTTAGCAGCCCGGGCTCAGCAATGTATCGTAAGGTTTTGAAAACACAAATGAGTTTGCGTACTCTAGCACATAGTAACTTTATATGTTCCCTAAAGTTGAGGACACTATCTACAGTGACACCCAAGTACCTAATAGAATGCACGCGTTCCAATGGCAAGCAATTACAGGGAACACCAGGGAAACACTCATGTGATATGATTTTGTGGCTGTTGCTAAGACCAGTTACCCGCCTAATGCTGAAACACATGTACTTAGTCTTTTCGGTGCTCAACGTGAGTATATTTCTTTGAAACCATTCACTAGCAATATTGAAACCCCGCTGAGCAGCTTTGAAGACCCCGTCCCATGTCTCAGCGGCAAATACCAAGGCAGTATCGTCCGCAAAAGATATAATCTCGCCATGGGTTAGTTTAACTTTCAGAAGCTCGTTTATGTATACGAGGAATAGGGTAGGTCCAAGGATACTACCTTGTGGGACGCCGTGCGTAACCGGGAGGAATGTACTTTTATTTTTATCTACTCTCACGCATTTATCCTTGAGTAAACTTATAAACCACACATTTAGTTTATTCTCAAATTATTTCTTTGATTGATTTGGTGATTTCTGACAGCTGCCAGATAGTCGATTCGATTCCTAGAATATATGTATACAGAATTAAGAACTGTCTAGTTAAAGACCATACGACTGTGTGCGGGATTTTAACATACAATCATACATACACTCTCGGAGTAATAAAGTCTAAAAATACTTACAATTTGACTTTTTTTAAGACCTGCTAAAGTGACTCTTCCTGACTGTGACTGATAGAAAGCATGATCAAAGCAAGAGTGGTGGTCACCATACTGATTGCAAATTGTAGACAATGCATCATGATGACCCACACTGTAGCGGTCTATTGAGATGCTTCTGCATCATTGGGCCTCCGGTCTCGCACTCACCAACGAAACACTACAGTACGGATGCTGTCACTTTGGGTTCCCTCTTCTGTGAGAGGGTAGTACAGCACGGTCGAGCGTCAGCTCAGCACAGAAATCAGCGTAGACACGCTATTACTAGCTATTACTTTGGTTTCGATGATAATTTTCTTCATTCGGTTCGTTGACATTATAGTGTCACCGTTGGTAAGAGAAAGGAAAAAACGTAGTATTCAAAAAATTACATTATTATAATATTATCAGTAGCATTAACGCGATATTGGTATTTATGTAAATCGATAATCTCTTTAAGATTGTAGTTGAATGTATATTTTATCAATCGTACGATGTTAACTTGTTCGCAATAAAAATGATAATAAGTATTCGCATACCTTTTAAGGAAATGTGTGAATTACAAAAGTACTTAAATGTGCTTTCATATTACAAGCTCTGCTATGTTTGTAAATTACTAGTTTGTAACATCAAATCTTGTACACTATTTTTACGAATTGAAAATACGAGTAGTATATCTATATAAAATTACGATTAACGTATTATTTTTAATGCAATAATTCACAACACAATAAAGATACGAAAGAAAATAAATTACAATAAATCAGTGTTCACCCCTATTACATGCGTATTATACACTACGGGTAAAAAAACCATAGTATTATTTCCTTAAGTTTGACAAGTCTGTGACAGCCTTTACCTAACACTACATCGGACATTCAGCATCAACAAAATACAATTTGCATGCAATTATTTACGGTTTTTTTATCTTAAACGTCTAGACTTTAGACAAATCTCAAGACATGTGCAGTCGAAAGGTTTTTATTTTAAGAAAAAATGTCTGTCGGGCGTCTGCCGTATCTCATACATATTATGTGTTATTTTCTCAGGTGTGTTCTGTAAATATTTAAATTCGTTGAAATAAATGGTTTACAGTACATACATATTTGTAAATTTTGGGTGCTTTTATTTTGAAAGGCTGTCGCCCGTTATGTAAATTAAGGTTCGCTTACTTAAACGTTCGCAATTTTTTTCGTTTGTTTATTTGTTCACGTCATCTTTGAGTGGAGAAAGTACAGTGAAGGTACACAGTACCTGATTACAGGGTTTACCTCATCATCATTGTTTTCTGACATCCTTTTAAGTTGTTTTGAGATCAGTATTGTGTGATGTTGCAAGACTGTTTTTGTCGGGTATGGAATAGTTTCCAAACAAAGAAGGTAAATTGGGTTACGAAACATGGACAAGGCGAAAAAGCTAGATTAAGGAATACTGTGAGTTGCAGTTGATGGTAACTTCAGTAGGAGAACTTTCATATTAGGAAAGCGGGGAACTTTTTACAAACATACATGAAACGGATACAAAGAACACCCATACTTAGAACAACGATTTGTGGATCACACAAAGTTTTGTTCCATATTGGATTTGAACCCTTAACACTTTAGTGCCGTAGAAAGCGGCGTGGCGTCCGCTTAAACCATTACCCTATTCCGTGCAGTTTAGTAATTAGGACACTGATATAATTTTTAGTCAAAAGGGTTGTGTTTCGGTTGTAGGTTATTAATAATACGCACTCATCTATACAAATAAATAAAATTGGAGTGTCTATTTGTAACTGTTGTAAGTTTCACTGGCAGGTAGCTGATGATTCTGGGAGTAACTTAGGCTACTGTTTTAGTCTAACATTGTCCCACGGCATTACTCGCGGTACAACAATAACCGCGGGTAACACCGCAGGGTTCAGCTAGTGGTGTAATATTAATAGATCCATACATTACATACATACATACATTCAGCTTTATAATATTAGTAGAGATTTACCAGTATTCGATAGTGAACTAACCTTTAATCAACATGTAATGAGGAATGCAGTTACCTTGAATGTTATTTGTTAAGCTTTCGCAGAGTTTACTGAACGGAAATTGCATTTACTAGTCAAATTGGGTCGATTGGGTTAGGGTCAAGTGGGCTTGTAAACATTAGAGCTGTTTACAATCGAGACATTTCATTTATAGTTTTCACTTGTTTATATATTTTTTAAATTTATTTATTATTTTATTATTACTTAGTAACTGGTCTTATTATTTGTGTGGTATGTTCCAACTAATTTTTAACACTCATGCCTTCCCCTTTTAAGTAGATTTACTTTCAATATTCTCTCAATCATCTGATCCGATTTCTAGCAGTCGGATTCCCGGTAATAGACTTGCGTATTGTGTGGGACTTAAATTTCCCTCTGTCTATCCTTTAGACTGTATTAGCGTGAGCGTATTTTTTTTTTTAGAAAACTCCCGCCTCTGCAATACACATCCTGTTCACTAAGAACAACAAGACTCACAAACAGCAATATATGGATCCCATAAAGTATTGTCCTGTGGAATTTTAACCCATAACACTTGGCGCAGTAGATAGCGGCGTGTCGACCGCTTTAACCACTAGACCGACTGTGCAGTCAGTAATCTATACTAATACTATATTATCTATACTAATATATAAAGCTGAAGAGTTTGTTTGTTTGTTTGTTTGTTTGTTTGTTTGTTTGTTTGAACACGCTAATCTCAGGAACTACTGGTCCGATTTGAAAAATTCTTTCAGTGTTGGATAGTACATTTATCGAGGAAGGCTATAGGCTATATATCATCACGCTCGGACCAATAGGAGCGGAGCAGCAATGAAAAACGTTTCAAAAACGGGGAAAATTATCACGCTACGGGTAATAGAAGACGCAAACGAGGTTGCGTGGGTCGGCTAGTATACTAATAAAGCTGAAGACTTTGTTTGTTTGAATGCGCTAATCTCAGGAACTAGTGGTCCGATTCGAAAAATTATTTCAGTGTTAGATAGCCCCTTTATCGAGGAAGGCTATATGCTATAGATCATCGCGCTAAGCCCTTCAGGAGCGGAGCACCAATGAAGAATGTTACAAAAACGGGGGAAAATTATCACGCTACAGGGAACAGGAGACGCAAACGAGGTTGCGTGTGTCAGCAAGTGTATGTATATAACAATAAGTTTTGATATAAATCTACCTATGCTACATAAAGTCGTGATGTGACTAAATGATGCGGCGACTAATAATAATAGAATATGTTTTACAGGCTATTTATAAATGAGGCCACTTATTATGGTGATTAAATGGACAATCTGCATATGATCTATATAATAGTCGATTGGTATTCTGGTCTGATTTGTATATAAGGAAATATATTAGCATGAAGTTCATTTATTATATAACAAATTATGTGGCTATTAAAAGACAATCCTTTAATCCATTGGCGATATAACACCTGTCTGTTATTAGTACCCATTATAAGGACCGGAGATTTTTATTCAAATTAGAGACGCCCGACTTGTTCAAAGTTAGATTATTCAGACGGACTACTTCTTTTGTAAGAGTTGAGCATTAATATTATGGATGTGTAAGTTATTATGTATAACGGTCCCTATACATTCTTACAGGTAATAGGTAGCCTTAATAGAAAATTACTAATTTTGCCATTTACCAGCCATAACGCAATACGATATCTTCAACCATACTTAGCACTACTTGATGTTAAGTGGCTACCGCTGCTAGGGACATCTACATCAAGAACATTAATAGTTTTGTATGATTGTAATAAATTACTAGCCGACCCACAAAACCTCGTTTGCGTCTTCTATTACCCGTAGCGTGATAATTTTCCCCCGTTTTTGTAACATTATTCATTGGTGTTCCGCTCCTGTAGGTCTTAGCCTGATGATATATAGTCTATAGCCTTTCTCGATAAATGGGTTATCTAAAACTGTTTTTTTTTTTTAAATCGGACAAATAGTTCCTGAGATCAGCGCGTTCAAACAAACAAACTCTTCAGCTTTATATATTAGTATAGATATAGATTTAACGGCTGCACAGATTTAAATAAAATTTGGCATGCTGATACTTTAAGTCTTGAGGAAGGACATACGCCACTTACCTACCGCGATAACCGACATACACGCAGGCGGAGCCGCGGTAAAAGCAGGTTTCCTTATAATTAAGGTGGAAGTGCGAAAAACGTGCGCCAGGACAGGTAAACAAAAAATATTGCTTGGTAACATTTACTAAAAATAACACTATTGTGACCTTTTTGAAAAGTTACATAGGCATAATCTATAAAACAAGAAACTGCATCTCACAAGGCCGCCTAGTGTGGATCACCATACTGCATTGTACACATTCGCAATGAGGATGGTGACCACTCTTGGATTCTGCTCACACTTTCCTACAGGCAGAGTCATTTGGTAGTTCTTTCATAAAAAAAACAAAGTTTTTAAACGAAAATCGAAGTCGTCGGAAAACACAGTCGGTTAAGTTTTAACAGTGCGGAAGTTAAAAATGACTGCTTTTCAAGAGAGTAAAATACTGTATAAAATTAGTATTAGATATCTATGCTTAAGTTTACTTAAGCATAGATATAATATTTAATTATATATTAAATAGTATTTTTATTTAATTGGCCTATACGAATTTGATTGAAATAATGTATGTGATAGTTCAAAACGAATTTCCTTAAGCATAGTTATTTTCACTTACGCACTGTTAATACTTTACGAACGAAATGCTGATATAACCGTATACCAGTATTACGATTATTATCTGAATAAGGAATAAATATTTATATTTTATATCCACCAGTTACTGCAGCGAATCGGTACCTATTTTATTTTATGAGCTATTTACTGAACCTAATGAATGTGGATTTAGTCCTCGTACAGATTTCACCCGAAACTGTAAACTTCTAAACCTAATAAATTTAATCATTTAATGATGTATTAACAATTATTTTTACGGGAATTAACGCGATCACTTTTTAAAATAAGTGATAGCGTTAATTCCCGTAAAAATAATTGTTAATATATCATGGAACGCGGAACATTAATGATGGGAGAAAGCATTTAATGATAAATACGTTTTATAAAGTATCTTCAAATATATTATTAATTATTGTGTTTTTTTTCCATCCACACGCGAATGGGTCTTCAATATACTTCATACCGTTACAGGTAGCATTTAAAAAAACATACTACTTAGGTATTAGATATAAATTCGAAAATAACTCTATTACGCTTTCACAGTCTACCCCCTGCACCGATTTCAATGAAATTTGATATTGAGATACTTCGACTCTTGAGAAAGAACATAGGCTACTCTTAACCGCGTTAACCAACACAAAAGCTAGTCAGTTCATAAATAAATATCCTTACTTAGAGTCGATTTAAAACACAATATGCCTTAGTTATTACCGTCACTTTTGTCACTATCAATATATTCAAGGTTACTAAGAAATTTAAAATTTTTCGTAAACCAATCATTCCAGTATCACAACACATATGTCAGTAAGCACAACAACTAGATATATGTCAACTTACAACAGTTTTAAAGTTACAACCGCTGTTTTATGAACCCACTTGTCATATGTTGTATTTTTTAACCATACCGTAAGGCCAACGGGTCCTCTTTCGAGTATCAAAGTACCGAAGACAAGGTAATCTGATCTCGATATGGCAACACTACGGAAATACTTTTTTTTTACACGAGGATATCATGTCTGTGTACAACCTTAATTACGACTAAGTGTCATACGCTAAGGTAAACTCTTTCTCCGAAATTGGTAAGGTCAATTGACCATTTTGTAACTTGTAAAGTTGTTTTGGAGATACGTAAAAAATATCTTACTTCTTGCTTTCATTATTTTAAAAATTCATTCAATTTCACATTAGCAAATCTTTTAAAAATTGAAATGCAAAATCTACATAAATAAATAAATTTGAAGTGTCTGTTTGTGATTAGAGAAGTATATTCAGTCCTTACATCTGAAATTGTTTGTCTGTCTGTTTGTCCAACTAATCTCTGGAGCGGCTGTATCGATTTTGGAGGAACTTTGTAATGTATTCGTTTCGTTACAAATATTGTAATACATAATTCCTAGTCACTAATAAAACTACTATTTAAAAAATAAATATTATTATTCCCTTTAACTGTCATTTTTCATAACATGATCGGCATTAAAATCGTAAATAGGTGATGCTCGATCGTCAAAATCGTTGAGATGAAGCTAAAATTTTCACATTTTAAAACTGTAAAACGTCATATATACCCCCATAAACATAGCGATGGCGTCTAAATTTATTCATATTGTGTAGTTTGATTATAGAAACACCAATTCAAACTCTAACATATTTTAAGCACGCTATTTTTATTGAAGAACCTAGTGTTGTAACTTAAACAAAAAACATCGATAAAAATCGCAAATAACGTATCACAAATTAACACAACGGTGCCGGCGCCACTTCTTTATTTAAGTGCCTACGTTTGAAAACCTGTCGCTGTTGAAAAAAGTAACAAATTGGCCTACATACTGCGGACACAAATAAGAGGAATTTACACAGTCCGCCATGCTTAGAACTGGTAAAACCGTTAAATTGTATTGTGCGCGGGAAAATCGAGCCGTCAAGTTTAGCACCGTTTATAACCTTTTATCGCTAATATCTTTGACAAGTTTTTACTACTTTTTTAAGTTAATTATATGATTATGTTAATAAGCTATAAAGCATGATACTGTGGCAATTAAAATGTTAAATTTATTGTAAGCTATCATTTTTCCACGTTTGCATTATGTAAAACATCAACACGTTATTTACAGTGAGTATCTAATCAATATTGAAATAGCACATGGATTACTCAAATTTTTGAAAAATAATCTTTACGATGGCTATAAAAATAATTGTTAAGTAAAAGCGTAACTATGTATTGTAAATAGTTTTACAACTACAATATTTAAGTGCCCATAAATGTCAAAAATGGTTTCCTATCTTGGCAGATAAGGTTTTTGAGACTAAACTAAAAGTATGCATTCTCCGTTATCGATTTTCAGAGAGACCCGTTATGTATATGAATAGACTAAAAGGAAAAGAATGCGAACAAGTTCAATATAATTCACCATTCTTTAAATTCATAATGGTTTTATCAAGCAATAAAAATCCACCTGTTATACCGCTACTCATAAATTCTGAGAAAACACATATTGCACACCGCCTCGAATGAATATCGATAAGTTTTCGCAACACTAGTCACGTATCCCTTGTCTCGTTACAGGTAAGCATATAATACTTCGATGCATTTTTTGTAAACAATCGACTGTTTTTATCTTTAGTTGATACGAAATATCTTGAATAAGTAATTCTCCATACGAAAGAACAGTTTTAAAAACAGATTTCCTATTTAAGTTTAAAAGCGACCTTGTTTATCAACGAAATAAAATAATACGACTATTTAAATTAATGGTCTATTCCGTTGTCTTCAAAAATTGGTCAAAAAATATCTAAAGTCAAAACGTCTATAGTCGAGTTCCGTAAGACACAGATTAAGTTCTCGATAGTTTTCTTCGGTGGTCGATGGTCAATTAGTAGAACCGAGCAATCGATTTATCTGATCCTTAGCGCTCATCGTGTCCCACTTCATTGACAAAGCGCGCCTTTCTTGCTGAACGGTTAAGATATCGTGACTCTTCATATCAGTGTTATCGCTATTATCGATATCATTTACAAATATTTCGACATATCGATAGCCATCACAAATAATATGGCGTTTGTGAGTTTTTCTTGTTTGTATTATGTGAAATTTGAAGATTTTAATAGATAATTACTATGCATACTTGTGCAGAATCAATTAGAGAGTTTCTCTTGTTAAAATGTCTGCGATTTAAATTTGTATTTATCTATTTATCAACGGTTAATTAAGTTATATATAAAAGAATTTCTACTTTCATTTAACACACATATGAGAATTCATCCCAATTTATGGTTTGGTATCCAAATAAAGCCGCTATTTAATAAACTTTATATTTTGATAAGTCCGAGTCTGTCGATTTTAATTGAATGTCAAATAATTTAGGAAATGTGTGTCGAAACACAAAAATACCATACAAGAGATTGAAATGAAAGTTAAAAGATATTTCCTTTTAGTTATTAAATAAAACCAAATAAAAATGTAAGCATTTAAATAAATTTTTAAATTTAAAGATACCATTAATAATAGTGTGACTGCAGTATAGACTTAAATATAAACAGCAGAACATCAATTATGATAAAATGTCGATTCGATTTTTTATCGATTACGTCAAAGTGTTCTCATAAATTCACAATATTTTACAAATAGATGACACAATCATTTTAGCACAGTCATTATAATTAATTTTAGACCCTGTTGCTTTTGTTATAAGATACATTTTATTCAATTGTGAATCAACGTACGTAAAATAAGTTTTGTAAGTAACTCGGTGTCGTAATAGATTTAAATGTCGTTGTTCTGGTTTTGAATCTATTGAAGTGCGTGTTCAAGGTCCTAGATGCAAATCAGGTTGAATAACTTGAACATTATTTGTTTACATTCAGAAAATTCACTAAAATATATCAGCCGGTGTACCGATCACGGTTTTGTTAAGAATAATGGTTGAGTTTATTTGAATTTAACAAAATATTAATAGTTTCTAACCGTACAACTTAAAACACCTGTACTAATTTGAAGATTTTTTCTTTTGTATTCTAAACTTTAGCACGAAAATGGTTTTTAAGAGACAAATGTTGTAAAGAAAGGAAATATTAGTTTAACATTATCAGCTACATAAGTATATATAGAGGTCCGCTAGATTATTTTGATATAAAAGTGTTAATGATTACTTTTGCACACGAAGCATTGGTATATTTGATTACAAGGAAGTCGGTTAAAACGGAAACTAATAATTAATCTAATAAAATCGACTAAGACCTATAGCCAAGAAAGTCGACTAATTTAGTCGATGGTATAAATGTTGATAATACACCCCCAGGGTAGTCTCATAGCGAATTTCTCTATAGTTATCAGATATAATAGTAATTGCCACAAAACATGTAAGATGTGTTGATGGCTCGCCCCGAGACACGTTCAGAAATCGATAACAATTTACGTGATTTTCTTACACTTTCACTTGATGCAACTTTTACCTGGATCAATACGTTTATGTACATCATAACGTTTATATATATAGTTTAAATCTACATAACAATTTAACACAGATCCTATAACCTCATAAATAAAGAAACATGTTTATATATTAAGGAAAATTTGTGCTAATAATAATAACTTCACTCACTGTCGTCTCATCCCAAACAAGATAGAGTCTATACTATTGTAAACAGATTTCTTATGAACATACATGTTGTGGGTAAATTAAACCCAGACATAACGTTCATCACACAATAGTTTATTCTGAGAAGGAATCTAACCTAAAACCTCTTGTTTCGCAATCAAATCACCAACGCCCGTCCATTAATATAACACTTTTCCGTAAATGTTCAGTAGGTACTTTTAACCATAACGATTTCAAAGTAAAACAGTATAATTCCACAGAAATCACCATCTATTTATACCTAATAACTCAATCTGAGTCTTACCAAGGCATCATAAGTCATCCGAAGATCGTTAGTACTTACTTTCCAATACAAACGAAATACCACAAGAAAACTGGCACATTTCGCCTTTAAAGGCATCTCTAACCGCCAGATGTAAACGTAGAATGTCAATGCTACCATCAATCGCTAGATAAATATTATTTGTCGTTTATAGGCTACAGCTATTTTGCTCCATACAGCCTCAGGTCAAATAAAAAAAGGGTAGATAACGCACCGCCTTGTTCTTGTTGAAGCTAAAAAAAGGCGCGTAGTTTCAAGTAAACACACAAGTAACACATGAACTATGTTATTGTATTGACGAAAAGTAGCGTAGTTTATAGCATAGTTAGTGCGTATCGCGTGTGTTTACTTGGAATTACGCGTCTTTTTTCTGCTTCAACAAGAACAAGGCGGTGCGTTTTCTACCTTTTATATTTGATCTGAGCTTCCAGCAGACTAGTACTCAGAATCCATAATAATACCTAATCTACATTCGAACTCGGTCTGTTACGTTTTCACAGCTAAACCGCTGAACTCATTTGGACAATGGAGATCCTTTGATTATTGAGGAAGGATATAGGCTAGTATTTACCTCGATAACTAAAATAAACGAGGGGGGAGCCGCTGACAAGAGCGAACGGTGATTAGCAACAATTTTACAATGTTTAAATAAAAATAAATCTTGTACACAGTACTTATACAAGATTTTACTTGTATATTCTACTAATATTATAAAAGCGATAGTTTGTAGGTATGCATATGTTTGTTACTTTTTCACGTAAAAACTACTGAACGGATTTGGATGAAACTTTACAGTAATGTAGCAACAGAATAACACACAGGGTACTATTTGGCCGCGAAAACCGACATATACGCGGGCGGAGCCACGGGCAACAACTAGTCCTAAATATTTTTCCGATTCGAGCCGTTCGTTCGGTAGTAATCATTCCTTACTAGAGCTTATTTGTAGGTCCGCCATCATGCCATTATTGAGATAAAAAGATCTAAACGAAGGTTTAAGGTCTCGATAACGGTTTGAAAAATGGTTGATCTCGGAGATATAAGTTGAGTTATCTTATTGAGTTTGGTATTTACTACAATGGGACGGTAAGATATTGTTTTCAGGAACTGCCTTTGAAACATTGTTAGTAACAAATTGGTTTTAAAACTTAGCTTTATTTTTGTATATGCTTTAAATAAATAAATAAATAGCAGAGCTTGTGTTATGGGTACCAGACATAAATATACATACTTTTATGTAAATATATAAGTATCATACATAGAAAACATCCAAACTCCGAAACAAATATTTGCAGATCATACAAACATTTGATCCGACCCCGGAATCAAACCCGAGGCCTCAGTCAGTCGCATACGCTACCACTACGCCACAAAGGCAGTTATATACATGTTCCGCTAAGAATTGTTTTGTCTGTCTCAGATAAGACAGGCAAATAGTCTTTATTTAAAAAGTTAATTTTACCTACTTGCCAGAAATGTTTTATTTATTATTTTATTTATATATCTTTATTGTATACATAAAATAACAGAAAAAAAAAACATAACAAAAGATGATTAACAAAGGTGATTTTTTTTTTTGTAACAATTGGCGGTCTTATCGCTCACGGCGATTTCTTCCAGACAACCTTAGTATGGATGTTGGGTTTTTGTGATTTGAGGCAGTTTATACACCAGTAACACAATTACGTGAATATTCAAACAATAAATAAATTTATAGAAAGAGATGCATACGTTCACATACACATATACATACATAAATACATACACATATACATATACACACACATTAAGTATAATGAAATGTAATATTTTTTCATTATAGTAACTCTGTTTATATTTCAGCTAAAGACGACGAGCTTTACTATTTCATATTAACAGGTCACCCATTCTTATCATCAATCCTAAACAGTCAACCATTAAATAATATACGTGATACCTAATCCCCTAGTGGCAAAAAAATGTATTAGCCATCGGCGTTTTAAGTCCTTATAGAGAAGTGTTCAAGCCCTAAATTCCTATGTCCATATACAAACGTATTTCTCAATCCTAACATTTAGAGTTATAAGTCTTTTCAACAGCCTTACTGACTAATTCCATTAGTTCGAACCTCATAAAGCTCTCGCCTAATTTGGACACAGTAAAAGGCCTGTGCAAAGAGTTCTGCCTGCCTCCTGACAATTTATTTAGTCTCCAGCAAATAGCATGTAGGTAAACGGAGTTGTGCTAAGTTTACCTTAGCATTGGCACTACTGGCTGTTTACGTGCATGCGTGCTTGTTTGTTGATTTGCTCTGCGCAAGCTAGGACCTCAAAAACGCTTTACGCTTTAGGATTTTACCTTTAATGGGCTTTCTTCGGCTATGGCATCTTTTCGAGTATAGTTTATTTTTGTATGCTCATAAACTAACATCTAAGAAAGCTTTTGTATTTCTCTTTTTTGGTTTTCTGCAGTGTCGAGTCAACAAAGCAGCCGCGTTTGATTGTTTTTCGAAACAAACATATAGTTTGCTTTGACGATTCTACCATTTTACTTGTGTTTAGAGGTATGTTCGTTCTTTTGCCATTTCAGAACTAAGTATTCACTGTAACGTAACTAAGAATAATTTTACGCAGTAAAAACACAGAAAATTGATAACCCTAACTCAATAATGCAACTTTACTTAAAAAAAATAGCGTATTCGTATTATCTATACTACTATATAAAGCTGAAGAGTTTGTTTGTTTGAACACGCTAATCTCAGGAACCGCGGTCCGATTTGAAAAATTATTTCAGTGTTAGATAGCCCATTTATCGAGGAAGGCTATAGGCTATATATCATCACGCTAAGACCTACAGGAGCTGAGCACCAATGAAGAATGTTACAAAAACGGGGGAAAATTATCACGCTACGGGCAATAGGAGACGCAAACGAGGTTGCGTGGGTCAGCTAGTCTTTGGATATTCTCCGTAACTGCATGTCTTGAATAACTTTTTAGTTAAAGAGGAAAGTCGGAAAAAGCGACCTCCATAATAGAATAGTATAAGAGGCTCTAAATAAAGTTGTATAAGCCTTATAGATATGATCCAATTCACCCCACTTCCCACATATTGAAATATTGGAAGGCACGTCACGATGCGCCCGTGCAGCCAAAGCAAACTCGCATGATGCATCGTAACCAGCATTCTGTTTACAGTGCAGGATACATTTAGCACGTCCTTCCAATGTTCTCGCCAAGAACTAAAGGGTTTCGTAAACACCACGCGTGCGGTTAAGGGGACTGCACACAAGTTATGTCTGTCACCTTTACAAGGTTCTTTTTGTATTTTCAATCTGCACGTCCATGGCGACATTGTTCTTTGTATACTAATACATTGTTGTATAAAAAAACTGTGAAAATGAGCTGGGAGCCTGGAGTCGTTAAATGTTTCTTTATGACGGCGTTTCAAACATCATTTGACCTGGTGAAGGTCAGGATGCCGTTGGATGCGGGCAGCATGGAACCGGTTGTGCTGGAGAAACTCAGGGATTACCTATGTCCACGCAATAGACATCTTTCGACTAAGATGATGATAATAACGATGAAACATCATTTGAATACAAATTAAACATAGTCCCAAATATACACACACTAGCCGACCCACGCAACCTCGTTTGCGTCTCCTATTGCCCGTAGCGTGATAATTTTCCCCCGTTTTCAAAATGTTTTTCATTGCTGCTCCGCTCCTATTGGACCGAGCGTGATAATATATAGCCTATAGCCTTCCTCGATAAATGTACTATCCAACACTGAAAGAATTTTTCAAATCGGACCAGTAGTTCCTGAGATTAGCGTGTTCAAACAAACAAACAAACAAACAAACAAACTCTTCAGCTTTATATATTAGTATAGATTACAAAATATTGTCATTTTTTTTTTCAATATGTTATAAACCTGCCTAATGACTATTCTGCCTGAAGGAAAGCATAAGCAGGATCCAAGAGTGGTGGTAACCATACTCATTGCTCGTACAGACAATGCAACAATGCAGCATGGTGACCCACACTATGGCGGTCTATTGATATACTTCTGCTTCATCTTTCATTAAAAAAGATCTCAACTAGAAAGCTTATAACTTTTCTAGAATTTTATACAAATTTAAAAGATTAAACCGAAATGTAATTTGCTAGATTTTACCCTTGTAGTGACTTAGTGACTTTTTATTTAAAACTTATTGCACATGACGTACAAAGGCGGACTTAATGCCATGTGGCATTCTCTCCCAGTCAATCTTCAGATGATATAGAAGTATGATGTGGTAGGTGCAACGACAAAGAACGAAATTCGACAAAAATCACAATAGTTAAATTCGACAAAATTATTCGGACATCGAAGAAGTAATAGCAGATCAGAGTTTTCAGGACTTCTGCGCTCTTATCTTAAATCAATGTAATTTATACATAAAATAGAAATAAAAAGAAACAATTATATAAATAAAGATACAATTCTCATAAATACTCATTAACGACCCAGACTAAAATATCTTCTATTTTCTTAGAAAATCCAATAAAGAGATACGTATATGCACGTACTTCCGTTTAACAAGAACTTAATTGGTCCGGAACATCATTGAAGAGTAAAACATAAATCATTCAAAAAAGGCGATATAACCAACCACCTTGTACATTATCTGCGCATCGCAACGGATGTGCGCAAGCGCAGCGAAACGCGCTTTCCACTCGCACCTGCACTTTGACACGTGGGGAAATTTCGACCTGTGAACTGACTGGTTTTGATTTAAATATCTAGAAACCTGTAAAGCATGTTGGTGTCGAGACTATGAATTATTTTGGCACAGAAAGTACCGTACAGGATGATAGTACAGAAAACTGGAAACATTTAAAAGAGAGATATGAAACTGACACACACAAAACAAGTTATAATAATAGGAAAAAGTTAAAAAGCCATAACTAGACGACGTAAAAACTTTTGATAGAATTGATATAGCCCGTCACCCGCGACATTATTACAAATCTATTGACACATTATTCATTAAAATCCGTTCAGTAGTTTAGGCTTGGAACATATAAACATGCACAGACTGCTACAACTTTTAACCTTCCTTTTGTTTTTGCAGTAGTCGGATGATAAAAAGTACACGAGAAAATTAATGTCATGGAAGTAAAAAAGTATAAGCATTTGAACCGTACTCGATGTCAGAGTCGAGTATGTATTTAAAGCGCCTTTTTAAATAAAAACCTTTACCTACCTCTTAAAATCAGTGTTTTCTACATCTATACTAATATATAAAGCTGAAGAGTTTGTTTGTTTGTTGGAACGCGCTAATCTCAGGAATTTTCAAATCGGACCAGTGGGGTCCGATTTGAAAACTTCCTGAGACTTGATTGAAAAATTCTTTCAGTGTTAGATAGCCTATTTATCGAGGAAGGCTATAGGCTATATATTATCACGCTAGGACCTACAGGAGCGGAATACCAATGAAGAATGTTACAAAACGGGGGAAAATTATCACGCTACGGGCAATAGGAGACGCAAACGAGGTTGCGTGGGTCGGCTAGTTTTATATAATTATACTGTCTGCCGTCCATATGTAATTTAACCTTCACCTACAGAACCCACTTTTTGCAATAAATAATTCCATTTGACCGTTACCCTGGACTTTACATTTGCATTTAAATAAATTTTATGTCGACAAACTTTTTAATTTACATTCTTTAACTTCCGAACCCCGACGCGAGAGAAACTAATAAAATATTTAATGAACAATTTATACGTGGGGTCAAACGTCATGTATTAAATATTTAGAGGTTAATGAATTCTAGAAATTGGGTTAATTGTTGTAAAATAAATAAATATAATGAAGAATGTTTATTTAGAAGTAATAAGGTCACTTATGCTATCGCCCGGAACTCGGAACATAAAGGTTAAATCGCTAATATTTTGTAGATAATTACTTACAAACAAATACAACATTCAGAGGACCACATACCAATATTTATTCTACCTGGCTGCCACTATTAAGAGAATATTAATTTTACAATTAACATTGTAAAATTAATATTCTCTTTCAAAAAATCAAAACAATTAATGTTTTGATTTTGAACGTCAATGACTTTTTAAACGACTTCAAAAAGGAGGTTCTAAGTTCCACTGTTTGTATTTTTTTTATTAATTGAGAGTTGAGTAATTAATATCATCATAATTATTATCAACCTTTGACACGAAAATTGATGACAATCCATACTCGTTCAACATATATAGCAGTTGAAGGTCGCACATCCAAATATACTTAGCCTTGTATAAAACGTACGTACGTATCTTCAAAATAATTGACGTTTCAGTGTCAAAAAGGATATATTTACAAGTGATAAATTCTTTCCGATTCATTCACAAAACTCACTTCTCAGTAAAGATCACCAACCGTTGACTTCTCACCTTGAAATATAACGCAGCCGACACCGAACGACGTCATCGTGTAAATACATTGCAATTGCCACCATTTCTCGGACTAACTGACAATTTAAATGGCCATATACCGTGTCAGGACACAAGTACCTTGTAGCCCTACCGGTTTTAATACAGCTAACTATTAAATTAACATCATAACTGTACTCATTACTATGTTGTGTCTAAGAGTACTCTGTAAAGGTTCAATAAATTCAACTTTCTTAGGTCATACGCGTTGATATCAGTTAAAATTCCACAAATAACTAACTACCGGTACTCCGCAAGTACTTCATGTGTCACTGGACTCGCCTGTCTGCGACTAGATAGGACTCTATTACGTAACGCGGTAAAGCGATTGCTATCGAATGCTTTTCCTAAAAAATAACGAAGGACAAATTATACCTTACGGAACGACGACACAGTATTAAATCTTAATACTTTTAAATCCTTAATATTTGTTACTCAATAGCACTAGGACAATCAAACAAGAAGACAAATATGACATCAATTGAGAAAAACAATAATTTAAATAGATATACAACAAATAAAAAACCTGTATGACATTAAGAGAGCAACGAAACCAAAAAAGAAGCCGAATTCAGTATGCCTGGTACGGTACTAGAATACTGGTTTTCAACTGGACTGCTTTAACTTAAAAATATATATTAACAAATTATCTTAAATATTTGTGCTCTTAAAATTCAGTTTTAAATAGTGATAAATACATTATTTACGTCTTGCTGTATCGCATATTTATAAGTGTTGCCATATTCACTACTAAAATTTGTGCATCTTTTTTTTTCTATAAACCCTTCTCCGGTGTTACAAGTAATATAAACTTTTCAATAAATTCCCGCTTGATTCTATGAAACTATGCGGCTCGTGATATGCATACGAACTACTTGTACAACTTGGGGGTTTTAATATTCTTTTAAACCAAGTGTTACTAGCTCATACTTATTTAATAAGGTGCATAAAAATACTTTTTGAGGTTTATCCGGCTTTATAACACTATTGATTTTTTTGTTGAAATTCGCAATTGAGAATTGAGTTCTGGAAGTGTTTGTAAGTTATGGTATTCTTCAACAAAAATATTTTGTAATATATGATACCATATTAAGTTACGTTTTAAGCACTATACTAGCATCGGACAGTAGTCACTAATATATCTGAAAAATATACCTATTACTAATAATAAATCACTCAATGCTAGGTCAGTACAAATGGCGGCCTTATCGCTCAAAAGCAAGTGCTTACAGGCAACCGTATTTTATAAGTACCTTTGTAGTCAATCATATTTGAATTTATATTCGTACTACCCACAATTAAAAAAACATCATGCAACATGCAATCAGGACTATTCCTTCCCTTCAATGTATATGACATGTAATAACCCTAATTAGTGAGGTAACGGTGTCCGGAGTACTATCCACACCTTGCCTGTCGCCGATAGGATATCGACGCGCCCATCTTAACCCTGTACCGCGACCTCGATAAATTACCTTTGCGCATTATCAGAAGACAGTTTGGCGCTTAAGTGCTTATTTTGTTGCATATTTCATATTACGATAAACATTTTAAGAATAAGGGTAGCTGTATTTTTTTTTCTAAGTGACTTCACAGTCTTTGCGTCACTATGCCGTCATAGTCTTCTATATGTCTGCAAGGAATGGAAAATAGAATGCCAATAACCTTGAAAATGATTTTCTCCAACGATTTTGTAGATACTGGATTTTGCACTGGACTACTTTATTGGTCCAACTAGTTGTTGCCCGCGGCTCCGTCCACGTGCATGTCGGTTATCGCGGTAAATAATAGCCTATGTGTAATTCTGATTTATAAGTTGTATTACTGTTAGGTTCCATCCAAATCCGGTCAGTAGTTTTTGCGTGAGAGAGTAACAAACAAACATCCATTCATTCATCCATCCATACTTACAAACTTTCGCGTTTATAATATTAATAGGATGATGCAGATGAAAACGCCATAGAGTGGTTCATTTGCATTGTCTACATTCGCAATGATTATAGTGACCTCTGCTCTTGAATTCTGTTTATGTTTTCCATCAGAGAGAGAGTCGAGTCACTTTAGCCGGTACATACATAAAAAGAAAAATACCTTTAGAGATCTAGTTACGCATTGGTGCATTATTATTATGAAATCTAAGTTGAAATCAATTCAAAAGTATTCACCAATATTGCGAGTATGCGATGGCGTTCGTTATGCGCATGCGTTGTTAAAAGGGCTATGCTATATAAAGAGAGGCCGGACGCCGACCGCTCGCTGTATAAGTCGAGATGAGCTGGACGACGCATCTAACGGGCTTTGTGACCTTCTATTAATTACCGTTGGGCCTCCATCGGGACTCCATGTTTCCTGGGTCGGAGAATTTTCTACACTATTTTTATATCATCATATCATTCGTTCGCGATCGTTATTTCTTCACTTTTTAAATTTACAAAAACTAAATAAGTTTGTTGATCTACACGGTTAGTGACCATTACTGTGGATCCACAGGCCGTGAGTTCCATTCCCGCTGAGGACAAATTTTTCAAATCGGACCAGCGGTTCCTGAGATTAGCGTGTTCAAACAAACAAACAAACAAACAAACAAACAAACAACATCTTCAGCTTTATATATTAGTATAGACAAGCGGTTAATAACGTTGGTGTGATTTATAAATAAGGTACAGCGCCATCTATCGAACTTCACTAACTAATAATTAGCATCAAATGCCAATATTATCACTACACATAACTAAGCAGTTAACCATTGCCTTGACAAGACGTGCCTCGTTTGTTTCATTTAAAATTATGGTATTCTAACCAATTAAAACCGGAAATTTTAATATTCCTAGTATTGACAAGACTTCTCAATCAAGCGGTTCTAATAATCATAAAATATATGTAGACAGTTATAGTTACTGTTTACGAGATACGGTCGTTAATTTCAGGTTGTTTCATATTCCAGGAGCCAACAATATATAATCAAAATATTTCCCTGGAAACCTGTTTCACAAAGATGTCGGAAACCTGGGACACCACTTGCTAATCAACTAAAAATTACCAGATAATTATTCCGGGAACAGTCAGAGAGGAATATAAATGTTCTTATTACAACGAAAATCTTGAGGGCAAATGACTGCACTGTTTATAGTATTAATCTGAACTTATTGGTTTGTTTTAAAATTTTAAAAACATAAATCTATTATCATTTTCATCAACTGTCTTTATTAGTTTACTGCCTTTACTGATTAAGGCAGGAATACAGAAGGTCTGTCTCGGTCTCTCTTTAATCATCAGGATTTATTTAACAATATATAATTTACTTTCCAATATTCCAATAACTGTTGCAGTAGTCTATTGGAACAATTTCCTCTGAAATCTTTGAAAGTTCTCTAGTACCGTTGTTTAAGAACTTACCAGAATTGTGTTGCCAGGTAGAGCAAAATTTAATAACAACAATGAAAATAAGAAGAATAGAAGAGAGTGAGAACATTAATATAAGAGTTAACTGACTCTATCGAAAACTCCGTGACCGTGATCGTCTCCCTGACATCTTTCCAATTTTATTAAGAGTCCATTGCTACATAGTCGGGAATACAATCGTTTTCACATGGAACAAAAGAAGATGAATTCTTATTTTCCCCCTAAACGGATGTTGCGGAAAACTGTGATCCCCATGATACAAGCGATAAAGTGTAAAGAGATTAATGCTAATTTTCTGTATCCACCTATCGCCGTCTACTGCTGAGAAGGTCTCCCCCAAGGAGCGCCAGTTATCTGCAGTTATCCGCCCTAGGCAGTCCGGATCCATCCGCCGTCAGCCATTGTCTTCGTGCCGCAGGGCGCCCTACATTACATTTGCCTAATCGAGGTCTCCACTCTAACATATTTCCGCTACAGCGGCCATTGTTTGAAGACTTGACCGGCCACCTTCCACTCAATATTCTGGCAAATACTTTATAAACACTATTACTACACGCATTTTCAAACATCTGATGTTTACGTACGAAGATACGCACATTATGTAAACACATTAAGCAAAACACTATTATCGATATCTCATGTAGCAATTAGTATATCCTGTACAAGTTCTTACAATAAATTGCCTTCGTAAATGCTTAGATCCGGTATTAGGTCCTCAGTGACTTGCGACGCTATTCATATAGTTCTTTTTCTAACTTGAATTCTATAAGATATACCTGCGTTTGTTTGTCCGTTTATCTAGGAACGTTACCGACGTTCCGATACTATATAAGGATATTTGTTACTAGAGCTGGCTTGCGTCTATCCTATTTGGTATGGAGTTGCGTAGAAGCACGCATCTGTCAAGCTAAGACCACTTCTTGTCATAGCTGTTCTAACGACAGTTGAATTTGTTTTTGAAATCAAACGATCGAATCAAAATTACGATAGATTTCAAGATACTCCTGTAATTCCTAAAAGCATCATGCTGTGATTGTTCACTTAATTAAATTTATATCTTTAAAACCTGATCCCAGACCAGGGAGAACCTCTACCATGATAAATAAACTGCTGATAAATATTAAAATATACGTCATACATAAATAAATATATCGGTAATCTAACACACAACGTCATCTAGTCCTAAAAACTAAGCAGAGTTTGTTTTATCTATACAAATCAATAAAATTTGAGTGTCTTTTTGTAATAATAAAATAACCGTTTTTCACTGAATGTAATTCTTACAATTTTTGTCTGCCTATCTGTCTGTTTGTTCTAATCTATGGAACAGCTGAACCAATTTTGAAAGGAGTTTCACTGGTAGGTAGCAGGTGATATAAGGAGTAACTTAAGCTTCTTTTTTTAGACTAGTTTATTATCGTAACCGGGTAAGACGCAGGGTTCAGCTAACATCCAAACATAGAAAAAAAGGATAGTGTTCATCACATAATTACTTTTCCTGGATAGGAGTCGAACCTGACTAGCGGTCAGTAACCACCAGCAGTAATATAAATTTAATGTTCTTCTTATACCAATAACAAATCTATACTAATATTATAGCTGAAGAGTTTGTTTGTTTGTTTTAACGCGCTAATTTCTAAGGAACTGCTGATTCGATTTCAAAAATTCTTTCAGTGTTGGATAGCACTTTTATCGAGGAAGGCTATATCACACGCTAAGATCAATAGGAGCGGAGCACCAATGAAGAATATTACAAAAAACGGAGGAAAATTATCACACTAAGGGCAATAAGAGATGCAAATGAGGTTGCGTGGGTCAGCTAGTGTAACATATATAGGTTGTGCTATTAAATCATACACATCTAGAACTGAATTTTAAAATGGGTCAACTACTGTTGGCATATTTATGGACGGTTTGTTTGGATTAACCCAAAAACACTGGGTTTAGCTTCATGAGTCGTTTTTACGTATGAGCATGTTACTACAATGTAATCAGTTTTGTCTTAATAAAAAGCCGACACCTTGTGTGTTGGTATCTATTTGGTGGGTGATTTATTTTTATAATTTACTAGCTGACCCACGCAATATCGTTTGCGTCTCCTATTACCCATAGTGTGATAACTTTCTCCCATTTTAAAAAAAAATTTCATGGGTGCTCCGCTCCTATTGATCTTAGCGTGATGATATATAGCCTATAGCCTTCCTCGATAAATGTGCTATCCAACACTGAAATAATTTTTCAAATCGGTTCCTGAGATTAGCGCTTTCAAACAAACAAACAAACTTCAGCTTTATAATATTAGGTAGTATAGATAATGTTAAAACTCTAATATTTATTTGACTATCTTATAAATTCTAAATTTTCTAAGAAAGCTTAGAACAAAGTTATAACATTCTATATATATATAAACACCCGTTGTGTGTACAACTCAATAAACACCCGTTATTTGTTTTTTCACTATTTTTGTTCAACTTCTTTAAAATTAAACCATGCAGAGATTAATGCACAATCGGCGGCGTTAATTAGAGCTAATTATCTACAGTATTAGTGCAGCACATAACGCTTTTAGTTGGAGCGGAACATTACTGCAGTAAACTTAATTAGCGGCCATAGTGCGGTAACGCCGGCGATCGAAAGTCAACCATTTTTCTTTTGTAGAACCGGTATTTCAATGTTTGTCTCTCTTGTATTATTGGCAATTGAGTACCTATGCAAAATTGTTGGTATAAAATGCTGTGACCAATAAATTCTTTGGATTTGGGTAATTATTATACATTACGTTGAAGTGAGTTTTTGGTGGGTGGTTTTACTCTTTGTACGGTGTTAATTCTTTGCATTAATAGTCATTTTTTTTAAAACAAACCCAGAATTGGGCATATAAAGTGACTGTCAACATCAAATCAATAACTATATGGTGCTGTGGTGCTCTATGGTCTTTTGGACTTATGGACTTTTGACTGACTTTCGAGAGAAGATTTCCAGGCATTTCTTTATTATAGGGGTGTATTCGGGTTTTCTTGCAGCAAACTCGATTTCCATAAATACTATTTTCACTATACCTAGTAGCTTCTATGGATTCAAATCCTTTGAAAACTTAAAACTAATTTTGAAATGCCTTAACGACTATCTACTAATGACTACGGCAAACAAATCAAACTAATTCAAAGTTATTTAACGTTACATCAACATGGTATAATAGGTTCTATATTACGATATTAAAAGGTATATATACATGTAGTAATATTTCTAATAAATCTCTCTTTCTGGCGATACTGAAACACCTTTCTAGATGGCTTCAATTGACATGAACAGGAAATGAATGAGTTACAGTTGCTTTTTATTATCAAACAGAAAACATCCTTCTTCAAGGGGAATATATGTTTTTATATAAATTTACGCACATAACACTTGTCGTTTTATCTTCTGTGTACCTACACAAAGTTTAAACTTAAAGAAAGATTGACACGAAACAGATATTTCTGAACGAGTACATTCGCAATGCGGTTCTTCTAGGAATCCGTAACATGTGGGTTACCAGGAACCGACTAAAAAAACAAACCAAACGCTGAACTAGTTAGCGTAAAGACAGTCTTCAATTTCTACGATTTAAAAAGTTACATATCAGTTTTTTTAATTTTGATAATTCGAAATTTAAATTTTTATATTTTGGAATGACTTTTTTTTCTCATAAAAGTCTTAATTTTTGTTTTTATTTTCACTGCGACAACATATAGGCTAACCTTGTACAGTATCCAAAATTAATAATATTGCGGTTTGTAGTAAAAAAGCAGTTAAAAAATACTGAAGTATGTTTCAGTAGCGCGGAACACAATAGATCGTTAATGCAACTATCATTATTGTCAGCAATTCATCATCATCATCCACTATTTTGTACGTTATTACTTATTTATAACATTATTATTTTATGTTTCTATCATAATTTATTTATTACAAAGACAGAAAATCTACACAAATAAAATTAAAGTCTTTTTGTAATTTCAAATTAACAGCTCTTCAACTTATAAACGGTAGGTTACCTACTTGTATAAAAATTTTTTTTTTGAATTTTTATCTTTTCGTTCTATCTTCGTTAATCTCTGGGACGGTTTGTTAAGTGTGTATGCATATATATATATACATATTCCAAGGCATCTGGAAAACTTTAGAAACACATATAAGCTATTCTTGATTCAAGTCTAGTTAAATAATAGTAATAATAGTACCTACTTCCTAAACCTGACCTAAAAATCAAAACTAATCTTTTTGATATCAGTCGTAGCAGTTTAACGTGTCGAGTGTTCATCAGATCATCTGTTGTTATAAGTGCCACACTACACGGTTCACACGAATGTCATTAACCTTTTGCCTAAAGGTTGGCTAGACACGACATATTGATTATTTCAAGAATGAGGAACCTATTTTGCTGATCTCGCTCTAATAAAACTTCGACAACGTTGACCTTTTATGTCATCACCTGACTTTATTGTAAAACGATTCCCCGTATTTCTGATTTTATGGTTTGACATGTGTTAGTCGATTTAGTGATGCACATTACACTCGAGTGTTTTTTTTTCATTTGCAACACTGACTCATGTCTATTTCTTTACAATATTTGTGACATTGACAGCAATTTATATAACATATATATAATTAAACAGTTTAGAACCTTGGCACAATATTTACTTTAGTACTAGGGTCGATCAAACTAAATCTATGCTGAATAATATTCATTTTACTAATTATTTTTGTATTTTGTAGAGCCTAGCTACTTCAACTATGTAGCTGACAAAACAAAAAACCTCAAATGAAATAGTTACTACGCTCTCACAGAACATCGACGTAAAATTGCGGAAAAAATAACCTACCCAAGATGACATATTATGTTAGGTACTACTAAACGCTACAAAATAGCAATATGAAAATCTCTTTTTCATCAGATTGGTAATGATATTATCATTCCTTGCCTCTCGTTCAGTTGAGTTGAACATCTGTGGACCACCAATAGATTAATCTTAGACGTCTGTTCTTCCTAAATCTAATAGATACCGGTCACCTCAGCTTCTACAACCCTATTCTCACCTGTTTCAGCTAATTCTAGAACACTCCTTGCAGCTTTATTATAACCGTTTATAGTGCAGAGCCATTAAAATAGCAATCATTTGGCCATGTGAATTACGAACGACGCATCTTATTTTTTAATCAGCCGTCCAGTCATCTTGTGATGCATATCAACGTAATTTATAGTTCCTTCCATTTTCAATTTATTGCATGTAAAAATAACAGTGATTTCATATGCAATATAGCCATATTGCGGTCAGGCAAACGGTAGCCTTCGTTTAGACGAACGGTCGAAAAATAAGATAGATTTATTCCTTCTAAAACTTGATTAATTTTAAAAGAAGCGATATTTTGACAATTGTTTGCTGTAATGGGTTTTTTATTCTCATTGTTGATTGGATTAGTACGTAAGTTAGATTTATGGCAGGAAGTTCACAAGGATATATGAGCAACAGATTGCAAGGTACAGTTACTAATTAAACTTGAAGGTAATATAATAAGCAATAGGTAATGTAAGATTGTTTCATATTTGACGTATGAAATAATCATCAGTTTTCAAACTATTTTTTATTCTTTTTTTACTTAATGTTGATCATCAGCTGCCCGCTAAAATTTATAGAAAAAATGGAATTCAAAATAAGAACATTTATAGGCAGCCAGCAGTGAAAACATTTAATTTTTCGGAAACCATTACTAAATAATAATAGGGTATTTTACTACACGAGAAAAAAATCCTAAAATATATTATTGAGATACCTTAGGCATAGCAGTCGGAAAATGTTAGTTTTACTTTATAAGATAATAAAATATTTTTTATAATTAATTCGAAAGTTTTCAGTTTTTTATATGTTCTTTGACACCATGAAATAGTAGCTATATGATATGATAATACGTCAAACCGCCATGTAAACTAAACTGTCAACTGATCAGCGTATGCTTTCTATTGTCAGTGTTTATATTTGTTTTTGTTTACAAAGCGAACTGACGTCAATACCACAGAGTAATATGGCGTCCACTGTGTCGTGTTAGTGACAAATACGCGCGAAAGTTGAAAATGTACAATTTAAATGCTTTTTATGGCACTTATCGATTAAATAAAAATTTCGTGTTTTTTTCAGTGGTTTAATAGCACTATAGAATCTAATTTTAAACTTTAACAATGGGTGTAATACCCTATTACAACTTATCCAAAAATCGAACACAATAAATAAGCTATTCTTATTTTAAAAAAGAACTAGTATGCGTTTATTTGCATGAACAACTAACATACGAGTATACGCCTACATGCCGACGTCTGGCAGAATTGCGTTCTAAGTTCAGACAAATCAATACTGGTAGTCTGGAACGCCATGAGTGTTTTTGTTTTACCTCTCTGTCTGGCACATAATGTACTTCTCGTATATGTGCGTCCGATCAACATAAGAATGGATAATTCTTAGGCTTAATTAAAGTAGGTGAGACCTTTTTTTGTAAATAGTGTAACGTAGAAATTATAATAAAAATTAATTATGTTTTATAAATTGTTTTTCTTTTTATTAACATTGTGTAATTATTTTTTTTATCACAATAGTTGTGCAACCTTTATGCACCTAGTTTGTAAGACTTCTACACCACTAAAAGGATGACTGAAAGAGAATGCCCTGAAGAGTAAATTAATCGACTTAATTTGTATTAAATCATACCCGATGGCATGATTTTTAATGACCAAGAACTAAGCGAAGGTTTTAGATAAAATATAGGTGTAAAATCTTTATTTACGACATAACCCCTATACTAAAAGTGAAGTTCCAATGTTTTTGGAAATTAAATTGAATAATGACCATTTCAGTTATGTTTAGTAACGACAATTGTACGGAACCAGTGAGGCATAAAAATTGGCGAACAATTTAAGCAACCCTAGGTTTCTGCGAGCTTGACAAAAGCTCCAACTGGCACGTGTGCACGACTTATTTCGGTAAGCAGGTCGCTGGGTTCAACGACCGGCGCGTCGCGACGTCTAATAATAAAGATGCGCAAGCGCAGTCGCAGGTGCAGCGTGCGCCTGGAGGAGGCAAGAAGTCGGGAGGGGGGGGACCGGGAGACGTTGACGCAGATTGATCGCTCAGATGGGAATAGACAACGACAAAAATTCTAAGTTAACCGTTTGCTTTGATGTTTCCGGAGTGATATATATGTTTTAATTGGCTCTATGACATTGACTGAGAATATTTTGGAACACGTTTTGATATTTATATAATATATATTTGTAATTTTGGAAGTTACATAATTAGACGTTTAGTTTCTGGATGATACTTAAAAGGAAAGAAATGAAGATGGAGGGACATCTTTATTTCTTTTGCTCTCACAAATGAAGTACGTACCTATATTTAACTTATATACGACATTTGTATGAAACGACATATTGAATAATATTTTTGGAACGAAAGATGCATTTTGAACTAGTGTTTATTTTCATCCACTAAAAGCTCCTAATTAAAACTATAATTTCTGTTCGTTTGTCTCCCTAAAACTCGAGAACGACTGGGTCGATTTAGCTGATTTTGGTTTTGAAATGTTTTTGTAGTCCAGGGAAGGTTTTAACTGTGAAGAAATAACTTGAAAATCCAAATTTCACGTGTACGAAGTAGCGGGCACAGTTAGTATTATATAATAACTCGAAATGTCATATAGCCAATTTTGGGATTAGATGATACCAAACTTAACCCTTTACTATGGTAAAAAGACAGCCGATTAACATATTTCTATATTTCTAACCACATATCCATACTAATTTTACAAATTCGAAAGTTATTGTCTGTCTGTCACTTTCAACGGCTAAACCGCTACACCGATATATATATTCATAGGTTACTCTTACTAAAGATATACCCAGAAACAGAATAATAACCAAGTAATCAAATCAATACTTTTATTATGGATGGATCTAGAGATTTCTAGTTTACAAGACATATTCCCTAGAGAAGAGACCTACAAGCCATACCAATTGAACTTTCAAACACCTCTGCATAT
This sequence comes from Spilosoma lubricipeda, assembly GCA_905220595.1. Classification (NCBI taxonomy): domain Eukaryota; kingdom Metazoa; phylum Arthropoda; class Insecta; order Lepidoptera; family Erebidae; genus Spilosoma; species Spilosoma lubricipeda. The sequence goes on from HG992278.1 coordinate 2,887,325, forward strand.
ATTTATACGGGATTAAAATAACAATAATATACCTGATTATATCTATTATATTTCTACTTTTATTATCAGCCTTGATACGAAACTCATTCTCAATTTGATATTTGCATCTAAATAGTTGTGCTGATAGTAAAATTCTGATATCGGAAATATCGGAATATAGTTCCATAAGCGTTATTTAAGTAACGATAACCATAAACACAGGGTAACGATACAGATACAAGTATTCAAGGGTGAGATAAGTATACAGATAATATATTCTTTAAGTTTTCGTAAATATGTGTGTTAAGTATGTTTTATACTTACTTAAATGGAAAATATATGTATAATATAAATTATATTTTATAATGCACTTGGGTGAACACATCTTTAATGATTGTTATTTTTAATAAAATAATTATTTATTTTTGGGCCGTTTTTGTTAAGCTATCATCTCTAGTCAAAACTTATTATTATTGCATTGATATGCAATAATCTTATAGTAAAAAAATGGATCATTTGTTTTTCTTTTCTTTGACAAGCTTTAGGTGTCAAAATAAGAACAAATACTTTTTTGAATTCAAACAGTTTTCCATAACCTATCTCTGAAACTGGAGATTGAAAACGGTTGTAAATTAAAGAGTTTATCTGATAGGTATGAAGAATTAGATAAACCGTCCATGCTTTTCAGTATCATGTACCTACTAAACTTGATATAACTAAAAGTACCTACACGTTTTATTAAAAAGGCATTACTAACTCCGACTAACTAATAATTACCTCTATTCGAATTATATTCAGCAAATGACTATTAAAAGCTGTTAATGTACGATGACGTAATATGGTTACTAAAAGACCGAAGAACAAGACACATAAAATATGATAAAATATAGCTGTAGCTACAACACCAGCTTTACAAATAATTCGTCGCAACACACTAAATGCATTGCTAATTTCCCGTATCATAAGCGCCAGTAACAGATATAAACCGGATAATTAAAACTAAGTATTGATACGTACTCGATTGTAAACCGGTCAACGTACGTTTAAATAGGTTGGTTTTTAAAGGAGGCTTTATATACAGGCTGTTGTTTGCGATGTTGTTTGCATCGGGTCGGCATTTGGATTAAGATAAGCAGCTCAATAGTGTAGAAGTGGACTTTCAAATTAGGTATTTATATTTGGAACTAATTGTAGCTTGTGAAATTTTCTGACCAACAGAAAATTTAAATCTAATAGAGCCTTTTTTTTACGTGTGGAACCTCCCACGGGCCTTCACCCCATCGGGGTTTGTGTAGGAATCGGACCGACTAAAAGTGAGCGAATTTGACTGTTTCACATGTCCACGTTATCTCTGGATTATCCATTCCGAGTCTGGCTCGAGATCCAGGCAACGGATGTGTCTTAGATAACATGTTCATACATCTCGTAGTAATCAATTAGGAATAAGCAAAACTTGTTAATTTTTTAATTAATCGGTAACTGCAGCCAGTATGAATGTTAGCCGATAATCACCTAAACTTGTCTGCTAGTGATGCGACTTCGTTTAAGATTAAACTTACTATTAACGTCATGTAATCTTAATTAAATCAATTAAGTTTTATACCGAAGCTATGGTCATGTGTTTACAGACATGAACGTCTTTACAACATACACGATCGAAATAAAGCCATATCCATAGACAATCCAGTCGAAAGGCGCGATGACGTTATTTATAGAGTGGTATCGTTTTACATCCAATTAAATAATTGTCGGGTGAATAGGAATACCAAAGTTAATTCATTTTAAAAAGTCAAAGACACTGGGCTTTCGTCTCTATGGTAGTATATATTACCTCATTACTATTCAAATTGAGTAATATCATTTTTTATTCCTCCCGGTTTACTTTTATGATCTGTCTATCAATAAGTACATATTATTACATAGTTAAATTTAAACTTCTATATTTATATACATAAATATAAAATACGCCCACACTAAACAACTTTCTAAACTCGGTTTAGTAAAACACACCGCTAATTAGTCGTTTTGTGAGTCGACTATTGAGCCCATGTTAGTCGATTCTTTAGTCTATGATTCTAAGACTAATATGGTATTTTATGAGTTGTTATGTTTGTTGCCACTGACAAAGGCGGTTAAGGCTCGATCGATTTAGTTACACAATAGTACGAATTAGGATAGATTTCTACGAAACCTATTTATCACATGATAGGAAATTTAATACATATGTACACCATCAGTAGATCTCGATGAGCGATAACACCGCTAATTGATATACTTACTTTGTAAATAATTTTGTTGTACTTTTTTAATTTGTGTATACAAAAAAGATAAATAAATAATTTTTTGATGTAAAACATGTATAGTCGAGGGGTAAACCTGGTTTTTGGCGTGGCGAGTGAGTCGCCAATGAATATGAATGTAATAAACAGTATTAAACAATTAAAAACTTGAGAGGTGTCAAAGGACACCCGGATGGAACGAAGTTATAGTTTGTACCTCGGTAGTCGATGCTTTAGTTGATTCGTTATTGAAATAAAAAAAGCAAAAAAAGACCGCGGCATTACTCGCGGTACAACAATTACCGCGGGTAAAACCGCGGGGTTCAGCTAGTAAACAATATTAATGTAACGCTTATAAATATTAATGTAATGAATAGTAATTTTTAATCGACTTCAAAAAAAGGAAGAGGTTTCTCAATTCGACCTTATATACATATATATTTTTATGTGTGTTCGCGGATAACTTCGTCATTTATGAACCGATTTGGATGATTCTTTTTTAAATGGAAAGGAGATGTCCCGAAGGTGTTACCATGATAAGTACATTAATATCTGATGATGGCATCCAAGATAAATCGAGTCGAACCTTGAAGTCGGTTTTATTTTTGTTAAAATTGTACTTGTATACAAAACAATTTCTATGTTTCACATCTGCCAGGCGTCCCATGACTGCTCACGTTTTATTTTTAATTCTGTACCTTCGATAAACTTAAACTTCATTTTACAAGATATTCCGTTCGTTCCAAATATTCTATGCGATATTATAATGTTATAAATATCTTAATTTGTTGGTTTAAAAATAAAAATGTATTTAACGTTTGGTATCTACAAGCTTAATTATATTATGACACCATTAAGCGTATTAATTTATGTATAAGCTTAGATTATTCAAATATACCGCGTATTTGCATATAAACGGACCACCCTATATTTCACGTGAACCGGTTTAAAAACTTATGATGTTTGTACCGGTGTATGCATTTTTAAATGAGACTATACTGTTAGCTACCCTTGATAAAAATATGTATGTAAATGTGTTGGCGAGTATTATGTTAATACTACTTTCGCAGAACGTTAAAAAGAAAACTAGGACGTTTGCAATTCGCATACATCTCAGCGTTCGAGACGAATCTCGGGTTTTTTAAAACATTTTTAACGGAATTATATTTGATTTGCCAAGGTTTCAAATTACTAAAATTCTAACATTTACTTTTTAATTTTCTCGAGAGGCCGTGACCGCCATTCTGTGAGGCATCTTGGCACGAACTCTGTCAGATTACAATTTTTAATTACAAAACTGGTACTCTAGCGGTGCGAGATAATGAAATGCTAAATGTGATAGATTAATGAGTCATAAAGTTAGTTACTGAATTAATAATGCAGAACCCACCCGAATGGCACAAGTTATTTATTTTTTATTAACTAATCAGTTAGGTTGTGAACTGGCCGTATAAAAACCTGAAAGTAGCATTTAACTATAAAAATAAATCGAAGCATCTCGGTTGAAAGTGAACGTAGGCGCACCTGTGACGCTTAACCGTGACCGGTCGTCGGCAGTCTGCTGTTTTTCGTCAGGTCACTGTGACGCTTACCAGTACCGTTAATTTTAAACTTAGAATGCGCTTACGAAATGTTTATGCTTTTTAAAAATATGAACGTTCAATTTCCGAACAAAACTGAATCTGTCAAGAGAGTGGTCGGTTGTAAGCATGACTCATCTGAATCAACAGCGGTTGCGCGAACGACGCAACGGACAGGACAATATCTACAGAAAAAACGTCTCTGGTAAACGGGACGCGGGAGAAAAAAAAGTCGAAATGAAATGTTCACCGTTGCACAGACATGATTGAGTAATAATGCATGAATTATTTACGATGTGGTAATTTCCTGGCCTGCCTTTTTAGGTATTTCGCGGCGGGTTGGGTTGTCTTAACTCATACGTGAGTTACTTTGGAGGCGTACTTTATGTCCTATAGTCATTTAATGTGTTTACTTACGACAGATTTATTGCACTTATATATTTCTAACTTATATGTAATAATACTGAGATATATTAACAATTATTTTTACGGGAATTAACGCGATCACGTGAAAATGTGTAATACTGAGATACTTTGGTCTTTAACTGTTGACCTAATTCTGAACTCAATCAGCTATAATGCATGAAGCACTTTTGTGTCAGTTGAAGTTAACCAAACGAGTTATTCGCTACTGTAAAATGATAAGATTACAATTTTAATCTTAAAAATGTTTCTGTATACTAAAAACGTACCTATAATACATCATTTACTAAGATTTTAGCATTTATTTACAAGGTACTCAATAATCAGAAATTAGAGTACCAATAGACAAAAGACACGCGGTTTTTGTTATCGTACGCAGTTATCGCACAGTTTAAAATACACAGTTGCAAGCAGTATACCAACATTAAAAACTTAATATGTACATATAATGTTACAGTGGTTTATTTTTAATCTAATGAAACATCTGACCTCAACAAAATTACCCTTAAATGGTAAGATTGAGCAGTGCCCTACAAAACAAAATAGGCACAAAAATAAACTTCTGTATTTGGTCGTATGCTGCCTACTTTAACATGTTTGCACCTATGAGACATAATCCACTAATTTAACTTAATTTATACGACGGAAACGTTTGATCCCACTTTGATTAAATATTATTTAAAATTAACTTATCTCCAAGACTAGAAAAGTCCATATAAATAGACAGGTTTACGTTTATATTTATCGTTATTATCTATTTTGAGATAACTACATATAAATAGATATAATCAATTTATTAATCTAAAATCAGATAAAAACGAAAAACATTTAATTTTTTGACACTGTTAGCCATGACCGACGGTTTACGTCAAAATACGGTTGAATACTAATGCATTTGACACTAACCGTCCTGTTGGATCAGAAAGTACACCAGAATCTGTTAAATTGTGGGCGACGCGTTGGCGGGAAATCAAATGTCACGTTGACAGTAACTTGACAGTTTTTTTTTTTAACTTTTTATTTGCTTTAGCCACTTCCACATCTTATTTAATAGTTTTAAATGTTTTCACATGCCGTCAACACCTCGAGTCGTAAAATTGTCGAGTACTCTACAATTTCGAAATGGTTCGAAAACACGTTTTACTAAGAACAAGGTCTGTAGAGTACCTTTGAGAATGATCACGTTTAATTTTTGCTGGCCACGACATCGCTGTTTCAACGGTTCTGTAAAGTTTATGCAATATTTGAATGAATAATGATTACATTCAATTTAAATTAGTTAACTGTTATACAGGTACGTGGAGTTTGTAACTATCTAGTGATTTAAATCGAGCAATTAGGGAAATATGTACAGTATGGCGAAATGTGAGATTTATTTGGAACAAACGCAGTAATTTCGGAGGGGAAGAAATATTTAAATGTGGAATTTCATGATAAGTACATTATATAATATGTATAAAGTGATTGATATATGTATTATTACTCATCGAGATAGCCTACTTTGATTTACATTGCATTGGTTCAGTATATATATTAGGTTGATTGTAAACTTTTTAAATTTATTTTAAGGACTACCAATGCATATATTATAAATTTATTAGCCATCTAGCTGCATAGGTAAGGAGTTCAAAAATATTTTCAAATGGACTGCTTTAGGGATATAGGGTTTTATAATTTTATTATGAACTAGCTCAATCCGGCGGTATTACCCGCAGTTATAGTTGTACCGCGGGTAACGCCGCGGGAAGAAGCTAGTCTAAAAAAGTAGCCTAAGTTACTCCTTAGATTATCAGCTATCTGCCAGTGAAGGTCCAGACAAAGTCGGTCCAGCCGTTCGAGAGATTACCCGGAACAAACGGACAGACAGACAAAATTTTAAAAATTGATATTTTGGTACATGTACCGCGTATACATACATATGCATTTATTAAAAAGCGGTTGTTTTAATATTACAAACAGACACTTCAATTTTATTTATTTGTATAGATGTGCATTTATGTTCTCACAAAAAAGTAACCAGGGGTAATTACACACATAATTCATCTTTAGTACGAATATTCTTTTTATTTATTCAAAGATATGCGAGTTAAGAAATACGTGTCTAAAATGCTTCAGCGAACAATTGGTTACTGGAGCGTAGATATTCCGATAAAACAAGAGACAGATTCATACCGTTCACTACTCACACGTTATCTCATCATCGTATAACCAGTAGCCACAGGCTAAATAAAACAGCACAGCAAAAAAAAACTATCAATCCTAATGCATATTTATAACTGTCATATTAATAACGCCACTCAAATTTTCATATCTGACTTTTATCCGTATTAGTTATAGATGTTTTGTTCGAAATAAAATCTAACAGTAAAATCTGAATAAATAAACCGTTACCTATTTACCTGACTTGTGAGTTGGTGACATAAGAACGCCCGCGCATGGATTAGACGCCGACGCTGCGCTTGCGCACCCAATGTCAGTGTTAATTAAACAGTGCTATCTGGACCTTGCGTCTGTTCTGTTATGAAATTACATTACAACATAACAAGTGTGGTGTTGCACCCAATTAGTGTGAAAGAAACTGATTGAGTACAATTTATACAATTTATTTCGTATAATAGTGACGGAATAAATTACTTTTTAAGTTATGAAAATATTAAATTTATACTCTTCTAATTAATGTTGACATTTCATGAATATGTGATTGACATGTTTCAATAAATGCTGTCGGTAAAACAGTAATTGAATACGGACTTACCATGAAATTAATGCAGAAATACAAATCGTGTTTTTTTTAAATAACTCTTTTCAGTAACAGGGGCTGCTCAACTTACCTGTAAAGAAAAGGAATAAATTAAATATTAAAATTAGGTAAAAGACAACATAATAGGAGATACACAGTTACACACACTCAGAAAGGGACTTAAATTTTTACACTTTATGATTGGATAAGTCAAAATGGCGGACTCTACCTTCTATGAAGTTCCATACAATTGAACTTCATAGAAGGTAATTATTGTTGAACTTGGCTGAATTATATAATCGATAAACTATGAATGAATGGAATGAATTAAGAAATGAATTTAAAGAAGAGGAAAAAATCGGATTATTATTATAAAACATCATAGAATTGTTCTGCCATATTTTAATTTTTCACATGAGTTTAACAACAAAATAAATCTCAAGAAATGATTCGCTAGTGATACGAATCGAAAAAAAGACATTTTACTTTTTGAATTATTTATCGAGGCGGCTATATGACATCAAGCTACAATCAAGTACATAGAACGAAAAATATTGCAAAAAAAAAAGACAAGTAATATGTGAAGAAAGTAGCTACGTCTCAAACGTCGACTTATTGTATAGAAATGTGATTGGTATTTCAATCACACGCATATTATCTTTAAGCCTTTTATCGGATTCCATCACAGAACGGTACAGCCACCTCCGGTTGGTATTGGCACAGATGGACTTGACGCGTGGGAGGCGAGGTCGCACACGCCACTCTCAGCAAACAATCAATGAATGACGAATTACACTATTAATAATGTGCGATTGTGTGTATCAATTACTTCAAATTTGAAGTGTTCATTAACAGTCCATGATTTCTTGGCATAATGTAATCAGAACTAGTGGTTACCCAGTGGTCGAAAGTAGACCAAAATTCTCTTTTTTTCAGCTTTCTGCATTCCTTCTCCATATATACTTTTCCACATTATAGCCATATAGACATACTCTATTCCACTGCATGCCACTATAAACTAACTGTACCGAAAGTAGGAAATATCCTTCTCCTACGTTTGCATACTTTTTTGTAAAAAGTGGTGCAAAGTTTTTACTTACGTAATATCTATACTAATATATAAAGCTGAAGAGTTTGTTTGTTTGTTTGAACACGCTAATCTCAGGAACCGCTGGTCCGATTTGAAAAATTCTTTCGGTGTTGGATAGTCCATTTATCGACTATAGGGTATATATCATCACGCTACTACTAATAGGAGCGGAGCAACAATGAATAATGTTTCAAAAACGGGGGAAATTTTCACGCTACGGGCAATATAAGGCGCAAACGACGTTGCGTGGGTCAGCTAGTACTTAAATAAAAGAGGAAGGTAACCCTGGGAGAGCCACGCTTCGGCATGAATGGCGTGTCGACCGGTGTGTCCACAGTGATACCACGGCCTCACAGAAAATCGGTGTGCAACAGTGCTTGCGCTGTGGTTCACCGAGTGAGTGAGGATACCGGATGCCCATACCCCAACCCCCCTACCCTATCTCCCCCCGATCCCCTCAAAGGTCGGCAACGCATTTGTGACGCCTCTGGTGTTGCAGGTGCAAGGCGGCGATAATCACTTCACACAGATTACAAAGTTTATTTTCATATCACTTTTTTAAGAACCATTTGTTAAATTCACAAAAGAACAGTAATTATCGACCTCCAAATATAACCTACAATAATTGTATCGTTAACTTCTAATTGCCAATATACACATATTAAGCTTTCCTCAATCCTTTTATGCGGTACTAGATCACAAATAACTACGTACCAGATACTTAAGTAAGTAATTATGTATCAGGAAACCAATGGATTAATATGCGTTTGCGGAAATCATTCGTAAACAGTATCTGGTATGTTTTCCTGATGCTTAAGTGGTTATACTATGGGCAAGAACACCTTTGCAGCGTTTCTTTCACGGGTGATTGGAAATACTTACAATTGTTCATGTTAATTCGTTAACATGAAGACATTTTATCAGCCAAGTTTAGTCAAGATAAAAGTTTTACGTGTCGATTCTTTGTATACAATCACCAACACCCCTATTCTCCTGTTAGCATTTTGTTTTGGCCATGTGAATTAGGAGTTGAGATGACGTCATTTCCATGCATAGATCAGCCTACCTAGCCAAGTAGCAAGCGTTCTTCTTTCTGCAATCGTTAACGCCTAAAACGCCCTTGTGTGTCATTGGCTAATCTTAGACAAAGTATTAGTCAATGACACACGGGAATTTAAGCGTTAATGATTGCAGAAAGATGAACGCTTGCAATTTGGCTAGGGGGGCAGTTTTCTTATAACGTTTACATTTGTAGAATGTCAAAATATCATGGAAAAGTATTCGGAGAATTATATGATGGCCTTATTTAAAGAGTTGTAGGGAGAACGGGTGTGATGTCCCACCAACACAAAGGGAGGATCCTCCGACCAGGCGAGGTGATCATGCCTGACGGGCCACTGCCCAACGGTTGATGTTGGGATGTTGTATATATTCTAATCGGCGCGAGAACATCTATTGCGTGATTCAGGATTGGTAGTTACTCCGTGTTGTGCGTGACTTCGTAGTTCAGTGTATCTGCGGTAGATGGCGCCGTCATATGATTTTGTTGCCGCGTGGAGGTCGCCACAGAGTGATGCCTCTATGTACTTGAGTTAAACCTAATTGCTAAACTAGAGGTCTTGTTTTTGGTTCCAATGCAAGACAAATAATATCATGATGAACGTAATCATTTGTCCTGAGCCTCCTGGTAATTATTTAGTTGGTCTGGAGACTAAAGTTCTCAAAGTTGAATTAGAAGTTCTCAAAGAACATGAATTATTATTTATTATTCTTTGAAGGTGGTCTACGAAACATTTTTGCTGCAAACTACAAACACATAATATTTATATTTAGTTTCTAAATAATTCCCTGTTACTATGTGTTAAGTTTTTTTTTCTACAGATTTCAAAAATAAAGCAATAATATTGATGCAAGGATCAGAGAGTAATTTTAATAATTAAATGTGTACTTTATTCAAAATAGATACGGCGTTTAATGAATAACAATTTCCAACTCGAAGGTTAAGTTATTATGCGCATTCCGTTTATGGTAATCGGGAGAGTGCGAACACGATCATTGATTAATGATCTCCTTTAACAGCTTTATGCAAATATTTCGAGTTGATTAAACTGTGCTTTTTTTAATTATGCATTACATTAAAATATTTAGAGCGTATAATTAAGCAATGGTACGCCTGTCATCTTTAATTCTTTGGAAATGGCGGTAGATTAATATTTGTTCATAGTCGATTCGATTTGATCCATTCCTGCTGGATACGGCACTCTTCCTTTTCCAATCTGTTAAAAAGCATTATATATATACTAGCTGACCCACATAACTTCGTTTACGTCTCTTATTGCCCGTAGCGCAATAATTTCCCCCGTTTTCGAAACATTCTTCATTGGTGCTCCGCTCCTATTGGTCTAAGCGTGATTATATATATATAGCTTATAGCCTTCCTCGATAAATGGGCTATCTAACACTGATATATTTTTTCAAATCGGACCAGTAGTTCCTGAGATTAGCATGTTCAAACAAACAAACAAACTCTTCAGCTTTATATATTAGTATAGATTTATAAGCCTCCTTTCTAAGGGGTAGCCTATGTCCAGCAGTGAACTGTTAAGGGAAAATGATGATCATAATACATTATATGCATTTGTACTAACTTAGCACTTAAACCCCCAACGCGTTATTAACTGCTGAGTTGTGAGCGTTCTAAACAGAGGTAGTCGCTTTCTATCAGAAGACCTGTTTGCCTCTATATCATAAAAAATACTATGAGGGCCAAAATACAATTGGGACTGTACATGACTTTTGTATTGCCAATCGTGTTGATAATGTAAGTAGGTATATCGATTTCTAATGACCTTGATGACGGCTATTTTTGTCATACATAACAAATAAAAGTGCTCAACCAATATCCTTTATTACATATAGTATTATGTATTTATCGGGCTTCTAGCAAATGTTAGCATTAGAGCAAAATTATAGTAACGTAATGACTTAGTCTCTGTAGATAAATTCGAGCTATTAGCTTACTTACTGCCTTTCATACATACTCAAAAACCGATAATAAATCCTAATATATCTAAACACAAGACTAAAGAGTCGAAAATCGCTCAAAAATCACTACAAATGCTACAAATCAACGTTGGTACTAACTAAAATGGCATGGTTCACGCACACAGCAGCAAATATGATGAATTGGCAATGCTGCGCGTGGGCATGGTGTTCTGCAAGTATGCTAATTCTTTGCATTTTACACGACGGCGGTTACGTTGGTACATGCTTACAGTGTTCGATTGTTCGTCGTGGGACATGCGTTCTCAAGTTATGACACGCTCCTATAATCTACCACGTAAGTTGTAAATACAAACTTAAGACGATTGGGCTACGAATACCACAGTAACTGCCCCAGCAACAAGCTTAACTGAATCGAAATGACAAACATTTGGAACGCAAAATGCCAAACATTTTCCGTCCGATTCTTTTGGAAAAGAAATAGAGCCTGCAAATAGCATTTAATCGATGACAGCGTCAACATTTTCCAGTCACGTAATGCTTCAAAACTTCTACAAATGGTCGTCTATTTGAATAGTAAAAAACCAGTAAATGTCTGAAGGCCGATTGCGCAATTTAGAATTCGCAAGTCGTATTATCATTGCAAATACCATGCCAACCTAATTAACGGTGTACGCGGCTTAGAATGAGCTCATCGTGAGCCTGTGTTTATATCGGTGTATCCGCAACATTATCAAGAATTCAACAATAGCAGATCATCTTCTGAACAGTAAATAACAAACAATATCAACTCTCCAAAACAATGAGGAACAATGAACAAATGTGTTGATGTTGACACAACATTCGTCTGGAAAATATGCAAAAACAATGGTCGTGACGGGTTATGTGACGAAATTCGATCCCGGTGCATCCGAACGTTTTAAACAATGGCGGATTCAGGTTCCCGCGCGAAATTGACAGCGCGCGAACAATCGACGAAATAACTGTCGAGTTTTGCAACAAGTCGGACCATTCTAGGGTTGCCTATCGTGTTCTAATCAATGATATTTTAAAACAATATTAATACTTTATTAACAATATTAATATTAAAACAATAAACATTGGTTCTAATACTATGTCTTTATTGCACTATACTTGGAGCTGCGTACGATATTACATACTAGCACATTCTTAAAGATAAACCTATATCTAAGTACATATATATATTTTCTCGAATACATCAATGTTTACACAACAACAAAACTAAGAATGCAATTATTAATCGTTCACATTTACTTTACCAAAAACAGAAAAAGTACATTTTTAAACGACTTCAAAAAAGAAGGAGGTTATCAATTTGACTGTATTTTTTTTTATGTTTGTTACCTCATAACTTTCGACTGGGTGAACTGATTTTGATCATTATTTTTTTATTTAAAAGTTCCGCTTCCCATGTGGTCCCATTTGAATTTTGTCCAGTTCCTAAAGTAGGTTTTTTGTTCAAATTTTTAGTTATTTATAGTAGACCATATTCGCAGTTGTTTGACTTTGCTATAAAACCATATTTTTTATGTTACATATATATGCATGTATTTTCTAAAACTATTCTAGAATATGGGTAACCCTACGACATCGATATTATTTGATATGTGAAACGATTTTTGTGCTCTTTTAAGAGGTACGATTTGTTATCTATGATGGTTCTGGCATATAATATAGCTTTAGTAAGTATTGAATTAACATTTTATAATATAAAATACAAGTATAATAAAATTATTTGTATATGAATAGCCAATTCACACGATCTAATATTCAAATTTGATATACCACATAAAGATTATACAAACGCATTTCCAATAGGAAAATATTACCATTACACATGTAAAAGCCTACTTATCATATCAATGGCTTGTGATTTTTTGAGTTTAATTTATCTGTACATTTTATAACTTTTTAATCTCTGCATTTAAAAGAAATTTGGTAATTTTTCTATGAGGGACTGAGGTTACCATAACCCCTATCTAATTTAGGGGGATTGCAGATGTCCATAGGTGGCGGTTGTCTCTTTCCATCACGTGAACTGTCTGCTCTTTTGCCCTACGACGCCATAAAAATCATAGACCAAACATAAAATTCTATGCTGTCTATTGTTATGTCTTTACGACGGTATCATTTAAATTACTTATTATTTGTAGGTTATAAAATTATAAGTTGAACAGGTATTACCGTTTTGGCATCAAATATCTAGCAGTTGTACATGGCTATGACATATCAAGCGTGTAGATGGTAAGGCTGCCGCATTATACTTTATCGAATACTAGTTGTTGCCCGTGTATATGTCTGTTATCGCGTCAAATAGTAGCCTATGTGTTATTTTTGTTGTATAAGCTATATGACTGTAAAGTTTCATCCCAATTCGTTCAGTAGTTTTTGAGTGAAAGAGTAACAGACATCCATCTATATCCACAAACTTTCGCGTTTATAATATTAGTAGAATTTACAATGTGTTTCTATTTTATGTTACAAATAGCAAAGATAAAAATTTAAGAATTTTTTTTGCAAAAGGCTCTGCTTAATTTGTATTTGGGTGTGAGATGTGTCAAGTTTTTATTGATGTGAAACATCTTCCTTTTTGGTATTCTATCTCTGAAGGGATAGGGGACGGAAGTGTAACAGGAAGCCGGAAAATCGCGCGCTATTTGGTTTGACCAATGAGCACGCGTCGCTCAAGCGTCAAGTGGTATGTTACACTTAGATGTCACACATCACATTCTACTACTGTAAGGTTCGTACCTTTTTAACACGCTTTATTAACTTCACCTGTATATTTGTTTGTGAGCGTGTTTTTTTTTATTTTAAAACATATTTTTTATTGTTAAACTTACGTATCGTTACTCCAACTCATTATTAAATACATTAAGTACCTTAATAAAAAAAGTGCAATATCCGTTACTTGTGTTCAATCGATATATAATAATCGACTAAACGATTTCACTTCGTAGGTGATCGTTGTAATGTTAAATATAACCATAGTCACGGATAAATACGCAATTACGAAATTACCATACGCGACTGGCTAGTATTTTACTGGCCGCGTACTTAACGGTACGCGCTTTTGGTTGGTACCGCGTAATATCAAACTGAAACGTGTTTCCATATGGGAACACGACCGATAAACATACAAACAACACTATCTAGGAATAACGTCCATTTAGTTTAGACCCGTCCGACGTATCGACACCGCAACCCTGTCTAAATAAAATGATAAAAATACCCGGCAATTAAAAACATGCACAGCGCCCAACGCACTCATTTGTGTATGCAAATGTCGCCATATTGACTTTTACGGTTGGCTGTGGAAAATGAAACAAATTGTGTTTTTAATGTTTTCATTAGAGATTCGTTTCACTCGGCGCCGTTATCTCTTGTCTAGGTTGCGTGTATGGTAATGTGAAAATGCATCGTGACTATTGAAATATAACCGAGATATTGATAGTGTGGTATCTATACTAATAATAAAGCTGAAGAGTTTAGTTGTTTGTTTGAGCGCGCTAATCTCAGGAACCGCTAGTCCGATTTAAAAAATCCATGCTCTGGCGCAACTTATAAACTGGGATGTAACAAATTCATTTCAATCTGAACATTCGCATTTGAGCAACACTTAGGCGTCTCTCATCCGTTCTCATAATTCATCAACATTCACACCTCTATATAACGAAAATAGAAGAAAATACAGTTTTGTTCTGTTAAATATTAATATTCCTACCATAAAAAATGTTTACGTTCATCTCACAAATGCGTAAACGGAATTAACCTGACGGGTGCTCAGTTGAGAACAAGTTTCTATACGAATTTGATATGTGAGTGTGTGACATCTCCCCGTTCGTAGACAGAGTGGCTCGTAAACTTTAATTCGAAACATAAATTACCTTTGTAGAGATTTACCATCGAGTAACGCAATACAGCTTGGTTCAAAGGCTGAATAAAGGATGTTCATTAGCTGCTATGATTATCTGTGCTTGTTTGATGCTCGGCGTCGGGACAATGAAATGGAACGCATTTCGTTTTATGTTGTTTTTTAAAAAGCTTTTTTTTTCTACTACACAGTGTCTGTCGTTGAGGGTTTTCATATTGTCTCTGTAGTCCGATTAATTTATAACATGACGGTTACCAGAGCTAATGGTTACACAATAAGATTAATGTTGAATAACACTTTTTATGTACCTACAATGTAAATGTCTGAGACCAGGTTCATGCAATAATAAGTTGCTTGTTTATGAATGCTCTAGAAGTCTGGAGTGTATCTTAATGATGTAGATAAAATGTAACGCAGTAGCAATGATAACCAAAATAACAATAAATTGAAGGGTAAATTGTAGTCATTCGATTATTCGTTAATCTGATTAAAGTGACATAATGATAAATTGAATACGGTTTTAAACGTTGACACATAGACGCCCAGATATACCTACTTGCTTAATACTTTAGTACAAACATTTTCACAAAATTAAACAAAGATCGCAAAAATAACTATCCACCCAAACAATTGTTGAATAACACGTTTTCATTGGCAACCTACATAGATAAAACCTCATTGGTGACTGGCAACACATTCCAACGCTATCAAATTACGGAGTACCGGTTCGCTCCCACCGGTAGAAGCACGCGTAAATTTTTAATTAGCGTAAAGGTACACAATGAAGACGTAAATATGATACACTATCGAGTTACGACGCGAACTCATTCCGTATTGTCAAATAGGTGTTAATGTTGACTTTAATTGTTCGCCTTATCCGGTGTCGAGTTCGCGACGCGACCCACATATATTTATTGTTATTTAGCACTGGCAACTCATTGTACTTTTAACGGTTCGTAGATGCCATACCAAATTTAAATTTGTCCGAAATGAAAATAAATACATATGTCATTTAGAATAAGAAATGTCTAAGTAGGTTAACTTATTACCCAACAGCGCGTTATAAAAGATTTGACACAAAAGGATTTCTATTTCTAATCCCGAGTTAATTGGCGTCAGCGCCAAGTTCGATTTCCAAATCATTTTGGTATATCACATTAGGCGTGCGCGTACACAAAAATGCCAGTCGGGGGCGGGGCTCGCGGCCGTTGCACCTGGCGATCGCGCCGGCGCATTCCTCACGCACTCCTTTTTATGCTACACTACAAGTTTAGCCCAACCATTCTAATCTGGACTTCTTCTCCGCTCTCTGCGAAAGATTAACAGACTTTGGATAGGTCAAACCGCCTGATGCACGTGGCTCTGCTTACAATGGACACAGTTGTAGGAACGGAACGCAACATCTCCTATTTTCTTTTTTTTTTTCTATTTAGCTATTCCATCTCTACGTCTTTGTTGCTCGTCCATTTGGATCAAAATCATTTTGGAGAGGATCCCGGTTATACAACACACACGAGAACAAATATTGATACTTACTGTGTTGTGTTTGGTCAATGGATTTATGAGGGCTTTAGAAAACAGTTTGAGTTTGACATCAAGGATTAACGAGCACACACGAATTGTGGACCTTTTAATTAAAACATACTTTTAAATACAGATCTACAGAAAGGCTCAATTAAGAATTTTTAAGTAACGGTGACAACAATAAATTAAAAAAAAATTAAAGCGGTACTTTGTGACACAAGATAACAAACCCATAAACAAAACTAGAAGAACCAAAAACATAACGGTTCGGAAACTAATCAGGGCCACAAACGAGACAAGCATAGTTTTAGATTTTAATTATAGACCATTAAGGACACACACTAGTTGTAAATAACCAGTTGGATTTTTTTTTATGTTCGAAATAAGTATGTCAAAGTACTAAACACGCTCACAGGTTGCGCTTACACATTAACCGCAAAAGTGCGGGTGGATGCGGCGCCACTGGTCTCAAATATTTCAAACCTGTTCAGCAAAACGTTAATTTTGTTAAAACAAACACATGACTTCGACCTACAAAGCAGTGTTAAATCTCAACGTGAAAGCAGGAAAAGCTAAGTTATTTTCACTTCAACTTGTTCGTATTCATTGCGATATTTTGTGTTTTCATAGCGTTGGTCAACTCATATAGTGCTGTCGTTAGCTTACCTTATGATGTGTTCAACTTCTTAAATTGTACTTTGTATATTAAACTTATAGAATGTTTAATGTATTTTGACAGTTCGATAAATAGCGATAACCAAAAATATATCCCAAAAGATTAAAAATAACAAAAAAATCTTTAAGAAGAGTCAATGATTCTGATAAAAAAGGAGAAACAAATTTTTTATTAAAAATGTTAAATTTGTTTACGAAGTTATTACCAACAATTAAATAATTGTTTGGTTATGATCTCGAACAACTATCACAAGGAAAATTAACGAACTGACAAAGTATATTACTCTGTTATTTAAGTAAGCAATTATCTGTCAAAAATCATATGCTCATCGCATGCCGTTCTGTCGAAATAAAGACTGCAAATTAAAATAATTTTCAGAACAAACTTTCATTACTTAATCAGGTTTTGTTTTGTTTATTATAACTTTTTATTTGGCAATAAATGACTTAATAAATTACGATCGGACTTATGCAGATATTTTTTTAAACAAGTGTTTTTTGTGGTAATGTTTATTTACATTATTTATCTTAAATATTGAGACGATATATATAACACTATATTTATATACATAAATACGAGGTGTGCTAAAAACAGATATAGCAATAACGCGTGCGTTAAAATTGACCGTTAACAGTTCTAAACGGCACGACGCGATGGCGGAGCGGCGGACCTTTGATTAATTAAATTTAACAAGTGAAGCAAACTGGATTTATGGAGGAACTCCTCATTGTGACCAGATGATCAATGCCTAGCGTTCTTCTAAGCTTACAGATGGGCAGACTCAAGATTAGAAGCTCTTCTACAGTTATCACCGCATCTTCGTTAGATACCATTAGATTAGTACCTAAATCATATCTCGATTGCATCATAGCGCCAGTAATCCTAAATAGAGTTCGCTTTGACAGCAGTGAGGACAGTCGCCGGTGTACCCTATGAGAGCAGTTTTGACATCGCGTAAGTAACAGTGACAGGTGTTAGTAATGACAAGACATTTGTAACTGCTGCACTGCTAGATATAGAGTTTTCTTAACAATTCTCAGAAACCTGGTTGCAAGGAGAATGTACTTATTTAGCTTGGAATTGTGCTCTCTATTGACAGACAGTGACAGGTGTCAGTTTTGTCTAGACATTTGTAACTGCTGCAATTTTCTCAACAATTCTCAGAAACCTGGTTGAAAGGAGAATGTACCTGCTTACCGTGGAGTTGTAGTCTCTATTAAGCCAACTGTCCATGTTGTTGGCAGTCCTATGCTGTAGTTTCCAGCCAACACCGGAAACTTACGACTCCATGAGCCGCCTGTTCTGTCAGCTCATAGTGTGGTTGTTAGCTAATTTTATAGTATTAATATTAGAAACTAGCAGACCCACGCAACCTCGTTTGCGTCTCTTATTGTCCATCGCGTGATAATTTCCCCCCGTTTTTGAAACATTTTTCATTGGTGCTCCTCTCCTATTGGTCTTAGCGTGATGATATATTGCCTATAGCCTTCCTCGATAAATGGGCTATCTAACACTGAAATAATTTTTCAAATCGGACCAGTAGTTCCTGAGATTAGCGTGTTCAAACAAACAAACAAACTCTTCAGCTTTATATATTAGTATAGATAGATTTCAACTGTTACCTTGTTCTATTATTATGTTATCTAAAATATAAAATATAGGCATCTAATAGAAGTACAAAACACATTAGTTAAACGGACCGAGACCAACATGGTCGAATCCAAAACGAAAGCTACTAATTATTGTCCAAATAACCAAGGAAACAACGGTACACTCAAATATTATTGAGAAACATCTGTTTTAACTTCAATGTTCGGAAGTAGTTTCAACATGAATTAATATAAGCAGTGTTAGCATTATTACTCATTGATGATAAGACACGTGTATGCGTTTACTCAGTTAATTTGTGTCGATATTTCTGTTTTCACTTTTTATACCTATACTAGCTGTTGCCCGCGGCTTTGCTCGCGTGGAAGTTGATCATATGCATTTAATTAAAACTGTGTAAAAGAATGTATCAGTAATTTATTCATGTTTTAAACGTATTTATTTATTTATTTTTGATCATTATCCTATTTAAAAGAACTTTCATACAAACATTCGACCCATATTTCAACCCCTTTAGGAGCAGAATTCGCATAAATACTGATATAAGTATTCATCTATTTGTAATCAGAAACATGAAAACGAAAGTTGTTAGGCTGCTATATTAAAAAAAATGACGGATTTACAAACTAACCAATACATGAAATGCCAATGACTATTTCTCCCCTTAGGGGTAGAATATCCAGAAACACTGAAATATGCATATTAATTATATTTAATTAGTAACCCAAAAATTATATTTTATGTTTCTAACTCAAAAAATGACAGACTTCCATGCAATCTTGCAACTCCTATTTCACCCCTTAAGGGTAGAATATCCAGAAACCTTTAACAGGTATCTACTCATTTTCAATCAGCAACCCAAAAGTAAAGTTTCAGGTTTCTAAGTTAAATATGACGGATTTTCATAAAAAAATTTAACCCCTATTTCACCCTCTTATTGGTAAAATATGCAGAAACGCTAAATAGATATCTAGTTACTTTTAATCAGTAGCCCAAAATTAAATTTCCATGGTACTAATTTAAAAAATAACGGACTTCCATACAAACTTTCAACCCCTATTTCACCCCTTTAGGGGTAGAATATCCAGAAACGCTTAAATACGTATCTACTCATTTTTAATCAGTAGCCCAAACACAAAGTTTCATGTTTCGAACTTCAAAAATGACAGACTTCCAGACTAACCTATATGCGAAATGTCAACCCCTATTTCACCCATTAGGGGTAGAATATTCATAAACGCTTAAATAGGTATCTACTCATTTTTAAACAGTAGCCCAAAAATAAAGTTTCATGCTTCTAACTTAAAAAATGACGAACTTCCATACAAACTTTCAACCCCTATTTCACCCCCTTAGGGGTAGAATACCGAGAAACGATTAAATACGTGTTAACCCATTTTTAGTTCTTAGCACGTGAATAAAGTAACATGTTTCTAACTTAAAAAATGGCGAACTTCCATATAAACTTTTAACCCCTATTTCACCCCTTAGGGGTAAAATATCAAGAAACGCTTAAATACGTATTATTTCATTTTTAGTCAGTAGCCCGAACACAAAGTTTCATGTTTCGAACTTCAAAAATGACAGACTTCCAGACTAACCTATATGCGAAATGTCAACCACTATTTCACCCCTTAGGGGTAGAATATTCATAAACGCTTAAATAGGTATCTACTCATTTTTAATCAGTAGCCCAAAAATAAAGTTTCATGCTTCTAACTTAAAAAATGACGAACTTCCATACAAACTTTCAACCCCTATTTCACCCCCTTAGGGGTAGAATACCAAGAAACGCTTAAATACGTATTAACTCATTTTTAGTCCTTAGCATATGAATAAAGTTACATGTTTCTAACTTAAAAAATGACGAACTTCCATACAAACTTGCAACCCCTATTTCACCCCTTATGGATAAAATATTCAGAAACGCTCAAATACGTCTCTACTCTTTTTAAATTAGTAACACATAAATAAAGTTTCATGTTTCAGACTTCAAAAATGACGGACTTCCAGACTAACCTATGTACGAAATGTCAACCCCTATTTCACCCCTTAGGGGTTGAATATTCAAAAATGCTGAAATACGTGTTTACTCATTTTTAATCAGCAGCCCAAAAGTAAAGTTTCAGGTTTCTAACTTAAAAAATGACGGACTTCCATACAAACTTTCAACCCCTATTTCACCCCCTTAGGGGTAGAAATTCCAAAATTCCTTTCTTAGTGCGTGACTACTCAATAAAAGGATCCTACTCACCAAATTTCATAGCCCTAACTATCATAGTTTACGCTCGGCGATGATGAATCAGTCAGTCAGGACTTACTATTTTATAAGTATAGATAGTTTTACCACTCGGTTGAGTCTGCGTGTATATCGGTTATTACGGTAAAGAGTGGTCTATGTCCTTCCTCAAAAGTCAAATTATCTCCATGCCACATTTTATTGAAGTCGGTATAGCGGTTAAGCCATAAATGTTACATATGACATGCAAAACTTACCGGACGTATCGAAAAACCAGTGAAAACATAAACGTAATCCATATTTATTCTAAATTTATAATCTAACAGTAAAAAATCGACTTAGTTTCAAGTTTATAGTATATGCCTATTAACGAGATATAACAAATAATAATAAACCATAATTAATGTTGTAAAGTGAACTGATCTACCCATTATGCAACAAAGTCTAATTAATATACTACACTAGCTGACCCACGCAACCTCGTTTGCGCCTTATATCGCCCGTAGCGTGAAAATTTCCCCCGTTTTTGAAACATTCTTCTTTGTTGCTCCGCTCCTATTTGTAGTAGCGTGATGATATATAAACTATAGCCTTCCTCGATAAATGGACTATCCAACACCGAAAGAATTTTTGAAATCGGACCAGCGGTTCCTGAGATTAGCGTGTTCAAACAAACAAACAAACTCTTCAGCTTTATATATTAGTATAGATATAGATAAACATTACTTAGAAATACTATTAGAAATAGTTTTATCGTTCCAATTATTTCCGCACTAACACCTTCAATGTAAACAGTATATAAAAAGAAAACATACTGTTTGTCAATATTGTCAATATGTGTGATACGTAGGGCAAGACCTCTTCACTTTATACTGATAACATCCAGCTGATTCGATTATAAGAATCCTAGACTCGTCTTGATATTAATCATTATTAACCGACTTCAAAAAAGGAGGTTCTCAAATCGAGTGTATTTTTTTATGTTTGTTACCTCAGAACTTTCGACCGGGTAAAAACGTTTTTGATGATTCTTTTTTCATTTGAAAGCTGGTGCTTCCCTTGTGGTCCCATTTCAATTTGGTCCAGTTCTTGAAGTCGTTTATTTTTGTTATTTTTGTTCCAGCTATTGCTATTTTTGATTTGACTGCCTCGTTGGTCTAGCGGTTGGCGTGTGCGACTGGTGATCATGAGGTCTCGGGTTCGATTCCCGGGTCGAACCAAATGTTTGTACGATCTACAAATATTTGTTTCGGAGTTTGGGTGTTTTCTATGTATAATATGTATGTATTTACAAAAAAAAAAGTATATATGTATTCATATCAGTTGTCTAGTACCCATAACACAAGCTTTGCTTAGCTTGGGACTAGATCGCGTTGTGTGTTAGATGTCTGAAATATTTATTTATTTATTTATTTATTGTTTGCGGCTCTGGTCGCGTGTGTAGCGAAAAAGACAGACAGACAAAGTAATTTTCGAATTTAAAATATTAGTATGGATAATGATAATTATTTTTATAGGTTAAGAAAATGAAATTATTTTAGAAAAACTGGTTTTCAAGTTAGGTCTTTTGTTTCTCCATTTCTTTTATTGCTTTTCATTGAGCGAGTGAGGTTAACTGTAGCCCTCTCTGAAGATTAAACCCAAAGGGCGATAACTCACATGTGCCTCTTGGGTTTGTTAGTTTGCCAATGACAGTAACTTTTTGTAGTTGTTGACAGTACTTGTTTCATATACCTTAAAGAAACCTGTGCGTTTAATTTTGTATCACCTGACTCATATAAATAAATATAAATAAATATTTTGGACAACTAAGCACACAACGCCATCTAGTCCCAAGATAAGCAGAGCTTGTGTTATGGGGTACTAGACAGCTGATACAAATACATATATACTTTTTTTTTTGTAAATACATACATATTATAGATAGAACACACCCAAACTCCGAAACAAATATATGACAGTTCGCTTTTCAAATTAAATAAAGGCGCCTATCCCATGTGAAGTTAGCAGAGTTCCCGTAAAAGAAACCGGTGTGAACCTCTTCATCAATATTTAATTTATGATATACCTCATTAATTTATCGTTTATCCATAAAAACCCTGATAAAAGTAAATAAACCTTTATATAGATGAACACGCGTATCCGTTGACACGTTTATAAATGAACTGATAACGTTATCATAGAGTCAACATTATGTCAAAGTTTGTTCTGCGATTACATAAAGTCGTCACAAGATGGATAGCATTCATTTCTTAAGTTATACATATGTGTATATAGTAATAAAACGTACTCATAGTAAATAATGATTAAGTCCATTCATAAATAAATCTCATTCAAGGACAGAATAAATAGGCCCGCTATATACTAACGCTGAATTGAATGTTTGACAAAAGTTGTTTGACTTGATAGATCTTGGGATTAGGGTTTTTTCCTAAGAGTTTAAATATATAGTATCCTGTTCCTAGGTATTCTAGAAAGAACATTTTCCACCTGTTTTTTTACTATGCCTTTGTATTCTTTTTGCTATAAACATTTTACTTACATTTATTTAGTACGTTTTAATATCACACACAGTATAACATAAATTTATAAGACAAGGATTTTTGTCTGTTGTGTTCAAAAATTTTGTGTTAAGATTTCTAGAGATATTAATGCCCTTTTCTTATTTTATAGTTATCTTTTTCCATTAAAGTGTTGTATCTTAAACGGTTCCCCGTCTGTACTAAAATACAAACAAAAACCAGGAAAACCTGGACAGTGCGATAAAAAAGGTAATAGTCATAAATACGAGAGGGCACGTAGCCTAATGTTTTCTACCAGGATATCTAGCTAAAATACCTATTAAGTTTAACCACTGGAATGTGCCTTCAGGCATGCAGTATATCTTGGTTGCGGTTTCACTGCCTTCACTGCCTTCACTGCCAACACAACTTCAGAAAAACAGTGGTAGGTAATAATGAAGTACCATAACGACCACTAACTGTTGTGCTAGTGGTAGAAGAGCTGTCACAAAACTGGAAAATTGAATGCTGGACCATTAAAACGAATAAGATACTACCTACGGCCATTAAAAAGTCTTTCCACGCATTAAGCTAGCTACTTAGATCATTTTTATTGATAAACAGTACCTATTACTATTTGAACCCAAACTTTCCTAACATATAAACACAAAAATAAAAAACTACTTAGCAAATCGTGTTAGCGTTTATTGTATCGCTCATTAACGTCCTATTCGCTTCGTGTCACCTTGCGTACGCGCATCTAACATGGCGCGCGTCAGTCCGCTTCGTTAGTGGAGCATTTGTCAAGATAATTGTCTGGACCACGCCACTTCAGGTTTTGACATTTCCTGATTATTATGAATAGTACAGAAGTCCTTAGGTTTTCTGTTCTCTATCCTTATTACACGGACATAAGGTACATATTCCTATGAAAATGTATTTCTGAACTGCATTATTAGGCTGGTTTGGTACTCAATTTAGCCTTGGCTTTGACATTGTGTCATGTTTGACCAAATTTGGTTGTTTTGTGTTCAATTTAAGTATCATACGTCACTGCACAGAACAAGCATATGTTATAATGTTTACTTACATTATTATTTTTGTGTATTAACCTTGAAATTAAAACGAAGATGGAGTTTGAGCTAATTATTTAATAAATTTTTTTTTAAACATGGTTTCTTAGTTCATAAAGTAGTGGATTTTACTTTAATAAGGAAACGGTTAGCATAGCACTAATTTTCTTACTAAATGCAGAAGAAAGAATGTTTAGAAGACGATATATTTGTGACGTAACATTTAAACGCTTTATGAAAATGGTTCTTCTGAATAAGGGGAAAAGGCTGACAATGGCGAGTGTCATCTCTTTTACTTCTTTAAATATTGTTACTTCTTCTAGATTCATCTTTTTATGACACATAATGTTTCATTTAATATTAACTATGCATTTTGTTCAAGGTCAAGTTTTCCTACCGATAACATGAAGGTTCACGATGAAATCAGAATTATTAAAATATTCTATTTCACAGTTCCCCATTATTATAATGGAACACCCATAGACTTTGCGATTGTTTTTTTTTTTAACTTATTGTCAGGTTTAGGTAGCGTGGTAGCGTTGACGATGCGAGACAAGTTGTCATTTTAAGGTTACTCATTGGAGGGCCATTGACATTTGGTTTAGAATAGCTCCGAGTTGATCGGCCCTACATTGTTTATGATAAAAAAAGAAACCATGAGTACGGGCCTCAACAGGGTTAGTTATCATCAACACAATGTTGTCACAGGTGCTTCGCCGCCTCACAAATTATTTGTTTAAACCGAAAATTATCGCTAATGTCTACGACGGACTTATTATCTGATTACAGAACTAGGCTTAGTTTGACTGGTGCTAATACGTCTTACTCTCCCGTACGGTAAATCGTATGTCTATCTCGTTCTAATAAGTATGAATAACGACATTCTAAGCATTGTTTTTTGGTGAATGATTTCTGAATAGCAAGTAGATAAACAACAAGTAAGCCATTATTAGATATCGAACTGGCTTGTGTATTCTGGATGGTTATTCTATTTCAACTACCTGAATACTACGATTATCCTATAAAAGTTATGTTGCAATAACCCAAATGTTGCTTCAAGACATTATATAGTCCACTAGCCGACCCACGCAACCTCGTTTGCGTCTCCGATAGCCCGTCGCATGAAAATTTCCCCCGTTTTTCAAACATTCTTCATTGTTGCTCCGCTCCTATTAGTAGTAGCGTGGTGATATATACCCTATAGCCTTCCTCGATAAATGGACTATCCAACACCGAAAGAATTTTTCAAATCCGACCAGCGGTTCCTGAGATTAGCGTGTTCAAACAAACAAACAAACAAACTCTTCAGCTTTATATATTAGTATAGATATAGATTAACGCGAAAACAAGTAGGTATGCAGGCCCGTCTGATAGTGGTGGCCAATTATCGATGACTATAATTCCCTGGGAGATACTGGAGGCATCCCTTGCGAATTGTATGCCGGTTCACGCTTGCAGCTCTGGTGTCATACTAAGTCTACCAGTAGGAGTTTTAATGTAAGAAAGAGAAGACGTTTTGTGTCTTCCTTTGTAGCTTTGCTCAAACGTGGCCGGTTGTATTTAACTTCTAACTATTTTATGTGATACTAGCTGAACCCCGCGGTGTTACCCACGGTTATTGTTGTACCGCGAGTAAAGCCGCGGGACAAAGTTAGTTTAAAAAAAGTAGCCTAAGTTACACTCCGGATCATCAGCTACCTGCCAGTGAAAGTCCCGTCAAAATCCGTCCAGCCGTTCCAGAGATTACCCGGAACAAACAGACATACAGACAGACAAAAAATGTTTTAACTACATTTTCGGTATATGTACCGTGTATACATACATATGCATTGATTAAAAAGCTGTTATTTTAATATTTCAAACAGACACTCCAATTTTATTTATTTGTATACACGAGACTTGATAACTTAGTCCATTCATCCTTTCGTAGTCTTACTAAACAGCTTAGTACATGGATGTGTAATAGTTTTACACGTAAGTAACATACCATAAGATATCTTTTGTAATGAGACACTACTTATCTTCTTAATTTATTACATGCTTCTAAATATTTTATGATGTTATCCCTATTGTGCATTACTTCATATTAATTCACTGTTGGTATTAATGTGTTTTAAATATTTTTTTTATTTTTTTTTCGTCTGTATGAAGTTTATTTCTTTTTTTTGAACACCAAAGCTTCCCAGGAACCTGTTTTGCTACATTCTATTTGTCCATCCCAAGGTTGCCTGTAAGAAATTGCTTTTTAATGCGATAAGGTCGCCATTTGGACCTGATTTTTATATTGATATGCTCCGTAATGTAAACTGTATTAATTGGTGTACAATAAAGATGATTCTATTGTAATATTCACCGATGGTAGCAATTTTTTTTTTTTAGTACAGCACAGGCAAGTGTAACTGAAGCACTATACTGG
The DNA here is from genome assembly GCA_905220595.1 of Spilosoma lubricipeda. Classification (NCBI taxonomy): domain Eukaryota; kingdom Metazoa; phylum Arthropoda; class Insecta; order Lepidoptera; family Erebidae; genus Spilosoma; species Spilosoma lubricipeda. The sequence goes on from HG992278.1 coordinate 2,914,351, forward strand.
TATTTCTTTTAGACGTTTAATATTCTTTCAAAAACAATATTTACTAGGTACCATAATTCACAATAATTTTCAACTTAATTTTCCTTAAGTTAACAGTTAATTTAAAGGTAAATTACAACAGGTAATAGGTTACCGATTACGGCATGTTTCAGACATTTGAACACAAGTATACTTTGAATACAGTCGTAATGTTACAATTTTTTTTTTTTAATGAGTCATGACCAAGCATGCACAAAAGTGATCCCGATAGTACCTATTGTCCTTATTGCACAAAACATTGAAATATTAAGTGAAAGCTATCTAAGTTTCTGAGAAAATTGTTACCGAAATTGATTCGCTTTTCTTTACATTTTTTTTTTTTTTTTTTTTTTTATGTTTGGCCCTGCCAAAATGACTCTCCTCTGCCTGATGGAAAGCATAAGCAGAATCCAAGAGTGGTGGTCACCATACGGCGATTGCAGACAATGCAACAATGCAGTATGGTGACCCACACTATGGCGGGCTAGTGATGCTTCTGCATCATTGGGCCTCCGGTCTCGCACTCACCAACGAAACACGACAGCATGAATGCTGTCATTTTACGTTAATTTTCTGTGCGAGGGTAGTACCGCCCCGGTCGAGCCGGCCCATTCGTGCTGAAATCAGCGTGGCTCTACTACCTACTTATTACATACTTTTATTAGGAATTGTTATCGCTAATATGAATAATAATTATAACAATTTTTACAAATTTAAACCTTACAGAATTGCTTTGGTCGAGTCTATGGGTACATAATTTAATTACAACCTGCCAAATTTCAACAAAGCCCTTATTACAAATAAGTACATTGCGTTTTCATCACCGTACAAAAAAAAAGCTTTTACTCTTGTTATTGAGTATTTGTATTTTGAGTTAGGCACAAATTGCATTGCAAGTTTATGTTACTTAGTATGTAGTGTAGAAGTATTTAGTTGTGTATCTATACTTCCTACTAATATTATAAATGCGAAAGTTTGTAAGGATGGATGGATGTTTGTTACTCTTTCACGCAAAAACTACTGAACGGATTTGGATGAAACTTTACAGTAATATAGCTTATACATCAGAATAACACATAGGCTACTATTTGCCGCGATAACCGACATATACGCGGGCGGAGCCGCGGGCTATATAACGTAAGTGAGCAAGGAGAAAGGAATTTTAGAAATTCCACCAATAAGGGGGTAAATCAGGGGATGGTCTGCGTGAGCGAAGCCGCGTGCAAAAACTTTATAAAACGATAAAGACAAAACTGCTTTAGTGACTGGGATTGCGTGTGACTGAACTGATCGCACGTCTATATTTAAAATCTATACAAATAAATAAAATTGGAGTGTCTGTTTGTAATAACCGCTTTTAAATACTAAATGGATATGTACGTATACACGGTACATATACCAAAATAATAATTTTTACCATTTTTGTCCGTCTGTCGGTCTGTCTGTCCGTTTGTTCCGGCTTATCTTTGGAATGGCTGGACCGATTTAGATGGGACTTTCGCTGGCAGATAGCTGATGTAATAAGGAGTAATTTACACTACGTTTTTGTCGTATGTACCGCGTGTAACACCCGGGGTTCAGCTAGTATTTAATAATCATAGCATGGAAATGTTATTCTTGTAATTGTGAGCAAACTAAACTTCATAATTAAAAAAAGAAAATGATGAAACTTTCTGACACAAACAGAGACTTCTTGTTGTAAGGGCTTCTATTGTTAAAGTAGTATCAAATGACGCAAAATTGTTTCATTGTAAAAAAATCTAGAGAAACTTTTATCTAAGTAATTTGGTCATAGTTTTGAGGTTATCATCTCAAATGATTTGTTCCTTTACAATACATTTTACACGACGACAAAACAAAACGAATGAGTCATACGTTAAATTTGCCATCAAGACTGTCTCTTGATAAGAATTGGATTAGATTAGATCTTAAAATTTTCTGCGTCTCGAATTTCTATTTACGATTATTTCTTTAGAATTTTAGTTTTTTAATATTACCTTACATAAACTAAGGTTAATGATGCAGGAACACCAAGCCTTAAAGTAAATGTTATTTTACTTATTAAAGGTACTTAAAACATATTTTAACTGTGCTTCGCCGAGATTATGAGTGCGCATAAGAATGAGTGACCTTTATTTTTTAAAGGGGGCACCCAATGCAACAAAAAGGGTTTGAAAACGGAATGATTATATTGAGATTACGGAGTATAAACATACGAACACCCCATCTTAATAGCATTACTTTATCAAAGCACGAGTGTAATATAAATAAAGAATGCAATATATGGAGTTTATCAGCAACATAATTAGTGCCAACAAATTAACCTGAAGGTCAAAGTCATATGTATTAAAATGCGATCCCAGTTAAACTACGATGAAATTATTAATCTTTTTCATTTCGCCACAGAGTTTCTTGCGCATTTGAGGAGTCTCCCCTATCGCAGTTTTAAAATTATGCCTTCCACATCTAAAACAGATAGCTCTGCGAAACAAAAAATTATGCGAACATGGGTTCAGATGGGTATACATTTACTGAATATGTCGTGTATTCTATTCTGCCTGTACAGCACACGCATACGAAACAGTATCTACGATTGACAATGTGATTTTTTATCTGTATACCTAGATGTATAATTCTTTACAGTAAACGCTAAATATATCAAGTAAACAAGTCAGAGAAGAAGAAAAAACAGTAAACAAGTAAAAAGTTAGTATGTTAAGACTAACGGTTTATAAACATTTAATTTAATATTAATACTAATTAATACGGTAGCGTCGTCAGTCGTGAACAATGGCATAATTTAAGTTTAAATATAAAAAAAGCTAGAACTAACTAACTAAAAATATATGTATATTGAATGCTTACCTACTTTTACAATTATTCTTTCCTGGCAATTCTTATAATTTCCAAACGGTAAATTCGCGAACTTTTTTATTTACGCATACCTAGTTGTAAATGATACAGAAAACAAGGATAAAGGGTGCGTTTCAGATTAAGGTTTTACATTAATTTCAAGAATTGGACTACCCACAAAATTTAAAAAACAATGAAAAAATTTATGGTACTTTCCTAAATGTTTTTAACCTTAACATTTTAAAGTAGGTATTTAATTTAACGGAGTCAAAGATTTTAACTACCTACTAACCTAATTATATCACCTGTTTGACGAGGTCGTAAACATTTATTTTATTAGACATAAAATTTTGATTTTAAAGTAGGTACCTATCAAAGTTGTTTTTGAAGCGTATTTTTATGATGTAGGTACTACAAATCAATACATTTTTAATAACTCGTTGAAATCCGTTAGATCAACACCTGAAGAGTGTTCGGCCTACGCACACTTGTATTGACTATTATAGCTACGTAAGTAAACGAACACACCTACAGGCAAATATTTCGTCTAGTTGATTAGAAATAAGTGGCGGTCAAACCCGTCTCTCGAAGATTTCAAGTGCTTACCCGATTTGATTCCAAAGCTTCAGCACTATGCTCCTCTTTCTGTCGGAAGCAATTAGTGCATTTGCTCTTGTTGAAGATGTTTGGTGCAAATTTCCTGCAATCCGATCGCCCAGACATGATTGCCAGAGGTCAGGGTCTATTTAACGTTCACTATGTCACCGTACACAGCATGATGCTACTGTAAAACACTCACACTAGACGATTAATCGCCTCTTTTCGTACTGAACACGTAGTTTATCACGCGCGCACCCACCGGTGAGTGAGCTATCAGCGAAATCACTGCAAGTGAAGTGAGCGCAAACGTCATACAGAAAACACATGCACTAAACACAATCTCCTTCGGTAACGGAACACCGAAGTAGTCGTATAATCGCGTAAACAAAATTCGTATTCACGTCAAAATATTAAACAATAAACATCGATATTACAACGAACACGCGGAGTTCCCGAGCGCGCAACGACACGACCGCCCGTCCATTTTACATCTGATAGAAAAGCAGCGAACAGTTTGTTGTTTTACAACTTCTCTTTTCTTGTTTATGTGACTATAACTTAAAAATGTACGTGTGTGAGTGAATATCTTTGTCTCATTCTAATCATCCACTTGCCATGAATCTATCTCTATCACACAATACGTTAATCGTGGTAGTTACATGCTGCCATCTCTTGGTAAGGTTTTGACCAACGAGCTAAGTTACAAGTGAGAAGAAACTCCTGAGCAACCTGTTGTTAAGGAGAGTTCTACTACATTGAAACAGATGGCAGCATTGACTTTTGGAAATAAAATATGTCCTGAATATCTCCATTTTCTATCTGAATTCTAACTATAATTACTAATTACATCACTATTTAGTTTTTGGGATTGCTTATAAAGTTATGATTAGCACAAGTTGAGAATAAAATATTTCAACAACGGTTTATCATTTCAATCATATCAAATCAGTGTCCCACTTGCAAATTCGAGTTTGACTTTGAGAACAAAGTGAGAAAATTGCTACATCTGTAATGTCATTTTGATGTGTGCTAAACAGTTAGTGACAGTGACAGGTGACAGATCTGTAATCATCCGATGTGACGTGACGTGTGTGAGCAGTGCGCCCAATTTAACAGCGTGCGCCGCGTTTACGTTATCAGACGCTTTCCCTCTTTAAAACCTCCACGGAAATTATCAGTAGTGGCTGTTATACCTAGGTATCGGACGCCTTAACAATTCACGCAATTTTTAGCACTCCCCCATTCATAGTTAAGGTGAGAGTTCCGTATAATCAAAGCACGCCCGACTAGTTTTGCCGTTTTATCGCAGACCTTGAATTTATGTCTGCGAGGGAATTTGAAATGTCCCTGTATCGTTAGTCATCCGGTGTAATAAAATTGGTCAGCGCTCATAGGCGTTATTAGTGTAAGAAATCTGAATTAAAATGTGATATTGTGTTTTAGTATGGAGGATTTAAGTTTCGTCCCCGATGTCCCGAGTGGACCTTTGGATGTGTACAGAAAAAACTCGAGCTTCGATTGGAAACGCCTCAAGTTGGCATTGGAAGGTGATTTAGACTTACTTAAACTTAAGGTAAGTGAGAAAATAAAAATAATTTCTATTTATAATTATTTTAATTTTTTATAACGGGAATCAAGAAATTATTAAACATACAAATTTTAACAACAATTTTTAAGTTAAATTTAAAATTCTCTATTTTTTTCTTTGACTATGTCACTATTTTGTCTTCATCAATTAAATTAAATAGATTTTTTAGAAAAATATTATATTTTTATATTATTTTAACATACAGACATAACATTTTTTTTTTGGTACACTATAGTTCTATAATGAAATATTTATGTTAATTTGAGTTACTAATTTTTTGTTAAGGTAACTAAAATTTGTAGAAAACAAAAATTGATAGATAGAAAAATAATATTTAGAGAATCAAATATGATATAATTAGAACCAGAGATAATTATTAGTTTAAGTCAGTGAACTCTTACAAATAATCTAAATGCAAACACTTTTGAATTAAGATTGTAGAAATATCAATATGTGTGTAGAAATATGAAGTATAATTACTTATCATTTGGCTCTATTTTTTTAATTTATTAAAATGCTAATAAAAGTCCAATTCAATACTAACACTGCAATACTACTGTTTTGATTCCTCAGTTTACAAAGGCTATATTTATATACTTACACTAGCCGACCCATGCAACCTCGTTTGCGTCTCCTATTGCCCGTAACATGATAATTTTCCCCCCTTTTTGAAACATTTTTTATCGGTGCTCCGCTCCTATTGGTCTTAGCGTGATGATATATAGCCTATAGCCTTCCTCGATAAATGGGCTATCTAACACTAAAAGAATTTTTCAAATCGGACCAGCAGTTCCTGAGATTAGCGTGTTCAAACAAACAAACAAACAAACTCTTCAGCTTTAAATATTAGTATAGATATTGCTAAAAACATAAATATTATAGGTAATTTTATTACATACAAATTGTCAAATACATAATGAAATCTTCCCAAAAATTCTTTTCCCTAAATAGGATTCCAATATAAAATCTTTATCTCAGTAGTTAGGATTAGGAAAAAATTTTACTCACCAAAGCTAGCCTTGTTGTAAATTAATGCTAGTATAAATTTTTAACCTCCATACAAATTGATAAGGTGTTAAAAGTTTGTCGTGTTTGTGTGTGTTTTTGTATCTGTCTCTGGCAACATAGCTCCCGAATGGATGAGCCCTTCCAATTGTGATTTAGGTTTTTTTTAATGTGAAATAATTGTGAGTGTTCTTAACTAGCTATATTCAAATTAATAATCATTCAGCCATTTATAAGCCATGAGGAGTAAAATTAGAAATAAAGCAATTAAAAAAATCATACTTTATTTCATAAAGTTTTTAAATTTAGGTTTTATTTGTTATTAGTGTTATTACTCACAGAGGCTAAGGCTGGGATTTGAATCAGACAGTCACTGTGACAGATATAATCCTGTAAATACTGTTTAACAATTTAATTCAGGATATTTCTCACATGAATTTATTATCTACTAGCTGAGTCCCACTGTGTTACCCGCGGTTAACATTGTACCACAGGTGACGCCGCGGGTCGCAGCTAGTCTAAAAAAAGGAGCCTAAGTTACTTCTTATATTATTAGCTACCTATGAGTGAAAGTCCAGTCATAATAGGTCCAGTCGTTCCAGAGATTACCCTGAAGAAACAGACAGACAATCCAAATTTTTTTCAAATACAGTTTTGGTTATGTACGGTGTTTACATACAAAGCATTTAGTAAAAAGCGATTATTTTAATATTTCAAACAGACACTCCAATTTTATTTAGTTGTATAGATCTTATTTACTGGAATTGTAAAGGAAACCCGCCTAACCCAAATATATGTTCTGAAATTAAGAGTCATAAAATATATATAATTAACTTCATTAATCTACTACAACAAGCATAATTTATTGACTATAATATCCTGCAAATACATGTAACACTTCATAGTAAACTAAAACTTCCTTTAATAAATATCCTTCTAATAAACTGTCTGATGCAACATCACCTGCATCTCTTTTCAATCATGTTAGCTACCATTTGTCTAAATGTGATGTCAACTATCATAATTTAGGTAAACCAACAAAACACACATTTTAAAAAAACATGAAAATCATTTAGATAGTTTTGAAGTTCATCATTAGCAATAATGGAACGCAAGCATGTTACCCGCGGTTATCGTCGTACCGCGAGTAACGCCGCGGGACAAAGTTAATCTAAAAAAAGTAGATTAAGTTACTCCCTGGATCATCTCCTGCCAGTGAAAATCCCGTCAAAATCGGTCCAGCCGTTCTAGAGATTACCCGGAACAAACAGACAGACAGGGAGATAGACGAAAATTTTTTTAACTAGGTTTTTGGTTTATGCACCCTGTATACATACATATGCATTTAGTAAAAAGCGGTTATTTTAATATTACAAATTTATTTGTATAGATTACATTACATAATTATGTACAAATAAAACAAGTAAATATTTTCCCCCTTGTTAATTGATTGTATTTTACTGTCTAGTAGCCATTGACAAATTTAAGCATTCCAACAAAACTAAATTTTTAAATATCAGTATTATTACAGTTTGTTATAACATCTGCACTTGACTGTATGGTTCGGTTTAGTGGTTTAAGCTGTCGCCTCGCCGCTTTCTACTGCGCCATGCATTCTAGGTTCAAATCAAACATGGGACAATACTTTGTGTAATTCTCAAATTATTCTTCTGTGTCTGGTATTTATTTGTGTCCATTTCATGTATTTTTGTAAAGTGCCCCGCAACAAAAGATGTATATTATATTCATAATGTGGGTGTCATCTTTTGTAGCAATACATGCATAAAATTAATTATTTCTTACAAAAAAAGTTGAATTTAAATATTTTTTTGGTAACTAGGTACCATAATTTAAAGATAGGAATAAAAACAATGTATTTTACACAATTTATTGAAGTTTATGCAATTTTTCTTGACAGAAGTGAATACCTACTGAACATGAAAATATTAAAATCAGTTAAGACAATTGTTCAAATATTAACAATAAAATAAATAATGCACAGAACTTGTTTAGTATTCACTTTTGTTTTGTCATACCTTTTGTATGCTGGGAATTTACAGAAATAAATATTAACAATAAAATAAATAATGCACAGAACTTGTTTAGTATTCACTTTTGTTTTGTCATACTTTTTGTATGCTGGGAATTTACAGAAATAAATATTAATATAACAATCCCCTCATTAAAGTTAATTTTCATCAAACATTGTGTGAGATTTTTTAGCTAACTGACTAAAGGTTTTTGTAAATAAATAATCCTTGCTTATTCGATGAGTTTGACTGCCACTGTAGTACAGTGATATGCAACTGATGTGCTGAAGTCTCAGGTTCGGTCCTGGACTAACTTTTTGTACGATCTGCAATTATTAATTTTGGGAGTTTGGTTGTTTTTTATAGCTTTGTATATTTAGCTTTCGTAGTACAAGCTCTGCTTAGTTGGAAACTATGTACTTAGATGTGATTGTGATTGTGTGTTAGATGTCCAAAATATTGGTTCTTATTACATCAATCCACGTAAGGCCCTCTACCACGAAGACATCACGTTTTTTGCAGAATGCCATTTAGCAGTGTACGCGTTTTAATGCAAAAATTCAAAGCGGTTCCTGAGATTAGCGTGTTCAAACAAACAAATAAACAAACAAACAAACTCTTCAGCTTTATATATTACTATAGATTAGACACTTCGAAGAGTCAGGTGCGTAACTGATTTAACACAGATGACTTGATGTGAAACTCTTTGCTGGCTATTTGCATTTTACTTTCTATAACACTTGAGAAAATATGATAGACACATTAACTACCAAAGAATTATCTTCTTCTGTTTACTAATCGACCAATCGCCAACCGGACTTATTTTAAACTAGCTGAACCCCGCGGTGTTACCCGCGGCTATTTCCGAGCCGCGGGTAACGCCAGAGGGCGAAGCTAGTCTAAAAAAGTAGCCTACGTTACTCATTACATCTTCAGCTACCTAACAGTGAAAGTCACGTCAAAGGTTAGCCGGAACAAACAGACAGACAGAGAAAAATTAAACATAATGCATGTAGTAAAAAGCTGTTATTTTAATATTACAAACCGACACTCCAATTTTATTTATTTTCGTACGGTACGACAATAACGCGAGTAACAACGCGGGTTTCAGTTAGTTTCTAATAACAATATTTACATAAAAGCTTAAAAAAAGTCATCCACATCTTTGCCTACTGGTAGCGCTTCCAAAAGACTGGCAGCATTACCACGTTGAATGGCAATGCTGATGCTCTGTGCTAGAAAAAGACCGGCCTTATGGTCGCGAGAAGCGTCAATCAGTAAAATTCTGATAAATTATTTCATTAATATTTTTGTATTCAGTTCTCATCCTACTTTTTCGGATCCTAATACAGTATCCTGCCATTCCTTATATGTTTTACAGTTACAATAAACGTCCACTGTACCTACTAAGTAATCTGTTTTAGGACTTGGTTGAAATTGCATTTAGTTATCAACAGAAACGTTAATACAAATCTATTCAAAACTAACTGAGCCTAAGAATATGATAGTTGTTGTTGTATCTTCACCATAAGAACCGCTGCCGCTGCTAAGAAGTAGCCTAAGTTACTCCTTATATTATTATTATCAGCTATCTGCCAGTGAAAGTCCCTTTAAATCGGTCGAGCGGTTCCAGATCTTAGCCGGAACAGACAGATATTTTTAAACGCTTTTTTTCGTGTAAGTTAGCACCTGATACTTTAACTAGCTGACCCAGACAACTTAGTTTACGTCTCCTATTGCCCGTAGTGCAATAATTTTCCTCAGTTTTTGCAACATTCTTCATTGGTGCTCCGCTCCTATTGGCCTTAGCATGATGATTTATAGCCCGTAGCCTTCCCCGCTAAATGGGCTATCTAACACTGAAAGAATTTTTCAAATCGTAGTTCCTAACGCGTTTAAGCAAACAAACTCTTCAGCTTTATGTTAGTATAAAAAATAATACCTATATACATTTACGAAAAAGCTCTCAATTTGATATTACAAACAGACACTTCCATGTTATTTATTTGTATAGTTTAGAAAAATAGTTGTTACAATATCATTTTTCTTAAAATTTACGCACAGTTGAATATTCTACTGCCAATTAATAACGACATGATAAAAACAATATACATCTCCTTCCTACGGGTTATTCCATATACGTATTCCATGACAGCCTTATTACTTTTGTAAAAACCCAGATTCTAAAGTTATCCTTGTCAGCTTGATGTATTACGTGACCTACAGGAGTATGTACGCGAAGAAACTAAATTTTTTTTTATATTAATGTTGCCTTTTAAGTTATAATCTCCAATTTGTTTTATTTATTTATTCAATATAGCTGATCTGATCTGATTATAGCTGTAAACATATCCGCTGGGGATTTAATCTTTGGTATAATGAACGTAACATAATGCTAAATAGCTTACAAATCTGGGGCGGTATACTATGGGGATCTTGTGTCAACTGCGGTAAATTTCCGTGTGTTTAGGCGATTCTGCCATACATACTATAGAAATCAAATATAGCTTACTTAGGACCCATAATATTTTATTCGTGATGGTCCTTCCTGGTTTGAAAAAGGTGTCTACCTATTTTGACTTCATTTTGTCTCCCGCTTTGCTAAGGAGTTAAGTGGACTTATTACATTTCCATCTCCTCCAGGTTTTCTTCTGATTAATTTCGTTGCGGGTTCGAGTTCCAAGACAGTTTAATTTTGCCTGGTACTGCCCGAATGTCATAACTCGGTGTGTTCGTGGGTCACTGCTGCTGATTCTGGTGTACAGGAGTTACAGTGGTGGGCGTGTGGGAGGAGTTACATAAAAAAAATCTATCTAGTGGGACAAAACATTTTTTCCAAATAAAAGCCTATGTTTCACAGTAGACTATAAAAACTGTTCAGTATTGATGATGTAACTCTATCGGAAATAGAAGATTTATGTTATTACTAGTTGTTGCCCGCGGCTCCGCCCGCGTATATGTCGGTTATCGCAGCAAATAGTAGCCTGTATGTTATTCTGATGTATAGCTATATTACTGTAAAGTTTCATCCAAATCCGTTCAGTAGTATTTGCGTGAAAGAGTAACAAACATCCATTCATCCGTCCATCCATCCATACTTACAAACTTTCGCGTTTATAATATTAGTAGGATTAAGATCACTAGGAAACTCTGATCTTTAGTTTGATTAAAACTCGAGCAGATTTGCTGTCTGTAAACATTATTATTCATCTCTTGTCTCTGTCAGTTGACTCTCTGGATTGCCGATTGTTCCCAACGGAACTCCCGGAAGCATAATAATGCTATATCCAAAGCTCCAAGAGGAAATAGAGAAAGCGAATACATCAATCTCCTCTGACTTCCTCGCTCCCACCCTTCCTGACAGCGAACTTTTAGATTGCGAATAATACCAACTCTAAAAAATGTAATCTAAAGAAAATTAATCATGTAATTTATACATTCGATTGTCGGCACTTGATGGAACTTGTTGAAGAACAAGAGCGTACTCCTTCTTAAAAGGCCGGCAACGCACTTGTGACGCCTCTGGTGGTCCATGGGCGACAGTAATCGATTACCATCAGGCGATACGTCTGCTCGTTTGCCCATTATTAAATAAAAAAAAACATTCTAGAATTAAATTCGTACTTATTTCACTAATACTGAATTTAATCATTAACATTATTAAAGGATTGACATTATCCAATGCCACTGATTAATCCCATAGGGCGAAACCGGTCAAGATTAAAGTCAATAAAAATAGTGAAATAAGTACAAGTCTAGAAATATTTCAAGTAGCACAGAAGTTAATGCTGACGAGAAAGCATTCTAAAGTATGCATTCTTTAATCATTCCAGTCAGCAGGATATCATTTTTATTGCAATATCATGTTAAACACAACATGTCAATTCATACTATCTATACATCTATACAAATAAATAAAATTGGAGTGTCTGTTTGTAATATTCAAATAGCCGCTTTTCACTAAATGCGTATGTATGTGTACACGGTGTATGCCAAAAATGTAGTTAAAAAAATTTTTGTCTGTCTGTCTGTCTGTTTGTTCCGGGTAATCTCTGGAACGGCTGCACGGATTTTGACGGGACTTTCACTGGCAGGTAGCTGATGATCCAGGGAGTAACTTAGGCTACTTTTTTTTGACTAACTTTGACCCGCGGCGTTACTCGCGGTACAACAATAACCGCGGGTAACACCGCGGGGTTCAGCTAGTCCGTACTATAAAGATAAAAGTTCGAAAGTAACTGTATTTGTTTGTCTATCACGCTTGCATGGCAAAAGCCGCTGCACAAATTTTTACAAAATTTGCTATGGTCATACTTTGACTTGATAAAAGTTAGTAACATATTATATGTATATAGTGTCTAAGTATAGGCAAGTAGTCCGGCTCGACCGGGGAGGTACTATCTTCGCACAGAAAATCAACGTAAAATGACAGCGATCGTGCTGTCGTATTTCGTTGGTGAGTGCGAGACCGAAGGCCCAATGATGCAGAAGCATCACTACCCCAACATGGTGTGGGTCACCATGTGCATTGTTGCATTGTCTGCATCCGAAATGAGTATGGTGACCACCACTTTTGAATTTTGTTTATGCTTTCCATCAGGCAGAGTAGAGTCATTTTGGCAGGCCATACATAAAAAAAGTACAATAAAATTATGAAGGTATCCGTATAGTTTCAAGGAAATATTTATAAATATTGTTTATTTATAACTACGTCATCAAGATGTTGAACCTGAATATAATAATACATTTATTTTATTTACCTATACTATAGTCAGAATATTCTCTGATAAAGTGACAATCGCAGTAGTTAATTAATTGTTGAGTTCAAGTCCGTAGCTATCAACCGAATATAGAATGATGATATCATTAAATTAAAATTTTGGGTTCCCTATTCAAAGAGTGTCAATAAAACCTTATTATGTATCAGGTTCCGCTGTAAGACTGACCTTGTCGCAACCTGCAACTCACATCTATACAAATAAATAAAATTGGAGTCTGTTTTTAATATTAAAATAACCACTTTTTACTAAATGCATATGTATATACACGGTACATATACCAAAAATTTAGTTAAAAAAATGTTTTTCTGTCTGTCTGTCTGTCTGTTCCGGGTAATCTCTGGAACGGTTAGACCGATTTTGACGGGACTTTCACTGGCAGGTAGCTGATGATCCGAGGAGTAACTTAGGCTACTTTTTTAGACTAACTTTGACCCGCGGCGTTACTCGAGGTACAACAATGAATGCGGGTAACAACGCGGGGTTCAGCTAGTACATACATATAAACGTACCAATTTCGAGAAATATGTTGGTACTAGGCCATTGGAATTGTGTCAAAGTAGTAAATGCATAATTTTAATAAGTCTTATAGGTATTTAGTTAGATTCTAATATATTTTTACTTGTTGTAGCGAGCTGACAAAACAAAAACTCTGCGAAATATGATTCCTTGTGTAATAGTAGAACTGTACCATAGAATACTATGTCTACACGACACCCCGAGAGTCATTTGGTACTTATTTTTAGTTATTGTGGCAAACAATTGATAATTTAGACAGACAGCCAGTCGCTCTATCATTAATTAACATTTAACCTTATAAAGTGAGCGTAGAGTTATGTAGCTATACGCAGTGTGCGTGCAGGAAATTCCAAAACATCTATCAGTAATTAGCGTGCATTATCGGGGATTTCCTGAAAAAATAGAAGGGTAGAATAAAAATAAATCATCAAACAATAACTTTCATAGTCCACTGCTGAATTTATACTTCACTAGCTGACCCACGCAACCTCGTTTGCGCCTTATATTGCCCGTAGCGTGAAAATTTCCCCCGTTTTTGAAACATTCTTCATTGTTGCTCCGCTCCTATTAGTAGTAGCGTGATGATATATGCCCTATAGCTTTCCTCGATAAATGGACTATCCAACACCGAAAGAATTTTTCAAATCGGACCAGCGGTTCCTGAGATTAGCGTGTTCAAACAAACAAACTCTTCAGCTTTATATATTAGTATAGATTTTCTCTCCTGATATGCTTAAGAAAGAAGCGAACTTATTAAAGGTATCCTGCTTAAGTTCATTGCTGGTTCCAAGACAGTCAAAACTTTCCTGAGACTTCCCGAGTGTCAAGTCGGTGTGTTGGTCGGTCACTGCTGTTGATCCGCGTGTACAGGAGTTACAGTAGTGTGCGTGTGGGCAGGATTAGTCCCAAAAAAACTCCACACAAAACCTCCTTACAAAGCAGGTTTTGTTTCTACTGTGGAGGAACGAGTGTCATGTCCCTCCAACACAAAGGGAGGATCCTCCGACCAGGCGAGGTGATCATGCCTGGCGGGCCACTGCCCAACGGTTGATGTTGGGACATTGTATATCTGTCAATTGGCGCGAGAAATCTTATTGCGCGATTTAGGATTGGTACTGTTGTATACTCGTAGTTCGGTGTATTTCTGATCGATGTCGCTGTAGCATGTTGCTGTTGCGCTGTATGTGGAGGTCGCCACACTACTATACTACCACTGTTGTTACGGAAGGCTGATGTGTAGTTTAAAAGTCCTTCGGCTGAAATGATGATAGGGTTTGTGTTAAGTTCTCCGTCTCTGTGCAGTGCTCTTGTCTTCCTACTTAGTTTGCTGGTTAACTCCCTTAGTCTGCTCTTATGATAGCCACGTAATGCATAATAATACATCCATCATCAGATAACCACCTTAAAAAGTCTAACGCTGGCCTCTTATCAGCAAGGTGGTTTTAACTCAGTTACTATACCATACTGACGAAACGGGTTGGTATTGAGTTGTTTTAAATTTTCCATCTTTTTGCAGTAATGTTGTCTTCTCTAAGCTTGCCTTCGTGTTCAGCTCTTACGACAGACACGCGATGAAAAGAGATGGTGACATTTCGTAACCCATCACCCCACGTAGGTACAACTCTATAAAACAAGTAATAATTCTTTATTGTACACCGTATATAAGTTTAATCGATTTTAAATTAAATTACTGTTACGATGGGTTTTATCGCTGATATCGATCTTTACCGGTTAAACTTTGGATAAATTAATATTCTGTTTATGAATCTATATGCTGTTTGTCTTGTATTTAACATTTTAAATATCAACGTTTAGAACTTGATTTAAAAAATATTATTCGCGTACAACAACCAAAGCCTCATATAAAAGACTTGTATGTAAGTATGTATGTAAATTTATACAATCGCCTGCCAAAATGACTCTATTCTGACTGATGGAAAGCATTGGTAAAAAGGAATGTAGACAACTCAGTATGAACCTATGGAGGTTAAAGAAGAAAACTTAAAATTAACAGTTTTTGACTTAATGCATACGAAACTATATACGGTACTTATATCAAAAAAGCAATGTCTATCTATCTTTTTTTCTGCTTGTTCCGGCTTATCTGTATAACGGCTGGACCGAATTTAACGATAATAATATATTAGTAACTAACTATTAATCTACTATTAAAGCAAACTAACACGTGTACACGGCACTTATTATGCCTATTACAATTTTATTGTAAACGATAAAATTGCACAAAATAGTAAAAAAAGCTCTTTATCGAGAACGACTTAAAATCACTGTTGTATAACATTCGCGTGATCGGTTGCTACGTGAAAATGACCCTGAAATCGTTACTATAACATTTCTTATACCGTTTGGTTGGTTTCTATCTGTTGCTCTGGTTTCTCATATTTATCTTGGTTACTTATGTTTAAAAAGGGAATTTATTTAGATTATAATATTGTTGAAATATATATGACGTGGAACATCGGCTGCATCTTTAAAAGAATAACTATATTATCTTAATTTTTGAAAAAAAAAAAACAAGTTCTACTCATTTTGGTTGGAGCGTTATGGTATATATTTCATTATCGATAAACAGACTGTCTTACACTACAATAATTTTTAAACCGAACCAGCAGTTGCAGTGATTAGCGCGTTCAACCAAAAACAATCAACCTCTTCTTGATCATTACGACGAATTCATTACGTTTTTAAATGTTATCTTTGGGAAGGTTTACAGACCTCATTATCATCAGCTTTTATCGTCAGCTTTTTATCGTCTTTTGTTAGACATGACTCCCGATACCACAGAGGAGTACAGATGAAGAGCATAGATCTGAACTCTTTCGTTTTATACGGAACTCGCTATTGCCTGCTATTTCGTCTGCGGGTAATATTTATAACTGAAAATGACAAACTTTCGTACTTTGTTCATCCTTTATTTTAATCAAATTGAAATTATCAAAAATCATAAATTAGTAGGTTGATACATTATAAAAAGCATCACTCGCCAAAATTTCGAGTTTATATAATCAGCTGTTTAGTCAGTCAAGGCAAATAAATTTTATATAAAGTAGCCCATGTCCTCTCGCAAAAATCAAAGTATCTCCATGTCAATTTTCATTGAAATCAGTGCTGCGGTTTAGCCCTAACAGAGTAACAGACAGAATTACTCGAATTCTTAAATTAGTATGGAGTATCCTCGTAACAAGT
Organism: Spilosoma lubricipeda; assembly: GCA_905220595.1. Classification (NCBI taxonomy): domain Eukaryota; kingdom Metazoa; phylum Arthropoda; class Insecta; order Lepidoptera; family Erebidae; genus Spilosoma; species Spilosoma lubricipeda. The sequence goes on from HG992278.1 coordinate 2,930,946, forward strand.
AGGATACTTTTTGATACAAATGTAAATATGAAAAACATATTAGAGTTAAAGTAATGTAATATTACGTTGGCACTGGTTCAAGACTTTGATTTGTAATTAGTTGGGAATGAAAAGTATCGGATATGTGACAGATTTAACTCTTCTTTTTAGTTCTAAACATTGAATATCTATCACAAGGACATTGCATTTAACCGAATTAAAGGAGGTCAATTCTGACATCGGCTGTAGCTTTTCTATTTTTGTACCTTCAAAACTGGTGAGTTTACTAATTATTTTTACATGACAGTCGCAATATTCTCTAGAATGTAGATTTTAACCCAATATAGTAGCTGTACTTTGAGGAGAAACTACCATATATAGGTATTCCGAGTAGTTTATTAAATTTGTACTGTTTCCTTTATAAGCGTTACGTACGCTAATAAAATTCCTGCGCGAATGCCGTAGTGGTTTTCTACTGCGGTGACTGATGAGAGAACATTCCCCGCATGGGGGCAACACTGTGTAATCCACAAATTGTCTGAGTTTGATCTTTTTTAACCTCCGACGCAAAAAGAGTGGTGTTATCGATGTCTGTCTGTGGCATCGTAGCTCTCAAACGGAAGGATAGATTTCGATATGGTTATTTTCATTTAAAAGCCAGTTTGGTGGTTCTTAGCTATGTTTGGATCAGTGTATCAGCTCGTTTCCAAAATTATGTAAAGCATTTTTGTGTAGGGGGATTTTTATTTTTTTTAAAATCATGTGTCAGTATCGCATCTTACGTTTGTAAAGTTCACCGCGACACAATCATATGGAATATTAATCTAATTCATTACATACCTACTGCTGGTGTTGTCGTTATGAAAAACTCCACTTAGTTGTAAAGGTCAATTTTAAAATCACTGAATTACAATGAATGAGATAATGTATCTACTGATAAAATAATAGGCATAGTTGAAACAATAAACACACATACGCTCACTTAGGACCCATAATATTTTATCCGTGATGCTTCCCGGCTTAAAAACGGTGTCTACCTATTTTGACTTCATTTTGTTTCCTGCTTTAGTTCTCCTGCTAAGGAGGGAAGTTGACATATTACATTTCCAACTCCTCCAGTTTTCTTCTGATTAATTTCGTTGCGGGTTCAAGAATCCAAAAACGGTGTGTTCGTGGGTCACTGCTGTAGATCCTGGTGTACAGGAGCACAGGAGTTACAGTGGTGGGAGTGTGGGCGCGATTAATTTAAATTACCGCTATGTAAATGTACGGCTATGTACATATTCTGCAAAAAAATTGTCACTATCAATTGGTTCATATACAATGTCGAGAAAAATATGTATTAATATAATATTAGTATAATGATCTCAGACAGATTCGTCTGATCCCAAACTAGACTGGGTCTGGTAACTAGATTACTGATAAGCATACTTTTATATTTTTAACAAATAAACAAAATTGGAGTGTCTGTTTGTAATATTAAAATAACCGCTTTTTACTAAATGCATATGTATGTAAACACGGTACATATACCAAAAATGTAGTTAATTTTTTTTCTGTCTGTCTGTCTGTCTGTTAGTTCCGGGTAATCTCTGGAACGGCTGGACCGATTTTGAAGGGACTTTCACTGTCGGGTAGCTGATGACCCGGGGAGTAACTTAGGCTACTTACTTACTTTTTTGGACCAACTTTGTTCCGCGGGGTTCAGCTAGTATATAATATATGAACTTGCCCGTCACATAATTATTTGTCCTTCGTGAGATTCGCTTACAAGTCAGGATTACTAAACACCATTCTGTGAATAGTACATTTATAGAGGAAGGCTATATATCATCACATTAAGACCTTGAGGAGCGGAGCACTAATGAATAATGTTTTAGAGAGACGCAAACGAGGTTGCGTGGGTCGGCTAGTAAAAACGTATTTGATTCAAATCATGAATGCTTATACTCGTACTTATCACTATATCTTATAAAATATAATCCCTGCCGCCTCTATCTGCCTATCAATCTGTTTAAACGTAAAATCTCTGAAAGTATATATTAGACTGCTTCGATGGCGTAGTGGTAGGGTTTGCGACTGCTGTGTGTCTTGGGTTCGATTCCCGGGTCGGACCAAATATTTGTATGATTGTCATCGATGATGCAAATGTTCGTTTCGGAGTTTGGGTGTTTTCTATGTATAGGTAATACATACGTATTTACAAAAAAAGGATATAATTATTTATATCAATTGTCTAGTACCTACTCATATCATAATACGAAGCCTGTGTGTTAGATGTCCGAAATATATTTATTTATCTTTTATTTCTCTGAGGTTTCATACGATTTTTACCAATAGAGAATCTGACGGATTAAAGTTTTTAGAATTTTCACAGAAACGGATTCTTAGGTGCTGTACTGGCGTAAGGCAATAAATTTAATATTAAAAGTCCATTTAATACAGAAATAGTATTTTAAAGCATACTGTTATCTATACGAATATATAAAGCTGAAGAGTTTGTTTGTTTGTTTGTTTGTTTGTTTGAACACGCTAATCTCTTATATTGCCCGTAGCGTGAAAATTTCCCCCGTTTTTGAAACATTCTTCATTGTTGCTCCGCTCCTATAAGTAGTAGCGTGATGATATATACCCTATAGCCTTCCTCGATAAATGGACTATGCAACATCGAAAGAATTTTTCAAATCGGACCAGCGACTCCTGAGATTAGCGTGTTCAAACAAACAAACAAACTCTTCAGCTTTATATATTAGTATAGATATATATATTGCGTGCCTAAGGGTTGCAGGTATTCTATAAGATACATCGAAAACTAAAGAACTCTAAGATCTGATTGCTGTAGCTTTGAATCGATCCGCTGCAAAATCGAATAGCTTCAAATCGATTAAACAAAAATGTTCGATTAAAAGCTTGTAATCTTACCATTAAAGAGATCGATGCACAGGACATTGCTATGAATAGAGTCATTTGGAGACAAATACCATTGATATACATGCCTCAATAAAAGTAGCTTGAAGTAGAGGCATAACATGGTAATATGTACTTTACTTACATACAGTTAAAAGCCATTTTAATAAACCCAACAATACAATGAATGCCCTAAATAATGTTACAATAGGTTACAACTAGCTTATTACCACATTGAAACAAATTAGGATCCATGGAGATTTGAATTATCAATAATAAATAGTGTAAGAAAGAAAAAAGAATTCCGACTTCTATATAAGGTTTTCTAGTTATGTTTTTATTGTGTTTATTACCACATAACTCATAATAATAATAATAAAACTTACAACACAGCATACAAACTAAAACACTCAATTCTCATGTCATTTATGAAGCGATTGAGATTACAGTTTTGTCCTAACCGAAGAGTAGTAGAGTCTAAGTCTAAATTTACGACATTTGCGCAAAAATGCAGAAAAAAACGGGTGTATATAGATACACCCGTTTTTTTCTGCATTTTTGCGCAAATGTCGTAAATTTTAATATTCAGATACCTATGTAATAGACAAATACGTTAGTTTTTGTGTCATTCTTATAAACTATCGTGCAAGATAATCACATTCAAGAAGAATTAAAAAAAAAAACAAAATAGTCAAATTCTCCCTATGATAAAATTAAAAAAATATTTGTTTAAGTTTAGCAATATGCTCCTTGCATTTTGCAATTTTACCGTCTCGAAAATATATTTGGTTCATAGAGTTTTACTGCCAGTTTATTTTAGATTATTTTTTTCTGAATTCAATATATTGTTTTAAACTTTCATGGTCAGTAACATTAAAATAGGAATCTGCAGTTACTCCGTGATCATGGCGCTTGCAACAGCGCCGAAATATCGGATACTCATAAACAAAAAGGTACATGGTAGCAATCCCGCAGATTCCTATTTTAAAATTCTGTTGTCATTATATAAATTATTGTGGGAACTTAGATCACCTTTAATACAATTAATAATGCAATAATGCTAGTGTGAAAATGTCTGATAGAACGCCTCACATCATTCTCAATCACATCAACACCATTTAATAATCAACTACTGAATATAGGCATCATAGGTAAATTTTATAAAAATTAATCCTAGCTAGTTTGATTTTTCGTCCCCGAAACCCCTTGCATATTAAATTTCATGAAAATTATTGATGCCGTTTCCTAGATTAGATTAGTTTAATAAAGGTATTAGATTAGATTGATAGAAAACTAAGCAACGAATGGGAATGACGTCTCCCAACGCCAAGACTCGTGGTCAAAACAAAATAATCTATACTTAATATATAAAGCAGAAGAGTTTGTTTGTTTGAACACGCTAATCTCAGGAGCTACTGGTCTGATTTGAAAAATCTTTCAGTGTTGGATAGCCCATTTATCGAGGACGGCTATAGGCATATATATCATCACGCTAACACCTACAGGAGCGGAACACCAATGAATAATGTCACAAAAACGGGGGAAAATTATCACGCTACGGGCAATAGGAGACGCAAACGAGGTTGCGTGGGTCGGCTAGTAGTCAATAATACAAGAGAATAGAGATTAGCCTCTGTAGAAACTGATTCGGAAACGGAATAGGAGTGATGATACTCCATATTTTTTAAACCGACACTGCACGAACAAAGAAAATGTTTGCCCTTAAACTTGACCCCTTGATCTTAATTAAGAATGACAATACTTAACTTTAGTTTTCTTTTGTTGCAGTACAAAATATGGCATACGTTGGAGAAGGACCCACTGTTCGCACACAACGCAATCAGCCCATCCGTGGAGGAACAGAAGCGCATTACACAGCTGCAGTTAAAGAAAATTAACGAGTACAAATTCCACACTAAAGATATGGTCAACGCTAGCTATAGTATACGAGTAAGTATTTTACATTTTTTTTTAATTATACCTGTATGGACTGGCCAACTCTTCATCGGCCATGGTCGTTTCTTCAAAGGCCGACTCAGATCCTATACTGCACTCACATAGCAATCTTTAAATTAATCATCTTCTTCTTATCGTTTCGACGACAAACATTTGGTGTCTATGTATTCTCTAACCGTGGGAAAGCCACGCCTCGGCATGAATGGGCCGGCTCGACCGGAGTGATACCACGGCCTCAGATAAAACCGGTGTGAAATAGCGCCTGCGCTTTAGTGGGGATACCGGAGGCCCACACCACAACCCCTCCCTCATCCCTTTCCTCATCCCCCAAAGGTCGGCAACGCACTTGTGACGCCTCTGGTGTTGCAGGTATCTATGGGCGTCTGCTCATTTGCCCCTCCTACATCATAAAAAAATGAAATGATATTTTAGCAGCCCAAAACGTGGCCACTTTGACTGCATTTTTTTGTTTAAATTAATCAAGGTTCACGTATTCAAGAAAAAGTCACCTCTGTGGGTTGTTTCAGCTTTTTTTCTGGAGTAAGTCTCCTGAAGAAATTCCGGCGCCTTCTAAACATACATATAGTCCGACGTCAATATATATCTGTAAAAGATAAAATATCAGTTTTACTGCTATTTATTACAGGAAAAACAGATTTTGAAATACTCTTCTCAGTTTTTGTTTTGAAAGAGATATATTTATCACTAGCTGAACCCCGGGGTGTTACCCGCGGTTATTGTTGTACCGCGAGTAACGCCGCGGGACAAAGTTAGTCTAAAAAAAGTAGCCTAAGTTACTCCCTGGATCATCAGCTACCTACCAGTGAAAGTCCCGTCAAAATCCGTCCAGCCGTTCCAGAGATTACCCGGAACAAACAGACAGACAGACAGACAAAAAATTTTTTAACTACATTTTTGGTATAAGTATCGTGTGTATATACATATGCATTGATTAAAAAGCTATTATTTTAATATTACAGACACTCCAATTTTATTTACTTGTATAGATTTCTTGCTAGGTGTATATCACTCCCATTCGCATCGCAGTTATCACAGATGTATTTTGGTAGGCGTATTTGTACGATTCCACACAAAAAACACGAACAATCAAACCAAATGTTTTTATTCAATACTAGCTGAACCCCGCGGTGTTACCCGCGTTTATTGTTGTACCGCGCGTAACGCCTCGGGACAAAGCTAATCTAAAAAAGTAGCCAGACAAAAAATGTTATTTCGGTACATGTATGTATCGTGTATACATACAAATGCATTGATTAAATTTATTTTAATATTACAAACAGACACTCCAATTTTATTTATTTGTATAGATAGAATGTTCTTAAAATTTTCGGCCTAATTTGCTCTTAATTACGCAAGTGTGAGAGTCACTATTTGTTTAAAAAATGTACGACTAAGCCTTCTGTACGTTCTTTTCAATGTTCCATTTCAGAGTGAATTGATATTGTTTTTATATTATGTGTGTACAACAAAAATAATATAATATACTACATATTATTTCGATTTGTCGTTTACCTTGTAGATAAACATATATACGAAGAATTCTTATCTTCTAGTGCTTTTAAATCTTGCTAATTCCAGGAAAGACACTCGTATCTTTGAGAAACTAAACTTTCCTTAACTTCTATTTATGGCTTTATGTAATGGGATACAAAAGAGCAAACGAGGGCAGGCAATTGTGGTTATTGTTGTCAAATACGAATATATATAATTCATACAACGGCGTAGCGTAAAATAACAAACATACTAACTAGTCGGTGTACGCCGCAGGCAGGCCTTTGATTTAGTGGCTACTTTGCTTTGACAAAAAGCACGTGAGACGGCGCAGCGACTTGATCAAAGTGGCCGTATCTAAGCGAATGGACTATGCTTATAAAACCCTGAAACTCAAAGTCCTTTACCGGCTTTTAAATTAGTCCTCCAGAGTTATAGCGGGACTATATGGGTCACCGGCATCCGCATTCAATCGAATTACAAAGAAACGAATCACCTTAATGGGACCATGGTTGAAGTTCATTACACTAAGGTCTTCCTTTGATATATTTACCGTAAAGCTGCGCGCACTAGTGAGTTTTGTCACCGTGACTGTTGCGTGACTGTCACCGCATACAATACCCATAATTATTAGGGGACTTTTTGTTCCGGGAGTTGGTTGTAGCAACAAAATGTCACTTTGTCTCTCCCCCTACCCCGCGATGTCCGTACTTTAGTCGTCTTCCGCGTAATCGAATCGAATGCAAAAAAGTTTCGTTATTGTCACCTCAAGTGCGCGCAGTCTCTAAGTTTTTTTTGTTGTCCTATCTAAGACGGCCTCCACTGCTTGTCGCAATTTAAAACCAACTATCCTTTACCAGATTTACTAAGAACATACGACGATTTAGTTCTCACGAGACAATAATATATTTTCATAATATAACTGTTTTCTATTAATCTGTAATACATGCATATTACACATACACATATATGAATAGAAAACCTTATATTTGACTACATAATGCCATTACATTGTCTTCAGACAATAGCTAACTATTCTAAACGATCAAGGCGAGACACATTGAGGCAAGGTTAGTATTTTTAATCACCTACAGTCTATAATATTTACATGAGTATTAGACTACAAATTTCGATGCAATACTATTTGTACATTTAAATGACCTACTTATCAAGACTCGTACAGGTACATGGCGGGTTTAAATTTATATTAAAAAATAAGCTCAAACACCATTTATAGGTAGTAGAGCCACGCTGATTTCAGCACGAGCGGCCCGGCTCGACCGGGGCGGTGCTACCCTCGCACAGATAATCAACGTAAAATGACGGCGTTCGTGCTGTCGTGTTTCGTTGGTGAGTGCGAGACCGGAGGCCCAATGATGCGGAAGCATCACTAGGCCGCCATGGTGTGGCTTACCATGCTGCATTGTTGCATTCGCAGTATGGTTACCACCACTATTGGATTCTGCTTATGCTTTCCATCAGGCAGAGTAGTCATTTTGGCAGGGCAACCACTACTTCTACTGCGTCTTAATTTTGTTCACCCGTTAAATTACACTATGTTATTCCATGTAACTTGAGCTATCTGCCAGTGCAATTTCTGTCAAAATCGGTCCAGCCTTTACTGAGATTAGCCGGAACAAACAGACAGACAAAGATTTTTCATTTGTGAAAGTAAGTATTTGTGAAAAGGTGTGTGCAATTTATTTGAATAGATCGTGTGAGTAGTGACCGGTGAAATGCAAAGCGTGAATTGCACAAGTATAAGTACTTAATGGTGTTTATTTCATTTTAAAATAACAGTAATGACGTAAATAACGTAGTTTCGTGTTACATAAAGTATTTTATGTATGTACGCGTATAACCTACATTTAATTCTGCAATTTTCAATCAATGACTGATCGTTGATGATGACTGATGTTACCCGCGGTTATCGTCGTACCGCGAGTAACGCTGCGGGACAAAGTTAGCGTAAAAAAGTAACATAAGTTACTCCCTGGATCATCAGCTACCTGCCAGTGAAAGTCCCGTCGAAATCCGTCCAGCCGTTACAGAGATTACCCGGAACAAACAGACAGAGAGACAGACAATACATTTTTTTAACACATTTTTGGTATATGTACCGTGTATACATATATATGCATTTATTAATAAGCGGTTATTTTAATATTACAAACAGACACTCCAATTTTATTTATTTGTATAGATGTATAGATAATTATGCTCGTTACACGCAAGTTGTTAATAACGTATTTGTATTGGGCAACTAGATTTTTTTGTTTTTCTTCATTTATAATTTAGCAAGGTAGTAGAGGCACGCTGATCTCAGCAAGGTTGGGCCGACTCGACCGGGGCGGTACTACCCTCACAGAAAATCAACGTACGTACGTTCGTTAGAGTGCGAGACCGGAGCCCAATGATGCAGAAGCATCACTAGGCCGCCACAGTTTCGGTCACCATGCTGCATTGTATGCATTCACAATGAGTATGGTGACCAACACTCTTGGATTCTGCTTATGCTTTCCATCAGGCGGAGTAAAATAAAAAAAAATTGCGTGAGAGAGCACATACCTCGGCATATGGATCGAATCCAGCCGAATGGAATCACGTTCCCAAAGAAACTGGTGAAATACAATTCTTTCGTAGCCTCAAGAGGGATGAGGTTATCTGTATTCACCAACTATAACTTTGACTGCACTATTGGCATAGTGGTTTGAGTAGTCGCCCCGCCACATTCTACTGCGCCAAGTGTTGTTGGTTCAAATCCCACATGGGGCAACACCTTGTGTGACCCACAATTGGTTATTCCAAGTCTGGTTGTCCTTTGTGCCTATTTCATGTATGTTTGTAAAGTACCTCGCGACACAGGATCTATATTCTTTATGCAGGAGTTGTCTTTAAAAAATAATCTACTCTAGGTAATGAGGGGGTGAGTTCTTCTGACACTTGAGTTCAAGTGTCCAAAAGTCCAGAAGTTACCATCCGATTATTCATGCCATAAAAATGTAATACCTGTACAAACACTGATCCCTAAAAAGGTCAGAGGACTTCCAAATTATCAACCATAGTTCTAATCTGATGCATTACCATTTACTTGAGATACTATTATCACAAATTTTAACAAAAAAAAACAACATTAAGATTGAAATGGGACCACGCGGGAAGAACCAGCTTTCAAATAAAAAAAAAACATCAAAATCGGTTCACCCAGTCGAAAGTTACGAGTTAACAAACATGAAAAAAAAAATACAGTAACATTGATAACCTTCTCCGTTTTTGAAGTCGGTTAAAAAAGAAAGTTATGTTTTGCGAGTAGATGTATAATTATCGTAGGAGAGTCACGCTTCAGCATGAGCGGTGTGAAATAGCGCTTGCACTGTGTTTCACCGAGTGAGTGATACCGGAGGCCCGTACCTCTTCCCACATCCCTTTCCCCATCCCCGAAAGGTCGGCAAAGCACTTGTGACGCCTGTGGTGTTGCGCGTGTCCATGTGCAGCGGTAATCGCTTACCATCGGGTGATACGTCTGCTCGCTTGCCCCTTACGCCTATACCATAAAATAAAAACAACACTTGACAGTGTCTGATAATCATTACATTTATATATTATATACATAAAAAAATAACGTTTACAAAAAGCACTGATTCACAGTATTATTTAACGTAGACATTGATTTATCTAGTTATTATATTATCAGACTGAGTCATGAGGACAGACTGTCTCCATGACTCAGTCTTGAAAATGGAAAGACCGTCTATCTATAGATATTGATATCTTTGTAAACAAATTATGTATAATATGTATAAAAAAAAGGTATATAAGTATTTATATCAGTTGTCTAGTACCCATAATACAAGCTCTGCTTAGTTTGGGACTAGATGACGTTGTGTGTTAGGTGTCCGAAATATTTATTATTTATTTAAATATCTTTACTTGTATTTTTTTCCTCTACTAGCTGACCCGGCGAACTACGTACCGTCATATTTTTCGTTCGTAAATCTATACAAATAAATAAAATTAGAGTGTCTGTTTATAATATTAAAATAACCGCTTTTTACTAAATGCATATGTATGTATACACGGTACATATGCCAAAAACGTAGTTAAAAAATGTTTCTCTCTCTGTCTGTCTGTTTGTCCCGGGTAATCTCTGGAACAGCTGGACCGATTTTGACGGGACTTTCACTGATAGGTAGCTAATGATATAAAGAATAACTTAGGTTATTTTTTTTAGACTGCCCTGCGGCGTCTAATCGTGGTACTTAGCCTAGTAACTAATAAACGGCTGAACTCATTCTGACGGACCATATGTCGTAGGATTTGTTTTTTTTTTTTTTTTTATGTTTGACCCTGCCAAAATGACTCTACTCTGCCTGATGGAAAGCATGAGTAGAATCCAAGAGTGGTGGTCACCATACTGCGAATGCAGACAATGCAACAATGCAGCATGGTGACCCACACTATGGCGGGCTAGTGATGCTTCCGCATCATTGGGCCTCCGGTCTCGCACTCACCAACGAAACACGACAGCATGATCGCTGTCATTTTACGTTGATTTTCTGTGCGAGGGTAGTACCGCCCCGGTCGAGCCGGCCCGTTCGTGCTGAAATCAGCGTGGCTCTACTACCTTGAAACCTTGTTTATTTTATTCCTCAATCTCTGACAGATTATGAAAATTCTAAATAACAAATTTTTAGGCGTCGAAGTGTGTTTTATCTCAATTGTTTGTTGGGACGCCATTGAATGAGACATCACTCTTTAGTAGGAAAACATCTGTGACAATAGGAATTACTTTTTGTATCATGCATCTGATATTCGGATTTTCACAATGAATTAATGAACTTTTGTTTCAGACCCGCACAATAATGACAATAAACGAGGCTACCCAGTCACTTAATCCTAGCGTGTCGGTGAAAATGGCTATAGGCATATATCTGCCTTCGAATGCTCTGCTATCACTGGGCACGGAGAGGCATCTCAAGTTCTACCAGTCCACGTTTGTAAATAGAGAGGTAAGTCACTCTTTATGTACCTATCATGGGTAGTCTACCTTTTCCTGAGGCTCTATCTTCTAGATTTAGTGATACGGGAAAACGTTGACAGATATGAAGAAGACATTTTTTACCGTGGGAGAGCCACGCTTCGGCATGAATGGGCCGGCTCGACCGGAGTGATACCACGGCCTCACAGAAAACCGGTGTGAAATAGTGCTTGCGCTGTGTTTCACCGAGTGAGTGAGGATACCGGAGGCCCATAACCCAAACCCAATTCCCCTATCTCCCCTCCCCATCCCCCAAAGGCCGGTAACGCACTTGTGACGCCTCTGGTGTTTGCAGGTATCCATGGGCGGCGGTAATCGCTTACCATCAGGCGTTGCGTCTGCTCGTTTGCCCGCCTATTCCATAAAAAAAAACAGATAAAGATAAAAGAAATAACACAAAGAAACAAAAGTTTTACTGCCCTTTGAGGGTCGCTAGGAGGATCTCCGGTATCCACATTTTTACCTAAGAATTGTTTAACAGTGATTTTTAGGGAGACCATGAGGTCACTCAGTCAGATCCGCTCAAAGTGTGTACTCATCAAATGATAACTTAAAAATAATTGTGCAAGTTTATTTCAGTTTCTCGTTTCTGGTACCTAATCTCGTCCTTTTGAGCATACTTTTTCCGCCTTCTGCCTCGACTGCGAGGTATAGAGATTAAATAAAAATATTTACGAAAGCGGTGGCGGATGGCGATGAACCACCTTAGAAGTGTTGCGAGTGGCAATGTCGCGGCCTGTCTATATAATACTAGCCGACCCACGCAACCTCGTTTGCGTCTTTTATTGCCCGTAGCGTGATAATTTTCCCCCGTTTTCGAAACATTTTTCATTGGTGCTCCGCTCCTATTGGTCCTAGCGTGATGATATGTAACCTATAGCCTTCCTCGATAAATGGGCCATCTAACACTGAAAGAATTTTTCAAATCATACCAGCGGTTCCTGAGATTAGCGTGTTCAAACAAACAAACAAACAAACAAACGAACTCTTCAGCTTTATATATTAACAAACAAACAAACAAACGAACTCTTCAGCTTTATATATTAACAAACAAACAAACAAACGAACTCTTCAGCTTTATATATTAGTATAGATATAGGCTATTCTTGAAATACATACACGTGTAATACATACAATCATATTTTTTATCGACTTGAATACAATACCGACTATAGTTATGACCACCGATAAAGATTTTATTACAATCTGCCGGATGAAAATCGACTATAATTTAACAATTAATATGTTGCATGCAACTGCGCCAGAGGCGTAAGTGTATTGATTTCCCCTCTTTCAGTGCTCCTTTGTTAACCTGACCGGAGGCCCAATGAGGCAGAAGCATCACCAAGTCGCCATAGTGTGGGTCACCATGCTTCATTGTTGCATTGTCTGCATTCGGAATGAGTATAGTGACCACTACTCTTGGATTCTGTTATTCTTTCCATCAGGCAGAGTCATTTTGGCAGGGCCATACATAAAAAATACCCTAGAATTTCTAAACACAGCCTCTCTATCTAAGTTGACATTCTAAAATCATAAACGTTCATGAAAACTAACAAATGTGTTGTAATTACGTCTCTCAGCGCAAACTTGATCAGATTGATTGATTGTAGTAAGAGAATGAATCCACGTGAAACACTCGCATCTTGACTAAGGGGTCTGTTTTGCAATGAAGCCATGAATAAACTCCCGTTGAGGCGCCATATTTGTGCCGAAATATTCTCCTTCCCCTGTAAATTAAACATGAACTGGGTGTGAGTTTACTTTACATCACACTTCATTCCCTGAAAATGTAGGTACAGTTTAATGCCGTTAGATTTTAGTATTTTATTATATATAGCTTTAAACGAGCAATTTTTGTATAAATAATCTGAATCTCGAAAACGATTGCAACGATTTTCATGTCATTTAGTGGTTTCGGGGGCGATAAATCGACCTAGCTAAGATTCATTTTTATTATACTACTATAACTTTATGCCAGAAAAAGGGTTAAATTAAAAAAGCAATATAATAAGATTAGCACAAGTTTTGGCCTTATTACACTGTAGCAAACTATCACAGGTCCCCAACCAGAGGTGGATCTGTAACCAACCAGAATTAAAACCTTAAAAATCATACATACATTCTATCACATTACATCATTGCGTGAAATTGTTTTTCAATAAATATATTAAAACATTTTATGACGTACATACTGAGATGGAACTCTGAATTAGCAAGTTAATGGAATACCGGTTTATTTTAAATTTAGAGCGGATCTCTTCTCATGTAAATTGTTTCGATTCGTAGAACATCTTAAAATATATTTTATGAATAAGTAATCTATACTAATATTATAAACACAAAACGTAACGTTTGTAAGTATGGATGGATGGATGTTTGTTACTCTTTCACGCAAAAATTACTGAACGGTTACAACTTTAAAGTAATGTAACTCATACATCAGAATAACACATAGGCTACTATTTGCCGCGATAACCGACAAATACGCGGGCGGAGCCACTGGCAACAACTAGTTTTGAATAATAGCATAAAAGAATGCCTATTCAATAGAATGTTCACATAAATTAAAACAGAGCTTGAAGTTAAAACGTTCCTGGTTCGAACTTTATCACCGATACCTACATATTTCCTTCTTGAAAGACGTACCCATATAGGAAGATTATTTTTCTTCAATTATATTCCATAGTCCAACAACCCCATTTCCGACTTTTTCATGTATTTTTTTTTTCAAACAGAAAATTAAAATAAAAATGGTAATAATTGTCATAATAATTCAGAATGTATATTGTCATAGTTGTTTTATTTAGTTACGAAATTGAATACGTTTCCTAGTCCAGTGATCAAGCGTGATACTTGGAAGTACCGTGATATTTTGAAAACTTACAACAGGTATTTTAGAAGAAAACTAACGAGCTATTCTTATTACAGACTCTGGCCAGTTTTGCTTTAACCGAGATCGCGCACGGGTCGGACGCGCGACTCATGCGCACGACGGCTACGTACGACCCTCAACAGAAGCAGTTCGTGATACACACCCCCGACTTCGAGGCGGCTAAATGCTGGGTTGGTAATCTAGGTAAAATACACCTTTTGATTCTTCCGGTTTCAGACATTTTTTCAAGCAATCAATTCACGAATCAAAAGAACATTACCACGTTTTAACTCTAGGATTAAATTCAGTTTTTGAATCACACAAAGTGCTGTTACATGTAGGATTTGAATCCACAATACTTGAAAGAACATATTTGAAAGCGGCGTGAAGACCGCTTAAATCATTGGGTCTGTAGATGTATATTTATTGAAATAACACAAGTACCAAAATTTAATAGGTAATTACATTTTTGAACCATTTGGGGTAGAGACGCTAGATTCATGGGATCCGACTAAGCAACTGTATTATGACGCTTCCCGCGACCAGAAGGCCGGTCTTTTTCTAGCACAGAGCATCAGCATTGCCATTCAACGTGGTAAAGTTGCCAGTCTTTTGGGAACGCTGCCAGTAGGCGAAGATGTGGAGTTTTTTTTGACGCTAATTAAGGTTATGTACATAGGTTTCTATATTATATGTGTAACAACACAACTAAATTAAGAACGACTAAATTGACGTACAAATGTTAGTAGTCTAAATTTTACTAAACAGTAGCATATGTATGTGTATTTTATTAGTTTTACTATTGTTAAAAACAAATATCAACTCTGGTCTCTGCATTATGCAATATAATACGACCTTCAAACCTTCAAGAAAAGAGCGTACTCCTTACTTAATACGTAATGCAAATAAACAATTTAAAAACAAAATTGAGTGCTTGTCCTGTTCTAAATTCAAATCTATGCGATTATCTCTTCATTGATTGAATGTGTAACTCTCGAAGTTACACATTCAATCGGTCATATTCTATATACAAATATTATTAAATATTAAAAAAAATATAAGAAAATCTGTTCTAATTTTAAAATGTTTTTTTTTTCTGCAGGAAGGACATGCACGCACACGTTATTATTTGCACAGTTGATCACTCCAGACGGCACTAATCATGGCCTGCACGGGTTCGTAGTTCCTATCAGAAATCCCGAGACCTTGGAAACTTACCCGGGGCTAATAGTGGGAGATATGGGAGAGAAGATCGGCGTCAACGGGATTGATAATGGGTTAGTGTTACACTATTACTAAGTATTATTTATGTCCGATAGTGGTGTATTAGCAGTTTAGTTGCCTCATTCGACAGCCAAAAGTTGATAAAACGTTGGAACCGGCTGCAAGCTGATCGTGTCACACATAATACATTAATGTTTTTTTTTTTTTGGGATTAATCCCGCCCACATTCCCACCACTGTAACTCCTGTACACCAGGATCAACAGCAGTGACCGACGAACACACCGAGTTATGACACTCGGGAAGTCCCAGGAAGAAAATTAACTGTCTTGGAACCCGCAACGAAGTTAATCAGAAGAAAAACAGGAGGAGTTGGAAATGATAAATCCACTTCCCTCCTTAGCAAAGCGGGAGACAAAATAGGCAGACACCTTTTTCAAAACGGGAAGCACCACGGATAAAGTATTAGTGTTTGCCGTAGCTCCGTCCGCGTGTATGTCATCGCGGTAAACAGTAGCCTACATCCTTTCTTGATTAATCAAGTATGTTCATGCCAAGTCCCATTAAAATCTGTTCAGCTTAACCTACATCCTTCCTCGAGAATCACAGTATCTCCGTGCCATGTTTCATTATAATCGGTTCAGCGGTTTAGATGTGTAATAATAATAGACAAACACAGTTAATTTTTTTATTTTATACAACTACTTATATCATAATCAGAAAACTTGGCATACTTATATAAGATCTGAGCGACCAAAGCGGCCTGAAACTGCTAGTATGATATAAATGGACATTATTTCTAATAACTGTCACCAAATTGCGAGATAAAAATATCAAGGCTTCCTTTATCTGTCTGTCTCTTATCCGTTATTACGTCACTTTCACATGAATATTTTAGCAGTGTCTAAATTCGAGAACAGCGTCGACTTTTTTAACCGATTTAAAAAAAAATAGTTCTTTATTCGTTTGTTATGTCATAACTTTGTAATTTATAAACCGATTTGGGAAATACCTTTTTACTTAGAAGGGTATGGCCCTATTACAATTTAAACAAGAATAATACCGCTAAAGGTATAAAATTTCTAAATGATGTGTATAGTTTTAGTAAATTTTTTTTTTCATCCAGTCAAATGTAAGGTGACACAGTCCGTGCGGTGACTGATTAAGAATACAGAATGTCACCGGTTTGGTGACACTCTGTATGTCACGTGTCGTAAAAGACGACTTAGGGAAAGAAAGTCAAGAGAAGGAAAACCTGGACCTTATACCAACCTGTCTGATCAGCATGATATAATACAACCTGAACCTCCTTCTTAAAGAGAGGCCTATGTTCAGCAAAATACTAAAAGGCTTTTGAAAATGATAATGAAATATTAGGTTAGCTGTCAACCGTTTTCCCGCGCGTTTAATTTTTACTAGCAGAGTCCCGCGGTGTTATCGGCGGCTATTGTCGTACCGCGGGTGATGCCGTGGGGTGAAGTTACTTTAAAAAAAGTAGCCTGAGTTACTCCTTATATCATCAGATACCTCAGATCAGTGAAAGTCTCGTCAAAATCGGTGCAGCCGTTCCAGAGATTAGCCGGAACAAACAGACAGACAGACAATAATTGTAAAAAAATATATTTTGGTATATGTACCGTGTATATATACATATGTATTTAGTAAAAAGCGGTTATTTTAATATTACAATCAGACACTCCAATTTTATTTATTTGTATAGATGTATAGATAACTACCTATGTATTGAACAGGTTTTACAAGTTTCTTTTTTTCATTTATTTTATTAAGTAGTAATATCAAAATTTTCTTTCTTACATAACAACAGTTATTAATTCATAATATTGTAGAGATAAATGTAAGGTATTAATAAACTGGCCAAGAGTATATTGGCAGGTATAGGGTCTTTTAGAACTGGAACCGTGGTCCCGCATTCCTGAATTTTGAAATTATATTTTTGAGTAGTATATTGGAACTACTAATACTAAAAAGAATGCTTCGTTGGTCTAGTGTTTAGCGTAAGCGACTGCAGATCAAGAGGTCTCGGGTTCGATTCCCGGGTCGGACTGCTGTTGAACTGATGTCTTATAACAGCTCGGAGTATGGAAGATGACGGTGTTTCTCGCCCGTGCTTCGGAGAGCACGTTAAGCTGTCGGTCCCGGTTGTCATGAACATCTATGGCAATCGTTATTGGGAAGTCGGTGCCCTCAAATATACTGACAACTAGTTCGACCTTCGAATTTAGTTCGCCCTCAAGGTTGTGGAGGTCCGTTGCCAGTCGCTCCGTGTAAAAAACTGATATTCAGGTAAAACCGGTTGAATTAGTAGCCGACCCCAAATTTTGGGAATAATAAAGGCTAGGAAGATGATGATATTGGTACTACTAATTAGAAAAAAACTATTTATGTCAATGGAAAGTAAGGTACACAAATTAAATAAGAAAATATTTCGAAAAAAAATTTTTTTTACTAGTAACTAGAATTGTTTTAAAATTGTGGAAAGTCGAATGCTACAACACACACAACAGAGTTACAATTCATACTCAATAACTCATTCATTTATACGTAATAAACATATATCAAATAAAAATAGATACTAAAAAAAATATCTACGTGAGAATGAAAATGATAAAACACAAGATAATTGTTAAACTGTTATAGTAATATCATAAAATAATTTGTATTTTATCACTCAAAAGAATGTTCAATGACAAATTATTATCATGTCGTACGTTTTTACGTATATTGTGATGGCTAAGACTTATACATTTTCTACTGCGGTGTCGAACGCTTCACCTAGATCTTTTAAACCACTCGACGTATTTTAATGCAGTCTTCAGCAAAAGATAGAATGACTCAAGAGCAGGATTTATTTGTGTAATACATGCATGTTATAGTAGAGAAAATCAGAGAATTTCAAATGTGCGAAGCCGGACCGGTCGCTTGTAGTAAATATAGAAATTTTCCGTCTGAAAGGTAATTGAACAACGCTGCCATTATCTTAGTTTATCACAACTAATCGTAAATACTACAAGGACAATATATTAATCAATTGATTTAACAATAATCCTATCGAAAGATTATCTATATATCTATACTCTGTACAAGTAAATAAAATTGGAGTGTCTATTTGTAATATTAAAATAACCGCTTTTGAATATATGTACCAAACACGATGTACCAAAATAACATTTGTTTTATTTTTGTCTGTCTGTTTGTTCGGGTTATCTCTGGAACGGCTGGAACGGTTTTGACGGGACTTTCATTGTCAGATAGATGATGATCGAACACCTTTAAGGACAGCTTAAAGCCGGGTTCAGCTTTAAGGACACAGTGGTGTCGATTGGCTTATGGTGCGCGCGATGGCTTCGGTGTCGATTTTTCGACCGGACATCAAAGGTAGTATCGTAGTAAAGGTCACAACTGAATGTCGCCATAGTGTAATTGCGTCTTAACCATCGCATGGCCATTTAGTTGGGCCCATCATGTAGAGGCAGCCTAAGAAGAGGCCCACATCCATCAATGGACTGTTAAATCTGTGAATTCGACGTGGCCCTCAAACAACTCAAAAAGATGTACCGATTTTAATTCAATTTTGGTTTTTATCTTATGATCTTTTGGCGATGACCTACTTATTGCTGCACAATAGTACTAAAATGAGATAAGATGATATGGCTGGCGTCACATTGATTGAGAGGTTTGTTTTTACGTTAAATGGATTCCTTAAAAATAGTTTTGTATGCTACTTTCACATGCTGACATTACTATGAATATCCCGCATGGCACGTTTCTCATATGATGTTCAGGAATATTCTGCCGTATTAGAAATGTTCAGGTCTAGAAACTTGTTCGGTTATTAGTTAGGTTGTACACATAACCTATCGTCTAGTGATGGACTTATTATATTTGCATCTTCTCTAGTTTTTTTCTGATTAATTTCGTTGCAGGTGCCAGGAGAGTGTATTTTTTCCTGGAACTTACCGAGTGAATTTATATGACATAACTCGGTGTGTTCATGGGCCACTTCTGTTGATCCTGGTGTACAGGAGTTACAGTGGTGGGCGTGGGGGCGGTATCAGTACCCAGTCGATATGCTAAACTCTAGTATATCGACTGGAGGTCCGGGATACCCCAGACAATTATTTAAACGTTATTTAGTCATCTTCAATCTGACCCGGATTGTTTATTCCCTAGGCCTAGTGTATTACTTTTTTTTAATGGAATAGGGGGGGCAAACGAGCAGACGTATCACCTGATGGTACGCGATTACTGCCGCTTAGGAACACCCGCAAGTGCGTTGCCGACCTTTGAGGGATGGGGGGAGGGGTTGGGGTATGGGTCTCCGGTATCCTCACTCACTTTTACGAAAAATACCTAACATTGCCTTTACAATTGTTCCAGATTCATAATGTTCAACCAGTACAGAATACCTCGCGAGAACTTACTAAACAGAACAGCTGACGTCACAGAAGACGGAGTGTACGAGTCCTCGTTTTCAGATCCTTCTAGAATATTGGGGGCGGCGTTAGAGAATTTATCAGCAGGTATATTAGTATAGTCAGACAGTTGCCATATTTATGATATACTAGCTGTTATTGGCGTACCGCGGGTAACATCGTGGGGCGAAGCTAGTCTTAACAGGGTAGCCTAAGTTACTGCTTATATCATCAGCTACCAAGTGATAAGATAGTGGTTCTGAAAAACAGAAAATTCAAACCAGACTTTGACAACATTAACTGTAAATTGTCTTTTAAAAGGTTTAGTTAAACATATTGGTCTTTCAAAAATGAAAGCGAGTTGCTTGTCTCCAAAAATTATAACAAATATCTTCACCTTGTTCTATACTGTTTAACTTACCTTCATATCACTTTTAAATAACACATTTTTTTACAAAAAAAAAACCGTCTTCAAGAACTAAACGAAGTGGCACCAGCTTTCAAATAAATAAAAGAATCTTCAAAATCGGTGCACCCAGTCGAAAGTTCTGAAGTAACAAACATAAAAAATAAACAGTCAAATTGAGAACCTCCTCCTTTTTTGAAATCGGTTAAAAAATATTAATATGCAATGAATATCATTGTTTCTAGGTCGCATCGGTATAATGCAGGAAAGTTGCCATTCAATAGCAAGCGCTGTTACCATAGCGATACGGTACGCGGCCACCAGGAAGCAGTTCGGTAACAAAGACAACGAGATACCGCTCATAGAGTACCAGTTACATGTAAGTATAATAAACTAACCATTTATAGAAAAAAATAACCTAACGTATCTCAAACACGCTCCTTTGATCCTCTACTTGATCGCTACTATGATAACAGGCTACCTATAAATCTATACTTCTCTCAAACACAAAACAAAATATATGTAAACTAATGAAGCAATAAAGTATTTATTATTATTATTATTATTATTACTAATATATAAAGCTGAAGAGTTTGTTGGTTTGTTTGTTTGTTTGAACACGCTAATCTCAGGAACCACTGGTCCGATTTGAAAAATTCTTTCAGTGTTAAATAGCCCATTTATTGAGGTAGGCTATAGGCTATATATCATCACGCTAAGACCTACAGGAGCGGAGCACCAATGAAGAATGTTACAAAAACGGAGTAAAATGATCACGCTACGGGCAATAGGAAACGCAAACGAGGTTGCGTGTGTCAGTTATATAAAATTACTGTATTTGGTTACTTATAAGTATACTATATATATATATATATATATATATATATATATATATTATAAGTATACTATATATATATATATATATATATATATATATATATATATATATAGTATACTTATAAGTAACAAAAAACAGTATTTTTTACAAAATTAATAACGAAGAATGGTTTGAAATTTGAAACGTATCAAAGGTAGTAGAGCTACGCTGATTTTAGCACGAACGGACCTACATAAAAAAATTTGTGGAATGAACACACATACTGCTAAACCTGACCAGGTATTTCGTTTCCCGTGCGTACATTACAACAACAGAAGTCACAGATATGGTACTCAATACTTTTTAAGTCAAATTCGAACTCACTTCAATAAACGACGGAGTAACATACATGCTTCGACGATTTTCCTTTAAAAATTATAAGCCTCGTGTCAATTTTATTCATTTCTATGTATTATCTATATCATATCACAAGTGTGACTGATTCATAGATAATGTAATCGCATGTGTGACTCATGGCAATAGTATTAGTCGCATTCACAGACTGATCCTGAGGCGGTCACTACAAAAGAATTAATTGAATAAGTAAAAATGTACAGGCTTACGAGATAAATTGAACTTTACAGCACTTGGCATAAGAGTCATTTTCGTTTGTTTTTATAAAATGCTTCCCTTGTTGAGAGTGTAATAATAAGGTAATGTTTTCTTTTATCTTATAGCAATGGCGTCTCTTCGGATATGTAGCTGCAGCAGTAGTATTCAAAATGTATTTGGATAACTTCACCCGGGTATACCTCAATATTGTCGAGAAATCGAATGCGGGAATAAAAGTTGACAGTTTGGTAAGTTGTAGAGTCTAATGCCAATAAATAAATAATCATTTCTGATATATTAGAAAACGCTGTTTGTATCAAAACTACCTGTGAGTGTTATTTAATACAAATTAAAAGTAATAAAATTAAAGTAAGATCTTCTTTTTATTTATGAGCCTGCTAAACTGACTCTTTATGTCTGATGGCAAGCATGAGCAGAATCCAAGAGTGGCGGTCAACATACTCATTGCCAATGCATACAATGCAACAATACAGCATGGTGACCGTCATCATGGTGACCTAATGAGATGCTTCTGAATCATTGCGCCTCGGTCTCTCAATCACCTACGAAACACGACAGCACAAATTCTGGCATTTTAGTCTTCATTCAGTTTAGTTCTTCTGTGAGAGGGTAGTACCGGCCCGGTCGAGGTGACGGGCCATTCGTGCCATTCAAGACAGGCATTATGACTTTAACAATAAAATGTAAATTGTAATTCCAGAGCGAGGCAGTATCGGAGATCCATGCGATAGTGTCATGCAGTAAGCCTCTACTCACTTGGACGGTGCTGGCCGCCGCACAGCAGTGCAGGGAGGCCTGCGGAGGACATGGATACCTCAAAGTTAGTAGCAATTAAGACATACTTGATGTCCTTAATTCTGTCATTGTCAGGCTGCATACAGCTGCAAATCGTAGCTTTACACTAAGCTGAGTGATGTGATCAACAAATCGATAAATATAAATAAATAAATAAATATTTCGGACACCCAACACACAACGCCATCTAGTCCTAAGCTAAGCAGAGCTTGTGTTATGGGTACTAGACAACTGATACCAATACATATATACTTTTTTTGTAAATACATACATGTTATACATAGAAAACACCAAAACTCCGAAACAAAAAATTGTAGATCATACAAACATTTGGTCCGTGATGTTCTTAGTCTGTTTTTTTTTGTTGTGTTTGTAAAATCCTTTGCGACACATGATAATATATTCCAGGCGCGGGTGGAAAATACAAAAACATATCCTCGTCTCTGCAATCCACCTTTGTGTCCTATGTATTAAAAATCACTCATGTTAATGTATAAGCAAAATCACGAATAAACTAGTTAACTACATAGGTTTTAATTAAATTATTCTTTTCCCTCCAGTGTGCAAACCTAGGCGACATACGTAACAATCATGAAGCAACAGTAACATACGAAGGCGACAACAATGTTCTATCACAGCAGACGGGCAACTGGCTACTCAGACAGTTCCACATAGCCAGGTCCGGTGGCTCGTTGGACTCTCCACTCAATAGTGTCACCTTCTTGAAGAACTGGGAGAGGTGTTTCGCAGTCAGATTTAAATGTACCAAGACTGAGGAGCTCAAGAATAGGGAATGTAAGTTCACTGTTGATCTATCATATTATATACAACTGTTTACTATAAGTATAAATTAATGTGTAGTAAAACTCGTCGGCTCGAAGGACCATGTATTGATCTCAATGTTCACAAATAAAAACGGTTAACAAGTTAACTGTTAATCAAAAGCAATCAACATTTGTTTGCCATAGACCTATTAGATATCATAGAATTCGCACATCGATTCTACTTTGAGCAAAAACTCGCAGATTCTATAAAAAACTAACTTTATATTATTTTTCATTTACTTCCAGTTATAACAACAGCATATAAATGGCTCATATGCTATTTATTGAAAGAAACTGACGAAAAATATGAATCGGAAGTCGCCAAAGGTTTATCAAAGTTCGAAGCAAGAGCCAGATCCCAGGTGTACAAATGGAGAGAGTTGACGAAGGTTTACGCAGAGTACTGCACGCTTATGTTCTCTTACGAGTGTCTGGAGAAGAAAGAGGAGCCTTTGAAGCCGGTGCTGTTGAAGCTGTTCTGTTTATATGGCCTCTGGTCGCTAGATCAACATTTGGTGGAGTTATATCAAGGAGGTTATGCGCATGTAAGAGTTGTTTTAGTTTTATGATGTCAGTAAAAGTAGTACTCATAATCAGACAAACAGAAAGAGACAAATTTAAAAACTCGCAACATTTAGTCCAACTTACATAATACTAGGTAATCCAGCGAACTTCGTATCACCATATTTACATATCTGTCTCAGCTTCCCGTCGCGGACAAAAAAAAATATATTTCCCTTTATCTTTGAATTTTTCTTCTACATATATTTTAACAATAACGAACACATCAAAAAAAAAAAATTTAGTTTGGTGCAGCCGTAATATGTGTACATACATACATTTCGGCGATTCATTTTTATATATATAGATGAAGAATTCGAGTGCAGTATAATACTGGGCAATAGTGACTAGCATTATATTGCACTCGTTTTTTATGGAATAGGGGACAAACGAGCAGACGTATCGCCGGTATAACCACCGGTTTTCTGTGAGACCGTGGTATCACTCTGGTCGAGCCGGCCCATTCATGCCTTAGCGTGGCTCTCCCACGGTTTTGTAGCGGCGGCCATCTTGAATTTAGAATGAAACCAAATTTATTTTGTTGTATTGTCACCAGAGCTTAAGGCGTGTCTCAAATTTCAGACCAATCTATCAAGAGAACCCCTCCTCTTAGTACTTGTTTTTTTCTCTCTGGATTCGTTTTTAACCGAATTCCAAAAGGAGGAGGTGCCCGTTCTTTTATTTTTATTTTGTACTAGCTGACCCGGCGAAGTTTGTATCGCCATATTTACATATCTGTCTCGACTTCCCACAGGCAGTTTACAGTCGCGGACAAAAAAAAAAGACTTACACCGTTATCTTTTTGTTTTTCTTGTTTGTCACAAATCTTGTCCTAACAATAACGACCACCTAAAACAAAGAATTATGTAATTTGGTGCAGCCTATCGAAAGTTATGCGCGTACATACATTTCAATATATATATATATATATAGAATATCTTCGTCTATCTCAAACTTGTTAATTATCTCTCTGTAGTAAGCAAGTTGTAGATATTAAGTGGTTTGTATTCCAGGGCGAGTCCCTGGCGCGGCTGGTGCGGGCGGCGGTGCTGGAGCTGTGCGGCGAGCTGAAGCACGAGGTGGTGGCCGTCGCGGACGCGCTCGCACCCACCGACTTTGTGCTCAACTCTGTTCTTGGCAAGAGCGACGGGAATGTGAGTGGCCTACTTCATCTAACTTATTTACTAACGCCTACAAACAACTGAAATAAAAAATAATATGTAAAATTGCATTAAGTAAAGAAATTATCAAAAAATTAAGAAAACAAAAAAAATATTAAATACGATGGTGCTAATTCTGTCGTCGCGTCACTAAACTTAAATAATCTAAAATTATCCTCTATACTTCATTTTTACTGAAGCTATTACCATAATACCAAATTTAATGTTCTATGTATGCAGATAACGTCTATTTTTACTGTAAAATTTTATTCGATCTTTGACAAAGAAAACGTCGTTTGACAGGACAAAACTCATTTTTAATTATTTTTAGTTTAGAGAGTGTTCGAACGACATAATTAGCACCATTACTGTTATATATTATACCATCAAACGGGTTTTGAACTATTACTTCTTAATACAGGTTTTCTAAAACCGATCTAGAGGAACAGCGCACAGGTGGATGGCTAAGTTCAGCCAGTACCTAAATTAAATAAAAAAAAACCAAAACCTAAATAGGATCAAACTGCCTTATGAGAGATGTAAATAAAATAAATATTTCGACTAACACAAAACGCCATCTTGTCCCAAGCTAAGCATATCTTGTGTTATGGGTACTAGACAAAACAAGTGATATAAATACATACACAAACTATGCATAGAAAACACCCAAACTCCGTAACAAATATTTGCAGATCATACAAACATTTGTTCCGAGTCGGGAATCGAACCCGAGACCTCACGCGCAACAGTCGCATATGCTTCCACTGCGCCACCGAGGCAGTGACAGAAGTGACTTATTATTATTTGTTTCAGTTGTACCAAAACATCCAAAAAGCATTCTTCAACCACCCCGGCGTGTTCGAGCGAGCGGCGTGGTGGCGCGAGGTAGTCAACTTACCCCACTCCAAGCTTTAATGTTTACTTAATTTATCGCTAGCTGATCACCAATGACACTAGATTATTTAGATGAAAATAGTGTAATGTGTTAGTGTAACTACGACTTGTTAGCGTCTGAACATGATCTATGGTCGATAAACTAACTGTCGGTGTGGAATCTAAACGCTGATTAACGTACTGTCATATTTATCAACAGCTTATAACCATAGAATCATTATATATAGAGCAAGCGCGCCAGGCCTCCAGCTGTCCCTCGGTTAGAAAGAGAGAGACAATCGTGGTACCTATCTGTCTCGCTCTAATCGCGTTTGCGCGGAAAAGCAGCATAGCAGAACCATGGCATAAGAAAACAAGGTCTTGCATTCCTAAAGCGACACAGTGTGACGTCACTAGGTCAGTGTCACGTCAGTCCTTTACTACGCATGCGTCAGTTGTGAAAGACAGATGGGGTACAGCGATCTTCTCTCTCTTTCTAACCGTTGGAAATTACCATTTACAGGCAGTCTTATGTCTATCCCTCTCTATCTATAATAATTATATGCTTATAACACACAACTGCGATACAGGCCTCTCCTTAAAAAGGAGGTTTTGGCTCATTAAACCGCGCTGAATTATAAGAAATATACCGTAATATAAGCGGAAATTCAAGAAAAAGCGTGGATTGAAGTCTTTTTACTCTTTTGACAAGTTCGTTTTGAGCTTAGACCGTAAAGAATCAGAAATTTAATTATTATTATAATTAAATTTAATTCGTTTTATTTTGTAAAAAAAATATTAAGTATATGTACTCGTATATGAAAATGTTTAATAATTATGTTACCTCAATAAAGTATTAATATTTTAACAATAGGGAATATGCATAAAAAAAGTGTCTCAATTTTTTTTCTAGATTATTTATTGTCTTTACAATATATTTAAAAGGTATATTTTTAATTTGGTGTTAAATTAAACCCAGAAAATATTAAATAAAAAATTAAAATTAAGGGCGGGAAATTCAAACTTACTGACAATGGCGTCACTGTCAAAAACGCGTGCAAAATTTGAGTGTGACGTTTGAATAGCTCAAATTTAGTCAGTGTTTTAAATTTCTGAAATTTAGTTCGACTATTTTCAAGCCTATTTATATTTTTTGCTATGTTATAGAGACGTAAATGGTCAGATTAAGTAATAAAAACATGCATATTACCTATTAGCGATTTTTAGAGTTAACAACACTATTGTTCACTCTCCACTACTGGACATAGCCTCTCCTTAAGAAGGAGAACATAGCATACTATATCATAGATAGACGAAGTGGTAAAAGGTTTGATTTAGGTTTTCCACAGCAATACTATAACGTGCTAATTCTGTTGTTCAAGAACTCTCTGTAGCAAAACTAAAAATCACTAAAAAAAAGTTAAATTCTAAATATCAAAAATTAGCTAAAACTAGATATATCGCGCCACAATAGACGTTATCTTAATAAATACATACAAAAAACTGCATTTGGAAGTAGCTTCACTAAAATATTTTCATATAATTTTTTTTAGTGAAATTGAATTTAGTGACAGAATTAGCACTAGTATCAAGCTTAGGCTTTTAAATAAATACATATGTCTATATAAACCTCTGCATTCCACAACCATACAATACTTTGGATAAGTTATTCTGCATTCCACAAACCAATATCTGAATCTGAAATATATGATTTAAAAATATTTTATACACGCTCATCATACAATAAAATCCCTTATTTATTAATTTAAAGAATTAATAATCCACATGAACATTTCAATTAATTGATATTTAAAATTAATGAATCATTATTTTGTGTATTAATCAACATTTAATTATTCATAATTTTTTTTATTATTTTTGTTGTTGATTTTTCGATAAGTGTTCTGTTTTAAATTACTAAAAATAGGTTTATTTTACATACAATAATATATAAGAATAATAAAGAGTGATGAGATTATGTTATTGTTGTAGTACTATTCTGTTGTGATTGTGAGGTTCCAGGTTCAATTCTGGCAGTGTTGTTATTAGATATTTCTTAGTAGTTTCCTTCTCTCGTTGCTTGAAGGAGTGACAATAATATGATTGATAGTTTTCAAATGAAATGAAATTTTACCCGACTGCGGCGAAGCTAAAAGGATATTTAATCCCTTTAGCTGTCTGTCTATGTATGAATGTGTCTAATAAAATCAAAAAACTACAAATCCGATTATAATGAATGGGGTGTCAATAGATTCGTAATAATATCCCGGGTGACAATGGTGCCAATTCTGTTGGTGCGTCACTTTAACTAAAATGTCACTTATTTCAGTCAAATGATTTCGAAAATGTTATTCTTGCATGTACATATGTAGGTTTTTAGTTGACGTCAATTTAAGTGTGACATATCTAATTTTGTTCAGAGTTTAAAACGTCATTTGATACGACAAAACTAACTTTTTAGTGATTTTTAGTTTAGTTTATAGAGATTTCGAACAGAATTTGCGCCATTGACTGTATAAATCTTATCAAGCTTTTATGTAGTCGGGTTGTAGTTACATAAACTTCTTAAGTATGAAAACTGTTAAAATGTATTATAATGTTTTTTTGGATATAAAGTAACATTTTGTGAAACCAAACCTCGCTATCGTCATAAGACTAGCTCGTTAGTTCAGTAAGTTACCCTAACTGTTGAATCAGAGGTTGACGATTCGATTCCCACTCAGAATAAACAGTTGCGTAAACATAATTATGTGTTCTGTATATATGTGTAATTTATATATAAAATATATAAGCATGTTTATCAGTTCTTTAGTTTGGGATCTGACGGTCGTCTTTGAGATTAGTTTAATGGTTAAGCATTAATTTGGACAACCAATTGCTGTTACATTAAATCTTATGTATATAAGAAACAGTAAATTCACTAAACACCAGCTCAAATGCACATTTAAAGATGTCACAATAGTTAGACATTAGAAAATCTTATTATTCAATTCCGTATTATAATTTATATCGACCTTGTAAGGGGAAAATGATAAAGGATAGTCAGGTCAATATTGAGGTCGAGAAAGTCTTACTTCAATATTGCTTTAAGTGTCGCTTAGGACTTTCTCTTTCCACCGTTGATATGTATTATGGAAGATATTTTCTTTGTCAAGTTTATTTATCGTCTCTAAAGGTTTGGTTATAAATGTTCTGGATGTGCTAAATGACTATTTAATAATATACATGTTCCTTTGTATAAAACCTGCCTTAATAGAATATACATTGCTTTTAGTTATGTTGTATAGGAAATAATTTTATTTGTTTTAAAGGTCTATTCAATCTTGCATGTTAATGTTGCATTTTTAGGGTTAACAGTACAAACTATGGGTATTTGAATAGGTACATTCTGACAGTCATTATAAATATAGTTTTTTTTAAATTATCTTTATGTATACTTTCCATGCTGTTCTATAGTCTCAATGTCTGTTTGTCTATTAATCTAAATATATGTTACAGAATTTACTTCGCACCTTGTGGTTATATCGCCGAATTATTTATTTTTATTAATTTTTGTGCATATCTTGTAATCGTGCATTTTAATAACTCTTTTTGTGTACTATTTTTTATAATTATTTTTATTTATTTTGTGTGAAATATTTAATTACGATTAATATTTTATTTTTGGAAATCTGTAAATGAAATTGAACCCCTAGATAGGACGGGTTGTATTACGAATATATTTAGGTCTACAAATAAAGGTAACGATTAATTTTCATCTCTTTCAAAGGTAAAGGACTTGTATAATATTTTGATTCGAATGAGTTTTAATTATTCTAAATGGACGTTAAATTAGAAACAACTAATATATATTATTATATAACAAAGATATAGGAGTATTAGGTATATATAATAATTTTAACAATGCAATTTATACAATGTCTCCTAGTTATAAATAGTGGTATGCAATAAATAGCACTGGATACTATCTTAGGGACTTTTGTCTAGTAGTAAAATCGAAGTAGATGAAAACGTAAGTATGGTACCGAAGCTTGGGTATGGTAGAAGAGGCACGAAAGTACAATTAAAGCTGTAGAGATCGTTCCTTGAGAAGTGATGTGAATAATAAATAAATAAATAAATATTTCGGACATCTATTACACAACGCCATCTAGTCCCAAGCTAGCAAGCAAGAGCTCTAGCAAGAGCTTGTGTTATGGGTACTAGACAACAGATACAAATACATATTATTTTTTTTTGTTGTAAATACATACATATTATACATAGAAAACACCCAAACTCCGAAACACATATTTGTAGATCATACAAACATTTGGTCCGACCCGGGAATCGAACCCGAGACCTCAGTCGCACACGCCAACCGCAAGACCAACGAGGCAGTCAAAATGTCAGAATGTTAGTGACAGAGTCAGGAATGTAGTGATAAGAGGATAGATAGATAGAAAACTTTTTATTTGTACACTGAATGAGAACTGAAAGAGAATGTGAGAACAAGCAATCTCTTCCAGGCAACCTTAGGATGGATTTAAATGTACAGGACAGACAGTGGTAGTTGTCGGTGCAATGAGTTTTGAATATAGCGGACTAAAGGTTTAGTGAAAAGGATTGTAAATGACATGCTTCGATTTTTTAGCCACTTTGAGTGGATGGATTAAAGAAATCTGACGAAATAAGGAATCTGAATGGAAGTTTTATAAGAGGTCGTCCATGACGAACTTTTACTCACTAAATTGGTGATGTTCTTAAGAAGGACGTTTGAAAAGCATAAGGAACCGATGAGCATGCAGCGATTAATGAATATCGACAAAGCAAAAGAGATGTCAGGACCGTAGTATGTGAAGATCATATATTTCTGCTTACCTACGGGAAATAGGTGTGATTTAAAATGTTATGTTCTAAGAAATAATTGTTACTTTTTAACACTAAGTTTTAGGGCTTGTCGTTTATGTTTTTGTTTAGGGTGTGCCTGCTAAAGTTACTCTACTCTGCCTGATGGAAAGTATGAGTCAGAAATCACGCCTAGTGGTCACCAAACTCATTGCGAATGCAGACAATACAACAATGCAGCGTAGTGACCCACACTATGGCAGCCTATTGAGATGTTTCTGCATCATTGGGCCATGCGTTAACCACAGTTACTAGATATTTAATACATATTATAAGATATAGTTCTTATCTCCATGTTAGTTAATGTTGATTGTTGTTTACTTCAAGAAATCGTTGTGTTGACTGTGCCAATAAGCTACCTGTTAATAGTACCTAGTATTATGCATTCAAAAGATACTAAAACAAACAAATTCAAAAATAAATATGTTTTGGTTGCATTTTATAGAGTACCAAAAAAGGCATTATTAAATCCGAATATTATTGTGGAATACAGACAATACTGTTGAAATAAAATTAAGTAGAATAATTTTAGTTCAATTTTAAATATTTCTAGTTACTTTAAATGTTGAAAAACATGTAATGCATATTATATATATATATATATATACTACTAAATACTTCTAAAAGTCGAATTTCTAAAAAATGAAGACATTGATGATCATTTAAAAATAAAAACAAAAAGTATATCTACATGTGATGTATTCTATACTAATATTATAAACGCGAAAGTTTTGTAAGAATGGATGGATCGATGGATGGATGTTTGTTTGTTTGTTACTCTTTCACACAAAAAGTACTGAACGGATTTGCATGAAACTTTACAGTAATATAGCTTTTACATCAGAATAACACATAGGCTACTATTTGCCGCGATAACCGACATAAACGCGGGCGGAGCCGCGGGCAACAATTAGTATATGTATCTATATATGTGATGTATAAGTACATCAAATTAATATTGAGAGTTAATAAGATTGTAAATATGTCCAGTTAATGCTACCCTTTAAAGTTTACCTTCTCAAGTCCTTTGCCTTAGTGGGCTGTAGATAAATTATCAAAGAAATTTAAAGACCACAATGGTCATTCTAAATGTTCTAAAGACCACAGTGGTCCTTTTATATGTCTTGACGTATTGTATCGATTGTATCACTCCCTAGAAGTGCCTTCCTTAACCTAATATACCTTCGTGATGTCATATAGACGTAAGCTATTGTTTATATGGGACCGTTGATAAAATGTGAAATAAAAATGGAGTAAAAATTATATCGGCTTTTATTTTTGTCCTGAAATAATCTTGAAAAGCGGCACGTCTCGCTTTTCTACACACATGTAAATTTGACTAGAGGGCCAAGTGTGAGTTTAATTCACATGTACTCGCTCTCGATGACGATCGCTTTCTGCATCGCTATTAGTGAATGATTACGTGCTGGCCAATCACATCGTCGCACGGGGTTACCTCGACGCTCGAGTGGAAGTAAACAAACTCACACTAGGCCCTAAAGTATTTCATTTGTTATGTGTGCTATTCTCAACAAAAAGTAGTTAAATAAAACATCATTTTAGAACACAGACTTTATTGAAAACACTGAGAACGGTTTAAATTGCGTACAAATGAGTACTTACAGTAAATTTGTGTAACGCTTCGTAGGTATGTAAAGAACTACTAAAGTGAGATAGTGCAACCAGTGCCGTGAACAAACAGACAACGATTTACTAAGACCATAGATAATAAAGAGATTAACTGTCATTGTTTATGTAGGGAAATATATTATGTGTATTACAAATAAAATAATATTCCCACATTAACAGCCATATTCGTAAACGTAATTTAACTTTTAAACAACATTTCTGTATTATTTTCAACTTTAAACTTTCAACCTTAAAGTTGTCAATAAGTCAGAACCGTTGCTTAAAGTTAAATATCTATTATGAAAAAAGTTGTAAATTATAATTATGTTATAAATTATCTGCTGTTTTAAATAATAATTTAAGTTTGTTGTCGTAGATTTTCAATACCTTCCTATTTCTATACTTCTGTGTGACATGAGTTTTTTATGACAACCCGTTTTACATTGATTATAAAAATTAATCTAGAATATCAGTTACCTACTACGAGTCCAATCATTCTCTTAGGCACTTCACAAGGTTATTCGGAACTAATTCGTTAATATAGTACTTCTGTTCTTTGCAAGAGAGTTCATTTCAGTATGCATGAATTTTAATTGTTAAAATAAGCCTTGGGAAGTGCTAACATTTCATGGAGCAATAGAATCAAATAACCAACATATTCTTACAATTACATTATTAATTAAAGTACAGTTGCTCCATTTGCATATCTAAAAACTTTTTTTCGACTTGCAATACCATAACCATTAAAACCTATTTGGGACATATCTGCAACTCTCCCAATAAATGCATCACTTAAAACAATAAATTGATGATGAAAAAATATTTTTATTATTCTTAATCTTATGAGTATGTTATTGAACCCTCATCTCGTTGTACTAAATTTAATTAAAATCATATTTAAACTTAAATATTATTTTAACAACCATCTTAAGTACCAACCTCGTCCAGTCTTTTGAGCCGTTAAAAAAAACTACCAAAAAATGTAGGCACTTTGATTAGTATGCGAAATTACATGTGTGACATTTATATATATTTTATTCAAAAGTATTATGAATATTATCATTTTATATATAACATTTCATTTAAAACACGTAGACACAACACTGACACTCTAAAGACGGTAGTGCACTAAGACGAAAATCGTGTATCTAAAACATTTATATCATTGAATAACACCTATAGCTCATTCGAGTTATGTAAATAGTGACGCCTCGATCAAGCCCCGTCCCTTGACCAATCAAGTTCAAAGTTTTCGTACAAAACGACAATTTATTGGAACCAGTCCCTTAGATGCTAATGTTTCATGTTGATGCTCTTTCTACACTCGCTAAGGTTTCTGTTCTCTAGCACTTCTCAAATTTGCAATACCTGTAAAAGGCTAGTTAGCAATAAAGAATTTGAATAAATTTCGTTTTGATCACTAGACTTAGCGTTGAGATGTCATCATTATCATACATTTGTTAGTTTTATCATTTACGTTTGTAGAATATCAAAATGGCTAGGGAGCTGATTGGTCAAAAGGCGAACATGAGCACACAAGGTAAGTAATGGGTCAGAGTAATAAACCACTTAAGTATCACGTTTGCGTTTATTAAACTGGCCAAAGTTAAGCAATCACGGTTCACACTCGATGATCTTCTATGAGTGTTGACCACGAATCGTTTATAAAATTGTTTCCTGAACAACTAAGATAATTATTT
Source organism: Spilosoma lubricipeda (assembly GCA_905220595.1). Taxonomy (NCBI): domain Eukaryota; kingdom Metazoa; phylum Arthropoda; class Insecta; order Lepidoptera; family Erebidae; genus Spilosoma; species Spilosoma lubricipeda. The sequence continues at coordinate 2,965,153 of HG992278.1, forward strand.
TTATTTAAATTTTCAATAGTTATACAATTTATATATCATATCACCCAGCTATAATTCAGTGTGATGTTCAAGTATTAAATATATAGGCTTCAAAAAGAACTTGGGTTTGTTGGAAGTATTCATTTAGAATTTTCAATTAGGTCTATTCTACAATTATTATATATGGCAACTCACAAATGGAAAATGAGTATACAGGTATACTCTTTATTTGCCACTCCACAACATACAAAAAAACACTGTTTTTTTGTTTGTTGACTACTGAACACAAAACACTACTGGAATCCTGTTCACATAATACTTGAACAGCCTCTGTTTGGGTATTTCTGATAGCAATTGTAACTAATATACGTACGTACGTATAGATTTTAGTCTGGTGTCTTTAAATTTGCTAATATCTACCATTTTCGTATCGCTTTATACTTAGTTATTTACCCAAGTTCTTTTTTACTTCACACAAACTGATGTGCATACATTTTTGAGATAGATATTTTCTTATCTTTTTTACTCGTTATTCATGTTTTCCGCATGCTTTCCGCCTCGACATGTAAGACTGCAGAATTGACGGAATAATTACTCACTAAGGTTGAATAAGGTATTAGAAATGGAATATCTCCATAGTTATGTGACCTTTATCCAGACTATAACAACAAATCTGCGCAATATTCGATGTCCATACAGTAAATATACTTTACAATACGTAAATCAGTTTTGTGAGTAAACTCAGTGGACTTTTATGGCTCGCAGTGCCAGTTAATTACTAACGGGAACTTTTACCAGTTTCTCATAAAGTCCCTGGTAGACAAACAATTATTAGTTGCCTATATTCGCCAGATAAATCAGAAAAACGCGTTTATGTTAGTAATTTTATCTATTAAATAGTGTTATATGGTACATAAATACCTGAAACTGTATCAATATCTGGTGTAGAAAGTCCTAAATATTGAAAACACTACCAAAGGAGTCTTGTGACTATGTTTCGGAATAATATTATACTCCATAAAGACTTTGCATTGGAATGTCTAGAATTGAAATTTAGGGGAATTGGTGAAATTGAAATTCTTAGAGCGCATAATACCTCTCTGTTTGGTTAGAACATATTTGTTCATCAGTGATTACTAGGAAACTATAGACGACATTGGCCGAGCCAAATCTTAAAAATATAACTATCGAAATTATTTGCAGCAATGCTAGTATTTTAAATGGTAAGTTCTAAAGTTGACGACGGCAACTCCTTCGAATGATTTACTTTTATATTTTCTCCAACTTTTAAAAATATCGGATAGTGCATCACAAATTAAGCTTCAAAAGTAATTAGGCAGATTTTGTGAACTGATAGCTCTTGATTAATTTACACAGATTGGACTTAGATCACAACATCATAAAACATTAAAAATGATTAAAACAAAATGACGTATTATCAAACAGAAAATAATCAGTTGAAATTAAAATAATAATAATAATAATAATAATAAATATTTCGGACATCTAAACACACAACGCCATCTAGTCCCAAGATAAGCAGAGCTTGTGTTATGGGGTACTAGACAACTGATACAAATACATATATACTTTTTTTTTTGTAAATACATACATATTATAGATAGAACACACCCAAACTCCGAAACAAATATTTGTAGATCATACAAACATTTGGTCCGACCCGGGAATCGAACCCGAGACCTCATGATCAGCAGTCGCTCACGCCAACCGCTAGACCAACGAGGCAGTCAATGTAGAGTACTAATTAGATTATTTTAAGATAAAAAAGTTTGTAGATGGCAGCTATTTTAAATACTAGCATCGCTGTTCTAAATACAACTCTAATCTAACAATCAATACGAGAATTAGATTTTACCATTTTTATTGATATTTTTTTGAAATAATCCAAACACTCAAATTGACATTCAATACAAATATGTATGTTCAAGTGGAACAAGTATTAAAGAATCAATTACACGACAGTAATAAAACCAGTAATAAATATATACTTTTCACAACAATTTAGAAGCGCAATCGCCGATTAAAATAGTAATCATTTTGAAGAAAAAAAAATAACACAACCAGGTAATCAATCACAACTTTTTAAGACAATACGGTTATGAGGAGTTTCTTCTATCACGTCTAGCTGTTATCACTGTCAGAGACTGTGGAACTGGTCATACGTATGACCGGATTCTGATTCGAGTCACTAGAATCACATTCTACCATGAGGATCTCATCTGGAGTATCATTTCTGTCTGAATTGCTTTCTGTATACGTTCCTGTCGGTGATTTATCCTCAATAACGGCTTTAAGGTATGATTCTCTGTCCATCATAGTTGTATCTCTGGCTAAAGCGAGAACATCCAATGACATCATGGATTTAGATTTTTCAGTCTTACTTATTGGTGGATTGGTGGGTTCGTAGACGACATCTTTACTTACAGATTTGGTTCTCGTCAGATTTGTGTCGGTTTTCCATGTGTCGCTTGGCGGTTGACTATATTTGCCAGTGTTTGTACTAGTTGATGGTGCACTAGAGTTCCTCGGGCTGCTCGCAGTAAATTTCGACCTTTTTTGTTGGTTGGTCTCTTTCATCATCAACAGTTGGTCTAGTTTATTTATAGTCTCGTTCAGTTCCAAAGCCCATGCTTCATCGGTTTCCACATCTTTCTCTATTGGTTTAGAAGCAAGTTCTCTTACACGTAACCTGAGTTCTTGCAGACTAGATTCTTCGTCTTTTTCATGTTCAGCTTTCGCTGTGTCTTCATCATGTATTGCATCTCTTTCTGCACCCACGCCAGGTTCTCTAGGCCCGACAGGGATAGTATCTTTTCCGGGCGGATATTCTCCTCGCCTTCTGTGTATTTCTTCAGATATTTTCTCCAACGCCTTGAGAGACTTTGAATAGCGGAACTTGGCGTCGGCAATAAGCCGTTGCAACTTATCAATTTTTTCATTTTGAGTCTGCAATTGTTCGTCGCAGAGCTTCTTTTCTTCGAAGTAAACGCGGGACTTTATAATACTTCGTTTTAAATTTTCTTCTAGTTGGGTTACCTGAAGAATGCGATTAAGAAAATTATTACATTCTTGTTTAATTACATCATCTCATCTTTGAAATCAAATACCTTTCGCAACAACTTTGTGATCTAACTTATTTTCTATTACATCTTTACTAAATTCCCAACCTAAAAAGAGATATTGGTGTTAATTACCTTTTTCTCCGCCGCAATATACGCCATTGCTTTTTTCTGGTGTTCTCTTCCACTTTCAGCCTTCCGTTTTTCAGCATCCGTGACCTTTTTGTTAGAAAAACATTACTTTTACTGACGGAATGAATATATTTTTATAAATCAATTAGTAGTTACAGAACATGTTAGAAAGTTCGCAGCAAGTAAAATTTGTATTATAATAGGGTAAGTGAAAGTAGTTTCTTTTCATCTATGTGTTTCTAGTGCGTACCTTGATGATTGCATGGTTCAGCACCTCCTGCCAGTTGCTGTCAAATTGCCACTCGTCCTGTTTGCTCACGAAGCGTTGCTCGGCTAGCGTCACCGTCTCCTTGGCAGCCGCGTGGAGCTCTATAAAGAAATAACACTGATTTAAATGAGCTTACTTTTGGCAACAAGTTTCAAATACATACTGGTAAAAATGAACCTTTAGCCGTGAAAACGTAACAGACAGACAGAGTTACTTTCTAATAAACACATATAAAAATTATAACTGGTCGCTGTCTGTACATGGAAGATATATCAGAAAGACTATTATAGGAGAGGTTTATGAACGCAATAGAACCCAAAATAATGATTTTTTTTTCTGTTTTTCTGTGCGTTGGTGCACGCTAATCTCAGGATCGGCTTAACAGATTTGGATGTGGTTTGCTTCACTTAACATTTAGTGTTTGTTTCATCTTAATTGGTTCATAAACAAGAAGAATCACTGCGATGCGACCTTTACGCGGGCGGAGCCGCAGACAAAAGCTAGTTTATAATATTAGTATGAACTGTTAGACCATTGAATATTCGTAGTAAAATTTTTAAACCATTTAGGTTTACATGATAATTGTTTGTCAATAAAAAAATGTTCGAGAAATTAATTAACAATGATGTCAGAATAGTAAATATCAATTTCAACAGAACAACTCTATACGTGATTTGTCCGTACCGACAATCGCTATGTTTGCAGATAACTAGAATCCCGTCAAGGTTTTGTAACAAGAGACCATCTGGTCGAATTTCGACGATAATTCTAGTTTATTCCATTGGCTTATTTAACTTATATTGTTATTGCATTAATAGGATTGATTTAGCTTCTGTTTTCATAGCAAAATTACATCTGAATATCGAGGACATTGTATTATCAAAAAGATTTATCGCGAAAAGGCCAATGTTCTTGAAACTACTAAACAGTGTAACACCTGTAAGGACACAAAAAATGGGTAAGAAATAAAATAAAATTATTACACAACACGAGGTAATATTCCCCTACGTGTGTGTCGCGGTTCGGCATTACAATATGACTGGCGACTGGCTGTACTCTCTCAAATTAACTCGACACCGTAATGCTAAATAAACTTTTTTTTTTGGAATATGCGGGCAAACGAGCAGCATCGCCCATGAACACCTGCAACACCAAAAGCGTCACAAGTGCGTTGCCGGCCTTTAGGGGATGGGAGAAGGGGAGATAGGGGAAAGGGTGGGGTATGGGTCTCCGGTATCCTCATTCACTCGATGAAACACAGCGCAAGCACTATTTTACACCGGTTTTCTGTACGGCCTCACAGGTATCACTCCGGTCGAGCGGGCCCATTCATGCCGAAGCGGGGCTCTCCCACGGTTTCTCTATTTCTTTGTGCATTGTGTCACCTAATTCTCAAAAGAACTTATTCGTTAGATCATCATGTCCACAGCTAGACACAGGCACTTCCTTAGAAAGGTGGATTTGGTCTACTTCACCATACGGTATGGTAAAGTTAATAGAAGACCAGTGTGGTGTGGTGCATACCACACTGATCAAATTTTCTTTTATCTTTGTAGTGATGTCCTGCGTAGCCAATCCGAACACACTATCCGCCGATTAAAAACTTTGTAGTCTGCGGGGACTAGTAGATAATTTGCATTTGCACAATGATGTATTTTATTCGCTTGATAACACGATAGATAAATTGAGATAATAAATAAATAAGAGACACAAACACAATAGGTATATCGTTTATAAATTGTAGCGTACTGTTTGTTAATAATGTGTAGTAAGTTGGTACCCTAGTTCTCCGTATGCATGAGTAAATGCGGAACTATGCTCACATGCACCTTTACACCCCTGCAGTGGCGAGGGGTAATCATTATTTGAAAGGCCTCAATAAAATTTACATACTCGTATTCACTTTTAGTTACCATCATTATTCGATGAGTAGTTTATACTGTTCGGAGCCCGGAACGTGTTCATTATAATCATATTGTGAAGAAATATTCTATTTATACGATTATAAATCTTTATAAAGTACTAGCTGTGCCCGCTACTTCGTACGCGTGACATTTGTATTCTCAAGGTATTTTTAATTTTTCAACGTTTAAACCTTTCCTGGACTATGATAAACATTTCAAAACCAAAATCAGCTAAATCGGCACAGCCGTTCTAGAGTTTTAGCGAGACAAACGAACAGCAATAGATTTTTATATGTAAGAAGACTAGCTGAGCTCCAGCTGGTACTCGCGGTACAATAACAACCGTGGGGAACGCCGCGGGGCAAAGCTGGTCCTAGAAAGTAGCCTAAGTTACTTCTTTTATCATAAGCTACCTATTAGTAAAAGTCCCGTCAAAATCGGCCCAGCTGTTCCTGAGATTAGCCGGAACTAACAGACAGACAGACAAAATTAATAAAAAAAATATTTTGGTAAATGTACCGTGTATACATATGCATTTAGCAAAAAGCGGTTATTTTAATATTACAAACAGACATACCAATGTTACTTATATTATTGGTATAGATGTATATAGATTTATTGAGAATAACTTGAGAAGCATTTTTTTGCTATAGGTAATAGAATTCTTTGTTTAAACGCTATTGCATAAATAATCTTCGTTTCCATGTTCTATAGAATAAACTAATACAATACGGGTAGAGTATCGTTACTAGAAGTAATAAGCGATAGGTATACCATCACGCTACAGCTCCTAATAGCGGGGCAGTGACCATTAACGCCTAACCGGGTACGACTTATCGCACTATAATGGAGACTTCGCGACTGAAACCTAAGTAATAACTAATAGAGGTTGACGACTTTCCTTAGGGCGCTACAACCACCCCCTCACGGCTCGGACACGAACCGAACTAACTGCGTGAAAGCGATACTAATATTATAAACTAGCTGACCCCGCGGTGTTTCGGCGAAAGTAGCCTAAGTTACTCCCCATATCATTAGCTACCTATCAGTGAAAGTCCCGTCAAAATCGGTCCAGCCGATCCAGAGATAACCCTGAACAAACAGACAGACTGACAAAAAATTTTAAAAGTACATTGTTGGTATATGTACCGTGTGTACATACATATGCATTAAGTAAAACGCTGTTATTGTAATATTACAAACAGACATTCAAATTTTATATAAATATTCTAAAAATTAATCCTAGCTAAACCCCCGAAACCGGCTACAGAATATAGTTACTGCCATTTTTTTTAAAAGAGGATAACTCCAAACGAATTCCTATAACATAGTCTATAGAACCATAATTTTTATTAGCCAGTACGCAGACTGATAAGCGACTTCCTGCTGATCACATCTGCCTACACGCTCGCTCGTTCTGCACCTAACAATACGTTAAACGAGCTCCAATCACATGCGGAATTGTCCATTGCTATACTAAGTACCTATTTCACGATATTATTTGTATAAGCAGATAATATCCCACGCTGTGAAATGTTCCTCTGGACGTAATCCGCAAAGAAAATTTATAATTAAAGAAACATTACAACTATTGTTATAAAGTAATTGAACTAAAAGTAACTCTGTCTGTTACACATTCACGTCTAAACCGCTCAACCGATTTCAATGAAATTGCATTTACCGTGATAATTAATATACATGCGGATGGGCCAAGGTCAAAAACTAGAACGAAATAAGCTTGGGATAGTACTAGGACCATTTCTGAACGGGGTCCAGAGGTCTTAACAACAGCAGTTCCCAGATATCTCCCTTCTCAGGCGCAGTGGCACACCGTGTGGTTTTAGTCGGTTCGGTTCCGTCACACCGCCCCGCCGCAAACCCCGGCGGGGTGACGGCGGAAGGGAGGTTACCAAAAAAAAAAAAGTACTGGGACCATTTATGACCGCCAAGATCCCATGCAATATATTCCTCGATATATGATACTAGCTGACCCACGCAACTTCGTTTGCGCTTTATATTGCCCGTAGCGTGAAAATTTCCCCCGTTTCTGAAACATTCTTCATTGTTGCTCAGCTCCTATTAGTAGTAGCGTGATGATATATACCCTATAGCCTTCCTTGATAAATGGACTATCCAACACCGAAAGAATTTTTCAAATCGGACCAGTGGTTCCTGAGATTAGCGTGTTCAAACAAACAAACAAACAAACAAACAAACTCTTCAGCTTTATATATTAGTATAGAAGTATAGATGTAAAAGTGCTATAACTAACACAATCTTTGTTTAATTTTATAATGTTTTATAATCATATCATGACCGCAATGATTTAATATTGTTTTAAAATATCATTGCATGACAGTAATGAGACTGACATTAGGGAAGGTTCATTTGTGTAGAAAAAATTGAGTAAAATCGATCCTATACGTCGAGAAATTACAAAATATGTCTCAAGGAAGATATTTTAAATGGTTTGTATGTTTTTTTTTTTTAATTTTTTTTTTTATTTATTTATAACAAATGTGATACATTTAGGTACATATTAAATAATTTCGCCAAACTGCATGACAGTTTGTTGGCGAACCTGTGCGCTCATTTTTACAATATTAAATATGTAAACACATTTAAAACAATATGCACATTTATGTTTCAATTTACATACACTATAAAATTATTTTATCAAATAGACATTTTTAAAACCTAAGTAGACTTTAAGATACATTTGATAGTAGTAATATTGCTAATCTTCAATTTGATCATTAAACATTTGTAACAATAGTCCTTTTAACTTTTTCTTAAATATATTTAAGTTTGAACAATTTTCTTCAATTAATATTTTATTATATAGCCTTGGTATCATAAACATACGTGTTCGTTCACCATAGTAATTACAGGAAACAGGCTCTTTGTATTTGTTTCTTACAGCTTGTCTGAGCATACAATGTGGAGCTTTAGGTATCTTAAACTCTGTTTTATTATATTGTTTGACAGTTAACATATATTGAACTTTTTGATGCACCGGTAATATATTACATATTTTAAACAATTTCATATAGTTTTTATTACATTTATTTTTTGTGTTTTTATCTACCATAATCTTTAGGAACCTACTTTGTATATTCAACACTTTATCCAAATACGTTTTAAAAGTACGCCCGTAAGCACTCAGACCATAGCTCAAAATTGCGTCAACCAGTGCATGATATAACATAAAAAGCGTGGCTCTGTTCGTTACATATTTAGGTTACTCATGGATAATCCCCAATTAACACGACTATCCATCCAAACAAAATAATTGCCACTTCACTTTTAGGTAGGCACGAGTTTCGCGTCGAATCTGTTTTTTTTTTTTTTTTAATCTGCGGTCAGTCCTTACAACTATTAGCAGATGTGCTGAGTGAAGAGGGAGCGTTTGGGTAGTTTGGGCCAGTGCCTCAACACCCTTTACCAGAATAGCACATTGGCTCTTTTCAGGCGATTTATTTGATTAGTAATCAAAAGGTAATTTGTAAGGAGATTTGGATGCCCTTCTAGGCGCTGTGAATACTTTCCAGAAAGTGTTTTAGCCTCTTGGGCAACAGTTTTCATGTTAAGGTACTCATAAATCTCAGAGTTACGAGTGGGTCAATTTGCCACGTGTAAAGAGGGTTTGGAGTGTCAATTTTTAGTTAAAACTAATTGAGCTCCGCGGTGTTACCCGCAGTTATTGTCGAACCGTCGCGTGACAAAGCTAGTCTAAATAAAAGTAGCCTAAGATACTCCTTAGATCATCACCGCCAGATCAGTTCCCTTCAAAATCGGTCCAGCCGTTCCAGAGACTACCCGGAACAAACATACAGACAGACAGACAAACATTTTAAATTATGTTATTTTGATACTTGTATCGTGTATATATATACAAATGTATTTCAACTGTACATTAATTAAAAACCGATTATTTTAACATTGCAAACAGACACTCCAATGTTATTTATTTGTGTTGATGAGTATTCAATTATACAGATCTCCTGTTAAAATATGCACAACACTATTCATTCTCTGTGGAATGTGTTTACCTACTTATGCTAAGTATTAGTATACTGTTGATAATCTTGATCGTATTAGTTGCTACCTTCATATCTTAGGAATTTCGACAACAGTACTATATAAATAAAAAATAAATAACTATTGTTCGCCGTTTCTGGCTGGAACAAAGGCGTGGCCACAAAAAATATGTATTTAGTTAATCTATACTAATATATAAAGTTGAAGAGTTTGTTTGTTTGAAGCGCTAATCTCAGGGGTCCGATTTAAAAAAATCTTTCAGTCTTGGATAGTACATTTATCGAGTAAGGCTATAGGCTATATATAATCACGCTAAGACCAATTGGAGCGGAGCACCAATGAAAAATGTTTCAAAAACGGGGGAACATTATTACGCTAAGGGCAATAGGAGACGCAAACGAGGTTGCGTGGCTCTGCTAGTCGATTAATAAGAAAAAGTTTGAAAACTAAAACCCGACTATGTAAAAACTTTTGATTAAATTAAATAGCCTACGTCACCCGGGCCATTATTAAGCATCTATTGACATTCATTAACTGCCTCAGTGACGCAGTGGTAGCGTATGCGACTGCTTAGCTTGAGGTCTCGGGTTCGATTCCCGGGTCGGACCAAATGTTTGTATGATCTGCAAATATTTGTTTCGGAGTAAGGGTGTTTTCTATGTATGTATATAAAAAAAGTATGTATGTATTTATATCAGTTGTCTTGTCTAATACCCATAGCACAAGCTCTGCTTAGCTTGGGACTAGATAGCGTTGCGTGTTAGATGTCTGAAATATTCATTTATTAAAATCGGGGGCTACGGTGGAACATACATAGACTATTAAAACCATTACCCTTCCTTTTAGCCTCGCTGTAGTCGGATAAATAGAAATTCTCATCTCTTACCTCCTTATAATTAAATTCGATTAAGTATACTAGACGTAAGACTGGACGTAAGCAATATACAGTCCATACCACAAAAGTACTCTTCGAAACAAGTTAATAAATGATGGAAATATTTCAACTGGCATCTGGCTTAGATATTTTAGGTATCTGACGTACTATAGATTATTTGAACAAGCCCATCCGCAACGTTGTACACTGTTATGATGATACCTACTCAATAATCAACTGGTATGCACGAGTGCAAACTAGAATTAATTCCGATATCGTCTTATTATACTGATATGTGTTGAGTTAATAATAATATTGCTAGTTGGTTTATAGTTATTGGGGTAGTAAGCGGTGGGTAATTGAAATATGAAGAAAAGGAATGTGTCTAAATACTATTATGGTTATTAGGTTAATACTGGGAATTAATGCTCATAGATACACTTCCTGCTGCCTCGTTTGTCTAGCTAGAGGTTAGCGTAAGCGACTGCAGATCAAGAGGTCACGGGTTCGATTCCCGAGTCGGACTGCTGTTATGTTTTTCGAAATTCTTGATAGCAGCCCGGAGTATGCAAGATGGCGGTGTTTCCCGCCAGTGCCTCAGAGAGCACGTTAAGCCATCGTATTAACGGTAATAACGATTGCCAGAGATGTTCATGACAATCGTCCCGGTTGTCATGAACAAGTCTCTGGCAATCGTTATTGGCAAGCCAGTGCCCTCAAATATACTGAGAACTATAGTTCAACCTTCGAATTCGGTTCACCCTCCGTTTGTTCTTGTTACATCCACTTTTGTCTATTACAGCAATTGTGTAAAATTGTTATTAAAAAACCAACTTTTTTGTACTATATTTTTCTCGTAGATGATATAAGAATTAACTTAGGATCATTTTTTAGACTAGCTTTGCCCCGCGCATATCATAACAAGTAAAATTTTTACAAAAATAAAACCGACATCAAGGTTCGTCTCGATTTCTCTTGGATGCCATCATCAGATCTTGTGTACCACCGTTGGGATCTCTTATCTCCTTTATATTTAAAAAAGAATCATCAAAATCGTTTCGTGAACGACGGAGTCACCGCGAAAAAACATTAAAAAAAAATATATACGATCGAATTGAGAACCTCCTCCTTTTTTTAAGTCGGTTAGAAATGGAACAATCCGTACTTATAGATTCACCTTACAAATCACATTCAAAACTCTGATACAGATATAAAAAAGCCAAGTGTGACATTAATATTGAAGGGTTCCGTAGTTTACTAATAGTTGTTTCAAAAGAGTAAAATTGGTCAATTATTGGGTCCACTGTTGGACATAAGCCATAGGCATCTCCTTAGTATGCGGTTTTGAACTATAATAAAAATGTGAATATTGTTATGTAATAATGTGAATAAGTTCAAGAGTGAAGAAATGGATCACTGTATCAAATAATAGAAAATTTTAACAAAAAAAATCGGTTCACCCAGTCGAAAGTTCTGAGGTAACAAACATAAAAACAACGGATTGCACTCCGGGAGTGCCGGCAGAAGTGAAAACTTGATCATCAACGTTGTGTATTTTTAATTTGTTTTTTTTTTTGTATATACCTATATTCATTAAACACAATGAACGATGCTATACGAATCTATGCCTTGCTTTGCCTTTAATATTCGTTGAGAACCGATATCTATAGAAATGCTTATAATGATGTTATAAAAATATAAGTTAATGCTATACAGTATAAACATATCACCCGAGCGAAGCCGGGTTTACACACACGCGCACTAGCGCAAGTGCCCTGCGCCGCTTAAACGAAACAGCAGAAGCAGGCATACATTTTCGCCGTTCGGTAGAAAGAAAGATGGATATTACTTCCTCCCCTACCTACACCACGCCTCCGTCTTAGGAATTTTCGATCTGGTCACGTGTTCTGACGCGAGTTTAAAAATTTTTACCCATCCAAAAAAGTGCACAGCGCCACTAAATAAGTTTTCACTTCGAAAACAAAGTCGAATAGAGAATCACCTCCTTTTTTGAAGTCGGTTAAAAATAGATACTCTTTATACTCGCTAAATAATTTTGAATAAAGCTTATAACCCACCTATGATGTAGTCGAGATCATCTCACCTAGGGATCATCAACGTCTCTCCCTTATACATAGCGAATCTTTGTATGCAACTTTAAAAGCTCACATGGCAAAACTAAAAGGGTTTCTCATTAGATTTACGAAACCCTAAAAAACATCAAGAACACATTAACCTAGTAAGCAGTTTAAACTAATTAGTCGTTCAATGCTCGCAACATAAACGTGAGAATTAGAACAAGTACATAAATAGGTATTACGAAGTGTACAAACAGACTTTTTCACGACTTATTCAGTTATCTCATGGCAGCAACAAAAAAAGTAACACGTGTTAATTAAATCTGTATCTGCATTATATTTCTGTAACGGTTAGGGTTCCGTCGCTTTTTTTTTGTAAATGATTGCCGCTAAGAAAGGTAAAGGGCCTGTACCATCAGACGACAGTAGAGGCGTCGTAAGTCAAAAGTCGTATTCGTAGGTCAGTGCGAGACCGCAGGCCCAATGATGCAAAAACATCTCAATAGGCCGCCTCTATGCTGCTATTCATGCTCTCCATCAGGCAGAGGCAGGCACTATGGTAGAAAAAATGATAACAAGGTATTAATTTAACATACTTTATTAGCAGAATTGAAGACTCTAGCTTTATTAATACTTCGTTTAATGCCAATACAAAGATGCAACAGACGAGATAGGCAGCATTAAATGAATTATTATACCTTTCAGTATTGACGCAACAAACCCATTTTATTAAAAAAGGTCGCATCCCCGAAGCACGAGCGGTCGGGTTTCCATTTCCGGCTGTATATAAAACTGACTTTCCCGCCCCTTTTTATGTCTTGTACGATATTTGATTTCCAGACTGATGTGTTCGCTTTTGCCAGTCATAAACATTTATTATCTAATTTTATCCGACTACGGCGAACTCAAAAGCTAATAGTTTTGGCGGTCTATGCATGTTTCTAACAGGCTTCAAAAAAGGAGGAGGTTCTTAATTATTATCATAACTTTCGTATGGGTGAACCGATTCCGATGATTTTTTTTTTGAAAGCCGGTGCTTCCCCTGTGGTTCCCTTTCAATTTGCTCCAGTTCTTTTAGTAGTTTTTTTGTTAAAATTTGGGATTATATGTTTAGTTTTTTAAACGTTTTCTTTTTTATATCATTGAATTATTGACATATTAAAATGTTGCTTTCAATTTATTTAGTACAGTTTTACTTGACACACACACTTGACATTTGAGAATCTCTTGACCTGATTAAAAAGTCGTTCTATAGTCCAAAGTTCATTAGGAACTACTTTATTCTCGATTCTACTAGTAAGTTTGAGGTCAAAGGTCTTAAAACGTTTCCAAAGCGTGGCTAAAAGGCCATTACACCGCTTTCACACCCTTATTTCATCCATGTCTTATATATAAAACCCACCCTTTAAAATTAATCCTTGACAAAGAGAACATATCCCATATTGCTGTCTATCGATTTAGTATTAATAGTAAGTTATTCCATCAATTTCTAATGTAACCAATTTACTATTCATTGATTAATAATTGAGGGTACAGAAATACATTAAGGACTGTTATGGAATTCAACGACACCTGTCAATATTTGTTACAGAATATTTCCAATGGGGACATGTGTCTGTATATTTATTTTCCACTAGCTGACCCAACAGACGTTCTGTCAAAACTTATTGGCGTGACGCAGTCTAACATAAATAAAATATATTTCGGAGTGGTTATTTTTCTTTGACCTTTATTCAGGGCGGGCATAGATTAAACCAGTGTAATCAAGTTAAATGAATATCAAAGATAACCATCAGGTTGTTGATTTATTAACAATGAAGGTTCGTAGTATTTATATTTAGTTGGCTACATTCTCATTGAATTTCTAGATGACAATTAAGGACTGTTATTCTATTATGTTATTGTGATTTAAGAGTGTTTTAATAAAGTCTCTTATACAACTCAGAAGGTTTATTTCTTACATCTATCGAACCCTAACACGTAACAATATAATAACTTTACACATTTCACTGATCCCAAACCAGGCAGAGCCTGTACTATGTTAGACTGCTGATAAACAAACTTATATATTTATAAGTACATGGAGATTTTAGATAAATAACATCCAGGCACAGATTAAACACAGACCAAATGATCCTCAGGCTTAGCAGTCAGGGTCACTTAGGACTTAATCACTAGTCGTCAATATGAATTCTTCCAAAGAAGGTAAGAATCGGTACATCAAATGGTTCAGTTCATAAGAGGACTTGTAGCTTGCCAGTAAGCATTACTCAGAATGACCGTCATTGGAGACCTTCACTGGTAATTAAAATGCTCCTGACCCTGACAGATAATCAAATATTCAGGGTTGTGGCCTCGTGCCCTTGATAATGATACTCATTCGTTAGGAAGTGACTGTGATAACAAAACGTTGAAAGAGTAGTGCGAAACGATTCTTTTTTAAACATCACGAGAGTATAAACTGTGTGGTATTTATTTATTTACATACTATAAGTATAGACCATTCATAGCGAGGATAGTCAGAGTATAGGTAAACAAAAACAGGGTTTTCTAAACTATATCCTATTTAAAAAGGAGTTTGAAAGTAATAAAATGAAGGAGGATATAATGAGGATTTTTTGGTAATAAAGTTGTGAAGATTAATCTGTTAGTATTAAATCTTTCAGCAAAAACAAAATAAAATCGAAAACCATCTCATTATCTGATTAAAAGTAGGTATATTATTTGTCACGAGTTCATTAACCTATAACTGAATCGCTCTGCTGGAAAACCTGATTTCATAAAACCCATCCAACCCTAAGAATCCCATCTCAACAATCCATGTATCAAGTTCTAATACTAAATTATTGTTTCTGATCCAGTATTTTGAATCCAGAAAGCAGAATCATAATAACTCATTGCTTACTGAAATGCGTTCATCTAACAACCTCTTCTGTACAAGAGAATATTGTCAAAAGTTAGATGTCTAGAATTAGTACTGTTCGAAACTAAACGCAGTGTTTAGCTTGTCTCTCTGGGCCCGGATAGGGCTGATCACAGGGCTCCTTCGACTCCAAGGGTTCAGCACTGGTGGACAGGACTAAACAAGTACAGTTAAACCGATTGTCGAGTCCCTTCTCGAATTTCCTTGTCGTTTCGTAACAATAAAGTGAATTCGTTGAACTTCGCGCAGAATAATTTTGTGAACTATGATTCTACAAGTATGAGTAAATTCTCTGCTTTCTGTATTGTGTCATGTTTGCTCAATTGTAAAACTGCGCCAAACCAAATAAATACCAAGATTAGAGCTTCCTTTAATATACTGCGAAGTTAAAGTGTTGTTTATCAGAGTCAAACAAATTTAATATTCAAATGTAAGAGTGTTTACTTAAGCTGTTATGCAAAATAGTATTACATTGAATAACAGTGTTTGATTAAAAAATCGCCTTGTTACGTCCTGAGCGATAAATTATGAAAGTAACATAACTTTTTTTAAGTTTTTGTGTGTTCTCTTATTTGCCAAATTTCAAGGTTTCAGGGCACCTGGCAGACCTAGTCATAACCAGTACCAATTTGCTGATTACGAAGTTTTGAACCCATCCAAAAACCTTCATTCTACTATTTAAGACGTAGATTTTTGTATGTTTGTACTATAGTAAGACGCGAATGCAAAGTTCGGAAATTTGTGAGGCAGGACTACATTACAGGTTCGCGAAATAGTTTTATTCGGTTTGAACCTAATATGTTACCACTGTCCGTTAGGGCCATATTTCTATCGGGCGCAACAAAAAAGAAAAATATGAAAAAATCTACACGTATAAAACCTTATTGGTGTCATCTGACTGGAAAGATAAAATGCTAATGTACATGGTCCGGACGCACAACAACTTAAAAACTTAAAAAAAAAACGATCTCTAAACTTGAAAAAAGATAGCGCTGGACCTCTATTGACAAAAAATAAGAATCCGAAAATTCTTGAAGCCAACAGGTTCAAGACTGTATACAATTAAGAGGTGAGATTATTTTTGCAGTAGTATGACTTACTGATGAAGATAATGAAATACATATGAATGACCTAACTGATATTATACATTTTACTCAAATTTATAAAGATGTTGTTAAACATAATTGCTATCGCGAATTTGTGTAGTGTCAATGTATTCATATAACTGATATATTAATCGTAGGTCTCACCTCTCGCGACCCCAAAAGTACAAAAGTGTGTTCACGATAGCAGACAACAAATTAGACGTTGTAATATAGAAATGACACTACAGAATCAGTGCATTAATAAAAAAAACAATTCACTTCAGGGTTTTTTTTAACTAGCTCTGCTTAAACATAAATGACGTGGGATTGCAAGGCTCCTTTTAAAATTGAAGATCAGTAGTAGTATTCTAGAATATGGGGATACTTGATACTCGCTAGCTGGGTTTCCGCAACTCAACGTCTTCAATGCGCATATTTTGCGCGGTGGATCGGCACCACCATTCAAGCCAACCAAGTTCTTTTAAAGAAGCATAGCAGACCCCTCATGTTGCCGACAACTTCTGGAAGTGACACCTCGGAATCTTGGCGATCCGAGGTGTCACGCCCGGATAGAATATGCTGATATTATGTTTTAAGTAAATTACTTTAAAGTTCAAATTAATTTTAATTCACCCCTAAAACAAGAGCTGCATTCATATATACACCACTCAACAATAACAAAACACACATGCGTGTTCTATAGTAAGTAGTTAATTATAGGTAAGTACAAATGCTTGTTTGATTTAATGAGCCCTCTAACTAAAGTTCTGGAGTTTTTGTAAGGTAAACGTTGATCTCAACATAATCTATATATATAAAAGAGGAAGGTGACTGACTGACTGACATACCCAGAGATCAACGCACAGCCCAAACCGCTGAACTTAGAATCCTGAAATTTTGCATGTAGGTTCTTTATATAACGCAAGTGATCACTAAGAAAGTATTTTTTTAAATTCCACCCCTAAGGGAGTAAATCAGGAGATGAAAGTCTGTGTGCAAAACCTAGTTCTTTATAAACTTATCGAGTAATGGAAAATGCCAAAGTTAGTATACGCCTATCCAAGACAAGTTAATACATTAATTACTAAGGCTCAAAACTCTAATTAAAGGCAAACATAAATTTAGATAACAGGCAAAATCCGAAACCGAGGCCAAATTACCGTCCACTGTTCTATCGGTAACTTGGGACCAAAATAGAAGCCGATAACTGAAGCTCTAATAACTTCGACGTTAGTATTGATTTGAGCAATTTTAAATATAGTTAAATATTCGAATAAGTGTTTCCCTTGGGCGAGATATTATTGTCTAAATGTACGTTTTTGCGTGAACGGCTATAGTAATGAGTACACAGTAAGAACTACAGACTAAGTTTTATCATGTGTCCATGGTCCAACTGATAGAACTACGGACAATTTTTCCCTAATAGGGCTACCGAGCAGGACCTCGGTGCTAAAAATCGAACATACCTATATATGAAGACACTCACACCTAGCTATTTTGCTGGTTATAACTTTAATTAAGCCACTTACGTAGGTACGATACGATACATAATTTGCCTACTAGTCAAGTCTCTTGTCGTCAGGCAGACTTTTTTGTAATTAGATAGTAATTGAAAGTAATTAGTTAGAAAATGAAAATTGGGAGTACATTGAACGAAAAAGTATATAAAATGGAAAGTATTCAACAGATATAGTATAGAAAATAGATACAGTACATATATTTCCTTGCGAATAGATTCAGGAATGTGTTTAATATTTCGAACAGGTCAGGGTCGCATACCTGTAACGTGAATTGGATCGATACTGCTATTAATAAGGACGTTCGATATTAACTTTTAGCTAAAAAATAACTAACACCTTTCTAACTTGTAACGTGAACAATATCAGAGCACTGCACGATTGATATTATCTACACATCATTGATTCACTAATCATAGTTTTAGAATGCTATAGTTCAGAAGCTAACGTTACTACGTTTGCAGTGTTTATTGATTAAAGATCTGTAGAATTTGAGGTAGACTCAAAGCGAAGGTTACTTAACAACAATGTAAAGTTACAAAACAAAATGTTAGCTGTATTAGATCTTTTCTTTTCGGTTCCGCATCTTTCATTGTCTGCTCTTGGCAACGATGCCAAATTGCTGATGTGTATACAGTTTAGTTCCGGCGACGTCTATGGAGTTACGAAATAAATATTTGCTCTATGTTTTTGTATCTCATGATAAATAGCACATACCTACAAATTCGAATAAATTTCCTCTATTTCAGATCTGATTTATGGAGTTCGTTACTCAAATTGAAACGTTCCAAAAATCGTATAAGTATTTATGGTCATGTTGAACATTTACAAAGACTACAGAAGCTTGGAAAACCTTCCCTTCTTTGTTATAAATCTTCATTAACAGATCATTACAATTCATCGTCTAGCAGTAATCTATACATCCTACTAAAATTGTCTTTGCTACTGGTGTTCTATCAGAGATCATGTTACATTCAGCTTCTTTGGTACCTGAATCCCTATCCTTATTCCTTTTTCGAGTAAGATCTTTCAAATAACACTTTATTCAAGCCTTTATTTTCTCTTTCGTTCTTTTTAAACCTTTTAGCGGCTTTTTGTATGACACAAGCAACTATTGTTGATTAAGCTTAGGCTGTGTCCCAAATGTGCCGTGTAGGGGGTGCAGAAGTAAGGAGAATAAGATGTTTTTGTTCAAAATTCAACCGTATCAACGGTGACACGGTAACGCTGCTACTATAGACGTGGCCTTACTCACACCACTTGACATTTTAACACTCCGTAATCATGGTAATACAATACCAACTTTAGGAGCGGTGACTAACTCACAACAACTTTAGACTTACCACTAGCCCTCTGGAATTGAACAGCTGCCTTCTGACACTCCTGCCTAGCAGTGGCCGCTACTCCCACAGCGTCATAATACGGTCTTGACTTGTCCACACACGTGCCTAAACGTTTTGTCCACGCCTGAAGCCTCCGAGAGGTCTCGTTCAGAAGCAGATGAAACGTTTTCATAGACTCCTGTAAATAAGAATTCACATGTAGATCCTTAGATAAATATTAAGAGCTTGTAGCTATATTGACTTTGTAAGTGGCAACATTAACATTCATCTTTTGATAAATCATTGTGAAATAGAATGATATTAGAAATTGATACTCAAAACTAATCATTTTTGCTCAATAGCTAGAATAATGGTTGTGCTATTAACTTATATATTTAATACCTAACACTTGTAATAAATTAAAAGCCATCAATGTATTTTCAGTAATGGAAAAAAAAGTGCTCATCGGAGCTGTTTCATAAAAGTGTTTTAGGTTGAGGCAGAAGGAGAGCTCGGTAGGACGGTGACACGGCTTGATGAGGGGTCGAAATGTACAAGAGCCGAATGCCAAGTACGACGCGACTGTAGATCTTCTAGAATAGTTATCTTTCCGCGAACTCCTTCTGCTTCGACCGTCACAGTTAGCACATAGGCTCTTGCTACAAACAATTTAGTCTCACGATGTTCAAGTCTGATTGCCGGCTTTCAAACGTCCATAGGCACGAATAATCCATTATAATTAGGGAGAAAAGACCGGTATGTAAGTAAGTCACTTACGTCGTTACTGATTTACTACGCTATGTTGAAAAATAATTCGATGAAATGGTTACCTATGATACTTTTAATATTGGAATTTGAAATGTCAGTATCATGTTGCTAACATGTATGTAATGCACGGGGCCGCTGTAATTGACCTAATCTACCGCTTGCGCCGACCTCGAGCTATCGCCCGCTGACGCACCTTCTCTCATTTGTTCAGTGGCATACCGTTGTGGTTTGTTTAGTTTATTTACAAGATAAACACCTTAAGGTATGCTTGAAAAAATAAGTATTTTACATAGTTATATCTAACTGACTTTTTAGTTAGCCATTTGTAATGATAATGAAATGTAAAATATTGATTTGTTATCGTACAAATAGAGTGCTTTTTTAAAATCATAAGTCTAAACACAATAAGGAAGCAAAGCAATAGATATGCCCCTCTACTACTACTACTAGAAGTACTAGAACAACGGACGATTCTAAATGGAACACGCGAGAGTCGAGCTATAACAATTTCTGAAAGTTTTTAGAAGACAAATATGAAAGACCCGTATTAAGGCCTGACTTATCGAGGGAAACCAGTCGGCTACAAGCTGGTCTAACTTGTGTGACCTTCAGATGTACTTTGACCCTCTGGGTCGGTATTCAATCTTGGCTTTGCACAACAAACGAGGCTCTGGCGACCGACTGATGGCGGTATATCCATCCCAAGAGGCGTAACTAAATACAATAGGCCGGTGACGGGCAGCAGCGTCACCGGTGCAACAAGTTACGCCCTGCGATCACCAACCCGCCTGCCCAGCGTGGTGATTATGGGCTAAAATCCTCCATGCGAAAGCTACAAAAGCCACGGCCCCCAGTTCCCGGCAGTCCCGCTATTCCTGGTCATGGTGGCGACCACGGTAACGGCGGGACGGGGGGTGCTAAGAATCACCGGGTTACGGAAGGCCACCATAAGCGACTGACTTTGGCAACCTATAACGGCCGCACGTTACGGCTAGACTCGCATCTGGCTCAACTTGAGGTGGAACTTGGGAAGATTAGGTGGCATATCCTAGGGCTATGTGAAGTCCGAAGAGAGGGGGAGGATACCATAACCCTCGACTCAGGCCACCTGATGTACTTCCGCGAGGGAGACCAACAATCCCAAGGTGGCGTGGGGTTTCTGGTAAACAAGTCCCTTTCTGAAAACGTAGTGGAAATATCCAGTGTGTCGAACAGGGTAGCGTACCTCATTATCAAACTTACCGAGAGGTATAGCCTCAAGGTAGTACAAGTGTACGCACCGACCTCGGCCCACTCGGACGATGAAGTGGAGGATATGTTCGATGACATATCGAGGGCCCTGCACTTCACTACTAAAACCCACTACAACGTCGTTATGGGTGACTTCAACGCCAAAGTGGGAGTACAAACTTGCAGCGAATCGGTAATAGGATCTCATGGATTTGGAAGCAGGAATCATAGGGGGCAAATGCTTGTCAACTTTCTCGAGCGGGAGGGCCTGTTCTTGATGAACTCCTTCTTCAAAAAGCGGCCCCAAAGAAAGTGGACGTGGCAAAGCCCCGACGCTATGACAAAAAATGAGATTGATTTCATCTTGGCGGACAGAAAGCACATATTCAGAGACGTCTCAGTGATCAATAGGTTTAACACCGGTAGTGATCACCGACTTGTCCGAGGCTCTCTGAATATCGACTTTAAGGCTGAACGTGTCCGTTTGATGAAATCCAGGCTCCGACCAACTCTGCTTCAAGTCACGATGGGATCTGAAAAATTCCAGTCAAATTTGGAAAGCCGATTTGCTGCCATGGAAACCACAACAGACGTAAACCAGAACCTTGAAAATGTGGTTCGGATTCTTAGGGACGAAGGTACGAGATTTTGTGAAATGCAGCGTAAAAGCAGGAAGTCGAAGCTTTCAGAGAGGACACTAGGGTTAATGAGGGAACGACGTGAGAACCCACCTGTCACTTCGTTAGCCAAGAGGACTCTTAACCGAGAGATCAGCAGGCTTGTACGACACGACCTCCGATGCTCCAATACTCTTTCGATCGAAAGAGCGATCGAGCGGAATCGGGGGTCAAAAGTGTTCGTACAATCTCTTGGAAGAAGTCACCTGACGAAGTTGACCACATCACGTGGAGAAGTCGTTACTTCTAAGCCGGCCGTCCTTTCGGAAGTCGAAGGCTTCTACGGCAGTTTATACGCTTCGCATGCATCTCGACCTGATCCCGAAAATAAGGACCCTAGAGCCACATTAACACGCCACTACACCGAAGATCTGCCAGAAGTCAGTACTGATGAAATCGTGATGGCTCTTGGACAGCTGAAAAATGGAAAAGCCCCTGGAGAGGACGGCGTTACAACAGAGCTGTTGAAAGCTGGAGGTATGCCCGTACTGAGGGAGCTCCAAAAGCTTTTTAACGCTGTCCTGTTCGAAGGGAGAACTCCAGAAGCGTGGAGCAGGAGTGTGGTCGTCTTGTTCTTCAAAAAGGGTGACAAGACCATGTTGAAGAACTATCGGCCCATTTCCCTTCTAAGCCACGTCTACAAACTGTTTTCAAGAGTCATCACGAACCGTCTTGCGCGAAGACTCGATGAATTCCAACCACCGGAGCAGGCTGGGTTTCGGAGCGGATATGGCACCATAGACCACATCCACACAGTGCGACAGATTATACAGAAGACCGAAGAGTATAATCAGCCCCTGTGTCTAGCATTCGTGGACTATGAGAAGGCCTTTGACTCAATCGAGACCTGGTCTGTTCTGGAGTCCCTGCAGCGTTGCCAAGTGGATTGGCGATACATCCAAGTGTTGAGATGTCTTTACGAAGCCGCCACTATGTCCGTCCAAGTACAGAATCAGCATACAAGACCCATACCATTGCATCGAGGAGTGAGACAAGGTGATGTTATATCCCCGAAATTGTTCACTAATGCAATGGAGGACTTCTTCAAGACGCTGCACTGGAAAGGGCGCGGCATCAATATTAATGGCGAATACATCTCTCACTTGCGATTTGCAGACGACATCGTCATCATGGCAGAGACGCTGCAGGACCTTCAACAGATGCTGAATGACCTGGCTGACTCTTCTGTGCGCATCGGCCTACGGATGAACTTGGACAAGACCAAGGTCATGTTCAATGAACACGTTCTACCGGAACCGGTTGCAGTACACGGTGCCGTTCTTGAAGTTGTTCAAAAATACGTGTACCTCGGGCAGACTTTGCAGTTAGGGAGAAACAACTTTGAGGACGAAGTGAACAGGAGAATTCGGCTGGGTTGGGCAGCGTTTGGGAAGCTTCGTCGGGTCTTCTCATCATCGATCCCACAATGCCTAAAGACGAAAGTCTTCAATGAGTGCGTCCTACCCGTAATGACATACGGAGCCGAAACGTGGACACTTACGGTACGGCTAGTTCACAAGTTTAAGGTCGCTCAGCGTGCTATGGAAAGGGCTATGCTCGGCGTTTCTCTAAGGGACCGTATCAGAAACGAGGTGATCCGGCAGAGAACCAGAGTCATCGACATAGCCCAGAGGATTAGCAAGCTGAAGTGGCAGTGGGCTGGCCATATTTGCCGTAGAACCGATAACCGTTGGGGTAAACGTGTTCTTGAGTGGAGACCGCGATTCGAAAATTCCGAAGAAATTTTAAACCCGGTAACTTTTTGGACACAATATTTTATATCACTTTCAAAACTAGAGTTAGTACTCTAACTCTAAATCTAAAACACGTATTAGGAAGCCCTTGTATGTATCTGTTGTCCAAAAGGAGAGTAGTCCACAGCCTTACTACCAAAATTTATGTAAATGTTTTGGTAAATTGGCACTAGTAAATTATATGCTTAACAGATAAACAATACAAATTACTATCTAAATACAAATAAGAATGTTGAACAACTGAAAAGCAAATTGTACATAAGTTAGCATTTCTAATGCAAATTCTCCATCTAAAATTAGTTGCATGTACGTGAAGGCATCTGAGGAGGTGTGCGAGTCGAATTAACTCAACCCATTCGGTTTCCCGTCGTTAACTTTACGATGCCATACGCGTAAGAATACGACTTAGTATTAGCTATGGGTACTGTACACTGGTTACAAAACGAAATAGTTAAATATAATTATGTTTGGAACTTGTGCATTTCAATATTCGTATTTACAGAAGTGTTCTACAAATACAAGGTACAGACAGATGTAACTGTTAACTATCCATAGAATGCATAGAAACTCTTTTTTGGATCCCATTGAAAAGTGAGGATTTTGGGAATTTATTTTAATCAATATTATTGCGGCGTGGAATGGGAAAGTCGTATGTCTAGCAGTGGACTGAAATAGGCTGACGATAAATATTATTGCTTACTAATACATTAATCAGATTCTAGAAATGAAAACTGTTTTATGATTCAAAAAATGTGTATACATACGTATACAGAGACTTTTAATTACAAGACGATAAAAGCGAAAGTAATAGACACAAGATACTTCGTGTGAGATGTGAGATTATGGGAATTTGTTGTTATTAACAAATATGTAGTAACTAATATTATGTTAGAACATGAAAATACATTTTCACTTTCTAACATACAACAGGAATTACTAAACTTGCAAAAAATCTAATCTATACTAATTTTATAAAGCTGAAAAGTTTGTTTGTTTGTTTAAACGCGCTAATCTCAGGAACCGCTGGTCCTTTTTGAAAAATTATTTCAGTATTGGATAGTAGGTACATTTATCGAGGAAGGCTATAGGCTATATATATATCATCACGCTATGACCAATAGGAGCGAAGCACTAATGAAGAAAGTTACAAAAACGGTGGAAAATTATCACGCTACGGGCTATAGGAGAAACAAACGAGGTTGCGTGGGTCAGCTAGAAGCAATATAAATTAAAGAGAAGCGATTTTATTTACAAATAGATTTCGAAGAAGCCAGAATGGTGGAGCACACATACACGGCAAATCGCTTCGTCGTTGGATAAAAGGGTTAAATGTGGTTAATATTCCCGAAGTGCTTTTATGTGACATTGTTTTAGTGTTCAATCTATACTAATACTAGCCTTCCTCGATAAATGGGTTATATAACATTGAAATAATTTTTCAAATCGGACCATTAGTTCCTAAGGTTATCGCGTTCAAACAAACAAATACACAAACAAACTCTTCAGCTTTATATATTGGTATAGATTATTTAGCTGAAACTGTTTGATTAAACGCGCTAATCTTAAAACTAGTGGATCGAATTGAAAAAATATTTGAGTGTAGAAAAATCTATTTATGTTACGATTACAGGCTAATTAACTTCAATCTTCGACCAATAGGAGCCGAGTATCAATGACAAACGTCGCAAAAAAGGGAGAATATGTATTTCTTTTGAGAGACGAATTTGTCAGCTAGTAAATATTGTGATGGCATTTTTTTAAGATAGTGCAAACGTTTTCTTATCTAAAAGATAACCTAGTTAAGCTGTCTGGTTAAAGAAGGGTATTTCCTAAATGGTATCTAAATGGAAATGATGTATTAGATACTGAAACACGAGTACAGTACCTACTTGAAGTACAAAGTACAATTACGAGTATACGCTCTCACCGCTAACAAACATTGTCAAGAAAAAAAAAACAACAAGAAGTTACCAAAGTAAAACTATATAGTATAGTTTAAATTGGTACATGGGAATGTCGATGGTTTTACATTAGGTGAAATCCATTTTAGTTCGTTTCGTCCATCAAAAACACATACATTAACTCAATTTTAAACTTATTTAGTACTAGTTGTTGCCCGCGGCTCCGCCCGCGTATATGTCGGTTATCGCGGCAAATAGTAGCCTATGTGTTATTCTGATGTATAAGCTATATTACTGTAAAGTTTCATCCAAATCCGTTCAGTAGTTTTTGCGTGAAAGAGTAACAAACATCCATCCATCCTTACAAACTTTCGCATTTATAATATTAGTAGGTTTTAACAATGATGACAGTCATCGTGGTTAAGTAATGTCGTGATTGGATTGGTGATTGATTGAATCCAGAATATAGCGATTTCTCACGAATGACCAAGCACAATCCAATAAATAATGTTTACCAATTACTTTCGACTGAAATATTTCACTACAATTTCCTTCTATTACAGATACTTTTCTACGAAATAAAGCTGGAGAGTTGTGCCAAAAAATATTGAGAGAGGTACGATAACTATCAGAGTTGTGTAATATTTGTTATTAGCTTATGTTGATGGAAATATCTCGGCATTCTGACGTCATACTGCCGCAAGGAAAAGTTAATTATCTTTGAGCAAACCTACCTTTCTAAGGAGAAGTCTAACGTCTAGCAGTGAACTGTTTAAGGCTTAAACGCAATGAAAGCAAGTAAGTATAAATCTTAATGGCAAAATGTTAACAATTATGTCAGAAAAAATAATATATATTTATATACATTTAAACTTCTATGTATAAAATAATCAGTAGTGATAGTGAAACATCAGTACGGACGTATAAAACAGGCGAAAAATTCAGAGATAAGTTGATTGCCAGAGAATGACCTATAGACGGGTCCGTGTCGGTAATTTTTTACATGACCTATAAATATTCAACACGGGCCCGTAGTCTACTAGGCATTAAGTAAATACACCTATGTACATAACTAGCTGACCCACGCAACTTCATGATATATAGCCTATAGCCTTCCTCGATAAATGGGCTATCTAACAGTGAAATAATTTTTCAAATCGGACCAGCGGTGCCTGAGATTAGCGTGTTCAAACAAACAAACAAACAAACTAACAAACAAACTCTTCAGCTTTATATATTAGTATAGATATGCAAGTAGTGGAAATAAACAAAAGAAATGTGTAACTTCTGATAATGACATCTACTACGTACCACAAGTGCTCATTGGTCAAAATAAATAATGTACGGTTCCCGTTACACATAATCGTCCCTTTTCCGTATGTGTGTTCCGAAGTTACAATTGCTAATACAGGTAACATTGCAAAAAAAAATTGCCAGGAGGTTTCGGTAGTGATATGGGGTACATCCAATTCGGCTGTAATATTTCATGTACGCAAGAGTGTCACGTCTATCAAAGTAATATTCGCTGATAGCATATAATTATCTGATGCTGCCAATATCATAATAATATTGCTAATATTTTCATGTTACTATTTTCATTAATAGTAAAAACGTCGTAAATAATGGAAATTATAATCACGTTACGACCAATAGGAGCGTGCATCAATAAAAAATGTGGCAAAAAAGGGTAAAAGGGCAAATTTTTGAGATACGGAGACGACCTTGAGCTTGTCAGCTAGCATGAATATAATACTACTTCTGAAATAAATAAAAAATGAAAAATTTGCTTTAAAGGTTCGTATTGAAATGAACTGAATTGTGCATACTGCACCTTCTGTGATAGACTTTAAAGTATCAATTTATTCCACAATGATTGTACAATGATATGTGCAACATTGCCTATTATTTGTGATAATGGCGTTCAATCGATATGACCTAACATTATTGTAGAAAACAAGGACAATCTTAAGTGTAACAAGGTTGATGATTGATTCAATAAATACCTCATTAGTGCAAAGTTAAAGGGCTTATTACTTTGAGAAGTAATTTGAGAAACCAAAGTAACGCACGAATGTTTTATTTAGAAGGTCCTAATGTGTTTTAGGAAGTAGAAACTGTAGATCTAGCTACAATATCTAGAGTTCGTGAATCATCATTAGAAATAGAATTATCCGTTTTCTAATGTTCATTCGCAAACTTAAAGAAATGATAGAGATCATCATCCTTGTACCAACCAGTTGCATGCCACTTTGATCGATTTTCGGCTTCCAATAACCCAAATTTTTCCTAATTACGGTATCGTCTACATCCATGGACATGGAAATATAAAGTTATAAAAGGCAATAAGGAACCCTTATGGATTCGTCATGTCTGTCTGTCCGTCCGTGTGTCACAGCCACTTTTATCCGAAAATATAAGAACTATGATGTTGAAACTTGGTAAGTTGTGAGAGCTGTGAACCGCATTAAAATAGACAAAAATCAATAAAGTTTGGGGGTCCACGTACTTAGTTTTTAAAATTTCTTGCCAACCACCCAACTTAAATTTTTTTTTCATCAAACCCATAAAAATAATATTAAGTTTTTAAAAGAAAGACACTTCCAAAGTGGTAAAATGTGTGTTTCCCTCCTGTAACTTCTAAAATAAGAGAATATAAACTTCCACCGAAAATTGGTTTGAACGAGTAAGTAGTTTTTTTTATACCATACAAAATTTCATAAAAACCGTCGGAGCCGTTTCCGAAATACAGATTATATATGAACAAGAATTGGTCGTTTAAAGGTATTAGACAACAATTTACGGACTTTCTACAGTGATCATCATTATCATCAATAGCTTGACATACGCCTCTCTTTAGAAAGAATTGTTTTGAGTTTTCCTTCTCTTCCCAGTAATGTTGTCTTGCGTAGCTAGCTCCCTTACGCCACCCGTGGGATGAATAAGTAATCCGTATTATTAAACTATCACCACACAGGCATAATGGACATTGATAAATTCTTTTTTGTTTCAATTTCAGTCTTTGCGGACAGATTCGCTCTAAGGTGGCCATACCGACTCCATTCTGTCGGAGTCAATATCAGATGTCAAGTTCCAAGTAGCCTTTTTCTAAAAGTTAACAGCAGATTAAGTGATGCTGTAAGTAGACTTCGTTGATGCAATTTCAAGTTAATAGTGTACCCATCAAGATTATAGTTTAAGGCTATCCTACAACAAATTAAAAGCGAACTCATCGAGCTGCGTTTTATAGTAATTTATACCTGTCACTATTAATTAACCGGATCCATTAGTTTATTATTAAAACACATAGTCCATTAACACTAATTAATTAACGCAACAGCGTTGATATTAGAAATTTTAGTTAAACGACGGTAATATCTATACTAATATTTAAAGCTGACGAGTTTGTTTGATTGAACGCGCTAATCTCAGGGACCGCTGGTCCGATTTGAAAAAATCTTTCAGTTTTAGATAGCCCATTTATCGAGCAAGGCTATAGGCTTTATATCATTACGCTACGGAGCGGAGCATCAATAAAAATTGTTTCAAAAACGGACGCAAACGGGGTTGCGTGGGTCTGCTAGTGTAATAATATAGATAATTCGTTGTTTTTAGGCGACAGGTTCTAAGCAGTAGTCGTCTACTAGCAGTAAGAAACTTTTTCTTAACTGAATAAAGACGCAGCAAAAGAACGTGACGAGAGGCTGACGCACCAACATCTTATGCCTACATGTCTCTGCATCTTTACAGTTTCAGTTGAAACTCTTTTGAAGGATGTAGCTAGAAGACATCGCTAAAAATAATAATAACGGAAGCGGTAATCTCCTAATATATAATCAAAACTGAAAATATTGTTATACTTCAGTTCCGAAAAATATCATTTCTAAAAGTCGGAAACATGGATTTTATTTCGTCCCACAAATGAAAGACGAAGTCGCTAAAAGCATTGTCAACATAAATACATGTTCTGACTACTATAAATGCATTCCTCCACACTGTCTAGGGTTGTAACTACTTACAGTCAAGTCCCATTGTGTAACAAATAAGATGAAGTAAATCCTGTTACGGTCGCTCCACTTATCTGAGCTGTGTGACTAGCCCCGTTATAAGCCTTTGTTTTCACAAGGTCTTTCTGGGCTCTATAAACAAGTTTTACCTAAGTTACTCCTGTTTTACCTTCCACAATAGCCTTACATGTATCTTCTTTTAACTCCATGTATTTTCCTACCGCATCATTCCGTGTTATAATCTGTTGTATCACGGGAAATATTTTTCATTTCATTGTATAGAAATATTCCAACCCAATTTTCCAATGTATTGCACATTATTATAAAAAAATTGCATACCAACAAGCAAAATGTTTTTGTAGCACGCCAGTCAAGGTCTGACATTAAAGTAAAATTGTCGCCAGCGTCTACAACTAGGGTTAGAATGCAAAAATATGGAATTAACTAGACTTTGTAACTAGCTTAAGACCGTGGCTCCGCTCGGGTTTATGTTGGTTATTATTAAAATCGTTTCAACGGTTTTACCGTGAAAGCCTAAAATACACGAGTTTGTACATTCCGATGGAATTGACATCATATAATGCAAACTTCCGTGATTAACTTCATAGTGTGCAATGTGATAACATGAACTAACGAAGTTATCTAAGAGTAAATATGAAGACTTGAATTTTATAATTTCGAGTATTCGATTGAACCTCCCAGAAAAACAATAAAAAGTAGATTAAATTATTATAAATAAATAAAAATTTGGACATCTAACACACAAGGCCATCTAGTGCCAAGCTAAACAGAGCTTGTGTTATACTACTGTATGTACTAGACAACTGATATAAATACATATATATACATTTTTTTGTAAATACATACATATTATATTATACATAGAAAACACCCAAACTCTGAAACAAATATTTGCAGATCATACAACAATTTTCATACATTCATACAAACATTTATTCCGACCTAGGAATTGAACCCGAGACCTTAAGAATAGCAGTAGCATACGCTACCACTGCGCCACGGAGGCAGTCAATCTTCACTTCAATCACAATCAAACTTACTTCCCAGAATCTAATTTGAGCTCGACTGATTTTGGCGATATTTTCAACGGTGATGACGACGATGAGGAGTTTAGCTAAGACTTGTATTTAAAAATTAAGGTTCCGCAAAATAAGAATATTATAACTCAAGGAATAAGTAGATGAAATTCGTTGCAGTCTTCAGGGACTGTCGATAGAAGTGAAAACTAAGTAAATTAAAGTTCTATGATTTTTGTTCACCCAAAAAGTGATCAACACGCCTAAAGAATTTTTCATTTCAAAAGTAACATAACGCTTTAAACAATAAAGTTAGGTATAGTTAAATGTGGGTTGCGCAGTAATGAAAATAAATGTTCAGTTCAGTTTTCATTTTTCTTAGATGACTAGACTGGTCCATTAATTCCTGCCTGATACCATAACTTAACAATGTTATCCCAGAGTCTGAAAACTTGGAACAGTCCTAGCTCCTTATTTAACATCATTGTCAAGCATTTGAAAGAAATTAAGTCACAAAAGGTTTCGCAGAAGCACTTTATTGCAAGGTTACGGAATTGAAAGCAGCTGAAAAGAACTTTTATTGGCTTTATAAGGCTTCAATAAGTCCGTCAAATTGCGTCGCTTGTGGCAACAAAAGCCCCAAGTATTGATTACGTAAATGGAAACCCGGACTGTTTGCCAAAACTCTATGATCTAGGTAGACTGGCCGCTCATGACACTTGTATTTTTTCTTCCCTGATTCGTATAGGTAATACAATACTATGTTTAATTTAGTGTTATACCTGTCACTAAGAAACTTATCACTTATGGACCAGGTGCTCTTGTCATAGTCGTCATCCGTCATTTATACAAATAAATAAAATTGGAGTGTCTGTTTGTAATATTAAAATACCTGTTTTGTACTTAATGCATATGTATGTATACACGATACATATACCAAAAACGTAGTTAAAAAAATTTTTGTCTGTCTATCTGTCTGTTTGTTCCGGGTAATCTCTGGAACGGCTGGACCGATTTCGACGGAACTTTCACTGGCAGGTGGCTGATGATCCAGGGAGTAACTTAGGCTAGGTAGGTACTTTTTTCAGACTAACTTTGCACTGCGGCGTTACTCGGGGTATAACAATAATCGCGGGTAACACCGCGGGGTCCAGTTAGTCTCATATAAATGTGGTAAAAAGTGTTGAGTAACCGTCCGTCAAGTGGGCTCGAATCAAATTGCTGGGCTTAAGAGTAGCCTGTAGACACAAGATGGGACTAGAGTGGAACTAATAGAAGTGATTTCTTAATAATAGCATAGAAATTTGTTGTAGCTATTTCGATACAATTCGAGAAGAAACTCTCCGAAGGACCATGATGTTGAACACAAAACAGATGAACGGAACTTTAACCTACAAACACAATTTTTCATAACAAATGTAAAAGTAATCTTTATATATATAAGTAGCTGAACCCCGCGGTGTTACCCGCGGTTAATGTTGCACCGCGAGTAACGCCGCGGGACAAAGTTAGTCTAAAAAAAGTAGCCTAAGTTACTCCCCGGATCATCAGCTACCTGCCAGTGAAAGTCCCGTCAAAATCCGTCAAGCCGTTCCAGAGATTACCCGGAACAAACAGACAGACAGACAGACAGACAGACAGACAAAAAAATTTTTAACTACATTTTCGGTATATGTAACGTGTATACATACATATGCATTTATTAAAAAGCGGTTATTTTAATATTACAAACAGACACTCCAATTTTATTTATTTGTATAGATTCTTCTGTGAGTGTGTATGTCACTGAACTACTCTCAAACGACAGGACCGATTTTGATGAATTTTTTTGTGTGTGTTCAAGGGGATCTGGGAATGGTTTAGATTCACAATTTTGTCCGCTGGACAATGTTTTTTTCATTAATTTTTAATTTATTAGTAGTTATGGCAAAACGACGTTTGCCGGGACAGCTAGTAGATTAATATATTTCGTGTTTCTAAATACATCGAAATTAATTATTGTTACTTTGCAAATTTTATTGAACAATTTACTTTTATTCTCTAATTCTGAAATCAAAGTTGATGTCCAGCACAACATAATTTATTCAATCTCGATATATTGTGATTATTGTCGGACGATATATTGTCCTAGAATTCGCTTTTAATTGAACAGTACATTGAAAAGTTACATTCGAGGTTGCTTTCTCAAAGGACGCAATTTCATTTTTAAACATGAAGGAGATCTTAGTGAAAAGTTAAATTTAAGTTCGTGGGTTTGCAACCCTTGCCCCCCGGCTGCGATCTTGGAAAAAGGAGTGCAAATGGTTTTTATGGTTTATGTGCCAAAGTGGTCTAAAAATTTTTTTTACATTTTTTGTTACCTGTCGAATATACAACTTCATCTAACACATGTTAGCCGCAGAAGCAAAAATATCTGACAATTTTCGGAAACATTTTCTTTTGGTCACTTTAACTTTTTTTCTGATCATTTTACCAAAAAATTACATTAAATCGTTTTAAAAATTGTCATACCTATACTTTGGCAGACAAACCATAAAAACCATTTGCACCCCTTTTTTCTAGATGACGGCCGAGGAACAAGAGATGCAACCCCACAAACTTGAATTTAACTTTACACTAACATGTCCTTCATATCTAAAAACTAAAATTGCGTCCTTTGAGAAATGCACGCTAAGCCCAAAAAAAATTAACATTTCAATGGACTAGAAGTAGAAAGCTTTTGAATTTTACACTTACTAATATTAATTGCATTAATTTCCTGAAGTACTTCTTATTAACATCGAATTCTGTTACAAAATGACAGTTATTGAAATAATGAAAGGAAACGAAACTGTCTTTTTAGTTTCTACTTCATAAAGTTTAAGAGGAAATATTAAAGTATTTAGTTGTTTATTGAAAGCTGTTTACGTAAGTACCCAATGTGGGTATTAAATTCTACAAAAAAAAATCCTGAGTTTATGTATTAGAAGAAGTAGAACTTGTGAGAAGCGTGAAGTGAAATGACTTTTTTTATTTACACAAAATAATTCTAGACAAATCTTTTTTAACATAGATAAATTTCTGTCGGCGTGTCTTATCGGCAAAGCTACTGTTTCGTAATAGAGAGGTCCCATATGACAAATATAGTGACGGAATATCACCATTCATAAAAATACAATGTTATATTCATTTTATGGATTTTTTTATTGTTTCCAAACAGTGCAAAATAATTGTTGGCATATCCTTATTATTATATTTAAAATTTTAATATTTAAACGAAAGTTATATCAAATTTTATAGCTATTAGGACAGGGCATTAAACTGTAATAGCATTATTACAACAGTAGATAGCCGTTACCGCAATCCATCATCTTATCAAACTTGACCTGAATTTAATACATAATGGCTTCCGAGACCACGGAAAACAGTGACGTTGTGAAATAACTAAAGATCTTTTTTTCTAAGTGATTAATAGCGTCATCATCTTACAATAAAATCAACGACATATTAGAAAAGCACTTGTTCCCTCCCCTGAGTGGATAGCGGATCAAGATGGAGTAAATACAAACAATTTTACCAGACATGAATAGTGCAGTTCATAGGAAGGTCGCTCTCACTCAAGACCTTAAGGTTGCTATATTTGTAGCAGGTTGACCGCCAATGACTGAGTGTCCGGACGTAATTTAATTTCGAGGTTAGCCAAAAGTGGTTTCTGAACCATTGCGGTCAGGCGCCAGGGTAAGGATATGGGCTGTTGTATTATCAGTAGTAGTGGAATACCTGTTGGTGGTGGTTTTAGTCGATTCAATTCCAACACACCACCCTCTCGACAATTGCGAGTGATAGTAACTGACTATGAGACTTAAATACACCCAAAAAAATGGATTTTCAATAATATGTTCTAATACACCAGACACTATGATACATTTAAATCCTATGGATGCCTGTAAGTAAAGGTAGCGACAGCGCATGCTGACTCACACTATGGCGGCCTCGAGAGGTGCTTTTTTACGCCCTTCAATTTGTGTGAATCTATCACCTAAACCATATTGTTTTCAATGATAATTTACGAAAATTTACTGCCTCGATGGCGCAGTGGTAGCGTACGCGACTGCTGTTTTTGAGGTCTCGGGTTCGATTCTCGGGTCGGAACAAATGTTTGTATGATCTGCAAATATTTGTTTCGGAGTTTGGGTGTTTTCTATGTATAATATGTATGTATTTACAAAAAAAAAAGTATATAAGTATTCATATCAGTTGTCTAGTACCCATAATACAAGCTCTGCTTAGTTTGGGACTAGATGACGTTGTGTGTTAGATGTCCGAAATATTTATTATTATTATATTATTATTAATGATACAACGTCGGCAAAATTTATAGTGTATAAGGCTATTTAAAATAGGGAAAATAGGTCTTCCCTAAGCTTTACTACTTACATAGCTACAAAGAACCATAAGCTGTGTATTGATCTAACTAAATTAGCAGAAACACTTATGTCAAGGCGTTGTGTAAACTCAGAAAGTAAAAGAAAACTTTTTACAAAATATTAGTAAACTAGCTGAACCCCGCGGTGTTACCCGCGGTTAATGTTGTACCGCGAGTAACGCCACGGGACAAAGTTAGTCTAAAAAAGTAGCCTAAGTTACTACCCGGATCATCAGCTACCTGCCAATGAAAGTCCCGTCAAAATCCGTCCAGTCGTTCCAGAGATTACCCGGAACAAACAGACAGACAGACATATGCATATGCATTAAGTAAAAAGCGGTTATTTTATTTTAATGTTACAAACAGACACTCCAATTTTATTTATTTGTATAGATTAAAACCGACAGAGAAGAAATAAGTCTTTCAATAGTTAAAAACATGAAATTTCAGGATCTGCAACTATATCGTAACCGCCATATCGTATCTTGATATTATTTCGTTGATATTTTGTTAATCTGAATCCAATCAAGAAAAGTTGTCATAATTTAAGTGATAATACTACAGTGGCCTGATAAGAAAGTATTTTCTTTGCGTATGTACAGAATTCATAAAGAATACTAGTTGTTGCCCGTGGCTCCGCCTGCGTATATGGTGGTTATCGCGGCAAATAGTAGTTTTTGCGTGGAAGAGTAACAAATATCCATCCATCCATAAATCCGTCCATTCATCTATCCATACTTACAAGCTTTCGCATTTATAATATTAGTAGGATAAATCAATCTTGCATATTACTTGTACTTGCTAATATTGTATAGCAATAGTTTCTGTTATCACATTGAGGTAGGTCTGACAACAACAAAGAGATTACATTGTTTTTGTTTTTAAAACAATTTATTGAACACTTGCTTCAGAATACTGTAGTGTAGTAGAGTTTGTAATTGCTGCCTTCTTTATCCCTTGGGAATTAATTTCTTTCATTATATTTAAACTCAAGCTCAGATTCTGCAGTTTTTATTATTTAAAACATACGAAAAGTCTATTGACCCAACATAGTATTTCAAATTTTTATCTAAAATTCTACATATACGCCACTGAAGCTTTCGATGACGGTATAAGTCGGTTGTGGTCGACAACTATAAGTAATAGTGTTAAACGCAACTCAGAGTTGAGCGTGTTGCCGCGTTTCAAATGGAACTCATTTGAAACGCGGTATATCCATGAAAAATGGGAGTGAGAACAGAAAATAAATTTATTATTGGAACGAAGTTTTGGAACGAAGTTCCTTATCGCGCGTTGTGAAAGGGGGCTAGACGGAAAAAAATCTTACGAAAAGTTGTCACGACACATTTTTTTTTACGAAATGTTGTCACGACACAAAGATTCTTACGAAAAGTTGTCACGACACTTTTTGCTACAGTAAGCGATTGTTAGCCGTGCGGACACTTTCATTTCTATTTCGCATTGAACAGTGTGGTGTCGCGACGATTACTTTTGTTGAGTATATACAGGTTTAGTGTACATAATAAATAATAAAAATAATGAATCCTGACAGTGAACTTCGTTCCTTCCGGGTGTCCCTTAACACTTCTCGAGTTTTTTGTATTTTATCTTGTATAATTTGTATAATATGCTATAATTTTTATGTTCTACAGTTCTATAAAAATAAAATTATGCGACAACACCCAGAGTGGTTTGCCAAACATGACGATATTTCTAAACGAAATGTAGCATCTAGAGATAGGCATAAGCTATATTCTTCTTCTTCCTTTACTGTAGGCTGGAAATGTTTAAGAGGAACTCTGATGTGAATCTATACTAATATATAAAGCTGAAGAGTTTGTTTGTTTGTTTGAACACGCTAATCTCAGGAACCACTGGTCCGATTTGATTTTTTTCAGTGTTAGATAGCCCATTTATCGAGGAAGGCTATAGGCTATATATCATCACGCTAAGACCAATAGGAGCGGAGCAAAAAATAAAAATGTTTCAAAAACGGGGGAAAATTATCACGCTACGGGCAATAAGAGACATAAACAAAGTTGTGTGGGTCAGCAGCTAGTGCTATATAAGCCTATATAATATAAAAATGACTTTAAAGAACTACCTACCTATACAAACTTAACACAGTGGTTGAAATAAATGCTTTTACGACTTGAAATAATTGTCATATCGAGAGGACAC
Source organism: Spilosoma lubricipeda (assembly GCA_905220595.1). Classification (NCBI taxonomy): domain Eukaryota; kingdom Metazoa; phylum Arthropoda; class Insecta; order Lepidoptera; family Erebidae; genus Spilosoma; species Spilosoma lubricipeda. Next base: position 3,002,313 of record HG992278.1, read on the forward strand.
AAAGTAATTTATTAGAATATTGATTCATATTTCAACTTATTTTTATCCAATTGACATTGACAATATCCGAGGACATTATATGTATAATTATTGTTACTTAGACATTTTTAAACTTATTTGACTGTATTTTAATTTCATTTTTGAAATACCTACTCAATTAATATTTTTACTTCATTCATATATTTTAAATAAAATAAATTTCAAAATGTACAATTCAAAATATTTGCACACCATGTGTATATTGGTAGGATGTAAATGGGACATGTTATAATTTTAAGATCATACTTTGTATACCTACATTCTGGCAAATAAATGATTTATTATTATTTTAAAAATAATTTAATTCTATTATAGAATTCAGCCGTCTTGCCGCATTTCAGCGATGACGAAAAACGCGCAGTTAACGCAAATATATGAACATGCTTTAAACACTATACTGGCGGGTAAAGCCACGGTTACCAGCTTAACTGTACAAGACAGCTAATTATAATTAGAATGAGGACATGTCGAGGCTTATTAGAAATGTTATTTAAATAGTTTCTAAAATGCAATGTGCGTGCATACATAATGTACCTTTGCTCGTTAACCGTAACTGTAAATAACAAAATACGTAGAGATTGCTTCACTTTCCACTAAATTTCTTCACAATTTCTAGTTTAGAAATCCAGTTCAGATTGAAAACCCCAAGTGAAAAGAGTAGACATGGTATGTAAGACCTTATGTGGGTTCGTACTTGTATTTGATGTGACCGAGACGAGAAGTTGTGATGGATATTAAAATATACCTAAGTGAAACAGAGACAGGGCATGTACAGCTGCAAATTAGTGAGTTCTTTTTTGTTTTTCTTTATCGATTAATGTTGGAATATATAAGCTGCTCACTATTTGAAAAAAATTAGGTCAATGTTCGTAGTTCAGAAGTAGTAAGCGGCAGAATTAAAAATGTATGTTAGATATTCACCTTGCCCTAATTTTCATCTAATAATTTTATCATATAGCGTTGTTATATTAAATTTGACGAACGTAGAACATAAATGTTTTTTTATTGACTACATCTTTATTTTAATAGTATTTAAACTTTTCGGAATGAAAAATATTATAACCTATATTGGTGTTCTAAGTCGTAAAAAAAATTGTGTTGGCGGCAACATATAGCAATAAAAAATACAAAACTAAGTAGGTCACAAAGTCTTCAAACGAAAAAAATATTTTCTAATGACATACAAAAACTTTAAAATTATAAAAATAATTTAATTAATTTCAGTGTATATTATTAAATATAAATAATAATAATGAACTCACGTCTAATTCCAGTTCCAATTTGTTGATCTCGTCAGTGGCAGCGTTCAGTTTCTCCAATTCCACCTGAAACGTTTTGAAGAACTTGAGACAATCGCACGGCACACGCACATTATACTCCCACACATAAGGCAAGAGCAAGCAACATGTAGAGACGGGAAACATCCGAGACATTAGTACCGAGCGACAGTTTATCACAATACAAATATTATCACCAAGTGTCTAGATAAAAGACAATTCATCATTTTATCTAACTGTACCTTATAACGAACGTTTCCTGCCCCTACAAAAAAAAGCCATCTAAAAAGTATTACTTACTTACATTAAGTTCACGTCCATTTTTTTTATTTTGTGGTTTACAACACTATAATAAAATAACTATTTATATGCTAATTACATTTTATTTAAAAATTAACATAATAGTTACATCATTATTAGAATCATACATGTGATAAATTTTACGTTACAAAAATATTTTATTACGCATTTTGTATTTTTTTTCCTCAAAATTTTATAAACGAAGGAGATTTTTATTTCAATTTGACTCAGCCGAATAGTATTGTAAAAATCAAAATTTGAGATTTATTATACAATATTACTTAATATATGAGACATAAGAATATTTTAATGGAATGGTTCAGTTGTAGGTAAAGTTACGCAGTTCAATATTTATTTATATATTACTGTATGAACACTTAACTTTTGGTAATAATTACTTAGCTACATTTGTTATTTATTAGGCCCCAGGGATATTAAAGGATTCATTATAATTACATTATGAGATTACATAAACTGTTAAAATATAATAAGCTACCATTATGTACTAAGTAATGAATAAAAAAAAAGACAATGTGTCCGGTGGTTGAAATCTAAATGCTCACTACAATAAAATTGAAAATAAGAATATAAACATATCAATGTACTGATATATAAATTATTTAGAGATTCAGAGAATCTTACTTGCAATTATATAAATAATAATGTAAGCATAATTGACATAAAAAAAAAACAAATATATTATTTAGTAATATGAAAATGTTTATATGAGTTTTGACTTTAATTTTTAGTGTTTCAAATAATAATAATAGTGTAGCTATAACAACAAAGTAAACAAAATGATTTCTATGTGTATGTATTGACAAAAACAGCGTATTCATATAAGGTAATATTTAATTTCATACTTGGAAAAAAATAAAATATAAAGCCAAACTTCAAATAAACAATAAAATTTGCAGCCAATTTTATTAATATTTTCCACTTATTAGGCCACTATAAATTATTATATAATGTATAACAAAAGATACATCTAAAATACATCGCACAATCAAATGTTAGATTTGATGAAACATACAATTATTTTTTTTATTAAAAGAAAAAAAAATACCTCCAATTAATTCAAATTTTCAGACAATTATTTACTATGTAACAAATTATAGTTACAGGTATTTATATATATTAGCTTTAAAGCTTTGTATTCTGGGGTTATATTATATTTAAATAATAATTAAACTCAGTTATTTTATACAAATTATAGCAGGTTGGTTTATATTTATGAAGAAATGTAACATTTTATTGACATTGATAAATCATAGTAGATTATGTAATTAATTTCATTAAATTATCATTGAATGGAGTGAGGTGTCACAACATTAAATGTGTACAGATTAGTATTAAGTGTCTGCAGGTATACAAGTGTGACAGTATAGTACTCAAAGAGTAAATTTACAAAATACAGTTTACAATGGCACATTAACTATTCTGAAAAATAAGTTAGTAAATGAAGCATATCTTTTTAATAAGTAATACAATTTTCAAATTAACAACTAACAATTTAAATCGAAAATTGACAAACTATTTTGTGATACATTAATGTAACTCGTTTTTTGTGGACAGGAAACAGTCCTATAAGGTACCAAAACATACTTACAATCAGAATAAACAGTATAAAAACCTATGCATCCCATACACACTTTGAATATACGATAATAACATATATATACAAACATGTGTATTCATAAGTGTTTTGGACCAATCAGTTCATGTCACTATCACAAATATATTTTCCAGAGACAAATCGTCGCTTGACAAGAGACAGTCGGTAACCACTACCTATTAACTCAAACTCAATGCCTGAGAGGGTAGCACCCTCGCAGTTGAACTGCGCCGAAATAGTCGATTTGTTTGATGGACCTTTAGCTAGCTCGAAACGAGCTTTTAACGAGCCTACGCCCCTATCCTCAGAGTGCTGCGATAGTTCTGTAAAGCGCCATAATGCCTGTTCGATCTCGCCGTTCCACGTGTTTTTCGGCATTGCGATAACGTTAGTAACGGTGCCTGTCATAGGTACGCACACAGACACGTTAAGTAACGGAGATGGAGGACTCATAGCATGTAGATTGTATTTGTAATCCACTTTCAAATCAGTATGGTCCTTTTCACACTTCCAATAAGAAACCATTTGGAATGGACAAGACCCTGCGCCGGTTTTTGGTCGTACCTGATATTTAAGTATATCCACATTGAAGTATTGGGCAGTTGGATTCTTTTCCGATTGTCGTTTTAGCAGCGATGTTAAAGCAGGCATGTTAAATTCAACGACCGTGTTATCGCGAGTAGACATCATTGTATTTATTGTTATTAGTTGTTTGTTCGGTAAGACATTGTCCAGTCTATGTATGTTTTTCAGCCTGAAACATAATTTAGCAGGATTCGGATTGTTGGCAAGTACACCAACTATGCCAGTGGGAAATGATAACATCATATCTCCTGACATCTTCACTTGGCACTTGGATTCTTCCGTACCCCGGAAGTATGAGTGTATAATCTCGTGAAAGGCTACAGCTAGCGGTATAGTATCTGCCATGCCTATAGTAAGAGGTGACGGACCGCGTGAACCTGAAGAGCCGGCAGTGCGGAAGTCGCCTTCGGATCGTCGTGAAGGTGGCCTGGGTAGCGAAATAGACGTGGATATCGTAGGCGTGGATGTGCGTATATTCGATTGACTCATTTCACCAACTTCAGAGAAGAGATCACCTACATCTGCATTAGAAATTGGAGTGGGACTTTCTAACAAATGTGACTGATGATTGCCTTGCAAAGGAGCATATGGGTTCGAAGCATTGCCATGTGGGGATGCAGGATTGCTGGCTGTAGGGCTCTGAAAGAAGTTCAGATCTAGTAAGTCACTACTAGCTTTACTAGTATTGGCATTAGATCCTCTTCGGCCAGTGGTTGTACCAATCTTGTACAAAGAAATATTCTCAACAGTGGCTCTGAGTTCATCTACACTAGCAGATATAGGATTGCCATTGCTTATAGGTTTTATTTCTACATGTATTTTCTGTTCCCTCTCTTCTTCAGAGTCAGAATCTGAAGATGAGTAGACACTGCCCTTTTCATCTTTTGGCCTGATACAGTAACCTTCTTCATCAACTTCTGGTGAGTTGATTAAATCCTCTTTTGTTGGTACTTCTTCCTCTTTTTCCTCTAAATCAGATTTTTCTCCGGGATTAGAATTTTCTGAAATCTCATCTTTTTTCTTCTTAGGCTTTTTCAGCTTAGGTCTCCTGCTGCGCATGAACCACTTTGATTCTCTAAGAGTAGTGCGACCCATGTTGTCATCTTTGTCTGGCGCTACTGGTGTAGCTGGAGTTCCACTGGGGCTGGAGGGTGCAGAACATGGTGCTGCACCTTCAGCACTACCACTAGGTTCTTCCTTGCTTTGAAAATTAGGTGTAAATAAATTCAAAAGGGAGGTAGTTCTTCTAGAAGTTTTTGTGGCAAATGAGGGTTCCTTCTTGGGAGCTTTAGCTGGTTGGGGTGGTTTATGTGAGCCATTAGAGATAGTAGATATTTGGTCAGCCTCAGATATTGAATTGTTTGCTGAGCCTGGCTTAGGTAAAGAAGGGGGAAGTTCAATCATTGCTTTTTCTATTGCATTATACTTTTTAATCAAGAACTGTTCCAGCAGTTTTTCAGCAGTTAGCTCTAGGCATTGGTGTTTAAAGTCTCTATGCACTTGGCCCATCAGATCATGATTGTTCTGAATAATATCAGCATATGAGTTCACAAATTGTTTCATCTGCTTAAGATGAGCTTCCTCCACATCTTGAAAATGCTTACATGTTTGTGTCATTTTCTTCTCAAAGTCTTGTTTTACTAGATTGTACTTCTCAGCTAACTGTCGGTAATCTTCATGAAGCTTCTTTAGCTTCACCTCAGCCTTCTCAACGTCTTTAGCAGATGCATTATCTTTACGTAACTTCTCTAATTCGGCTGACTTAGTTGTGTACACATCCTTAGCTTTTTGTAGTGCCTGCTTCGTGTTCTGAATTAGCAATACCACTTCTAAAGTATTAGATTCAGAGTCTTTGACTGCCTTGTGCTTTTTGTGAAGTTCTTCAGCATATCTAGCTACATCTTTTACTAGTTCACTCAGTTTTTGAAACATATGTTGATGTAAATTGGATAGCTTTTCGGCAGAACATTTCAAAACGCCCCAAAACGGTGCGAATGTACCCTGCGTGCAGTTACTATTCGCCTGTTTCGCTAATTTGGCTAATGATTTCGAATTGGTCTCTTCTATATTTGACCTTTCTCTGAGATACTCTGAGAGCTCTTTGCTTGCAAAGAATCCGTATTTCATGTTATGATATAATATATCATACCCATTGTGCTCGTTAGCGAAATAATCGACGAAATTGACACTCATCTTTGCAGTTACAAGGGTCTACCTATTAAAATACTCAGTACATTATTTTTCACTCACTGACCTGTATTCTTGGATCGAGTTCAGTATCGCCATTGTCATCGGCCGGGATCGTGAATGAGGACTCTTCCATTGTGGTACTTAGGACTAGGAAGCCACCCAATCACCTAAATTACATCACCGACACAATAGAAAATAGCGTCACCTTCACTAATTACAATCACAGAGAACTGGTCTCTAAAAAAGACATCACAAACAAGGTTGTTTAATTTATTCGTTAATCACTAGTAAGAAACCCGTATTACGTCTTTAATTTGGCAAAATAAATAATAAAATAAGAATTTTTCATTCAAGATGACGTCCACCTCTGTGACGTCAAATCATAACAATAGACAATAATGTATTTTTAAATGAGCTGTTTTAAATCCACAGATAAAAATTAAACCATCCATTAGTAAGTAAAATCGACTACCATCAAATTTATACGTTTAGTATTTCCGTAGTATCAATTTTATTCTTTGTAGCCAAATACACAGTTCTTCTATCTTGGACTGCTCTCTCTGGAATAGCGATGTGGGGCCCCACTTGTATGTATTTAGAGAAAAAATATTAATTTTTAAGAGACTTAATTGCAGGTTTTTTTACAACCTTGCATATTTAAGACCCAACAGTTACATTTTATCTTATCAAAATTATGATAGAAGTAGGAAAGTTCCAATTGGATTTTTTGCTGGGTGAGTATAGAGTAAACATTTAGCTTAGACATTTAGATTTTTTTTATAGAAAGCAATAACAAGTCTACGTATCTATGATTGTAACAAGCAAAAATTCAATAGGATCGGATTATTTAGGAAACTATCTGACCTCTCTCTTCCTCATCATGAATTAGTGATGCTACTAGCGCCGTACTTGTATCTTGTTGATCACTGAAATTCGATAGATCAACATGATGCTTTTTGTCCCGATTTGACGTAAAACAGCTTCAATTTGATCTAATTTCATTTTTTCCTACAAGTGGAACATAAGTTAAATTCTTTACATGAGTGACATAAGTGGCATTGGCCATTTGTTGCTATTGTCAATATCGGGGCTACGTATTGTCAGAGTTTGTTTCTGAGACGGTGTTCACATTTAATCTGTATGCAACTATTACGCGTCGCCTCCACTATGTCTTACCAAGGATCACCATATTCTGGCCCGGGGGACGAGTATGACTTCGAGGACGATGGGTACGATGATCTGGACGAATACAGGGACAGAGAAGATGTGTTACCAGCTCAACCTGCCGTAGAAGATAGTGATGAAGGTATGCTTTGTTTACGGTCTAAATCTAACCCTGTTTTGGTGTATTCATTTTGAAAAGTTTACTTCTGTCTTAGACAAATTGTCCTATCCAATGCCAAATAAAATGTAAACATTGGTTATGTAATTACAACAAGGTTATTTACATACAAATCGTCATAACTGATGTGTTCCCGCCTATTTTCGCCAACCTGTTTGGTGACGTAATTAAATCATTTTGATGTCACTTTCTCCATAAATAACACATTACTATGTGCAGCCTTTTATATAGCCAACTTTCCATAATATGTTCGTGTTACAACATACAAGATTAAAGAAACAATTTCTTTAATCTCTAAAATCATATAAAGAAAATAGTTTTTATTGTTTTTGTACTTTCATAAAACAATCTAATAAGAATCCAGTACTTAATTGATTATTTTCTTTTTAATTTACTAGATCTAAGTACCTGTCTGGATAACAACAACTTTAATACTTTACCATAGGCTTGAATTCTTATTTATCTTATTATGTTTTAAAATTTAAAAATAACAAGACATTGACATACTAGATACATATAGATGTATTATAGACATAACTTTATTTTCAAAATAAACATATTACAATACTGAAGAGATTATTCTACAATGGTATTTCCTACTTTTTTAATAGAGAGTTTTGTATGTATACTAGTATGTATGTCAATACATATACATAACAGTAAATCATTCATGAAAATCATTCATACAAAGATAAAAAAAATTGTCAAGGTTATGACATTTGTTTTGGTTATGCCCCTATCAAATAAAACCAATGACTGTATTTTTAGGCTAAGGCTTTTAATATCTATTTAATATTAATAATAATCTAACAATAGTTTAAAATAATTTATACACAAATGTATATTTAATTTTTACAGATACGGAAGAAGCAAGTGAAACAGACATACCAAACAATGAGAATGAACCAGTAGAAGTAAAAGAACAGTTAAGTATTAAAAAAATATACCCTTTACTTTTATGTAGATGCATTGATCAAATACAGTCTTTTGTTTTGATCAAAAACAGTTTGTTGCACACAAAAAGTAAAAAAACATATTGACATGTCTAGCCCCCTCATCCAAGTTGCGTTTTACAAACGTATATGTTATTAGAAAACTAAAAAGTGTAGATGAATGATATCTCTTAACACTAAGTCATATGATCAAAATCTATACTAATATTAAAATTATAAAGCTGAAGAGTTTGTTTGTGTGAACGCTCTAATCTCAGGTGCAGCTGGTACGATTTGAAAAATTATTTCAGTGTTGGATAGTACATTTATCGAGGAAGGCTATAGGCTATATATCATCACGCTAAAACCAATAGGAGCGGAGCACCTATGGATAATGTTTCAAAAACAGGGGAAAATCATCGCACTACAGGCAATAGGAGCAAACGAGGTTGCGTGGGTCACATAGGAAAATATATAATAGAAGAGAATAGAGAGGTTAAATTTGATTCAATTGTAAAAAGAGAACCCATATGCATAACACTTGCAACTTGAGCCTGGCCCCACCCTGAATGTCTTTATCGGAGTCTGTCTATAATGAATGGTAATTTTGATAATGGAAATTTAAAACTATATAATGTTACATTGCAGGTTATACCAAGACAAACTAGCAAGCTTAAAGAAGCAGTTAAAACAATTAGAAGATGGTGTGCATCCCGAGTTTCTGCGGAGAGTGAAAAGGCTAGAGCATCAGCTTAATGAGAGGCTCAGATTAAATAAAATACATAGGTATGTATAACATTGAATTCTTTAGTTCGGTCCAGTCCGGTTGTTGATAGCTTCGCATAGCACTGAACTGCATAGGCTTCATACATTGTACCATCTGTCGCGGATGGTCCGCGTCACACTGAATAGCGCCTCATTGTTATCTCAGCCAAAAGACGTACACTGCTAGACATATGCCTCTCTCGAGGTCCATCCAATGGCTTCCCTAGGTAGTAGGACCTCCGTTTGGAAGGTCTACCATAGGCATAGGATTAGGTAACTTTTATTCACAGTGTAAATATTAAGCTAGAACATTGGTTTTGGAAATCTGCATTTAGTGAGCATCAAACTGATCATCTTTACTATTATCGAAATATTCTTCAACCCTGCATTTTTTGCATTTTCAATTTAAAGATGTCAGCTTATTAATTGGAAATAACTTTTATTACAGGGAACACATGTATGATGTAGTAGAAAGAGAATATATAGCTGAAAAGAAGGCTGCGGCGAAAGAGTTTGAGGATAAGAAGATAGAGTTGAGAGAGAACTTGCTGACTGATTTTGAAGACAAGAGGAAATTAATTGAAAATGAGAGACAACATATGGAGCTTAATGGAGATTCTATGGAGGTAATGGAGATGATTTTTTTATTTTTACTTACTATTTAGGATGTCAGCCTTTCTATTGACTTGACTGCCTCGGTGGAGCAGTGGTAGTGTATGCGACTGCTGTGCTTGAAGTCTTAGGTTCGATTCCTGGGTTGGATCAAATGTTTGTATGATATGCAAAACATTTGTTTCGGAGTTTGGGTGTTTTCTATGTATAATATGTATGTATTTACAAAAAAAAATAGCATATATTAAAGTAAATATGTATTAGTATCAGTTGTCTAGTACCCATAACACAAGCTCTGCTTACCTTGGCTCTAGATGGCCTTGTTTGTTAAATGTCCGAAATATTCATTTATTTTGTTACCCCGTGGGCGGCGTAAGAGTCGACTAGGGAAGCATACTATACAGAATACTAGCCCAGAAAAGGAAAACTTGAGATAAACCCTATAGCAACCAATTGGACTAGCATGGGAAAAACTGAATTTTGTAAATAAAAAGTATTTTTAATAATACCAAACATAGTCTAAACGAGAATTGCCTGTGTAGAATTTAGTTTTTTAAATGTTACCTGAATTGTATTGTAATATGAGCATGTACATGTACTCAGGTGAAGCCAGTAATGAAGCGCATCCTGCGGCGGCGCGCCAACGAGCCGGCGCCGGCGCCCGAGAAGCGCCGCAAGCCCATCACCAACACGCTGACGTTCCAGCTGGACGAGCGCGACATCGAGGCCGACCTGCGCGCCATCGCGCGCCACTCGCCGCCGCCCGCGCCGCGCCACCACGCGCCCGCCGCCAACCCGCCGCCGAGGAAGCACCTCAACTCCAACCCGCGTGAGTCCTACCGCACTCTACTGCTGAACATAGGCATGTCGCATCCACCTCTTGCCAGCCGACTTGCGCAAATAATCACTCCACCTGGCATCTAGACGTCCTAAACCATGTTTGCCGAGACGCAGTGTCCTCTAAGAACCCACTCAAGAAATATGGCCACCCCACTGCCACTTCAGCTTGCTAATCCTGTGGGCTATGTAAATTACCCCAGTTCTCTACCGGATCACTTCACACACTCAGTCATCTTCAAAGAATTACATATTATAAAATAAATAATTTTATTTATTTTATTTTAAATATGGTTTAAAAAAAATTAAAACTCAAAAATTGGTTACAAACAGGATGCATGGAGGATGGTGACCATCATCTCTTGGATTCTCTTCATGCTTTCCATCAGGCAAAGCAGAGTCATTTTCGACTGCCTCGGTGGCGCAGTGGTAGCGTATGCGACTGCTGTTCTTGAGGTCTCGGGTTCAATTCCCGGGTCGGGCCAAATGTTTGTATGATCTGCAAATATTTGTTTCGGAGTTTGGGTGTTTTCTATGTATAATATGTACGCATTTATGAAAAAAAAAAAAAAGTATTTAAGTATTTATATCAGTTGTCTAGTGCCCATAATACAAGCTCTGCTTAGCTTGGGACTAGATGGCGTTGTGTGTTAGATGTCCGAAATATTTATTTATTTATATATTTATTTATTATTTTGACAGCTAAAACATAAAAAAACCATTCAAGTGAATCTAATTAAAGTGTCTCAATGAAGTCCATTCTCGTTTTTGTACATTTGACACTACACATCAGATTTTAATGCGAATTTCAATAATTGATTGAGTAATTGAAGAGGAAGGTTTATATGTATCATCAGCAGCCTTTCGTAGCATTTCTACACACCTCATCTTTATTTGAGACTAGCTGAACCCCGCGGTGTTACCCGCGGCTATTGTTGTACCGCGAGTAACGCCGCGGGACAAAGTTATTCTAAAAAAAGTAGCCTAAGTTACTCCCCGGATCATCAGCTACCTGCTAGTGAAAGTCCCGTCAAAATCCGTCCAGCCGTTCCAGAGATTACCCAGAACAAACAGACAGACAGACAGACAGACAGACAGACAAAAAAATTTTTAACTACATTTTTGGCATGTGTACCGTGTATACATACATATGCATTTAGTAAAAAGCGGTTATTTTAATATTACAAACAGACACTCCAATTTTATTTATTTGTATAGATAATATTACCTCTACACATACAAGCAATAGTGACTTTTTTTCATGATTATGTTTTTGTATGTGGTAGTGTTTTCAAGGTAGTAGAGCCATGCTGATTTCAGTACGGTAGGGCTGGCTCGACCGGGGAGGTACTACCCTCGCACAGAAAATCAACGTAAAATGACAGCGATTGTGCTATCGTGTTTCGTTGGTGAGTGCGAGACCGGAGGCCCAATGATGCAGAAGCATCACTAGCCCGCCATGGTGTGGGTCACAATGCTGCGTTGTTGCATTATCTGCATTCGCAGTATGGTGACCACCACTCTTGTATTCTGCTTATGCTTTCCATCAGGCCGAGTAGAGTCATTTCGGCAGGACAAAACATAAAAAAAATATATATGGGAATCTAATCTATACTTCAGCACGAATGGGCCGATTCGATTGTAGCGATACCCACCGCCTCACCGTACATCAATGTGAAGCAATACTTGCATTGCTTTTCTAAGTGGGTTAACCAGACGCCAAACCCCTTATCGCCCTGATACTGGATCGGAATTAACGCACTTGTAACTCTTTGAGTCCATCAGGTGATCCATCTGCTTGTTTGCCCTCCCTCTCCCATACTTAAAAAAATATATGGAGATCACACCCACTATGTTACTGACGTAGATTTATTGATTGTATAAATTGACTTTTAGACTTGAAAACTTCAGAAGGAAGGAAATGAATTTTTCTGTACACGGCTGAACATAGGTCTTGCCCCAGGAGCGCAGATTCGGTCCGCTTCGCTTCCTGTCTTGGGTGGTCCGCATCCATCCGCTGAAAGCCACTGTCTTCGATTCGTCGATCCATCGTGTCGCAGGTGGCTGGTCTATCTAGCACATTTTGGCTCCTGTGACCACTGGATTGTCTGGAGACATGCCACTTTCATTACAGCATAGTGATTCTCGGTTGTTCTAGTTCTCATGATGTGTATAAGTACTCAGAAAACTATTCAAATTCGGCAAGAACCTCCGATTACCTTTAGGCCCTGATTTGTTTTACAAAAGGCGTTACGAATTTTTGATATACCAATATATTATGCACAGATAACAGCTAACTCCTTACTTGTTTGTTAACATACGATTCATATTTCAGGTGAGTCTCCGGTAAGAGAAAGCGGAGGAGAGACGACGGAGACCCGAGTAGAAGACGGTAAACTTCTGTACGAGAGACGCTGGTACCACCGCGGCCAGAGTGTCTCAGTTGAAGGTCGGGACCTGCCCAAATTTCCCGGACATATACACGCCATCACTGATGAGGCGGTAAGCAATAATTGTAATGTAGTTGATACGTCAAATCTATTTTATACTTGGTCATCTTTCTGCTTCCTATTGTGGGTTCGATCCCGATATATTTTTTACTTTACTTTGAGATAAGTAGGGAATGGTGACGTTCTGTATTCTTAATATTCTTTTTATGTGCACTGCACACACACACGGACACCATTGTTTATGTTCTTTTTCATTTCAGATATGGGTGAAGAAAACGAATTTAGAACGTGTGAGGATATACATATCGCAATTAGCGCGCGGTAAAGTGACGTTAAAGAGACGAGCATCGTAAATGAACGACTGAATATGTTAATAATAGTGTGTCGAAGTGTGCCACGGCTAGTTCCAGCTAGAATGTGTGCGTGTGATCAGTGCTCAAGTGTGTGGACTGGTGGAAAACAGAGTTCAGCATCCCAAGCGAGTCGGTCAGTGACCTCATTACTGTTGTACGTGTTAACGTAACTTGACTACCTACTGTCTACGTTACTTCTGACAAAATGTTTTTCTGGAATTTGAAAAACAAAGTCTTCTGGCTTAAGGAAAATTGATAGGTGATCCTTTTATTGGCTTATTAGCCAATCATTATTTAATAGTTGCGTCCTTTGATTTAGTTATTTGCATCTATTTGGTAACTATAGTCTGTTCGCATTAAGAAAATAAAGAAACATCAATCAATAAATTTATAAATTAGATTCTTAAGATTGTTTGGTTTTCGATAAGTTACTTTGGCCAGCTGTATTAAATTAATTCTCATGTTGCACAGCGAGACTTCTTCGGCATAAAGATGAGGATACCTTCAATTGCCCGACGTTTAATACGCGTTATACCGCTTTTGGTTACGGGTAGATTGCTATGAGTATAGCGACTTGGTTGCGTTGATTGGAACTACGTAAAGTCGCGAAAGTTTAAAAATAGTAAGTCATGCTTATATAAAACACCAACCCGCGGCTCCGCCCAGTTGTTTAGTTTTTATCGCATTAAAGAGTGGTCTATGTCATTCTTTAAGATTCAAAGTATATTTTTCCAAATTTTATTGAAATCGATGCAGCGGTTTAACCGTGAAAGCGTAACAGATGAGTTACTTTCGAATGTATAATATTAGTATGGACAGATGAGTTATGTATAATTTTAGTATGGATTAAATATATTGTATACACCTTACCCAACAGGAGTCGGTATATTCTTTCCATAGAGTGTGTAAAATATAGCAGAATGATCCTCGAATAATCTTATGGTGGAATAAGTGACCTTACAAGCAATATTTACTTGAATGATGAGTTAAGGTTTTTACAATCAAATTAGATGTACTAAAACAAGACAACTATCTATTATAATGTTACATGATAAAGATCTTAGATTAAATAGGCCTATGAATTATAGTATTTCTTTATAATATAAATATTACAGGCATGAAAGTTTTCTCCACGATGAATTACTTATTAGTTCGCGAATTATTATTAGTTCGTACTTCTGAATTGCCTCCAGCCAAGATTGCTTCTGGCCATGATCACAGACTAACTGTCATTGTTAGTCAGTCGCTTAATGAATCGGCCCGTAGTCCAGTCATATATCTCGGAATTGGCAATAGTGAGCTATGGACTTATATGAACCTTTGATACCCAAAGACTTGATTTAAAACCTACTTATCGTATTGTGGATGAGACTAGAGATAAAGGGCAAAGTTCATAAAATCGATTTATTGCACATTTTTGCAGAAACATTTGGTTTTCTATGGGTTTTATTAGTGCTATTTGTAAAAATTATAAATTAACACTTAATGTATACCCAAGTGGTAGGACATAGCTGAACGGAATAATCTGTAACCATCTTATGTATGTAGGATCTACAATGAAATACTTTAATAAATATTGTAGTGGATTACATTCTCTAAACTTTTGATTCGGGATTTCCACATTTTTCGATCATACTAATTCCAATTTTCTTTTCTTTATCACCGTCTTCCGGTGACTGTAGAATTTCAAATTCCTCTCCGTTTTCACCTTCTACGACGTTTTTCTAAAGTTCTTTTATCACTGAAATATGCTGAAGCGTCGAGAGACGCTTGCCCATTACTTACCGCACAAAGAGTGCAAACCCCGCTTTTTTTGCATCCATATAACGAACCACAAGCATTCTTGCAGTTGCAGAATATTGTGTTAAGCATTCTTCTGGAGCTGATAGTAAAATTGTTGTAATAGGTTTCTAGGAATGCATCACACATTATCGGATCCCACTACCGGGTTTCCAAATCATGCCCTAACCAAGTCTGAACTTGGTTGAAATGTTGGTAAGCTGCTGCATTTTTTGTGGAAGATATGATACTTATAAGTTTTGTTGGCTTAACTAACAAGAATAGATTTTAGAGCATTACCAATAAGGTTTGCACTCTGTTCTCGAATATTATTTAAACGAAGTAGTTATCTTTTTTCAAATGCTGCAGCAAGGTGATCCAATTTCGGAATTTTCTCCAATGTTCTTTTAAAAAGTTTCTTTCCTTTTTAAAGGGCTCCAAATCGATAGAAAACAAAAAAAAAGGCAAATATCTATTTTTACCTTGGCTTTTTGCGGTCGCTTCTACCCTACGATACGTAGGTTTTGAGACAAGTTTCAGGGTGTGAAAATATATAGCTGACAATCTCTACTTCCGAAGTGAAATCCCTAATAATAATTATTGTGAGTCAGTTCCTTTTCAAAGGCACGAATATGACTGGATTACGACTCCAAAAACTATAAGCACACACATATGTTGCTATTAAGTATTATATTTTTAGGTTAAATGTCTTCCGGTACTTGTTTAGCTTGGTTTCATAGCGAAAATTAGCAGTATAACAACTGACTCGTTTGGCCAGTGTCAAAAAAAATGTCCTTTCTAAAGACCTATGTCTAATCGTGGACTATAAAAGGCTGTTCATGATTGATACTAACACTTTGATCCAAAATCGAACTCTGTTAAAATGGTTTTAATCAAGTCTCTTTATTTCATACTAGCTTTTGGGCGCGGCTTCGCCCGCCTGTTTGGTCGCTTATCGCAGCAAAGAATAGCCCATGTCCTTCCTCAAGGATCAAAGTATCTCTATACTAAATTTCCTTGAAACAGATGCAGCGGTTTGCCCGTGAAAACAGGATAGACAGAAAGAGTTACTTTCGCATTTATAATACTCGTATAAGTATGAATTAGTTACACTATGGCTGTGTTATATTGACATGGCATTAACTAAGTTAGTACTGATTGTATTATAGCAGTTGATTTTTGTCAATAGTTTTTCATAAAAATGAAATTGCAATTTTCACACCTAAGTTGTGCAAAAGATGGTGCATATTTAAAATAATAAAAAAAAATACAATGTTGTGTACAACTAATTCACTATTTATTATTAGGCTCTCATTTTTAATATTTATTTTGATGTCAAATGTGTTTTATGAAGCAAACGATTCTAGAACATCTTCACAACAGCTAATCATCATTTTTAAATTACTCTTGTCATGTGGTTTCATTGTTCATGTAATAAATAACATCTTAAAGAGTAATTTAGACTGAACTAAGGTCAGATTATTTTAATTGAAAGCTATATATTTTGTTTTTTTTTTTTACAGATTTATACCTATTGTCCGGGATATGTAAAACACTTGTTTATATTTCTTTGACTATTTGACTGCCTCGTTGGTCTCGCGGTTGGCGTGTGCGACTGTTGATCATGAGGTCTCGGGTGCGATTCCCGGGTCGGACCAAATGTTTGTATCATCTACAAATATTTGTTTCGGAGTTTGGATGTTTTCTATGTATACAATGTAAGTATTTACAAAAAAAGTATATATGTATTTGTATCAGTTGTCTAGTACCCATAACACAAGCTCTGCTTAGCTTGGGACTAGATGGCGTTGTGTGTTAGATGTCCGAAATATTTATTATTATTATATATCCCATAGCATAAATATCCAACACCTGCTCTACATACCTCGGACTGTATATACCTATACGTATCTCTACCAGTAGGGATATGTCCTATCGATGATTACATTGTACTAACGATGATAGACATCATCAGAGTAACACGAATTATACCTAAAAATACTGGAAATGAAAACAAAACCATGTAATGTATTGTTTATAAATTGTGAATGCAGTATTGATAATGTAAATAGTGTACATTTCGTGTATTATAAGATCAAATGAGTATATGTGTAAATGGAGGGATTTTTATGTCAACTTTATTTCAGTTTTTTTATACATTTGTGATTTAGATATAAACTGTTGTAAATGTGGTGTGAAAATGGACGTTGTAAATAGAATGACGTTTTTACGTATGTAAATTATATTGAGACAAGATCTTTTAAATATATAATGTATTACAAGTCATTTTTTGTTTTATTTCGGTGGAAGAACTGGCGTCATTCATGTCCTTTTAACGCAAAATGAACCATTCTCCAAACAGACGAAGTGATGGGCCCAGGAGTTGTCGTTGAGAAGTTGTAAAAAAGGTTTTTGTTAAATAACAACCTCCGCATTGTAAATAGATCATGTGTCGAGGGAGACTTTACAAACACACATGAAACGAACACAAAGAATACGCAGACTCGACAACAATTCATGGATCACACAGGGTTGAATAGGTTGGAATGGAACCAACAACACTCAGGGCAGTAAAAACGGCGTGGCGACCGTTTAACTCACTACGCTATCCGTGGAATGTTAATCAGTGTGTGTCATCTATATCTATACATCTATACAAATTAATAACTGACTGCTGTGCTTGAGTTCTCGAGTTCGATTAACGGATCGGACTAAATGTTTGTATGGTCTGCAAATATCTGTTTCGGTGATTCTTTTTTAAATAATATTTTGGGTGTTTTCTATGTATAATAAATTACGTATGCTGCAGCTGAAGGTTCCAAAACAAACCAAAGTTACTTATAGTTTATTTAATAAGAGAAGAAATTACAAACTAATTTACAATAAAGTGTTATTTATCAACTAAAATAAAACTTACACAAAGAATATTCACACTTACAACAACAATTTGTGAATCACACAAAATGTCCTTCTCTCCTGTCTTGGGATGGAACCAACAATATAACTTTGCAGGAACAGGCGAGGAGTCTGCTCATATCACTACAGCATAAGTACCTACGTGCATTCGAAATTTATTATCGGTAATTCCCAAACAAATAATTTGTTTCTTTTCCTCTAGACAGAAAACTTCAGATTTTCTTAGAACTGTCCTCTTTCAGTTAAAAAAATGACAAAACTAAAAGCCATTCAGATTACCAGTAAAAGCTTAATGCAAGATAAATGAGTGCGTAGCCGTCGTCGTGTGTATTTCGGAAGCGGCCCATGTCAAGAGTGGCTAGCGATAAAATATAATAATATCCATTAATTGACTGTTATTTTATTGAATGAGACCAGTACTGGTGTCCCTTTTGGACAATGTTTATTTTATTGAATGAGACCAGTACTGGTGTCCCTTTTGGACAATGTGATGGTCTTGAAGTAACTCTATTTATATTTAATCTATACTAAAATCTAAAGCTGAAGAGTTTGTTTGTTTGTTTGAACGCGCTAATCTCAGTAACTAATAGTCCGATTTCAAAAATTATTTCAGTGTAGATAGATAGCCCATTTATCGGGAAAGGCTATATATCATCACGCTTAGAGCAATAGGAAACAAGCAATAGCAGGAGCAAAGCACTAATGAACAGTTATGCGAAAACGGGGGGAAATTATTACGCTACGGGCAATAGGAGACGTAAACGAAGTGGCTCGGCTAGTTAGGTTAAATAACGAGCGAGTGCATTTGATTCCAATATGACTGCTTCAGTGGTTTCAGCCATTTTCTACTGCGCTGGGTGTTGTGGATTCAAACTCCATATAGGCTAACACTTTTTGTAATCTATAAGCTGTGTTCTGCGTCTGGATGTTCTTTTTTTTTTAAATAAATATTTCGGACGTCTAACACACAACGCCATCTAGTCCCAAACTAAGCAGAGCTTGTATTATGGCTACTAGACAACTGATATAAATATTTATATACTTTTTTTTGTAAATACATACATATTATACATAGAAAACACCCAAACTCCGAAAAAAATATTTGCAGATCATACAAACATTTGGTCCGACCCGGGAATCGAACCCGAAACCTCAAGCACACAAGTCACTTATGCTACCACTGCTACGAGGCAGTTAATCCATTATCGTACTTATTACACAATTTAATTATTTATCATTTTCAACTTGTCTCTTGTGTCTTGGTCTCCCATGATAACACCAATAACTCTTAGGATATCACAGTTCATTTCGGGGTCTTCCACTTATTGCCTCGAAAATGGTTTCTTCAGACGACATACTCAGTACATTCCTATTTCTTTTTTTTAGCTTTATAAATACTCAGCTCAGGAACTATGGATTACCTGAAGTTTCGAACGTTACTACTACTACTACTACCGTGGGAGAGCCACGCTTTGGCACGAAGGGGCCGGCTCGACCGGAGTGATACCATGGCCTCACAGAAAACCGGTGTAAAATAGTGCTTGCGCTGTGTTTCACCGAGTGAGTGAGGATACCGGAGGCCCATAACCCAAACCCCCTCCCCCTATCCTATCTCCCCTCCCCATCCCCCAAAGGCCGGTAACGCACTTGTGACGCCTCTGGTGTTTGCACGTGTCCATGGGCGGCGATAATCACTTACCATTAGGCGATACGTCTGCTCGTTTGCCCGTCTAAAACATAAAAAAAAGAAAAAAACATTGGCCGTGGTCAAAGTCTACAGACGCTATCAGCTTTCAAGCCTACGCACAGTTATGAGATGTCTAACCACAGACGAGTTTGTGAACCCACGCGACGTTACTATTTGTTTAGGAATGAATTTCTTCGTGAAAATATGGAAAATGTCGAATAAGTATGTGTATACGTAATACTGGTTGTAACATTGCACAATGAGGAGCACACTTGTGCCAACAATTTGCCATTTATTAGGTGACCGGATTGTTATGTACTTGATCTTAATACATAACTGATGCGAGACTGTACGTTATCACTAATAGTTGCATTATTATCTATATTGCTACATACCTTTATTGCAAGATCAATTAATAGAAAAAAATGCGTGTAACTCTAATGAACATTATTATGTTATCCAATTAATATTATAAACGCGAAAGCTTGTAAGTGGATAATTGTTTTTTACTCTTTCACGCAAAAACTACTGAAAAGATTTGGATGAAACTTTACAGTAACATAGCTTATACATCAGAATAACACATAGGCTATACTATTTGCCGCGGGCAACAACGAGTTCGTTATATTTCTGCTGAATTAAAGGTCTAAAAAAAGCCCAAAAGTAGCCCAAGTTACTCCCTGGATCATCAGCTACCTACCAGTGAAAGTCCCGTCAAAATCGGTACAGCCGTTCCAGAGATTACCCGGAACAAACAGACAGACAGACAAAAAAAAATTAACTCCTACTAAAAATTTAACTGTACCGTGTACATATGCATTTAGTAAAAAGCGTTTATTTTAATATTATAAACAGACACTACAATTTTATTTATTTGTATGGATATAGAAAATAGAATGTGTGGTAAAGTGTTCCTCGCGAGGTAAATAAGTAGTTTACCTTTTTTGCGTGTTCAAATGTTTATCAGGCGCAAACTTAGGCTTTCAAAAATGTAGATGGCAAATGTTTATTCAAAGCATTAGTGGTGAACTCTCAAAGAAAATAGTTAAGTAGCTACGTACACACGAGATGCACAGTACATTAAAGTAAATACGCCTCTGGATGGGACCGTAAAACTGGGTTCTAAATAACTTGTGTGTGTTGAATTCGGTTAATTACTTCCAAAAATCTAAAATCAAGATAGCTCGTAAGATTTTTATAATGCTTTGCTATTTAGTACATGGGAGTAGCTAGAGGGGGACACCCCCCTTAAATTATATCCTGGCTATGGCTGTGATTTAGGGCTCCCACACGTAACTGCGAATTCGCAACGCATCGCAAATATTTGCGAGCTCGCATGAATGCACTGCAAGAACTTCACGCCGCATCGCATCTCATCGCAGTTATGTGTGGGAGCTCTTAGTGTTAAATAACTTTTAAGAGTTTTGTGTTTATAAAAATACTAGTACCTACCCGCGTGACCCGCGTATGTCGGTTATCGCGGCGATTCTTTAAAGTGATATATCTTTTTTATTTCACAACAAACACTAAATCTCTTAAATGAAGTTGATCACAAAGCACAAAGACACAGACAACCAGACAAACATTCCAAAAACGACTGTTTTGAGTTCTATTACATTGATAGACCCCTTTATGAGTTTCTCTTCAATATACATTGTAGAGATATTGACCTCTTACAATTTTATTACTAGCTGTGCCCGCTACTTCGTACACGTGACATTAAGATTTTCAAATTATTTTTAATTTTTCAACGTTTAAGCCCTCTCTGGACTACGACAAACATTTTAAAACCAAAATTAGCTAAATCGGCCCAGTCGTTCTTGAGTTTTAGCGAGACAAACGTACAGCAATTGATTTTTAAATATAAGAGACTATTAGCGATAACTAATGATTGCTATCTGCACATATTGTTTTAGCGATTTCACAGTGTCAACTAGGTAGGTATGTATAGATTTTATCACAATGTAGCCGCCATTCCTTAAGAGTCGTGATAAAAAGAATGCCTGGTTCTCCAGGCATTCTTTTTTGATGATCTTCATCGGTAGGTATCGATAGGATCTCTAACTAAAATATTCTGTAAGGAATGGAGACAACTTTGGTTTATATCGTATTATCTAATATATAAAATTCTCGTGTCACAGTTTTCGTTGCCATACTCCTCCGAAACGGCTTGACCGATTTTGATGAAATTTTGTGAGCATATTCAGTAGGTCTGAGAATCGGCCAACATCTATTTTTTATCCCCCTAAATGGTAAGGGTGACCCATCCTTAAATTTTTTTTATGGCAAAACTACGTTTGCCTGGGCAGCTAGTACTGTATAACTTAACAGTGATAGAATGCATTGTAAGTATACACAAATTGCTCAGTTTTTACTCAAACATTTGGATAATCGGCTTTCACAAAAAAATTTTTTTTTTAATTTGTGTCTGTCTGTTCGCGTAATTTCTGAAACGGCAAAACCGATTTGACGGATTGATTTGTTGTTATGTTATAAGAAGTAATTTAGGCTAGGTAGGTACTTTGATTTTGGAAAAGTTAACAATACCGGTAGCAGAAACCGCTGATAATACTGTAAGGCGCACTGGTACTTAAGTACATAAAATACTGTGATGTTGAAATCTATACAAATAAATAAAATTGGCGTGTCTGTTTGTAATATTAAAATAACCGCTTTTTACTAAATGCGTATGCATGTATACACGGTACATTTCCCAAAAATGTATTTAAAAATTTTTTTGTCTGTCTGTCTGTCCGTCCGTCTGTCTGTTTGTTTGTTCCGGGTGCATTTAGTAAAAAGCGGTTATTTTAATATTACAAACAGACACTCCAATTTTATTTACTTGTATAGATTTCTTGTTTGTTGTCTTGTGAACGTAGGAATAAATGTTATTCTTTTATTTCTTTCTTCATTCATTCACAATTAATTTGAACACAGGCGGTTTACTGGATTCATTCTAAATTTGAATATTTTTTTCAATTTTTCAAGTGCATACACAGAATGCCACAAACGAGTCTACTTATTCGTGTGTATATAAATTTTAAAAACAAAAACCTTAACTAAGTTAACACATTGTAAATGAGTCATATTTAGATCTACAAAAGCAGCCAATAAATTCACTACTTAGGCAGGTACTCGCCATTATTCTCAGTTTAACTATTCGTTTTTGACGATCTATAATTACTTACAACGTGTTAATTATTAAGAAATTAAAAGAAACAAACTATTCCATCCCGATGTTTATTGTTATTATGATTAACCCATTATTTATACATTTCTAAGGGTATCAAAGAAACTTGTAGCCAAATCTTTTTCTACATAGAGTACAGTTACGACTTACGTCGTGTTGGACAAAATCAATTTATAAAGTCGATGTCCTGCCGTCTTAATAGTCAGTCTCGGATGTACAGCGGCACGCCGCGCCATTCAAAACCCTGCCACCGATACGACACTACCGTTCTAAAAATTTCGAAAAATTCGATTTTGGTGCCCGCCATTTGCTATTCCACACACGCTTAAAGCCTAGGCCGTCCGCCGCGACGCGCCACTGACACATTTCTGCGATATCGCGCGCCGTTTGAATTTAGAATAGTTCTGCATTTGTTTTTTTTACAATCTGTGTTTTCGAAAATACTTGTGCCAGTACCACGTGCATCACCATCGGGATTATTAGTGAATTTATAAGTTGTGATTTGTTTCTTTGGACATTTGTAAACAAGGTAAGTTTAACTTATTTAAGAAATTTACCCACCGTAATAGCTGATAGCAAGATGCAATACACCTTGTAGATACTAAACGCCATGTAGTCACTCACTTATTTGTTTGAAAATTAATTTAAATGCACCACGGTGAACGATGACTCCGAGCATTTAAAGGCGCGTCGACTATTATCTTGTCACACGCTTATTTTATGTTGAATCTTTTTATAAAAATATACAAAAGAGTTTTTAAAAACAACTCAATTAAATCGATCAATTTTGATTGTATACAAGAGATTTATCAGTCTTAGAAAAAATGTATTACGTCATTTGAAAAGTCTTCTGAATTCAAACAATACATCGTTTCTTATAAGATTGAATGATTATTTAGTATTTTATGTATATTTAAGTAAGTTTTGAAGTTTACCGTAAGCATAATAAAAAAGTCAAGAACCGATTAAGTACTGTGGACCGGGTCTGTTAACAACCAATAAATAACATTGACCATAATAGAATTGACAAACTGAGTTGGACTGTTAATAATACCTATTAAAACAACTTGTGGTGGCTGACATTTTCATTTAAAAAAGACGACTAAATTGTTCGTTTCGAATGATGTGATACCTATCATGTAGGGCTGTCACGTAAGGGCCTTGTTCCACGCGCCCACTGATTTTGTCATTTCACTTGAACGATGCGTGAATAGATAATGTCGTTGTTTAGAATCTTTACATTTAATTTAAGATATTGATTTTCCTTTAGTTCGTTTTTAAAGCGTAAAGGTGCGTCTCCACCGAAATTGTTGGCAATTGGCAAGTGTTTCCAATTATTAACAATTCTTCAGAAAAGCGCTAACTTTTGTTTACATTGTGTCTACACCGAGTCGCCAACAATTTGAAAAACATTCGAACTAAGCGTCTCAACAGAGCCAATAAATAACTGCAACAAGCGTATTCTTTTTATGTTTACCGCCAAAAACAGAAACACGGATCCCAACATTTGTTGACAATTTTTGTTGCCAACACATGTTGGGAACAAGGAATTACAGAAACTTTTGTCATCAATACGTGTTGACAACACAAAAATTGCCAATTTTTATTCGGAGGAGACTCGCCTTTATACAAAATTATGAACTATTTTTTTGACAGCGATGAAATCAATCTCAAAAGTACATAAGTTATGACAACAGAAGCTGTAGAACAATCAAAACTATTTTGTCTTTCATGTATGTGTATTAGAATTTGCGTTAATGTCTTAGAATATGCCACCAGCTGAAGTACTAAGTATTCCTTAAACAACAATTCTAAAAGTATTTATATTTTTTTGCGTTAGATAAGCAGACGTCCTTTAAAAAATAACTGGGTGTTATTTTCTAAAGCCAAATCTACTGTTTTTTAAATTATGTAAATAACATAACTACCTATAATTTATATGGATGTTTAAGCTTTGAATCTATTAAAACTGCATGAGTGAAAACAATTGATTACATAATTCAATTATAATTAACATAATTAAAAATTATATTTAAAAAAAGAGAGTCATTACTCCTTCGTAACATGCTCTTTTGGTGTACATAATTGGAAAATATGTTATCAATTTTAATAGTTTTGATGTTTTGCTACAAATGTATACGAATAATAAAAAAAAGAGGCATTCAAACGACATCAGCTTCGATTTTCAAACTTATGGTTTCATTCATAAGCGAACTCTTTTGTATTCTGAAAATTTTTGACGTTACAGATTAAATAATTTCACCTATAGCTTAAAAGAAACAGTATTTATTTTTAAACTAGCTGAATTCCGCGGTGTTACCCGCGGTTATTGTTGTACCGCGAGTAACGCCGCGGGACAAAGTTAGTCTAAAAAAAGTAGCCTAAGTTACTCCCCGGATCATCAGCTACCTGCCAGTGAAAGTCCCGTCAAAACTCCAATTTTATTTATTTGTATAGATTTTTTAACTACATTTTTGTTACATGTATCGTGTATACATACATATGCATTGATTAAAAAACTGATATTTTAATGTTACAAACAGACACTCAAATTTTATTTATTTGTATAGATTGAGTTACGTCATTCACGGTGTAATAAAGTAGGTTCTCTACGATACGACCCTCAAATACACGTTGACCAACTTTCCACAACATCTTGTAGCAAAAAACTTAAATTAAACTTTTTTATCCAATCAACATTTAGCTGACAGCATTTCAGGATATTGTCACTTGTCAACCCTGCCAGAAAGAATGGCAAATGGTAATTTTACGCTTTGTAATGTAAATTTCGTTCGCTATTTTTATCGTGTAAAGTTCGCGCTTCATTTTGGTTTATCATACGTTTACATTACTTTTTTATTTTGGCTATTCTATCTCTAAATTGCGAGCTTTTAATTTTATATTAGCTGACCTTTTTGATGCTAAATTGTAGTAATAACAATAAATAAGACTTAGTAGATAATTGAAATGAATTAGAACATTTTTTGATTCGAATAATAAAAAAGTAATTTGATGATGAGATGCATGGGTATTTATTTACAAATATTAAAGGCGCCTTGATCAGTATCGTTAGAAAGTAAATGTTGGTATAATATAGAATTGTTTCTTTTTATGTACCTAGATTGTTTTAAAAATTGAAAATAATTATTCCGCACTACTACTTAGCTGTCCCAGCGAACTTCATACCGTCATATTTACATATCTGCTTAGCTTCCCTTATGCACTGTGCAGTCATGGACAAAAAAAAAACTTTTCCTGTTGTCCATGTCCTAACAATAACGAACACATATAAAATAATTATTAAATTTCGGCGATCTATCGTCTATATTATAAACACATCTGTAGGAAAATTATTAAGGAAAAAATACTTTAGTATTTACGATATAAGAATTATGGTGACGTCTAACAGTTCAATATTTTCTGACGCTCCTTCTTCTGACTCATAAAAATATGTTTTGTATAAATTACTTAAAACTATTGAATGAACTCATCTGACCCTAAAACCTCTTTGAGGAACACAAAACTGTTCGCAATAAAACACGTTTTATATTTACCCTAATTAATTTACAGTTGACACACTTTGTAATGATATATTTATATTATAATACATTATATTTATGCTAATAAATTCGATTTATCTCGGTTTACTTAATAAAAACGGTTAACTTGTATTTTTAAAATGGCAACATATCCCGTTTTTACTATAAACTATTAATAAAACGGAATCTGTATAATTTATTACAAATAAGTTAAACCACTCCTCTCCTCGTTTAAATGTCTCATTTTTAGGGTTCCGTAATAACATGCTAAGGGTAATTGTTAAGATTCCGCCACAGCGTGTCTATTGAATTTTGTCTTGAATTTTACAACGATATAGGACGGGTCAATTCAAACGAAGTCTTTTACGTTATTTTGGTTTTAACTTTCGCCTGACGATACAATCTCTTAAGCTGTTTCTAGGAAATTGATAAAATGTGGTAGCGAACAATTATTTATATTTCATCACGTTAACGGAATTTTAATTACTATTAATCAAAATGACTAAGTAACTAAAGATACGAAAGTAATTAATGACATATCTTTTTAAGTGATTAAGTTGAAATTATCTTTTTTTTCTATTTAGACTTTTACATTATGAAATATGTATTTTACTTATTTATTGGCACATCCCCATCGATCGGGTTTTGAAACGCATTTCATAATTTTATTTTTATTTTATTTTGTTCGGAATACCAACAGCATAAATACTATAAGGTAGAAACGTAGTTATATAACAACAAAGCTATTTACAGGTACTCGCAAATAGTAATATAAAATAATGGGGTGATAAGAATCTGTTCAAGTTCAACGTTAAAAAACACGGTGTGCGCGTTCTCTACCAAAAAGTCGTCGTTTCATCTCCTCTTTTTAGAGCACTCAACTGCCAGTACGGGATAAGCTCGGTGTCCTGGGCATGGATATTTGCCGATCCTCAACCCGCGGGAGTACATCGAGAAGCGTGGCGTTACCCGCAGTCGTTGTTGTACCGCAGGTAACACCGCGGGGCTCAGCTAGTTTAGAATAAAGTGGCACTCAATTAAAGCTTGTGATAAAAATATAGGAAAACGATAAATTATTCTAGTTGTAGAAAGCTGATTGAATGAATTTATTGTTGCGAAAACCAAAATGACGATGATCTCTGGTTGTATCTTGTTGTTCAAGGTTGTGAAGATTTGTGTACCTCAGGCAGACTTTGCAGTTAGGTTGAAATAACTTCGAGGACGAGGTATACAGGAGAATTCAGCTGGGTTGGACAGTGTTTGGTAAACTTCGTCGGGTCTTTTCATCGTCGATCCCACAGTGCCTTAAGACGAAAGTCTTCAATCAGTGCGTCCTAAACGTCATGACATACGGAGCTGAAACGTGGACACTTGCAGCACCACTTGTCCACAAGTTTAAAGTCGCTCATCGTGCTATATTTGCTTCACACTCTTATCATTTTTTAGATTTGAGCCAAAATGTGGCCTTAAATACACCTCTGTATTCCTTTCGGCTTATACGTATAAATATAGTCATTATTGATATGTGTGTAACCATTTCAAAGTTATTTCTAGTGTGTTTTTATCGACATTTTAATTACATATACAAATAAAATTCATAAATGTTATCGTTGTATTGAAAAAATGTAGTACATACCAGTTTTTCTCAGTTGTCATTATTGGAAAGGTCAAACTAGAATTGGAATATGGATCAACTTTGTGCAGGTTCGTAAAAACACTCATAGGAATGTGGAATCGAAGCCAGTCTTGCCACATTTATTTCAAGTTCAATGTTTTTTGTTCGAAGACTAAAAACTGAATCCTAGGTATTTCGTCCGAGTTGAACTATCTTGAGATCTTTGCAGTTTGACGGAAATGTTTTATTTTGGGGTTCTATTATATAACCTTTCGGAATAAAACACATATGGCTAACCAACTTTTAAACTGGTATTCCTTTTTAAAACACTTTTATTAGCTTCACCTGTATGTTTGTTTGTTTGAAACCGACTTATGTAAGTATGTCAAGTTTTTTAAACTATTTTTTTTTGTATTGAGACAGACAACTTATTTAAAAATATCCATTTTGCTAGTAAATTTGCATGCTGTACCTAATGCTAATTTAATCAAAGCTTTCCGGAATCGCAGACACAATAAAATTATCTTGCAGCTCTAGTAGGTCCCATTCGTTCTAACTCTTATTCTTCTATTAGAATTATGCCAAAGATAGCTTACATTTGTAATTATATTACACAGAACTCTATTATTGTAAATTCACCTCACGTCTTATCGGATTTTTAATTAGGCGCCACTTGAAAAAGCTCATAAATAATTGCGTCGTTTAAATTCAGTTGTATATATCTCTGTATCTGGAGGCATCTGATGAGAATTATCTCCTCCTGCTCAGTACCTACACAATTAATGAATGGCTGACATCCCATGACCTTTGTTGTTTATTGTTTCCTAGAATTGAAATGTAACGGTATCAACCATTTCTACATGTGACCATGGCGAGAATATGGCAGAATGTAATAACAATGTCGTCAGTAGTGATAACAATAAAAAAAAGTCTTTTTTTATTTTTCTTTCCATACATATTTATTACAGGTATGTGTTTTTCATCATTGAAGATAAGTGATTATTTAAAAAAGTCGTCCTTATGAATAAAAAAGGAAAAAAGGAAATAAAATAACTAAGTCGTGAAGTGAAGTATCTGAGTATTCTCTAAGCTATTCGGAGAAAACATTTTCTTAAGATGAAGTATAATAATACGAATATTATTTTGTGTACCAATGATATTCTAAAAATACTATAAAACATGTTTTTATACACTTGCGTGATCGATACTAATATATAAAGCTGAATAGTTTGTTTATTTGTTTGTTTGAACGCTCTAATCTCGAGAACCGATTTGAAAAATTCTTTCAATGTTAAATAGCCCATTTATCGAGGAAGGCTATAGGCTATATATCATCACGCTAAGACCAAAAGGAGCGGAGCACCAATGAAAAATGTTTCAAAAACGGCGGAAAATTATCAGGCTACGGGCAATAGAAGACGCAAACGAGGTTGCGTGGGTCTGCTAACGCAATATGAACGATGTCTTGATGATGAAGCACATGAAATCGAGACCGGCTACATATATGCACTTTATGATAATGCACATTTTACTATAAACTTATTTGAATTATTAGCCATTTTTAGACAGAGAAATATATGTATTTTTACATTATTTGTTTGTTGCGAAAAAGATTAACACGAAAAAAAAACGCCATACGCTAAATATCAGTAAGTACTTTTAAAAAGTTCGACCGCCCATAAGACGGTAATCAATCATTACACCGTGTTACGACCGCCTTATACCCATTAAAGGAAAGTTAATAGGTTTAAAATACATATATTTAACTTAAAAATTACTCACCACCTCGTGAAATTCGTTACAATACAGATTTTATCTCTGAAAGGTGAACACGCTTCGATACCTACTTTTTTATATAAATGTATTTGGGGATGTGTAAAGTATGAGCAGAATCCTGTCATCATTTCAGGTTGGTCATCTGTGCGAGGGTAGTACCGCCCCGGTCGAGCCAGCCAGTTCATGCTGAAATCAGTTTGGCAGACTTCTTACAAACGTAGATGGTATCTTTAATTGCTGTCCAAACTTAATGGAGCTTGATAACACTAAAAGAATCAGATACGACATTATTCCATTAATTCACGAGGTTTCGCTGTAAGTGGCGATGCTGTTGACAAATTAAGGCACTTTCGCAATCATTTATGCTTAAGTACTTGTTTCCATGCGATTAAGGTTTTTGTAATGTCATCTTGCCGACATTGTACCGACATCAGATTGTTACTACGGTTCACAGCTAAAGTTGAATAACTTCTATGTATAAGTCTGGACAAATGTCACCATGGGTTTAAAGAAAGCGCTTCACAACATATCAACCGTATTTAATAGTCCACTGTTGGACATGGGCCTCTAAATAGAGAGGAGTTTTGGTCTACTCAGTCTACTCTACCACGCTGGCAGACGGATAGACGGATTGATATATATTTGTGTCAAGTTTTCTCTCTTTACATCTCTGTTGTTCTACGGAGTTTGCTCCCTTCCCTTTAAAAACTCAATTGTCTGTGTCCCGGTCTGTTGGTTTCTCTGTTCCAGAACTGGTCTGGAACATGGGTCTATTTTAACGGGACTTTCACCAAAAGCTGAAGTTGTAAGGAGTTACTTAAACTACTTTTATTTAAAAAAAAAAATGATTAAAATAGCGAATAAATATACGATTCAAAAGCAACAAAAATCGTCGGTAATACCGCGGGGCGCAGCTAGTTCTATTATATATTAGACAAAAATAATTGTCATTGGATCTCATTTTGTTTCCTAGTTCTTGAACTATGCTGCCTGTCATGTTTCCTGTTCTAATGATTTCTGATAATGACATTTAGAGCACAAAAAATCACAAGCAAATTATAAAAAAAAAACTTAATAAGTTTAGTGACTTGTTTTAAACAGTTTTTAAATTCAACGAGTCTGTAATAATATTATAACTAGTTTTTTTCTAGTCAATGAAATTTTATTTTCGTCTTTTTTTAAATAAGTTTTGCTCAGGGCTCGGGCCAGCATGTTTGTCGGTTATTTAGGTAAAAAGTAGACTGTTACTCGCGTTCACTAGTAGACCCGTGTTTATCCCGTTCCAAACCAGTAACTTTTAAATAATTTTATCGCAAGTCCCGAAATAGAACAATATTGTGTTCACTTATACAAACAAGTTGATTCTGCTGACTGTATCAAGTACTCGGTGAAAAAGGTCTTGCTTATTTAACGCCTTGTCGTGATGTATTATTTTATCAGTATGGACATAAAGCCAAGTACTCTTTTGATTGAAATTTATCTCGCCTCAAAATTATACTACAGCATGAAGTAAAGGTATGTTTTGAAACGCGAATCGACAACTAATACTAGACATGTGTTATTTATTATCTGTGACTTATAAATTACCTGTAAATATTTCAGTAGCTTTGGGGTCTACGTAGAAGGTATACTACAACAAAACCTCTTTTCTGAGGAGAGGTTAACGTCTATAGCCTGTTGATATTAGTTTCAGCAACGCGTAAAAGAATTTTAGAGGATGAGGAAGGTATTAATAGTTCGGTTTGACGCCATTACGGAGCTAAGGAACAATATTAGTCTCAGTAGACCGGCTCTGAACAAAACAATCGTAGGTACTAATGAGACTTCTCACCCAAAAAATACTTTTTTTTATATTATAGAAGGCAAACGATACAATACATGTTGATCGAAGTCTGATGGTAAACGATTACCCCCAAACACCAGAGGCGTCACAAGCGCGATGCCGACCTTTGGGGAATAGGAAAAGGGATATGGGGAGGGGTTGGGTTATGAGCCTCCGGTATTCTTACTCATTCCGCGAAACACAGCGCAAGTGCTATTTCACACCGCTTTTCTGTGAGGCCGTGGTATCACTCCGGTCAAACCGGTCCATTCATGCCGAAGCGTGGCTCCCCCACGGTTTAACTTTTAGACATGACGTTATTTTTTTAGTTTATTTACAGTTTTTTTTTATGAAACTTATTTAAGTAAATTCGGTCCTTCATTTCGTTAGATTAAAATATATTTTCTCGTAAAAAATTTGAAAGTAGCGTTGTTTGTATTAAAACGCATCAGGTTCATACGACATTATGACAGGGAAAAATAATATACGAGGACGGGTTGCAAGAATTCAATAAAGTTTTTTTAATAATTGATAAGGCAATAACCATTCTTGTACCAATATGTGATGGCTTCCTTCGCTGATTTACGTTCATAAATCGTACTATAAAAACATGCAATTTGTATGAAATATTAAAACCTTTCAAGCCAACGGGGAAATTTAAAAAAAGAACTATCCGAGCTCAATAAAAAAGTCAAGCGATTGTTGAATTAATATTGAAGTTGTTCCGTAGCGATCAGCTTTTGCCCACTCCAAGATACATCGTCGTCTTTTAGGTATGAGTTATGAATAAAGGATATTTCTCATATTTTATTCATGGCAACCTTTACAGTGGTACAATTTTGGAACATTACTTTTAAAGTAAGACATTATGAGAAGTTAACCAAATAAGGATATTTTCTGTTGTAGTTGAACCTTTTCACTGTAGTAACACTGGGTCTTTCTGTCAATCAAACCTCCCAGGTTGCACGCAAACACTTAATATAGTAATACCTTTTTTCATTTTTTTTTTTTTTATTATTTTGTATTTTTTTTGTTTGGACCTTTAACCGTCAATTGAGGGACGTAGGTATCTTCTTAGAGAGTTTTGGTTTGCTATACCCCGCTGACCAGACGAATTACATACATTTTTTTCCAAGTTTTCTTTCTTCACTTGGCAATGCTGTGGTCCTGCGTAGTTTGTTCTTAGTTGGCTCTCACGAAACCCACGGGATAAATAGGCGTGGTATATTCTAAATCTGTTCCCACACATACAGCAAACAAAGCAAACTCACTTTAAACTTATTGTAAGGTTTGTACGTTTGTTTTCTAGTACTATTTTTAATATTAAGAAACCTAAAACAAAACATTTAGTTCAATATATATATAAGATAATCTCATTCGTTGAATATTTAATCATTCAGGTGGATAACATTTCTATGAAAAAAAAAGTTTATGTATATTTATATCAGTTGTTCTAGTACCCATAACACAAGCTCTGGCAAGCTTGGGTACTAGACAGCTTTGTGTGTTAGATGTCCGAGGTATTTATTATTTATTTATTTCTGCATTCCATACTTAGATGAATCGTTTGTAGACTGCACTCATCACTTCTAGACAATGATTGGGGAAGACCAGGAATACCATTTCTCTCCTGCGTCGGTAACGAGTAATCTCTACTTATTAATTATACTTATTTACTTATTTTACTTATACTTATTACGTATACTTATTACTAATTTCTTATTTACTAATACTTATCTATATCTATACTATTATATTAAGAATGATTTGTGAGTTTGAGACGTTGTAGGGGGTAATCTCTGGATCTACTGAACAGATTTTGAAAATTTACCAATAGCAGGCTACGTTATTTGTGAGTGACATGGACTAAATAATAACCCGAAAAATGAAAAAACTTTTTCGTGATTGCCGGAATTGCAAAGTAAATCGGAGAAAAAACTGTTTAAAGCACGGGTCAGCTAGTATTAAATAAAGTGATATCAAGATAAGTATAATAATTATATCAATTAAAACAGTAAATAAATCGATTGAGACAAACCTGGCAACTGAATGATTGTCTCCGTAAACACATGCTTTAAATCAGTATCTCGCTATCCGATCTGTTGGCAGCGAGAAATGACATTTATTTGTATTTATATTTATATTTCTTTTATTTCATTTAATTTACACCTGACAGGATCAATTTGCAATCAAGCCGTCAGAAAGATTAACTGTTAAGAAAATATCAAAAATAATTAGGTACGTACTATTGCGATTTATTGATACATCAAACTCCTCAAGCCGACCAAAACTTGGTTAGGGACCAAAACCTTTTCCGTAACGAGGTTGTGGTCGGCTTTCTTTCTACTACGATACAGATGAACTTCAATTTTTAGACGTCTTACGTAAGTAACAGCCATCAGTTCTCCACAACCCAAGTACCTACTCAGCAATATCGAAGTTCTGTGGAAGTTTCTGTGTGTTGTCGGATTTTTTAGGTCTTCAAATACTCGATTTATAACTATGTCCGCCGACTGAACCATAGCCATACGCAAGCGTTCTCTTCTGTCAAAGTATAAGCCCAAATGAGCCAACGCGTTACGCAAACTTAAGACACATTTTTGTATGAGAGTCTAAATTAAGTATGTGTGCAGATTTCCCCGCGCAAAATATTACAGACTGTTTTGTATTGGAAAAAGACGTTTAGCTATGGCTACTTCTCGCCGTTCGGTTTCCCGTGTAGCTCTTTGAGGCAATAAATTACCTATATCAATTAAGTTTGAGTATTCTTCTTCGATTCAATTCCGTAGTACACGGTTCCGTATGTTACT
The DNA here is from genome assembly GCA_905220595.1 of Spilosoma lubricipeda. Classification (NCBI taxonomy): domain Eukaryota; kingdom Metazoa; phylum Arthropoda; class Insecta; order Lepidoptera; family Erebidae; genus Spilosoma; species Spilosoma lubricipeda. Next base: position 3,036,744 of record HG992278.1, read on the forward strand.
ATAAAACTGGCAATAGAACTATATTCTCAAACCAGCAAAGTCTAAATTACAGCCGATTTTTTTTGCGAAACCAATAAAGTAAATTAATAGAAATGTAATACTCGTTTTCAATGATGAAAAGGCTAGCCGGCAAAAAGATAATTTATTAATCTATTATTTTTTACATTAAGAGATGATGACATGATATAAAAAAACCTTCAACATTCGCATATATGCATCTCATTAAAAAAAATGAAACATTTTAATCTCTTTTGTTCACCAGTTCGGATTAATATTCATCCGTTTCCAATTGGCATATTGCCTTGTAATAATGACAAGGCTTTTCGTTATGAGATGGCTGTATATAATTTGTTGGCTATTATTAAATAGGTACCATAGATCGTTCAACTTGGTCGTGTGTAGCGATGTTATTGTTCCGATCAAAAATCACTGCTTGTTTCGTTGAACGCTCTAATCTCGAAATTCTCCTTTGAATTGAACAGTTCTTCTATTATTGAGTAGTCCTCAGGCTGAGGAATTCTATGTAAAGGCGTATAACATCACGCTTCGATCAAAAAGTGCTAGATGAATGAAAAATGTTGCAGAAACAGGTAAAGCTTATTTATTCCTTTTGAGAAACGCTGACCAATTTGCACCGAACAACAATCTTTATTTTTTTTAACATTTTCAAAAGCATACGTACCTAGTCCCATCTTATTCTACTTATTATTATAAAAGCGAAAGTTTGTAAAGATGTTTGGACAACTCTTTCACGCAAAAACTACTAAACGGATTTAGATGAAACTTTATAGTAGTGTTACGCTACTATTTACCGCGATAATGCTAAAGCGAAATAACCCTCTTTTGGCTATGCCGTAGCCGGGTAAAAAGAACTTACTCATATGGTTCACATGTATTTACATAACATTTTACGATACAATAACCAGAAACACAACGTAGGTATTCAGAACCACTTCATAGGAAGTTATCGCCTGGAAAAAAACCATTGAGACGTAAATCGACACCATCGATGCAAATTGATTATGTTGACACTTTTAAAAACAACACTCTTCAGAATGCCAAGAGTTCGTGTAATAATAATTGGTTGGTTGACAAGATCATCGATCATTCCACATTGTCTTATCCACTTCTCACTTATTTATTAAAAGGTCATATTATATCGTGATTAAATTATAACCAATAAGTCATAATTTTCGTACAAAAAGAGGTTAATATTGGTAAATTTGGGATGTATTCGAAAAAGCATCAACACTTCTCAGTATTTATAGTATTTTCCTAGCCTTTATTATTCCCAATATTATTTTGGATCGACTACAAGTTCAAACGGTTTTACCTGAATGTGAGTATTTCCAAAGAACAACTGGGACCGGATCTCCGCAGCCCTGAGGGTGAACTGAATCGACACAGAGTTTGCAGTGTAGGGGATTAAACTGTGTGCCCGAAGAGCCGGAGATCCAAAGGGATTTTCTACCCCCAAAAAAGGGAGATTTGGCAGTGTAGGAGTAATATTGTCAGGAGGTAATGTTTTATAGCCTACCTATATAATGAAAGACTATTATTGCTTGAAGACTTTTAGACTGTGACTGTGATGATTATTTGCAATCACAAAAAATTAAACGTAAAAATATTTGAGTCAAGCATACGGCACGCAAATTACAAGATCAACGAACTGGAGGTATGTTTCTGTGTCTCTACATTATATATAAAATTCAACAGAAGTCCAATTACCATGATGCCGTGATATCTTAACTGCAGAATGTCCATATTATGGGTACAATAAATGAGTCTTGAATAATTTGTACTAATGCGATTTTAATATACCGGCTGCATAATGATAAAATCTTTAAATAAGTATCACAGACTTTTAATGTTGATACCTATACTTCTGCTAAGAAGTAAGCGGCATGTATTAATCTATACTAATATTTTAACGCTGAAGAGTTTGTTTGTTTGTTTGACCGCGCTAATCTCAGGAACCACTGGTCCGATTTGAAAAATTATTTCAGTGTTTGATAGCCCATTTATCGAGGAAGGCTATCAGCCTTTATATATGCTATTCCGCTATAGCTATAGCTATTCCGCTCCATCCATCATGCTAACGCCAATAGGAGCGGACCACCATGAACAACGTTTCGAAAACGGGGAAAAATTTTCACGCTACGGGCAATAGAAGACGATGTTCTTTTGTTCTGTGAGTTTTTTTTTTATTTGTTTTGTTTTCAAAATTGATATCTAGATTTTTCTCCAAATTCTTCGCTCCAAACTAATGTTCATACTATAACGCAGATCATTGTATTCAACACTCAAATGATGTGTGTGTCTTTTCTCCTGTTTTTATTCCTACTTCGCTTTACGAGTATTCCCGTATTTGCGTCTTTATGTTAATTTTTGCGTCATTAGTTTACACTTTGTGTATTCTTCCATTTAAACCAACACTGTTTTCTATCAATATCCGTCTGTTCGATGTTAAATGCCTTTCTAGCCTTTTTTCACAACCAATCTTTTCTTTTTCAACTCCTGCTCTTGTAAAACAAATGTTAGTTTATGTTCTAATTAGATTGCGAGTTTTGATACGGAGGCCTTAAAGATTATATACTTTTTAAGTAGAAACAAACTACCAAAAATGATAACGAAAGTCTTCACGAACTTTTAAATATGTGGTCATTAATTTTCAAATATATAATTATAGCGGAAGCTGTTGTTATCCGTAACACCGTCCAATATTGTAATTTAATTTAATAAACATGTAGAGCCTTTCGTTTATATGTGTGCGTGCGTGCGTGCGTGCGAGCGTGCGTGCTTGAGTGCGTGCATGCGTGCTTGAGTGCGTGCTTACGTGTGTGGGTTTGTGTGTGTGTGAAGAGTCAGTAAATAAATGGAAACATAAGAATCACGCCGGTGCAGCAGTGGATGCAAGTTCGGGATTATATTGTAGACTTGTAATATGAAATAATTTCTTTACTTGTTCCTACTACAGTAGTCCTCAATAATGTCACAACATTAACTGTCATTAACATCAAGTTCTTTTTCTTTATCTGAGGTTTCGAGGTTTCGACAATGAAGAAATTTTAACTTATGGAAGTTGACAGGTTATTGAAAAACTGATCAGCCAGTCAGTGTAATGTGTTTGTGCGTGTGGTTGATTGAGAATACGGAATGTCACTACACCACCACACCACTTTAAAATAATAGAAGTGAGACTGATATATAAATATATATATATATATCTGTCTCACTTATATTCTATTAAGTTCTCGTAATTTTTGTAGTGTCATTCAACTTTTTAAAACCACAGATCTTTATTGACAACAAGTTATTTCGTTAGATAACTCACTTCAGTGGTTTGAGATGAAATTCATTACCTAGGTAATTAATTGCAAGTTAATATATTTTATCGATGTTATTGATTGTTTATTAATTAAAGATGAATAAAAAAACTGATTTGATATTTCCAGTTGGTCGTAATAATTACGTAAATATCATTTAATAAATGGATGAAAGGTTTGTGGCATGCAATCTATGTACATTATTGGTTTTACCATGCTGTGTGTTACTGAGGTCAAAGGAGTTAAAAATGTAATGAATCCATTTTTTTATGAATAATGTGTCGAACATATTATGTAGAATGCTATTTAGCCATTCTAATGGTTTTTGATAGGACTACTCCCACACGACCACCACTGTGACTCCTATACAGCAGATCCAACAGCAGTGACCCACGAACACATCGAGTTATATGACACTCGGGAAGTCCCAGGAAAGGTTAAACTGTTTAAGAACCCGCAACGAAATCAGAAGAAATCTGGTTAAGTTGGAAATATTGATTAGACTACTCAAAATCAAATTACACAATATCTGCACGAAGATTGTCTGGAAGAGATCGCCGTGAGTGATAAGACTAGGTAGGGTTGCGTCTATTGTTATACCAAATGTAGTTTTTCATATAATTTATATCTGTAAATTCAAATTCAACCACTGATATCCATCTTTTTTCAGTATCTTCCATACTTCAACGGGTACATTATCCCGTATTTAAATGCTCCTCACTCAACATTCCAGCCCACTTTAATGGTGTTCAATAAATCTGTATAAATAAATGAATAGTAAGTCTAATTCCCTAATAATCAAAGCAGAAGACAAAAAAAAAGAATAAAAAGGCGTCTGCCTTTTTGCTGCTTTTTTATTTTGTCTTTTTAAAAATGGGGAAGCAACCCAGACATAACATATTATAGGTCTCAGATGAGCTATGGTCTTATATAATCAAAGGAATTCTGCAGCGTGATAAAAAAAAACAAAAGAAACCATTTAAAAAGCAATTAAATTAGACTTCCCAGACAGTTTTGACGTTAGTGATTCAATGGCTGACGTCATTAAAAACGAACGGTTCTGTCATTGTCAATAGTGAATATAAGTTCAAGTACACACTTACGGAGACCACAACCTCAGGATAGTTCTTAGAAATATATTTTATTTCTACTTTAAATACTAATTGTAAATATTTGTAGACCATGCCGCGAGCTTTTGAGCGCTTCAGAGTTCGTTGAATTCTCTCCATCTTTTTGTTTATCACATTTTTAGCTTAGAGAATTGGAAGCATTTTTTTTTAGTGTATGAATATTTTTCTAATGAGGTAGATATTCTTGTTAGCCGAACTTGACGGAACTAGTCTTGTCAGTGTATGAAGCCTCTTTATAAATGTCTAAAATACAAACAATGAAATGTATGTACTGCATAATCCATTCAGATCTTGCACCAGTTATAATGTAAATAGTGAGTTACAGAAAAATATAGTCACAATAACTGACCCGTCGAGCTTCGTATTTACATATCTGTCTCAGCTTCCCACAGGCAGTGCACAGTCGCGGACAAAAATTATTTTTCCCGGTATTTTTTATGTTTCTTGTACACAAACCTTGTCCTAACAAAAACGAATAAATAAAAAAAAAAATTGGTGCAGCCGATCTGAAGTTATGCGCGTACATACATTTAGGTGATTGATTTTTATTAACATATATAGATAAGCAATTTGAAATGGTTTTGTATCTATAGTTGCGTCTGCGTAGAAGGCATTCCTTTGTCCAGCAATGGACTATAGGCTGATGATGCGCGTATACCAAAAGTAATAATTTATTGTGTCAATTTACTTTATCGTACTTTTCAAACGTATGAAAAATGAAAATTGACACATAAGCACATTCATTCATGATTTCATTAAGGTGCAATGTTGCCACATTTGTGTCACAAATTATTACTTCTATCTATAAATTTTTATTATACCTCTGAGGCTCTGACTGAGAGACTGCCTGTCTTCAAATTACTAGCAAATAAATACCATGTATACTTCATTACAATATGAAAGCATTATTCTTGTGCTTTCTCATACTATAAGTATCAAGTAATAGCTGACCCACGCAACCTCGTTTGGGTCTCCCATTGCCGGTAGCGTAATAATTTTAGCCCGTTTTTGAAACATTTTTCATTGGTGCTCCGCTCCTATTAGTCTTAGCGTGATGATATATAGCCTATAGCCTTCCTTGATAAATGTACTATAGAACACTGAAAGAATTTTTCAAATTGGACCAGCGGTTCCTGAGATTAGCGCGTTCAAACAAACAAACTCTTCAGCTTTATATGTTAGTATAGATTAAAACTCCTGAGGAAGTCAAAAGATGCATTATCCACGTTGGCCGATAACTGGATTGCTTTATTTCCGTCAGAAGTTACAAGTCAGACTTGTATTGTCTTAAAAGTGAAACAATGCTTTATTATGCACACCATTAACTGCAAGCCTTTATAAATCATGTCTACTTTCCTTATTTAAGTCAGTTTGTTGTAAAATGGACTTAAGTGTGTTCATTTCAAAGTTGATTTTCTCTTAACCTTTGTCTGTAACTTATTTTTCTTGATGAAATCTCAGCTGGGTACCTGCGTGTCATTGTGTCAATTAATTTGCATCGGTGTTTGGGATGCAAATAATAATAAAATTGTAATTGGAAATGGTAATTATCTATACAAATAAATAAAATTGGAGTATCTGTTTGTAATTTTAAAATAACCGCTTTTTACGTATATGAATGTATACACGGTACATATACCAAAAATGTAGTTAAAATTTTTTCGTCTGTCTGTCTGTCAGTCTGTTTGTACAGGGTAATCTCTAGAACGGCTGGACGGATTTTGGCGGGACTTTCACTGGCAGGTAGCTGATGATCCAGGGAGTAACTTAGGCTAATTTTTTTAGAACAACTTTGTCCCGCGGCGTTATTCGCGGTACGACGATAACCGCGGGTAAGACAGCGGGGTTCAGCTAGTCTATATATCTATCTATATATATAAAAGAGGAAGGTGACTGACTGACATACCCAGAGATCAACGCACAGCCCAAACCGCTGAACCTAGAATCCTAAATTTTTTTATGTAGGTTCTTTGTATAACATAAGTGAGCACTAAGAAAGGAATTTTTGAAATTCCATCCCTGAGGGGGTAAATCAGGGGATAAAAGACTGCGTGAGCGATGCCGCGTGCAAAAGCTAGTGTACTTATAAAAATGTTTGGGTTATTGTTATATTTTTTTTTCTGTTATAAATTGGCAAAAAGGCTGATTTACTCTACACCACCGTATAGATATAGGTTACACATGTGCATATTTTTACAAAGTATTTCTACCAATCATTTTTACCATGATTAGCACCAAGTATACTCGTATTTACCAATAATTATTTTTGCCAAGTATTTTAACCAAGTGTTTTTGCCAAGTATTTCACCAACCATTTTTACCAATAATTTTTAACAAGTACTTTTACAAAATACTTTTGACACGTATTTTACCAAAAATTTACTTAGTATTTTTAAAGAAAAACAGTGTTAATTTTTTTTTAACTGAGTGACTTTAAGTTACAGATAGCCATGTGCGGCGCTTGTCAATTACCATATACTATCTGACCCACGCAATCTCGTTTGCGTCTCCTATTGCCCGTAGCGTGATAATTTAACCCCGTTTTTTAAACATTCTCCATTGGTGCTTCGCTCCTATTGATCTTAGCGTGATGATATATAGCCTATAGCCATCCTCGAGAAATGTATTATCCAACATTGAAATAATTTTTCAAATCGGCCCAGCGGTTCCTGAGCTTAGCGCTTTCAAACAAACAAACTTTTCAGCTTTATAAATTAGTCTAGATATACTGCTGCACCTGCTGCAGCTGTTATTATCCATAATATGAATAAATAAATAAATATACCTACCGTAAAATATCTTATAGTGTGACAACTGTCAACGAGCAGATTAGGGATTGAATAAGAAAATAGGGAGTATATTAAAAGAGAAAGTAATTAAACAGAGAATGAAAAAGGGGTGGAATATCACTGATATATGGCTTAGGGGAAGTAAGTAATTCAACCTGTAACTTGAATTACAATTCAAGCCCTGCAACTATGAGTATCTTAAGTATCTGGATGAAATAAGACTAACATTTGACTCTCTGTGTATTGGTGTCAGTAATTGGTAATTCGCTCACACAATCGCAATGCTCACTTCTGGCCTGTGTAGTAATGAGGGTTACCGCATCATTGATGTAATGTGGCTGATCGCATTTCCGCTGATAGAAACAGGGGTTCAACGATTCACTGTCTTCTGTTAGGCAGGGCTCTCTGTGTAGTGCAAAAGCTACGTTAATAATAATAATAAACTATTCATTATGTATGTATTTGTAACAGTATAATATAATACACATAGACATAAATACGGTTGGTTAAATTAAAAAAAATAAATATAATTGTATTTCTTTAATGAAAGAAATTGTTAATTGAAATTTTCAACAAACATTTTCAATAACGTGCTATGATGCTACTTATATGAGCTGAGAATCAATGAAAAATGTGCCAAAGACGGGAAAAATTTATATCTTATAAGTTGCGGGGATCAGCTAGCTTTAATTTAAGTGTCGCTCGATGTTTTGACCAAAAATCTCACTTAATTTAAACCAAACTGCGTTTATTTAAGAACTTTTTTATAGGTTTACTTTTCCGAAACACAAAGCTCATTAGAATTGTAGATTTTCAAGTTTATTGACCTTCTCTTTTGCGTCCTCTAACAAGTGTGGTGATATAAAACTTAAACATGGTGGAGCCTGATCGTATCATACAATGACGACGAGAACATCAACCTGCTTCCTTCGTTAAAAGAATACCAATATATTAGTGTACCCATGCAAATATAATAAAAAAAAAATTGGGCTTATAACAATTGACAATGTCAAATATTTTCAAATGACGCGCCATTTATGAGGGGCCTTGATAGGCTTCTTTAAAAGATTATGTATCGAAAGTTCAATTCACAAAAATTTACATTACAAATTCTCTAAAGCAGAACGAGCACATTTTATTATGTTAACGAGGGTTTTACGCCGTGTTTAACAAAATCGGTAGACTCTCAGCTTTCATTACTCATAACCGATGAGCCATCTAAGTATTCATTTTCTAATATATTTTGTAAATATTTCGCTTTATAATATTTTATATACTGTTTGACACCTACGCCTCTATAAAGGTATAAATTAAATTTTCACATTTTAACCTACTTCAAAAAAAGGAGGAGGTTTCTCAATACGACCGCATTTATTTTTTTCTTTTTTTAGTGTGTTCGCAGATAACTTCGTCGTTTATGAACCGATTTTGATGATTTTTTAATGGAAAGGAGATATCCCAACGGCGGTACCATGATATGGACATTAAGATCTGATAATGGCATCCAAGATAAATCGAGTCAAGCCTTGAAGTCGATTTTATTTTTGTTAAAAATTTACTTGTTAGTATACCTATTCATTCATTTACAAGACAATACCAACTGCGTGATCAGTGTGATTTAGTACGTAAAAACCACCTTTCTAAGAGGCTATGTATAGCAAGGGACTGCTTAATGCTGACATATTCTCTGCGTTGCAGCATGTATTTTGCCGTATTTGACAGTCACCTACTGCGGCAACTCGTTGTCCTTGCTTTGCGCGCGGTGCCGGGATGATACAACTATGTTCCCGTACGTTTAGAAAAAAAATTGTGATCTTTTTATTATTTTCACTTTATAATAATATTGTGCTTAATAATATACGGCAAAATAGTTGCCGTAACGCATAGCAGGCAATATAGATATACGGGCAGTATTTGTCTCGTACTGCACTAGTAGAAAAATATCGATTGAATATTAATGATGATAAGAAATAAGTAGTTATTGGTTCGAAATTCACTTTTTTTTTTCAATTTGTCTTTCAAAATTTTGTTATTTCGTGGAATATTGGTCTAGAAATAACCCACCTGAGTCCTTTCATTGCTCTGATTGCAAAAAAATATTGGGTTAACGGCTTTAAAATGACGACAACCCCGAAAACCCTGGTTTTTTAAGATGTACAGTGACAAATTAGGAGATAGGTCATCAGCATCCAAGAGCGCTAATCATCATACTCATTGCGGATGCTGACAATGGAACAATGCAGCATGGTGGCTCACACCATGGCTTCCTAGTGACGCTTCTGCATCATTGGGCCTCCGGTCTCGCACTCACCAACGAAACACGTCGGTACGAATGCTGTCATTCACCGTCTCAGTCGAGCCTCGGTTGAATGTGACTAGTTTCCTGTGTGGCACTGGAATCACCCCAGTCGAGCCGATCGACCTCAGACTTGTACCCGAAGCAAGACTTGAGCACGATAAGTTTCCTATGGACATAAAAATGCACTTAGATAGTGTAACCGAAATAAATAGATACCTTTTTTAACCGACTTCAAAAAAAGGAGGAGGTTTCTCAATTCGACCGTATATATATTTTTTTTTTTTTTTTTTTATGTGTGTTCGGGCATAACTTCGTCGTTTATGAACCGATTCTGATGATTCTTTTTTTAATGGAAAGGAGATGTCCCGACGCTGGTACCATGTTAAGGACATTAATATCTGATGAAGGAATCCACGAGAAATCGAGTCGAACCTTGAAGTCGGTTTCATTTTTGTTAAAATTGTACTTGTTTATTTAATTGACTTCAAAAAAAGGAGGTGGTTTCTCAATTCGACCATATATATATATATATCTTTTTTTATGTGTGTTCGCGGATAACTTCGTCATTTATGAGCTGATTTTGATGATTCTTTTTTAATGGAAAGGAGATATCCCAACGGTGGTACCATGATAAGGACACTAAGATCTGATGATGGCATCCAAGGGAAATCGAGTAAAACCTTGAAGGCGGTTTTATTTTTGTTAAAATTTTACTTGTATTATGTGCAACTGACAACAAATGCCCTCTAATCACAACAACATTCCTGAATTGATTAATGTTTGTTTGAGTGACACCTACGGAACGAAGCGGCCGGTAGAAATGTCAGGCGGACCAGTTAACGTGGCCGTGACATTACCGTCACTGGTTCGGTTCCGCGAGGTGCTAATCAAGGAGATATTTGGACCGATGGAATCGATCTAAGTATTTGATGCTCCAATTGATTGGGTTTGCCAAATTTGAGTGTTAAGCATATATTGTTACATTTAAAAGGCATATGGGTCATACCGAATAGTTACGAGACCCTCAATTAGTTTTTTAGTTTAAATATACTACACGGTACAGACTTAAACTTACTTTTAAAGTTATTATTGAGTAATTTTACGGCCTCACTTAGGGTTAGGTGAAATTTCATACATCTATATTATTGTAGTCTCACGGTTACACCTTAATGTTTCTCCTCCTTGAGACTAACAGGCGACTAAGTCAATCGGTTTGGGGGATCATGTGCGATATTTTTTTACATTAATGTATCGCCGACATCGCTTCATCAACTAGCTTTTGCCCGTGGCTCTGCCGCTTGTACCTCGGTTTTCGCGGTAGCCTATGTCCTTCCTCAAGAATAAAAGTATCTCCATGCCAAATTTAATTGAAATCGGTGCCGCAGTTTAGTCGTAAAATGGTAACAAATAGACTGAGTTACTTTCCAATTTACAATATTTCGTTCGTTCTTTGTTCAAGCAATACTTCTCTGGAATGCGCTCCCGCTCGAAATCAGGATGTCCACTAACCGCTTTACATTTAAAAAGAAGGTACATGATCTCCTTCTCAGTGAACTGGCAGAACCATCTAATCAATAGCATAATTTACGATTCCATTATTCATAGTGTATAAATTTCATATTTGTGTAAATGTCAATCTGTATGTGTATATATGTATGTATGTATGTTTGTGTATGTATATATGTTATTAATAATTGGTGTTTGTATAATAGTAGTAATATTTTTGAGTAAGTTATAAACTTTGCACATTTTAAATGACTTCATAAGAAGGTAACCTCTATGCACCTCCCTTATAAGATTTCTACACCACCCGAAGGTTGACTGGAAGAGAATGCCTTGGGCATTAAGTCCGCCAATGTACATATTTAGTGCATAAAGTTAATAAATAAATATTAGTTAGGTCTTTCTATATCCTTTTATATTTTATTCTTCTTGTATCCCAGATGGTATGCATGTAAAATTTCTGTAGTTAAGACGTTAAACTTACTTTCCCATTCCATTACTGGTCGTCTCACCTTGTAGTGAGACGGGAACATGATATTTAAATCATATCACACTGACATCATAATGGAGATTTCCCTTACAAGTCCTTACATATTGTGTTTATGGCTAGGAAACGTATTTATTTACTTTCTGTAGTGTTTATTGACTTCATCAAGAGTAAAATGGAGTTTTACATGAGAACGGCGAAGTAAAAGTTTTAACAAATTAAAAACCGACTTTATTATCGACCAAATCGATCGATTTTTCTTGGATGCCTTCATCAGATCTTAGTGTCCTTATCATGGTACCACCGTCGAGATATCCTCTTTCCATTAAAAAACTGTAATCAAAATCGGTTCATAAACGACGTAAGTTATCCGCGAACACATATATATATAAAAAGTATATACAATACATAAATATGGTCAAATTGAGAACCTTTTTTGAAGTCGGTTAAAAAAGGAAGGGTAATTTTGCCATCAAACTAATAAACCGATTCTATCGAACGAGGTCTCAATAGTTTCGTTATAATGGCCCGGGCGACATAAGCTAAATTAATTTATTTAAAAGGGTTTACGTAGGTACTTGAGTAATTGAGTTATGTTTTTTTTTAAGTTTTTCTTGCTATGTTATGTTGTTGATATGTTACTCATCGCTTGTTCAATTTTTGGTAATTGCAGATTGAAGATTAATAGTTGTAACAGCTAAACCCCGCTGTGTTACCCGAGGTTATTGTTGTACCGCGAACAACGCCGCGGGACAAAGTTAGTCTAAACAAAGTAGCCTAAGTTACTCGCTGGATCATCAGCCTGTGTCCTTGTGATTTTTATTTGTGATTTTAAAATGTGAAGATTGCTTTATGAATGCAATAAATATGTTCGATCTTCAGTACTTTGATGTCATACATTTTATTGCATGTTTTATATTCTTTAAATTGAAAACCTTTAATTAATTATGTTGTCAACTTCTATTCATGATAATAAACATGTTAATGTCAAAATAATATTTCAGAGATCTGATACACAACGACATCTAGTTCCAAACTAAGCAGAGCTTATACTATGGGTATATACTATGGGTACATAGAAAACACTTAATACATACATGGAAAACATTTACTACACTACTTATCATACATTAGCAGACCCATGCAACTTCGTTTACGTCTCCTATTGCCTGTAGCGTAATAATTACCCCCCGTTTTCTCAACATTCTTCATTGGTGCTCCGCTCCTATTGGTCTAAGCGTAATTATATATAGCCTATAGCCTTCCTTGATAAATGGGCTATCTAACAATGAAAGAATTTTTCATATCGCACCAAGTTCCTGAGATTAGTGCGTTCAAACAAGTTTCTTTGTTCTTCAGCTTTATATATTAGTATAGATTCAAAACACTCAATCTCTCAAACATTTAGTACGACCCGGGAATCGAATCCGAGACTTTTAACACAGCAGTCGCGAACCGAGGCAGTCAAAAGCTATTTAATTGATTCTGTAACTACTAGATAGGGACGTGACATTTATTGTGACCATATTGCCTGAAAAAGGCGTGAGTGAACAGGAAGAATGTAGCTTGCCTCGTGAGAGAGACCACACACTTTCAGCATCATATATCACCCTGATATACAACCACCATCCTTTATTGCTAACTACTGTCGATAAATCATGTAGTTGAATAAAGTTAATATTGACGATGTTCGTGATTGAATATTCATTTTGGGATGTGAGAATTGTTAAAAATGTAAATGACCATTCTGTAGTGCTGATAAAATTATTTTTACTTAGAATTTTGAAAAGAGCGGTTTAAATTTCTAGACTAAGAGGTAGAAACGTAATTCAAAGAATTTTTGGGAGATTATTCTATTTTCCTAACGATATTATTACTTTTAACTTCAATCACAACTCAGAAATCCTCACTATAACTTTCCCATTTGAAAATACGAGACGACGGAATACATTTGGATGTAGCTATCAAAACGCCTTCACCAGTCTATAACTGGTCACCCGGACTCACGGAAATCTTTGAAATTTCCGAATTTCCTCCACTATAACTATATACACTATAACTATGTATATACGCATACAAACTTTCCTCTTCAATAACTCTATTTATTACTGACATATCTATCTAAACTGCATTAAATCCCGTTTAGTAGTTTAAAATATCTAAGCTAACATTTTTAAATACATTAAACTTTACCGTGGGAGAGCCACGCTTCGGCATGAATGGGCCGGCTCGACCGGAGTGATACCACGGCCTCACTGAAAACCGGTGTTAAATAGTGCTTGCGCTGTCTTTCACCGATTGAGTGAGGATACCGGAGGCCCATAACCCAAATCCCCTCACCCTATCTCCCCTCCCCATCCCCCAAAGGCCGAAAACGCACTTGTGACGCCTCTGGTGTTTGCAGGTGTCCATAGGCGGCGGTAATCGCTTACCATCAGGCGATACGTCTGCTCGTTAGACCGCCTACTCCACAAAAAAAAATACAGTTGAAGAAACTTCATTTTATGTTTAAAAAAAATGTACTTAACATATTAGAAGTGTGAGAGTTCAATTAACGATATAAGGCTTGCCAGTTATCATGTAAATGTGTCTGGTAATATAGACGGCAAAATACCACTCTGTCTACCTCTTCAGATATAAAATACTTGAATATGTGAATGTAATGTACCTACGCATGTTATTAAAAGGCGTTGGTCGTTTATATGAAGCTTTTCCGTTCATCTGACAATTAATGCATGTTTCGTCCAAATTGCACGGTTGGCCCCGTGGTTGAAGTGGTTTCTATCGCGCCTAATTTTGTCGGTTCAAATCCCACATGGGACCACTCTTTGTTTGATCCACAAATCGTTGTTCTGAGTTTGGGTGTTTTTAGTGTCCTTTTATGTATGTTTGTAAAGGTCCTCGCGACACTGAATCTATATATGTACCTAATTCCTAACGTGAGAGTTGTTTTTTTTAAAAAACTAAAGAATAATACATTCGCGTCCTCAACATTTATTAATTAACTAGCCGACCCACGCAACGTCGTTTGCGCCTTATATTGCCCGTAGCGTGAAAATTTCCTCCGTTTTTGAAACATGCTTCATTGTTGCTCCGCTCCTATTAGTAGTAGCGTGATGATATATACCCTATAGCCTTCCTCGATAAATGGACTATCCAACACCGAAAGAATTTTTCAAATCGGACCAAAGGTTCCTGAGATTAGCGTGTTCAAAAAAATAAACAAACAAACAAACAAACTCTTCAGCTTTATATATTAGTATAGATTACAATCACTTTTTAATAATGTCCTCTACAAATGATATACACGCTAATGCATCTCATAATTTATTTTTTAAAATGTATACGAGTATATCACGATTGCCAAATGCAACGCTTAATGTCAATCGAGTGCAGTTAATAAGATCCATTAGTCACTATAATAGCTTTTATATTTATGTAGGTATAAATATTTTAAAATGAAATAAAAAATACAATAACAATAAAAATAATTATTTATATTTTATATTAAGTTTGACTATTGAAACGTCCTTTATAAACTTTTGAGTCTCAACGGCACTAATATTGTTTTCATTGGCAACACACAAGATATATTAACAATTATTTTTACGGGAATTAACCGGGAATGACTGTCAGTCAGCCTGTGACCACAGCCAGTGCAACCTGGTCGAAACGTCAGGCAAATCAGAGGTATGTAATACCTTTTAATAAGTGATCGCGTTAATTCCCGTAAAAATAATTGTTGATATATCATGGAACGCGAAAGTTTAAAAGTTAGTAACACACAAGATTTTTATATCTGCAGCACCAAGGAGATTCCCCTTTTTTCCGTGCGGGAATCCCCTCGGATACCACCTAGTGGCATGTCGGACTCAAACCGACTAAAGCCGCACGCCGTCTCGGTTACTAGAAGGCGGGGAACCAGGTGTACCCTAGCAAGGAAAACCTGGAACACCAAGGTTTTTCAAATATTTGTAGGTCTTGGTAACCGCTTAAAAGTTTTGCTAATTTTAGCTTCCGTTCCAAGCGAAAGAGATCACCAACAGCCGTTAATAGTTCATTGCTGAACAATGCCAAGTAAATAGCTTTTGGTAGGTACATATTTCAAACTTAATTACAAATTTTAACAAAAAAACCAACTTCAAGTACTGAACTAAATTAAAATGGGACCACACGGGAAGCACCAACTTTCAAATTAAAAACAATTATCAAAATCGGTTCACCCAGTCGAAAGTTATGAGGTAAGAAACACAAGAAAAAACAGTCGAATTGAGAACCTCCTCCTTTTTTTAAGTTTTTAAAAAAGTTGGGAATATCCTAATCCTAATACTTCTATAATTATAAATGTGAATGTAAGTTTGTTTGATACGCTTTCACACGAAAACTACCAAACCGATCATCATGAAACTTTGTACTTATATTCTTGGAGGTATTAGAAGTAACATAGGATCATCATCATCAGCCTATCGCAGTCCACTGCTGAACATATGCCTCATCAATTGCGCGCCACTTTTTTTTTATATTTGACCCTGCCAAAATGACTCTACTCTGCCTGATGGAAAGCATAAGCAGAATGGTGGTAACCATACTGCGAATGCAGACAATGCAACAATGCAGCATGGTGACCCACACCATGGCGGGCTAGTGATGCTTCTGCATCATTGGGCCTCCGGTCTCACACTCACCAACAAAACACGACAGCATGATCGCTGTCATTTTACATTGATTTTCTGTGCGAGGGTAGTACCGCCTCGGTCGAGCCGGCCCGTTCGTGCTGAAATAAGCGTGGCTCTACTATCTTGATTACTGACTGATTACTTGGTTCGATTCTCGGCTTCTCGCATCCAGCTCCTGCCAGCCGTCTTGCGCAGATCATCACTCCACCTGGCCTGTGGACGTCCTACACTTCGTTTGCCGAGACGCGGTCCCCACTCAAGAACCCGTTTACCCCAACGGTAATCATTAATTAGTAACAGGATACTTGTTATCAAACGCGAGCGAAGCCGCTGGCGAAAACTAGTAATATTATAAATGTGAATGTAAGCTTGTTTGTTACGCTTTCACGCAAAAACTACTTAACCGATCATCATGAAACTTTGTAAAAATATTCAGGATCAGGATATAACATATAACAGGATATAACAGGATCTTGTTCCAAAAGGAACGTATAATACTACAATTACTGAGTGAAATAAAACAATGTAACATAAAACACCCTTCACATTCTTGGAACAACAATCAATAAATACGTGCGTGTACAGGATATTGTGTAAATGAACTAATTACATTTACTCTATCTATAAATACGCTTTATACGAGTATTGACACGTCAATGAGCACATTTTTTTGCAAACTAAGCACTAAATAGGATTTTCCGACCGGTCCGAGCGCCAAATCGATGTATCCAAAGGAAAAAAAACATGGCCCTTTCCCACCCTCGTGAGTTCATCATTTGATGTTTTACAGATCTGCCTCCTTAGTCAAGAGCCATTATCGTTTAAAATAGTACAAATATCGCTTTATTTAAAAAAAAAACTTCGATTAGACGAAATTCTAGTTTACATATAGAAAATAAACCTAAAAAATATTAGAAACATGGACGTCCTTGTCACACAAAAGAGCGAAACGAAACCATTATGACGCTTAATTGATATACACACGGTGTGTGTTACAAAATAAAATTGGTGAATTATCCTTTAGCTTGTAGTATAGAATACCTTCATTGGACAAATGGACTAGGTAACAGAGGATTCGTGACTTGTCAAGTGATTCACTGCAGAGGCCGTTTAGGGCGACAAATACTCGATAAAAGAACTTCCAAATGATAATTGTCGTTCGAGAAAATAAAATTAAACATGGCTGACAAAAACTAATAAAATACGGGATCAAAATAATACCGAATCAAATCACCATAAAATTAAAACTCCATGTTTAAATGTGGATTCTAAATTTGAATTTATTCTAAATAAATTGCATTTTAAACAGTGCCAATGACATTTGAAGCAAAAAGTTTGAATACATATTTGGTTACAATGCCCATTTAAAATAAATCAAAGCCGAAAGTAGGTAAAATATTTTAAAACATACACCATGTTCAAATGTTTACCTTATTAACTCGGTTATCGACCTGATCTTGTATTTTTTTATATAAGTCTATATATTTTATAGATAATATATCACACAATATGTACTAAAGCGGATAACATGGTAATATATGTAAATTTGCGCTTATTGTCCAACTCTTCATTATAAGGCCGTTTGAGGATGTTTTGTTTTCCATTTCGTAAAATTTCAAAGTACGGGTTGTCAGAGTTGCCGAAACGTGTTCTTAATTTGAAACAAAAACATAGACTTAAAAAAAAACACTATACACGTTTTATTAATAATTTGTATAAAGCAAAGAAAACATTGAAAATGTTGTTGAGAATGTAACATTTTTAGTATTTTATGCCCGTCACTATTCAAGTCACGATGCTTTTAAGCTTATTAAGCGATTTACACTTAGCCTTTTTTACTCCAGTATATAGCTATCAGAAGATAGGTATCAAATTAATTGTTTTTGCATCGAGTTTTTGAATAAGGAAGATGACCTGGACTAACCTTGCAGACCAGTATCTGACAACTGGACAATCTTACAAAAAAATCTGTTTAGTTGAATTCTGTAATATCAACTGTTGAATATCGGGCGTTCACTCGCCTCATTATAAGCTTTTATTTATGTCTGTTATCATATCTTACAAGTTAAATTTGACCCACTTCCCGAATTCCGATTGAACTGAAATTTGAAATATACCTTTAGATCTGATGACAATGCAATTATATTTTCTTTTTATCAACAAGTCATAAAACCTTCTTTTTAAAAAAGAACTTTTTAAATTAATTACTTGTTTTAACTGTTACTCCTTTACTACTAAACAAATTTGCATTTTATATATCATCTTTGTAGCCTTTATTATTCCCAAGATTATTTGGCGTTTTATATACCTATTGTTAAATGCTGTACAAACATTTAATCATCGGAAATTTAAATCCTGTGAGCCAACAATCCCGGAGTTGGGCAGTCAGCGTCCATCCGCTGTCAGCCTGAATACAGACTATAGTAAAAGTAGTTGACTCTCCTGTTGCCCGTAGCGTGATGTAATTCAGCGTGAAATAATTCGTTTACCATTAAAAAGTTAAAAGTGAACCAACCTTAAAAATAGACATAATATATGCTGCCGCAATTTTTTTTGTTTATGCGAATACTTATATGCCGCTTTTTGTGAAACTCACCGTTCATGCAACGCATGCAATGAAAACTCTCAAAAGTAATAATTGCCCTACGTTTTTGCGTTTTTCATTAATGAACCGCTTCTTTTGTTGTGTTTCGTAGCATGATGACATGCAGCCTATAGCCTGCCCCGATAACCAGGCTATCTAACACTAAAATATATTTTTTTATAAAATCAGTATTTCCTGAGATTGGCGCATTCATCCTAACAAACAAACTCTTAAATGTTGTTATAATATTAGTACCTATAGACAATAGATTACAACCAGTCGTCACAGTTGTCCAAGCTAAAATCGAACCTTATTAGCTTAGCTGTCAGGATTACTAACTGTTAGAGCAACAGATTCATCCCTGGACTTAATTGACTTAAAAATGTTAATTTTTCTTTTTCTTTTTTTATAAGACATCGCCCGCATTAGGAATATAATTATCATTTATCGCGAGGGACTTTACAAACATACATAAAACCGACACAAAGGACACCCACACTCGAAACAATAATTTGTGGAACTAACAAAATGCTATCCCATGTGGGATTTGAACCTTAAAGCCACCTTAGCGCGGTAAAAAGCGGCTTGGCGACCGCTTAAACTATTACGCCATCTGTGCAGTCCGTATTGTTTTATACAAGTAAATAACATTATTAAGGTGGCGACTGACCTGTAACATTTCGCCGTAACGTAACGTTACGTTACGTTACGGCGAAATGTTACAGGTCAGGCTCCTTTACGTCACGGAATAATGCTCAAGTCAGTCGCCGGCTTTATATTTAATATGCAGGTATAATTATTAGAATATTTTGCAAATAATGAAACTTGAGGGATAAATGATATCACGGTCTCAACATCAAGTCATTTGTGGTGTGGTGGATTGGGTGGCAAAATCACACTACTGTATTGCCCTTTATTATTATTTGTTAATCAAAATCACACAATACTTTAAGAAGTACTCGGTCGTTATATACACACTTGTATGGATCTGGTGTTCAGAAGACCGCATCGGTTACAAAACTTGTCTTTAATTATTGGACTGAAATGAATCCGACGAAAATAACATCAATGAATAAACTCATTACATACTTACCTGTTTTATAATGTTATCAAAAAGTAAAGCTTCGGCCACACCTGCGCGACCAAAGCGAATGCGATGCGGGAGCGTGTGCCGCGCGGCGGACGCTACCCATACTTTTCCATGGCGCTTTGCACACCTACGCGACAGCGAAGCGGGAGTGCAGCGTCCGCTGAGCGGGACGCACGCGTCTAGTGGTCAGACGTGTGTACGTGCGAGAAAGCCACCTTACTTTTTTTAAAGACAACTCCTTAGGAATATACATCCTGTGTCCAGATTTAAAGATTCTGGTCGACTGGAAGTATCCTTTGATTTTGATTCCCTGTGAGTTATTGCGAGTTTCAAAATTTGGAGCTTAAATTGCTATATCTTTTGATTGCGTTGATATAGAAGTTTGAGTTTGTTACAGCTTAAAAGTATTATACGCGTAGATCTGAGTATTTGATATGAATTTTAATTTAATACCTATACGCGTTCATGAGGAAAGGGGGCAGTAAGTTTAAATATTTGAAAAATATTTTTATAATATGATGCAACAAAAAATTTATGCTTTTCGAAATTTTTCCTATAACTGTGCTATAGGATTTTTGATTCTCTTGCGAGTAGTTGCGAGTTTCAAAATGTGGGGCTTACATTTCTGTTTCTTTTGATTTCGTAAACATGGAAGTTTGATTTTGTTTTAGCTTAAAGGTATTATTGACCTGAGTAGTAGATAAATTTTTAATTTAATACCTTTACACGTTCATAAGGAAGGTTCGTAGTGAGTTTCAAAAAACCTAATATTTTATTCAGAGATATAACTCAAAATTTATGCTTTTCGCAATTTTTCGAAAATTTGCAGCATAAATGGGCTGTTTCTTTTGATTACGTTGGCTTAGAAGTTAGATTTCTTCACAGCTTCAAGGGTCAGTGACAACTGCCTCGTTGGTCTCGCGGTCGTCGTGTGCGACTGCTGGTCATGAGGTCTCGGGTTCGATTCCCGGGTCGGACCAAATGTTTGTATGATCTACAAATATTTGTTTCGGAGTTTGGGTGTTTTCTATGTATAATATGTATGTATTTACAATAAAAAGTATATATGTATTTGTATCAGTTGTCTAGGACGCTTAACACAAGCTCTGCTTAGCTTGGGACTAGATGGCGTAAAAAAAAAGCAGTAAACCTTAGTATTTGATATGAATTTCAGCATGATACCTCTACGCGTTTAAAAAGAAAACACATACAGTGGAACATAAAACCTCCTCCTTTTTTGAAGTGGGTTAACAAGCACCCAATGGCAATTAATTAATACTTTAAATAAAAATATGACCACCCTTTTGCTCTAAAACATATAGTACAATAAAACATTGACATACTTTTAACTTTATACTTTTAGTCATATTTATTTATATCACACAAACATTTCCGTGGTGTTTATAAACGGATACTATTATA
Organism: Spilosoma lubricipeda; assembly: GCA_905220595.1. Classification (NCBI taxonomy): domain Eukaryota; kingdom Metazoa; phylum Arthropoda; class Insecta; order Lepidoptera; family Erebidae; genus Spilosoma; species Spilosoma lubricipeda. The sequence goes on from HG992278.1 coordinate 3,058,050, forward strand.
TTAATAAAAAGAATAAAAATATAACTAGGAACTGCCAAACAAGGCAGAACAACTCGTTGAGGAGGAGGTGTGACTGGCATCTGTAAATAAGGTAACCAATTATATGCCCAAAGTGAACCACTTTGCTCATTTTACCACGGGGCCGTCGTTTTGCTCTAGTTTATTACACAGACCGAAAGAGCGAATAGACATTACTCAAAGAGAATGGGTTCCTAAACTTTAACAGTTTCAAGAATTAGTCTAAATGCGTATTGCGCATGCATACTTAATAGTATAAATTCGAATGTAACTCTCTTTGTCTGTGTGTTACGCTGTCAAGGCTATACTGATTGGGATGAAATTTGGCGAGGTAATTCTTTGATAATGATTAGTTATCAGTTGGAATTAATGCGTTCATGGTATGTAAATTCCAGCCTAAGAGGATGGATATTACCTACTTACTGCAACTTATACTTGTCTTAAATCTCTCATTCTTGTAGTAATCTGAAGAAGAGTCGACAGAGAAAATCAAATACGAAATCCCAGAATACTTGTCAGAATAGTATAATGTTGTAATATCTAATTATTTAATTTGACGCAGGTTTGATTGATTGGTTGTATCTGCTTATGAGCCTGTACCGTGCCTTTGCGGCGAATTATATATTTCAGGGCACTCCGAGTAGCTTGGTTCATTGAAGATCTTACATTATGTTATTTTGCCCTATATGCTCTTGCTGCGTTTTATTTGGCAACATATACCTTACTACTTATACCTGTATAAGATAAAGCAGATACATAAAAATATATGCATTCGAGAAACTGGCTTTATAAATAAATATCGCATCAAAATACTTTCTGGGCGCCTGGTCAAAGTAACAATGACGTATCTTTGTTGGCTGTTCCAAAGTTACACTTTGATCTTGGTTGAGAATCTGATATTTCAGGATTTCAACTCCTCCAGTTTTCATCTGATTAATTTGATTAATTTCGTTGTGGGTTCCAAGACAGTTTAATTTTTCCTGAGACTTCCCGAGTGTCATAACTCGGTGTGTTCGTGGGTCTCTGTGTACAGGAGCTACAGTGGTGGGCGTGTGGTCAACATGAGTCCCAAAAAAGAACAACATCAAAAGTACTTGCTTTTTGCTTAAATTACTAGCAAAATATACTCATGTGTTTTCGTAAAATAATGATTTCTAAAGGTACAGCTCTGTTTCTTCACTTTCAATTAGAATAAATTTGAAATTGGATATCAAAACCATAATTAGTATTAAAAATAACAAATCGAAACCGGTTTTTTTCTTTATTTTTCGAGCTGCTTTGTTTTATGATGTTCTTTGATTCTAGTTTTGAAGACAGTATCAAATCGAGTAGTGAAGTTATCAAGTTCACGAATGAAGACATAAACTCCACACAATGAGCTCATTAAAAGTAACGGTTTCGAAGCCGTGTCAACGGTATTGTATTATTGCAGGGACGGACTGAATTTGAATATATTTTCTTTTGATTTTGATCACTTTTGAATTTGAATTATTTGAATGTATTATTAATAGCGGTGGTTTTGAAATATCGATGTTAAACAGATCATATTATTCAGATCCTAAAAAGAAAAAAAAAGAAATTAGTTTTTCTCCCAATCTAAATTGGTCATCAACTAGCTATTTGACACATAATTTCATAACATGTCATAGCAAAAATTATGTTATCATATTTTACAATTCTCTGTCTGTTTGTTCCGGCTAATCTCTGGGACGGCTGGACCGATTTTGACGAGACTTCCACTGGTAGGTTGCTGATGATATAAACAGTAACTTAGGATACTGATATTTTTTTTATACTAGCTTCGCCCCGTGGCATTATCCGCGGGTAACACCGCGGGACTCAGCTAGTAATTTGTGTATTTAGTAGTCTATTTAGTGGCTCAGGCTTGTATAGCCTGGAGACAGATGAAATAATTATATTTCGGATATTCGACACACAACGCCATCTAGTCCCAAACTAAGCAAAACTTGTACTATGGATAAACTAGACAAGACAACTGACATAAACAGTGTTAGATAATTTCAATTTTCTGTCTTGAGGTACATCTCTACAAATAAGTACAATTGGAGTGTCTGTTTGTAATATTAAAATAACCGCTTTATTCTATATTTATTACTAAATGCATATGTACCTATGTCTACACGGTACATTTATCAAAATATTATTTTTTACAATTTTATCAGTCTGTCTGTCTGTCGGTCTGTCCGTCTGTCTGTCTGTTCCGGCTAATCTCTGGAACGGCTGAACCGATTTTGACGGGACTTTCACTGATAGGTAGCTGATAATATAAGGAGTAACACAGGTTACTCTTTTTAGACTAGCTTCGCCTCGCGGCGTTACCCGTGCCACTACAATAACCGCGGGTAACACCGCGGAACTCAGCTAGTAGTAAATATGTCAACAAACGCAATTTAAAAAAATCGTGCAAGAATTGTCTATTATTGTGTCAAAAACACTGTGAACTTATCTATACATTGTACATTCTACATCAATAAGTAGTTTGACAGGCGAGCCCCCAGATATTATTACTGAGATCTGAATGCCAAGGGCTTTGGCAGGTTTATCGGCTCCCCACGACGAGTCCACATAAACACTGCTAATTATTGGTACACTGACACATAGTTTATCCTTTTAGCTACCTTAATTATAGATACCGATAATAGTGCTATTGATTTTATATCTACAAACACTTTATCAGGTCTTAAAAGTGAACTGTAGAGTGAAGCAGATCTCAAAGAGATTGATAGCTGAAATATGACTTGTTCAGAATCAAGTATGTGCTTGATGCAAAGCTTATTTTGATGTGAAACATCTACAGGCGTGATTTTTGGCGTGGCGAAAATTGCCGTGGCGACGCTTCGCCTTACCGAAGTCACTGATGAAAATAATTTAGTTGTCACGATTTCAAATAAATTAAAAAAAAATTGGATTAATTAATATTAATGTAATAAACTGTCATTTAATTTTATGGAACAAATAACTTATACATAACAATTTCGATGTTTCGCATCTGCCAGGCGTCCCGTGACGGCTCACTTTTTTTTTATAGAATAAGAGGCAAACGAGCAGACATATCGCCTGATGGTAAGCGATTACCGCCACCCAAGGACACTCGGAAGACCAAAGGAGTTACAAGTGCGATGCCGACCTTTTGTTGCGAAATAGGATGGGAACTGACAGGCACATTGGCCATCAATTGGTAATGAGAAACAATCTTCATAAAGTCCGAGGACGTATCTTCTTATTGCCAATAGTCTAATGCGATCTTAGTGATAGTAACTCTATTTGTATCATCTTAATTACAACTGGTGTAGTGTAAATGTGAAAAGGCCCGTATTCACTTTGATTATTGCGAGTGCTGGTGAGAAGTACATTCTACCAATGTTTTCAAACTCGCACGAATCAATAATAACAATGACAACTGAATAACAATGAGTTATTCGGTAGGCGACACAGTCGGTCCTCTCTATTCAATCTGAGCAGTCAAAACCTGGAACTCACTACCAGCGCACATATTTTCCAGCCGCTACGATAAAGGGTCCATTAAGTAGGGCGTTAAAAAGCTTCTCTCTAGGCTACCGCCTCAGATTATAAAAATAAGTTTTATTTTAATCGGTTGATTTTTAAAAACTGCAATAGTTTCAAGAATTACAACGATATTGACAAAAAGGTGGGCGGAGCCAATTTTTTAATTTTACTTATAAATAGCTACTACTAAATATAAGTACATACTATTAGGAACATGTTATGTATTAAATAATTCAGAAGAAAGGAAAGTACACACATTAGATTATTAGTTTATCGACTTTTCAAATCAATAATTTTCAATCTCTAGTTGCATATGTGTGTTAACGAAGAGACTGTAACTACAAGTAGTGACGCCGCCCTTTCTTTGCATGTGCCCTATTCATTAGAAATTGGTGTGTGTGCAAATGTCTAAGTATGCGTGAGAAATGTGCGCATGTGGATCGTACTCATAGATTCTGTTTTAGTGTTGGTGTGAATTAATGGGAAAAGTATGGAGACATCGGGGCACAAACAACTATCGTATACGCCACATCTCCTTGTTTCTATGATCTGTGGCTACCGCAGTATGGGTTACAATTATGCATTGTCCACATTAGTAATGAGAATGCTGGCCACCACTTTTTATTTCTACTCACGCTTTCCATCAGGCATAGAAGAGTTATTTTGGCAACTTTCCCTAAAAAAACATCTGATGCAAAATCCCTTTCCTATCTGTATTCCTATATTACCAACTTTTCTATTCTATTGAAATCTCAATATTCTTATCCAATTCCTAAACTTCCGAAACAATTGATAACATGCCCGAATTACGTAAGATTAGAACTTATAGTCGGCAGAACGCGTGTATTCAATACGCCTCTGCTTGTCATCTATACTCTATACTAATCTATAAAGCTGAAGAGTTTGTTTGTTTGTTTGTTTGTTTGAACACGTTAATCTCAGGAACCGCTGGTCCAATATGAAAAATTCTTTTGGTGTTGGATAGTCCATTTATCGAGAAAGGCTATAGGGTATATATCATCACGCTACTACTAATAGGAGCGGAGCAACAATGAAGAATGTTTCAAAAACGGGGGAAATTTTCACGCTACGGGCAATATAAGGCGCAAACGAGGTTGCGTGGGTCAGCTAGTTGGAGTAAAAAGTGAGTGTAGGTATGTACGTATAAGCAAGTTAAGCCTTTGTGATGTAATGCAATACGAGCGAAGAATACTTTATGATGGCTGAGTATTCGTTTGTAAGTCGTATTGGACTTCAATTGATTTCAAACGTGGTAAAAAATATATTTTTATTTAACGCCAACCAACTGGTATACTACAATGTTAAATATAGATTTATTTGATATTCATTTATTTAATTTTTAAGCACTTTTATACAATGCCCAAGGCATTCTCTTTTATTATTATATATATCTTCTATATTATCTTAGGGTGGTGTAGAAATTTTGTGGTGCACAGAGGTTGGAATATAAATTAACTACAAAGTCTACACGCAAACATACAAAACAAAACTAATACATACGTAATCATATATAGAATACATAGTCATACATATACAAAAATACACACTTACATGTACACAAGTATATACACACATATACCTACGATATATTCTTACACTATTTATTGATTAGTATTTTCTGCCATATTGTCATCTATACATCTATTATCTATACAAATAAATAAAATTGGAGTGCCTGTTTGTAATATTAAAATAACCGCTTTTAAATAAATGTATATGTATGTACACGGTACCATAATAACATTTTTTCATTTAATTTTTGTCTGTCTGGCTGTTCTGTCGATTTTGACGGGACTTTCAGTGGCAGGTAGCTGATGATCCAGGTAGTAACTTAGGCTTAGGAGTACTTTTTTTAGACTAGCGAATTAATAGGGCGATTAATTTACCTTGATGCTCCAGCTCCAAAAAAAATATCAGCAGAAAAGTTTTTAGTACTGGATCCAAATATTGTCAGTGCCGAAATGCATAGATACTAAATCAGGGACAGTCTAGACAGTACAGTAGTTTGTATATTCTTCTCTGCGGTCTCTGATATTTGATACTCACGATAGTCTTGAAAAAGAATGTCAAGCAAAAACTGAAAAATGTCCTTGACATTTAAAGGCGGTAAGTCAGTTTGTTGAATAGTGATTTATTTCGGGTAACTGGTACCCATTATCCGTAATCGATAGATTAGCGATTTGAGGCTTTGGAATTAGATAAGGTAGATAATAGCTTTGGCATTTTGAAGTATACCCATTGATCATACTCATGGAAGACGCCGGAATTTGAAGCGGCGCTGACACTCCGTGTTCTAATTAGATACACAAATTGGGTAATTTGTGTGGGTATGGGTACCTGTTACCGTAATATCTCTGTTGTCTCAAAAACACCTACTTTCTAATCATTTCAGAAGTTTATTCTATCCCTGTTCTACCTTCAGTCGACCACAAAAGGTGAACCAAATCCTTGCTGAATTTTGGATTCAAGGGAAACCACGTCAGTTTTAATTTTTTCCCTTTTTGCACATAAATCTGTTTTTGTAAAAGAACACAGACGTCAACGTCCATGCTTTTAGGATAAACAAAGATATTTGCTTAAATTTCCAATAAAAGTCAGATCAAAACAAGATAGCTGTATCGACAGCAGAGTTTATGGTTGGCCATTTAGCTCGGCCCTTAATATTTATTACCTTATCCCTTGAAGATCACGTTACGTAGGCTCGAGGGCATCGTTCTTACGCTAATGTTGTATGTACCACTCCCTTATTGAATGTTCTGTATATTTTAAGGCTGGTCTCTCTATCTTTTATGAGATCTTTATAGTTATTACTTTGTTGACTTATCTAGGTTTTTTAATAAGCGATTTACCAATTAATGATAGGTGTACCGGTAAAAAACTGCAAATTAAATTTTAACAACAATTTATAATCTTTTTGATTTCAAATGTTTTGTAGTTGTTATTAAACCTCCTTTGTAAACAGATCCAGTCTATGTCCAGCATTTGACGTTAAACTCTGTTGATGATGATGATAATTTCGTTATGAACATATTAAGTAATATATTAATACACTTAACTATCATAATTACAAAACCCCTTTAAATTCCCTTTTATAAGCTTCACATTTATGTTTATTTGTTTGCAACCGTATTCAATACGCGTGTATTTTTAGGTTTTTTAATTACTTTTATACTGTTCTCCTTTAATTTAGGTTCCGTTTAAAATTCTATACCAAATAGTATAGTGAGTATTGCAATTTAATTTACTAAAATTTATCAATTAACGCTTCTAATTGACAAATGGAAAATAACTAGCTTTTTCCACATCACAGAGATGATTTAAATGATGGAACAAAGTATATGACATAAATATATAGGATGTATTTCTCTGTAGCGACTGATTTATTACTCTTTTGAAAGATCGCATCTGCTAATGAGTCAAAGCAGCACTTTAATTATAATCCAGTTACCATAAAAGTCAAACATTAACCGCATTAAGTGTCCCTACGTCATCATTAACAGCGTGACTTGTGTTTTATGGTGTATCGAACACTAATTAACTACTTTTTGCGCGACTACGGCAAAGTCAAAAGAAAGGGTAATAATTTTGGCAGTATGTGTGTTTGCATGTTCCAAATTTAATTCACTACCTGATTTCCGATTAAACTGAAATTTTAACAATACATTTGATTCTGATGACAACGCAATTATATGTAATGGGTATTAGGTATGAATTATTAATCCAAACTGGTCGCCGTACCAAAACGGCGGCGTACATATTTCTGAACAACCCACCCAAAATGGGTATCAAATGAAAGGGCTTGATGTTACTTTTTATTAAGAAGTAATAAAAGCTTGTTCTTAAAAACTTTAGAAATTAATCACTTGTTTTTCTAAGTTATTCCAAAAGTGGCAGCTTGACAATTAGTTTACCTGTAAGCTTACCCGTAAGTAAAAGAAAATTACTTATAGTTGACTAAATGTGAAGTGAGCCACGCTGATTTCAGCACGAACGGGCCGGTTTGACCGGGGCGGTACTACCCTCGCACAGAAAATCAACGTAAAAGGACAGCCATCATGCTGTCGTGTTTCGTTGGTGAGTGCGAAACCAGAGGCCCAATGATGCAGAAGCATCACTAGCCCGCCATGGTGTGGGTCACCATGCTGCATTGTTGCATTGTCTGCATTCGCAGTATGGTGACCACCACTCTTGGATTCTACTTATGCTTTCCATCAGGTAGAGTAGAGTCATTTTTATTTCTAATACACCTCTGCCTATCTTTCCCGGGATATGGGATATGGGACCCCATATAGAACAACGCTTTGTGTGATTCACTAACTGTATTTGTTTCATGTATGTTTGTATGTTGTGACTCTATTCTGCTTGGTGGAAAGCGTAAGCAGAATCCAAGAGTGGTGGTCGCCATCCTCATTGTTAATGCAGGCAATACAACAATGCAGCATGGCGACCCACACCATCGCGGTGTAGTGATGCTGTTGCATTTTTGGGCTTCGGGTTTCACACTCACCAACGAAATCATGTTTCGTTCCTTCACGAATATTGGTATTTTAGGTTGATCTTCTGTGTAGTACCGCCCTGGTTGAGCCGGTCCGTTCATGCTGAAAGCAGCGTGGCTCTACAACCTTAAAAACTGCTGACAAGAATATCAGAAACCACGACATTGTTCTTCTTTTGATGAAATGGCAACCAGCCGGATTTCTCGGATCAGCTATTTCTACCAATGTCAAGTTTTTAAAGACTTCAAATCTAAAAGCTTCAAGTCTTTAAGTCTTCATCGTGATGAAATTAGTGATAAAAAATATAAAACATGTAGATGAGATGAAATGGGGACCGTCTTCTGAAAAAACAAGAAACGATCTTCCAACCATGACATTTAACGTCGGAAAAGATAGTCGAAATGTATCGAATAGTTTTAAAATGTGAATACATCTGAAAATTCTACGAATCCGGTAGATAACGTTTCTCGTTCTTTTCGGTTTTGTCTTGTAGTTCTAATACTCCATAAGGCAATTACTCGTCGTTTTATGGTAATTATAATGATTGCACTGAGGAGTGATTAAAAATATCTTGATGAAGTTGTTTTGGCTGTTAATTTAAATATTGCACACTGTCCGACTAAAAACCTTACCTTATTTTAATATTCCATTACCTAATAGTATAGGTGATCATTTTCTTTCTTTCTTTCGAAACCATATATATATAGGTACGAGTAAGTTACTACACACAAGATCTATGTGAGCTACGACTCTACATGTACCTACCTAATTTCTTTGAAGAGAAACGTTACGAACGTGTTTTTTTTTTAAGTTTGGTAAATTTTCCAAAAAGTCTAGACTGTTCGTCATTGTACATTGTACCTTAAGTTATCGGAAGATGATTCAGTATTTAAAACAACAAATGACTAACATTTTTCCAACAATTTTGTATCTGTCGTCGGTCGGGCACTGTGCTTGAGTACATATGAAGTATGTACTGTACACAGCCTGTATTATACGTAAATGCGACGTTACCACATCATGGAAAGTTCTGCATTTATTTATAAGCTAACTGCAAGCAAATTTGGAAGTGTAAAATGAGGTATGTTTCGGCAAGTAAAAATTTCATCGTAGCATTACATTTGTGTTTAAATTAATTTACTACCTCTTTGACGCAGCGGTAGCGTACGCGACTGCTGTGCTGTTTGTATTATCTGCAAATGTTTGTTTCTGAGTTTGGGTGTTTTTTATGTATAATAAGTATATGTAAAAAAAGTAAATGTTCGAAATATTTATTTATTATTTATTAGCTGTCCCGTCGAACTTCGTACCGCCAAATTTACAAATCTGACTCAATTTCCCACAGCCAGTGTACAGTCGTAGACAAAAAAAACTTTTCCCGTTATCTTTTAATTTTACTTGTATACAAACCATGTCCTAACAATAACGAACACATTAGAAAGAGTTATTTAATTTGGTGCAGCTGATACCTTGATTAATTTTTATAATATATAGATTTTATTAACTTATTAATGTGTGTGTGTGTGTGTGTAAAATGATACCATTAAATGATTACCAAAGGATTACAAGCTCTGCGGTAATATCACAAGTATGACGTAACATACCGTCAGTAAAATGTCCAAGACAAAAACGATATTTAGTAACAGGAAGACAAAAGTGTAAAAATGCACGTCCGAGGCGTCCAGCCGAAGATACGTGATACGTTTCCTAAATTTTACAACAATAAATTCTTTCGTAATACGAAACATGGTTGGTTTAATTATCAGTGTTATCCTGGCCTTCTCACAAACGGGTAACCTTATGGTCAATATTATAATATATGAGGACTTAAGTCTTCTAGCTTTTATTTCATAGTGTATAAAAAAACACCTATTCAGCACATGGCACAAAAACCACTGATAGAGTTGTCTTCTCTTGTCGATCTTCAGATTGACAGTTGCTAACACGATTTAACCATTCGTCAGTGGCGCCATATTGGTCCGAATTGACACAACTGTGGGGCGATTTTGACAGCACTCCCGTTACATTTTCGCCTCTGATTAAAACGTAGATTTCCAATAAAAAATGTATTGGGGCTATATAAGATATTGGTATGTTTAGAATGGTCATTAAATATACTATCAGATGATGTATAATTTATGATGATTTTTTTTTGAATTCACACCCGAATTAATATATAAATTCAATTTCAAAGTTCACTCGACCAACAACCGTACGTCACAAAAATTCCCGCCGAATGAGAACGATTTACATTGTCAACTGACGTAGTGGGGTAATGAAATGGCGCCTCTGGGCATCTCTGTTTTATTCTCTTTAATATAATTAAGTGCGACAAAGCTGCAAACAATATAAAGCAGCTAAATTCATGGTTAAAATAGACCGGGAAGAAAACACCACGACGTGGCATTCAACAGACTAGAAGAAATTGAGAGCGACCATTACGTGTGGCGTTCAACATCGGAGAGGTTAACACAATTGTCACTGTGATAAAATACTATTACACAAACACAGAAACGCACTGTATTAACAGTCGAGTAATTGAATACCAGAGTTTAAGGCATAGTATAAACAAAAATGAAATAAAAACAACATATTTCAAGCATGTTAAAGAAAAATAATAAAATAGAACACGACTTTTTCCACTTAAGTCTATATTTATAGATTACAAGTAAATAATTTGCAATTAAACTCTAATCTGTTTCTTTGCAAGTATTTAATAGTAAATATAGGTACGTGGAATCAATTAAATTCCGCTGCCTGCAGTTGTGTTTGCACATTAATAAGGTAAAATTTATCCCACATCAGAAAGATCGAAGATCATACCTGGAATTACGTGAGACGTGAGATTGATTGAATAAGTATATTATTTTCCTTACTTTAATTGGTTTGTGTGGCAATCCCAATATCTTATAAGGTAATACTTCAATTGTTTTAACAGTATAATGAAAGGTTTTCACTGCCTTTGGAGTTTCATTCTCAATTAACCTTTTTACTTAAATCGCATTATTTTACAGAGTATTTACTAATTTAAGAAAATGTCACATCTCTGTAATGAATAACTGTATGACAGATATGGAACGACAAGATATTGGATAAAATGAAACAAGAAAACGATTATCCACTTCTCAAAGCTTGCAGCTCTCAAGTCCAGTGACAGTAAAATGTATGTTGGTATCGAACCAAATGGGTAAAACCTTAGAAATCATAATAATAAGACATGATAATTAAGATTTTTGTAGTAAATCTGGGTATGCCCTAAACCTTCAAGGCCCAAGGAAGGCCTTAACCCTATTTTCTCAGTTTTGTATCCTTAAATGCCTGCAAGCAAGCCCTTACAAGGACTGATGGCCTCTTATAATTTAGCTATTCTCAGATTCTCTTATCTAATAAAAGATCTAGCCCTTCGAGTCAAATTCTACAATTTTAACGTGAGTAGGCCACGCTTCGGCATGAATGGGCTGACTCGATCGGACTCATAGAAGCGAAATGTAATTTAACAAAGGAGCAAGCGAGAGAGCAGCGCGAGATCTGAAAGATTATTAAAAATATAGCTTAGGTCCAATATTGATTGCTTAAAAACTAGTATAAATTTCCTTTAGATCGAAAGTAAATAGGCATATATTACTGGAATAGAATGTCTTTTTCTTGTTAACGGCTAAGTGGTTATTTTTTTTTTCAACAAAATTGAAAAATGTCGACAATTTCGCGAACAACTTCTCGATAATCATGAATAAACGGATAAACGTGTATTGTTTGTATAAGGCGTCCGATATATTAATTGTGACACTCTCATTACCTATAATTATGTAAATATATTTAAACTTTTTAAAGACACTGCTGAAATGAGATGATGCCATACAATTACCACCACCACAAAAGGAAAACATGAATATTTTATGTTATAAAGAAAAAAATGTATATATTATTAATTTATATTTCAAGTTTTTTTTCTGTCTTTTTAAAGGGATGATGTGTGAAATTTGTTTCTCTGGTTTTAAAGAAATAATTTAAGGAGACGACAAAAAAAAATGGAAGTGTTGTTTTTTTTTTAATTATGGCCTGCTAAAGTGACGCTACGCTGCCTGATGGAAAGCATAAGCCGAATCCAAGATTGGTGGTCACTATACTCGTTGCGGATGCAGACAATGCAACAATGCAGCATGGTGACCACACCATGGCGGCCAATTGATGCCTCTGCATCATTGGGCCTCCGGTCTCGCGCTCACCATTGAAACACGACAGCACGAACGCTGTCATTTTACGTTGATCTTCTGTGCGAGAAATCGTTATTTAAATTACTTGGTATCGGAAATAACTGGCATCGTTTTCATCGTCGTCTCAGCTATCGGATTACTGCTGCGTAAGTCTACGTCAAAGACAATCTTGCGACAACAATTATCGTTTTAAATTATATTTCTATTGGTTTTGAGAATGATTAATTATTACAAGTGCTATAGTTATAAGAAAAACAAACAATTAAATAGTTTAGAATACGGAGTAATGTGCGCCCTGCTGTTATAATGAATATATCACGCATAATTGCGCACGCGCATCTAACACAACAGTCAAGGCCGCAAGGATCTTGACCTACACGCCTACAAACAATGATGGCCTGTCAATGCCCGGGAGCTTGGCGTGTGGTCTAAGTAGCGACCTTTGGTTTCAGCAGGTTACAAATACTAACTAAGGTATGAGTACAAATAAGTGCTCGTTTGTAATTTAAAATTAACAGCTTTATACTAAAAACATATGAAAGAATATACGGCACTTACATCAAAAAAAAAAAAAATTAAAATTTATGTCTTATTAGTCTCTGGAACGGCTATACAGAACTTGACGGGGCTATCACTGGCCGATAGATAATGACATAGCCATATGGCTAACTATGTAACTCGGGCTACTTTTTTCGACTATAGCGAACTTTTTGGTACGATTAATAACCACGGTTAATGGGCAACGATGTAAGTAGTATTTATTATGCATGAGCGACGGCTCCATAATATTCTAATATTTCATGGTAACGTGTGGCTTCTTATACCAACTTTTAGCTACATTATAAATACTAAAATCTATCGATACAATTCATTTAATCACGTCTTATTCTCGACGAGATAAATAATGTCTAAATACTATGTGTTCGTAATATACTCATATCTGAAATATGCTGACATAGCTGGTCAGGCTTAGCTATGTATAAATTCTATTAATTTAACAATATTTGACGTAGGAATATAACTCCCCACAAAAAAAAATACGATAGTAAATTCAGACAACCTTTATCCTATATTGACTATTTACAATTATGTGTGGAAACCCCCTTGGGCCTTCATACTGCCGGGGTTTGCGGCGGGGCGGTGTGTCGGAATCGAATCGACTAAAACCACACGGTGTGCCATTCTGCGCCTAAGACGGGAGGGATCCAGGAACTACTGTTATTAACACATCTGGTCCCCTCCCAGTGCCTCCCCGCACTGCAGCGGGCACCGTCTGCCGGTAAAAACTCTCAATATAGGCGACGTACAGTCGGTTGTTGTATATTATGTGTGGCATATTTGGTTGTTGTTGTAAAGGTACAACAACAACCAAATATGGCGGTACAAAGTTCCCCGGGTCAGTTAGTTTTAAAATAATTATGCCTGCTTATTGTATTTTTGCCTGTAAGAGAATGCCATCGGGCGTTAAGGCCGCTAATTGTACTTTCCTAGTTTAAGTTTTATTATTTAAGTTAACCTTGTCAATAATATGGTACAATAAAGAGATTTATTATTATGATGAAATTTATCCTATTTCTCAATTTATCTCATCTATCTGTTCTTTCTCCATTTGTTCTTTATCATTATTTGTCTTTCAAAAATCTATCATGACATCAAATTCACCACGCAGCCAATTATTGCTTCACTTCATTGCAATTAAGTCCTACTGTTACTAAATGCAATAATGCTTCTTAGATATAACAGTAATTTTCTTCTTACTTTAAATAATGTAGATATAAAGTAAAGTACGTATAACATACGTACAATGTGATATATGTCATTGTACGTATTTTAATATAAATAAGATGGTGATTTTCTTAATATGACGAAGGGGTAATCGCTTTTAGATTGTGACTTGTACCATACATTTTCCGCACATCTCCTTGACCATTGCCAAATAAAACACGACTCTATTTTTTGGGGATTTCGTTTTAAAATAGCTTTGCCTAAGACTGACATCCGACTGTTAAGGTCACCGTTCAATTATCCATTCTATGCAAATATTCCGCGGTAGGTGACCCTGTTTATAAGTTTGATGCGAAAACCGAGTGACTAATGATGGTTTAAATAGTTATTGGAACTCTTTGTCCGTATGATTTGCTTTCAAAGAAACTGATGCGAAAGTAAACAATTATGAATGAATCTAAATTTTTATTCTAATTTAAAATGATTTCGATGGCATCTTGAAATCTTTTACAACCCAATCTGTCTAATGGAATTCGTCAAGTGCGCCGACGCATGTTTTTTTATGGAACAGGGGGCAAACGAGCAGACGAATGTCTCGGCGGTTATCGCTTGCCTGATGGTAAGCGATAACCGCCACCTATGGAATGTAGAATGTTATCCGCGAACTTCGTCGTTTACGAATCGATTTTGATGATTCCTTGGGATTCGTTGGGATATCTCCTTTCCATCAAAAAGGAAAGGAGATATCCCAACGGTTATATGGACCATATCCCAACCATCATAAGGACACTGAGATCTGGTGATGGCATTTAAGAGAAATCGAGCGGAACCTTCGAAATTCGTAGGGGTGATTATACATTTGTGATTTTTTATTTTATTTGAAAGTTGGCGCTTTCCATGTGGTCCCATTTCAATTTGGTCGTTCTTGAAGTCGGTTTTATTTTTCGTTAAAATTTTACTTGTTATTTTCTTGCGATAACTCATTAATTTATTAGCTTCGCACAGCCATACTCGTTTCGCGAATATTTTTAAAATTTCTGCAACATTTTGATTTGGTTTTCTTCTATACAAACCTTGTCCTGACAAATAACCAACACGTATAAAAAAAAGTAAAAACTAAAAACCAACTACGACAAAAAACGACGCTGAAAAAGTATGAAACAAGTTTTAAAAGCCGTAGTCACGCGTTGTTAAAGTGTTATCGACTATGGAACATTACTAAGTTTAAAAGCCATAGTCCATGTAGTGTAATGTGGTACATTAGTTCATAACACTTTAACAACGCGTGACTACTGCTTTTGAAACTTGTTGTATTTATTTGAAATTAATTTTTTAATACAGTCTTTTATGTCGGCGACGATCAAGACGCTTCTAACGATACCAATTGTCCAGTTCTAATTAGTAGTTAAAGAGCTATGAGGGAACAAATGAACATACATACATAACCTGTCTAAATCATAACCCTCCTTTGATTTTGCCGTAGTCGGGTAAAAAGAAAGAATTATCCAATTTGATGCAGTCGATCGAAAGTTATACGCGTACATACATTTTTATTTATATCGATCTCTGGCTGTAAGACCATTGCTATATTATAGTATTTGGTGTTCTTGTCAGTTTATTTTTTACAAAACAATTCAAATCTAAATAAAATCCTTTTTCAACTTTTTAATATTATATTTTCTATAGGTATTCATAAATTTATGGTAACTAATATTGATTCTGTGATTGAAATTGAGACGTCCAAATAATACGCATTGTGAAACATAAAAGAACAATAATTTACATTTCTATTGTATATTTATACATATATTATGTATTTTAGAAATATTCCACGCCAACTGACTTAAGGTCTATGACCTCTGTGGGGGTAAATAATAAATTGCCATTTACCTTCTTCGTTTGGCCGACGCTAATGGCGGCAAAAGGCAATAAAATCACAGTTTATTGCCAAAACTCAATGCAGAGTGTACCTTATCACAATTTTGCTTTTTAATTTACCGTTATAAATAAGTTTTTTCATATTCTATCGGATTTACGACGTAGCTTGTATGGAAACTTTAAATATGCTGGTCAAGTGTGAGTTGAACTTACGTGAAAAGGGTTCTTTACCTCAAGTGTTTGTATTTAGCAAATATTATTCAATTTCCTTACCTTACCTTACTAAATATACAATTGTACTTGTGGTGGTGTGTTAAGAAGACGAAGCATCACCTTTTCATCCCGTGGATGTCGCAAAAGAGCTCGATTAAGGGAGCAAACTAAACAAGACAATGGCAATACGAAGAGTAGAAAAATTTTAAATAAACACTACAGTGTAGTGTTTATTTCAAGTTTTCCTAACCAGTTTGGACAGCAATGTAGAGTAGGCTAAAACCTCCATTCCAAAGAGAGGCAAATGTCACCTTTTAAACGTATATAACGCATAATGAAGACATTTATCATATATCATTTATTATAAACAGAATATAAATAACAGAATAACGGTTCCCATTTCATCTCATCCACATTTTTTATATTTTAATCATAAATTACATCACGATGAAGACTTGAAGACTTAAGATTTGAAGACTTTAAACACTTGACTTTGGCAGAAATAGCTGATCGGAGTGATTCGGCTGGTTGCCATTTCATCATCAAAGAATAAGAAGAATATATGTAAATAAGTTTAAAAAAAGTAAACTATTTACACGATAGTGACCGATATTATTTGTTCATTAGAGGGTATCTCCCTCTAATGAACAAATAATATTTGAATTGACCCCAAAAAGTGACCGCAGTATTTAAAATATTTGAATTAATTTCTTACGTCACACATCCTTATGTGTGTCACAGGTTTTAGTATTACATTTCAACATAACCAATCTACTAGATTTGAAATAAATTGACTTTCATTTACAGACATACAGACGAGTGATCTCAAAAGCATTCCGTTTATTAGTCAAGCGTACGGAACCCTTCAATGTACTCACATAACACTTACATCCTACTTACGAGTACTTATGGTCAGCAGTCTTACTTTATCACAGATACCCTGAATATATTTGCAATTTCCATGGATGCGATTTTGCCCAAACGATCATTTTTGTTTACATTGAACTAATAGGAGTATATTTTATTTAGGAGATGAGATTTCTAAAATATTTTTTATTATTTAAATATAAGTAATGATAATTTATATATAAAGGTCGGCAACATACTTGTGACGCCTCTGGTGTTGCGGGTGTCCATAGGCGACGGTAATCGCTTACCATCAGGTGATACGTCTGCTCATAAAAATAAAATATAGTCCTTTGCTGAACATAAGCTTCTGTTTGTAAAACACGTTTTGGAAATCTAAATAATATTATACTACCTACAAAACAATGTTTGTATGTTTGACCTATATGTGTTCCAAAACCATTGATGAGATTGTTATAAAATTGTAGTAGATTGTTCTAGGCCTCTTATCTCGGAAATCTATATTTAATTGTTATAAAATTTTACATATAATGTTCATTTTTATTGCATTTTAATTCACGTGGAATTGAAAATACTATTGACTTTAAATATCATAAAGGTACCAAAAACGGCAATTTACATCCGCCCGTTCCAATCTTTAATAATTGTCATTGTAATTATTAACATTGTAAGGTACGAGCGAACAGACAAGTATATTTTTTATTTAAATACCACACCAATAAACTTTTACGACGTTAGTGTTTTAATGATATTTATGTTTTTTGCAGATGGAGTTACGGAAGCATCGGTCGAGCGGGACGTCTTTCCTCACTTTCTGGATATTTCTCCTACAGGTATGTTGGTGTCATGGTCTATAGAATATGGAAGTACGAAGTTTGATGAACTTGGCAATTTTCCTATTTACGTTTAGGAATCCAGGTTAAAAAGCTATGAGATTTTGTACCGATTTTTATATAGTGGCCACAGGTATAAACTATGAAAGGGCAGATCCCACGCGCTAGAGATCACTAGCTCTCCAACCGTCGCCTAGGATCGCAGCGACTCTATCTTGGGTAGATGTGAACTCTGCGGTCGCGGGTGTCGCCTAAGGCGGGTCCGTGTTCCGCCTCTTACAGCAACATCCAGTCCTGAATGGCTTTGGTCACTCCGGGTACATCCCTCAGTCGTAGGATACTACTCTCGACGAACTGCAGAAGCCACTGATGCGTTACTGGAACTTATTCCGGTTGCCGAGGTTTGCCGCCGCCTGCACGGATGGTATTGTGCAAAAATCATTACTAAATCACAAAAAAACTTAAATCACGATCGATCCGTCTATTTGAGAGTTGATAAGTAACAAACAGACATTATTCATAAACGAGTTAATCATTTAGTCTTTCTTTTTCAATACCAAATTTAATTCGACGAGCTTGTTTTATCACATGGCCACAGTCAGTGTCATGGCAAAATCGAAGGTCAAAATTGGTTTTTGACCTATTGGAAAATAATGTATAATGTTATGAATATGCTAATTACGTTTGTCTAGTAATAAAGACCTTTTATTTTTTGTTACAATAATAATCCAATGAATATTAATTGAACTTAATATTTTTGTATTAACATGATAATGTTTATGTGTTCAATAATATTCATAGCGACTTTTTATTGGATTAATTTAAATTAGTACAATGTTTTAAATACTTCCTGTGTAATTTGAGTATTACTTAATGTGTGTATATTATTATCTATAGAGGAGTAGTAGTAGTAGTATCTATAGAGGAAGACGTTTATAAATAACGATTTTTATTAAACAAGTGACAAAATCTATACAAATAAATAAAATTGGAGTGTTTGTTTTTAATAATAAAAACACCGCTTTTGAATAAATACATATATGTAATAAACATATATTAATTTTCGTCTGTCTGTCTGGAACGGCTGGACCGATTTTGACGGGATTTTCATTGGCAGGAGGCTGATAATCCAGGGAGTAACTTAGGCTACTTTTTTAGACTAGCTTTGTCACACGGCTTTACCCGCAGTTGTTGTTATACCGCGGGTAACACCGCGGGGCTCAGCTATGAGCTAGTAGATATTAAGCTTACTAAAATAGGTTAATTTCTTATGTGTAACAACTGCATTACATTAAAATAATTTCTAGTAACTTATAATTTGTTTTACTATGGAAGCATGATGGCAAAGATACCTAGTTGTATTGTGACAAGACTGATGTAGATTTTTCATTAATTTATGATCTTTAAAAATACCTATGTCTAAATATTTTTGCTCTGAAATGAGGGGCACGCTACCTTTTTTGAAGTTACTAAAATACTGTTTAATGATCTATTCAATTTTAAATGTAGCTAAAACGGAGCATGTATTTCTTCCACTTTCAAGATGCTGGGCAGCGCTCGTCGAGGCGCTGAAGGCCACGGCAGATTGATGGATCCGCCAGCTCGTAATTCCATGTGGAGGTTCGGTTTTCCCAACCCTGTCAACTACAATGACAATGAGCTGTTCTGTGGAGGTTATGCAGGTACGTTTACTAAGAAATATTTTTATACTTAAGTTAAGATATTTAAATACCAACCCATCTTTTCAGCGTTATACCTCTTTGCTTAGGAGAGGAGAGACATTTGGCCAGCAATGGACTATAACTGTTAAAGAATGTTGATGATGACAGTCCTATAATTTTTTCTACCAAATACGTAGTATTAGTAGTAGTTAGTTAACTTTTCTTACGAAGTCCAAGTTAGTAATTATTGTTATATATTTCAACGAAGTCTTACTTATTAAAAAAAGGCGTTAGAGTAATTCGTAAAAAATTAAAGTACCTTTTCTTTAAGTGGATATGTTTTTTTTATGGACCTGATGGTAAGCGATTACCGCGGTCTGTGACGCCATCAGGCATCAGGGGTTTGGTCCAAACCCTAACCCCAAACCGTTTGGGCCTCCTCTCAGTGAAACACAGCGCAAGCACTGTTTCACACCGGCTTTCTGTGAGGCCGTGGAATTACTCCGGTCGAGCCGGCCCATTCATGCCGAAGCGGGACTCTCCCGCGGTACAAAGTTAAAGAGTAATAACCAAAATGTTAACCGTTTTTAAGTAGATTAGCAATCATAGGGTCCATAATAAGAGGTAATCGAATGTTAGGTACAAACAAAAGTGCCAATAAAATAAAATTTAACAAAGAATAAATACGTACGTACAAGGTAGTAGAGCCACGCTGATTTCAGCACGGTTGGGACGGCTCGACCGGGGCGGTACTAACCTCGCACAGAAAATCAACGTAAAATGACCGCGATCATGCTGTCGTGTTTCGTTGGTGAGTGCAAGACCGGAGGCCCAATGATGCAGAAGCATCACTAGCCCGCCATGGTGTGGGTCACCATGCTGCATTGTTGTATTGTGTGCATTCGCAGTATGGTGACCACCACTCTTGGATTCTGCTTATGCTTTCCATCAGGCAGAATATATTTTAGAGTCTATTCTACTCTACTGACTACTAAAGAGTCATTTTAGCAGGGCCAAACATAAAAAAAAACGTATGTCAACAAAATTCTAGATAGGTACCAATTTAAAGTACCTATTGTCCGCTCGAGTGGTAAGCAGTTCCATTCCATGAAAATTGTATTCATCATCTTCATCTGCTAGTCTGTCAGATAGATAGAGCTCAATGATAGGATTCCATAGTCATATTTAGCTACAGAATAAACCAAAACGGCACAAAGTTAAAAAATAAATGCTTACTGACTGGTTTTTAAACTGTAATTAGGCAAACAAAGCACATTATTGAGCCGAAGCACTATTATGGACCACACCGTGTAGGGCATTCACATTAACAGATGTAAACATATTTTTTTACATTTGACCATTGATTCCGCTAATGACTGGAAGAGCAACGTTCGGAAAATGAGGTTCATTAAACTATAACTAATATTCCTC
Source organism: Spilosoma lubricipeda (assembly GCA_905220595.1). Lineage (NCBI taxonomy): Eukaryota > Metazoa > Arthropoda > Insecta > Lepidoptera > Erebidae > Spilosoma > Spilosoma lubricipeda. The sequence goes on from HG992278.1 coordinate 3,078,935, forward strand.
AAGGTCGGAGTCCTTTTTGTCTTGTATTCAGACCAAAAACAAACTCTAGTCACGTTTTGTTCACTTACATTTTGTTTGTGAGTGAATTAAAATCAAAAAAATCTAATATTCAGACTTCATTACACATTTTTTAGACAAAGAATGTTCAATATTAAATATTCGACTGTCTCATTGGCGCAGTGGTAGCATACGCGATTGCTGTTCGATTCATTCGGGTCGGACCAAATGTTCCTATGATCTACAAATATTTGTTTCGGAGTTTGTATAATATACATATGTATTTACAAAAAAAAAGTATACATTTATTTATATCAGTTGTCTAGTACCCATAGCACAAGCTCTGGTTAGCTTGGGACTAGATGACGTTGTGTGTTAGACGTCCGAAATATTTATTTATTATTGTATATATTGGCCTAGGATTCAATCAATGACTGTCAAGGAGTGGGAGACTCTTATAATTCCCTAGCTTCACCGTTTTAGTTGTCAGAACTAAAATCGACAAGCATTTATCCGATATTTTTGGGAGGCTATTGTCGATCTTTATTGTCAACACCTTTGACGACCTTGGTTTATGTTATAGGGGGCAAACGAGCAGACCTATCGCCTGATGGCGTTACAGATGCGTTGCCGGCCTTTTAAAAAGAGTAAGCTCTTTTCTTGAAGATTTGAAGGTCGGAAGGAAAATGCTGCTTTGATTATAAAATTCCAGAAGCCGTTGTAAAACAAATTCTGTGGTACTACCCTCGCACAGAAAATCAACGTAAAATGACAGCGATCATGGTGTCGTGTTTCGTTGGTGAGTGCGAGACCGGAGGCCCAATGATGCAGAAGCATCACTAGCCCGCCATGGTGTGGGTCACCATGCTGCATTGTTGCATTGTCTGCATTCGCAGTATGGTGACCACCACTCTTGGATTCTACTCATGCTTTCCATCAGGCAGAGTAGAGTCAAAGAGTCATATCAATCTGAAATGGACGATTATGGTACACACAAAAATGTTTCGCCTAAAGAAGACGACTTAATTTAGAATAGCTGTTATTGAAAACTTTTTATGTTGATTTACCTACTTTGATTGAGTATTATTTTAATATCACACAATATTGTTAGTGGTTATCTGGTGGTTTTAAAAGTTGAATCTAGTGGAAAGCTAGTTTATCTGCTGGCAACACTGTTAGAGCGTTTTCTTTTCACATTATCTTATCCGATTCCGATACGATATCGGAGTAAGTAAATGTCATAGAGTGTAAATGCATGGTATAAAAATATACTACGCCAGGTATGGCATTCCGAGATACGGAAAGGTCGAGATGACGTCATCACCACTATCGCTGGTTGAGGATGGACAATGACATTATAAAATAATGTCACTGTGGTTTGTTAATTATTTATTATTTAAGGAATAGAGGGCAAATGAGCAGGCGTATCACCTGATGGTAAGCGATTACTGCCCGCAACACCAGAGGCGTCACAAGTGCGTTGCCGACCTTGGGGAATGGAGAAGGAAAGGGTGAGAGGTTTGGGGTATGGGTGTAGGCCTTGCGTATCCTCACTCACTCGGTGAATACACAGCGCAAGCGCTATTTCACATTGGTTTGCTGTGAGGCCGTGGTATCACTCTGGTCGAGCCGGCCCATTCATGCTAAAGCGTGGTTCTCCCACGGTTATTGTCTCATTTCCTGTTATATTGCTATAAAGTGGCATCTGGATAGTGAGGTCACACCGGGCTCGGCACATGGAAGATGGCGGTGTTTCCCGCCCGTGCCTCATAGAGCACGTTGAGCCGCAGGTCCCGGTTGTCACGAACATCTATGGCAATCGTTATTGGTAAGTTAGTGCCCTCAAATATACTGAGAATTAGTTCAACTTTCGAATTCAGTTCACCCTAAGGGTTGCTTAGGTCCGATGCCAGTAGCTCCGGTTAAAAATTGACATTCAGGTAAAACCGGTTGAACTAGTAGCCGACCCCAAATACTGGGAATAATAAAGGCTAGGAAGATGAATGAAACATTAGCATGTCGGTGACGCGAGCCCATAAGATTTTCAATTATAACAAGTAACATTTTAACAAAAATAAAACTGACTTCAAGGTCGACGTTACTTTGTGTGGTGTGGTAATGGTAAATTGATAACCGTAAAGCTAAGTTTAACATGTCTGTAATACTACTATCTACCATGAAGCCGCTTTTGAATACGCATTGATCTTTCAAACTAATTTTTAATTTTGATTCAGTTTTCATCAGCAGATTTTATTATACTTAAAGTGTAGAAAATTCGAAAGATTGCTGCGCTGGCACAACTTTATAATAAAATAGAGTACCTCTACAGAATTGTCTATTATAAAAAGAACTAAAAAAGTACATGGTTGGCTAAAATAACAAAAAAGGTTGTAACAAAGACCTGTTTCTTCTCAATATTATTTTTCTTAATCTGTGGGAGTTATATGTTCATTACTTCGAATACTTAATTGTATTTAGTTAAGACTTTAACATGTACATGTGTGATACTAAGTATTTCAGATTTAGGCGTTTTCAGACTTCATGTTATTTGGTATTCGTCAGTATTTGTAGAACAACTTAGAGATAATTATGTAATTGTTAAATTCATGAACCTGACGTTATTTAACTTTAACACATTTGATAGTTTTATAAAATGTTATTCGTAGTAACATTATTCTGACAATACGACATTAGTCGAACATTTCAAAATTACAAGTCAAACAAGATATTTCTGACATTGTAACGTTGATAATTCAATGAAATTTGCGTTTAATAGTAATAAGATTAATATCTTGACGTTTATGTCAAAGACTAGCCGACTCACGCAACCTCGTTTGCGTCTTCTATTGCCCGTAGCGTGATAATTTTCCCCCGTTTTCGAAACATTGGTGCTCCGCTCCTATTAGTCCTAGCGTGATGATATATAGCCTATAGCCTTCCTCGATAAATGGGCTATCTAACACTGAAAGAATTTTTCTAATCGGACCAGTGGTTCCTGAGATTAGCGTGTTCAAACAAACAAACAAACAAACAAACTCTTCAGCTTTATATATTAGTAAAGATAGATTAAAAGCGATTACATAACCTTTCGATTTATCAAGTTTTATGAGACTTTATTTATTAAAATTGTCTACGTTAGCAAACAAAGCATTTCGCAGCCGATAGGACGGGAAGGGCTGGACAAGTAGAACATAGGAATGTGATCTGATACTGCCAACGCATACGTTTCATGTTCATACAGTTCAAACGAACATGCCGCCCGTGCTCGACAGCCATTACAAACAGACGATCTTTTATATTCCTTCTCGGTTAAAATGAACGCACTAGCCCATCGTCTGTGGAGTGCCTGTGTCGAAGATAGGGCTGAAAGGTTCTAGAATGAGGACCAATCAGTGGCAAGCTTATAAAATTTTGGAAAGTGAAACAGTAAGGAAAGTAGAACCTGACAAACAAGATGTGGGGTTGAGTCAACCCGAATCTGGACCTTTTGAGGGAACAGTGAGTAACTCACAACAGGCAAGTGATAAAATGCCTGTGATAAAAAGAGTAGTGAAACCAATTCGTAGGTATGGTTTTAAAGAAATTAATTTTATAATGTAATAATATTGCATAGTACATAAGTTTATGGTACAAGAAATATTAGACATAAGTAGTTATTATTGTGTATGTACTTACTAAGATATTTTTAGTAAAATTTGTTGTAACATAACATTAAATGTTGCTAGTATATCCTAAGACTAAGCAGACCCACGCAATCTCGTTTGCATCTCCTATTGCCCGTCGCGTGATAATTTTCCCTCGTTTTTGAAGCATTTTTCATTGGTGCTCCTTTCCTATTGGTCTCAGCGTGATGATATATAGCCTATAGCCTTCCTCGATAAATGGGCTATCTAACACTAAAAGATTTTTTTAAATCGGAGCAGTAGTTCCTGAGATTAGCGTGTTCAAACAAACAAACAAACAAACTCTTCAGCTTTATATATTAGTACTAGCTGACCCACGCAACCTCGTTTGCGCCTTATATTGCCCGTAGCGTGAAAATTTCCCCTGTTTTTGAATCATTCTTCATTGTTGCTCCGCTCCTATTAGTAGTAGCGTGATGATATATACCCTATAGCCTTCCTCGATAAATGTACTATCCAACACCGAAAGCATTTTTCAAATCGGACCAGCGGTTCCTGAGATTAGCGTGTTCAAACAAACAAACAAACTCTTCAGCTTTATATATTAGTATAGATATAGATAGATAGATTTAGATTGTAAATAAGGGTGAGGTGTAATATATGTAAGCATAAGTTTGTTATTGTCCCGTTCTATTTACACACTTATCAATCTACAATGGCAACTTTACTTGGACCTACTTTGAAAATAATGACTTATCCACGCTGTTCAATTCTCTTTCTTTCTTTGCTATCGTAGTAGACAAGGACAGAGGGTAGGAAATCGTCACTTGTAGTACTGACCATAACACTGGATTATTTGTGTTTACAGTTCAGTGGGAACAAAACGAGGGCAAGTGTGGAGTGTGCGGTGATGCGCACCATCTATCGGATCCACGACCTCACGAAGCAGGCGGCATGTACGGTAAAGGTATTGTCACCCGCCATTACAGCGTCGGTCAGGTTAGTTTCTACACCAAAATCTTTAATGGCTAGTTTATATTTTTATATAAATATGTATGTATGACCCTTACCCGAGACCTCCGTTGTTGCTGTTAATTTTATAACTGCCACGATTTTTAATTTAAGCTAGCAGAGTCCCGCAGTGTTACCCGTGGCTATTGTCGTACCTTTTCAACTACGAGGCAAAGCTAGTCTAAAAAAAGTAGCCTAAGTTACCTACTCCTTTTTACATTAGCTAGATAGCTGAAGTACTGGCAGATGCCAGTGACAGAAAGTCCCGTCAAAATCGGTCCAGCCGTTCCATAGATTAGCCGGAACAAACAGTCAGACAGACAGACAAAAATGTTAAAAAATGTTATTTTGGTATATGTATCGTGTCACATTTCATTATCAACAACCCGTAACGACCCACTGCTGGGCTCGGGTCTCCTCTCAGAAGAGAATTAAGGCCATACGTCCCCACGCTGGCCAAGTACGGGTTGGGGACTGGCAACACAACGCTGTGGCTATGTAATCTTGCCGTTGGATGTGTTTAAGCCGCCCAAAGGCTTCTAATTAACCGTCTGCTTTACGTGACCTCCGAATCACGAAGATGCTCATGGTATTATGTCACCAGCGGTCACCCATCCAGATACTGACCGCGCCTCTTACATATGCATTTAGTAAAAAGCGGTTATTTTAATATTACAAACAGACACTCCAATTTTATTTATTTGTATAGATGTATAGAGATGTTGTAATAAAATTAATTTCGAGTTCATGTGTTTTGTTACAAATAGAACATAAATATGGTCTAGTTGGATCTTAGACACTTCTAGAAAACTATATTTGATTATTGAAAACTATATCTGAGAGAGTTGAGGGTCTTCCTAAATGTAAACTGGATATTAGAAAGTTACGACACTACGACCACACCCTATTGTTATTCGAGGTTCGATTCCTTGGTCCTCCGAATGACTGAAAAAGGTTATTAACCTTAATTGTTTAGAATATAAATCTTGATCTATTTCTGTGGGTACTCCACACATACCTACCTATCATTATGGAAATTGATTCCACGACATGTATCTCAATACTCCGGATCAGTAGTCGATAGACCAAAAGGCCAAAAAATAATAACAAGACATGTACCTAAGGCATTTTGACAGGAAATTGAAGTCGAAATAGAACTGACAGCCAATCATCTTGGAACGTTTGTACTGAAACTGTGCCCGAATAATAACGCTAAACAAGAAGCCACACAGGAATGCTTTGACAGGTCAGTGTAGAAGCCCAAATTATTAAGTGAATGACTACTTGGCCTAATGAAAAATATAAGCAGAATCCAAGAGTGGATTCTGCTCATGGTTTTCATTAGGTCGAGTCACTTTGGCAGACTCATATAAAAAAGAACTTAGGTGAAATTCAAGCTAATTATTCCTACGTCATATATTATTAAATCAATAGAATGTATACATAGATAAGACCGACCAGCTAGGTCAGCAGATTACAGATATCAGAGATATACAGATCAGACTCTTCTCTATCATGTAGTAAAAGACACGGCTTATCTCATCGAGAATAAGACGTGATTAAATGCATTGTAACGAATCATTTTAGTATATAAATAATGAACTGTTAGTGAGTAAGAACCAGACGCCACCATGTAACAATTAGTGTATTATGGGGCCGTGGCTCCTGCATAATAAATACTGCTCACACCACATCATTACTCATCGCCGTTATTATTCTTGTACTACAAAGTTCGCTATACTAATCATACAAAGTATAGCTCCCGTAATATCTACCATACCTACATACATACATACATACCTACATCTACCTACATATATTTCATAGGCATCAGAATATGTATTAGAGTAATTAAGTACAAGAAACTCCAGCAAAGTAGCAGAAATATCAACCTAACACACACCAGTAGTGTTTCAAATCACAAATCTACCTATGTTATTCACACTTAGATTTTCATCAGCACTTATAATTACAGATACCCATTGTACATTGCCGAATCGCGAGAAGATAGGTTTTTGATCCCCCTGGACACAGCTAAGAAGGAAATCTTCAGGTACAGAGTAAGGTTACCGCCCTACGTCACCTGTACACAATGTGTGCTACAATGGACCTATTATACTGGTAAGAACAGACTTCATTTAAAACAATAAATATATCAATGCGGTACGAGAATTGTTGAGAATTTCCATTCAAATTAAGTTTTTTTCGGTTCGAGTTTCATCTCAAATCTGTGACATAGATAAATATATATTTATAATTTTATGCACTTTTGTACAACGGCGGACATTTCGACATTTTCTACCAGAACCTTTGGGTGGTGTATTCCAATAAGTATTGGAATCAGGGGTACATTCTTCGTCAAGAACCATACTTGAGTATTTTTCCAGGCAATATGTGGGGTATTTGCGCGAACGGAACAGAGGCAGTTGGATGTGGTCGTTCAGAGACGTTCAGGAACTGTGCCGATGTCAGTGTAGTAACGAGCACTGGTGGGCTTCCACCAGCGTTCGCAGGAGACCTCAGAAGGGACTATCCCTTCTTATTGTACTACAGGGATTATAACATGCCCAAGAATGTATACCCACTCGTTGTCAGGTAAGCCTAATTTCACAAATGTGTTACTGTTTCTATGTTACATGTACCTATATGTATTTTTGTCAGATGTATTTGTATGCAAGTACTATATGTATTTTGGCTTCATAGTTTCAGAGATAAACTAAAGGAATTTCGAAAGGCATCCTACGTGATTAGGTAAATGTTTATACATATATGTGATGTATAATGTATTAAATGTTTTATGTTATAACAGGCACTACATAATTGAATGTTTTTTTCAGCAATGATATAGATACTGAATCAGTGGGGGATATTGTTCCACAGATAATTAGGTACAATATGATATGTCCTTGTAATGTTATATGTGAGGTTTGGGCTGTCTCCGTGGTGGTAACTTTGTGTATACCTACATTTTCCAACCCTCCTGATCTGTGTTGATAATATTGAACTTTAGTTTAATTTTGTAAAAATGTCACTAACAAACTGTTTAAATGATATTAAAGTTACTGACGACGGGTCTTGCTCGCATATGATACACTTTCAAGAGGTGAATGAGATATAGATTAGGTATATCTTGCGTTAGTCGTGGAGTTGATAGGCGCACAAAATGACTGACCATTTTTGTTTGTGTTTTCCAGGATATTTCAATATTAAACAGAACGCAAAAGCAATGTATTTTGAACATTTAGGTATATTAATATAATTAGATTCTATTTAATTAACGTAATCGGTGGAGATTAAATTTGTCTCTGCTTCCCCCCTGAGGAGTACTGACGTGCGGACGCGTGAATGGGCTTAATTTTATGATTAACATTTTTTTCACGAAAACCAAACAGTAGGCTTTAAAAAATTGTCTATGTTCCTTGTTAAATTTTGCCTTAGGTGTGCATTAACGTTTTTAACTATTTCGCTGAAAAAATTACAAAGGTAAACACAATACACAGTTGACAAAATTACATCATAATTAATAAAGTGAAATTCAATCAATTTATTTACGCTGTCTGTTTTTCTTTGGAAATATATAGGAAATTATATGAACCATAGATGCATCCCTATTTACCTCAAGACATTGTTTGCGATAACCATAGACCCGTCGTCACGTCGTTTTAACTTTAATACTCTTTGTAAATGTGTTTAATATGTGCAAGATTCGTGTGTAAATTATTAGTTGTGACTAACTAAACACAATGAATTGCAAATATTGTAGAACTTATCATTGTAATATATGTTTCTGTAAATTAGTCTTATTTGCGCATAGAGCAACACGGTAAGGGGATAGCCACACACAAGCATTTCCCTCTGTCAAAGTACATGAGCCCAAATGGGCCTAAGCGTTAGCGTTACACTGTTATGACACGGATGTGTTTGTGTACGTGAAATTCTGAATGTTTTATTTTAATTGTTATGTGTGAGTTGGTAGTGAGAGGCGATTGTTTTTGTATGCGAGTCTGAAATATGTACCTATGTGTGAAGCTTTCCCTCGCAACAAATGACAGACTGTTTTGTATCGGAAAAATAGGCTTAGCTATTACCCCTCCCCAACCCCTGTTCGGTGGCCCGTGTTGCTCTATCTATTTGGGCTGTGAAACTAGAATTTAATTTTAAATATACCTTGTAATTAATTCGGGATGGATTATATAGTCTTTTAGCCAATACGTTGAAATACATCTCAGTTAGTTTATCTATGGCCCTTCGGGGCTATTATAGTAGATCGTATTTTATTGGACACTTCTAGTCAGTTCGAGTCGTACTTTTTTTTTAATCAACTTTTATTAAATAGGGATTCAAATGCTTGTTACTTATATTGTGTTTTTTGCACTTAGATTTAGACTCAAAAGAGGAAGTTCTCAATTTAGTTGTGTTTTATGTTATCTCAGTATCCCATTGTTTGTAAATCGATTTTGAAATGTAAAGTGTATAATTGCCCGTTTGGTCCAACACAAAAAATCCAGTTCATCATGATCTAGAGCCGTTGCTGATGCTCTATTGACCGATGATATTAGACAGATTTTAATTTAGCTTATTTCATTGTACGTAGCTGTATATAAAATGATACGAACCATATTTAGGCTCATTCTTACAAAGTGACATGAATTTTTACAGGGACCAGGTGTGTTTGCCGACTAGAAAGTTCCGTGCGATCCCTGGTATGTTGAACTGGTGTCAGTCCAATTGTTTGCGGTATCCTCCCAACTGTCCTGAAGATGTATGTACTTGCCCGTAAGTATTTCTCTGTGTGGATTGCACGAACCCATACTAATATTATAAATTCCAAAGTGCCTTTGTCTGACGCTTTCACGGATAAGCCACTGCACCGATTTCAATGGGTATGAAGACACTTTGTTCAATGTTAAATGAAAATGTTAAGTTAGATTTACTGATGGATACTTATGTTCTTTTTTTGTTATTAAATAATTACATAAGCAAAACAAAATGAAAACAACAATAAAACTTGAGAGGTGTCAAGGGACACACGGATGAAACGAAGTTCACTGTCAGGATTCATTATTGTTATTATTTTTATTTTTTATTATGTACAAACAACCTGTATATACTCAAGAAAAATAATCGTCGCGACACCACACTGTTCAATGCGAAATAGAAATGAAAATGTCTGGCTTGCTTTCTGTAAGAGAGAGAGACAGAGAAACATGCGCACGCCGCACGGCTTACAATCGCTTACTGTAGCAAAAAGTGTCGTGACAACTTTTCGTATGATTTTTTTTCCGTCTAGCCCCCTTTCACAATGCGCGATAAGGAACTTCGTTCCAATAAGAATTAACTAAAAATATGATTCATTCATTTTTGGTTTGAATAAGACATAGATCAGTATTGGCTAAGGTAAAACGCCTCTTCAAACGCTAATTTGTTTCTTTCGAAGAAAGTATTTTAAGTGAAAATCAATGTCAATTTAACGTTGCAAATAGCGGTTTAAATGTGATGTACACATACTATCAAGTGATTCGTGTTCTTGTTTGCCACTTATAGGCGGCATACATATAAAGAATATATAAATATAAAGAAATGTACCTACTTACCTACTTACGTTTTAGAGGTAATTTAAATAAAAAAGAATGAAAATTTAGTCAAACACGTCATAGTCGTTCTTATAAATTAAAATAAACTAGCTGACCCACGCTACTTCGTTTGCATCTCTTTTTATGCTTGGCTCCTATTGGTCTAAGCGTGATGTTAATTATACACGCCATCATCATCATATCTTAGTTAGGCAGGCCAGCAAAACACAATTACAAAAAAAAACAAATCCCTAACGTTAAATCATGTATCATGAGTAATAATTTACAACATAGATATTATATAGTAATAGCATAAAAAAACGCTTATCGAGAAAAGTTCCTATTTCGTATTTTTTTAGGAATACCTGCGAAGCTGTTGGGGAGATCGAAGGTCGTCTTGGAGCCGATGTATACTGCTTGGACCAGTGCATCGTGTACCCGCCTCACTGTCCCACCAACCGTTGCCAATGTTACTAGAACTACATGCCCTTACGAACTACTTTCAGATACTATTACTTTTCTTACTAAATTTAGTAACAAAATCTAGGAAACAGGGTAAATTAAATTTTAAATATGGACCTAGGTTTTTTAATATGTATATTTAAAAAATATTTAAAAGTCTATGGCAAAGTTATCTGTGCTCGTTGTGTAATTAGATTTTAAAAACATTTTTTTTACTTTGTAAATAAAATATGGAATAATGTTAAAAACTAGTAGCAATAGCTGGAGAAAATGTGTTATTTATTGTTAAGTAAATTATATGTAACTATTTATTAATCTGTGATTATACACAGAGGAATATGACCTGCTAAAATAATAACAAAATAAATTGACAATGATTGACCGTTTTATTCCTGCATAATGCTGTTTAAATATAAAAGGAGTTTATGAAAGTAGTTCGTTGGTTGAAAAAAATGTATAATATTAAAGCGATTTCATAAATTAAGTGTTTTTTTAGCAAACTGTGCACAAGGTTCGTGTAAATCTCTTACTTGTCAGACTGATTTTGACAGGTGAGTGACTTACTATGCCTATTTTTGTTGCTTTGTTGCAAAATTCTTTACGATAGAATAGAATTCGCTAAGTCTTTAGTAAGTCTCATATAGGTACATATTTGTGATGTTGAACATTTGACATTTAACTTAATAAATGACGGCTAACTCTTCCACTCGCCCATGATTGTTCAAAAGACGCGCGTTTCCCTTTTCCGTCATTTTCACGAAACACTCTTCTAAGGAGCAGCATATTATGAGAAAAGATCTAACGTAGGTAATTAAAAAAAGACGTGAGCCATCACGGGACGTCTGCAAGACGTGAAATATTCTTTTGTATAAAATACAAATAACAAAACAAAAATTTGAAATCGCGGCGGTAAATCGACACTCGCCACGCCGAAACTCAGGTTTACCCCTCGCCTTTAGATGTTTCACATCAAAAAACGATGTTGTTTCTTTATTCTATGTACAAAACTTTGATTTATGAAACTATTGAGGGCAACAAACTTTATCTTGTATATTTTTAAACTTACTATGTATATATTGATGGATAAATAAACAATGTTGTACAGTTCGTAGGATATTCTTTAAGTATAATTTCGCCTTTTGAAGTGATTTGAAATCAATTATTCTGGAACTTCAAATAATATCAAGTGGGGACATTATCAAAATTACAATACTTTTATGCTACAAATACTTAGTTGAGCTTAACATTTTTTTTCTTTATATGTATATTTAGCTTTGGAATATTTTTGTAAAATAATAAAATACTCGTAATTTTACATAAACCATTTTATTTTCCCTTTTCCCATTCCCTGAATTACAAGTGTAACCCCGGCTCCACACTGCTCGCGAAGTTGAACGAGGTTAGGCGAATAGGGATAGTGTGGAGATGCGTCTCACTTCGTACAACCTCGGCTCGCCTCGGGTAACTTCCATTTGTTGTCGGTTTTTGCGCCCGAGTCAAAGGATTCGAAGTTGAACACACGCACACACAAACACTTCATTGCGCTTCGTGTAGCGCTCTCTGAGTAAGTGTGTTCTGTGATGCAGCGCAAGTTGTACGAAATTACACGACGGAGATAACGATAAAGGAAAAACAAGGACAGCGATATAGGTTTTGCTACAATGATACCACTGAAAATATTGACTTAAGTTTGAAAAGTTGTTTTTTTTTTTAATACTAACGCTCCGTTAGAACCTTGAAGATAATTACGAATTAATTTTTTAGTCGTAGTAAATACTAAAAAAAAAAAAAAATTCAAATGTTTACCAATAATTTCGTGTCATTTACTGACAACATTACAAAATGTAAAATAAAAAATGGCTGCCTGTGCTTCCGTATAGGTTAATTGTACTTGTAATTTCGGTTTAATTTCAGCAATAGTAAACTAATTTCGATTAATCCTTCTATAAAGACGTTCAATCTTGAGTCATATACTCTGTTCCTTCGTTGTAGTAAAGTTTTGGTGAAATCAAGTGTTAGGTATAAAATAATCAGAAAGCTGAAGAAAGTGATTCTTTTTTGCAAGCTTTTTTGTTAATTTACAATGAGTTCCAGTAAAGAAAAAACGAGAACATGTTGCAAATGTGGGTCTTCACCTTCCAAAGATTCCAGCATCACATTGAATCGCTTTCCTAATCCTGGCTCTAAAAATAGCCTACGGTAAGTAGTTACTTCTCTAAAAATTTTATGCTGTACTTATAATTTCAGACTTTCAGAATAAGAATCAGGCTGCTTAGAGGCCCGAAATCGTTATTGACAGTCTGACACAATCGAAGCTATGCAACATTCACGATTCATACAGCGAATTATAACCTGCTAATCTATAAACATATTAGGAACATAAAATCTATAATTATTACTCCTACTTAGTTCAGTACAGTACATCGTAATCAGTATAAAATAGGAAAATTTCCCTAACTTTCATGATATATAAACTAAATATCATTTAAATAATAATGCAGTTTTATACTTTTTATGGATGGCCCAGTACAATTCGTTCAAATTAAATCAACACAATCGTTTGCATTAGAATCAAAGTATCTTAATATACTTTTGTAATCATACAAAAGTATAATATTATAGAAACAAATACATACTTTGACAGTTCGACATGTTAAGTGTTGATAATAATAATTTGAATGTTCCGACACAGGTAATAATAATGATAATGATTCATTTTAATTTTAATAATTATTTAATTTTAGGAGAGCTGATTCTTGTTAATGATATGAGAATGATATAAAATAATAATGATAAATTCATCAAGATTGAGTGGCTGGCTAGCAGATGGATGTGGACTGCCTAAGACCGGGATAGTTAACGCTCCTTGGAGGAGATCTTCGTTCAGCAGTGGATTTGATTTGATGTTTGTAAAATATTCATATTTTAATTTTGCATGATAAGAATATGTTTACATGATATGTAATAGTAGAGTTGTAAATTGCAAAAACACAATTAGGAACAGACTGTAAGTTAAACTCAATTTTGAGACAAGTTTCTAAATACGAAACATTCTAATCATCTAAGCACTTCGCTGATTAACTTTTGAAACTTAATTTCAGAAAATCAAAGTTCAACTGATACTTGAGACATCTTATAACATAGCCCTTATGCTAGAAGCTAATTTATTATTATCAGTCTATCATTTTTTTTTATTGTGAAACATAGGTATACATGTGATGTTTACAGAATTTACAATGATCAACTATGTTCTGCCAATTAGGCCTACAATAATTTAAACTTAAATATAATATTCAAAGTATGCATTAATAATAATTTTATAGAATTCCTACTTTTAAATAGTATAAAATTTATAACATAATAAATTTGAACTAAATAAACAGATACATGTAAAAATTCATAACTATCATGTATCAAGAAATTTAATACAGAATTTACATCAGTTGGACAGCATTATGTAAGAATAGATTAAGTGACAATGGAGAAAATTTCAAAGTATGACCGTCAGAGATTTTAAATTAAAATGGTCACTGTGCTCATCATTATTAATTATGTAATGTGTATGATATTTTTCCTTGAAAGTAAGATGTGTGTGTAATTAGGTATGAGACAGAATATACATTAAAAGATATAGTTACTTTTCTACCTAATTCGTTAAGTAATGTATTTTAGCTATAATCCGACTGCTTAAATTAACTGTTTGATTTGGGAGAAATAAAATGCAATATAAGATCAAATTTAAACATTTTAATGGAAAGTCCTAAATTTAACCAAAAATATATCGTTTCTTAAGATCTTGTATGCCATTGCTGATTAGGAGACACATTTTTTTTATAGTTAAAACCTGAATAATAATACAATTATTGCTTGTCTCGAAATCCTTTGTAAAATCATAACTCTTTCCATTGGTTTTAAATCTCTATTAAATAAGACACCATTTTTAACAATAAAAACCGTATTCAAGAACTGGACCAAATTGAAATGGTAATCACATGGGAAGCAACAGTTTTTAAATAAAAAAAGAATCATCAAAATCGGTTTACGGTCAAAGATACAGTCGAATTGATAACCGAATACTTCGATAAACTCCGAAAAACTTGTATATATAAAAGCTGTGAAATTGTTCTTTTGCATTTACGCATTTTTAATACAAATTTGAACAGATTTTATATAATTTTTGTGGATATGATTCTTTTATGCTATTTGAAATCCTGTTTGTATATATTGTAACTGTAACTTAGGCAGTTAATTCTTTATTAAGTAATAAATTTGTGCACAAGTTCTAAAAAATTTAGACATGTCGCTTGAAAGGCACTAGTGACTTTTGAACACAAAAATAGTTTAGAATGCCTAGAATCGATCTGTATTCAAAACTCATTTTTTTCAATTTTGTCGCTTAATTCGTTCTTACTAAAAGAAGGTTCAATTTATCTATAAATGATAGGTGCCATATTGAATGTACTTTTATGAATTAATGCTGTAATATCTTTACATATTTGTATTCTATTAGTGGTGTGATTCCTGCTATTGCGAATAACAGTTTTAGTTGAATCATTTAAATTTTTGTAGTTTATGATTTGTTTGTAGTTTTACGAATCCTTTCTGAGATGATCATACTCGTGCTCAACATAAAATTCAACTTGTTTACTACCGCAGTACTAACAACATTAATATACCTAATTATTGAATGTAGTGCTTGGTGAACTATTTTAGAAATTTTGTTTGTGAAGTGCTGTTTTTGCTTTTTCAGTTGTGAACTATGGGCGAAGTATTGTTTTCCCAATGAAGCTTGGTTTTCACCAAACTTTCAAAAGGAACTGTATACCAAACACAAAATGTTGTGCAGTAAACATTTTAGAGCAACATGTTATATCAATAATAAGCTATTTAAAACAGCAGTACCTGATGTGGAAAGTAATGAGGTCAGTTAATTTTATTTTCTCAAACATGCATGGAAATATTGTCATCACATCATGAAAAAAGAACACGCGAAGTATATAATTTACGGACAGCGAAAAATAATTTCATTACAGGAGCGTTTTTTGAATTTGGAACATTGCAAACAGCAATGTACTAATTAAATTAGAAATTGTGGATCAAAATAACAAAAAACTAAATACGCTCTGTGACAACCCTAGCATCGAAATTTTTCTAATATTATTTATATATATTAAACTACGGTTATTTTAGGTTATGTAACAGCTTAGTTGTTATCATGTTTATTTTAATATTTAATAAATTAGATTTTAGCCAAAACTTGTTACGAAATGTGTAAAGAAGACCAGACAGACGCAGACCAGACTCCAAGTAATTGGAACAAAGTCTGGAGACTGATAATTTATTTCTCTTAATTACAGGTTTCGACAGTTCCTATTGTGTGTGTTCCTAGTGTTGTAGAAATAAATAACACGTTTGTTCTTAATGTCGGCACATCTAGAATGGATTTTACTGTTTTGGAACCGAGAATGGATATTCTAAATTCTACTGAAACCAAATTTCAAAGACCTTCCAACGAACAACAGAACGAAAGTGCCAAAATGAAAAAGGTTCTGTTAAAAATGAAAAGAAAGATGAACAAAATTTATAGGCTTGAAAAAAACATTAAGCATTTAAAAAATGAATCCTTTTTAAATGTTTTGAGTAAAAACGAGTCAGTCACAGAATTTCTACAAACAAAAATGACTCCCACTTTTGCCTTATTGCTTCAAGGAGAACTGAAAAATTTTAAAAAAAAATCGCGTGGTCGTCGCTGGAATATGGAAGAAAAAATAATAGCCCTGAGGCTGTACAAAAAATCACCAACTTGCTATAAACTATTAAGAAGAATCATTTGCCTGCCTACACCCAGTACACTGAAGTCATTATTAAGTAGATTTAAAATGCATGCTGGACCAAATGAAAACTTTTTGCATATTTTGAAAAACTATTCAAAGTATTTGCTGCCATCTCAGAGAGAATTCACTCTTTTGTGGGATGAGATGTCCATCAGGAAACATTTGTGGTACAACTCAAAGGAAGATGTAATTGAAGGCTTCCAAAATCATGCAACACAAGGGAGATCATCACAAGTGGCTTCACACGCCCTTGTCTTTATGGTGGTGGGTATCCGGAAAAAGGTTAAGCAGCCAGTTGCGTATTATTTGTCAGGTGCATCTGTGACAGCAGATAGATTGTCTGTATTGATAAAAGAGGTAAGCAGTTTACATTTTATGCTTAAAGGATTGCTGTGTGTATTATATTTATAATTATACTAGTTGTTGCCGCGGCTCCGCCCTCGTGTATGTCGGTTATCGCAGAAATAGTAGCCTTTGTGTTATCAATACATCTATACAAATAAATAAAATTGGAGTGTCTGTTTGTAATATTAAAATAACAGTTTTTTAATCAATGCATATGTATGTATACATTTTTTTGTCACAAATTTTGTCTGTCTGTTTGATGCGGGTAATCTCTAGAACGGCTGGACGGATTTTGACGGGACTTTCACTGGCAGGTAGCTGATGATCCAGGGAGTAATTTAGGCTACTTTTTTTAGACTAACTTTGTCCCACGGCGTTACTCGCGGTACAACAATAACCACGGGTAACACCGCTGGGTTCAGCTAGTTCTGATATATCTATACTAATATATAAAGCTGAAGAGTTTGTTTGTTTGTTTTGTTTGTTTGTTTGTTTGAACACGCTAATCTCGGGAACCACTGGTCCGATTTGAAAAATTCTTTCGGTGTTGGATAGTCCATGTATCGAGAAAGGCTATAGGGTATATATCATCACGCTACTACTAATAGGAGCGGAGCAACAATGAAGAATGTTTCAAAAACGGGGGAAAATTATCACGCGACGGGCAATATAAGACGCAAACGAGGTTGCGTGGGTCTGCTAGTAAGCTATACTACTGTAAAGTTTCATGGCAATCAAATACAAACCTTTGCGTTTATAATATTAGTAGGATTTTTCACATTTTAAACCTTCCCTGGACTACAACAAATATTTCAAAACCAAAATCAGCTAAATTGGCCCAGTCGTTCTAGAGTTTTAGCGAGATAAACGAACAGCAATTGATTTGTGTATATTAAATATATTATATATTATTTTTTCAGGTTTTAAAGTCTTGCTTTGATGCTGGCTTGGACATATGTGTGTCAGTTTGCGACATGGATGGAGTCAACAAGAGAGCTCTATGTCTCTTAGGAGCATCTGCGGAGCATCCTGTAATTAATATAGGTGAACACAAGATTGTCACTATATTTGACACGCCACACTTGCTTAAGTGTTTTCGAAATTTATTTTTAAAATATGATGTACAATTTCCGACTGACATAACATCTGACAACAGACAAGGAATTGGTAAGTTGTTAATCACTTTTTTATAGAATAGAGGCAAACCATCGGACTTATCGCCTGTTAGCTGTTGCCCGCGGCTTTGCTCGCGTGGAAGTTGATTATATGTTTTTAATTAAAACTGTGTAAGTCTGTGTGAATAATTTATTCATGTTTTTAAACGCACATATTTATTTCTAATCAATAGTCCATTTAAAAGGACATTCATACAAACTTTCGACCCCTATTTTAACCTCTTTAGAAATAAAACTCGCATAAATGCTGATGTAGGTATTAATTTATTTGTAATCAAAAGCCTGAAGACAGTTTCATGCTACTAAATACAAAAATGATGGACTTCCAGACTAACCCATATACGAAATGTCAACGCCTATTTCACCCCTTAGGGTAGAACATCCAGAAACACTAAAATTCATGTCTACTCGTTTTTAATCATTAGCACAAATATAATGTTTCATGTTTCTAATTTAAAAATGACGGACTTCCATACAAAATTTCAACCCTTATTTCACCCCCTTAGGGGTAGATTATCCAGCAGGGCTTAAATAAATATATATTCATTCTTAATCAGTAGACCAAAAATAAAGATTCATGTTTCTAACTTTAAAGAAGACCGATTTTAGACTAATCCATATGCGAAATGTCAACCCCTTTTTAACCCCTTATGGGTAGAATATTCAGAAACGCTTAAATACGTATCTACTTATTTTTAATCAGTAGCCGTAAAATTTTATAGCCCTAACTTTAATAGTTCCGCTTGACGACGATGAATCAGTCAGTCAGCCAGGACATGTTATTTTATAAGTATAGATGGTAAGCGATTACCGCCGCACATGGAACCCGCAACACCAGAGGCGTCACAAGTGCCTTACCTGTCTTTCAAAAAGGAGTACGAGTAGTTTAGTGATAGTGACAAAAATCAGAGTTAGAATGAATAAAATTGTAGTAATGAAATACTTTACTAACGTTGTGTTTAAGTAGTAAAACAAAAAGTTGTTGGTTAACTTAAAGCTAAAAGCAAAGAACTAAATAATGTTTACATAGATTTACCAATAACTTCTTTTAGGTGCAGTTCCCACAAAAACTGAGTATTATGATCAAAATAAAGATTATTTTATTCATTTAGTTGTTCATTATTTTCAGGAATTGCTAAATGGAGCCATATCAAACAATTTTTTGAATTAGATAATAGTAATCCAAATTTTGTGTTTGCACCATGTTTAAAAGAGGAACACCTAAACCCTAACTCAAAACAGAAAATGAAGGTGAAACTTGCAGCACAAGTTTTAAGTCACTCAGTTGCAGCTGGGATTTATTCTAAAATAGCTAATGGTAAGAAAACACTTTTTGCTCCATATAAACTACTAGATATTATTTATTTATTTATTTATTTAGATATTATGGAGGATTTACACCTACTGAATCAAAATAGAATTAAACAAGAAAACAGACAGCCAATGACAAATCCTCGTTTATATACTACAGAACAAAGTTAAGTGCACAAGACAGTACAAAGTAGTCTCAATACATATTATTAAATAAATTACAGGCACAAATACAGACACAAATAAACCAACATAACATAGGAATTGTATACATACATTAGTTACTTGGACATCTCATCACTATCCCCAAAGAATTCAAGGCTCAAAAACCTTCTCACTCTTGTAATTGAATTACTTAAATATATCGATATTAAACTGTTATATATAGTAGGTATTTAGGTATATATAATAGTAGTTTACAGTTATTGTATATAATAAATCAAATTGCCTAGACGATGTGATAAATTATTCACTTTATCCGGATATTATTCATATATATATATTATTTATTTAATATAAATATACTAGCTGTCCCGGCAAACGTCGTTTTGCCATAACTACTAATAAATTAAAAATTAATTAAAAAAAACATTGTCCAGCGGACAAAATTGTGAATCTAAACCATTCCCAGATCCCCTTGAACACACACAAAAAATTTCATCAAAATCGGTCCAGTCGTTTGAGAGTAGTTCAGTGACATACACACTCACAGAAGAATTATATATATAAAGATTATATGCATATATTTTTTACCTAACTGAATTTTCACAGGTTAAGTTTTTTTAAACCTAACCTGTAAAAATCTTATCTATTACAATGTTATCATGGTTATTATAATCAACATTTTAATAGGGTAGATGCTACTTTAATTATTTTTACTCTCTTTTGAATAAATTTCAGGTAGAATAGACCACGAGTGTAATAAACAATTAAAATACTTTATAATTTATACTCTCGATTGTCGGCACTTGATGGAACTTGTTGTACTCACTTGCACATAATCCACTATTTTAATTAAAATAGTGGATTAAGTGCAAGTGAGTTTAATTCTTGAATGTAAAATACTTTAAGTTATTAATTGACGACAGATGACGTCATCCTTGTATGTCACTGGCCGTGTTTGTTCGTGCTGACTTTCGTAGTTGCTTAGAGTTATGAATCCCGTGATATTTTTTAAATAAATAGCTGCATCTGGCTACTATAGATGTGGACGGTCGTCAGAAGACTTACTTTTGAATTTATAATATTATTATGGATGGCTAGATATATATAACGATATTTTAATTTCATTGTAGAACTAGCTGAACCCCGCTGTATTACCCGCGGTTATTGTCGTACCGCGGGTAAGGCTTCGCCTTGGTGCGTTACCCGCGGTAAGACAATAACCGCAAGTAACGCCGTGAGGCGAAGCTAGTCTAAAATAAGTAGCCTAATTTACTCCTTATATCACCAGCTACCTGTCAGTGAAATTCCCGTTAAAATCTATCCACTCGTTCCAGAGAACAAACAGATAGACAAAAATTGAAAAAAAAAATTTGAATTTCTTAGCGGTTCTTTGAATATTACAAACAGACACCAATTTTATTAATGTGTATAGAAGACTAGCTGAGCCCCGCGGTGTTACCCGCATTACAACAACAACCAAAGGGGTAAAGCTAGTCTTAAAGAAGTAGCCTAGGTTACAACTTATGTGATAAGCTATCTGCCAGTGAAGGTGTCGTCAAAATCGCAAAAAAAATATGCAAAAAATGTTATTTCTGTATATTTACCGTGAACATATGCATTTAGGCAAACAGTTTGTGATGCATCCACGTGCTTTGTATATCATCACATTAGTGTCGATACATCATTCGACTGCCTCTGTAGCGCAGTGGTTGTGAGTGCGACTGCTGTGCTTGAGGTCTGGGTTCAAATCCTGTGTCGGACTAAATATTTGAATTATCTACAAATATTTGTTTTGGAGTTTGGGTGTTTTCTATGTCTAATATGTATGCATTAACAAAAAAAGTATATGTGTATTTATATCAGTTGTCCAGCACCCATAACACAAGCTCTTGTATTTATATCAGTTGTCTAGCACACAGAGCACAAGCTCCGCTTAGCTTGGGACTAGATGACGTTGTGTGTTAGATGTCCGAAATATTATTATTATTATACACACAAACTTTTGCCTTTATAATATTAGTGTGATTATAAGCAAACAATTTATTATTGAAAGGTGTCGGTGATGATGATGCATACATTCATATTTCTGTCATCTACTTCTGCTACTTAAATTTGAATTTGTATATTTTCAGGGGACATGCCGAGTGAGGCCATTGCAACAGCTAACTTAATAGCAAAAATGGACGTGCTTTTTGATAGTGTGAATGCAGCGACGCCAGATCTTAGGAGAGGCAAAAAGTATTCGACTAATGTCAAAAAAAGCACAGGACACATGGAACTGTTTCTAGAGATGAAACATTTCTTTCAAAACTTAATTTTTTTGAACTGTAGGACTATACCACCCTCTAAAGGAGGCTGGGTGTGGACCCTTAATGGGTTACAATTAGTTTGGCGTTTTTTAACTGGTAAACATAATGATATTAAAAGCCTCTCAACGAGAAGAATACAGCAGGATCCACTGGAAAATTTATTTGGTTCAATTAGAGCAAACTGTGGCTCTAATAGTAATCCCACTGCTAGCCAATTTGTTGCGGGATTGAAAACTGCTGTATTCAGTAACCTTGGAAACCTTGGATCTACTAATTGCAAAAGCGATGATAATGAGGCAATATTAAGCAATTTTAAAAAATTATTGAGACCAGCCACAGATATAACAGAGACCAGAACTGATAGCACCTCGATAAAAATAGCAATAGAGAATCAAAATATTGATTCTGCCCTTGAGGAAAATATGGAAGAAGCAAGTGGCGAAATGCAAGCTTGTGCATATGTCTGTGGTTTCATAGTTAAAAATTATAAAAATGATTGTAGTGCATGTAAGAAGGTATTTGTAGCCAACACACAAGAGGAAGTGCATAATTTTATAGAGTTTAAAAATTATGAAACAGCGAAGAACTCCCTTAAATACGCCTCAAAGCACTTAATACATTTTGTCGAAAAAAGTGCAACATCTATAAACAAATTCCTAGAGGTAGAGGCGTATAAAGAGGACATTAAAAAGGAAATTGCTGAGATGTTAAAAAACTCTATAAATTATGACTTCCTCCTAAATTGCTCAATGCACTTAAATGATAATATTGATTATTTAATAAACAGCATTTTTTTTATATGTATTAAAAGATATTGCATATTAAAAAATAGATCATTTGCTAAGGAGGCTGCTGCAAGTACGCTTAAAAGAAAAATGAATATTATTCTACATAAATAAAATGTATTTTGTTGATGTGAAGCAGAGTGACGATCATTGTGGGGACATTCATACTTTGACACGTCATTACTAATTATGACTATAGCTATTTAATGATTATGACTATAACTATATGATTTTCATTACATAGCTAGAGAGCTATTTGATGAAAATTATCCTAACAAAATCATTGTTATACGAGTACACTTTCAACTGCCTCATTAGTAGTAATATTTGAAATGAAATAGTTTAGAGTGTAAGTAGTATTTTGCCTAATTTTTATTAATCATGAATTATCCAAAGACATCTGACTGTGTTGTCATCTCGATAGGCGATTACTGCATTCAAAAACTCGAAATACCAGTATGATCTGTCAATGGGAATGCAAGGGAGAATAAGAATGTATTTTTATTTTACGAACGAAGTTATGAAAATGCAATAATTCAACTCGCTTCACAGCAACAATATGATATACAATATTACAATACATACATATAATTTATTCATGTAAAATGATGTTCATGTAATAGTACCTAAAATTAGCCCGCAGTTGTGATTCTTAAAAATTATCCAACTTATTTATTTGTTAACCGAGTGTCAATAAAACTAGCACTAAATATTAACTGATGATTACCACAATACAAAAAAAAACCGCATCTAAATCGGTAAGCCACTTCAGCGATTAGCACTCACAGATACAGAAACAGAAAAATTAAAAAAACTGTTGTTTTATGTTCTGTTACTTTCACATGGATTTTTGTCAATACATATTATATATTAATGTACAGACATCGACCCCTTACAGTTTATTACATACGTATGTAGGTGAGGATATGTAGCAAGGAAATGATAACATTAAGGATTGTATGAAATCCCAGAGAGATGGTTATTTCCTTTAGATATGTTAGAGTGGTAACTGGACATCGACTATTACCTAATATAAAGGATTTAATCCTTAACTCTACGAATTGAACATTTTAATTACATTGAAATAAAAACAAACTTTATTGAAACTTAGATATGGATTATGTTTCATTTGTTTTATATTAGTAAATTTGTCTAGAGTTCTCAACAATTGTTGTTGTATTACTTTATGATCTAGTTTACTTAAGAAAGGTGTTATCAGTTCTTGGTTATTTCATTTTTCTACGATAAATGTAAACAATGTTACGATGCTAAAATTAAGTAAGCTTACGGTTATGGTCCGTATCCTTTTGTCAAAAATATAACATAATCCGAGTTTATAGCTACAAAAATAAGAAAACGTTTTAATTTAAATGTGTCCTTAACTACAGATTTTAAAGGATATTCTTTCAAACCAGCGAGTATTAATGATGGTAAAATCTAATCATTTTCTTGTTCTTTAACATTGCAAGTTAAAACTTATGCAACTCGTGTTGATATTATAATACAAAAGTTAACAATAAGAAATGATAACATTAAGTATTTTATGCAATTCCTGGGAGATGATTATTTCCTTAGAGATGTTAGTGTTAACTGGATATCGACTATAATTTAATATACAGGATTTAATACTTAACCCCACGAATTGAACATTTAAATAAAAACAAACTTTATTGAAACTTAGATAGATAGAAAACTCTTTATTTGTCCACCATTTTACATATTTTCAAGAGATTGCATATGGTGACCAATATGAGATATGTATTATGTTTATTTGTTTTAAATTAGAAAAGTTGTTAGAGTTCTCAACAATTGATGTTGTATTACATTATGATCTAGTTTACTAATAATAATAATAAATAAATATTTCGGACATCTATCACACAACGCCATCTAGTCCCAAGCTAAGCAGAGCTTGTGTTATGGGTACTAGACAACTGATACAAATACATATATACTTTTTTTTTGTAAATACATATTATACATAGAAAACACCCAAACTCCGAAACAAATATTTGTAGATCATACAAACATTTGGTCCGACCCGGGAATCGAACCCGAGACCTCATGATCAGCAGTCGCACACGCCAAGTAACACTAAAGAAAGGTGTTATCAGTTCCTGGTTATTACATTTTTTTACGGTAAATGTAAGCAATGTTACGCGGTTAATAGTATGTAAGATTAGATATTATGTATAATTTTGTAACATTAACCGGATATGGTCCATATCCTTTGGGTTCATAATCTCAGTTTATATTTACAAAAATAAGTAAACGTTTTAATTTAAATGTGTCCTTAAGTAAAGTTTGAAAAATATTATTTTAAACCAGCGAGTATTAATGATGGTGTTTGACAATATTCAATTAATTTTATTATTCTTTAACATTACAAGATAAAACTCATGCAGCTCTTGTTGATATTATAATGTAAACGTTACCAGTAGAAAATCATAACATTAAGGATTTTATGAATTTCCTAAGAGGTGGTTATTTACTTAGTAGATTTAATCCTTATCTCCACGAATTGAACATTTTAAGTACAATGAAATAAAAACAAAAATTTATTAAAACATAGATATATTATTTGTTTTAAATTAGTAAAGTTGTCAGTTCTCAACAATTGTTGTTGTATTACTTTAAAGAAAGGTGGTATCAGTTCCTGGGTATTTTATTTTCGTACGGTAAATGTAAACAATGATACGATGTTAATATTAAGTAAGCTTACCGCTTATGGTCCGTATCCTTGAGTTAAAGATATAACATAATCTAAGTTTATATTAAAAAAATGGAAGTTATAATTTAAATGTGTCCTTAACTTTAGAGTTTAAAAAATATTCTTTCTAACCGTCGCTGGTTAGAAAGAATATTAATGATGGTGTTATTTTCTTAAAGATGTTGGAATGGCAACTGGATACCGACTAATGTTTAGACTTATTTTTAAGGAAATTAATGATATCTTTTGTTAAATACTTGAAAACCTGTTATAAATGTAAAGTAATCATGTACATGTACGTTCATAAAGCAAGATTTGTAATTGTAATAAACGTTTTAAAATAGTTACAGATTTTATTGAACTCTCTAAACTGTGTTTTTCGATTATTTTTTTTTCAAATATGTGGTTCTCTGATTTTATTAATAATCAGATTTCTTTCGGATAACTAATCTGCATTGACATTAACTTCAAAGAATTAATCGAAAAGTGCAGTACTTCTAATTTTGAACCCCAATAATATCAAGTAAATAGAAAACATATTTTGAATTGCCCGCGCTACTAACAGTTTCGCGGGGGCCGCTAATAGATGGCTCTGGACGCTAAGGAAAAATTTCCTCATTTATTTTGTATGGAGTTGACATTCTTCTCTCTGAGTAAATGTGTTCTGTGCTCTCCACAGTCTCCACACTGTCGTATTCGCCTAACCTCGTTCAACTTCGCGAATAATGGAGAAGCTCCGTATTCGGACTGCGGTCAAGTTTCCCGAGTACTTCGACTACTTCGTCGAATAACTTCGCGAGTAGTGTAGAGGGCCTAACTATATGTACTTTAGCTGAGGCGAAACATATAAGGCTTGACTTGCGAACAATTTGTTTAAAAATATAAAACACTGAACGTTACGTTCATAAAGTAACCTCCTGTAACGGTCAGTGTTTGTAATACAAATAATTCCTTTCGAAAGGTATATAATATATATGTAACATAAGTTTGTTGTTGTTCCGACAGTCTTCAAATAAAGAGTTAGGAGCGGACGTGTTTTACTGCGCTAGCGCCACTACCTCAAGTACCTACATAGTACATACATAGGTACTTATTATTAGGAAATACTTTGCTGTCAATTAAAATATGACATACTAGTTGTTGCCCGCGGATCCGCCCGCGTGTATGTCGGCTATCGCGGCAAATAGTAGCCTATGTGTTATTCTGATGTATAAGCTATATTACTGTAAAGTTTCATCCAAATCCGTTCAGTAGTTTTTGCGTGAAAGACTAACAAACATCCAAACATCCATCCATCCTTACAAACTTTCGCATTTATAATATTAGTAGGATAGTAGGATAACAAAATAAGTTATTGGACCAGACGTAAGTAATTTAATAACCCCGTTTTTAAAGTTTTTTTTTTTTAATAAAAGCTGCTCTCAAGCTTTTTCAATTCTATTTTATCTAAAAGATGATAGGATGAATTTTGTTAATTGATCTGTAAACAATTCTATATATGGTTGCCTTTTTTCTAGCAATATTTTGATTTTATTTTCTTGTGATGGAGTAGGTTCATACAACAGTGAACGGGGCAGTGCCATGAGTATAGGGGGCCTTAATATAATATATAAAATATAATAAAAGTTTACGGCTAATACTACTTTGGGGCCCACCTCATTACTCAAAGTATGGGAAAAACAAAAGTAAAAAGCTAAAACCCAACTACGACAAAAAACGACGCTGAAAAAGCATGAAACAAGTTTCAAAACCCGTATTTAATGGTGCCTCTATAACATTAATTTCTTTGCAAAGTATATCTTAAATAGGTACCATAGAAATATCACAATTATCGAATGAATACGGACAAAGTCATGAAAAATAACCAATAATATATATATATTTTTGAAATGTACAAGTAACGTCCTTTCCAATGATACCAAACACGACATATTTACCTAAAATTTATTTTTTATACAGTACTTTATGTCGGCCAGAGGGCGCCACATTAAATTCAATGACACGTCATGTAGCCTATAACCAGCAGACGATCATGACGCTTCTAACGACACCTCTATGCTATGAGAGAACAAATGAACATACATACATAGTCTGTCAAAATCATAACCCTCCTTTGACTTTGCCGTAGTCGGGTAAAAATAAGACAGTAAAACATTTGATTTGCTTGGACTGTTCCAAAAATAAAACTGTGTTTCTTTTTTCTATTGTGGAGGAACGGATGTCATGTCCCTCCAACACAAAGGGAGGATCCTCCGACCAGACGAGGTGATCATGGATCATGCCTGGTGGGCCACGGTTGACGTTGGGATGTGGTATATATGCCAATCAACGCGCGAACTTTTATTGCAGGATTGGTAGTTTCTTCGTATTATATGTTACTCCGTAGTTCAGTGTATCTTCGGTAAATGGCGCTGTCATATGTTTTCTTGATGCGCTGTATGTAGAAGTCACCACACTATCTTACTAGTTATAAATAATTATAAATATTAAATAAAAATAATGGTATTTACAAATATTTTTTTTTGGTTCAATTAGTAATTTCAATTTAGTTTTTTTTGTATGAAAGGTGAGTTAAAGACAAGTGTTTTTAGACATGTTTGGTGAAAGAAATCGGTTGAGTCGTTTAAAAGTTGTGGGGGGTGAAAGTGGGGAAGAATAACGAATGTCATGTCGCATCACGTGCACATTACAGTATAATATGTTCAATGAAAATCGGTTGAGCCCTGAAAAAACTCTGGGAGTAAAAGTGGGGAAAATTCCCAATATCTGGAAATATATGTGGTGACTGGTGGGGAGAAAATGAGGATAGAAATACGAATGTCAGCAAATTTACCCAAGTAGGGTGGTAAAAATCTAACCATTAAGTAACAATATTACATAGAAACAAAAAAATTGTAATAAGTAAGTAAGTACAATAAAAGCGAACAAGCTTGACCTTAAATGTAATCTTTACCTTAAATATAAATTTGAAAAATTTCGACAAGTATATATATATAGTATATATATAAAATTAAAATTTAATTAAAACTTAAAAATAAACGCCGACACTATAACATAAGTTCTCTTTAAAAAGTAAAAAATAATGAAAAGCTCAATCTTAAAGTACCTAAATAGGTATGTACAACTATTAATAATAAAAAAACCATCGCGTTACGAACTCAGGTTATTGTGTCGGGGTTTTCTTTTAATTTTTAATTTAATTGTATTCATATATTTTTTTTTTTTTTTTTTTTTATGTTTGACCCTGCCATAATGACTCTACCCTGCCTGATGGAAAGCATGAGTAGAATCCAAAAGTGGTGGTCACCATACTGCGAATGCAGACAATGCAAGAATGCAGCATGGTGACCCACACCATGGTGGGCTAGTGATGCTTCTGCATCATTGGGCCTCCGGTCTCGCACTCACCAACGAAACACGACATCATGATCGCTGTCATTTAACGTTGATTTTCTGTGCGAGGGTCGCCCCGGTCGAGCCGGCCCGTTCGTGCTGAAATCAGCGTGGCTCTACTACCTTGAGATAATCAATAATAAAGAAATATAAATGGAAATCTATGAAGCCGCTACAAAGTCTCTAGTTTTTGTTAATATAAAATTCTTATTTTCTGTTTTATCTATGAAACAAAATTCTTTTTAACCCCCCCGCGCAAAAGGAAGGGTGTTATAAGTTTGACGTCGATTTCTGTCTGTCTGTGTATGTGTCTGTCTGTGGCATCGTAGCTCTCAAACGGGTGGACCGATTTCGATGCGGTTTTTTCATTTAAAAGCCAGTTTCCTGGCTGTGGTTCTTAGCTATGTTTGGTTAATATCGGTCCAGCAGTGTAAGAGTATCAGTTCCTTTCCAAAATGATGTAAGGCATTTTTGGCGTATGATGACTCGATTAAGTGCTTCACGCGTGCCAGTATAATCGTTAAATGACAATTACTTGATAACTTCAACCTGATGCTGCGTAGCGAGTTTTGATTTTTTTTATTTTAATGTTTTAAATTATTGAATGAAACTAGAAAATAATAATTATACCTAAATAATTATTTTTTTAATTTGACAGCACGGTTGGCCTAGTGGTTTCAGCGGTCGCCACGCCGCTTCCTACTAGTCAAGTGTCATGGGTTCAAATCCCACGCGGTGCAACACTTTATGTGATTCATAAATTGTTGCCCCGAGCCTGGTTGTTCTTTATGTCCGTTTCATGTACCTATGTTTGTAAAATCCCTCGCGACACAGGATGTTATTTCCTAATAGCAAATAGTTGTTTTCGGTGAATTACTCTGTGTGAAACGAAACGTAGGTGACATTGACGTAGCTTATCAGTCGGTCGATTATTTTATTTACGCAGAGCTATTAAATTTTCAAATCAAAACAGTATACGGAAAAAGTGTAGTTGTAGTATTAAATATGAGTGATTTATTGGAGGAAGATTTGGAGTTTCGCGGTGGTACCTTGCAGCTTTCGACCGATGCAGTAATGCCGGAGAGTTCGGAAACTAATCGAACCGTTACTGCAGAACCTCCAGGTAGAAGAAAAACTCCGACTAATGCTAATCCCTCGGTGTTATCTGGTGCTGATTCTTTGACTTCTTCCACCTGTTCCTTTGCCGGTATTATATATTTATTTAATTATTGCCATTCCATAGTCTTTTGTTGCAAATTACTAGAAACTAATAGTTTCTATGCTTATCAAATGTGAACTGTTAATATTACGATATGAACATTACAAATATATTATATTTGTAACTTTCATATTCATGGTGAAAGTAAAAAAAAATATCGTAAATAATCTAAAGAAATAAATATTGGTAAAACCACAAACAAATCATAATCTGTAGATATCAAAAAGGATCAATAAGTTAACATGTAAATGATAATGTTTAATGTTAATGCTGGCAATTTATTTTATGACCTGCACATGTGTATTAACATAATTATGTGTGAGTCATATCATCCAGTAATTCTTTGAATTTTTTTGTAGAAAATGTAAAAGAAATTCATACATTCCATGTTTAATCTAAACAAACTACACTGTTGTAGAACTGTGTATAATTTTCAATTATGTACATCTATTTTATAATTTGACATCTAAGAATTCCATTTTAGTTTAAACTTTTATGAAAAATGAAACATTAAGTTTTTCATAAAATGTCACATATACCTACATTATTTCTGAATGTTTTTTCTTTCAATACTAATTAGATTAGACTACACAAGGGGATAAGCTACCTTCCCTGGCTTTTGTATGTTTATGTATCTACTAGCCGACCCACGCAACCTCGTTTGCGTCTTCTATTGCCCGTAGCGTGATAATTTTCCCCCGTTTTCAAAACATTTTTCATTGGTGCTCCACTCCTATTGGTCCTAGCGTGATGATATATAGCCTATAGCCTTCCTCGATAAATGGGCTATCTAACACTGAAAGAATTTTTCAAATCGGACCAGTGGTTCCTGAGATTAGCATGTTCAAACAAACAAACAAACAAACTCTTCAGCTTTATATATTAGTATAGATTATTTTGTGAAACTGTGTGTTATGTACATTTCAACTTATTTATCTGGTAAAGAGCTGATTACCAAAAAATATTACCTGCCTCCAGCTGAAAGTTGGGTAATGATTTAGTCGGGGGTGAGTAACCCTTTGAGCCACAGAAAAATAACAGTTGTTTAAAAACTGAACAGGGTTGGATGCATAGGTTTTGCTTACTAAAGTTATATTCGTCACTAACTAAGAAGGTAAAATACTATTAATAGCTAATTAACTCTTAGATGCAAGAACAGAAGAACCAGTAAATAACACAGAACAAGCTCCTGCACCTACAGAGTACCAGGTGTTCCCGCGATATGATGTCCCATTTAATAAGGAGAATATCAAAGATTTCTTCACTTTCCGTAAAGGAGTGGTGGAAACTGCTATTCAAGAGTGCATCACTGTTCTCCTGTTTCCCGAAGATGGAGAGTATTTGGGTTCTTGGTTGCTTACAGAGTGAGTACATGGAATTGACATAGGGCACAGTTAAACTGTCACTATATTATATGTAAATAACATAGGCAAATAACTTTAACGTAAGTCAAATATTTATTTGAAATGTTGAAGTTACCCATGGACATATTTTATTAAATCTTAAAAAAACAGACCATTTGTATAATTGTCACAAGGTTGATGTTTTAGTATGTTCATTACTCTAGCTTGTTGTGGAATTGCATGGAAATTAAACCTTGACAATGTGCATGCAAGTTTCATTGTGATAAGGTAAATGGGAATACAATACAAATTAATGTACACAGAAATGTGCACTAAGTTTTATATATTACTAGCTGTCCCGGCAAACGTCGTTTTGCCATAACTTCTAATAAATTAAAAATTAATTAAAAAAACATTGTCCAGCGGACAAAATTGTGAATCTAAACCATTCCCAGATCCCCTTGAACACACACAAAAAATTTCATCAAAATCGGTCCAGTCGTTTGAGAGAAGTTCAGTGACATACACACTCACAGAAGAATTATATATATAAAGACTAGCTCTTGTTCTTGGCTCCGCGTATATGTCGATTATCGGGGCAAATATTAGCCTATGTGTTATTCTGATGTATAAGCTATATTACTGTAAAGTTTCATCCAAATCTATTCAGTAGTTTTTGCGTGAAGAAGTAAACAAACACACTCACAAACTTCGCCTTTATATATTAGTGTGATGATATATATTATATAGGAAATGAAGAAAAAATATCACACCCATAATCTGTGCAAATAAATAAAATTGGAGTGTCTGTTTGTAATATTAAAATAACCGTTCCAGGATAACACTGTGGGACAATGAGAAGGAGCGAATTGTGTTGTTGACCTCTAGGCTAGTGATGACTATAAAGTATGACTTTATTGCTATGAAACAGCTCGACTTTAAGAAGACTTACTTAGACGACTTGGATACTATTGTTGTCGGAGAACTAGTCTACCCACCATCTTCTTTAGTACCGTGAGTAACTAACTAATTATGTGGAACAAATGATTCATCCTATCCTATGCTTAAAAATTACTATAAGAGGTGCAATCGAGACCCTGGTCTCCCAGGTAACAGAGCCTGGAAAAATATTGATTAAAAGTGTACTAATTACATATCTATTAACAGCTAGACTTATAGGTTGTACTTAATCACTAATTATATCTTCGCAGTAAATAACTCAATTTTGATTAAAGAAACTTCTAGTTATGGGGCTTCACTAGTACTTTCATATGAAATGATTATATGGGTCTGGGGGTGACTTTTGAAACCCTTATCGCTCACTACGATTTTTTTTTGAAGTTTGTATTTTTAATTATTATGTATATATACATGTGCACCTATCATCATTGTATATTGGCAACAAGTTCATGAAAAGATTGCAGTATTTATATGTTCTGTGTAAACAAATGTAAAGATTTATATGTTTATGTTAAATATCTATTTTATTTATATTATATTTTAATAGATACTTAGCGAGTATTTATTCCTTTCTGAGTATATGTTGGACTACTGAAAAAATCATCACCGGCGCCGTTTTACAGGTACCAGATATCAAAAGTGGAAAGAAACCATGTTAACTTACGTCATTTAGGAAGCCTGAAATTTATAATATTGTAATTTTTTTTCCTCCTACTCGACTCGACTCGTTTTAAGTTTATTGGAACTAACATCTCTGCTAGATTTATAGCAGACATGCGCGTCATATGTATTGCTATAAAAATTACCGTAGGCGTCCGTACCATTCAACAATGTAGACTAAAAACTAACAACACAA
Organism: Spilosoma lubricipeda; assembly: GCA_905220595.1. Classification (NCBI taxonomy): domain Eukaryota; kingdom Metazoa; phylum Arthropoda; class Insecta; order Lepidoptera; family Erebidae; genus Spilosoma; species Spilosoma lubricipeda. Next base: position 3,112,006 of record HG992278.1, read on the forward strand.
TAACTTAATAATAAATTCGTCTTAGCCGTGATCTGGGTACTGGGTACATCAAAAAAAAAAAAAAAAAATATACTTAACAAAAATCTTTTCTTTTCAGTTCTCAATGAATTGAATAAATATGAAATATGGCAGATATTGATGCAGTCGGGTTGTTTTTTTTTTTTGATGAAATAATTCGTTACTCGTTTTATAGTTATTTATTGCTTTCGCACTGTATTTGTTGTAACTTTCAAGATTTTAGTCTCATACTTAGGAGAGCATCAAATAAACTAAATCTGAATGGTTTTAGACTAATTTTGAGAATTGAATAACAAATAAATAGGACCCAACATCTTACACAATTCGCTTGGTATACAGCCGTCTGAATGGCATCGCATCTGGTGTCACCACTGTGGTGAAGGACTGCGTGATAGACCGGCTCTGCCGCCGGCCTTCGCCCGACGACCATCAGAACAGTAAACTGTTCGATCCCAAGTATTTTGAACCTAGGTACTTTCAGTTGCTGTAGGATACGCATTATTAGACATACTTATGACAGCTTTTTTATATTTATTTCTTGCTTGAAATAACTAGCTCTAGAAGTAACATGCTTTAGTGGAACACGCTTTGGTAGAGATTTTTGCCAATTTATTTGATATCCTTTTGGAAAAATAATTTGTTTGTGGAAGTTTTTGTGAATTTCTTTTGCACTCAAGACACCTCTAGTCCGGGATCCCCGGAAGAAATTTTACAAGCTACTACTATCAAGCTTATTTTTTGTGAGTGGCTTCATTTTCATGAGGGTGTACCCCTCACCTTAAGAAAATGTTCTATTGTGTTAGCTAACAGGGGTAGCAGGAAAAAAAGCTTTTGAGCCTAGGGCCGGGATAACGTACCACGCAATTTGTAAGACAATGTGTCTGTAAATTATATCAATATTGATAAGGAGTAACTTAGGCTACTTTTTAATTAGACTAGCTTCACCCCGCGTCGTTACCACCGCGGGGTTTCGCTAGTTGTTTTATATTTTTTGTAAATTAACTGGGCTTTATTCAACTACTATGCTTAAAGTTCATAATTACTTGAATAAGGTCTTTTACGCATAATATGGTTCAAAGTGATTGTATTTGATTTTTTATTCTAATTAACTGCCAGTGTCTGTCCCACTAGTCCCATGTCCCATGATGGGACCAGTGGCGTCAGACGTGTACGTGTGTATGAGCGTTAGTGTATATGTGTGTGAGGGTTTTTATTAGTCAATGAGCCAAGAATAACACACAAGGTAGGTAACATAACATTGCAATTTCATCAGCAACCGAATTATTTTTTAAATTTATTTTCCACAATGGAAAACTAGTAGAAGACATCGAAATAATGCTTTCAGACTGTTTAAGTCTTTATATAATTATGTTTATAAACGGCCAACTTTAACACCATGCACATTCATTTATGATATCAAATAACGCGCGCTTCCTGTAACAGATTTCCGTTACCTGTCAAAGTTTCTCATCATGTTCATACATACGTATGTGACGTATAACGTACTAAGCTCGTTGCATGTGAATATGTTTATTTTCCTTAACATAAGGCATATAAGTCATTTCTGAGATAACAGTATGAACACCGATTATGTATTGAAAGTTGTAAAATTACATGCTTCATGTTCCAATGTAAAGCCTCGACTACACGTTCGAGACACGCCGAGCCGATTTTTGAACAAATGGATATTATTCATTCATTATTCGCCGAGAAATGATTGTTAGTGCTCGCATTACTTTGCTAATTGTTGTTAAGTTGTTCCATTTCCACGGAAACGAATAGGAATGTTCTCGAAAATAGCTAGGTATTCGGACAGAACCTACATGTTGTGTTTGTAATTATTGAGCTCATAAATTTGCAAATACGATTGCTTGTTTCCGCGGTGATACATCGGCAGTCGGTGAATCCCCGCATATCTAGTCAAGGATTAATTTACACGAATATACATTGCTTGTTATCAGTAAGGGCATCGTTCAATATCACCAAAATTCATATTTTTATCATATCACAAGTCATTGCCCCGAAGTGTGTTTTTAAAATATATCTATAATATTTTTTTATTCGTATTATCAATAACTTATAAACAGACATTTGTATTAAGCAAATAATTACGGGAACTGAATTGTTTGAGATTCTGAACGTAGGCAAAGTTTTGTTCCTTTGGTCTGTGAGATATTTAAAAAAATAAAAACGCATTTCTGCAACATGATGAAGTTCATGAATGATGCTTGATGCTTTTCAATTATTTTTACGTAGTTTGCTTTTATATTCATGATGATTTCATAATTTGACTGCCTCAGTGACGCAGTGGTAGCGTTTGCGACTGCTGTGCGGCCTCAAGCCTCTGGTTTGATTCCCGGGTCGGACCAAATGTTTGTATGATCTGTAAATTAGTATAATATGTATGTATTTACAAAAACAGGTTATATATGTATTTAGATCAGTCCTTTAGTGCCTATAGTATGAGCTCTGCTTAGTTTGCGATTAGATGGCGTTGTGTTAGATGTTCGAAATATTATATAACTTTTTTAGCAATAAAAAATATATTGTTTTCCTAAAGGCCAACACGTTTTGTATATTTTTAAATGTATGGTATCTAAAGTAGCTGTACAATGTGACGCCAATAATAAATTATATAAAAGTATATAACAAGTATAATACTTTTTCATTTTAGTTACTAGTTTTATTTTTCAGAGAACGACACCTTCGTGGCGTGCGCTTAATGTGGAACAAAGGTGAGCCGTTACCACTGAAGACTGTTTGGAACCCGTTCAGCCAGGATGTGCCTTTCCTCACGTTCGCTTCACATCCTATATTCTGGCACAAAGGTAGCAATCTTACCAAAATTATATACCTTTCTAATTGATATAACGATCTATAGAATTCTTGAAACACCCAAACTACACTAAGTTTCGGTAGGAGAGCCACGCTTCGGCATGAATGGGCCGGCTCGACCGGAGTGATACCACGGCCTCACAGAAAACCGGTGTGAAATAGCGCTTTCGCTGTGTTTGACCGAGTGAGTGAGGATACCGGAGGCCCATACCCAAACCCCTCCGACCATCCCCCAAAGGCCCGTAACGTACTTATGACGCTTCTGGTGTTGCGAGTGTCCATAGGCGGCGGTAATCGCTTACCATCAGGCGATACGTTTGCTCGTTTGCCCATCCTAGTCCACAAAAAAATCCCTAAATTAGGTTGGTGTTTTTATGAACTAGCTGTTTGCCTGAAGCTGACCCTATTTGCAAATTTTATCGCTTTCAGGTGACACGTAAATTGTAGTAATAAAAACCAAAATGCAACTAATCTTAAGTAAAAGATTTCACATGTTTCGGTGACAAAAGGGACTGCGAGTCGACAAGACGATGGTCGCGTGTCCGTATGCCATATGACCAAACGATCTTTGTGACGTAAATTCAATTCGCAATAAGAAAATAGTGACGTACTAATCAATCCTTTGCACAATCAAATTACAACCTTTAGTACGAAACGATCATCATCATCAACAAGCCCATAATGTACCACTGCTGGGCTCTGGTCTCCTTTATGAGGGTTAATTAATTTTAAGTTAAGTTAATCCCTACGCTGGCCGAGTGTTGGTTGGGGACTGGCCGGATAACGTTGTGGCTACCTAATCTTGCCGTTGAATGTTTTTAAGCTGCCCAAAGGCCTCCCACTAAGCTTCACAATTGTTATCTTATGATAACAACCGGGATCGACTGCTTAACGTGACCTCACGGAGACGCTCATGGTATCATGCCTCCAGCGGTCACCCATCCAGGTGCTGACACCGCACCGTACTTATCCTCGGTGATTGTTTCTTATCACCTAGTGCAACTGGACTATTAGCTCCTTACGAAACGATAATTTGTTGTTATTATTTGTTTAACGCTTTAACTTTAACTTTCGTATTTATGTTCTATAATTATGTCATTACAATAAATATACACCTCTCAGTTTCAGATGGAACACCAGTAGAAGAAAAATCCACGTACGACATGGAGACGTTTGCGGAAAAGCTTCAACGTGCTATAGAAGCCATGTCTACATCAGCGTGCTGCATACACCATGCTCCCATCGTCATACAAAGCTACGTAGGTGTGACGTCATTACTCCATAACAAAACCAGTATGGGATTCTTCAAGGTCAGAGGAAAGTTCAGCTTCTAACTGTAGGAGGTACGACTGAGGTTTAAATCTAATACATTGTTGACTATGTTACAAGTCAACTGTGCCAATGTTGATCCCTGGAACTAGTCTAATTACGTACTCGCTGCATCTCTTTCTGGTAACGGAAAGTTAACATAGGTGTAAGAGGGTCAAAGTTATTGAATAACTGTTTGATAGATCTCTGTTCTCGGTTTTGACACTATCTCTGTATTTAGAGTTCTTTACAGTACATACGCCCATTTGAATTTACTTCCTTGCTTACTACTAGATATCGTTTGGGTGGAGGTCTTGTCAAGATTGTTTTCAATGTTAGTTTCCTCGCAGTTCGGGTTGCGCGTTTACTTAATACAAATACGAGGTGATTTGAATAGGAAATATATTGATGGCAAAAGTCGATTGAGCTAAACTCTAAAATAAATTGTACTATCAATGAAGGAAACCTGACGAGCGTTATCAATACATACATTATGTTTGATTAAGTAAGTCAAATATCTTTACCACGTATGCCTCCCAGTGCACTCGCATACCGCTATTTATTGAACTCGAATGAGGTAACCGAATTTAAAGGCACCCCTTTATTTGAACTATTTCTTTAAAGACATACAATATTGTAATAGATAATACGTCTATAGCAGGCGTTGCCCGCGCTCAGAGCGACATCTATAATGACGCCATCTTGACAAACCGACATTGTGTGTTTATAAAAGACGTGGCGCGCGCGCTCTGGGGGCTCTTTGCCTTTCGTTCGTCGAAGTGTGAACATCTAAGTGCTGTATATCGTAATTTGTTATTTAAATTATTTAGTAACGAACAAACAGTACTACATTGATTTATTTTTTAATAAATCTAAATTGGTTGATAAGAATATTATAATTTATATTAAATGCAAAGCAAATAATTTTAATAACAACATTTAGAGTTTAAATTTATTAATTAAACTAATGCCCGCTACTTCGTACACGTGACATTTGGATTTTCAATTTATTTGTTCACCATTTAAACCTTCCCTGGACTATGACAAACATTTCAAAACCAAAATCAGCTAAATCAGCCCAGTCGTTCTCGAGTTTTAGCGAGACAAACGAACAGCAATTGATGTTTATATATAAGTCGTGTGGAATAGAGATGCAGTGTCGGTGTATAAGTAGTTCGGTATTGGCACAAATGTACCTAATGTGACCATGGCGATAGATTGATAAATAGATAGGAACTATTATGCTTATAAGATTTATTTTTCTAAGTATTAGCTGCCAATATTACTCAACTCTGCAATAAAATCACAAATTTAAGTAAGTATCGTGTGATTCTTTATTTAATATCTCTATTTGAGGGATTTCAGTAAATTAATTAATGTTTTGGGTAGACAAGTATTATACAAAAAGTGGGAAATATCATATTTCCAATACACATACATTTACAGATACAGTGATGAAAACTGCATCACGAAGACGCGTCGCTTTAAACTATTTAATACACATAAATTAACTCATTCACACACACATATGTTATTAACATTTTTTTTCTTTATATAGTTTCTGAACTGTAGAATGTCATTGTAAACAAAATCATTGCATTGTAGAATATACTAGAAATAATCAAATTGATGAATCAGTATCATAAGAGCAGAATAGTTCCATTTATTAATAATCAAAAATTATTATTACGCTAAGCCTTATTATAATACAATTGTTATGATAATGTTTGAAAAACTTATAGTTAGCTTTCTAATAGAGTGGCGTACTATTAATAAAATTGGGCTGTGTCTTCGTGTTATTTGTGATTGTGTACTTTGACCGAGTGTTAATAGAGTTGATTTTATTTTTATAAATTAATTGTGATCATTTCATCATATTGAAAGTATTAATATTATAGTTACTAATAATACCTGCTTAAACTTCACAAGTTTAAAAATTTACAGAGATTTTATTCTTTTATTGTTAAAGTTGTAGTATTATAGTTAAACACACCAAACGTTGTTTTTTTTTTGTAGTTTTCTATGAATTTTTCGTCATTAAATCGATTGTTAAAACAAAATGATATAAATTAAATCTTACTACAAAACGTACAATTTTAAGTTACTTTAATATCTAAACATGTTTGAGCGTAAGCAAAGTTTGAGCGGGTATTGTGTAAAGACCAAATATAACAAAGTTACAAGTATCTGTGTCAGTCTGGATCATATCAAGATTTCGCGAAACATGATATATTTACTTCTTCTGAAATTGACGCGATTACTGGCCTTCAGAGGCGTCTCTAGCCTGTGAAGCACCCGTGTGCTATCATTACTTTAGCGCCCTTTAGTAAGGGTAGCGCCCTTTAGTAAGGGTAGCGCCCTTTAGTAAGGGTAGCGCCCTTTAGTAAGGGAAGCGCCCTTTAGTAAGGGTAGCGCCCTTTAGTAAGGGTAGCGCCCTTCAGTAAGTGCGTAGATTCGCAAAAAATTTCGCGACCAGTGCCCCTAACACCGCACGCCCGTACTGTACGTAAAGGATCTGGTCTAAAGGTTAGACTAATTCCGATTTACGATTCAAAGGTATGTTCAAATTATAGATAGCATTAATTCCTTAACTAATGATAATTTTATTATCATAATAATAATTTAGTAATCATAGTATCTCTTGTGACTTGATATACATATATGTGTGGTCACTCGACGCATTGTTCCTTTCGGGTATCAAACCGGTGATATTTATAGAACTTGCCTGTGATCCAGACTCGCGATTCTCGTATCTAAGTAGCTGTTATGGTATATTATATTTAAGTTGATTATAGTCTTGTTGTTATGTACTTATTTGTGATTCTAAATTATTACAGAGGAACTCTATTTATTTATGTGTGTAGTCTAGATTTTATATTCAAGTTAGCAGTTTGTATGCTATATAATATACAAATTAGCTATTAATATTGTAGTTAATGATAACGATTGAAGGTTTATTAGTGAAAGTAAATGTATGTAGCTTTTGCATTAATCAATCAAATAGATTAATTATAATACTCGAACTTGTGAAAATAAATTATTATAACTAATCATTTTTTTAGTTGGATGGATTTATATAATTATAGTTTTAAATTTACATAATATATGTTTGTTTCGTGTCCTGCGTCTCCGAATATCGATTTTTTCATATCGATATTTGTGCATATTTAATATTAATATGACTTAAAAAAAACGATAATATTATTATAAATAAAATTACTATTTTTTCCCTCGTGTGTAATGCATTACATTTAGCATTTACGTAGCCAGATATGCAAGTCATGCATCAAAATACATATGTAACCTATGTTGGTTGCAGTTTCAGGTAAACTGACTGGCAACTACTCTAAATCCAAAAAATATCCCTAAGGGTTGGAAAAATAATTTTACACAAGCTAAGTTGCGGACTAAATCTAATATTGGGTTTTATGAAACCACAAATATTACAAGCGTTATACCTGACTTCAAGTCATAGTAATACGTACTGAAGAATTATTCACCGGAAAAATTTACCAGCTTTATAATTTCTCCTTTTTGTTCTATATGTATCAAAACTTGTTCTTCCTTTCCTAGATGCTAGAAAAATATATCGTTAACTGAACACAACATTTTTCAGTTCATTGTCCAAAATATCGAAATTAAATTGATCATAAAATCCTCCTAATGTTTAACACCCCTGCATCTTAAAATGAACCTACCATATATTATTACGTCATAGAGCAGTACAACTATCTACATCTGCAGTAGTAGTTTACACGTCTGTCCGTGGACTATATTTCTAATGTGCTCACATTAATATTTAATTCGATGTAGTAAAGCCACGCTGATTTCAGCACGGCCGGCTCGACCGGGGCAGTACCTACTACCCACGCACAGAAAATCAACGTAAAATGACAGCGTTCGTTCTCTCGTGTTTCGTTGGTGAGTGCGAGACCGGAGGCCCAACGATGCAGAAGCATCACTAGCCCGCCATGGTGTGGGTCACCATACTGCATTGTTGCATTGTCTGCACGAGCAATAAGTATGGTGACCACCACTCTTGGATTCTACTTATGCTTTCCATCAGGCAGAGTAGAGTCATTTTGGCAGGGCCAATAATTTTTAACCTAAAAAGGTATTGTGATTAAAGTATAATAATGTAAAGGAGATATTTATAGTGTTGATTGTTTCATGCAGTGTGTATTTTTTATTAAATATGTTTTAATATTTTACTTATTTACGATATAGATGGAAATAGTATCACTTATTTATAAATATTGGTTATAAGTTTTTTTTATTAAATACTAAAAAGATTATATAGCGTCACAAATAAAAATCTTTTAATTTATTTTTCTGCAATGAAAAAATCAGAAAACTACAATTTTAGAAGATATTCATATCGTTAAAGATAATAAAAATAAATTAAAACATGTATGCAGGCCTAGTACCTAATGGTTCTAAGTATAATAAATTACTTTATGTAATATTTAAAATTAAAATAAATAATCAACAATTGTAACGCATATTATTTAAATAGAGTATGAAAACATGTTACTTTTCATGTACTTAGCTATATTTTTACTCTTTCATCATCAAAGGTATCTTAATGTCTTTAACTATTAAATAATATTTCAATCGTATTGTCGTTTCATTCTATACGTTTAGTGGCTATCTGTCAGAGATCTATCTATATTTTAAGAACTAGTAACATCATGAATTGAAAACACTTTAAGAAATAGTTACCTCTATGATCACTCCTATGATCTGGCACTAAGAAACATAAATGATGTTTATGTAGTTTATATTTCTTTATACGTTGAATAAGTTGCATCTAAAGAAAGTCTGCATCATCAAAATTTAGAGGTAAATAATAATTATCCCAAAAGTCGTCATTTAAATTTGAAAAGTTAGTATCGCATTCGTCTTCTCGGATCTCTCTAACAAATCTAATACCCTCTAACCAAGATAGATCATTTTCTACATTCTTGTTGTATATTGGATGAGAAGATTCTTTTTCTGCAGTTTTATTAGTCTTTTTTGAATTTGTTCGTCTCTTTGACGGTTTTATCATCTTGTTCTCAGCATTGTCACACTTATTAACCAAACTTTTAGATACCATGTTATCTTTCATTTCTTTATTTCCTGTTACTATCTTTTTGCGAGGTTTTCTCTTCTTTTTCAAAGTAATAACGGAATTCGTACTTGGAATATTTTCTTGGAGTTTAGTCTTCACATTCGAGCCAGAGTTTGTAATATCGTTATGTCCCACAAATGGATCAGTCGGTTTTATAACATGAATACTTTTGCTTTGTATTTTTTTGTTAAATAGAACTGGGGTGCCAATACCCTCTTTCAATGCGTTTGTACAATTTCCACCATTGAAGCCATTATGAGCAGATATTATATTAAAATTACCACTTGGCTTAATATAATTATAAGAATTTTCCAAATTAGTACGTATCGACTGTTTAGTTGTATTTAAATTATTATTACTTCCTTCTGCAGCTTTCCTTTTGTTTTCATTATTTCCAGATTTTATTATTGAACCTGAACGAGTTGCAACTGCAACACTAGTAGGCAATTCAATTACTGGATCTTGTAATTTCTGTGTGTCTTTTGTTTCAATAGTTCGTAAAGCATCACAAATACTTTTTCTGTTTCTAGGTTCTACATTTGAAGTAGAGTTGTGGTGTAGGTTATCTAATACATCTAAGTTTTTCAAAATGCTTTGTGAACATCCAATGTCAGTAGACATTATTTCATCTTGATATACATCCTTTATAGATAAACTCGAAAGAGCTTTGCCTATTTCAACATTGATAGGACTCAGACATTTGCTGGCGTCAATTGGTGCTGCAAAACTACTTTTGTCATTTTTATTTTCATTGCTAACGAGATCATAAATTTCTGTATCTTGGTGAAATTCGGTTTCATTTGAATAGTTGTTACAACAATCTTCCATGTTTGTTTCTTCTCCTGTGTTGAGATCGGGCGTATGTACTTCTAATTCTTGTGACATTTGAGTTCTGTCTTCATCAGGCAATGAATAGACTGGAGATGAACCAGTATATAACTGATGACCTTCGCATTGCATGTTATCGTTATGGAGTCTTTCTTCTTGATGTTCTGCAATTATTGCTTTCATGCATCTCATGAGCTTTTCAATTACCTAAATACAAACAAAATTTTGGTGTTAAATATTAATTTTACTATACGACATGGTATATATTGTTTTAGGATCTGAAAATCACTATCCGTCATTAGGCATAGTGAGTGTTGGTTTAAGAGATAAATCATCATCATCAGCCTATCGCAGTCTACTGCTGTTCATAGGCCTCTCCAATTGCACGCCACTCAGTTCGATCTTGGACTTCTAAAGAGAGATACATACTTAATGAAATTTAAATCCATTGTATTGTTTGATACAAATACTGAACAAATGATTTTGCACCAAAATTGTACGCCATTTTTTCCAAGCAAGCTGCAATACCTAATTGTGGTTCTATGTATTAAGACTAAAGAAGTGAAGAAATTTAAAGTGAAATCTTTGTACGTTCTAGATCCCGTTTTAACTAAGTCATTATTTAAAAAATGTAATTCTGGGTAAGACAGCGTTTCCAAAGTCCACATTCCATAATCCACAACATTTCTCAGCAGAAGAAGTACGGTAACGTTTTGAGAAGACCTGACAATCACGTGGTTAAAAATATTTTTACCATCGCTCAAGAAAAAGTTTAAAAAAACTATAAGTCGGCTTCCGTAAAAACTTTTGATAAATTAGCTTATATCACCCGGGTTATTACTACAAAACTATGGACACCTCATTGCTTAAAATCGGATCGGATACATAGATTACCAAAATTATTACCTCCTACATTTGGTTTCGCCGTAGTCGAAAAAGAGGAATAGTCCATGCATTTCTCAGAGGACGCAATGTTATTTTTTAGATAACAAATGTTCAAGGGTAGATGAAGATGTTAGGACTCCACGAATAAGATTTACAAGAAAGAAGTAAATAACGTTGTATGATTGATTGAGAAAGCTTACCGGGGATAATGGGACAACTGGAGGCAGAAAAGGAAGACAAATACGTGAATATTTGTATTACATTAACTAGTTCGGTTCTATTTTCTTTCTTTAAGGCAAATCCTGCTTTTAAAATATATCCTGTGTCGTAAACATATAAGAAACAGGCACAAACACCCAGCCTCTGAACTTCGGTAGCAATCAAGTATACCTACAACCTGCCTGATAGATTGTAGGTAAATTGACAATGAGCCGTTTTTTCCCATTGCTATCATTACCAAGAAATGTATCTGTTAATAGTAAATAATGAACTATAAATTATGAATGAAAATAAATCATATTATTAAATTCTATGAAAATTGATATCTCTGACGCCTTATGTCCGTTCGGAAACACCGTTGACGCTCGAAGTGCAGGACATCCTATGTCCTATGTCGACCAGGGTTATTCAGATGCATTTGGTGTTTTCACAATTCAAAGGTTCAATATTGTTTCTTTTATGTGCATTATCTACGCAATATCTTCGACTATAATGAAAATATGTAACTAATCATTTCAGGATTTGATGAGTTATCGAAAGAAAAGATAAAAAAGGTATCCTTTGATTGGGTGGATTTTAGAAGATTTGGGATTATTTTTCTTACAGCTTCAAGGGACGGCGATAAATTATTTGATAGCAGTTTCTACCATCCTCTAAGAGACAGGATATTGAAAGACGAATAACAAAGATATTCGATAAGATTTCCTTACTTGGTTTATAAGCTATTATGTATGAAGAAAATAATTACAAAACTTTGAAAGCGTTGAACATTTGCAAACTAGCCTCTTCCAGTATGAGTAAAACGTTAGACTAGGTATAATTGTGACTGTGGACGGGGATGGTCGGGACGGGTTTTCCCCTCCATCCGCTTTAGTGGCCACCCGCGAAGGGGCGACGTTACGCGTGTGCCGTATGTCGCCTAATTAGAGAGTTACCAGCAGACGGTGCCCGCTTCAGTGCGGGCAGGCGCTGGGAGGGGTCCGGATGAGTTAATAACAGCAGTTCCCGGATCCCTTCCATCTCAGGCGCAGAGTGGCACACCGTGTGGTTTTAGTCGGTTCGATTCCGACACACCGCCCCGCCGCAAACCCCGGCGGGGTGATGGCCCTAGGGGGTTTCCACACATAAAAAAAAAACAAAAAATAGGTACAATTGTGACTAACTAGTCCGTTTGGGTCTCTCAAAAAATAATACTTTCGTCATGTTTGCAATATTTTCCATTGTTCCTTCTATTGGTCGTAGTGAGATAGTATATCGTTGGTAGATACTACAGCATGCCAGGAGGATTCTTGCATGCATTCAAGCCAGGGAAGGAGGAGTCATTTTATATTAAATTTAAAAATAAAACATGGAAAGTTGAATAAAAATCTTATATATAATAAAATTTTCGCGTTGCTATAAAATTCGAATTTCTCAGAGACAGATACTTCATTTTATTATAAAAAAATAGAGAAAGTTTTTGACACCAGAAAAATACCCATCTCAACTTTCCCAACTGAACCCGAAATTTTTTGAGTGTGTATTTAAAATACAAACTAGATTCTGAGATTAACGTATTCAACTAAACGAATAAACTTTACAGCTTTTTAACATTAGCAGATAAAAATGATTGTCTGTAGAAACATGTTGCTTCAGTTTTTTTTTCTGTTTGTGAAGCAAACCTTAACTTCTGGTGTATCTTAGTAGTGTTGTAAACAGTGTTTTTTGTAAAACTATTGTATGTAACTACTAGCTTTTGCACGCGGCTTCGCTCACGCAGACTTTCATTCCCTGATTTACCCCTTGAGGGGTGGAATTTCAAAAATTCTTATTGCCTTAAAACCTACATAAAATTTCACGATTCTAGAATCTGCGGTTTGGGATATGCGTCGATATCTGGGTATGTCAGTCATATACCTTCCTCTTTTATATGTATAGATAGATATAGGTACACAAACTAAATGGAATCGGACGTGAGGTTACGGCAGAATGCCACCGCTGCCCTGCATCCCAAATCCGAGTTCGAGTCTTGGTAGGACAAATCGGACGAAGCCACTATCATTGATTACGGCAATGTTAGCGAGTGATGAGGAATGGGAAGCTGCGGTCTCCTTGTGTGAGGACATTATGCTCCTGTGTTATTCCCGGACCAATAGGTATGACCTTCAAACATTTAAGAAAAGAGCGTACTCCTTAATAATCGCTTACCATCAGGCGATACGTTCGCTCGTCTGCCCGCTATTCGCATAAAAACAAAAAACGCCCTTCATCTCCTCTACGAAGGGTATGGGTACGAAAAGCATTCCCCGCGTTAAAAATAGTGGTGTACCTATATAATGCTTGTGTGTGGTGCTAGCCTAATATTTCGTATTAAATTAAATTATATAGGTACATTAAATTGTTTCAGTCTTAGATAACCAACTGTGAAGAAAGATTACAGGTTATAACAACATCTCGCCATCGCCAGTAGGAGGCAAACATCAACGGAAAAGTTGCTAAAACGCGATATAAAAGACAGGCATGTCGTAGAACGCAAACTGGGCAAATTAATTCCTTTTGAGACATGCAGACTTATATACGCGGGTTAGTATATTTTGTGTGCGAAGTTTCTATGGTCAGTTAGTAAGAATATGAAATGAAAAAAAAAAAACTATATTACTATAATACATGTATCCTAATTAGAAAGATTAAAGATAAAAAAATCCAAAGTCATCTCGAATTTAAAACAAATGTGGAAGAAGGTTTACGACCCCTACGTAATGCCAATAATATTTACCTAGCAAAACCGCGTACAAACTACGGTAAAAAAAACATAAAATTTGAAGGAGCACAAATGTTTAACAAACTGCCAAACGAAATTAAAATGACAGAAAGTTTTAATATCTTTAAGAGAAAGTTTAAACAGTTCGTTTTGGATAAGATCTAAATCCGGCCCTGGTGACGGTGACATGTTTCTACCCACACCATACACTTTTATTATTTATTATGCGTGTGAATCTATTGTTGCTTATATTCCATATTGTTTGTTAAGTAGTATTTTATCTCTGTAATGTATTTAAGCGTTTTTGTTGTGATCATGAGCTTATATCAGTATTATTTGCTTTAGAACATAAAGTGTTAATTTCTTGTAAGTCCTAACTGAGTGCGTTTACATCTAGTACACGTAGTTGAAGGTATAAGTGTATAAGACATGATAATGTGGGTATGTACTAGTGCTTACCTATTACCTAACATGTTAAAAGCACGTATTACTATGGGTACCTATATTTAAAAAATATCATTAAGTAAATATACTATGTAAATATTGTTTCTTTTGTTAAATGTTCTCATAAAGTGAATTTTATTGTTAATTTCTTTTGAGAAAATAAAGTTCTATAACCACACAATAAATACCTGCAACGATCTTTCATCTTGAGAACATTCTACTTGGTACGAATTCACTTCATTGATGTACATTTGTGCTTCAGCCTCTGATATAGGTTTCTTTTGGTAAACTAAATCCTCCACTTTAATACTTATTTCAATCAAACGCGTTCTAATTGCTTGAACCTGAAAGTTTAAGGCACCATTGCAATTCATTAGGCTATACATATATAGCGTTAACTATATATACGTAACTAGCTGACCCACGCAACGTAGTTTGCGCCTTATATTGCCCGTAGCGTGAAAATTTCCCCCGTTTTTGAAACATTCTTCATTGTTGCTCCGCTCCTATTAGTAGTAGCGTGATGATATATACCCTATAGCCTTCCCTTTCGATAAATGGACTATCCAACACCGAAATAATTTTTCAAATCGGACCAGCGGTTCCTAAGATTAGCGTGTTCAAACAAACAAACAAACAAACAAACTCTTCAGCTTTATATATTAGTATAGATAATAATAATGTCCACAAGTTTAAAGTAGCTCAGCGTGCGATGCTAACCTGCTTAAAATTCGTAATGAAGTTATTCGATAGAGAACTGGAGTAACCGACCTCGCACAGAGAATCAGTGGATGCTGAAGTGGATGTGAACCGGCCATGTCTCCAGAAGAACCGATGGTCGCTGGAGCCGAAATGTGATGGACCGATGATTTAAAGAAGGTGGCTGGTTGCGGATGGATGCAGACTACTCAGGACCTGCAGTTCCAGGAATGGAATGGAGCTCTTTGGGTGAGACCTTCGTTCAGCAGTCAACGGAGATTGGTTGATTGATTGGTTGATATACCTATACCTATAAGCTAAATCTTATATTATACCTACTAATGAAGAAGAGTTACCTTTTTCTTCTGCAATGATTGTCTACCTCTTCCTTTAGGAGGCATTTTTATTTTTTTGTTTAACTTGACAACTTTTTTTGCCGCCTTTTATTTTTAAAGAAATGAAATCAAAACTAATTTCAATTTTTAAAATCAGAACACATGCTAAGAAGAAATTTTAATAATCTATGCATATTTTTGCAGCATAAAGCTGGCTTTCCTTTTTATATTTAATTTAGACTTTAGGTAGGTACTATTAGGCAAATCCTGCTTCCACAGATAATTTTTAGTTATCAAGAGGATGATTGCCGAGAATTTAGAGTATATAAACTGAAGTTATCATAATACGACACAAGCGTTCTGGATTCAGTTTGCTCGCGAGGTTCGTGTCAACGCCTACGAGACGATCTCGGATTTAAAAATAATAAATGGAAAATTAATTATCACCAAATGGATTTAATAACACAAGTTTTAATATTAGTATACGCTATATATCTCAGCGACGCTGGTTATGAAATACCAGTGTCGTCAAGACCCGGCTATGAAGATGGGTAAGATTTTTTCTTAGATTTGGCCGTATGTAAGAATACCTTGTGCTTAATATTTTTTTAACATAGAGCCTCATATTTTTTTTAAAGAATGTTATGAATCTAAATTCGCGCGAAAAAGTATTTTTAACTATGTAAAAATAGACTGCATGGGTTACATTGTACCTAGTGTAAATGTTGCATTTAATTGCAATAGTTTTTTGTTATTTTATTTAAAGTTAAATATATTGTGCTTTTAGAAGAGACGGGACGTAAATATGATTTCTATGGTTTTTTTTATTAATGTTATTTGTGTTATTTAAAAACTTATCCACTTGCGTGTTTTGAATAATTACTTGAAATATTATAAGATATTCTGTCAAACCAATTTTTTATGTAAAGCTATTGTGCATAAATAAAATCTACACAATACATTCTATGATATTTTTTTTGTGAAAGCCGTTTTTAAGACGCATTACTTCTGGGATTAAGATCGTATTTAAATTCTTTCGTATTTGACACTATAGCCGAATCTCCTTGTGCAGCCGAGTCAACACGTGTTAATGACTAAAGCCGACTTCCCATCGAACAAAAATTGGCAACTTTTATGTTGCCAACACGTGTTGGTGACAAAAGTTTCTGTAATTTCCTTGTATTGTAAATAACAAAAATTGTCAACAAATGTTGTTGTTTCTGTTTTTGGCGGTAAACACCAAAAAAATACGCTTGTTGCAAATATTTATTGGCTTTGTGGAGACGCTTAATTGGAATGTTTTTCAAATTGTTGGCGACTCGGTGTAGACACAATGGAAACAAAAGTTGGTTATTTTTTTAAGAGTTGCCAACATTTGGAAACCCTGATACCACTGCGCCACCGAGGCAGTCAAGTCCTATTTATGTACATAACTACATACTAAATTGACGTGGCTCTACAACCTTGAAAGTGAACGTGACTCTACTACCCTCTCCGATGTTGAACGCCACGTAATGGTCGCTGTCAATTTCTTCCAGTCTGTTGAATGCCACGTCGTGGTGTTTTCTTCCCGATCTATTTTAACCATGAATTTAGCTGCTTTATATTGTTTGCAGCTTTGTCGCACTTAATTATATTAAAGAGAATAAAACAGAGATGCCCAGAGGCGCCATTTCATTACGTCAGTTGACAATGTAAATCGTTCTCATTCGGCGGGAATTTTTGTGACGTACGGTTGCTGGTCGAGTGAACTTTGAAATTGAATTTATATATTAATTCGGATGTGAATTCAAAAAAAAAATCATAATCAATTATACATCATCTGATAGTATATTTAATGACCATTCTAATCATACCAGTATCGTATATAGCCCCAATACATTTTTATTAGAAATCGACGTTTTAATCAAGAGGCGAAAATGTACCGGGAGTGCTGTCAAAATCGCCCCACAGTTGTGTCAATTCGGACCAATATGGCGCCACTGACGAGTGGCTACCTTGAAAATACCTACTACTTATAAAATAAGAGAACCTATGTTTTATACTAGAACTAGTACGTAGTTATGTACCTACATAAATTGGGCTTGACTGCCTCGACGGCGCAGTGGTATGCGACTGAAGTGCTGAGGTCGCGGCTTCCATTCCTGGATCGGGCCAAATGTTTTCTTTTTTGCTTTACAATAAAAATATATGAGTTTTCTATACGTCAATCTACTTTGCATAGTACAAGCTCTGCTCAGTCTGAAACAAGATGGCGTTGTGTACCAGGTGCCGTAAACATTTAATAATCAAATAAATTTGAAAACATTGCAGACAATCTGACGTACAAGCACCATCCTATGTACCAGCATACGCAAAAAACCAACGCTTTTCAAAGACTAGCTATTCTGGAACAAAATCTGGATATGGTGGTACCAAAACTGGTTATGGTGGAACTAAAACCGGTTACGGTGGGACTAAAACCGCTCAAGGCCGAACTAAATCTGGTTACAGTGGAACTAAAACTGGATACGGAGGGACAAAGAATGGCTATTCTAGTACCAAATCGAAATATGCCGAAAGTAGTTCATGGTATTCTAACCACGGTGCTCCGTAAGTATTAATCATATCAAGTTAATTTAAACATGATTTTCTAATTTTCATAATTCATGTATTGTTCATGTACCTATTTGTTGGTCTAGAACGAGCTGCTTTGATTAGGTTAGGATTAAGGCTCCTCCATTAGAGTTTGTGTCCACTTTAAATTACTTGCCTCGTTGGTATAGTTGTAAGTGTATGCAAATGGTCTCGGGTTCGATTCCCGGGTGGAATAAAAATATCGTTGGTTTTTTTTTACCAGAATTTTTTTATAACAACCCGAGCTACGGAAGTTTGCGGTGTTTCACGCCAAAGTTAGCGTTCAAGATTTCTATAAAAACTGAATTCAATGTTTTTTTAATAGAGATGTATTTTTTCAGACCAAGCTACAGTCAGTTCCAGAACAACGCTAATCTACCATACATGCGTAAGTGATTCAAATACCTACTTACAATCGCACTTTAACTATTACGCGGTACACGCGGTTCTTGTTGTACTGCGAGTAACGCCGCGGGACAAAGTTAGTCTAAAAAAAGGTAGCCTAAGTTACTCCCTGAATCATCAGCTACCTGTCAGTGAAAGTTCCGTCAAAATTTGATCAGCCGTTCCAGAGAGTACCAGGAACAAACAGACAGAGAGACAAAAAAAATTTTAAATATTTTTTAGGTATACCTATGTACCGTGTATAGATACATATGCATTTAGTAAAAAGCGGATATTTTAATATTACAAACAGACAGTCCAATTTTATTTATTTGTATAGACTAGCTTTCGCCTATATAAAGTATCCATCCTATGTTACTTCTAATACCTACAAAAATATGTGTTCAAAGTTTCATGATGAAAGGTTAAGCAGTTTTCGCGTGAAAGTGTAACAAACAAACTTACATTCACATTCATAGCATTAGATCAGGATCCATTAAGTGTCCCACTTTTTTTTGGTTTGGCGCTAAATTAAAAATTAATTAATGGAAACTGTTTTGGAAAGTGTGTAAAGTACTTGTATTCTATTTGGTTTGTATTTGTTTCCCTAATAAAGTAAAATACAATAAAACTATACTGATACGTCTGCTCGCTTGCCCCCTTATTTCATAAAAAAATAAATAAAATATTATAATATGCAAATGAAGTAATGTTTATCGACATCTTGGTAAACATATACGTAAACGTGCAATTTCGATCGTTACTTTTCATCAGGAGACCAGCTTAACCCATTGTGTGTAATTAAGTAAAAAAAATCTAAAAAGCACTCACGAAAAATTTTCTTGATAGTAATAACTTGTAAAATTTGTTCTAGGGATCCCGGACTATTAAAGAAACTTATTTGATATTAAAATCATTGATATTAAAACTTTGACTGCACGTTTGGTCTAGTGGTTTAAGCGGTGGCCAAGGTTTATCACACTTAAAAAAACTTTATTTTTGCTACGGCAAAGCTAAACAAACAGTTATAGTTTTAGCAGTCTATGTATGTAGGTACATATTATGTTTCACCGTAGCATATAAGCTATCTACCGAAGATACGTCGGACTACGAAGTAACGAAGGCAAAAAAGTTACTATCAGTCCTGAATCGCGCAATCGAAGTTCTAGCGCCGATTATCATATGTGCGACAACCGTTGAGCCGCGGCTCGCCAGACTTGATCTGATTGAGGATCCTCCCTTTGTATTGGAGGGGTTGACATATCTGTCCTACACACTACTGATCGATTTTTACGAATGATATGTTAATATATGCGCAATAACGACCCGGGTGACATAGGCAATTTTTTTTTTTGTAAAAGCAAAATCCCTCATTAGAAACATACAATTACAAATACACGTGAAATGACACAAAGAATACCCAGACTTAGAAGTTAGATCAACAATTTCTGAATCAAAATGTTGTTCCATATAGGATTTGAACCCACGATACTTGACACAGTAGAAAGCGTGGCGATCGCTTTAACCGCTAGGCCAAACGTGTATTTCATTAATATCAATGAAATTAATATCGAATAAGTTTCTTTAATAGTCCGGGATCCCCGGAACAAATTTTACTAGTTATTACTATCAAGCTAATTTTTCGTGAGCCGGGGTAACGTACCACGCAATATGTAGGATAATGTGTATGTTAAATAATATTAATATTAACTAAGCAACTGTTAAAAATTCAACTAGTTAGTATAATTTTTGATGACCTCATTATCGTTATAGGTTGGAAGGATCCCTTGGGTACCCTTATGTTATAATGTTAGTTAATATTTACATAATTTAACAGTCACATTGTCCTACAAATTGCGTGATGTGTTATCCCGACCCCTATGCTTAAAAGTTTTTTGTCCCGGCTACCCATATTAGCTACCACAATCGAAAATTTATGTACCCTTATCAAAATGAAGCTACACACGAAAAATTTGCTTGATAGTAATAAATTTTAAAATTTGTTTCGGGGATCCCGGACTATCTTTATATATATAATTTTTCTGTGAGTGTGTATGTCACTGAACTACTCTCAAACGACTGGACCGATTTTGATGAAATTTTTTGTGTGTGTTCAAGGGGATCTGGGAATGGTTTAGATTCACAATTTTGTCCGCTGGACAATGTTTTTTTAATTAATTTTTAATTTATTAGTAGTTATGGCAAAACGACGTTGGCCGGGACAGTTAGTAACTTTATAAAAGTAATCAACAAACTATTACGAAACGCGAGGTTCATTACAAGAATTCTTAATTTTATTTCTTATCTGTAAAGAATGGACAATTTTACAACGTTCTTTCAACTTATGAACTTGAAACTTAAAACTAAATTAATAATAGCCGCGATGAAATGCAAATACTAGCAATACCTAACAGTGGTGGCATAGGCGATAATCAAGCGTGTGGGATGCGCTATCTGTTTTAGCGGAAGTATGTCAAATCTAAGCTCGGCGTCCGTCCGATTTGCAAACAGCTCACGACCTATATAGAAATCAATGTCATTTACATGCTCGTTAGTCGATGCATGATGCTTAGGTACATTGAAGCCCTCCTCTACCCCTCTTTCCTCTTCTGAGCCTTGGCTTTTTATTGAATATCACCGAGAAAGTAAGGTTACTGGAAGCCATAGCACAAATTCTTGAGGAAGCACTCAAATTTGCTTGCTTGGTCCGTTCCCTTAATTCGGTAAATAATCTTGTGTTGTCCTGTGTATGTGTCTTTCTTTCTTTCCTTGAAAACATGACAATGCACTTGGGGTTCTTGGGCGTTCATTCGTGCTATAAAAAACCTATCGTCATGTCCTGTTTAAAATGGTTTGATTTGGATGCAACTTCCTACTTAAATTAAACTTATATCTGTCTTGGAGGGAAACTTAAACACTTTAACTTTGGTGATATGTTTAATGTTTATACATCACAGTGGGTCTTAGATATAGAATAGTTTATAAGGTACCATACCGTCTAATTTTTACATTTCAATTATTACAAGGTACCTTCTTTATATAATTACTATTAAATCACCAAAAGCACCTTTAAGTAAGAAACAATTTCCTGCAGCTAAATGCGATCCGGATTGCAAGAACGCAGGCATATGCGTGGATACCAACACGTGCCGGTGTCCAGTTAACTTCCACGGGAAGTACTGCGAGTTTGAGAAGAAGCCGTGCCTGTCCAGCCCACCTCAGCCAGTCAACTCCGAGAAGAGATGCTCTCCAGAGTAAGTTATATTTTCAGTTTTTTGATTTATCCCCATTTTGTCACGTTACTGCAAGTTAAAATGTAAATTATGTTAAAAATCCTTATAATCGTTAAAATCTCGTGACCTATACTACTCGTATATTTTGGTACGTCATTATTTTTGTGCTGCTACTGAAGCTGTCTTAGAAGTAGACTCAAAGGTCTCAGACTTTGAATAGTCAAGAGACTAACCTGTCCCTACAGTTTCAAACTCTGTGTTAAGGTCTCTACTCCGAATTGTTGCTTAATAAATGCCCTATCCAATCCAAGAGAGGATATCTAAAGACATCAAACATAGTCGAACTAAATGACCCTTGGAATATTTATTTCTTGTTACATTAGATTGTGTACCATCACATGTGCGGCCGGCCACAAATTCCCGGATGGCTCAACCATAGCTAACCTGCAATGTGCCGATGGACAATGGGTACCGACCAGAGCGGAATTTACCACCATCCCTGACTGCATGCCTGAATGCACTCCGGCGTGTATGAATGGCGGAGTCTGCTTAGACGTCAACATCTGTCAGTGTCCTGATGCCTTTAGAGGACCACAATGCCAGTACTGTAAGTATAATATTGAATAGACTGCATGGTTACCTTAGTGGTTTCCACTGCGCTAAGTGTTGTAGGTTCAAGTTCCACACTGGACAACAGTTTGTGTGATTCACAAATTGTAGTTCTGAGTCTGGGTGTTCTTTGCGTTCGTTACATGCATGTTTGTCCCCCGCGACACAGGATGTATATTCCTAAAGCAGGAGTTGGCTTAAAAAAAAAGAAAAAGAGAATATAATGTTATTATAACCTGTGTAATAGAATATCTTTCATAATGAATACTCTGCCTGATGGTAAGTGTGAGTAGAATCCAAGTGCTGGTAGAACATTGCGAATGTGGACAATGCAGCACGCTGACCTACACTCTGGTAGTCTGATGAGATTCTTTTTAAGGTCCACTTAAAGTTCCCGGGACCATAGTAGGAGGGATATTGACGGAGAAACAACCCCTCCCCCTACTTAAAAGTATGGAGGTATAAAAACCTATTAAATACCCATCTAGGAAAAGGATTCACAGAAAACTGGTGTTGAGCAATTTTTAGCTGCATTTCACAAGAGGAGTGAAGCTATCGGAGCCCAAATCCGCCTGAATCTGAATCTCTAATGCAGGCAGAAATGCGTTTGTGACTGTCGAGTTGTGGGTGTCAATTTAGTTGTGGCACTTGTGGTCATGTGTAGTTGCTTACCATCAGGTGATCCTGTTGACCCGTCTGCTCGTTTGTCTTCGCAAAACAAAAATACAATACTCTGAGAAACAGAACTTTTTGCCACCTCCTCTCAGCCATTGACAATGATGCAGAAGCATCTTAATAGACCGCCTTAGCATGAATCACTGTGCTGCATTGCTGCATTATCAGCATTAAGAATGGTGACAACTACTCTTGAATTTTACTCATGCTTTCCATCAGGCAGAGTAGAATCACTTTGGCAGGCCCACATATATTTAATAAATTCACGTGGGCACAAGATAATCGAGACAATAGACATTGTAAAAAGAGATTCGACGCGAAACACTCGCATCTTCGACAAGAAGTTTGTATTTCTAATTTGTCATAATCCTCATCATATTTACCTACCTTCTACAGCCACGAGCGCTTGTGATGTTCATAAACTCGGTTTCAACGGCGCCTACCACTGTTTCGGAGATAGCGAGACCTTCAGCTGTGTGATATCATGTCCCGCTGGCACCAACTACAGTTCTCATCCCGCCGAACTGTACACCTGCTTATACTCTACTGGAGTTTTTGAACCACAGCCCATGCCACAATGCATTTACCGTGAGTATTCACTCTCTATTAAGGTTTAGATATTTTGTATTTTCTGTTTTATGATTCACTAGCTTTAAGTAGAACAGACAGAGATTTACTTTCGCATTTATAATATAAGTATGTATTAATTTGATAAAAAGCATAGGAATTACTCCAGGTACGGTAGCTAAGGTTGGCTGACAAACTTAATGAGATTATTTTGTTCTCTCTCCCTCAATATCTTTATATATATAATTCTTCTGTGAGTGTGTATGTCACTGAACTACTCTCAAACGACTGGACCGAATTTGATGAAATTTTTTGTGTGTGTTCAAGGGGATCTGGGAATGGTTTAGATTCACAATTTTGTCCGCTGGACAATGTTTTTTTTAATTAATTTTTAATTTATTAGTAGTTATGGCAAAACGACGTTTGCCGGGACAGCCAGTTATACCTATATAAAAAATCCATGAATGGTACAGTCATAAACAGATACTCCTAACTTTTACTTTTTATAATACTAAAAAGTTTTACTTATAATAAATACTGTTCTCTATGCTACTGTTCCAATGTTCAGTATTATATTTCTTCTTTAAGAATCTTTTTGGATGTACACTGAAAAGAAAAATTTGTTTTACTTAATAACCTTTCTTTTCTTGCAGCTGATGTCGTCGTCATTGCTCCAGGTCATAAATATAATAGAGTAAGTGATTCTGGTTACATAGTTTGTTTTAAAATGATCTATAACGTTTATTTACATTGAATAAGGAATACCAACTAACGCCATGGGCATTTTCTTCTAAGTAACATTTGAGTGATGCAGAGCTGTGTGTTGCAGGTGTATATTTTAAAATAACGAGAAAAATGAGTCTCTGAGACAGAACTCTAAGTGAGAGCGAAAACTCTAAATTTACAAATTCTTACTATGATTTGTGCGTTCGAAAATCAAAATTGACATAGCCGTAGCCTTAAAGAGATGTTTTTTTTTCTCAAAAATGGAACTGTTTAAACATAAAAAAATTGTATTCTTGTTAAATCTTGCAACTAATTTAAAAACAAAATTCTTCTAGTCAACCCACCCAGAAAGTACAAGTGAATCCCACTGGACCCTGCAGAGTATCAAAGGCTCACACACTCAATTCGAAACCATCACCGGTAGTAGCACCATCACGTCTACCCACGGCGGGCACGGCTCTCACACCAAGCATCGCCCCCACGACACCAACACCCCTTTGATAGTGATTCAAGACCTCGTACCCAAGAGTGGCACCTGCCTGAGTTGGGCTGGAGTGCATTACAAGACTTTCGATGGAGTAATCTATAGGTAACTTCATTTTATTTAACACTAGCTGAACCCCGTGGTGTTACCCGCGGCTATTGTTGTACCGCAAGTAACGCCGCGGGACAAAGTTAGTCTAAAAAAAAATAGCCTAAGTTACTCTCCGGATCATCAGCTACCTGCCAGTGAAAGTCCCGTCAAAATCCGTCCAGCCGTTCCAGAGTTTACCCGGAACAAACAGACAGACAAAAATTTTTTTAACTACGTTTTTGGTATATGTACCGTGTATACATATATATGCATTTAGTAAAAAGTGGTTATTTTAATATTACAAACAGACACTCCAATTTTATTTATTTGTATAGATTAATTCTCATGTTTATTTATAAGTGCTACATGTTTTGTACATGTATTAACTTATAGATAGTATAGATTTCTTTTATTTATTCATTTATCTCTTCTATGATTCTTAAAAAAAACGTTTTCAAGTATTTATTTCGATACTTTTTACCGAGTTACTTGAGACACATATCTCTGATGAATCTGGGGACGGAGATAGAAAGAGAACCAAAACGCATTTGTAATATTTGAGTTACGGGATGTTATGGGTGATATGAGTCAGTTACAATCAAGGTGATTCCCAAGTTTAACTCCTAAGACATCAAAAAGTAGAATTCTAACAGGTTTAGGCTTGTCTACATTTTCTCTTTATTCATTTTTAGACGTACAATAAAACAAAGATTCTCTCGAGAAAAGCCTCTAAAATAACTTTTAACTTGACATGACATTTTTGTAACAGCCTGTATATTTTTTTGTACGAGTAATACATAATTATGTTCCCAATACGATGACTGTGTTAATACTATACTGTTATCCCAAGTTTCCAATCACCATGTGAACACGTGCTGGTCCGCGAGGCGAAGGAGCATAAGTTCTCCATCGAAGTGAAGCACAGCGAGTGCAAGGACAAGTTGAACTGCCCCAGCGAGCTCACTCTCTACCTCGAAGAGAAGTTCTATGTTCTTAGTATTGGCGGTGAGTAAACATTATTGCTTTTAAAGCGATGCCTTTCCCTTTTGTATGAACATTTTAATAAATAGAGATTATTTTTTCAAAAGTATATAAGTTAGCTAATATACACTAAAACCTACTATTCGACTACAAAAGTTTGGGTTTGTTACTAGTCTATTATTGAAGAATTAAAGCAGAAGATGTAAAGCTCTTGAAGTAGTC
This sequence comes from Spilosoma lubricipeda, assembly GCA_905220595.1. Lineage (NCBI taxonomy): Eukaryota > Metazoa > Arthropoda > Insecta > Lepidoptera > Erebidae > Spilosoma > Spilosoma lubricipeda. Next base: position 3,138,017 of record HG992278.1, read on the forward strand.
TTCATTAAACTTTCTGTGACACGATGCGAACGATGTCATTAATTTCTATGGCTGACTGTACAATGTGTCTTGTTAGTTTGGCAGTATGTTATAAAGTTATAATATTAAATTTCTAACTATTAATAACACAACTCACACAAGACGGTGTGGTTTCAAATTAGGCAAAGCCTGTGTTATGGTAACCAAAGTATGTATGTGATTCTTTTCATTCTGCAAAACTACACGGTTGGTCTAGTTTCAAATCCCACATGGGACAACACTTTCTGTGATCCACAAATTGTTGTTCTGAGTTTGGGTGTTCTTTGTGTCCTTTACATATATTTGTAAAGCCCCCGAGACACTAGATTTATATTCCTACTAGCTGAATCCCGCGGTGTTCCCCGCGCTTATTGTCGTATCGCGAGTGACGCCGCGGGACAAAGATAGTCTAAAACGTAGCCTAAGTTACTCCCTGGATCGTGAGCTACCTAACTGTGAAAGTCCCGTCGAAATCCATCCAGCCGTTCCAGAGATTACCCGGAAAAAATTTTTTGGTATATGTACCGTGTATACATACATATGCATTTAGTAAAAAACGGTTATTTTAATATTACGAACAGACACTCCAATTTTATTTGTTTGTATAGACTAGCGGCCGTGGGACAAAGTTAGTCTAAATTTAACAAAATTTTTGGTGTATGTACCGTGTATACATTTAGCATATGCATTTAGTAAAAAGCGGTTTCGCTAGGTTTCGGTTTAGTAAGGCGGTCAATATTACAAACAGACGCTCCAATTTTATTTATTTGTATAGATTACGGGAGTGGATTGAAAAAAAATACTGAATCAAACACACTTGTATATTTCTAAATACATATAGACATGTGTGAAGATATCACAGTTGAACAGAACAAATGATGTATAGCATGATGTTTAATCACCGTAAGACTAATATATATTTGTTTACAGCGGACGGGTCCGTATTATTCCGCAACTCGAAGCGCCTGATCCCGATGCCGGCGTCACTCCCCGGGATCAGAGTGTCCATGCCGAGCGACTACGTTCTCGTCAACCTTGACGGTGTCGGCATCACGCTCAAGTGGGATACTAATGTGAGATTGTTTTATACTTTCTGTGACCTCCAATCACCTTTTTAACCGACTTCAAAAAAGGAGGAGGTTCTCAATTCGACCGTATATATATTTATATATGTGTTCGCGAATAACTTCGTCGTTTATGAACTGATTTTGATGATTCTTTTACCGTGGGAGAGCCACACTCGACCGGAGTGGGCCTCACAGAAAACCGGTGTGAAATAGTGCTTGCGCTGTGTTTCACCGAGTGAGTGAGGATACCGGAGGCCCATAACCCAAACCCCCTCCCCCTATCTCCCCTCCCTATCCCCCAAAGGCTGGCAACGCACTTGTGACGCCTCTGGTGTTTGCAGGTGTCCATGGGCGGCGGTAATCGCTTACCATCAGGCGATACGTCTGCTCGTTTGCCCGCCTATTCCATAAAAAAAAACGTTTTAATGGAAAGGAGATATCAATTTGGTGGTACCATGATAAGGACACTAAGATCTGATGATGGCATCCAAGAGAACTCGATCGCTTTTGTCGTTCTTGAAGTCAGTTTTGAATTTTGTAAAAGTTTTATTTATTGGAGTTTATGACAATTAGTTTTTAGCCTTTATACGCGCCCGTTGATGAATAGAACATGTGCACGTGTCTCTGTGGCATCAGATTTAAACACAGAACCAATTTAAATGTTCGAAAGATGACTTTGTTTAATATATTCCAACACTACATGTGTGTACTAACAGTATTGTAAGTCCATACTACCAAGCCGTTGGACCACAGGCGCCTTTCTGGTCGTAGCTGGTCTTGGTAGTGTGGTGCTGCCTGGTGGGCTGGCTGGTCTCGGTGGCCCATAGGGCCCGATCTAGCTATTTAGTCAAAGATAATTTTCACCACTCTTTACACACAAACACAAAACCATATAAGTCATGAGCTAGTTATATTGGGGGATGTTACGTATACAAGTACACCTACATAAAATATTGTTGGTATTACACTTACCTACAATATTCACGTCAGTCTATTGAGTCTTCTGAACAAGTACCTATACGAAAGTTGATGAGTGTTTTTATGTTCGTGAATAGATTGATTTATCATTTTATCGACGTAATTATGTGCATTTCAACTTTATTATCAACATCAACCTATTCCGCCTCACTGCTGCCTGCTGTATGGGCCTCTTTTCCCTAGTGCTATTTTGCCCTGTATCGGGCTTATGTATGAGGATCCTGAAACTAAAGGAATGGCGCAAGTGGTAGTGTAAGCGACTGCTGCGCTTGACGTCTCGGGTTAAATTCCGGGTCGGACCAAATATTTGTTTAATCTGCAAATATTTGTTTTGGAGTTTGGGTGTTTTCTATGTATAATGTGTATGTATTTACAAAAAAAGTATATATGTATTTATATCAGTTGTCTAGTACTCATAACAGAAGGTCTGCTTAGCTTGAGACTGGATGGCGTTGTGAGTTAGATGTCCGAAAATATTTATTAATGTAGATAATAAATGATTCAATATCGTTTATGATTGCTAAATTTTTTTCGAGATGATTCGGTGGAAATCATCTTAAACACTCCTGTACCCTCAGCGCAGTTACAGATGTTTCGCGTCAATTCTTTTTCTACAATCGCTAACGCCTCTATTCTCTTGTATTATTGTTAAGAGACGTCGTCCTATACATTCATTTGTTTTCTATTAACGTTTACGTTTTTAGAATGCAACTTGCCTCAGGGGGCTGTATTTCTACTTTACCATAATTTATACAGTCTGTTTGCAATTGACATCAGTCCCAATCAGCCATGAACCTTACTTTTTTAGGATCGTCAGGTCAAACATCGTAACACGATAATAATATTATGTATTATTTTTGTAATTTTTATTTAATATAATCGGCTTAAAGGAAATCCGTTTGTGTTACAGTCGATAATCTCATCTGCGGATGCAGAAAACTTCCTTTGATATGTAAACATATACAATAATATATATGTATAAACAACTTATGTAATCTGTAATATGGTGTGAGCTACTAGCTTATGCCTGCGAATTTGCTTACTCAATAAATAATCACAAATTTAAGCAAGAAAAAAACCGATTTTATAAACTGTACCATATTGGACTTCATAGACTGTACCATACTGAAATGGGACCACACGGGAATCACCAACTTTTAAACACAAAAGAAAGTTATGAGGTTCTACCTAGATTTTATGTTATTTAATTTGTAAAGTAATTAATGTATTTTGGTTTTGGTGAGAAATAACAGAAATAACAAACATAAAAAAAACAGTCGGATTGATAACGTCCTCCTTTTTTGAAATCGGTTAGTAAATAGCCTATTCTGAGGGCCATGCTTGAACTCTTAAGACGGCAGTGCATATGTGTCTTGACTTCCTCGGGTCGGCGGTCGTTTGCTCGTTTCGCCTGTAATATTTGACAACGATTGTGGAACATACACACAAACTATCCCATTTACTTTTATTACGAAGACTATCTTCGTAATAAAAGTAAATATTACATTTGTACAATACGGGATAGATTTTATTAAAATGAAACTTATGACATATAAGAAAACAAGGTCAAGGGAAAGGTTCAAGGTAGTAGAGCCACGCTGATTTCAGCACGAATGGGCCGGCTCGACCGGGGCGGTACTACCCTCGCACAGAAAATCAACGTAAAATGACAGCGATCATGCTGTCGTGTTTCGTTGGTGAGTGCGAGACCGGAGGCCCAATGATGCGGAAGCATCACTAGCCCGCCATGGTGTGTGTCACCATGCTGCATTGTTGCATTGTCTGCATTCGCAGTATGGTGACCACCACTCTTGGATTCTACTCATGCTTTCCATCAGGCAGAGTAGAGTCATTTTGGCAGGGTCAAACATAGAAAAAAAAAAAAAAACAGTTATAAAAATGGGGTTCCAGTAAATATTCCGATTCGATTAAACATTTATTCACAGCACAGTTTTGTGTGATGTGTAAAATTTTTCGTGTATACTTTATACACACGAGATGGGTTGAATATTATATATAATAATATAATATGAAATTATTTCGGACACCTGACACCCAACGCCATCTAGTCCCAAACTGAGCAGAGCTTGTACTATGGGTACTAGACAACTGATATAAATACATATATACTTTTGTAAATATACATTATAAATAGCAAACTCCTAAACAAATATTTGCAGATCATTCAAATGATTGATCCGACCCAGGAATCGAACCCCGAGACCTCAAGCACAGCAGTCGTTTTTACTATAACTGCGCCACCGTGGCAGTTTCCATTATGTGTACATATATTAAATACTTAAGATGGTTATGTGGGAAGTGTTTCATGTTATAAGAAAAGTACCTTCAAATGAAACAAAACGAAACTGCTCTATCAAAATCGATGATAAATAAATCGATAGGTGTGTTAAAATGAGGTTGTAATTTTATCTCTTTTTATTCCTAGAACATGATTCTCGTCGAAGCCTCAGTTCTCCTGTGGAACAACACGGAGGGCTTATGTGGCACCTTGGATGGAAACCCTGCTAATGACTTAATGACAAAAGACGGTTCAATCGCCAAAACGAAGTCGGTACTCGCTTCATCATGGATGGTGAACAAAATTGGTGGTGAGTTTCATACTACTATTTGTCGATTTACAGTTTTGAAAATTACTTTAATTTACTCCAAGAATTTGGGAATTGAACCCATGACCTCTGAATTAGCAGTCAGAATAGCTAACTACACCACAATGAAAGACCAACTGGCCAGGAAACTCATTATCTTATATTTAAAAATCAGTTGCAGTCTCGCTAAAACTCGAGAACGGCTAAGCCGATTTAGCTGATTTTGGTTTTGAAATGTTTGTCGTAGTCGAGGGAAGGTTTAAACGGTAAAAATTTAAAAATAACTTGAAAATCCAAATGTCACGTGTACGAAGTAGCGGGCATATCTAGTAGGATATAATAATAATATCATCATTCCTTCTCATTCTTCGAGACTATTAAAACGTTTTTTAAACATACCCTCCTGGGTCGCCACCCCATCGGGATTTAAGCGGGGTTTTGTTTAGGGATCGGATCGACTAAAAGCACAAATTCCGGAATGACTCAAACTTAGTGTGGTCGGCTTTCTTTTTACTAAAGTAACGCTTCTGAGTTTGTTTCTTTTTTACGTGAAGAAACTGCTGTCAGATGTTCACCATACAATTGTCGAGATTCTGTAGATAGACACTCGTAGGATCTTCTCGGGTTAGTGCAAATACCCATAACGATTGCCAGATATATTATTATGTATATAATTATAGCCAAAAAATGCGTGTTCCTAAGACTTGGATTTCCAAGCAATAGGAACCTCCACTTAACCACTTACAATTGATGATCTTCAATTTGGTGACTGTTCCAGACGTGTGCGAGACCAACCCAACAGAGACCAGCGCCTGCGCATCTCTCGCTGATGCTGACATGAAGAAAGCTCAACAGTTCTGTACCAAAATCTTTAGCAAAGACAAATTCAGGAAATGTTCGATGGTAAACCTTTAATTCTAGAATAGTTTATATTATATAGTTTTTCATTTAATGCTGAAAACAACTTACTAATCAAAATAACGTCTGTTTTTAGGTAATGGATATAACCATGTTGCTCGACACTTGCCAATGGGATTACTGCGCCTGCGCAACTAGTTTGAGTAAGTTGAACGTTGTAACTATTAAATACATCAAAATGAGTTTAGATTACTAAATTGTATTATTTTGATAGTTTGGTTATAACGAGATACATTTTTCTGCAAAGCATAGCATTTATTTCAGGGTCAGAATTAAATGAATGAAAGAATGCACCAATTTTTTTCCTTTTTTTTTGTACAATCTGCCGAAATAACTCTACTTTGCCTGATGGAACGCATAAGCAGAATCCAAAAATGGTGGTCACCATACTTATTGCGAATGCAGACAATACAAGAATGCATGGTGACCCACATTATGGGCTGAGTCCCTATAGAGATGCTTCTACATCTTCGGGTATTTTTTTTTGATAATCCGTGAAAACACTTGAAGGTCCTGAGGAGTGTGGCTGTAGCACTGTTGCTGTATATGCTAAGGAGTGTTTGCGCCACGGCATCGAGGAGATGAAGAACTGGAGAGACGAAGAGACATGCCGTAAGTAACATAAAATTCATATTATGTTGTTTAGAAATGTACACCTTTTTTTTTTTTTTTTTTTTTTTTTTTAACCTGTGGAAACCCCCTCGGGCCGTCACCCCGCCGGGGTTTGCGGCGGCGGGGCGGTGTGTCGGAATCGAACCGACTAAAACCACACGGTGTGCCACTCTGCGCCTGAGAGAGGGAGGGATCCGGGAACTGCTGTATTACGACCTCCGGACCCCTCCCGGCGCCAGCCCGCACAGATGCGGGCACCCTCCTCCAATTCCTCTCCGTTTAGGCGACGTACGGCACACACGTCACGTCGCCTCCTCGCGGGCGGCCACTATAGCGGATGGAAGGGCAAACCCGTCCCGACCATCCGCGGCCACACTCAGGGCGGCATGAGGCGCTGGTGAGCGCGCCTCCGCTGCCCGGTTCGCCGGCGGCGGATCGGGTCCGAGAGGAGGTCGTCCTCCCGGGCCTTCTCCGCCGCCTCCTTCTGCGAGATGACGTCTTCGCAGAAGGTGGCGACCGCGGTAAAACTGCTGTCGCTACCGGCCATGGAGCGTATGACGGCCGGTAGCGAGAGATCTCCTCCGATGACTGCAGTGAGGGCCCGGCGCTGCGACGCCCATGCGGGGCATGCCGCCAGCGTGTGCTGGGCCGAGTCCTCACTGCAGTCGCAGTGGTGGCAGGCGGGACTCAGTTCCCTCCGGGCGACCGAGTGCAGGTACTTCCCGAAGCATCCATGCCCGGAAAGCACCTGCGTCAGTCGGAAGGAAAGGGTCCCGTGCTGCCGCCCTGCCCACTCGTGGATGACCGGCTGAAGAGCCTCCACGGCGGCAAAGCCAGCGCGTGGAGTCTCCAGCCGGAGCGACCAGCGAGCCATCGTGGCTCGACGGGCGGCTTCACGCCACTCGCGTACCTCCTTGGGCGGGGGGCGAATGCCACACTCCGCCCGGAAAGAAGCCACCCGTCGATAAACTTCGGCGAGCACTTCCGCCTCCAAATCCCACGGGAGTGTTCCGGCCAACGCGCACGCCGCCTCGGTCGACACCGTGCGGTATCCGCGTATGGCTCTGACCGCCAATACCCTCTGAGGCCGCCAGAGGCGAGCCTTGTTGAGGGCGGTCAGAGCCGCCACCCACACCGGTGCGCCGTACAGCGCCATCGACCGGACCACCCCCGTGTACAGGAGTCGCGTTGCGACGCTGGCTCCGCCCAAGTTGGGCAATAATCGCCCAAGGGCGGAGGCAGCGTCGACCAGCTTCGGACCAAGCTGTCGGAAGTGCTCGTCGAAGAGCCACCTACCGTCCAGGATCAGACCCAGATATTTCATCTGGGCCCGAACCGGTACGAGGACCGAGTTGACCTCTATCGAGGCGCCGGGGGGTGGACCACGACGGGGCCCATGGAACAACAGGGCCTCCGTCTTGTCCAGGGCCACCCGCAAGCCCAGCGCCTCGATGCGCCCGACCACCTGAGAAACACCCCCGGTGGCCAGGCGCGCCGCCTCCTGGAAGTTTGCCCCCCGAGCTGTGACCAAAGTGTCATCGGCGTAACAAATTACGCCCAGCCCGGGGGGGAGACGTTCCCGCAAGACCCAGTCGTACCCCACGTTCCACAGGAGCGGTCCAAGGACAGACCCCTGCGGAACGCCGCACGACATGGGCCGCCGTCTCAAGACGCCCTCTCGGTCCTCGTACATGACGGTACGCTCCCTCAAATAGTCTGCCACCAGCCGCCTCAGGTACTCTGGCACCCCATGATACTGGAGTGCTTCCCCGATGCAGCTGAATGGCAGACTATTGAATGCGTTGGCGATGTCTAACGACACCGCCAACAGCACGCCGCCACAGCTCACCGCCTCTTCGTAGAAATGTACACCTGCACTAAGGAATTCAATTTTTAAAGATTATTTCTATAAATATGAAATCTATTTAGTTTTGAAGCTAAAACAATAACGGCAGTTACATTTAGTTCTACTAGTTATGTTACACTTAAACTTACAAATTTAATTTCTAGAGCCATTCCTAAATTTATTGTTTTTTTTTACAGCAATGAAGTGTCCTGAGAACAAGGTCTACAAAGCCTGCGGGCCAGACTTCCAGCCAAGTTGCGCCTTCCCTCAGCCACCTGCAAACAGTAACAACAGAACTTGCGTGGAGGGTTGTTTCTGCCCTGAAGGTCTTCTGCAAGAAGAAGGACGTTGCATCCCCAAGAATGAGTGCCCCTGTCGGTATAAGAATAGAAACTTCAAGCCTGGCAAGACGATCAAAAAGGACTGTAATACTTGGTATGTTGTTTAAAATCACCCTATATAGTAAACTGTCATTGGTTCATTCCTGAAACTTCCAATTGCTGACCGCACATTCGCACACGACCGCTTCGAAAAAAGTAAATAAGTTAACAGCGTATATATATTTTCAAATATGTTTATATGAGTCTGCCAAAGTAACTTTACTCTGCTTGATATAAAGCACGAGTAGTGTCCAGGAGTGGTTGTCATTGTCATGTCATCATTAATAATTGCGAATGCAGACAATGCGGTGATCCATCGCCCACACTATGACGGCCTATTGAGATGCGTCTGTATCATTGTACATACTAGTAACTAGTAAAGTGTATTTTTGAATGCATTATTATTGGAATGGTACGATAAAATTTCGTCATTAAACTTGAAACAAACCTCTATAAAGTCTATTCGCTTAGATACGGTCGCCGCGGTCACACGTACGCAACCACAATTGCGTGCACCGACACTATCTAAACGAATGGACTATACTAATGCGTTTGGCCAGGGTATAGTAAGGTAAAACTTCTGCTGGAAATAGATGAAACAGTAGAGAGACATATATAGTTGAGGATGTGAAGGAAGTTCTAGCAGGTGACTTAATAAATAGTAAGTGTGATGTACGATGTGTATGATGTGTGTGTGTGTGTGCAGCACGTGCCAGGCGGGCGAGTGGACGTGCACGAAGGTGGCGTGCGGGGCGCGGTGCGGCGCGGTGGGCGACCCGCACTACTGCACCTTCGACGGGCTGCGCTACGACTTCATGGGCCACTGCACCTACACCATGCTCCAGACCGACAACCTCACCGTCGAGGTGGAGAACGTCGCCTGCTCCGGGGCCATCACTGAGGTACTTATGACACCCATTTGCCACTAGCATATGAAAGTATATACGGTACTTACATCAAAACTACTACTTTTTTAGACTAGCTTCGCCCCGTGGCACTACCTGCGTTTGTTGTTGTACCGCGGGTAACGCTACGGGATTCGATGTTGGGATTCGAAAGTAGCCTACGTGTTATTTCAGATCTTAATCTGTCTGATAAGTTTGTAGGGGACAGGTGTGTCATGTTCCTCCAACACAAAGGGAGGATCCTCTGACTAGGCGAGGTGATCATGCGTGGCGGGCCACTGCCCAACGGTTGATGTTGGGTTGTTGCGTATATGTAACTCGGCGCGAGAACTTCTATTGCGCGATTTAGTGGTGGCGTGGTAATGCTGTTGCTGTGAATCTACTCCTTCGACGGCTGCTTCCAATCACGTCGGGATCACCACTGGAGAGGAACGGTTGTCATGTCCCTCCAACACAAAGGGAGGATCCTCCGAGCAGGCGAGGGATCATGCCTGGCGGGCCACTGCCCAACAGTTGATGTTGGGATGTTGTGTACATGTTAATCGGCGCGAGAACTTCTATTATGCGATTCAGGAATGGTAGTTACTCCGTGTTTTGCGTTACTTCGTAATTCAGTGTATCTTCGGTATCATATGTGGAGGTCGGCACAAGTTTCATCCATATCCGTTCAGGTTTTTTTTGTGTGAAAGAATAACAAACATCCATCCACAAAAACTCAAAATTAAAGGGGTTCTGTTAACTTTGCTGTTTTGTTTTTTCACAGGCAATGAACTTAAACCCCTATAAAGGAGAAGGCAAACCGTCTTGCACTAAAGCCATCAGCTTGAACTATGATGGAGCCAGCATCCACATGAAGCAGGGTGGGTTCATCTTGGTGAACGGCAAGGAGGTGTCCGCCCTCCCCGTCATGGTGGGGGATGTTAGGATCAGGGCTGCCTCATCTCTCTTTGTTATTGGTAAGTACTATATTTTTCAGGATAAAAGAAGTAGATAATATCTGTATTAACAAAGACTAGCTTTTGAAGCAGCTCTGCCTGCGTGTGTAGGTTGTCGTTATAAATAGTAGCCTATGTGTTATTCTGAAGTATAAACTATTTTACTGTAATTTTTATATCTGAATCTATTCAGTAGGTTTTGCGTAAAAGAGTTACTAACATCCATACATCTACATAAACTGTCGTAGTTATAATATTAGTATGAAGTACTATAGCTCTGCTGCCGGAGTATGAACGGATTGAAGATTGCGGCTGAATTTTTTCAAGTTTTTATTTCTTGACGTTAGCACTGGCAAATTTTGGCATGACACCATTTTTTCGACTATAATTCTAATCCTATTCACGAAAAAGAGGCGAACCTCTTGTCGTCAACTAGGCATGTGTTAATAATAAAATATGTTTCTAAATAGGTACATGCAATGTTTGTCATTGTTATGAATCAAACCCGTGGCCTGTGGCTTAGCAGTCAGAATCGCTAACCACTAAACAATAGAAACATTTTTATGTAATTAGATAGCAAACAATTATAGTGTCCTATTTGACCTTGAATATACTTTTAACAAAATACTCAATGAATTAAAAGCTATAGATATGCAATTTTTTGTTTTTTTTTTTTTTTTATTTATTTATTTATTGATACAATATATACAATTTAGGTGTAATCTATAGAACATCACAAAACCTTGACAGGTTTGTCTGGACGTTGAATCACTTTTGCGCAATCTATTAACATAAATTCACTGAAAAACATCTCAAAACTAAAAACAATGTTTTTATAATAGTACCTACAATTCACTTAAACTATTTATTACACTAGGAAACCGGTTATCGAATCGTTCGACGCATGTCCTGTTCGATGCTACCTGACTTTGTTATGAAGTTATGATATTATTATGTACTGTAGTTATGCAGAAGGAGTTATACACTAATAGACAGGATGTTGCACTTTCTTTAATTTTTATTGTTTTTTTTTTTATTTTTCTATTTAAATATGTTCAAGTCGTTTACATTTCAATAATTTTATGTTACGGTGTTAAAGCATAGAAATAAAATATTTTTTGTATTTACATTTATAGTTCTTGTCTGTTATTTATTTTAGTGCAACTACCTAATAAGGTGGATCTGTGGTGGGATGGCAACACTCGAGTCTTCATTGATGTACCGGCTGCATTCCAAGGCAAAACGAAGGTAGGCAAATCATCAATAGTAATTCTTCTAACATGGTCGTATAGAGTTGTCTACACTGGTGGTAGAGGCGAACAAAGCCCTTCGTATAATGTCCCGCCATCTCACCCTGTTGGCTGCAGTAACACACCAGGTTTCTAATAGGGTATTTTACTGTATTTGAGAAAAAATCTAAAAATATATTATTGAGATACCTTAGGCAAAAAGCAGTCGGAAAATGTTAGTTTTAGTTCATATAATAATAACATATTTGTTATAATTTATTTCACGTTTTCAGTTCTTTTAATCTGTTCTTTAACACCATGAAATAGTAGCCGCCATGTTATTACGTCATACCGCTGTGTAAGCTAAAGTGTCAAATGTCGACTGTTCAGCGTATTCTTTATATTTGTTTTTCTTTACTAAGCTAACTGACGTCATTACCATAGAGCAATATGGCGTCCACTGCGTCCAGCGTTTTTGACAAATTACGCCCGAAATTTGATATTGTTAAATTTATCTGTCACTTATCGATTCAATAAACATTTTGTGTTTTTTCAGTGATTTAATAGCACTATAGAATCTAATTAAGACACTTTTCACAAATGCTTGGGTGCTCAGATGCGGAGTCTGGTCAACATTATTATACATTTTACCTATGGTGTATGATTATAATTTATAACATACATCATCATTAGTCCGTTGCCGTCAAATCTAAAAAAAATATGGAAAGTTTACATAACTATTTTCTCATTATAATTTTACTCAAAATTTGCAGGGTTTATGCGGCACTTTTAACTTGAACCAAAAAGACGACTTCTTAACTCCCGAGAACGACATAGAACAGAATGCTCTAGCGTTCGCCAATAAGTGGAAGACCAGAGAGTTCTGTACTGATATCGACACCAAAGAACCTGAACATCCTTGTAAAGCTAATGTGGAGAATAAGGAGGCCGCTGAGAAATATTGCAGCAAGTTGAAGAGTAAAGTGTTCGAAGGTAAGTGGGGAATTTAAATTCTTTGGAAATTTTATGTTATAAGTTGTAAGTTACAGTATGTTTAGTATAACTATTGTACGAACCTACTTTGTACAATAATGAAGATGAGGGTCTAGGGTTTTCATTAGAACAAATATCACAAACCATGTTGGTAAGTATAATGAATGCGTGTTGCAGCGTGCCACTGGGACGTGGACGTGGAGGCGTGGTACTCCGCGTGCGTGTACGACGTGTGCGCGTGCGCGGGCGACGTGGCGCGCTGCCTGTGCCCCGTGCTGGGCGACTACGCCATGGCCTGCGCCAAGCAGGGCGTGCTCATCCAGTGGCGGTACCACGTGCAGGAGTGCGGTCAGTACGACGAACACATATATTACACACTACATACATAATACACTAGATACATTACACACCAGATACATTGCACACCAGATACGTTACACACTAGATACATTACACACCAGGTACATTTCACACCAGATACATTACACACCAGGTACATTACACACCAAGTACATTACGGACGAACATGACAAAACTCTACGGGTTCCGAACTTCCGAGACGGGGACTACCGAACCCTAATAAACGATCTTTTGTTCAGTTTGAGTTGATCAGTTGAGTAGCGATTCAATTGCACGCGGGTAAAAATAGAGTGGTGGTGTACCTTACCTATTATTGGTTCAACTAAAATCGGATTCTAGTGACAAGACCGTCTTGGAGAATATGTCTTCAATAAATAAGGTACTTACATGAAATGTAAGGTAATCTGATGGTGATCTGGAATCTGAACGGGCAGTCTTGCCGAAGTAGCATCTCGTCAGTCTGATATTCTGATTGTTAATTCATAATAATAACATCTTACCAGTAGCGAAACCATAAAGCAAGTTAAATAATAATGGTATAGTGACATCTATCGAACATAGGGTAAATTAAAGTACTTAAAAAGTTTACCGCTTCTCTCGAACAAAATTAAATTAAGTATTTACAGTTATATTTTTCTTTAAGAATGATATACTGAAGTGATATATATAAAGACTAATTTGCACCCCGCGTTATTCTCCATGAATTATTTTTTAACCAGATATTGTTGACTATTTCATTTGCTTTAATTTTGTTCTATTTTTTATAATAAAAGTAACCGAGTTACTATCTATATACCATTGAAAGTTCTGTCAAAATCGGTTATATCGTTCCAGAGATAAACACAAAAATGTTAATGTTTATGATGAAGTACCGCATTTAGTGAAAGTCTGTTAATTTGAAATGACACACAGACACTTCAATTTCATTTATTTGTATAGATTTATTAACTTCTATGACTATCTAAAAAGGGCACCCTAAGGATATCATATCTACATCTTAGGGAACACACCACATACAAAGACTCAATCAAGAGGCTAAGTGCGTCAACAGCCCGGGAAATCCCAATCTAGTATGTGAAACACAAAAATATATTCCATTGTTGAATGTGTGCAGAGATCCAATGTACGGGAGGGCAGGAGTACACGGTGTGCGCGGACAGCTGCCTGCGCAAGTGCTCCGACATGGCGCTGGCGGCCGGCGGCACCTGCAAGCCCTGCTGTGTGGAGGGCTGCGCTTGCCCACAGGGACAGGTAACTTCTTTTTTACCCAAAGCCAAAGGAGGGTTATGATTTTGACAGGCTATGTATGTATGTATGTATGTATGTGTGTATGTATGTATGTATGTTCATTTGTTCCCTCATAGCTCCTTAACCACTCATTAGAACTGGACAAATGAGGTGTCGTTAGAAGCGTCATGATTGTCTGCTGGTTATAGGCTATATGAAATGTCACTGAATCTAATGTGGCGCCCTCTAGCCAACATAAAGTACTGCATTAAAAAATAAATTTTAGATAAATATGTCGTGTTTGGTATCATTGGAAAGGGCGTTACTTGTACATTTCAAAAATATATATATTATTAGCATTTACTCGTGACTTTGTCCGTATTTATTCGATAAGTGTGGTATTTCTATGGTATGCTCGTTCGTTTGTTCCCTCCTTTCTAAGCTACTAGTCAGAATAAGACAAATGAGGTATCGTTAGAAGTGTCTTAATTGTCCGCTAGTTCTAGGCTATATGACGTGTCATTTAATCTAATGTGGCGCCCACTAGTCGACGTAAAGTACTGTTTAAAAAAATAAATTTGAGAGAAATATGCCGTGTTTAGTATCATACAAAAGAGCGTAACTTGTACATTTCAAAAATATATATATTATAAGTATTTTTTTGTGACTTCGTCTGTATTTATTCGATAATTGTGACATTTTTAAAGTATCTATTTAGAATATACTATGCAAAGAAATTAATATTATAGAGGCACCAAAACATTTAAAATAAAAAAAAGTAAAAACTAAAACCCAACTACGACAAAAAACTACGTTGAAAAAGCATGAAACAAGTTTCAAAATGCGTAGTCACGCGTTGTTAAAGTGTTATGAACTATGGTACATTATACTACATGGACTACGGTTTTTGAAACTTAGTAATGAACCATAGACCATGACACTTTAACAACGCGTGACTACGGCTTTTGAAACTTGTTTCATGCTTTTTCAACGTCGTTTTTTGTCGTAGTTGGGTTTTAGTTTTTACTTTCTTTTATCTATGCATATCCCTGCCAAAATGACTCTACTCTGCCTGATGAAAAGTATAAGCAGAATCCAAGAGTGGTGGTCACCACACTCATTGCTCGTGCAGCCTATGCAACAATGCAGCATGGTGACCCGCACTATGGTGGGCTAGTGATGCTTCTGCATTATTGGGACTCCGGTCTCGCACTCACCAACGAAAAAAGACACTACGAACATTGTCATTTTACGTAGATCTTCTGTGCGTATGTAGTCCCGCCCCGGTCGAGCCAGCACAACCGCGCTGAAATCATCTTCTAATATTTAAACCAACCCGGTAACTTTAACTATAAAAATGCTATTTTTTTGTGAGTAGCTTCATTATGTCGACTTGACGATTCTTATAAATTGATTACTAATTGTTTTTTTTTTTTTATAAATATTATGTAAACTATTTTTATCAACATTACTCAAAAATGTAGTTATTTTCTTAATATGTCTTCAGTAAATATTAAGAAAATTATAAACATTGTTCAAAGAAAATGTTGTCCTACAAAATGTATGGTTTAATCAAAGAACTTCCCTACTTCCTATATGTATCAATAATGAGGTCATCAAAAATGGTTATCTATACTAATATATAAAGCTGAAGAGTTTGTTTGTTTGTTTGAACACGCTAATCTCAGGAACCGCTGGTCCGATTTGAAAAATTATTTCAGTGTTAGATAGCCCATTTATCGAGGAAGGCTATAGGCTATATATCATCACGCTAAGACCAATAGGAGCGGAGCACCAATGAAAAATGTTTCGAAAATGGGGGAAAATTACGGGGATTAGCGTGTTCAAACAAACAAACAAACTCTTCAGCTTTATATATTAGTATAGACATAGGAAACCACTTCTTTATTTAAACAAACATGTAACACTAGATGGGTTTGATAAATCCATTACCAAAAATAAAATAACTAATTTTGAGTACAAGAGAATACGCAAAAAGTCAATACTTAAAAATTTAAATTAATACAACTATTGTGTTCAGATACATTGTACAGAATATTCTATTTTAAGTATTTAAAAGATAAAATTCAAATAATAATTAATTTAAGCACGAGTAAAAGAAAAAGTAGGTTACTCAAACATAAATGAAATTAATGGCAAGCTTAGAGATCAGTTTTCTTGTTCATTCGCCATATTTTTACAGTGAATGATTACAATCCTACTTTCTTTCGTAAAGGAAAAAAGAGACCATTCAGTCTTTAAAGACAAACATTTTCAAGAGGCTTTTATTGAACGTCGAATAAGGTAGCTCAAATTATTGAAGAGTAGGTATGTATGCAGAGTATCTCGCTAAAACTAGAGAACAGCAGGGCCGATTTAGATAATTTAGGTTGTGAAATGTTTGTCGTAGGCCAGAAAAGGTATAAACGGTGAAAAAATAACTTGAAAATCCAAATGTCGCGTGTACGAAGTAGTGGGCACAGCTAGATATTATATAATTTACTTTAATGAGTAAAATGAAATAGATGAAGATGACAGCGATGTTAGTAGCGAATATTTATCAGATCAATCTGATGAATTTTTTTTTTTGTATGCATAAGCACAAATTTTTGTACCTAGTTTACTAAAAAATAAAATTGGTAAAAATTTGAAAAAGATGCTTTTCATGTATCTTACGTTGCACATAGGAAAACGAGAAAATGACAATTCTTGTCGGCCTAGTGATACAGATCTGATTTCTTAAAGGACATTGTTTCATTTGGGAAGAAAACACACTACACTATTATGTAATATTTTTGTCCTACAGTTAGTAATCACAAAAATGATCTTGCGGTATTAACAATTTCTGAACGTAGGACCGAGATAACGTACCACGCCATTTGTAGGAGAATATGACTGTTAAATTATATAAATACTAGTTGTTGCCCGCGGCTCCGCCCGCGTATATGTCGGTTATCGCGGCAAATAGTACCCTATGTGCCAGTACCAGTGCCGCCCCACAAATAAGTATCGATGGAGTACTTATAGATCGTGTGTCAGAAGCACGAAATTTGGGGTTAAAAATGGATGAAGAACTAAGGTTTGAATGTCATATCTCAGACATAGTACGTAATTGTTTCTACCGTCTGAAATTGTTATATTGCATCCGTAATTATTTAAGTATCGACCTTAGAATTCAATTGTGTGACTCGCTTATTCTCTCTAAATTTAATTATCTTGACGTGGTATATGGACCAAGACTATATAGTAATACCTTTAGATTAGTGCAGAGAGTGCAAAATGCGTGTGCGCGTTTTTGCCTCAATATTCCAAAACGAGCGCATGTAACGCCATACCTGAACGCCTGTGGCATTTTGAAAATGAGGTGGCGGAGAGAGTTACATCTGGCTACTCTCTTGTTTGGGGTGATTAAAAATAAGACACCTCTGTATTTATTCTGCAAATTAGATTGGATAAGTAGGCAAAAAAAGCAGAGAAGCATGTCTGCTCCGTTGCATATACCCAGACATAGAACCACAGCATTTAGAGGCGGTTTTCGATACAGTGCTACGAAGTGCTGGAATGATTTGCCACCACCAATTCGGAAATTGGGCAGTCCTGTCCATTTTAGATGTGAGCTAAAGTGTCTATTTCTGGAACTTCAGAAATCAAGCACTTTTTTATAAAATGCAATTTATGTATTCTATCTCTATTTATCTGATTAATGTATCTATGTTTTAACTTTAATGTTCTTACTGCACTTCTTTAGTGCTACGTAATATAACCTACCATAGTTCACAAATAACTGTTTAGTATTGTTTATTTATTGCACTTTATATTGTCCAGTTATTCTCCAAATCTTTTATTTTATTTATTTATTCATTATATCATACATTTTATCTCCGTACACTGCTCCGTGAGACACCTGTGGGCTTCAGCTGAAAATCAGCGCTATGGTCTCTTGTGGAGACCGCAGCGACAGCTGAGCTGGGGCCTTTTGGGCGCACTGACCTTTTTTGTAATATGCTATAGTTTAAGGTTTTTGATCTGTTTCTATGTTACTTTTATTATTATTATTATTTTTTGTTGAAGCTTGTAAAATGTGTGTGTCCAATAAATGTTTCATTCATTCATTCATTCATTCTATGTGTTATTCTGATGTATAAGCTATATTACTGTAAAGTTTCATCCAAATCCGTTCAGTAGTTTTTGCGTGAAAGAGTAACAAACATCCAAACATCCATCCATCCTTACAAACTTTCGCATTTATAATATTAGTAGGATAGGATTTATAATATTAGTAGGATTATCTAAGTAAAAAAAAACCGGTTGGCGTGTGCGACTGCTGATCATGAGGTCTCGGCTTCGATTCCCGGGTCGGACCAAATGTTTGTATGATCTACAAATATTTGTGTCGGAGTTTGGGTGTATTTAACCGACTTTAAAAAAATATATTTTTTTACTTTTTTTTTATGTGTGTTCGAGGGTAACTTCATCGTTTATGAATCGATTTTGATGATTCTTATTTTAATGGAAAGGAGATGTCCCAACGGTGGTACCATGATAAGGACATTAATATCTGATGATGGCATCCAAGAGAAATCGAGTCGAAACTTGAAGCCGGTTTTATTTTTGTTAAAATTGTACTTGTCTATGTATAATATTTATGTATTTACGAAACAAAAGCATATATTTATTTGTATCAGTTGTCTAATGCCCATAACACAAGCTCTGCTTAGCTTGGGACTAGATGGCGTTGTGCGTTAGATGTCCGAATCATTTATTTATATTTATTGCTTGTTAAACCTTCTTGAATCACTATATTGGTCGGACCGTATTAAATCCTCAGTATTGCCAACCCCACAAAAAATAGCAACTTACCAATACAAACAGTGGGTAATATGAAGAAAAGCCGATTATTTACATTATAAGATAATAACATTTTTATTAGGTATCAAAACTACAAACATTGTTAAATTAAAAATTTGATCAAAAAATTATCAGATTTACTTTTCTTTCAAATTTCTTCATTTGCCTTTCTGGGATTTCAAAAGAAGGGAAAGAGTTTATCAAAAAACGTAATAGGTGGCGCTGAACGCTGATAGAAAAACAGTAAAACGTTTTAATGGAACAGAAAACAGGGACACCAATATAAAACAATAAATCTACTATTATTAAAGACAGTAGGATGTTAAGGGTGCCTAAGGGCACTGCTACTTGGAGATTAGACTTTCTTTCTGTATAATCTGTATAGTATATTTCCTACAGTAGTATAGTCCATACGCTTAGATACAGTCATCTTGATTACGCCGCCGTCGCAAGTGCGGCAAGCCGCCACAAAATCAAAGGGCCCGTCACAAGTAGGAAATGTCAGTTTACGACATATGAATTAATATATTTGCATTTCACAACAATAACCACTATGGCGTAAGGATACACCGACACCATCGAAACGAACAGACTATACGTCTAGTAATGTTCAATGCTTATGACAAATGACAACTTAACTATGGCTACATAAACACCTGCGTGCTCGATAGCCTTCAAAAATTTGTTTTCTGTTGATGATGGTATCAACGGTCGTAAGGCCGCCCAATGGAGCACTTATCTCAGAGAAATTTCCTATTATATACCCCTTGAGGTAACGGAACCATAGCGCGATCTAAAATTTTCGAACAAAGCCATCTATGGAACAATAACTTCAACTTTAGTATCTTTGTCATAAAGTAGTACTTTGTTGTAGTAAATTGTTTATTTTTAGAAAATACTAATAGCGAGGTAAAGCATAATCGTCTTTATAGAGAAAATTTACTTGTTTATTATAAACTGGAAAGTGACTTAGTGAATTTGTACTGCAAATGCCATGAGTGGCGACATGGTAGAGACATTATTTCTTTTACATCTTTTTTTTCCAACATAGTCTTCTTGAACTCTACACACTTCCTGAGGGATGCACAATGCGAATGTAAAGATGCACAACTACATTTACAATAGTTTTTATTAACGAGAACTACTATCTTCAAGTTAAGGTCCGAAACTTTTCAGATCACTTGTAAAAGTTGTCATTTTTCAAGTTCTATAAACTCCCTTCATGAATGGATAAAAAAATTCTCATCCCCTCTCTTCATTATCTCATCTCGGAAACAGTATTTTTGCCCTTCGATAACTGAGTGCATAAGACGTTTTTTATCTGCTAGAGGATAAAGTAAATTGAATTTAGAACATCGTGCGTACTAAGTTTGTGAATTCAAGACATCTTTAAACTCCATGGTGCCGAATTTATCATACAATCTTTTTTAATTAATTTAAAACTCAGACTCGGTGACTTCTTGGTGTACTTTTTTTAAAATTTGCTTTGGCCGCGCCATTTTATTGTCACGTCTAGTGATTTCCTCTTCCCAAAGTTGAATTTTCAGCTCGTCCTCCTTTGAGTCCCTCGCTAAACCTCAGGATTCTAATTTTTTTTTCTAATTTTAATCCTTCGCTTGCTCGGTCATCAAAATTGAGCACGTGGTTAAAAAGCAACTTTGCACTCTTGTATAACGATTAACTATTTCATTAGTACTATATTTCCTTAAATTGTGTTTCCAGCTACTAGACGACAACGGCGTATGTGTGCCCACTGCTCTGTGTCCTTGCTATCACAAAGGGCTGCAATTTAACGCTGGTTATAAGGAGGTCCGAGCTGGTAGGCGAGAAAGGGAATTATGGTAAGTTTGGACATTATAAACTGTGTTATACTCATGTTTTCTTTTTAAATGAACTGTTTTGTAATGACTGGCCAAAAAGTTCTGGAGTGGACTATGTAAGTGGAGCATGGGTAGGTCATAATGTGATCCGAAGACCTGGTAAAAGTCGTGGGAAGCTATTGAATGCGGGTGGTACTGGACCGATGGGTGTAGAAAGTCTTGGGAGAGGCCTGGGTCTTCAGCTTAGTTTTTTTACACATTATAGGCTTGCCAAAGTGACTCTACTCTGCCTGATAGAAAACTGAACAGAATCCAAGAGTACGGTCACTACTGGTCACCATACCCATTGCAAATGCAGGCAATGCAAAAATGCAGCATGCTCAATTGACCCCACAATATGGCGGCCTATTGAGATGATGATATTTGATTTATCTTATCTGATTATATGCTTAATTTTACATACCACAGTTTATAAATTAAACAATGTTACTTAATTTTTTCCAAGAATACATTAGTTCGTTATTTAGTAATAAGGTCGGATCTTTTTGCGGTTGGTACAAAATTAGCGGTGCAATATCAATTAGCAGTATAATATCGTCATTGTTTTTACAAATTAAAGGTTTTATATAGGGCGAGGCCGTTCTTGAGTGAAGAGCTACGAGTTTTGTAGGTGGAGAGTTTGTTGTTGTCTCGATTGAACTATGCGGATACTGTGTACGGTCCTCGGCTGTTATCCAAAGCCAAACGTTTGATACAAAGACTTCAAAATGCATGTGCCAGGTTCTGTTTCACCGTACCCAAAAGGGGTGATATCAGCTCATTTCTTAATAAATGCAATATTTTAAAAATGCACGCGCGTCGGAAGCTTCATATGGCTAGTCTCCTTTTTGGCGTAATTAAATTCCATACACCGGCCTATTTATTCGACAAGTTGAAATGGATATCTAGGTGCGACAAGAATCTGGGTAGGGAATGCTCAATACAACTTTCAATATCACATCATAGAACAATTGCCTTTAGAGGTAGTTTTCGTTACTTCGACAAAAATAGTTGGAGGCGCCGGGTATCGATCCCGGTACCTCTCGCATGCTAAGCGAGCGCTCTACCATCTGAGCTACGCCCCCCGTTGTTATTGTTCTCCAACTAAAAGTACACAAGAAGTGAATTGCGTATGTATTCAAAATTCGTAATACAAAACTACCCGCAGGTTAAAAAAATAGTTTGGAGGCGCCGGGTATCGATCCCGGTACCTCTCGCATGCTAAGCGAGCGCTCTACCATCTGAGCTACGCCCCCTGTTGTTATTTTTTTGGAATAAGCAGGTCACATTCTGTTCATGCGTGCGACAATAACGTGCTTACCTTTCACTTTTGAAAGACAATTGCGCAATTTCATTGAGGGCGCGTTCCCACTTCTTATCGAGTTTTTTTTTTGTCGTTGAAAGTCTGTCGTATCTAACTGTTTGCAGTATCACAACTGAGTATGTGTCACTTAATTTTTGACGTTAAATGATCACCGTACCTCGATCTCTACTGTTTGATGGCAGTGTTCTATAAACTTGCATAGGAGTCGCCTCTACGTATCTATTATAAAATAGTATTGCGTCAGTTAAATCGACAATTGGTAGTCGGCACCACTATTTGCCGCCACGAGGGACGTTTACTGATGCAGTCATTTAGACACGCCTGTTGTCTTGACTCTCGGTTTTTTAATACTAAGAAAAGTAATGAACATCAAATAACCATACCGCATTTAATGTGACGGTAGGACAATGGGAATGCGCACTAATGCACATTAAAATATTAACTCCGAAATCTAATAATAACAATAATTTTGAAATTATATCAATTAAATTTACTATAACAGTTAAAATCATATAATTTAAAAATTTGTTCTTAAACATCATGAAGCCTTTAGCAAATAGAATGTCAAAACAGAGTTGAGTCCTTAAAAAATCGAAAAAACATTGATTAAATTACTTTTAACGATCTCCGGCCTGTTTTTTTACAAACGTACTTGCTTCTTATTTTATAGATCTTTTTGTATTCATTTTATGAACAAGTAACAACTTTCATCATCATCATCATTTCGGCTGAAAGACGTCCATTGCTGGACAAAGGCTCTCTACAGTAACCAGTCCTGTGCTGCCCTCATCCAATAACTTCCCGCAATCTTCAACACCTTGTGGTGGAGGCTTACCTACTCACGCTTCGGGACAACTTTATTTTGGTCATTTTAGCTTTTCTTCTGCTTTAAACTGGTCTCAGATTTAACAGATAGTAAATAGTTAAAACTGTCCTGAATTTAAGTCATTGTTTATTTTTGACTATGTGCAATATTAGTTGCCTACCACGTCTTTCGATAAACACCCGAGCAATATGGCTGCAATCATGGTGCATTATCTCTTCCCGCTATGTACCTCTGAAAATTTAAGGGAATAGAAAAATCGGTAAAAACAGTCAATCGAATTATGTTTATGTATTTTCTAAGGGTAATGCATAATAATGTATGTATTTACAAAAATAAAGTAGATATATATTTGTATCAGTTGTCTAGTAAGTACCCTTAACAAGCAAGCTTTGCTTAGTTTGGGATTATGTGGCGTTGTGTGTTAGACGTCCGAAATATTTATTATTTTATTATTAATTATTTTCTCGAATCCGTAGAAAAAGGCTAAATATAATTTACGTCTAGATTGCACTGTGTCCTATGCTCTGGAAATACTAATGATTAAATGCAGTAAACATCAATTATATTTGGGTTTACTAAAACTATGTTTCATTGTATTTAGCACCTGTGTGGGTGCTCGTTGGGACTGCGAACCGGCGACCCCTGATGACATCCAGAACTACCCGCCAGCCGAGGACTTGAGGAGTAACTGCAGCGCCAGCAATAATATGGAGTTCACCACCTGTCAGATTTCAGAGCCACTTACTTGCAAGGTATGAGTAAATTCGTGGTTAAAGTTTGTAAACATTGGCATCTTCATCAATAGCTTTTTAGTAGTCTACTGCAGAACATAGACTTCTCATTAGAAGGGACATCTCGCCATACTATACCACGCTGCCTTGCCAGACCGATTGGCGTAGAGTTTGGTTCAAGTTTCCCTTCTCTTTTCAGTAATGTAGGGCAGTCCTGTTAGTTTGATACCTTAGTTGACTCTTAAGAAATCCACGGTATGTTCACACGGTTATTCTCATATTCATTTCTATTTAATTCGCAATATGAATGATTACGTTATACCCATAGTAGAAGAAGCCATGGCTTCTTTTTCCGATACAAAACAGTCTGTAATTTTTTGTGAAGGAAATCTCATAACATACACATTTTAGACTCTCACACAAAAACAATCCTCAAGTGACAGTGGGCGGGGCATATCGCTCGCAGACAAGATGGCCGTGCGTTTGGGCCAAAAAGTTCTGTAGTTGCGGCCGCGTACTGGTAAACGTAGCGTCAGTAGGCCCCCTACAAGATGGTCCGACGACCTAGTGAAGGAAGTAGTAGTCGCAGGAACCCGCTGGAAGTAGGCAGCACAAGATTGACAGTTATGGAGAGCCTTGGGGAGGCCTATGTCCAGCAGTGGACGTCTTTCGGCTGAAATGATGATACATAAACAATCGCCTGTCACTACGAACTCACATAGAACAATTAAAATAAAACATTCAGAAATTCACGCACACATAAATACATTCTTTGTCTTAATAGTGTAACGCTTAGACCCATTTGGGCATATACTTTGATAGAGAACAACGCCTGCGTATGGCTACTCTCTATTTACTCTACCGTGTAGGTCTATGGATAACCTAATAATAGGGATGTTGACACCGTAATCAAATTAGTTACTGTTTATCATCTGTCAAAACGATAACTTTCCATGGAAAATGTACTAAATGCACACTTGTGACGTCACTGTTTTAGGCTACTCAATTGAGCAATATATTTCAATGTTTATTGGATTAATATTTGTAATAGAAATCAAAAGCTGTAATCAATTTATTTTCCGAGATATTTTGTAATGCTCCTTTTAATGAAGGAGACATCGGTATTTATTTACGATGCAGTCATCTACCCTATTGACCCTGTGGTGTGATTAAGAATACGTAGTATGACCGCCCCTATCCATCCTGTGGGTCTCGTAAGAGCTGACTTAGGGTACACACATTACAATATCACTGCAGGGAGAAATACCAATCCATCTGGCCAGCGGGCTGGTGGCTAAAGTCTTCTTTCTCACAAGAAGCCAATGTCCAACAGTGGTAAGGTAAGCTAAGGTGGCTATTTCCAATTACTACTAATGGGTCTCTATTTAATCTCAGAACATGCATCTACCACCATCATCGACCACAGCAGAATGCCGTCCAGGCTGCCAGTGTAAAAAGGGCTTCGTTATGGACATGGTGTCCAAGAAATGCGTCACACCAGCTCAGTGCCCCTGTCACCATGGTGGACGGAGTTACCCTGACGGGCACACCATGCAGGAAGAGTGTAACAAATGGTGAGTAATCCATTTACTTCTTATTTCATTATTTGGTTTTGTTATCCATTTTGGATTCTACTTATGCCTTCCATCAGGCAAAATAGAGTCAAGTTCGCAGGATCATTAATAAAAAAAAATTGGAGGCGCCGGGTATCGATCCCGGTACCTCTCGCATGCTAAGCGAGCGCTCTACCATCTGAGCTACGCCCCCCGTTGTTATTATTCTCCAACTAAAAGTATACAAGGAGTGCATTACGCATATGTAATAAAAAATATATAATACAAATCAACTTACAATTAAAAAAATATAGTTTGGAGGCGCCGGGTATCGATCCCGGTACCTCTCGCATGCTAAGCGAGCGCTCTACCATCTGAGCTACGCCCCCGTTGTTTTTGTTATCAAACTAAAAGTACTTATGAATTCACATTACGTATGGACAAAAAATACGTAACATAGTTCTACCCACAACTGCAAAAAACTTGGAGGCGCCGGGTATCGATCCCGGTACCTCTCGCATGCTAAGCGAGCGCTCTACCATCTGAGCTACGCCCCCCGTTGTTATTATTCTCCAACTAAAAGTATACAAGGAGTGCATTACGCATATGTAATAAAAAATATATAATACAAATCAACTTACAATTAAAAAAATATAGTTTGGAGGCGCCGGGTATCGATCCCGGTACCTCTCGCATGCTAAGCGAGCGCTCTACCATCTGAGCTACGCCCCCGTTGTTTTTGTTATCAAACTAAAAGTACTTATGAATTCACATTACGTATGGACAAAAAATACGTAACATAGTTCTACCCACAACTGCAAAAAACTTGGAGGCGCCGGGTATCGATCCCGGTACCTCTCGCATGCTAAGCGAGCGCTCTACCATCTGAGCTACGCCCCCGTTAGTATTATTCTCCAACTAAAAGTATACAAAGAAATAGATTAGGTATGTATTAAAAATACGTAATAGAAAACCACCCGCAACTTTAAAAAATATAGATTGGAGGCGCCGGGTATCGATCCCGGTACCTCTCGCATGCTAAGCGAGCGCTCTACCATCTGAGCTACGCCCCCTGTATCATATCAATCCAAACAATCCATTACATTGTAAATAATGCACAAATTTTTATGCGTAATGCGTACGTGCCTTTCACTTTTTTGTTACGAATGCCAACTACTATCGCTGGGTCAGCAATTTCGTCACTGATCGACATTATACGAGTACCTAGTTAGCTAAAACAGGCATTTAGATTTGGTTCTATCACCTAGCTATATGTGACTGGCCGTTGGTTTATCTATCATGACTATAAAGCTAGAAGTCAAGGGTTCGATTCCTATGCAGGTCAAACAAGATATGTGATAAGCATTTGCTCTTATTGCATCTACACATATATACGTGTGAATACTACATATAGATATCAATTTAGGTTGTTTATCGAAAACCTGTCTATAGCTTGATCTCTGTGACAGTTGTCACTAATGTCATTTTAATATTTACGAGGTATTTTGAGTGTGAATTTTAAAACGACTTCAAAAAAGGAGGAGGTTTCTCAATTCGACCGTATGTACCTTTTTTTTAAGTGTGTTCGCGGATAACTTCGTCTTTTATGAACCGATTTTGATGATTCTTTTTTTAATGGAAAGGAGATATCCCATTGGTACCATGATAAGGACACTAAGATCTGATGATGGCATCCAAGAGAAATCGAGTCAAACCTTGAAGTCGGTTTTATTTTTGTTAAAATTTTACGTTTTATATTTGTAATATATTTTCATTGTATCTATACTAATATATAAAGCTGAAGAGTTTGTTTGTTTGAACGCGCTAATCTCAGGAACTACGGTTGATTTGAAAAATTCTTTCAGTTTTAGATAGCCCATTTATCGAGGAAGGCTATAGGCTATATATCATCACGCTAAGATCAATAGGAGCGGAGCACCAATGAAGAATGTTTCAAAAACGGGGAAAAATTATCACGCTACGGGCAATAGGAGACGCACGAGGTTGCGTGGGTCGGCTAGTGTAACTTTAATTTGTGATAAAGGAAAGCCGCCTATTCAAATTTACATCGCCGGTTTCGTAACCATCTGTCACAGGGATAAGGCTATATTTTAAGGGTTGTAGTTTGTCTAGCTTTTATTGTTACCTAGATCAATAATTCTAAAACATCTCTTCTAATCCCTATTGTAGGTAACTAGCCGACCCACGCAACCTCGTTTGCGCCTTGTATTGCCCGTAGCGTGAAAATTACCCCCGTTTTTGAAACATTCTTCTTTGTTGCTCCGCTCCTATTAGTAGTAGCGTGATGATATATACCCTATAGCCTTCCTCGATAAATGACTATCCAACACCGAAAGAATTTTTCAAATCGGACCAGCGGTTCCTGAGATTAGCGTGTTCAAAAAAACAAACAAACAAACAAACAAACTTTTCAGCTTTATATATTAGTATAGATTACTGGGAATTTTAGTTTTCACCTGAGTATAGAAAAACTTTGTTCCAACAATAAAATTTTTGATACGGTAATCTTAGTAATAAAATACTTATTATCATTCGTTTATAACTATACTGTAAGATTTACTATCTTTATAATTTTTTATTTATCACTATTCTTACATATGCGAAAACTAACTGTTGACCGTGGCTGCGCCTGCGTGAATGTTTATTGTCGCGGTAAATTGTCGCTTAAGTCTTTCCTTAACAATGAAAGAATCCTCATTGTAAAGTTTATCCAAAAGCGTTTAGCACTTTAGACCTGAATGCGTAACAGACGGACTGAGTAACCTTCGAACTTATAATATTAGGATTCATATGGATACTAAGATATCAATAGACTAGTTTTTGTCCGCGGCTCCGCCCGCATTTATGTTGGTATTTATATACTTTTTTAAATCTCCATAAATTTTAACTTATTATGTCATTCCGTTGTCTAATCTATATTATTGCAAAGTCTCATAAAAATCCTTTCAGTAGTTTTTCTGTGAAAGAGCAAAAAACACACACCCTTACAAACTCGCATTTATAATGTTAGTAGGATATGGATATAAAATCCATCAAAGATTTACTTTTTTTAAAGACAATATATGTCTTCATCACAAATGTAAAGCGTTACATGTGATTTTTGATTCAAATTCAAAATCATTTATTCAATTAAAACAACTAAGTGACTTTTATGAACGTTAAATTGAAGCTACAGTTAAAAATCATTGATTCAACACAAGCTGACGCCACAGCATTATACTGGATTGTCAAGGTAAATTAGGTGAAAACTCCAAAATCTACTGCCCGCTTGTGTCGTTATAACTTCCAGTTTCCAAAATGCGTAGAGCCTTATGAAAAGAATACTGGCAAAGAAACTCATGGCCACTCTTTTAAAATGTCAGATATTCGGATACAATAGTGCTAGTATTACATGAAAGGTAAACAGTGACCGTGTGAGTGACGACCACGGCAGCCAGTTTCAACAGAGACCAACCAACTACGCAGGAGATATTATAGAGCACATGTGTGTCCGCAAACACAGGTGCACTCTCTGTTCCCTCACTCTCAAAATCCGATGGGATGGTTAACCGACACCATCGGAGAGAGATCAGGCGTAGGACCGACAGCTACGTGCTCTCCGAGGCACGGGGTTTCAGACCCCAACTTCCAAACTCCGAGCTGTTATTAAGTTTTTATAGAATTAGAAAAACTCAATGACACTTTTTGCCCGACCCGGGATTCGAACCCGAGACCTCTTGATTGGCAGTCACATACGTCAACCGCTAGACCAACGAGGCAGTGAAACAGGTAGGAAGAAGGTAAACAGTATGCATGACATTGATGTAACAATCCGACAGGCAAGCAGGAAGGTGAGATATCAAATGTTATAGACAACTTATATCTGACCACTGTATTGGCCTATTTTCTATTTCAGCGAGTGTAATAGCGGTACCTGGAATTGTACGACCAAGAAATGCGCAGGTCTTTGTTCAGCGTGGGGAGACTCCCACTTGGTGACATTCGACGGTACTGATTACGACTTCGAGGGCGTCTGCACTTATCTACTGGCTAAGGGAGTCATGGACAGCAGCGATGGCTTCGATGTTGAGATACAGGTAAATATAAGACTATCTATCTATCATCTTCGTCTTCCTAGCCTTTATTAAGCGACTTAAAAAAGGAGGTTTGTGTGTTACCTCAGAACTTTCGACTGGGTGTACCGATTTTGTTAATTCTTTTTTTATTTGAAAGTTGATGCTTCTC
This sequence comes from Spilosoma lubricipeda, assembly GCA_905220595.1. Taxonomy (NCBI): domain Eukaryota; kingdom Metazoa; phylum Arthropoda; class Insecta; order Lepidoptera; family Erebidae; genus Spilosoma; species Spilosoma lubricipeda. Next base: position 3,167,477 of record HG992278.1, read on the forward strand.
GTGTGATCCCATTTCACTTTGGTACAATTCTTGAAATCGGTATTTTTTTGATAAAAATTTATTTATTATTCCCAAGATTTTTCGGCTACTAGTTCAACCGGTGATACCTGAATAACAGTTTTTGAGCCAGTTGTATACGCTAACTGCTGGATAAACGAGTACAAGATAGCTTAAAATATTCTCAGAACAGAACAAATAGTCATAAAGAGCGTTTTATAGAAAAGTTCTTTTCCGCCATGTTGGCAGTAACGCAAACAAATGTTGCCTTTAATACTACATTACCTTACATTACATTAAGAGAGATGTTTTTAAATTTGATTGACACAATATACAGTTTTACTATTTCCCTGAAGATTTTTTTCATCTATCTTACTGTTTTCTTATAATGCCAACCTCATGCCAACATAACGGCAAAAGAACTGTTTGATGAAACGCACTATATTTATGACCTCAGATTTTATTGTCGAATGCTCTACCATAATTAATAAAAGTGTTCGTTAATTTTTTTTAATGTTGTGTATTTGAACTCCCATGGCTGTACATCCTGTTTTTTTTCCTTCAATTAAAATACACCTCCCGCAGTTACACCCTGTATCGTGAGGGACTTTACAAACATAGATAAACAAACACCAAGAGCATTTGTGGATCAAAAAAGTGATGTTCCACGTAGGGTGGGAGAGCCACGCTTCGGCAAGAATGGGCCGGCTCGGCCGTGGTATCACTCCGGTCGGGTGTGAAATAGTGCTTGCGTTGTGTTTCACCGAGTGAGTGAGGATAATGGAGGCCCATAACCCAAACCCCCTCCCTCTATCTCCTCTCCCTATCCCCAAAATGCCGGCAACGCACTTGTGACGCCTCTGGTGTTTGCAGGCGTCCATGGGCGGCGGTAATCGCTTACCATCAGGCGATACGTTTGCTCGTTTGCCCGCCTATTCTATAAAAAAAAGGGTTGTACCCACAACCATCAGCATGCCATCCTTGCAGTCACAATAATGGTTTTGTCTTCTCTCCTTGCACAGAACGTGCCGTGTGGCACTACAGGCGCAACGTGCTCCAAGTCCGTAACTCTGAAGATAGGACGCGGAAACAACGAGGAGATCGTGTCTCTCACCAAGGATGCTCCCATACCTGACATTAGCAAGCTGAAGAGGTACGTCATACATACTTCTTTAAGATTGTACGTAGTTTTATATCTCACATTTATCTAAGTACCTACATAATTTTCCCTTTTATCACCATTGCCGGGGGAGAGCCATGTTTCGGCTTGAATAGGTCGGCTCGACCGGAGTGATACCACGGCTTCACAGGAAACCGGCGTGAAATAGTGCTTGCGTTGTGTTTCACCAAGTGAGTGAGGATACCGAAGGCATGGGCCTGGATGGTGAAAGGGGGTTGGTAATAGACCCCAACTCGTTCCTGCATCCCCAAAGGCTGGCAACGTACTTGTGACGCCTCTGATGTTGCGGGTGTCCATGGGTGGCGGTAATCGCTTACCATCAGCCGATACGTCTGCTCGTTGTCCCCCCCACTCCATAAAAAATTACCCGTGGCTCCGCCCGCGTGTACGTCAGTTATCGCGGTCCAAAATCAAAGTATCTCCATGACGAATTTCATTGAAATCGTTGCAGTAGTTTAGAGACAAACAGAGTTATTAGTATGGATTATAAATTCGCTAACTTCTCCAGAGTTTAGTTTACCTTGTCATAGTTAACACATTCAATATGAAGTTAAGCATCTGATATGAGGATAAAGGAATAAAGTATATCTAATAATTTCGGATGCAGATTTTTGACTTTTCAATTAATAACCAATCAGAGTGACGGATTCTGGTTTATTGGAGCTTTTGATTATCCGCCAATCCCCAAACTCAGGCCTATAATCTATATCCCTTTGCTAAAATAGAAATTTCGTTCAGGATCAAGATGCGCATAGCTGGTGCTTACGTGTTCCTAGACGTACCTTCTCTAGGCATGAGCCTGCAGTGGGACCGCGGTATGAGGGTCTATGTCAAAGTTGAAGCTATCTGGCAAGGAAGGGTAAGATTTTTTTGCAATTATAAAGAGATTTTTGTTGATAACTAGATGAACCGGAAAAACTTCTTATTATCTACATTATATTTGTGTATAATGTGGAGACAAGTTTCTGAACATCTTTAAGTACATGACAACCAAGTGAAAACTTTTTATTTCTAAAAAGACATCTGATATTTTACAGCTATCTACAGAAAATTAAATTAAATTATTTGTCTTACCGTTTCAATCTTCCCTGAATATTTGAAGATCAAATTAATCAAATCGATCGATTAAATACAAATGAACAACAATTAATTTTTATATAAATACATTGACACAAGGTGTTACAGAAAGTAATGATAATGAATGATTTTAAAAATAGAAATGCCACCAGGAATGTAAGTTGGTGGTACTTATTGATCTTAAACAATTTAGACAAGAAATTTGACTGCCTCGTTAGTCTCACGGTTGGTGTGAGCGACTGCTGATCCTGAGGTCTCGGGTTCGATTCCCGGGTCGTACCAAATGTTTGTATGATCTACAAATATTTGTTTCGGAGTTTGGGTGTTTTCTATGTATAATATGAATGTATTTACGAAAAAAAGTATAATATGTACTTATATAAGTTGTCTTGTACCCATAACACAAGCTCTGGTTAGCTTGGGACTAGATGGCGTTGTGTGTTGGATGTCCGAATATTTATATTTTTATTAAGTATTTTAACTTTTATTTATTTTTTGTTCAGGTCAAAGGCTTATGCGGCAATTACAACGGCGACATGCGAGATGACTTCCAGACTCCCTCAGGGGGTGGCATGGCTGAATCATCTATTTTAATATTCGCTGACTCGTGGAAGCTCAAACCGACATGTCCAAAACCATCACGAATCATAGTATGTAGTTTTGAAGTTTTCCTGTGTATTTTATCGTATCACGTTAAAATAACATCAACTATAGATATACGTTTGTATATTTAGTATGGTTACAAACATTATTGAAATGTTTTGTGTTAGGGCGCGTTCCCACTATGTCGTTGTTATGGGAAAGTGGTATCGCAATTTTTATGTGAAACAGCACAAATTTTAAAATAGTTCACAGCTTGACAGTCATTGTGATCGATAGAAATGTCAATTATTCAGTACTGGTAAGTGGTAAGTAGGTGTCGGATAGAAATGTATCTTCGGTGGAAATTTGACTATAATTGCTTTCTGCATTCTTCCTCCATATAAAATTTAACTGTTCCTCCTTTGCATATTTTTTGTAAAAAGTAGTACAAAGTTTTGCTTGAATATTAATTAAGGATCACTGCAAACAACGTCCGGAGCGCAAAGACTGGGCCGCGACGACTTGTTCAGCGATGAAGCGATATCCGTTCACGCTGTGCCACGGCGAAGTGCCTCCGTCTGGTTACATCGAGCGGTGTACGCGCGACGCGTGCGCGTGCGACTCGGGCGGGGACTGCGACTGCGCGTGCGCAGCTCTGGCGGCGTACGCGCATGCGTGCGCACACCGCGGCGTCACATTCAACTGGAGGACGCAGGACACTTGTCGTGAGTTGCATTTTCAACCTTATGCCTAAAAGAATAAGGTTCAGATTTTCTTAAGGGTTTCGTGAGGCCACCAGCCCTCTTGTAATCGATTTTAGATAACAAGAAAAAGTTTAAAAACCACAACTCAACTACGTTTTTTTTTGATAAAATTTGTATAGCCTGGGCCTTTATTACGAATCTATTGACACTTTTATTTGTTACAAACACTTAAACACTAACGTTTGAACACTACGCTGTAAAATACCTACAAATATACATATACTGCTAAAACTATTACTTTTCCTTTTATCTTCGTCGTAGACGAGTAAAAATAAACACAAAGTAAAAGGTATAAGATAATCAAATAGATTTATTAGATACGGGAAATCATAGGTCTTGAATAGGGGATGGAATTCTTGAGGGAAAAATACTTATGAGACTCGGGCCGCATACCTTATGCCTTCGTGATGCCACTGAGACACAATATTTTTGTAGTAGTAATATTACGCAAAACAATTAATATGAGATAATTAATTGTTTTGCCTAATACTAACTAAAATTATAAAGCTGAAGAGTTTCTTTATTTAAACGCGCTAATCTCAGGAACCGCTGATCCTATTTGAAAGATTCTTTCAGTGTTGGATAGTGCATTTATCGACAAAGGCTATAGGCTATATATCATCACGCTAAGGCCAATAGAAGCTGAGCACCAATGAAAATATTTCAAAATCGGGGAAAAATTTTCATGCTACGGGCAATAGAAGACGCAAACGAGGTTGCGTGGGTCAGCTAGTTATGTAATAAGGAGAGGCCTATATCCAGTGAACTATGTATATATTTGTACTTACAGCCATGCAGTGTGATGAGGAGTGTTCCAACTACGATTCCTGCCTATCGGCGTGTCCGCTAGAAACTTGCGACAACACCCTGTTCTACTCAGACATGAAAATTAACTGTGAACAAGACACATGCGTAGAAGGTTTGATAACTTATCGAATACATAATAAAAAAGGGATATAAGTTAAATACCATTAGTGTGTCTAACTGAGGTATTTTAACTAATAAAAGGATAAACCTTTTTTTTTTCTCTTTTCGTTTAAAATACGATTACTCGAAACCGTTTTTAGCTATAGTTCAAGAAAACCTGTGCAGTCTTTGAAAGCTAATTGGGTCTTTTTAACTTTCACAATGAATTTGTAAGGCAGAGTCATTTAAGGTGAATTAGGACTGTAGTAAATGGCGATACATTTTCTTTGCCTACCCCCTCTGGAAATAGGAGTGACGATATGAATCTAGTTTATTTGAGCAGAAATATATTTTGCCAGTCATCATACATCCAAGTGATAAGTTAGAGTTTTTTAAATCTACTCGATAAAATATTGATTATTCTCAAACAATTAAATCCCACAGGCTGCAAACCCAAGAAGTCATGCCCCGAAGGTCAAGTATACAAGAACAGCAGCCACACTGAATGCGTACCTCGTGCCAAGTGCAAGCCGGTGTGCATGACCCTGGAGGACGGCAGGGAGGTGGAGGAAGGCGAGGTCATTGAAGAAGACGCTTGTCACACGTGCAGGTGCTCCAAGAAACACAAAGTGTGTACTGGACAGCCGTGTTCTACTGCAGCAGTGAGTACCGTTGTCTCTTTAAAACGAAAAGAAATATAATAAAAAACACAAATAAACACAGGTGAAGTAAAGCGTGCTAATAAAACAAAAGGTCATTGTAAAATATCGTTGTACGATTTTGTTCAGTACAGTACAAACAACCTAGTAAGGGTCACTGACCTGAAATCGATTCGAGTAATACCAAGACCTCGCAGAAAAGCCAAACTGCTAATTATCGAGTGAGTTAGGCAACTAGAAGACAGATACCCTCTCCCTAATTCTAGAGGGCGGGGAGTGGGGGTTTACTCAAAGATGACAACGCCCCTGTATTTCTTGAGTTTCAGATATGCTTTTGACAGCGCCCTTAGATTACATATATCACCCTAAGATTGAAATTTATCTCGCGAGATTGCAAACAGTCGAAAGATTGTGAAATGGTATCGACGAATCGTACGTCGCGCGCTGATTGGTTGAACAACAAATGGTCCGGACTCCCATATTTGTTTGTCAATTCGTTTGTTGCCTAATGTAAAGTATTTTTGTTGATTTCATGTTAAAAAAATACATCACTGCTTTAGAATAACTTATATAAAATTGTTGTTAGTTATAAAAAAATCATTTGTGTATTATCAAGTTCTAACCTAACTCTATGGCTATTGAACTGCCTACTGTAAAACCGACCAATCAGGGACAGTTGACAGTTTGACGCGCTTAAACAGTATGTGGCGACTTCCACATACAGCGCATCAAGAAAACATATGACAGCGTTATCTACCGAAGATACACTGAACTACGGAGTAACATACAATACGAAGTAACTACCAATCCTGAATCACGCAATAAAAGTTCTCGCGCCGATTAGCATATATACAACATCCCAACATCAACCATTGGGCAGTGACCCGCCAGGCATGATCACCTCGCCTGGTCGGAGGATCCTCCTTTTGTAGTTGTGGGATATGATACCCGTTCCCCCATACATCTATCGAAAGACACACATATCACAGTTTACAATCTATCGAAAGTTTACAATCTCGCTAGTTAAATTATAATCTGACGGTTTTTACAATTTTACGGTGACATGCACAACCGTAAAATTCAACACAATCTCTGAATCAATTTCGTGGGCTTGCCTTGTTATAATACATTTCAAACTGTTCTTACAAAATATTTAAACCGTGTATCTCTCTAACAGCCAATACTGACGACACCAAAGCCTAACGACGAGCCCTTGAAGTGTGTCTCCGGTTGGACCAAGTGGATAAATAGAGGACCTCCTGAGATCGGGAACCTCGGGGAGTCTATCGACAACGAACCGCTGCCTAAACCTAATGAACTGGTAAGTGTCGTGTTGCCATATTTTAAATACAGGATCACCTACTGAATGGTAGTTAACCTAAGGTATCTCAATTCTTAGAAATTCAATAAATCTAAAGGTATTAAAAAAATAGCTTTTTACATAGCTTAAGCCTCAGGGGTTTCATGCTTAAATAAAGTAATTATGTATAAACCCCCGTTTTATACAACGTACAAGTAAAATTTTAACAAAATAAAAAATCAACTTCAAGAACGACTAAATCGATTGATTTCTCTTAGATGCCCTCATCAGATCTCTTTATCATGGTACCACCGTAGGGATATCTCCTTTCCATAAAAAAAAGAATCATTAAAATCGGTTCATAAACGAAGAAGTTATCCGCGAACATACATAAAACATATATATACGGTTGAATTGAGAACCTCCTCCTTTTTTGAAGTCGGTTAAATAAGTTATTTTCAAATCACGTGTGTTGCAGGTGATCGGCGGTCCGATGTGCAAGCAAAGCATGATGACGAAGATCGATTGTCGTTCGGTGGGAGAACACAAGACGCCCAAGGAGACCGGCCTGGACGTGGAGTGCAGCCTGGAGAGAGGACTCGTCTGCAAGGAGGTGGGGAATCCCTGCCTCGACTTCGAGATTAGGGTGTACTGCGAGTGTGAACGTAAGTATTGATGGAACCACTCTTCTACATATTGGACTAGACAACTGAAGACTTTCTGGTATATTGTTTAATAGTCTCGTTGGTCTGGTTGACACATACGACTGCCGATCGAGATGTTTCAGATTCAATGCCCGGTTGTGGGAAAAATTAACATACAAAAAAAAATGAGCTAGATGATATTAGTATTAATATATCTGACAGTTTCGCCAATACTGAAGAAAGTTTTTGGCTTAGTATGATAACTATCGAGACCTTAATAAAAGTCTTCGGGTTAACGGGCTGGACTGACTATTGTCCTTTCAGAAAATGGTATGAGTGGATGGTACGAGCAGTTTGATCCTCCTGTCTGATATAAAAGGTAGTTAAGTACCTCGTATTTCAGAGTGTAGTCACTTGTTTATCAGACAAATGTATCTTGGGTAGACTGTAGTGGAACACCGTATGATATTAGTCGGTACGAATCCTTATCACTTCACTTTTAGAGCTGTTGATACAGGCCATCGAATTTGAACCCATATTTATCCTACTAATATTATAAATGCGAAAGTTTGTAAGTATGGATGGATGTTTGGATGTTTGTTACTCTTTCACGCAAAAACTACTGAACGGATTTGGATGAAACTTTACAGTAATATTATACATAGCTTATACATCAGAATAACACATAGGCTACTATTTGCCGCGATAACCGACATATACGCGGGCGGAGCCGCGGGCAACAACTAGTCATGTAATAATCTTCTAAGTATACTAATAACAGCACTGTCTCTCTCAGAGCCAAACGCCTGCGAGAACTCAGTGCGTCCTAACGAGCCTCACCCCACGGACTGCACCAAGTTCTACGAGTGCGCTCCCGACAAGGTGGTGGTCAAGGACTGCGGCCCCGGGACCATGTACAACCCCGTCACCATGGTCTGTGACTGGCCTGCTAGCGTGGCCAAGGTCAGGCCTGAATGTGCTTCCACTACACTAGGTAACATCTCATTTCTATGTACCTACGATCTTTTGCATAAATTAACTTTTTTTTACGTATTTGCCTGCCAAAATGACTCTACTCTGCCTGATGGAAAGCATAAGCAGAATCCAAAAGTGGTGGTCACCATACTTAAGTTTATTTAAAAAAAAGGTTTATTAATGAGCTAACTCTGTAATTAATTCTGATGATATTTTCGTAAACAGTGTATGGTATAATATATAAGGAACTTAAAGTTTTGACCAGTTTTGAGGAAAGCCGAGTATCTGTCATGAATTTGAAGCTGCATATGCAAAATGGTATGAAATGTATAAAAGTATGTTTGGCAACAATTTTGTTTCAAGGTCTACATCAATTCAGGTTCAGAATCGTGTCATTTTAAATATTATTTCCTGAAGAGTAACGTTTTAGATATTACAAAGCCTTACTACATCTTTTTTGTTTGTTTTAAAACTATTTGAACCCCGTTGTGTTACCCGCGGTTTTTGTCGTATCGCGGGTAACGTCGCGAGACGAAGTTTTTCTAAAAGAAACCTTAGTGACTCCTCAGATCATCGGCTACCTGCCAGTAAATGTCCCGACAATATCGGTCCAGCCCTTTCAGAGATTACTCGGAACAAACAGACAGACAGACAAAAATTTTTTTAACTACATATTTGTTATATGTATCGTGTATACATTTGCATTTATTAAAAAGCGGTTATTTTAATATTACAAACAGACACTCCAATTTTATTTATTTGTATAGAAGATCACTCAATAGAGAGAACACCCAAACTCGGAAAAACAATTTTTCGACCACACAAAGTGTTGTCCTTCTTGAGGATGAACCCACAAAACTCAGCACAGAAGAAAACCGGCGTGACGACCGCTTAAATCACTGTGCTATCCTTGCAGTGTCGGCTATTATTGTAGGTGGTAATGACTCAATAAGTGTTGAAATAATGTGATACTATTTGGCGGACCCCCAGCCCCCACGACCCCCAGCACCACGACCCCTTCGGAGTGCCCCCCCGGACACGTGTTCTCGGAGTGCGCTTACCGCTGCGACCGGCTCTGCGACTCCTTCAGGAAGACGCTCATGGCTCAGGGACGGTGTGTTGGAGAGGTAAACTACTTCTCTACTCATTGCGATACGACATCAACCGCGTGCAACGCCGCAGGGCGAAGCTAGTCTTAATAATAAAATAATAAATAAATAATTCGGACATCTAACACACAACGCCATCTAATCCCAAAGCCAAGCAGAGCTTGTGCTATGGGTACTAGACAATTGATATAAATAACTCCTTTTTTTTGTAAATACATACATATTATAGATAGAAAACACCCAAACTCCAAAACAAACATTTGTAGATTATACAAACATATGGTCCGACCCGGGAATCGAACCCGAGACCTCAAGCACAGCAATCGCATACGCTACCACTGAGCCACCGAGGCAGTTAAAAAGTATCGTCAAAATCGCGAGCCGAGCCGCTCCAAAGATTAGCCGGAACACACATATAGGCAGACAGTATGATAGATGTAAGTATCGTAGGTAAAAATTTGAAATTACAAACACTTCAATTTCATTTACTTGCATAGAATAGAATGAGTGTATTAAAACTAAGTTTAAGTAATAACACGTGATGGTTAATAAATACATTTTTTTTTAAATTTAAAAACAGATTTTATTGAAGTTCAAAAATAAGATTATATTATTTAACTAGCTGAACCCCGCGGTGTTACCCGCGGTTATTGTTGTACCGCGAGTAACGCCGCGCGACAAAGTTAGTCTAAAAAAAGTAGCTTAAGTTACTCCCCGGATCATCAGCTACCTGCCAGTGAAAGTCCCGTCAAAATCCGTCCAGCCGTTCCAGAGATTACCCAGAACAAACAGACAGACAGACAAAATTTTTTTTAACTACATTTTTCGTATAATAAAAAGCGGTTATTTTTTATTAGGTGCAAGAGCAGATAGGTATATAATGAATATTCCGCAATTAAGAGCTTGTTATATTCCAGAAATGTGTGGAAGGATGCAAGAAGCCGTCGTGTGACGCCAACGCGTACTGGCGCGACGAGAACACCTGCGTGCCGATGAAGGACTGTACTTGCTTCTCAGAAGGGAAGATTATTAAGGTACACTGAAATAATTAAATTTTTGATAGAACATATCATAGTGACTCTACTCTGCCTGATGGAAAGCATAAGTAGAATCCAAGAGTGGTGGTCACCATACTCATGGCGTATGTAGACAGTGCAATAATGCAGCATGGTGACCCGCACTATGGCTGGCTATTGAGGTTCTTCTGCATCATTTAATTTTAAAGGTGGTTTCTAAATAGAACCTGCCAACGTGTCTATACTCTGGCGGATAGAGAGCATGAGAAGAATCCACGATTCTAATACAAAGAGGAGATGCCCTAATGAGATCTTTGTATGAAGCAATGCGTGACAATTTGCGGGGGTGAGGGGGTGTTAGTTTACACTTTTCCATCTACCAGACAATAGCAAAACTACTTGCATCGTTGTACGAGTATATTGCTATGTAGTTTAGCTAGCTGACACTAGTGTGGACGTACTCAGAATTTCAAGGAGTAGTTTTTTCAAGGTCAATTTTGTAAGCATCTTGAACAAAAAACATCATATAACGTAAATAATTTTGCAAAAGTGAACTTTTTTTTTCTAATAAATAACCCTAAATAAAATATTGCTCAATATGTTTGGTTTACACATGGATTATGTAGAACAAAAATTAATATATGTAGTGCAAATCATTTTATTTAAAAAATAAATAAATTTATATTTTACTAGCTGCCCCGGCAAACATCGTTTTGCCATAAAAATTTTTTAAGGATGGGTGACTCTTACCATTTAGGGAGATGAAAAATAGATGTTGGCCGATTCTCAGACCTACTCAATATGCTCACAAAGTTTCATGAGAATCGGTCAAGCCGTTTCGGAGGAGTATGGCAACGAAAACTGTGACACGAGAAGTTTATATTTTAGATTTCACTTCGGAATTGGAATGCTTAAATAACGCCAATCTTAGAAAATCAACTAATCTAAATCTGAATTGAATGGTCATACCAATGTCGTCTCTAATATCCACATCTAATCACTTTTAATCTTGCCTAATTTGGGTTTAGATAATAAGTTACTTTTTCGTTTTTTTATGATTTTTCCGTGAAATGAATTACTATCATAACATCAGGAAGAACAAATATTGGTGTATTTTGTAGGAGTCCAGTTTTGCCTATTATTTTTTTGATCCATTGCTCTTCAATACTATCTTTAGATGAAAATTTAGAACATTACCTGTATACTGGTACATTGTAATATTTTAATGAATTTAAAAAAAACCCGTCAAATCATCAGCATAAGTAAAATTTCTTTTTTTTCAATATTTGAAGTAACAACTTTCAATGCAAGATTAATATAGTCGTAACTTGATAAAATATTTGGATTCTAAATACGACCCTGTCTTTTTATTTTAGAATAGATGTCGATAGATGTCAGTCTGTTCACAATATAATTAAGAAAAATACAAAAAAAATACCATGATGTATAAAAATTCATTAGGTAAGAATGTAGAACTCATTTCCGTATCTTCTTATGGTATGTTTTATTAATATTCAGGTCAACGTACCATTGTATTTTTATTTCCAGTAACACAAAGTTTTGCCATCTAGTGGCGATTAAATATAATAACATTTCAATAAAACACTAAGAGATTTTTCTAGAACTTTTAAAAAAATTTGCTATAAAATTACTTATAAAAGAAATATGATGCCACTCATGGTACCAGAACGTCTATCTGAGTTATTTGTACAAGATAAAACACAACACTTCATCTTTTTACTTGATTGTACCGAGAACATTCAAGTATTACGATTTTTCGATGCAGTTCTAGAACATTGACGTTAATAGTATAATTTGCAAGTTGCGTCAACTGCGATGACGTCGGGGGCTGTATTTTGTCACGGGGGTGATGAGCTTATGCCATCTCCTCTTTGTATTTGCTCCGTGGAAGAATCCAAGAGAGGTCATCATACTCATTGCGAATGCAGACAATGTTGCATGGTGATCAACACTTTGGCAGCATAGTGAGTTGTATTTCCAATCCATTTTTTATATATGAACCTGCCGAAGTGACTATACTCGATGGAAAGCATAAGCAGAATCCAAGAGTGGTGGTCACCATACTCATGGCGTATATAGACAGTGAAATAATGCAGCATATGTATACATTAAAATCTGTATTGAAACAAATTATATAACTATTTCTCTTTCGCTCTCCGTTCTATAGCCAGGAGGAGTGGTAGTAGATGGCTGTATCAAGTGCCAATGTATCAACAACAACTTCCACTGTGACTCGAGCGAGTGTGTGGTAGTGAGTACCAGTATGCCAGGGTCAACTCATGAGCCGATCATCCAACCCCACATCTTCCCCACTCCCAAGAAACCGACTACTACAACAACAACCACGACTACAACAACAACCACGACCACAACAACTACACCACAACCTACATTACCATCTACAATACCAGTTCCTGAATGCTTGCCTGAGAAGTAAGTCCAATTTTATTATTTTTAACCGATTTCAAATAAGGAAAAGGTTCTCAATTCACGCTTGGGACAACACTTTGTGTGACACAAATTGTTGTTCTGAGTCTGGGTGATCTTTGTGTCCGTTTCATGTATGTCTGTAAAGTCCCCGCGACACAGGATGCATATTTCTAAAGCGGAATCTTTTATGTAAACAAAATCGACTGTATTTTTTATTTGTGTTTTTACCTCATAAATTTCGACTGGGTGAACCGATTTTGATGATTCTTTTTTATTTGAAAGCTGGTGCTTCCCGTATCGTCCCATTTCAATTTGGTTCAGTTCTTGAATTCGGTCTTTTTGTTAATCATTAATAGATTATGTATTTCACGTGTGAGGGAATTATTGTATTCACATCTAAACGTAGTAGGCTTATTCATTTAGTTTATGGATCTTGGTTGATATCTTCGTCTTGGATTCTTGTTATTGGTCGTAGATTGATATTACTTGTTTAGTTTAGAACAGAATTTAGATTTATCTACGATTTTAACTGTAGCTTCGATTTAACCGTTATAAATGTCACTTAGTGTTTCAATTGAATAAATGATTTTGAATTTAAAATAATACGATGTTGGTACCTTGGTGATTGTAAGGGGTCTGAAAAAATCAACTGCGACGTCGGATGTCGTGGATTCAATTATCGCTTATATGTAGTAGCTAATAATTATGTTAATTCTCAGGTATATACAGAGTTATATACCTATACTAGCTGACCCACGCAACCTCGTTTGCGCCTTATGTTGCCCGTAGCGTGAAAATTTCCCCCGTTTTTGAAATATTTTTCATTTTTGCTTCGCTCCTATGAGTAGTAGCGTGATGATATATACCCTATAGCCTTCCTCGATAAATGGACTATTCAACACCGAAAGAATTTTTCCAATCGGACCAGCGGTTCCTGAGATTAGCGTATTCAAACAAACAAACAAACTTTTCAGTTTTATATATTAGTATAGATGAAAGTTAAGGCACATAATTATTTTTTTTGGAAAAGAGAAGTGCAATCACACCTATAAAAATAAGTAAATAGTCATCGATGAACAAGCCTACATGGGTAGTCAATCAGTCCTTATATGAACAGCTACATAGATGTCCTGTGGGGCGACCAGCCGCTGCCGGACTCGGCGTTCAGCGCCAGTTCCGTCGCCAGCAAACTGTACGAACCGCAGTATGCCAAGCTCAATGGACACCCACTTGACATTACAGGTATAATAACTACACATACATACTTGACAGCCTTGTAACGTGTATTTGACACAAACTTATTTACTGACTTATTTTTTTGACTGCCTCATTGGCGCAATGCTAAGCGACTGCCGTGCATGAGGTCTCGGGTTCGATTCCCCGGGTCGGATCAAATCTTTGTATGACCTGTAGATATTTGTTTTGGAGTTCAGGTGTTTTCTATGTATGCATTTACAAAAAAAGTATGTATGTATTTATATCAGTTGTCTAGTACTCATAACACAAGCTCTGCTTAGCTTGGGACTAGATGGCGTTGTGTGTTAGATATCTGAAAATATTTATGTATTTATTTTACAAAATTAGTCTAAAAAAATACTTTGGCTAACAGTTTTTTTGATGCGTTACTAAAGTAAAATTTCTCAAAAAATATTTTTATTCTTTTATTTTAGTAAAGAGATCCAAAATACTATTTTTGGATGTTAATTGTGAAATTGTTTTAACATAACATATACTCACAGCTGGCAGTTGGAGTCCAATGACCCGGGACAAGAACCAGTACATCCAAGTCGAACTACCCGCACCTCAACCGATATACGGCGTGAAGATGCAAGGCAGCCCACTATTCACCGAGTACGTCACTTCCTACGAAGTGTTGTATGGACCCGACAAAGATCACCTGGTACCTGTTCTTGGAGATGATGGAAAGCCTGAGGTATGCCACACTTTAAAGGTTTAATACTTTTATATAAAGTATCTACCCTAAGACTTGAATTAGACTATTTCTTTGAACCGTGGGAGAGCCACGCTTCGGCATGAATAGGCCGGCTCGACCGGAGTGACACCAGGGCCTCACAGAAAACCGGTGTGAAACAGCGCTCGTGCTCTGGTTCACCGAGTTAGTGAGAATACCGGAGGCCAATACCCCAAAACCTTCCCCCTTCCCTATCCCCATCCTCCAAAGCTCGATAACGCACTTAAAATGCCTATGGTGTTGCGGGTGTCCATGGGCGGCGGTAATCGCTAACCATCAGGCGATACGCCAGCCCGTTTGCCCACTATTATTTAAAACAAAACCTGTGATTTTGCCATAAAATACTACTTTTTATCCAAAAGGTTCCAAAATTATAATCAATAAAGTAACTTAACAACTTATAAAATTGTCAATTCCGTTGACATTATTTACATATGATCATACAATAACAACTTCCCATTTACTTTTCCACAAAATCTTTTTCTTTATTAAGTTTATTGAAATCTTAGGATGCTATACCTTTTTAAGTACTACTCCTAATTTATCGAAAAGGTACCTTCAGTTGATTAAAAAATTAATTTGATGTCACATTGAATAAGTTTGACTAAACGGGTCCTGTGTAATACAACCCATAGGAATATTACGGGTGATTAGTTATGGACAACGACACCACTCCCCATGGGCTTGTAAACACATCGCTCTAACAATACCGCTATATACACCTCTTGTATGACATTAGCCAAATCTTACAGGTATTCACCGGCCCTTCAGACAATCGCACTCCTAAGAAACAGATGATAGAACCACCAGTATCAGCCAAGGTCATCCGCATCCGACCTCTAACCTGGCAGGGAGAAATCTCCATACGATTCGAGCTCATTGGTTGTGGAGAACTTACAACAACTGAGGAAGCTACTACTGTTGCGTCCACTACGACTACAACACCAGAAACGACTACACCAACAACAACAACAACTATTGCAGCACCTCTTATCATACAATCAACGGTTAGCCCGCCGCCTGAATGTAGTCCTTACAGGTAAGATTCTTATCAATACTTCTGCGAGAGAAAAAAAGAATAGGGCATTACACCCATTTTGGAAAAGTGTCTTAATTAGATTCTATAGTGGAATTGAACCACAGGAAAAAATACAAAATTTTTATTCAATCGAAGAGTGCCATAAAAATGCATTTCAATTTTACATATTTAAATTTCGCACGCAATTTGTCTAAAACGCTGGACGCAGTGGACGCCATATTGCTCTGTGGTAATGACGTCAGTTTGCTTTATAAACAAAAACAAATGCGCTGACAATATAAAGCATACGCTGATCAGTTGACAGTTGCCACTTCAGCTTACACAGCGGTTTGACGTAATAACATGGCGGCTACTATTTCATGGTGTTAACGAACAGATAAAAAACTGGAAACTTTAAAATAAATTATAACAAATATTTTATTATTATATGAACTAAAACTAGCATTTTCCTACTGCTTTTTGCCTAAGGTATCTCAATAATGTATTTTTAGATTTTTTCTCCTATACAGTAAAATACCCTATTCTGGGGTAGGGAGGAGGTTAGGTGACACTTTAGGTCACACCAGCAGTTTAGCAATGAGGTTTAGGCCAACTATACTACCCTGGCTAGATGAATTGGCACAGGGTTTGTATCCTGTGTCCTGCGTAGTAAGCTCCCTTAGTTGGCTCTTACGACACCTTGAATAAAGGTGATAACACTCCGTACTCTTAAACCATCACCTTATGGACAGGTGACACTTAAAGGGTGACATCTCCCATGTGTATTGTAGAAGTTGTCTATGGGAGGGGAAGTTCTTAAGATGAAGAAACAATGAAAATACTGTAACTACTTCCGCACTAAAAATTATTTATATTATGTTTATCCAGCTACATAGACTTGATGTGGGGTGACCAACCTCTGCCGGATTCCGCCCTCACAGCCAGTTCAACGTCCAGCTCGCTCTATGAACCCAAAGATGCCGTACTAAATGGTTTTCCACTTGATCACACAGGTACTTGTTAACTATTTTTTTGTTGTTTGAAACCTTCAGGCACGGGAAACCATGTTTCCACCTTAGACCACCTCGTTGGTGACGTGGTAGCGTAC
This sequence comes from Spilosoma lubricipeda, assembly GCA_905220595.1. Classification (NCBI taxonomy): domain Eukaryota; kingdom Metazoa; phylum Arthropoda; class Insecta; order Lepidoptera; family Erebidae; genus Spilosoma; species Spilosoma lubricipeda. The sequence continues at coordinate 3,184,235 of HG992278.1, forward strand.
GCGACTGCTGTGCATGAAGGGGTATGAATTTACAAAAAAGTATATAAATCTTTTATCAGTCAAGTATAATTATAATTATAAAATCTTGCGTACACATTATTAGAAATACATAATTTGGCTGGAAATAATTAATATTCTCGAAGGTTACGGAATTTTAATTCTTATTATATTACTAGCTGACCTGGCAAAATTGGTACCGCCATTCTTATTTTCGTGAATATTTTCAAAATTACCGAAAAACTTATTTTAGTATTTTACACTTCACGCAGGGCCGCATTGTTTAGTACTCAGTACGCTAAGAAAATATAACACCTTTGGTTGTCTTTTCATTATTTTTGGGCAAACCTTGTCTTGACAATAACAAACACATAAAAAATTATTATTCAAGTTAGTGCAGTCGATCGAAAGTTATGCGGGTGGTGGGTACATACATTTTAGTGTATAATTTTTATTTAAATAGAACATTATATTTAATAAAGAATTACAAATATAGAATACTAGCAGACCCACGCAACCTCGTTTACGTCTCCTATTGCCCGTAGCGTGATAATTTTCCCCCGTTTTTGAAACATTTTTCATTGGTGCTCTGCTCCTATTAGTCTTACCGTGATGATATATAGCCTTCCTCAATAAATGTACAATCCAATACTGAAAGAATTTTTCAAATCGGACCAGTGGTTCCTGAGAACAGCGCGTTCAAACCTTACGTTACCTTTATTAATATTAGTACAGATTGTGATCACTTTATAATTTCCATCAGCCGGCAATTGGAAGCCGAGCGTCTCAGACAAGAACCAGTACATCCAAGTGGAGCTTCCTCGCCGGGAGCCAATCTACGGTGTGATCATGCAAGGCAGTCCTCTGATTGACCAGTACGTCACCAGCTACGAGGTACTCTATGGAGATGATGGGAAGATATTCTCTACAGTCAACGGACCTGATGGTGAACCTAAGGTTTGTTTTGACAATATATCAATTTTTGGCATGTTTTTTTATGGAATAGTAGACAAACGAGCAGACGTAGCACCTGATACTATAGACACTCGCAACAATAGAGGCGCCACAAGTGCGTTGACGACCTTTGGGAGATGAGGAAGGGGATGGGGGAGAAGAGTTGTGGTATGGTATGTAATGAATGTTACATTTAAAGTACACGAAACAAATAGATTTTTTTTCCAAGATTGCTTTGTCGACTGCAGGTACCCCAGCAATAAAAAAAATATTAGTTGTTAACTTCAAAATTTTTATTTTATTTGTCTTTTATTGTATGCATGAAACAAAACAATAATTTAAAACCCTCAGGTATTCCGTGGGCCAGTGGACAACCTGACCCCCAAGAGGCAGATGATCGAACCCCCGATAGAGGCGAAGGTGGTCCGCATCAGGCCTCTCACGTGGCACGGGGAGATCGCCGTCAGGCTCGAGCTCGTCGGCTGCCAGGAGCCTGTCGAGACTGACTCCACTTCTGAAGCACCCACTGTCAGTATACTAATATCTAGCTTATTAATAGCCAGCAAATAAAGCTCACTTAGGACCCCTAATACTTTATCCGTGGTGCTTCCCGGTTTGAAAAAGATGTCTGCCTATTTTATTATTATTTGTCTCCCGCTTTGCTAAGGAGGGAAGTGGATTTATCATTTCCAACTCCTCCTGTTTTTCTTCTGATTAATTTCGTTGCGGGTTCCAAGACAGTTAATTTTCTTCCTGGGACTTCCCGAGTGTCATAACTCGATGTGTTCGTGGGTCACTGCTGTTGATTCTGGAGGAGTACAGGTACAGTAGTACAGGAGTTACAGTGGTGGGAATGTGGGCGGGATTAGTCCCATTAATACCTAGCTTGTTTCCTTAATGTTCTCTGTTGAGAATACAATAATTAAACAAATTTGAACGTCTTTAAAACCGGTGAAATTCACTACTTAAGTTTAGTCATTTGCATCATCGACCTTTACGCAAAAAACGAATTGGAATTTCATTTTGTATTTCAAAGGACTAGACGAAATTTTAGTATTGTAAGTAGTAATTGTACTACAACGATACCAAATGTTAATTAATAAACAACGTGTGAAGAATTTCCTTAAGTAACTAGTAAAAGTAAGGAGAAAATTATAAGGCTCGCAAATTGTAATTACTTAATAACATATCAATTGCATGTACCTACTGACAAGGCTGTAAAGATTAATTGTATACGAATACTAACAAATTATCGTTCTATGTAGACTCCATCACTGGACTGCACTGAGCCTCTGGGCCTGGCCTCTGGTCTACCCGTAGAGATGATAGAAGTGAGTTCCAACTTCGACGCGAGGCAGTACTTCGCACTCCAGGGGGAGAGAGGCTGGAGGCCGCTGTACAGCACTCCTGGCGAGTGGATCATGGTAAGTGGAACCTGCACTTTGCAGCGATATAATTTGCACAAGGGCATACAAGCAATCAATACGAAGAGTAATTAGGGTAATGGTACCCTTATTACTCTTAATGAGGATACCGACTTCTATGAGTGGTATTTATAACTATATGAGAGAGACAGTTTTACTGTCAGCGTCCGCCCATAACTTTCGGAAGAAGCTCTTAGCTTTTTAGTCCTAGAAAGTAAATCTTTGATCAATCTAAAGGGACAAATATATGAAACTTATTTTTACGCGCCCTGTTATGGATGGCAAGTTTTTCAGTTTGAGTTTGAATACGGTCACATTTTCCCAGAATTGACAGTATCTTTGAGCTATTATTACTTGTTACTGAAGACTGTAGCTTTAAACTATTCTGGAGTGACTTCCTGAAATCCGATTAAATGATCTCTCTTACAGTTCAACTTCACTTCACCACGTAACATCACCGGCATCTTCACCAAGGGAGGTCCTAAAGGTTGGGTGTCTACCTACAAGATTCTGTACACCTGTGACCTTTCGACCTTCAACCCTGTTGTCGACAGTCGGAAGGAAGATGTGATCTTTGCTGGAAATTATGACAAGGACAGCGTGTCAACGAATGAGTTCCACCCACCATTACATGCACAGTACCTGAAGGTGCTGCCACTTACTTGGAAGGATAATATTGAAATGAGAGTAGAACCTATCGGATGCTTTGAGCCTTATCGTAAGTAAACAAAAATTCAGTTTATATATATGTACTAGCTGAACCCCGCGGTGTTACCCGCGGTTATTGTTGTATCGCGAGTAACGCCGCGGGACAAAGTTAGTCTAAAAAAAGTAGCGTAAGTTACTCCCCAGGTCATCAGCTACCTGCCAGTGAAAGTCCCGTCAAAATCCGTCCAGCCGTTCCAGAGATTACCCGGAACAAACAGACAGACAGACAGACAAAAAAATTTTTAACTACATTTTTGGTATATGTATCGTGTATACATACATATGCATTAAGTAAAAAGCAGTTATTTTAATATTACAAACAGACATTCCAATTTTATTTATTTGTATAGATAAAGATTCAACTTTTTATCGATTTAATTTTAAACCACACTACATCAGATAGATAGATAGAAAACTCTTTATTTGCACACCATATTACTGAATTAAAAGAGAACATATAAAATGTACCAATATATAGTTAAATATGCGGGCAATATACAAAGGGCGGTCTTATTGCCAAAAGCAATCTCTTCCAGGTATCCTTAAGTTATGTTATGGCAGTTATGTTGTTTGCTTATCTAAGTACTTGAAAATAAATTACGAATTAATTATATGGAACATTGGTGCTAAGTCTGTGGTTCGAAAACTCTCTAAAATAAATTAAAAATTAGTTATGTCCATTCATACGAAGTTCTAAATGTCAAAGATTGACTGAAATTAGATGTGTGTGTCGCACTAAAAAAATATTTATTAACATACATACAAAAGTAGTTTTTTTAAATCAATTTACAAAAATAAAGGAATAGAAGATTATTTAAGAGAAATTTTAGTTTATTGACGGACCGTAATTTAGGTTTCTTGATTCTGTCTACCCATAACATATTCTGGGGCAGTGTTTCTTAAAAAACAATTCAGTAAAGATTTTTGGCTCACATGCAATTTACACAGAGTACAATTGTCCTTGAATCCTAAGATATAGTGAATATTACTGTCATCATTACTCCAGCCTGAGTGACCTTAAAACCTGATCATCATACCAAATTTGTGTATATTAATCATAACACAAGCTCTGGTTAACTTGGAACTAGATGGCGTTGTGTGTGAAATGTCCGGAATATTAATTTTATTTGGTATGTGTGTCCAGCCACACCCGTCCAACCAGAGACCACCACCAGCCGCTTCGTGCCTCCGGAGCTGAGGAGCACGTGCGAGTTCTGTCCCGACGTGCAGAGGACGGAGGGGTCGTGCGCGTGCGCAGAGCCCGCCAACTACTTCGACGGGGAGAACTGCGTCACCAGGGACCAGTGCCCCTGTATAGAATCCTTCATGTCGTGAGTACTAGCCTTATTTCGCTGTACCTATAGTCCTACTAATATTATAAATGCGAAACTTTGAAAGGATGTGTGCGTGTTTGTTACTCTTTCACGCTAAAACTACTGAACGGATTTATATATATAGCTAATGCATCAGAATAACATACACTACTATTTGCCACGATAGACGACATACACGCGGGCGGAGCCGCATGCAACAACTAGTAATAAAGAAAATCAGTCTGTTTGTAATTTCAAATTACCAGCTTTTCACTAAATGCATGTGAAAGTATATATGATAGTTACTTTAAAAAATTTTTTTTTGTTTATTTGTCTGTTTGTTCCGGCTGAATATCAGGAACAGCTGAACCAATTTTAACGAGACTGGCAGATAAAATAATCTCCAAAAATATTTGTTTTTAGATTAATTTCACCTCGTGGCACTACCTGCGGTTGTTGTTATAAAAAAAAACAAAAATCGCGTATTACTCAGACTAGCAAATTACCGCTTCAGATTCTTTAATATACATAAGCCTGCCAAAGTGACTCCACTCTGCCTGAGAGAAAGCATGAGCAGATCCAAAAGTAGTAGTCACCAAACTCACTGTGAATTCAATATGCATCAATGCAGCACAGTGACCTCGCTATAACGGCCTATTAAGATGCTTCTGCATCATTGGGCCTGTACATCTATATACTGCGTGTATACTGTTACGTAAGAGTCTGTTCACACAGACGGGCTCGGCGTCGGCCCGCTTTCTCTTTTAACAAGGACCGGGACCGCATACGCTTGGAATTGGCCGGAGCGGAGCCGCTAACTATTTCCAATACACTGGCTGGAAGAGATCTGCGTGAGCGCAAGCAATCGGAGCCGGTCGGCTCCTCTTATTATTTCATACGAAGCGCGTTCAAGCATCTGAATGACAAAAGAAGTGCACATGCAAAAATAAACATTACTACAATTACTCAAAATTCTGTTTCCAACATGATAAAAATCTGCTCTCCTCTCCGAGCCGGTCTGTGTGAACGGACCTTATGAAATGATGGTTATCTGCAGTCTGATAACCGTAATGGTTCAGACTCAATTTAATATGTTATTTGTGTGTGTTTGAGAGAGAGAGTGTTTTCGTATTTTTATGCGTTGATGTGTATTTTATTGTATGTTTTACCAGATACCCGGTGGGGTCCACCTTCCGTGGCTCAAACTGTGACGAGTGCGTGTGCAAGTTGGGCGGGGTCACCATCTGCTCGCCCGTCAAGGACTGCACCTGTGCACAGGTAACGAATCTATTTACCACTTTCATTATAAATAGTGACCGACCGAAGATTCGGTTTCGGCTAGTTTCGGCGAGTTGGAAATTTGGCAGTGCTCCAAGTATCAAAAACACATTACAACCGTCACATTGACATCAATATAGCGGGTGTACCTATCAATATTCAAATATTTAACCATTATATATGAATTACGAGTGAGCGAAGAAGTTCGCTGACCGAAGATTTGGTTTCGGCCAAAAAACGGCCGGACATTCGGCAGCGCCGAAACCGAAACTGAATATTCGGTCGGTTTCTAATAATATATAGTATTAGTATTAATGAAAGGGGCCTATTTCCAACAGTGTCTAAATAATAATAAATACAGTTCAAAAGGAATATTTACTTATATACAAAAACAAAATACAAGACACTTACAAACATTGATTACATACAAACATACTTTAAGACTGCACTGACATACATCTACATATTGTGACATTCATCCATGCATTTATAATATTGGTATTTAGATAAAGCTTCATAATATTAATTCAAATATTAACATCATCACAGGAATTAATACCGAAGCTTTCAAAATCAACATGCGAGTGTGGCTGCGAACCTTGTCCCAACGGCACCAAGATCTGCTCCACTAGCAAACTGTGCCTTCCCCTCGAGAAGTGGTGCGACGGTCTCCAAGACTGTCCTGATGATGAGAAGGACTGCACCACCACTTCTACCACCACCGTCACTACTCCTAAGACGACAGTCACTGAACCCACTATTGTGACCACTCATCAGCCAACTGTAGCTGTTCAACCCACTACCCCTAAACGTGAGTATCCCTAATATCAATTATCCAATTTTTTTCAATTTTAATTTATTTCTTTGCAGAAATGTACGTTTACCTACAGATATCTTAATAATGATATAATTATATGTGACCCATTTACATACTATCATTATATAACATTGTCCATTTTTTTTACGTAGCTAAGCAATAATTATAATTAATATTAAAAAAAAAAACATTCAAAAACATAAACGTTTCTAAGAAAAAAATTGAAATGTCAGAAAATTTTATAGTTAAAATTTCAGATTTTTTTTTAACTTAATTGACAGAAAATTTGAAAATCAAAAAAACAAACAACGTATAAAAAAGGCTGGTAATTTTAAAAAATAAAGAAAAATATTAGAGCAATTACATGTCTCCCTTTTCTTCGAAGGGAAAATTGTAGTTTATTTAATTTGGATTGGTAAGGTTAAAGCTACCTACTTTGCTACAAAGACGTTAGACTTGCTTATAGAGACGGAAATTTTGTTTCTTAACGGCAGTATCTTACTTTATACTACGATATTTAACTTAATTGAAGCGAAGAAGAGCCAAATTAGTAGAGAATATTAACGAGAAGGCAATTTAAGTTGAATAATGATATCAATATTAATGTAATAATCATCATATTTTTAATTATTATTAGTAGAATTGTATATAACGGACCCCAGCACTAAGCAGGGAATATGCTAGGCCGAAGAAGATTAGTAGAATTTTATATACTGTGTAAGGATTTATACAATGATTCAAATTAATTATTTACCTTGTGTATAGTATAGTTAACTATCGATATTTAAACTCACGTGTAAAGCAAATAGGTAGGTACGTTAAGTAGTGGTTGAAATTTAAGTATTAATACTACTTAAATTTCAAAAGAGATAACTTTTCAAACTAATATTTTTGGTGTATAAGAGTACTTCGTATATTTATATTTTTTGTTAATTTTTGGTTCTACACAATAACATGATAATATTTAAGATACATCATAATCTAATTATCGAAATAAACATGAACATCTTTGTGGGAAGACTCTATTAACCTAAAATAAGAATATTTATACCTAAACACATACATACACACCTATTATAGATTAGATTATTATTAGTTGAATTATTATTACTAACCAACTGAAGCGAACATTAAATTGTGTGATTTTATAATTGTAATTTAGCAATTGTAGAATAAATAGCACCACTTCTAGCCACGTTGTAGAGAAATCACTATTCATGTCTGCAGTTTAACGTAAGCTAACCCTTAGAAGATGACAAAAGCATTCATACAGTTTAAATAGATAAATAAGTAAAATCATAATTTAAAAATATATTCGAGATATATCCTATTTTTTTTTTAAATACGTGCTTTCCAAATTGACTCTACTATGCCTGGTAAAAAGCGTTAGTAGAATCCTAGAGTGGTGGTCAGCACACTCGTTACGAATGCAGCATGGTGACCCACACTACGGAGACCTAGTGAGATGGAAATGAGAATATTAACACTATATGGGATACTAATTGGACTAATTCATGATAGTAATTCATTGATTAGTCAGCCTAATAGTAAATTGATTATATTATTTCAAATTTGTTTTCGGGTATATTAGGGTTATTACTAATTACGATGTAAGGATCAAATTGTTCTACACTGCTATTTCAAATTCAATATCCAAACACCAATCAGTGTGCCATGCCTTGTATCTGACAAGACATCTTCTTTCCAAGTAAATTTAAACCCCTTTCTTACCATACCATAACTTTGTTATTAAATATTCGGCTTTGTATCGTATTGTTAGGATTTACATAGGTATTTTCTATCACTATAAATAATATTGAATGCTTTATTTCTAGGAAAAAAGCAAAATATAATATCTAAAGGCTTACTAAAACTAAAGGAATCCAAATTTAACAAAAAGAATAAAATTGTCGAACGTGGTAAGACATACAAAACTGACTAAAAGTCTCAGTACTTGCTTTTAATTGGTTTTTCTTCAAAATTAAGCAATGTACTTGAATATGAATTGGTTTAAATTCTAGGTTACAAAATGGATAACAAACATCGCGTAATAAACAATTTAAGAGGTCTACTAAAACATTTTTCATCCATTAGGCAAAGTAACTTCCATCGGAAGAATGAAATTATAGAAAATGGTAAGAAAAATGTATAAAACACAGTCTGATGCTTCATTAGTTGTTGCTTTAAATAAAAAAGTACTTAATCTACATAATGTGTATGGTTTTAGGAAACCGATTAAGACACAAAAGGCCGAAGATAACAAAATCAATAAAAAAAATAAAGAAGAAACTAAGTAAACACACAAAAAAAAATATACCTAAAACTGCTGGTAAGATGAAATAGTAGATAACAGTATAATTTATACTCTCGATTGTCGGCACTTGATGGAACTTGTTGTAATACATTCTAGAATAAAACTCACTTGTACTTATTCCACTATTTTATTTTATTTTACACCTGACCGGTTACGATAACCTTTGAGAATGGCATAAGGCGAAACCGGTCAGGTGTAAAATAAAATAAAATAGTGGCATAAGTATAAGTGAGTTTTATTCTAGAATGTAGTAGATAACAGATTTTTATGTAGGCAAACTGTATCATAGATTTACTATACCTCATGTGACGAACTTGTGATGTGGTTTCGAGCCGCATTTGCTGCTCGCTCTAAATTTATATAAATATCTAAGTATGACTATTATAATTACATTATCTTATCTCCACAGTTTCTTTTTACGTATATGCAAAGTTGTTTTATATAAAATAAAGTCTAATTCTACCAAATAAGCAGATATAGATAAATTTAAGTAAGAAAAGTAATATTAAAGTAACCTCAAGTGTCAGGCTCTCAAATCCATATGTAGGCTGTTAATAGAAAAGACCTTATGAAGAAAATGTATACCCAACCAATCGATCACTTCTGAGTTACAGCGGATCAAAATGGAACAATCTCCTTACAATGTAACGCTGCGTTGAATATTGTATATATCTTGACTTTTATTGCATTTTTTTACCATAAAGCAGATGGCATTTACGGTAAACTCGGAATAGAAATTTTATAAATGAATTACAAACCAAAACACTTACCATCTGTTTCTCAAAGTTGTGCAGGATATTTTTGGCTACTGTAAATTCGTTATGGATAGAGCTAGAAGTTGGAAGGTTTTCAATACCTATGTCTATACTTGATTACATTCGAGCCTGACCCCTTATACGACGAGTTGATATTGTACAAACAAGAACGTTAATACATGAATAACAAATGTTCCCTGTTTAAAAGGTATCTGCTTAGTTTTGTATTATTTTGTCTCAATGTCTCCCGCTTTACTATGGAGGAAAGTGAACTTATTTATTTCCAACTCCTACAGTTTCCTTTTCATTAATTACGTTGCGGGATTCCAAGACAGTTTATTTTTTCGATGGACTTCCCGAGTGTCATAACTCGATGTGTTTGTGGGTCACTGCTGTTGATCCTGAAGTACATGTGTAATTCCTGTGGTGGGCGTGTAGGCGGAATTGGGGTAAAATACATCCAATTTATGGGAACTACGCGATCTTAACGTGAAGTCACGTGGTCAACGCAAAATATTATCCAATAATACAAGAAAATAGATTTAGCGACTGTAGAAAAAAAAATCAACGGAAACACGTAGCACATGGAAACCATTGGCTAAAGGGGGCTGTAGTATATAATACACTCGGTCCGGATGTGTTAATAACAGCAGTTCCCGGATCCCTTCCGTCTCAGGCGCAGAGTGGCACACCGTGTGGTTTTAGTCGGTTCGATTCCGACACACCGCCCCATAGCAAACCCCGGCGGGATGACGGCCCGAGGGGGTTTCCACACTAAAACTAAAAAAAAAAAGGTATTTAATACACTCGAGAATACTATAATCGTAGGTACTAGGTAGGTAATTCTTCTATAGCAGGTATATTATACATATGTAAATAACTACAAGTTATAGTTATTTAATATTTCTCACTGATACTGTCACCCACTGATCATTTTCATTCATGAAGATAAAATTCATGAAGACGAATGCTTCCAACTTTTAAGCGTAGTTAGTGTTAAGTGGACATAACTCTTCATTCTTAATGTAATAAATAAAAACAGTTAAAAAAGCATTATGTATCGTCTGATTTATAAGTAGCAGTAGACGAACGATTGTTTCTCTTTTAATTTAAATATAATGATATATAATAATTTATGTAAATAAATTTGAATCAGGTTATGAACGATTTTATTTTAGCCAATGTATGAGCAAAAGTTAGTTCGCTATTGTTTTCAGATGTTTTTAGTTTTAACTCTTCAATCTCGCGATCTGCTGCTGTCTTAATAGATTTAAATGAGAATGTATTTGAAGATCATATTAACATAATTATTGATAGTGCTAATTCGGCGTAACTATTCACGGCAAATTTGTTGTCATTCAAAGAACACAATTAATATTTTTTCCTTATTTTTTCACAGCTGTAGTATGCCCGGTAGTGGAGTGTCCTCCCGGCTACTCAGTCGTCTACACTAAAAGCACTCCGGCCTCTCACTCAACATCAGCTTCAAACTCCGATCTACCTCCTCCAAGACCTCGCTACTCCTACCAAAGATACGTTAAGGGTGGCTATTCTAAAGGTGGATATTCTAAGGGTGGTTATTCGAAAGGTCGCTACTCGAAGGGTGGCTATTCTAAAGGAGGTTATTCAAAGGGAGGGTTCTCTAAAGGAGGATATGGTGGATTTGGTAAGAATCATAACTTCTAATGTTCTCAGTCATTATAATGCTATGGTTATGTAAAATTTGTAATATTAGTATTGGTGAAATTCGCTTGCGAATAGTTCGGAATATCATCCTCACAGTGACCGATTTCAATAAACTGCATTGAATATTAGTTACCTATCTCTATTCTGTCCCGAATCATAAATCAAATCTGTATCTAATTTAAATTAAAAATTAATCGAATCGTTTTTGTCAATCGTTAGGTTTGCCACCACCATCTCGTCCGAGCGAAGCCTTCTCCCTGGACAAGCCGGAAGTAAACACGACCCTGGCAGCACCAGTACAGGAGTGTGCACAGTTCAAGTGTATTCCCAAGCTGCCTCCGTTCAGACCTGGTGGCGGAGTCACTCCTCCTCCAGTCTGTTCTGTGGTGTCTTGTCCTCAAGGGTACACCCTCAAGCTGGACAGCGTTGCCTCCATGCATAACAGATGTCCTCAGTAAGTGGTTTAGTATTAATAATATTAGTAAAATATTTATTAACCGCAGAAGTTAAAAGTGATAGAAAGTGGGAGTAATAGATATCGATAAACTCTGCATCACATTTCTTCGGGAGTACCTCAAGGCTCACATTTGGGTCCAACTTTATTTACAATTACAAGACGATCTCAATAGTGCAAATTATACAATGGTGCAAAAACATAGTAAAAAAATGTTATCATTTAAGGTTCACGCGAAAACTGAATAAAATAAACTGGAAATATTTTATAGACGGTGATAGAATAAATGAATTGGGAATTCTTTACGATTAAAAATTGACGTTTGTAACACGTGCTTATTATTTTAGTGTGAGTGCAATGTCACTATGAATGGCATTGTGTGTCAGATCTAGTAAAAATATTTTAAGTTTAAAAAAAAAGGAAACTCGAGCGTTAGGAATATATCTCATGTCGCGGGGGACTTTACAAACATACATTAAACGGACACAAAGAACATCCAAACTCAGAACGACAATTTATAGATCACAGAAAGTTTTGTTCCTTAAAGGGTACATGCCATGGGAGAGCCACGATTCGGCATGAATGGGTCGGCTCGATCGGACTGATATCACGGCCTCACAGAAAACCGGTGTGAAACAACACTTGCGCTGTGTTTCACCGCGTCAGTGGGATACCGGAGTCCATACTCCGATCCCTCCCCACATCCCTTTCCCCATCACCCAAAGGTGTTGCGAGTGTCCATGGGTGGCGGTAATCGCTTACCGTCAGGTGCTGCATAGCTCGTTTGCCCCCTATACTATGAGCGTAAACCACTATACCATGTGTGCAGTGTAAAATATTATTATTAATATTGCCTTGTCTGTAGATACGATTGTGTCCCGCCGCCCGAGCGTCAAGTGTTCTGCAATGTGACCGGACGAACGTTCAACACCTTCGATGGTACCGAGTACAAATACGACGCTTGCTTCCACATACTCGCTAGGGAGAACAAATTTGACTCTTGGGTCATACTCCGTAAGTATACAAAACTTTAGTAAGTTGAATTATTAAGAAACGATGATGATTAGTATACAAAACCTTAGTAAGTTGAATTATTAAGAAACGATGATGATTAGTAGGTAATAATAATAAATATAATTTTTGTCCCGATCACATACGACCATCTGGTCCGTAATTTGTAGGAAAATACTTATAAGTTTCTAGATACGAATAATTTAAACCTGAATATAGAAGATGTTTATCGAACTGTAGCTCAAAATTGAACTGCCTGCGGCCTGCGAGAGTTTTTATAAATTTTTACATTTACTAGCGCTTTCGAGAAACGTCTCGAACATACGAGGGCGTTGACTGTAGCAAGGACACGCCCGCCAGCGATATTCGAGGCTATTTCTATCAACATAAAGTTCGTTTTTCCGTACCTCAAAAATCAACTTTCTCGATCGTTGTTCCCGAATAATCGTGCTTCGTAACAATATATACTTAATAGTGATCGCTCAGTGGTCGAAACTTGACCATGATTCATTTCTTTTCCTTTCTGCATTCTTCCTCCATATAAACTTTAACTGTGTCAAATTTCATGCTCCTCCGTTCGCTTAATTTTCGTAAAAAGGGGTGCAAAATTTTTGCTTCACAAATTAATATATAGATATATTATCTTTCATCATCTTTAGCAACCAAAGCGCCAACTGAGACCTAATTAACGTTTATTTAATAAACAACCTTAGATACTATTAAAACATTTCCATGTTCCAGTCCGCAAGAAATGCCGTTTAGACGGCTGCCGCAATGAGCTCCTAGTTCTCCAGGATGACCAGCTGATCCTCGTGAAACCCAATATGATGATAGAGTACGACAACTACGAGTATACCGTGGAGCAGACCAGCAAGATCTGCTTCCAGAAGAACAGCTATGATGTAGCGCGACTTGGCAACGGTATCGCAATCAAGTCCAGGAAGTACAACTTTACCGTGCTGTATAGCTCTGAAGGAGATATTAAGATTGGTGTAAGTAATTACTAGTATTTAAATAATAATGACTTGTGCATAAGTAGGTTTATAGACAGCATGCTCAGATCATATAAGGAAAGGTAGAAAATGTACTGCCTTTGTTCCTACTGAAGCCAAAAAACTCAGCTACTTCCAAGTAAACACATGTGTTAACGCAAATACATGCAACAAACTACGCTACTTTTCGTTTGTATCATACAAGGTTACGTGGAGTAAGTTTACCTTCGAAATTCCGTCTTGTGCAATAGAGTATAACACCCATTTTTTAAAAGTGTCTTAATTGGATTCTATAGTGCTATTAAATAACTAAATACACACAAAAGACGTAGGTACTGAGAGTATTGTTAGGAGTTCGTATAACTTCCTAATAGCGCAGAAATGTGGGTAAATAATTCGTAGGTAAATTCATAGTCGTATAATGAAGTAGAGAGTGAGACATAAGTATTACTTTATTTTTTAATCACTTACTTTTATAGTGTTAAATATGTGCAATCGAAATGTAATTTATAAGAAACAAACAGATTGTATTTCGCATATAACCTATTTTAATGCCATTTCCAGGGACATTTTTTAAAAAGTGGCAACTCTTCAGTCACTCACACATATTTAAAAAAATGGCTTCACTTTCTTATTCTATCTTCTTCTTATTTGATCTGAGAGGGCGTGGACAGCTTCAGAGAGTATGGATTTGACACTCTCTCAGTACTTAAATAAGTACATTTTGATACTTTTACTAATTTGATAATAGGGTAGTTAACTATATCCCAAATAAATACCGATGTCTCCTTCATTAAAACGAATATTACAAAACATCTCGGAAAATATAATTCTTACAGCTTTTCATTTCTATTATGAATTTTAATTTAATAAACATTGAAATATATTGCTCAATTGAGTAGTCTAAAACAGTGACGTCACAAGCCACTTTTCAGTACATTTTTCATACAAAGTTATCGTTTTGACAGATGATAAAAAGTATCTGATTTGACTAAGGTGTCAACTACCCTATTACTATTTGTTGGGTCTTTTATGTATAGGTATTTAAATACTGTAGATTGTATCATTAATTAATTGTTATATTGTACATTTCTTGCAAAGAATTTAAGTTATTCGAGTCACTTATTAAATTATTCTTGTAAACTCATTCTCATTTATGTTAAGATTAAGTTCCTGCAAAAACTTCTTTGCAAGTGTGTCGTTTTCATTTTGTTACACTACCCCCATTTTACGAGCTTTTATTTAGCTTCACCTATGACGATGTTTGTCTGTAATCAAATCTTACAAGTTAAATTTGACCACAGACCCATTTTAAATACCCCTTTAGTTTTGATGACAATGAAATTATATATGTTTTTTTATTAACAAGTAATAAAAGCTTGTTTTTAAAAAAACTTTTTAAATTAATCACTTGTATTGACTTACTATTCTTATATCTTATCATGTGTTTCAAAAAACCTCTAATTAATAACAGTATAGTACAATATTATCTCTGGTGTATTTCACTTTGTCATGTAGATCTACTTCTGTGAGCCCTAAAACGAGGAATTTTGGAAATACATTAAATAAATCAATATTTCGGACATCTTACACACAACGCCATCTAGTTAGCTAAGTAGAGTTTGTGTTATGGGTACTAGACAACTGATATGAGTACATATATTATTATTTTTTGTAAATGCATACCTATTATATAGAGGACACCGAAACTCCGAAACAAATTCTAAACCAAATACAAAACATTTAGTCCGACCCGGGAATCGAACCCGAGACTTCAAGGACAGCAGTTGCATACGCTACCACTGTGCCACAGAGGCGTTCTCAAATAGTAACAAAATATTGATTTTACCATGTCTGTACATCAGGTGTACAAGAAGTACATGGGTTCAGTGGACGGTCTGTGCGGTGCGTTCGATGGCAAGCCGTCGAACGACCGCAGCCTGCCGGACGGCCGCCTCGCCACCAGCATCGACGAGTTCGGCCGCGCCTGGGCCAGGCCCGGCCTGCCGCCCAACGCCTGCCAGGTCAAGATCATCTCCGATAAGAAGCAGAGGCATGCCTGGGACCTGTGTAACGCTATCACGTACGTATACATACTATATACCGAATTTCCAAGGTAGTAGAGCCACGCAAAGATGATCAACCGAAAATGACAGCGTTCGTGCTGGGGTGTTTAGTTGGTGAGTGTGAGACCGGAGACCCAATGATGAAGAAACATCACTAGCCCGCCATGGTATGAGTCACCATGCTGCATTGTTGCATAGTCTGCATTCGCAATAAGTATGGTGACCACCACTCTTAGATTCTGCTTATGCTTTCCATCAGGCAGAGTAGAGTCATTTTGGCAAGCGCTACATAAAAAAAAAAACAATACAATAATTTTCTTTGTATTTTTACCATGGGAGACCCATGGTAGTAAACCCCTTTCTATTCCGTTGAGAGAGGACTCAAAAGGCGGCAAAGCACTTTTCTCTTACGATTAGGTAAGAAGGGCAAACTATAAAAAAACTGCCTCGGTGGCGCAGTGGTAGCGTACGCGACTGCTGTTCTTGAGGTCTCGGGTTCGATTCTCGGGTCGGAACAAATGTTTGTATGATCTGCAAATATTTGTTTCGGAGTTTGGGTGTTTTCTATGTATAATATGTATGTATTTACAAAAAAAAAGTATATAAGTATTCATATCAGTTGTCTAGTACCCATAATACAAGCTCCGCTTAGTTTGGGACTAGACGGCGTTGTGTGTTAGATGTCCGAAATATTTATTTATTATATATTATATTATAAAACTTAAACATAAATCATTTTAACGTAACTTGAAATAAAGTTCACTTTAGGCCAACTGGACGAAAACAAATTCATCGTGGTATCATAAATTTATTACACAATATTTTTGAATAAAGTATTTAACACATCCATACCCCCATGTCTTGTTATCTAGATCTGTCCTAATAAAGTGACTCTACCCTGCCTAATGGAAAGCATGAGCAGAATCCTATAGTAATAGTCACTATACTCATTGCGAATGCAAACAATGCTACCTGGAAATTTGAGCTTCTTCATCATTGGGCCATAACGACTAAAGACTAATAACTTATCTCACTGACTGAATGATCGGTCCACTTACTGGAAAGAATCCCACGTTCCCCATAAAAGTCAGTATAATACTAAAATAAATCTGTGGAATGAACTGTCGCTTGCGCTATTCCCGGACCAATACGACCATCAAGAAACGAGCGTACACCTTCTTAAAAGGCTGGCAATGCACTTTGACGGTAATCGCTTACTATCAGGCGCTACGTCTGCTGGTTTGCCCCCTATTCTATAAAAAAATATGCAAGCTTTCAGGACTATTTAGGCGTTAGTTAAACGATCACCTATTAATACTGTATACTTATATCACCTTTCTCCACTTCATCTACAGCAAAGAACCCCTGTCCCAATGTGCTAAAGTGCTAAACCTGAACAAGTGGCGTTCCATCTGCTTGGAGAAGATCTGCCAATGTACAGATTTAGTGGTGAATGGAACTCATCGCACTGGAGAGGAATGCCGATGTCTGCTGGTGGAACAGATGGTGGCCGAGTGCCTGGCTGCTGATAAGAATATAGATGTTTCATCTTGGAGAATGCAACTGGATTGTCGTGAGTTGTTTTTATTGTTTGGATATTTAAATTATTGCAATAAAATGTTTGTGTTTGTTTACTTCTTAAACAGTGTTGACATCGAAGACTTTTTTTATAACAAGCAAGGAAAAGTTAAATATTTTCTTTCGTCATTTTAAATGTGCATAGAAGAAAAAAAAATAAGGTGGTAAACTACCTTAGATGTAAAATCTGTTGTCTATCATGGATCACTCTGGTAAATCTACTAGCAGAAACAGACAACTTCAGAGATTACATATTTACAATTTCAGAGACCCCTCTATCTGCCGTTATTATTGTTTGTGTCAATATAGTAGTAATTACATGTTATAAACTAAAACTTCCTTTTAGATATGCTATGTCCAGCAGTGGATTATTAAAGCCAGTTGATGATGATGATGTTATGTAGTGAGGTAATATATAATGTTTGTCTGTTAGCTGCGGAGTGCCCTGCCCCTCTGGTCCACTACGAGTGCTACCGCAAGCGCTGCGAGCCGACTTGCTCCATGCTGGGCGCGGCTACTCGCTCCTGCCCACTCGAGGATGGCCAGTGCTTCCCCGGCTGCTACTGCCCCGAGGGCAAGCTGCGGAAGGGTGACCAGTGCGTCGTACCCGCCGACTGTCTCGACTGTGAGTCGCTTACATCATTGTCATATGGATCAATCGATTTTACATTTTATCGACATATAATCGATTAATGAAACATTATATATTTTGTGAAAAAAGGAATTCGTTAAATGAATTGGATTACGAATTTCTTCTTCATGCTGCTCCATTTTCATTTCAGAGTTAGAGAATAAAAAAGTGTGTCCTTTAAATAATTAGGCACTTAATTATTTATTCAAGGTTTTTTTCATTACTGGACGATTTTGTAAAGTTTCTTCATGATAAGAAGTGCACTGTTTTATCCCAAATAGTAAAAAGGGGCGATTTTTGACGTCACAAATGAAACTGAAAGATTTTCCTAAAAAAATATGTATTTATTTTTTATTTAAACAGTTTTATTGAAAATAATGTACAAAGCTAAAAAAATATTCGGTGGGTCCTAGGTTCCCATCATCACACCCCTCTCCCTCATAAATATATGGCATTGATTGATAATCAGACAAAAAAAATAATCATTGTACGTAGCGAAATGTTCAAGTTTTTAATAATTTTTCATAGTGAACTGTGTACTAGTGTGAACTAGTCACTTTCATTTGATACCTATATTATAGTGGTAGTCGTGACAAAATTTGTTAACCGCCATTTTGTAGCGGCGGCCATCTTAGATTTACAATGAAATAGAATTTATTTAATTGTATTGTTATCAAACTAAAGGAGTATACCAAATTTCAGATCAATCTGTCAACAGGAAGCGCGTCAAATTTTAATAACTAGATTTGACCAAAATAAACAACTAAATAAATTAACAAATAGGGCAAGCTAAATAAAACCGTTTAAAAAGTAAGAACCAACCCTAAGTATGATACATACCTAGGCATAAGTATATAGGTTTATATCTATATACAGATGTACATACTGGTAGCCGGCCCCAAGTACTTCTGGGAATAAAAAAGGCTTAAAAGATAAAGATGTACCTACGTTTACTGTACTAATCTATATTTTCTATACAAATAAATAAAATTGGAGTGTATTTAATTTTAAAATAACCGCTTTTTAATTAATGCATATGTAGGTATACACGTTACATGTACCAAAATAATATTTTTTTCAATTTTTGTTTGTCCGTCTGTCCGACTGTTTGTTCCGGGTAATCTCTGAAACAGCTGGACCGATTTTAATGGGACTATAACTGGCAGATAACTGATGATAGACTAACTTTGTCCCGCGGTCTTACCCGCACGACGGCACGACAATGATCGCGGGTAACACCGCGGGGTCCAGCTAGTTATACATATAAATACACTAGCCGACACGCAACCTCGTTTGTTTCTCCTATTGCCCGTAGCGTGATAATTTTCCCCCGTTTTTGTAACATTCTTCATTCAATCAATATCAATAGTTCCTGAGATTAACGCTTCAAACAAACAAACACACAAACTCTTCAGCTTTATAATATTAGTATACCTAGATATAAATGTATATATTATTTATGTACCCTAGGCAAGTGCCACGGAGTAGGCACACCAGCTAAATACGTAACCTTCGAGGGAGACGACCTTCCATTCCTGGGCAACTGCACCTACCTGGCCTCACGAGACAGGAACGCCACTGGCCATCACAAATACGAAGTGTACTCCACCAACGGACCTTGCGAAGACAATGGCGTCGTGTGCACTAAGATTGTACATCTTTTGTATGAGAAAAACGTCATTCATGTCTCCAAAGACCAGGATACCAAAAAGGTAAACTTTTCCTGTTAATGTATTTTAATTAAACTAGCTGTGCACCGCGTACTACCTAGTGTTACACTAGTCCAAAAGTAATTCTTAGCAAAAAGTCCGAAGAACTAACTAAATTGAAATGGGACCAACTTTCAATTAAAAAAAGTATCATCAAAATCGGTTTACATACTCGAAAGTTCTTAGGTAAAAAACAAAAAAATACAGTCGAACTGAGAACCTCCTCCTTTTTTGAAGTCGATTAAAAAGTAGGTACACTACACTTTTTTTGTACATCCCGCCCACACGCCCTCCACTGTAACTCCTGTACACCAGGATTAACAGCAGTGACCCACGAACACACCGAGTTATGACACTCGAGAAGTCCAAGGAAAAAAATTAACTGTCTTGGAACCCGCAACGAAATTAATCAGAAGAAAAAACAGGAGAAGTTGGAAATATGATAAGTCCTTCCCTCCTTAGCAAAGCGGAGAGAAAATGAAGTCAAAATAAGCAGACACCTTTTTTTATTTTTAATAAATGCATGTGTATATGCACCAAAATAACATTTTTTTAATTTTTTTGTCTGCCTGTCTGTTTGTTCCGGGTATTCTCTGGAACGGCTGAAATGTCCGCGGGTAACACCGTGGGTTTCAGCTATTAATAAAATAATAATCACAAACTATGTAGAGTCAGACACAAAGCTGGTCCTGGTTGGGAACCTAATCCACGACCTCTTACTTAACACTCGTTATCACTAACCACTAGACTGAACAAGTCAATATTAAAATTTGATGCAACTTCTATCATATTCATGTATTTCATTCAGCTAATAACTACAATCGGAGATACGGCGATATACAAGTTCCCCGTGAAAAAGGACTGGGTGACAATCAGCCAAATTAACGGACAGGACATCTCTATTGTACTGCCCGATATACATGTTGAGGTAAGCAAGAGAAACTATTTATTTATAAGAAAATAACATTTACAATAAGTGTACTAGTGACCTGTCCCAGCTGCACACAAGCCCAATGTAGATACTAATGTAGTGTGAGTGTAACGTGCCTTTGTATGATGTGTTATATAAATAAACCTTCCTCTTGAATCACTGTCTCTATTTATATAAACCGTATCAAATCCGTTACGTAGTTTGAAAGATCTAAGAGTACAACAACAAAAACCGACTTCACTTTTTATTATTCATAGATACATAATCACTCACGTTCATGAATGTACTCCCTCTCCCTCCAGTAATGCAGGTGACAGCTTAACGTCAGTTGGCTCATCTGTTCATTTGTTTCTATACCTTGAAAGAAAGTAAAAGGAGAATGGCATATCCTGTGCCGCTGACAATATGTTATGAATGGTTATGAGATTAATGCTGTTTATTATGTGAATCATCCTTATTATTTTCATGTATTTATTATATTTTTAGAACTGTGCTAACATAATTTTAATTCTGCTCATAAAGTTATTACAACTGCATTATCAAAACGCATTCCTACGTGTTCTAAACACGCCATGACTAAAGTCTACTTAGTCTGATAAAAAAAAGTAAAAACTAAAACCCAACCACGACAAAAAATGACGCTGAAAAAGCATGAAACAAGTTTCAAAAGCCGTAGTCACGCGTGGTTTAAGTGTTATGGACTATGGTACATTACTAAGTTTAAAAAGCCGTAGTCCATGTAGTGTATGATTTTGTATGTAGTGTATAGTGTATATATGTGATTTTGATTTTGATTTAAAAATATAATATTACGCCATCTTGTTGACAATAATGACAACTCATTTGTGATCCATGTATTTCGTTGTATTCCAAAATCTAAAATATATTTTTAATGCTGTGTTGTAAGAATCTAGGAATTTAAAATGTTATTGTCGGTGACATTAGCAGCCAAATAAATAGAATAACAATCCCTACCATGATATACGCTAAGCGGTACAAAAGTCCAATACAAACCTGCCATTGTCCTTTAGGAATGTATGGTTTGCAGGGGCCTTTGTCCAACAGTGAACTGCTACAAACTGTTGATGATTAGCTGAAATGTATGACTCGTAAAGAAAAAGAATAATAAAACTGCTGTTATCTTGTGTCCATTTTAAATTTATCTTACATTTCCCACAGCTCACAGTTCTGCAGTCCAAGATGGAGTTCACTGTAAGAGTGCCTTCATATCTGTACGCGAACCAAACGGAGGGTCTCTGTGGAGTGTGCGCTGGTTACCAAGCTGAGCTCATCACCAGCAATGGAACTGCTACTGATGATTTTGATGAAGTAAGTTTCATACTGATATTATGTTTCATACAGAGCTGACCATGGCGTGCGGACCACATGCAGATTGTTATCATCTAAAATATATAAAGAAAAACAACGGGTTGCACTGCGGGAGTGCCGGCAGAAGTGAAAACTTGATCATCAACGTTGTGCATTTTTGATTTATTCATGATTTTTTTATTATTTCTTAAACACATTGAACAATACTATACGAATCTATGATTGGTTTGTCTTCAATATTTCTTGAGAACCGATAACTACAGAAATGCTTATTGTGAATTTATAAACATATAGGTTAATGCTATACAGTATAAACATATTACCCGAGCGAAGCCGGGTTTACAAACACGCACATACAAAACGAAACAGTAGCATACATTCTCGCCGGGCGGTAGAAAGAGAGGGGGATATTACTCCCTCTCCTACGCCACGCCTCCTTCTTACAAATATTCGATCAGGCCACGTGTTCAGACGCGAGTTTAACATTTTTTATCAACCTAAGAAAGTGCACAACGCCGCTAAAGAAGAAGAAGAGCCGCTAAAGAACTGTATTGAATTGTAAAAGATAATTTAATGATAAAGTAATCAAATCTAAAATATGAATGTACCTGTAGCTCTGTTGTTTAAATATTGTCTTTTACTACCCTGCAACCTGTTTCGTAATTTTTTAACTAAACAACCCAGACTAGAGCATCATTTAATTTGTTTTTTATTTTTAAATATTAACTAAACTTTATTTTTTGTGCTTTCTTTACTACCTTTACCACTAGACCAATTACTTAGCAAAGAGAACCTTTCACAAAAATTACCTTAAAACAAATGAAGCCAAATAAAACGCTTATTATTTTATTTTGTCTACAGTATGGTAAGAGCTGGGAAGCTACACCAGAGACTTTGAAGAACTTGGGTATGTCAGAAGAAGCGCAGTGTGATCAACCTCCACCAACACCGGAGTGCGTGTTACCTCCTCCGGAAACGAACCCCTGCTATAATTTGTTCAATGCCGACAGATTTGGAGCGGTGAGTACTTATAATTATGAGAAATAAATAAGACTATGCTTGATCGGCTCGAAAGACCATCATATTGTATAGTATTCTAAATTATCAAATTAGCTATGCATGAAATAATTATGTTTATATTTAAAGTAGATTTACTGTATCTAGTCATCAAAATTTTGCGCATGACTATACTTTACTTTATCTGGCCTCTGTTAATGCTGAGTATTTTTCCCTGTCAGTGTCACGCGCTGGTCGAACCAGGTCCCTTCGTGGAGTCGTGTGAGGCAGACCTGTGCGCCAACGTGACGGACTCGTGCGTGGCGCTGGAGCGGTACGTGGCCGAGTGCCGGCGCCAGGGCGTGTGCCTGCAGGCCTGGCGAGCTGACCTCTGCCCTTACCCTTGGTGAGTTCTTTTATTTTGAGCCCGGCACAGTAAGTCCACTCTGCCTGATGGAAAGCATAAGCGGAATGCAAGAGTGAGTACACCATATCATTGCGAATGCAGAGAATGCAACAATCAACTATGGTGACCTACATTATGGCGGCCTATTGAGATCCTTCTGCATAATAGCAGTTGGTTAGATCTGCGGGCCTGAGGTGGGCTTCGTAGAGTCATAAAGATACACTTAAAAAGTTCGGGTAGCAGACCTTACACCCTCACACACATGTACTCATACCCACACACAAGCTTATCTAACTATACAAACTGAACTAAGTGTCTACTATTGTAACTATTGGTTTGTTCTTTTTGTTTATGATTAGGAACTAACTCCAAACACACAGCTAGCTCTATTTTGTAGTTCAGGGCCGTACAGTACAGTGTGTTGTTATCCAATTTTTATTACAATAAATAATTGTTATAATTATTATCTTGATCTAAATTTTGTATACCTTTAATTCATTCTAAAATTTATTTATCCATTATATTTTAGTAAGGAACCCTTCGTATACCGGCCCTGTGTGGACTGCGAGAGGTCTTGCGATAACTTTGATGAGTTGTCCAAGAGACCAGACATGTGCATCGAACAACCTGCCGAAGGCTGCTTCTGTCCTGAAGGAAAGGTAGCATTCTTTTTCAAAAATAAAAGGCGGACTGATTGAAATGACATCATCACTTTTGTGTCATCACGAGAGATATGAGGATTTAAATAATTTGGTTTTTCAGGTCCGGGTAAACAACACTTGCATAGAGCCGAGTAAATGCTTCCCTTGTGACGCGAATAAGGCACACTATGCTGGAGATGAGTGGCTGGTAAGGAAAACAATAATAAATTAGTCAAAAACTACTTTATAAAACATAAACGAGAACATGCACTGCTAAACCTAGGTTTAGGATGCCTCCTCAACCCTTTTCAAAGACCAATTGTTCATTTCATGTATGTTTGTAAAGTTCAATGTGACACAGGATTTGTTCCTAATGCAGGAGTTATGTTTTCTTTTATTTAAAAAAACAAATTCTTCACCATTGATTGATTAAAGGTTACCTAAACAAACAGAACTTCTGACTATAATGGCAAGATTGGGTGTTTTTGGATCTTGATCATACATTACATCAGTCGATGCTAGCAGTTTAAACCATGATACAATCTGACCACCATGTTAACAAATAAGCTACCTATTGAAATCTTGAGCATTTTCAAGATTTCAATGATCAATATCATTTAAATATAATTTTTCACAACCCAGGATTTCCGGTTTTAATCTCAATGGAGTTATATTTCATAATATCGTTGCATCTGTTCGGACATTTTCTTCTAAATACTATTTGTTATCATAGGAGGATGCTTGTACGAAATGCACGTGCAGTAAGCTTGCCAACGAAAACACAGCACACGTGTCTTGCACCAAACTCACTTGCAAAGCGCCCGTCTGCTCAGAGACTGAAGATATGATCACCCGCATGGCCAGTCCTCTACAGTGTTGTGTTGAATACCTCTGCAGTAAGTGTATTCATAATTTTTGACAACCTATCTATGGAACAAATTGTTGCCAATGGTATATTTGTATCTGTATGACCATCTAACTTGAAAGAGCAGAGCATATTCCTACCTCGAAGGTCCAAGACGAAATAAAACTTGACTTCCTTATGGAGAGCAGTTAGTTAGTTAATCATGGACCTGATCAAATTCGGTGAGCTAAAGTAAGAAAAAAAATTATCTGAAATGAAACTTTTTCCACAGCATATTATTGTATTTCTATAAAACAGTTGTAAAACAGAACTAATAAGAGTTTTTTACTTACTTAAGCAATACTATAGCAGCACCTATCAAAACACTAAAATATATCTGCCTTTTAGTACCGAAACCAGTGGCAAACTGCACGGAACCCAAGAAAATGGAATGCGGCTTTGGACAAGTACTAAAACAGAAGACTACGCCAGAAGGCTGCAAAGAATTCGCTTGTGGTAAGATGAATAAATTTGCTCAATAGGTTATAATTCCGACACATCGATTCCAATAACTATATATCTTCTTGTCTTCAGAATGTAAGCCTGCAAGTGAATGCGAGCCATTACCGAACGAGAATGAAGTAGAAATCTTGGAGCCTGGCATGAAACGCGTGGTGGACACGAGTGGGTGTTGTCCCCGAGTTCAGTTCCTGTGCCAGGTTGGAACGTGTCCTCAACCGCCTCAGTGTGACAAGTACTTTGAGCTGAAGACAACCAACAATAGCAACAAGTGTTGTCCACAATATAAATGCGGTAAGTAAAGTTTTTCAATGCTTCGTTATTCACGCCTGTTGATGTAATCATTTGTGATCGTGACTAATGAGCTAGAGGTCGTTGACTTATCAGAAGTTTGGTCACTAAAGTAAAGGTTTTCTAATTTAGTATTACAGGATTGTATATAAGGTGTTTCAATTTATTATTATTAATTATATCAGAAGCCAGGTACTTTCAGTTACTAAATGAAGGTCAATCTAATCGTCACCGTTATAGAAAAAATTTAAACTTTTGTGACTAGTAAGCGATTTACCATCCAACATTTAATATTATCTGGGAAAGAACAATTTTAAATGAAATTACTAATAGTAGTAGTAATAATTATAAAATACTATTCTATAAGTGGAAAATACGGCTCTTGGAACTTGATTAAATTTGAGGTTGCGTCCAGTAGGTAAATTAGTTTTTTGAATTCATCAGGTGATTTTTTTATTTCAGAATTGCCCAAGGACAAATGCGTGGTAACATTAGAATGGGAGGCTGCATCTAAAGGTGGAGAAAAAGTCAGGACTACTCCGCAGACCGTTCTCAAGGATGTAAGTTGTTTTCAAGTCTCAATTTGAGTGTAAGTTAGTAAGCTTATTGAATTAAATTTATCCCAAAATATATTAATGGAGTTTTAGGAAGAAATTCGTAGAGAAACAAACTTGACCGACTCGGTTTTTAAGTTTAAATGCTGTGGCAAATCATATAGTCATAATTCTTGGATCTCATCGATTGTAAACAAAATTAAAATTTTATCAAAGAAAAAACGACTTCAAGAACTTATCCATATTCAAGCACCAGCTTTCAAGTAAAACAAAATCACCAAAATTGGTTCAACCAGTCGAAAATTTTGAGGTATCAAACTTAAAGAAATACAATTGAATTGAAAACCTCTACCTTTTTCGAAGTCGGTTAAAAATTGTGTTTTTTCATTAGGTGGATTCTGTATGGCTGGACGGCCCGTGCCGCTCATGCCGTTGCGAGAGCGGGCCAAGAGGAGCGTCAGCCCGCTGTTCTGTGACGGAGTGCAGCGCCATCGTAAGCACGCCGCAGTTCGTGCTGGAGCCCCGCCCTGTTCCCTTCCAGTGCTGTCCCGTACCGCTCTACGTGGCCTGCATCGACCAGGACAACATCTACAAGGTACAACATTATGTTTGGTATAACAGCATAACTGCAGATTTTGCTTAAGCTTTCGATCCTGTTAACTATGTACTTGTCGTTTCTGCAGAAGTACTAGTAAACGGGTATTAAAATTAATACGAGGAGCATGGATATGTTATAAAATAGCCATTGGTAATAATCTGAAATTAACAAATATTTATATTATACATACTGAAGCACATCGAGATCGATAATGTCGGTGTTCTCCAAGGCAGTATGTTGGGTCCTATCTTTTTTATTATCCAAGAAAATTGGTTTTATGAATAAAAGCTAATAAAATATAGTTTTACACTAACTTCGCAGATCTACCTGCTGTCTGTTATTTATTTCCAATATACCATGATAAAATAGTTCAAGCATGCAACTGGTACATCATCATTTAAATATGAAACTAAAATTTACATCCTTCAGTCCAAATCAAACAATGCATAGACTATTCAAAATTTGTAAACTTTCCTGTTATGTAGATTGGAGAAAACTGGACATCAGCAGACAATCCTTGCGAGAGCTACAAGTGCTCACGTACCGAAGCAGGAGATACACTTGAGAAGGTCACAACTCTATCTACCTGTTCTGATGAGTGCCAGCCGGTAAGTTTACAAATACTTGGAATCAATTAAGGAACTTCAGCAAAGTCATTTTTTTTTGCCGGCGTTCCGTATAGCATTTTAATTTTCTGCAATCAAATTCGAGACATTAACACACAACGCCATCTAGTCCCAAACTAAGCAGAGCTTGTATTATACGTACGAGACAACTGATATAAGCAGTCGCGTACGCTACGCTTTTTTTTTATGTAGGTATAGCCTGCCAAAATGACTCTACTCTGCCTGATGGAAAGCCTAAGCAGAATCCAAGAGTGGAATCACTAAACTCATTGCGAATGCAGACTATGCAACAATGCACCAAAGAGGCCCAATGATGCTTTTGCATCATGGGGACTCCGGTCTCGCACTACCCAACGAAGCACGCCAGTACTGCTGCTGTCATTTTAAGTAGATCTTCTGTGCGAGGGTAGTACCGCCCCGGTCGAGCCGGCACAACCGTGTTGAAATCAGCGTGGCTCTACTACTTAACCCTATAATATTAACTCCACGTTAAACATGTCTAGCTAAATAAGAAAGTATCCTATTAAACTGTTATTCTACCTGCAGGGTTGGAAATACTTCCCAGCGACTAAAGAGAGTGGTGAATGTTGCGGCAAGTGCGAGCCGGTGGCCTGCATTGTGGACGGCAAGGAGAGGCTCATCGGAGAGAAGTGGACTTCCAGCGACTTCTGCGCCAACTACACTTGCGTCAACTTGAACGGAACTGTCAGTATATGCTTTATATTATTCTATTTTATCGAAATCATTTCACTTTTTAAAACCTGCTGTGAACACAAGCATTTAACTACACAAACAGACAGAACATGGCTGAACAAAAGAAATGATTGTAATTTATTAATGATCCGTTATTTCTTTTATTTAAAAGATAAAAAGAAATATAGAGTAAAGAATAAATGTTGTCCGAAGAGATTGCCATAACGATAAGACCGCCAATTGTCACAGTTATATATTACATGAACATAAAATAAATAAAATACGATATCATCAGTACTTATAAATTCTTGTTATTTATTATTTGTAGTTACAAGTACAATGCTCAAACGAAACGTGTCCAGAAGTATCGGATGCTGTCAAGAAACAATTCGTGCTGAAAACAGAAATAGTGAAAGGCAAGTGTTGTCCTATCGAAGAACCTGTGGCGTGTCGCGTGGGCAACAAAATTTACCAGGTATATATATATCTTGTGCTTAAATCTATACCAATATTATAAATAGTGTATCTGTCTGTTACCTCTTCACGGCTAAACCGCTGAACTAATTTTAATTATATTTTTTATAAAGATTACTTTGATTCCTGGGAAAGGATGACTTTGATCGCGAGAACCGACATATACACTGGCGGAGTCGCTTGGCAAAAAAGTTGTATATTTATAACCCTAGTTTTTTGAAGATCAGACGGTCTTAACTCTTACTTAACGTTTTAATGCCATTCCCGCTTGCGTTTCTA
This sequence comes from Spilosoma lubricipeda, assembly GCA_905220595.1. Classification (NCBI taxonomy): domain Eukaryota; kingdom Metazoa; phylum Arthropoda; class Insecta; order Lepidoptera; family Erebidae; genus Spilosoma; species Spilosoma lubricipeda. The sequence goes on from HG992278.1 coordinate 3,213,103, forward strand.
ACAAAAATATAATAATTCTCGTCTACAGGAAGGACAGACGTGGTTATCTCCTGACCCATGCAAGCACCTGACGTGTTCCCGTGACGTCAATGGTCACCTCACCCACAAGGAGAGCGTGACCACCTGCACTCAGAACTGCAAGAAGGGCTGGAAGTACCAGAACCCTCCGGCAAACGAGTGCTGTGGACATTGTGTGCAGGACAAGTGTGTGGTGGACGACAAACTCGTGTCTCCTGGTAAGACTTGATCCTCGATATTATATTTAATACCTCACTAATGAACCTGGATGTACTCTGAGTAATCTAAATCTGTTAGTATATAGGCATACATGTGTACCTACATAATTGGATTAGCGAAAGATCATCTAAGACTCAAACTATCCAAAACCATTAAATTCTAAGTTTGAATGAATGTTTACATATGAACCTCGCTAAAACTGCTGAATGAATATTCATAAAATTAAACTCAGAAATAGATTATAGTTAGAAATAGTCTATATCCGACTATGATTTCTAATTATGCCCATGGACGTGACTATTGATAACTCGAAAAATATGACTGACAAAATGACATAAATACTAAACTAAACCTCGGGTAAAAACTAATTATAATCTTCTTAATATATATAAATCTCGTGTCACAATGTTTGTCCTCAATGGACTCCTAAACCACTTAACCGATAATAATAAAATTCGCACACCATGTGCAGTTTGATCCAACTTGAGAGATAGGATAGTTTAAATCTCAAATTATAGTCGCAATTTTAATAATATCCACGCGAGCAAAGCCGCGGGCAACAGCTAGTAAATTATAAATACGTTTTTTTCTTTGTTCAGGTTTTAACTACTCCTACTATCATAACCTAATTTCGTATGTTGAGTAAACATATTAGGAGTAGGTACTAAAACCAGTACTGTGGCGACTTCCACATAAAACAACAAAAACGTACTACAGCGCCATCTACCGAAGATACAACGAACTACGGAGTCACTACTAAACCTGCATCGCAACATAAAAGTTCTCGCGGCTATGTTGCATCTATACTAATATATAAAGCTGAAGAGTTTGTTTGTTTGAACGCGCTAATCTCAGGTTTTCACTAGCTGACCGACGCAATTTGAAAAAATCTTTCAGTGTTAGATAGCCCATTTATCGAGGAAGGCTATAGGCAACAGTGAACAATGTTTAAAAAACGAGGGAAAATTTTCACGCTACGGGCAATAAAAGACGCAAACGAGGTTGCGTGGGTCAGCTAGTATAATATATGTTTAAATAACATCCCAACATCAACCGTTGGACCGTGACTCGTCTATTCCTCCATAAGTACAAAAAAATTAAAACTCTCGTGTACAAGATCTAATGATGTAGTTTCCTGTAGGTACAACATGGCAATCTGCGGACAACTGCACGACGTTCACGTGCGACAAGTCGGGCGAGGAGGTGTTCGTGACGTCATCGCGCCAGGCCTGTCCTGACGTGTCAGAGTGCAAGCCCCAGTATCTCGTCAACGAGACCTGCTGTCAGGTCTGCGAGGAACCTGCACAGGCTTTGAGTAAGTCTACTTTTATGATGCTGCTTGAGGTGTCTGGAGAGGTCGTCCTAAAGCGAACATTTACCGACTAAACTGGTGCAGAGCACTAGGAACCGACGAGCATGCATGCAGCGATTGATGAATGTGGACGAAACAAAACAGGACCTTAGTAATTCGAGATCAATTGTTTCTGCCCACGCCTCTGGGAAATATGCGTGACATTTTGTATGTACGCATTAGTTATGTATTCTGCTTAAACTCCCCTACTCCTATACAATTATATTTCAAATGAGAAAAGCAGTGGTCTCACTGCTGTAACTATCTATAACTGTCTGGAATTTCTTAAAATCAGACAGGGTTTCATTCTTCGTGAGAGGAAATCAGATCGCCTCAACTTGGTAAATCCACTAAGCAGTGCTTAGTGAATTTACTTAGCATACGATAGTGCAGTTTTTGGGAAAACATAAAAAAAAACGTTGTAAAAGATTTTGGACATCCTCTTACACCGAGCCATCTACCAGCCGCCTACCCTTCTTGTGAATACAATGTGGTTTTTAAACGGTATAAGAGAAAAAAGTAAATTGGGTTAAAAAACGGGAGTTGTTGATTTTTGAATAGGATATCGCCTATGAGCTAAATTAAAGAATACCGGAATAGGTTTCAGATCCTAATAATATCCTACTAATATTATAAATGCGAAAGTTTGTAAGGATGGATGGATGTTTGGATGGATGTTTGTTACTCTTTCACGCAAATACTACTGAACGCATTTGGATGAAACTTTACAGTAATATAGCTTATACATCAGATTAACACATAGGCTACTATTTCCGCGATAACCGACATGTACGCGGGCGGAGCCGCGGGCAACAACTAGTGGGAAATAAAGCTGGGACCTGGGACTGTAGAGTCTATGTAATTCGAAAAGTTTTGGTCGTTCGTTCACTTCACAGGGTCACATTCCCGTAGGTTGTCCTGGGGAGGACATAACCACTATTTTAACTGATAGACAAGTCAAATTCACTTGAAAAGTATGTTTTTTATTGTCATGACAAATATATCGTCAATTGAATATTGTCAGACTCATTAACATCATAATTGATTTAACCCTGTCATCATACAATGACTGTTTGAATTGTAAAGATAAAGTTTTCATTCCGGGTTCTGGTGACTATACATATATGGATCGGTATCGTATAGCTCCAGTGGCGCAATTGGTTAGCGCACGGTACTTATATGACAGTATACGCGTGAGACATGCCGGTGTTGCGAGTTCGAGCCTCGCCTGGAGTATTTCTTTTGGTGTTCGTGGTTCCGTAATGTTTAGGAATGCGTACGCAATTTCGTTCGTCGACGTTAGATTTAAAAAATATAAAACATTTTATTTAATTTAATTTTTTTTTTCTTATGTTATTTTTCATATTCTAACCTGATCATGATTCGCACATGACATTAGAAAAAGAAAAAAAATTAAATCTAAAAAATTATATTGAGGCGTTTGATAATAAATGTCCTTATTACTTAAGTTTCTAGAAACTTTATTTTCTGTAAATTTTTAGGGCCATCACTATTATAAATTTCGTTGTATTTTTGTGTAAATGAACACGAATCAAAACAATATTCAATCCCTGAGTCTAGAAAACTAAAAGATGAAGAAAGAATACATTTATAGTTATTTGTTATACAAGAGTGCAAAGTTGCTTTGCAAAGAGCAAACCGTGTGCTCAATTTTGATGACCGAGCAAAAAGCAATGAGTGATTAAAAAATTAGAATCCTGAGCGTTTGCGAGGGAATCAAAAGAGCACGAGGTGAACAATCTTTGCACTCGAGTGCAACACGTAACTTTTCATCAAACCTCCGGGAGGAAATGACTAAATGCAAAAAGAAAATGGGCGGCCAAAGCAAATTTAAATAAAAGTAGTCCAAAAAGGTTCCGAGTCTGAGTTTTTAACAAATTAAAAAGGTTGTATGATAAATTCGGCACCATAGAGTAAATAGGTTTAAAGATGTTTTGAATTCACAAACTTAGTACACACGATATTCTAAATTCAATTAACTTAATCCTCTAGCGGATAAAAATGGCTTTTGCACGATATTGAAGGGTAAAATACTCTTTCAGAGAAGGGGGGATTGAAAAAAAATATATTTTATTTTTCTTGGTTTTTTTACGATATAAGTTAGACAATAATTGAATCATAGTTCAAGTATAAGAGTTCAATAAATTTAGAATAGCTCTAAGTTTCACGAGTAAGTTAAACAATTAATTAATACAAAAGTCGGCGTCCACGGCTCAATATTATTGATGGGTAATTTGGTTATTGCTGAACTTTTTGATTTGTCATATTCCTCCTAATTTCTTCATGTAGGTAGGTACTGTTCTGAACTTACGATAAGTCCTTACGTGTTTACTGTATATTTAATATTAGCTTTTGCTTACTACATACGGTTCCGCCTGCTTGTATGTCTTTTCTCAAGAATCAAAGTATCTCCATTCCAAATTTCATTGAAATCGGTGCAGCAGTTTTTACCGTGAAAGCATAACAGAGAGACAACCACACAGTTACTTTAGAATTTATAAATATTAGCATGCATTAATTAATATGCATTCGAAGTTAGTCGATCGAACTAAAAAGTTCAAAAAACTATAACCTATAACTACGTAAAAAACTTTTGATAAACAATATAGCCTGAATCACCCGGGACATTATGACGAACAAATTGACACCTCATTCATTAAATTCGGTTCAGGACTTTAGGCGCTACAGTGGACCCTAGGCACCTACAAACATACACTGCCAAACATATAACCCTTCCCTTTGGCTTCGCCAATAATTTTCAATTTAATTTTATAACTGCCTCGTTGGTCTAGTGGTTAACGTAAGCGACTGCTGATCAAGGGGTCTGGGGTTTGATTCCCGGGTTGGACTGCTGTTGGGTTTTTCTAAAAAGAAATTCTTAATAGCATCCCGCAGTATGGAAGATTGCGGTGTTTTCCACCCGTGCCTCGGAGAGCACGTTAAGCCAACCAGAGCACGTTATGTCATGTGCGTCGGTAACATCGGTTACCGACGCACATGACAACCGTGTCATGAACATCTCTGGCAATCGTTACTGGGCAGTCAGTGCCCTCAAATATACTGACAACTAGTTCAACTTTCGAATTCAATTCACCTCAGGTAAAACCGGTTGAACTAGTAGCCGACCCGAAACCTTGGGAATAATAAAGGCAAGGAAAACTTCCTTTCTGAATAGAAGCTTACTGGAATGTTGAAGAGTAGAGTAACACAGGATCAGGTTATTATTCAAAAGATTTGGGGAAGGCTACTAGAGCCCAAATCTTGGGAATAATAAAGGCTAGGAAGATGATGATGAGATGTATTTTTTATTCGTGTCTAATGCATAAAAAAACTACTGGAATAATGCCCATGATGACAAATTAATTTCTGGTCCTGATTAGGGACAAAAATTGGTTGCCTGTAAAGTCGGTATACGGGCGAAAGTTTTACGTGACAACGACTTTGAGTGGTAAAATAATTTTAATGTGAATATTCATTCGTATAGTAGGAAGAAGGATGAAATAATAGTAACAATTTAAAACATTTATTTATACAAAGAATTATATTTAAAACATTAATTTATACAAAGAATCTCGCACTGAATTTCATATTAACAAAATTTTATTTTTACCTTTACACATACATACGTATTTATATACAAATATACATACAATAAACTTTTTATGTCTGTCTCTCTCGCTCTTAGGCGGGCTAACCATGCCCGAGTGGAAGGGACGCGTGCCTCTCACTCGCTCTCATTGTGAGCGCATAACGTGAGCGGAGCGTAACGCAGTTTCTCGAAGTGTCACCCGGCAAACCAATTTATAAGACGTTGTCACGTCAAAATATTTGTAAAATTATAATTTCAAACATTTTTAAATTACTCCAACTAACGATATTCTATACTTACATATTACTTACTATATCTGAACATTAAAGAACTACCAAAAAATCTGCTCCAGGCGAGGCTCGAACTCGCAACCCCGGCATGTCTCACGCGTATACTGTAATATAAGTACCGTGCGCTAACCAATTGCGCCACTGGAGCTATACGATACCGATCCATATATAGTCATGACATTGAGTCCTCGTCTTGAAACAATTCTTTCTATTACAAACAGTCATTGACTAACGACAGTGATGAGCTAAAGTTAATGAATCCGTCAACATTCTATTGATATTGCATTCCGCACAGATCTTCCCTAATTTAGTTCACATGAGCGGTCTTTAATACCAATTGTTTTTTTTTTGTCGTTAAGAAACACAGACATTCGCCAGACATTCTCAGGAAAAGTTAACGTCAGGTACAGTATATTAATTTCAGGCCGTAATTGACAAAGAGCTGCTAGCTGCTCTGAAATAACTCGAGTTGTGTACCTATACATATACGGCGGCCATCAAGCAAATGTTAAAGTAAGCGTCACATAATAGCGCCCTTTACAAGTTAAGCTTGGAACGACGCATCTGAGCTGCGTTTCGAACCGCAGAGGGATTTGTGCGGTTTGGACTGCGGATCAAATTGTCATGGCAATTACGACATAAAATGTGACCACGGTTTGGACTACAGGCAAATATCACATATTTAGTTAGGTAAACTGACTGTGCGTGTAAATGGATTTTCAAGAACTTCAACTGCAGTTTGGATTGAAGTTAGGACGTGAGACGCAGGCGCGGTTCTAAGGAGGGGGAGTTCTAAGCATGACCCTCCCCAAATTCGAACACATGTAATTTTTTCCAACTTTTACTAGAACCTGTTTTTTTTACTCCTCAGTTTCCATAATTGTTTAATCGAGATAAGAAATCAAAGGATAAAAACTATTTAACACCTATGAATTAAAAATATTATGGATAACAAAACTTTGCCCTCCAAGGCTGTCGTGATTCAGGCTTGCTCTGCCATAAATACGGCGGCTGGCTTCCCGTAACACCGCGCCTGGACCTGATGGTGTTTCAGGTCGGGCCTGGTGATCACTCTGTCGGTGCTGGGGGACAAACTGAGGCAGATCTTCACTGAGTGTTTCGGCCTCGGTTTCATCCCCCCTCGCCTGGAAAGAAGCGAAACTGGTGCTCCTCAAAAAGTAAAGAAATGCTGCAGATTCTCCCTTTTTGTTCCAACCGATGCCTGTTGAACGAGTCGGAAACTCTTTGAAAGAGTTATATCTGAATGCGCGAGGGGGCCCTGATCGGTGGAGGGAGGAAGGGATTGATGACAATTACATTTGATATCGTCAAAGCTTTCGGCATCCTTCCCTGGCCCGCGATTAGGGCGGCCCTTGAATTAATGAAAGCGGTTGATGACCATACGGATCGTACTGGGCTACCGTACGATCTCGTGCGAGGCGGCGACAATCCTGGCGCGATCTCCACCCTTCGACATTCTGGCCGACATGGACACAACGGTCTACGACCAAATTCGTTCTGTCGGTCGGAATGGCGAAGAGGCAGCGCCGAATTATGAGCCCGGAATGTTTTCTTTTTCCAATTTTTTTTCTTCTTTAACATCGTATTATATAATTTCAAGAATGTGGCATTACTTTATCTATTTTTTTATTACATTCATGGGTAATGTTATTTATTATGTTCATGTATTATTTATTTTGTGTCGAACAGGTAAATGTGTAGCTCGGCCCATCCCCAGCTCGGAGACGGTGGGGCAGGTGCGCTTACACCTGGGCCCGCACGGCGTGTGCGTCAACAAGGAGCCCATCGTGGGACTGCGCGACTGCGAGGGAAGCTGTGACTCGGGCACTAAATATAACAACAGTCAGTATCCATATTTATACCGTTATTTCTATCTATGTATCTTTCCTGTTCATTTTCCTGTCCATCTATGTATCTTTTACTATAAATGTGAATGTAAGTGTCTTTGTTACGCTTTCAGGCGAAAATTACTTAAACGATCATTTGTAAACATATTCTTGGAGTTATTAGCAGTAACTAAATAGATATTTTCGGACATTTAATACCAAAACTCCGAAACAAATATTCTTAGACATTTGGTCTGATTCAGGAATCGAGGCCGATAAATAAAAGACAGTAAGATAATTAAGTATTTATGTATCTTTAGTGACTGGTTCGCACGACACCAAGTGCGAGTGCTGCAGCGCGCTGCAGTACGAGGGTCTGGTGGTGCAGCTGAGCTGCGAGGACGGCTCGCGCCAGCCGCACAAGCTGGCCTCGCCCAACTCCTGCACGTGCTCGCCCTGCGCCGGCCTCGCTCCCCCCACTTGGACTCGCCCCGGTAAGCCGACCCCTCTACTACCGGGACCCATTCCCCACTCAGTTATTGTTTTATTAAATATCCCTTTAATTATTTTACCCTATAATTTCCTGCCTGCGATAAGTATGTTCAAACATTTTGAATCTATTTGCATCACCATTAATTTTAATATTTAAACAGTACTTTGAACAAAGTTAGTTATAGTTAGTTTTTTTTTTTTAAATACTAGGTATAATATAAATTGATGAAGTCTAAAATTTAAAAAAATATCAACATTTATTTATAAGCTTTTAGTTTCTTACTATTGTATGCTGAAATGTGATAAACTCTAAATTTTACTTTATAAAATTATTTGTGCATATAAAAACAATATAATAATGTAAATTAATATTCCTATTATTAATAATTATTTATTAATGAATAATCTTACTAAATTTATTACAGTTTACTCCGGAGTAAAAAACGTCAAAAACCCTCCCAAGAAGTCAGAAGACGACTATGAAATTCCACAAATTTACCAACGAATTGGAAAAACACTACCACCACCGCGGTAAACGAACCATACCTACCATAAAGCCTAAATAATTAACATAAGAATACTTAAACCAAAAAAATGTAAGAAACTGTGATGTGTAAATATATAATGTGTATAATAATCAAAATGGAATAAATATTGATGAATTTAACTGAAAGTTTTATTTTGCCTTTAAAAACTCACAGCAATAATCTGTGGAATTTTAATCATCTACGGTTGGACTCTCGTTCCCAGCACACGTGTTTCCCTTCCACTATGATCCTAGACGTGAAAAAGCATCTCACTGCCGCCATAGTGTGGGCCATCAATCTGCATTGTATACATGCGCATTAAGAAATGGTGGTCACCACTCATGCTTTCCATCAGTCATCTAAACAAATAAATAAAATTGAAGCGTCTGTTCGTAATATTAAAATGCATAATTATGTGTGTCACCGTATATATACTTACCAAAATATATTATGATGTGACGTCTAATAAATTGATGATCGCCGGCTGTATGCACAAAAAGGGATGACTCATTGTCTTGTTACGCTCATTGTACATCGTTGTATGAGTATCATCATTTCATTAATGTTTTGTTGTGACGTTGTCACGTTAACTTTTTTAGACTAGCTTCGCCCTGCGGCGTTGCCCACAGTTATTGTCGTACCGCGGATAACACCGCGGGATTCAGCCAGTTGTATATATACTAGCCGACCCACGTCTGTCCCTCCTATTGCCCGTAGCGTGATGTAATAACAGCGTGAATACATTTGTTTACTAATAGGTTATAGTGAGCTAACCTTAGAAGATAGACATAATGCAGGCGTGGTCTTTATACAAATAATAACAAAATATACTTTGAAATAATTTATTCCTCAGCAACTGTATAAAATTGGATACCATTTAAATTTCATTTTTACAAGCCAAGAACAAAGTAAACTGAACCTTAATGTCATGTAATAAAGTTGTAATGATATAGTAGTCACAGCGCTCTTACGTCTCTTCGTTATCTTGTGATGTATCGTCTTGTGCTTCTGCTTCTTTCTGTTGAGCTTCTTCTTCCTCTTTTTGTTTCTGCTTTTTCACCATCTCTGATAAGTATTTACACCTCTGCATACATTCCTCCTAGAAATTAAATGTAATGTTACACATCCATACTATTCATACTATTACTGTCTGTTACGGTTTCAAGGCTAAACCGCTAAACTGATTTGGATCAATTTCAGTATAGAGATATATTAGACCTTGGAGAAGAACATAGTCTATTTTAATATGTAATTAATTATCCTTATTGAGTGGACCCTTAACTGCAATTAACGGAACATAAATTGAAAATTATACAAATAATTATGTAATGTGTATTACTTCTGCTGTGATCGTGTTAACATTATATAATTAATATTTTAAACAGTCTACAAAAATACATAGGTACCACCTCGCCGCGCCTAACCTAGAGCGGGCTAGTTGATCCTCGTGTAGAACCAAATAACCCAAGCGGACAGACACGCGCGGGCTGACGTCATTTGACGGTCGTTTCGAAATATACTAAACTAGCTGACCCACGCAACGTCGTTTGCGCCTTATATTGCCCGTAGCGTGAAAATTTCCCCCGTTTTTGAAACATTCTTCATTGTTGCTCCGCTCCTATTAGTAGTAGCGTGATGATATATACCCTATAGCCTTCCTCGATAAATGGACTATCCAACACCGAAAGAATTTTTCAAATCGGACCAGCGGTTCCTGAGATTAGCGTGTTCAAACAAACAAACAAACAAACAAACAAACAAACAAACAAACAAACAAACAAACAAACTCTTCAGCTTTATATATATACTAAATATAAAAAGTGTGGTACCTACTATTAGATTTGGCTTAGCACCGACTTCAAACCTATGAGTAGGTAGCACATCCAATAATAGTTTTTCATCAATATTAAAGGTTTACATATAAGTGTATTTAATTAAATCTTTATTAAGTTATTATATACTTTTTAGTTTTTGAAGTCGGTTTTTTTTTATTGAGTATAAATAACATTTAACAACACTAAAACTAAGGTTTTATAGAAACGTCTGGGGTAGACTAGGGTAGACAATGTGTAAATGGCGTACTTTGGTCTTCCCCGGCACGGCGGCCGCGATCTTGGCCCAGCGGTCTCCGGCGCCGCCCTTGGGGTGCTTGGCCAGCGCCGCCTCCAGCGCCTTCTGCTGCGTCTGCGACCAGTTGCCGCTCGACACCTCCTCTGCTTTGCGAGTTTTCACCTGCCATATAATCATTTAAAATTTTAACAAAAAGAAACCGACTTCAAGAACTGGGCCTAATTGAAATGGGACCACAAGGGAAGCACTAGCTTCAAATAAAAAAAAAACATCAAAATCGGTTTACCCAGCATAAGTTCTGAGGTAACAAACACAAAAAAATATACATAATGGAATTGAGTCGTTTAGAAACAAGTAATTATTTATCTATCTAGGACTATCTATCTAGAAATTATATTAATCAGCAGTCTAATAACCATAACACAGGCTCTGTATAATTTGGATTCAGACGTGTTATTATTGTTTAATAGAGATATTTTTAGAAGAGTGTTATTGTAGAGTTATAGAGACATGTATTGTAGAGTACATGGAGAAACCAGGTTGTATTTTGGAATACTACAAAAATCACGACATTTGGCAGTAGTTATATTATTTTCTTTTAAGTATGTTCAAGTTTGTTATTGTACTTCAGTTCAAACCAAACATCCATCAATAAAAATTACGTCCTATAAAGTTTACGATTGACCTTCCGGTACTGAGAGAAACCTCAGTACAACAGGACAGTAGAATTGTTTAGTTACAAAACTTGTATTAATAGATGTTTGGCAATTTTCACATACTACAACAAAACATACTATAGCGTCATCTACTGGAAATACACTGAACTACGAAATAGAAAACTACACGAAGTAACTACTAATCTTGAATCGCGATATAGAGGTTCTCGGCCATGATCATCTAACCTGGTCGGAGGATCCTCCCTTTATGTTGGAGGGACATGACACCCGCTCCTTTACAGGTGGATCGAAACTTAAAGTTTTGAATTACCTTTTTAGGTGGTTCCACCACTTGAGGCTGTTCTGGCTCCTGGCCAGGTATCTTGTAGCAGTTCTCCTTGAGCTTGGCGGCCATGTGCGTGACCTCGGGTACGCTGCGACACATGGCCTCGGCGATACGCTCCCAGCGCTCCGCCGAACCACCCGGGTACTTCTTCACAAGACGAACCAACTCCGCCAGGTCATCGTCTGTCCATAGTCCACCTGTGATCACTGGAGCTGCGGGCTGAAAATTGTTTTTTTTTTTAATAATTTTTACAAACACTACACACACACAACTTGTCTACACAGTCGAGCTAAGTTTGCACCTCCCTGGAATGCGGCGCTCCTACCCACTTCCCCGCTCACCTTCCCGTGATCGCCATGTCGCATCTGTGTCACCGATGCATGTCGCACAAGCTTGCGACAGAAGACAGACAGAAGTTTTGAGTTTGTTCGCGAGGTACAAACTTAGCTTGGATGAGTTATATACACATTTCATATCAGTTGTCTAGTACCCATAATACAAGCTCTGCTTAGTTTGGGACTAGATGGCGTTGTTTGTTAGATGTCCGAAATATTATTATTTTTTCTTACCCAGCATATAGACATTTAAAACAGTAGTTTTCAATGAGTAACATTTTTTATTGTGCTTTCCGGCAATTTATGAGAGTGATTCAATTCAAAGGGATTGAAATATGTTACGATAAAAAAGTTTCTCCTCATTGGTCATATTATTGAGTGCGCTGCAAGGGTTGGCCTTAAATGGTATTTGTGACGTCAGATGTAACACATTATATTCGGTTATTGTAAAGTTCGCTCATTGTAAACCCATCATCATCGTTAGTGAAGGTTTAATGAGCAAAAATGGCGCATACCTGTCGGACAGGCACCACGACGGGTCCGCTGTCGGGCTCCTCGCCGGGGTCGAGCAGGCAGCCGGCCCCGTCCTTGACGGGCGGCACGAACCCGCGCCGCTTGCGCGCGCCCCCGCCCGCCGCCTTCGCTTCGGCCGCGGCCGCCGCTTCTCGCTCCGCACGAGCCTTCTCTTCTTGTTCCCTGCTCATGGTAAATATGGGAATAATAAAGGCTAGGAAAACCTCCTTTCTGAATAGAAGACTACTGGCATGTTGAAGAGTAGAGTGAACAAGTTTCTTTTAGATAGACATGGATAGTGCAATCTGATCAAACCGTTAGGCATACAAAATTATGTATTTAAACCTAGTGTGAGACAAACGCCTATTCCCATCTGAACAAATAAATAAAATTGGAGTGTCAGTTAGTAATACTAAAAAAACTATTTTGAATAAATGGATACGTGTGTATACGCGGTACATGTACCAAAATATCATTTTTTACAATTTTTGTCTGTCTGTCGGTCGGTCTGTCTGTCTGTTTGTTCCAGGTAATCTCTGGAACGGCTGGACCGACTTTGACGGGACTTTCACTGACAGATAGCTGATGACCTAAGGAGTAACTTAGGCTACATTTTTGAAACTGCGTTACCCGCGGTACAACAATAAGCACACGTAACACCACGGGGTTCAGCTAGTATCAAATAAAAACTCATCTGAACTAACAATGAGAGTTACTTTACTTTGTTATAAAAGGTGATAACATCTGTTCTTGTTACGCAAAATCATTATACAATAGACGTCACGTCTTGATCTTTTCACAATAAATAAATTACTTAATAAATGCTTGCTGGCGACAATTAGTCACTGTGTTACAACTTACATCACTGCAAGGTACATTATCGCTACCCATTTTGAGAACTAAAACCTTTGCCAAAATGAAATACATAAAATAAACAATTATTATTCATCTTAATGAGAACACGAAGCTTATTGGTTTTAACATCACGACTGCTCAGTCAGAGGTACTGGATTCGATTCCCGGTCAGGAAAAATATCTCTATCTATATCCTTAGGATAAGCACAATCACTTGTTCTGTGTCTAGGTGTTATTTAGCTACAAATTTTATTGTCTGTCTGTTTGTCCATACATTACGTGATTGTACAAATACAATGCAGTTACCACAGTTAAACAGTTGTTAACGTGAAGGTCGAATCACGTACATGTTTATTTACATCTAGAAGCTAAGTTTTATGTGAGAATATTTTCTTACCTCTTTTTCTGTCTTCTAGCTTCTTCCTCCTTCTCTTTCATAATCCTCCTAATCTCCATAATACCTCTAGGGATAGCGGTCACCATCCACCAAGCACATCGCGGTATTTGAAACGGTAGTGTGTCCTTTATACTCGGTTTCGGCAGTTGATCTAATATCTCTGATAAACCTTGTTCAAAGCCGGATTTCTTAGCGTGTTTTTTACCTCTGCTATTTAGTATTTGTTCCTGAAAATAGATATTTTTAATTAAAATTAAACATACGCATTTTTTTCTTACGTGGAGAAACCCCCACGGGCCTTCACCCACACGGTGTGCCACTCTGCGCCTGAGACGGGAGGGATCCGGGAACTGCTGCTATTAACACATCCGGACCCCTCCCAGCGCCTGCCCGCACTGAAGCTGGTAACTCTCAATATAGGCGACGTACGGCACACGCATACGTCGCCCCCTCGCGGGTTGCCACTAGAGCGGATGGAGGGGAAAACCCGTCCCGACCATCCGCGGCCACACTCAGGGCGGCATCAGGCGTTGGTAGGCCCTTTCTTGCCGCCCGGTTTGCCAGCGGCGGATCAGGTCTGAGTGGAGTTAGTCCTCCCAGGCCTTATCCGCAGCCTCCTTCTGCGAGAGATTACGTCTTCGCAGGGGGCTGCGACCGCGGTAAAACTGCTGTCGCTACCGGCCATGGAGCGTATGACGGCCGGTAGCGAGAGATCTCCTCCGATGACTGCAGTGAGGGCCCGACGCTGCGACACCCATGCGGGGCAAACTGCTAGCGTGTGCTGGGCCGAGTCCTCACTGCAGTCGCAGTGGTGGCAGGCGGGACTCAGTTCCTTCCTGGCGACCGAGTTCTCCGAAACGAGTACTTTGAGAAGCAACCGTGGCCAGAAAGAACCCGCGTCAGTCGGAAGGAAAGGGTCCCGTGCTGCCGCCCTGAAATTAAACATACCCCATAGCAACACTGTGGCTATGTCCAAAACTGTTGATGATGATGAATTAAAACTAGACCTACAATATGGGTTAATTAAATAAATAAATATTTCGGATATCTAACACACAACGCCATCTAGTCCCAAACTAAGCAGAGCTTGTATTATGGGTACTAGACAACTGATATTAAATACTTATATACTTTTTTTTTTGTAAATACATACATATTATAGATAGAAAACAACCAAACTCCGAAACAAATATTTGCAGATCATACAAACATTTGATCCGACCTGGGAATCGAATTGATGGTAAGTGTATACTGCTACTAGATATAGAATCTAGAGATATTCAGTACGTTGCTCTTTGATTAAACATTCGCGGAGTCAACAACAAATTTAGTCTTGTGATAAACGTTTGTATAATTCGAAGTTGTTGTATAATGTAATGACTAATATATCCTTTTAATTTTACAATGCATATTTCATGTAATACTGAAATTAGATTTCACTTTTAACCGTCAGTTACTTGCAAGATAAAAGTAATTATGACTTGTTATCGTCCATTAGTTGAAATTGAACCTCAATTCAATTTTTTTTTTATTAAATTATAATATTTTCCTATTTTGCATCAAATTATTACGTAAGTGGCATGCAACTTATTATTTGCACAGTTTATTTTGTTTGTCGCTTGTTGCACACAGTTTGTTGTTTTTCAATTCAGTCAACCATAACATTGGTAATGATCATTTACGTAACTCAACTTGCCGTTTAACGTTGCAATCATCATTATTCACTTTTACACTGATTTATATAGCCCTTCTCTTATTTTGTTTAAAGTAGTGTAGTAAAATTAAATTTTTCAATTTATATTCTATGTATAAAAATCGATTGCTCTTTGTTTGTCTCTCTTATAACTTGAGAACGGCTAGGCCGATTTAGCTGGTTTTGAAATGTGTGTCGTAGTTCAGGGAATGTTTAAACGGTAATAAATTAAAAATAACTTGAAAATCCAAATGTCATGTGCACGTGTCACGTAGTAGCGGGCATAGCTAGTAGTATATAATTATAGGTTTCTGAAATGATCAATGTGAGAAGATCCTTACATCAGGTATTTTATCTAGTAACAATAATGTTTATCAGATCAGTAGTACTCAGTCGTTCATGCGACATGGCCCGGCTTAGTACCTACGGAATTCTTTGAAATTCTGATTTCCTTTACTTTCGTATTACACATATAAAGTACTTCCTAACTTCCTCTTGAATCACTATCTATTGCTGAAAACTGCATTAAAATCCGTTGAGTATTTTAAAAGATCTAAGCAAAGAGACAGTGAAAGCGACTTTATTTTGTACTAGCTGAACCCCGCGGTGTTACCCGCGGCTATTGTTGTACCGCGAGTAACGCCGCGGGACAAAGTTAGTCTTAAAAAAGTAGCCTAAGTTACTCCCCGGATCATCAGCTACCTGCCAGTGAAAGTCCCGTCAAAATCGGTCCAGCCGTTCCAGAGATTACCCGGAACAAACAGACAGACAGACAGACAGACAGACAGACAGACAGACAAAAAAAAATTAAACTACAGTTTTGGCATATGTACCGTGTATACATACATATCCATTTAGTAAAAAGCGGTTATTTTAATATTACAAACAGACACTCCAATTTTATTTATTTGTATAGATTACATATTTACTGAATGTCAATAATAAAACAAAAAAAAAATATATATGATTTCATACCAAGATCATTGTCACGTTTTTTAATAAATTGTGATAACTACACTTGTGTGCAGTTGAATTGGCCCCAGCTGTACACTAGCAGTGTAGTAAGAACAAGTTTCTATTGTCCAGAGATTATCATCTTCCTAGCCTTTATTATTCACAATATTAGGGGTCGGGTACTAGTTCAACCAGTTTTACCTGAATATCAGTTTTTACATGGAGCGACTGGAAGGTTGAACTAGTTGTCAGTATATTTGAGAGCACTGACTTCCCAATAACGATTACCATTGATGTTCATGACAACGGGGACCAACTTCTTAACATGTTCTCCGAGGCGGGAAACACCGCCTTCCATACTCCGGGATGCTATTAAGAATTTCTTTTAAGGTAAACCCAACAGAAGTCCGACCCGCGAATCGAACCTGAGACCTCTTGATCAGCAGTCTTACACTAAACACTAGATCAATGTCAAGAGATAATTGCTCTAAAAAGTAATTGATATTCTTCAAACAAAAAAGTCACTATACAACAAATATACTACTTACTGCTGTAAACCTTTTTTCAGCATATGCAGCCCATCCAACAGCATACTGTCCGAATGTGATGATGATAAACAAGATGATGGAACCTTCAGCCAGACCCATCTTTCTCACATGCCGGTAGTAGTATATAGCTGATCGCCAGTTAGGAAGACCATTTTTGAGTACTTCATTGTATCTGTAAATAATTATTTTATATAATTACTACATTATGCACTTATGTACATTTGCGGACTTAATGCCCTAGGCATTCTCTAGCAGACATTATCCACATTCTACACAGCACTAACAATTGTAAGTTCTACAGAAACAAAAATCAAATGCCAAATACACAACTGTGACAAGGGGTAATAATAAAAAAATGAAAGAAATTAATATCAATTTCAATTCTCTTATTCAATTTTCCCTTTAGGCACAATAACTGTTATGGATCTTGAACCTAAACCACATCACTGGATACAGGCCTCTCCTTAGAAAGGAAGTTGACCTCCTTGGAAGGAGAACCTAAATGTTAATGTAAAAGGTCACTTAAGACACAACTTTATCCCAATTTACTCTGTACTTAGACAATATTTATATATTTAAATATTTCTAACTAGCATACTTCTCTCGTTTTCCTGGGTCCTTAAGTGTATTGTGGACTGAAACCAGGTTCCTGAACTGTACATCGGCATCTGGAGCGTCATTCTTGTCTGGATGTAATTTCAACGTTAGCTTCTTAAACGCAGATTTTATTTCTGACTGTGATGCATCCTGATAGTAGAATAACAAGAAATATTAATTAATGTAAATTAAATCAATTAAATATGTTTTTCATTTCTATTAATAATAAATATAATACAAACGCTAGCTTACAAAAGAAAATAAAAAGTTTATTTGATAGGAACTCTTTCTAAGATTATTTATTTTATTTAATTCAAATTTTACAGTGTACAGTCAGCATTTAGTGCGAGTGTGGCATGCTACACATGCAATGTAATATAGTCTTTGTGTGTCTTTGCAAGTAAAAATATTAAAGAGATTAAGATTAATAGATGATTAATTATCACTTCCAAGATAATAAGAAAAAGCTTATGATAAGTTATGGGTAACATCCATATCCGAATGGTGTGGTTCTAGACGAGAAATGTAAACAATTAAGTTTTAATGTTCTAGCCCTACCCCAAACCACCTCTTACCTGTTTAACACCCATCAACTCATAGAAGTTCTGATTCACTTCTTCAACCACGTCAAACACCTCCAAATCATCGTCGTCCCACGCTTTAGCACTTATTATAAATGTAAAAATGAGCAGCAGACACCACCGCATCTTATAATTCTAAGCTCAATCTAATTTTAATTTAAAATTCATGTTACTATTCACGTAATTAATAGTAAATTCGCTCTTTTCCTGACAGTTTCTCTCACCACATGAATTTGACAACTCAGCAGCTGGAAAAACTGCCAAATCTAGACGTATCGCTAGTGATGTGTAATGAGATTTACGCACGGGGAGATCGTTTTTTGTTTTTTCGAAAGACGGTTCCCATTTCAACTCATCCATATTTTATATATTTTTTAACATTAATTTCTACACGATGAAGACTTAAAGACTTATGATTTGAAGACTATAAACACTTGAAATTGGCAGAAATAGCTGATCCAAGAGATCCAGCTGGTTGCCATTTCATTCAGAGAAGAAGAAGAGATTTACGCACAAAACAGAAAGATACGTAGAAGTGTTATGGTTATGTTTCATAATTTACAGCGGAACGACTGTCACCAAACTCAGTCAAATGAAAGGACTATTTATTATTGTACACTAATAACGAATTGTTTTGATTTGATGTTTGTATTTTGCTCAAAACTAGCCGATGTAAATCGATGTATTGTAGGCAAGTCACACGTTTAATAATATTTCTTCTCGCGTAATGTTAAGAGTTGTTTTGCCATAGGGGAAGAAGAAATTACAATGTTTCGTAATCTTTAAAGTAAGAATACTTTATTGCAAACTATTCCCAAACAGATGGCGTTATTCTAAATGCAAACAATTATAACATTAATCTCTATAGGAATAAATTCAATATTTGTGTCATTCGTCGATATGTACCGCTAGTCGATTAGCGTTGTAGCACATATTAGAATATTATCAATAATATCGATACCTAACTTCTGTTTGGACCGAGCAAAAAAAAACATGAATTGAAGGATATCTGAGCAAATAACATTAATATAGTTAAGGAAGCTAAAAAATAAGTACTTGCATTATAATGTTTATTAATATTAAGAAACTATATTAGAATCATAATTCTACTAATATTATAAACGCGAAAATTTATAAGTATGGATGGATGTTTGTTACTCTTTAAAGCAAAAACTACTGAACGGATTTGGAACTTTATAGTAATATAGCTTATACATCAGAATAACACCTAAGCTACTATTTGCCGGACAACAACTAGTAATATTATAAATAATATAGACTGTTTAGGCACTTAACAAAATTCAAAACAGTGGTTCCTACACAATTAATATTTGGCATAGTATGATGATGATGATGATAGTATGTACCTTCATTAGTAGATTTTAAAATGATTAAATATTACTATATTCATATTTATTTTTTAGGAAATACATAGGTAGTATCAATAATCATAAATTGATTGCAATGAACAAAAATGCAATATGTCTAATTGTGGACCCATTTGTATAGTGTTTAGCGATCCTGACTGCTGAGTCAGAGTACGTGGGTCTAATTTCCACCCAGGACATAATCATTTATTTGGGACTAATATAACTATAATATGTCTGAATTTAGTATTACATAAGTAAGTTTATGAGAAATTTAATGTTTATAATTATTATAGTAATTAATATAACCCGTTTAAAAGTATGCATTGTTAGGAATATACATACTCCTTATTGATATATTCTTGGAGAGTGGTCTATGTCTAGGTACCTTAGCAACCGATGTTTCGTTATTCTTGATATTCATTCTTTTCTACATAAATGTAAACTCAAATATATATTTTATCAAAGCTATTTTATTTTATCTCGCATAGTCCTGCTACTCCTAATCTAATTTTCATCTTTAATATGCATATCGATAAAACCAACATCCTACCCGACTACAACACTAATCGAGTAGCATTGAAAATAGGTAAAATCCGATCATACCAAATTCGGCTTTACGTGAATCAGATAGGGAAGAGTTAAGCTTAAATCTCTAGTTGAGTGTTAGTAAAATAAGTATGCCCCTCCATGTATGTCCATGCTTTATGCTTGTAACTTGAACTTGGATTGTCATAATTGTGATTAATTTTACAGCGTTTAGTAACATTCTAAACATTTAAAATATTTGATTTTTATAGAATATATTATTGTATAGATCAAATTTATTCATTTATTCCGATCCTAACCGTCTCAACATTTTTGTTAGTCTATTTTTCATTCTATCTCGTTTACTGGACTCATGTTTTTGTAATAATAATGATTAGAGCCTAAGTATTTAATGCTCTGAAGTTTCACGTGGTTTTGTCACTTATATATTTAACTACTTTTCTTATAAACACTAAAAACCAAGAATAATTTACTAAATGAAATACCAGTTGATAACGATAAAAAACAAACACATTTCGATAACTTTCTATGAATGAGTTCACATTTTACTATAGTTAGTCAAGTGAGCATTTTATCATGACGGCAACCCTAAACGGTTTCCCTTATTGATTGATTCCGAATAAATTAAATTTTCGCGTAGCTCTATTTCACATACTTTGGAAAAATTGTGTTTTATTAATCAGCAATAATTTTGATCCTTCCACGATAATGGTAAAAATAAGTTTTTTACAATAAAGAATAATTACAGATCATTTTCTTTGTACTTTGTTTAATATAAATTATAAACTAATACCATTTATTATTTTTAAGGCTTAAATGTTAATTTAATAATGGTCATAATTCTGATGTTTTGAAATAATTAATTCACAGCTGGAAAACAAGAAGAGTGTTACAAATAAACAGCTGAGTTTACTTCTAGACGAAATAGAAAAAAATCCAACATTAAGCCATGAAAAAATATTGAGTGGGACCAAAAGGATCCATGACGAAAATTGGGAAAAACTAGTTGAAAAACTCAACACCGTTCCGAATGGGGCTAAAAGATCTGTAGCCCGATGGAAAACGGTAAGTTCTGAATAATTGAGATAATCTCAAAAAATCTAAAATAATATTTATTTTTACTTTTATTTCACATTGTATCAAAGTTGTATACATAATTTACAGGCGCAGTGGTATTTGGTAGCGTATGCGACTGCTGTGCTGATCTTGGGTGCAATTCCCGGGTCGGACCTAGTGTTGGAATGACCTACAAGGCTGCAAATATTTGTTAAGGGATTTGGGTGTTTAAAAAAAAGAAT
This sequence comes from Spilosoma lubricipeda, assembly GCA_905220595.1. Taxonomy (NCBI): domain Eukaryota; kingdom Metazoa; phylum Arthropoda; class Insecta; order Lepidoptera; family Erebidae; genus Spilosoma; species Spilosoma lubricipeda. Next base: position 3,234,216 of record HG992278.1, read on the forward strand.
GTTTTTATATCAGTTGTCTAGTACCCCTAGTCCGAGCTCTGCTTAGCTTGGGATTGGGACTAGATGGCGTTGTGTGTCAGATGTTCTTGGCTGGCTATGACTTCAGAAATATATTACATCAAACAAGTATTAAACTATGGACAATTCATAGTTATGATTAAAATGTTGAATTATTATTTCTTACAGGTTTTGACTAATTGGAAGTTGACATTGAAGAAACAGACAGACTCCAATGAGAATGTAGACAACCCAGAGGTGGTTGATGAGATGGGCAAGAGACTCCTCCGACTTGTTGAAGAAGAAGAACTTGTTCGGGATATTAATGTTGAAGAAGTAAGTAATGGGGATATGGTATTTGTAGAGTATAAATATAATATTATAACTACATAATATGTAGCCTCTATGCACCAATCTTAAAAGATTTCTACAACACCTGAAGGTGGACTGGAGAAGAAGTTAAGTCCGCCAATGTATACATTTAGTCGCCAGCATGGTATAGTAGACCAAAATATCCCCTTTTTTTTAATCTATGGGCCTGCCGAAATGACTACTCTGCCTGATGAAAAGCATAAGCAGAATCCAAGAGTGGTGGTTACCATACTGACCACACCAGACAATGCAATAATGCAGCATGGTGTCCCACACCATGGTGAGCTAGTGATGCTTCTGGATCATTGGGCATTTGGAGATGCATCTATCACAGGTCGGGATTCCAGCGATTTCTTTTCGAGGGAACCAGTTCCAGACTTCTAGTACCTGAAACGGCGTGCGGTTTTAGTAAGTTCGAGTCCGACATTGCCACCAGTCAGTGGTATCCGGGGATATTCGTAATCAGCTGATGGTCTTTTTAATTTACAGTTTTTGGACTTTACGGACTTCAATGTTCCTTCGGAGGAAACTGAAAATCAAGAAATTTTACAAGGCCCACAGCTAAGGATGTCGAACAGGAGGTCGAGACTGGCGAGACTTGGTCTTGGACAGGGACCATGTAAGTAGGTCTATTTTCCGAGATTAAATTTTCATATTACAAGCTGGAAGCTGGGGTTTTTAATCAGGACTTTGCTACCTTCTTGGTATCATATTATACTAAACTAGTTTATGCCTCAGGCTCACACCGCGTGTATGTCGGTTATTTAAAAAAATAACATTGCAGACAAGACTTGCTAACCTTCTTGGTACCATATTATACTAGTTTATACTTCAAGTTCCGCCGCTGTATATATCGGTTACAGCATAAAGAGTAGCGCCATATCGTTCTATATCATATTGCCTAAAGAATCGAAGTATTTCTATGCCAAAGTTCATTGAATCCATGCAGCGGTTTAGCCGTGGAACTTCAACAGACAGGCAGACAATTACTTTCGAATTTATCATATTAATACGAATCTGCACATTTAGCTTCTGGGGTAGGTGGGGAGAGCTCACTCTCCATTTCCCTTTTCTATATTTGCCAGTAACATTTGTAGAAATGTTGGTAAGTTTATAATATTGTTGTATTTGATATCTTTTCTGTTCTAGATAACTCACAAAGAACAATGAATAGTCTTAACACTATCTATGATAACAATGTGGGTAAGTGTAAAGTTTTATTTCCGTTTTGACTCACATCACATCACAAATCAACAGACTTTAACAGTCCACTGCTAGAAATAGGCCTCTCCTTGGCAAGAAGGCCAGACGAGTTGTTAGTTTTCCATCTCTGCCTTTTAAGCCTTAGTTTTTTAATTCTTGTCTGTTTGCGTAATTATAACGGAACAGCTTGTTTCTGGTGTGTGTACATGGTGGTCTGGAACTCAACTAATTGTTAACCTTATGTCTTGCAACGGCCCGTTTTGCGATAACCGCACAAAACTCCGGTCTCATAAGTTTGGTAATAAAACAGCTCTTACACCACCGCATCTCGACCATCGCGGAAAACACATCTGTTGAGTTGCAGGAGTTCATGGGCGGTGATAACCACTTACCACCAAGTAGTGTCAATCCCTTTTTCACTCTTCTTCCATAAAAAATTGTACTCATCCAAAAATGACTTTATTAGTTTATGGTTTTGATTTGTTATTAAATTTCTAGATCGAGATGACAGCCCTGAGAGGAAGATTATGCAGATGCAGTTGGACAGACTCCACTGTGTGTCACAGCAGTTGGAGAGTCACATCCAAGATGTGCAGAATAGGATTCAGGCCATTAAGGATATGTGGCATCATGAATGCATAGAGGAATAACCACCTTAAAAAAGGGAAGAAAGGCAGAGAAAGCAGATAAGGGTCTCATAAAGCGCAAGAGAGGGCAAATACATTTATACTCATTCGATTTAAGCATTAGTACTCGTATAATTCTTTATGAACTCATTGCTCTTCTAGGATAATTTCAGCTATTGGAAGAAGATTTAAGAATAGAAACAATTATCTATATTTATACTAATATATAAAGCTGAAGAGTTTATTTGTTTCTTATACACGCTAATCTCAGGAACCGCTGGTCCGATTTGAAAAATTCTTTCAGTGTTAGATAGCCCATTTATCAAGGAAGGCTATACGCTATATATCAGCACGCTAAGACCTACAGAGGAGCGGAGCAACAATGAAAAATGTCACAAAAACGGGGGAAAATTATCACGCTACGGGCAATAGAAGACGCAAACGAGGTTGCGTGGGTCGGCTAGTTTTCTTATAAATATAACGGTGAGAAAAATAATTTGTTTCCATTCTCCACTTTAGTAGTTGTAGGACCTAAAAACTATTTATTATAACTATCTATAAATACATTAAAAACTAATTCGTTTGTATACACTGTATAGTAGGTAGACAAAATATAGATTTTTCGTAGTAATCTTTATATATATAATTCTTCTGTGAGTGTGTATGTCACTGAACTACTCAAACTCAAACGATTGGACCGATTTTGATGAAATTTTTTGTGTGTGTTCAAGGGGATCTGGGAATGGTTTAGATTCACAATTTTGTCCGCTGGACAATGTTTTTTTAATTAATTTTTAATTTATTAGTAGTTATGCCAAAACGACGTTTGCCGGGACAGCTAGTATTTATATATTTCTTTAATGTTCTCTGATAATATTTAGGTGTATGTTGTGTTATAGAAATATATGGTCAGAATTGGCGATTTGATCATGTGAAGATCTCGGCCTTTGAGAGTTGTATTTGTGCTAACTGCCTCGATGGTCTAACGGTTGACGTATGGCAGTCGCCGATCAAGAGGTGGGGTTCGAATCCTGGGTCGGGCCAAAAAGTGTTATTAAGTTTTTCTGATTAGAGAAATATTTAGTAACAGCTCGGAGTTTGGAAGTTGACGTCTGAGGTCCCCCGTGCCTCGGAGAGTACGTAAAACTCTCGTTCCTGCGCCTGATCTCTCCTCGGACGTGTTGGTTCACCGTCCCATCGGATCATGAGAGAGACGGAACAGAGAGTGCACCTGTGTACACACTTCACAAATCAGACATAGAATGAAGTTGTCATTATGTTAAGTCGGCGCTTTACGAATTCGACGTTTTAGGAATTTTCCATTTTGCGAACTTGGTATAGTGTCATGCAAAATACTAACTTCGCATAATGGCGACTTCTGTTTCAACATTTGTCAAGTTGGCGTATTGCGTCGTGTCTGAAAATTTTGAGAAGTCTTCATTCAGCTTCAGAATCCTGTCCATGATATTTATTGTTTTTGTAGTGAAAACTTTTTAGCCGCTTTGGGCAGTTTTTGGTAGGAGAAAATCTTATGAGTTCGCGTCACCGACATGCTGACATGTAATTATCGAAGTGAATACTTCTTTGGCTGCGTTGAGCACTTTTTGGTAGGGGAAAATCTTATGGGTTTGCGTCAAACATCAAGCAATTTCTAATTTTACAAAAAATATTCCAAGTTATAAGTTTTCACTTCTATCGACAGTCCTTATGACTGCCAGTTTTTAAAGTCCTTACTTACTTTTAAACTTTCGCGTTCCATGATAGGTATATTTAACAATTGATTTGAAAATGTGCGGATGGACGAAGAACCTTCTACTTCACGGATTCGACGACAGAGGGCGTACGCCGCTGAGCCAGTCAGCCTGTGACCACGGCCAGTGCAACCTGGTCGAAACGTCAGGCAAATCAGATGTATGTAATACCTTTTAATAAGTGATCGCGTTAATTCCCGTAAAAAATATTTTTAAAGTCCTTGCTTGGATGGCATATACAACTTAACTAAGGATCAGGCAATTGCCAAAACTTTTTATTTAGCTGTTTGTTGTCTATGTAATTTATCCGTATAATATGAAATATTCTCTGTTATCTATGTGAAATGTTCCTAATCAGTAACGCACGTAATGCGAAAGGTGATTAATGTTCTATATAACATATTAATAAAAAAAACTAATTGTTGCTATTTATTGAATGTAGTTTAAATTATTAAACGTTATTTGTAGTGAACCGGAGTTTGAACACAATTTATTAATAGGTAGTAAGTAATCACTAATTTCAAATTGTCATTGTAATTAGGTAATATTTGTATGTTTTTTACATGTAGAACCACGACCGGTGTTTAGACTAGGCGTATCTGTAGTAACTTCCTGACGGTTTAAAAACCGACTTCTGGAAACTGATGAATATTCTGGAATCTTTTCTGTAAAATTCCAGTTCTGTCGTTTCTCAATAATGAGTGTATAAATATCCACTAGCCCCCTTTTGCATAAAAGTTTTTTTAACGTTATGTAACGGTTCTATATTATTTTCCACAATTGCTGTTGGCTAAATTTGAACTGCTGCCCTAATAAGATTTACTAGAGAGTTTGTCCCATTCTAACTACATCTGTCATCTAATCTAGCATCTCATTTTTACAAATTTCACTCCTGCTTCAATCAATATCGATCCTGGATCAAACAATATCGCGATGTAAGTCGACGTGCACGCCATCTATCGAGGTACAATTATTTGATGGTCGTATTATCGTATACAAAGACTATTTTAAAGTTGTCAATAACACAGAACCGTTGCTAAACGTTAAATAACGTTTATGAATAAGAGGATTAAACATATATATATCAAATACAAAAAAAAAAACAATAGATAGATAGGTGTTTTGGTTATAAAGTCGATGATAAGTCATTTAAACAAAACCTCGAAAATCTTGAAAGTCGAATATTAACTACTAAGTATTATGGATATTGAATATTTCTTACTTAATTTGTTTTCACAAATAAAATGTCATCTGTTATGTTGGTACGAAGTCCTTCAAATTAATAACAATGTTATAGAAAAGTAAGTGCAGACGCGCATTGCAGTCTTATATAAATGTTGCATACACAATACAGCTTTAATAAAGATTGGGCCTGACAGCGGACGATATCGTATGATTGGTTGAAGTCACAATCTACAAGCGCGACATACGCAAAGGAACTAAAATAGACAATAATTTTAGATCAATGTGAATACTTAAATCTTTGTCAGAAGGCACTCGCTAATCAATATTGATATAACTTAACATCCGCGTTTTCTCCCCATACTCTCGGACGGGCATCATCACACTTCATTCACTATAGAAACTCCAAGTTCCTATCACGAATACTTCAAAGGAGGCAACTCATAAGTGAGGATGCGTCATTATGTGTACACTTACTAGTAAGTAGGCATACGACAACGTTCTCATGTCGCGTCGCCGGCCGTCCCCGTCCTCTGTCTGACCCAACCTTTATAGGTAATGTAATAAAAACTCGCTTCAATAAATATTATCTGTTAGTCGAAGTTCGACCATGGCTTACATTTAAAACATTAATGTAATGTCGCCATTTGTTTACCCTATAGAACTGCAAGGTACTGTTTAGAATTTCCGTACAATATTAGGTCAAGATTTTATACTGGACACGAACATAGTTTTTTCTAGACATTTTTTCACGTATATATTGTATCCGGATTTAGGGTAAGCATATAATCTGTAGCGAAATCATTTTGAAACTAATGTTATATTGTTGTCGAAATATTAAATGGATGAATATTAGAAGTGTGTATTATTTATGTTTGACAAGCAAGACTATAACGTACTGTAGATTTCTCGGATTCGGAAAGCGCCTAAATATTCAAATCCGTTGGGCCCATATATCACGAAATATGTTGATATAAAATAAAAAGCAAAAGATGTTCTTTTGTCTCTGTCTCGTCGACTGACTCGTTGGCGCTGTGCATGGGGTCTCGGGTTCGATTCCTGACATTAGGCTATTTGACAATATTGAAAATAAACTATGGATTGTGGTCATCCTATAAGAAAATAGTCTAAAAAGACATATTTCACTATAAATCAAACAAAATAATGTAAGTTTCTCGCAGAATGCACGAAATAAAATAAACAATTTTTTTTAAAATTTTGTCTGCGCCATGAACGCCTTGTGATTGATTGCAACTCTGGTGACGTCACATGCTAATAAACGAAGAACACCGCCCCCGGGCCGGACGGGATACCAGCCCGAGTGATATCCCGAGCCCTCGACCATATGTCGGACCGCCTCAGGGAAGTGTTGGACGCTAGCCTGGCGTCCGGAAGCTTCTCTGAGTGCTGGAAATGCGGGAAGCTAGTCCTGTTAAAGAAGCTGGGACGGCCTGCCGATTCGGTCGCGGCCTATAGGCCTATCGTGTTGCTGGACGAGGCGAGCAAGTTGTTTGAGCGGATACTCTCTGCTCGCATCGTTCGGCACCTCAGCGAGGTGGGCTCTGGTTTTGGCGGTGTCCCTGGATATCGCCAACGCCTTCAATAGTCTGCCATTTAGCTGCATCAGGAAAGCACTCCACTATCACGGGGTGCCAGAGTACCTGAGGCGGCTAGTGGCAGACTATTTAGAGGAGCGTACCGTCGTGTACGAGGACCGAGAGGGCGCCTTGAGACGGCGACCCATGTCGTGCGGCGTTCCGCAGGGGTCTGTCCTTGGACCACTCCTGTGGAACGTGGGATACGACTGGGTCCTTCGAGAACGTTTCCCCCCAGGCTGGGCGTAATTTGTTACGCCGATGACACATTGGTCACAGCCCGGGGGGCGAACTTCCAGGAGGCGGCGCGCCTGGCCACCATTGGTGTTTCTCTGGTGGTCGGGCGCATCGAGGCTGGGCTTACGGGTGGCCTTGGACAAGACGGCCCTATTGTTCCATGGGCCCCGTCGTGGGCCGCCCCCCGGCGCCTCCATAGTGGTCAACTCGGTCCTCTAACCAGTTCGGGCCAGATGAGGTATCTGGGCCTGATCCTCGACGGCAGGTGGCTCTTCGACAAGTACTCTCTACCTCTACATGGGGGTGGTCCGTTCGATGGCGCTGTATGGGGCACCGATGCGGGTGTCGGCTCTGACTGCCCTCAATAAGGCCCGCCTCTGGCGGCCTCAGGGGGTATTGGCGGTCAGAGCCATGCGCGGATACCGCACGGTGTCTACCGAGTGGTATCCTCCGCCCGAAGAGGTACGCGAGTGGCGTGAAGCCACCCGTCGAGCGACGATGGCTAGATGGTCGTTCCGGTTGGAGACTCCGCGCGCTGGCTTTGCCGCCCTGGAGGCTCTCCAGCCGGTCATCCTCGAGAAGGCAGGGCGGCAGCACGGGACCCTTTCCTTCCGACTGACGCAGGTTCTTTCCGGGCACGGTGGCTTCGGAAAGTACCTGCACTCGGTCGCGAGGAGGGAACTGAGTCCCGCCTGCCACCACTGCGACTGCAGTGAGGACTCGGCCCAGCATACGCTTTTTTTGCCCCGCTTGGGCGTCGCAGCGCCGGGCCCTCACTGCAGTCATCGGAGAAGATCTCTCGCTACCGGCCGTTATACGCTCTATGGCTGGTAGCGACAGCAGTTTTACCGCGGTCGCAGCCTTATGCGAAGATGTCATCCCGCAGAAGGAGGCGGCGGAGAAGGCCCGGGAGGACGACCTCGACTCGGACCCGATCTGCCGCCGGCGAACCGGGCGGGCGGAGGCGCGCCTACCAGCGCCTCATGCCGCCCTGAGTGTGGCCGCGGATGGTTGGGATGGGTTTTCCCCTCCATCCGCTCTACCATACTATTTAGAAACATCTAAATCAAGCTACTTCATTAAGGCACCTGTCGTCAAAGCCACTTGAAAATCTCAAGTTGTTCTAGAACTTGCATCGCCGAGTTCTAATAGTCGTGGTGTAAAAACTTTGTATTGAAATATGTCTAGTGATGATTAAATTACATAGATTTGAGATATAGCTTTAGAATAACAGTATGTATAATAATAAAAGTATGTGTAAGAATGATTCATTTTTAAAAACAAATAAGATTTTATATAAAAAAAATAGTTTTTTCCATCTCTTCCTTAATTTCTAGCGATTTTAACAACGGGTAGGTACGTAAAAACTTTGCAATATTTTTACACTACTCTGTAGGAAAGTTTATCAGGAATCCAAAATATAATAAATAATAGTAGGTCTTATAAGAAAATCATAGTTAAATTGACGAAAGAGTGCATCGGCGCATAGGAAGCGCGGCCACGCTGCAGAGGCCCCGGCTCACACACGAGTATGGCGCCCGCCGGTGCTCGCCACAAGAGGGGAATAAAACTGAAGTGTCATCCGAAAATAACACTATCTTCTGATAAACTTTTATCAAGTTGTGTACGTCATTGATATAAAAAGAATATGTAAGTATGTTTAACAGCAGTCTAACATAGTAAGGTAGGTACCGACTCTGTCTAGTTTGGGATCAGACTTCTGCTATTGAGATGCGTAAAGTTTTATTTTAGTAATTATTATATACTAGTTATTGCCTGCGGCTCCGCCCACGTATACGTCGGTTATCGCGGCAAATAGTAGCCTATGTGTTATTCTGATGTATAAGCTATACTGTAAAGTTTCATCCAAATCCGTTCAGTAGTTTTTGCATGAAAGAGTAACAAACATCCATCCAAACATCCCTGCATCCTTACAAACTTTCGCATTTATAATATTAGTAGGACTAGCCGACCCACGCAACCTCGTTTGCGTCTCCTATTGCCCGTGGCGTGATAATTTTCCCCCGTTTTTGAAACATTTTCCATTGGTGCTCCGCTCCTATTGGTCTAAGCGTAATGATATATAGCCTATAGCCTTCCTCGATAAATGTACTATCCAATACTGAAAGAATTTTTCAAATCGGACCAGCGGTTCCTAGGATTAGCGCGTTCAAACAAACAAACTCTTCAGCTTTATATATTAGTATAGAGTATAGATATAGATACCAATATTAAAGACAGGTAATTATTTGCAGGTAGGTACGGAGTTGTTTAAAACTTTTACATTGCACACAACATATAAGTACGTTATCACTAGTCAAATACGCTATAATTTCTATTTTTTATCGTGGAAATCAGCGGGTGGAGGACTAGGTTCTTACCCAACTAAAAAAACCGGCCAAGTGCGAGTCGGACTGGCGCACCGAAGGTTCCCTACAAACCTGTAGGTATATTATAATGATGTGACTAAAAAGTAATGCTTTTCGCAATGCTTCTTTTTTCTGTACTATGTACTTTCATGGGAAGTACTCTGTAGGTTTTGATTCCCTTGTGATTGTCGAAAATTTGCAGCATACACGGCTGTATCTTTTGATTGCGTTGGCTTGGAACTTGATTTTTTCACAGCTCCAAGAAACAGTAGCTACACTTGAGTATGTGATGTGATTGATACTGTGTATTTGTAAGGCAACATGCAATCTGAATAGTAAACACCAGTTTTATTTAGTTTTATCACAAACTAGCCGACCCACGCAAACCTCGTTTGCGTCTTCTATTGCCCGTAGCGTGAAAATTTTCCTCCGTTTTCGAAACATTTTTCATTGGTGCTCCGTTCCTATTGGTCCTAGCGTGATGATATATAGCCTGTAGCCTTCCTCGATAAATAGGCTATCTAACACTGAAAGAATTTTTCAAATAGGATAGGATAGTGTGTTCCTGAGATTAGCGTGTTCAAACAAACAAACAAACAAACTCTTCAGCTTTATATATTAAGTATAGTTTACATTTGTTGTTCTGAATGAGATAAAATTTTGTATTTTTAGTTAAGCTTCGGCCAAACCTGAGCGACCAAAGCGACTGTGAAGCGGGAGCGTCTGCCGCGCGGCGGACGCTACCTACGTTATTAACTTCCTTACCTAAGTTACCTACGTTATTGTTAAATAATTCTTTCCCCACGATGACTACGAGTACAACAGATGATAATACAGACATTTTGAGAATGATTGTGTCTGTTTGTAATATTGAAACAACCGCTTTTTGTATATACACACGATAAATATACCAAAACTAGCTGAGTCCCGCGGTTATCGTCGTAACTCGTACCGCTTTTATTATTCTATCGATGAGATATAATTAGTAGTTGTATGTTGTCTTAATTTGCACATTGTATCGAGACTTCTCTTAATAATTAATTGTATTGATCTTATTTTCAGTTTGTATTATTTTTGACCATGTTTAATTATTGAATCATTGTTATTTTTCTGTTAATATGACATTACTTTTACATTTTAACATACTGTGACATTGTTATTGGATTTATTCCGTTGTATAATTTATTGTATTGTTTTACTCTTAAGGTTGTGCATGTGAAAACTTATTGAGTGACGTAATTCGACACAATGTAAAAATTGTTATGAATAAATGAAATGAAATGAAATACCGCGGTTGATGCCGCGGGAAGAAATTAGTCTAAAAAGTGCCTAAGGTTCTTCTTATATCATCAGCTACCTATCAGTGAAAGTCCTGTCAAAATTGGTCTAGCCGTTCCAGAGCTTAGCCGGAACAAACAGACAGACAGACAAAAAAAATATAAATGAACAGTGTATACATATATGCATTTTGTAAAAATCGGTTATTTTAATAATACAAACCGACACTCCAATTTTATTTATATGTATGGCATATGTACCGTGTATACAGATATATGCATTTATTTATTTGTATGGATAATATTTTTTACAATACTTAATATGTCCGTTTGTTCCAGCCGGATCGATTTTAACGGGACTTTCACTGATAGGTAGCTGATGATATAAGGAGTAACTTAGGCTACTTTTTTTAAACTAGCTTCGCCCCGCTGTACGACAACACCGCGGGATCCAGCTAGTACCAGATAAAGACTTGCTGCTTTAGTGACTGTGCACTAGCAAATGAAATGAAGTTCGCAGTCGCGCAGGTGTGCACGATAAGTTTCGCGTCGTAGACGCTCCCGCGTCGCGTCCCGCTTCCCGCGTCACTGACGCTCAGGTTTGAACAAAGCCTTATGCAAATATTAAGGTCGCTAGTGGCAGCGTCTGCGTTGGCCAGATAATACACTCGCTGTTCCGGCGACAGTCGTGTTAAAATAAATAAATTATAATAACTTGACAATCTAACCAGCTTATTATGTAAGTATATAATAAACAGTATAGTAAATATAAAATATTATATTTATATAGTAAATAAAAAATAATTAGAATTATCATATTTTAGATAAGACCGATGTTTTCTAATTATTTTTTATGTATATATTTACAAAAAAGTATATATGTGTTTGTATCAGTTGTCTAGTTCCCATAACACAAGCTCTGCTTAGCTTGGGACTAGATAGCGTTGTGTGTTTAATGTCCGAAATATTTATTAATTTATTTATTGTGAATACTTATAAATTTATGCATACTCCAGTCAGCGGTTACGTTCCGCGGACTGGGGCACCGTTTTGTTATAATTTATGTGAAATAGCTAGACAACTGAAATAAAAATATATTAACTTGAAATAATTACACATATCTCCAGGGCCGTCTTTACCTAAGCTGGGGCCCCTGGGCACATAAGAATTTGGGGCCCTTTTGGAAATTATAGAAAGTGTAATGCCAACCCTTTTTTCTACTGTGATAATTTTTATTATGAGTAATCGTGTATGCTGTTACTTTTTTGGTTACAATAACAGTAGTGGTTTCTTTCAGGTTCTATGTTAAACAAAACCATCTATTTATTATTACGTGTTCAGGTTAGACGAATTTGAGATTTAAGCCTTCTGACATGTAAAAGTTTTATAAAATATTATATAAACACTCTTAAAACCACAGAATAACTTAGACTAATAGTCCATAATGACTGCCGATATCGCTCTGTTAATCACTTATATCACTCAGATATTTGTCTCTCTGTAGCACAAACTAAACTGCCTTCTTATACTAGATTCCGCTATTACTAGATCATTCGGGCAAGTTCAACAGCCTCTCGAAGCGCCCAGTTCTGAAAAAACGCTGTCGAATGTAAACCATGTAAGCCAACCAACAACAAGCAGTCCATATTCGACACTGTGTTTATTCTCTTTAGTTTTATTATTCTATGCCTCATCAATCCAACTAGAACTTTCTCGGCTAAACCGATTGCCGAGTCTTTTTCTGGAATGTTCATTTTTCGTTAGATCGCATCGCTATTGTTACCACGCCATATTGATTCTATGTTTAGCGATTGTCGCTGAATCCTGTGGGTCACGTCGTTAATCGGGTTAATCACCTTGTACAAACCCTCCCAGTTGGTCTGTAGTTTTGGGGCTTTTTTATGCATAAGTGTCGGGCTTTCAGCCAAACTAGTGCACCTTTATCAAAACCGTTTGAGCTCCAGAAGTATCGGGTTTTCTCGTTTCGCTCGCGATGTCAACTGCAATTAGTTTCCATTTTCCTTTTTATAGGTGCTGATTTCTATGGTTTCGCACCTGTGGGCCTCTTTACAGCAGCAGCAGTATACAAGTGGTAAATTTACGTGTGGAAACCCCCATGGGCCGTCACCCCACCGGGGTTTACGGCGGGGCGGTGTGTCGGAATCAGACCGACGAAAACCACACGGTGTGCCATTCTATGCCGTAAACGGGAAGGACTTCGGACCCCTGGCAGCGCTTGCCCGTACTCAGCTCAGGGCTCAGGCTCATGCTCAGGGCGGCATGAGACGCTAATAGGCGCTCATAGGGCCCACTCAAAACTAATCCGCCGCCCGGTTCGCCGGTGAAGTGGAGGTTTTTCTCCCGGGCGAGATAGCCTCTTCGCAGAAGATTGCGACCGCTGTAAAACTGCTATCGCTACCGGCCATGGAGCGAATGACGGGCGGTAGCAAGAGATCTCGTCCTATGATTGCATGAGGGGCCCGACGCTGCGATGCCCAAGTGGGGCAAATCGGGGTATACTAGAAGCGTAACAAATGTGAGTACGAATGGGAACGACGTCATTTCAACCCTCCGTCACGTCACCAAAATAAAACATTAGTCAATAATACAAGAGAATATATGATGCGTTAACCAATTTTTCGGACATAGCGACATCTAGTGCCAAACTAAGCAGAGCTTGTACTATGTGTACTGGACAACTGATATAAATACATAATAACTAAACTTTTTTTGCTAATACACACAAATTATAAACGGAAAACACCAAAGCTCCAAGACAAATATTTGCAGATTTAACTGATATAGTAACTAAATAAGGATAGTGTGATCAGAAGCTCCTAACTTGCTTTTAAGTTGCTTCTCAATTTCGAAGACTAAATTCAGCCAAATGCAATAAGCGCTTTAGGATTCGCTTAATTGTAGTATATATATAACCAAATTAAGTGTTAGTGGACGAGACATTGCTCGCAAAAACGAACTTAAGAGATGACCGTATATTATACATGTTATTGCAGTGTTGGTTGGTAGGTCCCCCACAGGGTAATGCAGTAGTGCACCTGACGACCTGCATGTACGCTCATGCCAACGATAAAGATATAGCAACAGCAATCGACAAGATAAACACATATCTTCTATCGAAAACTGGTATGCCAAGCTATAATAATCGGCAGCCGCCATTCGATGAACAGAATCGATCTCGAGATGTTACCAAAGAGAACCTTAAAGTGTACCACTATCCCTATTTGTTCAACGGTGAAAGACATAGGCTTACATCTCGACTGCAGTTTTACCTGGCGTGGTCAAGTTATATACCTATGTCAGAGGGTTACCAACATCCTGAGGACATTATACTGTTTAAAAAAATCCTGGTGAAAACTAAATCAACGAGTCAGTCGACTCTATATTCCTTTAATCGACTATGGCGACGTGTGCTACTGGTGTCAGAAATGATCTACGAATATATTCGAGATCAAAGTGCAAAAGAAAGATTGGTCGTAACATTACGATTTGCAACTTGCAACAACTGAAAACTCGTATCAAGATTTATCATAATTCAGTTCTTTAATTTTCTAACCCTTGCTGACAAAAATATCCCTGAAACACAGAGTATTTATAAATGTCTGACACATTAATTAAAAGATGAGTGAGTACCAAATAAAAGTATACGTCCTCATGCACGGACAGTTGCGTGTCGATTGAAGTTATAGTAACTAAATGCGATTATACCTTCCTAAATGCGTTTCTAATTAGGTTGCAGTCAGTCAAAAACCATCCTTGCTTCTAAATTCAGACGCTAGTTTGCTAACTGCAGATTACATTTGACTAAATTCATTGAAAACTGAACTGAACTAACTGAAATAAGATGACTAAATTCAGGCAAAGCGCTAAAGGCAGAGAAAATATAGAATTTAGGATTTAACACTCCTAAAGAAGGTGAAAGAGTCACAACTTAGTACGCTTTCATTTTGCAACCTACAAAAATATAAAAATTAAAAGCTTAGTAATTATGTCTATTATTTCTTATTTAAATGTACTTACTAGGTACCTTTTTTTGTGAAAAAAGTGTAATGTGTACGAATATTTATAACGAGAACATAATAATGTCTGAGAAAAAAATGTTGGTTCCTCGGGGCCCCCTTGAGAATGGAGGCCCTGGGCCCGTGCCCCGAGTGCCCTTATGGTAAAGACGGCACTGCATATCTCGCACTACTAAATAGTCTGCGAGATATATTGTAGGTATCTATACCTATACAGTCATGACGAAACTCCGGGTGCCGTATTTGCTATTATTTCTACGAAACATTAAAAGTAGATATTGTAATTGTAATAAATAGATGAAATCTTCAGTATGTTATTTCCAATCTTAAGGGTGCTAGTTTTTATATCCCGACTACGGCAAAGCCAAAGGAGGGTTATGATGTTGACACGCTATGTATGTATGTATGTTCATTTGCTCCTCATAGTTCCTTATCCGCTCATTAGAACTGGACAAATGAGGTGTCGTTAGAAGCGTCATGATTGTCTTCTGGTTATAGTGGACGTGTCACTGAATCTAATATGGCGCCCTCTAGCCGATATAAAGTACTGTATTAAAAAATAAATTTTAGACAAATATGTATTGTTATGTTTGGTATCATTGGAAAGGGCATCACTTGCAGATTTCAAAAATGTATATATTATTAGCATTTTCTCGTGACTTTGTCCGTATTTATTCGATAATTGTGATAATAGGTCTTTACCTATGAAATTGCCGTTTTGTATGCAATAAGTGAAAGTACTTATTTTTCCAAAATTTTTTATTTCTGTTATTCGAAGTAATCACCCATGCAATCGACGCATCTTTGCCAACGCATTGGCAGTTTATGGATGCTGCTTGTAAAAATCAACTCGACGAGAGGCAACAAACTCTTCAAAGGCATTTTGTACTGCCTCTTGGGTATTGAGTTTTTTACCCACTTTTGATTGAATTTTTTACACACACCCACAAAGCTGGTAGCAGATGTGCAAGCTTGCACATCTGCAACCAGCTTTGGTCAATCGGTCGTCCCCACTGCTCCTTCACGACAACGCACGACCCCATACTGCGCAACAGACAGTCTCCAAGCTGCAAGAGCTGGGGTTGGAAGCTCTTCCTCATCCGCCATACTAATCAGACCTTGCACCTACCGACTATTACTCTTTCCAAAATTTAGACAAATTTTTAGTGGGTAAAAAATTCAATTCCGGAGAGGCAGTACAAAATGCCTTTGAAGAGTTTGTTGCCTCCCGTCCAGCTGATTTTTACAAGAAGGGAATCAATAAACTGCCAATGCGTTGGCAGGTTGCCAAACATGCGTCGATTGCATGGGTGATTATTACTTCGAATAACAGAAATAAAAAAGTTTGAAAAAATAAGTACTTTCACTTATTGCGTACAAAACGGCAATTTCATAGGTAAAGACCTAGTTTTTCTATGGTATTTAAAATACACTTTGCCAAGAAATTAATATTATAAAGGCACTAAAACATTTTAAATAAAAAAAAAGTAAATATTAAACCCAACTACGACAAACAACGACTCTGAAAAAGCAAGAAACAAGTTTCAAAAGCCGTAGTCACGCGTTGTTAAAGTGTTATGGACTATGGGACATTACACTACATGGACTACGGCTTTGAACTTGTTACATGCTTGTTCTGCGTCGTTTTTTTTGTCGTACTTGGGTTATAGTTTTTACTTTTTATAAATTCAAATTTAATGAGACTACACGGAAAATGTTCCCTATCCACCGTTCTTCACTGTATACTATAAAACAAAGTAGCTTCCGCAGTCTTTGTTCCTATAAATGTGATGCGGTTTTCTTGAATAGATATTGCAATTCAAGAGAAAGGTTTATATGTATAATACATGTATAATATAGTAGAGAATAATACGATAATATAACGAATAATTTTAAAGATTTCATATGTGATGTCGAAAATAAACACATTTTTTTATGCTTACATTGAGAACGCTGGCTGAAACCCATCAGATAGATGAAAATAATGATCTACAGAATTATATACCTTAAATAGGTCTACAAAAAAGTCCGTGACGGTATATGTCTATCTCTTAAGGATAACTCACCAAAACCATTTTAATACCTTTCTTTTTACGAGTTATAATGCCTTATTTACGAAGTAATTTTCAAGCAATACAGCATTAATCCTTATTCAATTAAGTACCTTAAATACATTGTGCACTTAATATAGATCAATACAGCCATACACAGTTTGTAATTTAAATGAATATATTCGAAGATATTACAGATTTAAAATGCACGACTCGCGTCCTCGGTGGGTGCATCTGAAACCCACCCGTGCGAAGCCGAGCGGGTCGCTAGTTAGTTATAAAAAAACTAGCCGACCCACGCAACCTCGTTTGCGTCTTCTATTGCCCGTAGCGTGATAATTTTCCCCCGTTTTCGAAACATTTTTCATTAGTGCTCCGCTCCTATTGGTCTTAGTGTGATGAATGATGATATACAGTTTATAGCCTTCCTCGATAAATGTACTATCCAATACTGAAATAATTTTTCAAATCGGACCAGTAGTTCCTGAGATTAGCGCGTTCAAACAAACAAACAAACTCTTCAGCTTTATATATATTAGTATAGATCGACTCAAAGACTCCCACATTTAGAACAACGATTTGTGAATCACACAGAATGTGTCGTCGACCCCACAATGCTTACCGCACTACAAAGCAGCAAGGTGATCATTTAAATTAAAGCACTATGCTCTCCGTGCATAAACGAATATTAAGTAAATATAGTTTTAAATGATCTTTTCATGTCGAGTAGACATTTTTACTTATGCAGTGTTAGGATTCCACTAAATATTCAAAATAATGCAAGATGCTAAACTATAGATAACATTTTTTGTAATAAATCCTTGGAAGATTCTAGTTGAGTCTATTGTAACTTGACTTTGAAACTTAGTTACACAATGAGATTGAGAATAATTAAACGTACCTCCGAGGTCACTGTAAGTCTGTAATGAATTAATTAACGACAAAAACAAACTGACTGACTAAAATATTATTTTTGAGTTATGTATTTAATTTGGATAGTTTATTTAAAAAAGAGATAGGCAAAGAGGCACAGTGATACTTTTTGCCCATCGTAGACTCTATCGTAGAGACGTCGTCTCTAGCCCGTATTCCTTTAGCGCCCTTCAGTGTTTCTTCAAATTCATTAAAAGTTCGGCGCCCCTAACATTGTTGCGCCCTTGTACACCGCACACTGCACTATAGTTAGGGTTGCTAGATGGCCGGGAAATCAGAGATTGTCACGGAATTTTGCGTCTTGTCACGTGTCCAGTTTTCAGACCTTATTGTTCCAGATTCTGAAAACCTACAGACTTTGTAACAACGTAAACTAACAACGAATTGCCCACGGTATTGAATATATACTCGTAGTTCGCATGTCTGAAAACTGTATGAAAGGCGCTTCCGAAATAACACGTCCACAAATTTTACTAAATTTAAAGAAAGTAGTTGGTTTTGCTCTCACAATTCTAACAAGCAATGCCTTCTGCGAAAGAGTCAAGTCAAGTCAACTGAATGGTTTATAGAGTACAGAGCCAAACCGAATGAATAGCCGAACATAAATAAATAAATTTTGGTGTGTCTTGCTCAGAAATTTTGTCAGTTATGCAAAGCTTTGACTAAGAAAAACTAATAAAAAGGCGCAATTCAATGATAAACCAGATATTTTTACTATGGTCGCGACCGAGCGACCGAACAGCGTAGTCTTTTTCTGGCATTGTCCCAGATTTGATAAGTTTCTATCTGGCAACCCTGATAGTACAGGTACTTATAATAGGTAAAGATGCTTCAGACTCTCTGTCATTCATTCCATTGTATTCTAGTTCATTCTTATTTGACGGGCCTTTGGATCTAGTGTTCTAGTGGTTATTGATCGTCTGCTAGGCTATGCTAGAGGTCGTAACTTCAATTCCCACCTAGTACAAATCTTTGTGTTATGGACATGATCATTTATACTGTGTCTGGGTGTTTCGGTGCGTTTTTTGACTGACTCGGTTTTTTTTGTTAGGTATTTTTTTATTGTTTATATGCCCAATTTGATGTTTCGTATAAACGCCACAGCCAAAATATAAAGCAGGCAGCACCATTAAAATACAAGCAGGCAATTGTTTACGTTTATATTATACGATAGGTAATATTTCAAGATACACACAATGACAAAGAAACAGAAAAAAAAATATCTTGATGAAATGAAATAAATGTGCTTAAATTTAATAGTTAATTGAAAGTTATGCGTGACGATTATTATGGTAATTTGTTTAGTAGTAATTTTTATCAGTATCACGACTATGGTTTGTCATGCTCACCAAAATGTCATTGCTTGCGGTATCGTCGTGGGGCGGGTCGCGCCTTTCCCTCTGATATGGCTGGTCCATGCATCATACTCATTAAAGGGTGCTGCTTGGAGTGACTTTTCGGCCTAGTCAGCGATGGTTTAGCCATTACTATTGTTTCGGTACGTTCAACTGTAATTGTAACCTCTTTATCCAGTCAAGAATTATTTTAAATAGTAGATTTTCCAACTGAATGAAAGTGGATGTGCACCTTCAATGATTTCTATGTTTAATGGGTTCAAACCTAGAATGGTATCACTGAGTGTTTTTTTTTGTAGGTACGTTAGGTGGCAACAGCTCGCATACTGCTAACCTTTCATATAATACTAACACTATTGCACCTGAAGATCTGACTTTTAAAAGAGTGGCCTTGAGTTTCTTTGCCAGTATTCTTCTTAAGGCTCTACGAATCTTGGAAACTGGAAGTTATGGATCGACACAGGCAGACAATGGATTTTGGTGTTTTCGTCTAATTTACCTAATTCGTCTAATTTAACAATACAGTACATCCGTAGCGTCTGTTTGTGTCGATCTATGATTTTTAACTGTAGCTTCATTTAACGTTCATAAATGTCACTTAGTGTTTTAATTGAATAAATGATTTTGAATTTGATAAGCTAAGCATAGCCTCTTCAGCCTACTTCAATGTGAAATGTGGGTTTAGGTACAAAATATTTTGATGAAGGTGTCACAATACAATTACTGTTAGTGAGTGAATGAGCTAGACCTTAGCTACTAATTGATCATAGATTACACAATATGTAACTACAAACTGACACTGGTTAGGTGAAACGTTAGGTACTTAATAGCTATGTAATAAACTTTACGAGATCATAAAATAATTCAATAAAAGTAGAATGCTTCCATGCTTGCAATATAAAAGCAATGAACTGCAATATCTTAAACCACACACGGAAAGTATAAATGTGACTAGTGACATCACATCTTTCTTGTCTTTATTATTCCATCTATCATGTAGGGTCGGTTACTAGTTTAATCGGTTAATCTGAATATCAGTTTTTTTCCACGGAAAAGTTGGCATCGGACCTCCGCAACCCTGAGCTCAAACTGACTTCGAAGGTTGAACTAACTGTCACTATGTTGAAGGAGCGACGACGGAAATATATTTATGTAATACTGAATTAAAGTAATATAAATTTTTATTTGTTTCCAGAAACACAAAATGGCGCCTGTTCTGTACAGTATGGACGCTAGCCCGCCATCAAACGCGGTGCGCTCACTCGCGGACATCATTGGATTGGAACTCGAATTGAAAAATCTAGATTTCATGGTTGCTGAACATAAATCACCGGAATACCTCAAAGTGAGTAATTAAGATGATGGCTACCCGCTTTAAGTAACTACGTATTAAATAACCTGTTTATAAATCTCCGTTCATCCTTTCTTTATAATAAACTAGCCGACCCACGCAACCTCGTTTGCGTCTGCTATTGCCTGCAGCGTGATAATTTTCCCCCGTTTTTGTAATATTCTTCATTGGTGCTCCGCTTCTATAGGTCTTAACGTGATGACCTTCTTCAATAAATGGGCTATCTAACACTTAAGGAATTTTTCAAATCGGACCAATAGTTCCTGAGATTAGTCCAAACAAACATACAAGCAAACTCTTCATCTTAATATATTAGTATAGATAACCGCACAAGTAAGACGATAACTAATTTTCAAGGTAGTGGAGCCATTTTGATTTCATCACGAACAAGCCGGCTCGGCCGAGCCGTACTACAATCTCACAGAAGACCAAAATGACAGCATTCAAGCTGTCATGTTTCGTTACCAGAAGCCCAATGATGCGAAAGCACCTCAATAGACCGCCATAGTAGAAGAGTATAATAGAGATCTAATTGTTTATGCACATCCATTACTTGATAACATTTTACCTATCGAATGTCATCAGTTATCATT
Source organism: Spilosoma lubricipeda (assembly GCA_905220595.1). Taxonomy (NCBI): domain Eukaryota; kingdom Metazoa; phylum Arthropoda; class Insecta; order Lepidoptera; family Erebidae; genus Spilosoma; species Spilosoma lubricipeda. Next base: position 3,255,145 of record HG992278.1, read on the forward strand.
TATGGAAAAACACAATACTATCGCTTTTACTTTTAAGTTATGACTAAAACTTTCATAAAAATGGAGCCCATAATGTTAAATGACTACTTGTTGCTTCGGCTTAAGGAAGCCTGTCGAGGTTTTCCCGTGTTCTTGTATTATTACCCTCAAAATAAGAAAAAAATTCGATTGAGAATATTAAAATCATTGTATGTTTTAGACGCAGGGGTAGCCCTGCGTCTAGCAGTAGTACTTAGCGAACTAGTGTAGTTACTGAAGGTGAGCTGAATTCGAAGGTTGAACTAGCTGTCAGTATATTTGAGAGCACTGACTTCCTAATAACGATTGCCATAGAAATTCAGGACGACCGGGATCGACGGCTTAACGTGCTGTGTTCCATACTCCGGGCTGTTAATAAGAATTTCTTGCAAGAAAAACCTACCAGGAATTTTCAGGCCCGACCTGGGAATTGAACCCGAACCCAAGACCTCTTGATCGGCAGTCGCATTCACAAACCGACCAACGAGGCAGTTCCAAGTTTAATAAATAATGTATCTTAATTTTTTATTTCTCAGATTAATCCTATTGGTACCATTCCAGCGTTAAAAGATGGCGACTTCCTTCTCTCTGACAGGTAATTATTTTTAACTATATAAATTAATATAAATGTATAAATAACTGAGTTCCTATAAACCAACGCTTTCTCCTTCCTTGGTCAGTTAAAGTAAAGAAAAATCGATGTAAGGAAATAAAGACGTTGTTTTCTATTTTTGATGATTTTGTATGTAGGTACACGTACGTACAATATGTTTGACAAGAACCTGACCTATGACTTTAAAATATTTAATTTTTTTAAAGTCAATTTATAAATTTAACCATTAGGCTAAATTGAACAATTCGTTGCCTATAATACATTGTAAAAAACATAAGTTTTCCTTCCAGTTTTTCCTGTTAAAAATATTATTTTTTGCAATGACTGATACAAACCTGATCACTTTTTAAAGATAATTGTTTTAGCAACGATATTAAAAAACACCAGTAATTTAAAACTTTTTTAGTATTTCAATTCGTAACGCGAAGCTTGTAGCCTTCGTAATTAAGATAAAAGATAGAGAAAAAAATCTTTAGGAGAAAAAATACCTTATATAGATCTTCAAGTCTGTTTCTGAACAGGTGTTTCTGTCATGATCTTTCTCCTTACAGCCACGCTATTATGAAGTATCTGCTTTCGAAGTATGGAGCTCATCACTTGGAGTCTTTATACCCGAGTGATTTAACAACACGTGCGTTGATAGACCAGGCCATGTTCTTCAACACCGGCGTGTTTTTCATTAGGCTGAAAAATGTGGCCGTGAGTATTTAATACGAATTTAGTTAATAGAAAACCAAAACAAGTAAAACAAATAAAGTGATTTTGTAATTAGTGCAGTCATCGTTCATTCCAATAGCCCAAAGTGTCACAAGCCATGGGGTGTATCTGCTTTTAAATTCTCTTTAAAACTTCTAACACTTCGAACTACTTGAATTATACATACACTACTACTGACTGCACGGTAGGCCTTGTGGCTTAAGCGGACGCCACGCCGCTTTCTACTGCGCTAAGTGTTATAGGTTCAAATCTCACATGAGACAACACTTTCACAAAGTGTTGTTCTGAGACTTGGGATTTTTTGTGCCCTTTTCGTTTATGTTCGTAGTGTCTCTCGCGACATAATAATCAGGACGTATGTATATTAGTAATGAAAGAGTTATCTTTTCAAAGAAACAATAATAATATTCCGTAATGGGTTTTGAACAGGCACTTTACTGTACTTAGCTACAATAACGGTCACGAACACATCTAAGTACCGCTTACATAAGTTTGGAGTTTTGAAAAGTAAGTGACAGGCAATTCCAAACGCCTATGTTCAGCTGTGAACCGCGATAGGGTGATGATGATAAAGTTTGAAGTACCACAAGGGAGCGTGTTAGATCCATCAATATTTTTAATATTAAGAAATAACTTGCCACACTTTCTCATAATTATTAAGTTTATTATCATCATCATCATCATCATCAACAACCCATAACGTCCCACACCTGGGCTTGGGTCTCCTCTCAGGAGAGGGTTAAGGTCATACGTCCTCACACTGGCCAAGTGCGGATTGGGGACGAGCAACACAACGTTGTGGCTACGTAATCTTGCCGTTGGATGTTTTTAAGCCGCCCAAATGCCTCCAACTAAGCTACACGACTGTTATCATATGATAACAACTGGGAACAATTGCTTAACTTTACCTCCGAATCACGGAGACGCTCATGATAACATGCCACTAGCGGTCACCCATCCGGATACTGACCGCGCCGTCGTTGCTTACCCTCGGTGATTGTTTCTAATCACCGAGTGCTACTCTCATGCGAGAGCAGACGCTCATAGCCCAGTTGCACTTGGTGACAACAAATTACAATATGGCGTCTAATTATCGTCTAACCAACTGCCTCGTTGGTCTCGCGGTTGGCGTGTGCGACTGCTGATCATGAGGTCTCGGGTTCGATTCCTGGGTCGGACCAAATGTTTGTATGATCTACAAATATTTGTTTCGGAGTTAGGGTGTTTTCTATGTATAATATGTATGTATTTACAAAAAAAAAAGTATATATGTATTTGTATCAGTTGTCTAGTACCCATAACACAAGCTCTGCTTAGCTTGGGACTAGATGGCGTTGTGTGATAGATGTCCGAAATATTTATTTATTATTTATTATTATTATTATTTTCAAGAACTGAATATGTATTATATTCATTCATAAAAACGTTTCCATAATAACGAATTTACTTATTTTCCAGCTACCTTCGGTATTCGGTGATTACACCGAGACCCCTGAAAAGACTAAGGGGGAGATTGAAGACTGTTACAAGGTTCTGGAGGCCTACCTTGAGAATCGGAAGTACCTTGCTGCCGACCACCTGACTCTTGCTGACATTGCTGTCGTAGCGACTACTACTAGTATGCAACCGATATACAAGTTGGATTCTGAGAAGTAATTTTCCACTTTGATTTTTTTTTGGTTTTAAATTCCTTTTTCCTTTTAGTACTTATTATCGGTTGTTAGACTGCGAGATTGCTTTGATCGTTATAGTTAGGTATATCTTTATTTCTTTCAGCATGTGAGAAAAGTATCTTCAGAATTAATTAGCAAAACTACTAAAATAGGAAGAAAAACCGCCCGAGGCACAGGTGACTTGTTATCTGGGCCATAGATTCAAAGTCCGAAAAATTACTCCTGCTAAAATACTTTAAATGATCATTATTCGGTGCGCCGCCGTCCTGACCTGGGTCGCTTTATATGGATACACTAGCCGACCCACGCAACCTCGTTTGCGTCTTCTATTGCCCGTAGCGTGATAATTTTCCCCCGTTTTCGAAACGTTTTTCATTGCTGCTCCGCTCCTATTGGTCCGAGCGTGATGATATATAGCCTATAGCCTTCCTCGATAAATGCACTATCCAACACTGAAAGAATTTTTCAAATCGGACCAGCGGTTCCTGAGATTAGCGTGTTCAAACAAACAAACAAACAAACAAACAAACTAACAAACAAACTCTTCAGCTTTATATATTAGTATAGAAGTATAGATATACCAAAAATGTAGTTTCAAAAATTTTTGTCTGTCTGTCTGTTCCGGGTAATCTCTGGACCGATTTTGTCGGGACTTTCACTGATAGGTAGCTAATGATATTAGGAGTAACTTAGGCTACTTTTTTTAGACTAGCTTTGCCCTGCGGCTTTACTAGCGATACGACTTTAACGCTCGCTCACGGTGACCTCTTACAGATAACTTTTTCAAATGTATATTACAAAAACTGTGGTGATTTCACAGATTCCCGCGCATCGCTGAATGGCTATCACGTTTGGAAGAGGAGCCTTTCTTTAATAAGTTCATAACCCCAGGCGCAGAACTCTTGGGTAAGATACTGTACTCAGTCTGGGAAAGAAATAAACAAAATAAATTGTAAACTTCATTGTTACTTACCTAAATAAAGCATAACAGATAACAATGTATTTTTGTTAAGAAAAAGCTGTTTTTTATTTTCCTATCTTCTATTCCTACCACATAGGTACAATTAACAAACTTGAATCCTGACACACTTTGCCGATAAATCATTTGAAACCGTCAAAACAACTTAAATTTTTATATTATGCAAGTTACGTTAACACTGGTTGGAGAGTTATGCAATTTTGACCTTTATCATCACCGCAGTACATATTATCCTACTAATATTATAACTGCGAAAGTTTATAAGGGTGTGTGTCTGTTGCTCTTTCACGCAAAAACTACTGAACTGATTTGAATTAAATTTTAAAGTAATATAGCTTCACAGATCACCTCCATCTGTGTATAGCTTCTGTGTATAGCTTATACACCAGAATAACATTTAGGCTACTATTTACCGCGATAACCGACATAACCCGGGCGGAGCCGCGGGCAACCGCTAGTATTAGATAAAACAGTACCTAATAATAAATGCGAATGTCTACGTAATTGTATTTGTTGTATGTCTATAAGAAAGTAAGCTTATGATGGGCCATTATTAAAGTTTGTAAATGGTACATGTCCTATGAAAAATACTTATTTACTTCGCTGGCATGTTTGGCACTGACACTATGCTCTCTATCTCTGTTGGGTAAAAATTTCGAAATACGTCGCCATTTTAAGCCGCCGGAAATACTTAGTTCCCTTAGAAAAAATAAAAAACGGAATTTTGTACAAAAATTGTTTATTCTACTTTATAAATATTTTTTATAGTAATTGATATCGGTGGTGCCCACTGATTTTCTTACCTTATATCTGTTCTACACTTTAGTAACCATGTCAATAGTTGACTTACAATCGTTTCTAGATTACCCACTTATGGTATGCTTACCATGAATATTTCAACAGACAGAGGGCCCAGTGTAAGTTTATATTTATATAACATCAAGTTGCTCTTGACAGCAAGTGCGTTTCGCGTTGTGATTGGTGAAAATTGTAGCGCAGATCAATCACAGCGCCGAATGTGGTTGGCATTACGATCGAGTTAGTGGTAAATAAATTCACACTTGACCCTCTAATATCTTTATCTATGTTCTGAGAGAGCCGATACTTCGGTATGTACAGGCCTAAATGGTGATCCAGTTAGGCCTGTAAATTCTGCTATTGACAATTTCATAATTATTCTAACAGTTATAGATTTACTTGGTTTACGCATTACTTACTTACTTTACGATTTTATGCGAGAACGTGATTTCACTATGATTAGTGAAATCACGTTCTCATATAAAATCGGCTATAAGCATTTTTTATTGCATTTCTAACTACTATTTGTTAGGCTTATAACTCTATAACTGTCTCACGATTAAGCCAATATTCTCTCTTCTATGCTAAGTTTGCAATCTAAGTTCTGAATTTTAAGACACAACCAATTATGTATCTAACAAAACGTGTCGTGTTTGCCAAACATCAATGTAGTCACGATCTTAGTCACTTTGGGGGCACTGCGTGCCTCGCGTGCCACCACAAAAAAAGCCCTGCATATACCTATTTCAGTCCGTGGGGTATGGCTGTTTTATATCATAAGTGAGCACTTACGAACCGTATTAGTCTAACAGCGGAAATTTTCAGTATTGTAATTAGGGTAATGTATTTTTATTGAGACTCTATATAATATACCGCCTTTGTCAAGACCAATGTTAGTCAGTTAGCGATCCTGCCTTCTAGGCTAGAGGTCGCTGGTTGGACTCCGACCTAGGCTAAATATTGTGTAATTAGATTACTTGTTCTACGTCTGGAGCAATTGAACTATGGTGGGTATGTATTTTAAAATACACTAGCTGAACCCTGCGGTATTCGCGCCTAACACCGCGGGGCAAAGTTAGTCTAAAAAAGGTTTTTTTTTCTTTAAATGCCATACTAATACAAGTAGGATATTGCTATTACGATCTAGTCTACTGACTAATGAGTAATCTTATTTTGACCTAAATTAATAAAACAAAAGTCTAATAAGACTGTGTCCATTAACACTTTTCTTATTGTCTCTAATTAAATGAGGACACTCTGTTCGTGTGTTCGTGTGAACTTGGAAGCTGCTGAGTTTTTTGGCTTCAGTAAAAATAAAAGTCGTGCGTTATCTGCCTTTATTTATTTGATCTGAGCCCAGGTCATTTATTGTGTAATGAGAATAATGATATTATTCATTCTACGTCTGATGTATATGTTTATCAGCGTACAGTACAGTACAGGTTCTGCCTTGGGATCAGACTGCCGTGTGTGGGATGTTATTATTAAATAAATAAGAAGGTAAGGGAAATGTGATTTTATAAAACTTTTATTATGGTTGATGTTCGTTAAAGTTTGAATTCGGTTCATCCGTGTGGTAGTAGACTGGAAGCCGACCCCAATCTAGTTTGAAACGAGAAAAAGTTTTACAGTAAAAACTAAAACCCAACTACGACAAAAAAAGACACTGAAAAAGCATGAAACAAGTTTCAAAAGCCGTAGTCACGCGTGGTTATATGTATATTATAAGTGTTATAGACTATGGTACATTACTAAGTTTCAAAAGCCGTAGTCCATGTAGTGTAATGTAACTACGGCTTTTGAAACTGGTTTCATGCTTTTTCAGCGTCGTTTTTTGTCGTAGTTAGGTTTTAGTTTTTACTTTTCTTTTATTTAAAATGTTTTTGTGCCTCTATAATATTAATTTCTTTGTAAAGTATATTTTAAATAAGTACCATAGAAATATCACAATTATCGAATAAATACGGACAAATTCACGAGAAAATGCTAATAATATATGTATTTTTGAACTGTACAAGTAACGCCCTTTCCAATGATACCAAACACGACATATTTATTTAAAATTTATTTTTTAATACAGTAATTTTTGTCGGCTAGAGAGCGCCACATTAGATTCAGTGACACGTTATATAGCCTATAACCAGCTTTACCATGTACACTCACACAAGGGCCCTGCGCCGTTTCTTAATATATATATATTATATATATAAACTGCCAAAATTATTTTGCTTCTTACTTTTGGTTTCGCCGTAATCGAATTAAAAAAACTCAAAGGATGCTAGACGTTATATCTCTGTAAAGATAATTTATTTCTTGTTTGATTATCTATTTTAAATAATTGTTTTCTATCAACTCCTAAAAGTCTGAAGATTTTAATAAAAAAAGTATCGCTCCTGATGAAATACTACAAACTAATATTCTGCTCTACTTCATCTATTCATCCATCCACAACCTTTAATAGTCTACTGGTGGTGATAGACCTCTTCTTAGCAAACAGATTTTGACTTATTATACCACGCTGGACGTGGGATATTTCAAGTTTTCAACTTACTCATTTTCCTAGCCTTTATTATTCCCAAAATTTGGGGTCGGCTACTAGTTCTACCGGTTTTACCTGAATATCAGTTTTTCCACGGAGCGACTGGCATCGGACCTCCGCAACCCTGAGGGTGAACTGAATTCGAAGATTGAACTAGTTGTCAGAATATTTGAGGGCACTGACTTCCCAATAACGATTGCCATAGATGTTTATGACAACCGGGACCGACGGCTTAACGTGCTCTCCGAGGCAAGTTTACAACTTATTGCTTTATTTAAATTACTTAAATTGTAGCCAAAGACTTCTCAGAAAAGAAAGTAGGTATTTCATAAATGACCTAATTCAGAGTACACATTGATGGCTTTGTAATTGGTACCTACATGTGATGTTGATAACGATTAAAAATAATGATAATGGATTTTGTGATATGAGTAGTTTTAAAATTGACGTAAATAATCCGTTACCGTTGGCTAATGATTCGAATGCGGCATTTACATACAATTCAATTCAATTCAAAATCAATTATATAAGGTATATTTAATAATTCCATCAACAATATAGGGGTTTTTTATGTATAACAATATTTATATTTTTTAAGGTTTTTTATGTATCTCTATGAGACGTCTCGTACCCAATACTCATAGTACAAGCTGTCTAGATGGCGTTGTGTCTCAGATGTTCTAAATTTTATTATTGTGGGCAAATATCTATATCTATATCTATATCTATACTTATAATAAAACTGTAGAGAGGTCAATTCTGTACATTGAATATATATTAAAAATTATTATTGGGGGATGAATGGTTATCGATACTGATGCCAAAAATGTAATCAGTAAGTTTTTTGTCTGTCTGTCTGTCTGTCTGTCTGTCTGTCTGTCTGTATGTGCACGCATGGATCAAAAACTACTGAAGGGATTTTAACCAAACTTGGTACGATTATAGTCCATACTCCTGGGCAGGTTATAGGCTATATAACATAACGCTAAGATGCATAGGAGCTGAGCAGTGACGATAAATTTGAAGCAAGTCGGATGAAAATTTACGCTTTCGAGCTCTTATCCTCGCATACGTTGATCATACACCAAAAATATGTATTACAAAGATGATGGTCTTCAAAAGATCTACAAAAAAGTCCTCAATAGTATATTTCTATCTTTTATAAATTAGCCACAATAACGTGTTTAAGCGTTAGGCATTTCTTCAAGATGTATTAAATACTTAAATATTTCACATGGATATATCCTTATCACTATACACTTTAATATCTTTTTAAAATAAAATACAGAATTATAAAAGTATAATTAATAAACACACAAGATATAGATGAAATAAAACTTCCAAATCTCGGCGCACCAGTATTAGTACGCCATTATGGTTGATTTTTGTTTAACACGCGAAGCGGCGGGAAAAAGGCGGGAGCGCTCACGCTCACGCCGCTCACGCGCTGACTTCACTCGAATTGTCACTGTTAATGCGAACGAACGTGGTTCTTATTGACTCTTCTCGGAATAAGCGCGCTTTAGATTTAAAAAATACATAGATACGTAGTTTTTAGATATCAGTTTATAGTAGGTATTAGATAATAATATAATTAGTTTGTTTAGTGTTTTTGTTTGTTTCTCCTTCTTTTCCTTATATTTATAGTTGTAAAATTAATAAGTATAATTTCAAATAAGAAAATTTATGCAATGACAATAAATAAATCTCATCATCAGACTTTCCGCGTTGCTGGAGTAGATCTTAGTCTCAGATGTTTTTCACATGGGCAGTTGTACGTCGCTTTTTCCTGGGTCAGAAGTTCCACAAATCTTTATGCATACGTACACTTTGAACAAATGTAAACAAGTGTAGTGTGCAAAACAAAATTTACTCTTCGGTCTTAAATAGATTTTAAAGGCAGCGTCATATTTATCTATTAAATTGTAGTTTAATAGTCTATAGTTACAAAAAAAACATTATTGTAAAAGGAGATCCACGCGGACGAAGTCGCGAGCACAGCTTTAAACAATAAGATATTATGTCGCATGTCTGGTCAAAGTACGGAATATTGCTTCATCCATCGGGTGGTGAAACGACTACTTACCGAATCAAATTTTTAAATTCGTTACTTTACTTACCACTTTTACCCAATAATAGGCTATTTGACTGATTATTGGAAATCGTTTTAAATTATTCTTTATTACATAATTAGCACACTCCGATATTTTGCAGAATTTCTACTGTATTATGAACTATTATAATAGTAGAATATTAATAATAGTATAATATTAATAAAATTGGGGAAAACTGATAAAATGAACTTAAATTTAAGATAAAGTTCAAGTTTGACAACCATTTCAAAAAACGATATTTCTGTAATGGCGCTGGTCACTTGAGACGCGTGACGACACACTATAGCCACAACAAAACAAAACAGCGCAGTTTAAGTTAATTTTATCAGTTTTCCCCAATTTTATTAATTAAAATGTCGAATAAATGGTGTGTAGTGTAGTGTAGTGAACAAATCTATACATCTATCCAAATAAATAAAATTGGAGTGTCTGTTTGTAATATCAAAATAACCGCTTTTTACTAAATGCATATGTGTGTATACACGGTACATATACCAAAAATGTAGTTAAAAAATTTTTTGTCTGTCTGTCTGTATGTTTGTATGTTTGTTCCGGGTATTCTCTGGAACAGCTGGACCGATTTTGACGGGACTTCCACTGGCAGGTAGCTGATGATCCAGGGAGTAACTTAGGCCACTTTATTTAGGCTAACTTTGTCTCGCGGCGTTACGCCGAAATGTATGTATGCGCGTAACTTTCGATCGGCTACACAAAATTATATATTTTTTTTATGTGTTAGTTATTCTTAGGACAAGGTTTGTGTACAAGAAAAATTAAAAAATAAAAAAAAAAGTTTTTTTGTCCGTGACTACACCCTACCCATGGGTAGCTGTTAACGAAAGAAAAATATGGTGGTACGAAGTCCGTCGGGTCAGATAACATCTTTAAATACCACGCTTTGTACTATTTCAAAATGTAACCTAAAAGCATTGAGATATACCTACCTACATAAAGTAAATTAGATTTTACAAAAATAATGAATGGATTTTCCAGAGGTTATTACAGAAACAATTTTATGTTGTACTTATGCAAGTGCAACATAGCTGCTTTAACATTTTTCAGTTCTGCAGCATAGTTATCAGTGTTATTATTATGTACTAGCTCAAAGCCGCGGTGTTACCCGCAGTTATTGTTGTACCACAGGTAACGCCGCGGGACAAAGTTAGTCTAAAAAAAAGTAGCCCAAGTTACTTCCTGGATCATCAGCTACCTGCCAGTGAAAGTTCCGTCAAAATCCGTCCGTCCGAAGAAACAAACAGACAGACAAAAACATTTTTAACTACATTTTTGGTAAATGTACCGTGTATATATATACATAGGCATTTAGTAAAAATCGGTTATTTTAATATTGCAAACACACTCCAATTTTTTTTTTTGTATAGATAGAAAAGTGCAAACATAAAAGCGTCTATCTTATGTAGGTTGCTGTTATCGGCACGCACAAAATTTGGTTCCTTTTTTTTCGAACCACTTATTAAATAGTTTATTAAAAAAAAGTACTGCAGAATTAGCTCACAGATCGATTATTACCACTCCGAAAACATAAAACGCAAACAATATTCAATAGAGGAATCTTTCGTTTATTAGCATGTGACGTCACCAGAGTTGCAACCAATCACAAGGCGTTTATGTCGCAGACAAAATTTCAAAAAAATTGATAGTTTTATTTCGTGCAATCTGCGAGAAACTTAAATTATTTTGTTTGATTTATGTTATATGTCTTTTTAGACTATTATCTTAAAGGATGACCCCAATCCATAGTTTATTTCCCTTTCTGCTTTAAACGCGTGCAGTGTCTGGTGAGTATGTGAGTCTATGCTTTGCGATGACGATAAACAAGACATAAGGTCAGACGTTGCGCACCGCAGGCATAGACCTCACCTCAAACTGTTTCAGCAACGGAAAGCTCTATGTGGCAATGGCATTACACATAACATAGTATACAGTGAAGCTCTTTAAATAAAGGTAACACTGTCACAATATGTGGACATATCAGTGAAATTGCATGCTTATACAGGGTTAGGGAATACATACATATAAAAATCACGGTAATACTCATAACTATTACCGTGAGTTCGAGCCCTGAAATCGGGAGAAAAAAAAAACCGCTACTAAAAAAATGATTTTTCAACCCCCTTTCGGTTAGCATGAACTTTCCTTTTATACATTTTTTGACATTTTGTTGCAATCTTGCTCAGTATTAATTATAGTTTTTATTCATGGGCATCTACGAAAAAATGTTAAAGTAGTGGAATACTTTGAGATTTATCCGCTAAGTATCAACTAGAGACTACACAAATACCTATATGTATATTACGAGAGAGCCTCGGGAAAGAGACAACGTTTAACACATGAAATAATAAAGACTTGCACGAAGCACTTTGTTTCAGTATTTTATACGCACAATGAAGAAACTCCATACCTGATTTACTGTCTTCTGAGAAATACAAAGAAAGTCTTGCAAAGTGCAACGGATCATAGCGTTGGTTAATCCTACTAATATTATAAATGTGAAAGTTTGTAAGGATGTATGGTTGGATAGATGGATGGATGTTTGTTACTCTTTCACGCAAAAATTACTGAACGGATTTGAATGACACTACAGTAATTTAACATAAACTTCAGAATAACACATAGGCTACAAATAATAAAGATAGTGTGTGAATTCTCTAAAATATGACGATAAGTGTCAAGTAGGTAGTAGAAAAAATCTACCATCTGTGAGCTATACTGGCGTGCGCCGCCAAAATCGCTAAAGTTTTACATATGTAATGTTTGATGGAAATATTTATCTTAAAAGCCGTTATAGTTAAAATGTGTAAGCCATTAAAGCCAACATAGTGAACCATAACTACAATAAAAATTAATGATTTATTTCAAATGCACATTGGGTATGGTAGTAATAAGTTGATTCCTAAATGAAAATGGACACATTTATCGCTTCTGGTATTTAAAGTAAATAAAATATATCTTTTGCGCTACATCATTTGGACAAATAAATACATACAAATAAAGACAAATAAATAAATATTAAAATTAATAGTTGCGATGATGACAAACCGAGTGCGTGATATTAGGATGGCGCATGGCGGTTGGCGCGGGGAATAGGTTGCTCATCGCTGAGTGCGCTACCCGAACGCGGGTAGGTAGGTTGACGAGTGAGGGCAGACGACGATGTTGGTTGTGTCCGTTTTGCGAATTTTCAAGGCATTTACAATTAGCTAAAAACGCATTTTACTAAAAGTAATATAGGACTAAGGTTAAGGACAGTTTTTTTAGAAGTTACACGTACGAAATTCCACGTACAAACTTCGTTTTTATTTTAATTACATTACATAGGTTGTAGGTAGGTAAGTTGTCAGTGTCAGGCTATTATATTTTTCAAATGCGTCTAGCACCAAATATATTATATGTTAAATTATACATGGTATTATGTTTTTGTTTGTTTAACCGTTTTTATCATCAATTACACTAACATTATAAAGGTGAAAGTTTGTAAGTGTGTATGTTAGTTACTCTTTCACGCAAAAACTACTAAACGGATTTGGATGAAACTTTACAGTGAAATAGCTTATACATCAGAATAACACATAGACTACTATTTGCCACGATAACCGACATACACGCGGGCGGAGCCGCGGGCAGCAGCTAGTTATTAATAAAAGATAAGAAAACAAAACTCTTCATAAAATTTCAATTACCTACATCTTTTGCAATAAGATGTAATTTAGCGTAATAAACCACTAGATTCAGATCAGTTTATAACTTGAAAAATACTTAATTGCAGTTAAACAAAATAAAATGGCGCTTATCCTGTACAGCATGGATCTTAGCCCGCCCGCAAACGCGGTGCGCATGCTCGCTGACATCATTGGATTGGACCTGGAATTGAAAAATCTGGATATCACTCTTGGCGAACATAAATCATCAGAATACCTTAAAGTAATAATAATAATAAAAATTGTTTATTGACTCAAATATGACATGTTAAGTATGTACTGATACTGAAACCTAAAATAGGCCGAAGGTTGTATCTTGGGAGCCAGTGTTCAGTCGCACCAAAGGTAGACAGTACTGTCTGTTTCATTTTTTTTTTTTTTTTTTTTTTAATTTATTGTCTAATCTAAAATTCATACATGCATACTGTTATCCATTATATACCAACACAAACCATCAAGAGTTTATCCGTGGTATACCAGGCATCACTCGGTTACAAATAAATTACTTATGTATAAACAATAAATATTAGTATCTACTATATATATATTTATATATACATATACATATATATAGTTGAGTATCAGCTTGACAGTAAATAGTTTATCAAAACAGTTTTACAATTGTTTTTATTCATCTTGCTACAGGTTTCGATAGGTATGTTGTTCAATATACGGGGCAGCATGTGTTCCCACGTCCGCGTCCCATATACATTAGTACGCTTAGGTATACTATAAGTAGGTAAGTTTGACAAGTGACGTTATGACTCCAATCTTATATTTTTCTTTAATTTAGCAAGGTTGTGGTATTCCTCACCCAGTACACACACGCTCACTTTATCGAAAACATTTAATATTTGACAGTGTTTAAATAGGCCACATTCGTCTTCTTTAAATTTTAATTTAGTTTTTCTAGGTACTATTGTTTTTAAGATGCTTAATTGTATGTTATAAATGTTTTCGAGGTAGGTCCCGTATGTGCGGCCATAACTACCTACTCCGTAGCTAATCACGGAGTCGGCAAGTGCGAGGTACATGATTCTAAGTGTTTTATACGGTAATTTATACTTTAACACATATAATTTGGATAGAACAGATCTTAGTTTACCACATACACTATTAATATGAGGCCCCCAGTGGAATTTACTATCTATAGTAAGGCCCCCAGTGGAATTTACTATTTATAGTAAGGCCCAGATACGTATGTTGAGACACTAACTCTAGTGGTTGGCAATTGCACAGCGTTCCCGTCTGGTGTAAGCACGAGTGCTCATGAGCAACAATGACTGGCTCACAGAGCGATGTCAAGTAAGATGAATGTATATGCATCATTTTTGTTTTAGTTGCATTAATCACTAGACCCACATCGTGGGCCCAGCCACACAATAGGTTAAAGTTGCGCTGCATAATCCTCTGCGCCTCACGTAGGTCTTTATGAGCAGATATCAAGCATGTGTCATCAGCAAACTGATAAACTGATCCCTCAGTGAATATATTACACATGTCGTTCACATATAACAAGTATTCGGTCGATCCGAGAATCGAACCTTGTGCCGTGCCTTTGTCGGTTAGAATCATGTCACTTAGAGAGCCAGCGACACTTACTGCGGTGTAACGGTTACTATGATAATTTTCAAACCACTTCTACAAAGGTCCCCGTATACCATTTTGCTTTAATTTAGTAAATAAGGTTTACCAATCTAATAAATCAAATGCCTTACTAAAGTCAATAAAGACAACTAGTACGTGTTCACGGTTGTCCAGATACCCGTTGATCTCATTGCTAAACTTGGATAGTAAATTCAGACGTGCTTTTATTTTTTTGGGAACCAAATTGTTTTACATTAATTATACTATTTTCTTTCAAAAACCTACATATCTCCTGGCCTAAATATCTCTCAATTATTTTATCTATACATGACAATATAGTAATTGGCCTGTAGTTGTTTGTATTTGAGTATGAACCATTTTTGTGAATAGGTCTTATTATTCCGATTTTTAATTGATCAGGGTATACGGATGTGGCAATGCATGTGTTAATTAAGTGCGTAATGACCGGGGTAATATCATTGATAATATGTTGTAAATCTTGCACTCTTATACCATCGAAACCTGGGCATTTTTTGGCATTTAAGTGTTTTATAATAGAAAAGATCACATCGCTTGTAGCTTTATGTAGCCTTATTGATACATTGCACTCCTTACTATAAGTGACAGGATTGAGAATTGGCGTGTTACACTGCATACACAATTCATTCACGTTACTTTGAAATTCATAAGCAAATTTGTTTGTAATCACATCGGGCGATGCTTTAAAATATTTTATAATTATGTTATCAATGGAGTTATTTATTTTATCTTGATCTTGCTACGTACATGTGTTTGAGTGTGTGTATGTGTGTGAGTGTGTGTGTGTGTGGGTGTCTGCTTGTGCGGTGTTGTGTGAGTGTGCGTGGGATCGGAAGTCAAAGTTTATTCGATTTATGTCTTAAATGTAAGTAGGTTTTCAGTTTTTTTCGTAATCTAGTTGCTGTAGAAACTTAGTAACCTTCATCTTTACTTCATGGCGACTTAATGTAACTATACTAAGTTTTTTATTTAAAGGTATCGTTATATAGCTTAGCACTCATACTGCGGCTTTGTCTTCTTGCAAAGGTGGTCCTGCAAGTAAAGCGAGGGCACACAGATGATAAGCTGCGTTTATAAGGGTTTGGACGGGGCACATCACGATGTTTTCTAAGGACAATTTTCAATATGTACAGCTGTCGAACTGAGAGAACCTTACATTTTGTATATAATTTCGCCGTTGGGTATCTGTAAGGTTTGCCGGTCATTCCTTTGAGGACCGCTCTCTGTGCTCTCTCTAACCCAATAAGGTGCGTTTTGCTGCACCACTTACACTTACGACTGGCTTCGGATCGCTGCAACCCTAAGGGCGCTTCTTGGCATGAACATGATACACCGCCAAACTTCCATACCACAGGTTTATTAATATAATTATAATAGGTTTATATAATTAAAATTAAAAAAATATATATTAAGAATTTCTTTTAAGAAAAACCTATCAACACTTGTAGGCCTAAACCGGGAATCGAACCCGAGACCTCTTGGTTGGCAGTCGCATACGCTAACCGCTAGAAGACCAAGGAGACAGTTTGGCTAAAATAGTAGGATTTGTTTCTTCCAAAGAACTCCAGTTTATCGTCTTCACCCATGACCGTTACTTGATAAACTTCATATTTACGATTGATAAGAAGAGGGGTGTCAAATATTAATATTTATTTATCAATAACATGCATGACAACAAATTCAAAAGTACAAATAGTTATATACACCTATCTCATTTATTTATTTTCAGATAAACCCTATGGGCTCCATTCCAGCATTAAAAGATGGCGACCTTGTTTTTTCAGACAGGTAATTTTAATAAATATAAATATAAGAGTTATAAAGACAAGATTCAAACCGTACTAATATTAATTCACAAGTTACTTTTTCTCAAACTGTTGAATCGATTTGATTTTTTAGGGAGTACAAAGGCTGTTATTTACCGCAATAACCGATATACTATGCTGGGGGAGCCGCGGGCAAATGCTAGTATTAACTTAAATCTTGTTTTCGACATCTAACAAAAATACATAAATAACTGAGTTCTTTAAAATATTTCTCTTTACTTGGTCTGGTCGAAGAAGAGAAAAATTACGTAGTGGATTAGCAGTAAAATGGTAGACCAAAACGAAGAGACCTATGCCCCGTAGTGGACTGTAAAATTCAAAAGAGGATCCGGTAGAAAAAGAGACCTAACACGTTTTGAAATCTATGATTCCTGAGAGATGTTTTTATCATTATGTTTTTCCTTCCAGCCACGCAATTATGACTTACCTTCTTTCGAAGTTTGCAGCAAACAAAATCGAGTCTTTGTACCCCAGTGACTTAAAAACACGCGCATTGGTCGACCAGGCCATGTACTTCAACAGCGGCGTGTATTTCATTAAGCTTAAAAACGTGACGGTGAGTATTTTGAAGTCATAACTTCGTAGGGGAGGGTAAACCGAGTCGTTACGTAACACGTTACGGTGCCAGTCTGTCTGGCAGCAGTAGGCAGGCTCCTCCTCTTTCACTCTAACCCACAGCGCCAGCTGTCAATTAAGCTTTACTCAAGTTAAAAAAAAATAAACATGCAGTAGTTAAACTTAGATTAGTTTAAGTTATTATTTCTGTCGGGTGACCCAAGACGCATACGTTTTTATATAATATACTAGCTGCCCGGACAAACAAAAATTTGACAGGTAGTAGAGCCACGCTGATTTCAGCACGAACGTGCCGGCTCGACCGGGGCGTTACTACCCTCGCATAGAAGATCAGCGTAAAATGACAGCGATCATGCTGTCGTGTTTCGTTGGTGAGTGTGAGACCGGAGGCCCAATGATGCAGAAGCATCACCAGCCCGCCATGGTGTGGGTCACCATGCTGCATTGTTGCATTGTCTGCATTTGCAGTATGGTGACCACCACTCTTGGATTCTGCTCATGCTTTCCATCAGGCAGAGTAAAGTCATTTTGGCAGGGCCAAACATAAAAAAAAAAAAACTTCGTTCTGTGAACCTCCCGCATTGCATTGGTCTAGCCATTCTCGAGTTATGCACTTAGTAACATTCATTTTTATTTATATAGATATGAGTCTGCGAAAGTAACTTTACTCTGCCTGATGAAATGAATGAGCAGCATCCAAGGGTGTGGTCACCATACTCATTGCGAATGCAGATAATACAACAATGCAGCATAGTGACACAGTGTAATAAAACATAGAAATTAGCGTCTTTCAAATCTGTGACTATTAGGATGTTAAAGTTATAATAATTTATTAATAACACTACATACAAACATACACAATATTATAAAAATAATTATGTCTTTATTGTACACCAGGAGCATTAAATTATGAAAGGTCTTAATAAAGATTTAATTATCTTTCAGGCACCGTCGTTATTCGGAGACTATACTGAAACGCCTGCAAACGCGAAAAAGGATATTGATGACTGTTACAAGGTACTGGAGGTTTTCCTTCAGAACAGGAAGTTCATTGCAGCAGACCACCTAACTCTTGCTGATATTGCTCTCGTAGCGACCACTAGTAGCATGCAACCGATTCACAAGTTGGATTTGGAAAAGTAAGTATTCCTTGGTTAAGATTTAAGACATGTTCGTTATTTTACCACCAACTGTTACACCATATTGTTTTCGCACACTTTAGATATTTTTCGCTTTTGGTCTTATCCTATGAAAAAAATATTTTTTGTCTCTTTTACGAACTAGCTAGTTAGATGACCACACAGATGATGAACACAGAACAAAAGAATATTCTCCTTTTCCGTGATGATGAACGACATGATGCTTTATGTAACTGTTTCCACTCAATATAGAGTATTACCTGTCAGTATAGATCATTTAAATAACATGTACTTAATTGCTGCCTCGGTGGCGCAGTGATATCGTATGCGACTGCTATGCATAAGATCTCGGGTTTGATTTCCGGGTCGGACCAAATGTTTGTTTGATCTGCAAATATTTGTTTCGGAGTTTGGGTATTTTCTATATTTAATTTGTATGTATTTACAAAAAAAAAGTAAGAGTTAATGTATTTATATCAGTTGCCTAGTACCCTTATCACAAGCTCTGCTTAGCTTGGGACTAGATGGCACTCTGTGTTAGATGTCCGAAATATACCGACTAATGAAATAGCAACCAAGACTAACTGGGATAAGTTCGTATTACGAGAGTCGTAGTGTCAGTTAACTTGCTACTCTGTCTCTACTTCTTTATTGTTTGTTCAAAGTATTCTCAAAAATTGTGGTGTGTCCGCAGATTCCCCCGCACGGCTGAATGGCTTTCACGTATGGAACAAGAGTCTTTCTTTACGAAGATCATGGTACCCGGAGTGCAATCGTTGACTAAGACATTGTACGCAGCCTGGGAGAGAAATAAGCAAAAGAAATTATAAGTCCATATGATATGTTATTAAAGTGTATCCATACTTAACAAAATTTGATAAAAAAAAAAATCTTTATTGTTATCAATAACCTTGTACAATTGCCTTAAAGCTAAAGATTACAAGGTTTAAGGTAAAGGTCACACAATAAGACTAACCCTAACTCCCAAATAAGGTATTCCTGTGACTTGGAAGTTAGTGTTCTGCTGTTACAGAGACAGATTATAGGATTAAAAGGTAAAAATAAAATTAAATAAAATGCGTGCGTGTCAGTGTGCGTGCGCGTGAGTGTGTGTGCGTAATATACTTTTAAAAAGTTATTTTTATTTTTCCAACTTTAAGTCTCTTTGGATTTGTATTATTGGTTACTTAAAAATCTCCGTATCAATTTGGATTAAGATGTTACTAAAAAAAATTGACTGGATGAAAACTCGGGCCGAACAATTTTACTTTTTTGTCTATGTCTATCTAGCTATCTATCTACCTACCTATCAATCTACCTACCTATTTATGTACCTATCTATCTGCCTACTTATCTATCTACTTACCTATCTATCTACCTATCTACTTATCTACCTATCTACCAATCCACCTATCTATCTACCTACCTACCTATCTATGTACCTATCTATCTACCTATCTACTTATCTACCTATCCACCTATCTACCTATCTACCAATCCACCTATCCACCTATCTACCTATCTACCTGTCTACCTATCTACCTATCTACCTATCTACCTATCTACCTATCTACCTATCTACCTATCTACCTATCCATCTATCTACCTATTCACCTATCTACCTATCTACCTATTCACCTATCTACCTACCTATCTATCTGTTTGTATGAAGGACTTCAGGACTTCGTAGATGCAGTTGGGCAGCATGGATTTTAATTTATATAACTAGCCCTCATCACCACTACACTCTATCAAACGCATGTGATATGTCCAAGAATACGCTAGTGCAATATTTTTTGTTTTCAAAAGACTCATCTAATTCAGTACACCCTTGGGGTTGCTAAGGTCCGATGCCCCTCACTCCGTAGCAAAACTGATATTTAGGTAAAACCGGTTGAACTAATAGCAAAACCCAATTATTTTTGGGAATAATAAAGGCTAGGAAGATGAGATAACTAATTTGTGAACTAATTTAATCTCTTTGACTGGGATAGGATTTATAGGGCTCTAAAATGGTTCTAGTGGAAAGTGTTTCGAAGCAATTTTATGTATTTGGCACATTTTCACATGCTTTAAAGATTCCGAACTAACAACGTTACGTGTAGTGAATATCATAGGCATGTCACACTAAAGGCTTTAGTTGCCACGTGTAGCTGGGACTTATCAACGATTGCCTCCACGTTGAAGGAGGCACTTATCTTGCGAGTAGCAGTAGACGTAAGGCGCGAGGCTAGAGGCCTAAGCCTTAGTCCAGTGGGAAAAGGCAAAAGCAATCGGGCCAAAGCTGTAGTTACAGGGTCCCGGAGGGGCGCATTGCCGGTGCAGCCGCCAAGCAAAAGAGAGCAGCGTCTGGCGAGAGCCCCGGTGAGAGTCGCCAGGCCCAAAGGGGCGCCGGGCGTGTGAGACGACAAGCAAAGGGGCCGAGCCTTCGGTGCGCTCATCCTT
Source organism: Spilosoma lubricipeda (assembly GCA_905220595.1). NCBI lineage: Eukaryota > Metazoa > Arthropoda > Insecta > Lepidoptera > Erebidae > Spilosoma > Spilosoma lubricipeda. The sequence goes on from HG992278.1 coordinate 3,275,927, forward strand.
AAATGTGCTTGCGGGGCGAGGCGTGGTACGGCGAGGGGCTAGGTACGCGCTAGCGCAGTGCTTCCGTGTGACAGGCACTAAGAGATAGTGAAACAAATATTTCCCAATAACTTTCGTAAAGTGGCTGTCACAATAAGGAGGAAACTAACGACAAATTCATGAAGACTACAGAGCGTAAAGAAAGACAAAAAACAAATAAATAACATTAGTATACGTAATAAGTACGTACATACTTATTCAAAAAACCTCTTCCCATAGCAGTCGGGTAAAAAGTCAGTGGATGAATGGTTGTTTAAGCAGTCACTACGCCGTTTTCTATTGTACCGAGTGTTGTGTGTTCAAACTCCATATGGGATAATACCTTGTGTGAATCACAAATTGTTGTTCTGAGTCTGGGTGTTCTAAGAGTCTGTTTGCAAAGTTCCACGCGACACAGGATTTATTCCTAATGCGTGAGTAGACTTTATAAAAAAATGCTTTTTATAAATAATTCATAATAAATATTATCAGATTTTTTACAAACAGCTGTTGTCTTAATACCATCGTTTTAATAATATTGTTATCGGTGGCACCCACTGATTTGCTAGTCATAAACCTCACCTTCACTTTAGTAACCATGTCAATAGTTTCCTTACAATCGTATCTAATCTACCTAATACCTATAAGGCAGATAGCAAACGTGGACACTTTTGTGTCTTGTGGCAGATACAGGCTACCGGCTCTGTGTGCGAAAGAGCGTGCAGGCTTTCCCGCGCGCATACCTGTACGTTCCAAAGAACGCGCGATAGACAGGGCCGTCTTTACCTAAGCTGGGGCCCCTGGGCACATAAGAATTTGGGGCCCTTTTGGAAATTAAAGAAAGTGTATTATGCCAACCTTCTTTCTAGTGTGATAATTTTTATTATGAGAAATCGTGTATGCTGTTAGTTTTTTGGTTACAATAACAGTAGTGGTTTCTTTCAGGTTCTATGTTAAACAAAAACATCTATTTATTATTACGTGTTCAGGTTCGACGAATTTGAGTTTTCAGCCTTCTGTCATGTAAAAGAGACTTTATTCTATAACCACTCTTAAAACCACAGAATAACTCAGACTAATAAATAATAAATAAAATAATAATAAATATTTTGGACATCTAAACACACAACGCCATCTAGTCCCAAGATAAGCAGAGCTTGTGTTATGGGGTACTAGACAACTGATACAAATACATATATACTTTTTTTTAGCCCCTAATGACTGCCGAGATCGCCCTGTTAATAACTTATATCACTCAGATATTTGTCTCTCTGAAGCTCAAACTAAACTGCCTTCTCATACTAGATTAAACTATTACTAGATCATTCGGGAAATTTCAACAGCCCAGTTCAGAAAAAAACGCTGTTAAATGTAAACAAGCCAACCAAAAACAATCAGTCCATATTCGACACTATGTGTGCCTCACGCTGTATATATTCTGTGCCTCATCAATCCAACTAGAACTTTCTCGGCTAAACCGATGGACAAGTCTTTTTCTGGAATGTTCATTTTTCGTTAGATCGCATCGCTATTGTTACCACGTCAGATTTAGCCAAGTGGTGGATATGCACTACTTTGAACTCGATTGTCGCTGAATCCTGCGGGTCACGTCGTTAATCCGGTTAATCACCTTGTACGGACCCTGTGAGTTTTGGGGCTTTTCTATGCATATGAGTCGGGCTCTCAGCCAAACTAGTGCACCTTTATCAAAACCGTTTGAGCGCCAGAAGTATCGGGTTTTCTCGTTCCGCTCGCGAAGTCAACTGCAATTAGTTTCCATTCCGTTTTATAGTAATTGATTTTTTTGGTTTCGCACCTGTGGGCTTTTTACAGTAGCAGCAGTATACAAGTTGTAAATTTACGTGTGGAAACTCCACCCACGGGCCGTCACTCTACTGGGGTTTGCCGCGGGGCGATGTGTCGGAATCAGACCGACTAAAACCACACGGTGTGCCACTCTACGCCTGAGACGGGAGGGGTCCTGGAACTGCTGTTATTAATACATCCAGACCCCTGCCAGCGATTGTCCGCACTGAAGCGGGCACCGTCTGGTGTTAACTCTTAATTTAGGCGACGTACAGAACACGCGTCTGTTGTCGCCTCCTCGCAGTTGGCCACTAAAGCGCTGTGTAAAGCGGATGGAGGGGAAAATCCGTCCCGACCATCCGCGACCACACTCAGAGCGGCATGAGATGCTGATAGGCGCGCCTATCGGGCCCACTCAAAAATAATGCGCCTCCCGGTTTGCCGGCGGCGGATAATAACAACAATACAAAAGAATAGATGATGCATTAACGATTATTTTTCGGACATAGCGACATCTAGTGCCAAACTAAGCAGAGCTTGTGCTATATGTACTGGACAACTGATATAAATAGATAATAACTAAACTTTTTTTGTAAATACACATTAATTATAAATAGAAAACACCGAAGCTTCGAAACAAATATTTGCAAATTTAACTGATTTAATAACTAAATAAGGACAGTAAGATCAGAAGCTCCTAACTTGCTTTTAAGTTGCTTCTGAATTTGGAAGACTAAATTCAGCCAAATGCAATAAGCGCTTTAGGATTCGCTTAATTGTTGGCTTAGTTGGGTTACCAACGTCCTGAGGACATTATACCTTTTAAAAAACTCCTGGTGAAAACTAAATCAACGCTTGTGCAGTCTCTAGTCGTCCCTTTAATCAACTATGGTGACGTGTGCTACTGGTGTCAGAAATAATCAACGAATAGATTCGAAATCGTGTAATATGTTATTAAATCTTGTGATACCGTTTATTCAAAAGCAAGAACTATGCTACGAGACATTATAAGTGCAAAAGAAAGATTAGTAGTAACATTAAGATTTCTTGCAACAACTGAAAACTCGTATGAAAATTTATCATAATTCAGTTCTTTAATTTTCTAGCCCTTGCTGACAAAAATATCCCTGAAACACGGACTATTTATAAATGTCTGGCACAATAATAAAAAGATGAGTGAGTGAGTACCAAACAAAAGAATACGTCCTCATGCACGGACAGTTGCGTGGCGATTGAAGTTAGTAACTAAATGCGATTACACCTTCCTAAATGCGTTTCTAATTAGGTTTCTAAATGATTCAGTCAGTCAGAAACCATGCTAGCTTCTGAAGACGCTAGTTTGCTAACTGCAGATTACATTTGACCTAATTAATTAAAAACTGAATTGAACTAACTGAAATAAGATGACTAAATTCAGGCAAAGCGCTAAAGACAGAGAAAAAAAAGGATTTTAGGATTTAACGATCGTAACAAAGATGAAAGAGTCACAACTTTGTAAGCTTTCATTTTTTAACCGAAAAAAATATAAAAATTGAAAGCCTAGTAATTATGTTTATTATTTCTTATTTTAATCTACCTACTACCTGTTTTTTTTGTGAAAAAAGTGTAATATGTTCGAAAATTTATAACGAGAACATAATAATATGTCTGAGAAAAAAATGTCGGTTCCTCGAGGCCCCCTTGAGAATGGAGGCCCTGGGCCCGTGCCCCGAGTGCCCTTATGGTAAAGACGGCACTGGCGATAGAGTGTGTGTGTAAAGGCCGCTTATAGATATCAAATAATTATTTGTAGATGATCTATATCTATTTATTTATCTGTTTGTATGAAGGACTTCAGGACTAAATAATTATTTGATATCTATAAGCGGCCTTTACACACACACTCTATCGCGCGTTCTTTGGAACGTACAGAATTGCGCGCGGGAAAGCCTGCACGCTCTTTCGCACGTGATTATATTTGTAAGATTTTTACGCTTCCCCGTTCTTTCGCTCGCGATTACTCGTGTTTGTTTACCTCAGCGGAATGAGTGGTCGTGTAAAGGCTAATCGCGTGGGATAGATCGCGCGAAACTGGCGCGTAATAGAATCAGTATGAAATCATTAACTCCCTGCGCACACGTAAATATTTTTTTGTCCAGTTGCTACAACTTAACACATACTCATGATGATCAAAAAATGTTCAGTGTCGGTAACTGGAAACTAAAAGTCGTCAATTGAAGACACAAGCAACATTAACAAATTTCCTTACAATTCATCGACGTTCATCGTGAGACTGGCGGAAAACAAGCGATGTATTGTAGCCAGTGGTACCGACTGGTGACTGTGTTCGATTGCCGCCACCGGACAACTACGGTTACCAGTGATAGTGTGCCGTGTCGGCAACAGAAAGTGTCTACGTTTGCGCAACGCCTAAACGAGTAATTCTTTTATGTATACATATATTATCTGAATGTCGATTGATTCGTGAAATTTACTACTTATGGCTGCGGTAATAGCAAGCGATTACCGCCGCCCATGGACATCTGCAACACCAGAGGCGTCACTTTGCTGGCCTTTGGGGGTGGGGAGGAGAGATAGTGGGATGGGGTTTGTGTTATGAGCCTCCGGTATCCTCACTCCCTCGGTGAAACACAGCGCAAGCACTATTTCACATCGGATTTCCGAGAGGCCGTGGTATCACTCCGGTCGAGCCGGCCCATTCATGCCGAAGAGTGGCTCTCCCACGGTGAAGTTTTTAAATTATTTATCTTTAGCAATTAAATTTTAACAAAATAAAAACCGAATTCAGGAACCTTTTGGATGTCATCATCAGATCTTAGTATCCTTATCATGGTACCAGCGTTGGGATATCGCCTTTCCATTAAAAATAGAATCATCAAAATCCGTTTATAAACGACAAAGTTATGCGCGAAAACACTTAAAAAAACATACATACGGTCGAATTAAGAACCACATCCTTTTTTGAAGTCGGTTAAAAAATAGTTCAAAAACCTTTAAAAAAGTATAATCCGACTACGTATAAAAGTATAATCAGATGAGAACCTCCTACTTTTTTGAAGTCGGTAAATAAAACATAACGGATAACCACGCAGAATAAAATAGTCCTTATTAATATGCGAATTAATATACAAATACAATACAAATACCACCAATGTTTAGTAACCATTATGATGCTATATTTCTACGCCTATTATAAACAAAGTTTCAAGGACATATTCTAATTTAGGTGTAATTTGGCTGTACCTACCTACCTATTATGCGATTGAAATAGGAAGTTTTTTGTGGCAGTGGCTCACATTATTCGGATCTTGTTGTGCGTTGCGTCGCGTTGGTCAGATGGTTAGTTAAAGAAGACTCGTTGTTCCGGCGACAGTCGTATACATTGTACTCTGTGGTCGTGTAATACACCTAATATACGTTCCGTTTCAATAGCCCAACCGATTGTTATGTAAGTATATCTATAAGTATATATATATATAAAACATATAGACTAATAGTGTTAAATTAATCATTAGTAAACCTACCTTCTCTATTTTTTACATTGTACTATTAGAAAGAATGTATTTTGTGTATTTAAATGTATATTTGTGTTGTGTTTGTTATTGTCAATTGTATCTGTTGCTAATTACAACTGTTACCTCCATACAATAAACATATAAATTAAACACGACAATGTCCATACATATAATGAAATCGCAAGTCGTCGGTGTCTGTACATTGAAGATATCTAAGAAAAACTATCATAGGGCTTTACGAATACAATAGAACCCAAAAGAATGATATTTAGAATTTTTAACTGTTTGTCTCTACGTTTGTACACGCCAATTTCAAACACGGCTTAACCGATTTGAATACGGTTTTCACTAAATCTTTTTAGTTTAATCCACTTATTATTTAGTGATTTTTTCATTTCAATCGGTTCATATAAATAAAATTTATATTATATCAGTTAGAAGAATCACCGCGATAACCAACCTTGACGCGGGCGAAGCCTCAGGCAAAAGCTAGTATTTAATAAATTATATCATTTATCTAATCGTTCTTTATGATTGCATTAAAGTAAATCTATACTTACCTCAGTCCGTGGGGCATCGCTGTTCTTTTGTATTGTAAATGAACTGTATTAACTAGACAGTGGAAATGTACAGTATTGTAATTATTGTAATGTATTTTTATTGACTCTTTAAAAAAGACGGCCTTGTTCGACAAAACGATCCTTCCTGTCAGACTAGAGGTCACGGATTGGACTCCGACCTAGGTTAAATATTGCGCAATAAGAGTACTTGTTCTACGTCTGGTGTAAATTATCTACGGTATGTATGTATTTACAATATATAAGTATATCAGCGGCATGACATTAATATTGATTTCCACAGTTACAGGTTCTGACAAGTTTCAGACTGCCGTGTGTGAGATAATGCGATCTATACTTATAAAATAACATGTCCTGACTGACTGACTGATTCAGCGTCGCCGAGCGTAAACTATTATAGTTAGGCCTATGAAATTTGGTGGGCAGGATCGTTTCATTAAGTAGAAGGAATTTCAGAATTTCTAACCCTTAGGGGGTGACATAGGGGTTAAAAGTTTGTATGGAAGTCCGTCATTTTTTAAGTTAGAAACATGAAACTTTACTTTTGGGATACAGATTAAAAATGAGTAGATAGGTACGTATTTAAGTGTTTCTTTATATTCTACCCCTAAGGGGTGAAACAGGGGTTGATATTTCGTATATAGGTTTTACTGGAAATTCGTCATTTTTGAAGTTAGAAACATAAAACTTTATTTTTGGGTAACCGATTAAAAATGAGTAGATAGGTACGTATGTTTAACGACATGTTCTGCCGAAACCGGTTGTGATACACTGTGCCGTCCTCGAAGTTGTTCAAAAATATGTGTACCTCGGACAGACTTTGCAGTTAGGTAGAAACAACTTCGAGAACAAGATGAACAGGAGAATACAGCCGGGTTGGGCAGCGTTTGGGAAACTTCGTCGGGTCTTTTCATGGTCAATCCCATAGTGCTTATAGACGAATTTTTTCAATCGGTATGTCCTACCTGTCTTGACATACAGTGCCGAAGCGTGGACACTTACGACACGGCTGGTCCACAAGTTCAGAGACCCTTAGCTTGCTATGAAGAGGGCTATGTTAACGTCTAAGGGATCGCATCAGGAATGAGGTGATCCGGCAGAGAACCAAGTTCATCGACATAGCCCACAGGCTAAGCAAGGTGAAGTGACAGTGAGCTGGCCATATTATATTAGCCGCAGAACTGATTACCGTTGGGGTAAACGGGTTCTTGACAACCGCAGTGTAGGACTCCACAGGCCATGTGGAATAACGATCTGCCGGGTAATGTCCGGAACGACTGGACCAATATTGACGGGACTTTCACTGGCAGATAGCTGATGATCTAAGGAGGCTCAGGCTACTATTTTAGACTTACTTTGTCCCGCGGCGTTCAGCTAGTAAATAAATAAATAGTAATCCATCCATTCCACCAGAGCCTTTAACAGTCCACGGCTAGACATAAGTCTCTCCTCAGCAAGTACGTTTTGGCCCACTACCACTAGCTACCTAATGGGTATATTTACTCCTAAGAAAAGTAATAAGTGATGTAAATCAAAGGACATATTGATGCCTTAGTATTTGGTACCTACACCTGATGTTGATAACGATTAAAAATAATGATAAATGGATCTTGTAATACGAATAATTTTTGAATTGGTGTAAATAATACGTTATCGTTGGTTATGGTTCGATGTGGCATTTACCTACTCAATTATATAAAAGGTGTATTTCAAATTCACATGAACAATATGGGTGTTTTTATGCATAATAACGTACAACGTATAAGTATATTGGATGTCTAGTGCCCATAGTATAAAGTTCTGCCCAAGTCTAAATGGCGTTGTGTGTCGTATGTTCGAAAATAGTATTAACAAAAGAATCGAAAAGAATATTCTTGATAACATTTTAATTACAGCTTTTGCAATGGGATGTAATTAGCATAGTAACCCACTAGATTCAGATAAGTTTTTAACTTTAAAAATACGTAATTACAGTAAAACGAAACAAGATGGCGCTTATCCTGTACAGCATGGATCTTAGCCCGCCCGCAAACGCGGTGCGCATGCTAGCTGACATCATTGGATTGGAACTGGAATTGGTACATGTAGATGTCACGGTTGCTGAACATAAATCACCAGAATACCTTAAAGTAAGTAATTCAGATAATAACTAATACTACTTACTACTTAGTTACTTACCTATTCATGAGTTAACAGGAGTAAAGTTGACAAATTGCCTAATTATCATCTTCCAAGTTTGTTTTAATTCCTTCAAGATTATTTGGGGCTCGATACTATTTTAAACAGTTTTACCTGAAAATGAGTTTTAAACGGAGCGACTGGTTTTAGACCTTCGCAACCCTGAGGATGAACTGAATTCGAAAGTTGAACTAGTTGTCAGTGTATTTGAGGGCATTGACTTCCCAATAATGATTGCCATAGATGTTTATAAAAACGGAAACCGATGGCTTAACGTGCTGTCCGCGGCAACGTAAAATATCTCCAAACTGCCATATTTCAGTTCGTTACTAAGAATTTCTTGTAAGAAAAACCTAACAACACTTTTAAGCCCGACCCGGAAGACGAGCCCGAGACTTCTTGGTTAGCAATTGCATACGCTAACCGCTAGACTAAATCAACAAGGCAATTCATTAATCAAAATATTGTTTATTTCTTCTAAAGAACCTCGGTTTATCTTCTAGTTGGTCACCCATGACAGTTAGGGTTCCCGCACACTACAAACTTTTTAATTGACCGATAGTTTGATCGGGTTTGCTTTTGGCTTATTAGTTGGCCGATAGATACCAAAGCGTTATATTATGCGCACTCCCATAGGTACATATTCATACTGTTAAAAAATCAACTAATATATTGATAAACTCTCTTACTTGATAAACTTCATATTTACGAGTGATTAGAACAATCAGGGGTGTCGAATATTATCATTAATAACACGCAACGGTATCGCTATCGCTAAAAAATAAAAAACTGGTGCATGACAACAACATTTAAAAGTACAAATAATTCTATGCACCTATCTTATGTTTTTATTTTCAGATAAACCCTATTGGCTCCATTCCAGCATTAAAAGATGGCGACTTCGTTTTTTCAGACAGGTAATTTTAACATGAGTTGTGAATACAAAATTATCTTATATTAACCAAATCCTTATTTTCGACATACAACAAAACATACAATAACAAAGATTTTTAAAACCTACAGTTTTTTAAAACCTACCTACTAAAGTTTTTTAAACTATCTTTCTCTTAACTTGGGCTGATCTAAAGAAGGTAAAATTATGTAGTGAATTAATAGTAAATTAATAAACTAAAAGCTCTTTCATAAGTAGAGGCTAGAGGTTTATGCGGTGGACTGTTAAAGGCTGTGGATGTCATTATGAAACAATAAAATTCACAAGCTAAAATTGAAAAATAAAAAAGCCTCCCACGCTAGCACTTAATGGATATCATTTTGGAAAAGAGCTGATACTCTTACTCTGCTGAACCAATATTAACCAAAAAAGCTAAGAACCACCGCAAGGAAACTGACTTTTAAATGAAAAAAAAAACCGCATCGAAATCGGTCCATCCATCCATTTGAGACAGACTTCAACGCCAAACTTATAACACCCCTCTTTTTGCGTCGGGGGTCAAAAAGAGGACCCGGTAGAAAAAAACCTTATATGCATTTTCAAATATTTTATTCCTGAGATATGTTTTTATCATAATATTTTTCCTTACAGCCACGCCATTATGACTTACCTTCTTTCGAAGTTTGCAGCAGATAAGCTCGAATCATTGTACCCCAGTGACTTAAAAACACGCGCATTGGTCGACCAGGCCATGTACTTCAACACCGGCGTGTATTTCATTAAGCTTAAAAACGTGACGGTGAGTGTTTTTTTCTTTCATAAATGAGTCTGCAAAAGTGACTACTCCACCTGATGGAAAGAATGAGAAGAACCCAGGAGTAGTGGTCACCATACTCATTGCGTATTCAGATAATGCAACAATGCAGTGCAGTGCAATGCTCGATGATATGATTCTATATTTCATTCTAAATACAACGTCGAAGTCAAAGCGTCATTCATATCCTTGGAAGTTGAAGTTGTAATCACTTATCGATAATACTAAATACAAGTTACACAACATTATATGATATTACATAATTTATTACATAAAAAAAAACGATTAAACCACTCATAAAGCGAAAGAACCAACAAAACCTGAGACAATTACATCATTGATAAAATTATCCTGTAGTTATGAACTACACAAGGTCATTGCCAAAACAGATAATGACAATTCTGTTTGTACAATTTATTGTCAAATATCACAGACTTGACGATTCACACCACAATATAAATTCAAAAAAGTATTTTATTTATTTATTTATTTATTTATTTATTTATTTTATTTATTTATTTATTTGTACAGAAACAATTTACAATTTAAACTTATCGGCGGTTTCCGCACTAAGCTCAAGGCTTGTGTCGCGGCAACCAAGAGCAGATCATTCAATAATGATTGGTGCTAATTCCGATGTTCCAAGATCTCTCCAAACAAAACCAGAAATGAAACTAAAAAATTTGTGATGTTCAAAAGACTGAAAATTGTTTGTAGTTAGAATTAATCAGAAATTAGCACCATATCATCACTAAGACAAGGACAGAATTTGGTTGTAATAGAAAATAATATAAAAACAATATAAATTAAGAACAGACAAATTAAGACTAATAAAAAAAATAAAAAGAAGTTAAAATAATAATACCACTTTAGTTATGTGGGATAACTGTGTTCATTGTGTTGAGAGTGTTTTCGTGTAGTATGTAGATATACAACGAATTGTTTTACAATTAATATTTTGTATTATATGTAAATAAACTACAATATATTGAATCACAATCACGGACATATTAAAATACTGCAGACATGTATTTGGAGTATCACAAGGGAGCGCATTAGGTCCTCTATAGTTTTTGCTGTTGCTAAATGTTTTGCAATACCTAACCGTTATTTCTACTGTTATCAAAGCCAAATATATGCCAAACAGGTATACTATCACGACTCATATTCATACGAAGAACTTATCTATACAAATAAATAAAATTGGAGTGTCTGTTTGTAATATTAAAATAACCACTTTTAAATAAATGCATATTTATGTATACGATACATGTACCAAAATAACATTTTTAAAAGATTTGTCTGACTGTTTGTTCCGGGTAAGCTCTGGAACGGCTGGACTGATTTTGACGGGACTTTTATTGGCAGGTAGCTGATGATCCAGGGAGTATCTTAGGCTATTTTTTTAGACTAGCTTTGTCCCGCGGCGTTACCCGCGGTACGACAATAACCGCGGGTAATCTTTATATATATAATTCTTCTGTGAGTGTGTATGTCACTGAACTACTCTCAAACGACTGGACCGATTTTGATGAATTTTTTTGTGTGTGTTCAAGGGTATCTGGGAATGGTTTAGATTCACAATTTTGTCCGCTGGACAATGTTTTTTTAATTAATTTTTAATTTATTAGTAGTTATGGCAAAACGATGTTTGCCGGGACAGCTAGTTACTTATAAAATATTGTAAGTAAATTAAGTTTTTACTTATCTTTCAGATACCGTCATTCTTCGGGAACTATACCGAGGCCCCTGAAAAGGGGAAGAAAGATATCGATGACTGTTATAAGGTACTGGAGGCTTTCCTCCAGAACCGAAAGTTCATTGCAGCAGATCACATGACTCTAGCTGATATTGCTCTCGTATCGAGCACTGGTAGCACACAACCGGTTCACAAGTTGGATTCGGAAAAGTAAGTAATCCTTTTCTAAGATTTAATACAATGATATTTTTTGTTTTTTTATTGTCATATTGTTTTAGCACACCTTGTATTTTTCTCTTTTTACGTTATCGAAAAATCTCATTTTCGTGTCAAAATTTACGAACTAACAACCATGATTACCGCTAATGCAACTGTTTCCACCCAATATTGAGAAACATCTTTCGGGAGTACAAATATAGTGGTTCATTTGAATAACCCGAGACAATGCTGTGCTGAGCTTCTTAAACGAAAAACTGGTAGGTGCTGAATTCTAAACAAACTGACATGAAAATGACAGTGATCGTGCTGTCGTGTTCGTTGGTGAGTGCGAGACCGGAAGCCCAATGATAAAGAAGCATCACTAGCCCGCCATGGGGTGGGTCACCTTGCTGCATTGTTGCATTGTCTGCATTAGCAGTATGGTGACTACCATTGGATTCTGCTTATGCTTTCCATCAAACAGAGTAGATTCATTGTGGAAGGGCCAAACATAAAAAAAAGAAAAACTGCTGAAACCAAGTAACAACAACAAGTAGTAATCAAGACCAACTGGGATAAGTAGGATTTCTGAGGGTCGCAGAGACAGTTGACTTGCTTCCCTGTCTCTAGGTTCAAATTAGTTCTAAATAAATCAAGAACTACTTTTATTGGCAAACAGCAATGTTATACTTACTAAAGTAAGTACGTATGGTATTTATTTGGAACTAAGTTAAACCTAGTGACAGGGAAGCAAGTCAATACATACTGCAAGAATATTTCTTGTCAGGGTACTTCTTTGTTGCCTGAGGGTTACAGGTGAGGCCACCAGTCACCCTAGCAGAAGCAGAAGAGAAGTGTATGGGTTCCTACACATTACATATATACTGGGTCGCCCGAGGTACTTTGGGGTTCCAGGGATTTCCTTTCGAGGGTGCACCTGGTTCCCCGGTTTCTAGTACCCGAGACGGTATGTGGTTTTTAGTCGATTCGAGACCGACATAACCACCGAACACACCGAACCACCGGCATCCAAAGGGATTTCCGCACAAAAAAAAAGGTTATTCTTTGTTCATTGTTCAAAGATTTTTTTAAAAATTGTGGTGTTTTCGCAGATTCCCCCGCACCGCTGAATGGCTTTCACGTATGGAACAAGAGCCTTTCTATAAGAAGATCGTGGTACCCGGAGTGGAATTGTTGATTAAGAAATTGTACGCAGCCTGGGAGAGAAATAAGCAAAAGAAATTATAAACTCATATGTTACATAATTAAAGTTATCCATACAATTCAAAATATATTTTTAAGTATTTTTATTTCGCTATTTTCAGGTATTTTTCCTTTGGTGTTATTTTATTAGTTACGGATAAAACCATCGTATCAACGGGTATCAAGTCTGGGTATTTCTATTAAGTCCGACACAGGAATATTCCCAGTGTGGGAGATATCTTTTAAAAAATGGGAGGGGTCCGGATGTTTTAACAACAGCAGTTCCGAGACCCCTCCCATCTCAGATGCAGAGTGGCACACCGTGAGGTTTTAGTCGGTCCCATTCCAACTCACCACCCCGCCGCAAACGCAAACGAGGGCCTGTGGGGCTTTCCACAGGTAAATGGGATTATAGAACAATTGGATCAGAAAATCTTTACAAATAAATTAAATTGGAGTGTCTGTTTGTAATATTAAAATAACAGCTTTTTACTAAATGCATATGTCAGGTCAGGTCAGAAGATCTTCCTTTTGTGTTTTTGGGACTCCGCTGAACAACTCCCTGTTTGTAGTGTTTTACTGTTTTAGTAGTGGACTAGCTGAACCCCATGGTGTGATTCGCGGTGTTACCTTAACAACAACAAACGCGGGTAACGTCGAGAGGCTGAGCTTGTCAAGAAAAAGTAGCCTAAGTTATTTCTTTGTCATCAGCTATCTGTCAAAAACTAGTAATTTCATTATATGCTGTATTTAGTAAAAACCTGTTAATTTGAAATTACAAACAGAGCCCTCATTTTTTTTTAAGGTAAGGCAGTTATCAGCTACGTTCATAGGTAAGGACCAAAAGTGACTACGACAAAAAACGACGCTGAAAAAGTATAAAACAAGTTTCAAAAGCCGTAGTCACGCGTTGTTAAAGTGTTATGGACTATGGTACATTAATAAGTTTCAAGAGCCGTAGTCCATGTAGTGTAATGTACCATATGGTACATATCACTTTAAAAACGCGTGACTACGGCTTTTGAAACTTGTTTTATACTTTTTCAGCGTCGTTTTTTGTCGTAGTTGGGTTTTAGTTTTTACTTTTTTTTATTTAAAATGTTTTGGTGCCTCTATAATACTAATTTCTTTGCAAAGTATATTTTAAATAGATACCACAGAAATATCACAATTATCGAATAAATACGGACAAAGTCACGAGAAAATGCTAATAATATATATATTTTTGAAATCTACAAGTAACGCCCTTTCGTATGATACCAAACACGGCACATTTCTCTCATATTTATTTTTTAATACACTACTTTACGTCGGCTAGAGGGCGCCACATTAGATTCAGTGACACGTCATATAGCCTATTATTGGCGGGCAATCAAGACGCTTCTAACGATACCTCATTTGTCTTATTTCGACTAGTTTATAAAGAATGAGGGAACAAATAAGCATACCATAGAAATATCACACTTATCGAATAAATACGGACAAAGTCACGAACAAATGCTAATAATATATGTATTTTTGAAATGTACAAGTAACGCCCTTTCCAGTGATACCAAACACGGCATATTTATCTCAAATTATTTTTTTAATACAGTACTTTATGTCGGCTAGAGGGCGCCACATTAGATTCAGTGACACGTCATATAGCCTATAACCAGAAGACAATCACGACGCTTCTAAAGACACCTCATTTGTCCAAATCTAATGAGTAGTTAAGGAGCTAGGAGGGAACAAATGAACATACATACATACATACATACATACATACATACATACATACATACATACATAGCCTGTCAAAATCATAACCCTCCTTTGGCTTTGCCGTAGTCGGGTAATAACTTCTAAAAATAATCGTGGAGTCGGGAAATAAGTATTTTATGAAATCTACGCAAGTTTTGTTCTACGATTGAATCCCTAGCTTGAAATGATTATGAGTTACATAAAAATCAAAATCATTTATTTGCTTGAAACAATCTATTTATGTAATCCAATATTATGTACTGACCTTTCTCGAATGTAGTAGTAATAACGGCATGTATTATAAAAGGCGTCTCGCGGGCCGCAGATCAGTTCAGTTTGAACCACAGTGCGACAAATATCAGAGTGATACCATTGATTAACTTAGCGACCTGGGCGACAATTAAGGAATTTTATTTCCAGTTATACTGTACTTTTAAGTTTGTTTTTAATAAACTCAAATCAAATAAAAAAGGTAGATAACACACGGCCTTGTTCTTCTTGAAGCAAAAAAAAAAATTAGCTACTTCCAAGAAAACACACGCGTTAACGCACACACATGCTAAGAAACTACGCAACTTTTTGTCAGTATCGTACAAGTTGTCGTAACTTGTACGATACTGTCGAAAAGTAGCGTAGTTCCAAGTAAAGACAAGCGTTAACGTAGCAGAGATTTTTTTGCTTCGGCAAGAACAAGGCTGTGTGTAATCTACCTTTTTTATTTGATTTGAGTATTAATAAACTCTCTTTTACTCGTTAAAAGGTGTATTTCTCAAATTCATCGAACCCTAATACGTAACACTATGTTTAGTAAACCAAACAGAGGGTCTGCTGAATAAGACTTTTAAAATTATTATGCCGGGCGTGTGTATTTATTGTTTAGTGATCCTTACTGTTATGTCAGAGGTTGCGACAAACAAAAAAAAAGCTATTTAAAAATATATATATTTAGAAATAATGTCTCGCTGGTCTAGTGGTTAGCGTAAGCGACTACTGATCATGAGGTCTCAGGTTCGATTCCCGGGTCGAACTGCTGTTGGGTTTTTCAAGAAATTCTTAATAGCAGCCCGGAGTATGGAAGATGGCGGTGTTTCTTATCCGTACCTCGGAGAGCACGTTAAGCGACGGCTCATGAACATCTGTGGCAATTGTTATTGGGAAGTCAGTGCCCTCAAATATACTGACAAATAGTTCAATCTTCGAATTCAGTTCACCCTCAGTGTTGCGGGGGTCCGATGCCAGTCGCAGGTAAAACCGGTTGAACTAGTAGCCGACCCCAAATAATCTTGAGAATAATAAAGGCTAGGAAGATGATGATTTGGAAATATCTATGTATGTTTATCAGCACCCGGTTACCATAGTACATACAGGTTTTGCCTAGTTTGGGACCAGACGGCCGTGCTAGAGATGTGTGAGGATATTATTATTTACAATGAACTGAGTTTTTCCAACATAACAGTTTTTATTAGTCGATCCATTAGATGGAATATTATTAGCTACTTAATATCTTTAAATGAGACCGAGGGCAACCAAAAGTTAAATTTTGGTAGGTACGTTTATTTCCAAAAAACGTTGCTCCCGAAATACGTTTAAATTTTACGTGAGAGAAGCCTCGTTGTCTGCCAATATGAAAAAAAACACAAAGCAGTCATGAGGACTGCCGACAGAAGTGAAAAATCAAAACTATAAACATACTATTGTTCAAGCTCATCTGAAATTAAATGAAATGCGTGCTTAGAAGAAAAAAAAATGGTTATTGTGATGTTATAAAAATATAGTATATATATTATTACCAGTCATATTAGACAGGAGAGCTATTAGCTATCACCATGCACTCGTGCTACACTCGTACAAGCGCTCTGCGCCGCCGTTACAATCAGGTCACATGTCCTGACGCGAGTTTAACATTTAATAACGCCGCTAAAGCATTTTTCACTTCATAAATTTGTCTGTTCATCGTAAATGAGTCATCAACGATCGTATGATATCATAAGATATACATGGTAGCAAGTAGATAAATAGATAACACCTATGTGATTATATAAAGTTATTTGAGTTATTCGTACAGTTGACCAGTGACATAACAGTTGTGTTGATCTTAGATAATACGTTGAGTAAGTCGATAATGGATATTTCTTTACTTGTAATATTTATGGCGATCAATTTTAATTTGACACGGTTCCAAAAACCAGTGTTAGTTTTAAATTTAAAATAAATTAATTTACAGTCGAAATATATTCGCAGATACAGCTTAATAAATCGATAAAATTAACTGTCAATAATTTATTTGTCTTTGGTAACTTACTACTTTTTAAAAAATGCTTTTTCAGAAAAGAAAATGGCGCCCATTTTATACAGAATTGAGGCTAGCCCGCCAGCAAATGCAGTGCGCACTCTCGCTGATATGATCGGAGTAGAACTGGAATTTAAAGATGTAAATTTACTTACTATGGAACACAAATCACCAGAATACCTTAAAGTAAGTGGGCAATTACTTACATGTAGAATAACCATGCATTTGTTACTTTTAGCACGAATAAAATTTTGACGCCAAAATAAATATTGAAGTGATTTCAAAGATACATGATAGGGTCGCATGACTCGCATGTAGCCTTAAAATTTTAATGTGTTATAATTGAATTTTCTAATGATATTATCTTTATTTCGAAATTTTTACCCAACTGCGCTAGAACGAGGATTAGGTATGTTTGTTGAGAATTTGTCTTAATTAGAAAGGAGTGGCATTGTGTAGCTATATGAATAATGTTTACACTTTTCGTCGAAATACCTACTTATATATTGTAATGCAAACACATAGGGATATATTTTTTCGTTTCTGTAATAATCCGTTACTTTTATTCTATCAGATAAATCCTGTGGGCACTGTCCCAGCACTAAAAGATGACGACATCGTACTTTCTGACAGGTA
Organism: Spilosoma lubricipeda; assembly: GCA_905220595.1. Taxonomy (NCBI): domain Eukaryota; kingdom Metazoa; phylum Arthropoda; class Insecta; order Lepidoptera; family Erebidae; genus Spilosoma; species Spilosoma lubricipeda. Next base: position 3,293,497 of record HG992278.1, read on the forward strand.
ATTATTTTATTATTATAACTAGCTGAACCCCGCGTACCACGGGTAACGTCGCGGGACAAAGCCAGTCTAAAAAAATTGCCTTACTTACTCCTTAGATTATCAGCTATCTGCTTGTGAAAGTCCGGAAGATTACCCGGAACAAACAGACAGACAGACAAAAATTGTAAAAATGTTATTCTGGTACATGTATCGTGTATACATACATATGCATTTATTAAAAAGCGGTAACAGATACTCCAATTTTATTTATGTGGATAGGTTACCATCCAAGAACAAAAGCAAAAAACCGCTTTAGAATCCTAACATTACATTTTCTTCTAGTCACGCCATCATGAAGTACCTTCTTTTGAAGTACGGAGGGGATAAAGTCGAGTCATTATATCCAAGTGACTTGCATACGCGCGTGTTGGTCGACCAGGCAATGTTTTTCAACACCGGCTCGCTTTTCATCAGACTCACGAGTATCACTGTTAGTTATTTTTATTTTTCTGACAGTATCTGATATGATAAGATATGATAAAATACAATCTGTAATACACCTAGATTATTAGACTTATACCGTCTATCATCCAATCGCAAGGAATTTATATTTAAATCACAAAAATATTATATTGGCTGGATGTATGGCTAAGTATACATTCCCATGACTGAACATATAAGTTCAAAGTATACTATAGTTTCAACACATATTACTTCACTTCGAGAAAGGATAGCACTGACCTGAATCCTAAAAGCATACCTAAATGCTGGCTAGGAATTAATCAAATTACTGATCCAGTTGACGATTATAGTTATTTGTTATACAAGAGTGCAAAGTTTCCTTTTAACCGCGTGCTCAATTTTGATGATCGAGCAACCGAAGGATTCTCGTGTTTCGTGAGCGCGCTCGCCATGAGCGATATGAAAATGATATTTATTTTTGGAAGAAAATCTTAAACAGTAATCCTAGGTATCTTCTTTAGTATGTGCCAGCATTTTCTAAGACTTCTTCTTTGGGCTGTGAGAGTGAGGGAACAGAGATTGCACATAATATGTTTGTGCACACATTGTGCACTATAATACTCCTGTGTACTTGACTCGTATGTAGAATATTTAGTGCTCGTATCTAATGACATAGGCCACCGTGGTTGATATCGGCCAAGAGTTTATCATCAACAATATATACTTAAGGAATAGGTATTCCAAGTTTTGATGAATCTTCCTTGATGTTTTAGCTACCTTCAGTATACGGTTCCTTAACCGAGGTCTCAGATAAACAGAGGCAAGATATCGAGAACTCATATAAAGTAATTGAAGCGTATCTTCAGAACCGCGAGTACGTTGCAGCTGATCACCTAACACTGGGCGACATTACTCTCGGCGTCACCACATGTAGCCTACAACCTTTCCAAAAGCTGGATTCGCAGAAGTAAGTTTGATGTACTTCTTTACCTAAGAAATTATTTCAGATTCACCATATCAAACGTCTCAAACTTGTTTAGAGACTAATAGTATTAAAATATGCAATTTTGCAAAGGTGTTAATAAAATTAATTAATCACAAATTGGTAAAAAAAATATCAGACAAAAAAACTTTCAGAGTACCTTTTCTAACTTGTATTTTTTTTATCGTCTATTCCACCATTCTATATGGATTAACGTTGACTACGAATTAAGAATCAAAGTATCTTCGTGCCAAATTTCATTGAAATCTGTGCAGCGGTTTAGTCGCGAAAGCGTCACAGACAGACAAAATTAGTAAATTATTCCTATATGTTTACACATCATACAAAAATTCTTTATTCCTTTATATCTGGTTGGTGTTTTCAGATTCCCTCGTACAGCGGATTGGCTCTCGCGTGTACAACAAGAACCTTCATTTAAGAAAATCATTGAACCTGCCACAAAAAAATTAGAGGAGGTGATCTTCGGATTCATGGAGAGAAACAAACAAAAGCAATCTCCGTCATCCTAGGAGATTATATAGATTTAACATTTTAACGTAATAAAATACACAGTTATTAATATGTACACTTTGTCTTACATTTCATTTGTTTATTCATGTGGTGACCGAGTAAAAACACGGACTAATAGGACCTTTAAATCTTTTAACACGGTTTTAGAAAAGGTAGGAACACTGTTTCTGCCCTGGAAAGCTTCGCGGACTATGTAAATGAATCCTTAGACTCTGGAACAGCTGATAGCCCTTTTTATTGATTACAAAAAAGCGTTCGATACTTTAGATCATGAAATATTATTACAAGCAATGGAAGAATGCGGGATACGCGGACCCGTCAATAACTGGTTTAGAAACTACTTAACTAACAGAAAAATACGCACTGTTATCGGTGGAGAGGGCGGAGAGGACGCCACTGTGAAGTTGGGTGTGCCGACCCAACGGTTCGGTGTTTGGGCCACTAGGGTATGTTATTCACGTTAACAGTGTACCAAACGTGGTAAGCAGATGTCGGGTCTTCATGTATGCAGACGATATGTGTGTGGTATGCGCCTCAAAAGATATCTCGCAAGTACAAAGAAATGTGCAAACGGATTTCGAAAACATTACTAAATGGGCACATGACAATGGCATTATATTAAACCTTACAAAAACTAAATGCATACATATTTACTCACCGTACAACCAAAGCGCGAAAAACGTAAACATTGACAATCTTGCCATAATAGGACACACATACGGATGCTTACATGGCAATAAATCTGACTGTAATTGCACTGTCATCGAGCATGTTGACCATTATAATTATTTGGGCCTGAAAATTGATCGCTGTTTTAATTTTAGAATACACGTATCCGATGTCTGTAGTAAGTTGAGATCCGTCTTAGCCAAATTCTATCAACTTAAGAGAGTAATGAATCTAGTCACTATGAAGATTATGTACTTTGCCCTTGCAGACTCGTTAATCACCTACGGATTAGTAATATACGGACGAACTTTTATCAGCTACTTAAAAGACATAAAAGACATACAAGTAAGAATTTTAAAGTATTTAGTAAGTAACAAAGTTAAAAATGAATGTAAGAAAAATTATATTAAATTATTCCCCATATGTTAAATATTACCAATAGAGATGAAAGTGGAATATTTATTAGGCTTAGAGTATTACCATACTGATAAATGTGCTGTTGACAACAAGTATAACACTAGAAGGGTTAGGGAGAAACAAATAAAAAACCAAGAGTGAAAAATTACTATGGGGAACGAACAAATAAGTACGTGATGCCCAAAGTGTTCAACAAAATAGATCTACTAAGACAAACTCCTAAAATAAGTACCGGGTCCTTAAAAACAAAATTGAAGGAGGTTTTTTGGATGCTGCCGATGTGGTTTCATAGGCCAATGGACAAATTATATATGTATGCGTGTTTTTTGTGTATGTATGTGTGGATTTATAATATATTGTATTTGTATGTTCGCAGCTGGGGATTAGCCTCAAGTTGCTTTATTTTGCATTGTTGCTTTTGTTTCTGTTTTTGTTGTGTTATATGATTGTAATATGGTAACATAGGTTATTCTAAGTAATAAAAGAGCGCATCTCGCCGTTAAACAATTTCGTTTGGCGAGTGTCAATTGTGTATTAGATCTAAGTTACTATTGTAAATTAAAATAAATAAATTGAAAAAAAAAACCTTCACGAATAGAGCGTATTCCAGTGTTATTCTTTATCTTAGGTATTCCACTTTAAAATGTCTCTGGTATTGCGGGTGTCTATCAGCGGCGGTATCGCCTACCATCAGGTGATATTTCAGCTCGTTTGCCCGTTTATTTATTCGATATTAAAAAAAAACGATATGTCACCATTCCTATTAATCCAGTTGACGTCTTAAGAGGGAAAACTACGCAGGACAATAACACTAAAAAGAAAAGGAAAGCTTGGTACGGTAGACCAAAACTAAAAGAAGTTTAACAGATGCCTGTGTCCTGGCCGGCGGGTTTTTGCTGTGCCGCGGCCTCCATAGAGCATCACTTCAGTTATGACGGTCGGGTAAAACGCTAGTGGTGTACACCTCCGTGGGATTTGGAGGCGGAGGTGCTCGTCGAAGAGCCACCTACCGTCGAGGATCAGGCCCGGGTACGTCATGTGGGCCCGAACCGGTACGAGGACCGAGTTGACCACTATGGAGGCGCCGAGGGTTGGCCCACGACGGGGCCCATGAAATAAGAGGGCCTCTGTCTTATCCAGGGCGACCCGCAAGCCCAGCGCCTCGATACGCCCGACCACCATAGAAACACCAATGGTGGCCAGGCGCGCCGTCCTGGAAATTCACCCCCCGGGCTGTGACAAGAGTGTCATCGGCGTAACAAATTACGCCCAGCCCGGGGGGGAGACATCCTCGTAGGACCCAGTCGTATCCCACGTTCCACAGGTGTGGTCCTAGGACAGACCCCTGCGGAACACCGAACGACGTGGGTCGCCGCACGACATGGGTCGAACTACCTGCAAGCTCTGCCAACATAGTGTCTAGGATCCATAAGGGGAGGTCTATGCCCAGTGACCGACAATTAATGTTGATTTAATATTATGTAATGTGAATTAATTTGAAAGAATTGCACCCATGCGGTCTTATATGTAAAACAAAACTGACCGCAGTATTACCACGGAAATATAAAAATATGAGTATTTAAATGTTGAGGTTAATCGGCTCTTTATTTCGTGATACAGAATTACCAATTAGGTCGTAGTTCGGTGTGTCTTCGCTAGATGGTACTAAAATATATTTTTCTTTTCCTGTATTTTGGAAGTCGCCATGGATCTCATAAAGACCTGGTACGAACAGTCATATATAAAAACAAAAAAATTGTGAAATCGAATGTTCTTTCTCGGCTGTCGACATTTATTTTTAGGTTAGCAAAGGTATTCCTTCAGAAAGTAGGGTCATGTTAATGTTCAACTCTCCAAGGAATTGGTAGCATATGTCCTTGAGATGTACGTTTATCTTCTATCGAAAAACTCTTTGAATTAGTAATTTGGTTCGTTTTTTTTAAGCTAAGTGTACACTAGAGAGTACTAAAATAAATAGAAACTTATTATCAATATTCAACATACTTGCATGCGTTATTGAGTTTTTCTGATTATAGAAATACTTGAAAACAGCTCGGAGTTTGGAAGTTGGGGTCTAAGCCCCCGTGCCTCGGAGAGCACGTAAAGCTGTCGGTCCTGCGCCTGATCTCTCGCCGTTCGTGTCGGTGAACCGTCCCATCGGAGAGTACACCTGTGTTTGCGCACACACGTGGCTATGGCTGTGGTGTGGCTTGTGCACTATGGTTTCCGTTAGTAGTAAATACGAGTACCGTCCGAGTAGACATCCGAGTGAACTCGGTCCAAGCCAATTCTATTGTGAAAACGCGGCTTAAAGGTAGGGCAATCACAATTAGACGAGTCCTAGAAATGAAGGAGGAGAAATTTGAATTATAATCGACTTACAAATACAAGAATTGCAACAGTTGACATGGTTTTACTTAGTTAATTTTGGTCTCGAAAACACTTTCACACTGATTCCAAGAATAAAATCGAAGAGTTCTGCAGTGTTTTTTCTGCATAAATAACCATAGCTTTATAGAACTTCCTTTTTTTAAATTAAAAAAGCAATTCTACTTCTAAGCGTGATATATATTTTATTGTAATTGATTACAATATGAGTACGTGATATTTTTTAAAAACAAAATTGTGTTCCAGTGTATACAGGGCCTAACATTTTTTTATCACTTCTTTCGATCGTAGCTTTCGTAGTGACGCTACGAAAGTTCAGTTTTCGTATGGTTACGCCGTAACCAGTGTGGCGCCGCGTTTAAATGACTACATTTTATGACTGTATGGGTGCAGATGTACATATATGTATGTATATTACTGTCATTGCGCCAAATTGAATCCGAGGCTGTAAAGTAAGGTCAAGGTTAAAGTTTACAGTATCCCTAAAATGTTCATTATTACTCTCATTTTTATTTTATCGCTACTAGCACTAGCGTTAATTTTCTCTGAGTATATATCCATCTTCTATTAACACTAAGTTAAATAGATTGCCCTATTCAAGTAAGAAAGGTATGTTAACGCCTAGATACTGCAAGAAAACATATTTTTAAAGTAGAATGTAATAGTATTTTGTCCAAAGAGAACAATCAGTATATTATCCAAAAGTACTGGAAAAAATTTTAAAGTTTTACAATTAACGCGATTCACGTTTTTCAGAAACATTTGTCTCTTTCTACCTTACTGCAGTTGAAAGTAGTAAATATCTGAATGCGTACTTCCATTTTATCAATATCGCAAACCTAAGGATTCATTGTATAAAATAATCTTGAAATTTCTTGGGGCAAAAATTTAAGTAACTCCTATCGTTAAGCAACTTGATTTTCAAACTAAAACTGCGTCAAAGTGAAAAGCATGTATTTCCGCAGACGCAAACATAACAATTCAACTATCCAATGCAAAATGATCCCTGGTTATTTACGGAGGCATCTATATTTGTAATGGAGGGGGTGGGGGATGTTTCTCGTACGGTGGTGGTCGTACAGAGGCAGAATAGCTTGCCGTCAGTGCCACGCGGGCTCTCGTCGAGCGCAGATGGCGCGAAAGACGCGTTCACAGATTATAAGCGCTAGTGACGTGGGTGCTTCGTGCACTTGAGTTTATACTCATAAATGATGTGATCAAACCCTCATGACGTGCCAGACGACGCTGCTCATTGCCACAATGATTTTCGCCTTTTTCGCTTTGTCAATGCTCGGGATTTTAATCACAAAACCTGCCCCAGTAAGTCTATTCTGTTTATTAATGGTATTAAATTGTCTTCTTAAATATAATTGGACAATGTTTTAAAGCAATTACAAATTTAACATACAAATCTAGTCAATCGGTGATTTATGTTTATAACAAAATACGGAACAAAAACCTCTTTGCAGGGCTATTTGAATAGATTAACATTAATCTAGGGAGCCATGTACCAAAGGATTCTTTGAATAAGGAGGTCTTCATATTAAATTATAATAAGAAACTATTAATAGCTTACAATCTAGGTAATAAGATTGTACAGAGCACTTGTAGCTTGATGCCTGTGCCCGGTTTGACAGCACGATCGATCCCTTGGAAATCATGCGCGGTGCAGCCTGACGCCCGGTTTTTCCCGCTAAAATCATATAACGCTATTTTTATCGGTAGCCACCTGAATAAATGATAACTGAAGTGCAAGTTACGTACTACTTATTGATTTATCTGCTTACTAGTATCGGACACTTCACTTAGCATTGCGCAAACCTTTGTCTTGGTATAAAAGGTAAAAATTATGAATGGAAGAATCGCTATGTTATTCTTATTTATACATATTTAAAATAATTAGCATATGACTATGTTTTGTAAATTTTTTGCTAGTAGAACAATTAATTCCGAAAAAAGAGAGTTGTGTTAAGATTTTAAATAACAAAGCATGGTTGCCATGACAACACTTCGCAACCTTATAAATTGCAATCTGAAAGCGCCTAAATGATTCACAGTCCTTACAAATGGTTTGTTTTATTAGAAGTTGCGTTACAAAATCGGTGCTGACGTAGAAAGTTCATATTCATATTGTGAGTGTATTAGGTAGGACGACATTTTGTTTTGATAAAAGCTTTTTTATTAAATAAACCTTGTAAGCCACAATCAAATATCAAAGGTCCTCAAGTTAAGTAGGCAGTTAGACTTCATATTCTTGTTGTTGCATATGGAAGTGCGAAGAGAAAAGTTGTTATTGTTTTTGAAAGGTTGAAAGGGACTATTGGGTTTTCAACCCATTTTAAAAGAAGGGACGACTCGTTTTTTTTATTTTTGCCCTAAGTCTTAGGTAACAATAAAAGGAAGAAGAGTTCGAGTAAGAACTTCTTTTTATTCCGTACTAATTTCCTAACAATATTTACGTATTTCTCTTTATTAGAACCTTCTTTTTGTTGTAAGGAAAACATGAAAAAAATGTCAAATTGGTCTTGCTTTTTTGATTTGACGATTCATTTTTATTTGTATGGACCTATCATTGTAGACACACTCCTAGACTTTTGAGAAATGTTTCAGAAAACGTGTTTCTTCAGAAAACCCATCTCGTATAGCAAACAACCCGGTCGTCACTTCAATACATGTTTTAATCAGAACGACTTGAGGGTCTTTTGAAATAAAGTTTTCGGAGTGTAGGGGACATATTAGCAGCGTAAGAGCTCCTGTCTACTATAGTGTATTATCTATGAGAGCTCCCTGCATTCATTCTAAATGCGGACATATTGAATGCTTTGATGAGTGCTTTTGAATAATGCCTCTCGTGGTTTGACTTTTCAAGACGCTTTTTGAAGCAATGTGTGTCAATTATTTGATATTCTTTTATGAAACTTTCGCAAATATTAGTGACGGTTAAATTACTTTTAAATGAAAATAACATGTGTTGTGTGTTTATTAGGGAGACGGACGGAAATTTTATTTTTGTGCATATATCTTGCCTTTGAAAACGAATCGATATCATATTTAATTAACAGCCCTGGCCCCGACAGACTTCGCTTTGTCAAAAGTTATTGGCCTGTCATAGCCCAATAGGAAAAAGAATTGAGTGTTGTTTTTATTATTTTCCTTGCAATTTTTATGGTTTTTCACTCAATAAGAACCCACCTTGTGCCTTAACGAAACTATTAAAAAAAAGAGGTCAAGTGCGAGTCGGACTCGCCCATGAAGGGTTCCGTAGCAGCAAGAAATAATAATAAATTTATATATTTATTTTATATTTGAGTTGATTGAATGAAAGGTAAATTGTGACTCGATTCACTATTAAAGTGAGTTTTATCAACTATAATTGTTATGGGTATTAAATTATTCATCAATAGTCTTTAATATTCCATTTCAGGTCACTGGATATAGGACAATATTATACCAGTCCAAAAAACTATTCAATGGAGACCCAAAATGTACCTTTTTCAATTTGTTTCCAGTGTGTTACTGAAGAGCAGTGTCCGAACGGTCAACTATGTTCAGCGCATTGGATGTGCTGCGAGCAAGGGTGCTGTGACATCGCAACGGCACCGTCGCGTCGTGACGCCTCCGACGAGCCCGTCAAGGAGCACAGTTATGGCTACCCTTGGTATGCTCAGTGGTGAGTCCCATCATTTTTCTCTACATAGGAGGATATCCAATTAGAGCAATCCTTTGTTTTTCCGAATGATTCTATTGATTTGGATGGAAAGGCAGTTATAGCAGATAAAGGAGGTTTTAAGAGTAGCGGATTTCTGATAGAACTATATTGCTGTTTTTTTTTTTGCCTCTATGTCTTTAGGAACACGTCAATTGATACCCTTCTTCTCAAAGAGAACTACTGTTTGAATTACCTTCCAATTTTTTATCACGGCAAGATCGAAATTTATGCCTTTAGATCAATAGCATCGATTCTATTACCTCATATATTCGCATGTCCTGTGGTATGATGACATGTGCACACTTTCACTCATACAATTTCAATTACGTCTAAGTAATGTCAAGGGGGCTGGTAAACCACTGGCCTAATTTACTTCTTGGTATGGAGTTTAATATTTAGTCAGAGTAGGTATTATTAATGAAGGTTCAAGTTAGATTGGCCGTCAGGTGATTTCTAGTATAAGATAATAGGTATTTATATTTTCAAATACATCGAATAATATTATATTTCCAGGTCAATACTATTTCTCCTGGGAACGTTGGGAGGTATTTTAGTTTGTTGCGTGTGGTGTCTGTTCTTCAAGCGGTCGTCCGGCCACGGGGTGTACATGTGCTCGTTCGCGTGCTGCGTGCGGAGGCCGACGTCGGAGCACGACTCGGCGGGGTCCGTGTACCCGCCCCCGCGGTACAGCCGCTGCGGATCCTTCCACCAAGCCCCACCACCGTATTCTGAAGTGATATTCTTATTGTGACACTACTTCAGTTTGAGGTTTATTTGTTTTCGCCAGTTTTTTTTTTAATATCTTTTTATTATTTTTTCATCTTCTTAAATTTCCGATTATCGTGTTCGGTGTCGCATGTTTGTGTTTTTTTAAATCCTTTAAAAACAAGGATTATGAAGTTACGTCCTCGATTGTAGCAACAGTGGAACAAAAATAAGAGAAAAGCGCTTTTACTTCAAGTCAATAAGAAATTCACTAAGAATTGCTTGTCGATACTGTCGCTCCGTAATCCAGGACGTAGTCTAACGGATGCTTTTTATATTATCATTATACCAATATATTTAAAATTATATAGTTTTATTTGAGAAATCGATTAGATTTTTTTTTTTTTGTAGGTTGCTTCAAAACCAGACTTGTATCCTCTAGTTATCACATGTGGAGAAGGTGAAGGAAAAGCAGGGAACTATCTCATGGTTCACTATTTTAGAAACTACGTTATACGTGCTCCAGGTAAGTTTAAATTTACTTTAATTTTGTTCAGAGTTCGCAGAGAATTATAGAACAATTTTAATCCGAGCTCAGTTAGCTCGGGTTTAAGGTATTCTATAAATCTCTTGAGAAATTTGGAACGGAACTTTTTTCTTTGCTTGATCAGTTAAGTCACGTGATAGACGTTAAGTAACTACAGCTCCTCTTGGATAAATTCTGGCCGTCTTTTAAGTGTCAAGCACCCAGATAATGGAGATCGGGGCATGAGTCGCCGATAAATTTACTCCTCTGGGCAAATGCAAAGAAAAACTGACTCCGGTCGAACCGGTCCTTTTTTGCCGATAGCTTCCCACAATTATACTAATAGCTATTCCCATTAACTGTGCCAGGTATACTATTTATCTAGTTTGGGTTATATAAGTAGAAGTTGCAATATTCATGTTCAAATACCTGGTTAACATAGAGGAGGTTAACATGTAATTAGAGAGTCTATTACGTTGTACTTCCATTCGACATACTTCTAATCGGCTTGTAAGATTACAGTGGCGAGCTCGGCCTGTATGTAATTCAATTAGCCACATAATGTGCTCTACAGACAGTCGCTCTCACTATGTAAATGCAATCGGTTGCGATGCCTGACAATGACAAATCCTGTAAAAAAAGTGTTCAAGAAACACGGGGGAGCTTTGCGGTTAGCTAAAACTAATATCACCACCGTAAGGAATCACAGAGTTCATACTTCTTGAGCTCCTTGCTTGAGCATGTCAATAGCAGGGCCAATTAAACGCTGCATTCTTAATTGGATTTCTTTCTCTGAATCCATTACAAGAATTTTCTACCACTGTCACAAGTTATCAATGTACCAACTTATGTAGTTGTCTTTTTCTAGAAGTGTTGATATTTAATTTTTGTTGTAGGTTCTTTATCAGCGACGAGTACTGCAGAATCTCTCAACTCCAGCTTCATATGCAACGCAGCAAATGAGGTGAGTTCGAAATAGCTTTGATATATATATTTCTTCAATTTTCCCATGAAGTTGCTGTTTACTTTTGTTTGAGACAATTCTGATGCTCAGCTGATGTTATGTAGAACTTAACTAGGTTTATAGGTATTGACTAACACACCTTTATTGTCTAAAATACAATAGTGGCAATAGTAGTGAGAGTAAGGATCAGAGTCCGTGAATATTTGATGTATAATATATATATTCGTCCATTCTCTAAAAGGCCGGCAACGCACCTGTGACGCCTCTGGTGTTGCGGGTGTCCATGGGCGGCGGTAATCACTTACCATCAGATGATGAGTCTGCTCGTTTGCCCCCTATTTAAATAAAGAAAAAAAAAAAAAACTCGCGTCGCATAAACTGTTCCATATAAATTCAGAGACGTACCTACTTTAAGAATTGATAACTATTGAACTGTGGTAACACAGATTCTAGTGTCCTGTTGCTCTTGCCACTAGCACCTGTGTTGTTTTACCATGTTCACAGGACACAAGTTATCATAAACTGTTCGATTACTTGGCCAGTTCAATACCTTTAAGACTCCATGTACGTTTCACAAAGAATTCCGCGGACATGATTTTTCTCTCTAACATATTGATGTAGGACCTCATTATTTTTTCAGGCAAATTCAATTATTCCACCGCCGTACTCGTGCGCGAACAACTACGGGGAATGTGGGGTGGGCTGCGGACCGCTCCTACGCTCGCTCTCGTCTCTGACAGACCGTCACAGCACTAACCCTCCCCGCTGTCCGGACCTGCAGACCAACAGCGGACCATGCGAACGTGACCCCCACACTGAACCTAGACCGGCGAGAATACGTGACACTCCTCAGGCCTTTAGAGAAAATCTAATAACTTCTCCAGCGCAATCCTTCGTAAGTTTATGATTATGTAACTGCTTATTCCTTTGAAATCGGTATCTAGACCTCAGTTTAGATATAGGTATCGTTGACGAAGTATCCTTATTGAAAATAAAACACTCATCTTATGTCGTCGGAGCTATGAAAAACTCAAATTGGGCCGATCATAACTTAAGTCCCACTTAGGTACGGCTAAGCCTACTATGTCAATGGATCATTTCAGGGAGATTACACGGGAAAATTAGAAGCTCATTAAGTTTCATATTTTCCCGTGTTAATTATTAAATAATTAGTATAGTGTGTAGTGTACTGTGGGCAAGAAGGAAAGCAAAAAATAATGATTCATGATTCAATATTTTATCTCTTACGCACATATATATATATGAGTTACGACTTAATAAACTTGTCACTCTTTTACAGGACCCCACATTTGACCTAGAACTCGAGCTTATTGACTGTGAAATGTACTGCGACGGAAGCTGCAAACCGAGAGTTGGTCCATCTCCTCCAGTTCACCGATCACTATCTAACGTTGACGACACAGGGTTCGATAACGAAAGCTTCCACATTCCACGGCCCTGCTTCTTTCCTCCCTCACCAGATATGTCTGGAGCCTGTGAATCACCACCTCAACCCACTAGTCCCACACAAACGTCTATAGAATCTACTCTACGACGGGACAACAGATTATCGCGACGAGAAAATGCTGTCAAGATTATTCGAAGACCACGAAAATCGAGCTTATATATGCCTTTATCGGCTGCTTATTCAGTTAGGAGTTCTAGAATTTCACCTGGAACACGCCCCTCCACAAGAGTCCCATCCAGGTCCGCGCCCGCGACTCCGTGCGGTTCTTTGGTGCCAAATCTCCTCAACTTCACACAGAGGGTATCAGCATCAAGACATGGCTCCAGCTCTTTAAGATTTGATGAAGAAAGTGATCCGCTGCTGAATGAGATAGAACACACCCGTACCGACCATAAGTTTTAGTTAATACGAGGCTACTAAACGCTTAATATTTTTGTATATTGTCAGACTCTAGGATGTGTTCCCGCCATTGTCAATAACGTGCCATAGTGTCGATGTACATTTTTGGACGGCCTAAAGTGCTAATCCCTGACAGTAGCGATCGTGGAACCGGTCTTTTGGTCTTCTGGTGGCAACATGACAATTCTAAATGTTGTGATTATTGTAATGTGCTCATTATACCGTAGAGCCAAAGCAATTATGTAGTTAGTTTAATGTTAATCAATTATATTATTGCAATTAAGAAAAGAGCTTGTTGGACCATTGTTCACTTGCCTTCTAATAAGAAGTACTTATGAAAAAATAAGTGTTGTTTTATTTATGATCTTTTTTAGAGCGAGAGTAAATACACAGTGACCCTAACAATGCTTTTAAATCCGAGATTTCATCATCCGAGATCCGAGTAGTTTATAGCTTTGTTACTGCGTATCGCGTGTGTTTACTTGGAACTACGCGCCTTTTTTTCTGCTTCAACAAGAAAAAGGTGGTGCGTTATCTACATTTTTTCATTTGATCTGTCTCCTAGATTTAGTACTGACTGGACATGGCATGGCAATTTAATGTATAATAAAAAAAATATCTAATGAAAGGGAGTATTTAATTCATGGTGACTTTTATTTACTTTATATTTTTTTTTTTTTTTTTTCCATTTATTGTCTAATCTAAAATTCATACATGCATACAGTTATCCATTATATACCACACAAACCATCAAGAGTTTATCCGTGGTATACCAGACATCACTCGGTTACAAATAAATTACTTATGTATAAACAATAAATATTATTATATACTATATATATATTTATATATACATATATCTCAGATAAAGAAATCTTAGATATATATATAGTTGAGTATCAGCTTGACAGTAAATAGTTTGTCAAAACAGTTTTACAATTTTTTTTATTCATCTTGCTACAGGTTTCGATAGGTATGTTGTTCAATATACGGGGCAGCATGTGTTTCCACGTCCGCGTCCCATATACATTAGTACGCTTAGGTATTCTATAAGTAGGTAAGTTTGACAAGTGACGTAATGACTCCAATCTTATATTTTTCTTTAATTTAGCAAGGTTGTGGTATTCCTCACTCAGTACACATACGCTCACTTTATCGAAAACATTTAATATTTGACAGTGTTTAAATAGGCCACATTCGTCTTCTTTAAATTTTAATTTAGTTTTTCTAGGTACTATTGTTTTTAAGATGCTTAATTGTATATCAATGATTATCTGGTTTAATATGAGTGCTCCAATGCCCCTGTTTCAATAAACATCACACACATATCCACATAAGGATAGGCATAGAAAGGGCGGGGTGACTTTTGAATTTAATTGTTAAGGTGAAATTCACTATGCGACTATACCTGTTAGGATATTGCTATATACGGATACTTTTATTGTGCATGCAATTTAAAATAAAAACATTAATTTGATAGACAAACGTCTTTGAACTGTAATTAATTGTTTAAAAATGGCGTTAATTGATGCAGAAGCATCTCAATAGGCCGCCAAAGTGTGGGTCACCTTTGCACATTGTCTGAATTCGCAATGAGTAAGGTGACCACTACTAGATTCTATTCATGCTTTCTACAAGGCAGATCCATTTAAAAATATAAAATAGTCCGACGTTGTTTGATTCTTAGTTTATAGATTTCTTAATAACTGCCTGTCTATATTTTGTTTACAATGAAAATATAGACTAATATTTTTATCTTATGTAGATTCACACAGTAGTTAGTGAGTTCAATTAAACATTTTATTTTTAAACGAAAGTCTTGCAGTCAAAAAGTAAATGTTAAAAAGAAATGACAGTACTGACAGTAGACCACAAACAAAACTCAAAGTGAGGTTATATTTGTTTACACAACAGAAAGCAAAAAATATTCAAACTGTCGGCCAAAATAGATTTGGATATGAGTCTGCAAACAGACTTCGGCCCCGATTCAGGGGGTAGAGTGAAGGTAAGCTTGTACTCATAGAAATAACCTGAACAATTGGTTGTATTTTATGCATAATTGTTTCAAGAGCTATTCCGTACCTATTTCAGGGGTTAGTAATAGTTAAACCGATAGTATACGGCAATATAGCTCGTTACTTTGGCAAGAAACGTGAAGAAGATGGCCATACACATCAATGGACCGTTTACGTCAAGCCATATGCCAACGAAGACATGAGTGCCTATATTAAGAAGGTTCATTTCAAATTACATGAAAGCTATGCAAACCCTAACAGAATAGTTACAAAGCCGCCTTATGAGTTAACAGAGACTGGATGGGGTGAATTCGAAATTGTCATAAAGTTATACTTCCATGATCCAAATGAACGGCCTGTAAGTACTACTGTTTTATTATAAACTAGCCGACCCACGCAACCTCGTTTGCGTCTCCTATTGCCGTAGGGCGATAATTTTCCCCCGTTTTTTAAACATTTTTCATTGGTGCTCCGCTCCTATTGGTCATAGTGTGTGTTGATATATAGCCTATAGCCTTCCTCGATAAATATACTATCCAACACTGAAAACATTTTTCAAATTGGACCAGCGTTTCTTGAGATTAGTGCATTCAAACAAACAAACATACCCTTCAGCTTTATATATTAGTATAGATAATAAACTATGTAGAGCTACGTAGGCACTACAATGACCAAACTACTTATAAATTTACTAGCTAGCTAACCCATGCAACATTGTCTGTGCCTATTAAAAGTAATCAATTTTGCTGGATTTTATGTCATTTTTCATTCATGGTTTGTGTGGCTCCTATAGGTCTTAGCATTATGTTTTACAGCCTATGACCTTCCTTGATAAATGGGATATCCATTACTAAAAGAATGAGTGAAATCGCTCCATCGGTTCACATGTGATGAAATGAATAGGATAGAATAGAATACATTTATTAGTCACACATAACATAGATGTAAAAGAGAAAGATAAGACATTTAACTTTGAGTAAATAACAACTAACAGTATACAAAACAAACAAAATAAAAGCAGTGAAATGTTTAGCTGTGTGACCAAGGTAAATAAGGATTAAGGCCAATGGTCAAGGTCTTTGTCCAGCAGTGGAATTGATAGGCTGATGATGATGATCAAATGAACGTTCGTATTTTATGTATAGATTTATAATCAAAAGTACAAACAATACATAGCAAGTGTAGGTAAACTATATTAAGAAAAAACAATGATCAGTCTCTTCACATAATATTATTCCTGGGTGAGAATTGAACCCACAAAATTTGGCTAACTAGTCGGAGACACTAACCACAAAATCAAAATAGTAATAGAAAAATGTTTGTTGGCATTACACCAAGTGGGTGATGTTACCGCAGGAATGTTGAACCTCTTTCATAATTCTTGGAGTGCCCTCAAACAGTAATGAGTTAACAATTTTGATTCTTAACTTAAAGATGTATGGGTAGCGAAAGTTACTTATCAAAACATGTTGTGTCTGTGTATCCTATCTATACAAATATTATAAAGCGGAGGAGTTTTTTTGTTTGGTTAAATGTGCTAATCCCAAGAATTTCTGGTCTAGTTTGCAAAACTCGTTTTTTCTTTTTAAAAGTCAACGCCCGCATTAGCAATATACATCCAGTGTCGCAATTTAAAAAAAAAATGATAAATAAATTCATTCACACTGTATAACATCACGTTACAGTCAAACAACATGACAATGAGGAATTTGTCTACCTTGTTCCTTCTTTGAATCATCATAATCATATCACCTGTTCCTGCCCGCAATTGTTCTTTTAAATGTCTTTTGTTCCTACCTGTAATTGTTTGTTTCATCTTTCAGGTAACATTATATCACATCCTCAAGCTATTCCAATCACCAGTTACGAATGGAGCTCCACCAGTCATTGGACGTGCTCTCGTCAGTGAGTCATATGAGGAAATTGTGTTTCAAGAGCCAACACAGCTTATGCAGCACCTCTTGAACAGTGTAAAGCCTATTACTAATGGACCTTGGAATCATGATACTGACTGTAAGTAAATTTTTAGAGCAGACCACACGAGTCATGTATTTATGCTGTTTCTTAATAATCTTTTTAATACCAGTACCTGGTTGACCGAGCTTTGCTTGGTATCTTTGTTTGGGAAATTTTCTATGGTAACGGTATTGGACTGAGCCAATATTTTAATAGTGTTTAACTTTTTCTCAACAGTTATGAGCTACTTATTTATCCATACTTTAATATTCCAAATTCGAAAGTAACTCTGTCTGTCCGAATTTGGCATGGAGATATTTTGATTCTTGAAGAAGGGCATGGGCTTCTCTTTCCCACAGTAAACGACATATTCACAGGCGGAGCATGAGGCATAAACCAGTTTAGTATAAAAGTCGTGTGGTGTCGAGGAACGAAGTTCCTTATCATAAAATATAATAATAATATGCAACTTAAAGTACACTATACATTTTTTTTTTAATCTTACTCTTTTTTTATTTAACGTTACGGACGTTTATCCTTCTAAGGTATACAGATGGCAAAACTTTTAAAACCTTACGCTTTTTTGATTTAACGTTACGGACCATTTTTGCCGGCTTACTACTACGGCTACTTCGTTACCTCCATGCAACGCCCCATAAGGAACTCTGTTCCAATATAGTATCAAGGTTGTAGCAAGGTCTTGTCTGTTGTGTTTAAAAAAAATACATTTTTATATAAGTTTACCCAATTTACTGACCTAACAAATAAAAGAAATATTTAGACAAATTATTCAGCTAAAAAAATAGGAACTCAAATAGTGACTAAATTCTGGCCAATCATTAAAACCGAAAAGTACACTATTATGTTACTCAACATCGATTGAAATAATGTAGAAAGAAGTCGGTTAAATGGTTTTATAAAATTAGAAAAAAATAGCAAATACCTTCTTAAATTTAAAATTGTCTGTTAATCTTACCGAAATCATACAAGTATAAAAGAAAAAGTTTAGAGATACTTTAAGCCATAATTCAAAACCATGTCTATTACATTTTCAGTTGAAGACAAGAAAGAGAAGACCTTGCAAAAGATTATAACCTCACACGCAAAAGTCAGAAGTGAAATAACAGAATTAAAGGAAAAACTGCATCTAGCAAAGGAAACTATTTCAAAGTTCAAGGATGAAATAGCCAAACTACAGAACAGTGGCAGTACAAGCATGATGGCGGGATTGTAAATAATACTTAATTAAGTAATACCTATTATTATGTGTAAGACCTAATGTTGTAAGATGACCATAAAAGTATTTGGTATTATTGTGTTTTTTTACTTCCAACTCCAACGACTCGCACATGGCCGCTTTTTTTAAAAATGAGGTAAACAGGCAGGGTTTACCTCATTTTTAAAAAAAGCGGCCAAGTGCGAGTCGAACTCGCCCATGAAGGGCCCGTAGCAGTAAGTAACATAATATAATTTTATTTTTTATTTTTATACCAGCTGTTGCACCGCGACTCCGCCCGTCTATATATCGGTTATCGCAGCAAATATGCGTATTATGCCTATGTGTTATTCTGATGTATAAGTTATATTACTGTAAAGTTTAATCCAAATCCGTCCAGTACTTTTTGCGTGAAGAAGTAACAAACATACACACTCACAAACTTTTGCTTTTATTATTAGTGTGATTTGAGATGATTGAAAGAAATGTAAATTGTTGTTTACGATTTATGACGTATTAAAAGAAAACTTCTTACTAGATCTCGTTCAAAAAAATTTTTGGTGGAAGTTTGAAGACGCGGTGATGTACATCATATATTTTTTTTAGTTTTATCATTCTCTAATTTTTGAGTTTCAGTTGTAAGTATGGGGAACCTCCAAAATTTACAGATTTTTTCTATTTTTGTGTGAAAATCTTAATGCGGGTCACAGAATACATCTACTTACCAAGTATCAACATTATAGTTTCGAAAAAAAACTGGCTGTGACATACAGAATGATAGACATGACCAATCCATAATGGTTCCGTTTTTTGCAGTTTGGCTATGGAACCTTAAAAACGTATAAAATTGTTTTCAACACCATCTAGTGTAAATAACGCAAAATATTTGGTAAGTTACCAAGATCTTTACAAATTAAATTACCTTTTTATTCTGTCCTCGGCTTTACGAATTAAGATTTGGCGCGAATCCCTCATGGTTTTAAAATATAACATACGTATATGGGGGCAGGTAAGTAAAGTTAGCATTTTTAATGTATCTTAGCCAAGGGAGACTTACACCCAGTAAGAAAAGGACACCTTAGATAACTTCCTGAATATTCAAGTAAAAAAAATAAATAAGATTATTATCTCTTATTAAAAAAGCTGGTAGGTTTTTAGGTCCTTGCACTCATGGTCTTCACCCAAGAAAATTCGTTTGAACATGCTTCGTAAGTGTTCGTTGACAAAAACATTAACTTCCAAAGCATAGTATTGGTAGGGTGTGTTAAATTATATCTAGGATTAACGTAGGGACTTGATAAAAATAGAAATTGATCATCTCCAGCATTATATCCTATTCCCAACTAGGTTGGAGTTAGCTTTCAGTCTACTCGGCAGTTTTATCGTGCTGGCAAGATTTACCAGCACGATAAAACTGCCGAAAGAACTAGTTGCTCCAGAATTTTTATGAATCTGAATTTCTATGAAAAATACGTGTTATTATCTGTTCACATTACGACGGATCCGGCAACAATGCCGAGCCCGGCATTTTAACTGAGCGTTTTGTCACTGCGCAGCGCCGATAGAACACCCGGATCGGAATAATGTGAACGAGTTTGCACCGGTATCTGTGTCCATCGTTCGCCCCGCCTGCTCTCCTCTTGCGTTATTTTTGCTTCACATTTTTAATGACGAGATGAGACGACACGAGAACTATGAGGCGTGTAGCATGATTCATTATGAAAATCTTTGCCGTATAATAGGATGTACTCAATGTTTTCTTTTTACTATACTTAACACTATCAAGATACCACCCACAACACAACAATTTCGTCGACGATTATGAGCAAATGTCCGATTTAGCTAAGATCAGTACTTGACTGTCCTGTTTTCTTGTGGTATCTGGTGTAATGTGAACACTACTGTCCGGGAGACGGCAAATTCACCTTATTTATGAAACAAGCTTGAAAAGTCGTAGTAACACACGTTACATAGAATCGTACCATAACACTTTAACAACGCGTGACTACGGCTTTTCAAACTCGTATCATACCTTTTCAGCGTCGTTTTTTGTCGTAGTTCAATTTTATTTTTTACTTTTTTTTTTATTTATACCCCTATAGTGTCAAACAACTTCAAAAAGAACACAAATTACTGAACTGGAAGCAATTATCGATAGATACTTTTAACTTGACTACGGCGATTCCAATAAGAAGAGGCATATTTTTGGCTTTATATATATGTTTGTTATTTTGTATGTTCCACCCTGGCATTGGCTCATTGAAGATTAGACACAGGGGATCTCCTAAGCATCCTTTTTCAGTGAGCGGTATGAAAGGGTCCCGTAACATCTCTCGAACCAATCCTAAAACGGGTCTTACCGCCGCTGTCGCCGCAAGAACTACATGCCCATGAGCAATGCACCTAAAGTCAATGATATTAGTAATGTACACAAGAAATGTGTAGCTACCTATCTAATGATTATTAGTATCACTAAAGGAAATTTATATTAGTATAGGAAAAGTTTGTTATGTATACATAACAAACGTACTTATAGTACGTACCTATAACACCTGAAGTACTCATTTGACCCTCGGTGACCGTAACTGACATTGAACTCATCGTTACTCAATATTTTTAGCCACAGTTTTAATGTTTGTTGTTTTATATCGATCCACTTTCGAGTCACTGGTAGATACTTATCTGTAATGTTTATCTATTACCGAGCGTCTGTTTCTATGTACCTAAGTAGTACCTATGTGTGGTTATTCTTGTTTTCACCACAGTTGGTAAACTCTAGGGGTCGATTGGTCGGGCCAAATGTTTGTTTAATCTGCAATTCTGTATTTGTTTCGGAATTTGGATGCTTTCTATATATATATGTATTTATAATAGGTCAACCCCAGCTCTTGCAGCTTGGAGACTGTCTGTTGGACGGGACAGTCTGTTGTGTGGCTGCAAGAGCTGGGGTTGGAATCTCTCCCTCATCCGCCATACTCACCAGACCTTGTACCTACCGACTATTACTATTTCCAAAATTTAGACAACTTTTTAGTGGGTAAAAAATTCAATTCCCGAGAGGCAGTACAAAATGCCTTTAAAGAGTTTGCTGCCTCCCGTCCAGCTGATTTTTACAAGAAGGGCATCAATAAACTGCCAATGCGTTGGCAAAGATGCGTCGTTTGCATGGGTGATTACTTCGAATACCAGAAATAAAAAAGTTTGAAAAAATAAGTACTTTCACTTATTGCATACAAAATGGCAATTTCATAGGTAAAGATCTATTATCATACAAGTTCTGCTTAGTTTGGGACTAGGTGTAGTTGTGTGTTAGATGTCCGAAATATTTGTTATTTATCCCATCTAAAATTGTATGTGCGAAAGGAACTCTGTCTGTTGGTACGCCTTCACCCGATTTCAATCAAATCAGCGAGATGCTTTGATAAGGAAAAACAGAAGCCAATTTTTAAAGCAATAACCGACTTACGCAAGCTAGTTATTATATAGTAGCCAGTTATCTATACTAATATATAAAGCTGAAGAGTTTGCTTGTTTGTTTGAACGCGCTAATCTCAGGAACCGGTGGTCCGATTTGAAAAATTCTTTCAGTGTTTGATAGTACCTACATTTATCGAGAAAGGCTACAGGCTATATATCATCACGCTTAGATCAATAGGAGCGGAGCACCAATAAAGAATGTTTCAAAATAGGAGCAATAGGAGACGCAAACGAGGTTGCGAGGGTCGGCTAGTTACAAATAATTACCAATTTATTGTCAGTGAACTTACACTTTGTCACTGATGTTAAATAAACTGCATTTTTTCCAAAAAACAAGAAATAATAATATAGTAAGTCGTTTCAAGAGCCTCAACCAACACCTTAAGAGTCTCACGTAATACGGCTAGATGAAGAGTCAGACGCAGAAGGTCCTCCTTGACATGGCACGTAACGTATTAGTGAGAAGGTTCCTATCTTTGGAGCCTTAACCACCGATTTTATGGTCCCTGTACCCAAGTCGGTGGTCTACTATTATTTACATTTTAAATATATTTTTCATCCCCCCATCTCGAAAAGAGTACTTTTGCCCTTACTATTTAGATATCACTGAGTGCAAAGACGAGTCCTAGAGTGGAGACCATGGACTGGCAAGCGAAGTATGGGACGCCCTCCAGCTCGCTGGACCGATGACCTGAAAAGGATAGCCGGTAGCAGCTGGATGCGGAAGGCAGAGGACCGGGAGAAGTGGCGCGCCATGAGGGAGGCTTATGTCCAGCAGTGGACATCAGTGGGCTGAAGTGATGATGATGAGTTCAAAGCCGTTTTTATCCGCTAGAGGATAAAGGAAATTGAATTTAGAACATAGTGTGCACTATAATAAGTTTGTGAATTCAATACATCATTAAACCGATTTACTTCCTCTATGGTGCCGAATTTATCATACAACCTTTTTTAATTTGTTCACCTCGTGCTCTTTTGATTCCCTCGCTAATGCTAAGGATTCTAAATTGTAAATCACTCGCTGCGCTCGTGGTTCAATTTTAGAATCCTTCGCTTCCTCGGTCATGATAATTCAGCACGCGTTTAAAAAGCAACTTTGCACTCTTGTATAACAAATAACTATTATTGATCAATTAAGGATGCAGGCAAGTAAGTAAGTAGCATCAAAAAGACTAGCCTGCAACCTGATTAGACTAAAAAGGAACGATCACAGGTACCCTGACAGGGCATTGTTCCCTAAACAAGCACCTATTCACTATAGGCGCAACAAACAGCCCTCTGTGCAGTGGATGAATGGATGCAGTAGAAACTAAGGTAGTAGAGCCACGCTGATTACAGCACGAACGGGCCGGCTCGACCGGGACGGTACTACCCTCGCACAGAAAATCAACGTAAAATGACAGCGATCATGCTTTCGCGTTTCGTTGGTGAGTGCGAGACCGGAGACCCAATGATGCAGAAGCATCACTAGCCCGCCATGGTGTGGGTCACCATGCCGCAATGTTACATTTTCTGCATCCGCAGTATGGTGACCACCACTCTTGGATTCTGCTTATGCTTTCCATCAGGCAGAGTAGTCATTTTGGCAGAGCCAAATATATATAACCCTCCTTTGGCTTTGCCGTAGACGGGTAAAAAAAAAAAACTACTCTGCACGTTTTCACGGAATGTGGAAGTGTGGCAGATCAATGGGCGGACATCCGTCAATCAAGATCACTCCCGGATACCTGTAGTGACTTGAAGAGGCTGCTGAGCTTCTGGGATGATCTAGGATGGTTGGAGTAGGAAAATTACAAACCCACGTAAAACGACCCAATCAAGAAGCTAAGTTTGGAAATGGCCCGGTAAAACAAATAAACAAACAAAATATTTTATTGATTTTTATTAACATGTCTGACGAACTGAAAACCCAGCAGAATAATATATTACAAAGGTCAATATTAAGTGCTAACTTTTGCTT
Source organism: Spilosoma lubricipeda (assembly GCA_905220595.1). Classification (NCBI taxonomy): domain Eukaryota; kingdom Metazoa; phylum Arthropoda; class Insecta; order Lepidoptera; family Erebidae; genus Spilosoma; species Spilosoma lubricipeda. The sequence continues at coordinate 3,317,320 of HG992278.1, forward strand.
TCTATGACTGCCCTTTTATTAATCATGATTCACAATGTTTCATTAAAGTTGGCAGGTTGGGAACATGACTAAACATAATGTACTGAATTTGCATTGAATTTAACACCCATATCCGAAATCAGATTTCTAATAACAATAAAGTCTTATTCGGAATTACGATTTTTAGACTTCTGCACTGTTATATACCTACCTGTAAATGTCTTAGGTACATAATTTAAATTATTCGCATATTTGATGCTGTTTTACTATATGTAAGTCCGTTGGCCTGTGGGCAGAGGTCTTCTCCAAGTTCATGCATGTGTATTGTGCATAAGTCCTGTAAAATTTTCTATTGTTTTAATGTACATTGTAAAGTACTTTGAGAGCTGCAAGCTACTTTTGATATTCAGTGATTGTTTTCATATTTTTTCTGTATAATCCGATTTCTTGTGATGATCGTACAAGTTATTGATACTTGTACGATAGTGACTAAAAGTAGCGTAGTTTACAGCATAGTTAGTGCGTTAACGCGTGTCTTTACTTGGAACTACACTACTTTTTTGCTGCAACAAGAACGCGGCCATGCGTTATCTACCTTTTTAATTGGATCTGAGGCTTATAACAAGATTTTCTTAAGTAGCTTAGATGCTTCGACCACCATAGCTATCAAAATAACTTTTTTTCGTCAATGTAGAAGGTTATTTTTAAACTTAATTCAAACTACTTTCATCAGAGTCCTTACAACTTCTATAGCTAGGTCAAGGGTTTAAATCGGACTAGACACTATTTAAATAAAAGCTTACAATTTGGTAATTGGCCGATAGACCGATTTATCAGTTAAGCATTGCGCAAAAACCGTATATCCAGCACACTGAACTTTAAACAAAACCCTTTCTGCCAAACAAGGTGTTTTTGAACAATGGAGTACTCGTAGGTTAACATGACAAACATTGGAATTAGGTTAAGCAAATGGCGCATCGATAGTTCGCGTGCTGACAGCCTGTTGTCGATAAAATCGCCAGCATGCTAATTTTTAGATCTGTTTGGAAAAAATATCGTGGATTATTTAAAATCTAAATGCTTATGAGAATGCATCAATTGGAAATACTTAGACAAGTTTTTAAATTTATAGCAATCACTATAAATTTAAAAACTTGTCTAAGTATGAACGGACTATCTATAACTTAGCCCATCGATAGCTAGTGGTGGATACTGTTTCAGGCTGCAAGGGAAAGGATAGAAAGAAACAAAATTGATACAATTGACGACTCTACCTGTAAAAGTACAATGAACAAAAAATATAAAAGTTTTATATGAAATTCAGATAATTAAGAAAAAGCAACTCAATTAACGTTAAAAACAATGCAAATAGAGTTTTTTCTTATGAGGGCCCGTTTGTCGTTCGAGATCCGAGCCAAGCCAATTTTACAAACGTAAACGTTTATAGAAAATTAACAAATGTATAGGAATGACATTTCTTAACGCCAAGTCACGAGGTCAAAACAAAATATTAGTCAATAATAAAACATAAAAGAGGCATTGGCGATTGTAGAAAGAGAATCGACGCGATTCATTGTTCTCGTGCTCGGTGTTAACTTTGCAACAAAACCATCATAAATAGTCTTGTCCAACGTAACATGCTCTTGTTATCGCCAGCATACATTTTAGGATGTTGTAACTAAATCAGATAACACCCGCATGCCTCAATAGGTTTGTCCCCAATATATTTTGTTATACATCCTTCAATCAAGGCTGCCAACAAGGTTGTCTAAGCCAGCCAATTAAAATCGATTTAAGAAATATCAAATTCGGGGGCATGTTTTATTACGTAAAAAAGTTTAATAGTGTAAGATTGGGTTAACATTTATAGAACTATAAACTGAGCCACGAAACTTCATTCATTAAAAACATGTAAATCGGTAAGATATTCTTCTTCTTCTTTGATGAAATGCAATGATGAATGAAAGCAACCAGCCGGATCTCTCGGACCAGCTATTTCTGCCAATGTCAAGTGTTTATAGTCTTCAAATCATAAATCTTCAAGTCTTTAAGTCTTCGTCGTAGTGAAATTAATGTTAAAAATAATATAAAATATGGATGAGATGAAATGGGGACTTTCGAAAAAACAAAAAACGACTGTACTCAAGATATTCTTGGAGTTCATCATGAGCAAGAATGTGACACAAGAATTATATGGGTTCTTTACGGTGTAAAATTAAATGACGTAGAGCGTAGATTTTCTTAATTCCAAATTCAACATGGAAAACTTATAAAAATGACTTACTTTTTTTGCTACATTGATATGATATATTTAACTGTACTCATGACATCGTATCTACTCTAAATACATTAGGTACACGGAACGGAACGGAATGCATCTTTATTTATTTATTTATTTATATCAACTGCTCACTACACTCACAGTTACCCAACACGTGTAGCGAGCCATTATAACATTTGTGTTACAAATATGGTAATTAATAATAGGAATTCATAGTCGTCCGTCCCAAACCAGGCTAAGCCTGCACCAAGGCAACCAGACATTTCCAAACACATACATATTTTAGGTAAAATAGACCCAGACGTAGAACTATCCATCATGTTTATCACATAAAAGCTAGTCATGGGTGGGAATCGAACCCACGACCTGAGGCGCTTAGCAGTCAGACTAGAGCAACAGGCCCGTCAAAATTAAAACCTATCATTCAAAAAAATCATACAAAATGTAACAAATGTACTTAATTTGGTAAAGAATAAATCAACATCTGGATACTGAGCAATCAGGGAGTTAAGCAGTCTAACTGCCTGACTAGTGGGAGCGTATTGTGCCGTAAACGATCGCACTTGCGGCGCAGCGAGGAGACGGCAAGAGCGTAGCCGAGTGTACTGGTTCGGTACCCATAACAAACAGCGAGATAATGAGTTTGCATTATCAATCTTATGGTTTAATAATAAATAATAGTGTACTATTAAAGCACACTTGCGTCGCAATGCCAATGTGTTAAGACCTACCATGCCGAGAACAAAAAGTGATGGATACAGATAAGGATAGAACCCATACAGCTTTTTATATAAGAGCCGCGCAAATTTGTTGTCGTTTCAGCCCCTTATCAGTCGAGGTGCAAGTGTTTCGCGTCGACAATTGCTAAACTTTCTATTCGTCGTTTCTTCCTTCATTTTTTAATAACGTTTACATTTTGTAGAATATCAACTTGGCTAAATGGAATGTTTCGATGCTGTTTTGCTCAGATACAGAACAAAATGTAAAGAATATGATAGCAATGTTTAATTAGTATTAGTAGTATAGAATAACGCCTGTAAATTACACTGTCCAAGTTAATAACTAAATCCATACTAATATATAAAGCTGAAGAGTTTGTTTGTTTGTTTTTTGGTGTTATATCGTCACGCTAAGGCCAATTGGAGCGGAGCACCAATGAGCAATGTTTAAAAAACGGGGGATTTTTTTTACGCTACGGGCAATAGAAGACGCAAACGAGGTTGCGTGGGTCAGCTGGTAGTAAATAAAAATAGACAGACCTTATCAAGGTCACATAACATTTTATGCATGGTATTATAAATAACTGCATGGATGGCATAGTGGTTAAAGCACGGAGCAAATTGCTCCGTGGGTTAAAGAGAGCAGCTTGCCGTTGCCTACTGCGTTAAGTGTTGTGAGTTCAATCTCGGTACCTGTGTGATCTAATGTGTGTAATTTACTCCTTTAGTCTCGGCTTAAACGACACGCGGGAAGATTGTAGATGGAGGCACTGTATTCTTAAGCAGAAACGGTGCACACAAGCATACATACTTTAAAAAAACGTAAATCAATAACAGAGTAGTAACTATGCTGTCTAAAGAATAGATAGCATTTGATTTGACCCAAAGATCAGAAACAAGTCATTCAAAAATGAATTTATAAATTTACTAGCTAACCCGCTCAACTTTGTTTACGTCTCTCCATAAGAAATATTTTTTTCCCATTTTCCCAACATTTTCGGTCGATACCCAGCTCCTATTGGTCATAGAGAGCTGTTACATTGCCTAAAACTTTCCTCGCTAAATAGGCTATGCAACAAAAACAGAATTAGCAAAATCTGTTCAGCCGTTCACGCATGATGTCGTGACCAAGGCAAATAGGGATTCATTTTAATATATATAGATTTGGATAATTAAAAATTCATTCATGGTTGAAATAGGTAAATTACTAGTGGTACGAAGGTCGTAATACAGCAGTTCCCGGATCTCTCCCTTCTCAGGCGCAGAGTGGCACACCGTGTGGTTTTAGTCGGTTCGATTCCGACTCACCGTCCCGCCGCAAACCCCGGCGGGGTGACGGCCCGAGGGGGTTTCCACACGTTAAAAAAAGGTAAATTACTAGTAAATCGCATTTTGTGCACGTACTCTAAACTCAAGCAATTTAATGAATCGTATTCATAGAAACCCATTCAATCTTTCACAATAATGAATAATCAATAGAGGTACCTACATAACTACCTCAATGTACTTATGTTATGGACAGATCTAAAGTATAGTTGTATACATATAATTGTAGGTGAAATAACACGCACTAAGCCCACTTGTTGACAAGCGATCCAAGGTCACGGCACAATCGACACACTCCCACACACAATGAGAAAAGTCGTTCGCTTACTCTTGACTTTTGACAAAAGAAAAGACCATTCTTATAAAATCCCACACTCTTTAATAAAATATCTGCATGAAGTCCACGCCATCAAAACATTGAGCAATAGCAAATCTTCACAACAGAATTAAACATTAACAAAAATATCTCTTATTTTATTAATTAACTTATCCTTTAACACTTTCAAATTCACTTCCACGTAAATATAAATAAAACTACACTTCCTTAATCTAAAAACTATTCGTTAAAACCAACTGTTCTCCTTTTTCATTTTGTCTCTGTGCCGTCCCTTCATATCTAGCGTTTGGAAAATCTCTGATAGCTGGTCCAACTTTTGCGGCGGGGTTTGAGGCAGCTGCTGTAATTTCCATAAGCATTTGTCACCATCTTCGCTCCTAATGACATTGAATGTCTGTTTCTCCCTTAAACACAACAGTTTTCCTGTTGCCGGCATTGAGGATAGCTTCGCCACTTCCAGCGCAGCTTTTTTAAACCTCGTCTTTGGGGAAAGTTTTGGCGCTTCATTCGATTTCTTTGCATGGTTTGACGACGTCGTTTTTTCTGCAATAAACGTATTTTGTTTTATCACTTTTGCTGCATTAACGTACACTGGTTTTATCACGTCATATGTATTTTCTCTGATCAGCTGCTGAGGTTTTTTTGCTTCTATTGTGTCCACTGAATTCTTTCTTTTAAACCCATGTATTCGAAGAGGTGTTAATGGTTTCAGTACGTCGTGTATTTTGACTGACCGGTCGAGGCCAACTGTTTCACTTTTGTTGAGATCAAATACAATAACTTTTGTTTTCGATCTTTCCAGCTTCTGTCCGATGGCGGGAAGTGGGTGGAAAGGAGAAAGTGTTGACTTAACTTGGATGTCATTGTCGAGCATTCTCGACTGTGCGGTTCTGTTTTTTCTTGTTTTGAATTTATGGGGCGCGTAGATCGTAGTAAGTGCGCGCGTTTTGTGAGGATCCAATGGCGCGAGTGCTCCGGGCAGCATGGGGCGTGCGGTGGCTCGCTCGGCCGCGCGCCGACAGCCCCGTCCGACCTTGGGCGGCAACTCCCCGCCTATCGAACCACCCCGGCGTGACCGTCGTCCACGTAGCTATACAACGATGCACAAACGCACAGCGTGACCTTTATCGCACGACCATCACAAACATCTATTGAGAAAACCAACCAACGATATTTTTATCAAATATTGACATATTGTGTCAAGTCTCAGCTCCAATTGTTTGATAATAATTTATTTAGCTTTTCATTATTTGAATGAAAATATCCAGCCTTCAATATTCTTTGCATAGTTAAATCCTTTTTACTGGTTTTGAACGGTTCACTGACACATTTCGCTAAAAACAACTTTGCGAAACTAAATTAATACATTTGTTATGATACCTACGCCAGCTATGTTCAAAACACACTGAACATAAAACCGTTTATAAACTTTTATTTGAAGGCGATTCCATGATAGTACAACTGACAATGGTGTTGGCCAGAGTTTCTCAAAGTGACAATACGAACTCTAGGTATTGTGAAAATGGCCCTCAATAACTTAACACTTGAGTTCTAGTAACCTTTCTATTTAACCTTTTGGTTATCATAACAGTTTAGATTCTCTCGTATTGGCTGAACTTAATAAAACATATATGTCATAACTGCAACGTTAAATTGTGTTTTTGCTTTATGTGGCAAAGTCTTGTAATGTTTTATATCACTCTTAATTCACTTAAGTCACTAAATAAAAAAATCGCAGTATCGTGGAAGCAAATGAAAAACTTCAATTGAATTATTAATTTCAGCTACTTCTCAACAAAAAAATAGTTTAGAAAATAAATGAAAATGTAATATTCTATGCCAAGCGTTGTAAAAACTTTTTAACAAAAAAACCGACTTCAAGAACTGGACCAAATTGAAATGGGACCACACGGGTAGCGCCAGCTTTCAAATAAAAAAAAGAGTTATCAAAATCGGTTCACCCACTCGAAAGTTACAATAAAAAATTCTGTCGAATAGTGAACCTCCTTTTTTGAAGTAGCCGACTTCAAAAAGGAAGAGATTCTCAATTCGATTGCATTTTTTACAAACAACTTTACAAAGTTCATAGACCCTTTTGGTCTAAGTAACTGAATTTGGGGCCTTTCAATAAGTTTGAGAATCCTTGGTCATATCAATAACTAATTATGATAATTAACTTCCTGTAGTTCGAATTATTAAAGTAGCCATATTTTCAATAGCTAACTCAAAATAGAAATATATTCGTTAAAGTAAAAGCAACTGAGTAAAAAATCACTTTTCAACTTTTTTAACTGACTTCAAAAAAGGAGGACTAGGAGGAGGTTCTGAATTCGACTGTATATATATATATATATATATATATATATCTTTTTTTTATGTGTTCGCGGAAAACTTCGTCGTTTATGAACTTGATGATTTTGATTTTGATGATTCTTTTTTTAATGGAAAGGAGATATCCGAACGGTGCAGTGGTACCATGATAAGGACAAAATTTAAATTTTTAACTGCCTCTGTGGCCTAGTGGTAGCGTATGATGATCTGCAAATTTTTGTAACGGAGTTTGGGTGTTTTCTATGTATAATATGTATGTATTTGCAAAACAAAAGTATATATGTATATATATCAGTTGTCTAGTACTCATAATTCAAGCTCTGCTTAATTTGGGTCCAGATGGCAATCGTGTGTTAAACGTCTGAAAAAAATGACCGAAATACTATTAATTTGAGAACCTAACGCAAACCAAGGGCTCCTTGGCCGAATTTGCTACAGGACCCGGCCCTGGCTTAATCCGGCACTTTCAAAGCTAGGTAGAGTCGTGCGTCAGATTTCCAAATATTATTATTATCTAACTGTAACAGTAGCTAATAGCCTCACTGTTTTCACTGGATACCTCTCACACTGTGACACACGACACGACCGGTGTAATGACCGTTATTATCGTCATCGATCCATCGCTGACCTTCGACTTCAATCGGAAAAAATATTGTTTGTCCCTCATGTAGGTACTCACACGGACGGATAATCAAGCATTCATATATTTAAATTGAATGCTATTGATCAGAATAATAGTCGCCAGTGTCACACTGTTGTAGTTAATTCAATAATTAAAATTTTATTAAAATAAAAGTATATTTTAGTTGATATTATTTCTCAGGCGGTTATAGTATAAAGTACCTAGAGGTGTTTTTGGGGGTGGATTTCGATTTTTTTAATGTCTTGTTTTAATTCAATGACCCGTAAGAATTTGATTTCTTTTTTTTGTTATTAAAGGTCAAAAAAATTTTAGTATAATTTAAATTTATTTCAGTAGCCAATTTTCAAAAATACGTAAGCATTGTTTAAAAATCTAATAGTCGGTGCTTTTCCCGTCATAAACCTAACGCTTAAACAAATAAATAAAATTGGAGTGTCAGTTTGTAATATTAAAATAACATACTTTATACAATAATATTAAGATAATATACTTTTTACTAAATGCATATGTATGTATACACGGTACATGTACTAAAATAACACTTTTTACAATTTTTGTCTGTCAGACTGTCAGTTTGTTCCGGGTAATCTCTGGAACGGCTGTGTGTGTGTGTATGCATATGTACTTTTTTTTGCTTTTTTTATTTCAATAGCGAATCAACTAAACTAACTAGAGCATCGACTACTGAGGTACAAACTTTAACAACCGGGTGTCCCTTGACGCCTCTCAAGTTTTTAGATATATCTTTTCGTACGACATCTTTGTATAAACAGGGTACCCCTACTTAAACTGAGTGAAAAGAATTTCCTTTACGTAAGAATATTCAGATTTATTCAGCTAGTTTCAATACTAAAGGTTTGCATAAACATACCTATGGTGCAATAATGGTGAGAAAATAACATATTGTTAAGTGTACTTTAAATAATCAAGGAAATGAGAATTGCGGTTAAATTAAAATTATTGCGTTTTATATTGATTATGTGTAAGCAATGTCAAGGGTAAAGATAATTTTTATAGTGAAGTTGTACCCTTTCATACAAGAACAACTTAAAATGACAGCATTCGTGCTGTCTTGTTTCGTTGGTGACAGAAGCATCTCAATAGGCCGCCATATTGTGGGTCACCATGCTGCATTATAGCATTGTCTGCCCCTGTTTTCCAATTACAAAGCATAGTGCGACTCATTGGCGCACAATGCTGAATTATGCTGAAGCTTAATTGGAACGTGAATTAGTTTTCAAATGCACCAGCAGAGTGCGCTAAGTTCAGTGTTGAAAAAAAAAAATATTCAGAGTTAGCAATAACCTCATTAATTTGTAAGCAAAGTGGTATACATAAAAATTGGTTGAAAACTATTTACGGTTATTTTAAGTAATTTGGATTTTGATAATAACATTAACATTTGTTTGATTTGAGTAATTTTTTTAAATGAGTTCTACCTTCATCCATACTTATATTTATTTTTTTAACACAGTTTGAATTAACTTTGATTATTTCGAAAAAACTGCAACGAAACGAAAGCTTTAAAAATTTTTTCAACAATAAATAATATTACTAACGATAATATATAAATAAAACATTTTGATCAATGCCACCTTAAAGAAAAAACACTTGTTAATTTTTGTCACAGTTGGTATCGATTGCACGCATCACGCAAAAACACTACTTTTGAGAGTGCTCGATTGTGCGAAGCGTTGCTGTAGTTGAATCATTCAAAGTTAAGCATTATGCCACATAATGCGCTCTAGTGCTGTAATTGGAAAACAGGGTATATGTTAGCAATGCGTATTGACCACCGCCTTTCGACTCTGCTCATGCTTTCTGTCAGGTAGAGTAGAGTAATTTATAGTTAACACAGATCCTTATAAGGCTTAGCATTCAGGATCACTAGTTGCTAGACAAGACCAACAGAGCAGTCTTTTTACTATATCTTTACAAATAAATAAAATTGGAGTGTCTGTTTGTAAAATTAAAATAACCGCTTTTTACTAAATGCATACATATGCATTTAGTAAAAAACGTACCGTATAGACGTGTATGTACCGTGTATACATACATATGTATACACGGTACATATACCTAAAATGTAGTTAAAACATTTTTTGTCTGTCTGTCTGTCTGTTTGTTCCGGGTAATCTCTGGAACGGCTGGACCGATTTTGACGGGACTTTCACTGATAGGTAGCTGATGATACAGGGAGTAACTTAGGGTACTTTTTTTACACTAGCTTCGCCGAGCGGCTTTACCCGCGGTACGACTTCAGCTTTCAGCTCGTACTTTATATATTTACTAGCTAAACCCCGCGGTGTTACCCGCGGTTATTTTTGTACCGCGAGTAACGCCGCGGGAAAGTTAATCTAAAAAAATTAACTAAGTTACTCCGGATCATCAGCTACCTGCCAGTGAAAGTCCCGTCAAAATTCGTCTAGCCGTTCGAGAGATTACCCGGAACAAACAGACAGACAGACAAATTTTTTTAAAAACATTTTTGGTATATGTGCCTTATATAGATACATATGCATGTAGTAAAAAACGGTTATTTTAATATTACAAACAGATACTCCAACTTTTACCCGACTACGGCATAGCCAAAGGAGGGTTATATTTATTTGTAAAGATTAGCCCTAGTGGTCGTCCAGTGGTCGAAATTCGACCGCAATTCATTTTTTTTTGCTTTCGTTCCTTCTCCATATAAACTTTAACAATGCCAAATTGCATATTTACCCTACTTTCATATAAAGTTTTTGCTTCACGTATTTCAATATATTTAATTAAACTAATTTCTTTAACGTATGTTACATACACGTGTCACGCCCTAATATGGCAATGGTATATTTAGGCCAAGATCAATGACAGAGGAAGTCCATTGTTCATATCGACGAGGGTGGGTTATGATGTGTTTTTAATATAATATGTATCGCTTTCACATTACACGTGTGGGCCAAGCTATATTTGTTTTAAGGGTGGTTTTTATATTTCTAACTTATTGATTGAGCTTTATATAATGTTATATGGAGGGTATGATCTATAGCCTTCTATACGAGTATACATAATATGTTTTTGTTTTTATAAACATTTCTTTCCGCTGCCTTTTCGCTTAGATATTTTAAACAACTGAACAGATTTTAATGCAGTTTTTAGCAAAAAACCGGTATTAAGCTATTATTTTTGTTGTTTTTCACCGAGCAAGTAAGATTATCGGAGCACAAGCTCTTCTGTTTCTTCTGGCAATGCACTGTGAGCGGTTACTGTTTAGTTAGTTGTAGATGTCGAGAGGCGATGGTAGTTCAGTAACTATCCGGATAAGTACCCGGGTAAGGTAGATAACTCGTCTGCTGGTTTTTCTCCTTGTACCATTAAAAACCTACTTTGAAATGTCACATTAAAATTAAACTTTGTGTGTAAATGTAGTATAGTGTCAAAACATAATTTTAATTGAATTTAGAATCTTTTAGTTGACTTGCTGATTGGATGTTTTCATATATATTTAATGGCTGTTGTACCTAGTTGTCACGCAGCTCTTTATACTAATACTCCGTGACAATGCATTTATGATATAGTTTGATCTGCAATATACTTGCGAATCTTATCTAATACAGTTATAATTTGTCATCATCATTACATTTGAGGTGTGTTTATATGTGATTACTTTTAAATACCTACCTACTTATTTAGTTGTTCAGTTTTAAGAATGCTTCCGAATTTTTTTCTGATCTTCAATTGAATCAAGCGAGTTTGTGAATCGGACAAGCTGTTATATTTAACCGACTTCAAAAAAAGAAGGTTTCACAATTCGACCGTATACTTTTTTTTTACTTTTTTCGTAGGTGTGTTCGCGGATAACTTCGTCGTTTATGAATCGATTTTGATGATTCTTTTTTTAATTGAAAGGAGATGTCCCAACGGTGGTACCATGATAAGGACATTACTATCTGATGATGGCATCCAAGAGAAATCGAGTCGAACCTTGAAGTCGGAATTTTTGTTAAAATTGTTTACTGACAGTTTTAAGCCAACAGAAAATTACCACGATAACCATCGACATTACAAAGCAAATAAGTATCAATTCTAGTATTAGTTGTAGTAGTAGTATCTATTTTGTACGTAAGTAATATTAGACAAACATTTTCCTCGTTATTGATGACTCTTTCGATCGTTCGTTTAAACTTAATTATTAAATAAAGTCCATATTTGTTCACCTTTGTTTCTTGTTGCATTTATATGGTCGATATATAGTAAGGTCCTCTTTACCTTTTAGGAAACATATAATGTCTACATCTACATATGCAAACAAGGAAACAAAAAAAATATTAAAAGAATGTTCGATCGCAAATCATCAATTTGGTATCGTAGCGTAAACTATATTATTGCAATGGCAACACTAGATCTTTGGCAAAATGTCAGTTGTCAAAGTGAAAAATGTCACTCGGACCCTTTCTCTTTTCTTCGCGCCAGTCGGGTAAAAAAATACAAACGAAAGATGCCACTACTGCGATGATATTATCACACATCAACGACCACGCTTTTGTTAACAAAGGAATAATTCAGTAGTAACTAGTTTAAAGCACATGAAAGTCAAAGGTTATCCATTTGGATCAAGTGTTAAGTTTGCCTTAATTAAATTGGATTCAAGGGCAAGGGTAAAAGGTCGAGCCCTTATTGATGTGAATATATTTCCTTAGTTTATCACAATAACTTTATAAATACAGCGTGATAATTTTACCCCGTTTTGAAATATTCTCCATTGGTGCTCCGCTCCTATTGGTCTCAGTCTAATGATATATAGCCTATCCTCCGCCTTCCTCGATTAATGGGCTATCTGACACTGAAAGAATTTTTCAAATCGGACCTGTAGTTACCGAGATTAGCGCGATCAAACAAACAAACAAACTCTTCAGCTTTCTATATTAGTATAGCAATAATGGAAGTGTTAGTAAGAGGCGAGGTATCACGCTATTAAGACACACAACAGGGGAGCAACCTATGAATAAAGTCATAACGCCCAACACCCTACTTTTCTCCGAATTTATGAAGTACCAAGTGGTATTTGACCCTCTAAGTTCAAGGTTAATTGGTGAATCAGAATTTGACCTGACTTATCTACATTGTAGTGGTGTTAAATTTTATGGATGGTGAGTGACTATTATATTCGACAGTCAGAGCTCTGACTTCGTTTTTTAAACGTATTCAAAAAATGAGGAGGTTCCAAATTCGACTGTATTTGTTTGATGTGAAACATCTATAGGCAAAGGGTAAACCTGATTTTTGGCATGGCTAGTGGCCACGCTTCGCAACGAAGCGGGGCGGCAGAGCGCCGCGATTTCAAATTTTTATTTTATTTGTTTTGTTAATTGTATTTTTATTTGTATTTGAATTTTGTATTTAATAAAAATGAATATTAATGTAATAAACAGTAATTTTATTTTATACAAAATAATTTCGATGTTTCACATCTGCCAGGCGTCCCGTGACGGCTCACGTTTTTAGGGTTTCGTGCCAAAGGCAAAAAACGGAACCCTTATAGAATCGTCATGTCTGTCCGTCTGTCCTCCGTCCGTATGTCACAGCCACTTTTTTCCGAAACTGTAATGTTGAAACTTGGTAAAAGATATGAAAATATTTATTACATAATATAGAAACTATGTACATAACCTTAATTAAAAAGTACAGTAACAATATTTACATACAAGTGTCAAAAACCTCCACATCTTTGCCTACTGGTAGCGTTCCCAAAAGATTGGCAGCATTACCACGTTGATTGGCAATGCTGATTCTCTGTGCTAGAAAAAGGCCGGCCTTCTGGTCGAGAAGCGTTATCCGCATTAAGAATTTCACACAAAAATAGAAAAAAAAATATATAAATTTTGGGCAAAAATACTTAGAACTGAAACTCAAAAATTTTTTTTCATCAAACCCGTACCTGTGTATAGGTCTTCAAAAATGATATTGAGGTTTCTAGTATTTTTTTTCTCTAAACTAAATAGTTTTCGCGAGAGACACTTCAAAAGTGGTAAAATGTGTTATCCCCCCCACCCCTCCTCCACCCCTGTAACTTCTAAAATATGAGTATGATAAAACTAAAAAAAAATGTGATGTACGTAATGTACATCATATATTTTTTGTGATGTACGTAATGTAATGAATACGTATTAGTTGTACGAATTTAATACGTCGTAAATCGTAAACTGCAATTTACCTTTATTTCAATCAACACAAATATAAAAATAAAATAAAAATCATATTATGTTACTTGCTGTTGCAGTAGTCTCGCACTTGGCCGCTTTTTTATATTTGTTACCACAGTTCTTTCGACTGCGTAAACAGATTTTGATAATTCTTTTTTTAATTGAAAGCTGGTGCTTACTGAGTCTCGTTTCAATTTGATCCAGTTCTTAAAGTCAGTTTTTTTTTTGGTAAAATGTAAAAGTATTTCATTGTCATCAGAAGCTATGCTAACATTTTCCGAAATTTTCATGATTATTTTGTATTTTTATTTATTTTGTATTTAGAGATTACCCGGAACAAACAGACTGACAGACAGACAGACAAACATTTAAAAAAAATGTTGTTTTGGTACTTGTACTGTGCATACAAACATGCATTTATTTAAAAGCGGTTATTTTAATATTACCAACAGACACTCCAATTTTATTTGTTTGTATAGATATCTCCATATTATACATAAAAACAAAGTAAATACATACCTACCTACCTTGCAAACCTACTGGGTGTAGTGCAAATGTCAGTCTCTGTTATCTCCCGTATCAATTCTGATAATGCCACATACATTCATCTGTCTCGTTCCGCTTGTTTAACTAATTATAGATAGTAAGTAACAGAACAGTTGTTATTTTACTCGTTCTAACCTTAACGTAGAAATTCAATTCTCTCTTGGCTTTTGAATCCTTCAAAAAACATAGTTTACAGTTTATGAGTAATTTCCTCAGGCAATATCTACTTTTTATTTATCATGTTAAAAGAGATTGTACATTAAGATTATACAGTTTATAGTCAGTCTGTGTTCGACCGTGGAACGGGTTACATCACTATTCGCAGTGCGCAATTCCTCATTCGCGCCAAAAACGTTCGTTACGTCACTGTGACGTATTCCAATATCAAATCGCACGTGTTACAAGTATTCTTCATCGGATTGTTAACTTTAAGTCAATTGGAATACGAGTTATTTTCTTTGGAGAGTGTGTTCATATTAACGTGTCGTGACGACACTTACCTGAGTGTTTCAATGTCACGAGATAAAACATATGAATGATTATCGAATTTTAAAAAGTGTTTTTTTTTGTGATAGATATATTTAACGTCTATGTAGACTTAATTGTAAAGCCAATATAATAGTGAATTCAGTATAATTTTAAATATATTTATGAGGTAAGTTGTGTTTCTTATCTAGTTTTTTTAAACAAACGAATGTATGTCAGACAGATAGTATATACACGATATACCTATATGTTGAGTACCTATACCAATCTAGATAAATGTGATTTACGCAAGACGTAATTACGAAATAAATACTATATTGAAGTATTTTTTCCGCAATCACGATGAATTGATGGGAACCAGGGTTTACCATATTTAAATGTTTTATTTTCCTGTTGAGCATAAAAATACCTAAGCGTAATAAGCAGCATTAAGAAAGTAAGAAAAGCTATTTATACTAACATTTAAAATGCTGTGCAAATGCTGTTAATTGTCAGCGTTGTTTACCGCATTTTAACACAACTACAATAATAACCATATCATTTTTAAATTACTACAACTATTGAAAATAATATAAAATTGGACATCATTTAATATTACATAATAGTGTTGTTTACTGTTATGTCAGTATATTTACATATAATAATATAAATACTCATAGGCGGTACCTACTGGCATAGCAAATAAATACTTCAGAATATAGTTCGCACGATAAGTGTTTTAAGGAAAACATAAAGATATATCTTTATTTGTTTAGAGGCTTTTATTATGAAATAATATGTTATATAACTTAAAGATATGCACACCTTTTTAAGTATTATGTAAGTATTATGAAAATGGCCCTCAATAACTTAACACTTGAGTTCTAGTAACCTTTCTATTTAACCTTTTGGTTATCATAACAGTTTAGATTCTCTCGTATTGGCTGAACTTAATAAAACATATATGTCATAACTGCAACGTTAAATTGTGTTTTTGCTTTATGTGGCAAAGTCTTGTAATGTTTTATATCACTCTTAATTCACTTAAGTCACTAAATAAAAAAATCGCAGTATCGTGGAAGCAAATGAAAAACTTCAATTGAATTATTAATTTCAGCTACTTCTCAACAAAAAAATAGTTTAGAAAATAAATGAAAATGTAATATTCTATGCCAAGCGTTGTAAAAACTTTTTAACAAAAAAACCGACTTCAAGAACTGGACCAAATTGAAATGGGACCACACGGGTAGCGCCAGCTTTCAAATAAAAAAAAGAGTTATCAAAATCGGTTCACCCACTCGAAAGTTACAATAAAAAATTCTGTCGAATAGTGAACCTCCTTTTTTGAAGTAGCCGACTTCAAAAAGGAAGAGATTCTCAATTCGATTGCATTTTTTACAAACAACTTTACAAAGTTCATAGACCCTTTTGGTCTAAGTAACTGAATTTGGGGCCTTTCAATAAGTTTGAGAATCCTTGGTCATATCAATAACTAATTATGATAATTAACTTCCTGTAGTTCGAATTATTAAAGTAGCCATATTTTCAATAGCTAACTCAAAATAGAAATATATTCGTTAAAGTAAAAGCAACTGAGTAAAAAATCACTTTTCAACTTTTTTAACTGACTTCAAAAAAGGAGGACTAGGAGGAGGTTCTGAATTCGACTGTATATATATATATATATATATATATATCTTTTTTTTATGTGTTCGCGGAAAACTTCGTCGTTTATGAACTTGATGATTTTGATTTTGATGATTCTTTTTTTAATGGAAAGGAGATATCCGAACGGTGCAGTGGTACCATGATAAGGACAAAATTTAAATTTTTAACTGCCTCTGTGGCCTAGTGGTAGCGTATGATGATCTGCAAATTTTTGTAACGGAGTTTGGGTGTTTTCTATGTATAATATGTATGTATTTGCAAAACAAAAGTATATATGTATATATATCAGTTGTCTAGTACTCATAATTCAAGCTCTGCTTAATTTGGGTCCAGATGGCAATCGTGTGTTAAACGTCTGAAAAAAATGACCGAAATACTATTAATTTGAGAACCTAACGCAAACCAAGGGCTCCTTGGCCGAATTTGCTACAGGACCCGGCCCTGGCTTAATCCGGCACTTTCAAAGCTAGGTAGAGTCGTGCGTCAGATTTCCAAATATTATTATTATCTAACTGTAACAGTAGCTAATAGCCTCACTGTTTTCACTGGATACCTCTCACACTGTGACACACGACACGACCGGTGTAATGACCGTTATTATCGTCATCGATCCATCGCTGACCTTCGACTTCAATCGGAAAAAATATTGTTTGTCCCTCATGTAGGTACTCACACGGACGGATAATCAAGCATTCATATATTTAAATTGAATGCTATTGATCAGAATAATAGTCGCCAGTGTCACACTGTTGTAGTTAATTCAATAATTAAAATTTTATTAAAATAAAAGTATATTTTAGTTGATATTATTTCTCAGGCGGTTATAGTATAAAGTACCTAGAGGTGTTTTTGGGGGTGGATTTCGATTTTTTTAATGTCTTGTTTTAATTCAATGACCCGTAAGAATTTGATTTCTTTTTTTTGTTATTAAAGGTCAAAAAAATTTTAGTATAATTTAAATTTATTTCAGTAGCCAATTTTCAAAAATACGTAAGCATTGTTTAAAAATCTAATAGTCGGTGCTTTTCCCGTCATAAACCTAACGCTTAAACAAATAAATAAAATTGGAGTGTCAGTTTGTAATATTAAAATAACATACTTTATACAATAATATTAAGATAATATACTTTTTACTAAATGCATATGTATGTATACACGGTACATGTACTAAAATAACACTTTTTACAATTTTTGTCTGTCAGACTGTCAGTTTGTTCCGGGTAATCTCTGGAACGGCTGTGTGTGTGTGTATGCATATGTACTTTTTTTTGCTTTTTTTATTTCAATAGCGAATCAACTAAACTAACTAGAGCATCGACTACTGAGGTACAAACTTTAACAACCGGGTGTCCCTTGACGCCTCTCAAGTTTTTAGATATATCTTTTCGTACGACATCTTTGTATAAACAGGGTACCCCTACTTAAACTGAGTGAAAAGAATTTCCTTTACGTAAGAATATTCAGATTTATTCAGCTAGTTTCAATACTAAAGGTTTGCATAAACATACCTATGGTGCAATAATGGTGAGAAAATAACATATTGTTAAGTGTACTTTAAATAATCAAGGAAATGAGAATTGCGGTTAAATTAAAATTATTGCGTTTTATATTGATTATGTGTAAGCAATGTCAAGGGTAAAGATAATTTTTATAGTGAAGTTGTACCCTTTCATACAAGAACAACTTAAAATGACAGCATTCGTGCTGTCTTGTTTCGTTGGTGACAGAAGCATCTCAATAGGCCGCCATATTGTGGGTCACCATGCTGCATTATAGCATTGTCTGCCCCTGTTTTCCAATTACAAAGCATAGTGCGACTCATTGGCGCACAATGCTGAATTATGCTGAAGCTTAATTGGAACGTGAATTAGTTTTCAAATGCACCAGCAGAGTGCGCTAAGTTCAGTGTTGAAAAAAAAAAATATTCAGAGTTAGCAATAACCTCATTAATTTGTAAGCAAAGTGGTATACATAAAAATTGGTTGAAAACTATTTACGGTTATTTTAAGTAATTTGGATTTTGATAATAACATTAACATTTGTTTGATTTGAGTAATTTTTTTAAATGAGTTCTACCTTCATCCATACTTATATTTATTTTTTTAACACAGTTTGAATTAACTTTGATTATTTCGAAAAAACTGCAACGAAACGAAAGCTTTAAAAATTTTTTCAACAATAAATAATATTACTAACGATAATATATAAATAAAACATTTTGATCAATGCCACCTTAAAGAAAAAACACTTGTTAATTTTTGTCACAGTTGGTATCGATTGCACGCATCACGCAAAAACACTACTTTTGAGAGTGCTCGATTGTGCGAAGCGTTGCTGTAGTTGAATCATTCAAAGTTAAGCATTATGCCACATAATGCGCTCTAGTGCTGTAATTGGAAAACAGGGTATGTTAGCAATGCGTATTGACCACCGCCTTTCGACTCTGCTCATGCTTTCTGTCAGGTAGAGTAGAGTAATTTATAGTTAACACAGATCCTTATAAGGCTTAGCATTCAGGATCACTAGTTGCTAGACAAGACCAACAGAGCAGTCTTTTTACTATATCTTTACAAATAAATAAAATTGGAGTGTCTGTTTGTAAAATTAAAATAACCGCTTTTTACTAAATGCATACATATGCATTTAGTAAAAAACGTACCGTATAGACGTGTATGTACCGTGTATACATACATATGTATACACGGTACATATACCTAAAATGTAGTTAAAACATTTTTTGTCTGTCTGTCTGTCTGTTTGTTCCGGGTAATCTCTGGAACGGCTGGACCGATTTTGACGGGACTTTCACTGATAGGTAGCTGATGATACAGGGAGTAACTTAGGGTACTTTTTTTACACTAGCTTCGCCGAGCGGCTTTACCCGCGGTACGACTTCAGCTTTCAGCTCGTACTTTATATATTTACTAGCTAAACCCCGCGGTGTTACCCGCGGTTATTTTTGTACCGCGAGTAACGCCGCGGGAAAGTTAATCTAAAAAAATTAACTAAGTTACTCCGGATCATCAGCTACCTGCCAGTGAAAGTCCCGTCAAAATTCGTCTAGCCGTTCGAGAGATTACCCGGAACAAACAGACAGACAGACAAATTTTTTTAAAAACATTTTTGGTATATGTGCCTTATATAGATACATATGCATGTAGTAAAAAACGGTTATTTTAATATTACAAACAGATACTCCAACTTTTACCCGACTACGGCATAGCCAAAGGAGGGTTATATTTATTTGTAAAGATTAGCCCTAGTGGTCGTCCAGTGGTCGAAATTCGACCGCAATTCATTTTTTTTTGCTTTCGTTCCTTCTCCATATAAACTTTAACAATGCCAAATTGCATATTTACCCTACTTTCATATAAAGTTTTTGCTTCACGTATTTCAATATATTTAATTAAACTAATTTCTTTAACGTATGTTACATACACGTGTCACGCCCTAATATGGCAATGGTATATTTAGGCCAAGATCAATGACAGAGGAAGTCCATTGTTCATATCGACGAGGGTGGGTTATGATGTGTTTTTAATATAATATGTATCGCTTTCACATTACACGTGTGGGCCAAGCTATATTTGTTTTAAGGGTGGTTTTTATATTTCTAACTTATTGATTGAGCTTTATATAATGTTATATGGAGGGTATGATCTATAGCCTTCTATACGAGTATACATAATATGTTTTTGTTTTTATAAACATTTCTTTCCGCTGCCTTTTCGCTTAGATATTTTAAACAACTGAACAGATTTTAATGCAGTTTTTAGCAAAAAACCGGTATTAAGCTATTATTTTTGTTGTTTTTCACCGAGCAAGTAAGATTATCGGAGCACAAGCTCTTCTGTTTCTTCTGGCAATGCACTGTGAGCGGTTACTGTTTAGTTAGTTGTAGATGTCGAGAGGCGACGGTAGTTCAGTAACTATCCGGATAAGTACCCGGGTAAGGTAGATAACTCGTCTGCTGGTTTTTCTCCTTGTACCATTAAAAACCTACTTTGAAATGTCACATTAAAATTAAACTTTGTGTGTAAATGTAGTATAGTGTCAAAACATAATTTTAATTGAATTTAGAATCTTTTAGTTGACTTGCTGATTGGATGTTTTCATATATATTTAATGGCTGTTGTACCTAGTTGTCACGCAGCTCTTTATACTAATACTCCGTGACAATGCATTTATGATATAGTTTGATCTGCAATATACTTGCGAATCTTATCTAATACAGTTATAATTTGTCATCATCATTACATTTGAGGTGTGTTTATATGTGATTACTTTTAAATACCTACCTACTTATTTAGTTGTTCAGTTTTAAGAATGCTTCCGAATTTTTTTCTGATCTTCAATTGAATCAAGCGAGTTTGTGAATCGGACAAGCTGTTATATTTAACCGACTTCAAAAAAAGAAGGTTTCACAATTCGACCGTATACTTTTTTTTTACTTTTTTCGTAGGTGTGTTCGCGGATAACTTCGTCGTTTATGAATCGATTTTGATGATTCTTTTTTTAATTGAAAGGAGATGTCCCAACGGTGGTACCATGATAAGGACATTACTATCTGATGATGGCATCCAAGAGAAATCGAGTCGAACCTTGAAGTCGGAATTTTTGTTAAAATTGTTTACTGACAGTTTTAAGCCAACAGAAAATTACCACGATAACCATCGACATTACAAAGCAAATAAGTATCAATTCTAGTATTAGTTGTAGTAGTAGTATCTATTTTGTACGTAAGTAATATTAGACAAACATTTTCCTCGTTATTGATGACTCTTTCGATCGTTCGTTTAAACTTAATTATTAAATAAAGTCCATATTTGTTCACCTTTGTTTCTTGTTGCATTTATATGGTCGATATATAGTAAGGTCCTCTTTACCTTTTAGGAAACATATAATGTCTACATCTACATATGCAAACAAGGAAACAAAAAAAATATTAAAAGAATGTTCGATCGCAAATCATCAATTTGGTATCGTAGCGTAAACTATATTATTGCAATGGCAACACTAGATCTTTGGCAAAATGTCAGTTGTCAAAGTGAAAAATGTCACTCGGACCCTTTCTCTTTTCTTCGCGCCAGTCGGGTAAAAAAATACAAACGAAAGATGCCACTACTGCGATGATATTATCACACATCAACGACCACGCTTTTGTTAACAAAGGAATAATTCAGTAGTAACTAGTTTAAAGCACATGAAAGTCAAAGGTTATCCATTTGGATCAAGTGTTAAGTTTGCCTTAATTAAATTGGATTCAAGGGCAAGGGTAAAAGGTCGAGCCCTTATTGATGTGAATATATTTCCTTAGTTTATCACAATAACTTTATAAATACAGCGTGATAATTTTACCCCGTTTTGAAATATTCTCCATTGGTGCTCCGCTCCTATTGGTCTCAGTCTAATGATATATAGCCTATCCTCCGCCTTCCTCGATTAATGGGCTATCTGACACTGAAAGAATTTTTCAAATCGGACCTGTAGTTACCGAGATTAGCGCGATCAAACAAACAAACAAACTCTTCAGCTTTCTATATTAGTATAGCAATAATGGAAGTGTTAGTAAGAGGCGAGGTATCACGCTATTAAGACACACAACAGGGGAGCAACCTATGAATAAAGTCATAACGCCCAACACCCTACTTTTCTCCGAATTTATGAAGTACCAAGTGGTATTTGACCCTCTAAGTTCAAGGTTAATTGGTGAATCAGAATTTGACCTGACTTATCTACATTGTAGTGGTGTTAAATTTTATGGATGGTGAGTGACTATTATATTCGACAGTCAGAGCTCTGACTTCGTTTTTTAAACGTATTCAAAAAATGAGGAGGTTCCAAATTCGACTGTATTTGTTTGATGTGAAACATCTATAGGCAAAGGGTAAACCTGATTTTTGGCATGGCTAGTGGCCACGCTTCGCAACGAAGCGGGGCGGCAGAGCGCCGCGATTTCAAATTTTTATTTTATTTGTTTTGTTAATTGTATTTTTATTTGTATTTGAATTTTGTATTTAATAAAAATGAATATTAATGTAATAAACAGTAATTTTATTTTATACAAAATAATTTCGATGTTTCACATCTGCCAGGCGTCCCGTGACGGCTCACGTTTTTAGGGTTTCGTGCCAAAGGCAAAAAACGGAACCCTTATAGAATCGTCATGTCTGTCCGTCTGTCCTCCGTCCGTATGTCACAGCCACTTTTTTCCGAAACTGTAATGTTGAAACTTGGTAAAAGATATGAAAATATTTATTACATAATATAGAAACTATGTACATAACCTTAATTAAAAAGTACAGTAACAATATTTACATACAAGTGTCAAAAACCTCCACATCTTTGCCTACTGGTAGCGTTCCCAAAAGATTGGCAGCATTACCACGTTGATTGGCAATGCTGATTCTCTGTGCTAGAAAAAGGCCGGCCTTCTGGTCGAGAAGCGTTATCCGCATTAAGAATTTCACACAAAAATAGAAAAAAAAATATATAAATTTTGGGCAAAAATACTTAGAACTGAAACTCAAAAATTTTTTTTCATCAAACCCGTACCTGTGTATAGGTCTTCAAAAATGATATTGAGGTTTCTAGTATTTTTTTTCTCTAAACTAAATAGTTTTCGCGAGAGACACTTCAAAAGTGGTAAAATGTGTTATCCCCCCCACCCCTCCTCCACCCCTGTAACTTCTAAAATATGAGTATGATAAAACTAAAAAAAAATGTGATGTACGTAATGTACATCATATATTTTTTGTGATGTACGTAATGTAATGAATACGTATTAGTTGTACGAATTTAATACGTCGTAAATCGTAAACTGCAATTTACCTTTATTTCAATCAACACAAATATAAAAATAAAATAAAAATCATATTATGTTACTTGCTGTTGCAGTAGTCTCGCACTTGGCCGCTTTTTTATATTTGTTACCACAGTTCTTTCGACTGCGTAAACAGATTTTGATAATTCTTTTTTTAATTGAAAGCTGGTGCTTACTGAGTCTCGTTTCAATTTGATCCAGTTCTTAAAGTCAGTTTTTTTTTTGGTAAAATGTAAAAGTATTTCATTGTCATCAGAAGCTATGCTAACATTTTCCGAAATTTTCATGATTATTTTGTATTTTTATTTATTTTGTATTTAGAGATTACCCGGAACAAACAGACTGACAGACAGACAGACAAACATTTAAAAAAAATGTTGTTTTGGTACTTGTACTGTGCATACAAACATGCATTTATTTAAAAGCGGTTATTTTAATATTACCAACAGACACTCCAATTTTATTTGTTTGTATAGATATCTCCATATTATACATAAAAACAAAGTAAATACATACCTACCTACCTTGCAAACCTACTGGGTGTAGTGCAAATGTCAGTCTCTGTTATCTCCCGTATCAATTCTGATAATGCCACATACATTCATCTGTCTCGTTCCGCTTGTTTAACTAATTATAGATAGTAAGTAACAGAACAGTTGTTATTTTACTCGTTCTAACCTTAACGTAGAAATTCAATTCTCTCTTGGCTTTTGAATCCTTCAAAAAACATAGTTTACAGTTTATGAGTAATTTCCTCAGGCAATATCTACTTTTTATTTATCATGTTAAAAGAGATTGTACATTAAGATTATACAGTTTATAGTCAGTCTGTGTTCGACCGTGGAACGGGTTACATCACTATTCGCAGTGCGCAATTCCTCATTCGCGCCAAAAACGTTCGTTACGTCACTGTGACGTATTCCAATATCAAATCGCACGTGTTACAAGTATTCTTCATCGGATTGTTAACTTTAAGTCAATTGGAATACGAGTTATTTTCTTTGGAGAGTGTGTTCATATTAACGTGTCGTGACGACACTTACCTGAGTGTTTCAATGTCACGAGATAAAACATATGAATGATTATCGAATTTTAAAAAGTGTTTTTTTTTGTGATAGATATATTTAACGTCTATGTAGACTTAATTGTAAAGCCAATATAATAGTGAATTCAGTATAATTTTAAATATATTTATGAGGTAAGTTGTGTTTCTTATCTAGTTTTTTTAAACAAACGAATGTATGTCAGACAGATAGTATATACACGATATACCTATATGTTGAGTACCTATACCAATCTAGATAAATGTGATTTACGCAAGACGTAATTACGAAATAAATACTATATTGAAGTATTTTTTCCGCAATCACGATGAATTGATGGGAACCAGGGTTTACCATATTTAAATGTTTTATTTTCCTGTTGAGCATAAAAATACCTAAGCGTAATAAGCAGCATTAAGAAAGTAAGAAAAGCTATTTATACTAACATTTAAAATGCTGTGCAAATGCTGTTAATTGTCAGCGTTGTTTACCGCATTTTAACACAACTACAATAATAACCATATCATTTTTAAATTACTACAACTATTGAAAATAATATAAAATTGGACATCATTTAATATTACATAATAGTGTTGTTTACTGTTATGTCAGTATATTTACATATAATAATATAAATACTCATAGGCGGTACCTACTGGCATAGCAAATAAATACTTCAGAATATAGTTCGCACGATAAGTGTTTTAAGGAAAACATAAAGATATATCTTTATTTGTTTAGAGGCTTTTATTATGAAATAATATGTTATATAACTTAAAGATATGCACACCTTTTTAAGTATTATGTAAGTACATATCAAAATTAATTTTAAACTAACTAATAGCGTAGTAGTAGTAAAATAACGTCACGTAAATAGTTAATTAACTTAAATTAATTTATTAATTTAATTTAATTAACTGCCTCGTTTGTCTAGCGGTTGACGTGTGCGACTGCTGATCGTGAGGTCTCGGGTTCGGTTCCCGGGTCGGATCAAATGTTTGTATGATCTACAAATATTTGTTTCGGATTTTGGGTGTTTTCTATGTATAATATGCATGCATGTATTTACAAAAAAAAAGTATATATATGTATTTGTATCAGTTGTCTAGTACTCATAACACAAGCTCTGCTTAGCTTGGGACTAGATGGCGTTGTGTGATAGATGTCCGAAATATTTATTTATTTATTTATTAATAAACTATTGGTAGAATATAGAGAATAGAAATCTTAAAAGTTGACATTGTCTTATTAGCCTGGTCAAAATAAACATTGACCCTTGCATTAATTCCCAACAAGCTGAAAATAAAAAAAAGAAAATCTAAAATTTTGTCTAAACTATTTTTAT
Organism: Spilosoma lubricipeda; assembly: GCA_905220595.1. Lineage (NCBI taxonomy): Eukaryota > Metazoa > Arthropoda > Insecta > Lepidoptera > Erebidae > Spilosoma > Spilosoma lubricipeda. The sequence goes on from HG992278.1 coordinate 3,343,011, forward strand.
CGTAAGACTAACCGATTGGCAAAAAAATACAATAAACCCATTTTTGCGACCTATGAATAAAACTTTATGCACACAAGGGACTTTTCAGGATTTCATTAGAGTGGTATCCCTTACGTGCCTGCAAATTTTCAGCTTGTTGAGAATTAATGCAGGGGTACCCCTATTTTTTGAGCTAATTTGACCGAGCCATAAGTCAGGAATCGCATATCACGCAAGGAGTCCCGAGTCACGCAAGGATCGAAACTCGGTTCTCTTTGATTAACAATAAGTTTATGCCCGCGATTCCGTGCAGATCCGAACCCAAACAGTAAACAAAAAAAAAATTTTACGCGCCGCAAGCATGTAGCTTACTAACTTTTAAACTTTCGCGTTCCATGATATTTAAATAATTATTTTTACGGGAATTAACGCGATCACTTATTAAAAGGTATTACATACCTCTGATTTGTTGAGTAGCTTACGTTGTCATCAGTTGTATCTGTCTACTCGTATTAATTATACCCCGTCAAATGAAAGATTATAGCTTTAGCATGTGCATTTCTCTAAAAACATATTAGGTACGACAGTAAAATAAAGTGACATGAAATAATAACATGTATTACTGATTGTCTTTGAAATGTAGTTTTTTTCTATAACTTAATAAATTTAATAATAATGACATAGTATAAATAACCTTGTTTCTTACGATTAAATTAACAAACAGTATTAATTTAATTTTAGTATATTATTTAGGTACATTCGCATTGTAGTATTAAAAGAATACTTAAGGTCATTGCCTAGCCATAGGTCCTTGAACCCTGAACCCTGAACTCGAACGGGTAGTTGGCAATGGAAACATAAGTTGATTGTATCTATTCCACACAAGAACATATGATTATCCATTGATTGTGTGGAGACTCGAAAGTACAGGTAATTGACATTGACTCGATATTAAAAACATATTGACATTTATAGTGAGTCGATTTTAATTATATGTAGTTTATTGCTAACGATCATCGTGAGACACCCATACTTGGGACGTATGGACTGCCTGGGCCGAAGTGTTATCAATTCCTTTATCATTTTTCGGCGAATGAATGAATCACGTACTTGTGCCTCTTAAGTTCCAGTTACAGTCGTAGGCCCCCGTATCTATATCTATATCTATCTATACTAATATATAAAGCTGAAGAGTTTGTTTGTTTGTTTGTTTGAACGCGCTAATCTTAGGAACTACTGGTCCGATTTGAAAAATTCTTTTAGTGTTGGATAGGTATTTATCGAGGAAGGCTATAGTCAGCTAGTATATAATAAGATGACCTCCTTACCCCAATTCAATAAAAATAAGACTGTTAATATTATTATATTGATGGACTTGTGGAGGACAGGTGTCATGTCCCTCCAACACAAAGGGAGGATCCTCCGACCAGGCGAGGTGATCATGCCTGGCGGGCCACTGCCCAACGGTTAATGTTGGGATGTTGTATATATGTTAATCGGCGCGAGAACTTCTATTGCGCGATGCAGGATTAGTAATTTCTTCGTATTGTATGTTACTCCGTAGTTCAGTGTATCTTCGGTAGATGGCGCTGTCATATGTTTTTGTTGTCGCTGTATGTGGAGGTCGCCACATCACTCCCCTCCAAGACCGGAGGTCGATATATGATGAGTCAGCTGTCTGTGCTCTGTTGTGGAGCTTGCCAGTGCCAGGAGTGAGTAGTTCCAGTGAGTCGGAACTGAGTGCCGCAAGTTCCAGTGAGTCGGAACTGAATGCCGCTAGTCCCAGTGAGTCGGGACTGTAGTCCGCTGATCCCAGTGAGTCGGGATGGCGTGCGGTGCGCGGTGCTGCGGTGAGGTCCCCAGTGAGTCGGGGCGGTTGCTGCGTAGTGGCTGGCTGCTGCATAGACGGGAGAGATATGCTCTGCTTACAAGAACCGTAGCTGCAGTGTGCTGTGCCTAGACGCTGATGAGGCCGTGGGGGTAAACCAGGCTGGAGCGGTCGCTTCCTGCTTATGGTGAATCCCTGTTGAAGCCGAGGTTGCTGGCTGGCTGAGACTTGCTGTGGGAGTGAACGAAGTTAAAGATGGTGGCGTGGTAATGCTGCTGCTGAATCTACTCCTTCGAAGGCTGCTTCCAATCACGTCGGGGTCACCACTGTGGAGGACAGGTGTCATGTCCCTCCAACACAAAGGGAGGATCCTCCGACCAGGCGAGGTGATCATGCCTGGCGGGCCACTGCCCAACGGTTAATGTTGGGATGTTGTATATATGTTAATCGGCGCGAGAACTTCTATTGCGCGATGCAGGATTGGTAATTTCTTCGTATTGTATGTTACTCCGTAGTTCAGTGTATCTTCGGTAGATGGCGCTGTCATATGTTTTTGTTGTCGCTGTATGTGGAGGTCGCCACAGACTAAGAATACTGAGTATCACTACCTCTATAAATTCATTTTTGTCGTAAGACACGGCTAAGGAATCAAAGTACAACACTGGTGCAAAGAGAAGGCAAAATTGAAACAAATTCTATATCAACCCGTATGACCTATGGCGTAGAGCGTAGTAGGCTCAAACAAGACACAGGCATAGCATAGGCATCTCCTTAGAAGAGATGCATAAGATGCCCAGGTCTAGCAGTGAACTGTTATGTTGATGATAATGTGCGTACATTATAGTTTTTAACTATGTTTAAGCATTGATACTATTACGGGCCGGAGATCGTGATTATATTAATAAACTGGTTTATTACCTAAATACAATAAAAAAAAATTTACAGTAGTATTAATTGGTCAACCATTTTCTCCGATATTACCTATTTGCTATTCTTTGCACCTTCTTCTTCCTTCTCAAAGAAAGTCTGGATTATTTTAATCCTTACTGTGAAGTTCGATTACTTATTCGATAGAAATAGAAAATATAATAAATAGCAATAGAAATGCTTTCAAGCATTTCTGCAATGGCTTTCTCAAAAACTCAATGATAAGACGATTTTGGGTGACGATCACCATCAAGGCCAATACTTACTAACTTTTTAACCAAAACTCCTTTCATACATATTTTTACTCATTTGAGAGGATGCAAAATAATACTATTTGTTTTCGTCTTCCAGCTAGTTTACAATGGACTTCGTGATTGGAGGCCTGGCCGGCGCTGGCGCCACAATTTTCACAAACCCAATGGACGTGGTTAAAACCCGTCTACAGTTACAAGGAGAGTTACGATCGAGGTCAGAAACCACCACGAGATATAGAGGGATCTTCCACGCACTCTATGTCATCGCAAGAGCCGATGGAGCATTAGCGCTGCAGAAGGGATTGGCCCCGGCTATGGTGTTGGGTTTCACTATGAATTCTGTAAGGTAATTAAAATGCAATTCTAAATCCAATCTATGTATGTTAGACTGACTACGTGTTTTTTTTTTTAAATGTCTCGGCCTGCCAAAATGGCTCTACTCTGCCTGATGGAAAGCAAAAGCAGAATTCAAGAGTGGTGGTCACCATACTCATTGTGAATGCAGACAATGCAGCATGGTTACCCACACCACGGCGGCTTTGTGATGCTTTTGCATCGTTGGGCCTCCGGTCTCTCACTCACCAATGAAACACGAGCAGGAACTCTGTCATTTTACGTTGATTTTCTGAGTGAGGGTAGTACCGCCCCGGTCGAGCCGGCCCGTTAGTGGTCAAATCAGCGTGGATTTACTACCTACAGCGTTAAACTACTACCAACTATTTTTTTTAATATATAGGAGATAAAGGAGCATCGAGTCACCTGATAATAAGTGAGTACCGCTACCCATGGACAATTTAGACGTAAGAGTCACAAGTGTATTTTCGCCCTTTGAGATATTCTCTCAGAATACAGAATGAGAGAGTTGGGGCTCAACCTCCTGTGAGATCACTAGTAAAAGTTAAATCTTCGAAAAGTGATAAAAACCTTTTAAACTGTCTTCAGGTTAGGAATGTACCACGTAGCAGAAGTGCAAGGTTGGACAAAAAACAAAAACGGTGACATCAGCATTCAGAAAGCCATTTTCTGGTCGAGTGCCAGTGGAATTTTGAGTGGTCTCGCTGGCAACCCAGCCTCAGTTGTCAAGACTAGAATACAAGCTTCGGCTCACCCGAGTATAGCTGTTGGAAGGCAACATAAATATAACGGTAAGTTGAGGGTAGACTTACAATAAGGAGACGCGATTTAAATTCATTTGAAGAAACTGATAACTTGAATTCTAAAAGGACTTCTTTCACTACAAAATGTTGCTAATCTGCAGTTAAGATTTTTTTGTATTATCAATTTACTTACGCGATATTAAACAACTATACTATAATAAACTATAACTATAATAAAAATTTCATATTGGGTATAAATATTAATAGCTCAAAAATAATTTCATTAAAACCTAAGAAAAGAAAGAAAAGAGCGTACTCCTTCTTAAAAGGCCGGCAACAGTGTCCATGGGCAGCGGTAACCGCTTACCATCAGTCGATTCGTCTGTTCGTTTGCCTTCAATTCAATAAAAAAATTCTTACGTAAATGGGGAAAGCCTATTACCATCAATCAGTATCTTTAAGGATTAGATAGGAAAATTAAGTGAATTCTTACCTTGAAAGGAAAACACGGTAAGAACGCCAATGCCACTGATGGCAAAGGAATATTGATTTTACGAATCAATTAGAGAATGTAAGCAATTGCTTAAAACTGACTGTTGTGGAGAAGTCTGAGACTTCATACCATACTGTTATATTCAACAGAAATTCTACTCGCATGATCTTACCTTCTTATCTGTGTTCTTGACTTTCGATTTAATAAGTGGAACCGTTTCAGGTATGTGTGATGGTGTCGTCAAAATATATAAAACAGAGGGTTTTAAAGGCTTTTTTGCGGGAGTGTCAGCCACTTGCACGAGGCTGGCGATCGGTAGTGCTGCACAACTCACCACATTTTCCAAGTAAGAACTATTGATCATCATCATCAATAACCTTTATTGGTCCACTGATGTACATGGGCTAATGGTTAGAAAGGAAGTTTTGGTCTGCTATTAACACTCTAGCCAGACGGGTGTATGTAGGGTTTGTTTCTAGTACCTTCTCTTTGAAGAGCTGTTACTCTGCGTAATTAGTTCACTAAGTCGCTCTTATGACTCTCACGGAATGAAGAGGGGTGGTGAGTGTGATCACGTTCCATATTATTGTTCAATCAAGGAAATAAGAATCAGTAAAGGAACTACTTATATTATGATCGACCAATATACATATACTTCAAACATTCTTGTTTATTAACAAATCGTTTTACTAATTAGGATAACAATATTGTTAAAATGGACAAAGGTGCATTGTAATAAAAAAAATCTTATGTTTATTTCGTCTTCAGAGCGAAGGAGATGCTACTCTCCCACCATATTTGCCAGTCTTCTCCATTTGGACTGGCTTTCTGCGCAAGCGCAATGAGTGGCGTTGTTGTGTGCTTGATCATTTGCCCGTTCGATGTTGCCACCGTCAGATTATACAACCAGGGTCAGTACCTATTACACAATACGATATTTTAAAAGATTAAGTTTGTTTCCAGGTTCAAAGAAAGTCTTCGAGCGAGGGGGTACTTTGAGAATTCGCCGGTTTTACTGTCGTTCGTCGGGAGCATCTTGTGTGGTGTGATTGTGGTAGTTATCGAGACACCCCTGGACGTGATAAATACACGGCTGTATAACCAGGGTAACGTTGATTTCAAGTTACTCGGTGGTCTGGATGTAACAAACTTGAAGTACTTTAAATTATATTTTCTGTCAAATCGGTGGAAAAGTGCATGCATGTATTCTGATACTACTACTTCAGACAGCTTTGTAATGTCTTGATACTACAACTAGACTGGTTGCTAAGTACGAGGCCAATTCTGAGAGACAAATAGCTCCTAACTAGACTCCAGAAAACAACAGGATTTAAATTGACGAAACAGTTAAGATAACACTGAGAGTTTTGCTATACATCTTAATTCTTAACACTGAGACTTCGCATTCCAGTGTCCATACATTGGATAAACAATTCCTGAGTTCCGATAACCCGATTACGTTACCTGGGCCATTACTACGACTCTACTGACACCTCATTCCTTAAAATAGTTTAGTAGTTTAGAGGTTACGGTGGAACATCGAATGCAAAAAATCTTACCTTTTCTTTTGTCTTCGACGTAATCGGGTAAAATCAAAATTAAATGTACATAGTTATTTCTCAGTAAATTCAACAGTGTCCAGATTTGTCTCGTCTTTATTCACTTATGTGTTGGTGGTAGCCTGCGACTTGACATTTTACTGTTGCTTCATACATAGTTTTATTTCTCTATCTTTCTTGTCTTCTGTTAATCTTTAATTTATCTTTGTTTTACGTTAAAGGGTCTAATATTTTTATTATATTGTTGCCTTGGACATCTTTCTTACTTTTAAAAGTATTAACCATTGAAGGGAGCATACTGTAAACACTAATACAGTTAAATGAGGTCTAATTTATTTATCTAACTACTCGTTCTTTGGTCTTTTTCTTTCAAAAGAGTCTTTGTAATTGATCACTCGTTATTTACTTTTACTAACTTTTACTAACACAAAAAATACAAAAATAGTATTTTAAATCTAGTTTTCCTCGCTTTTAGGTACAGCAATACAAGGTAAAGTACTGTATACAGGAATACTGGACTGCCTAACCAAAATATATAGAACCGAAGGTCTATACGGACTGTACAAGGGAATCGGACCACTGTACCTGCGAATAGCACCTCATACGACGTTATCCCTCGTAATCTGGGACGTATTAAACAATTTACTATTGAGTAATAAAAATAGTTAAAACAATAATATGTTTTATTACAACCAATAAAAAATATCGTCTTCCTTTAAAATGTATGTTTATCTAAGTCCCGGTAGTATAATGGTCCAACCATTTAATGATGTCTTCTAGTTTCTTTTCACCATAAAAAAGTAAAAACTAAAACCCAACTACGACAATAAACGACGCTGAATAAGTATGAAACAAGTTTCCAAAGCCGTAGTCACACGTTACGTAGAAATGTACCATAACACTTTAACAACCGTGACTACGGTAAGTAGCTCTTTCAAATGATACCACACGGCATAATTATCGCAAATGGATTTTTTTATACAGTACTTTATGTCGGCTAGAGGGCGCCGCATTAGATTCAGTGACACATTATATAGCTTATAACCAGCAGAAGATCAAGAAGCTTCTAACGATACCTTATTTGTCTAGTTCTAATAAGTAGTTAAGAAGCTATGAGGGAACAGATGAACATACATACATAAATACATAGTGTGTCAAAACCATAACCAAACCCTTAGGCTTTGCCGTAGTCTGGTAAAAATAGAACAGAAACTGGACAGAAAGTCCTGTCCATTGTACATTGTGTTCATTATCATCATCATCTCAGCCAAAATAACGCAGAAGTTAAAAGATAAAAAGGAACATGGTATTCCATAAAACGGCAAAGACGCGTGATAGTTATATTTTGACAACTTGCACAATTTATACAACATATTCAAACGGCGGAGGCGATACGAGAAAAAAAGGAAACATAAAAATGACATTGTAATTTGCGTACAATTGATGATTATGGTGTCAGTCAAATAAATTACATATAGCGATACAAGCATGCTAGCTTTCTAAATTACTTAAATTAATGATGAACAATATTTTAACAATGTTAAAATTATTGCCGTTGTATTTCGCTTCTTTATGTTTTTGATAGTTTTCGAGTTCGTGCCTTTCGTAAATTATCCACAATAATGAAGACTTACTCAAATGTGCATTTAGGAGGAGTATTGCAACTCCCATTAAGTTTCTCGGTAGGTACTGTGTTATTTATTTTGTCATTAAACACAAATATATAAATACCTCACATAAAACCGGTGTGAAATAGCGCCTGCGCTGTGTTTCACCGAGTGAGTGAGGATACCGGAGGATACCAACCCCTCCCTGCATCCCTTTCCGCATCCCCCAAAGGTCGGCAACGCAATTGCGACGCCTCTGGTGTTGCAGGTGTCTATGGGCGCCTATAATCGCTTACCATCAGGTGATAAGCCTGCTGCGTTTGCCCTACTATACAATAAAATAAATGTGATTGCCAGCAAGCTCCGGACTGTGTAAACGCGTCGGCATAATTAGTCGTAATGCATCTAGACATCCAACCAGCAGAAGCAGTACATCTTCGGTATTGACCAGTATACGCAGTCATTCATGCTATTTGCCCGGTAGATAAATTCGCATAGCTGAAAATTTTCCAATAACATCTTATAGTTTAGTAGTAGTATGTTTCTCTAATATTGATATCAGATTTAAATATGATTTACTAGCAATCCGCCCCGGCTTCACACGGGCTCTTTACGGAAAATATAATACCAGCTTAGGCGCGCGGATCCGCCCGCGCGTTTGTCGGTTATCGAAGCAAAAGGTAGCCTATGTCCTTCTTCAAGAATCAAAGTATATCCATGCCAAATTTCATTGAAATCAATGCAGCGGTTTGGACGTGAAAGCAGGACAAACAGACAGAGTTACTTTCGCATTTTTGATAAAGGTATGGATAGCTAATGCTAGCCCGAGAAGATGTGCGCTTTAATTTTTTCCGATGTCTTCAACAAATATAGTTATATTTAAGCCAATATAATATACTGAAAACTCATACAAATTATGTACGAAAACCTCCCTTAAGGATCACTCTATCTATTAGTTAAAACCGCATCAAAATCGGCGCAGTAGCTTTTCAGTTTATCGAGAACAGACAGACGCGGCGGAAGACTTTGTTTTATAATATGTAGTTATTCATCTCGGTCCTATAACGCATTATCGATCTATTTGTAATAACAGATAAATTAATAATCCTAAAAAATTAGAACATAATAACTTTATTCTCTTATAGCTTCCAAAAAATGGACTTCATAATCGGAGGGTTTGCCGGGGCAGGAGCTTCAGCATTCACAACTCCAATGGACGTAATCAAAACACGGCTACAGTTGCAAGGGGAACTACAATCTCCGACTGAAACTAAAACAAAATATAGAGGGACCTTTCATGCGATGTATGTTATTGTGATGAAGGATGGCCTAAAAGGGCTTCAAAAGGGATTGGCTCCGGCTGTCATAATTGGTTTCGTTGTTAACTCTGTGAGGTAAATGAAATAACACCATCGCAAAAAACTCAAAGGTATGACAAGATTAAAGGGAATATTGCAAGTTTAGAAACCACAAAGTATAAAAGTATATCTTTTAACGACACTGATTTATAAAATCGCTCCTAGAAGCCTGTCAAAGCCCTATGAGACTTCTGTAAGAAGCTAGATTGGGTCACCTAGTCATTCTTACTGACAAGTGCAAAGGAATATTCTGAGTCTAAATGCGGCAATTGGAGCCCTCTTCCAATACTAATAAGAAATGTATGGATTACTGGTTGTTGCCCGCGGCTCCGCCCGCGTGTTTGTCAGTCATTGCGACAAATAGGAGTCTATGTGTTATTCTGATGTGTTGTTATTCGGATTTGGATGAAACTTTACAGTAATAAATATAGCTTTCACTGTAAAGTTTCATCCAAATCCGTTTAGTAGTTTTTGCGTGAAAGAGTAACAAACATCCATACATCCGGATCATCCCTCCATACTTACAAACTTTCGCCTTTATAATATTAGTAGGATTTTAATGGTTCAATACTTTTGAGTTCCTCCTCCCAGAATCAGAGGAAAAGGGCTTCTGTAACCTCACAAACGATGAAAAGCAAAAGAGGATTTACTTAACACCAGTTCTGCAAGTCGTCAAGACGAAGTTTAGCTTTGTTTCCAAGTTTTGTGAGACAACAAATTGCTTTTAAGAGAAAACGAACAAACATTATCTAAAATCAAATTTATACATTTTTAGGTTAGGAATTTATCACATAGCAGAAGTACGAGGTTGGACAAAAAGCAAAAATGGAGGCACTAGTTTAGATAAAGCAATTTTCTGGTCGGGTTTAGGTGGTTTATTGGGTGGTGTTATTTGCAACCCTCTCCTTGTCATCAGGACTAGATTGCAATCAAATGCTCATCCAAGTATAGCTGTAGGACGACAGCATAACTACACTGGTGAGTTATGACCATGATTTTTAGAAAAGAAAAAAAGAGAACTCTTATAGGATCACTTTGGTGTCCGTCTCTCTGTCAAGGCCTTTTTTCTCAGGAACGCTTGGAGGTATCAGGCTGAAATTCATATTAAATAATGAGGTCTACTGTCCATTGTAGCTGTGAAAAATCAAACTTCTAAGCCATCGCAATCAAAAGATGGAGCCGTTTATGCTGCATATTTTCGACACTCGCAAGGGAATCAAAACCTACCGTGAACCTGGAATCTTGAAATTTGGTACGAAGCACTGTAGCACTGTCTTAAAGCACAGATAAAGGAAAAAATGCGAAAAGCATATTTTTTTTGTTACATCATACAATATACCGGACTGTCCGGAACCCTCAGTGCGCTAGTCCGACTCGTACTTGGGCGGTTTTTTTTTATAATTATTGTCCTTTTCTTATTTACCGTTTTGTTATAGGGATGCGTGACGGGTTTATCAAAATATTAAGGTCTGAGGGTATAAAAGGTTACTTTACTGGAATTTCAGTAACTGGCCCGAGATTGGTCATTGGCAGCGCCTCACAACTTACCACATTTTCCAAGTAAGAATGACTTAGAGAATATTATCACTGTATCTAAAATTATGCCACTTTATTCGATTGGAATTGCAATTGCGATTACGATTGTAAAACTAACTGCAAACGTAATCGCAGCTGTAATTGTACAGTCAACAGTATATAATTTATCATTTACTTTTCTTTTCAGAGCTAAGGAAATGTTACTTTCTCATGGTGTTTGTAATTCTTCTCCATTTGCATTAGCTTTTGTTGCGAGTGCAGTAAGCGGTATTGTGATAGTTCTAACTGGCTGCCCGGTTGACGTTGCCGCTGTCCGTTTGTACAATCAGGGTTAGTAACTACATTTCTTAGATAACTTTTCCAGACTCATCACTCAGTAGTTCCGTAGACCGGAGTACCTACTTAATTGTTTTTATCGCTACTTGTCTTTTGTATTAGCTGTTTATGTTAAATATGTTAATCCATTTTTTTTCTTACGAAAGGAACGAACCAAATGTTAATACCCTTTACCTTTTACCGTTTAGGCCCAGCTGAAAATGGTAAACTGTTGTACACAGGAATAGTCGACTGCATCACCAAGATATATAAAACCGAAGGTTTTCGTGGATTGTACAAGGGAGTTGGACCGCTGTACCTAAAACTTGCTCCTCACACAACAATATCTCTCGTTATATGGGATTTGTTGAACAATTTTTTGCAACGAAATAAAACGAGTTAAATCAGACATCCTTTTAATCATCACATCAATATATTTAGTATAAATAGATTTAGGTATAGGCAGGAACTGTTTTAACGCAGTCGTATCCTGCGAAGTCATTTCGCAGATTAAACTATCTGTTTCTTTGAGCTGAAAGCGAAATCTATTAATGAAAGTTCGTACTAATCTCGATCTCATAAATGTATTTCAAAGGTATTTTTGTAGTAAAATAATAAGGAGATTGAAATAGAGGAAAATGGTCAGTGAGTTTTGACAGTACGTTTTTTTTTTCTATATCCAGCAGTGACTGCGATAGGCTGATGATGATGATGAGACGGTCCCTATTTAATTTCATTAGATAATATTTTTTTATATTGAAGACTTAGAAGACTTTACAGTTGAAGACTTGGCACAAAACAGTTGATATTTTTTGTCTGGTTGCAATCTGATCAAAGGAGTTTGGAGAGAGGAGTTTTGCAAGGTAATAGAGCCAACCTGATTTCGTGTTTCGTTGTTGAGTACGAGACCGGAGGTCTAATGATCCAGAAGCATCAGTAGCCCGCCATGGTGTGGGACACCATGCTGCATTCTTACACTGTCTGCATTCGCACCACTCTTGGATTCTGCTTTTGCTTTCCATCAGGCAGAGTACATAATTACATAATTTAAAATAAAAACTATTTTGAAACTGTTATTTTATAAAGCCATACTGAAAATACAAATTTATTTTATTCCTTTTACTGCCCGAATAATATAAGCTTGTGTTTATAGTAATACTAAAACTTCACAATCGGGCGAGTGCGGTTGCCTTGGTCAAAGTATACGTGTACATTTAATTATTACTTGTTATTATTATTATTATTCATCACTGCCATTTTCAGATGCAGATATTGGATAGAAACATGCAAAACACCAGATTTATTAGACAAACTTGCAAAATACATTATAAAATGCATGTACAGTTCACATCACATAATTGAAATAAAACTTAACATAAAAAAAATGCCGTGCGTACATTTATAATACCCACGCGTCTACGGTGAATACTGCTTCTCATTTTTTTTTGCCATCTATTCCCAAGCCAAGCAGATCTTGTGACAAGAGTAATAGACAACGGATATTTTTTTTTTGTAAATACATTCATATTATACACTAGCTGTTGCCCGCGGCTTTGCTCGAGTGGAAGTTGATTGTTATGTATTTAATTAAAACTTAAAATAAAAAAAAATAAAAAAGTATGTATCAGTAATTTATTCATGTTTTTAAACGTATTTATTTATTTTTGATCAATAGCCCATTTAAAAGAACTTTCATACAAACATTTGACTCCTATTTCATCCCCTTTAGGGACAGAATTCGCATAAATGCTGATATAGGTATTTATCTATTTGTAATCAGAAACATAAAGACGAAAGTTTTTAGGCTGCTAAATTAAAAAATTACAGAATTCCATGCAATCTTGCAACCCTTATTTCACCCCCTTAGGGGTAGAATATCCAGAAACGCTTAAATACTTATCTACTCATTTTTAATCAGTAGCTCAAAAACAAAGTTTCGATCTTCAAAAATGACGGATTCCATACAAACTTTCAATCCCTATTTCACCCCCTTAGGGGTAGAATACCCAGAAACGCTCAAATACATCTCTACTCTTTTTAAATCAGTAACACATAAAGGTTCATGTTTCTAACTTGAAAAATGACGGACATCTAGACTAACCAATGTACGAAATGTCAACCCCTATTTCACCGCTTAAGATTGGAATCTTCAGAAACGCTGAAATGCGTATTTACTCATTTTTAATCAGCAGCCCAAAAGTAAAGTTTTAGGGTTCTAACTTAAAAAATGACGGACTTCCATACAAACTTTGAACCCCTATTTCACCATCACCATCAAATAAGTCTTACTACTATATGTTTCCTTATACTGAGGTATAACTGTCCATTTTGATTTGTAAACCACGTAGGTAACCGTGATCGAAAATGAATTTATCGCAGGTAACAAGTACGTGTAACCAGTTGCAGACGTATCACCTAATGGTAAGCAATTACCGGCGCCCAATGGACACCCGCAACACCAGAAGAGTCAGAAGTGCGTTGCCGATCTTCGAGGGATGGGGAGGGGGTATAACTAAAACGCCATTTAACTTTTCTTACTTCATTGATCTTCTTTCATCTTCAAGTGTTTTATAACGTCGCCAGAATTTTACTTTATAACGGCATCTCGATTATTTAGTTTTTCCTACAGCTACAGTTATATAGGTGTCTATAAAATATGTAAGTTTGGAAAGAGTTTTTATGTCAATTAGTAAACTCTTCGAACTGGCACGACCTCCACCCTGACGTTCGCAATATTCAGTAACCTCCTCACAAAACATCTTCAGTGTGCGTAACACGTGTATGATGCTAATCTGCAGCTATATTCACAGGCAGGTAGAGCATTTGGAACGGGCTGTTGACAAAGTTAATAAGGACTAACAAATCATATATACCTGGTCGATGAAATTTGGATTGTCTGTAAACCTTACCAAATGCCAGGCGATCATTGTAGTCAGCAAACGCATGATAAGCTGATTCAACACCGCTTCAATCTCGATGATTGTATATAACAAGTCCGCGATACCTTTTAGCCCCGTAGTCAAGGACCTGGGTCTACGCATTGACTTAACTCTAGATTGGCGAGCTCAGGTTACTCACGCGAGTCAAAAGATAACTGGAAACCTGCGAACACTTTATCATCTTAAGATAGTAGGCTAAGACCAAAATCACGCTTATACAATCCTTGATCGACTATGGTAACGTTCCTATGTTATTTCGACCTGAATAAAGGAGGTCATCATTAACAAACCAGACCATCTTCTTAAAATCTGCATTCGGTTCATTTTCAATCTTCGCAAGTATGACCATGACATGTGTCTGCATTACGTTCCCAACTTAATTGGTTACCCATTCGCCAACGCTGCAATGAGCTCTGACCGCTTTGTTCTCATTGCTCACCTACCCATCTTCTTTAACTTCCTTTGCTCCCTACCTCCGTTTCCTATTCTCCAATCACAACAAATCTTCGCTCAGAATATAGTCTGCTTTTTTTATGTCCATCCCATAATTCTGACTTCGCGAACTCTTCGTTCTAGCATTTCTACTATGGAATGCGCCTGTGCTTGAAATCAGGATGTCCACTAACACCGTAAACATACATCGTGACACGAAATTTATATATATATATATATATATATATATATATATATATAGATATCTCTTTTCGGCCCTTGTTGATCTGACACGACGTGGCGTCAGTTAATTGTTGATCTGTTGGCGATTGTTGATCAGCAACAGGTTTTGTTGATCTAATGTGTATTCCGGCGTACTAATGTGGCTCCGCTCTGGATCAACAATTGCAACCCCTCTGCTGGCAGAATTACGAACTATTTACATCATTTTTATACAAATCCACACCAGCTATTGTTGATCCAATTCAAACGGACCAATCAGAGACCACCTTCTCCACGATTGGGTCTTTTCTATGATAGACTGTTTCCACTTTGCTTCACAATTAATTAACGAATTAATGCGTAACGTATTATTGCCTAAGGACCCTTCAAACAAAAAAAGGTACGTAATCAGATATATTTAGGTACTATTTAACTTTTCCAAAAGTAAAAAAATGAGTTGATACGTATTTAAGCCTTTCTGGATAGTTTACCCCTAAGGGGGTGAAATAGGGGTTTAAAGATTGTATGAAAGTTAGTCATTTTTTAAGTTAGAACATAAAACTTTATCTTTGGGCTATTGATTAAAATAACTGGATACGTATTTACGTGTTTCTGGATATTCCACCCCTAAGGGCGTGAAATAAGGGCTTAAAGATTATATGGAAGTTTGTCATTTTTTAAGTTAGAACATGAAACTTTATCTTTAGGCTACTGATTAAAAATGACATGATACGCATTTAAGCGTTTCTGGATATTGTACCCCTAAGGGGGTGAGATAGGGAGGGGGGGTTAAAGATTGTATGGAAGTTTGTCATTTTTTAAGGTAGAACATGAAACTTTATCTTTGGGCTATTGATTAAAATAACTGGATACGTATTTACGTGTTTCTGGATATTCCACCCCTAAGGGCGTGAAATAGGGGTTGAAAGTTTGTATGTTGTTGTAAGTACGTCCTTCTTTAAGTTAAGAAGAGGTAACTTTATTTCACGGCTACTGATTAAAAATTAGTGGTGACATATTTAACCGTTTCTGGATATTCTACCTCTAAGGGCGTGAAACAGGAGTTGAACATTCATATATATATATTGTCCTCTACTCGCCATTTGTTGATCAGGCCGAGATTGCAATAATTGTTGATCCACCTTTTCGGTACTATTTCTAAGGAAGTGTCCAGTGTACAATCTTATAGGCGCAACATAGTATTATGCGGTTTGCAACGCTGTGCTTAAGTTTACGGCAAAATCTCTATCTCGATTGACTCGGCAATTGCAGCTCTAATAACCGTTATCTTTTTCATATATGATACTTTGTTGATCACTTTTTTCATAATTGATGATACTTTGTTGATCAATATACACAACGTTTGATTAACATATGCCACGGGAACTAATATTTTAAAACGGCGTGGTATACACCAAGTAGTCAGAGCAGAATTTTAATATTCATTCTGGTTGAGATTTTTTTAAACGTGGAAGCACTTTCGCTTTGTAAACCCTCTTAAAACTACCTACTTGAAAAAGTTTTTTTTAACTGTTTCGTTGGTCTAGGAAATAAAGTTTCATTTGTATACCTTAAAAAATTGCCTTTCACACAAACTTTCGATCTTTTTATTACCCCTTTAGGAGAGGAATTCCCATCAATGCTCATTCCCATAAATGCTGTGATATCAGTATTTATTTATTTGTAATCAAAAGTCTACTTCGAGACTAACCTATATACGAAATGTGAACCCCTATTACACCCCTTAGGGGTAGAATCTCCGGAAACTCTTAAATACGTTTTAACTTATTTTTAATCAGTTGCCTAAAGATAAAGTTTCATGTTCCCAACTTAAACTGACGGACTTCCATACAAATTTCAACCCCTTTTACACCCCATTTGGGGCAGAATACGCTTAAATACGTATCTAATAATTTTTAATCAGTAGCTTTAAGATAAATATTCATGTTTCTAACTTAAAAATGACGGACTATCGTACAAACTTTCAGACCCTATTTCACCCTCTTAAGAGTAGAAATTCCAAAATTCCTATTTGTATATATGGTATTTAAAGAATCAGCCTCATACTCCAAAAGAATACAAGTTAAGGTCTATACGTACGTGTAATATTAAAATAATCTTCTAATTCCTAACTGTTGAAGAGTTTAACCTTTTACCATCAGTTCACCTAAATAACTTGAAACTACACAACTAAAGGTCTATAGATGCATAAGAAATCGAAGGATTATCTTCCATCTCCTAACCGTTGAGGAGTTATACCTTTCATCATCAGTTTATCTGAATAATTTGAAAGAATACGACTAAAGGTAACATACATACATATGATATTTAAAGACTTATCCTCCAACTCTTAACCGCTAAGGAGCTGTACCTTACATCATCAGCTCATGATCATGAAATGATGACTACCAGAATGATGATGAATGAAAATATTGGTATAACTATAGAAAATACACTAATAACATAGTACACAAAAATACACACATAAACACAAAAATAATTTTCAAAATTGGTGATAGTTTCAAGAGTTAGGACTTGTTCATTGGAAATTTCCTTGTTTTTCAGGATCTAGTTTCAACAATTCCTTAAATATTAGTAATTTAGAATTTTTTAACGAAAAACTAAATACCTTTTTTTCCTTTTCTTATTTTGTTAATAACAATCGCAATTTTTTATGCGCTAATAAATCCGTAAAAACATTTTTCTGTTTAGGAGCTTTATTATAACAATAATATACCTGTTCCTTTCTACCGAGGTTGCTGCTCCGGCCCCCGCGTTTTAAAATGCTTGTGTACGCGGCATATGATGAACAAAACGTTGTGTATATTGATCAACAAAACATCATCAAGTATCATAAAGTTGACCGTTATCAGAGCTACAATTGCCGTGTAAATCGATGACGAGCTAGAGTATTTGCCGTAGACTTAAGCACAGCGTCGCAGGGCGTATAATACTTATATTGCGTGTATAATACGATACACTGGATACTATCTTAGAAATAGTGCCAAAAAGGTGGATCAACAATTATAGCGTATCTCGGCCTGATCAATAATTGCCGAGTGGAGGACAATATATATATATATATATATATAGATGGTGGTTAAGTACTTGTACATAGAGTTTAGATATTTGTTGTATCTTTATATATATATAATTCTTCTGTGAGTGTGTATGTCACTGAACTACTCTCAAATGACTGGACCGATTTTGATGAAATTTTTTTGTGTGTGTTCAAGGGGATCTGGGAATGGTTTAGATTCACAATTTTGTCCGCTGGACAATGTTTTTTTAATTAATTTTTAATTTATTAGTAGTTATGGCAAAACGACGTTTGCAGGGACAGCTAGTTTATATATAAACTTATATATGTAATGCTTTGTAATGCATTTTAGTTGTCTAAGTATGTACTCTGTGTACGCCTACCTCATAAGATTTCTACACCACCCAAAACGTTGACTGCATAAAATAATTGGTTTTCCAATCAGTGTATAAAATCAAAAACCCAAGCCAGTTTTTTTAATCTGTCTTTCGATACCAGGGAAATGCTGAATCAATGTTAATAGGCAATAAAAAAGACAAATTCAATCATTATTTTTATTAAAACTTAAAAATAATATGGACAACATTTAATAATGAGCACAAGGTGGGGTAAAATGAATCTCCCACTGGAGATCTAAGGAGCTACCTTCAGAACTCGTGTCAGATTCCTCACAAAAACAGCTAACGGAATCATCAGATTCTTCATCGCTACAGCATGTGCATTCAGGATTATTGGGATCATAAGGCAGAAGACCAATTGCCTGTTTATATGCTTTAAGGCACGTTTTCTCACAAACTTCTGGATGATAAGGATCCGACCAAACTTTATCAACAGCCTCTCTGATCAAGCGCTGTCTCTTCCTCAATCGCTTTTGTATCCGCTGCTCATTATCTTCACTTATTACCGTATATTTTAAAGGACTGCACTGATCTATATTGGTATCGCTGTTGTCAGGCGAGACCTGCATCTCTATGTGGTACGCTCCATTCATTTTACAGATTATAAGTGTTGGCTTCTCTTCTACATTCTTCTTAACTTTCTTCGCAACTTTAACTTTTCTTACTGGCAACTTTGATTTTTTAGCTTTGTTTAACTTTCGTAAGAGACGCTTTGAAATAGCACCGGGTTTCCATCCTTGTGCTACCTGGAATCACAAAATGATACATAACATTTTTTTCGATAAGATATAATATTAAAAAGAACATTAAAAAAATACAAAATAAAAAAAAAACGCTTACTTTAAGTCTTGAAAAAAAAAAAACTGGTTCAAACTTTTTAATGACATTCATTTCATCAGATTTCTCTAACTCAATTTTCAGAGCTTCAAACTCAACAACTGTCAAACTTATTTAGAATTATACTTTCAAGAAATAACGAATGGAGTGCAATAATTAATATAATAGATGCTTAACGTCGCATATGAGACAAAACTTTCGATGTAACTTTCACCACTTTATCTTGAAATTTGCAACACAACATTAAAGACCTATGGTAATATAATACCTACAATACCTGGCAAAGTTAACCGAACAACTGCTGTATTAATTCGTAAAATTCAGACGTAGAACAATTTGACTATGCAGTTCCATCGTCAGATCATCCTAAGTTCTGTTGAACTCGTCACAAAAGATCTTATGAGCCCAAACCTGATGATTCCTGATCAGATTTATTTTATTTCTTGTTTAGTGATAAGTGAAGCTAATTAACCGTATCAAAACAAGCCGTCCATAGGGCTGAAAGAGTCTTGGCGTTGGCAAACAAAGTGCTTCAAATTTATCCTCATTCTCCTTTAACAGTCCTCAGGATAATAAGTTTTAATAACAACAAAATATATATTTATAGGTGATTGAGAAACACCTTTTCGATTACTCCTATCGCCCATTACAAACTGTGAGATCCAGCATTTCGTCGAATCTCGGTCTCGCAATCACCAACTTGAACACCAACTTGAACGCTGTCATTTGACGTGGATTTTCTGTGCTAGGGTAGTACCGCCCCGGTCGAGGCGGCCCGTTTGTGCCGAAATCAGCGTGGGTCTACTATCTTGAAAATATTATAATCTTAAAATTTGACGAAAAGCGAAATCTCACAGCACAAGTCAAAGGAAGAATTAAATACTCGCGAATTTTTTACTGCTACTTACGATTTATAGAAATAATATTACGATACCCCTTTGAAATTAAATCAAATAGGTATGTATCACTTTTGTAGAGCCTGAATTTATAGAATTACAAAGGAAAAATTAGATAAAAGTTTGCCGATGGTTCTGTCCTGTCCTGTCATTTATTGAATTAATGATGAGGAATGAGGTGATGTAATGTGGTGCATTGAATGTAAATCAAGTTTCATGTCAGAATCTCGAACTACCACTACCTCTTTTACCAACCACACCGGAAACATTAGTATTCGTAAAATCTGAATAATTTAATTGTCTTAAAAATTACATAACTTTACAGAATTTGACTTATCACATAACAAATATTGCACTTAACACTTCACCTGTTAAAAGTGGCTCTCACTGGCGAAATCTACCTGCCTATCGCAGGATATATAGCGCGCCCTAAACCAATGCATTTCGATATCTGGGCTTGGACTTAGAGGAACAATCAGAAGCAGGAGAAGATTTGCGGGGTGGTTTAGGCACATAACCATGTTGCTCAGCAAGCTTTTCTCTCCTCTTATACAGTTGCTGCTTCATCACTTCTGAATTGATAAATGAATGGAAACATGGCACATGGAATGAGCTTAAACTGATTCCTTGAGATGTGAGATTCAATATTCTCTGTTCAGGTCTCTTATTCTTAAAGTCCAGTAATTTAAAGTAAATCTTATTTCCATAACTATCCATGGCTAGGACACCTTTACTAGATGGTGTTCGATGTCTACATTTAGTTTTATCTGAATCGTATAAATCAGAACTATATTTTACTTTTGTTTTCTTGCGTTTGGTCCTGGGTATAAATGATGAGGTTGGTATTTTGACATCTTCCCCTTGGGCTATTAATGAATTTAATGTATCTAATAGTAGTTTCCTGTCGTGTCCGTGGCCCAAAATTCCTAATTTCGATAAGTAACTAGGGTTTGCATCGCCAAAACAACTCCAAGTGGTGTCAGATTTCTTTGTGGATACGGGGACTTCCTTTTTAGTACTAGATTTCCCTTTTTTCTCTTTTGGTACTGCTGTCCGGCGTTTTTTGGTATCTGGTGTTCCTTTTCCTACTTTCGCATAGTATTTCCACTTGCCGGTAGAATCGATGTATCCATCAACCCCAACCACTAACCAAGTGCCATCGGCAGCTTGAAATTTACCGATTTCAGCATCAACGTTCTCTCCATCAGGACCAATAAAAATATG
Organism: Spilosoma lubricipeda; assembly: GCA_905220595.1. Classification (NCBI taxonomy): domain Eukaryota; kingdom Metazoa; phylum Arthropoda; class Insecta; order Lepidoptera; family Erebidae; genus Spilosoma; species Spilosoma lubricipeda. Next base: position 3,363,952 of record HG992278.1, read on the forward strand.
GGGAGCCCATTTACCATCCGGTCCTATGAAGCCATCTACATTTATTTCTAGCCATTTATGATCTGGGCTCCAAAATCCACCCAAGTCACTGCACTGCTCTTTTCCGTCGGGGCCTTTGAAAAATCTAGGTACAGGATTCCCGTATCTATCTAATAGTTTTACTTTATAATCTAAATACGTATATTGACTTGAATTTTCAGCGGTTGTTACTTTCTTACATTTGTAACTTGGATCAAATGTAGCAGTAGGAGGAGTAAATTGTATAATCCACTCATCGGAATCCGTATCAGAAAATGAAAGGTTTGAGTCTTCAGAACAGGAACAAGAATAATCTAGATCCGTTCTGTCAGGCCCTGGGTCTGCCGGATAGCAGAGACAATCAGGATCTTCAGCATGTGGTAAAATACCAAGCGCTTGCTGGTAAGTTTTCAGACAGATCTCCTGACACATGTCTCTAAAAGCACTCTGAATAAATTCACGTTGCGATCTTTCCAACCGCCTCTGTGCTCGTTCTTTCTTTATGCGCCGTTGCCGATTCTCTTCCTCTGTTCTACCTATCGTGTAGGTTAGTGCATCTTTATCCTCAAACGGAACTTGATTTATAGTTCTCGGTTTACTGTATGCTTTCATTGTTTCCATTGTAACTGTATATTCACCATCCTTCTTATGTACTATCAGTAATGGTCTCTTTAAAGGTCTCTTTCCTTTGCCTGAATCCTTCTTTTTCTTCTTTTTCGTGAAAACTTCACCTGGGTGCTTTGCCATACGTAGTAATCTTAATACATGCTTATTCACTGCACCAGGTTTCCATGATGGACGGAACTAAGAAAAAAAAAATAGAAAAATAAAAACGTAGAAAAAGACCTTTTACAATTAATCTTAATTACGTTGCATACCTTCATCCCTGGTACGTTGTCAGCAGTCCAGAGCCAACCCATGCTCTTAGGTACTTCTCCTAAGGTACCAGCACAAGGTTGTGCACAGAAATCGTGTCCAATGTGGGGTGCTATAAAACAAACACCATTTTATAAATGTGTAAGTAACAAATTAACAATGTTATTGTGCACTTAAGTAAACGTACTTAAAAAAAAATAAAAAAAAATTAGACAATACATACGTATACCTGTATAACCATAGTTAAATTTAAATTTGTCATCCTTTTTCTTCTTCTTGCCCTTTTTAGTTTCTTTTTCGGATTCAATGCTTTTATCAGCTAAACTTTTAGCTTTACCACCTTTTTTTGAGTCACTTAATATACTAGATTTAGCTTTTGGTTTATCAGCCAAGTTATGATAAATTGGACAAGGGAATTCGAGTTGAGGATCATCTATAACCTCTTCACCTGTGGCTTCATAACCTCCACATACTTTACAATATATAGTCTTTTTCGTAAAGCCAAAATTGCATTGACACTCGCAATAGCAAGGGTCATCTCCGAATTTCATCTTTGCCATCATTCCTCCATATATTTCCTGCACCTTCTCAACTGCATCCACTTTTTCACTTTTATCGCAACATATATTCTTTAAACTAGCCAAGTCTAATAAAATTCTGTCATCGGGTGGAGGTGGTAATTTCCTAAATTCTTTATGTTTACAATTTACATCTTTACATTTGCTTACTTCAATGTCTGGTGCATTTTCTATTGGTATATCTAACGAACCAATATCATCATTTTTTGGACATTCACTGTCACATAATTTAAATTTATAATTTTTAATACTAGATTTTTGGGATATATCATTTTTTTCCGATTCTTTTATTGAGCTTTGATCGGATTTTATTGAAGTTTTAGTAGAGCTTTTTGGAGAAGGTGAATCACTTTTAGTGTCATCTATTGTAAAATAGTTCACACAATATACTTGGTTTCCAAAAATACCCGCTGGGTCACCAAAAATATAATTCAAAATTTTCAAATGTTCTTGGTTCATTGATGAACATGATTTACACTTTAGTAAATCAATTTCTATTTCTTTATCAACACCTGTAGTGCTTTTTACTAAACTTATTATGCTGTTGCTCATGTTCTTGTTTCCAAGTGATTGGTCTATTAAATGAAACGAATTATTTCTTATGACTTCGTTGTCATTGGTTTTTTCTTTGGGTAAGTCTGAATTTTCTAAACTTTTAAGCTTTTTCGTCTTAGATTTCCTTACGTTCTTTTTTCCTCCACTATATAGAGTCTTAATAATACCAGTCTCTTCAGCTGCATATAGCCCTACATCCTGGACTTTAGTTAAGATAGTTTCTAAGTTCTGTGGAGTTTCTTCAGTCAAAGATTTGAGCTGTGTTGTGACTTTTTCTGTTAAATAACTCAACTTCATATTGAGTTTTATTACGGCCATACGCCTGGAGGTCATTTCATCAAACACGTTGTATTCTCCTGTGATAGAAATAGGCGGAGGCTGTATTCCTATACAAAATTTTTGTAAGTATTCAATGAATTTGGAACTCCAGGGAATGTTAGTTGAAGCAATTTTATATTTAGGATACGCTTTACTCCACAGCGATAATTCCATTGGGTATAGTTTCATATTTGTAATTAGATTTACAATATCGTTTGTTAGTAAAATTGATTGACCCGATTGTGGTTTATATTCACTCTTAGATAGAGGCTGCTTAGTGTTTTTTCTTACCTTAGTTTTGCGTTTAGTTTTTTTCTTTACAGTTGATGTATTTTCGTACTTTGATTCTTTCAAAATAACAGAAAAAAGGTCAGCAAATTGGCTTTTGATAACAAAATCTTTACACTTAACACAGCTTCGTAGTTCTGAAACTACTACCTCGGTCAAAAACATTGAACCCGAAACAGCCATTTTCTCAAATTACGCTTACGTTACAATACAATTCATAAATATTTAACATTACGATATAAACTAATACTTTAAATACCCATTATACACGAAATTTTACAATTATGAGAAAAAATACAAAAATTTAACCAACGGCCGAAAACGATATGTGACGTAAATTTGAAATTTGTTTAAAAGTATTTTTTAAAAACAGTATGGCATAGGAATGAATGAATTGTATTAAGCTTGACAGCTGTTGAAATGAAAACTACTTTTACAGACCTATTCATAGACTATTGGTAATTTATCTCAGGTAGTTACCTTATTTGGTGTTATACTGTTCTTAATATACTGCCTTATTGATTCAACTGGTATGTAATTGGAGAGTGAAGAGTAAGTATGCAAATTTTAATCGAAATTCCCAAAAATACATTACTATAATACTTTGCTTTACTTCATCAGCCTCTCCTTTTTTCGAAACCTTACTCATTCTACCTTCTTTTTAAAACATCATCCAAAAGTTCGAAAAGTCGAGTATATTTTAATTCTTACTATCCGTATCTTTTACTTCTGTGATAATCCATATGTAACATTATAAGCACACTTTAAGTACCTACTTACCTACAACTACAAGTATCTTAATTATGCATATTTTGTATAGTACGGTATGTGTAGGTACCTATTACGGTATAAGAAGCTGGTATTTAGTACCAAAAATATTACTAATATATAATAATACTAAAATGCGATGCGCAGCCGCATCGCAGAAATTTGCGATGCGGCTGCGATACGAATTCGTGAGGCAAAGCGTCGGTTCAGGTGACCATACTTTCGACGGTAGTCAGTCGTATTGGAGGTGTTTTAAGGAATAGTGAAATATCACAAAAATATTTTTTCACTGCTGTTATTGTTAAAGAGATATAGAAAAAGAAAATTTAAGGTTAATCCATTTATTACGATTATGAACGTTGATGGGAACCATTTTACTCGAAAATACTGTGCTTTGAGACTAGAAGAAGATTTTTTTTATGAATTTGGAATCTCTTTGAATGAAGATATGCATCTTCATTTAAAGAGCTTTTTGAGTTCATTATCAGCATCTCTACAAAAACGATCGTACAAGGAAGAACTCCCGTAATGCCTTTGAATATGCTGGGACGGACTATTAGGTAAAGTAAAATAAAATTGAATTATTTTTTCACATTTAATTGGAAAAATTAAACTGCTTCTTTTGCTCACATTGCGCTTTAAGTGAAAATAAATTATCATTAGTAGAAAGTGAATTAATTTCATCATACGGGTGTGTACAAAGCAGCTAAAGTTACGTATCGTTTCAACAAAGGTTGGGAACAAACTATAAATAAGTAATTATTTTAAAACTGTAAATTATAATTTATTAACTTATTATTTAAATAATTTATTCAATTACATTTTTGTTACTTTGCACTTTCTGCATATGTAATTTCATTTGAGGCCGTCTAGGCCGTGAATACATTTTAATAGGGGTATTAGATGCTCTGTTCGTCTTCACAGGAGGTTTCAGTTCGTGTATATCGTCATACATTTTGATATCACCCATTATTTCACAATATTTTGCCAGTTTTTTACGATCCAATTCAGATTTTCGCATTCTGGAGGCATGAAATCGCGGCCGTCTCCTTCCTGGGTAATCAACCATAAGCCTCATCACAACAGGATTATGACCTTTTTCTTTCTTACCATTCTTTTTAGATACTGTAACTTCTTTTTTATCGCCAGATTTGGACTTGGAAGCCGGCAAGGTTTCAATCGGGGAAGCTGATTTAGTTTTACCGTCGCCTTTGCCTTGGAGAGCTGATGTTGGACTAGGTGACTTAGCCGAAGAAGCGGTAGCAATTGATTTTGGATTCTGTTTCTTTTTCGCATAATAAACCCATTTCAGGTCCTTATCTATGTATCCATCGATTCCTAGTTTTAAAACTTGTCCAGAACTGTCGGTTATAAATCCTTCTTCTGCGGAATAGAACATGCCATCAGGACCTATAAAGTTCATTGGAACCCAGCGCTCATCAGGTCCTATGTAACCGTCTTTATTGATCTCAAGCCATACTTTTCCAGGTCCCCAAAATCCACCTAAGTCACTACATTCAGTTTTACCCTCGTGGGATTTGAAATATCTTGGCACAGGGTTACCACTTTTATCTAAGAGTTTAACTTTGTAATCTAAATATGTATACTGAGTTTCGTTATTTGCTAAAACTGGTGCATTTTTAGCTTTAGGGTTCCATTTTGCAGCTGGTGGTGAGAATTCTATAACCCATTCGTCATTATCTGTATCACTACTTGAAATGGATTCAGCTTCAGAACAAGAACAGGAATCTAAAGGTGATTTCTCGATTGGTGGGCTAGTGATGCAAGGACAATCGGGATCGTTAGGGTTGGGAAGTGGTAGCAACCCTATCGCTTGATTATATGCTTTTAAACAAATTTCTTGACATTTATCCCTAAACGTAGACTGCAATAATTGACTTTTTCTTCTAGTCTCCCTTCGTACTCTCTTTTCACGTTGTTTTTGCAGTTTTTTCTTCTCTTCCTCGGTCTTTCCTATTACATAAGTTAGAGGTGGACGCTCTTCATATGGAAATTGATGTACCAGGCGTTCTTTTGAATATTTTTTGAATACCTCCATCTCAACAGTAAATTCTCCGTCTCGTTTTGTGACTGTTATCGTTGGTCTCAATTCCACTTTCTTTTTGCGCTGCATCAAGGCCCGTTTCTTTTTAGCAATTGTGTCTGTACCCTCCCTTAATGCTCGGTATCTTCTCACCAAGATTTTGTTGGCCGCTCCTGGTTTCCATTTAGGACGAGGCTAAGAACAAAATATTAAAAAGATTCAGCATATTTATAGTCTCCAGTTATAGTCTACTAATATACAAAAAAAAAATTAAACAAAATAAAAACGTTACATCTTTATTACAAAATTATATCATATTATACATATAACCATTTCATTATCATATTATATAATATATCACTATTCAAATATCGCAGGAGGAATTCTGGTGATTTTTCAAGGATTGTCTGAAACTTAAAAAAAAAAACCTAATTTAGAATGTAGAAACAATTTAATGCAAATACATAAAATATATCTAATGAAATATGTAGGAAAATTAAAAGTCAAAGATATCGAATTAACTTACCGATTTTTTGGATTCCGTCTTCAAAAAGATGCATGGATGACGAATTATGAGGATGCATTTTATTTTACTTAAGTGATATGTGCACAATGCCCAAAACAATTTCACCCTGTCGCCAAGCGCTAACTATCCGCGAACTTTAACAGGCAAGTCACTAGCTGCTTGCTCATTAATGCTAACATTGTTAATGCAATATGCAAATTGAAAAATAACCGAACTTGTTGAAAGAGGCACAGAAAGGAATCAACATCTAAGGGAGGTTATGAGTACTGCTGTGCTGCTACAAAAAAATTGGTTTTTAAAATTGGCTCCACTACTAATCACTCAATACTCTACCACTATTTATCATCGACATCGACAGCTTTTGAATATACCTATGTATATAATATGTATATTCAAAAGCTGTCGATAAACTATAGGGTGTATTGTGGTTTAACAACATTATCCCTAACTGACTTCTGAGCCCATATGACTCGTGAGTTGAGCAGACTGCTGCGACTCAAGTGCTTAGACGTCCAATTAACCAATCCCCCCTGCCCCTACCATCCCTCTAGAATCAAGGAGGGGTGGATGGAGGTTGGTCACTCAGTCGATAAAAAGCAGCGAAAGTCAATACTTTTAACCCTAAGTTAAGCAATCTTGGCACCGGTTTTCTGTGCGGCAACACCACTGTTGAATAGGATTATGTTAGTAGAAGATATATATTTAGAAAACTTGAGATTTATTTAAAAAAAATCCTATATACCCACCTTCATACCAGGAATATCTTCAGCAGTCCAATTCCATCCCATACTCTTAGGAACAGGCGGATAAGGATATTTATTTTCCGGTTTTTTTTCTATCGGTGGTTGCGCCGCTAAAATCAAACATGTTTAGATTACATATACCGTCTCGTAGTTACATCAGGTCGTCGTAGAAATAATTTGCTTAGTATTGAATATAAAATTAATTTCTCTCTACAGCCTATCACTATCTTTGTTAGAATTGATTATAATGAAACCTTTCAATAAAATAATACTTTAACTCGAGGTCTTAAATACCTAGAGTCAGCCATTTAGTTGACTCTCGTAATTAAGGAATCGGGTACTATCTACATAGCATATTTTTTATTAAACGATACGCACGCTCCTCGGTCTTATTAGCTGTATATTTCCCAATTTTCTTAACTTCAGTTTTTGTTTTTTTTGTTTTTTCTCCACCGGTGTCTTTCATTTTTACCTCTTTGTCTAAAGCGATTTTTGAATGCTGAGCATTCGCCTTCTCCATTGATTTAGCACCCATCCTAGAGCTTTTACCGCTTCCTACGTCTTTTGCTGATTCTCCTTCCTTTTCTTCGGGCCACGGATTTGGAGTTTTTATATACTTTTTATCGTACAATTTATGATAAACAGGACATGGGTGTGGCTTTTGAAATTCTGGTAGCTCTCTAACATCATCGCCAAGACACTGATAGCCTCCACAAACGGGACAGTAAGTAGTTTTGCTCGAAAATTTAAAAGTACATACACAATCACAATAGCAGGGTTCTTCATTTTCTCCCAGTTTCTGAGCGCATTCTTTTTTACTTTTACTTTTTCGTACAGAATCATCTATGAAGTCTTTTATTTGTTCAGCAACAGTACATGATTTTACACAACAAGGATTGTTAATTTCATCGAAGTTTATAACTATATTACTGTCAACAGGACTAGGCGGAAACTCATTTCGTGGTGGGCATACAGGTGACACACAAGTTGATGGACCAGCAGTTTCTTTAGAAATCGCATCGAACTTAGTACCACTTACGGAACAAGTTGTTTTAGAGCAAGATACATTATCAGACATTCTTACACTCGGACATGTAGGTGGGCAATGTGGGAATTTGGTCTTAGTCTTAGAAGATGCACTACCAGGTGACGTAGTGCCCTCCAAAAATTTAGTCTTAGTAGATGCACTACCTTCAGGTGACGCAGTGCCCGCCGGTGAGGTAGATGCAGATGATTTATTTTTATCAAAATCATGTTCCACGGTAAAGTAATATACATCATAAACTTTTTTTTTATTAAGATGAGGACAGCCTTCGCCTTTACAAGAGCTTTCATCACTTCCACTTTCTTGACAATCCTTCCCACAAACATCGTCACATGAATCTCTTTTGATGAGCTCCTTTTGCATGGTATCTATACAGGCACATTGAGTAGATAAGCCCTCAATGTGGGTATCATGCGTGAATGCGCCCCTATGATGTAGAAAGTCCTGTATTTTTTCAACTATTGTACAATCTTTGCTTCCGCATGGTCCTATAAGGTTACTTATATTAAATTCTTCATTGTCTTCGTCTACTAATTGCTCGATATATGCTCTCATATCTCTTGCAATTTTACAATCTGGTTTCCCACATGGCCCTCTTATATTACCAATATCAAACGTGGCAGCACGTGAGCCTTCAGGCTTCTTTCCAGCATTGATACATAACGGGCAAGGTGCACTAAGTGCTTCCTTCTTAAACCTCTTAGCTAATTCACCTTCAGGCCACTTAGTCTCCTTACAATAGCATAATCTATCAATATCTGTAGCTTTTATTCTTGGTCTTATAGTGGGTTTCGGAGTTAACATTCTCATATTGTCATTACAAGAAACAATAATTTTTCTAACATAATCAATAATATGATCAACATCCGGGCATGCTTCTGGAGACATATATATAGATTCGGGAGGTTTGTCGGCGTGTTTCATACAACAGTAATCCCCGTCGTTAAAGAACGTGAGATTAGCCCCTGGGGCATTTTTATAATCTGCGTAATTAATTTTATTTCCCTTTTGGCTAGGTTTGTCAACAGTAAAATTATTTGGGATTTTAACACTATTTTGTTCGAATTCTTCGTCTGTGGTCTTTAAAGTGCACATGTATGACGTTGTTTTGCAGTTAATACCAGTGTAGAGATATTTTCTAATTGCGGGGTCTTCTGAAAGGGTTCTGAACGAAGTAGTGAGTTTACTAGTTAAAAACGATAATTTTACTTGCATTCCTATTTTTGCCATCATTCTTGCTTTTCCTTCTTCGAAAATGTTATAATCTTCTTTCAAAACAACGGGTACTGCCTCTTGATTTTCAGCAATTTTTTTTAGATATAATACAAAAATAGGATCCCATGGAATAGCAACTGAGCCAATAAAAGTTAAGTTATCCTCCTTACTCCACAAGGAAATTTCCAAAGGACACTTTGCCATACTTTGTATCAAGAACTCTGCGGTACTTCCAAAAAGTACTGATTGGCCAGACTGTATTGTTGGCTCTGGTGGTGGGAGATCAACTGCGCCTTTTTTCCCCTTTTTGGGCTTAGGTTTTGGTTTTTTTTTACCCTTTTTTCCTGGTGGTTCTGGTGGTAATGGTGGCGGTTCTGGCATGACAATGTGCATTGTTTTTGGATCTTTTAGTTCTAAAGAAAATATGTCCCCAAAATCACTTTTTATGATCAAGTGTCGACTTGAGACCAGACTATTTACTTTCTCCACCACTACTTCGAATAAAAACATACCACTCGTAACGGCCATTATAAAATTTTCTTATTTAACTATTTTATATGTATATACGATTTACTAGCAAATTTACATATTTTCTATTTATTCTATTTGTTTACATAAATAATTTTGACACCAACCATTAAAGTTTTAAAATAATGATTGACATCTTAAGTCAATGTTTGAGTTTTTAGTCAGAAACTGAAAAACTTGAATCTAGAATATGTTATGAAATCTATTAGGTTTGGCTAAGACAAAGTGTTACAAAATCTCAAGACGGAAAATGTGGGAGTAAATGGGAGGACCTAAATGATTTTTTCACTAATAAAACTTTGTTTCTTTATTTTTAATAATCTAATATAGATACCGATAAAATTCTCGTGTCACGGTGTTTGTTACCAAACTCCTCCGAAACGACTGGACCGATTTTTATGAAATTTTGTGTGTATATGGGGTATGTCTGAGAATCGGCCAACAACTATTTTTCATACCCCTAAATGATAAGGGTCACCTCGCCCCTAAAAAAATATTTTTATTTATTTGCAAAACAATGTTTGCCGGGTCAGCTAGGATATACATGTTTACATTTTTGCTGAGAGATTACGTAACATTTATTACATAATATAGATACCTATGTACATAAACATAATTAAAAAACCAATAACAATATTTAGATCCAAGTTGGATGGCAATACTGATTCTCTGATTTTTACTGAGATGTAGAGTTTGTGAATTTAGGGTTGGTAGAGTTAGGGCGTGTAGATTCAGAAGCTTGGCTCTACATGAGATCTGATATCTTTTTCACAGGGTAAGTCATATGCAGTCGTCTTGGAAATATTTAACATGAAAATATTTTAGGTGGGGTTGCTTAATCTCGACCGCTAAATTATTCATGGAAAACTGAAATGCAACTGAATATCTATACAAATAAATAAAATTGGAATGTCTGTTTGTAATATTAAAATAACAGCTTTTACTCAATGCATGTGTATGTATACACGACACATATACCAAAAATGTAGTTTTTTTTTTTTTGTTTGTCTGTCTGTTTGTTCCGGGTAATCTCTGGAACGGCTGGACGGATTTTGACGGGACTTTCACTGGAAGGTAGCTGATGGTCCAGGGAGTAACTTAGGCTACTTTTTTTAGACTAACTTTGTCCCGCGGCGTTTCTCGCGGTACAACAATAACCGCGGGAAGCACCGCGGGGTTCAGCTAGTCTAAAAATATAATAAACTTTAAGAAAACCATTTTTTCATTCTGCATTGGTGCTCCGCTCCTATTGGTCTTAGCGTGATAAAATATATCCTATAGCCTTCCTCGATAAATGTACTATCTAACACTGAAATATTTTTTCAAATTGGATCAGCGGTTCCTGAGATTAGCGCGTTCAAACAAACAATCAAACAAACAAACTCTTCAGCTTTATACATTAGTATAGATAATGTACATATTTTGACTAATATACCTACTAAACTTATTTTTATTTCATTAGAAAATAAGTTTCACATTCTTATTCGCAGTTGGTAGTTGAACAATTATAACACTATCAGAATTAAATATAGTCTCTTGCCTGCATAATAACAATTTATCGATACATTCATGTACGTATTGTATCAAGCTCTAGGGCAAGTCGCCGCTATTTCGAGCACACAGCTAATTTGTAGTTGCTAGTTACAGCTGTAACTAGCAACTATTTATATTGCCCGTAGCGTGATAATTTTCCCCCGTCTTTGTAACATTCTTCATTGGTGCTCCGCTCCTGTAGGTCTTAGCGTGATGATATATAGTCTATAGCCTTCCTCGATAAATGGGCTATCTAACACTGAAAGATTTTTTCAAATCAGACTAGTAGTTCCTGAGATTAGCGCGTTCAAACAAACAAACAAACAAACTCTTCAGCTTTATATATTAGTATAGATTTCCTGAACTAAAAAAAAAGTTATCAAAAGTTTTCTAAACGCAATATGGTAATACACACTGATTTCATAACTTGACTTATATGCAATAACTAGCCGACCCACGCAACCTCGTTTGCGTCTTCTATTGCCGGTAGCGTGATAATTTTCCCCCGTTTTCGAAACATTTTTCATTGTTGCTCTACTCCTGTAGGTCTTAGCGTGATGATATATAGCCAATAGCCTTCCTCGATAAATGGGCTATCAAACACTAAAAGAATTCGAAAGAAAGAAAGAAATCGGACCAGCGGTTCCTAAGATTAGCGTGTTCAAACAAACAAACAAACTCTTCAGCTCTATATATTAGTATAGATAATTATATATTTATGGTCTCATATTTAGCTAAAATGTTTTAGCATTTATTGAAATCGATTAAAATATGTATTTTCCCCCCAGCTAGGCAGAAGAACTTGGCTCGCACTCTTGTGCATTCGCCAGCGTCAAGTTCTAACATTTTAATGATATGTACAAAGTGAAAGGTAAGGAAACATGTATTTGCAAAAAGGCAATAATCGGAATTTGGAACAAAAGAAACAGGATCAGGAATGTGAAAAAATTATAATACTCGCATACTAAAAAAATTATATTGCTAATGCACACAGTACCGGCGTTAGGGTAGGGCGCGGGTGGGCGATCGCCCAGGGCGCCAGATAAAAAGGGGCGCCGCAGGCGCCCCTTTAAAACCCATCGCTCATAGTTCGAGGTCTACTTACTCGTAAATTCCCTAAATTAAGCGAAAAAATCTTTGTTTGCAACACTTGAATCACAACACAATCAAACACTTCGAACTGAGCACTGCATGCAGTTAATTTTATCCGGAATCCCCAATCATAGAGAAACACATTGTCTTTCTCTTTTTAATATTTAAGTTAATAAAATTTAACAAAAATAAAACCGACCTTAAGGTTCGATTCTCTTGGATGCCATCATCAGATCTTAGTGTCCTTATCATGATACCACCTTTGGAATATCTTCTTTCCATTAAAAAAAGAAACATCATAATCGGTTTATACACGACGAAGTTATTCGCGAACAAACTTCACACGCTGGCAGATTGTCCGGCGTGTGGGGAGTCGAGGCGTGATCTTGTGACGGCCATAGGGGTGCTCACTCTCGGTATCATGATTGATCAGCCAAGTAATGTTTGCGAAGGTGACGGCGAAGCGGGGCTGGGAAAGTTTTAGAAGTTTCTCGGTTCACCAGGCCCGGGCCAGGTACCGCAGACAACTCAGGCGCTGGAGATCGTAAAACGATCTCCGTCCTCCATAAGCGCAAGCCTGGGAGTGACAGGTGAGGCCAACTGTCACACTAGCAGAAGCAGGCCGGGTTGAGTGCCTTTTGGGGACAGCAACGGTAACATCAGAGTTCCCACACAGGAGGGGGCCATCTACATACCGTAGGTGGCCCGAGGTACATCGGGGTTCCAGGGTTTTTCTTTCTAGAGTGCACCTGGTTCCCCGGGTTCCAGTAGCCGAGGCAGCGTGCGGTTTTAGCCGGTTCGAGTCCGACATGCCACCAGCAAGTCGGTATCCAGAGGGATTTCCGCAAAGGGAAAATATACAAGGATGACTCCATTGATGATGTAAAACAAATACAATGTTCATCCATGGAAAATTCTAGCTGATCACTTGGGGCTATAAACTATAAAAAAACTCAGTGACCACGTTGGGAAGCAAGAATAAGCAGTGTTAAAGCAGTCCGTTACCAAATTACTGCCATCCATGATGCTTACATAACTTTACTATTGAAATCCAGAGAACTGACATCAGTTCTCTAGAAAAAGACCAAGATTTCGTACTAGGTTAACTGTTCGAACCTGGAGTAATAGTCTCATGAGACACTTGAACATTCAAGTGTCTCATGAGACTATTACTCCAGCTAAACATCTAAAAGATTTCAGAATTTGAATTTTCCAACTGTCTTCTGGACACTATATTAATTTCAGTCAATGAAAGGTTCGAACAGTTAACTTAGTACGAAATCTTGGTCTTTTTTGTAAAATATTAAACAGATTCAGGAAAAAAAATAAAAACTAAAACCCAACTACGACAAAAAACGACGCTGAAATAGTATGAAACAAGTTTCAAAAGCCGAGGTCACGCGTTGTTAAATGATATGTACTATAGTACATTAATAAGTTTCAAAAGACGTAGTCGATGTAGTGTAATGTACCATAGTCCATAACACTTTATTTTTTATTTAAAATGTTTGGTGCCTCTATAATACTAATTTCTTTGCATAGTATATTTTAAATAGATACCACAGAAATATCACAATCATCCAATAAATACGGACAAAGTCACGAGAAAATGCCAATAATATATATAATAATATATTTTTGAAATGTTCAAGTAACGCCCTTTCGTATGATACCAAACACGGCATATTTTTCTCATATTTATTTTTTAATACACTGTAGTGTATTAAAAAATAAATATGAGAAAAATAGATTTAGTGACGCGTCATATAACCTATTATCAGCGGGCAATCAAGACGCTTCTAACGATTCCTCGTTTGTCTTTTTCTGACTAGTATTTTCAGAAATAAGGATGGAACAAACAAGCATACGATAGAAATACCACATTTGTCGAATAAATACGGACAAAGTCACGAGAAAATGCTAATAATATATGTATTTTTGAAATGTACAAGTAACGCCCTTTCCAATGATACCAAACACGACATATTTATCTAAAATTTATTTTTTAATACAGTACTTTATGTCGGTTAAAGGCCGCCACATTAGATTCAGTGACACGTCATATCTATACTAATATATAAAGCTGAAGAGTTTGTTTGTTTGTTTGTTTGAACACGCTAATCTCAGGAACCGCTGGTCCGATTTGAAAAATTCTTTAAGTGTTAGATAGCCCATTTATCGAGGAAGGCTATAGGCTATATATCATCACGCTAAGACCAATAGGAGCGGAGCACCAATGAAAAATGTTACAAAAACGGGGGAAAATTATCACGCTACGGGCAATAGGAGACGCAAACGGGGTTGCGTGGGTCGGCTAGGAGCCTATAACCAGAAGACGATCATAACGCTTCTAGCGACACCTCATTTGTCCAGTTCTAATGAGTAGTTAAGAGGGAACAAATGAACATACATAAATTCCGATTAAAAATCCGACTTTGTCAAAGTCTGTGGGGATCTCCAATTAAAATTGACTCTAAATCAAACATAGATGGTTATATGTTATGTACTAAACTCATAAGTCTGAAATATTCTTTGCCTGATCAGAACGTTTCCTATTTTTGTTTTAAATTTAATCAAAAATCACAACCTACAAGAAAAGTATCCAAATGTGTGGATAGCATTTCGCATATTTTTGACTATACCTTAATAGTCGCTAGTGGGGAGAGGAGTTTTTCATACAAAACCTATCTTCGATCAATAATATCTCAACCTAGATTGACAAACTTAGCAACTTAGTCAATTGAAAAATAAATTGCTGAAAACATCGACTTTGATAACCTTATAAAAGAGTTCACTTATGGAAAGGCCAGAAATGTATTTTTTATAATAAATAATTGTTTTTTTTATAAATGCATATTGAATTATATCATTTCCCTTTTTTCGTATGGGTTTTAATTGCAGTTGGGGGGCGCCGTAGAAATCTCGCCCAGGGCGCTGGTAGTGTTAAAACCGGCACTGAATGCACAATAATACATGATATTATTAACAAGTAAATAATTTCGCTTTTTCTATAAACAGCTCTTCAACAGTTCCGTTGTAACATGTTCCGAGTTTTTAGTAACACTAGCCGACCCACGCAACCTCGTTTGCGCCTTATATTGCCCGTAGCGTGAAAATTTCCCCCGTTTTTGAAACATTCTTCATTGTTGCTCTGCTCCTATTAGTAGTAGCGTGATGATATATACCCTATAGCCTTTCTCGATAAATGAACTTTCCAACACCGAAAGAATTTTTCAAATCAGACCAGCGGTTCCTGAGATTAGCGCGTTCAAACAAACAAACTCTTCAGCTTTATATATTAGTACTAGCCGACACACGCAACTTCGTTTGCGTCTTCTATTGCCCGTAGCGTGATAATTTTAACCCGTTTTCGAAACATTTTTCATTGGAGCTCCGCTGTTATTGGTCCTAGCGTGATGATATACAGCCTATAGCCTTCCTCAATAAATGTACTATCCAACACTGAAAGAATTTTTCAAATCGGACCAGTAGTTCCTGAGATTAGCGTGTTCAAACAAACAAACAAACAAACTCTTCAGCTTTATATATTAGTATAGATAGATTAACAGGTTGAGGGTTTTTATACATATTGACTATAAGGGCAACGTTGAACGGTATATCTATATTAGATCGAGTTAGCGTTTGGATGAAAATTTGAATTATATCAGATGTTGACATCATTCTAGGATCTGTGGAGTTTGTGTTAAAGGCACACCCATTTTGTGGCGTCGGGAACCTGTACCTATTTTTAAGTATCAGTTGATGTTTTTCTCGATCGTAACCTTTACCCGGTTTGCGAGGAGGGCGACGATTCAAATACACTGTTTGTTTTACGTGAATTGTGGGAAGGAGACTGTTGTGTATAAAGGATAAGGAGAATGAGAGTTTCGGTGAAAGTAAATTGTAAACGGAAGAAGTTGCAACATGGTTCCCAGACAGCAAGTTATATTTTCTTCCTCAACATCGCAAGTATCACCAGTATGTTCTTGACCACATTTGTAAAATTTAGGTTTGGACCAAAACCGAATTTTCGTATGTCCAAAGAAACAACAATTGTAGCATTGGACAGGGGTGTATCACGTACAACTCTACAGATGAGTTGTAGCACATGAATATACGTATCGGCGTGATTACAATACTCTGCGTTGCTTTCCGGGGACCACAACAGGAGACCCTTCGATAAAAGTTTTATAATTTATCTTCCTAACTTTAAGAATTTTACCACAGTTATCAGGTACTGAAGCATTTTCAATTATTTCTTCAGGCGACCATTCCGATCAAAGAGTAAAGTAATATACGGGTAAAGAGAGCCCTCTTGCAAGTGAAAAATGCAAACCCATTTGACAAGCTGTCATTCTAGGCGCCATCTGAACATTGGCTCCGGAACTAATTGTATACATAACCATAACTATAGCCAAATATACTCAGCGATATTCGTATAACATGTTCAGTTAGATGTTTTACAAACCGTAACCTAAACTATTTTGTTCCGTCCTATTTTTGTGTAACTTGTTAGAAGTTGCTAAAAATAGAACGAAACAAATAAGTCCTGATTACATTTTGTAAAACATCTATTCAAAATATAAGGGTATGAAAGAAAAAAAACAATCTATTAATAATCACTTTTTATTCTTATATTTATGTTTTTTGTAGTAGTCGATAATGATGATATTTTGCCAATTATCACTAAAAATAACTAAGAATAAGTGTCTCTATCACACAGTTCTTCAATAGTCTATATCGCACTACAAAATCCAAGTATTTCGAAGTAAACACTCAATAGCAAGGCGGAGAAGCTCAAGGCTCAACTCGACGCACTAGCTTGAAGTAATTTCAAGGAAATATTACAATATGAAACGGAAACTGCAAATATGCGTGCACGCAAGATACAAATAAGCCGCCATATTAATAAAAATAAGGAACGTCTGATAACTGTCACTTTGTCGATCTAGTACCTGGATCTGGAAGTATGGCACTAACTTTTTAGTATTATTTAATCTTAATTTTTAAAAAGTACGAAAATAAATAAAATTCTAATTTTTTAATTGTATTATATGTTTTGTATTTTATTAATATTAAAATTATAAATAAAAGTTACCATAAAACGCCATCTTTTGACATTTCAAATTAACTGGTAACTATTTTAGTACGGGGCCATTCGCTAGATGGCGAGTCATCAATTTTACAAATGTCAAAGTATAAGTACTGTCCCCGCTCTGATTCCGATGGAACACCTTGAACAAAGCCCGGTCGTGTTACTTGAAAAGTTGGTGTAAATGCTTTTAAATACGTTTTTGATTACTTTCGTACTTTCCCTTTTTTAATTGGATATTTTGCATATTTTATGTAATCTGGTTCTTTTGTGTCCACGTTGGGCACGGGGACCATCCGTTTCCATTCCAGATTCATTGAGTCCACTAGGTACAACTGATGAAGCAACTGTTATAAAATTAGCAGCCGGGGTATAATCTTTGTACAAAGACGCCGAGTCCGCCAAGTCAGGCGGCTCGTTCATGGAAAAATATAACTTACCGAATCTAGCTATACACAAAAATTAATATTTACACCAAATCACCAAATGTGAATAACATTTACAATATATAATACAAAACTGATCTTTTTATAAAGAAAAAATTAAATTAAAAATTTTATCCCGAAAGGAAGCCGCTTAATAATGCACCGGTACGCTTCAAGTTTCCCGGGCTTTTTCTTCTTTTTTTTTCGACATGAATATTTCCTCATCTACAAATCTGTCACTGTCACTAAAAAAGTTTTTAAAAAAGTAACAACAAGTGTTGTCAATTGAGTGATAGAAAATTAGATGCATGATTTCTTCTCGCCCTTCATTTTTTTTCGGGTATTGGGGAAAGCGACAAACGGTTTTTTTTATGTAGAATACAAAGATAAAAACACCATAGTGTAATTATTAATTATAAATAATGAATGAAATAGACTTGAGGTAACCAGATCAAAAAATAAAATATCAGATGATTTTGACAAGGAAATGTAAAAGCATTACGAAATCTTATTGAAAATACTAAATGACTATTAATTTTCCACATTTAGTCATACAGGAGATCCCATAATGGTGATCGTAAACACTCAAGAAAACATTAGATGAATGCGCACATACCTTCACAACAATTTTATTGAGTAAGTGAAATAAACATTTTTTATCAGAACATTTGTTTTGGTTATTTATTTCAAATATATAATAATAGTGCGTGCCACAGTTCGTGTGTTAAATGTGTTTGATTTTCTTGTTGTGTCATTATTCAAAAATATATTTGCATTTTTCTTATGTCTAACACTCTTAAATTTTAAAAACCGTTAATGTGTTCTGGTAAGTAATAAATTACTTATCATAATAAAAAAGAAACCCCATTTTTATAGCTAAAATTAAGTATTATGTACTAATGGAGTCAACCCTAACAACTCCTGGCCAAGTTTGCAATAACAAGCATGTTTGTGTTGACTAAAGTAAAGTAGAAAATGACATGCTTCACTAGTATCTTAGATCTCCTTTTCAAGAAACCCCTACTTTTTAACTACTACACTCAGGCAGTGTAATTTTCATCCTGACATAACTTATTATTAAAACCGGTTCACCCAAAGCCCAAAAAACATATAAAAATACAGACAAATGGAGAACCTCCTCCTTTTTTGACGTCGGTTAAAAATACCTACTTCAAGTTTAAAAAAAACGATTTATCAGTAAGGCTACCCACTAGCTACCTATATTTTACCAATATTAAGGGATGAACACAATAATATTATTTGTTAAAAATGTATAAAGTTTCTGCTCCATCTGCTTTGGAATGTAAACCACCATACACATATTTTTAATAATACTCATTAGTGTAAATGTTATTTTATTCTAATACTTATTTTATGCATCAATTTTAATTTTCAAATTAAAGGAAAACTTTTAGTGTTCCTTTAAAGAAAAAGATAAATAATATGAACTAAATAGTAAATTCAAAGTAATTTATTCAGTTAAGACAGTAAGTGACATTTATGAATGTTAAATTGAAGCTACAGTTAAAAATCATAGATCAACACAAACAGATGCTACAGATGTACTGTATTGTCAAGGTGAATTCCATTGTTCATTCCATTTTCTAAGATGAGAAGAATACTGGCTAAGAACTCATGGCCACTCTTTTTAAAAGTCAGATTTTCAGGTACAATAGTATAAGTATTACATGAAAGGTTAACAGTAGGCCACCTGCTGCCACCTGAATTTCATGTTATTCAAATGCTCCAAAAACTATCTTACTAACAAAAAAAAAGCACTTGGTGATACCAAAATAAACTGAAACTGATATAGAAATGTTTATGTTCAAAAGAAATTCGAGGTCTTGATTTAAGAAAATAAAGAATGGTTTTCAGCAAGCTTTAAGATGCTTTTTAGAATCAAACAAGCTTGTTTTATCGGGCCATATCCGCACTTAGCCTCTTGATTGGGTTGTGTATGTGATAAAAACAAGCTTAAAGCTAGTAATTATTTATTCTTCTAATATTGAACACCGTTTTTCAATGATTTAATTTTAAGAGTTATGATACATTATCGCTACATTATTTGAGTTGAGTTAAGCTACCTAAATGCTTGAATTTTTTTGGATTATATAAAAGAAAAAAAATATTTTTTGGACTATATCCAAGAAAAAAATTTTTTTTTACCTTCTCTTTAGGTAGGAATATTGTTCATACAAAACTTTTAGGACATTTTTATGGCTTAATTCTTGGACAAATAAAGAGCTACCACGGTGCCCGTAGACCACAAAATGCGTTGCCGCCCTTTGAGTCCCCTTCAGAATTAGCAGCTCAAAAGCAGCAAACAAATTGCTTATCTTTCTAAAGCCATGGTAACTCTGGTCAAGCTGGGCCATTTATTATTGAAGGAAAGGGGTCCTTCAGTAAATTATACCAAATAATCAATTTTAAGAATATTTAAAAAGAAAATAACATCACATTAACATCATTTAACCGTCCACCACTGGACAATAAGACTTTCCTAGACAAGGAGGTTTTCGTTTACTTACCATGATAACATAAAATTTATTTAAAAAACATACCTTAACAGTTTGAACTAAACTAAGTTACCATTATTACCTTTGTAAAAATATTTCAATTTGATGTGCTCTTTCTAAAATATTCCCTGAGAGTGTTTAAAAACAAGGTGTAAATCCAGAAACTTCCATAGACAATGGACTTCGTTGTGGGCGGTCTTGCGGGTGTCGGTGCTGGATTCTTCAGCAACCCATTCGATGTGGTCAAAACCCGCATGCAGTTACAAGGAGAACTGCGGGCAAAAGGCCAACATGCTGTCCACTACAAGAACATACCCCATGCTATGTACACTATAGTGAAACATGACGGAATTGGTGCATTACAGAAAGGACTTGTACCGGCTTTGTGGTTCCAACTAGTTGTTAACGGGGTAAGGTAAGCTACTTTTCAATAATAATGAAATGTTTATGTAGGGTAGATGTACAAAATATATAGTAGTAGAAATGAAACTAATAGTTTACAGTTTAAAAAAATCCAGTGTTAGAATGCACGCGCAAATAAATGATTTCATAACAGGACAATCCCTAGTATTCTATTTCACTCTTTAGAAAAGATCCCTTGCAACTGTATTCAATAGCAACCACTTAAAAGTAATGTCTATGATGTGAGTACTCAAAACAATGAAAGGCAGGACATCCTTAGGCCGAACTAGACATTAGTATGGTAAATGGCGAACTTGCCCGAGTTGAGTGATCACTGTAAAACTTTAATTTTAAAAAACAAAATACTACACAGTGTGTAACCGGAGTATTTTCATTTTGTTTCAAGGATTTTTGTCCTCTGTGGACAAAACTTCTTCAAGCTTAAATTCAGAACAGAGATTACCAATGAGTCATGCTCTGCCTGATGGAAAGCATAAGCAGTGTCAATGATTTTTCTGGTATTATCATCATTGATTATAATCTGTGATCTGATGCATTATCTAGATCACTATCCATAAACATACTTTTTAATATTGTTTTTAGCACATGTTTATTTTATTTTAGGTTAGGAATATATCAGCAGTCAGATAATTTTGGTCTACTCAGAGATGAGGAAAATAATACTAAATTCATCAACAGCTTAATAGTTGGCTCAATATCTGGCTTATGTGGAGCTATGCTTGGGAGTCCATTACAGCTGGTGAAGACACAGCTTATGTCTTATTCCTCTAAGAAGATAGCTGTAGGAACACAGCATGCTCATCCTGGAATGATGTATGCTTTTCAGAAGATTTACAGTAGTAATGGTCTAACTGGGTTATGGCGTGGTGCCCATGGAATGATGCTCAGAAACTCAATTGGATCAGCGTCTCAGATTGCTTCGTTTTCTGTGTAAGTAAACGTTTGTTACAGTAGGCTACCCAGTAAGAAACTATCCAAAAAAGTAGCACTAAATCGCTGGATAAAAATTGTTAAATTGAATCTTGTGCAGTTAATAATTACGCACGGTACCATGCGTTCATGTAACATTTTTGCACCAATCTTCTTCTGAATGTTCCTTTACACCGAACGTTTTTAACCCGAAGAAAAAGAAACCCATATTTAGACAAAATAAATTTTACAGCAAAAATGGTTCCTTTTCTGTTCGGTCCCTTCACAAGAAGTTCAATGTAGAACCTATTACAGTTTTAACGCGTGGCCTAGTGTGAGTTTATTTTACATCTACTCGACCGTCCGTTGATGTAAAATAAAGTCACACTAGGCCACGCGTTAATGATTGATCCTGTAGGCAAGCTACAGTAGCAAATATATCAGCAAAAGTCAAATGTATTTGTTAACATCTTGCAGGTGTAAAGAATGGATGGACAACAACAATATGTTTCAGCAATCAAAATATTTGTCTACGTTCCTAGCAAGTAACGTTGGCGCTTTAGTAAAAACCGTGTGGCTCACACCAATGGACGTTATCATGACTAGACTGTATAATCAAGGTAAATATTTTATTCATTCTTTTTCAGCCTGTTGCCGTCCACTGCTAAACGAAGCCCTCTTCTAAAGACCGCCAGATTACCCGGCCTTGGACAATCCGTATCTATCCGTTGCCAGCTTTCTTTTTGTAGTTAAAATTCGAATCTTTTTTCATACCATCATATTAGTTCGTGGAGGAACGGATCTCATGTCCCTTCAACAAAAAGCGAGCATTTTCCGACGTTTTCGGAAGTTGTATATATCCTAATCGGCGCGCAGTTCAATGTGTCTTTGGTAGATGGTGCTGTAGTATTTTTTTTTTATTTATTGCCTGCCAAAATGACTCTACTCTGCCTGATGGAAAGCATAAGCAGAATACTAGAGTGGTGGTCACCATACTCTTTGCGAATGCGGACTATGCAACAATGCAGCATGGTGACCCACACCATGGCAGCCTAGTATTGCTTCTGCATCATTGAGCCTCCGGTCTCGCACTCACCAACGAAACACGACAGCACGAACACTGTCATTTTACGTTGATTTTCAGTGCGAGGGTAGTACCGCCCCGGTCGAGCCGGCCCGTTTCTGCTGAAATCAGCGTGGCTCTACTACCTAGTATATATTTACTGCGCCGTATTTAGAAGTTGCCACAGGTTCATGAATGAAGGAGTTCAGTCGAATTGGGAACTGTCTTTTTTTGTAACCCGTTAACTTTAAAATATGTTTTTAATTAAAAGGTCTGTTTTCAGCTGTCGACGCTAACGGCCGAGGTTTACTTTACACGGGGCTCGTGGACTGTGCTCGAAAAGTTACGAAGACAGAAGGCCTACTTGCCTTCTACAAAGGAATGGGACCCTCCTATTTGAGACAAGCCCCTCACACGGTCCTCTTGTTAGTCTTCTGGGATATGCTCAAGGATCTGCAAAAAAGTATTGAAAATAAATGTTAATTTTTTTTGTGTTTAGATTTTAAGTAGTCCAAATATTTTGTTTTCATAACATTTTGAGTAACGATGCATCTGTTATTGATATTATTTGACGTGTAAATTCTTAGCGCAATACATGCGAGTGATTTTATGAAACGGGACGAAATTGTGAAACTGGAAGTCGCGTGGTACTACAGTTAAACGTAGATGGGTGAGATGTGAGTTGTTACACCTCATATGCGACTATAGTCTATTCGCTTTTAGAAAATAGTTGGCATCGATCAAGCCCCGCCCCTTGACCAATCAGATTCCAAGAAGTTATCAGTTCGTACGAAAGCGTGGAATGAACCTAGCCTAATTGACGTACTACAGATTTATGGAAATGACGTCTTCTCAACACTAAGTCATGGAGTCAAACCAAAGTATTGACCAATAAATACAAGAAAATATTGATGTTGGCGACTGCAGAAAGCAAATCGAAGCGCAATACCTGCTCTTGGCTTAGGGAGCTAAAGGTACCTTGATCGATGCGTCTTTACTTTCTTAGTTTTGTTTTATATTTATTATCATACTGTATAACAATACCGATGCTAATATTAAGTTACATATCTCCGCGTTTTCGTAATATTTTATCGAAAAATTTGATACCAAACTTTTTATTATAGGTAGCATAAATGAACTCATGCGAACAAGTTATTGTTTAATTAATTATTTATGTATTTATTACTACTTGCGATTTTAGTATGACTGCTTTGTTTTTAAATAGTTACTAGCTGACCCACGCAACTTCATTTGCGTCTCTTTTCAACCTTGTTGATTCTACCATAGTTTTTACCATTCCGGAAATACATATATGAGTTTTAACTAACCAAATAAAGTACACATATATTTAATAACCTTGATATCTGATATTACGTTGTCAGAAGATTTTTATACCAGTTTAATACCAGTGCAAATACTTTATAGATAAGTAAATTATTTATTTGTAGTCGGAATTTTGTTTAGTTTGTTCGTTGGCGATAAAAATAATAATCTATAAATATATCTATATAAACGGGCCTGGGACAATACAAACTTGTAATTTTTTACCTTTATCAGTGTAGACAATACACCTAGTAAAAAAAAATTTTAGTAATTTAACCTCTTTGGGGTAAAATAAGAATTGAACGGTTGTATCGAAGTTTGTTTTCTAACGTTGCTATAATCTCCGGTCCTTTAAGTGTCTGACTAGGCCACCGTAATGTGGGTCACCATGCCGCATTCTTGATATTCACAATGAGTATGGTGACCACCACTCTTGAATTCTACTCATGCTTTCCATCAGGCAGGGTAGAGTCACTTTGGCGGCCTCTTTATTAAAAAAAAGTTAAAATCACCAAGCGAGCGAAGCCGCGGATAATAGCTAGTTAAGCATAATAATATCTTCTTTAATACAAACTTGTTACCTTGTATTATTACACAATTGTTTGGTAATAAAATATTGATAATGTGATAATACGACATTATTATTATTATATCTCTAATAACAGAGTATCGTGACCTTGATAGAACAACCATTTTATTATCATAACTTGTAGGTAGTATCTAAATAATCGTTCAAACAACAGTGTATTTATGTTATACATCTATATATATAAATTATTATATAGTAAAAATAAGTGTCAATGAAAATAAACAAACAATATTTAAGCGAAAAGTAAACGAAGTTAAATAAAAGCGAATTTACAACGAAATTATTACGAAAATAAATTGATAAAATATATTATAGCACTTTAATTAATATGAATGTCTTTATTTGACTAAATTTTTTTTTATTTGGTATACATAAATACTATTTTGTACTAAAACCCTTACCGACTGTTGATGGTAAAAGTTCGAGAGGAATTAATCGATGTTAGATTTTACTGGATAATTTTGAGATTTACCGCAGCTCCATCTTTTATAGTATCTAATACACATAGAAAATACAATTATAAAATCGCTTTGCAAAAAAGTTGTGTTTTTGTAGAAGTGCTTTATTAGATAGATCGCAATTATAATATATTGTTTGTTTTCGTTACAAATCATGTTAATTTATATTTATTTATACTTAGTTATACTATGTTATTATATTTATTTATATTGTTGTTATTTTATTAATTTTGATGTGTGATATAACATTTTAGTACCTGAGTCATCCATACCAAAAGCATAACAGTATTATTGTCGCAAACTATTATCTTATGTAAGCATTTGAAATAACTAATAGTATTTATCATCAATAGCATTTAATTATAACTAGAAACCATTATTTTACTGTACTCAACAGTATACTTAGATGTATTTCCTTTTAACTATTCTCCAAAGGTACAGTCAGCGGAAGTGAAAACTTAATAAACTGTAATAATAAAATAATAAGATAAATGTAAACTATATATGTATATCTCTAGGTATATATAAAAATATTGATGCAAGAAATATGTAAAATTGTATGCTTAGTAGACAAATTCTTTTTGTACAAGTATGTAGTAGAATACTGCGGTACTGTGCTGTGTGTACTGTGTGATTTTTAACATTATAAAGCATATTGTCAACTAAATTCAGGGATGCGCGTTCAATTTACTCAACCTATGTTGTGAATATGGAAACGCAAAACAAATAAATTCACTTTCATATTTATAGATATTCGTACCGTTAAAATTTGAACCTGAAAAGGAAGGGTTGAATATTTAAAGAAGGCCTCATGCAGTACAGAATGAAATATTTTTTATTTTGGATTTGAAAATATTATTTACTGATCAATAATTAATGATAGAGGATTACTTAAATGTTAATCTGATTAGAAAGACTTTTTAACGTTTTAATTCACATTTGTTTAACTATTCGCTGCTGACTGTACTTATTGGTCGTTCTTTTGAATATCAATAACTCTGAATCTAAAAATAAACTAAACTAACTAAAAATAAATAGAAATACTTCTCTCATAGTTATTTAATGTAAATAATTATAATGAAGAAATTATTTCGCATTAAACAATTAGATCGTGAATCGGGCTGTTAAAATATACTCTACTAAATAAATGTTATTGATTATTACTTTTTAAAAACATAAACAATAATTTATATAACCTTCGTGCCTTAAGCAATATTAAATAATGTGAATAATTTAATTAAAAAAAAGTTAAATTGCCGTGAGTTTGAATTGCGTTGGCCCTGAATTGACTTTCGCTGAAATCATCATATAAAAATGTTTTTTTTTTCTCTAGAACAACAATATATTACGACCCTCTGAAATGGAGCCATAAAAATGAAAATCGATCTACGAATTTTAGGAAATGATTTGAATTAAACCCTAGCGCCAACGTAACCCGAACTGACAGTATTTAAAATAACCCTTTCTTGCCTTTTGGCTCTAAAACATTAGTCTTTAGCATTAGATAGTAAAATATTTTGAATCTTTTTTATATGTACATAGTGTTGTAGATGCTAAGCTTATAAGTTATTTATTAACTTGATTGTTGTGCAATATACCTCAGATAATTCTCGCCCTATTAGCAATACCCTAATGTTTTATATTTAAGTCAATACGTAGGTAGTTAAAGAAAATGTCATGAAAAATAATCTTGATTTTACTTTTTGACTTTGAATTTGGAATTAAATCTCTAGAGGGACGGTATGCGTTGCCACGCTACGTATACCTATGTATCATTTAATGTGGTATGGCGACGCGTCGCCATGCTGAGTGACTAGGCTTTCGATGTTCTACCTCTGCCAGAAGTTAATTAAACATTCTTATGAATACTACACATCGTTGTCTAGTTTCGAAATCAAATATATAAATGCGCGGTTCACTCTAGAACTTAAATAAGCATACCAGTACAAAGATTTAATCCTATATAATTACATTAAATAAGTTGATGTTTTGACGTCATTTTAAATAAATATTTTGTTTGTAATATGTATGTTTTGTAATGAATAAGGTTTGACAAATACACAGAAGGAAGCTGAAGTGTGGCTTTCTTCTTCAACTTTTGGTGCTTGCAGGCAGTATTCGCCTGGATAAAATATGTTTTGTTAATAAATTGTTTTATTTGAATACTTCGTTTTATTTTACATCCCAATGTCTGCATGTTACCCATGTTTTAGTTAATCAAGTTTGCGAAATCCTTTGGTCCTATAACTGATTCTATTGAAATCCTACTAATATGATAAACGTGAAAGTTTGTAAGTATGGATGGATGGCTATTTGTTACTCTTTCACGCAAAAACTACTGAACGGATTTGGATGAAACTTTACAATAATATAGCTTATACATCAGAATAACACATAGCTCCTATTTGCCGCGATAACCGACATAGACGCGGGCAACAACTAGTACATAATACATTTACCCCCTTATCCATAAACAACGGTTCTGGGTAATTTTCAACTTTAAAGCGGTTAGTTTAAAATTGAAAATAACAGAATCGTTGCTGACACTCCAATGACGTTTATAAAACATCATCAGCTTCTCTCAGTCCACTAGGTACTGGACAATGGCCTCTCAAATTGCTACTTTGTTCGATCCCGGGATTCACGTTTATGAATAAGGGAGTTAATATTAAGAAACCTTCTCGTCACATAAACGGGAATGAAAAAAAAACAACTCATACATACTCAACCCATTCCTTTGAGACCTATGATGCCTCAAACAGATCTAATCTAAGCTGTCGTGGTAACTGGTAACCAAGAACGCAGTAAATCAAAGGTAATTTTTTTATTGTTTATTTGGAATGTACGTGAAGCCAACTTTTTCGAATCTAGGTTTCATAGGTTAGGAAAGCGTTTTCTTGTTAGATAAAGAGCAGTAAGTACTGTAAGAAAAAACTTGCGCGTTCTTTTCTCTAAACCGCCTTTTTCTGACTTACTGAATTTCGATTACCACGCCAGTACGTTAAACTTACGTCGGGGGTTAAAGAAATAATGCGGTTTTATATAAAAAATACCTAAAAATAAACAACATTAAATACATTTTTTTCCAGGCAATGAAAACTCACACAGCCGATAAAAGATGGTCGTGCTTCCGTCGGGATTTAATAGACATGGGGATGGGAGGTGTGTCAGCCATGTTTGCCACCCTTTTTACCAACCCTATAGAGGTGGTTAAAACTAGACTGCAGTTGCAAGGGGAGCTCAAAGCCAAAGGGCAGCATGCAGTATTCTATAAGAATGTCCCGCATGCTATATTCGTCGTGGCCCGCACTGAAGGTTTTGCGGCTTTGCAGAATGGACTACCGGCCATGTTGGGTTTTCAGTTCTTTTTAAATGTTTTCAGGTAAAATGTTGTTTATTTGTTTTAGTACACTAAAAGCATACATATATCTTAACAATTATTTTTAACGGGAATTAACGCGATCATTTATTAAAAGGTATTACATACCTCTGATTTTTTCAGTCTTAATTAAATAAAGCAGCTAGTCATAGCACAAACAAAACAATAAATCTTAATCTAGAGACCAACACCCCTCACTTAAATTGTATTAGAACTAATCCTCGCGCTTTCAGTAATTTAAGCGAATATGTTTTAAAACGAATCTGTCCTAAAGCGAACAAGCCGTATCCACTACTTTTGGTTAAGGAACCACAACCGCAAATCGTTAGATGAACCAGCTCAAACACTTGTACTGAACCTTCCAGATTAGGTTCCTACCGCATCGCCGAACGCCGCGGTTATCTCTTAGACCAGGAAGGCCGCATGTCCTTATACAGAGGTGCTGTAGTTGCCGGGATCGGTGGAGCCCTAGGCTCTATAGCCGGTACCCCCTTCTACCTGGTGAAGACCAGGCTCCAGTCAAGCGGCGCCAAGGCCATAGCTGTAGGACATCAGCATGGCCACTCCGGGACGTTCAATGCGTTGGCAGATATCTACTCTAAGGAAGGGATTAAAGGTAAGCTATAAAAATAGGTTCTTAAAACAGGATCTGTGTCTTTACCTACATCATGATGAATTATAGTATTTTTCGTGTAAATGTAAATTTCCGTTATTGAGAAAGAGAGCTTTTTCAGCTTTAAGTGGAATCACGTTAAAACACAGCCGAATTGAGAACCGGGCAAAACAATTTTAATCAGGTTATAAAATCACGGTATTATGAAGTAATATATTAAAAAAACTCCTTAATTTGAAACGTTACAATTCGTTAAAAACAATTTAACAGTCACATTTATTTTTATTGAGTATGAGTCACGCCTTGTGATTATCGACTTATCTAGCCTACTGGACGTCATAACTGATTAAATACCGTCCTGTCCGTTCTTCTATAGTTTCTTCTAACGTTCGACAAGACATTCTTTCGCCGTCTTTTCACTGAGTAAAGTTACCGAAGCCCAAAACGCCTATCTCTTATCTCTTGCTCAAAGAGTGGCAAAACAGTTGCAGCTCTTGTGCAGGTGTGCATGAGTACAAGAGCAGCAACTGATTTACTTGTGCAGGTCAGGTATTCACTTGGGTAGAACTTCTGCTACGGCTACAAGAAAACCTCGTTAAATTTAAATATCCTAACTTCGTATCTTGTGAATGTGTCGAGTTGTTTTGTTTATATTCAACCGGTTTAACCTGAAATTCTCATACATACAAATGAAACGCCGAAAAAGACAAAAACTTTTATCCAAGAAAAAATAAGCTACTTTATATGAGGAAGGAAAAAGTTAAAAGTGTGTATGATAAAAATGTTTGTATAAGTACCTACCTATATGCGTCATGTGTCAAGAACCGCAGGGATAGGGAAATTAATGGCGGTACTGGGGCTAAACCCATGTGACTATGTATCGTAGGAATCCCTAAAATTATTCTATCGTCGCCTACATCTAATGAAGCAAAGATACTCTGCCGTATGACTAAGCCCGCAGTGACTCCTCTATCTTAGTTTAAACATACTTAAATCGATGTTAGTTATAATGGTTCCAATGGGGTTGCCATATCCGAAAGGATAAAAATCCCTAAATAATCTATACTAATATATAAAGCTGAAGAGTTTGTTGTTTGTTTGTTTGTTTGAACACGCTAATCTCAGGAACCGCTGGTCCGATTTGAAAAATTCTTTCAGTTTTAGATAGCCCATTTATCGAGGAAGGCTATAGGCTATATATCATCACGCTAAGACCAATAGGAGCGGATGACCAATGAAAAATGTTTCAAAAACGGGGGAAAATGATCACGCTACGGGCAATAAGAGACGTAAACGAAGTTGCGTGGGTCAGCTAGTAAAAGAATAAAAAAAAGAAAGTATAATATATGCACTATCGTTCCAGGTTTATTTCGCGGTGTGCACCCTCAAATTCCACGCGGCGCGGCTGGCTCTGCCTCTCAGATCCTAAGCTTCACGTACGCGAAGCAGTGGTTGCTGGAAAAGAACTGGTTCGTGAACAACCCCCTCATGTTGTCTTTCTTCGGCGCCAACCTTGGGGGTGTGGTCATGACCTTCTGTTTGAACCCCTTCGATGTAATAGCAACGAGACTCTCGAACCAACGTAAGTCTTTACAAATATTAAAAACGTTAAATTCTTTTAATACTTATCTATACTTTTTACTTGATGTGGCAATATGAAATTCTGTGTTGAATATCTCAAATACTCTCAGATTTCAAAGCTTACACGCTGTACGTAATGCGTTAGGTTAAACCCACTTACGTGCAGCGTGTATCTACGAAATCATATTCTAAATGAACTGTTATTACTAGTCATATCTCTAAAACTGACAGGTTAGCTTATGCTGGTTTGTTGTACCTATAAATATTTCTTTGAATACACTACAACTCACTCAACTGTAGCTCTCGCTTTCCAGCACTTGACTCTCAACACAGAGGCAAGCTATACAGCGGGATGATAGATTGCGCTATGAAGATTTTCCACCACGAAGGTATACTTTCTTTCTATAAAGGAGTAGGGGCGAACTACGCCCGGCTTGGACCACAAAGCGTCCTGGTTTTAGTCTGCTGGGATGCACTCAAGATGGTAGAGGAACATATTAGGAGAACTTGGACATAGATGAGGTTCTCCTAGCCGATTACGGCGGCCAGTCTCAACAGAGACCAGCCAACTACGAAGGAGATATTATAGTGCACAAGTGTGTCCGCAAACACAGGTGCACTCTCTGTTCCCTCTCTCTCATGATCCGTTGGGACGGTTAACCAACACGACTGGGGAGAGATCAGGCGCTGGACTGATAGTTTTACGTGCTCTCCGAGGCACATAGGTTCAGACGTATTCATTGGTTCATAGATATTATTGTAGTCAATAGATTTGATGTAAGAAAATCTTTTATAGATTTTTTTTTATGTTTTTTTAACACTAAAATCATTTAAATCGTTTATTGAATATATTTACATAGTAGTGTTTACTTAGATGTTTTAAAATACTTTACGGATTTTAATGTAGTTTTCAACAATAGATAGTAATGCAAGAGGAAGGTTTCTATCTGTATACATGAATATTATAGTAGAGGAAGTTCGAAGATTTATAGATTTCCGTGCAGAGCCGGGCCGGGTCGCTTATATTTAATATTGTACAAAATACAGTATTTTTAGTATTAAAAAAACAAGCGACATGCATACTAATATTATAAAATCGAAAGAAACTGTCTGTCTGACTGACTGTTATGCTTTCACTCCCAAACCGCAGAACCGATTTAGATTAATTGTGGTATACAGATAGATTGGGCCTTGGAGAAAGCCATAAGCTACTTTTTGTCACTATAAACGACACAGACGAAGCCATGGATAAAAGCTATTATTTAATAATTTTTACAATAACGTTTCGTCAACAAAACCGTTGAAGAATCGAAATGACATTTGACAATACACTTGACACTGTCAATTTTGACAACACAATTGCAGTGTTGCCAGTAGGCAACACTGCGAATATCAGTCTGTAGAGTACTATAGACTGACATTTTGTTTACTTTTATTTTGCGCTAAAACAAAACAACATGAATGAACACCTCCCACCGTGGGAGAGCCTCGCTTCGGCATGAATGGGCCGGCTCGACCGGAGTGAGACCTCATAGAAAACCAGTGTGAAACAGCGCTTGCGCTGGCAAGTGAGTGTGGATGCCGGCGGCCCATACCCCAACCACTCGCCACCAATGGCCGGCAACGCAGTTGTCATGCTTCTGGTGTCCATGGGCGGCGGCAATCGCTTACCATCAGGTGATACATGCTGCATGCTCGTTTGCCCCCTATTCCATAAAAAAAACACAGTCACCTCAACTTTATATATTGACAGTAGCGTCTTATGGTGCGAAACTGTAAAACCAAATAGGTAGAGATCAATATTAATAATGTTTACGTGTTTTATTCCAAACAGATCTGTTTTAGTGGCAATTAGTAATGTATTTGTGGATGAAATAGTTTACAAAGACTGTATTATTGTAATTGTGTATGATAAATTATGATAAGGTAATTAGTTATAAAGTTACATTTTGTAGGTATAGTATTTTTTTTTTCGATTTTATCAACCCAATATTAATGATTGTTTTATATTTTTCGTTACGGAATACTTATGACAAATCTCTGCAGCTATTTTTATTACACTACAATAATTTTTAGTTTTGCTATTTTTGATACTTAAAATATTAAAGTGTTTTTCTTTGATTATTTAGTTGTTTCAATCTTATTGCAATTTGAACATTTTATAATTTACTAATAGTACTTGTTTATGAGCGACTTAGATTTTTCTGGTAAATATAAAATATATTCTAGTAAATATATTCTGGTATTATATTGTTAGTAAGCTTTTTAAGTAAAAACTTCTTTAGCTGTGTTGAGCGATTTTGGTAGGAGAAAATCTTATGAGTTCGCGTCACCAACATACTGACGTCACAAAACTTTCTTGGCCGCGTTGAGCACTTTTTGGTAGAGGAAAATCTTATGGGTTCGTCACCGACATACTAATGTTGCATGTTGATAATTTTAATTTAAACATTATGAATTTTCTAATTGTCCACATTAATTTTACAAATAACATTATTTGTAACGACAGTCCTTATGAATGCCAATATATATATTATTTTTATTTTTGCACCCCCTTTTGAAATATAAAAACAAAATTCATTCAGACACCATCTTCGTCAATGCCAACTTTGCACGTGTCTCTCGCTTCCGTTTACACACTATCGTGCCTTGTTTCCCATTGCCCGAGTTCCATATTTGCCATTATAACCATCGATCGTAGATTATAACCTCGTTTTTTAGATGCCTGTATTCTTAGTAGTGTTTATTTATTTTAATTATTTCAGCTAACTCAAGAAATGAAAGTATCGTAATTA
Source organism: Spilosoma lubricipeda (assembly GCA_905220595.1). Taxonomy (NCBI): domain Eukaryota; kingdom Metazoa; phylum Arthropoda; class Insecta; order Lepidoptera; family Erebidae; genus Spilosoma; species Spilosoma lubricipeda. The sequence continues at coordinate 3,397,245 of HG992278.1, forward strand.
TTCTCACTTTTAAGTAATCTATGAAGTTGACTCAAATAATAGTAGCTTTTAATTCATTTTTTTAAATTTTTATTTAAGTACATTTTCTGATATTTTAATTTTTTGTAGATAAATGGAAGCTTTTCTAAAGAAATGCCGATTGTAAAATTCAAGTGTTTTCCTGGTGGCCATGACAGTACCTAATAGGTATATGGTAAATTAACGCTTTGCTATAACTAAAGTAGATAGATAAATGTTATTATTGTTGTAGGCATTACACAATCCTATATCTTTGCCTACATATATACCTTCTATATACCTACTTAAACTATATAAACCGTCTTGCCATACACATATTATGCATAATATAACTTAAATAAGTAAATTATGTATTTGACTAAATGTAATTTTCTACACTATTCATTAACGGTATAAAAAACCCGTTCAAACAGCAATTACTAATAGCTGGACAAGAATAGATTTATACCCAAGAGTTGATAGTGGATTCATTCGATGATAAAGGACCCTTGTGGAATTTAAAACTTATTACGTGGCTTTAAAACACAAAAAAATTCGTCTAAAGAGTAGAGCCCGCCCAGCTAATTGCAGCACGAACTGGCCGGCTCGACCGAGGCGTCACTATCCTCGCACAGAAGATCAACGTAAAATGACAGTGTTCATGCTGTCACGTTTCGTTGGTGAGTGCGAGACCGGAGGCTCAGTGATGCAGAAGCATCACTAGGCCGCCATGGTGTGGGTCACCATGCTGTATTATTGCATTCGCAATGAATATGGTGATGGTGACCATTACTTTTGGATTCTGTTTATGTTTGCCATTAGGCAGAGTAGAATCTCCTTGGCAGGCCCATACGTAAAAAAAATGAACCATCATATATATATTTTCGATATTCATTCCCATTCGAAAAACTTGTTATTTAAAATATACTTTTTTTTTCAGCGGTGGACGCACAGAACCGAGGCAAGCTCTACAGCGGTATGTTAGACTGCTTTGTAAAAATGCTAAGGGAGGAAGGGGCCACGTCGTTTTATAAAGGAGTTCAAGCTAACTACTTACGTCTTGGACCCCACACTGTAATGCTTTTAGTGTGTTGGGACCAACTCAAGATAATAGAAGAATACCTTAGGAGATGATAAAAATAACTTTACATTTATCATACACGGGAGTCTGATTAGAAAGTAACACAATTTTAGGCAAAAAAAATCCATGCTCCAGCTAGGTATCCTCCCCTTTCCCCCTTTTCCCATCACCATCCTGCATCTTCCTCTTGGCAGAAGTGTTCTCAGTGCAAACTCCACCATCCCACGAATTTGCAAGCTGCTGAACGTACTTTGCTAGATATGGCATTCCGACATGACGTCATCATTGCTGTAGCTGGTTCTGGTTGGTTCATTTCGTGTTATCTTACTATAAGACGTCACACCGTGTCGCTTTAGGAATGCGAGAGACAAATTGCTTGAAACCGTACGGTAAGACAATTTTTAGCATACGCACATGACAATATTGTTATTTATGGTGAACCTATAAGTAATTGTTATTACTTTATGCGACTTCATAGTAATTGTAAAATATCTCAACTGTTAAACAGTGGATTCAATTGTCGGCGATTTTTTTCAAATCGAACCAGTAGTTCCTGAGATTAGCGCGTCCAAACAAACTCTTCAGCTTTATATATTAGTATAGATTAAGGCTGTGATGAAGATAATTTTGTTATACGGCGGTTAGTTTTTCGTCAAATTATGATATTAAAATTACATTTACCGAGCAATACATTTTTATTATTTTCATAATAAAAAAGTATTGCATATTATAAAATTTAATCTAATAAGCAAGCTCGCAATAAGTATAATGACTTCGAGTATATTTTAATATATAATCGAAATTTTTGTATTTGATAAATGACTAACAATTTTATGGAAAGTTTGAGTTTTACCTTTTCAATCGATTACCTACTCGAGCGATTAATTATGTAATGAAGTATGTATTGATACGAGTTGTAGTGTATTGTGACAAATTAATCTTTATCAAACTTAAAATCGCTATGTCACCACAAAATTACATTGTATTATGTAAAACAGTATGTGGTAAGATTGTTATTTTCTGCGAAAAATCATTGTAGGTGCCTATTTCAACTAGAAGAGTCCAAATAGGCACCTACAATGGTTAACAAGAAATAATAATTTATTGACACTTAATTTGTTATTTGGGATAATTATGTTACCTTATACGTTCGTTGTTATTTGTATTAATATGTCCATATATATTTTTGTTACCATAAAATTGTTGTTTTATTTTTAAACTAGCTGACTCACGCAACTTCGTCTGCATCTCTTTTCAATTATTCTCAGCTTCTATTGGTCCATGCGTGATGTTAACTATCCTATTTTAAAGTTTGAAAATCGGTTAGATAGTCTCGGAGGTCATCGTAAGCAACAGCGTGACACGAGACATGTCTTACCACTAGCTGACCCACGCAACCTCGTTTACGTCTGCTATTGCCCGTAGCTATATTTCGTCAGTGCCCGTAGCGTACGTAATAATTTTCCCCCGTTTTTGTAACATTATTGATTGGTGCTCCGCTTCTACTAGTCTTAGCGTGATGATATATAGCCTATAGCCTTACTCGATAAATGGGCCATCTGCATCCCAGGATTTCCCGTGGTCACCAGGTCGCGGGGACCACCTTGTACCCTATTTATCGGATGGATGATGATGATCCCACCCATCTTTCGCCACACGAGAACTTTTTATGCCTATCGACCTTCTTGTCTATAAGCAATGAGCCCCGCCCACTGACAGTTAAGTTTGTCGGCACTTGATTAATGCAGGATAATCGGTGTAAAACAAGACAAACAATTAAAAACTTTAATATTTTATTACAAATACCTAAAGCGCTGTAAAACATGCGCAAACACCGGAGTTACAATTCATTCTCCTTATAATAGGCATGATGACAGTGACCAAGAACCACTAAAACTATGCATTTATCTGATCAAATGGGGTTCATAGAGTAAAAAAAACGTTTTTTATATTCAGAGCGATATTTATAGTTAATTAACAAAAAATAAACTACAAAATATAGCAATCCGCCATGTTAAGTTGAACACCAATCAGAGCGAGTTACGACGATATCGATTTATCGATATACGATTATCGACGATCACTTTGCTGTTTTTAAGTGGTATAATTAACACTCGTTGATGAATGGTGACACAGGGAGACGCCATGAGGCCGCCGAGCGGTATAGCGTGAATTATAAACTTAAAATTTAAATCACATTTTTTTCATTTTTTATAGAAATGTGATTGTTCTTAACATTATGAGAAACTTCCAAACATCCAAAACAATTTTTCAAAATTAGTCATCATGCCTAATTAATCAAATAACAAAACGTGTCTTGAATAAAACATAAATTATGCGCTAAAGTGTGATGTTCAGTAAAAATCTGTGAAACCATTATTTTAAAGTAAAACTACAGCCCAAAAACGGACGTTATAGTTAACTAAACATACTTAAAACTTAAATTAAGTACAATATTTGTGCCACTCCAAAAAATTTGTAATAAAAAGACTTAATATGGGTACCGTGCAACCAAAGCCTTAAGACTAGTATACAAACCGAAAATGTATAATACGTGGGTGAAAAGGTTCCGCCCTAACGATGATACAAGACATTTTTATTCTAACGTCATTGATCAGGACAAAGGCGTTTACATCATTAAGATAATTACATACATTTAAATTGACAGGCACTTCGAGATTAGGAAATTATTTATTACTATAATACGTATTAATATAACGAGCAAGGCGACACTATGGAGCTCATAATATATAATTATTTTGTACTTATAATTGTCGGTATAAACGCCGCCATAAAAGAGATGAATTTTCAGTTATAAAATCTTTTACCCACCATTGCTTACTGAAGGTGGCTTGATGTTGATGATGCAACTGCAAGGAACTTGTACTGGCAAAGCTTGGCTAAGCTGGTGCCTGCTAAAGTGACTCTAGTCTGCCTGATGGAAAGCATCCACGAGTAGTGGTCACCATACCTATTGGGGAAACAGACAATGCAACAAGGAAACATTGTGATCCACACTTTGGCAGGCTACTGAGATGCTTCTGCATCTTTCTTTTTCAAAGAAGTGTTAAAATTTTGTAATAGTTATAATGCTATTCGGTCCAGAGACAAACAAAAAAGTCAATCATAAAAATCGGTCCAGCCGTTCTTGAATTATAAATTTTCTAAATGCATTCTTTGCTCCCTTTGGAGCTAGGATGCCTTCAAAAAATCAATATAATAGAATATCCCCTAAGATGTCACTGACATTTGACACAAACATCGCTTGAGTGTCGCAACGCGAAACCATGAGGAGCCACTGGCCACTAGCTGGCGTCCGACACCCAAGGCCCAGTTCGACAGACGCCAGTGAGTGGCGTCGGATACTTTTTATCCATTAATAAAAAGTATTTTTTATGTATAGGCCTGCCAAAGTGACTACTCTGCCTGATGCAAAGCATGAGCAGAACCAAGAGTAGTGGCTACCATACTCAATACAAATGTTATCACATTAGGTCGGTCTTCTGTGGTAGTAAAGCAGTATAACAGAGCATCGTAATAGCAGTTGATCACGTGATTTAAATGAATTAAACTTCACCCAATATTAGAAATATACACAATATTTAAGTACTTTTTTTATTCCTATTGGCTGGCAGAAAGTTTCACTTGGCTATAAAACAAATGTTAATAATCTATTCCCTGACTTATTCTAAAACTTGTGTAAAATAACATTAAAATTTAAAAGGCAATTTTAATGCTAGCTACGGAACGGTTCAAACTCCGAACTTTAACCATTACCTATTCTTACAGATATATCTTAAAATACAGGAATAATAAGAATTTAACTACATAAAGCCTTAAAAGAAGTTCCTAGACTTACATAAATTGTGTAAAACTAGTTTTTTCCCGCGGCTTCACCTATGTGGATGGCAGTTATCGCGGTAAAGAGTATCCTGTCCTTTCTCAAGAATCATAAGTATCACCATGCCAAATTTCATTGAAATCGGTGCAGCTGTTTAACCGTCGAACAGGCATACAGAGTTAATTTAGAGTTTTTTATATTAGTATGAATTTACTAACTTTTAAACTTTCGCGTTCCATGATATATTAGCAATTATTTTTACGGGAATTAACTCGATCACTTATTAAAAGGTATTAAGTACATACCTCGGACTTGCCTGACGTTTCCGTGGTCACGGTGTGTTACTTTTAATAAGTGATCGCGTTAATTCCCGTAAAAATAATTGTTAGTATGAATTTGTTCTGGATAATATTACCAATAGCTTACAATCATTTCAGCCTTTACATACAATCTAATACCTTTTAATTAGCAATTCTTGTATATATTTATTTATATACATATATATATATAGCTCGGGAACGGTTCCAATGATTTTTATGAAATTTAGTATGCAGGGTTTTAGTGACGATAAATCGTTATATCATTTATTTTTAGAAAACTCACGGTCATCCAGGTACTATAGCGATTTTGTGTCAATTTTACATATTACATATTGTAACTTTTTTCTATATAGTGATGCTTTTAATACAACGTCAAATAAAAAATGTAAGAAAGTTAAATATTGTGAAATTATCATGAAAAATTATTCACATTGTAAAATTTTCAATTTTAACGATTTAATTCATATTTTTGTTAAAATAGAAATGTTGGTTAACTATTTGAAACCATTTAGGTACTTCGAATACACATGTGTTGTAATTGTATCATCTTTTGATGGAACAATATCTAATTTTATAATAATAAATTTTTTTAGTTAAATATTAATAATTTATATAATTTTGTATCATTAATACTTGTGTTGTGGCTACCGTGAATTAAATCTTTTTTTATGAATGGGCCTGCCAAAGTGTCTCTACTCTGCCTGATAGAAAGCATAAGCAGAACCCAAAAGTGGTGGTCACCATACTTATTGTGAATACAGACAATGCAACAATGCAGCATGGTGACCCACACCATGGCGGGCTAGTGATGCTTTTGCATCATTGGGCATCATTTCTACCCAAAATAGCATCGGCGTAGTTAGGGGGCTTCAGGGTTTCAAACAGGGGTTTAATGATATCTTTTACACTGAATTTTTTTTTCTAAATAATTTTACATTTTAAGGCCTTGTTCAAATGACGAGCGCTCAACGCGCGTTAACAATTAGCCATTTTACTATCTTAGACCCCTACCGAAACTAAAACCTGGCTAAGTCGTCTAAGCTTGAGTTAAATAACAAATTTTAGACCTGAAAACATGTCACCGTGTAATAAAAAGTAATGTTATAAAATTTTCTTGAACCGTCCATTTGATTATAAACCTGTAGGTTAAATATTTTTTTTAACTTGAATCAAATAGTTAGATATATATGTTCGTTTCAATGTCTTTTTGTAACATTTGAGCAAATATTTTATTACTACAATAGTCAACGTCATACTAAACGTCAATATTGTTGCTTCGAATCGAGTTCATTCGAATCACGACCTTAACGCTATACTAAATATTAACATTAAAGATTCAATTTCATATAAAAATAGAGATTATTATTTTAATAATACGCTGACAAAATGCTAGCACCAGATTCAAAAAGGGTAAATGATAATGAAATTATAGAAATAATGTTTTTTTACAGAAGTCATGTAAAGAAAAATTCAAGAGTGGTCGTCACACCCTCATTGCAAATGTAGACAATGCAGTGACCCAGCCTATGCTGAGATAGGCCCTTCTTCTTCGGCATTATAAATGCTTGTTTTATGTTCCCTTAATTCTGTATAGTCCGTAAGTCCGTAAACCATGTGTTGTCCTGTGTACGTTAGCCTTTTTTTTTCCTTTCATCACGCCTTTTTTTACGAATTATTTCTTCACACCCCGCTTAAAAGACCCGAAAATTGTGAGGTTTGTGTTTTCTACGATCTTTAAAATTACATTTTAATTCGAAGAAAACTTCCTCTTTCGGTGACTACTACTAAAATATTTTGCTAATCGTCTCAAGGTCGACATTAGCGTGTGAGTGGGGGAAAACACTTCCCCCACTCACACACTAATATTAACAATCATATCTCCCTTTAAAATCTGACAAGCGCGTTTCTCCGCAAAAAAATTGCGCCTAACGGTTCATTAGTCAAATACGATAGCATTTGCTTTTACCTTAATTTTAATTAGTATCTATTAAAAGGCACAACATGAGTGTTTGAAACTAACGTCTCCCGCGAATGGCTGTGTCCATCTATTTCTAGCTCTATAACTTTCGCGGATACTGGACATAGTTATAGAACTATTGCGATATGAAGCCCTCGTTTGAGTATGACTCATTTTTTTTTTCTTTATGATAACTCCCGCATTAGAAATAGACATACTATGTCGCGGGGGACTTCACAAACATACATGAAACTGACACAAAATCACCCAGACTCAGGACAACAACTTGTGGATCTCACAAAATGTTGTCCCATGTGAGGATTGAACTCGCAACACAGCGCAGTATTACGCAACGAGATGACCGCTTAACTACTACGTCATTAGTGCAGATCGTGAAAAAATATGAAACTGAATTAAAACATTACATGAATAAGAAAAAAGACTTGAGACAAGCTTTATCCCAATCTACAGTCAGGCCAGTGTGGTATAGAAGGCCAAAACCTTTTTACGCAGGCCTATCTCCAGCATTGGTCTCTTAAAGACTATTGATGATGATGATTACACAAAGGTTTCTGAATAAAAACATTATTTGTATAATATCCATAGAATCCATACACTGTCATGTGAATACTTGAAGATCGTTCTTTCATAATGAACTGGTTCGGAGCAACACAAAATTGTGATCAGTACACAGTCATAAGTAGTTACGTCAGACGTCACCCAGTCGACGTCAGACGTCACCCAGTCGACGTCAGACGTCACCCAGTCGACGTCATACGTCACCCAGTCAACGTCAGACGTCACCCAGTCGACGTCAGACGGAGACGGCGTCGGAGATGTGGTTTGTGCTGAGGGGTCGCGACTGGAAGCCATGACTGCACAGCTGCGTCACCTGCGCTGGAGTCTTGCCGCGGGTCTCGGGGAAGTATATCCTGGAAATCAAGTTTTTTGGATTAGATTAAACTCTTTATTTACAGCCAACCAACGTGTCAATCCTTTGTTATAATGACATTATGTTTTCTTTTTAATCTAAATGAGCTATTATCTGTATATTGTACATGTTTACTATTTACAAAAAAAAAATTGTAGCCTAATTGTGAGAAATAAAAAATGTTTATACGTGTTATCGATTCGAAACCTGAATTTTAATAGATTGTTTTTTTTTCAGGACATCTAATATATTGTACGGAAAAAAATCGCATTTTTCTGTATTTTCTAATTTAAAGTTTACTTGTACTTTCACAAAATTCTAGAGCAAAATTAGCCAAATCGACAAATATTTTTTTATATAAATAAGAAGCTAAAACCACTACTTACTTTTGGAAGACAAAAAGAGCAGCAGTGATACCAGAGAATATGAGGAAGGAGTAAGGGCCTATCGCCTCCCTCATGGAGGGGAAGGACATTCCCACGAGGAAGTTTCCTCCCCAATTGGCGAGCGAGCCCCACGCCATGCCGGCTGGACGAGGACCTACCTCGAATATCTCTGTGGAATACAAAATACATTATAAGAAACTTTAACAGACTACCTCGGGTACGCAGTGGTAGCATATGCGACTGCTATGCTTGACGTTTCGGGTTCGAATCCCGGGTCGGACCAAATGTTTGTAAATATCTGTTTCAGAGTGGTTTCTATGTGTAGTATTTACAAAAAAAAAGTATTTAGAGATTCTATCAGGCTGTCTAGCTGGCATAGTGACTGGCTGCACGGTTGGCCTAGTGGCTTAAATGTTCGCTGGGAGTAAGTAACTATGAATACATGTTTAGACAATAATACTTATCCACAGTAGACACATAAGGTGGATGAAAATGCTAAATATCAATGCATATTGAAAAATCTATATGTTTGATATCCGGCTCGAAGGACCATTAATGTAGGAAGATTGTACAAATGCGTTGATGTAAGTTAATTTCGTTAACTACTACAAATGTACAGGTTTGCTCGTACACATTTTAATGAAAAATAGTAAAACCAAGGAATTAGGAAAGCATTAGGAAGCCCAGTGGTCTATGATTTGACCTTAAATATATTTTTTATTTTTTTTTTTCATTTTCTGCACTCCTTCTTCAAATAAACTTTAACTTTTTTTATCGGGACTAATCCCGCCCACACACCCACCACTGTAACTCCTGTACACCAGAATCAACAGCAGTGACTCACGAACACACCGAGTAAAGTCAAAGATCAAAGAAATCAAACAATACATACCAGAAGCTATGAAATAAGGTATGGGTCCAAGCCCAAATCCGTACACCAGAACATATGACAGCACCGCTATCATACACACGTATGGCATCCACGAAACCGCATTCTAGAGACATAAATAATTAATTGTCAATTGCATTCATAAAATCAATTTTACTAATATTATAAACGCGAAAGTTTGTAAGTATGGATGGATGGTTGGAGGTTTGTTACTCTTTCACGCAATAAGTACTTAACGGACTTAGATAAAACTTTACAGTAATATAGCTTATTCATCAGAATAACACATAGGCTATTATTTGCTGCGATAACCGACATATACGCGGGCGAGGCCGCGGGCAACAACTAGTTATAATATAAATTAACGATAAAAGTGATCTTCGTCAATCAAACTAAAGTCATTTATTTAAATGAAGTTAAATGTCAGAATGACAGGTCTTCAAAACGCCCTATAATACGTCAAGGTTCCTAGTGTTCTACTCGTCAGAATCAGAATAACATATATGCTACTATTTGCCGCGATAACTGTAGTAAAAAATAAATATATAAAACGCTTGATACTTTTCTGAGAGAAGGGGATTTGGTACTTAAACCTCTGAACCCAAATATCATCAGGATTTTTATTACGAATCTATTGACACCTCATTCATTAAAATCGGTAACCTTCCTTTTGGCTTCGATATTACTAAAAGACTCATAGACAACATGAACAGTTCCTCACCATAAACAGCATGCAAACTCCCAGGGCTGCCAGCAACAGCACGGCAGAAGCAATAGAGCCCAGCAAGAGGGGGCGGCGACCGAACTTCGGCATCAGCTTCAGCATCAGCACCGCCGTACACACGTTGATGAACCCGGACCCTATCGTGGCGTACTGCGCGCTCTTCACCGACAGACCCGCTTGGATGAAGATCGTTTGAGAGTAGTAGAATACCTGTGGAAACGATTATTTAATCATTATACAATTTTAACAAAACAAAAGCAAATTTTCTGGACGAAATTGAAATGGGAGCTATCAAATTAAAAAAGAATCATCATAATCGGTTCATCCAGTCAAAAGTTCTGAGGTAACAAAAAAAACAATACAGTCAAATTGAGGACCTCCTCCTTTTCTGAAGTCGGGTATAAAGTTTTATGTTTTATGGAGTTTGGGTGTTTTCTAATACAAATTCATATATACTCTTTTTTGTAATTACATACATATTATACATAGAAAACACCCAAACTCCGAAACGAATATTTGCAGATCATATAAATATTTGATCCAATCCGGGAATCGAACCCGAGACCTCAAGCTAAGCAGTTGCATACGCTACTACTGCGCCACCGAGGCTATGAAAGCTAAATTGACTGATAGAAAACTTATATCCATATAAGCCGACCCGTGCCCGCTTTGTTGGGCGTTAACCGCCCGCTTTTCTTTGACTTGATTTACAAATACTATTATTTTTAACTGATTTTTTTGTTCAATCGCAATAAAATATAGCTTATGTTACTCCTGAATACTGTCGCTTTCTGTAAGTGAAAAAATTTTTAGGATCGGTTCAGTACTTCCGAAGATTACCCCCTACAACCATACAAACAAACTTTTTGCACCCTATGGGTGAGTCTTCTATTGACGTGACGCTTACGCGCGGTGACGTCTCGATATCTGGATGGCGTGTCCTACCGGATGCATCCTGTAGTGATCACCGCTTAATCGTGTACGAATTCATTCCAATGGTTGCACAACATCCGCAAAGAACTCCGTACAATTTTAGATATAAAACTGAAGGGGCGAATTGGGCTTTATTTGGTTCACTCTTTGCAGTGCATGCCAAAGACTTCACTCGCAGTTGTCTATCAGCTGAGGAAACCGCAGACATATTATCAGACACTTTTACATATTGTGCTGATGTTTGTATCGGCCACGGATCTATCACTAACACTCGTAGATGTGATTGGTGGAACTATAAATTAGTCGAATTACGTAGAATCTATCGGAAAGCTTAGTAACCTTACCTCTCATAACATTAGTACAGATTGCAGGTAGTAGAGCCACGCTGATTTCAGCACGAATGGGCCGGCTCGACCGGGGCGGTACTACCCTCGCACAGAAAATCAACGTAAAATGACAGCGATCATGCTCTCGTGTTTCGTTGGTGAGTACGAGTCCGGAGGCCCAATGATGCAGAAGCATCACTAGCCCGCCATGGTGTGGGCTACCATACTGCATTGTTGCATTGTCTGCATTCGTAGTATGGTGACCACCACTCTTGGATTCTGCTTATGCTTTCCATCAGGCAGAGTAGAGTCATTTTGGCAGGGCCAAACATAAAAAAAAAAAAAAAAAAAAAAAAAAAGATTATACATTCAAAGAATACTATAACTAACCGCATTAATCCCACTGGTCTGTTGGCCGGCCTGCATGCTGCAGACCAGCAGGAGAGGCAGCCGCAGCCTCTTGTCCAGCAGCACCTTCATCATGGACCAGTTGGTGTCTCCAGCCAGGGCCGCGCTTTCGCTGCGACGTGACTCCTCACGAAGCAGCTCTATATCCTCGATGAGAACGCTGATGGACACGCCGCGAAGACGACTCAACTCTACAAAAATTTAAGCAACAGTTTTATTAAAGACTAGCTGAACCCCACGGTGTTACCCGCGGCTATTGTTGTACCGCGAGTAACGCCGCGGGACAAAGTTAGTCTTAAAAAAAGTAGCCTAAGTTACTCCCTGGATCATCAGCTGAAAGTCCCGTCAAAATCGGTCCAGCCGTTCGAGAGATTACCCGGAACAAACAGACAGATAGAGAAATCTTTTTTAACTACATTTTTGGTAAATGTACCATATATAACCATAACCATAACATATGCATTTAGTAAAAAGCGGTTATTTTAATATTACAAACAGACACTTCAATTTTATTTATTTGTATAGATATTAATATTGAAAATAAAGAGTAAAAAAAAAATTACCTTTTAAAGCTTGTTCCTCATCTTTCTTAACAACAAACAAGAACTTAGGGCTCTCGGGAAGTATAAATAACACTGGTAACGTAACAATGACTAGAAACGCGAAGGCGGATAGGAGGTAGGTCCACTGATCTGGATGACCTGGAATGGAAAGAAACATTTATTAATTACTATTACATTATATGCTTAGTTAGCTTAGCTATTGTTTTAGTGGTCCTGACTGACTGCTAAACTAGAAGTCGTGGATTCAATACCCGTGGAGAACAAATAATTTGTTAAGTGTCTGCTTTTATTAATCTATGATAGGTGTGTGTGTCGATATCCACATACAACGCACATAAAACACACTTCAGCGCGATCTACCGAAGATACATCGAACTACGGAGAAACGAAGAAACTACCAATCCCGAATCGCGCAATAAAAGTTCTGGAGCCAATTAACATATATGGCCCGCCAGGCGTGATCACCTCGCCTGCTCGGAGGATCCATGACATCCGTATTTGAAGTAAGTAAGTATGTACATCAGTAATTCAGGTACCATTATACGGGATATTTTGAGGTCAGATAACCGACCGGCGACCGTTCAAGATGTGTTAGTTATTAATCAGTTCGTAGGAAATATTTTTCTAATTAGAAACTGGAAACATACAAGATTACTAGCAGACCCACGCAACCTCGTTTGCGTCTTCTATTGCCCGTAGCGTGATAATTTGCGCCCGTTTTGTAACATTCTTCTTTGATGCTCCGCTTCTATTGGTCTTAGCGTGATGATATATAGCCTACAGCCTTTCTCGATAAATGTACTATACAACACTGAAATAATTTTTCAAATCGGACCAGCGAATCCTGAGATTAGCGCGTTCAAACAAACAAACAAACTCTTCAGCAACACATTTTGGAATATTATAATTTTATATTACTCCTAGCTTTTGTTAACGTCTGCACCCGCGTCTACGTAGGTTATATTAATAAAGAATAGCCCCCTCAAGTCCTTCCTCGAGGTTCATAGTATCTCCACGCCAAATTTCATTGGAATAGGTGCTGAGGTTTAGCCGTGAACGAGTAGAGTGACTTTTGAATTTATAATTTTAAGTATATAATCAGTGTTTCTACTCACCCAATAAAATATCTAATCCCATGACCTGAGCGACCAGCACACCGACGTTCACCCCCATGGGGCAGACCACTCCCATGGCGCCTGTCAACTTCGATGGTGCTAGCTCCGCCAAGTACATGGGGACTATGCTGGTGGTTAGGCCTGTAGACAAAAATATATAGAAAAAGTTGATCAGTATTTGATCAGCTTTTTTTCATAAATATAGTATAAGAGTATATAGTAGGCCTATATGAGCCTTCTAACGGGAACTACGTGGGACATGTACGTAAACGATACATACGTGTGATACGACGGTACTCTGCCTGACGGAAAGTATTCCTACGTCATATATTATTAAGTAAATGGAATTTATATATAAGAAATATTATTTAGATATCAGCAGATTATTTATCACTTAGTTAGACATTCAATATCTCGTCGAGAATAAGACGTGATTAAATGCAAGATATCGATAGATTTTAGTATAAATAAGGAACTGTAAGTAAGAATACTGACGCCACCATGTATCAATCAGAGTATTACGAAGCCGTGGCTCCTGCATAACAAATACTGCTCCCAAAGTTACTATCGCCGTTATAATTCCTTCACTACGAAGTTCGCTATAGAAAGCATGAGCAGAATCCAAGTGGTCATTGCGAATGCAGAAAATGCAACAATGCAGCATGGTGTCCCACACTATGCATCATTGGACCTCCGGTCTCGCACTCACCAACGAAATACGACACGAATGCAGTCATTTTAGGTTGATCTTTTTTGAAAGGGATAGTATCGCCCCACCTATTCATGGTGAAATCAGTGTGGCTCTACTACCTTGGGAACATCGTGTCGTGGGACAAGACAAAATTATTTTTTTGTGCTTTTTAAGTTTACAGACTTTTAGAACAACAGAATAGCAACAATGTCGCACCACAGTATTACAACACAGGATTTTAATAACCTTAACAACGTTAGTTATATAACAACTGAACTGGGAAACTATCGTGGGAGAACCACGCTTCGGCATGAATGGGCCGGCTCGACCGGAGTGATACCACGGCCTCACAGAAAACCGGTGTGAAATAGTGTTTGCGCTGTGTTTCATCGACTGAGTGAGGATATCGGAGGCCCATACCCCAGCCTTCCCCCTATCTCCCCTCCCCCTATCCCCCAAAGACCAGCAACGCATTTGTGACGCTTCAGGTGTTGCATGTGGCCATGGGCGGCGGTAATCGCTTACCATCAGGCGATATGTCTGCTCGTTAGCCCGCCTATTCCATAAAAAAAAAACTACTTACCACCAGATAAACCGACTAGTAATCTTCCTAAAACAAGCATCTCGACAGAGTTAGCTCGTTCGCAGAGCAGAAATAACACGCCTCCTACTATCGACAGCACATTCGTCACTACCGTGGCCATTTTTCTGGAAATTTATATAAACAATGATTAAATTTCATTCCGCAGTTCAGTTGCAAGAAAATTATAATGTCCTGTTGAGTTTATAAATCAAAATCTTCTTCGTAAAAGTGCTAAATAAATAACAAATATTCAATAGTTCACATGCTTTTAAATGTTTTTTTTTTTTTATATTGGAAATGTATTGAAACATTCGATTCCAAAAAAGAGGTTTTTAGGAGATTTATCTGTGGCATCGTAGACTCCAACGTGGAACCAACTTTGACAAGGTTTTTTTTTTGGGACTAATCCCGCCCACATTCCCACCACTGTAACTCCTGTACACCAGGATCAACAGCAGTGACCCACGAACACACCGAGTTATGACACTCGGGAAGTCCCAGGAAGAAAATTAACTGTCTTGGAACCCGCAACGAAGTTAATCAGAAGAAAAACAGGAGGAGTTGGAAATGATAAATCCACTTCCCTCCTTAGCAAAGCGGGAGACAAAATGAAGTCAAAAATAGGCAGACACCTTTTTTAAACCGGGAAGCACCACGGATAAAGTATTAGGGGTCCTAAGTGAGCTATATTTGATTACTATAGTATGTATGGCAGAATCGCCTAAACGCACGGAAATTCACCGCAGTTGACACAAGATCCTCATAGTATACCGCCCCAGATGTCATTTGTAAGCTATTTAGCATTGTGTTACGTTCATTGTACCAAAGACTACACTCCCAGAGTACATGATGAGCCGACAAGGTTTATGAAAAAACAGATTTGCATATTGCAATCCAGAGAAATGACATTGACTACTCGTACAGGCAATTAGAACATGTTAATCTTACCTGCCCAAACGGTTGGCAAGGAAGGCGCCGAGAATGGAACCCGTACATCCTCCTACAATGAAGATCGACACCACAGAAGACCAGAGTACGTTCAGCCACTTCTTGTCGAGGTGCACGTCGTAGCGGCTCACGAAGCTCTCGTTACAAAATTGTTTTATTATCTGGAAAGAATACATAACTATATAATATGTGTTTTTAACCGATTCAAAAAAAGGAGGAGGTTCTCAATTCGACCGTATATATATATTTTTTTATGTGACCGATTTTGATGATTCTTTTTTTTCATGGATAGGAGATATCCCATTGGTGGTACCATGATAAGGACAGTAAGATCTGATGATGGCATTCAAGAGAAATCGAGTCGAACATTGAAGTCGGTGTTATTTTGTTAAAATTTTATTTGGTTTCATAAGATTTATATAGGCTATGTCACCCGGGCCTTTATTACGAATCTATTGACACCTCATTCATTAAAATCAGTTCAGTAGTTCAGGCGCTACGGTGGAACATACGAACATCTGCCTGCCTGAACACTGCCAAAAGCTATTACCCTTTCTTTTGACTCGGCTTAGTCGGGTAAAAAATAATTTACACGAACTTGAACATCGAATTGCAAAAACTGGTAAGTACACACACACATAAACACTTCTTGAATAAAATAATTGTACATAATACCTACTCACAATTGTAAATTAAATAAATTGAGTAGTCTAGTTTCCTGTTATGAATAAATTCCTTATTTTATCAGTTCTTTTTTATGTAAGCACTACATACGATTATAAAAAATAACCTTCACTATTTCCAATTTTTTAGTGACTTATCAGTGTATCATTCTACAATTGCAGTGTATGACGTCACAACCCGATGTTTCATAAAATATCTGGTTAACAACAATTTTGAAGTTTATTTACAAAATATGTGTAATATTGTTTTTCCTAGCCTTTATTATTTTCAAAATTATTTGTTCAGTTCTAGTTCAGTTTTAGCTTCAGCTTTATCTGAATATCAGTTTTCCACGGAGCGAATGACATCGGACCTCCGCAACCCTGAGGGTGAACTGAACTCGAAAGCTGTACTAGTTTACAAATATGTCATCAATCATCAACAACCCATACCATCCCACTCGGGCCCACTCGGCCCCAAGCTGGCCAAGTGCCGGTTAAGGACTTACAAGACAATTCAAAGTACAGAGGTGTAACAAACATATAAAAAATACAGACAAATTGAGAATCTCCTCATATTTTGAAGTTTGTTCAAAATCTATCAAAGTGGCGTGCAATGGGAAAGGCTCATGTCCAGCAGTGGACTGCAATAAAATGATGATGATGATATTTAATAAAAGAAGTTTCTAATAATTTCTTTAAATAGGACAAAAATAATAACTATAATTTAAGGTCCTGCTAATTATTAAGTAAAACAGCCATTATAATGATAATTATTTTAATAATTCTTGGTTCGTGGGTAAAAACCTTGTACTTAAGCCTCAAAGGCAGTTTGTTCTGTCTTTGTTAAAGGTAAATATATTAAATCGAACTACTTAATGTTTATCTATGGTTTGCTAAACTTTTGTGTTAGTGTTTTTTTGTTTTTATATGAAGTACATGACTATTTGATTGTAAACTGTTACTAATATTCGTCTAAGAGGTGGAGCCTGGTGATATGTGACACAGGGTTTTCCTTCTACAGACACCAGTCTCTCACAAAGGAACGAGAGTAACTGAAGCTGTATTGTGGCTATAAAAGTATTGTACTTACGTTTGTATTTGAGAGAAAATAAATAAAAATATTATTAGTATTATTATTTTAATGATAAACAAATAATCCTAGTTTTCATAACACAATCTTTTATTAGATTAGATTGCAGCGCTCGCGCATTTGATTTCAAATCAACCTTTCGATGTCTACTGCTGAACGAAGGTTTCTCTCAAAGAGCGTCAACTATCCGTCTTGCGCCCCCCCCCCCGCCCCCCCCCCCCCAGGGATCGCATTCATTTGACGTTTGCAAAAAGAAGGATGGGTCGATAAAATGCAAAGAAATAATTGGTTTTTGGAAAGCTTTGTTATCATATAAGCCCTTGTTTGTTCTAAGCATAAGCTCAAATATTACTCAATATACTTAATTTCCAGGATAGGTATATACTCAAATATACACTCAAATAACATAAAATTTATAACGCGAAAATTTAACTACTTTTCCCGCATTTCTATGAGTTATTTTAACTATTTTCTTAATTAAATACATTGTCATGGTACTCACGTCGGCGGGGGTATTAACAACTCCAATATTATATCCGACGGGGAGCGATGATCCGAATGTGGTGATGATGCCAGCTAGGATCAAGTAGAAGGACCATCCCCCCTTGTAGTCGTGCGATTTGGTAAGCTGCTGGTGCTCGCTGGTTATCTGTGGACATTATTACAACATTTCAAAAAGTGGACTTCGTTAGACTATACTCGTAGAGTACTTTTGTTTGTCGCCAAAAATATATACATTTGTGGCATTCTACGTTTGTGTTTGTAAGTGAAGGCAATGTTTTTGAGTATAGATTGTTTTACTTTTACCTACGTCTAAATTTGCGAAGTAATTTTGAAGACACAAATGTCATTTTCTGTTTGATAAGTTCATTTAGAATAGTTAAACGGACATACAAGAGAATATAGTGTATTTACTCCGGCCTATTATACATAATATTGTGTAAGAAGATATTTATTAATTTTAGAAATGAAAATGAGAAATAAAAAACTAAAATAAATTTGTCAACCCCCATCTCGAAAAGAGTATTTTTGCCCTTCGATATCTGAGTTCAAAAGCCGTTTTTATCCGCTAGAGCATAAAGATTTGCATTTGGAACATCGTGTCCACTATATTTTTGTGGATTCAAACCATCATTAAACCTATTTACTACTACCTCCATGGTTCCGAATTTATAATACAACTTTTTTTAATTCATTAATAACTTAGACTGGGGACCTTCTTGGTGTACTTTTTTAAATTTGCTTCGCCATTTTCTTTGTGCATTTAGACATTTCGTCGATGAGGTGGGATGAAAAGTTACGTGTTGTACTCGAGTGCAAAGATTTTTCACCTCATGCTCTTTTGATTCCCTCACTCTCGCTCGCTGCGCTCGTGATTCAATTTTAGAATCCTTCGCTTGCTCGGTCATCAAAATTGAGCACGCGGTTAAAAAGCAACTTTGCACTCTTGTATAACAAATAACTATTGTATTTGAATTTTGTAACCTTAATTCGTCAAGTGAAAGTTGGCATTGATATTCATTGAAAAAACTTATTTGATGTTATAGTGTTGCAAGAAAATATTTCTTTTGCTTTGATTTGAAACTCGTACAATCCACCTTACTTTAGAAAAAATGAAAAAGCATTATAATAATTCTGCTGCAATAAATAAAAAAGGTACCTAAGTAGGTAGGTAATAGGACTAAATAAGGTCATTCCTCAAATTCCTTTTATTTATAATTCTGCGTATGGCTTTGGCTAATATGTATCTACCAATAATATTACAAAGATATTTCTTCTATCCATACATATATCAAAACGGGCAGTTATATAACATGAAACAAGTAAAAAGTTAATTTTCATCTAATAAATAAAATTCTCGTGTCACAGTTTTCGTTGCCATACTCCTCCGAAACGGCTTGACTGATTTTGATGAAACTTTTTGTGCTTATCCGGTATCTATGAGAATCGGCCAACATCTATTTTTCATCCCCCTAAATGGTAAGGGTGACCCATCCTTAAAATTTTTTTATGGCAAAACGACGTTTGCCGGGGCAGCTAGTTTTATAGTTCATGAAGATAAGATAAGAAGAAGTATTTACACGCATTTTCATTGTTTGATAAACTATGAACAGCTATTTTCGAATATGTCGCTAACATAAGTGTAGTCTAATATTTCTTAAAATTAAATATATGTGATATAGGACATTTAGTACTTCAGCTACATTTACGCACCATAAAATTACTAACAGTAATATACCGCTACACAGATTCAAATATTAATTATTTTTGCCTCTAAAATAAAGTTAACGATAAATTAAAGCAACGACTGAAAAATTTTACAGCTCTATGAACTTCCAAATTTAACACAAACACTAAAAATAAAAAAAAACAACTTACAAATAATTTAAGCAAAGCCTTCATCTTCCTTACACACTAATAACAATAGTCAATTCTTAACACTTGATAGTGCACAACGTCAGCAATGCAGTGGCAATATCTACAGAGGAAGGCAGAACACTACACATCGCAAATATTGGCCAATACCAGTCACATAGCCAACCGTCCAATATGAAATAGGAAAGTACGATCGACGCGCAGCCATGAGCTGCCGTTGCTGTAATACTGGTTAAGGAATTCTTATTACAAAAATTAAAACAATTTCATGTACTACAGTCCTTTCATTCAATTGCTAATTCCAGAGATAAGTGCGATAAACTAAAAACTCTTCTCCTTTTAAATATGAATTAAGTATAAAATTAGATGTAAGGTGTGACGTTGGGGACTAGGTAGCGCTAACTTTTGCATTTATTGTTTTTTTTAGGGTTCCGTGGTTCACATCTCGGAACCCTTATAGTTTCGCCATGCCCGTCCGTCCGTCCTCGGCATTCCTTCCAAATTGCAGGGAAAGATTAAACTTTGTATGGATATGTGTAAATTACTGCGTCGACAAAGTGCTAAAATAACGAAAAATTTATTTTGGGTACCTCCCCTACACATAAGTAAAGTAGTGGGGATGCGTGGTCTGACATGCAATTGGTTGACTCTACCTTGTCCGATAGAAAGCTGAGCAGAATCTAAGAGTAGTGGTTACTATACTCATTGCAAATGCAGACAATGCAGCATGGTGACCGACACTACGGCGGCCTACTGATATTCTTCGACATCATTGGGCCTCTGTGAGAGGGTAGTACCTAATTGCTGAGATACTTTATATGTGACAAAACTGCCAAAAATATGTCAGTATGTTAAGTCTCGTCTGATTTACACGATACATTTCACCAGGTAGTAGAGCCACGCTGATTTCTTGACCTTCGCACAGAAAATCAACGTAAAATTGACATTGACATTGAAAAAAAAACGAATGATGCAGAAGCATCACTAACCCGCCGCGGTGTGGGTCACCATGCTGCATTGTTGCATTGTCTGCATTCGCAGTATGGTGACCACCACTCTTGGATTTTGCTTATGCCTTCCATCAAGCAGAGTAGATTCATTGTGGCAGGGCCAAACACAAAAAAAAATATCATTATTTCTAATAGTACTTGTAGTGGTATCTTATCATTGGTAAGCACATAGGGTCATCTATCAATATCACAAAAGCCATGCCGCTTAGACATTAATCTTTTTTTCATTAATCTTAACCTGAAGTGTTGTCTGTGTTGACTTATTGCCTGAACTCTACTACTTCCCAGTGACTTGGGTATAAGAAGGGGTTTTCATTTTGCTCTTGGTACTACTACAAGACTGGATCTAAAGCAACCAGAGCAAAAAACTTTCCGTGGCAGAAATAGGTGCGTGACATACTGCGTTTTATATACCTATACTTAAATAGGTAAATATAACTGCTGCCCTATCTACCTGGGTAGTGATAGTACAATAATAATTGTGTGTACACACACAAACTATAAATGTACATTTATATTTGCATATGTCTCTTGCATAGTTGACAAACATAATATTTAACAATAAAATTAAATGTACAATGACTCTGATAAGACTTGGAAAAATATTACCAATGCGTCAAATTCGTGACGGCTGTTGTATTAATATTGTTTCTTTATCCTTTTACAGTAAAATGAACTCAATAATTCTTTGATAGACTTAGTTATAGTGCCTTGAAAGCCAAGTCAGTTATGTCGCTATGATCTAGTTTTTTAAATCTATTTCCCCTTGAACATCTTATCGTCTTAAGTCCTTTTGAAAATGAAAGCAAAATAGGAGCCATGACACACACACAAGCATTTTAATTGTAAACACAAAAATTAACAAAGGATACAAGTTAGGCAGACGGAAGGTGAGAACATTGTTAGTCCAGACAGAAATGTGATGAACTCCACTAATATTAGCGCTATAGATGAACCGAACCCAGCAACCAACCTGCGGAAAATGGTGACTTAAAATGTCGCTGTACCATTGACTGCTCTTCTCAACTATTCTCAAGTAGCTTCAGGAGTAAACAAGCATTGGACCTCAGAGTATTTTTTTATTCAAAAGACAACTAGGAATTTGTCCTGTGTCTTACGGTTTTTATACATTTACTAGCTGAACCCCGCGGTATTACTCGCGGTACATCAGTAACCGCGGGTAACACACACACGAAGTTAGTCTAAAAAAAAGTTACTCCCTGGATCATCAGCTACCTGCCAGTGAAAGTCCCGTCAAAATCAGTCGAGCCGTTCCAGAGATTACCCGGAACAAAGAGACAGACAGGCAAAAATTTTTTACTACATTTTGTTATATGTACCAAGTATACATACATATGCATTTAGTAAAAAGCTGTTATTTTAATATTACAAACAGACACTCCAATTTTATTTTATTTATTTATATGTATGTATAGATGTTCAGATGAAACAGAAACAAAAAACACCCAGTGGATTAATTAAAGTGTTATTCCACGTTGAACCCACAATACTCGTAAGAAGCGGCAAGCTGACAAACCACTACATCATCCGTGCAGTAAAGTGCTGTGCTGACAGCATTCCTGGATGTTGGTAGCCATTTCAATATATTTGTACTTTACGTAATGTTCATAATTAACAAATGAAGCTTATTAAATATGAACCCCACGGTGTTACCCGCGGTTATCGTCGTACCGCGAGTAACGCCGCGGGACAAAGTTAGTCATAATAAGTAGCCTAAGTTACTCCCTGGATCATCAGCTACCTGCCAGTGAAAGTCCCGTCAAAATCCGTCCAGCCGTTCCAGAGATTACCCGGAACAAACAGACAGACAGACAGACAGACAGACGGACAGACAGACAGACAAAAATTTTTGAACTACATTTTTGGTATATGTTCCGTCACAATATACTAATAGACCGACCCTCCCTTGGCCAATACTGTACACCAGAAACAGCTAGAAAAGATCCGTTAAATCTAGATGGCGCTACAAAATAAGATATAAAAAACCGTTTAACAAAGTTTAACACTATTTTATTTATATGCTTCAATTCTGGGGACTATATTATTATTTTACGAATATAAATCTTGCTTTCTAATGCTTGCTTTAAAAATTTTTTTTTCAATTGCGTAAGTACAAGTTATCACCTATTTTTAGGAGATGTCGTTACAATCGATTTAAATAAACTTGAAAATAATGACCTATTTATTACGCTAGATGTCACATTTATAAGTTATTGATATGACATACAAAATACTAAATTCGCTGGATGCGCGACCTAGTGGCTACAATTACGTCAGATTTTGAAATGTCAAATGGTTGGTTGTCTTACGAAGAATAAGTAAACAAGTAACAAATTATTTCAAAGAAACATCTTAAAGAGGCGCCCATTAATTACGTGAGGCATTTTTGAGAATTTTTCAAATTCAAATTCAAATTCAAAATCATTTATTCAATTAAGACACTAAGTGACATTTATGAACGTTAAATTGAAGCTGTAGTTAAGAATCATAGATCGACACAAACAGACGCCACAGCATGTGCTGTATTGTCGAGGTAAATTAGGTGAAAACACCAAAATCTACTGCCTGCCTGTGTCGATCTATAACTTCCAGTTTCCAAAATGCGTAGAGCCTCATGAGAAGAATACTGGCAAAGAAACTCATGGCCACTCTTTTCAAAGTCAGATTTTCAGGTACAATAGTGTTAGTATTACATGTAAGGTAAACAGTATGCAAGCTGTTGCCACCTGAATTTCCTTTTATTAAAATGCTCCAAAATCTAACGCTCAAACAAAAAAAAGAAAAGAAAAATCACTCATTGATAACGTTAAAGGTTTTAGTCTATTAAACATAGAAATCATTCAAGGTGCACATCTACTTACAATCAGTTGCAAAATCTGCTGTTGAAAATAATTCGTGACTAGATTAAAAGGCTACAGTTGCAGTTGAACGAACCAAAATAATAGAATGTCAAAAGCATCGCTGACTAGGCCGACCAATCACCCCAAGCAGCACCCGTTCACGAGTATGACGCATGGACCAGCCATCATCTCCTTCGCCATATCAGAGGGAAAGAAACGACCCGCCCCACGACGACACCGCAAGCAATGATATTTTAGTGAGCATGACAGACCATAGTCGAGATACTGATAAAAATCACTACTAATTAAATTACCATGATAATCGCCACGCATTACCCTCAACTAACAATTGTTTGTTAATATTTAGCTTAGTTATATAACAAAGAAGTTTGTGTGTATCTATCTAATGACACCTTAAGCCCATGACTGATTGTCGTTTAGATAGTCGTTGATCGTATAGTAGGCTTTCCTAATAAGGTGATTTTTTATAGTTAGCTTGAATTTATTTATAGGAAGGTCGATTACATGTATAGGAATTCTATTATAAAAACGTATACCAAGACCTTCGAATGAGTTGTGTACCTTATGTAAACGATGATAGGTACCAACGAGTTTAGATTTGTTTCTTGTATTAATATTGTGTACATCACTGTTTTTTTTATAGTCATTAATGTTGTGCCTAACAAACATAATATTTGCAAATATATACTGTGATGCAACAGTTAAAATACCTATTTCTTTAAACAACTCTCGAAGAGAGACTCTAGCACCTAAATTGTATATTGAGCGGACGGCTCGTTTTTGTAGAATAAAAATCGTTTCAATTTCAGCCGCCTTGCCCCAGAGTAATATGCCATAGGACATGACGCTGTGAAAGTAGCTAAAATAAACTAACCTAGCTGTGTCCGTATCAGTGAGCTGACGTACCTTCCAAACCGCATAAGCTGCCGAACTAAGTCTACCCGCAAGGCTATCTATCTGGGCACCCCATTGAAGTTTACTGTCTAATGTAATTCCTAAGAATACTGTCGAGTCTACAATACTTATGATTTCATTGTTTATTGTTAGATGAGTGCCTAGTTGTTTTACATTTGGCATAGTAAATCTCACACACTTTGTTTTATTTGAATTTAGTAGGAGATTATTCGTTGTAAACCAATTCAATACATCATCTAGTGCCCTATTCACATCGTCAAAAACTGTTTTCTTACGATCGACTTTAAAAATAAGTGACGTATCATCAGCAAATAGAACTATATTACAGAGATCTTTTAAATAATACGGTAAGTCGTTAATATAAATGAGAAAAAGTAAAGGACCCAGTATAGACCCCTGCGGGACGCCCATAGTAGCGGGTAATCCAGAAGACCTCGCACCATTGACATCTACATGTTGAATTCTATCCTTCAAGTAGGAAACGATTAGTTCCAAAGCAATACCATTTACACCATAATGCCTAAGTTTGAGAAAAAGCGTGTTGTGTTCTACGCAGTCAAAAGCTTTTGAGAGATCGCAAAATACACCTATCGCATCTTGCGAATTCTCCCATGCATTAAATATATGTCTCAAAAGAGTTGCACCCGCATCAATTGTTGAACGACCCTTTGTAAAGCCATATTGTTCTTTATGAAATAAATTATTTAGATTAAAATGGCTTTCTAGTTGCTGCAAAATAACTTTTTCAAAAATTTTACTAATAGCCGGTAAGATTGAGATTGGCCTAAAGTTTCGATCCCCCGTCCCGCCTTGGTGAGATATCGTAAGATTTTCGTCAACTCCCTCCCCCGTCCGCTCACGTGAGATTCTTCAAATCTATGTTTAGGCTGTAAACGTGTTGGACTATTGAAGTTGTTCTATTACTTTTATTGAAGACTAGCAAAGCAAAATCGAGTGCTACTTCGCTACTCTGCAGAGTTCGAATGAATACAACAAGCACTATTACTATTGTGTCAAATTGGTCCATATTTTATTCTAGAAATTTTTTTTTCAAATGCACGCAATTACGTCATATTTGCCAAATAACCTCCCCCCCCCCCCTTCCCACCTAAGTGAGATTTGTAAAGAGTTAATATATTTATATAGAATACCTTACGTAATTAATGGAAGCCCCCTAATTTAAATATATTCTATTCGATCACGTATATGGTGTAGATAATAATGTTGAGCGATTTTATTGCCTGTCTGATAAGGCATAATCCATCAATTTTAGGTCATTAAATTTAATTTTAATAAAATGATCAAACTGAAAAG
The DNA here is from genome assembly GCA_905220595.1 of Spilosoma lubricipeda. Classification (NCBI taxonomy): domain Eukaryota; kingdom Metazoa; phylum Arthropoda; class Insecta; order Lepidoptera; family Erebidae; genus Spilosoma; species Spilosoma lubricipeda. The sequence continues at coordinate 3,423,190 of HG992278.1, forward strand.
TATAATCTCTACTTCTAATATATATTTTAATTTTTACAACAGGTATATTAAAATCAGGTATATTAAAATCACATGAAATCAGTCAGGAGATCGACAAACAAATATAATTTGTTATACACTTTAAAGATTTTTTTTTCATGCTAACATGAAAGGCCTAAGGCCTGTCAAAATGACTCTACACTGCCTGATGGAAAGCAAAAGCAGAATCCAAGAGTGGTGGTCACCATACTCATTGCAAATGCAGACAATGCAGAATGGTGACCCACACCATGGCGGCCTTGATATGCTTTTGCATCGTTGGGCCTCCGGTCACGCACTCACCAACGACAGCTCGAACGCTGTCATTTTACGTTGATCTACTGTGCGAGAGTAGTACCGCCTCGGTCGAGCCGGCCCAAACGTGCTGAAATCAGCGTGGCTCTGACTTAAATTTTTTTTTCCAACAAATTTTTATCCTATTATATAGATTACGACAAAAAATAAAACCTAAAAAATAGTTAAATAGTTAAAATTACTAATTTAACTAGTAATATTTAAGTGATATTGAGATGTTTTATAAACAGATATTTACAAAGATGTATATTAACAAGCATATAGACTTCCTCATATAATAGTATTAATACATTATTTCTTTTTCTTAAACTGCCAAGACTTATTTTCTCCATTTATATTACAGTAATGTAGTTTTTTCAAATCGTTTAATATGCCGCCCCCTAAAATGAGCCGCCCTAGGCTTCAGCCTACTGAGCTTTCATCACTGAATAATATGGATTTTTTCAACAAATTTTGATTATCTTAACACAATGAAATGGCTATTGTAACATATCTTTAAAAGTTAGAGATAATTATGGTATCGCGGACTTTTTTGTGTACATTATTGTCCTCTACAAAATTGAAGGACATAATTTTGCTCTATTGTCAATAACAGATCATTTTTGATGTTTTTTGTTTTTTTTTTATTTTAGTTTGCAAATTTGTATGATCAAAAGTTACAAGACTTACAACTTTTTTATTATTTCATAGGTTTTTATTTTCTTTTCGAATGCATTGAAGAAATAAAAAGTTGCATAGAAACTCCAAACCCCTATTTTACCCCCTAAATAGAAATTCTACATTTATTTCCTCAGTCCTTACTTAAGTCAATCGAAAACCCTACATAGAAAGTTTTACGTGAAAATTTAAAAAGTTTGAATCAAAAATTAATTTAAAAAAATTATTCATGTACCGTATTTACTAAGAAGCTGTTTATTTGAAATTATAAATAGACATTTCTATTTTATTTGTTTGTGTGTATAGAATGGCTCTTTGACGATTTAATAAAATATCACATAAATTACTAATATAATTATTTGGAAAACGACATCTAGTGGCACATTTTGCAAGACAATAAATTTGTCAGTTGACTTTTGGGTTCGTACTTTGGTGTAGGTCGGAAAATATCCTTCAAATTCACGATTTGATGCACTTAGTGACATCTAGAGTACATTAAGCTTACTAGCAATTCGCGTACAGGTCTCTCCTAGTGAAGGAAAAGTCTATAGTATATATTTCGTCAGTGGTATATACATACATATGCATTTAGTAAAATGCGGTTATTTTAATATTACAAACAGACACTCCAATTTTATTTATTTGTATAGATTATTTTGATAAAATCTAAATATTCTATGCCACCCGGGCCACTATTACAAATCTATTGATACCTCATTCATTAATATCGTTTCAGTAGTTTAGGTGCTACGGAGGAAAATATTGCCTGCCAAAACTATTACCTTCACTTGGCTTTGACATTCAGATAGAAAGTCGAGCTAATACATCGTTTGTGCTTCTCATAAAAATGCGATTAATTTGTTTAATGCGCCAAGATCGTATACATACATATTTCCCATAAAATGCGACATCTACTCACACAAGACCACTGTGAAAGTTATATGGAAAGGAGAAATTACATCTATTCTCAATTACTAACACACTTTACCAAACATGAACCCATTTTCTGCAAACAGTATGTATTGTGAAATACGGTATAAGAAATAGTCTAAAAGAAATGGGTTACATTGAACAAAGTTATTATTGGCGTCCTATTGAAAGACTTCATGAAATCGCGTCTATTAACTGCTACGTACTAGTTTTTTTACCTCATTAGCTATACCTACGATAAAAATACTATTTCTTATCTATACAAATAAATAAAATTGGAGTGTCTGTTTGTGTACACGATATATATGTATACACGATACATGTACCAAAAATAACATTTTAATTTTTTTTGTCTGTCTGTGAGCGGCTGGACCGATTTCGACAAGACTTCCACTGATAGCTAGCAGATGATATAGAGAGTAACTAAGACTAAATTTTTTAGACTAGCTTCGCCCAGCAGCTTCATCCGCAGCTATAAGCGCGGCTAACACCGCGGGGTTCAGCTAGTTAATAAATAAATCACAAATATCTACATTAGCTACACTAAAAAGTATATTACTATCCGGATTTTCTGGTAGAGCATACCTTCAAGTTTACCAACTCTGCTGAAACCCCCCCCCCCCCTCCCGTCTGTGTCTTAGAAAAGACAATTTAAAAACAAAATAGTATTGAACTTTGAACGCAATCATGAATTACTATTCTATCACCTAATGAACTATATGTTGGGGAGTATTTAGCACTTATGCATATTCATTTAGTTATCTACTATTTACCAGCAATAGTATACTTTGTCATTAAAATAATCATAAATAAAAAAAAAAACAAAAACCCCCTACGCAGCATCAGGTCGAAGTTATCAACACATTATTATACACTAAACAATACACTTAATCGAATAATCACACGCCAAAAATGTATTGCATCATTTTGAAAAAGAGATGATAATCTTAAACTGCTTGACCGATATTAACCAATCATAGCTAAGAACCACCGCAAGGAAACTGGCTTTCAAATGAAAAACCGTATCGAAATAGGTCTATCCGTTTGAGAGCTACGATGCCACAGACAGATAGACGTCAACGTCAAACTTATAACACCCCTTTAACCGACTTCAAAAAAAAGAGGTTTCTCATTTCGACCGTACATATATTTTTTTTATGTGTATTCGCGGATAACTTCCATCGTTTATGAACCGTTTTTGATGATTCTTTTTTTAATGGAAAGGAGATGCCCCGACGGTGGTACCATGATGAGGACATTAATATCTGATCATGGCATCCAAGAGAAATCGAGTCGAACCTTGAAGTCGGTTTTATTTTTGTTAAAATTGTACTTGTTTGGGTCGGGGGTTAATAAATATAGGAATGATTAACAGTTTATAAATAATTGCAACTAAAATAAAGGTATTATAGAATCTACACAAGTGGTTGCACAGTGGCCCTTTTCATCGCATGACAACAGCACAGCAGAGAAAAAAGGAAAACTAAAAAAAAATGTAGGTAGTATAGTAAGTAGGCCAAAATCTCCTATATTAACATATATGTATGTCCAGCATCAGATAGTAGTTAATGATAAGATAATCTATACAAATAAATAAAATTGCGAGTGTCTGTTTGTAATATTAAAATAACAGCTTTTTAATCAGTGCATATGTATGTATACATGATACATATACCAAAAATGTATTTAATTTTTTTTTTGTCTGTCTGTCTGTTTGTTCCGGGTAATTTCAGGAACGGCTGAACGGATTTTGACGGGACTTTCACTGGCAGGTAGCTGATGATCCGGGGAGTAACTAAGGCTACTTTTTTTAGACTAACTTTGTCCCGCGGCGTTACTCGCGGTACAACAATAAGGGCGGGGTTCAGCTAGTATAATATATAGTAGGTAATGTTTGTTGATACATATCATAAAGATGCTGACTGACCAAAACGTGCAAACGTTACGGTAAACCGGGCAAAGCAAGCAAACGGTATTACAGGGTGGAGCAAGCGCCGCTGTACTGCACCTTTACATTCGGCGAGCTACAAGATTTCATGCTCTGAGGCGGATAATGATCGTCCACAGACTGAATTTATTTACATTATCAACATTTTCAATTGAACCTGTCCTCTTATTAGTGATAGCGAAATGATATATATTCCACAATAAACATATCGAACGCTAAAAGATTTTTTCAAATCGAACCAGTAGTTTTTGAAATTAGTGCGTTCAAACAAACAAACTCTTCAGCTTTAGATTAGTGTAAATGTAATGCAATCAACACGTGATCGTGAGAACAAAGAAATCGTAAGACACGCTTTACACGTGTCGGGTACGCAATGAAACACAAAACACAATATTACTTAGCTGGTATACCGGTATCACCGGTATGTTCAGCTATCGTGTTTTCATAATACACTTGAGTTACTATCACTACAACAACAGGCCGCCATATTACTTTAGAATCGGAAATTTTAATTCAAAATTTCACTAGTAAAAGAATTGACTAGGCTGCACGAATGGGTTAGTGGTTTAGCGGCTACCACGCAACTTTCTTCTTCGCTTAGTGTTATAGGTTCAAACTTTTGAAACCCCACGTGGGACAAAACTGTGTGATCCACGAATTGTTGTTCCAAGTCTGGGTGTTTGTTGTATTTATAAAGTCCCCCGCGACATTATGTGGTATTCACCTTTTGCCATAATAGTTTATGGGCCTCTGGTATCCTCACTTACGGTGAAATACAGTGCAAGCGCTGTTTCACACCGGTTTTCCGTGAGGCCGTGGTATCACTCGGGTCGAGCCAGCCCATTCATGCTGAAGCATGGCGAATCACGGTAAAGCAAATCAGAATACCACAAGAAAGTTTTACATTTTTAGATGGGTGTAAGGTGGTGGATATAACATAGTCTGTGTCACTCACAAATAATGTGTTTTATTGGTAAAGGAATTTTCAAAATCGATTCAGTAGATAAAGAGATCACCCTCTAAAACCCCACAAACTTTATAATATTAGTAGGAATTTCTAATTTTTAATGAATAACAGTTTCGGTTTTTAACAGATTTTTGAACAATAAAATCTCCTTTCTAAGGAGAGGCCTTTATCCAGTCATAACATATTTTGATGATGATGTTGATAAAGAACAACTAAACATTTATAAAGAAACACTTATAATGTTAAACTACTGCTACAACTTGTAGTAACAAAGTTAACAGTGTCATATCTGTTTGTATGGCTATAAATAAACAAATACACAAGTGTTCGACTGTATCATACATACATTTATAAACCGATAGCTGAACCCCGCGGTCTTACCCGCGGTTATTGTTGTACCGCGAGTAACGCCGCGGGACAAAGTTAGTCTAAAAAAAGTAGCCTAAGTTACTCCCCGGATCATCAGCTATCTGCCAGTGAAAGTCCCGTCAAAATCCGTCCACCCGTTCCAGAGATTACCCGGAACAAACAGACAGACAGACAGACAGACAAAAATTTTTTTAACTACATTTTTGGTATATGTACCGTGTATACATACATATGCATTTAGTAAAAAGCGGTTATTTTAATATTACAAACAGACACTCCAATTTTATTTAGTTGTATAGATGTCATTAGGGCCATTATTGCGAATCTATTGACGCCTCATTAAATAAAATCGGTTCAGTAGTTTAGACGCTACGGGGAAACATGGAAACATACAAAGATTGCCAAAAATATTACACTTTTAGATTAACCGTAGTCGGGTAAAAATATCATTTTATCAAATACAAGCTGAACCCCGCGGTGTTACTCGCGGTAATTGTTGTCCCGCGAGTAACGCCACGGGGCAAAGTTAGTCAAAAAAAAGTAGCCCAAGTTATTCCCTGGATCATCAGCTGCCTGCCAGTGAAAGTCCCGTCAAAATCGGTCCAGCCGTTTCAGAGATTACCCGGAACAAGCAGACAGACAGACGGACAGACCGACAGACAGACAAAAAAAATTTTAACTACATTTTTGGTATATGTACCGTGTATACATATGTATTTAGTAAAAAGCGGTTATTTTAATATTACAAACAAACATTCCAATTTTATTTATTTGTATAGATGTATAGATATAGATGAAGCGATGTGTCTAATTCCTAGAAATAAGTCGGGGACGCACATTACATTACAATCCAAGACTTGCGATAAAATGATTGCAGGTTCGCACCTAGTGCCCTACTGAAAATCATAAAACCTACTCTTAATAAGTAGGTACGTTTAACTTGACCGATTAACAAGAATTAAAAACTACTACTGATTAAGAATACCAAGTGAATGCATGACGTGGGCGTCGTAAGAGGCGACTAAGGCGTGCAAACTGTGCATGACAACATCACTACGAAGATAAGGAAACTTGACACAAACTCTACGCCAACCCTTGTTCTCACCAGCGTGGTATAGTTGACCAAAACCTCCTCGATTTTTATTTTTTTAGTTTTGACCCAGCCATAATGACTCTACTCTGCCTGATGGAAAGCATAAGCAGAATCCAAGAGTGGTGGTCACCATACTGCGAATTCAGACAATGCAGCATGGTGACCCACACCATGGCGAGCTAGTGATGCTTCTGCATCATTGGGCCTACGGTTTCGCACTCACCAACGAAACACGACAGCATGGACGCTGTTATTTTACTTTGATTTTCTGTGCTCAGGTAGTACCGCCCCGGTAAGGAGACTGTTACAAACTCTTGATAATGATGTCTGAGAGATCGATGTTGTAATGGTAAATGATTTTTTTATGGCACAGAGAGCAAGCAGACGGGTTCCCTGATGGTAAGTAAAGACCGCTGCCCATGGGCACCTAAAGCTGTAGTAACCTAACAATCACTCGGTGAAAAGTGATGAAAGAATTACTAGTCAACGGTTTTCTGGAAGATCGTGTATCATTCTAGTCGAACCATACATATGCTAAAGCATGGTTCTCCCACAGTCAAGAAAGAAAAGATAACTCGATTCTTAAGAAAAGACATACGCTACTTATTACCGCGAGGCGCGAAAACCGACATACCTACACGCGGTCGTACACCGTCGTATAAAGTTAGTACCATTATATTTTCTTATACTCTATCAATGTATGTAGTTAGTACCAAATACCACAGTTAATAAGTGCGACACTATTTTCCTCTGAAGTTAATATATATTATCGGTACTTAAACGAAAATAAAACACAAACAAACCTAATACTTCAAACACTATATAAATAATTTACATTCTATGACTAACCGCATTTTCATATCGTCTTTGTATAAAACGCACTTTAAACAATTTTTTAAACAATACTATGCTTGTACTTCACATAAATATAAATCATTTTATGTATTATTTTTTTAAACAAACACAAGCACAAACATAACTAACGCACATGCTCAACAAAAAAAGTTTTCGGTTCAAACCTTTTTTTCGTTCGCTTCCCGAATCATTGTTAATTTAAATTGTATACAACACAACTTATACACAGGCACGGCGAATACTGAATGAGGTACCTATATCTCGCGTTGTTTTCATGCGACCTCAGTTTTAACTAATCAGTTTACGCAAAACCAAGAAATATACAAACATAGGAGAAACTATGTATTCAATATTTTTAGGTTACATAAAACAGAAGCATAGATTTATGGCTGTTTTATTTTATAATCTCAGTCATGATAAGCGTTGAACGTTATTTCTATTGATACACACAATGACACAAGGCCATGTCATTGACCTACTGTTCTCCTGAGTCACGGCGGACATACAGGTTATGTTACACTACTCTGCAACTTCGAGTATATTATTATCAATCTGCTCTTACGCACGTAACGATAAATCTGTGCAGATCGATTTGCACAGATTTACCGAATGTGTGTATGAAAAATCTTCGCAATTTTCATTTATCGGATCGGTGGCGGTTAAATCGGTTTGCACAGATTCATCGTAACGTGATGTTCGCCATCCACTGTGTACTTTGCAAATTTGCTACTTTTTCTTACTGTACGTTAGCTTCCTCGGTCTATCAGTTTTCCCAAGTTGACTCCTCCAACTTAGAAATCAGGAGTATGTTGATGTTGTGGTGGGAATAATATTTTCTTTCAGCAGTCCGCAAATAAATTGGTATTTATTTCCTCGTATCCATTATGTGAAATGTGAACTACCTAGTTAAAATTGAAAGGTTTACTTTAGAACAAAAGTCTATTTAACGTATATGAATAATTATGAATGACAAGGTTTTTTTTTTATTTTAGCATCAAAATCTTTTATTAAAAGTAATTGTCTTGACCAGAATTCTATTCGATATTCGAAACAGAAATATAATAAACATGAAATCTTTCAGGGGTTGGTGAACTTTGCAGCTCTGACTCAATGTTTGTTAACAGGCCACATGCATACAGACTACATATTAAATCAAGTGAATCAATAAAAATACTGAGTCATAGGACGATGGGCTTGGTGCCCATATTTGTATGCATGATATTTATTATTGTATTGACTTTTCTTACACGGGACAGACGAGTCCTTGCCGGAACACCACCAATGGATCTGGAGGCGTGAGCCTTTGCGGCTCTTTATCAGTAGCGCAAGGAGGCACAGGACTTGGGTACGAGTCCTGAGACTCGAGAAATCGAAGATCAGAAATCCCAACTCCGCCAGGTAGTTGTGGAGGAATGGAAGGAATGACTTGGCCAACGGAGCACTGGGTCACGCCGTCATTGCGGCGGTAAGACCCGTTCTGGAGGATTGGCTCGAGAGGCATCACGGGAGCCTCTCATACCGGCTGACGCAGATGATCACTGGAAAAGGATGATTCGGAGATCACCTGCATCTGATCCGCAAAGAACCAACGCCTGAGTGCCACCACTGCAATGGCCTGACCGTGGACACACACGCTGGCAGAATTTCCGGCGTGGGACGAGCCGAGGCGTGATCTCGTGGCGACCATCGGGGTTGGGATTCTCTCGCTCGGTAACATGATTGCGGCTATGTTGCGGAGCGAGAGCGCGTGGAACTCTGCGAGCAAGGTATGCTTGCGAAAAAGATGGCGGAGCGGGACTGTGAGAGGTTTAGAACTATCCTTGTCCAACAGGCCCTGGAACGGGCCAGGCTGAGGTTGACAGGTGAGACCACCAGTCACTGACTATTCAGGAGGGGGCTACCTACAAATAGTGGATGGCCTGAGGAACGTCGGGGTTCCAGGGATTTCCTTTCGAGGATGCACTTGGTTCCCCGGCTTCTAGTACCAGAGACGGTGTGCGGTTTTTAGTCGATTCGTTAGCTCTTGTGCGCGGTTTTTGCTCTGTTGTAGCAGCAAAGAGTAGCCTATGTCCTTCCTCAAGAATGAGATGCCAAATTTCATTGAAATCGGTGCAGCGGTTTAGCCGTGAAAGCAGGACAGACAGCGTTACTTTCGCATTTATAATATAGGTACGGATTTTTAAACTAGCTAACACAGAGTCATTTTAGTCACACACTCGATGAAAAATATCACTACAGTGGAGTAAGTCATTCATGCCAAAGCATAGCCATCTCTCTCATCAAGAGCTTTTAACAGTCTACTGTGGACATAAATTTCTTCTTAGAAAGGAGGTTTTGGTTTAGTATATCACGCTGGTCAGTCGGATCGAGATAGGATGTATTTCAAGTTTTTCAGGACTTTGCAGTTATATTGTCCTCCGTAGTTTTAAGTCGCCTCTTACGACACCGAAGGCATGAATAGGGTTGCAAATCTTGGGTTTAAGACTATTTTATTTCAACAATTAAAGTTCTATTGCGATTTGCGTTTTGAAAACTTGACGTTATCTTACAAAAAAAGCTCTAGTTACACAGACCTTAGAATCACCTTAACTTTTACATTATACAAGACTTTATACAATAAACATCTTTGTCACGCATAATTTACTACTAAAGGAAACACTTAATATAAATATCTTAAGTAGCTAAAACCTACTGTAACGAGAAAGTTTATTTTGATGTCAGAGTTTTACCTAAACTTAAGGGATTTCGTGTACAAATATAACTACAACTATAAATAACTACTTTAATAGAAAAGAGATTGACACTTAATAAAATATTAAAACGGCAGACATGCTGACATCACGTTTTCAGGGTCTTCAGGGTCAGATTTTGATTGACTTCTTGGCACGCCCAAAGGAACCCTTGATGGGAATAGTAAATACCCACATCACTTGCGGCAGGTCAAATAGTATACCTAGCATTAATATGGACTTTGCTACTAGACCGTATTTCTGCGGAACGCTGCCTCTCGGTCTATATTTCGAGCCTATTTACTTCTGATTCTGCACCGAGTTAGTTTTTCCGTAACTTCTTAAGTGCTTGCTACATCTCTCCAATTGAGATGTAGTTTTGATACAGACCTGTTGCTCGAATTGCTAAACGAGAACTTCAAGTACTTCTAATTTCACTTCCAGAAATTGACAATGCATCCGTTCACCATAAAATATCAAAAATTCTCATCATTTTCTAAACCGGTGTCGTTTTCTGATCCATTCTGAACCAAACTAGATTACAAATATTCACCAATCAAGCAAGGAATTAAAGCTAAGTGATTGAGTTGGACAAACGTTCTCCATTTACACTATCACCATCACCAAATGTGAAAAGAGAAATTAAAATGAAGGCAAAGCTTACACTATGAACTTGACAATAAAAACAGAAAATTAAAAAGAAACCAACTTACACTGCTGGAAACTGATGAACCCATATATTTAACTGGGTGACACTTAAAAACTGAAATCTGGTTAATAAAATAAAACCAGATTGGTTTAACTGAGATTAAATAACTTGAATGTGAACACAACACGTGCGGAGTCGCCTGACCGCTTGCTCGCTGCGCCGGCGCACTACAACCACAGTGTTGGTCACACCCACATAACACCTCGTATTTTGTAAACTTGGGTCATCCAATGCAATTTTAACCGGTTCAAACTGGATGCTGACTTAGGTCAGGGTCGTTAGGGATGTCTCATGTATTCCGCTTTCATACTTGGTCATTAAGCTATGTAAAAAAATTGCATTCGATTACAATAACTTGTCCAAGACGAATGCACTATCCGTAACTCTATCTTAGTTTTGTGCGAAAATCACTTCTCGTCACTATTACCGAAATCGTCGGTATAGTTGTTTTGCCGGAAACTCGAAATGGATCCACCTAAAACCATTTTCAATTTCCGTGAAAAGGTATGACAATAGTAATTGCTTTTCATGGTATGTATCTCTCCATGTATATCTCCTTTTGTATGGGAGATATTTATCCCTTTTAAAAGGACGGAGGCCTTTACGAATTCTTATGTTTCGGTTTCTTTTGGGTGAAATATCAAGTCGTAAAGTCACGTCTCAAATTACTCTCTATATATTCGGCATTTAACGTCACTGTTGTGTAAAAATTGAATGAGAATCGCTGAACTCTGAGGGAGAAAATTAATTCCAGCAATAAGAGATTGTACTGTTATGTGTTATTAAGATAAAGAATGTTTGAACTAGCAGCTACCACAATATATTGGATTTTGCGTAAGCAGACTAAACAAATAACCGTAAGTTAATGACAACTGTATCAGTTGAAATAATTAAATATGTATCTAACATAATGTTGTTTCCATACATATGACTACTGCATATTGAACCTGCGACAAAAAAGGCAACCCATCCATTTGCGACGCCAGTTAAGAACCTATTCCACAGAAAATTATGGATACGGATTTCCCAAGACCGAGTTCTTGCTTGAGTATCCCTGAAGTATATTACGAAGAAAAACTGGATTCGTATCAACCCTAACAACGCACAACGACAATCACACACAGATCCTCACACATGTATCTCACAATGGCCCGCTAATCCCAAACACAATGGCAGTGTAAATACACTATCTTCATTGAACCGGATTTCATCGGTTCGATATACTCTATATACTGGCTCCCACCTGGTAACGTAACATCACTTTCTTTTGCGAGTAAGTATGACTCAATATTATACTACTGAAACATTATTCTAGCCATATTGAAAATAATTTACTCGTAAAACAATGTAGTGGGTTTACAGGTAAGAAGGAGTCCAGCTGCGCTGAATCTAAGGGTCATGAAGAGATTTTAAAGCACAAGCGAAACCAAGGCGATGGTGGTGCAGTTCAATGAGAGCCAAGGATAGAATATTCAAAGGCTTGAATAAAATCATCTCATTGCCATTAGTATTGTATAGAATTAAAATTGTTAGTATTTATTTTCATGTATTATCCCGAAATGGAAAGCTGTTGGTTAAAATGTGTATGTATCATGTTATAAGAGCTACTACCCACACAACTTTATCCGCATCTCTTTTTAATCATGCTCGGCCCCCATTGGTCTAAGCGTGATGTTAAATATCCTATTATAGACACGCCAGTAAAACTCACGTTTTTAAAAAATACTAGCTGAACCCCGCGGTGTTACCCGCGGTTATTGTTGTACCGCGAGTAACGCCGCGGGGCAAAGTTAGTGTAAAAAAAAGTAGCCTAAGTTACTCCCTGGATCATCAGCTACCTGCCAGTGAAAGTCCCGTCAAAATCCGTCCAGCCGTTCCAGAGATTACCCGGAACAAACAGACAGACAGACAGACAGACAGACAGACAGACAAAAATTTTTTTAACTACAGTTTTGGTATATGTATCGTGTATACATACATATGCATTGATTAAAAAGCTGTTATTTTAATATTACAAACAGACACTCCAATTTTATTTATTTGTATAGATGAAAATCGGTTCGAATGTTTCGGAGGTCATCGTCAGTAACAACGTGACATGTTATTATGTTCACAGCCTGGCAATAAAAAATGCTTTTAACCCAAAAAAAAACAATTTTCTTGGTATTACAAAATTGCTATCATAGTATCTCGTGATTAGTGACCTTCGCTTTAGTATATTAAACACCACGAGTAATGAGTTTCAGGTCTTGTGAAACATCGCCAATATCTTCGAATAGTTAATTAGGTATTATTTTGGATAACTGCCAATCCGAGCAACATTTACCGATACATTACTAATATTTTTGTGTATGTTTTTTTCGTCAAACCAATATTGCTTATTGTATATTCTCTATGTTTTAAGAACACTCTTTGTATGTTTCACCGTGGCGCCTAAAATCCTGAACCGATTTTAATAAATGAGGTTTCAATATATTCGTAATAATGGCCCAGGTTATATAGGCTAGTATATAGTTATAGTAGTATATGGTTATATACATAGTAGTAGTACATACATTTTATCAAAGTTATTACATGGTTGAGCACTCGAGAGTGAGTGAGCGCGTTTGGCGATTGGTGAAGATTTTAACATGGACCAATCGCGTTTCGATCGAATGGATGTGAATTTAAGTTCGTAATAGGTCGTCAGGTATATGTACAAGAACGTTCCGAAAAGTACTTAGCCTACAAAAGAAAAACGAAAACTTTGGAAAAGTGACGATTTATTTTTAAACATAGTCTCCTTTTAGCTCGATACACTTGACCCAGCGATGCTCCTATTTTTTAGCCCGCACGAAAAATACGTTCGAATCTGCAAAGTAGGCCTCCGTGGCGGCTATGACCTCCTCATTCGATTCTTTCTAACGACGAATAACTTTTTAAAAAGAATTCGCACGGGGCCAAATCGGGAGAATAAGGTGGCTGAGGCTGCAGTTCATTCATTGTCATGGTGGCAGAGTACGATCGGCAGGTTTCTTCGACAAATGGGATCGTTTTTTCTGTAATTCTGCGTCGAATCGGCCATATAATTCAGCATAGTAGAGCCCTGTGACTGTTTTCTTTTTGTCCAGGTAGTCGATGTAGATCACACCTTGTGAATTTCAGGAAACGGTGGCCATTACCATTAATGCCGACCGGACAGCTTTTTGGAAGCACGTTCACTGTTTCGACTGTTCCTTGGTCTCTGGTGGGTACCAGTGAATCCATGTTTCGTCGACGGTCACGTAGCAACGCAGAAACTCCTTTGGATTGCGTTTAAACACCGTCAAATACTGGTCTGAAGTGGTCTCACGGTTGCGTGCGCTTGTTGTCCGGAGTGAGCAAACACGGCACCGATTGCAGCAGCTTTCTCATGCCTATAATTTCATGCAGGATATGAACCACGCGGTCTTTTCAAGCAGCAATCTCGTTCGCCTTCAATCGACTATCTGCCAATACGAGATCGTGGATTTTTGTCATGTTATCCACCATGGTAGCCGTTTTCGGAGCACCTGGGCGTGGCTGACCAAAAACCGACGTGCGACTACATTGAAACTCGTTAAACCAATTTTTAACGGCGATAACGTAATTTTAACGATTTCGCTGCTCGATTTACCTTCCAAAAACAAGAAACGAATCACGAAAGACGAATTTTCGATAGTAAATTTCTCTTGCGATAGTGGCGCTATACGGCGGTAGGTAAAGAAATGTACTTATCGGACTGCCCGGGTCTATATACACTTGCGCTCATAAATTTCGTTGAGAAATTGTGTTACATAATTTTGGAACCAAATTGGTTCGGTGGGGTGCTTGATTGTTGGGTCCTTATTTTCTTAAAGGAAATGGTCTAAAACTCAGGGGTGCCTAGTTTATATACTTGTTTTATGAGTGAGGTAATGTCCATAGTGCAATGAAATTTGAAACTGCATCATCATTATAGATATTATAATTACCAAAAGGAGTGATTAAAATATCTATAATGGGGAAATTATTTTCATTTATATTTTATTAGAGACCTGGCACTATTTTACATGGAAGTCTTTGAAATTCGTGATTTTCCTCTACTAGAATATGCATGTCTTGAATTATTTATTTATTGTTGAAAACTGCATTGAAATCCGTTGAGCAGTTTAAAAGATCAAAGCAAATAGACCATGGAAGCGACTTCATTGTTTACTATTTAAAGATGAGATTTTACGTGTGTGTGTGTGTGTGTGTGAGAGAGAGAAAAGACATCATCAATACATAAAAAAAAATCAGCAGCATGAAATTAATTTTAAATAAAAAAAGATTATTACTTAAATATATTTTTAGGTATGTTTATGGGTTTTTAGGTAGAAAGTAAATTATTTCCTCAAAATTTAGTGAGATGGAATAGCATCTGACTCAGCAATAGACAGTTTAGTGCTCTGCAAATGACAATGATGTTTGTACTTATTGATACTTTCATTTACAAAAAAAACCTGTAGGTACTTTTATTACATAATTTTAATTATTTATGATTAACAACTAACCCAAAATTTATCAGACATTTCACTAATAATTACCTATATTACTTCATAAAAAAGTAAAGTTTTTTATGGCGCAGGTGGCAAATGAGCTGACAAGTTATTTGATAGTAAGTGACTATGCTCAGTATGAACCTAATCAGCTAATTTAAGAACCCATTACATAACTAGTTTTACTAATAACTCATTAACTAACATAAAAGTAAAATAATAAAAATTAAATTAAATTTCTTATTAATTCATGCCTATACTTGCATTGATGCATTTTGTAACATGTTGCTATAATAATATTATCAGGTGTTCTTATTGACGATAAAACATAAGTAAAGAGAAATTGTTGAATGCAACTCACTATAATAACATCTCTAATATTAAAGATTGGTTGCTACAACACAATACGACTAATGGCTGGGACTCAACATGACAATAGGTATAGTAAATATAGTATTATATCGAAAATAATGACAAGAAACTTACATAAAACCGTTTTCATTCAATTATAAGTTATTTAGGCTAACACTATTTCCTCACCGGTTGTGATAAGTCTGGAAAAGATCCTTGTGGAATTGACTCGGTAAACAGTGACGAAGACTCTGCTGACTCTCCCATAGCAGAGTTATAACCACGCATAAATGACTGGTTAGGGTTAAAAATCTAGCCGGTATCAATGTATCAGCTCCTCTCATACCGATTGTTGCTACTTTCACAAAACTTAAAATGCTGCGCGATTTTCGCGAATAAAATTCAAACAATACAAATAAAAAGTGGCAGACGCTCGCATTCCCAGTTCATGACAAATTGACTTAATTGACAACGTTCACGTTTTGTCAATAACGGGCATACCCTGCATCTCTTTCTAATCAATGTATATAGATAGAGCAAAACAAATGCTTAGAAAAAGCAATCGAGTATAATATTGAAAACTGAACCACATTCTAGAGTTCCTTGACTTTGTTTTTGGTGCTTCGTTTGAACCACCTTAAACAAATACAATAGTGTTTAAGTTGTAAGGTTTAGGTGTCGATGTAAATTATAGCATAATTAGTAATTATTACAAACCATACCTCGGTGGTGTTATTACTTAAATACAGAATATTTCTGTTTTATTTCTCATAGATTATATAGGTACTTAACCTACATGTAACATTAAAGAGTAATCAAACAATTAATTTATTTGGCCGTATGTATGAATAAAAAGGGCTACTTCACATTTCTATAAATCATATTACATTTACATAGCTAGAGCCAACTCTTGCTATGTAAATGTAATATTTATGGATCTAGTCCACACTAGATCCATAAATAACCTTCCTCAATCGTTCCATTCGTACCCATTGATAATATTCTCTGTCTAACATAATCGTTTCTCGCTAACTGATTTATCATATATTGGTGTTTCTATACTTCCAAATTTCAAGGATCTCTGAAATCTGAAGATTTAATAAGGGAAAATAATAAATTTAAGTCATTATCTACTTACAATTGCAGAACTTTTGTCATAACGTTTGCTTTCCATAACGTTAAGTTTTCTGTATTCCAACACGTGCTTGTACTTATAGGCACTTGATTCTAGGCTGGTAGTAAACGCACTTAGACACAATTAGTAGATGGACCGTCTGACCATAATCATATACCAATGAAACAGTTAAACCGGGAAAAACATTATGCAAATATTTAAATTTTATGCTAAAAGCGTTCCGAATTAGAATGTGGACATTAACCTATTTTCATTGCTGTTCGTTTCGAAGATACCAAAATTGTCTCATATAATATAATTTTGGCAACTTCTTACATGTAGCGTAAAATGAAATAGATCGTTGCATAGTGAAAGTTAATAAATAATGATGGGATTGATTTAGTTTTGGCCCCAGAATATTTACAAATTTTTATGCGGCTGACTGGTGACTTTTCTGCCAACCATAGGTACCTACAAAGTTAGAAACTAAACCCTAATAAAATTTTGCTTCATTTGGAATATAGCAGGCAATTAAAACTTCTACAACATCTTCTCGTAGGTTGGCTAAGCGCCTACTTACTATATCCTGAGCAACCATGTTTTCTAAAGTCTAAAATCACCAGAACTCCACTGGCTTGGCACTAAGCCTGATTACTTAAACGTCCATGTTCCTTGAACCTTTCAAAGTGAGAAGTTTTTTCTAAATTTGCAAGTACAGTTGCATTTTGAAATATTTGTTTATTTTATTTATTTTTACAAGTTGATGTAAACGAACCCTGTTACAAAGATAAAACCTAGTCTTTATCTTTGACCTGTAATCTACAAGCCTTTAGAGCGGGGATCATAAAAATTGTTATTTATAATAATAATTGTTATAAATTATTGAATTACTATTAGTAATTATATTTGAATTACAGGACTATTATTATTTATACTTTAAATATATAGTTTATAATAAACACCCAAGAGTTTGGATTTTAAAAACAAGTCTGCCGCAGATAAGCCTTAGTTTTCGAACGCTCTCTTTTCATTGCCCGGCGGTGTGTTGATGCTGTCAGTGTCATTTTATATTAAAATAAATAAAGTGTTGTAGCTTTATTTAATTTATATATATTAGCGTTATTTTCATTTAAATATTTTAATATATCATAAATGAAGCTGCTAAAACCCAGTTGGGTCAATCACGATGGTAAATTACTTTTGTTTGTAATGTTTGAAACTGTGACTTCTTGCATAGTTTGTTGATCGTTAAAATCAATATTTTTCAGATAAACCAATATTTTCAATTGATATTCATCCAACGGGGAAGCGGTTTGCAACCGGAGGACAGGGTGGAGACTCTGGTAGAGTCGTGGTTTGGAACTTAAATCCAGTTTTATTCGAGGCTGTTGAAGTGGATCCCAATGTACCCAAAATGCTTTGTCAAATGGACAATCACTTAGGTTAGTAATTCGTACAACAAAACGAGTATAATGCTAAGGTTATATTAAAAGTTTAATGCCTAAATTTGCATACATGTATCCATAGTCTGTTTAATGACATTTATTCAACCATACTGTTTATTCATCATGCTACAGACTATAGGAGACGCAGGTGAGGTTATGTGGATCAACTAGTTAAATATTCTTAACATCACAATAATTTCTAAACCTTCCAGCTTGCGTAAACTGCGTGAGATGGAGTAACGGTGGTAAATACCTAGCATCAGGGGGTGATGACAGACTGGTGATGGTGTGGGGACTCAGTGTGGCCCCTAGTACTCCAGGAAAGCATAAAGCTGAAACGTGGAGGTGTCTGGCTACATTGAGAGGTCATGCAGGTGAGTTGCAAAATGTTATATTCTTCGGCTTCGCATGGAAGTCTTTAAAATTCTTGAATTTCCTCTACTATAATATGCATGTAGGTATTACACATATAACCCTTTCTTTTGAATCACTCTATCACTTGCTGGAAATTGCATTAAAATTCATCGAGAAATTTAAAACATCTAAGCAAACAGACAGCAGAAGCAATTTCATTTTATGCTATGTAAAGAATAAGTATGTATAGCTAACAGTTTAATCTAAACATGTCTAAAAAGCCTATCATAGTAACAAAAATCTAACAAAAGTAGATTAAACTTTGACCACAACACATATCTACTTTATTTTTATTTTATTTTATAGGTGATGTCCTGGATTTGGCATGGTCACCACTAGACAAATGGCTAGCCAGTTGTAGTGTGGATAACTCCATCATCATATGGAATGCAGAGAAATTTCCAGAAATGGTTTGTGTGCTCAACGGGCACACTGGGCTTGTGAAAGGAGTTGCCTGGGATCCTGTAAGTACTTTTAATTTAAGTAAAATAACTCTATTAATTTACTAAGTACCCGTCTAATAACTTTTTTAAAGTTAAATATAAAACATCTCAGAAATTGATCTAAACATAAAACTTACTTGTATTAATTAGAAAACCTCATCATGTAATTAATCAGAAAATGAAGGCAATGATTAAAACAGAAAAGTTAATGAGCGTTAAGATTTAAATAATAAAATGTTTATAGATAAAAAAAGGTTTTTCTGCAACATAAACTTTCTGTTTTGGGATGGATTAAAAATACTGATTGAAGCCTCCATTCCTATTCATCCCGTGGGTGTCGTAAGAGTCGTCTGTGGGAACGAACTGTGCAGGACAATAGCAATGCACAGAAAAGAAAAACTTTAAACAAATATAGAAGGCCAAAACCTTCTTTCTAAAGAGTGGCCTAAGTCCAGGAGTGGAAAACCAAAGGCCGTTATTGATTTTGTCCTTACTTTGTTTGAATAATAATCTATGTTACTATCTGTATTTTCAGGTTGGCAAATATTTGGCGTCACAATCCGATGACAAATCCTTGAGGGTGTGGAAGACAGCAGATTGGGCACAAGAAATCACTATCACTGAACCTTTTGAAGAATGTGGTGGTAAATATGTATAAATTATAATAGAAACACATATTCTTGTAAGTTTTCTGCACTGTTATATTACAAGGCAATGTTTTTGTTTTTTTTTAAGACAACTGCATCTATACTAATATATAAAGCTGAAGTTTGTTTGTTTGTTTGAACACGCTAATCTCAGGTAACGCTGGTCCGATTTGAAAAAATCTTTCAGTGTTAGATAGCCCATTTATCGAGGAAGGCTATAGGCTATATATCATCACGCTAAGACCTACAGGAGCGGAGGAACAATAAAGAATGTTACAAAAACGGGGGAAATTTTCACGCTACGGGCAATAGAAGACGCAGACGAGGTTGCGTGGGTCTGCTAGTTAGGAATATAAATCCTGTGTCGCGGTGGACTTTACAAACATACATGAAACGTACACAAAGAACACTCAGACTCAGAATAACAATTTGTGGATCATACAAAGTGTTGTTACATGTGGGATTTGAACCCGCACCACTTGGCGACCACTAAGCCACTAGGCCAACCGTGCAGTCAATTTAAATTTATTTTCTTTGTGAACGGTCTTTTCCTTGCCTCCTTAGGAGTTTCTTTCAAAACAGTAGGAAGTAGAACAGGAGGTAGTAAAACAGTAGGAAGGGAAGAGGACGAGTCGAACACTAGGAACCTTAACATTCAACTTTATTTAAATAAATTACTTTTGTTTGATTGACAAAGATCACTTTCATCGTTCATTTATAACTACACTGTACACTGTAGTTGTTGCCCGCGGCTCCGCCCGCGTATATGTCGGTTATCGCAGCAAATAGTAGCCTATGTGTTATTCTGATGTATAAGCTATATTACTGTAAAGTTTTATCCAAATCCGACCAGTAGTTTTGGCGTGAAAGAGTAAGATACATTCATTTTTTCGCGTTTAAAATATTAGTAGGATGTTACAATATCTAGTCTAACGCTAGTTTTCTATAACTAAACGTTTGTTAGAATACTATATACCTATCTAATGTAGGTACAACACACGTCCTTCGCCTGTCATGGTCGCCGGACGGTCAGTACGTGCTGTCCGCACACGCGATGAATGGCGGAGGCCCCACCGCTCAGGTCGTAGAGCGAGACGGATGGAGGTGCGACAAGGATTTCGTAGGACACCGGAAAGCTGTAACATGTGCTGTAAGTATTTATTTACATATGTATACTCGCGCTTGTATAGGAGGGTAGACAAAGATTATTAAATATCTACATTTTTGCAAGTTCTGATTTAACCCAGTGGTTAGGTTGTAAGCAATAAGGAACTCCGGCAAGAAGATATTGCATATCTGTAACTGAAACTGAAATTATTGCGAAGTAAAAACCCCCAAATAGACTAATTAATGTTAATGACAAATCACACAGAAGATGCGTAAAATGACAGCGTTCATGCTGTCGTGTTTAGTTGATGAGTGTGAGACCGGAGGCCCAATGATGCAGAAGCACAGTGTGGGTTACCATGCTGCATTGTTGCATCATCTGTACGAGCAATGAGTATGATGACCACCATTCTTGGACTCTGCTTTATGCTTTACATCAGGCAGAGTAGTCATTTTGGCAGGCCATACATAAGAAAGAAAAAGTACAAATATTCTTTAGCATGTATTATTCGAATTTATCGCGCACTCTACAAAATCAATAAAAGCAATCATTTGAATAAAAAAGACTACAAAAAGGCTTGTGACAGCCTAGCGTCACCTCCCTTACAGCACCATACGGCAGACTTTCCTCAAATACAAACTGCTGGTAAATTAATTGACATCCTTCACATTTACAGCGATTCAACAACAATATATTTGTGAAAGAAGGCAAGAAGTGTTGCTGTGCAGCAGTTGGATCCCGAGACAGGGCGCTCAGCATCTGGCTCACGTCTTTGAAACGACCCCTCGTCGTAGTACACGATCTCTTCAGTGATAGCGTCCTGGACTTGTCATGGAGTTCTGACGGTCAGTTCACATATCATCCATCATAGTGTTTTTACATCATGATAATAATAAATATTTCGGACATCTAACACAAAACGCCATCTAGTCCCAAACTAAGCAGAGCTTGTATTATGGGTACTAGACAAGTGGTATAAATACATATATACTTTTTTGTAAGTACATACATGTTATCATAGAAAACACCCACACTCCAGAACAAATATTTGCAAATCACACAAACATTTGGTCCGACCTGGGAACCGAATGTGAGGCCTTAAGCACAGCTAATAAGCTACCGCTGATCCACCGAGGTTTTAACGACATCATCACTGATTGTTATCATCATTTATATCATTCAGCAGCTAAATATAGGTGTATTTGATGTTTTCAGGTCTTAATCTATTGGCGTGCAGTTCTGACGGTACAGTTGCCTGTATACAGTTCACAAACAAGGAGATCGGCACTCCACTCACGATGGATGAAAAGGTTAGTGGAAATTTTTCATGGGATTTTAACATAATAGATAGTGAATCCCATATTCTTGAGACAGACGAGATTCTTTGTCCAGAGTAAAATGTACCGATTTTGTAAGTATGTCTAGATCGGGGACTTTACTAACTTCATTTATAAATATGTACCTAACTCATAAAGCAATAGTTAATTCTCTTCTAGTCGACACTGCACTTGAAATAACCAACAAATTTAAGTCAAATCCATAAGGGACTCCTGTGTTTTTCGTTATTGGTGATTCCATCTTTGGCTTCTATATTCAATCACAATTCAACTACAATATGTTGTGATAATTCAATCACATTAGGAGTAGTCTCTAGCACGAACTTATCTAGAAAAACTATCTTAAGAGCTAAGTACACAGTTTTTATATCCAAAGCACCCAATATGTATTGAACCACCAATCGTTATAAAATGACTGTCATCTTTTTGTCTCTCTAGAATGCATTTTATGAGAAGATTTATGGCAAATGCCTGGCCAATGAAGCTGGAAGCGATTTGTCATCTAACCTTCTCGTGGAATGTCCAGAAATTCTATTGGCTAGAGAAAAACAGGAAGCTAAGAAAGAGGCAGCTAAAGAGGAAATAACTCCTAAAAGTGATAAATCACAAGTGAGTATTATAAATTTTATTTTTTTGCAATTTTATACATTTTCTACTATGTTTTTCTTTCATTTTATTAATAAGTGTAATAAATGGTGATCTTTTGGTGTATTTTAGCAATAGTTAGTTCATTTTGACGATGATGGAATGATGGAAAGCATAAGCAGAATCCAAGAGTGGTATTCACCATATTCATTGCGAATGCAGACAATGCAACAATGCAGGATGACTGCATCATTGGGCGTCATTTCACCGAAATAAACTCTTCGTATACTATACAGTATTCTTTCTTATCATGAACACTTCTTTTATGAAACATCCTAAGTCATTCCTAGAATCCCATACACATTTGTACTCTGCGATCTCTCTGAAGCTTTTGATGTCGTTAGACATTACTCAATTCTTTGAAAATTATTAATATCTTATAGAGTTTGCATTAAATCTATTTGGCCTCTATTTAAGAAATATAATTTAAAATGTTTCTATTACGGGCATAAAATCTTTTGGAGTATCTAAAGTTCTGTTACTTTAGGAGTGTCACAAGGGACAATTGTAGGTCCTTTTTTCAATTTAAGATTATAGAGTATGTATGATTACTAACATAACATAAATTAGGCAAGTAAATATGTAAAAACTAATACTATAAATGTAATATGTATTTCTTTGTTTACAGTCCAAGAGTCTGCTTAGTCCTTCAGTGGGATCAACTAGTATATTATCGACACCCCTTCGCCCGATGGACAGACAGATAGAAACGCGCACGTCAGACGGAAAGAGACGCATTACTCCAGTATTCATACCACTTACACAAGCGGATGCTAAGTAAGTTAATTGCATGTATTAGTCAGACTGATTTGAACCTCCTTTATATATATATATATATATATATGGAGAGGCTTATGTCGAGCAGTGGACTGTTAAAGGCTGTGATTTCAAGACATGTTTTTAGATTTCACAGCTTCATTTTAATCTACTTTACAATAAGTTATAACTCTAAATATCAGAGCAGTGATCATAAACAAACTAGAAATAGTATTATTTTGTGTAATTTAAGACATATTTCAAAAGGCAATTGTTTATGTGTGTGTTAACTAGCTGAACCCCGCAGTGTTACCCTCGGTTATTGCCGTACCGCGGGTAACGCCGCGGGACAAAGCTAGTCTAAAAAAGTAGCCTAAGTTACTCCTTAGATCATAAGCTATCTGCCAGCGAAAGTCCCGTCAAAATCGGTTCAGCCGTTCCAGTAATTACCCAGAACAAACAGACAGACAAAAAAAAAATTAAAATATGTACCGTGTTTACATATGCATTTATTAAAAAGTGGTTATTTTATTATTACAAACACACTCATGTGTATTATTACATTCAAGATTGGTTCAGTTGAAATTTGAAATCAATATTGTTAATTCTGTTGTTAAAGTAAGGTTTGTTCTTTCAAACCATATTCTAAACGAGGAAAATTGACTAAAATTACAAATTATGTGACAATAAGAATATACGTCATTTAAATACAAGAATAGCATTTTAGAAATCGTTTACAAATATTTGGGGGTTTTTATTAATGGTGTTATTTCTGTACCTTCTAGTGAATCCTTGGGTTCCCAGCCGGGCGGTACAGAGAACTGCTTCAGCACTTCGTCTCAGAGCAAGTCGCGGATCCGCGTGGAGGTGCGGGACGACATCGTCATACACCCCAACGTCAGCAACCACGCCACCTCCACGCAACACAACACGTCCAAGACCAGTGACAGGTGGGACCAGCTCAGTGCGCCGCCCTAGTGTTCGTCACCATGCTGCATGTTGCACTGTCTTCAAGAGCAACGAGTATGGTGACCACTACTCTTAGATTCTGCTCATGCTTCCCATCAGACAGACTAGAGGCACTATCGCAGGCTCATATAGCTAATTTTATTTATTTATTTTACCTGAAGGGGTTCGTTGCTGTGTGACCACATCGCCCTGATTGTTCTAATACATTAATTAACATTATATATATACTCATAACTCGACTTATTTATACAACATGCGGGCACAAGTTCAACTTTATTATTTTTCCTCTGTGCCTTTTTTCCAAATTAGATAAGGGTCGGCGTTCAGGCACGACGGGTTCTGGATATGTTAAGCATTGCACCTATTATAAACTGACCACGTAAGGTTTGCTTAACTTTGCCACGTGTTAATCTACGTGATTATCAAACCTTAAGCCGATATTCATACCCCTTAAGACCTCCAAATGTTCCCTGTAAGTTCGGTGTAGTGACATTCATCAATACTTATCAGAGAGTCTCTTCTAGTGGGCTGGACCAGCGCCTGCGGTCCCGCGGAGGGGGCACGCTGCCGGGGCCCCGCGCGGCCGAGCTGGCGGGGCGGCGCGAAAGTGCGGCGGGCCCCGCCCCCACCACGCCGGGGGCCCCCGCTGTGACGGGCCCCGCGCCCTTAGCGCTGCCGCCGCCCGCGCTCGGCACTGCGGGGCCCATCGTCAGGGCCGCCGGACAGTACCGGCTGCAGGTAACGTTCCCACTTCACTTTTTATCCGACTGCGAAAAAAAGAGGGTTTTGTTTCCGAGTGTATGTATGGCATATTTCTTTGGCACGCTCTAGAGCCTAAACGGCTTGTCGTATTTTATGTGAGTGGTGTCCATAAATTCGTCTTAGTCGTGAGAGTGATACTGGGTACATCAATATAAAAAAAAAACTTTTCGTTTTTAGTTCTATTTATCTTTTCAGTTCTTCAATGAATTAAATAAAGATGACAATTTTAGAAATAATTCGTTACTTGGTTATTTCACCCAGTAGACGAAATGATGTATTAAATGAACTAAAGTTTTAACGAAAAAAATAACTACTTCAGGAGCTGAAGCTGGAGTTTCAAATTGTAATAGGGGAAAAACCACACGGGAAGCTAGCTATCAAATAAAACAAGAATCATCAGTTCACCTAGTCGAAAGATTCGAGGTAACAAACATAAAAAAATACAGTCGAATTGAGAACCTGCTCCTTTTTGAAGTCGGTTAAAAATTAAGTTCACAGCGTCAATTAAAGTTGTTCTTTATTCCTACTTCATATATTGTTAAATCAATAGAATTTATATATAGATAAGACCGACCAGCTAGGTCAGCAGATTACAGATGTGAAATGTTATCGATTACGTAGTATTAAGACATGACTTATCTCGTCGAGAATAAGACATGATTATATGTTACTGTACCTATAGAATTTAGGATATATAATGTAGCTGTAAGTTGGTATAGATACCAGACGTCACCATGTAACATAAGAATATTATGGAGCCGTGGTGTTATACATCGTACCTACAAGTTCGCTATATTCTTTATTAAATTGAATGTGTTAATAATAAAGCATTTATAAACTTTTCAGTAACAATTACAACAATTTCTAATTCATCAGTAATTCATAAATAATAATAATATTGATTTAATTTCCTAGGTTGTGAACAAAGCATTCAACACACACTACGGCACTCTGTCGCGGTTGCAGCTGCTCCCCATCAATTCCGCCTCCAGCGATCCAGTGTGGGAAACCTATTTAGGTACGTAAAAAAGACAGAATTTATTTTTATTTACGTTTATTTATTGGCGGATCTATTACAAATAGTAAACCTTTGAGTGGTCCACTATTTTCTTTATATTGATTTGGTCATCAAGATAGCAACAAAGTGCTAAAGATGTCATTAGAACTAACCAATAAAAGAGCTCCCGTACCTGAAGGCAGTCTACGTGCTTGTGACTCTTTCCTGAGTTGCAGCCATTTATGGGCAACACTAATTACTTTCACTATCGCTACTATTAGGTTTTTACGTAATTGATTTGCTCCTGCATATTCAAGGGCCAAGATCTGTGATATACGACAATAGAAATAAAAAAGAGTGCTTTAGATTTAGACCACAGACTGGTACTTCAAGAGGCACAAGGTCTGCACTGCGTCTTAGATATACAAAACGTAACTGGCTATGATAGAAAGAGAGAAAGAAAATGTGTGTTCGCACACACTTTGTCCCTTGCTCCTATAGTAATATACGAAACGTAACTCTCTCCCATTCTATATTCACTAACTTATAGCTCCTTTTCAACTTTTCTTCGCTTAATCACACTTTTCGTAACGCTCTCATAAAGCAATCAACAGCTTACTCTCCAAGTCAAGTGTGCGTAAAGAAGTTTTACTTTAAAAAGGTCGTAACTTTTAGTATAAAATGAGGCTGAATTTATGACCATGACTGTACCAATAAAAAAGTGTTTATTTAAGTGAACTCTTAGGGGAGTGTCGAGGACGTTGATGAAGAGATGTAATGATTGAGATGTTCGGTGTGCAGGGTCCCCGGTGTCGTGCATCGCGTGCGAGGCGCGCTGGGCGTGCGTGTCGTGCGCGGACGGCTCGCTGCACGCGTGGCAGCTGCAGCGCCCCACCGTGCTTCGCGCCCTGCCGCCCATCGGTACGTACCACCTATTGTCCGCCACTACATATCTGCTGTACACATATTGTCCGTCACTAGATATCTACTGTACACCTATTGTCCGTCACTAGATATCTACTGTACACCTATTGTCCGCCACTACATATCTGCTGTACACCTATTGTCCGTCACTAGATATCTACTGTACACCTATTGTCCGCCACTACATATCTGCTGTACACATATTGTCCGTCACTAGATATCTACTGTACACCTATTGTCCGTCACTAGATATCTACTGTACACCTATTGTCCGCCACTACATATCTGCTGTACACCTATTGTCCGTCACTAGATATCTACTGTACACCTATTGTCCGCCACTACATATCTGCTGTACACCTATTGTCCGTCACAAGTTATCTACTGTCTACATACTGTCCGTCACAAGTTATCTACTGTCTACATACTGTCCGTCACAAGTTATCTACTGTCTACATACTGTCCGTCACAAGTTATCTACTGTCTACATACCGTCCGTCGCAAGTTATCTACTGTCTTCCTACTGTCCGTCACAAGATATCTGCTGTCTATCTATTGTCCGTCACAAGACATCTGCTGTCTACCTATTGTTGGTCACTGGATGTCTACTGTTTACTTACTGTCTGTCATTCGATCCAAAATTTACTGTTTACGTATTGTCCGTCAGTCGATATCTACTGTTTACCTATTATCAGTCACATATCTGCCGTCTTTAATAAGAATATCGCGCCTTGATCCATGTATACCGTTGCCAACCCGTTTCCTTTAATAATCCAGTGCTGAACATGAGTTTTTCTTTAAAACTGATTACTGATATACTGATACCATAGTGGATCATTTTGGATTTCATTTCTATTTAGATCCCGCAGGGATCCTAGAGGATCTAAGCAGGGGTTCCAAGTGGATCCAATATATACCTGTCATTTAAGCAAGGTCATGTTCACTGTGATCCCACCTGTCACCACAACTATTATTTTATACCAGTTAAATAACTCCGTACGATCGTGTAATAATTGAACCCAATAAAATATACCATTACAGCTCTGATGTCGCAAGCAGCTAAGTTGACCTTGTCTGGTGATACCCTGGCGGTGGTGACGACCTCCGCGGAGCTGGCGATGTGGGACCTCGCCAGCGCCACCTGCGTCATACGACCGCTCTGCTTCAGGTCCCTCTTGACTCCTGGAGGTTAGTTATATTTAGCTTCTCACTTCGCTTTATGGCCGGTATTCACTTTGATAAGCACGAGTGCAGGTGATGAGCAAATGTGTGTGTGTAGTGTAGATATGGAGTGTAGTGGCTCTGTTTAGTGAATTCATTTGTTAGCCGTCGATCATCAAGCATGTGTGAGTACCGACTGTACTGTACGAGGACTTACCCGAGGGGTAAGGAAGGGCACGCGGGATGTGGCTACTACTAAAAAATAGAAAACGCTTCCAACTCATCACCCGCACTAATCAGTCACTGCCCACACGTATTTTAAAGTAATCATTAATCACCTGCACGCACACTAATCCTTCACCCACACTGAAATATTCAGCGAGCGCAACGCCAAACGCACTCGACGTGCAAACGCAATGCGTTTGGCGAACTGTTTCGTTCATTTCTTTTCATGTCATGGTTTACTGTTTATATTATAATTATCATTATAAAGGATAGTTATTAAAAAGATTTCACTTATGCTACTAGATTTTGTCAGTAATTTTATTAAACTTAAAAAAATATATAAATGTTTTTGTACTTATTTTTACCCTTACGTGTTGTGTATCTATCTATGTATATAAAAGAGGAAGGTGACTGACTGACATACCCAGAGATCAACGCACAGCCCAGACCGCTGAACCTAGAATCCTGAAATTTTGCATGTAGATTTTTTATGAAACGTAAGTAAGCACTAAGAAAGGAATTTTGGAAATTCCACCCCTAAGGGGGTAAATTAGGGGATCAAAGTCTGCGTGAGTGAAGCTGCGTGCAAAAGCTAGTTTATCATAAAATGTATTTATTCATATAATGTTATTTCAGTGATGGTCACAAATTGTTCGCTACTGGAAGATGGCAACCCTATGATTTCACTAAGCAACAGCAAAAGTTATATTTACAGCAAACAGTTATGTGCATGGTAAGTGATTTTAAAGTGTCCAAAATTCTTGGATGTCTTTCTTATATTCTAACACGGTTTAATATCTTAGATTTTCTTCACTAAAATATGCGTGTATTATGCATATGTATAAACATTCCTCTTGAATCACTATCTTTTACTGAAAACTGCACTTGAATGCGTAATTTAAAAGATCTAAGCGAACAGACAGCTATAACGATTTCATTTTATATTGTTTCTAAAATGTAGATTGTAAACTTTTCCATAATTATTTGAAATTAATCCGATATTTTTTTAATACATTGATTGGTTCATTTTATTTGGGTACATCTGTATGTTAGAGTTTATTTGTTATTCATTAGAAATAGTAATTTTCTAATATAGCAATATCTAACATAAAATGTAGATTTTTTTATAAATAAATATCTAAGAAACATGTTTATACGGGTATCCCTACTACCAGGCATTAAATAGGTTTAATGTCGCAATGTATGTATCTATTTAACAAATAAGTTAAAAGCTGGTTTTGCCTTTCGTAAGGTTCCACGCACGGTGAGTTTAGGTCGTTCGTCGTAACGAACTGACGTGGGCCCCTCTCACAATAGGGTAGTTGACTCTATCGTTAATAAATACCGATGTATTTTTCATTAAAACGAAAATAACAAAATATCTCGGCAAATATAATTACTACAGCTTTTCATTTCTTTCACAAATTATAATCAAATAAACATTGAAATATAATCTCAATTGAGTAGTCTAAAACAGTGACGTCACAAGTTTGTATTTAGTACATTTTTCATACAAAGTAATCATTTTGACAGATGATAAAAAGTAACGAATTTGACTAAGGTGTCATCTACCGTATTGTAAGTAAATTGTCGGATGTTGTGTTGCAGGGTGGTGTGGTCGGACGCGAGCGACCCGGTGTGGCGCTGCGGCGGCGGGCTGGGGGGCCCTGGGGGCCCGGGCGGGCCGGGGGCCGCGGGCGGCCCGGCGCGGGGCAGCGCCCACCGGCACAAGCTGCCGCGCGCCAGGCCCGCCGCTCTCAACAACAGGTCTCTATCTACATACTTCTCATCTTTATCTTCATACTTCTTATCAAAAGCTTTCGATATAGTTTTAAAAAATTAAATTAATAATTACTAACTTCAAATTCAGTAATTGTCCACTGCTGCTGCCCGGACAGACTTCATTCTGTCAAAAGTTATTGCCTGTCGCAATACAATAAAGAAAATAATAAGTGTTGTTTTTACTATTTTTCTTTAAATTTTTCTCAACATACGATTACGATATTTGTACCTTAAAGAAAATATTAAAAAAATGATTTCATTGAATAGTTCTCGAGTTTTACGCTTAGCAACATATTTGGCAATTCATTTTTATTTACATAGAATCACGTCAAGATAATAGTGACGCATCATTTAGGGCTCGCCCCTATTCAATCTGATTTCAAGAAATTATCTTTTCGTACGCCTTGATTGGTCAAAATGCCGTATTTAAACAATGCGTCATTATTCTCTTATGACACTCATAATATCGAAAAATTATACCACACTATTTGAGTAAGTAGTATATCTAAAAGTAAAATTAACTAACTAAAATTAATTAATCATATATGTCTTAACACCGCCATACTTTTACAGCAATAGCTTAGATTTTCTATGAGAATGTTGTCCACCACTCTTTGTATCTACTCATGCTTTCCATCAGATTGAGTTCAGTCATTTGGCAACAATTACAAACAAAAAAAAATAAAAGGCAAGTTACAATTTTTGCCTCAGTTGCCTGGAAGAGATTGCCTTTGAGCGATAAACATAGAGCTATTATAATAGACCAGGGGAGACATACGGCTATTTGTTGGTGGAAACGTCCAACGGTTAAGTAGACAGAGAAGATCGCGGTACCCCATCTGTCTTTCTCTACTGACGCATGCGCAGTAAAGGACTGATAATTGTAATCCAATCACAACAATTAACTGCTTCTCAAGTCTAACTGCGCATACGCGAGTAGAGAGAGACAGATTGGTACTGTGATCGTCTCTCTCTTTCTAACCGAGGGACGGCTGGAAGCCTGGCTCCTCTGCTCTATCTATAATAGGTCTATGGCGATAAGACCGGCACTTGTAAGGAGCTAGTCTGGTGGAGAATAAAGCAATGTGTTACTTTCCAATGTCCAGTAGCGTGATGTGGGGCGCTGCCCGCAGCTGGCTGGAGGCGCAGGTGGCGTCCAGCCTGCACCTGCGCCTGGCGCGGGACTACCGCCACTGGCTCACTGAACTCTTCGACCACCTCGTCAGCCACGGTAACACACACGCATACACACACTTATCATTTCAATCACCGTTTTGATATTTAACATCCTTCCTTTCTTCCTGTTTGCAAAATATTGCAGAAAACTAAATTTTCATTTATCCGATAAAATGTCAGAAATCACATAATATATTACGATATTTGAGCCGATATTACGTAGTTAACAGAGTCGGTATTGGCATATTTTCGTTATTCATTCAAAATGTAAACAAAATGAAAATAGAAATTTGATAACATAGGATTTCGTAAATCATGAAGGTTTTTGATGTGAAACATCTATAGGCGAGGGATAAACCCACGGAGCAAATACAAAGAGGAGATAGGAGATAAGGGGATAGGCCCCGGGACAAAATACAGGCCCCAACGTCATCGCGCTTGACGCGGCTCATGATTGAAGACAGTCAACGTTAATCTTCTAGAACTGTATCGAACAATCGCAAATTTTTATATTTTCTCGATATAAAAATGTTAAAGTTAAAGTGTTGCATTTTATCATGTAGAAATTACGCGGATAAACGTTCTGGTACCATGAGTGGCATCATATTTCTTTTATAAGTAATTTTATTGCAAACTTTTCAAAAAGTTCTAGAAAAAACTCTGAGGGTTTTATTGAAATGTTATTAAATTTACTCGCCACTAGATGCCTAAACTTTGTGTTATTGGAAATAAAAATACAATGGTACGTAGAGCTGAATATTGATAAAACATACCATAAGAAGATGCGGAAATGAGTTCTGCATTCTTACCTGACCAATCTTTATTCATCATGGTATTTTTTTTTATTTTTCATAATTATATTGTGAACAGACTGACACCTATCGAAATCTATTCGAGAATAAAAAAACAGGGTCGTATTTAAAATCCAAATATTTTATCA
Source organism: Spilosoma lubricipeda (assembly GCA_905220595.1). Taxonomy (NCBI): domain Eukaryota; kingdom Metazoa; phylum Arthropoda; class Insecta; order Lepidoptera; family Erebidae; genus Spilosoma; species Spilosoma lubricipeda. The sequence goes on from HG992278.1 coordinate 3,455,493, forward strand.
AGTTATAACTATATTAATCTTGCATTGAAAGTAGTTACTTAAATATTGAAAAAATACAAATTTTACTTAAGCTGATGATATGACTGGTTTTTTAAAAATTCTTTAAATAATACAATGTAACAGTATGTAGGTAATGTTCTAAATTTTCATCTAAAGATAGTATTTAAGAGCAATGGATCAAAAAAATAATAGGCAAAACTGGACTCCCACAAAATACACCAAGATTTTTTTTTCCCGTTGTTAAGATAGTGACTTTACCATTTCCAGGCAAAATCATAAAAAATCGCGAAAGGAACTTATGATCTAAACCCAAACTAGGCAAGATTAAAAGTGATTAGAACTGGATATTAGTGACAACATTGGTATGACCATTCAATTCAGATTTAGATTAGTTGATTTTCTAAAATTGACGTTATTTGAGCATTCCAATTCTGAAGTGAACAAAAATATATATTTATTTATTTTTTAAATAAAATGATGTGCACTACACTAGTAATTTTTTTTCTACATAATCCACGTGTAAACCAAACATTTTAAACAATGTTTTATTTAGGGTTATTAGAAAAAAAAGTATCTACATACAAACTTTCACTTTTGCAATATTATTTACGTTATTAATGATGTGTTTCGTACTCCCTGAAATTCTGAGTACGTCCACACTAGTGTCAGTTAGCTAAACTACATAGCAATATACTCGTACAACGATGCAAGTAGTTTTGCTACTGTCTGGTAGATGGAAAGTGTAATGTAACACCCCCTCACCCCCGCAAATGTCACGCATTGCTTCATACAAAAATCTCATTAGGGCATCTCCTCCTTGTATTTGCTCCGTGGGTAAACCTGATTTTTGGCGTGGCGAGTGGCGACGCGTCACCGTTATTTTAATTTTTTTATTTTATTATTATTTGTATTTCTTTTGTTACTTGTATTTTTATTTGTATTTAATAAAAATGAATATATTAATGTAATAAACAAACATTTAATTTTATACAAAACAATTTCGATTTTTCACATCTACCAGGCGTCCCGTGACGTCTCACATTTTTTAATAAATGAATAAGAGACAAGATCACATCACAACAACAGCCTTTAAAATTGAGTTGTTGCATACCTCTTCTCAGAGAGGACGTTTTGGTTTGGCCTGACGTGTTGGTATAGGGTTTGTTTCAAATTTTCCGTCTCTTTTAACAATTATATTGTTCTTTTCACGGGTTAAGTAATTGGAATGGTGTCGCTCCGTATTTTTAATCTCCCGAAACTCACGAAAAGGAGTTTAGCAGTTCACATCATAATATAGATCTTTCAAAATTAAACATCTTACACACAAGTGGTACATTTTCTTTATGATATTATTACTATCTTTACTGTATTCAAACTGAATATGAAAACAAATATGTCTGAAATCTGTCGATAATGTAAACCATATACCAACTGTTGGTCCGGTAATCCACTCAACTTCGTTTGCGTTTCTCCATAAGAAATTATTATTTCCCATTTTCCCAATATTTTGTAGAGTGATGCTACATAGCCTAAGAAATTGGTTCAGCTGTTCACGCTTGATGTCGTGACCAAGGTAAATAGGGATTCATTTATATATATATATATATATATATATGTAGATAGAAGATAAATTACTACTGATATTTTTCAATAGATGCCCATAGTGTTTATAATTAAATAATCATAAGTGGTTTCACTCTCCAGGCACAGAGGACCAGCTACGAACGATACTAGACGACATGTTGGGCCCCAACCACTGTACATCAACACCTAAGAAATGGCAATCTTCAATATTGGTAAGTAACAACCACCCAGGACAAAACTGTGTACATAATCTATACTAATATATAAAACTGAAGAGTTGTTTGTTTGTTTGAACGCGCTAATCTCAGGAACTACTGGTTCGATTCGAATATTATATAATACTAGCTGTCCCGGCAAACGTCGTTTTGCCATAACTACAAATAAATTAAAAATTAATTAAAAAACATTGTCCAGCGGACAAAATTGTAAATCTTCCCAGATCCCCTTGAACACACACAAAAAATTTCATCAAAATCGGTCCAGTCGTTTGAGAGTAGTTCAGTGACATACATACTCACAGAAGAATTATATATATAAAGATATATATATATTATATTCCAGGGTCTAAAAAAGCACGATCTTCTAGAAGAGATGCTGTCTCTCCTGGTGAGACAGCTCCGGTGGCAGCGCCTATACGCCGAGTACTCCGACCAACTCACCGAACTCAAATCCAACTCCATGATCCTCAACGGACACTGACCGTAGAGAAGAGATAGAAGGAGATAGAAAGACTCTTGTAATAAGTATGACTGTGTTGTTTATATCCTGTATAGATCTCAATTTTTTTTATATGATTCGTGAAATGAGTGCTTTAGTGATTGTACCATAATTGTATGAGAGTTAGAAATTTTATGTAAATTGTGAAATAAATTGTCTTGGCGATAGTGTAATGGTATAAGAGGCGGGGAAGCAATCGAGTGGCTGCGGGTTTGAATCCCAATGTAGTACACATTACTGACATGAACTCAATCTTAAATACTTAGTTTAGCTTGAGGAGTTCCTAAGATGTCTAGATATTAAGTGAGTTCTTAAACTGAAAAAAGGTGTAGTTTTAATCTCATTTAAGTAAAAAAAGCATCTTACTAGACCGCCATAGTGCTGGTCATCATGCTGCACTGTCCATATTCTCATTGAGGATGGTGAGCACCACTCTTGGATTCTGCTTGTGCTTTCCATCAGGCAGGGCAGAGTCATTTTGACAGCTCAAATATATAAAAAAAAACTCATAAATAGTCCATTCGCTTAGATAAGATTACCTTGAACGCCGTCGCAAGTACGGCATATCGCCACGAAATCAAAACCACATACATATCCTGCGGCGTACACCCTCAAGCAAGTGTGATATGTCAGAATTAATGTATTCTTATTTCACAACAATAACCACAATTGCGTGCGAGTGTACCGACACTATCTAAACGAATTAACTATAAATGCATTTATTTTGTAAATATATGTTTCTCATTACTTTGGTTAACACTGTACAGGCACTGCCTTGTCTGAGATCAGACGACCCCGTGTGAGTTGGTTCAACTTATTTTTATAATAAGTGCGAATGTTTGCTTGTGTCGTTTGCACGTTTAAACTATTCAACCGATTATCATGAGGTTTTCAATACACTGTTAAGATGCATAAAAGTATAAATATCCTTTTATTTAAGAAAGGGATTATATGGACCTCCATATAATCCTTTCCTTAAAGAGAAGCAATCTAAGAATCCACACTAATATTATAAATTCAAAAGTTACTCTATCTGTATTTGCCTATTACGATTTCAAGGCTAAACCAATGCACCGATTTTAATGAAATTTTTGACGTAGTGGTACTTTGATTTTTGAGGATATATATAAATAAAATCACTGCCGAAAGATATTGTAAAATAACTGTTAATAAGAAGTATTTAATAAGAGAAGAAGTCTCCTTTGAAATACGTAATAAATCGTATTAAAATAAAAAAAGTTAAGCTCTTCTACCCTCCTTCGTCGTGTATGACACGTGTGCCTTATGTGAGCACCCTTAGGATCAAATACCCAAAACATCATCTATACTTCTATACTGTACTAATATATAAAGCTGAAGAGTTTGTTTGTTTGTACGCGCTAATCTCAGGAAGTACTGGTCCGATTTGAAAAATTCTTTCAGTGTTAGATAGCCCATTTATCGAGGAAGGCTATAGGCTATATATCATCACGCTTTGACCAATAGGAGCGGAACACCAATGAAGAATGTTACGAAAACGGCGGGAAATTATTACGCTACGGGCAATAGGAGACGTAAACGAAGTTGCGTGGGTTAGCTAGTCCTAAATAAAATTAACAGGCATGATGACAGTAACCTACGACCACTAAAATAATGTATTTATCTGATGAAATGGGGTTCATAGAGTATAAAAATCATATTTATTTTCATATTTAAAGCGAGAATAATGGTTAAGTAACAAAAATAAATCTATAAAATATAGCAATCCGCCATGTTAAGTTGAACACCAATCTGAGCGAGTTACGTCACTTATGTATAAAGGTCACTTTGTTCGGATATAATTGACGATCACTTTACTGTCTATAAGAGCTATAATCGATACTGGTTGACAAATAGTGACGTCATTTCTGCACAAACAGACGCCATGACACCACTGAGCGTTTTGGCGTTAATTTTAAACTTAAAATTTTAATCGTAATTTTTTCCTACTAAACTTTATTTTTTGCAGAAATATAAATGTTTTAGACAATAGGAAATACTATATAACAGTTTTTCAAAATTAGTCATCATGCCTATTGTGCCTCATCTAACCAAAACAGGATCAATAGTGATTCTGGGAATACTGAGTCTTATGGAATCACATATAAATACATATGTTTGAAGGGTTAACCCTGTCATCATTGGTCGTTTGAGTTTCAAACAGTCAACAAGTCCCGTGATATGTTAAGGTCCCCTATTGAGCTAAAAAGATTTTTTTATTCCTATGTACCATAAGTGGCCCATACACTTAACATGTCAAGGTTTCCATTGAGCTTAAGAAGCCTTTTTTAAAGTCCTCAGTCCCATGAGTGGGACAATGGCCCACTTATAGGACAACATAGCATAGCGTTCGCAATAAGTTGAAGGTTAACGATATCTCCTTATAGTGTATAAATATAATATTATATAATATACTCCGCCTTAAAATATATAGATTTAGATGTGTAGGTTGTATATCTTAGGCAATAGTTAGTTCATACATTAATACTTCTACTTTTCGTTCTAGAAAAAGTGGAATTCTAAATTACTTGCTATTTTGTGATCTAATGGAACCGACATCGCGTTATCTGAACTCAAGAGCAAAACCCAAAAAAAATAACAAACAGATCTAACAAAAATTTAAAAATAATCACTTAGTTCTATCGCTAATCTGTAATCCACTTAAACACAACAAAATTAAATGTCATTGAAGGATTCTAGATCGGTATTTAAATTAGAGTATTTGTAACCTGGTGAACTTGACCGGTGGCCACAAAACCAATACCAGGTACAAACAGACAGCGGGTTCAATAGCGGATTGAAACATTACCATATTCATCTGCATCTGGGTGCATATAATATGTATATAACAGACAAGCTGCAATGAAAATATGGCTACAAAATTTTGCACTGAACACTATATATACAAGTACAATTTTAACAAAAATAAAACCGACTTCAAGGTTCGACACGATTTCTCGAATCATCAAAATCGGTTCATAAACGACGGAAGTTATCCGCGAACACACATAAAAAAATATATATACGGTCGAATTGAGAAACCTCCTCCTTTTTTGAAGTCGGTTAAAAATATCACCCAAGTTTACCAACAATGCTTATTCATATCCACCAATAATCGTGTTCATACCATCTTATGAATTATTAGACAACTAAAGTCTTTAATAAAATTATATTTACGATAGCTCAGTTAGTGTTCTTTAGATGTGCGTTTTTGCAATAATAAAATCTCTTAATAATAAAATTACAACTCATTATCACTTTAGGTTACATATCTGGTTGTCACCCAGTTTGATAAAGCGTTGTGCATATGGGTATGCTTGCATGCATACCCATATGCACAACTTCATATAAACCTGCATGGATTTTAGCCTAAGCATGATCGTACTATAATTTAAACAGATTTTTATTCAAAAATCTAGTATAAAAATTGTTTTAAGTAGCAAAAATATTTCTTGAGTCCAACAACTGCATTAGAGTAATAAGTAGTAGTTATATAATACCGAAAGAAAATAATTAAACAGTTAATATTTTAAATAATCACATTATTATGTAATTTCTTAGTGTATTATCATGTTTTTAGCGAATTGATATCCTGTAAAATGGTTTTGATTTCACAACCATTCATCTATACAAATAAATAAAATTGAAGTGTCTGTTTGTAATATTAAAATAACTGCCTTTTACTAAATGCATATGTATATATACACAGTACGTATACCAGAAATGAACTTAAATCTTTTTTGTGTGTCAGTCTGTCTGTCTGTCTGTTTGTTCCGGGTAATCTCTGGAACGTCTGGACCGATTTTGGAGGGACTTTCACTGGCAGGTAGCTGATGATCTAGGGAGTAATTTAGGCAACTTTTTTCAGACTCATTTTGTCCCGCGGCGTTACTTGCGGTACTACGATAACTGCGGGGTTCAGCTACTTTTTCCATAAAATTATTAGTAATAAAATAACACAAATTTTGTGGTGTATGCTTTGATCGTATATTTGGTATATGAAATAAATGATGTAATCGTAATATGTAGTTATTAATATTGTAACATAAAATAATACATGAACAATAAGATTTTTTGGATATAAGCGTCATAGTGTTCATGTGTATGTGTGTTCATGATGAAGATAATATTCTTCACATCGCTAAACTTATCTAATATATTTATACCATAAAACAGAGCAAAAGGTAATATGACAAAATTTTAGGTACTTTTAGTTCAGTTTAGGTTTATAGTTTTATAACTAAACCTGGCATCTGTTTGGCAAAATGTTTTTCTCATACAGTAATATTTATTTTACTTAATGTAACAACGCACTCATAAGTCATTATAGTTTAATCCTTATATGTTTATGCATAAGGTTTACATTTGTTAATATGAACAGCAACAACTTCACAGATACTGTAATAGTTAATTATAACTAAGATTGTTTTAGTTAAGGCCTATCCGCACACAAGAGTGCCGACACGTGGCCGACAGTTCCGTACTGTACGCAGTTCCGTGACATCCTATTTATACATGTCAGTACCGACATGGACGCGTGCAGTGATATCGCAGCAGTTTCACGTAAAATGCCTCGATTTTGGCTTGTATTGGAGCTTCCATGATCTTCCAAGTTAGTAATACTAGGCCTCTTTTGACTTGAACAGGACCTTGATTCATACGCAAACTTTGGAAATTTGTTTCTCAATAGTTTTGATTGGTCCTTTGAACAATCGCAAACATTTCTGGTTTAGCATCAAATAAATCACAAAGGTGCAATTCTTTTGATGTCGAAGCAAGAGATGCTTAAAATATGTCAACTGGATCCTCATTTTGACAAACAAATAATCTATTGACTTCTGATGAAGCTGTTAGAATCTTTATTATTCTCTTTGCGTCCTCTGGATCCACGACTTTCTGATAATGATGACCGATATGGACTCGTTAGCGAAGCTTGCGAATTTTGAAAAGCTAGTGATCTATGTGAAATCTGGTGATGGTGGAGTATCATGGAGTATAATTCAATCAACTTTTCGTCCTCCATCTTAAAATACTGCGTCCGTGTCAGGTAAAATATTGTCCGCTAGAAATTCACGTCGGATCAGTACTAACATCACTGAACGTCACTGTCGCTGTCGAGTACGGACAAATATATGGTACATACAAATGTATGGTACAATAACATTTTTCACTGACACTGATGGATACAGTACTGATCGGCACGTGTCGTCACGGTGCCTTAAATCCACTGCCAGTACCATTATTAGCTTGAATTACATTTTGTTACATGTTAATATATGCGTTGATATATCATAAGAACTTTCTAAATGGTGCTTCATGTAAACTAATTGTAATAGAAATAAAATAGTGATATTCATGCAGTTGAACCTTTTTGTTGTCCACGAGGTTTATAATACCCTACAATATAAAAGTCATTCGCGTTTAAACAAGTAAAATTTTAATAAAAATAAAACCGACTTCAAGATTCGACCCGATTTCTCTTGGATACCATATATATGTATATACGGTCGAATTGAGAACCTACTCTTTTTTTGAAGTCGGTTAAAATAGCGACGACGAACAAGCCCCGCTTTTCCGACCAATCAGATTCCAAAGTTTTTCACAGAACGATAATTTCTTAGATCGTCATTGGTCGAGGTGTTGGTTTGATTTTAAAGATGCGTCATTATTTTCTTAACGGGAATGGCTTCTTCGTTTCAGCTAAGTATCCACATAACAACAAGTTTTAACCTTTAACATTACGTCAACTTTTTTTACTGTTTTTAGTGTTGTTTTCCTAGTAAGCATTTTTTTTGTTCCTTTCATTACATTCTAGGAGTAAGATAAGAAACACCGGCATGTACTCGTAGTACATTCGTTATATTTGTATGGTCTGTGACTCTGTGGTATTACAGTCCTTAAAATATAGCTTGATCTCTGTGACAACTTTAAACAAGTGATTTTATTTTCTATTACATATTTACATTCTTTACGTGCCAATCTTATCACAAATGAGTTTGTAAGTATGGGTCGATGGATGGATGGGTGATGGTTGTTACTTTTTCACTTTAAATACTACAGGCTTGGATGAAACTTTACAGTAATATAGCTTATACATCAGAATAACACATAGGTTAGTGTTTGCCGCGATAACCAACATATTCGCGGGCGGAGCCGCGGGCAACAACTAGTACTTTATAAAAATAAAAGTTCAGACCTAAAATGTAGGTAGCTCATAAGAACATACGAGGTACATATAATGACACTAGTTAATGACTGAGTGTTAAAAGGTCGCCCGAAGAAAGAAATTGATAATTTGGATTTATGTGCAGTCACAGAAAAGGGGTTTTACAGTTTCTGTACGAGATTGAATTATATTTAGAATACGTTTTAAATACGTAAGAAGATGATTAAAGACAGATTCAAAGAGATGAGGGTTATAATAACACTAATCTGTTTGAAAAAAAAACGACATAATTCGCAATCTACTAAATACAATAAAAATAAAAGCCTGTTTGCCTATCAAGTCAAATTGAAATCTTAACTATTGACAGTTTGAGAGACTAAATCTATTGTAACGCTACTCCCAGGATCATGTGTTTGTGGATTAAAACAACAAGTATCTAAACACATAAGTCCTAGTATAAAGGATAAAGCCATACCTGCGATAGTAACGCCCTCATTTTTCCATACTCTTTTTTGCCAAGCTATACGTTGTTCATTTAGTACTTTGAATAATATGTGCACAATATTCTGTAAAATAATTAAATTCAGTTGAATATTAGGTAATTTTAAAAACAACTACTGCATTACTGCCTCGTTGGCCTAATAGTTGGCGGATGCGACTGCCGATCAATAGGTCTCAGGTGCGATTCCTAGGTCGGCCTAGGCCAAAAGTGTTGGTCAGGATGTATTAGTAATAACTGCAGTTTCCGGACCCTCCCGTCTCAGGTGCAGAGTGGCACACCGTGTGGTTTTAGTCGGTTCGATTCCCACAAACCGCCCGCCGCAAACCGCGGAAAAAAAGGCCAAAAAGTGTTGAGTTTTTCTGAGTATAGAAATGCTTAAAAACAGCCTGGAGTTTGGAAGTTGTTTGTGGCCGTGTTATAGTGTTTTATATAATGTTAGTGTATAACAAGTAGGTTAAATCTTGTCAAATAAATCGGCCTTAATAAAAATCATCATATAGCGATGACCACGACGGATGTGATTCGTTCAAAAATATAATTATTTAATGTATTTGTACAATATGTCCTTAGTTAAAAATAAGATCTGTGTACATTGCTTCACACTGCCAATGTATGTAGGTATATTTAAATATGAATAAATTAATAACTCAATAAAACAATGATTCCTCCATATTCTGTAAGATTACATTTATATAATAATGAATTCCTTACAATGTATAATGTTTTCAATTTGTTTTCAATACCTGTCTAGTCAACAAGTGCTTTATGGATTAACTTTTTTCAAGAGTCACCGAAAATTATGATTGAGCTGTCATTCGATTCGGAATGATAATCTAGATGATTTTTGAAAATTGAATGAGGGTGCGCTTGCAAAAATTGTTAATTAATTAATTAAAAATTTTTGAACCACGGATTATTGTTCATTGATCTATCCTGCAGACGCCAAAATTTTTAGAGCTTTCTATTTTCATATTTAATAAGTTTAAATAATATTTATTCATTGAAGGTGCGAAGAAGCCGTGGCTTGCGCAAGCCGGAGTACCCGTTTTCGGGCGTATTTTCAACCCTCTGGTAATATTATAAATATTGGTCCTACAATTCCGGGAGTCAGATTTTTTTTTTAGGAATTTTTCTCCTCTTTCTGTATCTTTTAACAAATTCGAAAAATCTTAATTAGTTTTTGAGAAATTTGCAAAACACACAAAGGCTATAAGGCTAAACCCCTTTTTGTGTTTTTAGTTAATTGTTAATAACTTTTAAAATTTTATTTTTAAAAAAATCATCTTGATGCCATTCAGACAGCTGAAAAAAGTTGATCAAAAAAGCACTTGTTGACTAGACTATATTATTATTATGTTACATTTATTAGAATATCTCAATGTTCACATTGTAGTGCCAACTTAACTCCATTTACAAAAATGTTTTGTAGTTTTTAGAAATAAATATGTATTTCTACGGTTTTGTTTCATTTATTTACCACATATTTTGTCCATTTATTTATTTCACACCAACTCGCATTTTCGCCATGCAGGCCAATCGCAACGCCTGGTTCGGAAAGTCGGTACTCACTGCACTGTAGGTTTGTACTGCGATGCTTCCGTCCTTCAATTTTGTCCGATGATTCCAGCTCTATAAACAAGTTAATGCCTTATCCATGTACCTACTAACGACAAATTTGATTCATGACCCACTCACCACTGCCGATAAATCGTTTGAATCCGTCAAAACAACAAAGATTTCGCTCCTCTACAGTGCATGCCGCACTTAGGACGTTTTAAATATAAAGCAAGGTTGGAGATCTATGCAATTTTTACCTTTATCATCCCTGCGGTATAAAACAGAAATAATCACATTTTGAATCCTTTTTTTTTGGAATTCACTATAACTCTATAATTATGTAATTCTCTAACGAGCTTTTTATCATGGAAATAAGTTATTTGCGCGAATGTCGACCTAATTGCAGTGGCGTAACTATAGGGTGGCAAGGCTGGCAAAATGCCACGGGCCCCCGACCTATGAGGGCCCCGGTCCGAGAGGCCGTAAGCTCAGAAGTAAATTTTCAACAATGTACATTAGTTATTTATATAAAATTTACTTTAGTAAAAAATATAAGTATCTATTTAAAATCCATTAAAGTGAGACAACTAAAGACCATACAAATTTATGTTAATCATTAAGGATTTCAATACATCATAAAATTCATAAACAAAAAGATTTTGATTAATTTTAGAACTTATCCATTGCTTTCTAAGCGCAAGCTTTCTAAGAACATGGAAGGTTATAGTGGTGAAAACCATGCGGTAACAATCGCTTTTTACTAAATGCATGTGTATGTGTACACGGTAAATATATTAAATACAATTTTTATCTGTCAGTCAGTTTGTTCCGGCAAATTTCTGGAACAGCAAGACCGATTTTGACGAAAATTTCCCTGGCACATAGTTGATCATATACAGTTTATAGTAATATAGTTTTAGGTGCTATACGATATATAATTCTAAAAAAGAAACATCCCGTTGAGGGACGCTCCTACTTATTTAAAGTCAAGTTAGTCAAGGTAAGTAGGAGCGGTCAGGTTATAGTGTAGGGGGTTTTTAATTTTTTTTATTAATTTTTATTTTATACTTTTCATAGGTACACACTTATTTATTATAATGTAGATTTTATAAAGTTGTTAATACATAGATTCTTGTCGAAATTTTTCAATTTATATTTAAGGTAAAGATTACATTTAAGGTCAAGCTTGTTCGCTTTTAGTTTACTTACTTACTGATTACTATATTTTGTTTCTATAAGTAATATTATTACTTAATGGTTAGATTTTCACCACCCTACTTGGGTAAATTTGCTGACATTCGGATTTCCATCCTCATTTTCTCCCCACCACATATATTTGCAGATATTGGGTATTTTCACCATTTTATCCCCACAGTTTTTTCAGGGCTCAACCGATTTTGATTGAACAAATTATTTTAGAATGTGCACGTGATGCGCTTTCATTTGAGACCCTAAGCGATTATATTTGCAGACATTCGGTTATTCTTTCCCACTTTCACCCCTCACAACTTTTAAACGACTTAACTGATTTTCATCAAACATGTCTAAAAACACTTGCCTGTAACTTACCTTTCATAGAAAAAAACTAAATTGAAATCGCTTAATCCTTTCGCAAGCTACGGAGTCACAGACAGACAGACAGACAGACAAACACGTCAAACTTATATATAACACCCCTCTTTTTGCGTCAGGGGTTAAAAATTAAGGTATCGCACGATAACTTTTATAACCGTTTTATACGATAATTCATTAAAAATTAACATATTTTTAACATTTTAGAATGGAGTGGATAATGTGAGCGTAATAAGATAAGTAGCATTCATGGAATAATTTCCTTCCAACTCTTTTAAGTGACATTACCACCACAATTAAGACGACGTAATAAGGTTTAGTGATATCGCCAAATCATCACTTCCCCTCCCGCAGTAGGGACTAGTACTTAGTAATATTTATGTTTTAATATCAATATTATTTAGACATTCCATACTTAAATTTTCCTTTATAAATATAAAATAATATACTAACTTTTAAACTTTCGCGTTCCATGATATATTAACAATTATTTTTACGGGAATTAACGCGATCACTTATTAAAAGGTATTACATACCTCTGATTTGCCTGACGTTTCGACCAGGTTGCACTGGCCGTGGTCACAGGTGTCTACTATAGTGTATTATCTATGCACAGGCTGACTGGCTCAGCGGCGCACGCCCTCCGTTGTCGAATCCGTGGAGTAGCAGTTTGTTCGTACACCCGCACTTTCTCGATATTTTTAAGAAATTTGTTTCGCCACGTACCGTCACATACCACACTAACAGTATCCCTATTCTGTAAGCAAACCGATGTGCTCCTATTCTGATGTTTATCCGACTGCGCAGAAAAGCGAGGTGGTATGTTTTTTAACACTGGATTCCACGCTGAAGATAATTTAAAACCATCTTCTCGATTGAAAGTTTTATGTTTTTTAATTTCAATCGCTTCACGTACAACTCTTGAGTAAAAGTGACGTTCGGTGGAGAGGACTTGCGTGCGGTGAAATTCAATCCGGTGGTTGATGCCTGCATCGAGTGCATGTTCTGCAATCGCTGACTTGCTCGTCTGTCGGTTCTTCACAGCAGCGATATGTTCTTTGATCCTTTCAGCAATAGTCCGCTTCGTTTGGCCTATATACGAACTTCCGCAGCTACAGTCTATTTTATAAAAACCCGGAGTTTGTAGTGGCAATGTATCCTTCGGTGTGCCGACGATGTTGTGAACTTTTATGCCTGGTCTGTATACTGTTGGAATTGAGTATTTCTTTAACACGGACCCGATCTTATCCGTAACTCCCTTGACATAAGGCATATGGGCGGGTTGTCTGTTCACTTCTGGATACTTGCATCTTATTTTTGGTTGCTTCCGTCCTCTATTCACTTGATATCCGTTTCCTTTGAGTACCTCCTGAACATGTTCTAGCTCCCGTTGTAAATGTTCAGGGTCACAGAGGTCGTAAGCTCTGTTCTTGAGTGAAGTCACAACAGATTGCAAGTGCCGGGGGTGATGATGAGACGTGGCTGTAGGTATCTATCCGTATGAGTAGGCTTACGGTACACACAGTGTGACAGGGACCCATCTGATCTCACGGTTACTTCAACGTCTAGGAAGGACAACGACCTATCTGTCTCCATTTCATAAGTAAACCTTATTTTAGGGTGAATAGAGTTCAGATGTTGTACATATTGATCTACTTCTTGTTTATTTCCTTTAATAATGCTGAATATGTCATCCACGTATCGCTTCCACAGCTTAACTTCAAACTTCTCTTCAAAATGTTCCATCCAGATGTTGGCAAGTACTGGGGCTACAGGACTTCCCATTGCGACACCATCTATCTGGAGGTAATGTTGACCTTGAAAAAGGAAATAGTTGCCATCTAAACAGTGTTCTAGTAGGTCCATGTAGTTGACCGGTAGCTCGTTGTCTCTCAACAGGTCTTTCACGACGGATAAGCACTCTTTTATCGGAACATTGGTGAAAAGCGACTTCACATCAAAGCTCACCATGACACAATCCGGTTCCAACGTGAGATGTTTTATAATTTGTATGAAGTGCCGTGAGTCTTTCACAAAAGACGGTGTTTTGCCTACAAGTGGTTGCAATATTGAAGCAACGTGCTTTGCAAGATCGTAAGTAGGAGAGGCAATTTGACTTACAATGGGCCGCAGTGGCACGTCAGGCTTGTGTATCTTAGGCAGACCATATAACTTCGGTGGCTGATGTGACTTTGGTGTGTACAGTCTGTTGTACTCGTCTTTTGAAAATAGGTCCTCATTATCCCGGATTAGAGATCGTATTTTACGCGTTACTCTGGCCGTAGGGTCGTATGTTATCGGTTTATAAACCTTATTATCACTCAACAGTTCGAGTATTTTACTTTGGTAATCAGTTGTATTCATCACTACGGTGGCGTTTCCCTTGTCGGCCTTAAGCACTAAAATATCCTGGTTATCCCTAATGTTTTTTAGTGCTTGACGCTCTTCCATAGTGATATTACTAGCTGGAAGCTTTGACCGACGTAATATTACCGCGACATCCTGTCTAAGGATATCGGCATCGCCGGGCGGTACTTTTTATTACTTATGGGCGATTCCTCAACGCTACTGATTACATTCTCAAACGGTATTCGTTTAGGCGATGGAGTGAAGTTCATACCTTTAACCAAGATGTCTATAGTTGTGTCATCTAAACTCACGTTCGACAAGTTTACAACGATGTCCTTCGTTCGGTCGGGTACCACTGATGACGCTTTGTTTTCTGCATACCGCCGCTTATATTCCTTCGAGAACTTTCGATCAAAGCTTACACTACATAACTCGAAGGTACGACTCGCTTGTAAAAACGTAACCCGGTCACATAAATCATAGTCCGATTGAGATAGATTAACACTACACTTCAATTGTATACACTCCAAATCACTGTGTTTATTGCGAATTAATTGTCTCAGGAGTCACTACGGCGATGTCACTACGTGGTTTTATTCGAACACACGAAGGTAATAAGTCCCAATCGCGACACTTCATAAGAATAAGTGATCGCGTTAATTCCCGTAAAAATAATTGTTAATATAAAATAATATATTCTAAATATTAGATAATCCTTTAAAATAAACCCTTCTTTTTAATTTTATTACGCAAATAATTTTTTACGGTTAAAATACAATCATTTTGTGTGTGATTTTTGATAATTTTTAAATTACACATTAGCCACACTGGTGATCACTGGTAGAGGAATTTCTCATTTTACTAAGAAAGTATTTTTTGTAAATACATACATATTATACATAGAAAACACCCAAACTCCCAAAAAAATATTTGCAGATCATACAAACATTTGATCCGACCCGGGAATCGAACCCGAGACCTCAAGAACAGCAGTCGCGTACGCTACCACTGCGCCACCGAGGCAGTCAAGCTATCAAAGTTATGCTAGAGAAATCCCGGATTTTTATTACTATATTTTGATTCCCTGACTGATATTACTGACTGCATAGTATTTGTGTGATTTTTTTTGACAATTGGTTTTCTTTACAACAACTACAAAATATTTTAGATTTCTCGTATTTGTTGTTTTATTGAACCTGCAACTGGTAGTAAAGTAAATTGTGAAATTTAGAAATTAAAATGTCTAGTTCTACAAAATATTTAAGTGGGAGCGAAAAACGAAAGAGAATGAAGTCGGTTAAAGAGGGATACTGAAGAAAAAAATAAAAGGTTTTTTGGAATTAGGCAGTACTTGAAGAATGAAGACTTTATTTATGAATACGCGAGAGAACAGAAAAGTGCTGATTTGGCGATATTAGTGATATCGCCAAACCCCACCACGTCGACTTCATCATTCTATAAATGTTACTTTTCCTTTTACACTCACATTATTCACTTCATGATAAATTTTCAAAAATATCGTAATTTTCAATAAATTATGTTTCCAATTTCAGTGTTTTGTAGCATTTGACTTTGCAAATTTTAATTGACACTGATCTATTAAAAATGCTCTAGAATTTGTTGATAAATATAAAAAAGACAATGTGAATCATTTGCCAGGAAAATTACAGTTTTCGGTCCACTTTCAGAGACGAAATAGAGGTCTTCGTGTACTATATACAGACCTTGCTCGGCCTTGAACTGCCTCGTTAATCTGCGGCTGACGTATACGACTGCTGATCAAGAGGTCTCGGGTTCGAATCCCGAGTCGGGCCAAAAAGTGTTATTGAGTTTTTCTGATTATAGAAATACTTAATAAATAACAGCTCAGATTTTGGAAGTTGGGTTTGGAACGGGGGTTCCCGTGCCTCGGAGAGCCTGAAGTATGCACTGTATTAATGTTATTTGTGACAATTCCTGTTACTACAGCTAGAGATTAACGATCATTTTCAAAACTAAAATTAATAAAAACCTATTTTAGAAACTATGGGACAAGATAGGTTAAGTTACTTGGCTATTCTGTCTATTCAAATTTTATGGCCCCACCTTTGTACTTGGATGATTTTAAAGATTCTTTTGCGGAAGAGAAACATTAGAAAAGATTTTTCTTATTAAATATCTATATTTCATTGTTAATATAAGACCTATGCTCTTGAAAATAATTGATATTCGTGTAAGATAACTACTTAGGTGGTTATTAAAATTAAACTAAATACAACGTGACGATACTTACTGATAGGGCCCCTTCAAAAAAATTTGCCACGGGCCCCAGATGGTATAGTTACGCCACTGCCTAATTGTATTTGAATGTCCGTGAGAAAGTAAGCCTATGGTGGGTCACGCGATTCAAATTTGTGGATATTACAGTACTGTAATAAATTTCCTAAAGGAGAATGGTAGATGTTAGCAATATGTAATGAATGGTTATGAGATTCATACTGTTTACAAATAAAATCAGCCCAACTATTTTTATGTACGTATAAATTTCATATTCTTAGAACTTACCTACTCAAAACGATATTACAATTGCATATGTAAGTAAAGCTGATTCCTACGTTTTCATGTAGTCAAGTAGATTTACCTAGGTATATCAAATTTTCGTAAATATGTTGTTATTATCAATGACACAATATACTAATAGACCGACCCTCCCTTGGCCAATACTGTACACCAGAAACAGCTTGAAAAGATCCGTTAAATCTAGATGGCGCTACAAAATAAGATATAAAAAACCGTTTAACAAAGTTTAACACTGTTTTATTTATATGCTTCAATTGTAGGAACTATATTATTATTTTACGAATATAAATCTTGCTTTCTAAAGCTTGCTTTAAATTTTTTTTTTTCAATTGCGTAAGTACAAGTTATCACCTATTTTTAGGAGATGTCGTTACAATCGATTTAAATAATCTTGAAAATAATGACCTATTTACTACGCTAGATGTCACATTTATAAGTTATTGTTATGACATACAAAATACTAAATTCGCTGGATGCGCGATGATAGCGCCACCAACTACAATTACGTCAGATTTTGAAATGTCAAATGGTTGGTTGTCTTACGTAGAATATGTAAACAAGTAACAAATAATTTCAAAGAAACATCTTAATAAGGCGTCCATTAATTACGTGAGGCATTTTTGAGAATTTTTCGATCCCCCGTCCCGCCTTGGTGAGATATCGTAAGATTTTCGTCAACTCCCTTCCCCGTCCGCTCACGCGAGATTCTTCAAATTTGTTTAGGCTGTAAACGTGTTGGATTATTGAAGTTGTTCTATTACTTTTATTGAAGACTAGCAAAGCAAAATCGAATGCTACTTCGCTACTCTGCAGAGTTCGAATGAATACGACGAAGCACTATTGTGTCAAATTTGTCCATATTCTATTCTAGAAATAATTTTTCACACAATTACGTCATATTTCCCTTATAACCTCCCCCCCCCCCCTTCCCACCTAAATGAGATTTGTAAAGAGTTAATATATTTATATAGAATATCTTACGTAATTAATGGAAGCCCCCTAATTTAAATGTATTCTATTCGATCACGTATATGGTGTAGATAATAACGTTGAGCGATTTTATTGCCTGCCTGATAAGGCATAATCCATAAAGTTTAGGTCATTAAATGTGATTTTAATAAAATGATCAAACTGAAAAGTATAATCTCTACTTCTAATACATATTTAAATTTGTACAACAGGTAATATTAAAATCTATTTAAATCAGTCAGGAGATCGACAAACAAATATTATTTGTTATACACTTTAAAGACTCTACACTGCTTGATGGAAAGCAAAAGCAGAATCCAAGAGTGGTGGTCACCATACTCATTGCAAATGCAGACAATGCAGAATGATGGCCCACACCATGGCGGCCTTGATATGCTTTTGCATCTTTGGGCCTCCGGTCTCGCACTCACCAACGACAGCTCGAACGCTGTCATTTTACGTTGATCTTCTGTGCGAGAGTAGTACCGACTCGGTCAAGCCGGCCCAAACGTGCTGAAATCAGCGTGGCTTTATTACTTACAACTTTTTTCCAACAAATTTTTATCCTATTATTTCAATTACGACAAAAAATAAAATCTGATGACAGTATTTTAAAATCTAAAGAGTTCAGAAAAGGTTTCTAGAGCATTGGCATTGATACAGCTATGAACATCATGGTTACGAAGAAGATGAAACTAAATTTAGGTTGTCATTATTATACAAATATACAGCTTATTTCTTCCTAAGGCGGCAAGGTGTAGTAGGTACTTGCCGTTCCAAACACAATACAAAACTCCGAAAGTGGCAAGCAAAATCCGATTGTTTGCCAGTTTTTTGCCCTGATCTATTTAAAAAACTTGAGAGGTCTCAAGGGACACCAGGGGGGAACGAAGTTTTAGTTCGTACCTCAGTAGTCGATGCTTTAGTTGATTCGCTGTTGAAATAATAAAAGCAAAAAAAAATAGGCCAACCTTTAAAGACTGGGCGTGTCACCCAAACGAGGTAACCTACGCGGCCGCTGCTAAGGTGGGTTCAGCAGTCCAGCTGGCAGTTAGGGGGGCCAGGCCAGCAAAAATACCCGAGAAGGTCAACCAGGGGAAGCGAAAGGGGAGTGCGAACGGACACACTAGATGTCGCGGGATACTAGAAATGAATCCTTTCTGCTGTATTGAGCCGATTCGCTGTGCCATTACTTGAGCATCGCAGCGTTGGATATAGAATGCAGTTATGGGAGAGTATCTCTCGCTGCCAACCATGTTATGCTCCATAGTAGATAGCAACAGAGTTTTACCTTCTGCGAAGATAACATTGCACAGAAAGAGGCGGCGGAAAGGACCAAGTACGAAAATTTCTACTTGAACCCAATTTGCAGCCACCCGCTGAAACGGACGCCGCGGTGCATTCTAGCAAATCATGCGATCCGACCAATCTTATCAAGAAAAAAATTAGTTAAAATTACTAATTTAACTAGTAACATTTAACTGATATTGAAATGTTTTATAAACAGATATTTACAAAGATGTATTTTAACAAGAGTATAGACTTTCTCAAAAAGTAGTATTAATACATTATTTCTTTTTCTTAAATTGCCAAGACTTATTTTCTCCATTTATATTACAGTAATGTAGTTTTTTCAAATCGTTTAATATGCCGCCCACTAAAATGAGCCGCCCTAGGCTTCAGCCTACTGAGCTTTCATCACTGAATAATAAGGATTTTTTCAACAAATTTTGATTATCTTAACACAATGAAGTGGCTATTGTAACATATCTTTAAAAGTTAGAGATAATTATGGTATCGCGGAGTTTTTTGTGTACATTATTGTCCTCTATAAAATTGAAGGACATCATTTTGCTCTATTGTCAATAAGAGAGCATTTTTGATATGCAAATTTGTATGATCAAAAGTTACAAGACTTACAACTTTTTTATTATTTCATAGATTTTTATTTCTTTTTTGAATCCATTGAAGAAATAAAAAGTTGCATAGAAGCTCGAAATCCCTATTTTACCCCCTAAATAGAAATTCTAGATTTATTTTCTTAGTCCTTACATAAATCAATTGAAAACCCTACATAGAAAGTTTTACGTGAAAATTTAAAAAGTTTCATACAAAAATTAATTTAAAAAAAATATTCATGTACCATATTTACTAAGAAGCATTTATTACGAAGCTGTTTATTTGAAATTATAAATAGACATTTCAATTTTATTTGTTTGTGTGTATAGATGGCTCTTTGACGATTTAATAAAATTTCACATAAATTACGAATATAATTATTTGGAAAACGACATCTAGTGGTACATTTTGCATGACAATAAACTTGTCAGTTGACTGTCGGTTTCGTACTTTGACGTAGGTCGGAAAATATCTTTTAAATTTACGATTTGATGCACTTAGTGACATCTAGGGAACAATCTTCTTCTTACTATCAATCCGCGTACAGGTCTCTCGTAGTGAAGGAAAAGTCTATAGTATATATTTCGTCAGTGTTATTATTTTTAAAAATATAAATTACATAAAAAAGAATTACTATTTAAATTCATATTTATTAATTAATGAGCTACTTGTATATTTAAAAGTTGAGTATTATTTAATTGACATTGTCCTTTACTATTTTGGGTACAAATACAAATTAAAAATCATTGAAAATAAATTTGTTGATTGATAGAATCGGCACATGCCGTAGCGATTTTGTTGTGCGTTCCCACCTTAGTATGAGTTAAACTAAGATATATAGATATACTAAGATAGATCCACTAAGATTATACATTGCATTTCTAAAATAATATGATGGTTCATATTTAGAGACTGTTTTAATTGAATAACGATGACCAATTTATTTTATAGTTAGATACAGTTGTCCTGTTTTTGTGTTGTGAAAAATTTTTTGATGATAACTTCGTCCATAAATAATTACACAAACAAAATCTCCGGTTTCTCCGAAGAGGTCGCCATACCGTAGCCAAGACTAGACCTTTCTAAGTCTATATCAGACCCATTCAGGGTTCGAGAAAACCGACCATGAAGTTCCTTGCCCTCCCATACCTCCCTGCGATCATTAGTACTAAGTACTACAGTTTTGCGCCAATTCTCTTTAGCCAGAGCGAACGGAGTGAGTCCCGTATCCACTGCAACTACACTGCGATACACTCCCATATCAGTATGAATAAAATATTCTCTAAGATTGTATATCTCGCGATTGTGTAGGGTCTAGATATTTAATAGACCACGACCTTCAAACTTTCGCGGGTTATATAACCTCATAACCGAAGAACGTGGGTGATGCATTCGGAATGCAGTCCGCATTGTACGGACTCTCCTGTCAAGGGCATCTAATTCAGTCTGAGTCCATCTTAGTATACCAAAGGAATATATCAGAACTGGCATGACCCAAACCGACCTTGTACCTTGTACAGCCTTGTGTAGACCTTGTTACAGCCTGATAAAATACTTTAAATACTTTTTTCAGGCGCCCAAAGAAGCGTTTCCGCAACTACTGTTTCATGTCAGATTCAGGTATTCCTAAGGACTTTGAAAGACCTAGATACTTGTAGGTTTCGGTTACAGACAGAAATCTGAGTTTTGTGGAATCTGAAAGCTATTCCTTCAGATTCCACAATCACACCTTTCTTTACATGCATAACTCTACACCAAATTCCATTTTGATAGAATTACTCGTGGAATAAAAATACCATGTTACATCATGGAATTACTGAAGTTTTCCGTAACCCTTAGTAACGCTGTCAATTGTAATTTAGTGATGGCAAATAGTTTCAAATCATCCATATAAAAGTGGTGAGATATAACTGGAGCATCTTTCTGCAACCTATAGCCTAACCCTGAACCCTCTAATAAAGTACTAAGAGAGTTCAAAAGCAAAGCCAGGCTTTTGGCTGGCTGGCAAGGTGACAGTCCGAGTCCCTTGTAGTAAAATTAATAATAAAAAAATATTATTATTAACTATAATACCCGGGATGTAATTATTTTTATATCCCACTGTCAATTTTTAAAACTTGGTGATAGAAAAGACTGCTCCCTTTTAAAAATAGGGTTTGTTCGGTTTTTATAATAAAATACTCAGTTTTTATATCACAATAATTTATTTTTTACAAATGAGTTATTGATCACAACAGCTTTCAAAGGTAATGAATTGTCGAGTTTTAGTCGAACAAAATACGGTTACAACGAAATGAATTCACAATGGACGAAAACAACGTATACATTAATGTATTATGAAAATATTTTCAGTATGGAGGATGAATTAACTAACACTCGATGAAAGCTCATCTAAGCACATTTACAATGAAAATTAAGTCGCAAGTATTTGAGCTCATGACAATCGTAAACAATTTACCTATCTAAGCAACATACCGTAAACGGTCACACGCGGTGATAAACTTTGAACATCGTACATAAGACAACAACACACCGACATCTCACTCTCCGCTAGACGACAAGTTTGGTCCCAACTCTCGAACACATCGGCGATAAACTCTACCGAACATTTAGATACTACGATATAAACGCGATCGCCACATTAACAATTTAATTATCTAGGGCGGGCCGGCGGGGCCCCGCATTCGCACGGCGCGGGCGGGCCCCGGCCGCAGAGCTCCAGGTACGCGTGTGCGAACGAAATGCGACGGCAGGGCCCCGCACTAGCAGAGCAGGGCGCGGGCGGGCCCCGGCTGCAGCAGGGCTCCAGGTACACGTGCGCGAGCGAGGCGCGCCGGCAGGGCCCCGCGCTAGCAGAGCACGGCGCGGTCGGGCGCAGGCGGGCCCCAGTCGCAGGGCTCCAGGTGCGCGTGCGCGAGTGTGGCGGGCTTCTCGTAGTCGGGCTGGAACTTCTTGCACAGCGCCAGCACCGACGGCGCGTGGTGGGACTTGCGCGACACCTGAACATTGCACACATACACACACACGTTACATACTCCCAAAAAAATTTGTAAATTAACTCTAAAAGCTATGCAATGCAAGGATTTTTACTTCTTAATTCAAATGTTTGTTTTGTACCGTATAACTGTTGGCAAAAAGTAGTTTTTAACAATGTTCTTTACAGAGCTAATTCTTTCACATTAATTACTGTAAGTTAATTAACTTTATTTGGTGGCTTTATAAAACTAAAAATTTTGATGGACCAATGTTTTTCAAAGTTTATTAAAATCTAAAAGATAAGCTCTATTGCGCACTATATGCATGCAACCTAAATAAACAGCATATTTAAAGGGATCTATAAAACTTTAGCACATAACGAAAACTAAAAATTGATATAAAACAGTCGCACACAAAACAAGCTACAAAACTATTTACGACTATAAACTTTTAACACCTGCCAATTATTACCTACATAAAAGCCCTACACTACAGTACAATATGAAATCTCCTAAAGATGACTTCAGATTTTAATTTACACAAATAAAAACATATCAAAAAATAATTAGATATTAGAGAGATAGTATTAGATAACATACTGCAACGAACAAAAAGAAGGAGGCAGAAATACAAAAATAAAATTATGTGTATGAAAACACATAATTTTCTGAATCGTCATTTTGCCAATAGACCAGTTTGCACTTTCTGAGAAGACAAATTAAAAAAAAAACTTTTTGGTCCTTCATATAGCCATGCGTTGAAAAAGACATGCATTCTAACAAAGAAAACACGAGCAATCACAATAGTTTTCAAAGGTTAGATTACCTAACCAAATGATTACATGTCGGGGAAGTGAGTCCTGGGAGGTTTCAAGTAAAATCACGAGCCCCGCCTCACCTTGGGCGTGGAAGGTGCGTCGGGGAAGGGCGGTGAAAAGTCACGTGCGTGCGCGTGCTTGAGCGGCTTGTCGGCGGAACGCTCGTCGCGCTCGCCTCGCTCATCGCGCTCGTCGCTCTCCACGCGCTCTAAGCGCTCCGAGCGCTCCGAGCGCTCCAAGCGCTCCGAGCGCTCCAAGCGCGGGGTTGGGGGTGAACCCTGTGGCGTCCGGGATACACATGATTCTGAAATAAAATAATAAATCCATATTAAATCATTCATGAGAAATCGTGCATTTCAAGTATGCAATCGCACATATACGTACTTATACAAACGAACACGTACTTGCACAAACGTACACGTACATATACATACGGAATATGGAAATCTTGAAAACTAATTATCTAAATCTATTTGTGCTCACCTTTTTCATCATCATGTGTCCCATTGGTCCCTTTGCATTCATTGACACTGTTGTGACCGTTAACTCCATTGTGTCCGTTAATGCCATTGACCCCGTTTACACCGTTAACTCCATTGACGCCGTTAACTCCGTTTACACCGTTGAGTCCGTTGCCGGCGTTAACGCTGGCACTGAGGCTGATGTCCTCGTCATCGTCGTCATCGTGTGCGAGTTCGCCGACGTCGAAGCCGACGCCCGCGATGGCATGCGGCAGGTCCACCTCGTCTTTTAACCAGGGGTGCTCCAGGCACTCTTCCACTGTAAGACGACCCCTGAAACAAACATCGACATTGTTAATGTGTTTGAAATATTTGTGAAACTAATACATATATAATTTTGAAGGATGGAAGGATTTTGAAGGACTAGATGCAAAAATTCTAATTATTTAATTAACTTTTAATTTTCACATCCTATCACATTGGTAAATCAGTAACCATGGATATGTTACAGGGCACTTCATACACATTATTGCAAACTGTCATTAACATCATATCTATTTATGTAAATACTACAGGCGCAGTTTCTGAAATTCCGACGATAATTGTTTTTTTTAGTATTTTTTACTCCTCTATATAAATTGAGCCGAATAAAAAGTTTACGTTTCACGTATTAATATGGCGCTATGTGACTTTAGTGAGGTCTACTTAATAATTGATTATCATAATTAGCAATTGTACTTACTTAGGATCAACGACAAGAGTCTCTTTGATAAACTGTATGGCTGGATGCGACACCCCCCGGAAGAGTCGCTTAGGGAAGGTGAGCTGGCACTGCGCTATGTTCAGGTACGTCTCCTGCTTTGTGTCGCCCGCAAACGGCGAGTATCCGCTGAGGAGGACGTACGCCAGGACACCCACCGACCAGATGTCTGCCGCCAAGGAAAGGGGTTCGTATGACAGGATCTCAGGCGCTGGAAAGTGAAAAGAACACTTTAATCATGTTTTATGTAATGTAATGGGTTGCTGTTTCATTGGTGGAAATTGGTCATAAACTTCAAGGTGCCATCAGGCAGCCTCATGATGTAGGTATTTGTAATTAATATTGAAGAATATCAGTATTATAATATGTGGGTAGGAGGCGCGAACGAAATTAAGGTCAGTCTCTAAGCGGTATGTGGTTTCATTTACGTATCTTTGAACTCTCAACATAACACATGACACTTCTGAATATCTAGCGGTAAGCTCTCATGTAGAGTGCCAATTGCAACGCAGTCTGCGGTCTCAGTGACCATAGAGTAGATGTAATTTAAACTCAAAGTAGCTCTTTCAACTCTATTTCCATTATAACTATTTTTAACATTCTGCCTTAAATATTAGGTATATTATGTAACGCAGTATTATTATGAGAACATTTCACAAATGTTACATTAAGTCATATTGTGTATTAACTTTGCGAGACAAGACTCTTAAATTCGGGATCGATGACAAGTTACAGAAGTACTCACCAACATAATCCGTCGTGCCTAATATTTCGCGGACGTGCGCTCCAGGGTGTATGGCACGGCTGATGCCGAAGTCACATATCAACAGTTCTTCACTCCCAGATGTTAGGAGAAGGTTCTGTGGTTTGAGGTCTAAGTGTGCCACTCGGCGTGCGTGTAAATGTGCTAGGCCCTCAAGAACGTGACGCAGTGCCCGCCGCGCGGATCCTTCGGACAATCTGTCTTCCTCGTCCAAAAGACGTTGTAGTTCTCCCCCCGCACATAATTCTAGGACGATCGCCACTTCTGAACGTGTCTCATAGACCTGAAAATTAAATTGCGTGAAGTTTTAGCTAAGTAACTCTAAATCCTTTGGAATTTAATTGATTCTTGGAAAGATTCAAGTAGTAAAGCCACGCTGATTTCAGCACGAAAGGGCCGGCTCGACCGGGGCGGTACTACCCTCGCACAGAAAGATCAACGTAAAATGACAGCGTTCATGCTATCGTGTTTTGTTGGTGAGTGTGAGACCGGAGGCCCAATGATGCAAAAGCATCACTAGGCTGTCATAGTGTGGGTCACCATGCTGCATTCTTGCATTGTCTGTACGAGCAATGAGTATGGTGACCACCACTCTTGGACTCTGCTAATGCCTTCGATCAGGCAGAGTAGTCATTTTGGCAGGCCATACATAAAAAAAAAGTTGGATATTCTATAGTCAGCTGGTAGAACAATATCAACATTAGATAATACATTTCCTTCTGGCATAGGAAATAATAGTGAAAAGACCAGATGTAAGAGATACTTGACGTCAGAATATTTAGCTTTATTGCGATCTATTCCGACTTTTGTCTAAATACACCTGATTTTGATCTGATGATTTTGAATGTTATACTTTTGTTGAAAAGACTTAAGAGTGAGACTTTAAGAGAGTGAGACTTTTAGAAGAGTGAGAAAGGCAGAAATTTGTTACATACAGATAACAGATGTAACAAAACTTCTAGTCAAGCTGTTTAAGAAGTAAAGCGAATGTCCAGAAGGCATTATGTTATATTACGTTACAAAAATGTTCATTTCATTCAAATCCATACTTATGTTATAAATGCGAAAGTAACAGTAACTCTTAACTATCCGTCACTCTTTCGTGGCCAAAACGCTGAACCGTTTTCAGTGAAATTTTGGCACGGAGATACTTTGATTCTTGAGGAAAGACATAGGCTACTCTTTACTGCGATAACCGACGAACACAAAAGCTAGTATAAAAATTTAAATGTAAAATACCTCGTGCAGACTGACGACTCTTGTGCAATCAGAGCAGAGTGCAAGTACAGCGACCTCGTGCAAGATCTCGCGTGTGGTGTCCGCTGCGCGCCGCCGCTTGCGTATGAACTTTGCTGCGTACTCCTCCCCTGACACTAAGTGGCGGATTTTGCGAACTGAAGCGAATTTGCCCCTGAAATAAGAGAAAAGGAAAACATTATTTACATGTTCTTGATTAGATCAGGGCAAGGGTTGTTTTTTAAATTTCTCTAAATTGAGAAGAACCGTACGTAAGCTATGGGATAGAAAACCTATTAGAAATATACGATGTTTTGTACAGCAGAATGATGAAAATAAAATGTAAAGAATTGAAAAGTAAAATAAAAATGTTTTCTATGTTAAATAACTAATTTTCTCAATCTTAATTACAATCACTTCAAAGTTGTTGTATTGAAGTCAAATATTAGAACCGAATTTATCTTTTAGCTACTTATGTAACATTGTTGATGTAAATACTATAAATTTTGTTACGTAACTTCACGAAGGGAGACAAAACATAAGGAACAACTATGTGAAAGCTGTCTTATTCGAAAGCGCTAGACAAAGACTGGATCTACTATGGGCTCCTTAAATCATGTTTCCTGGCAAATGTGGTGTTACCGTCATTGTAATCTGGCCATTTCATTAACTTGTCACCGTTTAAGACAAAGTGTGGATCGTAAATATGTCAGGGACGGCCATTAGGCGGCATTAGCGGGAATAATTGCAGTTCAAATAATAGAAGGTGCGCACACGCAACAGTACTTTGAAGGTGCTTCTACCGAGTATTGGATAGTCAGACATAGATTGTGAATTCAGGGATTAGACGCAAATATTTTTATAAGGTAGGTACTTTGGTACATGGTATATAGAATAAAGAGCAAGGCAATGTAAAATAAATCTAAATTAAATGATACTGCATTACTTTGTAAAAGTTCATTTAACATGTAACGCGATTAGATGAAAATTTTTATTTATAATTTATTTATTTTCTATTGATTGCAACAATTGTGCATTTCATTTCAATTAATTATTAAAATTAAAATATTATATTAACGATTGGTAGACTATACAGTAGATATTCGAATCGCTTTTCATTAAGATGTTCAGAATTCACCTATTGCCACAAGACTTTACAATGATTTTATTACCTTACACAAGGTGTAGCAATTACAAATAATTAACAAATAAACATTAGCATTAGAGCCATCTACCAAATTTACAACCAGAACTCAAAACTTCCTGGAAAATTACAGTTCAACTCATTAGTCTGAAGTAGTACCGTTATGTAATTATGCGCCGGCGCAGAATCTAGAGTGCTTCGGAACAATGCTTTATTTACATTAGTTACTTTAGATAAATAAATTTGAACGAGATGTAAAGAACTTTACGCGTAATCTTAAACGCATTATCTGGGATATTATAGACGGATTTGTTCAAGAAATAATTGGATATCGGATATAAAAGAATTGCAAATGCTGTCAAAAACATACGAGGCAACCTTACAAAAGGGTGATCAAGAAGTAAGGAGTCATTATATAACGTTTCTTAAAGATACCTGTTTCCTGGTTTAAACTCTTAGCGGCTAGAGTGGTTTGTTATTTTTTATGGTAATGTGGTGCCAATTATCAGACGTAGTAACTGATGGTAAGCGATTACCGCCGCCCATGGACACCCGCAACATCAGAGGCGTCACAAGTGCGTTGCCGACCTTTGGGAGATGGGGAAAGGGATGTGGGGAGGCGCAAGCGCTGTTTCACACTGGTTTTTTGTGAGTCGTGGTATCACTCCGGTCGAGTCGGTCCATTCATCCCGAAGGTGCTTTAATCAGAAGTGGTGTACTTACTTTAGTTCTAGACAGTCCTTTTCGAATTAAAATAATGTGATTTATTTGTGACCAATATGCCATGTCTTTGAAAGTTATGAGATGTGTTGTGAATCATGTTATAATTAAGGTTTTAAGCTAAATCCACACGTCATCGCGCCAGCTGAATGTCGACACTTGTGTTACAAAATTGGCCTATTATAGCATAGTACAGATGTTATGACATATTCGAGATTACAGGTTCTATGACAAATTATTTGCTCTTCATTCATGTCTTCGGAAAATTCTTAAAACTTTTGACAAAGCAATCTAGACTGCAAAACTTTAAATTAAATATTTTAAAATTACCTACAAAATGTAAAAATCATGTCGCCAATACAAATATTACATCGTTTGTAAACTACAGATCGTATTGAAGAAGTTTAAAAAAAAAACTCTAACAACAATCATTTCCCACGTAACTCGTTCAATGCCGTTACACGGGTCACACAAATTTTTACGCTCATTAACTCAAATATTCGTTGTGTGGTACACTTCGACTTGGGATTTTTCTTATTCGACTATATTTTATAATGGTTCATTAAAAGAACTGCGTAATTTGCGGGTAAAAGCTAGTATTTTCAAATTTAAGGTATTATTTTTTACATATAGACATTAGAAATTTGTGATTATAGATTTTTTCGTATGTTTTCACCTCTGTCGTGTTGGCTATATTCATACTACACTCGCGTATTATTAAACCATTATAGATCAAAGATGTGTCAGTCTATCACTAGTAAAATTTGCAGAAGCCAAGGTTAAAAGGATAAAATCTCAAAATCGTTCATCTAAGTTCGCGATCAAACCTTTTTATATGTATATCATATCAAAGATCAGTCTCGCAATCAAAGTAAGTCTTAAATAAAATGTTAAGATATCGTATTACATTGTTTTTAATTTATTTCAACCTTGACTGTAATCAATCTGTTTATATCACGATTCTTCAGATGAACAACTCATCTACTAACTTAATAATGTTCACTAGGTTCAGGTTGCTAACAAAAACTTTCCGTTATTTTAGTATATATTTATAATACGCCATGTACGCTTCGAATTAAGAAACCTCCTTTTTCTTTGGAGTCGGTTAAAAAACAAATTGTATAGACGTAAAAAAATTGAGAGACGTTATTTTGGCCCTCAATTTCCTAAAATTATCATAAAATGTTGGGCTATGGAAATTTGGAGGTTTCATACTATGGGACAGTCGTAACACTAATAACGATTAAGCAGTTACTATTTGAACGATACAAAATACACGTAACGCCGAAACTATAATATCTAAACTATCTGGGAGTTGTTATATAAAACATATGCGGTATTGAGGTCAATGTCGGCACGTGGAGGACTCGGAATACAATTCGGGGTTAAACCAGGGTCATTGGAGGGCAACAGAGGGCACAAGACAGCGAGCGAGGGCGGGTAGAGGCCGGAAACACCCCTATGGCCCGGTGACCTCGTCCTGGCACACGGCGGGAAGGTCACCTCGATGGCTATATTTAGAACAGATGTAAATTTTTGTGACGATTTCATTGAATTTTGAATCTCTGCAATATTGTTCTATTGATTGTGGATGTTATTAATGTATAATGTAATAAATTAAGTACCTATTATAAAATATATTTCAGTTTAATTATGGTATATTTTAGAAGTCCCATATAGCGACTGTCTGATAACACTATGTGAGCTAGATAACTAAAACCCTTGACCTTAGATCTTTATAGAGATAGAGAAGGTCTAAAGAATTATCTATTAAAGCCTTACATTTATATTGACTTAGTAGTTTTTTCTAGTGTTTACGACTAACCAGAGGAATGCAGGAAGATTCAACAATCGGTTATATTATCTAACTAGCTGACCCGGCGAACTTCGTACCGCCACATTTTTTTTTTGTAAATATTTTCTACATTTCTGCAAATTCTAGAAATAAAAATACGGCTCCATCAACCGGATATCTGTGCAACTTAGATGCTAAACCGCCATCTATTAGGATTTTATAGAACTGACCGATAAATACATACTAAATTCGTATAATTAACAAATAAATCACGGAATAATATTTAAAGTACTTGCTTTCTAGCAAAAAAAGGATGGATGAAATCAGACTATATATCATTAAATTACAAGTAAGTACATATTTTGACTTTCATCCCCTCTCTCCAGGAAACCGTGCTGAATTTCGGGATAAAAAGTATCTTATGTCCTACCTCGTAGTATGAGCTCAAATCATGTCAAGTTTCATTTGAATCCATTCAGTAGTTTTGGTGTGATGCGCGGCCAAGATACAGACAGACAGACTGACAGAGAGACAGTCAAAAATGAAAAAAAAATACAGTTTTGGCTTCAGTTTCGATTATAGTAAAAGTATCTTTAATCTGTACAGAATTGGAGCTGTTACATTTTTATTATAAGTATAAATAGATTATTCAAAGTCCTTTACAGAATACTACAGTTGTTGATATAACATCTCGTAACGTCACAATCTTGTCATAGTTATAAAATTAATTTAGAACTAGGCCATTGTCATTGGCCTGACTTTAATTGACAATTTTTAAAGCACAAAATTACAGATTGTACTTGCCGCCCGTGGTTATATATGTCTGTCTCGATTTTTATATAATTAAAGTTTTTGCGTGAGACAATGACAGAAGTTATCGATCTTAACTAAATTTAACTTCATTTTCCAACTATACATAGTTACTGTACCTATGTATAGCTTGAAAATAATTTTTGAAGGATTATAAATTCATAAGCATTCAGTAATGAGTAAAAATGCAAATTTTTTGATTTGACCTGTATCTATACTAATATTGAAAGCTGAAGAGTCTGTTTGTTTGAACGCGCTAATCTCAGGAACCGCTGGTCCGATTTGAAAAATTATTTCAGTGTTGGATAGTAGATAGTGTTGGAGCGAAGCACCAATGGAGAATGTTTCAAAAACGGGGTAAATTTATCACGCTACAGGCAATAGGAGACGCAAACGAGGTTTCGTGGTTCAGCTAGTAATGTAAAAGCCAAACGTAACACAGGGTGTATCGATCGGAATAACTGATGTCACGCTCACGTACCTACCAGGCTACCATAGTGGCCCAGTTTAGTTAATAATGGGCGTGATAATGCGGGCCAATAGGTACTATTATTTGTAACGTGTCAAACAAATGTTTTATTAATTTTATTTTATTATTTTGCAGGCGAAGAGAGAAACATAAGGTATCTTTTTTGTAGTTTAGAGACACTTGCATTGATTAGAAAAAAATGACATTGAATCTTGTAAGACTTTTTTAGAAACAGATTCTGTACATTGTAACCCGAGAGTTTTTCTTTATTGTAATATATGATTCGAGTCTCACATGTCAGTGCAATTAAAGCTCTAATGACGTAAACACCGAACTATTTTTTAAAATTTCATTTAAAACAAGAAATATGTTCGAAAATTCGTGAGCTAGCATGCGGCGGCATCTTATAAAGAACACATATAGGTGGATTACAAGCTATTATTTTCACAAACGTGTGATAAAATACTTTTTTATTAGTAACATAACTGTCAAGTGTCCTGCGATGACAAAATATAATCGTTATTGACCCGTGAAAGTTACAATCCAAAGATCATAGAAAATTTCTCAACAGTCACATGTAAACACGCATGCAGTGTGTTGTAGAACAGAACTATTGAGACTACTGACACGGTGTCAGTGGGTCAAGTCCCACGTTGACCCACCGCCGCGACATGTGCGAGAGTTTACATCCACACACACAGCGCAGCACATCTGTTGCTGTAAAGACGTGATAATATTTCCACTATTAGCAGTGGGGTACTAGGAAAGTATTTTCTATCGCTGTAAAAGTCCATTTTATTAGACGATAATTTGCATTTAATAGCTGCAGTAGTTGTGTTATTTTAATAGAAGCCGATCGTAGAAGAGATAATAACAAGTGTTTCATGTATGTGTTACACATTTAAAACCATTAAGAGTAATTATTGATTAGGCCTTTCTTAGGTTTATTGATGAACATAAAGAGAGAAAACCGATGTTATCCAGTAAGAAGAGAACCTATTTGTTTAAAGTAGAAAGATAATTTACAAATTAGATAAAAAGTTAATTCATTTGAGTTGTAACAATTATTAATTAAATTTCATTTAGAAATATTTTACCCAACATTGTCTCAAGAACGTCACCAGTAAATTCCGACAAACTTACTCATTCATCGTTCCTGCAGTTACACAGGATGCTCAAAATAACTTCAAAACTTATCGTCCATTAAACGGCGGCATTTATTTAAGTGAATTCGCCGCTCGTCTTGCAAGAAGTAGCGCGTTCAGGACGCCGACAAAATTCGGCGAAAACACACGCACCTGCCGCAGTGAGGACTACAGCGGGATTGCTCAGAAATCCTATAAAAAATGTACGACGCGCCATGGCAACATATTCAGTAATCAATATGTCAAACACAATGTGCTGGCCGTTGAGGCTCTTAACACCAACCATTTGCCTGCTTGTTTGCTTTGAAGTGTAACCTCAGCCTGTCTAAAAAACTGTTTAAAAACTAAACACGTTTTAATTGATACTAGCTGAACCCCGCGGTGTTACCCGCGGTTATTGTTGTACCGCGAGTAACGCCGCAGGACAAAGATAGTCTAAAAAAGTAGCCTAAGTTACTCCCTGAATCGGTGAAAGTCCCGTCAAAATCCGTCCAGCCGTTCCAGAGATTACCCGGAACAAACAGACAGACAGACAATTTCTTTTTAACTACATTTTTGGTATATGTACCATGTATACGTACATATGTATTTAGTAAAAAGCGGTTATTTTAATATTAAAAAACAGACACTCCAATTTTATTTATTTGTATAGATTTTATCTGCGAAAGTGAAATGATTGCCTGTTGTTTACTATTATAACTATTATAGAATGTTCCCCGCGATGAATTTAAAACTATGATGGAGGGTGACAAAATCGAGCAGAAGATTATAAGCTTGATCTGACAACTATTCCACAATGTTCTATAGATATATAATTTTTATTAACATGTCATATTCAGTCACGCCATAATCCGAGCATGGAAAAAGTATTATTTACAGTTTAATATCAGTAAGTGAACAACCAATATTTATGAGGGCCTATCAACTTTTATGAATATGCGAGTCGCTACTACTGAAGCCATAAAAAGCTCATTTTTTCATATAGAAACTGTCGCGTCGAGAATTGTGAAACGACAATATAAATCACAATCATGTTAATACGAATCTGTTTATAGTGCTTGGCGTTCACTTTCCGCCTGGGTCCCTAGCATTTATTACAATCCGGGTGCAGCGCCGTTAGTGTTTCCATTTGTTTCGACTTACTTTCTGCATAATAAAGCTATTTTGTGGGCGTGGCGGTAGCCACTTGGCGCTTGAGCAACACGTCATTAGTGGCGTGCATTTCTCACGGTGCGTGGCGCAACAGGCCCGACGGCAAAACTCCCGACGTTGCGTAACACTAGCGATCGATGACCGACTAAAAGCGAAAAGGCGTCCTTGACAGTGAATCCAGTGCGCGTGCGCTGGTACTCTAGCTAGTAATTATTCATAAGCGCTTGCACAACCGACGTCCGCACCGACACCCGAGATGCACGTCCGATATCTCCACGCCGATGGCTATCGACATTTTCGATCGATGACGTTGAACGTAATAAGACGCTTCGTATACCATCCATCATCTCGGTCATTTCTTAATCGAATCATACTGATAATGCGTTAAATCATACATCGGTGTTCCAAGTGATTGAATCATGACTCAGTCGATGCGAATGACATTAAAGTTTTAGATTCAGATGGTATGTTTACTTCTATAAATAAGGCTATGCGGACAGGTGCCCTTGCCGCGTCGGCTCGGCGTCTGGTTGCTTTACTAAAAAGGTTCGATCTAGAAGCGCTTACAGTTAATCGCCGATGGACGAAACCGTGCAGGTGGTGGCGTAATCGGTCACATGCCTAATTTGGTCTTGATTAGCAGTGTACATACTCGACTGTGTCCCAAATACGTCTATTGTCATATTAATACGGAAAATGACAAAACGTTATGACCTTGTCATTGGTTAATTACTATAAAAGATGAACTACGTAGGAGATTTATTAATATACCTTTATGGTTTGTATTACGGACACTTTCGAGCAAATACTAGCCAACAGTCGTGGCGAGCAATCGACGGAAGTCGTAAAATTTTACAACTGGTGTCGCCGGCCCTTGATTAGATTTATAGAAAGCTTTACTGCTCCCTTGTGTTGGTACATGCAAATGGGTAGCAGCGGCTGGGGTCAATACACCAGTCATCGTGACTCGAGCGCAGACACAGTTGTAAAGGGCGAGGGGTGTAATGAAGTAAGCTATGCAATCAAATTTCGAATTAGAAATGTGCACAATGCCATTGTGTATCAATCCAAATGAATTACATCCCTAGCGAGCCTAGTTAATTACTTTTAGAGATCAAACTATTTCATGTGAAGTACTTTTGGAATTAACGTTTTATTTCTCCATAGTAAGTCGGAATACCAGGCAAGAATATTTTCTTGTTAAAGTAATTCAATTAATTTCTATCCTGTCTAAGAATGAAATGCTGCAATAGCTTGAAACGTTTAAGAAATAAACTCAATCATAGTGCAATTTAGTAGATAGCTCTATTATTATATTCGTATCAATGGTATTGTATTGTGTAGCTAATGGCACAGGGTTTTGGAATAGCGGTTAGCCAACGCCGCGATCCCATCTAGTTTTACGCAATTGAGATGGATGGAGCTTGCTAACAATAAATTGAATACCTTGGTGTTATCGATCTACGATGACACCGCTGCTCTCGCAATAATGATAGGCACGACAAAGCACTTGGGATATATTACTAATAATTTATTACTTAATGTAACAAACAGTAACATTTTAATATCTATTAATAGTGATATAAAAAAAGTGCAAACTAAATCCAACTACGACAAAAAACTACGCTGCAAAAGTATGAAACAAGTTTCAAAAGCCGTAGTCACACGTTACGTAGAAATGTACCATAACTACGTGACTACGGCTTTTGAAACTTGTTTGGTATCTTTTTCAGCGTCGTTTTTTGTAGTAGTAGGGTTTTAGTTTTAACTTTTTTTTATCTTAAATGTTTTGGTGCCTCTATAATATTAATTTCCTTGCAAAGTATATTTTAAATAGGTACCATAGAAATTTCACAATTATCGAATAAATACGAACAAATTCACGAGAAAATGCTAATAATATATATAAATATCTTTGAAATGTACAACTAACGCCCTTTCAATGATACCAAACACGGCATATTTATCTCAAATTAATGTTTTAATACAGTACTTTATGTCGGCTAGAGGGCGCCACATTAGATTCAGTGACACGTCATATAGCCTATAACCAGCGGACGATCAAGACACTTCTAACGATAACTCATTTGTCCTGTTCTAATAAGTAGTTAAGGAGCTATGACGGAACAGATGAACATACATACATACATAGCCAGACAAAATCATAACCCTCCTTTAGCTTTGCCATAGTCGGGTGAAAATTAGCTCATTGGTTGATTTAAACGATTACAACCAAAAAATAAAAGTAAAAAAGTCAGAACGTGCAATAACCAATACTTATTCCATGTTGAAATAAAATCTACTCATCTATGTTTATTTTGATCTTACCAAATCAGTGTAATGTAAACAGATCGTATTCTGGTCATAATTATGCCCAAGTGTCAATAATTATGTATATTTTATGTGAACGATGTTATAATGGCTACCATTAAGTACAAAATGTTATATATTGCGTAAATATGTGAGGTCATTATGCACACATCGATAGTTAAACTCAATTCAACGTATAATAAAAAGTTTTAGTAAGAGATTACTACGAAATGACAAATTAGTTAGCAATTGGAGATATATGCCTAGTATTACATTTTAATCTAATTGTCAGTTGGGGCTAGGAAACTCGCTGAATCTATACTAATATATAAAGCTGAATGGTCTGTTTGAACGCGCTAATCTCAGGAACCGCTGGTCCGATTTGAAAAATTCTTTCAGTGTTGGATAGTACATTTATCGAGGAAGGCTATAGCCTATATATCATCACGCTAAGACTAATAGGAGTGGCGCACCAAAGAAGAAGGTTTCAAAAACGGGGGAAAATTATCACGCTACGGGCAATAGGAGACGCAAACAAGGTTGCGTGGGTCTGCTAGTATAAAATAAAGATGAGTCATAGACAGAACTATTATATACTAATGACGTATCGTTTGATATCTAACTAACACATTACAATCGCACATGTAGTTGACTAGTTTACAAATTTTTTAAATATTTATTTATATGTACATTGTACGTACCTAAGACTTTCATTTGTCGACGTAGAATTAATATGATTAAAGAGATTATTTAATTATTTTTTTTAAATTTACAAATTAAACAGTTCATAATTTGTTGAGACTTTACAAAAACACAAAGTATATATAACTAGCTGACCCACGCAACCTCGTTTGCGCCTTATATTGCCCGTAGCGTGAAAATTTCCCCCGTTTTTGAAACATTTTTCATTGTTGCTCCGCTCCTATTAGTAGTAGCGTGATGATATATACCCTATAGCCTTCCTCGATAAATGGACTATCCAACACCGAAAGAATTTTTCAAATCGGACCAGCGATTCAACAAACAAACAAACAAACAAACTCTTCAGCTTTATATATTAGTATAGATTATGTTTAAAGATCGAAAGGTTAAATGACGGGAGCAGGTGGATCAAATGAGAATTTTCACATCATTTTTCCAAGTCTTTTATAAATCATTAGTACCAATACCAAACGGCTTATATCGTTATAATTCGGTTCTGTATCTAGATTTAAAATATTTATTCAGCAACTGACTATCCGCCCTGCTGGCGGCCACATTTAATGTCGGATAGAGTTTAGTTATTAATGTTATAGGGGCGACGTGAATGCGCCGGCGCCGCGCGGGGGCGTGGCCTGCGAATGGAGACATGCTGTTACACACTCGGTTATTGTGATATAATTGCACCAGCTAATAATGCATTATTATTTATTGCGCGACCAATATATTTATGAACTTGTAGATTCTAATAGCCATCATCATATTTAACTAGCTGAACCACGGTGTTACCCGCGGTTATTGTTGTACCACCGCGGGGCAAAGTTAGTCTAAAAAAAGTAGCCTAAGTTACTCCCTGGATCATCAGCTACCTGCCAGTGACAGTTCCGTCAAAATCCGTCCAGCCGTTCCAGAGATTACCCGGAACAAACAGACAGACAGACAGAGAAATTTTTTTTTAACTACATTTTTGTTATATGTATCGTGTATACATATGCATTGATTAAAAAGCTGTTATTTTAATATTACAAACAGACACTCCAATTTTATTTATTTGTATAGATAATCTATTAATTGGAAAGTAGCTCTCGTCTGTTTGTATGTTACACTTTTATGGCTAAACCACTTTAAATAAAATTTCTCATGGAGATACTTTGATTCTTGAGGAAGGTCATAGGCTACTCTTTACTGCTATCACGGACATACACGCGGGCGGAGCCGCGGAATTGCGTGCGTTTAACAATTAAAAACTGAACCTAACTGCCATTTTATTAGTGAATAGTGCTTTTTAATCGACAGTAATTTAAAAATTATGAAATTAATGTTTTACCATTTTATTCTGAGGTAATAAAGTACTTGTTTTTCCAACTTGTAATAAAGAGTGTAAAATTTATAACAAAACTGTAAAATTTTATTATACGTTCGACATTAATTAGTGTACTAAATAAGTTTGTAATTGCGGTAATTAGTACTGAAATCCTGCAATATAAAGTTACATGTAACTGAATAGGTTAGTATTTCTAATTAAGCACCAAAATTATTCACTATTAAAAAAACCTGCCTTAATAATATTTATGTAACTATTGTGTTACATTTCGTGACAAGTATTTTTGAAATTATAATCTGTTTTGTTTGTGTGTTTTCGTAGTGTTTGTGACTTTTAACTTCTTCCTAATAAACAACAAGACAAAGAACATATAATGTTGCTTGCAATATTTTGCTCCTAAACAACATGGAAGCGTGCGCGTGCGCAAGCTGTGCTATGTTTGAAATAAAATGTAAATCGTATACAGCGTCGGCCATGCAAATTATATTTAATTAAAATTCTTAACGAACAGGGTTGCTGCGCCTTGTATGACTGTGATGATGGGATGTAGGCATCAAATAAGTAAGTATGCTTTGTGTGGCGAAGGTCGTAAAAGTTAACTAGTACGTATTCATGAGCAAGAAACAACCAACAGTTTGAAGAGCTCGCTGTTTGGGGAAACAGTGGGTTTGTTTCCAGTATCGTAATAGTGAATACGACATCTATACTAATATTTAAAGCTGAAGAGTTTGTTTGTTTGTTTGAACGCGCTAATCTCAGAAACTACTGGTCCGGTTTGAAAAATTCTTTCAGTGTTAGATAGCCCATTAATCTAGGAAGGCTATAGGCTATATATCATCACGCTAAGACCTACAGGAGCGGAGCACCAATAAAGAATGATACAAAAACGGAGGAATATTATCACGCTACGGGCAATAGGAGACGCAAACGAGGTTGCGTGGGTCGGCTTGTCGTTAATATTTCGCATTTGGACTCCTTAATGAAGACAATATTGTGTTAGATAATTGAATAAACACTTAATGCTATCAATTAGGATTTAATTTCTCTAAGCGTAATATAAAAAAATGGGATACAATGAGGATATGTCGAATCGTAAACAATTATAGTTACGTTTAGACTCTAGAAGAATACAGCAGTCATGAACTTTAGAGAAAATAAAACTAAGAAATCAGTACTGATGGAGATATTTTAGCAAAATGTAGTTATACTTGTTTTAAAACTGAGTTTTAATGTAATGCTAACTTTTACCCTTTTATTATATCGCAATACAATAAAAGGGTAAAAAGTCAGCACTAACATTGGACGAGTAAGGGGTAAGCAATGCGCGCGGGAGACGTAGAGGGCGGCTACAATCGGTGCGAGCACCTGCTGGGCCAGCGCGTGCGCACCTGACTTCAATATGGAAATTGGGACGGTTTGCAAATAAAATTTAATCAATATTTTTTATCGTAACAGGTGCAGGATATCGTGCACTCTTGATATAAACACAATGGCATATATACTGTCGTAAGTCGGTTCTTAATACTTCTTTGGATCTCACCGCCCCCGCATATTTATAAATACATTTAAACAACCCGACAACTGTTAAATGATTCATAAAGCAATTACATTTTTTTCTATGCTGTTATTATGAAGCTGCCGACTAGCAATCATATCGCCCACACATACATTGTATGAGCAGAAACAATCGCGGAAATGTGCCGCCAAGTGCCACTGATCAATACACAGTCTCATCAATAACGCTAACTATGGTTTCTTGAATTAAATAGTCGCGCAAGTTGTGGTGGTTTTAATGAGCTGCGTATTCGTTCTTACATCTATTAGTTCATTTTTGAAGGGGTCTATTGTAAAAAGAATTATTACTATATGTATATAAAATTCTCGTGTCCCAGTTTTAGTTGCCAAACTCCTCCGAAATGGCTTGACCGATTCTCATGAAATTTTGTGAGCATATTGAGTAGGTCTGAGAATCGAACAACATCTATTTTTCATCCCCCTAAATGGGAAGGGTCACCCATCCTTAAAAAAAAATTATGGCAAAACGACGTTTGCCGGGGCAGCTAGTTACTATATGTATTTATGAGATGGCTATGGATTTTGACATTCTAATCATACTTAATAGGTATTACAAGCCTTTTCTGGAATGTTATGGAATTGACGCATGCGATTCTTTTGTTTTAATTGTTTATAATAAATGTTTATATTTTCTAATGTCAATAAAGTAGTTTTGCGGTTGTACGGTTTTGACCTAATTAGTATTAAAGGAATTTTAAGAGGAAAATAAAGCAAGGTATTGTTTGTTAATTATTACAAACAAACGTGTGATAAGTTGATGATGTTTACTGTAGTAGGTACTATTTATTTTAAATAATTTAATCTTTTTGTATTAGTATGGACCACGATTATTTTTAATAGATATTACCTAGTTTCATATATGTGAATGGATGAATTATTAAACTTGATTGCCTGAGACAGGAATCTTGGGAAAAAACTAAATATATATTATTTTCTGACAATTTGTATAATATATTATATCTCTTGACTAGCTTCCTTAGCATAATTAGGATTTCTAAGATATTAATAAAAATATTAATTACAGGAAATATAAAACTGCAAACAATATATCAAACGAGAATCTGTCCTACAGTTTATGAGGTATTTTTATATTATAAATTATAGTTTAGAAAAACTCCAATATAGCGTTCCATATATAAAAATTCATAATATAGCGAAGTAATATAGAAGTATATTCG
The DNA here is from genome assembly GCA_905220595.1 of Spilosoma lubricipeda. Lineage (NCBI taxonomy): Eukaryota > Metazoa > Arthropoda > Insecta > Lepidoptera > Erebidae > Spilosoma > Spilosoma lubricipeda. Next base: position 3,496,719 of record HG992278.1, read on the forward strand.
AAAACAATCAATCTTTTGGTTCTATCAGCACAACACTGTAGCAATGGCATTATTTTATCGACGGGGCAGAAAATCCGAGGGGCCGGCTGCAGGCGCTTTGCACTGTGGAGGACCCGGAGCATGTTATTTCAAGTCCCCCTAAGAATCGACGCCGCACCTGCCGTAGCAAAGGCCTAGACTCGTCAAAAAGAATCATCAGAGTCTAAATGAACTCTTTATTAATGAAGAAATCCTTTGTGCCAAATGATAGTACTGTTGTTTGTACTACATACATTAATGTACGTACAGTCTCATTAAGGTGACATGACATGTCATTCCATTCATGACTACTAGGTAGTAGAGTCACGGTGATTACAGCACGAACGGACCGGCTCGACCGGGGCGGTACTACCCTCGCACAGAAGATCAGCGTAAAATAACAGGGCCACCATGCTGCATTGTATGCATTTGCAATGAGTATGGTGACCACCTCTCTAGGATTCTGCTTACGCTTTCCATCAGGTAGAGTAGAGTCATTAAGGCAGGGCCAAATATAAAAAAAAGAGCTGTGTTAAAAGAAGGCCACATTACAAATGTAATAATTGTTTTTACACTTTTGAGACTATACATATTATTCGACTGTAAATCGGGACTTAATCGTGATAATGTCTACAAGGTACAATACCTTTTTTGGTTGCCCGACGTTTCGATCGAATTACACCGATCGTGATCACGGGTAGACTGGATATTATCGCAATTAAGTAGAGATTTACAGTCGAATAATATTACAAATGAAGTTAAGAGAAGCGTAGATTTTTTACTAGTCAAGGGTACGAGTTCATCTAAAACCAGTTACATATCCATGGTTCCATCGAGAAGAATTGGCAAGTAACTACAAAGGTTGAGAGGATTGTCAACCGGAAAAGAAGTTTCCTCCAAGCGAGTCTTCGAACTGCCAAGTTGCAAAGCAGGACATCCACAAATAAGGAGGATAAATGATCTTATAAAGTTTACAATTCTATGTGGAGAAAGTCGTTCCTAATTCTACTTAAAAGTCATTGAGCCTATTCTTAATATATCTATTAGTATTAGCAGGTTTTTATTTATTATTATTTGTATATTATATGATAAAATTATTTAAGTTATTATTATAATTAGATACATGAAATGCAAAATGTCAAAAAACTAAAATAAGATGATCCAATTACATTTGGTTCCATAATAAATATATTTAATTAGCGAAAGATAAGATAATTATTAGGTTACTAAACTACTATATATGCATAATAATTAGAATATTTTTATGTACACTGTTTAAATTATTTTAAGAATCGAGCAAAAAATATACGTGTTACATTAATTATAAATGTAAAATATTTGCAAAAAAAAAACTGTACTGTAAATCATAATGTAATATGCTCGATTTTTTGCTCGATTTGTTAACTAATTTCGGAGTAAAAAACTGTTACAATAGATGTATTTCTTATAGTGATTCAAGTGACATTCAAGGCGAATAAGTGTAATCAAAGGTCCCATTACACAAACTAGTGATCCGCGACTAATATAGTCATTAGCATCTGTCAAGTTCTAATAAGTCATTACAGACATGCGCTAAAACAGACCGAGAGCGGCAAATGCGCGGGCGCAGCCGCGGAAGCGTTAATATACCAATCATTTATAGTGACGCCCACGCATGGCCGCCCATCGCTTTGTTACCACCGCTGCTTTACGACCCAGTAATTGAACGGTTTGAAGTTCAAGACTAAAAGAAATATCAAACAGGTTGTCGATGTCAAGTGCGATGAATAAATAAAAAAAAAACAGTCTGGGGTCTTTCACCGGCAGTTTTTATGTGTGATAATTGTGGGAACAGATTTTATATAGTGAGCGTGCAAATGCTTTTCTTATGGTGTCTTGATTGTACGGGTGTATTACTATACGGAGAGTGGTGTCCAATCGACGATTGCACGTAGGTATAGATTGTGATTATAATGGAGGATTGTTAACGGTTATATAACTGATCTATTGTCTTTATGCGCATACCAATTTTGTGCGAAATCATTTAGTTTGATTGAAATAACACGTTTTTCATATTTGTGCTAAAAAAACAAATAAAGTTCGTAAAGTAAGTATCCACGCGAATTGTAGGGGTCCGTATTAAAACCGTAGTCTATTAAACCGGTTCTAAATAAGAGACTATTTGTGTAAGGATTCTATATTCTGCATAAAATCGTCAGTAACAGTCTTCAAATTAAAAGATCAGACAGACACTGACATGGTTCAAACCGTAAAGATGATGGTAAGTACACGGAAAAGCTAGAACCCGGATGGAAAAATGCAATCGCAATCATTTAAAAAGAGTATCTTACACCTACCTAACAAATCCATATCGATTAGAAAAGAAATCATGTAAATATTGATAAAGCTCCTATCTAAATACCGAAGTCGTTATCACACAGTATTTTTTTCCGTGTGAAGTAAGTGCATAGAGCTATAAATAGTTTTTCATGAGGGTTTTTAAATATGGTTCCTGAATACTTGATAAAAGCTTACCATTAAGACAATCGTTGTTGTAGTACTACCTAGTGCGATATACAGACCGTATCAATATATTAGCATCTCAAGAGCCGGTTATACAACAGTGTCTAATTGACATAACATTGTCACTGTCTAATCTTTGGTGATATCCCCTCAGTGGTGACGGAGTGCTCTGTTGGAACTGCTGGAATAACGGTTACAGTCCTTGTTTATATGAGAATCTGAACCAGTTTGATATGGGATTTATCCCAGACCAAACTGCTTTCTTTGCAAAAAGCTTTAGCTTTGAAACTTTATCCTGAATTGTTACGAAATACTGTAAAACGCATATTTGCTAAAAGATTTGCTAAACGATTTTCTAAAGCGTCGACAGATGGCGTTGTGCCGACCGGCTGAATCACGGTATGCGATGTTTACCGGCCATAGTATGCATGGATTTTATGGAAGAAATATATCTCCCTGTCCCTTTATTTTTAAATATTGAAGAATACCTAAAGAAGTGTTTTTTTATTTTTCTTATGTAGTTATAAAAAGGTTTTAACAAGGTCTTGAGGTTTAAGCTGATATTGAATGAGGGGCGACTCCAAGTCCTCAGTATATTCAATTACGTAGATTGTGTTTAAACCGGTTCGAGATCTAAATGTACCGATTGTCGCTGTCTGTTATCTGATAATTGCTTCCCATAAATTGCACGTGTGACATATAATATTCATAATGTAATCGAGAAGTTGTTTATTTGTTATCTTGATAAAGAGATCGAAGGTCTAATTAATTTTATATAAGGAACCAGCTAAGTGGTAAAGCATAAAACTACTGAATTAAAATGACTATTTAAGGGTGTTTAGAACATTACCTTGTGCCGCACAAAATGATTTCAAATCTGGAACCTATTGCTTCGGCAATTCTCTAAATTAGCCCTTCTTCGTTCGGTTCTACTGGCCTTTAATGAACTGAAAAAGATTAAGCAAAATGATCGGGCAAACAATAAAAAACTCAAGTCTTTTGTGAAATCATGGCCCGTGAGAACTTAAACACAGTATCCGGTTTTCGAATAAATATAGGTTTACACCAATCCCTATACCACACAAATTCTTACACTAATTGAATCTCATTAATCTCAGAAGATTGCCACACTACCCATCAATATAATCAAGCATACCCGTCAGTCTTGCCTGACGACTTGACCGTATACGTGAGCTTAAATGAGGCAAACTGGTCCAAAGCTAACAAAGAGATGCGTTCGTGAACGGCCACTAACTTTCTCTTGATAACCTTTGTAGGGTAGAACGATCTACCATGTATTGACCTCACGAGTACGTTTTCTACTTAATTCTACTCCAAATGCGTCGCGATCTGATACGAAGGGTGTTTGTTTACGCTAGGGCTGCCACTTGCGCGTTTATAATTAAAAGTACATGATTGGAAAAGATATTGATTGGAAGATTTTTGTGCGGTCACGACAAATGTCTTGCCTATAAAATTCTGTAAAACTAGACATAGTATAGTTTAATATTTATTGGTTCATCGGGTTCTTCTCGTAGACCCCAGCTTGGGGTCTCGGGATGACTTCTCCAGGTTTATGGCCTGTCACAGTGGTTTTCCACGCTGCCTGCAACAAAGACGGGTCACTGGGTTGGGCCCAATTGGATCTATTGGTAGTTCCGGGGTGTCAGTACGGTGGGAAAGGGGGTTGCTAACGAGGTCGTTAGCTTTCTCTTTCTTTTAGCGTTTATTGATATTCGATGATTTTGTTAAGCAATAAGTAATAAAAGTAGTTGTAAATAAAGTTGTAATTTCTAAACACGTGTGTAATTTCTAAACAAATAGATACATTTGTTTATTTAACAAACAAATTCAGTACTACATATATTACATATTTATTTCGATTATTTTTATATTTAATTTTTAACATTAACTTTGCTTAAAATTGTTGTTTCCCTTCACTTATTTAAGACTGAATAAATGTATTATTTAATTCTTAAGCAGCCCTAAGATCTATACACATATGTACCTACAAAACCTACTTTAGTTCCGCGATCAAACACGACAAAAACACGATGCATCGATACCATCGACTCGCCAATCTATTCGAGTATCTGTGCGCCAATCGAAAAGAGCGCAAGGTCGCACACTCTATTGTATGGGCATGCGCACCATTGTTGTGTCAATACAAATGTCTGTTGTTGTTTTTTTTTCACGGTATTTATAGATTCTTAGATAAATTATATAGAATTTAATTTGGAGTAGGTATATAGGTCAGTGTCAATTATTCGCCATTGTTGCTTTGTCTAATTAGCGGTGTTTTATTAAGAAAAATGTCGACGAGAATGTCATTAAAATATATATAATATGAGCCACTTATATACAAATAAGTAGTTAAAAACATTGATCAGAGAGAATGCGATAATTCAATAACAGCCAAAGGTGCGATTTTGGGACAGTCACCGAAACTGCAATAACAATGCAGTCTCTAAACTGTGTCATGACGATGCAGTCTTTGTTCGGGGTGATGTTTATGCAGCTTTCGAACGCAGGAAGTCGGCAAATGGAAGCCGTTGCAGTATGTTGTGTAAGTGACCCTAACACTAGGGCCAGGAGAGGGTCATAGTACATTAGGTCGAATTTGAATGTACGATCGTAAATTCTATTGTAGTAATGATTTATTATACAGACAAATAGTTGTGTTGTATGTGCATGCATATGTGTGAGTGCTAGAGCCTAGAGTGTCGAGGAGTTTTGTTTTAAGGGAATTAACTTTCAAAACTTAATATAGGCAAATGAATTAATTATCTTTGTGACCTGGTTGTTCGATCTACTGACACCTTCCAAACATGTTGTGTGTTAGACCAAGACTTTATTGTGACTGCACTTAAATATATTTGAAACGAATTTCTTTTCTATTATTATGTTATAACTAGCTGTCCCGGCAAACGTCGTTTTGCCATAACTACTAATAAATTAAAAACTAATTAAAAAAAACATTGTCCAGCGGACAAAATTGTGAATCTAAACCATTCCCAGATCCCCTTGAACACACACAAAAAATTTCATCAAAATCGGTCCAGTCGTTTGAGAGTAGTTCAGTGACATACACACTCACAGAAGAATTATATATATAAAGATATGAAAAATCCGATATTTTCAAAGTGCTTAATGTTCTTGTTTGTATTATATATACCACTAGCTGACCCACGCAACCTCGTTAGCGTCTCTTATTGCCCGTAGCGTGATAATTTTTCACCGTTTTTTGAACCTTCTCTATTGGCGCTCCGCTCCTATTGGTCTTAGCGTGATGATATATAGCCTTCCTCGATAAATGTACTATCCAACACTGAAATAATTTTTCAAATCGGACCAGCGGTTCCTGAGATGAGCACGTTCAAATAAACAAACAAACAAACTTTTCAGCTTTATATATTAGTATAGATAAGACGGAACATCAAAGACTACTTTTCGCTAATAGCGTCAGAATTGACGTCTTGGAAAATATGTTCGCTGTTTTACGAGTTATCAGATATGTTATTTCTTAGGAAAACAGTTTTCTTGCCAGTGTGGGTTAGGTTGCGTGAAAAGTTGCATACAAGAGCATTTAGAGTGCGAACGCTCATACCACGCCTTGTCTAGACGTCTGCAGGTCTACTGTTCATAGTTTTGCACAATTACTTTCCCTGTACATAAGACTGTATTAGCATGGATCTCATCAGTATTTTAGTAGTCGAAGGAAATTATAAAAACCTAGTTTAGACCAAAGCAGTACAAAAAATTAACATTTTAAACAATATCCAATTAATATTATAAATGCGCAAATTTGTAAGGATACAGAACGAATCAATATCTGTAGCAGTGAAGAACATTTTGCCTACCTAAACGCGCTATGTCTAGAACAAAAAAATGTCGATGTCGTCGAAGTAACATCACGCCACGATTTTTACAAAAGGAGCAGTGACAATAATCAATGCAGGTGAAACAGGGAGAGTGCTCTTTAAGTCCATCTATTTACATTAGGTATATTTTACATTCATATGCATTACAAAAGCCTTAAACAGTAGACAGTTACTTTTTATAATATGGTACACAAAACATATTTTGGGCGATGTTGCCCAGTACTACAGTACCAGAAAAAACCTTGGTTGTAGCTACCATTATACGTTTTTTAATCAATGCATTAAATATCTGCATTTTTGTATGTAACTGTTTAAACATTAAGATTATAGTGTGAACAGTCCGGTCTGTTACCACTTTCTCTCAATCACCATTTTGCGAGCTACTCTCATATAGCTCCCGGCACTATCAAAATAACAAATAGACAGCAGGCTACCGTGCAACACGTACCAGAGATTTTAATAAAGACAAATGTTTGGTATGCAAGGTTAGGCGCTCAGTACTTCATAAAATTTTCATTAAATCACATATGTCAGGTCATGATTGATACCAGAACTTTAATTGGTGAACGTGATCAGTGTCATGTTCTTACGTAGTTGTGTATTTGATGATATCGATGAATATCGTTAGTCGATATGATATTATACAGAGTGAGTTTTAAAATGTACAATATGTACATGTAGAAATATTTAGTCTCTTTATAATATACTAGCCGACCCACGCAACCTCGTTTGCGTCTCCTATTTCCCGTAGCGTGATAATTTTCCCCCGTTATTGAAACATTATTCATTGACGTTCTGCTCCTATTGGTCTTAGCGTGATGATCTATAGCCTACAGCCTTCCTCGATAAATGTATAAACTGAAAGATTTTTTTAATCATACCATCGGTTCCTGAGATTAGCGCGTTCAAACAAACAAACAAACTCTTCAGCTTTATATATTAGTATAGATTTCAAGGTAGTAGAGCCACGTTAATTTCAACGTCAACGGGCCGGCTCGACCAGAACGATACTGCCTTCTCACATGAGACATCTAAAATGACAACATTCGTGCTGTCTTGTTTCGTTGGTGAGTGCGAGACCAGGGGTCCAATGATGTAAAAGTTAATCAATAGGCCGCCATAGTGTGGGTAACTACGCCATCATCATGGTGACCACACCACTCTTGGATTCTGCTCATGCTTTCTATCAGGCAGAGTAAAATCAATTCGAAAGTCTCTTTAAAAAAATTGAGTGCCTCTAAACGACGAACGAATCGATTGTTGGGAACTTTCAAGACTCATTTTAGTGTGATTAGAATAATGAGATGCCGATTTATGGGGAAGTAATACATACGTATATAGGTACACGTCGGTGGTCCAAATCCATTTATTAGTGATAACGCCTGGTTTATTTCGTACGAACCACCATTGTCTACAATTTGTGACCGCGATTGTTGAAATAAAAAATAGTCAAAATGTAGCTAAAAGACACCCTGTGTAATATCTAACCGTAATAAGATGTAATAAATCATCAGCGCGGTTGACGGGCCGGGATGGAGAGCCAACGATATCGCCGGAAATGGATATTATGATAACGATGCGCCCGCGCATCTCCCCGTGCACAGTTAGCGTGCCATTTGCAATAACGAGAGGGACGGTAATGTATGCTAAGGAGTCTCAGATTGAGCTGTTCGCTTTAAATTCATTGACGTTTTGTACAAACAAAGAAGCTGTTGGAATTTACTGTATTACAGATGCCATCATCTTATTGACCATTATTTTTTTGTTGTTGTCATTGTTACTGCAATGTATAGCTCATTTGTTTTATCCGGTAGGGTTCAGCGACAGTGTTATATTGAAACTTTATTGACATCTGGCCTATTACGTCTCCTTAGTGAATATGCAGTCAAAAGCGAATAGTTCATTCCATATTAGGAAGTTTTCGATTGCTATGTATAATAGCAATATGACAGGATACAGTGTACCAGCTGCGTAACGGTATAACTTGATGTCAAATTATAGACAAAGATCACCCATCAACTAAGGATAGGCAGTTACCACAGTAACTGTAACTGCACAATAACGAGACATTCGGTATTCTATTCACATCGATGTGATCGACATCAAAGTCAAAGTAAATTATGCGTTTATTATAACGCAAAGTAGCAGTAAATACGCTAACGTTCAATAGTTTTCCTGAACCGTCGTCTATTAGCAGTCTATCCCTGCCCGTGACCTACCCCAATGTGGGTCATTGCCAAAGCGCCGTTGAATTTTACGATAATCGCTTGCGAAACTACCATTGGCAAAATTTCAAGATATTATAGTGGCGTCTGTAGTAAGTCTGACGCTGGATCTCAGAGCGGTGAATCATCAGCGACAAGTAGTACGTTGCAAAATGAAGCAGCGTCCATTCTGATGACTCCCGTGGAGATTTTTTACTCTTCTTGTTTGTGATACGATTATATTCTTAATTTCTCCCGCGGAGAGTTCACTATTAGTTTAGTATGCAGCAAATCCGGTGCGTCTGGACGGAATGTAATTTTAATTTTAGAATAACGGAAACAAGCTCAGTGTGGTCGCGTCGTGGCGATGTTAGACGCGTTTCCTTCTCGTTTATTTTCCATTCGGCCTTCGCTTGAATGGGATACCGTTCGGTCAACGTTCAGCCGTAAAACGCGTTCATTTCAGCTGTGGACACTCAATAATATTGAATGGATTTATAGCTCATTAAGCCGTGCTCACGTCGGTGCTCGGGGCACATTCCAGCCGTCTCTGCTGACGGGGCCGTCGAGCCGCGATTTGTTAAATAAACACAATTTCGGTTCGTCGAACCGCTCCAGAATAAACACGGCTTGCTTTCAGTTCTAATATGGAAAGTGAAAGCCGCGTGCCGGTGTTGGCTGGCGGCGGGTAGTGACAAATTCCTTGCCACGTGTGCCGTGTTACTGTCGGGTCGGTGTAACATGAGTGGCAGGAATGTGCCCCGTAGGATCGGAAACCATTTAAACTATGTCTTCGTGTTTACATTACATAAGTTCATACTATTGATCAAATGTGCTGCTGCGTGTAAATTCATTACTTTACGTGGTGGCCGTGAACCCGGCAGTCATTTAAAAGGTGGTATCTTAATTAAGTTTCAATCGGCTAAGAATTTAGCCAATTGTTTTCGTAAAATAATTTAAGTTTTTCCGGATTCCAAATTTGAGCTCCAAGACGTCACTTTAAAAACATTGATACATTTGCAAGAAAAGTTTGCTAGTTGTATGCTATGACTTATAGTAAGATTCTTAATAGCAATGTATTAGATGTTACACGTGCTTGTTGTTATTTGATTATTAGTAATATAAGCAGCAACTTATGCACCAGAAACAAGTTATCAAGAGGCTCTACGCATTTTGAAAACTGGAAGTTATGGATCGACACAGGCAAGACTAAAGTAGGGTTAGGGACTTTAGTCCTTCACAAAGGATCATAGATTTGTAATTTATTTGTATTTCCCACACTACTTTTATCTCTCGTGGTGTAAATTGTAAATGATTGTAATTGTAATGGAATAAATGATTTGTGACGAGAAAAAAATATATTATTAGTTTTATTATTCATAGCTATGCATATCATTTTATCAATCATTCAAATTAAATCATTAGTTATAATTAATCACTTTGATTTACAATTTTCTCTTATTTCTTATTGCAATACTGATTTATAAGGACCAGACAATTTTACAAGTGTAGACTATACATTTTGTTCGAGTCGTCAGCGCCTTCCACCCTAGACAATAGACAACTAATTACCTGATTATAATTGATTAGTAATAATTTATTTATTTATTCTTTATATTTAAGGAAATAAGACGTACAAAGGCGAGCTTAACCCAAACATGAGTTATCTTCCAGCTAACCGTAGTACCGTACCGTACCGTAATTTCACTTTGATAAATAAAATACATTGTAATCAACAAATAATATGCATTTAATTTTACAACGTCTGTACAGTACAATTAGCGTACAACATAAGTACGCAATTATATTTGCGTACTTGTCCTATTTTATGTTCGTCAAGGTATATAATAATATCAGGCACTAATTATGAACTTGAGTTTTTTTGCTTACAAAAAACTTGCAAAAGCACTTCAGAAACAGCTCACGATTTTATGTGAAATCAGAGTTATGTATGATACAAATGCGTTTGTCGTGTTCTCGCTCTGAGAGCTAGGGCGTGACCATAAATTAGTAAATGCTCACATGTAAATCTTGTTTGTAGGTGATAGGGGTATTAATTTCTTTAGATGGTTCTCACTATATCGGTACACTTGTCTAAATGTACTTTTATTAGTCACATGTTTTTAATATATCGAATCGCTTTTAATGTGAACGAGCTAAAAGCTAAATGTAGTTTTGACGTCTTAAATTTTTACTTTTTATAATCTTCATTTCTATAAATGCCATTAGAGTAGACTAATTCAAACCTAGAAATTATTATCGAACAAGTGCGCATGACACTGAATTATAGAAGCTTGTAAAGTTAATTGACCTGAAATTAGTTTTTTTTTAATATTTAAATAACGAGTGTATATTTATTTTCTTTCTTCCCTTCCTTTTCATTAAATGTTATTATCCTTAAATATTAAGAATAAAAGCAATTGCAATATCTAAATATTTGACAGGCAATCGGCTTAAATACATGCAAACTTAAGTGATTGTTTGCACACGGATAAAAATGAATAATATTTGCGTTTGACGCATTGTACCACAGCGATACTCGCCCCTAGGGTTGTCAGCGTGATACAGTAGGAATTGCAAAATGTCCTTGCTAAGGAGAGATCTGTGTCCAGCTAGTCGTGATGATGCTGATGATGTTGACAGGGGAAACCTGTTAGAAACCTCAGTAAATTCAAAAGTTTGTGTTATCAACTAATTGCGTTCGTTAGTGTTAGATATGGAAAAAGAATGTATTAAAAATTTTAAGCCGAACTAACTGCTTCCTAAGGAAAACATAGACCAATTGAAACGGGAACTAATTAGGTAGATTTTTATTTATGTTGTGCCTGATAAAAAAATCACCTGTTTCACACTCGACATCATAGTTCGACAACCCTAGTGATGTGCAAACTGTGACTCATTCAAAGTAGAGGCCAACATCACTAGTTAGGTAAAAATCTCCTCCAAATACGGAAACATGACACCCAGATAGTCTACGATAAAACTCGTTTCGCTTGACAACTAGGCATCACCTAAGACTAAATTATGACTTGTGCTAAATACCTAAATACTTCTCGTCCATATCACAACCATTATAGTAGGTACTCAATAAAATAAATAATTGAATCCAAGTTGTGACATACACTTCACTGATTCAAATAGTTCTGCACGTATTGACTTAATGACAATTAACTGTTCATCAACCATAAATTGATTGCTTGATCTCGTTTATCAATCAAAGGATTAATAGAGATACAATATAAGTAAATAAATATTTTAGAAATCTAACACAAAACGCCATCTTGTCCCAAGCTAAAAGCAGAGCTTGTGTTATTGGTACTAGACAACTTATACAAATACATATATAGTTATATATGTATATAATGTTTTCACTTCTTTAAAATAAATATTTTCTGCACTATTGCAGTTGACAATTAATAACTATGATTATGAAAAATAGACTCTGAAATCAGATATTTTTAAGTTATTTAAGAGTTCCATTAGATTTTAAGAATCATCGATATTTTCATTCAATGAATTTTAACAAGAAAAGGATATAGCAGAAATTGTAATGCAAATCGAGTCCACAAAAGCAAAACACGTCAAGCATTTCCGCTGCGAACTGTTTACAATATTAATGAACAGCATTCAAATTGGTTTTCAAATTAAATCACTTTTAGTATGGTGCTCAATTGAACACGTGCTGCGCCTGCGCATCAATGCTTTGTTTATGCGCCACGCTGTTGAATGTGTTAGTAATGACTTTTCAACGTGCGTATGGCCTTGACAGACCAACACTATTTAGCTATCTCCTTCAAAATGCTGTGAATACCGTTGTTGGATTCTTCAGACGTGGAGAATGATTCGATTATTCATTTGAATAAACGAACTTGTATACAATCGATAACGCATTAGGAACTACAATATTGTTTATATACATACCAAGGATACATTAATTTTAAATCGACTTTGCACTCGATTATCTACTGACGTCTGACTCACCTGAAACAAAAAAAAAAAAATTTAGATATAAGCAGGGAGGCAGTTTACATTAAAGTCATGACACTCAATTTGCTTTATAAGAAGAAAACATATGTAAATACATTGAAATGGTCTCACAATATGAAGAGCGTTTGCATTCAATATGTTTTGATTATATTTAATTTGGATATTTGATTGTGAAAATAGTCTTCATGTCGTTCATAGTGTCTTTTGTATTTTCGTGTCAAAGTTTATCCCAAATCTACATTTCACATTGAAATTGTAAAATACATATTAAATCTACCCACTACTTTCACGGGTACAAAATTATTATTCGTTTATTACTTATCTATGAGGCTTATCTATAAAGCATTAGAGGATAAAATAAATGTTAAACGTATATTTAAAATTTTCATTCATGCGGAAAATTGATGGCTATCAAAGACGATGATTGCGTTGGTATACAGCGGTACATTATTCACAAACATAAAGAAGTTTATCATTACTTAATAGACTCTCAAGTACAAGCACATCCTGTATTTGAGAGTCTTAGATTATGTGTGGGATTAAATAATTTTCACTTTCAGCTATTTCTATGTTCTAAGAGAGTTAAGCTTTCTATTTACATATCATTCTAAGTCGAACGTAGATAGGTATGTTAAGAAAAATAGTCTCAGTGAATGTAGATGTGTCGCAACGTATTTCAAGCACGCGTGGGCCGGTGCAACGGTCACTCGCTGCGCCCACGCATCACCAAATACGTGGACATAAGTAACTTGTTAATCTCTTATATACAGTGTGGCGAAATAATGTTGAATACATCATCAGAACGTAGATGAGGTCAATGCAATGACGGTCGTACATAGAGAGAAAAATAATGAAGAAATTAAATACAAATTAACCTGCCAACGAGATGTTAACAGAACTAAATAAGCGAATACGCATGAATGAAATAAATTGGATTTCGAATAAAATGAAATATCGTTCGAATAATTGCTTAATGGAGACGACAACGGAACATGATGGCGCCTGACGTTATGATGAAAGGATGATATGAACATAAATGGTGAGTGCACTCCCAAACTTTCGACGTTTAACGTAAACAATTAAGCAAGCATGTCATTGGGGCATCGGATATTTCATCATCCAATCAAACCATAGTAACCGTTTACATAAATTCTATATAACAAGATGTAATAATGATGGGCCCGTAATTGAATTTGGCTGTCAACAGAGAAGGTCGAACGGGTATTCAGATTATAATTTATTCTACAATAAATAAATTACAAAGAAATGATGATGTTTATATAAATGAGATGGATATTGAACATGAATTGAAATAAACGCCAACGCTTCAAGTTTCAAAGGTCATCGTTTCTCAATAGGAAATACTTGTCGTTTTGGATTGAATTTACTGTGATTGTAAAGATTTTTCGAATTGTTTGTTGATTACTTACTTGTTTAGTAGCCGTACGTACGTAGCCTTGAAAGAACAGAGCCATGCGACGTTGGCATTTGTCAATATGTAGGGACACATTTTGAAATATATAATATTTTCTACATTTTTGAAAAACTTTGTTTGGTAATTATGCTCACCTCGGCTACCCACAGGTAGCTTACAGTCGCGAACAAAAAAAAAGTGATATGTAAATTCTAGTACTAGAAATACGGCGCCATCTACCGGATATCTGTGTAACTTTGATGCCAAATCGACATCTATTATGATTTTATAGAACTAACCGATAAATAACCACATTTAATTTGCAGTAACAAATTAAATGTGTCTATTATTATAAGTGCATTATTTAATATGTATACCATTTGTCTTGTCCTGCCAAAATGACTCTACTCTGCTTGAATGAAAGCACAAGCAGAATTCAAGAGTGGTGGTCACCATACTCATTGTTAATGCAGACAATGCAGCATGGTGACTTACATCATGGTGATCTAGTGATGCTTCTGCATCATTCGGACTCCGGTCTCGCACTCACAACGAATCACGACAGCACGAACGCTGTCATTTTATGTTGATTTTCTGTGCTAGGGTAGTACCGCCGCGGACGATCGGGCCAGTTCGTGCTGAAATCAGCGTGGCTCTACTACCTTCAAATAGCAGCCTGTTTGATTTGAAGTTATTATTATTTACAGAACTTTATATGAAAATAGTCTTTCCTAAAACCGATTGAACATCGCAATAAAAATAGCAAATACTAAGTATCTTTGTGACCCAGCTGTATGACTGAAACTAATTAAACTAAATCTCTCTCTTTATGGTAAAAAGGAAGGAATTTGTAATAACTGTGACGGTTATCTACCAAAGCTTACTAACTTTCAAATGAAATTCAAGTTTTTTAATACATTATCTCCATTATTATGCACGTACAAATAGTTAGTCTACTTTTTACCGGCGGTCCCTTGATGGTTGCTACTTCATTTACATAAACGTCCACTTCATTTAGTAATAACCGCTCCTTGTCCCTTATCTAAGGCAGTAGTCACAATCATTATTCTCTGTTTTACCTTTTTAACAGCGAAATGATAGTTTTCATAAATGTTGTGGGTAGTGGGTGGAGCAGTTTAAAAGAAATCAATGCAAATGTTACTGCACCCGTTGGTCTATAGACTATAACAAACTTTTACATAAAAGGATTGTTTGTAATATAACTTATAGTTTAATTTCGCTGTTGGCTGCAAAAGTTGGAAGTTATCCAGATTATGAGTATTGTTGCAGTCAAAATATTAAAGCAGTATAGTGATAAACTTTCAGCTCTACGACTATTATGTGTAAAAAGTTTATTATTGTGTCTGGCGGTACTTGCAGCGGAGATAAAAGTGTCTGTATGACTATTGGTAAATTTTATTTTCTTTAATGTTCTTGCTTTTGGGATTTATATTCTTCACCAGAATTAAGTATAATACAAGTTACATTTATTCATACGAAACCAAGAAATTGCAGATAATGTGATGTAGTGATAACTGATTTTTTAATACAATAATTTGGCAAGTATAGCCACATAATTTACAGTGTTAAGTAGTTAATGAGGTTTTGAAAAAAAAATCCTATATAAAGCGCTGTCAAAATGACTACTAGTACTAATAAAAACCATATTGGTCACTTTGGTATAATTATAGGTAGGTATAATTTATGTGTATTTATTTCAGCCTCTTATTTTCTTCTACAAATATGTTTTATATTAAAACTGTACAAGTGTGTCTTCCTCTCAAGACCACACGAAGAGTGTAGAAGAACCCAGCTGCCGCAATTTATTTGCAACTACGACCACAGCAACGCGATTGCGTCTGTTTATATTGATCTTGATGATGCTCGTGCGGAGAGCAACGGTCAAACAATACACACATACGTTATATGCAAGTAGTAAAATGGACAGACAATGTCAATGAATTAAGAAACTAATGAAGTATTTTATTGGCACTCCTTTGTCAAGACAATTACTGCTAACTTGTCCACACCTATAAATTCCGATGTTTACGACTTCTGTTGTAAAAAGCACAGAACTATTGTACATATTTTGTAATAGTTTTGAAACTTCACCACCAGACTAGAGAAATATGTTATACTTGCTCTTTTAAACATAAAAAATATATTGACAATGTAGAGAGATTCGTTCATTGTAATATGACTAATGGCAGTTAGACCGTACAGAAACTATCATTGCGTTTTTTACGGTTTAGAATATAAATTTTTACCAATTTCCATTATGCATAATTTTATAATTCAAATAAAAATTAAACAACACCAAAATAAAACAAAAAAGGAAATTTAATCGGCGTGAGAATTTTCATAGCGCAATGCAGGATTAGTAGTTACTACGTAGTTCAGTGTGTCTCCGCTTGATGGGACTCAAGTATGTTTTTTAACACCGCCCAAACCCTTTCCTGCCCTATGGCTTTCCTCTTCTAAACCCTAGCAACGGGCAAGCAAAATTTCAACATGATTAAATTCAGTATTTAAGCAAAAAACTAATTAACCCGTATACATAAAAATTGGTAAGGATTAAGTACTGAAATTTTGTTAATATACAGTATGATTACAGACCCCCAGCCGCGTTCTCTTTCCACCTTTGATTGCGTAACCATCCGTCTACTTAATTAGTTGCCATTGCGCCGGCGCATTGATTGAACGCCATCCGCCATACTTCATAGTTAGCGTTATTAATGTTTTATAATTTACAATTACCGTTGCAATCGAGGTGGGCCTCGATATCAACTAATATATGACTTGTAGTGTTCGATCATCGTTGCTTTAATATATCTATACTAATATATAAAGCTGAAGAGTTTGTTTGTTTGTTTGTTTGAACACGCTAATCTCAGGAACCGATGGTCCGATTTGAAAAATTCTTTCGGTGTTGGATAGTCCATTTATCGAGGAAGGCTATAGGGTATATATCATCACGCTACTACTAATAGGAGCGGAGCGACAACGAAAAATGTTTCAAAAACGGGGGAAATTTTCACGCTACGGGCAATATAAGGCGCAAACGAGGTTGCGTGGGTCAGCTAGTTAGAATATATAAATTGGAATATTGATAGGGATAGGACCCCCCATATTGATGTCAATGTAGCGGATGTAATGTGTTTTTTGTACTTGGAGAACCTTCAAATTTCCGACCCGCCGAAACCGAACCCGAACCTTCAGTCGGTCACTAAAAATAATATAAGACCACTTAATGCGTACTACGTAGTGTAAGGTGAAAGAAGGGTGTAGACTTTAGCAAAACATAAGTGAGTGAATATTCTAGTGCAAAAGTAGGTACATAAACCTTCCTGTACCAGATTCTTCCCCTGCAAAACACGGTGGAAAAACCGACCGACTGATAGATAACGAATGATAATTTGTAAACAAATCATATTTTTGTTGAAGGAGTAGTAGTACAATACAGAAGAAATTCCTTACCAGATTATGCTTTGGCGAACATAATCTTGTATATCATTGAAACTTGTCTCATTTACCAGTAAGTGGTAAGTTTTTTTCAGGCAAACGAGCAGAAGTATCGTCTGATGGTAAGCGATTAACGCCGCCCATGGACACCTGCAACACCAGAGGCGTCACAAGTGCTTTGCCGACCTTTAGGGGATGGGGGGAGGAAAGGGTAGGGGGATTGAGGTATGGGCCTCCGGTATCCTCACTCACTCGGTGAAATACAGCGCAAGCACTATTTCACACCGGTTTTCTTTGAGGCCGTGGTATCACTTCGGTAGAGCAACATTTTGGTAATAATGTGGAATTTAGTTTAATATAGTTATTTCTCAAAGGAATGATTTAACTTAACATTTCGTAAAAAGTATCACGACTGACTTATTGTTTTCTTAGTTTTACATATAAACTATCATTGTTATGTCGCACTAAACATTTCTGTATACGGTATGCATATTTGCGAGCAGATATGGAAATTTAATTGCTATGCGCAAGCGCCGGTGCGTCCGACTCGCCGGCCAATTAAATGTATTGATAGCAATAAAGCCATATATGGCGACAGTGTCATGAAACATAACACGTGACACCGATTATAGCGCAAATGTTAGGGATCGTTACAATACTGTTGGCACCAAACGAGGTAAAGATTTATTATCTTACAGTCCTACCTTGCCTCTATTTCACAACTAAAGATAGAATAAGGAAGCTCTTTAAATACAGGTAGCCGTGATAGTATCGTAAACAGTTCGTTGATTATGAAGCAACTATTTGTAGGGTATCAAAATTAATTTAGAAACTTAAAAGCAAGCTAAGTATTAGATCTTCTTATTCTTAAATGGAAGGTGGCGTTAATAAGTTAGATTTTTAAGTTTAATAAAAACACAATTTGAAATCTAATGAAATTTAAAAAGTTACAATGCAGCACGTATTTAGTTCCAAATAAATATGAGTTGTTAAGTAGTTGATCGACACATGTATTTTAGTCAGAGAATCGAAAGAGCCCGGTAGTGTATTTTTTTAAATAATTTATACTCATGATATCATTATTAAGGCTTAATAAATTATTTCTTTGATCCTCCTACTCTTCTTGCACTATCTCTACAATAATTGCACTCTCCCATATAGGTATAAATAAAAAAAATAAGCGACAATGATTACTCCAACAGGGCTCTTCGTCAAGTAAAACGGTCAATTATTCAAATCGCGTAGGTGCTTACTGTTACGCATAATTTCATGGATTTTTCTTAGTAGGTAGGTTCGACATTTTTGTGACACATGTGAACATAACGATAGTGTAATGCTATTACCAATTTATGATTTGTATCAAATTGGGGTATTGGGGGTCGTTTTAATCACTTATTATTTATATTTTTTAATCAAGAAAGTTGATCATTTCATACAATGTTAAGATGTTTAGTATTCTTTCCTTGGTTCAAATTGTTGTAACTGATTGGGTTATAGTCTACTTATGGTTATGGTTTTTTATAGATAGTTTATCAGATAACATTAAAATTATAACTTTAGGACAGAGCGACTGTTTTTAAGAATTTGCAAATGCATCATTTTAGTACTCTAAATCCATCTGTTTCTAGTATATAAATACATGTCAAATAATAAATAAATAAATATCTATTTATTTGTGTTTTTATTTTATAGTTAGTATTTTGCTTTTTTTTAAGGGAACAAAGGAATGTTAATTATATTCTGCCGCAGTTTTTTCTAAGCTGTAAATATGAACATATTTTGGACTTATGGGTGAAGTACTTATAAAGACTTTTCTTTATAAAGCATCCAAACATGCATACGAACTGGCGATCGTACGCATTCCTAAATAGAGGTAATTATATAAACTAAATTTTAAACTTTCGCGTTCCATGATATAATAATTAATTAAATCAAAAATGAGTCAGCCTGTGACATCGACCAATGCAACCTGGTCGAAACGTCAGGCAAATCAGAGGTATGTAATACCTTTAAATAAATGATCGCGTTAATTCCCGTAAAAATAATAATTAACATTCAAACTATTGTGTACAAACAATCAACTAATCTTATGTATGAATTTCTATTTGCACACGTAATAGCCACCTGGTTTATTTGACCTAAGGTGATCACAAATAACATTGATCGTCGTCGTCCAGTGAATGGGCCTGCCATTCATCTTTTAGTCGAACTGTGAAAGACAACCATTCAGTCGCCGATCATTGAGCCGACCTACGCGTGCCATCTGTGACTCTCGTAACCTTACCCATAGTGCCATCTAAAGATACCGAATGAAACATGGATCTTACGATAATGTTCATGATATGGAGTTTGTTAGCTATGCTGAGCTTCATTGATAACTGGCATTCAGGTCTTATGTGCATTCAGAAATGAAGCGAAAGTACCGTAGTACAACTATATAAATACAGTATGTTAGTAAGTATTTAAGGATAATTTAATGTATGATTAATTAGAGATTGAAAATTCAGACTTAAGTTTTTCTTATTCAAATGTTTTCATAACGATCAATTCTCTTCTAAAATTAATTTAATTTACGTATTTTTTTTTTTGTTTTTTTTTTTTACACAACGCCCTCTAATCCCAAGCTAAGCAGAGCTTGTGTTATGGGTACTAGACAACTGATATAAATACATACTTTTTTTGGTAAATACATACATAATAAACATAGAAAACACCCAAACTCCAAATTGTAGCATACGTAATGTTATTCTCCTTAGCTTTGGTATTGTAATTCTGTTGATGACTGAAATCCTTAAGAGAAGACAAAAGTAAGCTTAAAAAACCTGTATCAGACATTGTTTAATTATGATCTTAATTCGATTATCGAAACTGTAGTTGACCTTAAATCTTTATTTAAATTACTTTCTTAAAACCCAGTTTACACTTGAAATTAACAGAACAGATGACCTGAAATATATTTTTTATGCCCCAAAAGTGTGACACTTACCTACTGCTGTGTCATAGAAAAAGCGAACGAAACTCGAACCGATATAACACCATTGAACAATTTTCATTAAACTGGAACAAGTGAGGTCATGAGAAAAGCAAACGCGGAAACCAACAAACAATGATAGTTGAGTCGCTCACGAAACGAGGGATCAAGGTTGCCACTCGCAGTTATAACATTTATGTGATCGCAATTGCTTTAATGTAATAAAATATTAAAGTCGCTTTTCAAAGGTAGTGCCCAGATCAAGATGATAATAAAAATCACTTTTATTTTTAAACAAACGGTTAGGTACTTACTATTTGGGGATATCTGATCAGTTTCAGACATGGCGATTAACTGTTTTGTCAAGTGATGTAGCAAATTTTCGGAACGCTGTCAGGTATATGGCATCCCCGAAATACAGACTTCAGTAAAAACGTTTTCATACGAATACCACTACGGTTTTTTTATTCCATATCTAATTTACAAATTGCATGAATATAAACGCGGAGTTTTGACATTTGTGAAAGATGTAGGTAATTCAATTCAGATGAGCTAGTGCTAGCAGCACATTAAAGCCTGATTGAGTTTACCAGCTGACGTAGTAGAGGTTAAGTATTAATCTTAACAGCCAGGTGCGGAATAAGACTTGACAGAAGTCATAAGAGTGACGAAGCATTGATGGTAATTGTAAGAAAAACGCCATCGTCTATAAGTACTAAAGTATTAAGTTTGTATTTTTGCATTGGTAAGTGATAACCCTGGCTGATGGCAGAAACACGATGCAATTACACCAGTAATGTCTATTATACATTACGATATAATTATATATAATTTGTAACGCAAGTCACTGTGAAATGGGCTGAGTTAAGGAGATTACAGAAGATAGACCGTGTAATAAAAATTCAAAAAAATATGATTAAGAAATCCATTATTGCTCCAGATATTATTTCCAATCTCTAATATCCGCGAAAATTAGATCATTATTGCAAGATTTTTTGTTTTACCTGGTCAGTCTATAATCAAATCTTGCAAATTGAATTTGACTTGAGTTCGGAGATAAAATTTGGCTTATGGGAGTGCTCTATCATTACAGTTCGAAGGTAAACAGAAATGCATCGAATTTCATTAAGTAAAGGTAGTACAGCCACGTTTATTTCACCACGGATGGGCTGGCTTGACCGGGGCGGTACTACCCTCGAACAGAAGATCAACCTAAAATGAGTATAGTCACTTTGGCAGGCCCATACACATTTTTTTTTAACGAAAATGTAATAAACGTCCTTAAGGCGCAAGCCTCGAAAAAGCTAGTACTGTCTAAATTATATAGCATTTCATAATTACCATGAGACAATATCTACTGAGAATTTGCAACGAAGGGCAACGATTCTTAATCTTACCAGAAACCTCAATAGGAACAAATTAACAAGCGAGGTTTTCGAAATTTGCGGAGTCACTGTCGCCGGGACAGCCTTGCAATTTAATATCGAGTGTCGATGTTGGGTTATTCAATGCCTTAACCATTATATACCTCGAAAATAAAATCAATGCTTCAGGTTTTATTTCACTCTAGTTATATAATGGGGAGAACGGGTAGCACCAGCTTTCAAATAAAAAAATAATCATCAAAACCGGTTCACCTAGTCGAAAGTTCTGAGGTAACAAACGTAAAAAAAATACAATCGAATTGATAACCTCCTCTTATTTTGAAGTCGGTTAAAAAGAAGACTGCTGTTTTCTTAAACACTGAGTATTTTAATTTAAGCTTATGGTTTTGGCCAGATTTGACGCTGTTGATGTAGAAATCTAGAAATCAGCTGGCCTTCGAAGGCCTACTGACATCTTTGCATGCTTTACCCTTAGTTATCCATTTAAGTTTACACCTTATCTATAACGAGAAGTAAAGAAAACATCCAAAAGACGTTCATCTAAACTTTAGTCTATGACGTCCGTTAGACCCAGTTCCCACGCCCATAGACAATGACTACGCAAATAGCCATAATAATGTATGTATTGCACTGGCGACGTGAATATTTTCAGCAAACAGACCAACCGACGTATACCATTAGAACTATGATTACAAAATATTCGCACGGTATAAGGTCTATAACTGTTGTGAAATATAGCATTCTATGAACAACAGCTTATCACTTACTCTAGTTCTGAACACAACAGTAAAAACTTGTGAACTTAATGATACTGCAATGATATATTATTATACTATAAAGCGCTATTATGAGCTCTTAACTGCTGCTTAACATATAAATTCCGCAAAGTGGTCCGATAGCCCTATGGGAAGCCTTTGGATGCATGTTAAAATAGACCACGGAAAATGGTCTTAATTTAAGCTTGTTCAAATGGCAAAAAAAACTCTTTAATAAAATATTATCTTGTAAAATCAATCGAGAACGTAAGAGTTACTACTATTTACGGTAATGTTCTAAATTCCAAGAATATTTGATGAAATCTGATCTGTCGGTTTAAATAAAATCTACATTGAAATTTATACGTAATTTTTTTAAAACCTTACTCGAATGAAAATATACGCATTCCGGAAAATGTTTAATATTAGTGACGCGTTCCAGTCTTGCACGGTTGTCAAAAAACTAACAAACATAAATTCAATTCATCCGAAACGACTTCTACATCGTGTATATCAGTGTGCCATTAAGGATTCATTTATTTTTTTATGAATGGCCCTGCCAAAATGACCCTGCTCTGCCTGATGGAAAGCATAAGCAGAATCCAAGAGTGGTGGTGACCATACTCATTGCGAATGCAGACAATGCAACAATGCAGCATTGTGACAAAAGGCAGCATAGAGATGCTTCTGCATCATTGGGCACCGGTCTCGCACTCACCAACGAAACACGTCAGCACGATCGCTGTCATTATACGTTGATTTTCTGTGCGAGGTAGTACCGCCCCGGTCGATCCGGCCCGTTCGTGCTGAAATCAGCGTGACTCTACTACTTGTATTGTTTTTAGTTTTGTTACACTAAAACTAAAAGAAGAATGAGCAACATGCTACACTGAGAGGCGACAATTGACAGCCACAGAAACAATAATTGTACAGATACTGCAGGAATTATCAGAACTGCGTGTACAAATCATGTCGCTAGCCGGTGTGTGATGCAAGTGTTATGCGTTATTTACGTGCCAACAGGTTATTATGACATGTTGTTATTTAATTGACTTTACTATTAATGTTCTAGTGTACTTATTTCTGGCTGAAGATTCTAATGGTACGTCTTTACTGAATACGTAGCTTTAGGTTTGAATGACTACAAAAATTTACTGCACTGCGTTCTATTCTTATACGGTAAGCACCCTTTAAATTTAAGCAAATCTTTTACTTAAATAGTGTTTTACTTTAAACATCTTGGAATATCATACTTGGAATTAGATAATACAAGTCTATCGATGGACTAATTAAATTACTATCGACTAACTATACCACCTATCGCATTTCTTTTCATCAAGTCTTTATTATTATTCATTGGAAATGTTCTAGCACTATACTCTGCACTATATAGGTAAACTCTACGATATAATAGACGCACTGAGAGGAAAATCTTTCATTGGTTTTTGTATGAGTTTTTTTTCCGGAATTTCAATGGAAGGTAGTCTAGTCTAAATTTGCTATCCGTTTATGTGTTAAGTTCTTAAATGCTGCTACGACAAATCACGTTCCGCTTTATTGAAGACTAGCTGAACCCCGCGGTGTTACCTGCGGTTATTGATGTACCGCGAGTAACGCCGCGGTGCAAAGTTAGTCTAAAAAAGTAGCCTAAGTTAATCCTTGGATCATCAGCTACCCGCCAGTGAAAGTCCAGTCAAAATCCGTCCAGCCGTTCCAGAGATTACACGGAACAAACAGACAGACAGATAGACAAAAATGTTTTAAACTACGTTTTTGGTATATTACCGTGTTTCATACATATGCATTTAGTAAAGAGCGGTTATTTTAATATTACAAACAGACACTCCAATTTGTATAGATAATGTGGATACTTCATCACTGGTTTCATGAATATTTCACCGTATATATAACAACCACTTGTTAGATTTGATAATAGTTGACGAAGACGGGAGAACAGAGGGTCCCACCCTTGAGTTATTATTGTAATGTTCAACTATTAGTTTAATCCGATTCTTTTGTGTAATACAGATCGAGTTGGAAGATTATTGGGATTAATTTTCTGTTTGAATAAATATAAATAGCTTTGAAAACCAAAGCTGCTTATATTTATTATTCAGCAAAATTGTATTGAAGCACCAGATGTCAACTATAAATACAATATGGTATTAAACTGTCAAGCGAAATCAGTGCCTTTAAAAATATTTTATACTAGCTGAATGCCGCGGTGTTTCCCGCGGTTATTGTCGTACCGAGAGTAACGCAGCGGGGCGAAGCTAGTCTAAAAAAAATAGCCTAAGTTATATCCGCATATCATTAGCTACCTATCAATGAAGGTCCCGTCAAAATGGGTCCAGCCGTTCCAGAGATAATCCGGAAAAACAGACAGACAAAAAAAATTAAATGTACATTTTTGGTATATGTACGGTGTATACATACATATGCATTTAGTAAAATATGGTTATTTTAATTACAAACAGACACTTCAATTTTATTTATTTGCATAGATGTATAGATGTCAAAATGAGTACCGTTTCAAGTTTCAAAATAAGGAGTTCCGTAGAATGTATGAAACGAAAGTATGAAGTAATACGTTATGTATGACGTAAATATTGTTAAATCGTTGAATGGAATTTTCTGTATATTTGTTGAGCAAAAATCTTGAAAATAATAACCAATGTATTTTTTTACAGTCTCCTGTCATATTCAAAATCATAATAGCAATCACAACAAATTACAAGACCAAGAATGTAACCTACATTAAAACTTGATTTATGTAATTACTTATTGTAGAATATATTGCCTTGCCCAAAATAAATATATTATCAGTAAAGTTGCTATAGTCAAGTATAAAGTTTACATAGCGACATTTCTCCGAATAAAAACATCAATAAACAATTATCTGTAAAAGAAATTAATGTATTGGCTTTCCAGCTGAGGCGTACATTATATTAGATTTTCTAAGAGTAAAAACTATATCCAAGAAACAGCGCGTATCAATTTCTATGGTTGTCTAGACGGTATTTTTTTAGCGCAATAGGTTTTTAATTAGTCGGATGGTTGGTACATAAATATTGCATGAGAGTGCGCAGGCGCCGGCGCGGGACTGTCGGAGATTCCGCCAGGCGACGGCAACTCGGTCGGCGGGCACACGCACTCGTGAAGTTTGCTCGATAAGATAGCGCGGATGACAAATAGATATTCAAGAAGTTGATAATTTAATAAACGTTTTAGATAAATAGTCCTATTGATTACAGGCAAGCAAGGTGAGTAATTTTCATGATTGAAATATGTACATTCCCGAAGAAAGTATACTAAACACAACTGATAGTTCGTTCTGTTACCAACATGAATTTTACTTCAGACATTTCTTTCATTAATAATTAAATATTAGTACTTACACCTGGCATTGCTATATTTATTACAGTACCCATTAATGTACTCATTCAATAATGATTTGAACGTCAGTCATATTAAGTTAATACTATTTTCATACTTTGAGCCATTTTATGTAAGAAAATTGCAAAAGGTCAGCTTAGCGGTCCCAGGAATGCGGAAACATTGATGTGGTAATGGATGATTTCATTATTACGACAACTATAAAACAAGGCATTTCTCAATCGCGCAGCTAACTTGGTAGTTTCCGATCCGAGAAAAATCTTTTCCATTTGGTATTTGGCACAAAAAGTAGTTGAACGAAAATGCAATAGAAAAGTTATCGAAGAGTGACCTAAAAAAGCTCTGTATTGTTGTTAACCGTACGCATCGAACCTAATTCACGCATTACCTAACGGATATTTCCTTTTGTATTGCACTGGAACACACGCACAATGAATATTTCAATCGCACTTGTACGAACAACCCATAAATTATACTTCTAACAATACACCAATAAACACGCGAAGTTACGGTGAGAAAAGCACGATTTGATTCTATTGCTCCTTTTATTTAGTTTGGCTTCGAAGAATCACTTATGGAATACGCAATGGAATCTATTATGATATTATAAGAGGATTGAAGGGCATTTTAATGCAAAAGGAATTCGATGTATTCTCGATGAAACACTATTATCGAAATTGAACAATTGGTCTGTTGATTTCCATGGTTCCTGTTGAGAATTTATATTGGTGTTAGTAACCACAATTTATAACAGAGTTAGAACTGTTTCCAAGATACAGGAAATGAGCGAAGAAAAGCCAAAAGGATTTGAATACATAGTAATTTGCAAAAAATAGGAAGTGACAAAGTGGCACGCCTAAAAGAATCCCTCTGATGTATCCCTCTAAGATGATCAACTATATCAAAGATTCCGTATTTTTTGCGTCTGAATGTCGGTTACGGTCGTGAACCCCGAGGTTCAGGCGTTCAACGTGCGGTCAACGAACTTTACTGCGGAAACGATTTCAGAGAGAAAAAAAACGGTGTTGCGATGAAATTTCATACCCACAGTGATTCAAATGTCTATTGAGCGTGTAAGTGGTAGAACGGTTCTTTTTGAAGGCACATGTGTATAACGTTTTGATCACTGATGCGATTGTTTTCGAATGTAATGAGTTGAATGACAGACAGCTCTTATTTTGAATTATGTTGACAGTTGTCCTAGTATCCAACTGTCAGATGTATAAGAGACAGATAATATATTGTTTGTCTTTATAGAGAGGTGCATTTAAAAAGTTTTTGTAGTATAAACGTAAGCATCTGTGGCTTACAGAACATAACGTAAATACGAACTAACTACTAGAAAAAAACGTCTCGCTGTCACTTTTAAAGCAATTATATAAATTAGTAGACGTTCGTAGAGGGTAGTTTTAAATTAATGATTTTTCACGGTTAATTTAAAAAAATCATTTTCTTCATTTCAACAAGCTAGGTTTCGTACTCATAATTGAATCCCTGTGATATCTAATTAAAAATAGATACATATTTTCAAACAAAAACTGGATCTACAGAACTTGATTGTAGAAAACTCTGTGAACAAGTTTTTTGTGCCATAACTGAGAATTGACAGAGGGAACCTGACTTCAAGGTGTCCGGTGAACGTAAGTTGCATAACTTCCCAAGCACTGGAAATCTATACAGTACTAAGTTGCTTTCTCAGTACGGCTTAACTAACTTACAAAAAGAGTGATCTATCTGGAAATTCCCTGAGAGTTCAGACTAAGAACATAATTAAAAAAATCTTCTGAAAAACTCTTCCGTTTAGAGGGGTTAGTTACCTATGAAATTTTAATGAAATAGTAAATAACCTACATAATTGGAAAATCAATTTGGAACTTTATTAATTATTATCCATTTTTACATAATATTTCTATATTATTAAAGTCGAGTCTATACTATACTCAGAGAGCAAACTACGCAGGACAAATTTATTGCAAAAAGAAGTCAAACTTTCTAGTTTGACTTCTTTTTTTTCGTGTAGAAACCCCCTCGGGCCGTCACCCCGCCGGGGTTTGCGGCGGGGCGGTGTGTCAGAATCTAACCGACTAAAACCACACGGTGTGCCACTCTGCGCCTGAGACGGGAGGGATCCGGGAACTGCTGTTATTAACACATCCGGACCCCTTCCAGAAACTAGAAACCAACCCTATTTCAACCCGTCTGGCCAACGTCGTAACGTATCATCATCATCAGCCCGTTGCTGTCCACTGCTGGACATAGGTCTCTCCCAAGGAACGCTACAGAGCCCGGTCTGTTGCTTTCCGCATCCAGTCACTGCCAGCCCTCTTACGTAAGTCGTCCCGCCATCTGGCCAGAGGGCGTCCCACACTAACGTTTGCCAAGTCGCAACGTAGTATAATGGGCTAAAACCTCTTTTCTAAGGAGAAGCCTATGTCCATCAGTGGACTGTTAAAGGCTGTTGTTAAAATTAATGCGATTAGATGTTAGTAAAATGTTGTCACTACAAAAATGGAAGTGATCCATGAATATTTTCGTTTCAAATAGTATAAAAACAATTGATGTCTGAATTACGTTCACTGTATACAAATGAACAATTTGTCGACATCATTTGCAATTCGTTCCGCGATCACACACGTGGTTGTTTTAGTAATCACGACATGTGTTGTAGCTTCATTACTTTTTACCCTTGACACGAGAAAGAATAGTTATTATTTGATACACTGTTTCTTTGTTACATAAAAATATTATTTATGGTATGGTTCGACATACGCGAGTATGATCAGGAAGTAATTTGATACGGCTTTAAAATACATATTTTATTATTGTTGTTAGTTGCAAAACGCAATGCACTCTGACCTCAGTCTTTTGTCTTGGAGAATGGTTGATAAACATAAAAAATAAATACTTCCTTAACTGTCAATTTGAAAACAAAGTGTACACTCAGATTCAAATGATTTATATGTTTTGTTATGCCATTGAGAGAATGATATAAAAAAGTAATTACAGTTATAAGTTACATCAATAAATAAGTAGTTATATAAATTAAATTATCAAGTCATTAACGTAACTAACAGCGGTAACATGAAAAGGTTGAACTGAGACGCAGTTCTTAGGTAAGGAGTATCACGCATAAGCTGCGCGGGCGCAACGCGGCAAGTTCATTGCCGCTGCGCGTGCGCATGCGATGTCGCGATAAACCCAATTTGGATGCGCTGTGACGAAAACCGTACGTGATCGCACATAACAATACTATTTGACGTTTATAATCTTTCTCACGTTATACGAAAATGTGTTTTTCTATTGTTGATTAAAAAGTAGTTGTAAATAATGATAGTTTTGTTCTGTGTACCGATGTTTTTCGGAAAAAAAATATAGATTTATAAAAACCACATTTAACATCTTTTAGGTTCTGCGTAACTTATAACTATCATTCGGTACAATTCATAAGCGGTCGCGATAATGGTTCTAAACATTGATTAAGCGATTATGTGTATGCTTTTACTCGTACAATAATAGGAGCTATATATGTGAATCTCCTCTGGGTTAGGACTGAAAACTATTAGATACTGATTGGTATGCAACAAATGCCAAGAAGTTGATGAATTACTTGGGTAAACAGCAAAGTGGTTTAAAAAATCACTAGAACTACAATTTAGTACGCAATTCTTTATAGGAAAACAATTTGCTAATTAATATACCTCTGTACATTATTGTCTATTTTATAAAACACTGCACAAAGGAAACATACAGACAATTGCACATATCACAACATTTGCATAAATTCTAATTAACAGTAAACAATAAACATTACTGCAGTTAATTAAAATATTCTGTCATTTTATAAACAACAGGAAAATACTATATTAAGTGTTTAGGGAAATCCGACGTGTTCTATAATTCTTGCTAAGGTTGCGTACCTCTAGCATAGGTAAGGGGGTTTAAATTGAAACACTTTAATTCAGCAAGATAATAAGATACTCAAATTTAACTACTGCTAATATTACCTTCATCATCATCATCATCCTTTAGTGGTCCACCACTGGACATTGGCCTCTCCTGAGAACCGCTGAACAATAAAGACTCTTCGCATCTCCTCAGAAACGCCTTGGGCTACTCTACTACCTTGGCCAGTCGGGTTATTGTCAAGGTTTCCTTCGCCACACTAATCTAAACTATAATAATTTACAACAAATAAGTAAAGATTAGGTATATTATGAAAAAGAAATTAGTAATTTTCTAAAGAGTACTTTAACGACCGATTAACTGAAACTCAAAGAAAAAAAATCGCAGTCATAAGGACTGCCGATAGAAGTGAAAACTTATAACTTAGACTGTCATTTAAATATGAAAATAACTTAAAATTATCAACATCAAACATTAGCATGTCGGTGACGCGAACCCATAAGATTTTCCCCTACCTAAAAGTAATCAACGCGGCTAAAGAAGTTTCTACTACAAAATAATTAACAATAGCAGACAATCAATAGCATTAAAAACTCGTCCGTTAACAAAACAACCTGTTAACATTCGTAATTGGCGCTAAAAGCTTCGCGTTTTTTTTGCAAGTACTTGAATCTTCTCAACCATCTCCAGTCACGAGTAATTTGAATCTTAATTCAATCTCACTAACGCTTTTGAGCTGAGATGATAGACTACACGTATTCAACTATAAACCGTTTATAAGCTCTGTACTGGATATTATATTTTGCACTTTACATTTTCTTTATCAAATACTGATATTGTTTCCTTAATAATAGCAGTTACGTCTGTTTTGAATTGACTTTCTAAAAACGCCGTAACTTTGATAAACGAAGTCTAACTACAGTTTCAAATTAGTTTGTTATGCTAACTAATTGGTAATGGTTTTATGATTTTACCGTTGTTTTAACCGAGTGTATTGTTTGTGTAGCTGTATTTATATATTCAATTTATGTCCCACAGTCTTCGGTTATTACGGGCATACCAGAAGACTAAGTATCTTGACTCTATTATATGACTGATTGGTAGATATCTATATAAATAAAAATGAATCGCCTAATGTGCATTAACGAACATATAAAATGGAAGGTTCTTATGGAGAGAAAAAACGTACAAATTACGAGGAAAATAGTAACAACAACACTAATTTATTTTTTCTATAGCAACAGGCCAATAAATAAACAAATAAATAAAATTTCGGACATCTACTCACACAACGCCGTCTAGTCCCAAGCTAAGCAGAGCTTGTGTTGTGGGTACTAGAACACCTGATACAATTAATTTTTTTTTTTATTTTTGTTGTATAGTTAAATCATTGATGCGTTCAATTTTCTTCTATTAATTTCTTTACATTTGAATTTATAATGACGGTATTTTATGACTAATGTAACAACTGCAAGTCCGCATGTTACAATCAGACCAAAATAGGTCGTACGGAATTCGTCACTGATTTAAAAGCAAGACCTTTAAATACGTAATAACTGCTTCAGTGGTATTTAAAATTAATTGAAAATCATAAGCCTCCTGCATCGTCGTATATTTTATAAATATAATGTAGGCCTCAAAGTCAAAGTGAAGCCGACGAATACTAAAATAAATGAATATGAAAAATGTTAATGAGCCAAGTCCGTAACATATGACCGTTAGAATTTCCAGGGATAAATAATGACGTTCGTATTTTTAATGAAAGAAATGGAATTTTCCCATTATTGAGATCAATGAGTGGGAAACCACAAAAGAAATCCAATTTGGTGTTCGTTTTAAATGTCAGGTCAGTGTGACTGACCTAAATGACAGTGAAGATATACCGCTAGTTTTGTCATCGTTAAGCTTTTGTTTGATGCAGAAGTCAATTAAATATCTTAGACTTACTAATGTGGCGTTATAAACATAGTGTAATTTTAACTTCGAAGAACATTGAGGAAAGCTTGAAAGTATTGCTTGTAGGCTTTTAAAGCTCGACGTTTTAAGGTTGATTTCATGACTAAAACAGCAGTTAGAAATATTTTCAATACATTACATTATATATTAAAGAACATCTATACACGTACTTATCCAACCGCTTTTTTAGATGCATACCTGTAACATAAAGAAAGGAATTTGTTACTTCACGCTGGAAACAAAAATACAAAATGGTTTCAACCGAAAATGTTAATCTAACTAAACTTATCATAACATCATATAACTAATATAAGCATGGATAATTACAGAAAAAAGAAGAACCTTCTTAAAAACAATATAAGTTGTCCGTCTAAAAAAATGAACTTGCAAGAGCACTGCCGTGAACTCAAATCTTTGACAGCGTAGTAGTCGAAACACGATTGACAAGAGAAATAATGGTCGTATGTAAAAATATTATCCGATACTCCGAGATGCTAATCGAGAGAAAGTTCGATAACACAGATAAGTTCGGTAAGCCATTGAAAATCGATTTATAAGCATATAATAAATAATAAAGCACCAACGCTGTTCACTGATGCTATAAATAAGGTGCCGATAAGGTGTTAAATTATAACGATAAAAGCGTGTCAGATTATAAAAGTGGAAACTTCAAATTAAATTATACCAGATAATGTTGAGAAGGAATTGTTTAGCGATATTGTTTAAGATCCTTTATAATATCATTTAGGGGTACGAAAAATTGATGTTGGCCGATTCACACAAAATTTCATTAAAATCGGTTCAGCCGTTTTGGAGGAGTTTGGTTACAAATACCGCGGACACGAGAATTTTATGTATTAGATATTATTTTTATATATTTAATATTCATCTTTTCGTGTAAGTCGTATTCTAAAATAATAAAAAAACAGCAGTTTAAGAATACTCTGTCAAGAGTAAACGACTAAGAAGAGAAAGAGAGAGAAAGATTATAGTCTGTCAAGGCTACTTTTGACAACACGATAATTTATTTTAAATGAGATAGCTCTATTTGTGCTATTAAACCTTATAATGCTAGAGAATGAGACTAAGAATAAACTTTTCATTTAAAAGCATATTGAAGTTTTTAGTGAAGCATAAAACTATGATATCATTAATTGTAATTTATTTGCACACATTTAAAAGTAGTTGATAAAAGATGAGAGCATCACTCAACACTATTTAAATTACAAAGCAAATTGCAGCAAAAAGAAATAATAATTTAAGAAAACAAAACAGCACCACTTTCGTTCGACCCCAACCATTGTGTTAATTACTGCGGGAAGACACACAAAAAACTCACTTGACTTTTAAATTACAGCCAACGAAAAACGATAAATAAATAAGACAATGGGTTCCCTCGGGCGTCCCTGTGTTAGCCGAAGGACTATTACCGATGGCAACATAATAAAAAGATTCCCACCTACGTGGTCCTCACAAAAACAGGGGTTGTGCGGGCGGCGCACGCGCATATATCAGACAGAGGACAGTGTTGAGTGATGTACGACAAGCGTTTTAAACACGAATATAATTACATATGTTTTCATTAAAAAGATTGGGTCTCACTGTCTGTTTTAGAGCAAGCCAAGCCAAATTGTATTTTGCACAAACTTTATAAAAGAATTTAAAAAATTGGTTGAACTTATACAGCTTAACTCCACAATTTATTGACGAGATTACCTACCCATCTACCTACACAAATAAATAAAATTCAATTTAAGTCAGCAATTTTAAATTAACCGCTCTGAAAAAATCAATACCCAAAATTTATGTCTGACTCCGCATGTCTGTCCGTTAGTTTGTTCCGGCTAATCTCGGGAACGGCGATTTTGACGGCACTTTTATTGGCAGACGGCTGTCTACCTAATGATTTAAGGAGTAACATATTTTAGACTAGCTTCGTCCCGTGTTGTCACCTGTGGTTTCCTCTTCACAACAACAATCGCGGGTTAACCGCGGGGCGCAGTTAGTTTTTTTATAAAATTTCTGAATCCACGAATAACGCTTCTAAACTTTTTAAAAGGACTGATTTATACGACCCCCAAACTGTTTATACCTTCACTGAATTTCAAAAGCTTTTCTTTACTTGCACCACTCGCAGACATATCTCAATTTACCGATATTGAACGCATGTGACACAATCCAGCATTTATCACTCACATAATTGTAAATACTTGGACTCAACTTTTTCTGCCCTGGGGAGTTCCTTATTTAAGTATGAAATAAATCTATCAAACACTGTAGACAAAGAAACAAAGTAGAGTATTATCTCCATGATGGATTCTGTTGTTACTGTCATTATCTTTACCGAACCGACAAAGAAAACAACACATAGTAAGTATGCAGCAGCAATCTGGAGAATTTGTTTCCAATATAGTTTGACTAAGACGAAAGATTCTGAACTAATCTCTTCTATGATGCCTAAAGGAACGTTTATATTCTTAACGTATTACCATTTTAAAGTTAGCTGCCAAAATGACTGTCCAGCCTGATGAAAAGCATGAGTAGAATCCCAGAGTGATTGATCATCATCTTTACTGTGCATGCGGACAATGCAGCATGGTGACCCACCCACACTATGGCGGCCTAGTAAGATGCTTTGTTAAATTACATTTTATGGGCTACTAACTTTAGCCAAAACTTATCAGGTGCCTATCTATATTATCTATACAAATAAATAAAATTGGAGTGTCTGTTTGTAATATTTAAATAACCGCTTTTTACTAAATGCATATGTATGAGACGGTACATATAACAAAAATGTAGTTAAAAAAATCTTTGTCTGTCTGTCTGTTCGTTCCAGGTAATCTCTGGAATGGCTGGACCGATTTTGACGGGACTTTCACTGGCAGGTAGCTGCTGATGATCCGGTGAGTAGCTTTGGCTACTTTTTTTTATACCAACTTTGTCGCGTTACTCGCGGTATAACAATAACTGCGAGTAACACCGCGGGGTTCAGCTAGTAAAACATATAATTACTTAAACAAGATTCTTAACACAAAACTCTTATTACAATTGCCAGTTTATAATACGTTTCTCAGTACAGACTTAATAAAGGCAATAATAACATCTATAGAGCTCTCAGTGTTCGCTTTGACGTGAAACAAAAATAAAAGCAAAGAATAAAAGTATGCCAGTAACATTTTTTTCCTTAGAGCAAACATTACGAGTTAAAACGGCAATAAAGTGACATACAAGCAATTAAACATGCGCATACGCAGCGGGATTCGATTTACATTGTAGGGACAAGAGCTTGTGTGTTGCGCGTGAGTAAGGTGATTTTGAATAATAATGCGTTTAAAGTAATTTCTTGAATTATTTCGAAGAAAGGAGCAACCGTTTGTAGTGGGTGTTTATTGGCAATTCATTGTTTGTATTAATATATTTTTGTACTTAATCTAAACTTTAATTTGAAAAATATAAGTTATATTTTAATTACCCGACTACGGCAAAGCCAAAGGAGGGTTATGATTTTGACAGGCTATGTATGTATGTATGTATGTATGTATGTTCATTTGTTCCCTCCTAGCTCCTTAACTACTCATTAGATTTGGACAAATGAGATGTTTATAGAAGCGTCGTGATCGTCTTCTGGTTATAGGCTATATGACGCGTCACTGAATCTAATGTGGCGCCCTCTAGCCGACATAAGGTACTGTATTAAAAAATAAATTTGAGATAAATATACCGTGTTTGGTATCATTGGAAAGGGCGTTACTTGTACATTTCAAAAATACAAATATTATTAGCATTTGTTCGTGACTTTGTCCGTATTTATTCGATAAGTGTGATATTTCTATGGTATTCTTATTTGTTCCCTCATTCTTTCTAAACTAGTCAGAATAAAACAAATGAAGTATCGTTAGAAGCGTCTTCATTGCCCGCTGATAATAGGCTATATGTCGTGTCACTGAAACTAATGTGGCGCCCTCTAGCCGACGTAAAGTAGTGTATTAAAAAATAAATATGAGAGAAATATGCCGTGTTTGGTATCATACGAAAGGGCGTTACTTGTAGATTTCAAAAATATACATATTATTAGCATATTCTAGTGACTTTGTCCGTATTTATTCGATAATTGTGATATTTCTGTAGTATCTATTTAAAATATACTTTGCAAAGAAATTAGTATTATAGAGGCGCCAAAACATTTTAAATAAAAAAAAGTAAAAACTAAAACCCAACTACGACAAAAAACGACGCTGAAAAAGTATGAAACAAGTTTCAAAAGCCGTAGTCACGCGTTGTTAAAGTGATATGGACTATGGTACATTAATAAGTTTCAAAAGCCGTAGTCCATGTAGTGTAAAGTACCATATGGTACATATCACTTTAACAAAGCGTGACTACGGCTTTTGAAACTTGTTTCAATCTTTTTCAGCGTCGTTTTTTGTCGTAGTTGGGTTTTAGTTTTTACTTTTTTTTTTAATATGAATAAATAATACGAACACGAACTGATCATATATGGTCAAATTTACTGTATCTATTTCATGGAAAATACGGTAATCTATTTTAATCATTAATGGCACAATTTCCTTAAAATTCTATAATAAATACACATTGTTAAAACATAGGAACTGTGTGACGTATTACCGGTATGTAACGGTTATCATTTTAAAATTTAAATATTTATAACCTTGATTGAATAATGGCCTAGGTTTTATGGCATAAGAAATCAAACTGTCAAGTCTTTGTTTCAATAACAAATAGAGACATTCCTAGGATGCATAAAAAGTATACATTATGCCAGAAACTGTCATCTTAAAATGTAAACTGTAAATATTTATCTCAAAACTTATGTAAAATAGATACGAAACGCGGTAACATTTCACCTTACGATAATAATAGCTTTGTATATTCGGACAGCGTTACGTAACCGCAACGAGAAACCTCATCGAGAAAAAAACGTGGTTTATGAAAACATCTCATCAACAAACGAAGACAAAAACAAAATGACACAATATGTCATAGTCGACGCTAAGTATGTTTTAAGCACTTTAACGTGAAGTTACAATAATCGGTGAGTGAAATTCGTAAATTTGAGTGTAGCGTGAGCGAACGCACTACATCACCAACGATCATACTTATTTCGTGCAATCCATTGGATGGACAACAATAATTGTTAGTAATAAAATAAGGGACAGAATAAATATTGCACCTATTTGGTATAGAGTTACATTTACAACATTTAAGACTTAGTAATAGATATTTTTTTAGAGACAACTCCCATGTTAAGAATAAACATCCTGTGTCACGGGGGACTTAAGAAACATACATGAAATGGATACAAAGAACACCCAGACTCGGGATAATAATTCGTGGATCACACAAAGTGTTGTACCGTGTGGGATTTGAACCCACGATACTTGGCGCAGTAGTAAGCGGCGTGGCGACTGCTAAAACCACTGTGCAGTGAAATATTTTTTAGCATTTATCAGAAGACTAGCTGACCCACGCAACCTCGTGTGCGCCTTATATTGCCCGTAGCGTGAAAATTTCCCCCGTTTTTTGAAACATTTTTCATTGGTGCTCCTCTCCTATTAGTAGTAGCGTGATGATATATACCCTACAGCCTTCCTCGATAAATGGGCTATCTAACATTGAAAGAATTTTTCAAATCGGACCAGTAGTTCCTGAGATTAGCGTGTTCAAACAAACAAACAAACAAACTCTTCAGCTTTATATATTAGTATAGATATGTTTGTTTTCCTTTTCGGATAAAGCAGCAAAAGTATGAAACAGGAAAGATATTATCCACTGTAATCTTTAAGAATGATGCCGTTAACAATGATACCTTTCGCGAATAACCATTACCGGTTGTCAATTCATTCGAATAGTACCTGAAATGCTACTTGTCCACTCATTAATGCATAAATATACTGTCTGTGTAAACATGACGTCCGCTTATTAAATATTTCTCGAAAAGAAGATATTACATACAAAGTAACCAACAAGTTTCACAAGTCACGTTGGTGCTTCAGGGTAAAATACTCGAAATAAAGAAGCCTTAACCAGGACGAACAGAAGATTGGTCCTTCAAGTGGATTTGTTGACAGGAATGCTGCCCCAGTAAATGTTCATATATAGATATAACTACATCTTACATGTCTTAATTAAGATATCTATCTGTATTCTAGACAACAATATTTACATAAAAAAGATTCTTTATTATGTTAATGAATGATTAAAAGATGTTTGTTTATGGTAAGGTTCATATAATTGGTATGTACAATATTGATATACATACGAGTGGTTGGTAATATATGCATACAGTCTTTAGTGAAATATAAGAAATACGTGTAATCTATATATATATATATATATATGTATATAAAAGAGGAAGGCGACTGACTGACATACCCAGAGATCAACGCACAGCCCAAACCGCTGAACTTAGAATCTTGAAATTTTGCATGTAGGTTCTTTATGTAACGTAAGTGAGCACTAAGAAAGGAATTTTGGAAATTTCACCCCTAAGGGGGTAAATAATAGGATGAAAGTCTGCGTGAGCGAAGCCGCGTGAAAAAGCTAGTAACCTGATAAGAGTAATGGCTTTGACGACTCGACTATTTTTCATGTTGTAATCTTAATCTTCTGTAAATCAAACAATAGCTTGTTGAAAGTTAAGACTAAAGTGAAGTTAATTGACTGGTTGGTTAGGAAACCAATATGGGAATTTTTGAGTCTATAAATAGTCATTGTTAAGGAAAACCGCCAAAACATCCGATGGTTTTCCATTTCATAATCCTGTTATGAAATGGTAAACCACCACTCAAATTAATAAATGAGTATGAAAATGAATGATTTGGTTGTCGTAAATGAATATGACGCTAGCTTTGAATGGTTTGGAGTCAGTCATTAATAATTTGAGACGTTAACAGTAAATGTTCAATACGTCTGAAAGACTAAGAGCAAAGTCTTGTAGATGTAAGTGATTAACGCAAAATGTACATATCTATTTAACTTGAATGTTTGTTTTTAATGTGGCCGTATTATTTAAGGCACAAAATTGTACGCTTAGCCTAGTGGTTAAAGCGGTCGCCAGGACGCTTTCTCCTTCACCGAGTGCTGTGGGTTCTAATCCCACATAGGACAACACTTTGTGTGATCCACAAATTGTTGTTCTCAATCTAGGTGTACTTTGTGTCCATTTAATGTATGTTTGTAAAGTCCCTCGCGACATATACGATATATTTGTGTGTGGTATACACACAAATATATCGTAAATGTCGTATAATTCTTTTAAGACATAATTTTTTTCAAAAAATGTATGTACCAGAATTTCTGAAGACGGGGTCTAAGGTCTAAATCTAAGTCGATTTACGTGAATTTTATTTTTTGAATTAACATAGTCACCAGTGCAAAAACCTGTTCCAACATTTGAACAAATTTCCTTTCAAGTTCTCTTTAGTGTTAATTTATTCGAGAGAAACATTATTAACTAACATGTATATACAAAGAATAATCTTGTACACGATAAGTATAGAAAATGTGTTTGGAATGCAATTAATATTTGCATATGGCATGTTGATATTATAGAACTTGTTCAAATTAAAATCGACTGGAGTGTATTAATTTTTATTTGCTCAGTAAATGACAATATTGCGAATGAAGTGTTAATGAATGTGATCTTATCTTCGTAAATAAAGTCATGTATAAATTTGTCCTCTAAAATTATTACTTGGGACTAAGTCTTACGTACTCATAGTCTTTATAGTAACGATTTAGTTCCACAAATAGTTTTACATAAATACATTTTTAAACGCAAAGCACTTTTTTAATAGCACTTTAACCGAGGGAGAGTTACGCTTCCGCATGAATGGGCCGGCTCGCTGGAGTAATACCACGACCTCACAGAAAACCGGTGTGAAACTTCACCCAAAATTTCACCCAGTGAGTGAGGATACCGGAGGCCCATACTCCAACCCCATCCCCCAAAGGCCGGCAACTCATTTGTGACCCCTCTGGTGTTGCGTGGTGTCCATGTCCATGTCCATTTATTTGCCTCTTATTCCATTACAAAAAAATATCTTGTGGCTTCACCTGTGTATTTCTTCGTTTGTTTACTAAGCGTGTTTTTGAAACTATAATTATTAAAAAAGTTATATTTAGTGTAGACTATTTAAATCTACGTTGTAATCAGTAAATATACTGTTTCTTTCTACAACTTAACCTACGATTTCAAATTCAGAAGAGGTTAAATGTAAACCCACCTTGAAACCTTCTATTTATACCATTCTACCTATAGATCATGTAGGCTGTAGACTATAGGAACGAACAAACGCACAATTATTATTACACAATGTACATGAAACACTCAGTTCTCGATACACACGACATTACTGAAGACTCTCTGCACTGAGGACAAAGACTTGTGCAGGCAAATGTTGCACTCACACACGACTAGACAAAAGGAAGGGTCCTCGAGAGGTGTGACGTTGGCGATGCATGTCCGCGGATATGTGAAGAGGAGACACAATGAATCGTTGAGGTTCTAGGTAGTATTGAATTGGAAATTATCAAGCCTTCTTCCTTATTTCTAGTGCATTTATGGTTGTTCGTGTAATACAAATAAAAAGAGAATTAGAGACAAAATAAATACAAAATGTCATCATATGAAGTGACAACTTTTATTTAATTACTAGCTGAACCACGCAACCTCGTTTGCGTCTCCTGTTGCTCGCAGTGTGATAATTTTCCCCCGTTTTTAAAACATGCTCGATAAATGGGCTATCTAATACTGAAAGTATTTTTCAAATCGGACCAGCGTTTCCTGAGATCAGCGCGTTCAAACAAACAAGCTCTTCAGGTTTATATATTAGTATAAGATATAAGATTAGTATAGATAATTAGAGAATTGGCTCGGCTTCGCATAGAAGTCTTTAAAATTTTCGGATTTCCTTTACTATAATATGCATGTTGTACACATATAAAACTTCGTCTTGATCACTCTATCTATTGCTAAGAACTGCATTAAAAACTGTTGAGAGATTTTAAAAGATCTATGCGAACAGACAGCGGAAGCGACTTCATTTTATACTATGTGAAGATTGTTATTGTGTATCTTCTAGTATCTTTAGGTAAATCTTTAGGTATCATTAGTAATCTTGAATACTAAGCCGTAGGTCGTGTATACAGTACATTGTGTAAGAAACACATTGCGTAAGTAACACGATCATTTGTTTTGTGTCTAGTTGTAATTTATATCCTGCTAATTTTATAAATGCGAAAGTTTCTAAGGATGTGTGGTTATTGCTTTTTCACGCAAAAACTACAGAACGGATTTAGATAAGACTTTACAGTAATATAGCTTAGACATCGGAATAAAATAATAAGTTAAAATTTATAAAGAATTTTAAAATTTTAATATCAACATAAACATAACTTGTTTCAAGACAATCTAGTCACTATAAAAGCTTCATTGCTAACATACTCGCTGGAATCGAAGTCACGGTTGGCGATTAGTGCTAAAACAATAACTGTTTTATTTCCCCTTGAATGTATAATTTTATCTAACCTTAAATAAATTAATTTCTTTAAGTTATTAAAGGTAAAATAGAATTATGATTGATGACTGAAATACAATCTATAACGACCATGAGACCTCCAATTAACATACGTTATTGACATGCAATATGTCACTATTTTGAATTTAATTTAATAATAACGAATAAAAAATAGTTGAAGCACAATTAATTGATTTTAAATTGCTTAAAAAACGCCTTAGTGCGTACTACCTTTTCTATATGACCTTTTGTGTTTAAAATGTCAGTACATATCCTTATCCAAAAAGCCGTGACAAGATAAATTAATTATCTTAACACGAAATTTCGTAGGTATTCGAAATGTTCTTTTTAATGACTTATTCCAAGCAAAATGAGTGATGACGTTCTTTGTGTCTGTTTCATGTATGTTTGTGAAGTCCTCCGCGACACATGACTTATTCCAAATGTGGGAGATGTCTCTACATGAAAAAAAAAGAAACAGTTTAGGAATTCGGTTATATGTGGACACATCTTGACCATGCAGGAAGCAGAAGTATGAATAAGAAAAACAATGAGTAAGTCCTATTTTATGGAGGATCTGGACCATGTTATCTATATCGCAGGGCCTGTTCCAGGCGAAGCCGAAAGCTTATCTCAATCAGTCCAATAATATTAAACAAAATGATTTAACTTCGATCAGATCAATTTGAACGTTAGATTAGGTATCCTGAATTTACAAATTGCAGATTTAATTGCTAAAGCTAGAAAAAACCTAAGACCAGACTATAATAATAAAAATTAACTAAGTAATGAAAAAAAAGCTACATGCAACAAAGTATATTTCTCCATCAACATAAATCTTAGAACATACTACAAAATAACACACTTGTGGTCCTAGAGATGCGTGGGCGCATCAATTGAACCAGCCGCTTCAGAATGACGTACGACTCGGCAACAAGATGTCAAAAGTGACACTCGAATAAAACTGTGACAGTTGGAAAATTGCAATCTTTACTCGTGACAGACAGATAAGTAGAGGAGTGGGGAATGCGATGACCGCGCCTATTAAATGCGGAGTTTCATACCTTTTATTGCTATGCTGTTCTGTACAATATTAATGGGATAAGTGAATAATAAATACTTCGAAAACCTCGAATATTTAAATCATTAAAAAGGGTTTTATTTAAAGTCTTGTTATCGGTAGGTCATGTCTATGACGTACGTCTGTATAGATCTAGAAAACCAATGACCATATATTACCTACAAGAAAAGACTTTACTTACAATTCACAATATCCATACTGTATACATTCTGTCTGTGTGTCTGTAACGCTTTCACGGCTAAGCCGTAGCACCGACTTCAATTAAATTTGACAAAAGCTAGTTAGTAGTTACCTAATTTACGGAAGAAAAATTATCATAAAAGGAGTATTAATTACAAGGGGATATTGGGGAAAGTTAACAAAAGCTCGAATAGTTGGATTATTAAAATAACTTGAAAAAAGTATATATATATATATAAATATATATAATGCCAATACACACTACTTCAAGAGCTCTCTCTTACACATATATGCATGGTCCTAGAACCTCTTTTTAATTATTTACCGTTCTGAACTTGTTTTCTAATTCTTCCTAATTAAACCTAACACAACTATACTAACAAATAAAGCGTAAGATTTAATTTGACAATTTTATTTATTTCACAAGTCTATTTAAATTTTTAGGGAACTTTAGAGCGTGACACACATCAATAGACAGAAGAAAAAAAAAT
Organism: Spilosoma lubricipeda; assembly: GCA_905220595.1. Taxonomy (NCBI): domain Eukaryota; kingdom Metazoa; phylum Arthropoda; class Insecta; order Lepidoptera; family Erebidae; genus Spilosoma; species Spilosoma lubricipeda. Next base: position 3,539,847 of record HG992278.1, read on the forward strand.
GGTTGACTAACGATACATTACTTATCTTAATGGTTTCATGTTTATATAAACGTTATTTTAATTATAAAACACTTTATAACCCTTATCAAATCTTCGACATTGAAAAATAACGATTAAAAATATGTAAACGAGCAATAAATACCATACTAAAATATTTCTAAATCGACTAATCGAATAATTGGTTCTTGTTTGTACGCATCATCGTGAAAACGAGGAATTTAAACTAAACATACATTTAAATTTTATTTACTACAAACGGGACATTGGTAAATTAATCAATAGGAATTGTGATGATAGAGAGATTGAAAAATGGTGTGTAGACACACAACGAATAACAGTTTAAATAAGAAGAAATTTCTTATTCAATTTGATTACAATTGATGTTACCATGCTGTTTACATAACTATACTAATATTATAAAGAGGTAAGTAAGTTTGTAAGTGTGTAGGGAGGTTATCTCTGGATCTACATAATTGAATTTCAAAAATAATTCAGCTATGGAAAGTCACATTATCGTCTGTCTTGTGACTGTCACATCCTAATAATTATAAATGTGAATGTAAGTTTGTTTGTTACGGCTTTCACGCAAAAACTACTTATCCGATTATCATGAAACTTTGTACACACATTCTTGAAGGTATTAGATACTTCTTACATCTTCAAGAATATGTGTACAAAGTACATAGGACACTGTAAATGCGAGCGAAGCCGCGGGCGAAAGTTAGTAGGCTATATATTAGCCTGAAAAATGATTACCGCGATATACGACATTAACGCGGGCGTAGCCACGTCCTATTACTTTTTATGTAAATAAAAACACTGTTATTTACATAAAAAAAAGCATTATGTTTATTAGGGTTGCCGTTTCGATTTTTACCTAACTATAAAATAAAAAACCAAAACTGCCAACCCTAATTATAAAATCGAGAGGTAATGAAAGAGCAACAGGTTCTTATAACGAGGTTAGTAGATTGTGTGTACGAACTAGTTCGTGGACCAATAAAAATATTTGCACGACGCAGATGGGAGTTTACGCAGTTGTAAATTCTATTTTAACTGCAGATAACTATTCAATACTGTCAATACACCGCTTTCTGCTAAACACAAATAATAATATTTTATACAAATTATTGTATATTGATCCAAGTCACATGTTAAACTTTGGCCTTGTTGATTTAATTTAGAACAGTTATGTTCGTGTTCAAATACATACACAACGTCACGCCTATTTATCAGAGGTATAAGCAAAGACAATTGAGCTCCACTTACTACGATCCAGACACACATCTTTGCTTTGTCCACATACATCAATCGCTCACTTAGAATTGCATTGTAAATAAATTAATATTGATAGGTGGTTCTGTTGTTCTAAGGCCCCTCACGTTTTGTCAGTAAGTTTGAGCGGATTCCCGTCGGCAGTGCTTTGGAATTCTGGTTAGAGTTGGAGAATAGGTGGAATAACTTTAAAAACTTACGACCATCTACTAGTCCAGCTCTTATACTATTTCAGTATATCTGGATATACTGAAATAGTATAAGAGCTGGACTAGTAGATGTCCCTGGGGAAGACATCATATATATGTATTGTAGTTTCTCCTTGTTGTAAAGAAGGGTATGCAAAGCGCTTTGCAAACTACACTCCTCTTTTACAGTAAAGAGAAGGAAACTTGAAACTAACCGTCCTTAGAAAACCTCCTTTCAAAGGAGAGTATTAAAGGCTGTTGATGTGACTGTTTCTATCTACCTTCTTAAAGGACTGCCGTGAATGAAAACTGAGATATTCAGATTCAAACTAAATAGCATACGAGAACAATCAAGTAGTTATTTCTGCACAACGAACGTTTTGCAATTAGAAAGCATAAAAATGTTAAGATTTTATTATTATGCAATAACCTTTTAAGTGTGGTCGAGCTAATCAATTTTGTTTATCGTGATTGGTATTTAAGTAGCGAACGCGTTTTAACTACGTCGTCATTTTTATAACAAAAAAGAAAGACAGATAAATTAAAAAACTTTTTAAAAAACAAGGTTTTACTGGATTGCCTCGAGACGAATCAAACGAGTCCAAACTCGATGATGTTGCGACGTTTCTTTACAGAGTTCCTATGGCCACCTTCATGCTCCAGCGTCAGATCAGCTACATGTCCATGCATTATAAATTATAATATTGTAGTGTTACGCAGTATACTCATCCTTACAAAATTTCAGCAAAATCGGTTGAAGATATCTGCTTCAAAATTGAGTTGCAAGATTCCAACGGCACATATATACATACATACATTGCAAGTTAATAAAACCTTGTAAAAATATTGTTTTTTTCGATACCCATTATTTAAAAGTAATGATTCGGTGAGCATAAGTTACTTATTATAATTAATAGAATGATCTCATAAATAAAACAAGTAGCGGTTGCAAAATCCATTACATACTCATTCCATTTAAATAACACTCAAAAATATTAAAAAGTTTTATAGTTTAAAGGACTTTAATAACTAACTGTGGACTATTGTTCGATTCCTGGCTCGGACCAAATGTTTATATGATTTAAAAATATTTGTTTCGGAGTTTCGGGTGTTTTCTATGTATAAATACGTTATGTATGTGTTTACAAAAAAAGTATACACATATGTATTTGTATCAGTTGTCTAGTACCCATAACACAAGCTCTGCTTAGCTTGGGACTAGATGGCTTTGTGTGTTAAATGTCCAAAATATGTATTTATTTTTTTATTTATTGTGTTTACGCGTGTCTTATTAATAAAATATCAATAAATATTTCAATAACAATCTTTCGTAAAAAATGGTTTACTTAAACCAAAGCAAAAATCAAAACTCAACAATGATATGCCATTTAGTTGCACTGACTAATTGTAATTACTAAAAAAAACTGATTATTCTAAAGAGTAAGTTCACAACATCTAGAAAGCGATTATAGTACGCGAAAACTGTGTAAAATCCTTTAATATATAATTTAATAAAATCGAGATACATAGAAATGAATTAATGACAATAGATTTCTTAGTCAATATTCTTTTTCGAATATTGGCAGACAGACATAGATAATAAATGTGGCCATTTTGGATTTACATAACAACAACGCACTAGGAGCTAACTGATTGAAAAATAGGCATATAACTGGCTAAATGTTGAAGATTTCTTACGTCATGACCATTAGCTGTAATGGCTATGTTTCCAATAATATACGTATTTTTGAATACATTGTGTAACGTCACAATGCTATCCCTCCTGTATTTGAATGTTTCAAATTTTGCATAAATTAAAAAAAAAAACTTTTGCACGACTGAAAACTTAATTGGCATATTTAAAAGTTTAATACAAAAACTACCAACTTCGACTATGACTTCTACGAACTTCTTCTTCTTTGATGAAATGGCAACCAGCCGGATCTCTCGAATCAGTTATTTCTGCCAATGTCAAGTGTTTATAGTCTTCATGTCTTTAAGTCTTCGTCGTGATGAAATTAATGTAAAAAATATATAAAATATGGATAAGATGAAATGGGGACCGTCTTTCGAATAAACAAAAACGATCTCCCATCTAGAAGCGTCGATGTGTGACAGATAGGCGTATCTGTCACACATCGACGCTATAGTTGCTCTTTTTCTAATTATTTTTCCTTTGTCATTACTACATCTTTATATATATATAATTCTTCTGTGAGTGTGTATGTCACTGAACTACTCTCAAACGACTGGACCGATTTTGATGAAATTTTTTGTGTGTGTTCAAGGGGATCTGGGAATGGTTTAGATTCACAATTTTGTCCGCTGGACAATGTTTTTTTAATTAATTTTTAATTTATTAGTAGTTATGGCAAAACGACGTTTGCCGGGACAGCTAGTATTATTATAAAACAAAGTTCTCCGTCGCGTCGTTTTGTCTGCTCGCGAAAAACTCGAAAGCTACTGCACAAATTTTTATGCGGTTTTTACTTATAGATTGAGTAATTCTTGAGGAAGCTTTTCGTATACAATTTGTTATTTTTTGAGGATATTGGATATAATATAACAACATTTGTTGTAGACCGTGAGTGAGCCACGCTTCGGCATGAATGGACCGGAGTGATACCACGGCCTCACAGAAAACCGGTGGGCAATAGCGCTTACGCTGTGTTTCACCGAGTGAGTGAGGATACCGGAAGCCCGTAGCCCAACCCCTCCTCCTATCTCCTCCCCATCACCCAAAGAGGCCGGCAACGCACTTCTGACACTTCGGTGCTACGGGTGACCATGCATGGACGGCGGTAATCGCTAACCATCAGGTGATAAGACCGCTCGTTTGCCCCTTATCCATAAAAAAGACGTCGGAAATTGTTAGGCCGCACTCATGAGAGAAATATGGCTATATTATATTTTTCGTAATGAACCCGTGCGAAGCCGGGGCGGGTTGCTAGTTCGTTATAATTTAATGTAAACCTCCTTTGTAAGGAGAGTCGTATGTCCAACAGTGGACTGTTAATGTGATGATACTTAATATTTTTATTTAGCCTAAATATAATAAGACATGTTAATTGCAGGGAAGGTCTATGACCAATAGTGGATATCCTACAGCTGAGATGTCGATGATGACGATATTAGGTAGAGTATATAAAAGTTAAATTCACCGTGTCAGGACCGTAATAAGTGCAGATCAATTGTCTCCTAACTATTCCTTTGGAAAATAAGCGTGATGTTAAGTTTCACCGTATGCCTGTTTGATCTCCTAAAGTAACTCTTAAACCAGATCTCGTTGCGTCCATATGCTATTAGGCCAAGAATTCATGCTTTTTACCCTCCTGCGTCAAAACCAAAAGGGAGGGTTATAGCTTTGGCAGCCTACGTATGTATGTTTTACTGTAACACTTAAACTACAGAACCGATTTTAATGAATCAGTCCATAGATTCGTAATAATGGGTGGCATAGGCTGTTAGAATTAAATTTTATCAAAAGTTTTTACGTGGTCAAGTTACAGCTTTTTAAACTTTTATAAGTATTGTCATTCCAATTAGTCTGTACTAAGATTTAAATAAAGACACTCTCATTCCTCGAGCATAAAATTAAAATCTAGTTTTTCGTCGCTTCAATTTGTTCAACCGTTATCGGTAGCAAGTCACGCAAAGGTCAAATCATTCATTTTCAACCTCATCGGCTCAGTAGGTATATAGGTGAGACGAACGAAGAGGTAATTTGCATCAGATTAACCGTTGACTTATGGCCAAATTACGGTGTTACTGGACTCTCAATAATAACACAGCAAGGCCTGATTTATTTACGGGGACAATGTAAAGAAATGTCTCTTAACGGTATTCTGATGGAACTGATAAATAAAGTTGGAGTTTGAGACATTGTTATGGGAAGCATTTGTTATAAAGGTAATTGTTGGGAAAATGTGGTAAATGCCACACACAATAAGTTATGTTTCGTGGTCAGAGTAAAAATGTATTACCGTATATGTGGTATCATTTTCAGAAGAGACAGAGGTCGACTATGTTCTTTATTTTAAAGTCTTTGATACATTATATTGGTATTGCTGTAGAAGCAATCTGTCAAGGCTTTCTTTCAATTTAACTAACTTTTCTTATTAAGGTTACATATGTCTACATGCATTATTTCGATTGGGTAAGGGAATGCTCAAAATGTCTAATCACATTTGAGGCATTATTGCCTCATTCTTGAAACCGTGTTTTCTTCTCATGCAATTTCTTACAATAAACATGGTAAAAAACACTTCTCTTAAGTGTGTTAGGACACTTTCGCGATGCTTTCATCTCGACATGACATATTTCGTTTAAAATTAACACCAATAGCAGCTTTACAGTTAGCTTTGAAACTTAGTAATAATGTTAATAGAAATTTAAAACAAAACCATTTTACAATATGTCTGAAAAGGTGTGATTTAGAAACTGCTCAGTCGTGACCATGTTTAATAACCATTCATTAGCTCGCATCACAAACTGCAAAAGACGTAAACTGGATTGCCTTTCTTTTCAGACAATGGATACGCAGGCGCAAGTGGGCCAGTAATGCAAAATGGGGACAAATTATGACGTGGATGAATCGAGGAGCGGCAGACAGCCCGTCGCTTGCTTTCACCATGATTGGTTACCAATTATCCGTTCTGCTCTGACAGTTCTCTGGATATATGGTCAGGAAATTCGGAAGACATTGTAATTAGCGCTGACCTCGAAGCGATTCCAATTTGAATGTTATTTCAAGAAGACTTATGGGCCATCTTGTTACTTTGGAATTTATGTGCATTAATTACTGAGCTGTTTGGTGTATTTGGTGTTTTATTTTGGAAAAAATATTTTAAACTTATAATCTGTCAATTCGAAAGTTCCATTTAACACACTATCAAGATAAACCCATTCTTAACACAAACATTTTAGTTCATTTAAGTCATCTATTACTGCACTTATTTCATGCCTGAATCGTTTTTTCCCAATCAATGACAGGTCAACCTACTAATAATATAAACGCGAAAGTTTGTAAGTATGGATGGATGGATGGATGTTTGTTACTCTTTTACGCAAAAACTACTGAACGGATTTGGATAAAACTTAACAGTAACATAGCTTATCATCAGAATAACACATAGGCTACTATATACCGCGATAAACGACGGACGGATTCACGCGGGCAGAGCCACGGGCAACAACTAGTATAGAATATGCTCGAACTTATTTTAGATTACGAAAAACAAAAACTTGAACACAGACAGATTTATAGCCGTTTGAAACGAGGGTATACACAAAAATTGCTGGTAGATAATGTATGTCTTGATGAATGTTGCATTCAGAGGACTAATTTCAATGGTCCTAATTAAAGACATGATTAAAAATGAAGGTCGCCTTTCATCTTATTTCAAAAAGCCAAGTAATTATAAAGCTCGTCTTGAATGCTGATACAATGGATGCATCAGTATAGTCACGCATTTAGGAGCGCGTGCTGGGGCGAATTAGAAACTATTGTTCAGCCGCTGTCGGCATTAGCTCCTATTGTTTAATGGGTGCATGGGCATTGTGCACGACCGTCCAGAAAGGATGCGAGACAAGTGTGTGGTGATCCTATCAAGGATGACTTGAAATTTGTTTACAACATAAGTAATATAGTCCGTAAGCTTAAGAAACACGTATTTTGACTTGAAACAGAACCGTCTTCAGTGACCAGTTTGACTAATACGATTACAGAGGTATTTTTTGTCAAACAAGGTTAATATTTCCTAAACAAATCGATTCCATATTTTAATCAGATAAAGTCTACATTAACATACTAGTTCCTTTTATGTTAAACATTAAAAATGTAAACATAACAATTTTATAAATGTTACTCTGTAGTGTGACATTTCGTTTGATCAAATTCATTCAATTGGAATGTTTCTAAGAAATGGAGCATTTTGAATGATATTATTATTCATTTCGTATTATAATGTCAAGGTGGACGTCGAATTGAGAGTGTTAAACCCAGCGGGGGTCTTTCTAAACTAACAAAGCGGTGTAAAGTAGACAATTTATTGACATTACCTTACACCCAACACTCGTCTTAGTGTGTGACGTCAGAATCGTGTGTGGCTCAATAAAGTTCCTTACCTGTTGAAAAAAGAAAAGGCTATTTTATAATCAATGATTCAGGGACAAATTGTCGCACTAAAAGTTAAGAAATGTGAACCGGTTATAGTATGGTATAGTACGTTTATTTATAGTTCAGTAACATATGGGGTTCAATAAACATGTTTAAGAGAACACTATTTTGTGAATGAAATGAAATAGGTGTGTTTAAACAGTCGGGTACACACCTCCGGAATAAAAACTTAATTGTCAAAACGTCTGCAAAATAGTTTAACGAATAGTTGGTCTTTAAGATAACAATCGTATGATAAGATTAATATTATTATTTAATATACATAATATGCTTCCTAAACGAGTAAATAGAAATGTTAAATTCCAAAAATAAATAGCATACTAAAGTAATAAAAGTACGTATGTATACATATATTTACAAAACTTCAGTACAAAATAACCATTTTCAACATTTTCTTTTAAAGCTAGCAGAATATAGATGCTATATAATTAGAAGGTGCAAGCAGAACTTTTAAAGATATATGTTTGTATTTTTTTGTAAAGTTTGTAAATGTCACACTATAAATACACGCGTAAGCTATATTATCAGAATTCTTAGTGGAATATACCAATCTGTATCATGTCTCTGTAATAACTAACATAAAACCTTGACGTAATTAGTAGACTAACCCTAAAGACCACACAGGAGAGACGCCAATATAATACTTGTTAAGATACGGCACGGTGCAGGATGCAATGAACTTCCAGAAGACACGTGTGGTCCAGTTGAACGGGGTTTTGGTACAGTGGTGTATTTAGATAAAAACCAACACAGTGTGACCACGACAGCACGCATGCGTCGTAAAGCGGACGCCCGCCGCCGACCGCCGGCCATATGGCGGAAGTGGTTCACATTCTTTACGAACGTTCTTAGTGCCACAGATACACCGGCGACTATTAAAAATCTTCGATAACATCATACCGTGAACCTTGATAAAGAATTTCACACGAATAGGAATAAATAATCACAAATAGTAATGTCTCCCTTCCGCTTGAAGCGAAACCGGCGCCCAAACCTCGGGCGCAGACACTTTCTGCTGTTAATTTGGGTCGACAAAGTCGTGGGAAAGAGATAGATATTACGTAGTAAAAACCATTTTATGATCAGCAATGGCATAAAATTTGCTTAGTAGTATAAATTATAGAGGAATGACACCAACATCAATAGAACAAGAATGATCAGACTGACTGATGCTATGCCTCCACGTAGGATCCAGTACATCTACTGAGATTATTTTCTACTTTTATTTGTAAGGAATGAAATCTGTGTCATATTGGTCTAAACTTGTGTCACTATTTTAATTCATTAAAAGTTATTACAATAGGAATAACGAGATATCTATCTCGCTCTAGCTCCGCCAGCGACTTCGAAGGGTGTCAATAGCGCCCAGCCGAAAACCCTATTCATCTAAAATAAACTCAGCAACATGTTTGAACCTTACTATACTTCTTGTTTCGAACCTTAATTACATAATTCAATAGCAGTAGCACGTTAAATAATTTTACAATACATTTAGTAAAAAGTTCAAGGTTTGTCCTATTCTTGGAGCATTGTCAAAATGGATTTGCAGAAATTATGTCCGCGTTCCGGCACCGCGCCGAATCGTGTAGAAGGAGCATGAAACCGTAATCAACGACCCATTAAACGCCCATGCTGAAATTAGATACCGCACACAATGGGAATAATTACACGGCGCTAAACATGCGGAAGGCCTTCGGTACTTGTTGGATTACCTACACTTAAACGTTAAGCCATTTGTGGTGAGCTACCTAGGGCCAAGCAAATCGTACTTAACAGTTCAGTAATTGAGATTATGAATCTTTGGGCTCACATTTGTTCACCCTTTATCGTTAATGGGGTAAACAGGGCGTTTTTAACACCTACGTATTCTCCAACTATAATTTTACCCTATTCACTGGGCCCATATTTTTGCAGTTTATCAGGCGCTTTAGCAGTTTCTGAAAATGAAATGATTGCAAATTCTAAACATTGAAAGGAAAAGAACACAAGGTAACGCAGTGAAAAAGGGGGATACGTAATAATATGGAAGAATAATTTGCACTCTACAATAAACTGTAACTTAATCTACCTCCACAGTAGGCCTCAAATTTATCTCTAACAATTATCCTGGTTAAACATACTGTATACACACTAGTGATCATTCAGTTTTATTATATACAGGTGCAAATTAATCACTACTTGCGGGTACACTTAAAATAGATTACAAAAAGAAAAAAAACATCGTGATTCGCATCGTTGCTTTATTTTACATAATCCAAATGGCTACCATCAGTTTCGCGTTGCATGACAATGGGGGATTGCATTTTTATTATGTAATCGATTATGTTTATCGACTAGTGGATTCATCGATACCTAATAATTTATATTCGACAATTTACTAACGCCAACATTTATAATCGTTACACAGCAGTGGTTTTCATCTACATATATTAGTTGGGCTTGTGTGTTTGTCAATGTTATGTCTAAATTCAACAGACCAAACACAGTTTTCGTATACGTAGCCACAGAGCGTTACTAATGGGATTCGCGAAGGGATTACTCACGAATATCATTCAAGGTCAATGTCTGTAGCGAAGTTTGAGTTTTTTGCTATCTCGTTTACCTATAATAGTGATATTACATAGTACAGTAATGTTGCGCCCGCATGAATGTTCGTATTCGGAATCGAATAGTAACTAAATGACATTAGATAAGAGTTTGACAGCTGGCGCGACGATTAATCGTCCGTGTAATCAGCCTTTTTTTATTAGAACTGTCGTTAGTAATGCGTGTCGTAGCTAAATCGCTCTAGTATTTGATGGAATATCATTCATGTTTTAGTAGCTAAACATAACTATCTTATATAGAAAACACAGAAAAATATAAACAAACCGAAATATAGCAATCGAAAATATAATAACAAAACAAACTGCACAAATAATTCGTTTAGCGTTTATTCTCCTTCCTTCTCTTTCATTCACTTTACATCTATCATCTATATATAAAAGAAAGAATAGATTATTTGTTTTCTTTGAATACTACCTGTCAAAACACTGCCAAGATGCACAAAAATATGACCGTTTACAAAACGAATAAAGAAAATATTAGTATTTACCGATTCTTTGTATAAATAAATTGTGCTTGAAGAAATTATCATTACACATATTCAAATGAAAGTTATGGAAGCCAGGCTAGTATTATGTTAATGAATACTCCAATATTAGCATTAGTTGATTAACAACTTATCATCAGCCGATATTCTCCCACGAATATTTTGTACTACGTTTTCTAAATGTAGATATCCAAAGCTAATAGTAAAACTCTGATCAAGGAAATATTATCATAATATATTCTGATATTACCAATTTGTACTTACACCAAAAAAAAGCAAAAAAAAGTGTATTTAATCAACAAACCACTTCAAAATTATAGATTAAAAAGTCAGTATCAACACCGCAGATCATTAAGTGGCATGAATCCTTTAAGTTTATTGTCTATTACACGTTAATGCATATATTAAGCGTACGGATCATTAAATACTAAGTAGGAAACTACCATGCAAACCCGGCAATCATTTTATATTGGTGGTAAAACATATTGGTGGGAAAGCCAGTATAAATTGGCACTCAAATAAAAACAAATAACATTATGATATAAAAGTGATTATGTTTTATGGTACAGGATTCTGACATACTCATACGTACTAGATAAACATAACCTGGGTTGTCTTTGTGATAAATATAATAATTATCCACGTAAATGTATGACTATCGTATAATCGTTGTAAAACGTGTAGTTTTATATCTTACTAGGTGTGTCTTACGCAGTAAGGAAAAATTATTTATTTATTTATTTATTTATTTATATCTTTATTGTATACATACAAAATTATAAAGAGAAAACAAAGGATGAGTTACAAAATATGCAAATGTTACAATAGGCGGTCTTATCGCTCACGGCGATCTCTTCCAGACAACCAAGACACGGATTTTCAGTATCCAAAAGTTTTTGGGTAGTTTACATACAAGTAACACATCTTTAAATTATGTATTCCTGTATGAGTTTATTTGTTTCTTACATTGTTTATCAATACACAGACAGTCAAATCACTTATCATAATATAAGTTATCCAAAAACAAAGTCCCGTGGAAATCAGTTTCACCCTTTCAAAGGTTTGATGAACCAATAAATAGATAAATGATGTAATTTATCGTGGTACTGTGCACACACCCACCACATTAAGTTTTATTTTTTTGCTAAGCCCGTAGAACAAGATGATATAATGAAGCCATGAGAATCGAACAACGCCCGATTCCCATAACTACACAAATCTTAAAGTTAAACATAAGTAAGAGCAACAGATCCGTATCGCAAAATCTAAAAGGGAGCGGCGACCGAAGGCCGCGATCTAGTCACGTTTAGAAAGACTTAGATATCATACCTGGTTGGGGACCAGCACCCAAGGTTGGCGTTGGTCGTGACTAGCACCAAAGGCCAAAGGTTGGGCGAAAATCGAACGCTTTCTGTCAACCAGACGTGTGTCATAGACAAAGGTAGATTTGTAGAAACAGTATCGTGCAATCGGGTTTTGAAATGTTTGTTACGAAATGTGAGGCTATTAAGTTAAACGAAGCAGTATTGATATTTACCAACAAAGGAATATTGAATACTAACAAAACCCTGCGGTATTATTTGAATATTGTAATGTATACATAATATTAAATCCTAGCTGTTGAGTTGCGTGCTATTGTTGTAAGTCGCGGCCGCATGTGTACAGTACATATATATGCAAATAGCACTATATATATATATATATATATATCATAAATACCGTAATGTTTATATAGCTATATATTTTTTCATTTATTTTACCGTCAATTTTACTGTTTGGTTGCGAATAGACTTTACACTCCAGAGCAGAATTTAGTCTCACGTTTTATTTCAAGTTATTTTGGCACACCCCACGAGCTTGTAATATATAATCGTCTAAATACATTAAGAGGTCCTATTTTTGCACTTAGGAGTTAAACTTTAAACTTATTTCTACTTTTCGATTGTTGTAAGAAGTACATAGACACGCAGGTATATCCACTTGTAAATATTTGCCTGCAAAATTTCGTTACTTATTTCTCTTAAATTGTAAGACCTTGAAGTCTTCTATCTTATTTCTGAGGTCATTCAACACTCAGGCAATGCTTTTACATTTTTTATAACCTATAATCGTAACGTAAATGAACTCTTCAAGTGGTCGGTCAAGCATCTCGCTGGCAACGGACAAAAAGCACCAAGACTACTGCGAAACGAATCGATTGGAATCGCTCAAGTCGGACATCGCCTTTGTTTCGATTTAGCGATTACGCAACAGATAAGGCGATTCTTTAAACAATGATTTTTTTAATAACAAGAATTTATTTTCCTTCTAATACTAATCTCATTTAAATTATATAGTAGAATCTGTTATACGATATGTAGGCTTTAATAAGCTTTATAAGGTCGGCCATAATCACCAAAATAAAAATGCAATGAAGCAAGCACGTGTCCAAACAACTTGACACTAACACACTTATATTTTTTTCCTAAAGTGCCACCGACCCACCATATATACCACACATAACTACCATGCGATGCGATGCGACGCCGCATCGTTGGAACTTGCGATGCGAATTGCTACGATACCAATTCTTGCGGCAAAGCATTGGTTCTCGTGACCAAACTTTCGACCACAAAGAGAAGAGAATAAAAATATTAAATAAAAATAATATCAATGATTTATGGATACAAATAAATAAGAAAATAGTTTTGTAAATGTTTTATATGAAAAAAAAAACTCGTGTGGTGTCGTAGGACACCAGATAGGAACGAAGTTCCTTATCATAAAATCATAAAAGCAACTTACAGATGGCGCTATACAAAATTTTTCGTTCACGTTCTAAAAATCACAAAATTGTCTTAACACCATTATTTCATTTAAAGTGGGTAATAAAAATAAATAAATAAATGTTTCGGACATCTAACACACAACGCCATCCAGTCCCAAGCTAAGCAGAGCTTGTGTTATGGGTACTAGACAACTGATATAAATACATGTTATACTTTTTTTGGTCAATACATACATATTATACATAGAAAATATCCAAACTCCGAAAAAAACATATATTTGCAGATCATACAAACATTTATTCCGACCCGGGATTAGAGCATAAGACCTCTAGCACAGCATTCACATATGCTACCATTTCGACACCGAGGCGGTAGTCTTACGTTACGGACGCTTTGTGCCGGCTAGGGTACTTCTCTGCAACGCCCCATAAGGAACTTCGTTCCAAAAATGTTTAACAAATATTTTGTTTTATTCTTCAGTATTTGAACCAAAATAAAATAACACATTAGATCCAGAAAATTATACGTAGCGTATAGTATCCTTAGTTTAGTTACCTTAGGTAACTTTACACTACATATGAATAAAATAGTAATACTTATTTAGGACATCTAATTAGCACTATCTAGTAAAATTAAGGAAAGAACAAAAAAGAAAGAAAGTAGTGCCATCTAGTAAAGTCCCAGAGTGGACCAAAAATGTTGTCAATTTAGTGTGACGTAATATTGCACGAAGGCACGATGTGAATTAGATCGGAAGTTCTTGAAGAGGTGTGTTGTTGTGTTGTGATGTGGTTAAATGAGGAGGAAATATAGATATTTACACACACACAAATATTAACGATGCGTTGCGAATTCGCAGTTTTGTGTAGGCGCCCTTACTCGTAAAGGTAGAATGTGAATCTCTAATTCCAACCAATAAACAAATAATAAATAGCAATCAGTTCACTATAAACCTCCTCATTTTTAAAGCTAGTTAACAACAAAACTAAAAAAGGAAAGAAATTAAAAACATTATTCGAAGGATGTAATATATTCGTTTGTGACAATGTTGACACAATCTATTAAAACGGATGTAAGCAACAAGCGATGTTACTCAGCGACGCTCATTAGCAGGAGCCGGAAATAGGGAACGGGAGGGGGTGTGTCGCAAACGACAGCGAAAATAAATTTAAACTTGGAACATGCGCAGGCGCAAAATGTAAGTTTAGCGATGTAGTTTTGTTAAATTTTGGATGTTTATTTTCGCCTTTTTTTGTTTGAGCAGTCAGCTATTCACAGTGCGTGTTCATTGAGACAAGAAAATCATGAATAAATAATTTAAAATACAATCCCTCTTTTGGTAGGTCTTAACGTCTTTGAAGTTCTGTGACAAAGCATTGCAATTTTTTACGCCATCATCGATTGCTTCTTAGTGCTGCGAAGGACAGGATCCGAAAAACGAATTATGTTCTGCTTGTTTAACACTTTAAAAAAAATGCTTACGTACGTAAGGGAAACGTTAGTAGTATCAATTAAACAAGTACAATTTTAACAAAAATAAAACCGACTTCATGGTTCGACTCGATTTCTCTTGGATGCCATCATCAGATATTAACTTCCTTATCATGGTACCACCGTTGGGACTCCTCTCTCCTTTCCATTAAAAAAAGAATCATCAAAATCGGTTCATAAACGAAGTTATCCGCGGAACACACATAAAAAAAAAAATATACGGTCGAATTGAGAAACCTCCTCCTTTTTTTGAAGTCGGTTAATAAGCTTTAACTTAAAATCTAAGGGTAAGGATTGTAAAAAAACTTCAGGTAAGTGAGCTCAAGCCTTTACCGTGCATCTCGCATAAAGTCGAGCGAAATAACAAACCAGGCACGTAACTAACAAGACACTCAGAAGCTCAGAACCAATGGCCACCACGTCGCATTAATTCTCTGTTATCTATGCATTCTAGCCATTATTTTTTCACATCGTGTTTGCGTATTTTGCGGTAGATAACATAATCGGGTAGCAAGTGGACAGGTGGTTTAATTAAATTTATCGTTTGGCCCGTGCCGGTCGATGTTATCGCGATAAATGAGAGCAATACAATGCGCCGGCGCATGCGGTAGGTACCGTCGCGTCGATAAAACTGCCTCACGCACTATTGTTAACTATAAAACGGGACCTCAGAGCTTACAATGTTTTGATCATGTCGCGAGCTTATAAATTTATGAACCAGCTACTGAATCTTGAGTTTAATTAATGGACTTAAGTAGGTATTATAAGAGTTTAACTGCATATTTTACATCGTTTAAAAATTTAAGAAGTTTATAATATTTTTAGACTGCAGTCCGACAAGATGCAAACAAGTCGTAGGTGACTAAACCTTGGTCAAACAAGTTAGCAAATCAATGTTGGTTTAACAGATGTAAGTACCTTCCAAAACCAGATACACCCATGTCTTCTTACATAATATAATTCGATAAGCAAAGGAAAAAATGAGAGGCGCTCATAGCCCAGTTGCACTCGGTGATTAGAAACAATTACCGAGGGTAGGCAACGACAGCGCGTCAGCGCGGTCAGTACCTGGATGAGTGACCACGGGTGGCATGTTATGTTTATTATGAATGTTGTCTCGTTTACAGAAAGTGAGCAACCGGGCACTTAAGGGATTAGGAAGGTCCCTTCCTTTCTAAGTAGATAGGAAAGAGATGTTGCTCGCCAAGGAAATACTAATAAAGTAAAAAATCATCAATGTAAGGAGAAGTGCCGAGTAATATTGTCTACTTCATCAATCAGTTAAATGCGCAGCCTCTTTTGCAGTATGCAGGTCTTCATATTCTTCACATCTAAATTCCTTAGAAGCCCGTGCATTAACACGTCTTCATTCAAGCACACATACGCGCAGACTCATCGCATCGTTTCTAATTATCGCAGGCGGATTCGCCGCTTTTGTATTTCGAACGCTGTGCAAGCGCATCTAAACTGGAGCGTGCGAACGCCAACAGTAACCGCATATGGCAAGCGTTGATGAGCAGTGTTCGTGGCACATCACTAATTACCATGCCAGAGGGCAGTCTGTAGTGCGAGAAAATAACATGAATTATGGCTGTTTCCGTCTGGCCTGGATTGTTTGTCGAAAAAGGTCACGTAGCAGTTCTTTTTTTACTGTTTACTTCTCACTGTTTACTTTTACTGTGTGCTGCGTTAACACAATTATATGCTGAATACAGAGGTGGAATGTTCCACGTATAATCTCGTAAAAATAATTGAGTTGAAATACTTGCGAGCTCATAGTCTGAGTACGGAATTCGGAATGATATAATGTCAAGAGTTCTCAAAATATATTCAGGAAAAATCTCTCGAATTCTACTTAAATTACGTTGAACTAAAACAAAGCAAGTCTTACGACAAAAAAACTATTAATTTAAATCCTATTTCTACGAGTCTGAAATGAATGAATATACCTTTGTTTACATTAATATGATCTTGAGATTAGGCGTACACAAACGTCTTTACGGTCACTTGTTTCTAAGGTGAGCTGGCAAACAAACGCCTAGAAATTATATTACTACCAAGTAATATAAAACAAATGACTGCTGAAAATAAAATAGCATGAATACCAACCAGAATACATTATGTTTTGTAACCAGGAAGCCATTAGCTGATGAACACTGGATAATTGCTTGTTTCCAAGACGGGCTCGGAGTAACCACCAGTAGCGAATGGCTTTTTTAATGACCAAAGACTTGTTTTAGCTCCTAGATAATTGATTTGATGTTGTGTGTTTTGTTTTACAACGGAATCCTGTAACTGGTAAACTTTTCTCGTCAGCACCTACCGCGCAATTACCTTGCTCCTTTTATAAGAACTGTAAGTGGAGGGCGACAACAAGGACCTGTATAAATACATACGAGCACATTAGGAAGAGAAAACAAAGACGTTTACTCCCATGTTGGCAATGTAAATTTTAATACTACTACTTAGTAATAAGGAGCAAATCTATTGTCAGCAAATTAGCGGTCCAGTCAAGAACTGAAACCAGTACCTCAAATAGTTGAAGGTCGTGTGTTTCTGACTGTAACTGGCTAGTACTGGAAAGTCAGAGATGTTTTATAGTATGCATATCATTCATATTCAGAAAACCTACTACATTCTTAGACAGTTGAGAAAACGACAAAATTTTAAAACAATGCAAAAGTAAGTTAGTACTTTCCAATTCAGCTTTGATACAGGAACCATTTGCATTATTAGATAAAAGTATACACTAAGTATTGCAATAGGCTGATAGAAATATTGCAATAAATATGCAACCATTCGATTACTAGTACAATTGAAGTCTGAAATAATTTTACAAAATTATAATTAAGGTGAAACGAAACTTATTAAATGAAAATTGTTTTAGTAACGTCTAATAAAGTGAATATTTATAAGATATAAGTTTATAAAGAACTTAAACTAAATTCATAGATTGCCACATAAATAACTCTCGCTCTTTTGTAACTGTCATTTGATGCCTAGTTTTTTTATCTGCGAAAAGTAATTGAAAATATTCTTGTCAATACCTATTTCACAAGGTAAGCAATCTCAAACGCAATTGGGAAAAAAAACTGATTAAGACAGGTTTTTGACCCAACTGAAAAATGTTAAGTGGAGATTTTTTATTCAATTTAGATGGCAAACATGCAAAGAGTCGGTTTAATGATATTTTTTAAATAGTTTTTTATGTATGACCCTGCCAAAATGACTCTACTCCACCATGTGGAAAGCAAAAGCAGTATCCAAAAGTGGTGGTCAGCATACTCATTGCGAATGTATGAAGACAATGCAACAATGCAGCATGGTGACCCACACCATGGTGGTGGTCTAGTGAGATGCTTCCGCTGGGCCTCCGGTCTCGCAATCACCAGCGAAACACGACAGCACGCACCGTACTTCTGTGCGAGGGTAGTACCACCCCGTTCGAGTTGGCCCGTTTGTGCTGAAATCAGCATGCCTCTACTTTTACCTTAGGAATTATGCTTAGAAGTTGCCGTAAATTGGACATTATTTAAGAACAACTCTTGCAACGCTAAACACCAGCAGAAAAAAAGTAATTTTTTTCTGCTGGTGTTTAAAGCAAAGCAGATTAAGATACACCTCCAATCAGACAGTAAGTTTTGAGAAAAACTGCAACTTCAAAAAAATCTGTCTTAAACAGCAATGACGAACAACATTGATTTGACCGATTAGAGATAAAAAACGCTTCATGAAACCTTCACAAATAAATACTAAAAACTACGTAAAATACACACATGTTTGTAGTAAAGTGAGACCAAACATGCCTGTATTGTCTCCGGTCGCGTTCCGCCGCAATCCGGCTTGTCGTACCACTGACCTGGCTTAAAGCACAAATGTACACATCGCCGTTTTTACGTTCGTCACTTTACAGAGATACGATCATGAATAGCCCGCTACTATTTTTATCTATGAGTAAATAAATATGTTTAAGACTTTCAATCACTTGGTACTTGTTTACCTGCTTTGCGTCCATTTAATGGCACATATTTACTTAGGACGAACGTTGATTACATGCTGACCTTATTCTGTTGTTTGATATAGATTTAACTGTTTACTGTCATAGGAGCTAGTAGCTACTTCACTAAGTTTTATTTTAGTAGTTTTATTTAAAAGTGACTTCTCATTTTGTTAATCATAAAAATGTATTCAGAGTGAAACCACAGTCTGCTATTTTTAGTTTTGCTGCTGAATTCCTCTGATACTCAGCACACAACTGATATTCAGCACATTATGCTATCCATAACGAATATTTCGATTCGCCATCTTTATGTAATTATGTAAAAACATGCAAAGTCTATTGTTGTTTAACCTGAACTGACGAGAAATCATCGTACGCAAATTTACCTCATATAAATATTCTTTGTCCATCAGAACAAAGCCTAAGAGGCACATTAATGGACTTATAATAGCGAAGACCATGAAAGCAATGAAGGCATGAATGCTAAACGTTCTCATGGCTCTAGATAATGTCGAAGTCATTAGTGAACAGGAAGCGACATGGCGAATTATCGCGACGAGGAACATCGGTTAATTGGAGAATCCACTGGGATGTACTGCCAAGAATTTAAGCAGAATTTTTCGTGTAGACAAGTGAATTTCATGTTCCTTACTTTTGATAATTACGAAGAAAATACGTAGACAGGACTTCAGGTCAGAACTGTGTCGTTCGATTATCACATTGTCATGAATTAACATTAAACAGCATGAAATTAAAAGATATAAGTCATTTTTCATTGGTAAAATATGATGTTCAATAAATATCAATAAACTGCCCTACTGATGTATCTACTTTCCTTAGCAAACTCTTCATCAGGCATCAAGAACATCTTTAGTAATATTCTTGCACATTTTTTTCTTAATTCTCATGCATTATACCTATTCAGTCTAATTTTGTATTCATTTAGTAAAAAACGATTCGATGATTGTAAAATAATCAAAGTATTTATAATAAAAACATCCCAAAAACCTTGTTCATGCTTTTTATTGCGGATATTACCTTAAGTTTCATTTTCATCGAATACCCACCTTCATAATAAAGGCCTAGTGCTTGATATATCTCTCGCAGGAGTGAGGTAAACATAAATATTACCAATTACACGTTACACGAGCTTAAATGCCACTAAATACCACCGAAGAGCCGCAAATAATGTACAAGGTGGCTGAGCACACGCCAGAAACAGAAATCTTTATTTAATTAAACGTTTTAATACATATATGCAGATGCATGCAGAGATAAATTTAACAGACCTTTCGGGAACAGGTTGTCTTTTACACAGCCGGTCTCATATCTATTTCATATATTATCATTCGAATGGAAAAATGCATACCGATACTTTGATCGAGTCGAGTCCAGTCAACGTGGACAGACATACAATACGGCGTTACGTATAATCATAAGTGTCCTTCCTTCGTAACCTACAGAGTGTAATCCCCATTTGAGAACATATTGTTGTAACACTGGACTATTTCTATAAATTATACATGTTATATCATTTATAGATAATTTTTCATCAACTATTACTATTTTAAAGGCGACAAAAGATCTCAACAGTAAACATTATTTCTGAGAACAACGTATTAATATTGTTATTTTTAGTTACTATATACTGAAACTGTAAATGTATTACTTAAATCATTTACTTTTTCAAAATATTTTGTTCGTCAATATTTTTTATTTGTCTAGTTGGCGTGTTTAAGAAGTAACGCCGTAAGAACCTCAACATTCTATCTTTAAATATAATTCTATATAAAAAAATAAAATTCTAAATTTTTATAATAGTACTGATTATATTAATAAAATAAAATATAATATGTAAGGTGTCGTTCCTTAGAAGCGTCTGCACGTTAAGTATACGAAGAATGTGACAAATTCAGGGCAATAGGATTTCAACGTCTAAAGCTTGTTAGTTGATTTAAAGACGCATCCCTTTAAGAATTGGAATAATGGGTAGTGAGTTGAGCTGAATACCAGTGATGTTACAAGAGGCCAATAACGACCTCGTACACTTACCGCCTTCCCCACTTACGTAGTATGTTCCCACTTACATCTATTGCTAACATTAATATTGCAATTATAAAGTCTTAGCGAAACTAATCTCGTATTAATAAACACTACGGCAGGTTAATACCAACCGACCTGTTGAGCTGTTTATTGACTACAGTTGTATTACTATATTGCAGTTAACAGCCACAATCGCTATTTAAGCACGGCTAACTTTCGAAGACCTCGGTATTTTGCATGCTGCAACTGGTTTCATTCAAAATATCTGCACACATTTAGATGACATTTGGCTGTTGTCGGATCGTGACTGCAAAATGATAAGTCGTGGCATTCTCGATGTATTTTTCACCTTTGCGAAAGGAATCGTGATTGGATCGGTAACAATCGTTCCAGTAGGCGATCTAATCGAAATAGGTCGTTCATATGGTGGCGTAGCTTGCACAATGAGGCAAAAGGGATTTACTGTTTGAAAGGTCGCGTTAACAATACACGTGGTTATTGATCACGTTTATGAATGTTATGTTCTTAGAATCAAGTGTTTAGAATTACAAGAACATTTCTATGGTTTTTTTACTTTACTCGAGCCTATTACAAATGTTGGTTGTTATTAAAATGTTGTCTAACCTGAAAAGATGGCTATTTTATTCTTGTGATTATTTAGTGCATAAAGTCAAATATTTTAGAGGTCATTAAAATACTGATTGGGTAAACTGATTAAATAAAAAAGCACAGTTATTTTACGGAAACAACTGTTTTTGAGGCATTGCAGAGTAGTAGTATAATTTACCACTTATGTTTTTCTATCTTTCCACTGGTTCCACAACATCGAAAAACGACCAAAAATTGCGATTAGTTTGCAAATTGCACTTTATTTATCAAGTAGATATAAATAGAATATTATAACGTAATTAGACTCAACAGATCCAGTTTATCAGTACTTATTTTAGTCTTGTTCATTGACATCACGGCAGCTTATTTTTAGCTTGTCCGTCCGTTATCATCCCTGTTTTTGCAGGCAGACAAGACAGCACAGGGCATACCTTTGCCGTAATTTTATAGTTCCGGAGAAACTGTTAAGGGAAGCGACATACGTACTTAAATGCTGCTAATTATTTGTTAAACATGCTCGATGGCGCCATTACAAAATATCTGCTGTGCTATAAGTTGTTCGAGGGCGTAGCGAAGGTATATTGTAAAGTGGCTATTGAATGAATACTTTCCTTATATATAATCAAATCAAAACGAAATACTTTGCATCTTGATTGCATTTCTGTGATATATTTAAAATTGATTTCGTAGTGGTGAAACAAGCAATGGCAAATAAACAGTTTTAGTATTAAAACTTCATCACTCTCTGGTATTCGACATTATATATAAAGACACTAATATTTAAAGGTGAAAGTTTGTGTGTGTGTATGTTTGTTACTTCTTCATGCAAAAACTACTGGACGATTTTGAATAAAACTTTACAGTAATATAGCTTATACCTCAGAATAACACATAGGCTACATTTGCCGCGATAGCCGACATACACGCGGGAGGAGCCGCGTGCAACAGCTAGTGTATAATAATTAAAGCTATTAAGAAGTAAACTGCTCAGTTTTATCTTTCTATTTATTATTTCCGATATCCAAGATGATAATGTTCAGCCGGATATTAGCAGAAGTGAAACGGCTATCTGGCTAACCTTGAAGCCGGATAGCTGTCATCTCTACTAATTAAAGGTCATCATTGCGCAGCTACTATTTTCATCATCATCATCAATAGCCTTCAATAGTCCACTGCTGGACATAGGCCTCTCCTTAGAAAGGAAGTTCTAGCCATACAGGTTGATGTTTCGTCTGTTTCAAGTTTACTACTACTACTACTTAGTTGGCTTCTTTTGTCGCCCTTTACGATACACATGAGATGAATAGCGATGGTCACACTCTGTATGCTTAATTCTAACAAACATCATGTGTTTACTATCCGCATATTGGTTCGTTGGTCTAGCGGTTGACGTGTGCGACTGCTGATCGTGAGTACTCGGGTTCGATTCCCGGGTCGGACCAAATGTTTGTATGATCTATAAATATTTGTTTCGGAGTTTGGGTGTTTTCTATGTATAATATGTATGTATTTACAAAAAAAAAAGTATATGTGTATTTGTATCAGTTGTCTAGTACCCATAACACAAGCTCTGTTTAACTTGGGACTAGATGGCGTTGTGTGATAGATGTCCGAAATATTTTTTATTTATTATTATTATATTATGACATCTCGCAATCGCCATAACATTATAGTTAATAAAATGGTATTATTTCCACATCGTAAAATGTCAACTGTCATTAGTCGACGTTGCGAAATAATAGTAATAGGTATTACTATTGGCAGTATGCCACGGAACAGTCAGTCTAGTATATTCCCATGTATGTCTTAAAAAGGGATAAAAATGTGTGTGCGGCCGTGTAAGGCAATGGGCGGTACCTACGAGGGTCTTTTGCGTGAGTCAGTTGTTGTCAGTGAGTTGTTATATGTCAAACCCTTTGTAGTAGGGTAGATACCAATCAGCTATTAGTATCGCGTGTTATGTTGCGATGTTTGATATGATAATCACTTGTCAATACATGCGTCATTGTGAATATAAATATCGAGAATGTGTGAACTTAGGGCACAGACATACAAAAAATATTTGTCACGATCCCTAATTTCTGTTAATTTCTATGTTGTGTTAATATCCAGGATAGAAACTCAATCCTAGGCCTGAAATAATATCCGGATTCTTCTCAAAGCATGGCGACTGTGGCCGGTCGCCGGTTGTGTCTAGTGGGCTCAACGATCCGAAGGGATTTCTCACCTCGTCAACAAAAACAAAAGGTAATATAAATTTAGCATACCTGAACACAGTGCTATATAAACGTCGAGGCCACCACCGGTTTCCGATGACAAACTTATAGGGAGATGGTTATCAAACAGATAATTTAAGGGGATAGGTGTAGGGTTTTTGCGCGTCTCTCAAAGAAATATGACTTTTTGGGTAAAGGAAGAATGCAAATCTCATCTAACTTCTATTTATTTTTTTGTAAAATACAAGGAATTATCTATCTTTCATCCCGTCAACGAAACATTTCGATATTTCCCACTTGAATAGTTTTAATATTATATCCATTTATTATGAAGATGTATCTCAATCATTGTAAGGACGTATACACATAGAAATTGTGCATGTAATTACCTAGAAAATGCGTCTTATATTGCGCTGTCCTTAATACAATTTAGACGTCACCGTGTTCATTGAGAAAGCTACACGTACCAGTGTAATAAAGAGCCATTTAAAAGTAATAAAACACTATAAAAAGTTCTGAATTGTCGTCGTTAAAGGACAAAACAAACAATAATGCTGCTAATTGCGTTTAAACGACCTATTCAGACATACCCACTGAAAGCGACAAAAAGTAGCTTGAATGGAGTTATACGCGTAATGGTACAGCTCTGATTGAGATTGCATTTAATTGAAAGCCAAGATGTATTAGGGAACTAAAAATAAAGTTTATTACTCATTAACACAAAAAACATATCATTCATATTGCATCATAAGAAATAAAATAAATAACTTTTCTTGGATGCAGACAGTTAAGTGCAATATCGTTTGAGGAAATAAAGTCGTAATGCGCAAGTTACTGGAATGAATAGTGGTAATAGAAACCAATGAAATCACCACATTCCAGCTATATTAAAATGTTGCACGTTCACGTTTTCAAAGGAACGGATGAAAAGTAAGGTGACATCGCGAAAAAAGTAATGTTTTTGAGAGAAAGTATAGTATTAACTTTAATATAAAGGACTGAATAATCCGTATTTCTATACTAATATTTTACATTCGAAAGTAACTGTATGTGTCCGCTGCACCGATTTCGAAGAAATTTGGCATGGAGTTACTTTTAGTCTTGAGGGAGGACATAGGCTACTTTTTATAAGCGACACACACAGGTAATAGCTAGTTTTGGAATCTAACAAATGTCTTCTTTATTCACTCCAAATGATTAGGTTTTTATGGATATCCAAACAAACGCTTAATACCGATAGAATCGTTTAATAATGATCCTATTTATTCCAAAGAACTTGAAACTGCACTCAGATTAGTAGTATAGTGACGAGTTCCGTCATGGTTTTCCACCTTTTATATGAGAAATCTTTTAGAGCTGGTTTTATATAAATCTTCCAACATTTTGTCAAAAGCTATGCACAATCTAACAAAGTTAAGATAAATTATTAGTGTTTATCAATTAATGTCTTAACGTATATTCAAATTTTTCAAGGCTGCAAAGCATCAGGTGACGGCTATTCAAAACAATAGGCATCGCTCGGTGCGCGTCGCTGACTCAGCGACCTTGTCGCGCATGCGCACAGCGCCGGCGCATCATTTCGCATCATTGTGTTTTATTCAATAAAAGCTCGTTAACCTGCCGCAATTCACATTAAGTAGCTGTTAGTGTACCCTATTGTTATAATGATGGGTAATTTATTGTCTCGGAAATATTTTTATGGGTGAGTGGGAGATATTCTCTACTTTGTTGCAACGTAAGTTATTTTTGGAGTAGCCAACCACAAGGCAGCATTTTGTCCTATAGTTAAAAGTTCATCAAACACTCAAAGCTTACAGATAATAATGACGAAGTGAAGTTTGACCTGAATCTGTCTACTGTCAAATGACTATTGTCAATTTTTTTTTGTTGGGTGTAAGTTTTTATAAGGGAAGGCACAGGAAGCTTTGTCAATGATTTTATTGTTACTTGCTTCTTAGTTAGAACAGCTGCGCAGACGTCGATATAGCACGTCGCACCTCGTCGCCGCCACGTCATAATTCCCGCTTACACTCGATAAGGTTACCGATAACAATTGTGTGATGTTGATAAACAGAGGTAATATAAGAACTAAAATGATTAGGTATATAGAGTTGGCAATTATTTTGTACTAGTTGTTGTCCGCCTGCGGTATATATAGTAGACCAAAACCTCCTCTCTAAAGAGACCCCTATGTCCAGTAGTGGTCAAATAAAGTATTGTGATGATGACTGATACAATGGCCAAATGAAAGCTGAATAGACGATTGGATTAGAACTTTGTAACACTGAGTTTGACGACCACTTACAGATTCCCTGATCTCACCCTCGAGCCATCGTGGCTGAGTCAATGTGTAATCTATACAAATAAATAAAATTGGAGTGTCTGTTTGTAATATTAAAATAACCGCTTTTTACTAAATGCATATGTATGTATACACGGTACATATACCAAAAATGTAGTTAAAAAAATTTTTGTCTGTCTGTCTGTCGGTCTGTCTGTCTGTCTGTCTGTTTGTTCCGGGTAATCTCTGGAACCGCTGGACGGATTTTGACGGGACTTTCACTGGCAGGTAGCTGATGATCCAGGGAGTAACTTAGGCTACTTTTTTTAGACTAACTTTGTCCTGTGGCGTTACTCGCGGTACAACAATAACCGCGGGTAACACCGCGGGGTTCAGCTAGTATAATCATAAATTTTAACAAAGAAAACCGACGTCAAGAACTAAAACTAGTGCATGTGGTCCTATTTAAATAGGACCACATACACTAGCTTTCAAATAAAAAAAAGAATTATCAAAATCGGTTCACCCAGTCGAAAGTTATGGAGTAACAAAAAAAAAGTCGAATTGATAATCTCCTCCTTTTTTTTAAGGCGGTTCAAAATACTAAACAACTACGTCTGTGGTCGTAAGTTGATATGTTGCCAAGTTGGATATGAGTTCCTCGATTCGCTTACAAATTATTTTTATGGAGAAGATGGTTGCATTAAAAGAATGTACTTAAAACTTTTATTGTTTAGCTTAGTCATACAAAGTGATACTATATGTTGTTGTTTTTCTTTTTTTTTTCTGCAGTTGTTGTCAAGCGGGTACGGAAGTCAGAGTCAAGCACAATTTCCTAAAGTAGTCTTAAGGAAAAGGTCGAATGATAAAGATTAGTGTAAATCACTGAGAAAGGAAATCAACACAAGTTGCTAATAGTCAACGGTCATAGCAAAAGAACGTCGTTGCTGATTATGAAGAAAAATATTTAAATATGTATTGTATGAAAATAAGCTCATAAGGAAGAAAAAACAAAAGATTTTATTTCATG
The DNA here is from genome assembly GCA_905220595.1 of Spilosoma lubricipeda. Lineage (NCBI taxonomy): Eukaryota > Metazoa > Arthropoda > Insecta > Lepidoptera > Erebidae > Spilosoma > Spilosoma lubricipeda. The sequence goes on from HG992278.1 coordinate 3,567,017, forward strand.
TTCAACAGATAAAAAAACTGCATAATGTAATCAAATTTACGATCTATTCACATCTTTTGCATAGTTTGCATACATGCCTATTAGTAGAAAAGGTCATAATACGCGACTTTTTGAAAATTTTCTCAGTTTAAATAATACCTAAATATCTAAAACAATCATATACAAGTTGTCTTTTATCGTCTCCCCATTGATTTGAAATTCATATTTACAACTTCGTTCGCAGGTCTGCGATAAAAAAATTCTTGAAAACTTTTCCTGAGACGAGGATTAAGGGTAGACTCCCCTTGTCTAGACACTAGACAGCAAAGCTTCTAAGCTGAGCGACAGGTTGTGTACACATTTGGGTAAAAGCTTCTCTAAAAGCCGGTGTACACGTTCCACTCGTGTCAATGAAAATGACATGAAATCGAATACTTTGTCGATAATATTGCCATTAAAAAATTCTGATTATTAAATGAAAAGAAGGTTACGTTCCTCTGTTCCTAAAAGTATTTATCTCTAACAGTAATTTAGTATAGTTAGTATATGAAAGCAATACACATTAAATTGGGTATTTGAAAGAAAGAAAGAAAGAAAAGTCCTTTATTATGAAACACACAGGACAACACAAGGTTTATACAGAGTTAAGGTAACAGAACACAAGCAATAATAGTACCCTGTGCAATGCCAGGAAAGACGCCTCAGCATATTGCTGTAGCCAGAATGACTGCTGCGCTGGTTCAGTATCAGATCAGCGTGGTACATATATCATAGCAGGTGAAAAACTCCTTTCACAGGAGAAGCTTGTGTCCAGCTGTGGATGATTTAAATCTTTTGATGATTATGATGATGTTTAGTTTTACAAAACACACATCATTTCATAAATCTTAAAACATGTTGGAAATCGTCCTTATAAATTATTTTTATTAAACAAACAAAAACCTGAATAATTTACTGAGTAGTGACGTCATGCCTTGCCATTTCAAGCAAAACTAACGTTAGTAAAAACACTGATTTCAGTGGACAGTCGTGTACCCTAATCCCTCAATCTGTGAAAAGTTTCCAGATGTACAAACATGAGTCGTGTGTAAGGGGACCTTATAATAATGCAAGTGTGTTTTCTCTTGCATTAATTCCGCATGTGCATTTCACCCTTAGGCATTACTGTCGCCGCCACCCCTCTCGTCTGCGTTATAAGGACTGCATTTCTACATGATAATCAAAGGGAACCTCCGATTTTAGATGTGAAATAATCATAGTGGAAAATGTGGTGTTAAATAAATAAACAAATCTGATTTATGAGATAAGGATATTTATGAAATGCAATTACAGGGCGAGGGGAGGATTATGATTATGAATTATTATTTTAATTAATGCATTTTCTTTTTTGGTGTTTATAACGAAGTTGTTTTTTTTTATAAAAGTAAATTATCGTTCACGAAATAATTTAAATTAAAAAGGGTGAAGAAAAAGTTAATTAATATAAATTTTTATTTTTTGTAAGTACATAGAAAACATCCAAACTCGGAAAAAACAAATATTTGCAGATCCTGCAAACATTTCATCCGACCCGGGATTCGAACCCGTGACCTTAAACACATCATTCGCGTACGCTACCATTGGCACACCGAGGCTGTCAATCTTACTAACGTAAGATTGGACATGGTTTTTCATGGTAATCGGTACAGTATGAATTTAGAATGGTAAGTTGTTAAAAGCTTGCCGCCTGCTTGATGATAAAAATAATTGGCAGTTTATCGAAATAATTGGCGACACTTATAGTTTTAGCATGAATGAATGAATGAATTTAATCCATTACAATTGGATTAAATTCTAAGTAAGTAATTTAAAAAGCTAAGTAATGTATAGAATAGTAATCTAATAGTACATTTTAGCATGAAATTTAGAAAACTAATATTGTAAAAACACTTGGTAAATGCATGGAATAAAAGGCTTTTTTTTATTTATAGTTTTAACATACAACTTAACTAATACCCTTCCTTCTATTAAAATATTAAAGCATAGAACTGAGAATATGTATTTATAAATGTCATCAACTGTTGGATACCGCGAGTCACCACTTACTCAAATTGGACTACTCGCCACACCGCACCTGAACTGTTCTCAATTTCATGCCTGAAGCCTTTATTTATCAGTTAACAGTACTTGGCATTTCATACAACAAATATTCTTGTTCAATACGGTAGATTTAACTTTCCCTACAATTTTCTTACACGCTAAATGCACACATAACCTCAATATATTTTCACTTAAAAAAAACGGTTTTATAATCGAACTATAAATGTTTAAACACACTGATGCATTTCCGACATCAGAAGTTACTTCTTTATATAACTAAGGCTATAAGAACTAAGTATTAGTCATCACGCTATCACCGTTCAAAGGTTATTTCGGATGCTAAACTTGGTATCGCGTTAAATATAAAAATGTGTGCCGGATATGCATTAATGACGTAATTCCTTGCATTCCGACACAACCCGATCTCACCAGTTAAATCATAATCCTTCATCAGTGCTGAACAGTTTGGAAAACACGCAAAGATCGTAAACAGCACGATGATTAAACATTAGTCGTGGAGGCATAAAAGGTTAGGCAGTTGTAATGTCGATATGGCAACGTTTTGCGGTTGACGAAGTGCCAAATAATTCCCGTCCACACTATCTTCCGACAAAATAACTATTTCATAACTTTTTTTCGAGTATTTATTTATGCAAAGGCAATATATGACTACAACAGGTTAGATAGTAAATATAAAGGTAATTTGCATATAGTTGAGTTATTTAACAAACGGTTGGAAAAAAGGAATGCGGAATAGACGAGAAATCTTATTAAACGCAAATAACTAAGGTTATAAAAGTGTGTCACTTACAACAATCACATATTTGTGTCAAGATACAACATTAATATGAGTTTCATTTGCAAAGAATTACATTCCACTAATAATTGCAAATACTATAATCACTAAAAAAATGCTTGCTTACTTGTAATGATCAAGAACTGGTCGAGAATGGTAGATACGCTCATGCATTCATGCTTAAATCCACATTTTGCAAACTTTTTAACCGTAGGAAAGAGCCATAAATTGGCTCATATGAGCAGAAATTATAGGAGTCTCCTTTCGAAGGTTATTGGAGTTTCCTCTCGAGGGTTACCGGCAACGCTCTTTAAGTTGCAGGTCGTCTGCTCGTTTCCTCTTAACCTTTAATAACTATAACGTGCCCTTCCCGTTATTGAGGACAAACATATTGCCGTGTTAACCGGGCACTTCGTTAAAAACGCCGAACGAACCTGTGTTCGTAACCGTCCGCTATATTGTGGCACTGGCTTATATTATTATCAACGACTGAGTCAAAAGCTGTTAAACAACGCAAAAAATGTCAGTAAATAATGGCTTCCTCGATCGTCAGAAATGATCAAATTAAAAGTTATACAGCCAAGTAAGAATCATGGAATGTTTTGTATTATGTAAATGTAAACTAAGTCGGTTTAAAACATAATAAAACATTACAATAAATAAATATTATATGTCGGTAGCGTAATGAGTTATCTCCTTATAAGATATAAGTCTTTAATATATGTACATATACTTCGTTTTTGATCAATAAGTGACCGATTTGTATGCAAAGTGAGTAATCTAGATTATCATTTAGTTTTAAATACGTTCATTTAATTAGAACTAGGACGCATCTTAAGATGAAACTTGACCGAATAGAATCTTTTAAACATATGTAAGATTAATAAAAACTCAAGTTCTATAAATATATGCAGCTATAAACATGCACACATAAATATAAATAAATTAAAGTGTTTGTTTTTTGTAAATATTATCACACTATAAACTACAAAAATAGTTCTGTCTGTGTGTCCATTTCTTACAGATAACATCCAGAACGGAAGGACCGACATTTGTAAGACTTTATTGTTACATATATAGCTCATGTCACGAGGAGCAATTTAGGACGCTCTTATTTTGAAGAGAAAAATGAGATTAATGTTCCGCCTAATACAATTTAAACATCCACATCAGCAAAACCTTACCGGGCACATTTAGTTATACTAAAAATAGTAAAAAATATTAAATATATGATGAAAGGATAACTTCCAACCATTTTCTTCTTCTTCTATATTGCATACTACATACATATTTGTCACCATTCACATTTTGAAAGAAAAAAAGAAAAAATAGACAGAGGTGTCATAAAATGGTTTAGGGTTTGTATAAATTTTCCTTCTCTTTGAAGTGATATGTCTTGCCTAGCTGGCTCAATTAGTCACCGCTAACGACACACAAGGGTGATCATTACACTGTATTCTTAATTCATCACCACACGTAGAATCTGTCACCACAAAGAGAGTAAAAAATATTTACAATTAAACAGGGAAAATGCCTTTCATTCATTTTAGAACCTACATACTTAAGTATGTGCGTATCATTTCAACAATCATTGATACCAAAAATTATCACTGACAAGCTTCTCATCATTCTACATTGATCAATCTAAATAATCCACGTAACAATAGTTTCATACCTAATTGAGACACTAGCAAAAAAAGGTTTAATACCCCTGGAATATTACAAACTTGACTTAGAGATTACAAGTTTATTCACACTTCGAAAGACGTCGTCAACATTTTGGTAACAAGTCTTTTAATATCGAGGTATGTGGGTGTGTTCCTAAATGTTATAAATTATAAATACAATAGTGTTCACAATTATTTTTTTGTTGGATTTCATTTAATAGATCAAGACTCGATTTTTTGCTGTCATTAAGGACTCAAATGTTAAAAGGGTTTTTAAACTTTTTCTGTTGTATTTCAAAGTCATTTGGTCCTTGTTTTTAGATGTTGAAAAAACAAGGACTACGATTCATTTAAGAATACATACAAGAGAATGTTTTAAGTATGAATTTTGTAACAAATAACATTCTAAGAACCTTGAGAGTTATAAGAGTACGTTGAAAACAAGAGAATTGCTGTTCTTAACCGTTAGACTGTCTAGCTACGAAACTAGACGTGTTATGAATGCCATCTACGTTGCACAAACCAAGAAATAAAGAATATTGAATGGAAAAATTATGCTAACATACGTCCACACTCACAATGGACCAAATAATTTCAAAAGACGGGCGCCAACTTCACCAAGGGCTTTGCGCAACATGATAGCGCTTTTACATAAAAACATCTTGTAGAAAAGGTTTGTTTAGTGAATTGAATTTTTATAGTCATTTTTACTTCAGTATCTATGTCGCGACAGTCATAAAACGCGCTCTGGTACAGTTAGGAATCTGATATGTAGTAGATGCGGCATTCTCACTCAGTACGCCTCCGCGATTGACGTAGAGGTACTTTTCTAACCAAAATAAAATACGAGTTTAAGACAACCTTACACGCTATGTTAACCACTTTAACTAGGTAAATTTGCAATAAATGGTTAATTAATACCGACCAGTCGGCATTGTTCACATAATCGCTTCCGACAGGAGCTAAGTTATGCAGCCGCCCACACTGAATTAATCGACGATCACTTTGCATTAGATTTAACACCATTGTCGCTTTATTCAATTATAACTCACCCATAAATGTATGTCAACGGTTTTATCTACATGCAAAATGATTGTGCAATTTGATTTATGCGCGTTGTCAGAGAACGAGAACGCACGTGGTTCAATGTTAACGATAGCCAGATCTTACGATAGAGATTAATCGCCGTTTATGAGACGTGTGGGTTGAACTGAGGACGTATACGATATTTTCTACATTATACGGTTAGTTTACAGCTGCGGTGAACTCATTATGGTAAAATGACAAAGACCGTTACGCATAAAATTAGTGTTATAGAATGTTTAAGCCGTTTGGTGACCGTTACTTTGGTTGTTTGGGAAACAATGACGCTGGTTGACCCTGACCGTGTGCTAGTGATGCTGTATAAAACGAAACTGATACAAGCTTATTTAAAAACTAGCAGACCTACGCAACCTCGTTTGCGTCTCATATTGCCCGTAGCGTGATAATTTTCCACCGTTTTTGTAACCAACTTTATTGTTACTCCGCTCCTGTAGGTCTCAGCGTGATTATATATAGCCTTCCTCGATAACTGGGCTATCTAAGACTGAAAGAATTTTTCAAATCGGAACAGCGGTTCCTGAGATTAGCGGTTCAAACAAACAAACAAAGAAACAAACTCTTCAGCTTTATATATAAGTATAGATAAGACAGTAGCTATGTACTTTCGCTGTTAAGTATATGGTCACGGAAATAAAGTGTCTAAGAATAGCGTTAGTAATTGGAGGTAAGAAAAAACTTTATATTTCAAAGGGAAAGTCAATAACACTTACCGACAAAGAATGTGGACGCAGGATCAGTGAACTAATGAAGCATTCACTCGAGTAAACAAGGGAAATATTATAAACAAGCGTGTGTTTGCGGGCTCGCATTAACGCTAAGTAATGATTAAACAAACGGGTCCCACGCTGGGCGCCAATATGGCGGTGCAGATTATGCGCTCCACACATGCACTCTTCACCCTATTTATACGCTGTAATACTTCTGCGCTATGTTTGTATTTTACATCTCAACAAACAAAGGGTCCGTCTACATTGTGACCAATATCGTTGTAATTCTAGAAAAGAATATAAAACTCTCACAATATTGAATTACAATAGGCGACGTAGGTCCGAATACTTCTTTCCAAAACGATTTACTAGTATGCGGTTATTACACGGTGCATCCTCGGATTTCAATTAAATTTACAAGGATTGTTTTTAATTTCTGGACTAGATCCATAAAATACAAAGAGTAGAATGCAAAAGACAGGAAATGGATGAAAATCACATCCAATAAAATGACTAAATTGTAATTTTGGTTCAAAACGATTTTGTTTTGCATATTTTTTTTGTAACTTATTATTTAGTAAGCCTAATCTAAGTCCAATAAGTAAGAATAGAATCAACACCAACCCTCCCTTACATTATTTTGCAACAGGGCGACTTTTTAAGCGTACTGTAAGGGCACGTGTCGGCCCAGCCATGATTGTAGTGTGGGAAAGCTGCACCATTGAAACTAATTGCGTATAAATCATTGACTAAGCAACATGCAGTCTGATTTGACCGCTCAAATGGAAAACAGTGGAACGCGTTTAAATACCGGAAAGTATGGAGAATAACTAGTTTATTAAAATGTAAGGAAACAAAATTTCATTTGCAATTCAACCGGTGTTGGATTTCAAATAATCTGGTGTGTAGTAAGAGTAACTTTAGACTACAAGTTACAAATAAATAGCTTTTCACAATTATCATTTGTCTAGTTTATATTATGTAAAATTTAACACCAAAATGGTTAACTTCGCTATATCTGTATGTTAAATGATAAATTTGTATTGCTTTGCTATGGAAGAGCGGAGCTTCCTAACACAGGCATTACTTGCCTAAAGGGAAGCTCCAAACACAAAAAAAATATGTAAACTAATGAAGCAATAAAGAATTTATTATTTATTATTATTATCTTTAGCTGATTTCGAGTCAAGATATTTAACCGGAGCTTTTCCATCGAAGAACTATGTTACAAAAATATCTTGGTACTACTTAAAACGGTTCAGACATTTTTATAATCAAAATAGTTATGTGAGTTAGGATCCAGAACCCTTGGTATTGTCAACGTTTCTCTTGTGGAATAATTTTGTAAGCAGATATATAGGACACCAACACAAACTACTTATTTTCTATAAATAGTTGAATTTGATCTTATTCGACTTCTGGTAGTAACGTTCCGAAAGTTCCTCTCGCCAAGTACTTCGTTACGAAGTCCGAAACTCAAGAAATAAAATATTTATCTGCGCGGGCGAACCAGTGGAGCATCTCACATCTAAACAGGAATCCATCTGGAAATGCAAGTGCCATTGTAACGCCTACAGTCCCGTTATAATGAGTTGGCCTACTTGCACTGACGTCTCGGCTATCAATTCGTTTATAAACCTCCTCCGTTTAGATAATAATACTCAAGTTTCAAGATCATAAATATCACGAATAACATTGTTTATGTCTTTTATGGCAGTGTATTATATGCTATTTACGGTGTCTATCTGATATTAAAGGTATAAAAATAAGGCATTTTTCTTTTGAGAGCACCGGCAGAAGTGCTTTTGGCGGTTTGATCTGGGCCATAAGTTAACGCCGCTAGATAAAAACCCATCTTAAAAAATTTTGTCTTTCTGCGTTCGGCGCTATTTGCATTAGTAAAATATTCCCAAAATCTTTCATATACCTACCTATATAAATTTTATTGAGAATAACATCAAATCTGTTATAATCCAGCAAAATAATGAAACACCTTGATATTGAATCGTTCAATAGTACTGTTTTGTTGATTTTATTACAGAGCTTATCTCTTGTATAACAAAAGCCATGACAAAGAAAACCTCCATAGTGTCATTAAATGAGGCGTGTTTTTTAAAAAACGTTTTCGTTTTTATAACAAGAAGGGTGTATTCATAAACGTATCAAATCAAGAATTTACCTTATGTCATTTTTATATTCCTTTAAAATGTAAATGTAAATTCATTCAATACATTACGCAAACAGAAAGTTGTAATAAAATACCTACACATACAATAAAAAAAGCCATATTTGGCACATCGAAATAGTTCATTCGTATGTGATGCGCGGGCGCAGTGTATGTTGTGCATTATTGATGGGCATTGACTCCACTAATGGACCACGTGTGCTGATATCGAATATCGACTAAACTAATCATTTTACAGAAAAATATACTTTAAAAGAGTACGCAGAAAAAATACTTTGGAAAAGCAATATTTTTTTGTTCAACCTTCACATCGATATTAGTATTTAACACTAATGTGTTTTTGTATGCAAGTCATCTGAGACATGCGAGTCTTTAATGCCATATAGACTATTTCTTTCTATGTATTAGCCGGTACACAAATTTATTGCCAATAAAACTCAGGCTATCGCGACTCCTTATATTTTCTTTTAAGTGTAATTGGGTTTATGACATTTGATATGGTGACATTGAAAGCTGTCTCAATTTACGCGCCAAACACAACAAAAGCTGACATTAAGATGCATTCGAATATGGAATACAATAACATTTATTATTGACAGTTAAACGAAAAAATATTTTAAAACCGTCTGGAGTCAGACGGTCGATAAATCCTGTTCGATGTATACTTCAAGGGCGTCCTGCTATTTTTAGCTCGTTCCGGACGAAGGCCGCCCGTTCCTGCACTGGCACGAAGGACGCCGCGTCCGGGCGAACATGAATGTTCAGATCGGTGGACGAATTTTAATGTTTTTTCTCCGAACTGCGACGGCAAAGAACACCGCCTTTAAGGTTAGATGTGCGCGGCAACTCAAGCAGGTATTTGAACAGGGACCGCGTCCAATCTGATGGAACATGTGTTATGGAACGTAATTTAGAAATTATTTTCATATTAAGTAAAGGGATTTATGGTCCAATCGTTTCGAAAGCTAAATTTGATTTAAATGTGAAGTTAATGATACAGGATTGGATTTAAAAGCTGAACGGAGAAACTGTTAGTTAATAAAGGATCAAGCATTTCAAAGACAGGCAATGTAGAAATATCTTAAGAGGATTTTAAAGTAAATGTTTCTAATAGATTCAAAGATGACATCACTAGTATTGTTTGAACACATCTTTCTTTTGTTTAGCCTTACAGACCGGTTACATGTTAATCCTTCATCTGAACAGACAAAAACGGCGTGATTACGAAACGTTGGTGGAAAGTTCTGTTAAATGTTAATATAGATTATTATACGGTTATTTATTGTTATTATAATGTCACGTTATTGTCTATCACCTGATATTCTGACAATGATGATGTAATAAGGAAAACGGATCGTTTGAAACAAAGAGACGGAGAAGCGCCGTGCCGGTGGCTAACGTATGATTCTGCAAAGTAAGTCAATAAAATATGTGATGAGCAGTACATCTGTCTACATCATTAATGACAACGCTAGATCGTTCTGAGTAACATGACGTGTCTGTGAATAAATACAAGTTAGACTGTGGAATGCAAACGAAGTTAATATTTTGACATTCTTAATGTACTTTATAAGAAACTTCTACAAACTATTGTATGTTTTATTGAAATTAAAACAAGCTCTTAGTGTCTTCAAGTGAAACACTGTCAGTGTAACATTTTATTAATAGAAACTTAATTATACATTTAATATGTAATTTAACCCTTTAAAATGTTTTAAAGGCTATTGTTGGTGACAGAACCATTAACTCCGTAAGATGATATCTGTCAACGAAATCAGGTTTCGTTCGGTTTATCGACTGTCAAAATGTCACATCCATATCCGGCTATATTAGGTATACAGTTTTTATTCTATATTTGATTAACAGCAATCAAATTTGTGTTAGTTTACCATTTCGATTTGGTTCAATCGATTATTTCCGGTCATTGAAAAAATACATCGAATTCAACAGGAACATCATTTTGTTAGTACCGCCCTTGATTTTTAACGATGATGGTAATAGTTTTATGTAACGTCCAATTCTAAAGGGTTAATTGCTTGAAACATAAAAACATATGTTGTAACGTCGTTAGTTGCGAAATCGACAAATAAACTAACTGACGCGTAATCGATAACTATTGTAAATTTTAGCATTTAACAAAAACGAAAAGCGAATTTGTATTACGCAATTTATTTTTTATTATTTTGTCATACCAGGGACTAGATGATCACACTGAGATGAGCAAATGGATGTTGATGGTAAGTGATCACCGTCGCAAATGTACTTAGGGTTTCATAGCTCTTTGGCTCATATTGTGTTGATGTCTAAAGATATGAGCAAAATTAACCAACTACTTAGGTAAATGTTTATATCAGCTGAATAACTGCGTCTACCATGTGTTGAGGAAAACGAATTGTAAAGTAACATATCAACTTCAATAACTGTTATTCTTATGGTTATGTAATATATATTTTTTTTTTACAAATATTCTGACTGAGACCTTAGTAGATTAATATAGAGACCGGCACTTAACTTGGCCAGATTCGTTAGAGGCGCAATAGTCGTTTTTAGGATCCTTTGGTTGATTTTTATTTGGTTTGGTTGGTTTTTATTCAAATAAGAAAAACAGTATACATACACAAACCCTTATAGATTTATCTTGGGTGTGGGTGTACATTCCTCATTTCATATATTTGATACAAACCAAATATTTGTTTAATAATATCTACACGCATGGTATAAACGTAGTAGCGCCGTTTCAAGCGAGCGATTGGAGCGTCCGTCGACTACACTTCGATTTGTTGCACTAAGTGTTCTATGCGCGAACTTATACAAACTACGCCAATCTAGCTAAGTTATGTGCCGGCGCCTATACCTACAGTTTTATATCATACTAGTTGTTGCCCGCAGCTCCGCCCGCGTATATGACGGTTATCGTGGCAAATAGTAGCCTACGTGTTATTCTGACGTATAAGCTATATTACTGTAAAGTTTCATCCAAATCAGTTCAGTAGTTTTTGCGTGAAAGAGTAACAAACATAAATTCATCCATGCTTACAAACTTTCGTATTAAAAATATTAGTGAGATCATATATATCAAATAACTGAATTTGTAAGTAAGGTGTAGATATCATGAAAGAATAAAGCATACAAAAAATATCAGCGAAACCCGTTTGCAAATTGAAAACAAAGGAACAGGGTTCTGCTTAAAGAATGTATTAAAGATGATACGCGTAAAATATTGGCTTTCGTGTCATAAAAGGGACAAAACCCAAGAAGATAATTCTTACATAATGGTAATTTACATTGATGTAATAACGCAGGACTCTTGTGCTTATGGTAATACACTTTCGTGAAGAGAAAGTGATGATTTATATTAAGGACGCGTATTACCAATTTGAGTGATGTGACCTTTCGTGATTAATAATTCAACCTCTTGACCGAAGACGTTGGAGGACAGGATGAAAATACCAATGTTTTTAGGAATGATTGGGTCAACTAAAGGTTATTGAGTTTCAGTATTTCTTAATTACAAAACCTCGTAGCTATCGTCGTTCTACTGGAATAAGTAGGTTTAGCAAAGCACGAAGTACTACTTTGATTTGTTAATCTTGAGTCTACTTTTGGCGACTAATCTCCTACTATATTATACATTCATTTTAATTTATTATATTACACTCCAAACGTGGCCAAATCAAGTTTTTCAACTTTCATCTTATCCTGAAAGGAAATTTAAATCGTATGTCGCAGCATCTTTTACCCATAAAAAAATCTAACAGATTTTTTTGTGATGCAACTCGTTACATTTTTGACAGAATTTCTTTTCACGGTAAAATTTAACAGCAGTGTTTCACATGACACCAGGAATAAATTACTGATGAAACCATTTTCTGTTATTAAAAAACAATTTACATGAACGGTACAGGCAAGATGGATGGAGCAGTTCCATGGAGCAGGTCCAACGAAAATAAAAAAAGATTATCCACTTAATAAATCTTGGTGTTACATTACAATGTTGCCAAAACATGACAGAAAACAGTGTCGGTATGTACATCGTGATTCAGTGACAAAATTGGACAGTGATTTATTTAGTTCTTTGAACACGTCCCTAATTACACTGATTTTGAATAAAATCCAGTAATAGGTACAAGTCTGCGACGGTAGCAAACAGATTCCCAGAGACAAAAGTTGAAATCTATTAACTTCACTCTGAAATGTTGAACGATCGTAAAAATCTGGTATGAAATATCAGGTTATTAATTCTAAACTATGTTGCTTCGAAATAAGTTCTACTTTTTAATAAATATCGCGACAATGTAGATCCTCTATTACCAGCTAGAACATCGATGAAAGAACGTGGGTACAATTTATTCGAGCATAACTTTAGTTCTAAAAATATAAAGCTCTGTTGGTAATTTCAGATAAATTCTATTTTCGTCCTGTATTCGTATTTGCTTTGTAGCGCCCTAAATAAGACACAAAGTGGTGTCTTGGTTAGAAGACGCACGTAAGGCATATGGAGGTATTCACCAATTACTATTCTTGCAACTCACAATTAAAGTTCTCACGATAATTACTTTGGAATAACATAAGTTAGATAATGAGACTGTAGTAAATAAAATCATATCATAAATAATAATAAAATCATATATACCGAAGTAATTTGTCATTTTGTAGCTGCAATTATATTTTCGCTTTTTAACTAAGCAATGCCACTTTAAATACACAATTAAGAGTATAACAAATTCATGTAAGTCTATGGGTTGTTTCTATCAAATTCTTAAAAGAAACGTAGCTCGTACTTTATACAACTAAATACTGCAACTTATAGAAACGGAGCAGTACATAAATACCAATGAAATTACCTATAGCTAGAAAACTATTAAAAGTTTAATAACAGTTCTTCTAAGGAGTATTACAGTTTAATTTGCCCGTATTTTCTGATAAACACATTTGATAAACGACACTATCTCTCTTCTTCTTCTTATAGTTTATTTTGTTTCTTTGTCCAGTCTAAAAGGACTATATTCCCAAGACGTGGTGGCATCAGGTGTAAAGACGGATTTAAGAAAACCAGGTACCAATAGACAGTGAGGATCTCAAATAAAACGAAAAAAGATAATGAATTCACTTACATATTCATAAATCTCGTAACATTCTATTCACGAAAAAAAAACATAAGTGTTTGTATGTTCACAGTTCATATCTGGTAGTAATTTATCGTGGCGCCGTGCCATGGCACCGATGCGCCGGCGCACGCCGCCAACAAACCACCTCAATCATTGTCTTAGATGAATACAAGAAATAAATACCGCAGAGTAAAAGTATGCGGATTTAATCTATTATCAGTTGATAATATATTGTTCGTGAACATTCTGAAGAATAACATCTTGTGTGTGCTTTATGCAGTTATGATGGATTTCCTATGAAACATCAAGTTAAGGAAATATGAAGTAGTAACCAAGAGGGTGATTTAAGTGGTGATGTGGATCTAGAACTAATAGGTTATAATAATATAATATTAAAGTTTCTTTTTCCTGAAATTATATTTCTATGGCACTTATGACATTTTCATAAAACAAAATACCAAAAAATTAAATAAACAAAATAAATTAAAAGTAACATTACTTAAATTAAAAAAAACTAATCAACGAATTCCATCTAATTGTTTCGTGTAGGTTTTATAATAAGGTTTAGTTTTTACAGCAATATGACCGATCCATTTTCGGCTAGCATTTATATAATTTCCTTAACAGATAAAACTGTCGCGACAAGTCACGCTCGTCATTGTGTAACTAACTCCTAAATGGATGTAATTATGTAATTATGTACAATTTAAATGGCTGGTAATATTTCTTCGTATGTCCCTGTGATAAAGGAAAAAAAAACAGCCAATAGAATTTGCAATTCCTTAGCTAAAGTACATCTATTTTATCGGCGGCCATAACTCGTCCGGACAGGTTCCGTAGGCGGGTTGGGTTATAATAAAAAGCAGGGTGGTTACCGAACGGCGCCGGGTCGTCGCCCCCGCACGGCCTTCGCCCCCCGTCCCGCGGCCGTGCTGCAAGGACGTCGCCCGACGTTGCATAACCACTCGCACGCAAGTCGTTGATACCGTTCCGAGATGCTCTTGCGCACTGTGTCGTCGGATAGGCTGCGAGAGCACGGGAATGAAAATAAAAGCTGAGAATACACTTAAAACCTTATTGCCTATTCACATAAGCGTCAATTTATTGAACATTTTTCATACGAAGCTATGCGATATTGACTTAATCTATTGTGATTGCGCGGTTTTCACTTTGTACCCACAGCAAACGACTCTTTAGTGTCGTAATAAAACTAGCAATATGACACGCGTGGATTACAGATTCTGTAACTTGCCTATGTTTATTGCAACAACACTTAAATCGAATTTATTAATAGAAAACAAAACCTTCGAGAGATGCCTTACATTATATTATACCTTAAGTTGTTTAAGGAGCAGCTGGACACTCATAATTAATTTTCAGCATTAGACAAAATCTTGGATGCTGGTGCTGCTTTTCACCATGGGATTTACTTAGTTTCCCTAGTCTAGTTATAAATATAGTAAAATGTGTGTAGGTAATTAATAAACGCCTGTGCCTTTCTGTTTTTGGATACGTGTGTATCTCAAACGTATATATTTTTCAAGTAACTAACCAAACTCGTTCGGCCACGACGATAATAGTAAGATTCTTGTGAAACTGTAAACTAAGTGCATGGAGAACTAGCAGAATAACGATAAGTAAAGTTAAAATCAAAATAGGGAGAACCAGTTATTCCATGATAAGTCAAACTGATGTTCCTTTGGTAATCACATCACACTTACGTACGATACTACTACACGTACGTATATTTTTAAGTCGATTCAAGCACGACGTCAAGATCAATATGAACTTTCTAGAACGTTTTGAATATAATAGTCAGATTGAAACCACCTCGGAACTATAATTACACGATCTTGGCAAGAACTACATTGTGGCCTTTCGAGTTTCCTCGATACATGACAAGTAAGGAAAATTCTTAGGCCAGTTTTCTACGGACAAGATTTTGCATTACCAAGGACCTCATTGATATTCAGAGAGTATTTACATGCCGTAGATAGAGTAATGGTTGGGGGCCAATTGAGCTTCGGACGTGAGCCTATAAATGCAGGAACTGGCTGTGTGCAGCCCGCGGCACAAATGTTAATAGGTGTCGGAGATTGGATGATAAAATTCAGTTCAGTTTATACTTAATGATTAATAGTTGGTTATAACCTCCATGCTTGCCACATTATTTCCTGTATAATAATAAGGATAAGGCTGTTGTGTTTAAAATGTAGGGATTTTTAGAAGATATGCTTGACCGATCGTCAGTAGAAGTTTTTACAACTGAAAGAGGATGGATTTTTACATTACTTGGAGAGACGTGACTTATTCATTCTTCTATCTACCAATTGCTTACTCCAAGACTTCTTTAGTGCGTTGAGAATGCCAGTTAATAAATTATAACTACTCTTAAAGTAATTTTCACTTTCAAATATATAAGATACTAGCAACCTTTCGCAGTTTCACCTGCAGTTCCCGTGGAAATACAGAAATAAAATATAGCCTAAGTCACGCAAAAATACAAATCTTTCCTCTTTTCATATTACTAGTTGTTGCCCGCGGCTCCACCCGCGTATATGTCGGTTATCGCGGCAAATAGTACCCTATGTGTTATTCTGATGTATAAGCTATATTACTGTAAAGTTTCATCCAAATCCGTTCAGTAGTTTTTGCGTGAAAGAGTAAGAAACATCCATCCATCCATACTTACAAACTTTCGCGTTTAATATTATTAAATACTAGTTGTTGCCCGCGGCTCCGCCCGCGTATATGTCGGCTATCGCGGCAAATAGTAGCCTATGTGTTATTCTGATGTATAAGCTATATTACTGTAAAGTGACATCCAAATCCGTTCAGTAGTTTTTGCGTGAAAGAGTAACAAACATCCAAACATCCATCCATCCTTACAAACTTTCGCATTTATAATATTAGTAGGAAGTAGGATATTAGCATAAATAGTGAAAATGTCTACTGGTAAGTTTTGGTATTAGTAGGTATTACAAAAAGATGAATTAGAGCAAAATTTTAAAATCCTTCTGTTATGTACGTTACAGGAGGCAAGTGAAACAAGCGACGGCTATTAGCACACTAGTTTAATATCTGTTAACATAGGTAGTGGATGCAGCCACCTATATATTATTGTGGGTACATACACATTACCTTATATATTTACCTGTTAGTTCGTGTGGCGTAAAAACCTTAAGTTCAAATTGCATGCAAAATGCAAAATTATTCCACAGTAATTGTGTCGTGCTTAATGGCTCTAACCGCGGTACAGACGAGGTGACTTACTTACATATATTACGTTACTTTGCTACTGTTGTGAACGTAAAAGCTGACTAATTAACGACTAACTAACAGGCCCCTAATCTATACAAATAAATAAAATTGGAGTGTCTGTTTGTAATATTAAAATAACAGCTTTTTAATCAATGCATATGTATGTATACACGATACATATACCAAAAATGTAGTTAAAAAAATTTTTGTCTGTCTGTCTGTCTGTCTGTCTGTCTGTCTGTTTGTTCCGGGTAATCTCTGGAACGGCTGGACGGATTTTGACGGGACTTTCACTGGCAGGTAGCTGATGATCCGGGGAGTAACTTAGGCTACTTTTTTTAGACTAACTTTGACCCGCGGCGTTACTCGCGGTACAACAATAGCCGCGGGTAACACCGCGGGGTTCAGCTAGTTCTCAATAATATTGTAAGACAAGACGGTTTAGATTTTGGAGTAAGAGAGTTTGATCCAACCACGTGCATGATTAACACATTAAAAAGGTGTAATTAGAGTGTTTTTTTTTAATTTGCTATTATAGTAAGGACAACTTGAACTTTAATTTCTAGGGGGCTTCTTTTTAGCTTTCATTCAAAAACCTAATACAATCTACACAAATAAATAAAATTGGAGTGTCTGTTTGTAATATTAAAATAACCGCATTTTAATAAATGAATATGTATGTATGTATATATACATGTACCAAAATAACATTTTTTTTAATTTTTTGTCTGTCTATATGTTCGTTCCGGGTAATATCTGTAACGGCTGGACCGATTTAGTTGGGACCTTTGTCCCGCGGTACGACAATAAACGTGGGTAACACCGCGGGGTAGTAATACCACATTCAGCATGTACATAATACAGCTGTTACATATTGTGTGGGAGCTAACACATCAAACGTAAACAATTCTAAAATCAAAATAAAGCTGTTCGACAGTCTATTCTACCAGGCAAATGTTTATTTTTCTACAAACCATAGACATTATAGAATAGCAGTTAAGGTTGGTGATCCATCATGCGGAATCCGCAACACAAAGGCGGGAGAAACGTCGACACAACGCGTCTTACCTGGAACAAAGACAGATACAAGTCAGTTGCCGTATGTGTTAGGCTTACGGTTAGATGGGGCCATAAAGTAAGGGATACTAAGCCTACTAAGTTTGAAGTTGTTAGAAATGGTTAGAGCCCTCCAAAAGTTTGAGCGGCATACTTTTTTGAGTATACAATCATTCGGTCTCCATGTTTTGTGCGTGGCAACCTAAATTAAAGTTATTAAAAACATATAAATAAAACAGAAGAAATTGAATTCAAGAAAACCATGTATTTTTTCAATGATTGTAAGTGATAGGGTCTTATAGGAATTCGTACGGAAACATAATTATGTATCACACTAAAAGTTTACAAAAGAAATATTTATGCATAGCAATGTACCGCAAACTTGTCTACGAGTATAATGTCTAATGACAATATGTTATTTTTAACCGACTTCAAAAAAAGGAGGAGGTTTCTCAATTCGACCGTATATATTTTTTCTTTTTTTTTATGTTTTTTCGCGGATAAATTCGTCGTTTATGAACCGATTTTGATCATTATTGGAGAGGAGATGTCCCAATGGTAGTGCCATGATAAGGACATTAATATCTGATGATGGCATTCAAGAGAAATCGAGTCGAACCTTGAGGCCGGTTTTTTTTTTAATTGTACTCTTAGTTAATAAATTATTTTATCTGAATTCCGAGACAATCGTTATAAGATCAAACTTCACTTTTAAACAATAACGTTATTGTTTCATTCCACAAACATTCCTATTACACGACATAAATCACTAAACTCAAACACATCGCATTCTTTGTTCTTACTTAAGTGCTATCTATTCAGATATCACGTTTCCTCTGATCTCATGGCCACACTATCAATCTCTTCACCATAGCAACTTGGGAACAAAGGATTGGTAAAGCCTCACCATTTATAATCTAAATATCAGCGCAGTGTTGCAACACTCTGTTTACGGTTTCCATGTAATTTTCTAAGCCTGACAAATACCATGTTGGTACAATACTGTGGTAGAAGGTTGAAGATTGCTAAATATTGTGTATTAATGCCTATCTTTAACTTTGCCAACGGTTTCTTCATTTATTACGAAAATTTTACGTCTCTAAAAGTCGTACTTACGTACTTTTAAGAAGTATACAAATAAATAGACTAAATAAGAAACCGACAGGAAGGATAATATAATAGTTATGGCAATCTATGTATATTTATAAGTTCCACCGTAGCGCCCAAACTAATGAACCTATTTTTAACCGACTTCAAAAAAGATATATCCGGCCACAAAACTTCTGTCCCTATAGTCTAAAATTAAATCAGCCTAAGTAACTCTTTACATCATCGGCTACTTGTCTGTGAAAAGCCCGTCAAAATTAATCCAACTGTTCCAGAGATTAGTCGGAACAAACAGACAAATGAACATTTTTTTTTAATTTATATGAAAAGATGTACTAAATCATTTGTAATATTATTCACAAATCGGGAACACTAACTATAACTATAGTAGCTACCGCGAATGACCTGCGCATTATATCGGTGCGATCTGAAGCGGAACGCGGCACAATGCGCCGGCGCACTATCGATTACGATAACGCCCCTGACGCATATCAAATGCGCCTGAGTTTACGAGGGCACCTCGACTGCACAAGATAAGAACGCGAATACTTTAAACAAATATATATGGCGAGTGTTACCGTATAATATCATACAGGAATTGAAACAACCGAGTATTGTTTACTTTTGTTCGAATATATTGATAGCTTAGTAAAGTTAAAAAAATCGCCTATAGTATGGGCCTCCGATATCCTCACTCGGTGAAACACAGCGCTAGCGCTGTCTCACACCGGTTTTCTGTGAGGCCATGGTATCACTCCGATCGAGCCGGCCCATGCATGCCGAAGCGTCGCTCTCCCACGATATCGCGTACAACCATTAACTTTAACAGCTTTCGTTGCTGACAATGTAGTGTTATTACTGCTGTTAAAATATAAATATCGAAAATATAATCACAGTCTATAACTCAAACGACATAAAATAAAACTACATATGATTGTGGTATGTAAGGGTCTATAGGCCACACATAGTACCATCGATGTATCGTAGTCGCTTTGGCCACGTGTCTTCAGTAGATTTATGGCTCGCACGCTGTATGTTTAACCAATGGTAACAGAGTTCCTACATGTAGATTTATTTTGTTTATGGTCAATAGGCGCGGACGCATACTTACAACACTCCGCTCTCGAATTTACACACATCGAACGTTCAAGTGCGTGGTCCATGTGTAAGCGGTGGGTGTTTTAATTGGTAGAATGATTTATTAGCTGTAAAATAGTACTAAAAGAAATTAATTTGAGAGATCAGTGCAACCTGCACGAAGCGTTAAGACATTTCTAAAACAAGAATTGCTCAATGATAGCGTTATTGTTTGTTTTATTAAGATAAATCAAAAGAACAACAGAAAAGTGGTAGGTATACAGGCTTAGTCGTTATCAGGCTTGCTTGTTATTTTTTCTAAATGTTTAAAGTATTAAATAGCGTAATCTTAACATTAAATTTATAGTTTTATGACTTCTCATGTATTTAAGTATTACTACGACAAGTATTGTTGCTTGTTATTTACTAAATTATTCAAAGGACAAAGATTTTGCAATATGTATGACACCATAGGAAGTATCATCAAAGGTATCATAGGTAATTATTACTAATAATTTCTACAAAATACACTGTTTTGATAGTCAACTACTCACTCCATTATGTTTAGACTAACCTCAATTAATCTATACATTATTATCAAACAAAAAGAAGTAAATATGTGTAAACAATTATCGATAAATACTACGATAATATTTACTACAAAAACATCTAATCAAAGTTCGTCAACCTTTAGTCTATCACATGTACCACCAGAGCGCCTTAGGTCTTGTAAACTTGAGCCAGTAAATATGATACACATCTATGTATATCATCTACACATATAAAACCGTTAAGTTGGTCTGTGTACGATCAAAAAACTCAAGAATTGCCCAAGTTGAGGTTAATTTTTGTCACTATTGTGACTGAGGCGCTCATAGCCCAGTTGCAGTTGAAACAATCGCCGAGGGTAAGCAACGACGGCGCGGTCAGTACCTGGATAGGTGACCGCTAGTGGCACGATACCATGAGCGTCTTCGTGATTCAGAGGTCACGTTAAGTAGTCGATCCCGGTTGTCATCATGAGATAACAGTCGCGAAGCTTAGTTGGAGGCCTTTGAGCAGCATATAAACATCCAATGGCAAGATTACGTAGCTACAACGTTAACCGCACTTGGCCAGCGTGGGGACATATAACCTTAACCCTCTCCTGAGAGGAGACCCGAGCTTAGCACTGGGACATTATGGGTTATTGATGATGACTGTATACCTAAACGCGTTTCAAATGTAGTTTTTAACTATTTTTCGCGTCAGCTTTGTTCCTAATCTTTACATAGTATAAAATGAAGTAGCTTTCACGGTCGGTTCGC
The DNA here is from genome assembly GCA_905220595.1 of Spilosoma lubricipeda. Taxonomy (NCBI): domain Eukaryota; kingdom Metazoa; phylum Arthropoda; class Insecta; order Lepidoptera; family Erebidae; genus Spilosoma; species Spilosoma lubricipeda. Next base: position 3,588,450 of record HG992278.1, read on the forward strand.
TAAGATCTTTTAAAATAGACATCGGATTTTAATTCAATTTTAGCAAAAGATAGAGAGATTCAAGAGGAAGGTTTATAAAGTTGTAATACATCCATATTATAGTAGAGGAAATCCGATAAGTTTAGTCTTTGTGCGAAAACGGGACAGATCGCTAGTTCCTCATAAACCAACCAATAGGCACGGAGAAGCGTCGTAGAGTAAAGCTATCTATAAAACAGATAGAAGTAGGTGACAATCCAGTAAATATATGTATATCGTCACAATCAAGCATTTGTATGTAAATATTAGGAGTTAGATCAATAGATTCCGTGTTTCTCGCCAAGTTTGGTTAACACGTGCGAACGACGGGACAATGTTGTTTGTCCAACTGACTCACGATTCGCTACCACAAACGTTAGTCATTTTGTTCAGGTTAAATAAGGCAATACTTAAGCTTTATAAAAATAGGATTTAACCATTTTATATTGGTTGCAAAGGGTTTCCAGTAGATCATATAATATATTGTTAAATTACCGAAAACAGATGTTGTGGCGGAGCTAAAAAAATTTAAGATAAAGACGACCTGTGAGTGAGTGTTATGGGTTCAAAACCTACACGGGACAACACTTTGTGTGATCCACAAATTGTTGTTCTGAGTCTGGGTGTTCTTTATGTCCGTTACATGTGTGTTGTAAAATCCCCCGCGACACAGGATGTATATTCCTAATGTAGGAATGTTCTTTAAAATAACCACCAAGTGAGTGTGTACAACATTTTTAATACTCCGGTTAGAACCGGAATAACGTTCAGTAAATGTTTTATTGTTTCTCAGTAATATAATAAAAATATACTACTTAACTTATATAAATAACTTAGACTCATACTTGTTAAGAGTCGCAAAAATTAATGACATTCATTGAAATTAAATGGTTAAATAAATATAAACAATGTACATACCTACAATGTATGTATTACAATGATTTTAAAACAAAAAGAACATTATTAGTAACATCGGCGTTTCCGAGACTTTTGTAAATGGAACGTGAGATATCGCGTGTTAAATTATATACGTGATTAAATTTCGCGATTTCATATTTCGAATGGGTGCTGCAACTCCCGCGTTTGTTTGCGCACGCGCATTGCGCAAACGCATCCATCGGATCGCCACAAAGTGACAACTTACTATTTAATTTTTTATTTAATATCGGCAGGTAAACGCTGGTGTACCTCAAGGCTCTGTCCTGTCGCCCACGCTGTTTCTTCTGCATATCAATGACATGTAGGCCCTTGGCAATATACATTGCTATGCAGACGACAGTACAGTTCATGTGCGATATTTTGGTTACCCTACAGCCAAGTCTGCGGACGTTGCGGAAAAACGATGGGAGCTTATCGCTGAGCTCGACTTCTGATGACCGAAAAAGGTAGTAGTGCCAAGCTGATTTCACCACGAAAGGGCCGGCTCGACCGGGGCGGTACTACCCTCGCACAGAAAATCAACGTAAAATGACAGCGATCATGCTGTCGTGTTTCGTTGGTGAGTGCGAGACCGGAGGCCCAATGATGCGAAAGCATCACAAGGCCGCCATGATGTGGGTCACCATGCTGCATTGCTGCATTGTCTGCATTCGCAATGAGTATGGTGACCACCACTCTTGGATTCCGATTTTGCTTTCCACCAGGCGGAGTAAATTCATTTTGGCAGGCCCTTAAATAAATTTAAAAAAAAACCTGGTTCTAAGCCATAACTCTCAATGGGGCAGTGAGAATCTGGTCGAGTTTAACGCCAAAGAAACACATGTGTGTGCGCTTTCTACCAAAAAGTCTCCCTTCCTTCCCCTCCTCACTTTTTGTAACACTCTATTGCCTCTGCAAGATAAGCTCGGTATCCTGGTAAGGATATCTGCCATGACCTCAACATGCGTGAGTACATCGAGGGCGCTATTAAAGCGGCCTCGCGGAAGTTAGGTGTGTGTGACAGTTCTTCTCGCCCGAGCATCTGTGGCTTCTTTACTAGACCCAGGTTCGCGAGCGCGTGGAGTGCTGTTCTCATCTATGCGATGGTGCCGCACAGTATCTGTTTGACGCTCTCGATCGGTTGCAGCGGCGAACAGTCCGCATCATCGGTAGTTCCGAACCAACCGAGTTCCTTGAACCTCTGCAGCTGCGAAGAGATATCGCCTCTGTGGCAGTCCTCTATCGCCTATATCATGGGGAGTGTTCTGAAGAGCTCTTCCAACTGGTCCCCTCTTCTCCTTTTCTCTAGAGGACAACACGTGCTGGCCTTTGCAGTCACCCTTCTAGAGTGGAAGACACATGCTCTCGAACGCCATGTTTCGGATCTTCGTTCTTGTGCCGAGCGATCAAAACATGTAACTCACTACCACCGCACGTGTTCCCATCCCATTATGATCCCGGGTCCTTTAAGGGGGGCGTGAAAAAGCATTTTACTAGGCCGCCATAGCGGGGGTCACTATGCTGTTATGTTCACATTGAGAATAGTGACTACCACTTTTGGATTCTTTTTATGCTTTCCATCAGGCAGAGTAGAGTTATTTTGGAAGCATGATCATATAAAAAAAATATCAAACACGTTAGTTGTTTATAGTTAAACTTAAGATTGCCTAATTCGACCTTCAATTTACTTTCCAGATGTAATACACGTAATTAGTAATGAAACATTAATTAATTTAGAACTATTGTTGTATTGTAATAATTAATTTAAGATACACTAATGCCAAATCGGGTCAAGTATACCTACCGGAAATTGTGCGCTGCCCGGTGCGCACGCGCAACTCGCTCCTATTCAATCTCGGAAGCCATACAATGGAACAACATCACAGCTATTAGATTATGTATTATTGTTGTGCTCTATAGTTTGTGCGTGCAGTTTTCGCAATGATTTGAATATTACAAGTACCCAGCTATAAACAACAGTGTTTCAACGCAGAACAGTTTATGTATTTCATTCAATGCTCCTGATGCTTCATCATCATTATCAACAGCCTTTAACAGCCCACTGCAGAGCCTAGGCCTCTCCTTAGGTTTTCTAGCTGCTTAACTTAAGAAATATAAAGGCAATAATAAAACTATAAACAAATTAAGTCACATTTGTTTGCATTTATTGGTGTCGGCTTGTAAGGTCTATGGTCTTCCTTGATATTGAGGTACTTATTAACAAATTACATACATTTTGCCTGCCTCGTTGGTCTAGCGGTTGGCGTGTGCGACTGCTAATCGTGAGGTCTCGGGTTCGATTCCCGGGTCGGACCAAATGTTTGTATGATCTACAAATATTTGTTTCGAAGTTTGGGTGTTTTCTATGTACAATATGTATGTATTTACAAAAAAAAAGTATATATGTATTTGTATCAGTTATCTTAGTACCCATAACACAAGCTCTGCTTAGCTTGGGACTAGATGGCGTTGTGTGTTAGATGACCGAAATATTTATTTATTATTTATTATTTTCAGTTTTCTGCCATCTTCGTAACAGGACCTCACAGTCCACATAAGGTCCGAAACTAGGAGCCGAACGTGCACAGGATTCAAGCTATTCATCTATACAAATAAATAAAATTGGAGTGTCTGTTTGTAACATTAAAATAACCGCTTTTTACTAATTGTATATGTATGTAAACACGACACATGTACCAAAAATGTAGTTAAAAAGTTTTTTGTCTGTCTGTCTGTCTGTCTGTCTGTTTGTTCCGGGTAATCTCTGGAACGGCTGGACGGATTTTGACGCGACTTTCACTGGCAGGTAGCTGATGACCCGGGGAGTAACTTAGACTAACTTTGTGTCGCGGCGTTACTCGCGGTACAACAATAACCGCGGGTAACACCGCGGGGTTCAGCTGGTCTTAAATAAATAACACTAAATACTTGACAGTTTTTATTCTAACATAACTTTAAAGATTAGCTTCACCTCCTCCACCAGTTCTACTAAATATTACGCGATGTGATTAATAGCAAACTAATAGCTCTATTACGTAGATTCCATTCTGCCACAAGAAATTCCCGTTCCCTTCCTACAACAAGCGCATTAATTGACATTTGAGAAAGTCGCCTTAATTGGTAACATTAAGAAAATGTCCGTCGAATAATATTGAAGCTCGTGTGGCAATTACAAAAGGTTAATTTAACTGTGATAAACATCTTTATTCGCAAGAAATCTGTGGAATTATGTTAAGGGAAAGAGAGTTAACCTCTGTCCAAAAAGGATAATGACAGTTGGTAGCGATGCATAATAATATTATTAATTCGACAGTAACTCTGTCTGAGTGTCTGTTACGCTTTCAATGCTAAACCGCGAATTCGATTTGGATGAATTTCGTTACAGAGATAGATTGGAGAACGAAAGAGTATACTTTTTCTTGCAAAAACCGACATAAGCTAGTTACGTTTATGTACATATCTATACAAATAAATAAAATTGGAATGTCTGTAGTATTAAAATAACCGCTTTTTACTAAATGCATATGTATGTATACACGGTACATATATCAATATTTTTTTTTTTACAATTTTGCTGCCTGTCTGTTTGTTCCGGCTAATCTCTGGAACGGCTGGACCGATTTTGTCGGGACCTTCACTGATAGGTAGCTGATGATATCAGCAGTAACTTACTATTTTTTTTAAATATGCTTCGCCCCGCGGCCTCCCCTGCGGTACAACAATAGCCACGGGTAACACCGCGTGACTCAGCTAGTCTAAAGTAAAAAACAACACATGCTGTAACTTATGTCTTTATTTTGCCGGTAATTCTACGCATATATAGATCATCATTATGACTATTATTATCTGTTATTTTTGTCATTGTGTGTTGATATATCACAGAATCTAAAAGACGTTTTAAAATAGTTTAACAAAATCATGAAATAAATATGTATGGAGTTTGACTGCATTCTTAGCTGTCTAAACTTCGTATCAATACCAAAAATCAAACTATTATATAAAACTAGCTGCCCCGGCAAACGTCGTTTTGCCATAAAAAAAATTTAAGGATGGGTGACCCTTACCATTTAAGGGGATGAAAAATAGATGTTGTTCTATTCTCATACCTACTCAATATGCTCACAAAGTTTCATGAGAATCGGTCAAGCCGTTTCCGAGGACTTTGGCAACTAAAACTGTGACACGAGAATTTTATATATTAGATTTATAGCTAGAAAGAAACTATCGTTCCTCACAAAGGCATTTAATAGTGTACAATAAAAGGGCCATCCACTTCATCACATCCAATCCACTCGAGATATGCGTGTTATAATAACTGTCATCATCGTTTTACTTCGGAAGTATTCATCTCTTAAACATGTCCTTGTAATTATGTCTTAATCAAGTTAAGTCCATCATTCATGCTTCATAAAACTTTATGGTTCTGCGATCGACGTTAAGATACTGTTTATATTATATACAAAAGATGTACATTGTATACATTGACATTGAATATGATTTTACTACTATAATTATCGTATGAAACAAAACAAAGCTAATTTCTTGTTATAATTGAGGTCTAAAATGACAACAAATTTATGATATACATAATATTCTTTTGAAATAACAATATTTACTCTGTTTCTTTAGTAGTTTGTCATAGAATAATGAGGATGACATTATATTTAATCGATTTTTATAAGAAGCTGATAAATATTTACTGATTTTAAAAATAAGATTTTCATATGGTCCGTCATAAGTTAACATATACTTACCTTATATAATTATTATTTAATATTAGATGTAAACAGAATATACCTAACATGTAATTTTGATTAACTTAAGTACGACCATTAAAACATTTAGTTCTATGTGAATAAACGGTTTATTAATGAAAACCACGAAACATCCTTTAAGGCACCTTGAGCATTTTCCGGTGAACTTATTGAAGAAATGAACAGCTGAGTTAATTATGCTAGAGTTGTTAAAATGACATAATTTTGCATTAAATCAATTGTGTGTATATATTTACGTTGAAATCCCAAACAAAAGCAGATCAAGAAAAATTATCGCATGCAGTACTTATAATTATCGATAACAATTCGCACGGAGTTGAGCCTTCAACATAATGAGGTCGTGCGCTAATGATATGCGCACACGCGATCCAACGTACATTGTGGACATTACAGCACGATTACAGCATATACGTAATTGTGTATAACAACAGTTATAAGTTTCTTTGAGGACTCAAACAGTGCTATACCCTTAAGTACAGTCAGTATTCTAGCGTATAATTTCCTTGATCATTAATAAAGACTGTTATTACATCATTTGTTCAATCAACAATTTTATCTTTCAAGTTTCTTCAACCATGACTTTGACTTTTGAAATCAGTTATACGAAACTAGACTATATATGTTTTTCTATTGAGCTTTGGTCAAAATATAGGTGGCTAAACATATACAAGACTCGCATAATGCCTTTTCGCCCGATGCGTTAAGTTTAATCCCTATGACCCTACGCATTTAATATGTAACTAATTCAACAGTTCCACATCGATACTGGCTCAACGAACTGATTCATTTTCGTTTTCACCAGACTTCCGTCAGTAATTTCAATTATTTTATGCCAAGATCCCACAATAACTCGCCGTGACGTCATCCTCCTCTCAGGAAAGTTTATTGAGCATCAGGCTAAGGGTTACAAGCACTCGATGGTTGGAGCAACGCGACAAGAGGGCGCCACCACTGTTCGTTCTCCAAGATGCAAGATTTATGCGCTTGCGCACCGTGCGCATAATATTCTACATCCGGCATACACTTTCCAAACGCGCGTGTTTGGAAATTGCCGCATCTCCATCGCAACAGGGCACAATAATCGTGCAACGCTTTTGTTATTATATTTGCATTTTGACAGAATCATTCGATTTATACTTAGAATAGAGTATTTCTAAAGTTTTATGGTCTTTGTGTGTCGAGAGACATTAAGCACAGCACGCGATACCGGGCCATAAACGGCACACGGACCTTAAATCTTCATTAACACTTCGACTTTTATGACTTGTCTAATAAAATCTTTCGTACTATTAATAAAGAGTCACCCTCGACTTGGATGGGTCCATTCATACATACTTTACGATCAAAAACTAAGTAAGTCCATTCTTGCATTATCTGTCATCCAATAAAGCATTACAAACTAGGTACTCCTTCCCAGGAATGTGTCTTGGAGACAAAACGTGCAACACGAGTCTGGTAAATTGCAAATTTTATGGGTTTAACTAAGCCGCCCCTGATGCCTGCGGCCAGTTCAAAGGGCTACCCTTTGCCCTGATAGTCTAGAACACGGTATATCTACTGCAGACTAAAACAGACCTTAAAGTTTAATACTAACGGTTAAATTTAGAATTGAGGTTAGAATCGGCATTGTCAAAAGCATAATCATTACAAAGTGGCCGCATGTCACGCCAGCGCCAAAGAGCAAAGGTTCGGCACACTAAAAATGGGAATAAGCTGTACTTTCGTTTTGAAACGAACAATGGTGGCCGCGGTTGATTTTATGGGAGAAATCGCTCGCAAACTAGGAAGCGAGTAAATCGAACTGCACTAATTTGTTTTGCCTTTTGCAGTAAACTGAGAAAGCCAGTGTTTACGGGCTAAGGCACCATGTATGTAACGGTGTTCTTGTGGTTTTCAATTTCACATGAGTTCGAAATCAACATGAATTATCTGAAAATGGTTGTTGATCGTAAAATCACTGCGTAGAATGCACTTTACTTCTTCCATTTCTAAATTCGACGGTCTCAACGCTGCTGGAGGCCAGTTCTTAATTATAGTCGTTAGTTGGCTGTCTTCGATATTGATGAAGTGGTGGATAAATCTTTATCTTTGTAAGAACTCTCGGGCCTTGACACATAAAAATAATATATATTGTTTTGTAGATACAGATTATTAGAAAGTGTGATTTTTCTTAGTATACTAGAATGATTGTTGGTAGGGGTTTTTAATATACATATCAAGAATGATTTTGTTTAGTCTTGAAAATATATTAATCTTAAAACAATCATTTTTTTTATTCTATGGCATCCTGCACCTTACTTCAGTGATTTTATTTCATTGTAAAATGTTTTAATTGATATTAAATGTGTGCAATACTTTAAACTGTAACCTAAATGCATATACTAACATAGGTACATCTAATTTAATGTAAAAATTACAATTATATTTTATTGTAATAAATACCAATATACTAAGACTAGCAGAGGAAGTCCTCATTTCCTTCCTCAAACATCGATGAGAACATCAATATTCGAGGAAATATTATTTTTGTTATATTAAAAGTTATTCTGAAGAATAAGTCTGTTTTTAACCGACTTCAAAAAAAAGAGGAGGTTTCTCAATTCGACCGTATATATATATATATATATATATATATATTTGGTAAGGGACTCTTCTGGCAAAGTGAAATACCAATACTAACAACATATGGCAAATAAACAAGACTTACTTAGTAATTAAAATAAAGGTTTTTGAAAATACTTATAAATCATAAAACCTAGATGATGATGTGGCGAAAAATACCAAAAGAAGAGAGCTTATTATTGCACGAATGCTGCGCCCGCGCAGATCATTGAGATAGCGCAACACAGGGACAAAAACAACTTGTTAGCAGGTCCACGTAACTAAAATTTAGTTTAATGAATGGATTTCAGACCAAAATCTAGCCACTAGACGCACTATCGCGACATCTAGCTAAAAATAACGTATTTGTAAATAAGATAACAATCAGTTCGCAATTTTAATTCAATGTAACAGATTATATCATTAGATTTATTGTTAGAAATATGAATTCCGTGAAAAAGGTGAACTAGTTTCCACGGTTAATGTTGCCGACGGTGTATGATAGCATGGAACGAAACGTAAAAATACAGATAGCGATAATATTTTTGTTGGAACGAAGCTCCTTATGGTGTGTTGCGGAGGGGTACCCTAGCCGGCAAAAAGTGTCCGTAACGTAAGATTACTGCCTCAGTGTCGCAATGGTAGTGTATGCGAATGCTGTGCTTGAGGTCTCGGGTTCGAATCCTGGGTCGGATCAAATGTTTGTATGATCTGCAAATATTTGTCTTTTCGGAGTTTGGATGTTTCCTATGTATAACATGTATGTATTTACAAAAAGAAGGATATATATGTATTTATATCAGTTGTCTAGTACCCACAACACAAGCCCTGCTTAGCTTAGGAAATAAATATTTCGGAACACTATCACACGTTGTGTGTTAGATGTCCGAAATATTTATTATTTTTTTATATATTTTTATAAACCATTTTAGATAAAATAAAAGATTTAAGACAATTTTGTGGTTTTTAAAGAGCGTGAACGAAAAATTTAGTATAACGCCATCTGTAAGTTGTACGTATTATTTTATATTATGATAAGGAACTTCGTCCCTATCTGGTGTCCCACGACAGTTATATTTTACAGTTTGCAGTTTATATTGAAAGTAAGACGAACATTTTAAAACTTGTGAAATGAGTTTGAAAAACAAATACCATTTTGAGTTTGAGTAGGTACACTTACTTCCAGTGGGATAGATTCAAAAGGAGGTAACCCACTTAATTTGTAGGTGTACTTGAATGGTTACCGCCGCATAAAGACAATAACAATATTGACTCTGTACCACCTAAAAGACTTAAAATAATGTTACATATAAATGTTACATTCTTGATTAAAAAAACGTGTATAAGTTGTAAAATGCATAAAAAGGTTTTATTAAGAAATATATTTTGTTCCATTTCTACATGGCATTAATACTCTACTAAAGAACTCTACCTATGGAAATTTTTTAACTGCTCTGATAGTAGCGTCCAGGCTGTTGAATCTGAGAAATCATTCTTTATAAGCGCCTTATTATGATGTTGTTTATGAGACTTTTCGAGCATTACCGTTTAATTAGGAACTTTATCTGACAGAGTTGCCTCCGCTTATCTTAACTATCCATCAGATGTGAAGACGTCTAACTAGTTAGTAGAGCCACGCTATTTGAGCACGAACGGGCCGGCTCGACCGGGGCGGTACTACCCTCGCACAGAAAATCAACGTAAAATGACAGCGATCGTGCTGTCGTGTTTCGTTGGTGAGTGCGAGACCGGAGGCCCAATGATGCAGAAGCATCACTAGCCCGCCATGGTGATGGTCACCATGCTGCACTGTAGCATTGTCTGCATTCGCAGTATGGTGACCACCACTCTTGGATTCTGCTTATGCTTTCCATCAGGCAGAGTAGAGTCATTTCGGCTGGGCAAAATATAAAAAAAAAAAAAAAAAAAAAAAACCAACGTAGACCGTGCGTCTTTTCAATATTTAGCTTCAAAATTTTGTAACACATTAAATGGATTATTTTTAGCTCTTATAAAAGTAATACATATTCGATTGGACTACTGCCCTTTACGACTTAAAGCCTAAGAAACTTTCATTTTTAACTACAATATTTGTAGAAGCCTAATTTTCTTATCATTGTCAGAATCCACCACAGAGACAATATTAGGTCTGTCACTCATGTCATGATACAGAAAATAATTAGATAAAACTATAGCCTACAGAAAGTACTAACGACCTCAAAGATTCTTGATGATAAACCACAGGTTCATTTGACTTTTACGGTTACTGAAATCAATTAGTCTGTTTAAGCCAGCTTAACGTTAAGTGAATAAATTATAAACAGATTGCTGCATCTTTTTATCTTATCACACTGATGTTGTAATCATATAGCATAGTTTTGTCTTGTTACTCTAAAATGTTATCAAAACCGTGTAGGTGTGGACGCCATCTTAATCCACGGACCCGTTATCAACCAACAGATAGGCGGGAAATTCCTCGGCTGTTGCATCAAATTATTAAACGTTTCTCGTAAACCGTAATATTTTTAGTGACGCACGTAACTAGCCTTATAAAAATCTTGTAGATTTGGTAAAAACCTTAATACTTGTTGTAATAAAATTTATTTATATTTATATAACTTACCCTTAGGCTGACATTGCATAATATATACATAAATATTTAACGACGTAGATCTTAGACTGAGTATTAAACTGTCTTTGCAACGAGGACTAAATGAAGACATCATAACACGTATGGCAAAGAATCTTGATAAAAACATTCGATAACTCAAAGCTAAAAATAAAAGAGAATTGAAAAGCAATCTAAAACTGGATCGACTTTTGCAGAAACCAGCCATGTCGCTACTTCAAGTTATGCACTCGACTCAACTGTAAATTGAAAGAAGTTTAAAACACTTTCGGCAATTTCAAACTTCATAGTTTTTGACTTATGTCAACAACAAATCCACCATCTTTCCGCCCTTATATCTCTGTGATGACTTTAAAAAGCCTTGTTAATCGACCAGCCGTCATGTTTTCTTGAAACGTATGCAATAAAAACACATGATACTCGGTAATAACAAAAGCATTGCATACGACTAACGAGAAAGTCATAGCAAAAACACCAACGACCTCAATACACGTAGGTTACCTTAATACAGATTCAGAGGAACGCAATCAGTAAATAAGATCAGTGGATTCTTGCACTATTGCTGACATGCTAGCCGATGCGGCAAAAACGTCAAAAACACCGCGTCAACACACAATTAAAGACGAGTTCTTAGCTATACGCCGACATTTTACCTAGGACGGTTGAAAAAGAACCGTCAGTATATGATAAGGAATACAGGGGTTCAGTATCTTCACAGCTGTTATAATGTCTTGTCAATGTTTAGTTCTGGAATATTTCTTATTTTTCGTATCTCTCGACTCTCGTTTGAAGAATAAGACTATATCATCATGGAGAACAACAGGAACTAAACCACTAGTCTACTTAAATTGGGGCCTAGTACTTAAAACTGGTTAACATAGTATCCTTAATAAAGTATATCTTCGTACTCAAAAATATTTAAGTTGTTGCCTAACACTAGTAGCAAGTGCTTTAAACTCATTGGTTTTATTCAGTATGCAGTTTTTATGTAATTATATAAGTTTATCTACGACCCTACTATCAGTATAACTACGATTTCCTTTATATGATATACATTGACCTAAATCTAAATAAAATAGTTACAATTCGTTTAAATAAAACCCTTTGCGAACGGTACCCTACTCCAGTGGCGTCAGTCAATGGATGCCAATCTTGTGACCGTGTCAGAGCACGGAACCAGCACGCTACTCGGACACTTAGTACTTCTAAATAAGGTCTCAACACCTAACTAAACGTATTAGAGAACTGTTTATTGTAAGATGGTACTTTTAATGCTTAATAGACATCAACATCCACCAAAATACATATACGTACGTACAACGTATTTATAACGAAAACACAAAACAATCTTTAAATCGCCATAGGATGGGTGAAAATTATTAAATGGCATAGAAGGTTTTAAGTAAAAGTTGGAGACTGTCTGACAGGTTTAATAAGTCCAAAACATCACAAACCTTATATAACAGTCACGGTATTTTAAGTTACTAAACTACAGGCATCGGTCACCTCTCTTTCTTGCTAGTCGCGTAAGTTTATTGTATAAAATAGTAGGACTATTACAATTATCATTTATTAAATGTCTTCAGAAAATGGGGAAACGAAATTGGCAAATGATAACATAAACAATGACACATACATTTTCACACTTGAAATTATTATGGCAAATGCAAGTTTTTGCAACACATCCATATTGTAAGTGAACAAAGAAAGAACGGCGTCCTTCGACCCATTGGTTCCTTGAAGGTCAAGTCTTGTAACTGATTGTTACTGACTGAACGAACGGCATGCATTGTTATATGAAATAACCCACAAAACTGACTATGCAGACGTTGTTTCTTAAATCCAATCCGTTCTTTGTTTGTACAGATAATACTAATTTAGAAATATCTCTAAATTACTCTAAATCCATGTATAAGCTCAAGAAGTTACTTCCATTGAATGCATCGTAAAGTGTAAAATGTAAAATTTGACATTCAAACGCTCTTATTTTAAGTGCGCGGGCGCGCCCTGCCATGTCCAACATTGTCTGGCGTTCATAAAAAATATGTACGAATTGTAAAGACCTTGTGTGTTTTTGACATTTCCTTATAACGCCTAGTATTTATTTATTTAGCCTTCATTTTATTTAGTCCCTGTATTTCTGTAAGAAATCGGGTTTAATTCTGAGCAGTTTTTGCTAAAAAAAACACAATTTGGAGCAGTAATTCAAGAGGTGCTCCTGAATGGATTTAGTGTCCAATTCCTATAATGTATTATATTTATTTTATAATTTGACAACCTTTTTTAACGGGAAAACTGGTATTTTGTAATCCATTGAATTTAAGACACCATATCCAATAAGTCAAAATCATGATTTATTCTAAACAATCGGTATGCAATTAAGTTGAATGAGAGTGCTAAACGGTGTCCTATAAAAGCAATTTAGTTTGTTACACCTATAAGTGCTGCAGTGAACGTAAGGTCAACATGGACAGGCCGGGGCGTCGGGCGTCAGAGAGACAGTTCATTTATTAGCATATCCCGCGGCAACTCGTTCTACACTATTACCATTGTCAGTTGTAATACGATTATGTCCAACTAATTGCCACTGATCTTAATCTGCCAACATTAGCTACCCTCACACCCATACATTGTTCTCATTGACATATCGCAACAGCCACTTGACTTTGACATTTATAATTTCTTGAATATTGAGTGTTATTGTTTCTTTGTTCACGTTTTAGTGTAGCCAACCTTGACCTGTCGGTTAAGCGATTGCCATTACAACTATTAATCGGCTCCTACGCAACTTCGCGAATACTGGTACACTCTCGTTTACGTGGGTAACAAATACACGTGAATAAGGATTTCATTATATCAATTTTAACGCAAATTACAACGTGTTATGCGTTTCTGACAGGGGATAATCAACGCCCAACCCAGCTTCGCTAGGTAAACTATTATTAGACAACAAATGAGACCCCCGCATTTAGTTGGAAATATCGCCTCGAGAAACGCCTGTTTAAATAGTAAAATAATTAACAGTTACAAAATGTTACGCTGAAGTATTATTTCCCGGAAGTGACGCCTAAAGTCAGCAGGACCCTGAGACGTGTTTCAGAGGTGTTTACTTAAAGCTTGTTTATATTTTGTTGGCCTCTAGCCAGTGACATTATAGCGGGTCACAGCAGGTTGTGTCGCAGTGTGCAGCTGATTGCGTTCGCGCACGTGCAATCGTTGTCTACCAAATGTTCCACATCACGCACAAGGATACGAGTTTTGCATATAGCTAAATCTGGTTATTCCTTCGGTGTTCAGTTTCAAACATCAGTTCAATACACGCGCCACTCCGGCGCCATACAATGATACGCGCTCCGGCCTCTAAGTAAACAAACACGAGTGAACGCATCAACGACTTCCTTTCTTTCCGCTTCGTCGAAGTTCACTTCTCCGAAACTAAACAAATGAACGTTAACCGAACCTGAACTGCCTGTTGCAATCTAATCCGAGATACGTTACGTTTTAGAATAGTGCAGCGTGGAGTCTGGTTACACTCGATGATGGGACGAAACGGTATTAGCAGTGTAGGGGATTCCAACCGTATCTAATCTTGCATCTGAATCTGCATAAAATTCATAGAGAACCAAACCGTGACTATTTTTTCGTGGTTTTTTAAATCAGTACTCAAAACTGTTATACCAAATAGAAACGTTTACCCAGAACTCCTAAGTAGTCTGCTGATTTAGGTAGTAAGGCTCTAGCGGTCACTGTTTGGTTGCACAACGGTCGCACCGCAGAAATCACGAGTTGTTTACAGAGGTAATTAAACTGTCGGACCCACACCGCCCACTGTGAAGACGTGGACGTTTCAATTAGTTGCTACTTATCCCAGCTCTTGAGCAGTGAGTGTTGCAAGCGTTTGCACAATCGGGGTGTTATCACGACGCTCGTGATAAGCGCCGTCTCTCGTGAGAGTCGTGCAAATGTTGCCACATAGTAAATGTGGAGCGTGCGCTTACAAAGCCTTAGCCAATTATTGAAGTTATCAATTTATAATACGGAATGACCTTATTTAGTAATGTTAGGGTGTTTCTAAATTTCCACAATTTTGCTTCACTGGCCTTAAATAATATTGTTTTCCCTGCAAACACTACGCAAAGTAATTGGATGTACAAATATGACTTGGCATGTGTTGTGTTTTAGGCAATTATAGATTTGGATTGTATGGAAAAAGTCGGGGATATTTCAAGTTAATTTATTAAACAAAATAAAAGGATTATGGAAATTACATAAAATGATTTCTGCATCCGTATGAACCGCGCTTCAGCAAAATATTGTACAAAATTTTAAGTACGAAGTATCAGGACACCGATACCGTCATATAAGTTTTAAGTAAATGTTTTTTGTATTGCGTAATCGACGGTAGGCGTTAGTGTGGTGTCGCGAATCGTCGCTCTAGATGCGCGGAGACAATACGTTGCGCCAGCGCGAAGCACGACACCGGTTTGCGCAAGCGCACACCGCTTGAACATCGTGACACTCTTGTATCTCCCGATTTACGGATCACGGAAATCTTTGGGATAATTTAAATAAGATATCTTGTATACTTGCCCACGATTAAGTGTAATATACAGTGCGTGAAGTAATCTAATGATGGCGTATAAATAAAGTAATGAAGGAAAATGTAATTGGATGTTGATTTCCTTCGTTAGTGATGCGACATTGGAGGAATCTCTTTGTTTAATCATTGCTTGAAATTTACGGCGGACATTTTGGAAATGAATAAGATTAAATTTAACTGAATAGAAAGTACCTAGCTACATAACCCAGAATGTTTATCAGCAATGACTAAAATGAATTCTTAATGCTAATTGTTATTTCTTCATTAGGTCGATGTCCGTCTAATACCGTCCGATCGTATATTTTGAATTCCAGAAATGTCGAATATTCAAATAGTCTGCGAGTTGTACCAAATAGCCCATTGGCCTACGCACTGGGCGTTGGCGTGCTCCAAATTAATATTATATTGTGTTACAACTATAGTCGCACGCAGATTTATCTGACGGCGCAAGACCAAGCCATATCGGACCGCATATCGCCTGAATTGAGGTCGCACCAAATTGTTTCTCTTATACTTATCGCGTTTTCGCAAATCAGTGGGCGAGTGGCGCATGCTAATCACGATGTCACATCCTTCTTTCAATACTCGTCATAAATGTGTTTGGCTATTTGTGCAATGTTAACCAACCGTTGCATTCTACGTGTTAATGTGAAAGAGCCGGAGTTTGTAACATTTCGTATGGAAATTTATTACATCGGAGTTACACTACTTTACCATCTCGATTTAATATAAGTTAAAGGCCCATGTCTAGCAATAGACTATTAAACGGTGTTGATGACGCGTTTTTTTTATCTTTCACGAGATTTATACTGACAGCAGTCCTATACTGTACCCGAGTAACACAGTGAACACAATAGCCTGAATGTGATTGAGTCTTAATCGGCAACCCAAACAGCGTGGGAACGAGCGCCATAAGCTCGACAATCACCTTTTGTTGGGTCGTGCGTCGAACTTCTGCAAATACTTCGCGTTTACACTTTGAACGCGATCTTCGCTCTTGTAAGACACTTTTATTACATAAGTATATGTGCCATTCAGTTTACGTCTACATGGGTATGCTAAAACCTTTGCGAGAAAAAGTATGACAGTGAGTCAGAGAAAAAGTTGCTACCATACAGTTAACACCTCAGAGTGCTAAGTATTGTACCTAGTATATATGTTACAGCCAAAGTAATAAATCGGGATAGTATATATACTATCCAGCCATTATTTATAATGACTACTCAATTTAGATAAAGTGATAAATGACAGAGAATTAATCACATGATCTAGCTATTATATATAATATCTTCGAAGACTTGGATAAAGTAATATAATTGTATTTCGATTTGCCTTAATGTACTAATAACTATCATGTTTATTAAAAGAACTATAATAACATTGTCGTAGATAAAATTTTACAGATTAGGTTAAGTAAGGTTTAAAAAAATAAATAAAAAAACCTAAGCTGTAAAAAAATTCTACGTTAAACCGTATTTATTACTTTGGCTAACTTTGGCCCGCCATTATGAATAATATCCGGACAAAGTGATTAATTTATAACATTGTCTAGACAATTTGGTTATTATTATACATAACTACCAGTCATTATGTATAATAGCTAATTTATCACATTGAATGTATCATATACATATGTGTGTTCGTGGGTCTATCTAACTTTATGGAGATGTCATTTATCATAATTATAGTATTTGTAAAAATAGTGGACCGTCAGAAATAGTCGGATTGCTATGTATTATTACAATGAGAAACCCGAGAGTCATACATTTTATGTCTTAAAAATTATGTTAATAAAAAAAACTTAACATGAATATAAAGAAAGAAACATTCCCGAATCGTTCAATCTCACCTAATAGCTTAAGAAAGACGACGGAGCAATGTCTTAATATAAATCATACCTTTTAGGTAATGTAAAAAGTAATATCTCCTTAAATTCCACAAAACGCCTTAGGGAGATTATTTTAGGTCGTTTTCGGGACTCGGGACCACACATCATTAGATATCTAAGAAGGAGATTATATCTTGTAGTTTCTTAAAAAATAATTATTTACTTTTAATGTGGTGATTGTCTCGTGGATGTCGAGTAAGGGGGCATACTAGGCAGTACAACAGCGTAAACGTTACACTGACGAATACTTTACAAAGATATTTTAAGAACAAAGTATTACTAAAATCTTTCACGCAAGAACGACAAAATAAATTATTGAAATAGTAAGAAACACGAGGCCTGTGTAACAACCTCTAGATTTGAACTATTGTTCATAGCTGTGGAATCTTGTTATCGATAGGAGACAATGCGACCGTTTACAACTGTGTAAACAGTAAACACGAGTGTTTTATGTACGTCTAGTTACCAACGAATGCATTCTTTGTGAAGAAAACTAGAAATAGCATCGAACAATTTATAGGACCTTTTGGATATGCACGAAGTAAGGCCGTCAACCTTTTTCATAAAATTAACCTTTTTTCAACACGAAATCTGACAAATGAAAGTCAGATTACTCAATAAAATGTATATGAGAATTGTGAGTTATAGTTTAAAAGGATATTGAATACGTCATGGAAACGAAAAGATTATATGTTAAAAATAACACATTATTCAAATTATTTTAAGAGATCAATGTCACATGGAACTGAATGACACATACTTATTTAACGAAATCCAAGACTTTTATAAATTGTTTCGATTACATTGGAACAAGGACAAGAAAAAATATTCATATACACACAAATGGTCGTATGATTTTAATTACGTCACTCTTCAGGGAATCCGAATGACCATTCTGACTGCTAAGTCCCTGTTCGTGAATTAGAATTAAACACACACAAACAAATTTTGTGCGTATTCATTATTTTTGTATTTAGAAATTATATTATACTTATCTAAACTATACTAATTTTTAAACTTTCGCGTTTCATGATATATTAACAATTATTTTACGGGAATTAACGCAATCACTTACTAAAAGGAATTAGATACCTCTGATTTGCCTGACGTTTCGACCAGGTTGCACTGGCCGTGGTCTGACTCAGTCAGCCTGTGACCACGGCCAGTGCAACCTGGAGAAAATAATTATCTAGACTAATCTAAAGACTGGTGTCCGGGCTCTTTTTGGGATTGCATAGTCTTGTGTGTGAGATAAGTTATCAATATAAAAGCAGTGCTCCATACAAGCGAAATCAAAGCCAAAATACATTTTTAAAAGGCTGTGACGTAATACGTTATAAAAACGTTGGAAATAACGTATTATTTTTCAAAAATAAGCAACGGTTTGTGATTAAATTCCACTACAATATGAGCGGAATGTATATAGAGCAAGCTGTAGGTACAGTAACCTCGGTGACTCACCAACTCGCCGGGCGTGGAATCATAACGAGAGACCGTTGAAAAATTATCAAATTCGCATTCAACCGTGCCGCGGTTAGATTGTTTGACAAGCTGAGCCACTCGCATTGTAAGTAGTTGGGAATATCCATCTATTGTTTGTACGACTCAATTAATATCTGCACAATATTGGACAATAATATTATACACGTATATTCGTCATCATATTACACGTTTTCTATGTTTAATATGTATGTATTTACAAAAAAAACTATATAAGT
Organism: Spilosoma lubricipeda; assembly: GCA_905220595.1. NCBI lineage: Eukaryota > Metazoa > Arthropoda > Insecta > Lepidoptera > Erebidae > Spilosoma > Spilosoma lubricipeda. The sequence continues at coordinate 3,607,597 of HG992278.1, forward strand.
ATTCATATCAGTTGTCTAGTACCCATAATACAAGCTCTGCTTAGTTTGGGACTAGATGGCGTTGTGTGTTAGATGTCAGATGTCATCATATTACATCGAAATTTATGCAATCAAATTATATAAGGTGCATGAACAAACCCGAAGACGATTTCCGTTTTGTGGATAGGAATTGCATTTTCATTTTATAGTTCCATTCATATCAGGAGTGGATCAGACTTATGACTATAGGGACTTAGGCTTAGATATGGGTTTTCAATACAGTGGTAGTGCTTCGTTGAAATGGAATTCCAATTATTCGTAGTTTTATATCAAAAATCAAATTATTTGTTTACATGACTGAGAGTAAGAATGTCGTCAGTTCACTTATTGCAAAACAACGGTTTGTATTAAATGATTATTTCCTCGATAACGACCTACACAAATAAAAAAATTGTAAGAAAAAAGCCCTGAGTAAAAAATTTAATGAAAATTGACCGTTTGTTACACAGTGCAGTACCGTTTAGTACGTATGCATACATACAAAAAAATAAAACATAAAATTAGGTAGGTACTCTTCGACAATCTAGGTCGTGAGACTCCCTGCGGAGTAGAACTAAGACTAACAAACACACAATAACTTATATTAACTGTAATAGTACAGTTAATGCTACGATGTGCAATAAAAAACTAATAACGCATGCAATTAAACACCGATATTGGTATTGAGATACCTATGTATTTCACAATCGCCGTCAATAAACAGTAATGGTTACAATGTAAAATTACTCTGCGATTTCTTACATTACGGTTAATAAATGAACGATTTCACTTCCTAATTCAAGTTTAGCCAAACTTGAGTAGAAGAATACTGTTGTTGTCAGTCTTTTTTCAAAACCGACGGCTTTTGGAGATAGTATGACATAGCTACGAGATAAAGAGAGCATTTAGCTAAAAAGCACATGATGGAACTGTGGCCCATATTTTGTAGTACAAAGCGACGGGCTCATAGAAAATTATGATGCATTTGAGCTTTGCGTGGTACGTTGAGTGTCAAACTTCAGTTTGCGTTTTCTAGATATACCTACCCAAAATCGATTTTTGCCAGGCAAAATGATCAATATCAGGGATTCAGTACAGTTACAAGTCTGCTATCCCCTTAAGGTGAACACTACTCATTCTACATCTAATAACATATCATGATATACGTACGTAGTTCTTGGTAAGAACGTTAGGAGTGTGAGGTTTTCAAAACATCAGTAGTTATGGTTTAACATTTGGGTCATGGCATTTATAATAAATCCTTAGACATCCGTATGCCAGCTATTTCTTATAAAAAGCTCAATGTTTCTCAAACTTAAGATTCGACCATATTTATTCAATAACAGCGTACTAATATTTTATATTCAAGTATAAAAAAAACAACTTAAAAGCAACGTAGATAAAGGTGTTTACTATTTACAATCTCAATATTTGCATATTGCGATTAGGTATATCTTAGTGTATACAAAAACGATGTAAGATGCAAAAAAGGATCAAGTGCACTAGATTGCAGTGCTAATAAAAAGAAGTCAAGAAGATAGCTAATACCATGCCCAAGCTCATTAAATGTAAATAATATCCCATCTGCGAGATAAATCTATTGATCGTTCATGTCCTCCCGTTGAAGCCCACACAGTGGCATATGTCATCGATACCTCCAATTTCTTTCAGGGGAATCATAACATAAACTTTGAGAAACAGTAGCTAAAGCTTACCTCCCAGGCTAACATTTCCTTATTAAGTTAAAAGTGGCTGGACTGTCTCCATCTCAACTATTGGAAATTGGAACTTAAGATTGTATCTTAGGGCTAACTGAGAAATGGAACTAGTTATTGCTTGTGACAACTATAAGACGATATTTATGACTGTTGGAGAGATCGGTACGTTCGATGAATAAATATTGATTTTTATCTTTGTGGCCTCTGTGGATATCATATTAACTAAGTATAGGGGAGGCTATTTTCTTTGAATAGTCCAAAGAAAAATTCTTACAAAGTCGTGAATGACATCTTTAGAAAAACACTAACCATATATAAAGTGGCCGTTAGCATGAGTTCATACATCTAAAATGTAAAAGGTACCTGAATCGGTCTTATAGATCCATCGTCCAAACTCAAAGTCAAAGACTTTTGCTAACAGAAAATATCAAATTATCGTCATCAACAGCCTTTAATAGTCCAGGGCTGAACAGAGACCAATCTTTAGAACTCAGGTTTTGGCCTATTAAGGAAATATCTATGCGATTAAAAGTCTTCGATCAGATTTTTATTAGAAAACTGTGTTATTGATGTTATAAACATTTCCTTTTATATTTTCAAAGTTTTAACCATCAAATTATACTAACGTAGATTACTCATTGCTCTCTGTTCTAGTTAAGTAACATTACAAAAGCAAGGTTGTATTCAATAGTTTAGCAACTCTCAGATGCGGGTCATTTGCAAAATATTTGGGTGCGCAAGCGCATGATCTTGACACAGCGAGCGCTTACTGATAGATGGGTGTTAGTAGGACGAACGAACGATACGTGAGGTTTATTTACATGTTGAATTGTGCAAAACACAACAAATGGTGGCTATTAACATTTCTATACTGGATACTTGTGATGTCACAAAACATGAATATTCTCTTAATTATTTCATTTTCTCCTCAAACTTGTGTCTTAGCCGTATTGTCCATATAACATATGGACTCTCTATTAAGTAATTTATGCTTGAAATTTCATACCAAATATCAATCAACGAAAAATCCTTACAAATGTATTGTAGACGTTCGATAGGACACAACCGATTCTCAAAGTTCTTTCACAGTTTTTGTTAAAACAAAAATTTTATGAATAGAAACACACTCAAATGATCTCAATAATCTCAAATAAATAGATAAAAATAAATAAAATGCGCATGTCATTTTATTTAATTATTTATATTTATTCAATAATCATTTAGAACATTAATTTAACATTTCTTCTCATTTCAATATCAATGTTTTTTAAAACTGGTATATAATATTATGACCCCATTTTAGTATCATGACATCGAAATTAACATTAAATTTTGAATATAGATTTTCTACAAAATATTCTACATCTATTATTACCTTTACTCAAGGGGTTAGAGTGTCAAACTATTTAATTCACAAAGTTCGACAACCCGTTGAAAATATCCACATTAATAGACATTTATTCCCTTCGTCATATAAACGACATATTATTCTTAAGAGGGTTTTGGATCAAACCCACTATAGAATTCCTTAGCTCATTAAATAATAATAATGTCCTATCTATGAGATGAAAACAAACTATTGATCGGTCATGTCTTCCTATTGAAGCCCACACAGTCGTATGTGACATTGACACGCCTAATTACAAGACAAACGTATGCGCATATCGAACGCGAATACATCGGGCATCGGTCACTGGGCACATTCAGATGTCAATCTAGCTAATGGTGTATAACCTGGTAATGTTGTGAAAGCATCCAGATCTTACTAGATAAGAAGAATCTACGTCGTTCGTTATTTGGCAGTGTTACAGTAAGCGCGAATTGAGACTAATGTGGCCTTGTTATTGTATTCTAATAGCGAGAAAAATATGCTATTGTGTGTTTGGGTTAGGCACGCACCTTCTCTAGTATGAGATCAGCTGCACTGACAAGTTGTTTAGCTGCGAATATTTCCAATACGATATGTTTCTATGATAGGAACCAATAGTCTTTAAATTAGAAAACTATTGATGGTAAATTTAATAAAAAAACGTTTATCAAATCTTTTCTGTCTGTAAATAATTACGTAAAAATAATTCTTAGCATGCTTTAAGAAGATTTCCTAAAACAACGGAATGTGAAATTTATAATACTTTAAATTTAATTATGGAAAAAATGTAGGACACTAAGATTTTTTTAACAATTAGCTTAACAATTCAAAATCAATATTTAAAACAATTTAATATTTTGGAAACTAATTACTGTTTGGTAAAAGAATTAATTTACTTCTTCAATGTTTTTCAGAAACTTATTCAATATGAATGATAAAGAAAAAAAAGATGATCTATACGTTTTTTTACAATTGCGTAAGCGTAACTGCAGAACATTGCTACGACCCCTGCTTCCCGGCACTATCACCCCAAGTACTTCTTAAAGTTGATCGTCGAACATTACAATACAAACAATTTGTTTGTATGACAATACTTGTAACATGATGCTTTTGTAGTCGAAAACCTTGAAGTCCAATAGACGATGGAAGTCGGCAGATGCCCGTGTAATCAGGTTTTGTTGAATTAGATGCTTTAGGCGGGAAAGAATACTTACATATACACGTCACCATAGTTATTATTATAATTTAAAATGGTGGCTATTTGCAGCCATTTTAAAAAGTATTATTAACATCGATTATATTATTATTAGTATTTTACTTTTTTTTTCTTGTTAGCTTACATACTATTTTGTATTACTAAATATTCCGCTATTTATTTTATTATATATCTTGTTATTTGAGTATTGTACGAATAGAGAAGTAAACCACAATATAATTCATTTTAATAAATTTTATTGTTCAACCGACAAAACGTGTGTAAACTGAGTAATTTAAAATTTATAATGAATATTATTCCAAATGTTTTATTTTACTTCGTTCCTCAGTAAATGTTTATTAAAACAAATACATAATTGTGATTAAACACGTATAATACGTAAATCATTTTCACCGTTAAATTTAAAAAATCTTCCTATTTAAAGTATATTTAAAGTTTAAACTGTCATGTATGTCATGTATAGTTATCAGAACGTCAGCCCCCTACAGTTTATGCAAAGGTGCGAGTAATACCGCAACTGTGGGGTTATTGAACTGTATTCAATATTTTTAATGCGATATTATAATTCGAACTTAACCATATTTGTACTTTTATAACTGAGATATAAAAATGACTAATATTTTTATGTTTTTGGTAATTACATAAATATTATTTAAAGTTTGGGAATCAGTATATCTTGAACTGTTGTTAAACACTGCCTTGGATGCCATTTGTTTTTTGCTTTGAAAGAGACTTGCTGTAAAATAGATGGCCAAAAAAATAATGTTTTTTAATAAATATATTACCCATATAAGACTGGTACATAAGACTAGAGATAAAACTCAAAAATTTACTCCTACATTATACTACTCTTCCTCCACTTAAATACCCGCAACGTATAAAACCATAAACTTCTTCAATTGATTTATAAAGCGCTGATCAATTTCAAATTATAGATCTCTATTCCTATCATGATGCCTTTGCGTTGTGAGGATGCAGCTTATTAAAACAATTAGATGTTCATCTACCGCAATAAGTGCGTTTGCGCTAACCATTGCAGTAACCACTTACTTGGGCGCCAGATAAACGATCGCCGATGGTAAATACTATGGCGAAATCATTTTATGGCTGTATTGTGTGCAGTAACCTACTTTTGTTCAGTAATCTGATAAAGCGCTTTATTTAAACGAGAAACACAAAGGAGTACTATATTTTTGTAAGAATGGTTCAGACGTTTTATGCTTGTTTACACGAAGGCTTTATTTAAATTCTCTTCTTGAACGAGAAGAGAGAGAGAAAAGACTCTTCGTTTTTCGTTGGTTAGAGAGACAAGCTTCCCCCCTACCTTCCTAGAGTACATCCAAATCCTATGCTATAGAATTAGTAAGATAATACTGGCCTCTAAGGTTTGCTATTTCACTTTAATATATATTTCGAACGTAGATAGGTCTCGGTGGCAATTAATCTACATTTATTTTACTATACTTGTGTTCATATTTAACATAACAATGATAATGTCCTTGTCCGCAAAGGATACTTTGAACAAAAATACAACGTAAGTACATAACTACATTTAATAAATTAAACCGTCCCTATATTTACCTTATTCATTCGTTTATTTCCTTGACAACAAACGTTGGATTCTAGAATGTCTAAAGATTTAAAGCTAATATATTAGCGGTGATTTATATTTGAAATGAGGTTAAAACCTTTTCGTGAACGACCTATTTTACTATCAACAAATAAATTGTTGATTTAATGGAGAGAGTTTAAGGGGCACTAAATTGGTTTATCAGTTTCCAATTGATCCCCATTCGTCACTGGGGCAGGCACTTAGTGAATTGGGGCAGACCAACATGCAGAAGCACTGCATTTCCTTTTACCGGTTGTGGTCACTGGTGATTAATATTATTCGGAATAAATACATCGCGGAGGACGTAGGGAGGATAAACTCCCACCAGAAGAAAAAAGAAGGTATAGTAATTTTTTTTACCAATTTTTTTTATCTCTTCACACGAATGGATACTATTAATGTTTTAATAGTCTCGTTAGTTTAATATATATCACATATGTATACAATGATTACGTACAGGATCATCGATGTTCTATTCATTGCCGAATGTGTAGGTCTTATTAATTTCCAGTATATAATTTATATGTGCGTCGAATCGAAATACCATTCATAAAAAAATTAAGTGTTTTACGAGCGAATTTGAAGCTCTTTCCAATTATGTTCAATGTTCATTATAAATTCTCCACTAATAACATCAAAGTTTATCTTAGTATAAAATCTTTATAATATTGCACTCTAATAGACTCGGAGCGAAGTGAAATTAAGTAAAAAAGAGAAGATTTAAACAGGAACGCACAATCTTGAGGTAGTATAAAAGCCTCTGAAGCCTCCTGACTCAAAGCTTTCATGTAAGAATATTACCTACTGGAATTTAAATTCATCTTAAAATCAGTAACAGATACATCAAGCGTCTTGTACAATCAAGATAATAATGTTTGAAAAAGAAAAAACTGTGCTCAGACAACATGGCTTTGCAACAAAAAGATACACCGATTTTGTGTAGCTCGCGTGAAGAGTAATGTAGTGAATTGAAGCGCATGGTCTGATCAAAGGAGTGCGCGCGCGCAACGATCACGAGTGCCATTGCTGTAATAGAATAATTAATGGGCGCCGGACCGAGGCACTCTGAGGGTCACTGACAGACCGCTCCCTTCCACAAGTGCAGTTGTGTGAGTGCAAGGGCGAAACAGCGTACGAAGCACCACAAGCATTTGACCGAAATCATGATCCATGCTACCATAGAAACACTTAAATAATCCAGTATATAACTACTGCGGTTTATTGAACTCACTCTTCTACACGTTAATTCATTAATCATTACTATTAATATTACATCCTATCGCCGTTAAATAGAAACACAATCACTCTAAATTATCTACAGTTCAAAATTTTGACAATGGAACCTGTGGAACCCTCAAAAACTTCGAACAATTCGTGGAGTTTCTAAACACCGTTCCACTTACGAAAGCTGAAGGCTTAGCATTCGGTTATTATTATCTATTCAATAGTAGTGAACAATGCTCTCGGTTAGGGGGTCGGACAGACATGCTCATGCAAATATCCGACACTTAAAATAATCACCGGTCGACCACTACTATTGTTTCCTGTGAAAAGATGCTGGTGATGCAAGATTCGGCCAACGGAACTTTTAAGCAATGCAAGTAAAATTACTGTCAATACATGTGTTGTTGACTTTCCAATCCATAACTTATTTCAAATGGTTTTACGTGTTCAGTAAAGTAAAAAAACTACCATGAGCAACTGCATAAAGCACTGTCGCATCAATCAATTATGAAGACAATAAATATATAAAACTTGATATAAATAGCTTGAATAGTGTTTATATCAAAAGCTGGCTTGTAATAAATGACAGACGTCAGTCACGCATTCTAGTCTTTGGAGAGAGCACGATAAATGACGGTTCAATTTTCAAACTATAGTTGATTCCTGTCGGGGTGGTCGAGTTGGTGTAATGTAATGCAACTCGCTCGAGGCGCTCCCGACTTGAAATATCACGGAATCTTACGGTAACCCAGATGAATATATGCATTTCTATATTGGAACTAGATATTCAATTTTGCCAATAGACGGCGAATCAAATATACACAGTTATGATTCAGTCAATCTTGTATTCTGTTGTCTGTTGTGATTTTCCAAAACCACATGGCAGTGCACGTGGTTTTGGAAAATAACCTCGAACAACGCCAAAATATATCGTTAGTTTGTGATCTATTCTATTGATATAATTATGTATCATCAAGGGCAAAATGAATAAAAACAAATGCAAAATTCTGGTGACCTCCACGGATATGGCGAAAGATCATTATCACGGCCTAGAACGTGACATCCGTTGTTTTCCGACGAAAACTTGGCAAATAGGTGGTCACCCACGGTAGAGACGTGTCTCGTTAGTCGATTTTATTACGACCCATGCCATAAATGGAGAGGTATGAACGCTACATAAACAACTTAATGGCAGGGCCCAAAATCGAGGGCGAATGAACGTTTTTGGCAAGGATTTTGGGCATTTCAATATTCGCTACAATTGAAAAGATGATATCATTGCCGCTTTTATTCACTGTTCAAAGAAAAATTAACTGCAACCTATAGGTGCTAATTTTCGAACAAGCAAATTATTAGCATTCGCGGTAAATAATTAAAACTTCATAATTTATTTATCACTCTTTCTTATAGGATTCTACTTTAAGTTAATCAAGTTACTTAAGGTATATTCTTGTTCTAATATATACCAATTGAGATGTGGTGTTGGTACTTCGGAAGTAACGGGCAAACATGTCGGAGATCTAAGTTTGAGATAGCAATCGGCGGAAACTGCACTTACGGGAGCCAACTCTCGCTTCCATTGTGAGAAGCCGACGCCGTAACGACGATCGCCCTCTGAACTATTATGTGGCCGAAAAGCAACACACGACCAACACAATAGAAGCGAAATTGGTGCTCGGTCACTCACCAGGAGCACACTAGGAAATGTTACGCTCTGGATTTCTATCTGTGAGGTAAAAGGAGAGAGTTGCTCGGAACACTGTATCGAGTTACAAGTGTCCGTTTCAAATGTAAGCAACGACCGCGGATGTGTAATGTGAATATCGGTGGAAAACACCGTTGTCTCAGTACGGTCCGTGATAAAGTGTAAAGCTTAGGGCACCGCAAACCACCGTCGTCGTCGACGGCTAATAACGTTGAGGAAACACAGTAATCATAGTGACCTAGTTGCCGGATTGCCCTGCGGTGGGACCACTACACCAGACCGTCTCAATTTCACCTCAGTTCGAGCCGTTTTTCACTGATTTGTGTCCGGCGCTCGCGCAATGTTAAGGCGTAAAGGCGTGGTAAGTATAATGATGGAAATGGAGGCCGGTTCGATATAGTGCATATCTAACATGCCATCGAAGTGGATGCTATCGTTTCAAAGTACGCATTTAATATCTAACTACTCTAGACAATATTGCATTCCAGAACTCGGCACAGCGTAATCGTACCTTGACATTTACAATTCCTTTAACTAAAGAGAGCGGGTTCTTGCAATGCATTGTTTGCTCTTATACAGAGCGCTAGAGGGTTTTGTATGAATGCAACACAATGGTAAGCGCTTGTCGTACAAGATGGCAAGAACTAAATGGCCCATCGTCATTTGACCGATTGGCAATAAAGCTCTCCGCAGCAATGCTACTTTTGTCCCGTTCTAGCAAACGACGATTGAATATGTTTCTCATGATGTATGCTGTCATACATTAGTTTATTATCAACGGACCACGCTATTTATTGGTACAGCGATAAATGCGCGTAGACAATATATCTATAATTCATATTACAATGCGGTCAATATGTTTTGACCTCGAATAGTAAGTGCTTTGATGAAGCATATCATATCCATGTTGTCTTTTAAATTAGAGTAAGTAATTATTTCGTTCACAAATTTGCACATCTGTGGACAGTGGTGTGAATAGATTAAAGTTTCTCTAGGAGATATAATTATAATAATACAAGTGGAAAAAACATCAGACGCATGCAGCTATCACGACTGCGGCTCAAGAATGTAGTCACACGTGATAATGTACTTAACACATGGACTCGATACATATTCTTTCGAATATAATACAACATCAGCTGTATCAACACAATTGGTATAGAGGTATTCTTATAACCACAATGTCAGTATTATTTAAGGGATAGAAGTAAATGTTGGGCTACTGTCACCGTATCTAAAGGGAGATTAGCGTGAGATTATGTATCACACAAATCATAAACTAACACGCTACGCTTACGCTGAGCCTTTATAGCAGACTTAGCTCACGCCACGCTTTGTATGTGTACTGACCCTTCCCCATGAACCGCGATAGCGAGTAAACGTGTGAATATCTCAAATTTTATTGAAATAGAAATATTCTAAACAATTAGAATCAAATCAAAAGTTACACTTGGTTAAAACCAAAACCGCAATATGCCTCTACGACATTCACCACAACAACAACCATTGACCCCTACCGGTGGAGCTGTGCCCCTTGTAACTCCGCAGGTATACGACTCTGACACTCAGTCTGAACGAACTGGTAGAAGAAATGTCAATGTTCGCACAAAGAGACGTCGAGATCAAGACGACGATATCAAGGAACTTAGAACCGAAATCCGAGATCTTTTCTCTAAACTGTCAGTGTCGGTGGAACAACAATTCATAGACATTAAGCAACAAAACGCTGACTTGCAAGAGAGCCTCCAGTTTATGTCTGATAAGTACGATGGAGTACTTGCAAAGATTAAACAGTTGGAAGAAGAAAGATTGGAAGACAAAGTTAAAATACAAACGTTGGAAGATAAAATCGAAATTTTTGAACGTAAAATAAAATGTACGGGTCTTGAAGTACGAAACCTTTCTCGAGTTACGGGAAATGATAAAATACCGGAGACTAAACAGGATATGTGTGTCTTGGTAAAATCTATGGCAAAATCGATTGGTGTAAGTCTCCAAGACGAAAATATTAAAGATATATATAGAAATAACTCAAGTAAAGAGTACATAAAACCATTAATAGTAGAATTCACTAGTGTATTGAAAAAGGAAGACGTTCTTACAGCTGTGAAAAAATTCAATAACGATAAGACAAAAGGTGAAAAACTAAACACAAGTCATTTAAATATAAATGGACCGCCTAAGCCTGTATATGTGACGGAAACATTAACTGCAAAAACACAAAAATTATTTTATTTGGCCCGAGAGTACTCAAAAGAAAAAGGGTTTAATTTTTGCTGGACGTCAAGAGGGGCAGTTTACCTCCGAAAATCAGTGGGACAACCACAAATAAGAGTAAGCACCGAATCGGCATTACTAAAAATAAAAGATTGTAAATGACTAGTACTAGCACATGTGTTACTTATATATTTTTGCATGTTTAATATTCTGAGTATTTGTAGTTTTCATTACTGCATGTGTAACGATAACTCACAAGATATTTTATATTATTATAGTAATTCTCACAGCTTGTCAGCATTAAATAATAACACACTGTACACACTCACACCCCACTCGATGACTAAGGACACCGTGATACACACTGAGGTATCTATTGCTACTCTTACTCTCGCAACCACGAACTTAAAATACTCGCAAAAGTACTACACACGATTTCACAACATACTGATTGTCTTAGTTGGCCGAAGGGCAATGAATACCTATAATAATAATACCAAAATTCGATCCACTGTTTAAAACTATGGGAGATATAGACAAACTCCAGGTTTCTAATTCTTACGTCTGTGAACCTGAGGAATGCTGCTCGCTTTTGAGTGGACCGGGAAGTCTTAAAATCCTCACTCAAAATATTCGTAGTGTCACAAAGAATATGCCTAGCTTACTAACACTGATGACGAGAACCAAAATAACACAAGACATTATAGTGCTCACGGAATGCTGGCTATCTACCAACCCAAATATTCCATTATTGGAAGGCTATGATAGTTTCCAAAGCACTAAAACAATAAACCAAAATGATGGAATAGTGATCTATGTTCGAAAAACTCTTACTAGTATACGTGTTTATGAACCTCAGTTTCAGGAGGCAAATTGTTTGGTAGTGACAATTAACAGTGACACATGTATTGTAGCATGTTACCGTCCACCCTCGTTTAGAGATTTAAACAATTTTCTCGTGTCTCTTGATAGTGTTTTGACTACCAACTCTAGATTTGGAAATGTTTTGCTTGTCGGTGACTTGAATATAGATATAATGGAGGGTTCAGGGGATCGTAGGGCTTCGGAATACTTGTATCTCACGGCTAGTCATGGACTTCTGCCGGCTCATACTGAACCAACTCGCTCGAGAGCGTGTCTAGATCACATAATCCTAAAAACTAAACGTAACAGTACAGTATTGGTGTTGCATTCTACCGTTACTGATCATAGTGCGGTTATTTTTTCATTAGCCATGAATATACAAAATAATTCTTCTTTTAAAACGTGCAAAAGAATCGACCCTGCTCTTTTGAAACAACATATTAGCGACATAAACTTCTCGTCCGTATACGAAACCAGTGATGCAAACGATGCGTGCAAATATTTTATAAATTTACTTTCAACTGCTATCAATGTGAGCTCTAGTATCCGTGTAATACCATCTCGATTGAGAATCCTCAAGCCCTGGATTACCCCTGGGTTGCTGAGGTGCATGAGGAACCGGGACCGTATGTACAAAAAACTTAAAAAGTTCCCCAACGATGAGATATTGAGGATAACATTTGTGAGGTACCGAAATTTTTGTAATAATGTGCTTAAAAACGTGAAAAGACAATTTGAAAGAGACTTGCTGACGAAATCCAATGGTGATTCTGGAAAACTTTGGAATGCTATCAAAAGCATTACAAACACTTCTAGAGATACCAGTACTGCTAAAGAATTACTATTAACTGGTCACTGTCCGATCGCCTCGGTTAATTTCGTTAATGAATATTTTGTTAATATAGGAAAACAATTGGCGGAAAATGTAATAAATCAAAGCGAACCACGCATTACTTCTGAGTGTAGTACGAAATTCCCCACCACCAACTCATTGGTTTTTCTTGAGACTGATGAGATTGAGGTGGAACAGGTAATAATGAGTTTGCGATCAAACTGCGCAGTTGGTGATGATGAGATTCCATCTCATATACTTAAACAGTTCAGATCTACGCTTGTTCGACCCTTGACCTATATATTTAATCTGTGTATAAACACAGGAGTGTTTCCGGATCTTTTAAAAAAAGCTCTTGTTCATCCCATATTTAAATCGGGTGACAGAAACGATATACGTAACTACAGGCCAATATCTGTACTACCAGCCCTATCTAAAATACTGGAACGCATTATGAACAGCAGGCTTAAAGGCTACCTTGAGTCAAATAATCTTTTATCGGACAGCCAGTATGGTTTCCGTGGAGCCAGATCTACTGATGATGCAGTTCACGATCTCACAAATAGCATAGCGACGTCACTAGATAATAGACAAAAACCTCTAGCTATTTTTCTGGACCTATCGAAGGCGTTCGATACTGTTTCCCTACCTAGACTGTGCATGAAACTTGAAAAAATGGGCATTCGGGGGAACCCATTGAAACTGCTTCAAAGCTACTTAAGCAATCGAACACAGTGTACTAAGGTGGGTAATCATAAAAGCGCTGTACTTACAATAGAGTACGGTGTTCCGCAAGGCAGTGTTCTGGGGCCTACGTTGTTCTTAGTGTATGTCAATGATTTGTGCGACTTAAAATTACAAAACGGTAAAATTGTATCTTTCGCAGACGATACCGCCTTGATATTTAAAACTCAATCTTGGAGTGAAACTTTCCATGCAGCTCAACTAGGTTTTAATAAAATTACACAATGGCTAACAGAGAATAAACTTACTCTAAATATTGATAAAACGTTTCTTATGACCTTTAAAATCAGGAGCTCTCCACTGGATACACATTCCTTTAACATAACCATGCATAAGAATAATAAGTGTAATAGTGACTGCAACTGTCCTAATCTTACCCAAACATCTACAACTCGCTACTTGGGAATAATAATTGATGACAATTTCACATTCCATCCGCATGTGGATAAATTGTGTGGTCGGGTACGTAAATTGATTTACATATTTAAGCACTTGAGACATGCTGCCGACCCCAATACTCTAAAAACTGTTTATTATGCACTATGCCAATCCATAATAGGATATTGTATTTCCAGTTGGGGAGGCACAGCAAAGAATCATTTGCTCCCTCTTGAGCGAGCTCAGAGAGCTGTTCTAAAGGTCTGCACATTTAAACCCTACCAATTTCCTACCAGGAAGCTCTACGAGTATTGTGGGGTCCTAACGGTGCGCCAAATTTTTATACTAAAAATACTACTAAGGCAACATACCCATTCTAATACAGAAACAACCACAAATTCATTCACTCAAACACGCACCATACGTAGATTCAGGATACCTCAGTCCAATACTTGTAGAACATCCTTTGGTCAAAAATTCTATTTCTTTCTTGGCCGCTATTTATATCATAAACTTAACAAGATACTGGACTTCTACAATAAGAATAAATATGAATTTAAGAAAATTATAACATTTTATCTTCAGAACACATCTTACGAAGAGACGGAAGCTCTTTTACACCCCCCTCAATAAAGTTGTGAACATGACATATCCATACACACACACACACACACACACAAGCACACACATATACACGCACAGACACAGACACACACATAAAATCACTCACACATAGATATACCCACGCAAGCATACGCACATATTATTATATACCTCATATAGTCAGAAACTCAAGAATTGCAGACAAATCTCATAAATTATAAACAGAGTAACTATGAAAACAACAGGGCAAATTGTAAATTAACTGCTAAGCGGAGACAGCATATACTGTGAAACTGGAAGAAAACTGGTGCTTAAAACACAGGTTTTCCTTTTTAAGCACCAGTAGAAAAAAATGTAAGACTAAGTGTACAGTGTTCTTAATGCCGTTTTAATTTTGACTTTGTAATTGATTGATTAAATTAAATAAGTTACTATTATTATTATACCTTAAACCTATGAATTTTATTTTTTATTTTAATTGCATTTAGGTTAGAATTTTGATTATGTTTTTGATTGTGATTTTGATTGTTATGATTTGGAACTTTGATTATAATTTGAATATTGATTGAAATTTTGAAATTAGATTATGACATTAACTTTTAATTTTGATTGTGATTTCAATTTAGTTTACTTGCAATTTTATTTTTGTTTTGATTAGAACTTTGACTTTATTTTATTTTTAACTTTGATTTTATTTTGTTTTGGATTTGGACTCATAGTTTAAATGTTAATTTAATTTATGTATTAATTTGAATTTAAATTAGAATTTGTAATTGTAAGCATGCATCAATTATGCACTTGTATGGTCTGAAATAAATTTTATTATTATTATTATTATTATTATACTAGGATTTTTTATTGGCATTTATTTGTATATAATTAAATTTTCATGATATATTTTTTCTAATTTAAAACAAAGACTAGCAGTATAATATTGTTGTGCTTACATAAGAAAGGATAAATTACGTCTTAAAATAACAAAAACAATTATTATATAAATGTTAAATGACATATATGAAATAATAATGATGGTAACTTAGCTCACAGAGATTTCACGTAGAGATAAATGTAACTAGGCAAGCGGAAATGTATAATTATAATAATTTAATTTGGTGGTTGCGCGTGCGACATTGAAATCGTGACGTCACGTGAGCAAGTCGGGTACGAAGAAAATGGTGTGATTCATTCGTCAAATCGTGTTCGTGAGGTGCGCGGGCGCATATTGATGCGAGCACGAACGCGCGCGCGCCCTCCGTGAATGTCTAACGAGCGGCCATGTTTCACTGGCACTCATAACGGCTGTCACATACCGAATGGACGCGCGATGACACTTCCACAACAACTCAATTACCTGGAAAACAAAGACCATAATTAGTTCAATGTCACATACATAAATTATTCTCACACAGACATACATACAAGTAACTAACACTAGCTACAATTATACACAAGGGCGGTTTTGATTGCTCAAGGTGAAATTTAATTGATTGCTGTAGATTCAGCAAGGGCAAGGTATTATTCTTTAAACGTCTTTATAATTAAAATAAAATTAAGCGTCAAGCAATCTCTTTTTGCACTCTGATAAAGAATGCTGAAATCAATACGTGAAAAATATCTTACACAAATCTAAGTGGTGGAGCAGACGACTACAAAACGTGAAAACTGTGCTACTACTAATCAATCTGAATCCCAATTCCCAAAATATTATTATTATTAAAAAAATATTAAATATTAAAAATACGATACCTAAGTATCGTATTTTTAATATTTAATATTTTTTTTAATTTTAATAATATTTTAATTTTTTTTTTAAGTTAATACTAATATTAACTAAGTATATTTCAAACTATTTAAGTCATTTCATTTCGTATGAATGGGTTAACGCGTCAGGCCAAAACAATGAACATTACAGCACATCCGCAGAATAGCATTAGATACTATCGAAATGATAAATGTTTTCATGCATTAATTGATAAGCTACAAAGTAATATAAAAGATCTTTATTTATTATTTTACACATCATAACATGATTGCAAAATTAATGCAATATTAGCTAACAAATTAAAACACTTTTTTTTTAATGTTCTAGGCGGGTTAAAGAGCAGACGTATCGCCTGATACTTGCAACACCAGAGGCTATAAGTGCGTTGCCGGCCTTTGAAGGATCGTGAGGGGGATGAGGAGGGGTATGGGGAGTGGTTGGGGTATGGGCCTCCGGTAACCTCACTCACTCGGTAAAACACAGCGCAAGCGCTATTTCACACCGTCTTCTGTGTGGCCGTGGTATCAGTCCGGCCGAGCCGGCTCATTCATGCCGAAGCGTGGCTCTCCCACGGTAAATATTAGTAGTACTGAGTGTACCGAATATTTTAATATTATTCAGTTCGGCCGGTTTTCCGGGAGTCCCACACACGCCCTTAGTCTCCCCTACGGAGGGTATGTGGCGAAAAATTCTCCGCATAAACATAGGGGCTTAACCGTATGCATTAAAAATCCAAGTAATGCCTTTCTTTTCTGTGACACAGTACTAATGAACACTTTATACTAGTTTACTTTATTACTAGCGCACCAGATGTTATGTGATGTTAGTTTCAGTTTTAGCCATTATAGTTACTACAAATTGTCATATAATTAAATTCAGAACGTTAGTTATCTGGCAACACCAACTGTAGCCATTGTGCAAACGCAACAAGTAGATGCCAGATTGCCATTGAGAATTGTATGACATTTACATGTGTTTCTATAATTGAATTGGGTATGAAACAAATCAGTAGCGGGGCTCTTGGCCACAAAAAGCGAACAGTTTTGCAACAATTGGACGCGAAACAACATATACGGTTCAAGGTGCCTTTTTAATCGAACATGGATGCTATCAATTCGTAATAATCTGTTGCAATCGCATTAGTTTTTAAATGCGTATCACGTTTTCGTGATTAGATAAGAGGCCATGTCCATATTAATTGAAAAGTTTTGTTTAGTGAGCGAGACTAATAAAGTAACATGTTTATGTGACTGGCTTCAGTTTCCGAAGGTGTCAATAAAAGCTTCTCATGATTATTGAACTGCCATGTTCTCTGTATCTAATCGTCAATACAATCGATTTCAAACGGTTAAGTTATAGTTTTAAGTCGTCAACCTTTCGGTTTATTTCGACATCTACCTACCTGATAATACCTGAGAAAATTAACTTTTTATTTTTACTTTATCTCCGAACATTGATGGAAGAGAAAAATAAATTAATGCGACATTCAGCCAAATACCGAATATTGATATAAGTAGCTTAGCGGGGCAAGCAATAATTCGTGATATATTTTCAGAAAAATGACTTTTAGTGATGAATGATTTAGTCGTGTGATTACAATAGACTTCCATTATTGATCACCTTCACTTATATTCTTATCCAGGAATATGTTTCTCTACAATAACATACTATGGAATCAACAAAAAACGACGTGAAAAAACTAGAGTAAAGGTAAAATTCATTTTAAAAAATCTATACTAATATTATAAAGCTGAAGAGTTTGTTTGTTTGAACGCGCTAATCTCAGGAAGCGCTGGCCGAATTTGAAAAATTCCTTTCAGTGTTGGATGTATCATCACGCTACGACCAATAGGAGCGGAGCACCAATGAAGAATGTTTAAAAACGGGGGGAAATTATCACGCTACGGGCAACAGGAGACGCAAATAAAAAAAAGATTATTTATTAAATACGAACATAAAATAATTACACTATTGGACAGCAGGCTTTTGTATCCTTCTATTTTTATTTAACATTTATTCATTTTTTAGTATTAAGTTTCATGTTACGTTTTATTTTTACAATGTTTCCTGACGTAATATTATGTAACTTACATAATTCATTACTTTTATTAGCACTATTATTATCACCTTCATCGTCATTAAACGGAAATGTTACATTAACTATTGTATAGTTTTAATGTTTTTTTTTTATAAACATTTTAATTTTTTCTACAAGAATTTCATATTATAGTCAGTTTGACTCACTAAGCATAAAAACTTTGAGGCATTTTTATTATTACTGGTAAATATTAATTACTTATAATTTACACTAAAATATAATACGTGCAGTTCATTAAAAAAATTGTCTATCTATCATCAATCCTAGACCACTTAAAACTAGCTCATATTCTGATTTTTTGTTCAACAAAGCCCTTAATCAAACGTTGAATAGTGTTTTTTCTTTCAATTAATTCAAACTACTTTTGAAATACATGAAGTAATTTTAGCATCAAATACTCAAACTCGTAACCTATTGGCTTGTAACACTGCAAATATATTTGCTATTCACTTCAAAACTTGCCAGGACAAGTGTGAATTTCAATACATAGCCATGAGGATTTCTATTATTACACTGCAAGACAATTTACAGTCGTTGCATCTAACAATATGTGTGAACAAGTTCGCTATACGAGTGTCAGTCAATAGGCCGCTAACGAACTAACACAAACGTCAGATATTTCCAATTGATGTGTGCAAAAGATTTGACGAGACTTGCATTCGGACTGCCGACGCGATCCCTGTCTTTTGTATCGAAGGTTGAGGATATAGGCGCATATAGTTGCGCTTTTACTTTCAATACAGGATGAGTATCTGTAAATTATGTAGTTGATCCTTTGTTAAAATTGTTTGAAGTAAGTGAGAGGGCCTGTGTGGTTTAACAATATCGAGTTCAAGTTGAATGTTTACACCTTTCTTTAGGAATATAAAAACTCAAACTAAGTTCTAAGACTTCGTTACATAATATGATAATATCTAGTACGTGATACTAGATATATAGGTAACCTTTTTAATAAATAATATACATAATTCAATATGCAGTTAATCTGTGTACACAGCTGAATATTACTAACATTTTGAGTATTTAGAATATTCGATTACCAACAGATAAATTTTGCGAACCTGTTGCCCTCAAATCACTAATTACTATAAGTTTCAATATTTCATGTGCATATTTCCCATAAACTCAGGAGGTTAATTAAAGTCAGCCAGTAACCCAGTAGTGTAAGAAAACTATACAAAACATGCATAGCGTGTCATCGGAGCGTGGTAACTAATATTACATCAACAATCGTGACAAGGATGTTGTTATGACGAAATCGCTTACTTTTGGCCAACTTTAAAATCTTTACTTGTAAAATATAAATAATGAACTCTATGCACCACCTACTTTACTTGATTTCTACACCACCCTGACTTGACTGGAAGAGAATGCTTTGGCATTAAGACCGCCAATGTACAAATGTGCTTAAAGATTTAAATAAATAAATTAATAGATAAACTGGCATTTGTCCACGGCTTAGGTCGTCTTAACATAAAAACGTCAATCGATGGTGGTGGTAAGAACACTATTTCTGTTTGTCTGTACTCTTGTCAAAGTGAAGGTGCCTGTGAATGTCTGTCTGTGGACATTCAGATTTTGAACTAAAATCTTTTTATTAATGAACTCCCTTTACTTTTTTGGTAACTTGTACCATATACATGCAAAAGGTAAATGGTTTTTTCCTTACTATTTATTCTTAAGGTATATTTTCCAACCTTAATTTATTATTCTTAAAAATTCTCGTTAACTTTAAGAGTTAATGAGAATTTTTGTTAATTGTCATTAACTTTTGATCACCGTCACTCCTCTTATCAGCGTTGTGGTCTTATCAAAATATGTTAAAAGTTTTTTCTCTTAGATGATCATTTCTAACTAAACATTTCTTCATCTGTTCATGAGTAAGATATTGAGAAAGATCATGGGATATGGAGGATTGTGCGGAGGTATTAATAAACAACAGTAGACGTTGCACAACATGGGAAGCTGTAGATCACGACAGCCCCGCGGTTATTGAGTTTACGGAATAGGTAATAGTAAGCATGGTAAACAAATTAAGTCTTCAACTGGGGTATATAATTTAACTGAACATCTCAAGCGAAAGTAATGTGCGCTGTCGAAGCTCGTGCGCGTACTCGCGGTGCCTTTGGCGGACCAATAACTCCTGGTGGAAGCCAGATCGTTAATTAAAAAATGTTCACTCATTAATCAGGCGCTTGACCGCACTGCGATCGCAATCGGCAGCACAGATTTATTGCGGTCTAGATTAGAGTCTAGTTCTTGTTGTGATCTATGCAATGTTATTTAATTATAATAAATGTTATACTTAGGTAATAAGTAGATCGATAAAATTACATAATTTTGAATACGATTAGAGTACAGGAAGAACTTTGGCTTCTTGTACAAACTTTAACTCTGTATAAAAATATATGAAATACTTAAATGAAATAGGAAAAAATGCAGCCGAAGGTTTAGTGTGATGGATGACATAAAATAGAGGAGGTTACATACAGTAAAATATAAGCACTAAGAAAAGGATACTTCAAGAACAATCTTTGAGTAAATTAACAATCTGTGAATAACACTTTAGTGGATTGGTACAAGAGATGTCTTTAGTATGTGACTACGGGAAGGTTCATCAAGATAATAATAACATTTTCTTTTCTAGAAACATGAGAGACATAAGCTCAGGGAAATAAAAACTAAAAATGGTATAGTTACAGTGGAGAAATATTTTGACTTGGAGAATGAATATTGAGCGAGGTTTAAAAGGACGCGACGATGCGTTAAGCCGCCTTACTGATTTGCATAGTTGAGTACGAATGTGTATGCGCCCATTTAGACGATGTGTCGCCGGGATCATTAACGACTTCATGGAAGGTACAACGGCGATACCCTCGGACTAAGAGTAAACGAGATTCTTGATAGGTTGCTTTATAATTCTACTTATACGTCAACGATTGCTACATTTGGATACACATCCATACTTACCAAGAGGAAAGTAGAACAAAATTATGTGTATAGAATTGTTTTTCGTATCAAAATCATATCTTAAGGCTGTATGTATCAAAAGAACAAGTACATGTTTACTCTTAAAGAATATGTGAAGAGCTTGACTATCTTCTAATTTGACTATCTTCAAGTTATCACTGGATTTAGCCATCTTTTGTGACTAAAGATGGCCAAATCCAGTGATAACTTGAGTAACTTGCTGAGTACTAAAACTGAGTTTATGATGAATTAATGAACTTAAAAAAGAAGATATATATATATATATATCATTTACCGTGGGAGAGCCACGCTTCGGCATGAATGGGCCGGCTCGATCGGAGTGATACCAAGGCCTCACAGAAAACCGGTGTGAAATAATGCTTGCGCTGTGTTTCACCGAGTGAGTGAGGATATCGGAGGCCCATAACCCAAACCCCCTTCCCCTTTCTCCCCTCCCAAAGGCCGGAAACGCACCTGTGACGCCTCTGGTGTTGCGGGTGTCCATGGGCGGCAGTAATCACTTACCATCAGGTGATACGTCTGCTAGTTTGCCCACTATTTAAATAAAAAAAAATAAAAAAAAATAGCTTACCATCAGGCGATACGTCTGCTCGTTTGCACGCATATTCCATAAAAAAAAATAACATATTGATAGAACTAGCTGAAGGGAAAACATTGATGTGTCGTCTCTTCCGACTCTTGGGTGTAAGATTCAGTAGACTACCAAGTATATGTGTAAATTTTATTTATTGTGAACGGCTAATCACCTGCTCCATGAACCAGTCTCGAGACTTGATCACGGATGACCAAAGGTAGTGGCTGACCAGTTTCCATAATAATGTTGTATCGACGGTTCCGCGGTAGCCGCGGGTGGTCGCGATAACCGGGCTATGCGCACGCGCATCTCAGCGGGCGTATTGTCTAGCCTTACACTGATAAGATTATTACGGTACCCCAAGCCTAATTTATTGTTCCTGTTGTCATTACACCTTAACTGTAGTATATGAACAGTGTAGCATTATGAAAGCAGGGTGATAAAAACATAGTATACCTACGATCTGTACATTACTTTTGTAAAGAATTAAGTATATTTATACACCTAGACTAGAGTGTTGCTACTTGGTTAGCTAATGCGAGGTAAACTAGCGTAAATACAGCCTTCATCGGGATAGGTACATTCAGATTTTTTTTCAAAACTAATCTACTTAGTTTAAGTCAGAAAATGCCGTATTAAAATCATGAAAGTTTTGAAAGGTTTAGCCTTGACACCCTACCTCTTATATTTACGGTACAGAGGTTTATTGTGTCACTACTACTTCCCTTGATTAAGGATATCATTGTTTTATGCGTCCTTTTTCACACGAACTGTGCCAAAGTATGAGTCAAACACGACACGTCATAATGCTGCACTGTTAATAAAATTATAATATGAACTAAAGATTCATTTTATTTGTATCGGTGGTTTCATCATCATCATCATCATAAGCCCGTTGCAGTCCACTGCTGGACATAGGCCTCTCCCAAGGAACACTATTTGTATTGATTGAAATCGTAAATTTATTATTTTTACCTAATGTATTTTATCAAACTTGAAAATATAAAAAATAATCAATTCGCAATAAATTTGTTATCATAGCACTGTCAAGTACATATTTATTTACTTCTGTATATTTAGACGTCTGTTACCCTCTTCTTACTTATGAACTAATTTTTAAAGTATTTTTTTATTCTTATGGTATATTTTTCATTTGATTCGTCCCACTCAAGAGTAGAGAACAAATGTCACTCCTAAGGGTGGTAAATTATGAAGTAAAGACTAAAGTCTTTTCCAATTCATCATGATAATACTTTTAAAGTTAATAAGATATGATCATGGAGGTTACCGCTTTTTCGACATTAAATATTACTGGTCTTCTAATTTGTCTTATAGTCTCTGCCAACTCTTGAAAATAGGCATGACGTTATGTATGTATGTAAACCTCATTCGGTTCGGTTCCAAAATGTTCCAATTGGTAATTGCAATGTGAATGACATTTTGGAACCCCTCAACCAGTCATTAATATAATGTAATGTTCGTAATTACCTGAAACCCACTAACACTTGCCTACTTGAAATTAAGCTTTTGATATTAAATGTAAATAAGTACCGGTTACTTACACAGTTTTTTTCATTAACTAAATGCCTAAACGAAGCCAGACAGACCGGATTTATAATCACTTGGCCGGACAAGCGTAAAAAGTCATACATAATGATCGCTGCAGCCGGCCACCTGGCAACCCTATACGGGGGGACTGTTTAACGGTTTGTTTATATTCTGCTCATGCATCAGTCGTCCGTCATTTTGCTAAGCTCTTCCTTGAAAGCGAAGTGGCCCACTTGGTGCTGAGAACCCTAACCACCACCGGATGTGATGGCCACGTCATACTAACTGTTGATTTTCACTTTTATAATGCTCCTCACCTATCAATGTTATTGTTCTAATTATAACATACAAATGACATTTCAATAACATTTTCGAATTAGCCTTCTTATTTTAGTTATTTTGTATATCTATACTAATATAATAAAGCTGAAGAGTTTGTTTGTTTGTTTGTTTGAACGCGCTAATCTCAGGAACCGCTAATCCGATTTGAAAAATTCTTTCGGTGTTGGATAGTCCATTTATCGAGGAAGGCTATAGGGTATACATCATCACGCTACTACTAATAGGAGCGGAGCAACAATGAAGAATGTTTCAAAAACGGGGGAAATTTTCACGCTACGGGCAATATAAGGCTCAAACGAGGTTGCGTGGGTCAGCTAGTTTTTTCATAAAGCGAGAAAAAAAAGTTTGCCGAAGTTTTTGAAATATGGAGGCAAGACTCAAACGCAGCTTCTTTCGAGTTACAAATCATGTTAAGACTATTAATTACTCGACTACGGCGAACCCTTAAAGAAGGGTAACAGTTTTGGTAGTCTATGGATAGAATAGAATAGAATAGAATAGAATAGAATAGAAAACTCTTTATTTGCACACCTTATTACAGAGCTAAATAAGTACATAATGCATAAAATATCCGAAGTGTAGTGTACAAAGGGCGGCCTTATTGCCATAAGCAATCTCTTCCAGGCAACCTTATGTGGCAGTATGGCAGGATGTATGGTGTGTGTTCCATCATATCGCCTAATCAACAGGAAGAGACACAAGAGGAACGATGCATTTTAAGTAATTGGAAGTGGACATAATAATCAAATTTATTTGATGGAAAGCAATTTCACACTTCTTTCGGTAAGGCCCTCATGTCACTCCCGACGAGCCGCACATAACTATTTTTATGTACATAAATATAATACTTCAGCACATTGCGAGTGTCCATACAGAGTCGTGACAGGAGTCTATGTTATATATGCGATGATATACCTGTCCCCGGGTCCCGTAGACTTCTTTATTATTAGTAAACAAAAAAAACCATGCTTGTTTCAGTCACCTTTAGCAATCTTCTTATTGGTAGATGAAAGTGACTTTACCAGTCCAAACGATTTTAATTTGCATAAAAGTTGTTTGGCGCTTTGCTTTAGCTCTTCACATAGAAGTAATAAAAACATAAGAGAAGAAACTAGACCAACACGTAGTGGCTCTTTAATCATTCTATTGAACGCAGTCATTCTACAGTCATGTGATGAACATAAAACGCTTCCATTTAGTTGTCATTTAAAGGTCCCGTTACACCGTTTGCTTTACAAATTGAATTTCTTTACCGTTTTTCGATTATTTTGTTTCGGTGCATAATACGAGGTTGTGCAACCGAATCGGCGTGTAATTGTGAGAGGGTCATTGTTTGTAACGGGACGGGCGGATGCGACGCGTGGTGTGAGATGAATTCGAATAGCTGGGTGAACATTGCCGGTACAGGTCGTTTACACTAACCCACAGACCGTGACGCGCCGAATCTTTGCTAAAAACATTTCAAGGTTGTATTATATGAATATGCGAGTGATGTAATTTCAGCAATCATATATGAATAATTTTCTTTACAGTTGCTTACGAAAACCATATGTAGTCATGCGATCTATTAGTCAAACAAACTCTTGAGAAAGTCGATGGACCTTAACGAACGCCTACTAGCACCTTAACTGGGTCACTGCCAATTTGCGAATCGGATTGTAATCGTATTACGACACGACCGCGACCGGTTAGCTCTGAAATTGATGCTAAAGTTGCGATCCGGCTAAGAATGAACACGGCATAGTCATCTGAAGTTGGATGTCGTGTCCCTCACCTGTGACATGCGACAGCGCTTAACTGAAGGGTTAACACATTGGATGTTTACTACCGAGCCTACATATATTGATATTCCATTCGGTCAACTGGTGTTTTCTTCGGTATTTTGCCGGAGTGCTTTACCACGACATCAATCTAAAGGGAATTACTTAAAATGATATAATGTACCTAATTCTAAAACAAACAGCTATTGAGTATGCTTTTAAAAAGCCTCGAGAACATGCCAAAATAAATTTTATAAAATTTGTCTCTAAAAGCAAGATTTCTAAAAAAATTAAGAATTTGTGAAAAAATATTTTACAGTATGTATTGTTTATATTGTACATTCAATGTTCAGGAAAAACATTTAAATGAATAAGCAATGACTTCAAGATCGAGTGACTTAAAACTCATATGACGAAATCCGACGAAAACGACTTAACCTTCTAAAATCATAGTTTACAAGAAATCTGCGACAAAAAAATCTGTTCACCTTGTGGTTTCTCTGCATGAATGGACAAACCTAAAGTCAATATTCAAGATTCACATATAAGTAAATGTCATCATACCAAATATACTTCAGAAAATTAAATTCTAACCAAATTATGCCAAAAGTTATTTCACTAAATCAATCAAACGAACATCACGCTACATACACACATAAATTCTTTTGTTATTGATATCTATGCTTGCCACAAAAACTTATAAATATATTTCTAACATCAACGAAAAATAAAAGACTTTTGCTTATAGTTACATTATACTGTAAGTGTTCAATCTTACTGAAAAAGGCACACGACTGTACGAACAAAATAGAACGTCAGACAAAGCTAACAAAGTGGTCTGGATGCCTTTTGATATCTGATGTCGATGGCCCAATCCATGTGTAAACAACTTCATCGCAGTACATAAAAGATTATTACCCAAGGAAAGCGTCGCTGTATCAGATACAAGGGCCTCGTTGGCGAGAGAGTCTCGACCGTAACATGGGAGATTACATGGGATCGTACCATCACATACGGCGTTGTTTGAACGCTGCAAGCCGCGCTGGGAACTCCAAACAACCTTAGAATAACCACTCATAAATACGTCTCTTGCGCCGATATGAAGCGTGTTTCCGTTCAGATAAACTCGCAGTAATGCCCGTAATTCTAGCCGTAAGCCTTGCATAGTTTAGGTATAGATGTAATTGCTAGATTAAATACTTAGAGCTTTTTATTACTAAAATAATGATCTCCCTCTACATATTAGAGGTTATGCAAATAACGCTATGTTCAATAATATGACGAAAAACTTGATGCGAAAATGTTTTAATTTAAGTATAAATTTCGTCATAGAGCCGTGATTTGCGAGTTGGTTGCGCGCCATTATATCGGTCTGTGCGCATTGCATGTTTTAAATTTAAACGACATTAAAATGGCCCGGAACTGGGTATTCAAGGGCGTACTACAACAATATTGCACGAGGAATTCCAGAATATTCGGCTAACACCTTAACAACCAAGAAATAAGAACCAAAATACAGTTCTATCCAAAAACAGAGTTGAAACACATAATGCGAGCGTTGAACTTAAAAGGTTGTGACTACAGTAATTACCTTAATTTGTAAACACGAAAAAAATGACGGTCGACTCGTAGTACCTTAACTGAGCGAAAAATTTAATAATTGAGGTGGCGACGAAATACGTCAACTAGCGTATGGGTAGTTTATTTAGAATTGCGCTCCAATTAACGCATCTCGCGCCAGTTCATGTGAACATTATCACTTTCCCGCAGAAAATTTTAATTGAGCAATATTTCTACGGATACGTTTTAACTCGAAGGAGATATTCTCAGGATGTTCTATTAAATGTGGTCCTGTTTAAAACACGCTCTCAGGAGCGTGTTTTAAACAGGACCACATTTAATAGTGTCGAGGCAACTACGAGCGAATAGTGGCAAACGGAGTAGTTTAATCGTGAAAAATCGTTTAATCGAAAAGAGGCGGGATGCTGGAGGGCACACTCTTACCGGCGAGTTTCGCATATCGTTTGCATGAATCTTCCCAGTGACGAGCACCTTCGGAATGCGCCGGGAACCGCGAAGTCGGTCGTTGACTGATTG
Organism: Spilosoma lubricipeda; assembly: GCA_905220595.1. Classification (NCBI taxonomy): domain Eukaryota; kingdom Metazoa; phylum Arthropoda; class Insecta; order Lepidoptera; family Erebidae; genus Spilosoma; species Spilosoma lubricipeda. The sequence continues at coordinate 3,635,269 of HG992278.1, forward strand.
CCCAAACAAAGCACCGCCCGCAGCCACCCGCATATGGCCAGATCTATTGTATAAAAACAAAACATCGAAATATTGGTGATTCAGCGAGCGACGCCTTTTGCGTAAGGTCACGGTTTAAGACTTCATCGGCCAAGGATGCCCACGATGCGTAAATCAAATCGTTTAACGAGGAAATCGAACCGCGTCAACAGACCGAGCTAGCTTTAATTAACCATCTCCTTAAACGGCCGACCTTCGATGGTGACAGTGGTAAGATTAATTCGCAAACGTGTATTAAAATAAGATATACTTTGATCACCCCTGAATGAGACACTGAGTGAAATCATTATTATTTTATAAATTGCGGCGATGATTAATCCATGTTCAGTCCGCGCGCGCGCAATTATTCAAATTTCTTCATGTCTGTGATTCCGTGATATTTTTATTAAATAATAACTTGGCAACCTTTGATAATGCCATAGAGCAAAACCAACGCCCTACTAAAATACGATAGAAAGTTGCTGACTAATCAAAAGATACTGAAATTAGTCGTCTTTCCCTACTTAGTCCTTCTCTTTAGTAATTGGACCCTATAGCTGCATACCAAAAATGGAGTCCGCGTGACCACCCAAGTTATCATCGAAGAGATCGAAGATATCTGGTGTATCTGTGGTGATTTACTGCAGTCGTTAGCATACATAGAACAGGTGTAGTTGGTGATAATTGCGTCCTAACTGTGTAGTGGAAACGATTGGCGCGTTTAGATAACGACGACACCATTTGCGTGTGCGCAAGCTCCTTACTGCTTATCTGTTTATTGAGGCCTTTTGTGGATGGGAACGGTAAGTGTGGTGTGGCGTAAATGTGTGTTTTTTCAATAAAAGCAGATTATTATGTACGGCTTATCATTGTTTTGAAATGATATTTCTAATAGGTATATAAAATTCTCGTGTTGCGGTGTTTGTTACCAATATCCTTCGAAACGGCTGGGCCGATTTTTATGAAAATTTTATATATCAATTAGAAAAGAGTATCTAAGAATCGATATATTTACCAATTCATAATATTAAGATGAGCAGTTTATTTTTACTTATTTTAGTTTGCTTATTGAAAAAGAGCGTTTTCACGGCTTTATTAATCAACGAATTTTAAGCAACGGTTCTGTGTAATATTCAACTTTAAACTTACAACCTTAAAATTGAAAATAACTTAAAACAGTTGCTTAAATCTAAATGAAGATTATGAATAAGGCCGTATATTTTTATTCATCTAACACTGAACATAAGATAAAATAGTGAGATATTCTGAAGTATGCATTCCTAAAACCATTTCATCAACAGAAATAAATAGATAAATATTAATAGCCTACTGCTAGACATAATTCATCTCATTTGAAAATATAAACAAAACAACTTACAATAATAAAACTAAAAAGGGAAAAGGTATTAGAGTGAAGATAAAGGTCTTAATAAGGTAAAAGATGTGCTGGCCTTCGCACCTCTTAAGCATATATTTAATTAATACACATGTCTGCTTATAGTGTTGACACTCATAGCAAATAAAAAAAATATACATAAATCTACAACTCTCATGACTTTTGCGATGCGATACGGTTTTGGCGTTGCGAGACGCTTTGATGTTGCAGAAACTTGCATTACCGATAATGTACATAATTCGGTACAAACATAAACCGGTTAATGCTTCTTTAAGACGTTTGCTAAAATCATCATTGGTTTCTGATCATCCATCCATTTTAAATGTCCGATAATCCAGACTTATATTTTAATTCGAAAGTAACTCTGTCTGTCTGTTTTCACGGCCAAACCGCTACATCGATTTCAATGAAATTTGACATGGAGATACTTTGATTCTTGAGGAAGGATATAGGCTACTTATAGCTGCGATAACCGACAAAAATAAGGGCGGATCCGCGCGCGAAAGCTAGTAATCTATACTAATAAATAAAATTGGAGTGTCTGTTTGTAATATTAAAATAACAGCTTTTTAATCAATGCATATGTATGTACACACGATACACATACCAAAAATGTAGTTAAAATATTTTTTGTCTGTCTGTCTGTTTGTTCCGGGTAATCTCTGGAACGGCTGGACGGATTTTGACGGGACTTTCACTGGCAGGTATCTGATGACCGGGGGGGTAACTTAGGCTACTTTTTTTAGACTAACTTTGTCCCGCGGCGTTACTCGCGGTACAATAATAAGCGCGGGTAACACCGTGGGGTTCAGCTAGTAAAATAATAATATCTTCAAACACCGCCGTCTGGATCCTAGACTAGTCAGACTAGGCAGAGCTTCTACTTTAGTAACCAAATTGCTCACAAACATACTTACATATTTATAAATACATTTTTATATATAAACTAGCTGAACCCCGCGGTATTACCAGCATTTATTGTCGAGCTGCGGGTAATGCCAAGGGGCTAAGTTAGTCTAAAAAAAGTAACCTAAGTTACTCATTATGTCATTAGCTACCTATCAGTGAAAGTCCCGTCAAAATCGGTCCAGCTGTTCCAGAAATTAGTCGCAACAAACAGACAGACAGACGGACAGACAAAAATTGAAAAAATATTATTTCGGTGTAAGTATGTACCGTGTATACATACACATGCATTTATTAAAAAGCGGTCATTTTAATGTTACAAAGAGACGCTCCAATTTTATTAATGGGTATAGATATAGATGACACCCATGTGTGTACACATATATATAAAATATCTCACATTTTAGCAACTAATAATGTCCTACCCTAGACAATCACGTAACATATGAGCCCTTTGCGTCTTCACACAATCCCGTTGGAAAGTCCCAGGGCGCCCGAAGCGACGGAAGTCGTTCTTCCGGCACGCGCCCCGTCAGCTGTCGCGCATATTAATGCTGCTAATTAATGCTAGCAAATATAAAAGAGTAGGGCCTTAAAGGAATTGGAAGAAACAAAACACCTTTTGCATTTGGCCGGTTCTCTGTTGCTGGTTTAGAAGATTTTTTCTATTTAATATAGAAATTTCAAAGAATGTTAAAGCATGTTACTTATATTCGTAAGCCTAGTCAAACTTAGCTTGCAGTTATCCATTCTGGTGGTATACATTAATAATATTAATTGTTGCAAGTCATATAACCTTCTTAAGACAACATTGAAGCTTCACAATGTCGATCGATCTGTTCCAACCAAATCAATTAATTGAGCTAGATTTACGGCACGAATAACATTGCTATTTGCAGTAACCTTGTTAACACGTCACAAAGTATTTAAAAAAAACTTAATCTTTAGGCGAATATCAAGAATTAATAGCAATGCAACTATTGCATACTAGTTGTTGGCCGCGTATATGTCGGTTATCGCGGCAAATAGTAGTCTATGTGTTATTCTGATGTATGAACTATATTACTGTAAAGTTTCATCCAAATCCGTTCAGTAGTTTTTGCGTGAAAGAATAATAAAACAAACAAACATCCATTCATCCATACTTACAAACTTTTGCGTTTATAATATTAGTATAGATAAATAGGTAATGTATAAAAATTACACTGAAGGACAATATGAACCTTATAGCAAAGGATGTAAGTTAATTCTAGAAACCTGTCTTACTTCTTACGATTTCTGAATAAATTGACAAAAGTCACAAATGGTATTTTGAATTTTGACTTTGAATTTGACTTATTATTTATTATTATTATATTTTTATGCATTGCATGCAGGTAGTAATAAAAATAGTTCCTAAGCTGAGTAAATAAATAACTAATAAACACTGTTTTCAGAAGACATAGTTAATAATTAAATAATTAAGTAGTATTTCGAGGGGTTTTCCTTATAATGGATGATAATAAGGAAGTGTCCGCATCCCGTTAGAACGTAATTAGTTAATGCAATATCAATCCTTTATTTATTTTGGGGCTACATTATTATGTGTGATTCAATATAAGCCGACACATGTTTTCCTCATAAATCTTCCGTTATAACAGAACAAATATTTATACATTTGTATGTTTGTATGTTTATGTACATCAACTGATACCGCTTTACGACTAATATTAGTAAACATACGGCACTGGTACTTGGCACATTTACAAATGTATTATAAAATTATTTGCAAATTCAATGACACTATTATAGTTGCCATGAACATTATGGCAATCGTTACTGGGAAGTCAGTGCCCTCATGTATACTGACTACTAGTTCAACTTTATATATACATATTACAGCAGTATAATATTATATATTATGCTTTATTATAACTGTTGTAATAACTACAAATATTTATTATTCTGTAACACTTATATTTCACATTATTCTACCTAGTTACTATGAATCAAATATTTTAATATATTATGTCTAGTTCATAATTCAGACAATTCTTCTGTAACGACTAAAGAAAATAAGTACTTACTAATCGTCGCCTAGTGGTCGCTTTCGTCTCTCGTCCTCTATATAAACTTTTAATGTATGAAATTTCACTTTTACGGTATAATTTTCGTAAAAAGAGGTTCAAAACTTTTGCTTCATGTATTAATAATAATTATAGATACTATCTGACCCGGCACCCTTTTAATACCCTTTAAAAATACAAAGAGGCTTCTTTCTATGGGAATATACATAAACATAATATCTAATAGCGTTCTGTTGTCGTGCCTGCGCCCGCGCAGGCGTTTGCCCTCGGTTCCGCTCCAGCGATTTGACACGCTCCCTGGGCGCCCTAATGGCCTGATACATCGCCCCTACATTTTTAGATACGTTGCCCTTAGTTTCTTACGAAGAATGACTTAGTTTGAACTTGACTGTAACATCTGCCTGTGGTTATTTTTGTCGTTGAATAAAGTAGGCTTTTACATCCTATAATAATAATCTTTAATATATTAGTACATATTCGTATATTAATAAATAAAAGTAAATTGACTTTTAATTATAATTTTTCCAATATCCTTATCTAGTTTTGACACTATCTATTGGAATTTTAGATTGAACTGTTTATTGCCTTCCTTACAACATAAATCCTATTTTGTATTTGTAGATTGACGACAGCAAATCTTTAAGGATTCCACTAGACTAGATTGATCATTGCTCAGAATAATGCAACAATAAAAATACGTTGTGTTACTGGAATCATTTTACATATTTAAAACAAAGAAGGGACTTATTAATTAAAAAATATATAGCAGACCTCTCTCCAAAATCGAATTTATTACCTTAATCCTAAAATAAAATTTCCATTGATCAATAAGAATTGAATGTTCGTCTACTTGGCTGTTAGTCCGATTCCAGGCTTTCGATATATAAATTTCCACATACCCTCATAAATATATATCACATATGAAATAGATCAAATACTCATTAATTCATAATCAGAGGAGTAGCGAAAGCATTTGGCAAATGAAAAAGGAAAGTGGCATGCGGCAGGTGCACGTCGAGGTGAGCCCTTCCAGGGCGAGGGAATGGAATGCGACTATTATTAGAGGAGTCGGCGCCGGCGCACGCCACCGACCTCATGATACAGGCCGCTATGGGAATGCTTTGAATGGGAAAAGTTTAGACGGTTAAAATATTTGCTTCCGACTTTTTAAATGATTTAGTGCATGCGGATATTTTTAACCGGCTCCTTTTTCTCTTTCTCCTACGATACTTTGACTCAATTCGACCGAGATATGTGAATATCGGATATGTCTGTAAACTAACGTATAGTTACAAGCTTCTTACATTGAGAGTTATTTTATTTCTGAGAAAAACAATGCTTATTAGATAAATTGTACAGTGACAGCACAACGTGTGTTTGGTACAGCGCGAACGGTTGTAAAACAGATATAATTTTCAAAATAATTGTACGAATGGTGTAATGGCTTAAGCAGTCCTATTGAACTAAGTGTTGTGTGTTCGGATTCCCATAAGAGCCAAAACTTGGCATGATTCACACATTGTTGGTTTGGGTGTTCTTTGCGTACTTACATGAATGCTTTTAAAGTTTTTATTTCAAAGAGAGTTCAAGTGTTGTAATAAAATAATTAACGAATCATAATTAATAAGAAGTTCGAAATCATCCTGTATATGAAAGACTATTGCAGTGCACGTTATCGGTGGATGCTGTGGGCATCTCTCGCTGCGCCATTGTTGCGGCCCGGCCCCCACGACCATGCTAATGTTCCGCCGTGTCTGCGCCGTAATGCCCGATACTCAGACATAATAACAATAAAATACCCCGATATTCACAATGGAATACGGAGGAATTATGTTTTAATTTTAGTTCTATGTATCGCGTTTTGTTGTTCTACGGCTTTTGTATTTGCGATTCTAAACTCTATTATATTTAACTCAAGTGAAGTAGGTATTTTTAAACATAGCAGAATAAAATAGTGGTATTTCCAGTTTCAACAATAATAGGAATCTAAACAGGATTTTGCTTTTCGTGAATCTACTTGCTAATTTACCTTCCTGGTCTGGTTTTTCAATTCTCGTTACAGCCCAGTTTAGTGTCAAGCGAAAAGATTAGGAAACTCCCATTTAACAATAAGCGATATTCTCGGTATTGGTCGTAAGTTCACACCTCGGGATCGAGTAGCTTGTGCTGGTCGTTACGGCCACTCATAAAGCGCTCGTATAAAGAGCGACATTCACGGAACGAGAATAACTTGCTTGAAAAATGTATCATGGAGCTAAATGTTTTCAACTTTGGGAAGCTTGCTGTTATTTTGTTACTAAGAAGTTTTTTTATATAGAGCATCTATATACCTATTTATATAAAAGAGGAAGGTGACTGACATACCCAAAGATCAACGCACAGCCCAAACCGCTGAACCTAGAATCCTTAAATTTTGCATGTAGGTTTTTCATATAACGTAAGTGAACAGTAAGAAAGGATTTTTTGAAATTTCACCGCAAAGGGGGTAAATCTGGACATGTAAGGATGCGTGAGCTAGCTCCAGTATTATTTTACTAACAACAGCTAGTAAAATAATACTGAAGATGACTTAATACCACCGATAATCGTCACTATTCGATTAGAAAATATCGGATTGAAATAAAAGTTCCATTTCTATCTGTATCATTTCTAGAACAAAAGCACATTACAATTTGCAAATTATACTTCAACAGTATTAAAATGTCATCATTCAAGTATTATATTGTTGTTTACAAATAAATTTAGTTATCTTCTAACTCGTATCTACAAGTTAACTTAAAACAAATGACAAATCCAGTTCCCACAACTAAAAAAAGAGACCGATCTCAAGCATTTTTTTTCTTCAACACGGAAACATGTAACCCAAAAATTACATACAAGAATCTTGACGAAGGCAGTGCGTCGACAAACGGCGTGTCGGCGTGATTTAAATGAATTGCGCGCCGTGAACAGAGCTCTTAAGTTATGTGTAGGCGAATAAATCTGGGAAACAGTCTGTTAAGTGCAATTGTGCGACCGAAACGGCGTCCGACGACAATTTGTCGCCCCGGCTACCACCAGACGCAGTAGGAAATGACTGAATCGTCCGTACTGATTAGGGCTGAGCATCGATCGAGTGCTGGCGGCCCGTTTCAAATTAGAATAGTTATTACTTACATCAATTTTATTGTCTACGTAATGGCTGATTAGTGAAAAGAATGGACGGACACAAATGCAGCGATGTCACAAGAAAACAAAGTTTAATGCCTATGCCTGTAGCAGTAGTACAAAATTGAAAGATCAGAATACTGATAAACTTTAGCTGTATGTAATGTTAAAAAAGAGAAGAGAAGAAGAAGAAGAGAAATATATGTATAATGTCTATATATTGCTATTAAGTTAAATCAAACATTAAACATTAAATGAAGTGAAAGTTTTTTAGTAGTAAGTAAGCCATCGAATATCTTCAAGATTAAGATGCAATTAAATGTAATTTTTTTTATTAATTCGAGGGGTGCATGCCAATTTTTCCAGAGTGTGTTTATTACAAAAACTTCCATTCTTATCGGCATGCAATTTCAAAAAAAGGAATTGCCCTTTAATTTTGTTCAAGTTTTCAGAGTCCCATGATCATCAATGGAATGCAGTACACTATCACGGAAAAACACGAAAATCCGCTACACAAAGACAAGCGCTTTTCTTTATGAAGAGGACGCTCGGGGGGGGCTAAAACGCCGTTTATCATTGATATTTTAGGGTTAGTTATCAAGCTTTAAAAAGGCATGCACTACAAAATCGTGGAACGTCACCTGTCACCCGCTCCCGGTCTATTATATTAATGACCCTGCAGCCAATGCAAGATACTTAAAGAAAAAATATGACTATGCTTAAAAAGAGATAAAATTATATCTTTATAAAACTTTTAAAAAATTGAAAAGAAATTTGATTGACATCCCTGAACAAGTTGATGGCTATAAGAATTAGTTACGGAACGCGCATACAAACCTACTTTACGTGTAAATTACTAAACATTAACACTCTAAGACTTAACTTAGGCTGGTTAAAGTATTTCTATTTTAAACAACCCTGGCAGAAAGGGGAGAACCTGACTTTAGTCTGTAGACAGTACGGGCTTTGGCGTAATATTTAGAGGTGTAGAATGTTATGTAATGCAACTGTAAGAGATAATAAACGTTCTGTAATACGCAATTAGTGTCCAGTAAAGCACTTATGTGATCTACAATGATTATGAAAGTGATAGGATTACTTGTTGTCAAGTGCCAAGCAAAGTGTAATGATGATTACTTAATACAAATATAAGTGTAGTTCAACTCAGAATATGCTTCATATAAAATATGGAGAATATACTTTGCCAACAAAATATTGTCAACATTTTATCTGTATTTTATTAGTACTTTGCAAGTAAAATTAGTTTAGCTTTCACATACAATATAAATATTAGGTACTAATACTAGATACAGCGAGTATCGATATAAGTATTAGGTTTTATTCGAAGACTTATTATGATAAAAAGAGCGCCGGCGGATTACGACTATGTATTACGAATTACAACCGATCGGGTTCTTGGGAAGGTTTTTGCTATATTAAAATCAACATTACGGAATGTCTCGAGTGCACATTACAATATTACATGATTGAGTCGTTAAGTAACAAGAGGGGCTTATATCGGACATTATCTTTTTAGACCACAGTAATTAGGGTCACGCCGATGGTCGCGCATCGAGGTACAATATCGTTGACATTTAAGTTTGGTGAGGTTTCGCAATAAAAAATCTTTATGAACTACCTTAATATATTTTTATATTACTATTGCAGGAAATTTTCTACGGTAAACAGTTCAAACGATCAATATTCAAATGGATTTGTTTAAATTATGAAGATCATCTCCCTGTGGCGTCTGATTTTCAATTTAACGATGTACTTTTCAGACATTTTCTTTGCTTGGTGGTGCGTATCAAAAAAGGTTTTAATCCCATTCCCATCTTATATACATGTAAAGTCACCATTGTCATTCGTCATCATTGTGGCCAATAATGAAATTAAAATACACACAGTATTCTACGATTCCGAGAAATATGTCTTAAAAAAAATGGCCCACTTAGCTATTCACCTATATAAAATCACCAACAAACCCTTCTGCCTTGTCTTTTAAAAACAAATCCTTTCAAATCTGAACTCATCCGAGAGTTAGCTAATCTAACTTATCTAAGTTGCCAAAAAGAAAAACACGACCAAACAGGTAAATAGTAAAAGAGCAAGTGACTAATTCAAGTGGCACCTGATCGCCACAAATGTTCTACTTACACGCCACTTTACGCTTCTAAAATGTCACCTACTTAGATACGCTTTCATTGTGGTCAAACCCCTTTTCATACTAATTCTGCTTACATCATTGGCATACGTAAGCCCTTTCAGCCTTTAGCAGAAAAGAAAAAGATGCGTAATATGGAAAGCGTTTAATTTATGTATTTTTATTATCTCAACCTTTGTAAATGTAGGGGCAAACAGTGGATGGTGACAGATGTATACACGGTCAACGAAATATTTGGTCAAGTGTACATGTGTGTGTTGTTAAATAACGTATCTTGTCACTCATACATTTGTAAATTAAGCGTTTAATTTTGTTCCGAAACCATTTCGCGTTTATACTTTTAATTTCTCTAGTAGTTGAATAGTTCGCTTAATTCATGGGTACCCTGCTGGTGCAGTTATATGAAGTATACCTGAAGTTTACTTTCGTCGATACAGTCTATTTTCTAAAGCGTATTTTCCCTAGTGGGTATCGAACGACATTAGCATGTCGGCGCGAGCGCAGCCCTCACGGTTTATTAATACGTTGGCTATGATTATGATAGATCGATCTGCTTAATTGGTGTATGCGCCACATCAACTTGCCCACACAAATTACACTGCATAAATTAAAGTGGCAGTGCCAAAGGATACGCCAACCATTTAATGTACATCAATTTTATTCAATTTTATGAGGTCTTTCACATCATTTTATTGTTTCAATATTTAATGCTATAAATAGTTAGAATTTACATGCTTGTTAACACAATTACATGACACTGCTGCAGAGAGAATTCAACGGGGTTCTGGTCGATGATTCGTTGGAGACATATCATTCTTGATGGTTCAATGTTTTTTTTACACGTTTCAACGTGGATAATTCTGTTAGTAGGTAACATAGGTGACATTAGAAGGTATAATTTAGTAGGCAATAAACTCAAAACATCTGCCGGAGTGATACCACGGCCTCACAAAAAACCGGTGTGAAACAGCACTTGCGTCGTGTTTCACCGAGTGAGTAAAAATTCCGGAGGCCCATACCCATCCCCCAAAGGCCGATAACGCACTTGTAACGCCTCTGGTGTTGCGGGTGTCTATGGGCCGCGGTAATTGCTTACCATCAGGCGATACGTCTGCTCGTTTGCCCCATATACTATAAAAAAAATCTCAATAGCAGTAAGTAAGTAGGTACATAATTTATAAGTAGAAGACCTTGTTATGTTTACCACCTAGTTAATTTTATTGTTGTAAAATGTAAATCTAAAAAGAGTTGTTTTGTTTAGTTCATATAAAACGACTCTTCTAAGTTCTATAAATACTATAAATATGTAGATATATCAGAGAGGAGATACACTTTATAACATCAGGTTTTATTGTAAAGAGAAATGAAGAAATCATAGTCAAGAACAAATCTTTACCACGAGAAGAAAGATGTAATGTACAATCCAAAAAAGCCCGGTGAGAGCGGACACGCCCAGTTATTTATAAGATTAAAACAACATCATAAAGATCACTAATTGGTAATTTATTTGAATTTCTAATAAACTCGTTGGTTAACATTGATAAAGTTGCAATCTGTCAACTGAGAATGATAAATGCCCGTTTTATTGTGATAGAATCGAATGGTCACTATAAATTGTGAAAAAAGATTTTTAGATAAAACCTACTTACTACTATTACGGCTTAGGAAGTTCCTCCATTGCCATCGCATAATAAGATAGTTGACACCTTAGTCAAATCAGTTACTTTTTATCATCTGTCAAAACGATAACTTTATATGAAAAATGTACTAAAATTTGGCTTGTGACGTTACTGTTTTAAGACTACTCAATAAAGCAATATATTTCAATGTTTATTAGATTAAAATCTATAGTAGAAATTAAAAGCTGTAACAATTATATTTTCCGAGATGTTTTGTAATATTCGTTTTTATTGAAGGAGACATCAGTATTTATTTGGGATAAAGTTAACTACCCTATTGTTTTCTTAACTAGAAAGACAACAAAAGAACTCTGGCTTGGTAAGTAGTTCGAAGTTAGAACCGCTAACTAGACCAACATACCTGTCAAGTTGTCCATTTAAGTATACGTTAATGAAGTTTAATCAGATATGTCCTCTATTTGAATATATTACGGAACATCAGTAAGATACGGCTTCGACGCAGTATTAAATCGGGGAGTACTAAACGTTCCAATCGCAACTGCAAGATGTAATTTGTCCAAGGTAATGCAGCCAATTTAGTTAAATAATTGACATTGCTCTAAGGAAGACTCTCAACCATTAATTGTTAAATATTACGAGTCTAATTTAAACGGAATCCAGACAGAGAGGAGCTTTATGACAACATACCTTAGAAATTAATTTATAGTGTAGGTAGTAGTTGATTAACGGCAGCGACGATTCGTCGTTGACTGATATTATAGCAGTTTCTGTGGGTCGTGCCAGATCAGTTGTATATTAGAAACTTTATCTTTTTACTATTAATCTCTGTTTATTGTTTTAAATTTCACTTTTCTTATTACGACACAACAAATCTGAAAAATGTCTTGCATCGTCTGTGCAAATCTGTTTTGGAGTGACACAAATTTTAGGATTGATATCCACGACGTATGAAAAGACTGATTCAACACTATCTATTATATATATTTCGTGTCCCACGATAAACTCCGAAACTGTCGAAATTATTTTCACGTTCTTTTAATGTTTGTTTTGCTGCGGCTAAGATAGAATAGGTAACATCAAGTGAGACCAATAGGAGCTGAGTATTATTGAAGAGACACAGCCAAAGTCGTGTGGGTCAGTTAGTATACATTATAACTTTGATATCAGGCGTAATATCACACGAATGGATGGGATAAAGTCGCGTATCAATACAAAAGCATTCGATACAGCTAATTTATGATACATCGATACAACTGCCTTTGTTTCTGCATCCTTAACACATTTTGAATCAATATTTCTACATTTATATAAACGACATATTGCACGAGTGTGTGACTCATAGGCAACTACTTGAGAACTTATGCATCCCATCATGGCTATTTAATGTTTTTTTTATCTAAATTGTAATTGTTTTTATGAAGCATAACGGAGAAGTCTCCTTAGTCCTCCTCTCTAAGTTAAAAATGGTCAGGTAGTTGCTCAAATCTTCAAAATATTTAAACGATTGAAAATAACAGTTCACTTCAATATAATATTTCCCATGGATTTTGATACCGATAGCCATTTCACAATAACTATAACCCTGCAATTTTACATACGCAAGCTCACGAATGAAATCTATACTTTATTTGTAGCCACGCAATGTGGTCGGTTTGTAATAGCAATTGAACGACTTAGCCTTTCAAACGTGTTATGCATTAGACTTAAATGAAATAAATGTTTATTTTATACAACGTGTTAAGTTTCTATACCATTTTAATAATATTTCTGTTGATTGGTGCTACTTTGTTAATGTCGTTAAATATATCTATCTATAAGTGGGTGATAGACGTACGAACTTAAAGTACGCGGTTTTTAAGATCGTGAACTTACTCGGCTCGAAGTCGGTGACACACGTGAAGCTTGCTCATACTATATCGCGATGTCGTCGAGAGAAGAAGCTTTGTGTTATTTGGGAATTATATCATACTAGCTGACCCACGCAACTTCGTTTGCGCCTTATATTGCCCGTAGCGTAAAAAAATCCCCCGTTTTTGAAACATTCTTCATTGTTGCTCCGCTCCTATTAGTAGTAGCGTGATGATATATACCCTATAGCCTTCCTCGATAAATGGACTATCCAAAAACCGAAAGAATTTTTCAAATCAGACCAGCGGTTCCTGAGATTAGCGTGTTTAAACAAACGAACAAACAAACAAACAAACAAACAAACTCTTCAGCTTTATATATTAGTATAGATTACATTTTAAAAACTAATAAAAAAAGACGAAATCGACAAGTGTGGGTAAAACACTGGATTACGAAAAGAGAGCGTTTATCGTATGTGAATTTAGTAAGAGAGTTACGTGAAGAGAAGGAAGGCTCCCGGCTCGCAGTGCTGCCACACGTACGAGCCGAGACGAGCTACGAGTAAGATTTCAAACAGGTTGGATCGCCGGCGAACTTGCGCGGCAATTTTAAAGTACGCGTTTTTAAGATGACACACAGGCGAAAAAGGTCGTCGAGCCACAAGTCCGCGTACTTACTCGCACGTCTATAGTGGGTGATAGACGTACGAACTTAAAGTACGCGGTTTTTAAGATCGTGAACTTACTCGGCTCGACGTCGGTGACACACGTGAAGCTTGCTCATACTATATCGCGATGTCGTCGAGAGAAGAAGCTTTGTGTTATTTGGGAATTATATCATACTACATTTTAAAAACTAATAAAAAAAAGACGAAATCGACAAGTGTGGGTATAACACTGGATTACGAAAAGAGAGCGTTTATCGCATGTGAATTTAGTAAGAGAGTTACGTATAATTTCTAATAAATTATTGTATGCTTGAAACTTCATATTTTTGTCTCTGTAATCATGGCTTCTAATTTTCCAAAGGCAAGGATTATTTCGAAAACCTTCTATAAATTCTGTTAGCAGTTCATGCGAATAAGTTCGGAAATCACTCATTTTGAGAATTTTCTAAACTAAATGATTAGGCACTTGCGCAGTAAACCAATAATAACAAAAATTACACAAACGTCAAACACCACAAGCGTTGTGCATCCACGGACAGGCAAAACAAAATGGCGGCTCCCGGCTCGCAGTGCTGCCACACGTACGAGCCTAGACGAGCTACGAGTAAGATTTCAAACAGGTTGGATCGCCGGCGAACTTGCGCGGCAATTTTAAAGTACGCGTTTTTAAGGTGACACACAGGCGAAAAAGGTCGTCGAGCCACAAGTCCGCGTACTTACTCGCACGTCTATCACCCACTTATCACCCACTTAACAATTACCGGGAGGGCCACGCTTCGGCATGAATGGGCCGGTTCGACCGGAATGATACCACGGCCTCAAAGGAAACCGGTGTGAAATAGCGCTTGCGCTGTGTTTCACCGAGTGAGTGAAGATACCGGAGGCCCATAATTATATATCGATTCAAACCCTATTTGGGACAACACTGTGTGATCCACAAACAGTTTTTCTGAGTCGAGGATTCCTGTTATCCATTGCATGTATGTTTGTAAGGTCCCCCGTGAGAATTTACACTTAGATCATATCAGACATCATTTGAAGATGAATGATTTAATAATGATGATGGTTAAACTACAAAACTTATTATATATTCACCATAAACATAAATATGGAGTTCGAAAAAACATTGTTTGCCTGGAAACGTATTTCATCAGAAGAGGCCTCTTAGAGTTTCTAAAAAACTTGTAACATGACTAGGCTACTCAACTTACGTGGAACACAATAAGTGGAACTTACGGGGGGCTTGGTAAAGTTAGTACTGTTCAGTAGCCGTCAGCGAAAACAATACACTATGAGCCGAGAATGTAAACAAAGCATTTGTGACTATACATAATTAGGTACTTATTCCTTGATGAGTACAATTAATGAATCGTATTGTGAAAAATCTAATCGTATGATTAAATTTAAGATTTTTATGTATACAAATAAATAAAATTGGAGTGTCTATTTGTAATATTAAAATAACCGCCTTTTAATAAGTTTATACATGTATTTGTACCAATATGTTTATACACGATACATGTACCAAAATATTTTCTTTTTTTTTTTCAATTTTTGTCTGTCTACCTGTCGGTGTGTCTGTCTGTCTAGTTGTTCCGGGTAATCTCTGGGACAGCTGGACCGATTTTGACAGGACTTTCACTGATAGGTAGCTGTTGATATAGGGAGTAACTACTTTTTTTTAGACTAGCTTCGCCCCGTGGCCTCACCTGCGATACGACAATAACCGCGGGTAACACCGCGGGAAACAGTTAGTAACAAATAAATTGCTGTGTGGTGTATGTGGTGTAACACTTTGTTTAGCCGTAGTCGGGTAAAATACATCAAGCCATGTTATGCACAGAAGTTACATTAAAAATGATATCGCATATAATCGCCACCAAACTCCAATGATCTTAAAACAAACAAAAAAGTAAAAAGATGAATGCGAAATGAAAGCTTGAAATCACACTTGACGTATTTAATTGCGTTGCTACCGAAAGGCCACCGTAAGTTGTAATAGTTTCAATGTCAGTGAAAGTGCGTTGAACGCGATGTGCATGCGCAATTTTCTTATGTGCACTTCCGATGCAGCCGATATCTCATTTGTGTACAATGTTGTATCCTTCGGGTTACCACCTTCAGAACATGGATGATGTTAAAAGTAATAAAATGTTGATTGAGAATTTCTATGACTCGGTTTGTGGTATCCATCGGCATGGTGGACTTAGCGGCCAGAAAAATATATCGGAGCATTATAGCGTTTTCTTTTTTTACCATTTTTATAAGAAACTCAAGATGCGCGTGACAGGAGATGGATCTCGAATAGGACTTTGTTAAGGAGAAACTTATTTCTCTAAGGAGGCTGCTAATCGTAATCGGATCGTAATCCCAAAAATCAAACTAAATCAATGCACAGTATTTACATTGAACAGGCAAATTTAGTCCTTTGTTAAAGTGAAGTCAGAAAATTCTAACTTCACATTAACATAATCGTATTTAACTAACAAGTACTAACAAAAGATTTAAGAAAGTAATAAAGACCATTAAAAGATGACAAAATCAATACTTACTCTATTATTTGTCGCTTTTAAACCATATACTTAGACGAAACTCAATTATGTCAGCAGCTTCATGCTTACAACTTAAAACATGACTTAGATACTGCTTCGAATTAAGTTTCGTATGTTTACAACAAATGTGGACCATTACAAACTTGCTATCAATCTTAAAAACAAGTATTTTCATTAACCATTAAATAAATAAAAAAGTAGTTTGATATTCGTAGCGTGTTTAATAACATAAATGAGTTTCACTAATGAATTCAATACTACAGACTCCATTAGAGCGTAAACCAAACTTGACATTCACCTTTCATTGGCGAACATTTATGGCGAATTTCCGGTTGGACACCGCGAAAGTCGACTTGACGAATACGAACCAAAATATTATATTAAATGTGTACAGGTTCAAGATCACGACACTTTCGAAGCAGCGAAGAAATCGTTAGTGTTTCGTAATGTTGACATATGACCTCAGCGTTGTAAACGACAGAGTAATAGAATAATGTCGAAAGTTTGCTGAATAACTGACTTTTAATCATAACTTGTAGTTTAAAAGTGTGTACGATGTAGGTTTTATAAACATTCAATACATTTGTATATGATAACTCGGTCAGATGAGAGATAAAATGGTTGTAGAATTTTGGTGGATTTTTGTGATGGTATACTATACTGCTATGAGATACTGTGTTTTTAACCGATTTCAAAAAAAGGAGGTGGTTTCTCAAGATCTGATGATGGCATCCAAGAGAAATTGAGTCAAACTACAAAAATGGATACATTGAAAACTATTCATTACTTCATGCGACTGCGGATTCCCGCCAGCTACATGTCGTATGAACACTAATGCAATTTATAAAACATTTTTTTACGAGTTCTACTTTTTAAAATTTTATACTTGTATCGCCCACAATCACATATAAATTACTGAAAATAAAAAAGTAAAAAACACATTGTCCTTTTTAAGTAATTCACACCCTCTGCGGTCTCGCAAACACATGTTATACATTGAGTCATCTTGTTCATTCCCGAACCAATTGCGCATAACGCAGAACTAAAGCGTTTACACGTTCATAAAACGCACAATATCTACGAGCACGTGTATTGCAAAGGGAAACCTTGTTCATAGTTAAAACATACATGTAAAAGTTTCAACTTTCGAGTCTATGAGTCCTGATCCCATTAATCTTGCACAAGTAGGCAGGTAGGCCGGCGCCGGCGCAGCATGCCAACCCACCCACTTGTCGAGACTGAATCTCTTATGAGCTAAAATGCTAAATACTGCTTCATTTGAGCACTAATCTTATTTTACAACTTAACCTGACAAGAGTGCATTAAAGCTTTTAATTCATTTTGTATTTATAATTTTGTTTCACATATGTATATTTATATTGACTATACATTTGGATATAACAGTTTCAAATTAATACAAAAAGATTTAACGAATTTCATTCTGATAATTAAAAATGTGGGTCAATTAGATATAGAAATCATAATTTATACTATAGAATTTATTATTACAAGCCCCTCAAGTTCCCTATAAGTAGGTAAGTAAATTTATAGCTAAACTGTAATATGGAATGTATAACATTATGTGATCACAAAAAGGAAATGTGCTTGATATTTCTTTTTTAAATATCACCGTTACATAATAATATTTCACCCTCAGGTGGCACTTTCTTCATAATTGCATAAGAATAAAAGGGGAGTTTTCAATTGCAAAGAAGATGAGAGCGTGGGTGAGTGGAGTCCCTATATGGTTGTCCGACAAGCTGGTAAAAGTCGCGGGACACCCTTGGATGTAGGCAGAACAGGACAGGTTGTGTTGTTAGAGTCTTGAGGGAGCAGTAGATGTTTTTCGGCTGAGACGATGATGATAATCTTTCAAATAATAAATAATTTACAAAATCGGTTCATAATTGACGAAAAATCTATTGAATGGAGAACCCCTCTTGTTTTGAAATTGGTTAAAACTTCCTAGATCCATTTGACACAGAAATTAATATTGTTGATGAAAATTTTTAGATTTTTTAAAAGCTAACAAAACTCTCTCTCGGGGCTGGTTTGGTGAGATTATGTAGCTCAAAAGTGCAGTATTTAAAAAATGAATAGCCAAAAAGTCCCATATATATTATACCTAATAACTAACCTAACCTAAGCCGATACAGGTTTATACAATAATTAACAATACGCAATAATTTATGGACATCAATGAATGACCTAAATAAGTATCGATAAAACGTTAGTTCACGACAGTATGAATTACTGTTAGAAATACATTTAGCAACATTGAGTTAACTCCTCTATAACCACAAGATGAAACGAGACGGAATAGCGTCAATAAAAAAATACCGTGTCTGTCAATTCCAATTTCAAATAGCTATAATTTTACTATAAAACGTGTTTCATAGACAAGCTCAGATAGAACAAAGATGTATAAAAACTACCGTTACCTAACACCCGTGTAGTTATCATCGATATTTTTATAACTTTAATATGTTATAAACTAAAGACAACCACGCAAAGCAATCGCTTGTTAATTGACTGTGAGATTATAGAGAGACTATAACGCATCATTGATGTTTTGTAGTTGTAATGCTTTATGTTAAAATTGGTGCGTATGCGCACGCATGGCATCAACGCATAGTGATGGCCGTGAAGCCATCTGTCCCTTTTAGTAGTAGTTGGCCTATTTTGATAGCAGGACTAGCAGGTTTGCTACTAAGTATCAGAATTTGTCACTTAATGTAATTTTCTAACAATGATTTATAAGAACAGTCTCTCAATTGTATTTATGGCTAAATGGTTTGAAGTGTACTTTCTCACGCAATTGTACAACTTGCAAATAGTTGTACAGTAAGAAATAGACAAAGTTCACAAACCTTTGCAGACATTTGATCTAACTTCAAACTGCCCAAACTGTAATACTAATGCCAAAGTATAGAAAATGAAAATATATTTAGAAATCTAAGGTTTTACAATACCGATACAGTTTTTTGTTTAAACTTAACCCGTTTCTTAATTAATATTTTTTATTAGACTTCAAAAGAGTATTTAAAATCCGGTGATCCTAAACTTTTTTATTATTAAATAATACAGAAGCAGTTCATTAAAAAGGAATAATAAAAAGGCAGTATACAATGGCCGAGAATTACAAGTTTACAGTTGAATCGCATCGATCGAAGGTCTCTATTACAAGGCCGGGAACTAAGTTCTTATGTATTTGCTATTTATAATGAACTAAGTACATTTTGCCACTCAATACGAGTGAAGACAATCGCGTCATTATTTTATAATATCCTGATTATGTGTTGGTATTATAAAGACACGTATTCATTACATCATGCTTGTTGCGTCAAGGGAAACCCAAGGAACTGTTACGTAGAACATTTAAAAGATATTTCAAAAGCAAACAACGCCTCTTTTAAGAATGGTACTGGATTTTTTGTAAGAATAAATAATTAGCTTCCATGGAGTCCGAGTGCTCGCGTTATGTTTATACAATTAGCCAAACAACTGATTGATTCTGATTGTGACTGCTAAGCAACTGGCTGTGACTAGAAGGCCAGACTTTTTCTAGCAGAGAGAATTAGTGCTAGTCTTTTCGGAACGCCACCAGTAGGCGATGATGCAGAGGAGTTTTTGACGCTTGTAATATTGTTGTTGTATTTTTTTAATTATTATTTTCTAGTATTTTAATTTAATTCTTTAAATCAATGTAATTTATCCTTTCTGTTAGCTTACTTGAAACATACATTTTGAATATATCATTTAAATAAAGATCAAAAGGGAAAAAATAGATCTTGAACATTGGTACTCTCAGACAAACTATCAACACGGTTTTGGATGACAAATATTGTGAATTTTTGTTTTTTCTGTATAATACATAAATATGGAAAACAATTAAAAATTGTAAATAATTTGTTTGCATATTGCTTCAAATCTGTAGCATCAGATGTAAAATTAAGCTTGCCAATTGCTTACAGCACAATAACATACGAACCTGATCGCGCCACAGCTCGTAATAGCTCAAAAATCTGGCATTCTCGTATGGTCCTCGAGAAGTCTTGCGACCTGAATGAATTCAATCCCTAAGTATTGAACGTAGTGACTACCATCAATTACTTAGCTAATCTCATAAGCCAATTGACAAATGAGCCCTACCCACATGTGTGTCAAATGATAATTAACTCACACACAACGGTGATTAGTCCCGAGCGAGGTTATGCGACATGTAGCCTAGATGTTACACTGTACTGTCGGATCACGGTAAGATAATGTAATGAACTACTTTATAAACAAAGAAAGATGGCTGAGAGGAACTGAAAGCGATAAGCCGAGGATCAAACCAAGGCTTGCACTTGGAGAGGCTTGTGTCCAACAGTAGACTGCGATAGGCTGATGACAATAATGGTTAACAAAGAATAAGAAAATTTTCCGGAAATAACTCATATGTGATATTTGTATGAGATAGTGACGAAAGATAAAGTCTGTTCCACTCGAATAAATGCTTTTGACTTTACAAACAAAGCTTTCACCGCTTTTTTAATGCAACTAGGTTAAGTCGTGTTGCTTTTTTAAACAAATCCTATTATTTTAATTTAAAAATATTATTATACTAGATATTTTATTTGGGTAGACAGTTAAACGAGATTGTGCTCAATTGAAAGTATTACAAGCCATAACTAATATTATAGACCTCGACTCTTATTTTAAACAATTTTATTGCGAATTTTAGATCAAGGTTAATCAAATAACTTTGTATTATTTCAAGATTTTAAGTGACAATGTAAAAAATGAGTATAGAGAGTGGTAGACTAGCAAAAGAAGATTTATAACCCGTAAGCACCCATAAGTAAAACAGTACATATTTGATACTTACTGGAACGTAGATTTTTATGTTGGGGTCTGGAGGTTCCACTAATCTTTACGAATATTTGAATTTTATATCAGAATGCGTCCATAATTACCTGCAACAAAAAAGAAAATAACATTAGGTACTTTAATTCATACACAACTTCAACAAACAATTATGTAAAAGGTTATCTGCAAAAACTATGTGCACAGAATTAAAATTAGTATTCAATCTTATCGTTCGGTTACTCGATAAATATTCTGTTAGGAAAATACCAAACGATCGTCAAGTCCGGCGACTGACTGATGCGATAAATCGATTGTGTGTCGCGTCGTGTCGCGCATCTGTAATAGATATAATCCATGCTATTGGCATATCGAATCACCGGTGGAAGCGTTTAGATATAATAGCTACCAGACTTGTGAGTCTGTGTATTGGTATACATTGTTGACTGACACCAGAATGTTATTGACATTTTAAACAATAGAAATAGTACACAATAAGTACATAGTACAAAATAGTACACATTGTCCCCCAAACGAATTCGTCTCAGCACAAAATTACAGGAGTAGGACTACTCCAATTAGAATTCATGGTATTTGCTGAATTTAACAACAGTATAAGCTGTTACCTCCAGGACTATAAATATTTTAAAACAATCAAAACATAGGACACACACAAGAAAACAAATTACATAATGAAAACGTAATAATATCTAATTGCGTCGATTATTTAGCTGTTTTAATGAACCAGATGATCTCAGAACGAAGAAAAAGAACAATCGAATCGTATAAAACAAGAAAACAGAATGCGTTTAATTATTATTGTGTTCTAAGATATGAAACAAATTATAAATGAAGTATCGAGGCAAATAGCTCAATAGCAATTGTCAGTGGGACAATTGGCGTGACCCACGACTCCGTAAGCCAATCACGACTAATAAACACAAATTAACTACTGATCAAGCAGATGGACAACAATGCAATACTGCCAACATAATAAATAGGCCAACCCGTCGTGACTGAGATTCTGTTATTGGCTCCATTTAATTGGAATAAACTTTTGGAATTCCTGACAACTTTTTGTTGCCACAAATTGGATTCAATACAGTAAGATATAAAAATTAATTAACATATAGGAAGTCATATATCTTTTTGATTTTCTGGATAAAAAACCTATTCACTGATTTCATGATTAATTAACTATGCATAATAAATATCAATCTACATGTCCCGTCGTAGAACAATAACAATAGGCGCAATATAAACACATTCATCATCGTCAAAGGGTTTCACAGTTTCGCAACAATATCAATCGATTCGGGAGGAGTCAAATAGGACTAATCGATTCCAATTCGATTCGGCACAGTATTGGTTGCGCAACTAGAAGGTTAAAGTCGTTCAAGGACTCCATCCGGCACATTGAAGCGATTCGATTCTAAAATGTCATGGTATTCGATTAATAACAAAAGATTTAATAGCCCTCGTTGTAAACTGTCAACTGGCTATGTACTTATAAGTTCACGGCGAATCGAATTGTCGATATGCTAGGTTTCGTAACGATATTAATAGTGAATTGGATCGTGTGCAGGAATATTCATCATAATTGTTGATAGCCGTTGCGTTAGAATGGCTCGTGGAATGATGGATTGGACAAAGCGAGTGTAAAGACCGTGGCTTTGCAGTTACTTTTTTATTAAAATCACATCAATCAAGACTTTGTAAAGTCAATTGTAGATCTATAAGAATAGCACAAAGAGCAGCTATTTACTAGTGTTAACAGGTTTAAGTAAAGCAAAAGGTGGGCTGCGCGAAAATTAAAAGTAAATTACCCATACCCATTTCGCTCTAGAACAGTCATGATTATGCAGACTCATGAATAAGACAAGACACGAACTGGACTTTTATGTGTGAATCGATTCAAATTCAAGTCATTGAGAACTGTTGTCACTGCGTAATCTGTTCTCATCATTCACATAATCGATTATCGATCGCAAAATCCATAAATGTGGAAGACATAATTAACATTATGAATTTTAACGGAATAGTCACGACCTCACAGAGTAATACCTTTTATCGATACTTAATAATAATCGAGTCTTAAAACCACAATATTTCGTCATATTGTGAGTTACGATATCGTATTATTTAGGACACAGACTATAATTATAATCCTCGTATCACATAGCATCTTAATTGTAGCTTTGGTTCTTTATTGATTCATGTATTGACACAAAATTAATGGCAACCTTGCTGCTTTCGTTTGTTAGTTATATAGATTTAATTGCACAATGAGCTGAGTGCACAAATCGTGCGCGGGAGTCGGAATGTGATCGTGGCCACCGTGTCAGATGTCTCACGTGAACTCTTTGCCCTTGGAGTGACCAGCACTATTCACTAACAGATATCAGAGTACATTATACATGTGGGATTAACTAATCTGCCATGACGTTTTAAGTATATATACAGCGATGTCAATGTTACATACTGTAGTAGAGTACAGCACTAGTATAGCATAGAGTATAGAGCATTACTGTCTATGGTTTAGTCTATTGTCTATGTTTTGGTCTATGGTATATATCATCTGAAATGGCGGGCTGGAAAGGTTAACCTCGTAAATAAGTGCACAAAGTTATTAAAATTAATATAATAGTAATAAACCAGTGGATACTAAAAATAAGTGTTTTAATGAATAATACATGGCGCAGTCGGTGAAGAACCACATCACCCACGGATAAAACAAGAATATAATCAGATGTCGACAGATAAAAAATTGGAAGGTAAAGACGAAACGAGCGAATCGGAAAACATGGGGAGTTTCGAGTTCCGAATGCCGGCACCCTTAAAACTGGACACGGGAACAGATTTGCTGCCGGAATGGCTAAGATTTAAACAACAAATGCAAATTTTTATGTCAGCGGCAAACTTGGACAGAGTGGCGGAAACAAGAAAAGTCGCCATTTTCCTAAATTGTTTGGGACATGATGCTCAGGATTTATACTTCAATGTATTGAAGTCTGAAAGCAAAGCAAAATATGAAGAGATAATACAAATTTTCGATGACTACTTCAAGCCAAAGCAGAACGAATTAATAAATGCTTACAACTTCAACCAAAGAAAACAAGAAGATGGTGAAGGTTTTGACCTGTTCTACACGGAGCTGAGAAAATTGGTCAAAAATTGCAACTACAAAGAACAAGAGGACCGAATGCTACGGGATAGAATTGTAATCGGAGTCTCAGACAAGAAGCTACAGCAGAAACTACTAGCCATCAGCGACCTCACCCTGGAGAAGGCCGTGGACATGAGCAGGGCATCGGAGTTATCAAAGGCACATGCAAGGGTGATGCAGCAGCAGCAAATGGGAGCGGTAGATGCCATCCAGAGGAAATCCAACAATGATCACGAGCAAGAACTTAAAAAAGATAAGTATTATAAAAATTCGAGCAGGTTTAGCAACGGCCAGTATCATTGTAAGAAGTGTGGCACTAAGCATGGCCCTCGAAGTTGCCCGGCTTTTGGCAAAACTTGCTCGAATTGTCACAAACCGAATCATTTCAAAAAAGGGTGTTTCTTTTTAAATGAAATAAACATAGAGAACACCGTAGACGAGGACAATAATGTACATGATTTGTGACTCATAAAACAGTGTCATAGCATTGGTAATATTAAAAATAATGAGTGGATTCTACCATTAAGAGTAGAGAACAAAAAAGTGGATTTTAAATGCGACACAGGGGCACAGGTGAATGTGTTATCCTTGAGGGACTTAAATAAAATTGTCAATGATGAATGTCCTAAATGGTCTGAGACAACAGTAGTTTTAGAGGCATTTGGAGGTACTAAAATATATACACTTGGTAAAAGAATTTTAAAAGTAATTAATGAAGATTTCATGTATGACACTGAATTTATAATAATTAAGGAAAATGTCAGGCCTATTTTAGGTTTAAACTCATTAAGAGAATTAAAAATTTTAAAAAGTATTAACAGTATTACTAACAAAGATAAAAACATAATTATTAACAAATATGGTGAACTTTTTCAGGGTGTTGGACAATTTGAAGTGCCACTGGAGCTACACACTCAGCCGGGGGCAAGGCCAGTGGTAAAACCTCCTCGCAGGGTTCCACATGCACTGATGGACAGACTGGCCGCCAAACTTAAGAGCCTGGAGGAGCAACGAATCATTGAAAAAGTTGAACACCCTGAAAGTTTTGTGAGTAACATGGTTATCATAGAAAAGGTAGATAAAAATTTAAGAATATGTCTTGATCCTCAGGAGCTTAATAAAGTATTAATAAGAGAATATCATCTAATTCCAACTCTTGAAGAAATTATAACCAAACTTTCTAATAAGTCTGTATTTTCTGTGCTAGATTTATCTGACGGATTTTATAATATTAAATTGACGGACAACTCAGCAAATTTATGCGCTTTTAGCACTCCGTTTGGCTGTTACAAGTTCTTGCGTGTACCGTTTGGTCTTTCCGTTGCACCAGAAATTTTTCAAAAATACAGTGAGAAAACGTTTGGAGATATACATGGAGTGGTAGTATATTGCGACGATTTGCTGATTTGTGCAGACAATGACGAAGAGCATGATAAAATATTGACACAAGTATTTGAACGGGCTAAAAAATCAAATGTGAGATTTAATAAAAGAAAATTTCAATATAAATTAAAAGAAGTCAAATATTTTGGACATATCTTTTCTAAAAAAGGCATGATGATAGATCCAGAAAGAATAAAAGCGATCATTGAATTAAAAAGTCCCAAAAATAAAAAAGAATTGCAAATAATACTAGGAATGATAAACTATCTAAGAAGGTTTGTAGCAGGACTGGCAGATATGGCAGCTCCACTTCAGTCATTGTTAAAAAAAGATATTGAATGGTTATGGACACCAGTACACGAAAATACTTTTGTCAATATTAAAAAATGCATTAGTCAAGCACCGGTTTTGCAAAATTTTAATAGTAATTTACCAGTAACAATTCAATGTGATGCATCCAAGGACGGCCTAGGTTGTTGTTTGATGCAGGATGGCAAACCAGTAAGTTATGCATCTCGAAGTTTGAGTTCAGCAGAAAGAAATTTTTCTCAAATTGAAAAAGAACTTTTGAGTGTGGTATGGGCAACACAAAAGTTTCATTATTACATTTATGGTAGAAAATGTACAATCTTAAATGATCATAAACCGTTAGAAACACTATTAAAAAAGGGAATTCATGATATTCCATCAACACGTTTACAAAGACTAAAACTAAAATTATTAAAATATGACATTGAGTTTAAATACTTAAAAGGAAAATTGATGCATGTTGCTGATTTGCTGTCACGTTCTTTTCTTATTGAAAATAACCATGATGATGCCTATATGTATGAGGTTATTCACTGTATTGGTCTTTCATCACATCTCCAATGTTCTGAAGAAACAAAACAAGAATTAATAACAGAAACACTAAAAGATGATGAATTACTAAAATTAATTGACTATAATAAGAATGGATGGCCAGAAAAAGTGAACAGTCTCGATGAATCCATTAAATATTATTATAAATTCAGGATAGACATAACAGTTGATAACAATTTAGTATTTCTAAAAGATAGATTAATAATACCGAAATCATTAAGATTAAATATTTTAAATAAAATACATGAAGGGCATTTGGGAATAACAAAAATGAAACAAATGTTGAGAAATTTATATTATTGGCCGAAATGTGATGATCATATAGAAAACTTTGTGAGAAAATGCTTTATTTGTCAAACTTACCAGAAAAACAATGTAAAAGAACCATTGTTATCACATGATGTACCAACACTGCCTTTCACAAAAATAGGAGTTGATATTATGGATTTTAAGAAGAAAAATTATTTAGTAATATATGATTATACTACAAAATGGTTGGATATAAAATTGTTACCAAGTAAGTCTGCTAGTAGTATTAAGAATTGTTTGATTGATGTCTTCTCACATTTTGGTATACCAAATGAAGTAATATCTGATCATGTACCGTTTGACTCACGAGAATGTCACCAGTTTGCAACAGAATGGGGGTTTAAATTTAACTTTTCGAGCCCTAGATATCCGCAATCTAACGGGATGGCAGAAAGAGGTGTACAAATTGCAAAAAAGATTTTAACTAAATGTAATGAGGATAAAACAGACTTTAGACTAGCATTATTACAGTATAGGGCTTGCCCTGTCTCAGGAACGAAATTTTCACCTGCACAGTTGATGATGAATAGGAATCTTAAAACTAAATTACCAGTATTGTACCAA
Organism: Spilosoma lubricipeda; assembly: GCA_905220595.1. Classification (NCBI taxonomy): domain Eukaryota; kingdom Metazoa; phylum Arthropoda; class Insecta; order Lepidoptera; family Erebidae; genus Spilosoma; species Spilosoma lubricipeda. The sequence goes on from HG992278.1 coordinate 3,662,804, forward strand.
TATCTAGAGCCAAAATTAAATATTAATACAAAGCAAGAATTTAATAATGTAAGAAGTAGAAATGAACAAAATTATAATAAGCAAGCTAGATATAAGAAAGAATTTGTATTAGGACAAGACATATGGTTTAAGAAAGATCCAGGTAGTAACAAATGGTTAAAAGGAAAAATTGTAAAAGATAATAATCATAGATCCTATGATGTTAAAGATGAAACAGGGTGTACTTACACGAGAACTTCATATCATATTAGACCTCAATGATTTGTTGTCACTTCAGGTTTATTGCTGAGTGTGCAGGTTCAGGGGAGTTCAACACTCTTTTAATTAGTAGTGAATAGTTTATAATTAAAGTCTTAGGATTAAGATTTAAAAAAGTATTGTTAAAGGCTGATTCATTAAACTAAATGAGAAAGATCTCTTATTACAAATATTAATTAGTATGTAGTGAGAATGTTACTTTATGTGACCTATTTTTTTTTCTCTTTTGTTTGTTCGTTATGGAAAGGAGGAAGGAAACTACTTTCAATATAAAGTTTATTTTTTATAAAAATGTATAACTTACAAAACATGTACCTACTATTGTTAGTTTAAGTTTGAGTACCTACTTAGTTGATAATTGTCATTTAAGTATCTAATTTAGAGTATGCAAATTGTTTTGTATTCAAGTCACTTAACTTCAAAATGTTTTCATTGTTTTATATTCAAGTCAGTAACTTCAAAATATATTGTTCTGTTTAGTATTATGAAAAAGGGGGAGATGTAGTAGAGTACAGCACTAGTATAGCATAGAGTATAGAGCATTACTGTCTATGGTTTAGTCTATTGTCTATGTTTTGGTCTATGGTATATATCATCTGAAATGGCGGGCTGGAAAGGTTAACCTCGTAAATAAGTGCACAAAGTTATTAAAATTAATATAATAGTAATAAACCAGTGGATACTAAAAATAAGTGTTTTAATGAATAATACACATACTTCTGTGATAAATTGTGCAATCTCAGTCAAAAGATTGATTGCTCAAACAATATCGATTTGTTTAGTGGTTAATGAAAATAATTCATTTTAGAATTAATTTGAAACGACAATAGATATTGATGTTTATCACCCATCAAAGACTGCAATATGCAGTTAAGGCGATTTACAACAACGAAAGGAACAAAACTCATGCATATATATACACCTGGTGTATTTCCATTCGTCACATTAACAGCACCAGTGTAAATGGCACTGAGCATACAAATCGCTTAATTAATGGCTCAGCTAGCCCTCGCCTGAACCTTCAACAAATCGTAAATCATCACCACAAGTTAATTTAATATAATCTCATACGTATGCGGAAACAAACAAATAAATAATACATAAACTAGATTGAATTGTTAAAATATATGTAAAGAGCAAATGCACCCGTCATCGCGACGCCTGCGTCCGCGTCTCCACTCAAAGAATTAGGTCGGCGGAGCGCATGCGCCGGCGCCGCACAAATCGTGCGTAAACTGTTTACCTAAGCTTAGCGCTGCTATGTATGTTCACGTTCCTTGTTTTTTACACCCTACACTGAAAGTATGACTAATTAATTGACGAGAAAGGGACTGGAGACGGGTCCATATTCATTGTGAATCGTACACGAAATCGAAAGTGTACAGAGTAGTGAGCTTCGAAAAACAGGCGTTAAATGGTTATTTAAAAAGGCGTATTTTATTGGTAATTGATAGGTAATAAACAACGATATAAAACCGAGATAAGACCTCCACAATGACAAAGACGCAATAAAAGAAACAAAGAGCTTGGTTAAAGTCCATAAAGAGTCTTTTAGCAAAACAGATGACAAAGATAACAATTTAAATGTGCATAAACAGGTACGGCAGAAGTCTACTTCCGCAATTATGATACGACACGGAGGGTTGTGCCTGTTTTAAATTAAAAGGTTAGCTGACAATATTTTAAGTGCATTTTTATATGTACACATAGCAAAAAGGTTGACGGTAGGTAAACTGAGGAATAGTGCACCTCGAACCTGTCATTGTTACACCCATTTTGTCGTTCACATTAAATGACATATGTCAGAGATTGTTCTTGTTTTACCTAGTATCCAAAATTTATTAAAAATTTATTCTTACAAGTATTAACAGAGTCTTAAGACTTAATGGCTCTCAAATATCCCATAAACGAAACTTATAAGCAAAAGCCTAAGTTAATAAGGTCAATCTCACAATATAAAGATTATATTAGGTATCAACACATGCTAAATGCCTACAAAAAAACATTTGTCAGAACCAATAAATATCTAAAATTAGCCGACGACCTCTAGTCGCTACCGTGCCGTTTCCCCCACTGAGACAAGTTGGTTGCGGTTCTAATACCCTAATGGTTTAATAACTATCAACGTACAATTACACAGCGACGTCACGTGCAACGTCTACAGTAAACAATTAAGATAAATACTGTTATAACAGTGACCAACTGGCTGGAACGGGTTTGAAGACAGCACTTCATTTTACATAGCGAGTTGACACAGCGTTGTGCAGAGACTTGCATGAGTTTGGAGATCAAAAAACAACAACATTTATTTTTCCTCATATGTAAAGTTACTTTTTATTTAACTTCTTATACTCTAAACAGAACAATATGTAGTTGACGTAAAAAACTACTAAGGGAGAAACCACGCAGTAAAAAAGACTGCAAAGAGAAGAAAATCTTGACACAAACACTATAGTAACCCAAAGGATAAGGGCAAAATCTGGCTAAGGTGACATATTAGGAGAAAACCTCTTTCTTTTAGAAGCCTGTACATAGACTGCGGATTCTTTAAGGTGATTGATGCAACAATACAATGTCAGTTCTAATAAAAGTAAATGACTCTAGATTTACCCACGTCTGTGGTTTTGTTACACGCACACGTACACGTACGCCGCACACGTCGACATATTGTCCCTATAACACATTACCTTTGAAGCATGGTCTTAAATCTAAATGAAACTAGACTGAGTTGAGAACAGGGGCAGTTTGAGTAACCGTGCGTGTTTCGCGTGTGTTCCATACTTTATAGAGCGATGTGTATAAGATGAAGTTTACCGTAAGACCCGATTACGTCGGTTATAAATCGTATCGGACCGGACAGAGGACACGATAGAATTAACGGTAACGTGCCAAATTCGGTCACTATTGCCGATCGGTTGATTGGCAACCGATGAAGTTCAACTTTGATTAAGGGTGATCCGGTTTTTCACCGACAGGTTTATCATGGAGATTATATTATCATAGAATGAGGTCATTAATTTTAAATGCGTATTATGAATATAATAAAATGTAGGTTTATATGACATAACTGTATAAGGATTTTTAATGTAATTTTACAAGTATTTAAGTTGCCTATAAACAGAAGATCTAAGTAAAATTGTAATCTCAAGTTAGTTAAAGATTTACTGGACCAGAGTGAAAAGATAATATCCAAGTAATAAAATTAGAATAAGTAGTATTTATTTAAAGGAGTAAGGCCTCCCACAGTACCTACACACTGCTAATGCCTAATTAAAACAAATTTACATTTACTCGTTTTAATTTTTACTTAGCAGAAGGATTTCTTTAGGATTAAACATAATTATTAATGCTTATTTCGCGGCACCTGAGATAATAATTGTTTGAATGTTTCACATCGTAGTAGGTTACTTTAACAGGCGTCAAACCGTCTAAGTAGGAACCAAAACAAACTCTAAACAAAATGTATCTGTGTGAGAGCTACAAAATTGAGTCAGACAGTTAACCAATTAGCATGCGGTGTGTGTGTAACGGTGGAATACGCCACAAATCTGCCACAAGTATGGCGATACACTACAATATTATGTCAACTTTAATAAAGCTAGATGCTCGCGACACACTGATAGTGAAACGGTAACTATAACACTGTGATACGAAAACTGCTAAACGCAAGTACGTCTAATGCATGAAGTTAAGTAATTTAAGAGAAAATTTCAATTTAATAAATAATTATTACACGATTAAGCAAAAACGGAGTATTATATTTTAAGAGAGTTTCTTTATTCCGCTTACTCTAAATGACTGATTAACTCCAAACAATTTGAAATCATTCAATTTAAAATAATCGTCATGCATTAAACTTTTCATCGTAAGTACAACACAGGGTATTTTACTGTCATTCAAAAGAGTATTTTTCTTTGAGATGGAACAGGTGGGCAAAAATTGTTCTATTTTAAATTTTAATAATTTCAATACTGTAAAACTATGTACTGTTTGGTAGTAAAGTAAAGTTGCACTAATTATTTAAGAACAGTATAAGCCTTCGTTTGATATCCGGATAGATGATTACTGAATCTCAATGAACTTTCTGTCAATACATAGAGCTTCATAGAAGTTCATTGTCGTTCTAGAAATTAGCCTCTCTTACATTAAATATTTACATTAAGCATTACTATATTTTAGTATCGCGTAGCTACAAGTGTAAACAGACTTAAAAGGACCACAAAATAACGGGTCATCATTACATTTTACATTTCACGAGCACAAACAACTTCGTGGGAAACGTCAACGAAGACCACAGCGTGGGCGTGTGTTTGTTTTTATTGACGTTGACGTGTTTATTGAGGTCTAGGAGTGCACCAACCTCTTCAATAGCCCACTGGCTGAACAGACGTCTCTCCATTAAATGAAGTTTTTGGCTATTATATCACGTTTGTCTGACTTTTGTAATTTAATACTTGTTTTTAGTATTTTAATTAGTATAATGGGACTAATTCCGTCCACACTCCCACGAACGAACAAACGAACGAACTCCAGCAGTGACCCACGAACACACCGAGTTATGACACTCGAGAATTCCCAAGAAAAATTAAACCGTCTTGGAACCTGCAACGAAATTAATCAGAAGAAAAACTGGAGAAGTTGAAAATATAATAAGGCCACTTTAATTTGTATAGATGTAAGTGATATAGTGTGCTCTGTTATGCTTATATTTTTAAATAACTGACCCACGCAACCTCGTATGCGTCTCCTGTTGCCCGTAGCGTGATAATATTCCACCGTTTTTGAAACATTCTCCATTGATGCTCCGCTCCTCTTGGTCTTAGCGTGATGATATATAGCCTTCCTCGATAAATGTACTATCTAACATTGAAAGAATTTTTCAAATCGGACCAGCGGTTCCTGAGATTAGTGCATCCAAACGACCAAGCAAACAAACTCTTCAGCTTTATATATATTAGTATAGATAAATTGAATTGAAAGTGGATGTTGAGTAAAGGGACTTGACGGTCACATTCTAGATTTTTGTCTTGAATGATTATACTATGTTTAACAGAAATAATACATTTTAATAATAAAGCAGTAGCATTAAATTTTATTCGCTGAAATTAAATATCAAATGAGGTCCGTCCAGTATAAACTATGTTAATATAAGTTTAAAAGAATACCCAGCAAGGTAGATGTTTAAAATAATACCGTTTAATGGAATGGCAAACAATCATGTCGTGGTGCAATTACTATGCTTGAAATTATTCGCCATGACGGAAGACTTATACCTTTTAACACAAAAATATCAACTGAGGATATTAAAATAGCTTTTTTACAACACAAATTGATTATTAATATACGCATAAATAATATAGGCAAACCATTTCGTAATTTGCATGATAATAACGTTTATCGTCATGAGTTTCAGTCATTTTACTGTCACTGCTCTTAAAATGATTGATTTTCAACTTGTCGTGAACATTATCTATACTCGTACTAATATTATAAATTCGAAAGTAACTCAGTTTGTCTCACTGTCACCGATACGAAACCGAGCCGGCTCGTTCCTTCTGAAATCAGTGTGGCTCTACTACCCTTTAAGTATTTATTTAATCTTTTATGTGTTTATAAATATTTCAGTAAGTTTATCAGTAAGTTTATCATAGTACAGACTCTACCTAGTTTGGTATCAGACAGCCGAGTATGAGATTTGTGAAATAATTACATATTAGGTATTACTAAGAAGTTCGTGTTCAATTAATTACGCAGACAATAAAATGCAGGTATAATAATGAATTATAAGCTGTTAAGTTTTACACTGAGCATTTTTATAAAGTCGAGCAGTCATTTGATACAAGCACTGTTGTAAGGATTCTTTCGTAGAAAGCAATTAACTGGTATTACGATACTCTAATTACACTGGTTCATAGAAATACAAAAATGTCATTACCCGTAGTATTATCTAATACCTAGTTAATTCTTTACTAAATCTACTCAAGTACGTTAATGGTTTATTAAACCGACTTCAAAAATGAAGAGATTTTTAATTCAGTTTTTTTTTATTTAGTCTGTCAAAGTGACTACTCAGCCTGATAGTAAGGATGAGTATAATCCAAGAGTAGTGGTCACCATACTCATTGCGAATGCAGACAAGGCAACAATGCCCTTGGGTCTCCTTGGGCATTAGTTTTAAAGAAGTTCAATAACATCCAATCATACAGGGGTGGACTAAGGGTTTGGTTGTTTTCTCTGTATAACATGTATGTGTTTACAAAAAAAAGTAAATATATATTCTATCAGTTGTCTAGTACCCATAACACAAGTTCTACTTAGCTTGTGACTAGCTGGCGTTGTGTGTTAAATGTCGGAAATATTTATTTATGTAAGTCAGTAGTATGGTCATCGTAGCACAGAATCAGACTGTCGTGTGTGAAATGTGTGAATCTATTTTATCTTAACTTGTCATCTAAACCTTCAAAGAGACGGTATCTCTACTCTACAATGTTACCAGATATTTTAATATAATTTCCTATTAAAAGCCATTTCAGTAAATATCGGCTGCGGTTTTACGATGGAAATGAATATTAATAAATATTATTTATTAACATTTTAATAAATTATATCGTGAACACTATCTATATGTTGCTTTGACTGTGTAGTAATGACACGATAAGTTTCATATTAAAATATAATTTACAGTCTACATTGCTTTCTAATGATTTTTATTAATGAGGAAGTATATTAGGGCGATTTAACATAACCTCATCGTTACACAACTTCATGTAATTCTGGCAGACCTAAGGGTTTTTTAAACGACAACTCACGCATTAGGATTTACAGCCTGTTCCGCAAAGGACTTTACAAACATACATCAAAGAACGCCCAGACAACTATTTATAGATCACTCAAAGTGTTGTACCATGTGGGATTTGAACCCGCAACACTTGGCGCAGTAGAATGCGGTGTGGCGACCGCTTAAAGCTTAAACCATTAGGCCAACTATGCAGTTATAGGTAATGAAGTAATTACGAATTGCTTATTACCTACTGCACCAGAAGTAATTCCCTCATCAATGGCCTTTAATAATCTGAGGTTAGACAAAGGCGTCTCTGTCGAAAGGTGGTTTCGGCCTGCTACCTATACCACGCTTGTCATACAGGTTGGTATATGGTTTGGTTCAAGTTTTCTTGCTCATTACAGACACGTTGTTATGCATAGTTTACTCCCCTAGCTTTAGTTGGCTGATGAATAGGGGATTCGACACTCAGTCCTGTCTTCTTAATCCGTCACCACAGAAATAAAAGTAGAAGAACACATGACATAAACCACGCTAACTACATTCATGAGCTAACTTCCAAACATAACTAAACCATATTAATAAATTCTCACAAGAAATCACAGTGGCATAACGATGTGAACTCAACACGAAACAGAGCCGTAACTAGACTTGCTCATTTCTTTAACAATGCTCAACCAGAATAGGAAAGCCGTGCTTGTCAAGAAACGCGCACCTGCCGATGACCTCCAGTCTAACGGGTGTTCCTCCGGACAGCCAGCCACACTGCATCTATCAAATGTGTGAATTACTGTACACAATGTAACAAAGCTACAGGTCTAAATTCGCTGGTGAAGCTATCCTAGCAGTTTGAATAAAGGTCGCGAGGTTGAGAGCACCACGACAGCTATTTTGCAGCGTCAAAAACTTACAGGTAATGTGTGTCGAATAACTGTACAAGTAAACATTGGTGAGTATCGTCAAATTAAAGATACAAGTGAATCATGCTGCTGGGATCTTGATAACTTTGCTGCGTCATGCGACAGTGTTAGACAATCGCAACTGGTAATGCTGTGGTGTGTTTACTGAATTTAATATTTTATATTAAAGAGGAAGGTGACTGACATGACATACCCAGAGATCAACGCATAGCCCAAACCGCTAAACCTAGAATCCTCAAATTTTGCATGTAAATTCTTTATATAACGTAAGTTGGCACTAAGAAAGGAATTATTGAAATTCCATCCCTAAAAGTTTGCGTGAGCGAAGCCGCGTGCAAAAGCTAGTGATCTCATATTATGACAGCTCTAAATTCAAAGCAAAATGAATAATGTTGTTAACACGGGTTTAAATCAGTTCAAATATAGGTAGACTATAATAGGTCTTTACTAATAAGGCTCGTAAGATTAATTCACCAGAAATGTTGCAATTTGTTTGCGATTACTCATTATGTCAGATGCATACCGTTTTATACACGTTCTAACGAGCTAAGTTTTCCCACGGTGAATACCCAACAAATGACTAAATAATCCAACAATAGGCTTGACTACATTCTACTTGCGTACACAATCATTGTTTCGTGGTTGACAAAATGGAAAACTAATATTAAACTTTAAGTCAAATTAAGTAAATTTCTTAAACCAGCTTGCTTAAATCTTATTTTCTAAAACAACTGTTTTTTTGTGGTATTGGGTATGGTAAGCGACTAGTGACGTCCATGGACACTCATAAGACACAAGTTAAACACCACTGTTACTATTTTGTAAAATATAGCAGTAGTACTTACTACAGTCTTCTTACCTGTATTTTGACCACTTACATTTTTACACGTATTTTTGTATCTCGTTGTAGATAAGTGTCCACATTAATAATTTATTTTATTTTATTAGTATCAAAATGTTAATGTAAATGTACCCAATGTAATAATAACAAAAATATTTTTTGTTTGTTATTTAATTTATTTATTTATTGCTGTAGTTTAAGTATCGTTTGTGTAGTCAAGCACAAAAATATTCTTAAATAAGGGCAACATGTATTTCTTTTTGACAAAATGAATTCTTTACCCACAAAAGTATAACATACACAAAAATATGACAAACAGTCTTCGCTAAGTAATGCGGACTTTCCGTTTTTATTATTTAAAATAACGAAATGCAAATCCCGAAACCAGTTCTAAATTCATATCGTCGTACCTTAAACTGGATCTAAAGTTTAAGTCCTTGATAATATACAAATATAACGTTTATGTTATATTACCAAAGCAGACGTTACAAATTGCGTTCCTTTCTTCAAAGTCGTGTTAAGAACCTGCCCACTTTATGACAGTAGTCTAAAACAGTTTAGCCTCCTGCCACTTGAGAATTCTGACTGGGAAACCATCAATCGCGTAGCAGAAAACAAAAGAAGGAAAGACTGTGCAACGCAGCAGTATCAATTAATATTGAAATAGACAGACACCCACCTGCTACATCACGGCTGAGATAAAACGCAACCGCCAGACGATATTATGATAAATGGCACGTAGAATATGGAAGCAATAATTTATGACTCGTATGCAGGTATGGAAACGCTTCCTTAGACTTCAAGACTTCCATTAGATTACCTATTAACCCCTTAGTACGATGTTTTCTATTAGTAATATTAATAAAAAGCTATAGTTATGATTGCAATTAGTTTACAGTAAAAAATAAACACGATTGAACTTTAATGTACAGATAATCACTATTAGTCAATTCTATACGTTATAATGTTATTAATGCGAAAGTAAGGTTGGTATATCATCACGATTTGAATAAAATATAGCCTTAAGATACTTTGAAAGTCGAAATCAACACACTGATGGATGGTCGCAATGGATTGGTAATTTTTATTCATACTAATATATCAGATCAAAACAGCATAATTTGTTAAGTAGTAAATGTGTGAAAGCGAGCTTTAGATGTCAATTTAGAACATGACGATGTAAACAAACTGACTAATCTTTAAATTAAAGTAAGCTTATTATCATCATCTCATTCAAAAAACGTCCACTTCAGGATATAGGCCTCAACGAAGCACCGCCATGTGTGGGGGCCTATCAACGCTTAATTTTCCGGTACGCGGTCGCCACTGAAGAACTTTATGGCCCCATCGGTCAGTTTTTGCGAACAAAATAATGGACAAAATAGTAACTGTTTTTTTGCAGATTTATTTTTTATTTTATTTTTTATTCTTTATGCACAATAACAGTGACAAAGGTGGACTTAATGCCGTAGGCATTCTCTACCAGTGGACCTTAGGGCGATGCAGAGCTAAATCAAGGTAGATGCACATAACAAAAACTTATTAAATTAATATTCTCACGTGCTAATACACATACATACATACCACTACATATATTAATACAGACATACATATAATATATATATATAATATAATTTCGAAATTGAGAGCATAATGATATCATGGTGGATCGAATAAGGTGTGTAGGAAATGTTTTCGCAACAAGTGTTTAAAGTTTTGCCTAGATTTAACATAGACAAGTCGAAGTTTTTGAAGGCACAACGTATATGCGTGTTTATAACTAATAACTTGTCCTATTTTAAACCCCCGCTTAGGGTGGAGGGGTGTAAAGAAAGAAAGATTTATCAGTTAGAATACAGTACAAAAGATGTTATCAAAATATAATACATTCCCTATATTCTACCATTTCTAGTGTACAAATTTTAAATCTTGTGAACTAATCTTAGGTCTAGACAATAGCATTATAATTATATTTATTTTAGGTCTAGACAGTAGTATTTAATAATACATCTTTATCACTTAGAAATTCGTTAGTAGTATAGTAACATTTGCTTAAAAGTAAGTCGAATAATTAATGTAAGTACAACGTGTGCATCTGTATTTATTTATATATATCAAAAATCTGTCATTAATATTTGCTGTGAAAAAGGTTTTATAGTAATTCATTATGGATAGATGGAAACTAGGTCTTCCTCTACTTAGTTTTTATGAAATACTGAAGTTACCGAAACCCAAGCTTGATTCTAGGGGTCCTCTTTGAGTCTCAAGAGAGGAGTAAATGTACATGGGCGACGTTATCCTTTAGAATCAGGTGACCTATCTCCTTGTTTGCCCTTGTTTACCACAAAAATGCCTCGCAATTGGCTATGCAACAAGAAAGCAAGTAAAAAAAGACCTACACGTTTTAATTTTCAATTTACACTTTTTAAAGGACCGGGTGACGACCTTTACAGCTTAAAAAGAGGTCAGACACCATCAAGAATAAAATGCGTTGATTAAATTCATAAACACGTGATACGATATGGCGCCGAACTGAACAGCAAGCGGGCGACGCACTCGTCCTTAATCCGCCATATTGGATGTAATCTTATCAACTATGATACAGACAAGGAAAAGCCGAAACAAAACTGACAAGAAATTAACATTCTGAAATTGATAAGAACAATTGTGAGGTTACATGTAGTACATTGGAGTACTTTCCATAAAATAATAGGTGGCAGGTACTCAACTACTGACTTGTATTTAAGAGTTAAGTATTGGATAGTCCATTAAGCTAGGAAAGCTATAGGCTTTATTACCATACGCCACGACCTATAGAAATGGGTATCAATGAAAAGTGATACGTAATTTTTAAAAATTATAACACGTCTACTTAAAAACTTTTGATAAAAATATAGCCAGGTAACCGGGCCATAATTACGAATCTATTGACTCCTCATTCATTAAAATAGGTTCAGTAGTTTCCGTGCTATAGTGAAAAAAATAGTTTTCCATGCGCGTGTCAGCCTCAGCACATAAATACGTTTTTTAATCTTATTATTAATACAGATTACTCTTAAAAAATACTACAAGTAGTGAGTGATAATATAGGGAGTCTGAAGGCCGCTCTGGTCACCCCATTAATTCCGTGTAAAATGGCAATAAGATAACAGTTTTACGAGTAAAATTTCTACTGAAATTAATTAACAACTCCCAAGTTTCCGTGCCGAGGGAGTAAACGAAATGTTTATTTAAATTGACAGAGGTTAAATTTAATTCCACAATGAACAATTATTATTGGTTTAAATGGCTTCACGCAATTGACTGTGTAATATTTTACACCTTATTTGGGTGAAAAGACGAAGTAATTTTATATAGTAGCAGACATATTTACAAGCGTTTATCGAGATAATACGTTGGACTACCCCAGGCCGATTGTTAGTCAAATTCGACTGGTGTTTAAGTATCCATTAAGATGTGATTTAAATAGAAGGTAAAGCGGACGGTTATTGGTCATTGGTTTCTTAATAATAATAACATCCATATACGTCTCACGCCGACAAAAACCATGCAAAACTGTTTTCATGGTATTGGGGCAGTCAGGTCGGTAAAGGTCTAATGGACACTTGCGATGGAACATTGGTTTGTTGTTGGGTTAGTCTTTTTTAGGGATCCATAGCCAAATTGCAAAAAACGGAACCCTTATGGATTCGTCATGCCACTTTTTACCGCAAATTTAAGAACTATACTGTTGAAACTTGGTAAGTATAGATGTATTCTCTAAACCGCATTAAGATTTTCACACAAAATAGAAAAAAACAACAAATAAATTTGGATGTTCTTTGTACTTAGAACTGAAACTCAAAAAAATTTAAAATCAAACCCATAGGTATCTATGGATAGGTCTTCAAAAATGATGTTGAGGTTTCTAATATAATTGTTTCTAAACTGAATAATATGCCGAGAGACAGTGAGCACTAAGAAAGGAATTTTGGAAATTCCACCCCTAAGGGGGTAAATCAGAGGATGAAATTCTGTGTGAGCGAAGCCGCGTGCAAAAGCTAGTAATGTATAAGTTACACGTGTTTATTTCTAAATTACATTTAAAAAGTTTGAGTAGTCTTATATCATCAACTAAAATCAATTAGATGATTCATAATAAAAAACTTTGTTGCGAAAATAATTTGAATATTTCAAGCCTTTTAAATCACTTTCAAAGGCCATTAATTTCGTGTAATGGAATTGTCCGGTCGTGGAAAAATGACACTTAGTACTAACGAGATAAGATCTACATTACTCTAAGTCTGTGTAAAGGTTAACCTTCCGGGGTGATTAGTGAATTATAATGTCAAATTACGTATGTTTAATACGACAATATTGATGTTCAACCTTACCTCGATTCATAAGTAAATATTTGGTAATGGACATTAATTACATATTTATGTAAGTAAATACAAAATGCATTATAACTTTTAAATATATTTATCTGAATTGATTCTTATTTATTTTTGTTTTTTTATGTATGGCCTGTCAAAATGACTCTACTCTGCATGATGGAAAGCATGAGCAGAATCCAAGAGTGGTGGTCACCATACCCATTGTGGGTACAGACACACCATGGGGGCCTAGTGATGCTTCTGTATCATTGGGCCTCCCGTGTCACACTCAACTACGAAACACGACAGCACGAACGCTGTCATTTTACGTTGATCATTTTTGGGTAGTACCGCCCCGGTCGAGCCAGCCCGTTCGTGCTGAAATCAGCGTGGTTCTACTGCCTATAATCAGCGTGGCTTTACTACCTATAGTTTTTAAGTTGTAAAGAATTATATCTCTAAAATATATCCTTTATTCTTAAAAAAAAGTCAGCCCTTTTGTAATATGAAACAGTACCATTATATCTTCTGAATTTCAGCCACAAAGAATATTGTGGTAAAATAGCACACTTTTGTATATATGTATCTAAATTTAGTCGTAGCTAATGTATTTATAGTGGCAGATTTTCTACCTCAGTATGCAACTGCAACAGTATTATCTGTAGTAAAGTGAAGAACTCTAGAAATAAGATACTGTTGATACTGGCCTCATCAGACCAACGTGAAAAAGAATAAATTATAAAGAAGTAATATATAACAAAATGTTAGTCAAATATCGGTTATCACTTATCAAAGTTACCTTGACTATACATATGATAACAGTATATCACGCACTAACCTTCAAAACACAGGTCTTTACGCAAGATGTACAAGATGGATCACATTCCACAACTAAAATGTAATTCTTATCACACATATATATTTACCCGGCTGATAAGTAAAACTAATTGCATAAAAAACTCGTCATTAATTATTAAGATCACAATTTTTACATTCAATTTGTATCAAAATAGTAACGTAATTTAAAAAACACTTCACACACTTAATAAATTATTCGTTTTCGGTAGACGTCTGGTTACACCCTATATATATATATATATATATATATATATATATATATATATATATATATATATATATATATATATAATACCGGCTTATTTTACTCAATCTTTTTTTTGGTCTTATACTTTGTTCTACTCTGGCGATAATAAATTGAAACTCCTGTCTGTTTTACCCTTTTCTATACCAGACTAAATCTATATGTCGGAGAACGAGTAGTTTTCTTAAGTTTTAATTTGAATTAGTGTTTATTTCAATCGATTATTCGAAACGTCAAACTGTGCATCGAGAAACATGGCAGTTTGGGTGAAATCTGTGGACGGTGTATGTAAAGGAAGAAACTGATTATTTGTTGTTAACGATGTGATTATTACGTCTTAGTTTACTTACAGCTTGATTTAATAATGTTGGTTTAGTTTTAGTCGATTCTGTAAGCAATATTAAATTAAATGTTACTAAAATGTGTGCGGGTAACACCGAATATAGTGGTAGGTGTCACCACTAGTTAAAGCAAGCAGCCGGTATAAAAGAGAGCGGCCGCACGAGTTGCGGGACTACTAACCTTTTGGCTCTTAATCTAACTACCCACCGTTTCGTATTGAAGTAAAATAGAATCAACAGATCAGTTTAGTACGGGCATTGTACGAGGAAAGACAAGCTGTAAATAAGCTAAGTACATAGTCTTCTTAATTGTTGTAATTGACTATTGATAGTTTGTGACTAATAAGTTAAGATGTAACTTTCAAAAGAGTGGCCATGAGTTTCTTTGCCGGTTTCTTCTCATAAGGCCCTACGCATTTGGAAACTGGAGGTTATAGGTCGTCACGGACGTTCAGTGGATTTTGGTGTTCTCACCTAATTCACTTTGACAATGTTGTGCCGATCTATGATTTTAACTGTAGCTTCATTGATTCAATAAACTATTGGAATTCTATATTGTCTTTGGCTGTGCAAATAAACCCTACCTACCAACGTGTGTAATAATGAAGATTGATTACTAGACTAGACTAGACTTGATTAAGAGCGATTTCTATTGCTTTAAATCATGAGTGCCACTTGACAAAATATCCAAGTGACGTCGGCGAAGCTGACGTCACCATTTCATAAAGACCGCTTCGACCAATCGCCCCCGCTGCGACTCTGACATCAGAAGTGGGATTACCTGTGAATTACCTGTGATACCCCTAGAGATTACCTGTGAAATACCCCTGTGGACTACCCTTAGAGATTACCTATGGATACCCCTATGGATAAACCCTATGGGTTACCCCTATGAACTACCCCTATGGATTACTCATAACGGATCAGGAACAGAATACAGGGCAGATTGTATTATTTTATTTTACGTTTACCCTACGATAAAAAAAATCTTTTCGATACGGAATTAATTTGTGCTATAGGAGAACCGCTAACTAGTGAGAGAACTACTCCGACTGTAAAAGTGAAGTGATATGTGAAAAATACAAGCGCTGCCACAGCTGCCAAAATCATGTTTACGTAATCCAGTAAAGATTAGGACAATTTTAGTCGTGACAATATTGCTAACACATATTCTGAGATTTCAGATACTACCTCGCCTGACAGTTGAAGGAAACCAATGCTCAGAAGACGATTACTTGAACCTTGAAAAGTGTGGTGTCATAGATGCAGTTCTAATATGAATGCCAAGGCAAATGATTTGCAAACCGAGTAACCAGTGAATGTCAGCTCCATCCAACCAGCTCTAGTTCAGCTCCAAGAAAGATTTGGTGAGAAGTTTTCATTTTGTTTTAAATGCTCTTTAATAAGACAAATTCTGTCAGATAGATTTCTGGGCCAACGACAATATAGTGCAGTAATATTATTGAGGGTAGGTAACGCCCGCCTTTATTGTAACATAGTATTGAGTGGTTCACAAATTGTTGCCCTGAGTCTGGGTGATTTTTATGTCCGTTTGTGAGGTCCCCCGTGTCACAGGATGTTTATTCCTAATGGGAGAGTTGTCTTTTCAATAAAACAATAAATTCTGTCAAGAAGTCCGGGTTGAAGAAATGCACTGAATAGCATTTCCTGTAGTAGGTACACGATTACTGTATTTCAAACGACATAATTATTTAAAGAAAAGAATGAAAATCTGCTTGCATTAGGCTTTTCGATTGTAATTTTTGAAAAGTTCTTAAAAATCATAAGGTCATTTCAGGTCTATTGGTGCCTACGTTCTCTTATAAAATGAGGATCGCAATCAAATGACATTAGACCCACAGTATAAAGGTCCTTACGAGGTCACCGAAATACTAGAGGGAGACCGCGAATTCGCTCCCCACACATATTTTCTACCCACACATATTTTCTACCAACCATTGATCATCTACACTCGCAGTAATCAAAGTCAATACAGACCGTCAGATACCCACTAGTGAAGTCCCTATTGATTTGTCCAATGAACATGTAGAAAATAATGATCCTTGAATAGTTTATTAAATTAATCGAAGTCTTTATTTTGTTCGTGAACAATTATTTGGAATGTATTTTGTGACGTTTTAAGTTTATTTTAATTAATAAACAAAGTTATTTAGTTACAAGGGATGTAGTGTTGGTAACCTGGTGTCACTACCTCCTTAGGTCTCGCTGGTCATTTGTAGCCGTAGCTCGTGCAGTACTTATCTGTAGAGAGTGCGCGGTGCGCATCTGGCTATGCGAATGTTAGTCGCTGGTTAAGTGACAATAAAAAGATCTCGATCTCTGGTTAAGAGTTGAGCAAAAAGCCGCTGGTGAAGTGGTTATACTCAGTTGCTGGTTAAGCGACTAAGTCAAAACGTCTTAAGAGCCATTTCACAAAATGATTGCGCTTGAGTTTAGGTAAAATACTGCATAATTGTTTATGTGTGCATAGCTACGCACTCAAACGTAACATAAACAGTGTAACGCGAGAGACGAGACGGACGAAGCAATCTTAAGCCGTAATGTGATTTTTTATGAGATTTATAAGAAGTTATATATTTTATTTAGTCTAATGAAATTTTCAAGTTAGGTAAATAAACAACAAGAAGTTAGGTATGTAAAATAATATAATAACAACTAAGATTAAACCAATCACATATTATTGTCGATTAACAATAAAATACTTATTAATGCTGTATGAATATTTGGCGTAAAGGCATTGATCTTGACTTTCTTGGGTCTATGATTTCCGGTAACATGCAATCTTGGTAAAATCGAGTCAATTTGGGTAGCATTTTCTCCTGCCAAAAAACATCGTCTTTCTTAAATGTATATTAAAATATATATTTATTCTACAAACAATGAAAATCATACAGTATACTTGATAATAAACCAAACTTTGCCTTGTGAAAAAAATACAAAGCTCAAAGCTATGTGGTCGCAGTACAATAATGCTTTCACTCTACGAACGCTCGATAATCGGGACGCGGGAAAAAATGACACAAGTCCACCTTCAATGGGCGCTCGCGCCGTACTAAGCGTTGCCCACTTGTGTAGCGTAATTTATTGTAATTTTGATTAAAGTTATATCAATATTTTGACAAAGTATATGCAAGAATTTCCTATATTACTGCAGAAATCGGTACTTTAATGAACGTAGTTTATTTTGGAATAATTTTATTATTGTAATTACTGTGTATTTAAACCAAAAATCACGATCAAATTGCGATGTTAAACTCAAAAATTGGCCGCATGTTTTATTTTTTTACAAAAAAAATGTAATACAATTCAATCATCTGTTACATTAAATGACGATTAAAATATATATCCAATGCTTTATGTATTTTTTTAAAATCAATTTATAAATGTTTTTGATTGAAATACGACTCTGAAATCAACTCTGCGCCCGTTTTTCAATAAAATGCTTGTGGGAAATTGATAAGTATATATCAAATAAGTCATTTTTAGTAATTGTGTTACATTAAACGTCAACACGAAAGCTTGGCCCATTTTTTGCGCATATTCAATAACTTATAGATATTACAGAGTATGGTAATTTAGGAGCTCAAAATATTAGAAATTCGTGTGAAAACGTGAAATGGCTCTTAACGCTGTTACTGGCGGTTTAAACATGGGTGCTGAACCTAGGTTAACAATCATTATTGTTTGTACTAAGATTTATGTGATTATGCTGGTAGAGACATAAATGAGCATGGTCAGAACCTTATCGTGATACTGACGTGAATAGAAACATCAAATTTAAAATCATGAAGGCAAAATAATTTGTTATAATTGAAATTGGTTTCTATGAATCTTTAATTTGGTCAGGAGTAGCCGAAAGGACGGATTCAATGTTCAGATGATTCCTCAGTTAATAAACACGTAGACGTGTAAGTCCATCAGAATGCCTGTGGGCCAGGCAATACCGGCCAAATAAATTGAGCTACTGTGGTTGCTTTTTTCTTTGTTTACAGATGACTCACACGAGGACGTGTGATGCATCAGGATGGCCGTGTCGGAGAACGAGTAGTTTTCTTAAGTTTTAATTTGAATTAGTGTTTATTTCAATCGATTATTCGAAACGTCAAACTGTGCATCGAGAAACATGGCAGTTTGGGTGAAATCTGTGGACGGTGTATGTAAAGGAAGAAACTGATTATTTGTTGTTAACGATGTGATTATTACGTCTTAGTTTACTTACAGCTTGATTTAATAATGTTGGTTTAGTTTTAGTCGATTCTGTAAGCAATATTAAATTAAATGTTACTAAAATGTGTGCGGGTAACACCGAATATAGTGGTAGGTGTCACCACTAGTTAAAGCAAGCAGCCGGTATAAAAGAGAGCGGCCGCACGAGTTGCGGGACTACTAACCTTTTGGCTCTTAATCTAACTACCCACCGTTTCGTATTGAAGTAAAATAGAATCAACAGATCAGTTTAGTACGGGCATTGTACGAGGAAAGACAAGCTGTAAATAAGCTAAGTACATAGTCTTCTTAATTGTTGTAATTGACTATTGATAGTTTGTGACTAATAAGTTAAGATGTAACTTTCAAAAGAGTGGCCATGAGTTTCTTTGCCGGTTTCTTCTCATAAGGCCCTACGCATTTGGAAACTGGAGGTTATAGGTCGTCACGGACGTTCAGTGGATTTTGGTGTTCTCACCTAATTCACTTTGACAATGTTGTGCCGATCTATGATTTTAACTGTAGCTTCATTGATTCAATAAACTATTGGAATTCTATATTGTCTTTGGCTGTGCAAATAAACCCTACCTACCAACGTGTGTAATAATGAAGATTGATTACTAGACTAGACTAGACTTGATTAAGAGCGATTTCTATTGCTTTAAATCATGAGTGCCACTTGACAAAATATCCAAGTGACGTCGGCGAAGCTGACGTCACCATTTCATAAAGACCGCTTCGACCGATCCCCCCGCTGTGACTCCGACATATATATAAACTTTGCAACATTTATTTTATAGGCTACTATTTGCTGCGATAACCGACATACACGCGGAATAGAAATCTATAAAATTTCTTAACACATCTTGACTATTCTAAAAAAACATACAGTGGAACTCCTTTTTTTAAGTCGGTTAAAAAGAACTAATCTTAGATGAATTCGGTTTTTTTATATTTAAAAATACTTGTGTGTCATTTAAACGGATAAATTCAACAACCAATAAGATAAAGTCGGAATTCTTATTAATCAAACGGTATCACGCACATTTGCGTCGATGTTTTATCTCACCAGATCTACTACGCAGGAGGTCTGAATCATCACAATATATTTGGACAAAAGCGTATAAAAAAAAAAAACAATCCTGGATGTGCTTAAGCACACTTTGCCACCCACGTGGAGTCATATTGGTTTCTTACCGAAAATCTATACTAATATATAAAGCTGAAGAATTTGTTTGTTTGAACACGCTAATCTCAGGAACCGCTGGTCCGATTTGAAAAATTCTTTCAGTGTTGGATAGCCCATTTATCGAGGAAGGCTATAGGGTATATATCATCACGCTACTACTAACAGGAGCGGAACAACAATGAAAAATGTTTCTAAAACGGTGGAAATTTTCACGCTACGGGCAATATAAGGCGCAAACGAGGTTGCGTGGGTCAGCTAGTTTGTGATAAAATGTGTATGTTAAACATACACAACATTTTAGGTTTTTATTTTTTTCAAATGAATGAAACTTTTAAAAATTTAATAATTGAATGAAACTTTTAAAAATTTTATAATTCTGATTCCAAATTAGTCAGAGCCTGTGCAATGGTAACGAGAATGCTATAAACACACTGAAATATTTCAAAATGTATGTACATATATTGTAGATAAATAACACCCTTTATACGCCTTTTCAAAGATACAAGGTTGGGAATAGATTCTATGGACGCCCGATATCAGATGTTCGAAATCGATTTGTTTTTACCATTGAATATTTATTAAGTTAGGTTAAGGTTAAGGATAAGGCGATATAAAGGATAATAATGACTCTTGTAACTAACTAGTTACCAATTCATAATTATAGAAAAATAGAAAGAAACTCTTTTTTCACAGATATCTATATCTATACAAATAAATAAAATTGGATTGTCTGTTTGTAATATTAAAATAACCGCTTTTTACTAAATGCATATGTATGTATACACGGTACATATACCAAAAATGTATTTAAAAAAAATTTTGTCTGTCTGTCTGTCTGTTTGTTCCGGGTAATCTCTGGAACGGCTGGACGGATTTTGACGGGACTTTCACAGGCAGGTAGCTGATGATCCGGGGAGTAACTTGGGCTACTTTTTTTTAGACTAACTTTGTCCCGCGGCGTTACTCGCGGTACAACAATAACCGCGGGTAGCACCGCGGGGTTCAGCTAGTTTTCAATATAGTTAGTTCCTTAATTCTAGAATGTCATTTATTTTAACTGAACCTTATACACTCAAATTTCAAGTATGATCTACCTTATGTCTGCCTATTACCTACCTGTTATCTATACAAATAAATAAAATTGGAGTGTCTGTTTGTAATATTAAAATAACCGCTTTTTACTTAATGCATATGTATGTATACACGATACATATACCAAAAATGTAGTTAAAAAATTTTTTGTCTGTCTGTCTGTCTGTCTGTCTGTCTGTCTGTCTGTCTGTCTGTCTGTCTGTTTGTTCCGGGTAATCTCTGGAACGGCTGGACGGATTTTGACGGGACTTTCACTGGCAGGTAGCTGATGATTCAGGGAGTAACTTAGGCTACTTTTTTTAGACTAACTTTGTCCCGCGGCGTTACTCGCGGTACAACATTAACCGCGGGTAACACCGCGGGGTTCAGCTAGTCACCAATATAAAGATACCAAAAGTACGTCAAAATTAATAAAAAAAAAGGCAACCAAATATAAATATTAAAATCCGCCGAGCTTGTGTCGATATGTGCAAGTCATCAACTATCGGTGGTAACATTTCAACTCGTAATAACCTCTTTACCTGACAGTCGTAAAGAGTAAACAACTTCGCGGAATAATTTTGTGCTTTCATTTTACTTGTTTCTTATGAACTGACATACTTTGACTACTATTCAACATAATGTTTTTAGTTTTTATGTGTTGGTATTGACACTTAATGAAATGTGTTACATAGAGAAAATGTAAGGAAACTTCTTGTTCATAGATAATAGTAATAATTAATATACTGTTCTTTCCTCGGATGTCGAAAAACTAAATAAATGCTAAACATGCTATTTATCCATACCTTAATTCCGAAAAGTCCGCACGGTATTAGGAATATGATTATGATCAAATCTATACTAATATTATAAAGAGGTAAAGATTCCAACTTTGTATGGTTGTAGGGGGTAATCTTCGTAAGTACTGAGCCCACACTGAAAATTGATTCAGTAACAGAAAGCGACACTACTCAGGAGAACATAGATCATATTTCATTATGATTAAAAAAACCATTAAAAATAATAGTATTTAAAGCAGGCGCTTAACGCCCAATGAAGTGGGCACAGGTCGGCTAGTCAAAGTAATTTTTTTTTCAAAGTAAAAATAAAGAACTCTATGGTTCTAGCAAATCCTTTTTGTACCACAAATCTTCAATAAAGCTCTATTTAATCTTACAGCTAACATGGCTTACATCTCAATTACAACTGTCATAGCATGCAAATCTTTTTCTTCTAAGAAAAATATTAGCCATCTTCCATCTTGCGGAGTTAAAAAAACAATGAAACATAAAGCTATTTTTTAATGTTAGAATTTAATCCCGACACACAAAAAGTAATGTAAATCTACGTGTGCAAGATATAGTCGACACAGTGACCTCGAATAATGAGGAGTTGTTTAGTTGCACACCGGTCGCTAAGTTGTTTTGTCAAGAGAATAATATACATAAACATCAGTGCTCGTGTGAAAACTTGTAATAAAAGATATTATAGTAAATTTCCATAGAACAATTATCCTATTATTATTATGCAGGTTAAGTTTACGAGTGCAGCAAGCGTGAGGATGTGTGAGTAACTTTTGTTACTCTTTTATATTAGAATTAATAAACAGATTTTGATGCAAATTTACATATAAAGATTTGTTGTTTACTAGATTAACAAAGAAACACAAAGTTCCAGAAATAAGCTAATAAGAACTTCTACTACTACCCTTTTGTTTAACAGCATCGGTAGGGACTGCAGAAGTAAAATTTTGTATAGTACTTGCTTAGATGATACCCGTGATTTCAAAGTTTATAAGCTAACTATATAGTTACAAATTGAATGTATATGCGCAATTTCTATGCAGAACAGTTTGTGACACGGCATAGAATGTCTTGCAATTGCACTTGGCTACGTTCCCAAGTGCCTAATACGATTCCACCCATAAATGAAGCACTTGCATATTACTGAAGTATCTATAACCGTCCTTTTGGAAGTTATGTTACAGATTATTGACGCTTTACATTATATAGAGATTACGTGTTGTAATATAATTTTGTTGGTTGCTTTTAGAGTTAAGTTTTCTTCTTTTTCAGGCTAATTCAATCATCACAATGATGGTGTTGAAGAAAACAGCACTGTGGTGCAGGCCTTCTTCAACATTAAATTAATATCCGTGTGGCACTCTTTGTATCTAGTTCGACCCAATTACTTTCTCACGTGATGTTTTCAGTGCATTTGTGTTAGTGCTTGAGGACCCCTTGTCCACTACGGTTTCCATTCTAAATTGCGTTTGCTAAATTGCGTTTACCTATTGTTAATAAGCGCTTTCATATGTTTCGAAATTTGAATATAACATAAGGATACACTGACAATATCGTGTCTCAAAATATTTAATCTAAAGGATCTATTGGTTTAGTGGTTGTTAATCCCGATTGCCACACGAGAGATCGTTAGTTCGAGTCGCACAAAACAAGAATAACTTTGTGATGACTACGATATAGCCTTGTGTCTAAACGGAATTTATCTATACTAAGTAACGATATAGATTCTATAGTATATATGTACTTGGAAATATTTTAGTAAATTTATCAGTAACTAACATAGTACACGTGCCTCGTTGGTCTAGCGGTTAGTGTAAGCGACTGCCGATCAAGAGGTCTTGGCTTCGATTCCTAGGTCAGATTGCTGTTGGGTTTTTCTTACAAGAAATTCTTAATAGCAGCCCGGAGTGGAAGATGACGGTATTTCTCGCCCGTGGCTCGGAGAGCACGTTAATCCGTCGGTCCCGGTTGTCAAGAACATCTATGAAGTTATTGGGAAGTCAGGGCCCTCAAATATACTGACACTAGTTAGTTGTCAGTATATTTGAATTCAGCTCACCCTCAGGTTTGCGAAGGTCCGATACCACACGCTCCGTGGAAAAACTGATATTCAGGTAAAACTGGTTGAACTGATAGCCGACCCCAATTAATCTTGGGAATAATAGAGGCTACGTGTCTAAAAAAAATTTCCAGTAACATCATCTAAAGCTTAAGTAAGTAACAAACAATAACACCTAAGAGTTATTTATTATGGCATGGTGCAACACTACAACTCATCATGCTATTCTATATAATTATATATATATATATATATATATATATACGCTATAGATCTAAATCCAATAGAATGCAGTATCATATAAAAATGTACAAATTGAACAGCCTATCATCTATCATTAATGTCAATCATTAACGTAGACACGTTAATAACATTTCCGTGTATATCTTACGATACATTTCGATATCAAAGAACATATTTACTTTATTAATGTGATAATATAATAGCTTTTATTGGTTTTTACGTTGAAAAAATATAGGAAACGGCACTCGTCTAATTTATTGATCGCAATTCGCGTAGGAGCAACCCACGTACCAATATGGACGATCACGCCAAACTAATTTGTTTTCGCTTACCAAATCTGTACTTAATTAATGTGGCAGTTAAATTAATATTTATTAATTAAAAGCGATTATATGGAAGATGTACCTTGATTTATCTTTTAGGCGTATTAATTGGTAAACAATAGTCTGAGGCACTGAGCTAAATAATTATATTTTATAGATATTGATGTCCAATAATGCTTTAGTTTCTGGTGCATACACAAATGCATCATCAAAATGATATGCAAAGGTAAATATTTTACTAAATTAAATTTAATAATAGGTACCTACTTATTTCAAGAGGCAAACCATTGCCGATAACTTTGGGCATCAAAAATTGGACAATTAAAAGAACATTAAATAAAGGGCAAAAGGATAATGCTGGATTGAGGGCTATAAATCATAGTTGAGGATAGAAGTGGTGACTACCTACCTGTATTGATATGTAGTCACCATAAAATTATTACAGACTAACCCTAACCCACGCAACCTCGTCTGCGTCTCCTATTGCCTGTTGTTTTTGAAACAATTTTCATTGGTGCTCCTCTCCTATTAGTCTTAGCGTGATGATATATAGCCTATAGCCTTCTTCGATAAATGGACTCCCTAACACTGAAGGGATTTTTCAAATCGGACCAGTACTTCCTGAGATTAGCGTGTTCAAACAAACAAACAAACTAACTCTTCAGCTTTATATATTAGTATAGACATATAATATGTTATTGAAGATGTAAAAACTGATTACTTACACAATAATTACACGACAGGAACCAAAGCGCGAAGTTAGTGTATTTTAAAGCATAATCTTCAGATTAACAATAACAAGTGACCTTCAGCATACAATTAATCTTTTACAGCAAAAAAACTGAATACCTAATTTAAAATACTCGTCTCGTGGCTTTTTGTCATTAAAAAAGATAATTAAATATTTAAACAGCTGAATTTATAGTCTCAATTACCTCGTATCCAAAACGGGAGATGTTTAGACCATTATCGTGACAGTTTAAGATTGAAATGGTGGCACAAGACTAAAATGGGTATCACCATCAAATAAAGTAACACAGGTAAAACTTCAAAGGACTGATCACCGTGACATTAAATAAAATGTTACACTAATAGATATAATTAATTGATATGTTTACATTAATTAATTATGTTGAGAATAGAGCATCAATCAGGCTGAATAGATAGAACACACTTTATATGTGGACTAGCTGACCCACGCAACTTCGTTTACGTCTCTTATTGCCCGTAGCGTGATAATTTTCCCCCGTTTTTGAAACATTTTTCATTGGTGCTCCGCTCCTATTGGTCTTAGCGTGATGATATATAGCCTATAGCCTTCCTCGATAAATGGGCTATCTAACAGTGAAATAATTTTTCAAATCGGACCAGGGGTTCCTGAGATTAGCGTGTTCAAACAAACAAACAAACAAACTCTTTAACTCTTCAAACTCAGCTTTATATATTAGTATAGATACCAAAAATTCTCATTTCCTCTCTTTTTTAACAGACTTAAAAAAAAGGAGGAGGTTTCTCAATTTGACCGTATATATATATATTTTTTTTTATGTGTTCGCGGATAACTTCGTCGTTTATAAACTGATTTTGATGATTCTTTTTTTAATGGAAAGGTGATATTCCAACGGTGGCACCATGATAAGTACACTAAGATCTGATAATGGCATCCAAGAGAAATCGAGTCAAACCTTGAAGTCGGTTTTATTTTTGTTAAAATTTTACTTGTTCGTCACCATTTTGAATATCTAATACCTTCAAACGAGCAATTCTTGTGCATATATCTGAATCTCAAAAACAGCTTTAAGGTTTTTCATGAAATTTAGTATGCAAAGGGTTTCGGGGACGATAAATCGATCTAGGTAGCTTTGCTCGGTATATTTTTTATCAAAATAAAATACCGAGTTATATATAAGTAGTTATAAGATTTAAAAATAATAATAAGCGAAATTATATACGGGAAATCCCAAGACAAAGAGCAAATTACGTCATATTATTATTTTACAAACACTAGTTGAAGTTTAGAAAACCTGAAGTACCCAACTTCTGTCTCTATACTTCTTTCTCCAAGAAGGTTTTGGACGACTAATAGACTTCGAGTATTATAGCATGCTTATGCACTTGTTTTATTTTAATTAGGTACCTTATAAAACTATTAATGTATAAGTAAAGCTTATATTACATACAAGGAAGAGATGTTTTATTGATGCGATCCTGGACAAAACGCCGCACACCAATTATGGAGGACCAACGACACCGTGATATATGACCTGCGCTGGCGCCGATACCGGTACCGATTTGCCCTAGGAGTTTACTACGTGGTGTAGAATTACCTACGTGATTAACATCAACACGTGAGAATAAATGTTAGAACATTTCATTACTAAGTTTCTAAATAAAAATAGGTAACTTTTGAACTTGGCCAACTGTCAACATGTTATGGTATGGTATCTCGAGTACGCAAGAACTCGTCAACTGTACGTGACGTTATGTAATTATACTCGTAGTAATAAAGTTTATTGTCTCAATTGTTAACATTATAGGCATATGAGCTACATTATTTCACGCCAATATATTAACAAAATATTTAATCTACTGATACTTAAAAAAGATAACCTATATTACTTTAACCTTTATTATACCTCTGTAAAAAACCCTTGATAACTTTTCATGTATGTTTTCCATTTCAATTCGACTATAGTGTTTGGCTATTGTGTCGCTTTATTGGTGATTATGAGTATAAAAGCATTTTAAGATAATAAGAACATATTAACAGAGAAAAGCTGAAATTAGTTATTTATTGCAATCGGTAACCGCTCACCCAAGAATATGGGTGCCTTACTTGTCAACTCATAAATAAGATATACTCATATACGTAAGATACAAGTTCCTAGAGCTACTCCGAATACCAAAGCATACAAGAATTCCTAGTACTGGAAAGGTTCATAAAACTTGATAGAGATAAAACTACGGTCCATGGACGACCTTGAGACGAGAGAACACTTACGCAAAGAGAGATCACAGGCCAGACTATTGTCTACACATCGAACGTATGTGACAAGCAACCGTTGGCTCACCGGGCATGATGTGCGAACACATTCCTGATTAGTTCCACAGAACGACCGTGCAAGTGTACAACACAAACACATCCACGCGCAACACGAACAATTACACAAATGAGTGGCGAACACATTTTGAAAGTGCCGTCTGATCTGACCAAATAAAATTCCACAACAATAAACACAGAGCCAATTATTAACAGAAAAATAATCAAAAAGTGAAATCAGTTCCATTATCGACTTCGTTCACAGATTTGTACAAATAGTTGACGTTACAGTTTACAGTAGCGACTAAATGCACGCGGTCGGTTAGAGTCGTTTTCAGTTTATTTTCGAGTAATGACCATGACCTCTTCACCGGGAGATATCAGAGTGACCAGTCGCTCTCGCTCCTCTGTAGCTTTCTTATGACCCGCTTTTCATAAACAATACTTCGACAACTCGCACCGCTCGCTCAGGCGCGAGAAAGTGGCCAATAGCATGCAAGAGACGATGCCAATATCAATTTAACAAATAGCCATAAGATTGCCGACGCTACCGATGCATATTGCATCGAGAATTCAAATAGTGGATTCGTCACGAAAAAACAGTATCCGTTTTCGTATTCAGTTTAATTTACCGTGAGAACTATTACGATAAACAATTGTAAATGAGCTGATATCCACTTTCATAACAAATTCTTTGTATACATATTTGAAAGGAATTTAAAGGAATGCTCGGATAATGACTATCTTCATAATCGCCAATAAAAATGTCAAAAGCATTTACAACCACAATAAATCTATTTTATTGAAAATAGGTACACTAGTTTTGACACTTACTTTGTTTTGTTTCTATTTTATGTATTCCAGATTGTCTTTATTTTTAAACAAATATAGAAAGAAATAAACACAGAGATGGTGGACAAAAAACACAGAATTTGTTTGTGAATATATCTTTCTCGAATATTTTGCAAGTGGATAACTAGCAACCGTTTAATTAAATGAGGATGCAGTTCAGGAGATCTCGGCCACAAAACAATGAAGGTCATAAATCACAGTTTCCTCAGTACAACAGTTGCATCCTACGGGCAGAAGCTTTGCGGCGGCAATCCGACGCACTATCTAAATTGATGGTTTCCGGCGCACATTAGAACAGAGTCTATCGCGCAGCTGTCTGCGTACGCGACACACTTCATTTGCCGTTGCGCGTGCGCCCCGTAGAAAGTGACGCTTTGTCATCGTCCACACTCACCCAAAATCGAACAAACTGATGCTAGAAAGAGATGCATTGATACCAATCCTATGGAGTTGAAACGAGAGGGATATTCATTGTACGAGAGCATTGAAGTCGCACATTTAGTGTGTTGGCATCTGCACACTGCGCTTCAGGGGTTGTTTGATCTCATATATCGGTAGGATGTCTCACCGAAAACGTTATCGTAAAGACAAAATCCATCTACCAAAGATCGATAAATGGAGGTCGTCAATTATGACTGCGACGATCATCAATGTTTACTAAAATATCGGTCGATGAACCGTGCAAGTAAATAATTGAACGTAATATCCGGTCATTTAATCATTACAATTCCATCAACAAACGTTCAGTTACAGTTGAAATAAAGTTTTAAACGACTAAGTTTCATCACCAATTGAACTTTTTCGCTTCCTCTCCTATTGACATTGCTTATTTTTAAGTGGGTCTGATATATTTTTTGTTTAGCTACAATTAATGTTCGTTTATTCAACGAATCTCATCAAACGGTTGTTATAACAAGCGTATTTGGTGTAAGCTTTGGCGTGTAACCGTCTGAATGAATTTATTTCTGTTAAACGAGCAGTGGGATACGATGTAAACACAGTATATATCGAGTTACTGTCGTTAATCAAAGCACCCGACGAGGAAGAAGATCGTGAACTCGTCTTTGGCGACAAAAAACCGAGAGTTGAGTGACGACATGCGGTCAAAGCTGACGCATTCACTCCTTAATGGCCTTTTTAGACACGTTTACAACGTTCCATGAGGCGGTCCATCACTGCTAGAACATTGAACCTACTCCCTTCTTAAGGTGAACTTTGATTGAACTATTTTTCCGTTACCAGTCATGGCTGTGATGTTATACACAAACAAAACAACTTTCAAGAGAGAGTACAAAACATATAATTTGTTTAAAAGATTACATTGATTTATGGAAATCTTAATAGCCCTGTATTTAAATAAAACTTTGTGATCTATTGAAGGTTAACAAATAAATGTAAATGTAGACTGTGGACAAACCTTAATGGCAGTTTTATCAACCTATCTATATATATTTAAATGAGTCTTAGACAGGACGAAGGCTTCGCTCTTCAGCCCTTAGTATCTACAAACCTACTCGACAAATTTTAAAAATATTATGATCATTGAAATTATGTGAAAAATCAAATGCTAAATACAATTTCTTGTACCCTCATATTTTAATTAATTAGGTAACTATGACGAGCATATAGAGGCGCACCGCAAACTCATCGCAAGAAATGCAAATGTGAATTCTTGTTTCGTTTGTCATCTTTAAAGCACAAGATTTCGGATCTCTCGTACAGGTTTGTTACATGCGGATGAGTCAGATGATAGAAGGATAATCGTTTAGATCGGTCATCGATTACGTCAGCGCTGTTGAGAATATTTTTTGTACAAAGTTCAGTCAACAAAAGACAGTTGATATAATCTGACATGAAGACACAAAAATTTACATACTAACAATCATAACTTGTAATTAATCGTTTTATACTATCGATACATGAGTTAGATAGGTTTAAACTGGCATGTATCTTATATTGTTCTTTAGGGAGGTCATTACTTATCATACGTAGCATTTACTTTTTGAGCATTTAAGGGACATAAGGCATACTCAAGCACTTGGAACTCAATCAGAACAACTTTTTCATGGTCACCAAAACCCAGGCATCATTCACAATTTAAGATTAAAAACATAATTATGTGTTTTATATATAGTACAATTGCCACAGCTATAAAAGCATGATCCGATGTCTGCAAGCAACCCATTTATTCCTCTTTACATGTTGGTTTTTAGTTGATATTTTCACCCCGGACAAATATTTTTGTGATGAGCAAGAACATTGATTCTGTATCTGGTTGTAATTTTTTGTTTAACTAGCTGAACCCCGCTATGTCACCCGCGGTTATTGTCGTACCGCTGGTGAAGCCGCAGGGAGAAGCTAGTCAAAAAAAGTTAGTAGTAGCCTAAGTTACTCCTTATAGCATCAGCTACCTATCAGTAAAAGTCCCGTCAAAATCAGTCCAGCCGTTTCAGAAATTAACCGGAACAAACAGTCATACAAAAAAAAAATGGTATATGTACCGTATAAACATACATAAGCGTTTAGTAAAAAGTGGTTATTTTAATTTTACAAACTATCTGTTTTATGTTATGTATTTAGAAATATATAAAAGTACTAGCTGACCCGGCGAACTCCGTACCGCCATATTTACATATAATTTGTCTCAGCTTCCCACAGTCCCTGTAGAGTCGCGGACATAAAATTATTGACTTTTCCCGTTATATTTTAATTTTTCTTGTACACAAACCTAGTCCAAACAATAACGAATACATAAGAAAAAGAATTATCTCATTTGGTGCGGTCTATTGGAAGTTACGCGCGTACATACATTTCGGCAATTCATTTTTATATAGGTGTAGATATTTATCAGCAGTGTGGTTACTATAGTTCAGTCTATGGCTAGTTCGGGATGGGGATTAAGGGTAAGTACTTACTACCTCAATGGTAAAACAGTTGAGTTAATACCTGAAACAAATAAACATTGCGTTAGATAAGTTGATCATAGAGGTAAAGTGTTTGGCCCAGAAGCATAGGGAAAGGCCAAAAGAAAGGTCATATCTGAGGCGGGTGTTCCATTAATTTTATTCATTGAGTCAAGGTACATTCGCATGCAGTATGACAAAGAAAATATTTATAATGCTTGGTGCAAGAATACAATGACTTTTTATAGTGAATTCATGTCATAAAACTTATGAAAACGAGATTGGAAGGTGACATTGTCTGACCGCTTGGACGCTGCACTGTCGGGGTTTTCGAACTACAAGCTAACCTTACGTCTTATTCTTTTGTTTAAAAGTCGTATGTTTTTGTAACTCTTCTATTTCCTTAAAGGCTTTTGACATGTTATTATATTTAGGTGTTTCTGCAGTGAAGACTTCTAATACGGAGCATTAAACTACTAGAGTTATCCTCGATCTTCTGTTTAAACTTAATTCCGGTGAGCAGTAATTAAGTGGTTCTTTATTAAAGTCATCGTCATGCTCAGAAGAAATATTTAAATATTCTTTAATGAAATAATAATAATATTTACTTGTACCATATTCATCGCAGCGCAATGCCGCGGGGCGGCCCACGAGTCGGCCACGGTTTATGCTAATATCCGATATGCGCTGGCGCAGTGCCTGACCACCCCCCAAGCAACTCGAGCCGCATAATATAGCAACACAGTAACGACTGTACATAAAGCAAAATTTAAAATTCAAAATACCTAAACAGTGAACTTACGTTACCTCATATTTATTCAAATATTATGAAATGAATGAATCATTAGCTTACTGACATTTATACATCAATTATACACCGAATAACAGATATGATTAAGGTTTACTTTTATAATAAAAACCAGAAATTAATGTGTGTGTACGTACACACACATATAGTTTTGGTTATTACTAAATACCTATATCTGACCATATTACTATCAAAGGTACAATTTCCAATATTTCGTACGGTTAGCAAAAACGAATGATGTACCTATATTATGTCGACGATTAATGTTAATCGTGAACGCATTCAGCGTCAACAACTCGACGTAGGGAGTTACAGCTGCCGACGGTTCCAATTACCTGCACTGGCGCGCACGCCGCAATATAAACTGCCCTTGAACTAACTCCTTACTTCATAAGCCAACATAATGAAGAGCCTCTATGATATAAGTTACAATCATCATTAAATAACCTAAACCCCGGAGACCATCAGCGGAATCGCACGATATGCCTATACGTGTACGCAAATAAATGTACCTTAATGCTCCCTGATTGTAATGTATGAAGTATAGATCCGTGTGAGCAATGGACAAATTCGCGCGGGGCAGCGCCTTATTTTGACATTCCATTTCTTCGCCGGATTGAGCCGTCAGGGGCAACTGGAGATTTACGGCGGCGATATCTAGCGCCCTTCCGCCGTGCTGATAAATAGCCTCTCTAATTATATTTACGCAGCGCCGGTCGACGCGCTATAAATCCTCAACCTGGTATGTTAGAATAACACCGCTGAGTACACCCGATAGAGCTCGCCTATTCGTAGGATCCATCACCGCTGACAAGTGTATTAGCTCCAAATTAGTAAACTAGCGATAAAATCTAATTAATTTCACCATTACCGCATACATCACTTCGTCGAGTTTATTTCACGGTGCAGAACACATGTAGAGTATATATAAATAGACAGCATTCTTGAGCAGGATGCGCGCGAACGTGACGCCCGATACCGCAGGTCCCTCTGGATAGAAATACACCGGAAGTGTACAATTAAAGACAAGCGAGATGTGTATGATGTCCAGTCAGTGAACTCGACTCAAGGTTATGGAAGGGAGTGTAAATAAAATGTGGTCGAATCGCATCCATCAAGCGTGCAAACAATGTAACCGAGATACGTCAATATTAGTTGGAGATCGCCACACACACGCTCAATGAGAATATCGTATTCACGACTGATAGCAGACTACGATAACATGTGCTCATTTGAGTTGCAAAATAATAATAATAATAATAAACATTTCGTACATCTTACAAACAACGCCATCTTATCCCAAGCTAAGCAGAGCTTGTGTTATGGGTACTAGACAACTGATATAAATACATCAATACTTTTTTTGTAAATATATTACATATTATACATAGAAAACACCCAAACTCCGACCCCAACAAACCCAAACCACCGAGGCAGGCATAAATATGTATATTGTTAAAGCACTAACACTAACTGAAATGGAAATAACATATAACTTATTAGGATCCCTGACCTAATCTAATAAACAGAGTTAAATCACCACATCGTACAACTGACTGATTCACGCCATATCAAAAAGTTCAAGTGAAGGTATTCAGCTCAGTGGGACATCTATCTAGACTAGCATCACACACATAAACAACCACGCGTTCTGAAAAGTTCGGCCATTATTTTTCATGCAAACATGTTATAAACACAAACGAGAATGTTTAATTCACATAGAATTCCAACCATAGAAAAACTAATAAATGACACAAGTCTGATCAACGATACCATCTCATATGCGCACAGATATCTGAGATTGTTTTTACTAAAAATATTGTCAACGATTTTAAGACCAATACCGTCGCTGAGATCACATCTCAGGAGCAATCTAGGTATGGCATCAATAAGCTATTTCGCGATCCGATCTCCGTGTGAGCGTGAATATCATTACAGAATATACGACTTAAGTTACAGCGTTAAGAACGAAATAAGCATTTCATTCGTTTGAAACTCATAAATCCAGGAGATAAGAAAGAGCTACGAGCATCGCATCATAATCAGTCAACGTTTAGTACATAGCAGCTTGTCAGCCAGTGTTTCTTGGTTGAATCGTAATTAAGTGTATCGAGATCTGAAGTACTTATTACCGCCCATATCTAGATGCCGAAGGTCGGCCAGACTTTCGCTACGCAGTCACACTCTGTGGCTACATAATAATGAGTGGCCCAACCCGAGAAATTCTAGTCGCCTACACGCCTTCTTAGTTAATACAAGATGCAGACACCGAGCGCGACACTGATCGCATTACCATACAGACAGTCTAAAAGTCAATACAGGAGCCGTGTTGACATTGGCCCACAGTTTCTGTTGATTTTGTAACGATATCAAAAGCCCGCATTCCAGCAAGCATGTTGTTGAATGAGCAGGCTCGATTGTTCTCTCGACGGCGGGTGATCGCCCACGTGCGACGAGGTGTCGCACTGATTGCACAACCAACGGACGCCACGCTCCCGCCCGCAGACCCACTACAGGTGGCCGTTTGCCCGTCGGCCTTGCAAAATGAAGGACACGACCGCCAACTCTCGTATATCCGTGGAGCGTGACGACCAGTACATCGCCAGCCTACAAATAAATTAATAAAACCGAAAGTTGGACACTAGTTGAAAGGCAGATTGATGGAAATGGGAGAAACAAAAACTCAATTTTACTATTGATAGGAAATGGTAAGTATATTTATATGTAAAATACGACAGTGATACCACAGACGTGACGGTGGCTGGCCTCGCTCGCGTGCCACTACACACCGATCGGGTTTCGTTCCGCAAACTCGAGATAACTGCTGCACGTCGCCGAGACTTGTTGCATTCTAGGAGACAACTATGAAGCGATGCTCTAGCCTCTATAATATCCTCTTTTAGCTACGATCGTCTTATATTTAAATAAAAATGAAAGATTACGCTTAAAGTAAACCAATTCATCGAGGGTCTTGCGTGTTTTATGAGTTAGTCATGTAACCAGTGCAGTGCGAACATCTAACGGGTCGGCTAAAAACAGCATTCTAATATCGACCCTCGATCTAAAATAGCCGCGTGACAAACGAAACCGAAAGTGATGCGTGATGCAACGGGCCCGAAATTAGCTGGTGCGGCCCAGAGCGGTGCATCGGCCGCGAGAGAACGCTGAGGCCGGCGCCGCGGGTGCCAAACGGCTGGCATTTCGCACTAATGACACGAATAAGATATTAGCACGGATAGCTTGCCAGTCGGCGCCGGCATCCAAATCAGGTATTCGGGCCGCTTGTAGAATCAAAATTAACCCCAGACCGATCGTACGCGATACGTTAACGCTAGAGATACCGAATGACGGAATCAGGACTTGTTCTTAGCAGGCAAAGCTCGTAACCCAGAGAAACGTTATAGACACAAGTTATTCAATAACCTACCTCATAATAGACTTGGGCTTGAGGTAATGTTGTTAGCCTTACTTTATGTAGTTGCAGGTGTGTGTATGCAAGCGTATGTACAGACAGGACTATCGCGTGGGGGAGGAATAGCGACGGTGGTGACACCGCGGGCGCGGGTCGGAGGTCCGGCCGCATTCCGCCGCCGCATGAAAGTGAAACCGCTTCGACAACCAACCGCTCAGCTGTAGAAAGTCCACGATTACATCTCGCCAGCGCCGGCGTCGGCGGACGAGCAAAAACTGCTATCGCGGCGAGTCGCCGGGCTCCCGGGAAACGAGGCGCCCCGGGCGACATCGCGCGGAGCAATTGTCAATAACTGCTAGCGGGCGCTAAACGATTCCTTTCATTTACTCAAACGGCGAATGCCAACCGACCAATGCTTGTTGAAATGTTAAATTTCACTTAAACTAGCCGTAACCGATTGACCGGAGGCTATTTCCAATAGTTCACTTTTTGTAGTAAACAAAATAAATCACTTCAATGGCGATTTAATCATAGAAATTATCAAACGTTTCTTTTAAGTGTGTATCGTGATTCGTATGAAAATATTAGAAAGAACTGGAATGTCTGGCTTGTGAATGACGGTAAAATTTTTAATTGTAACCTGTTATTTTCAAACTTGGTACAATTAACACGGCAACTTGTAATTACCACATCAATATTGCGTCTGATCATGATCAGATCAGTCAAAACTACCAAGTCAACAGCGTGTTCATCTTACCTAGAGACCTTATTTCAAGAACGTGATTTTGCAAAAAACAAAATTGCATAAATGATCTACATAGTTAAGCAAAACAACAAAAGCTTTGTTACATATTCTACAGAGAATGATTCATTCATTCATAAAACATGAGATCGTTGCACACGCGGTGCGGTAGTTATTTCTTCCCGCAGATTCAAATTATTAAATTGCTGTTGATATTATCTAACTCAAGAACTTAATACTCGATCGTTTGCAACATCTTCAATTTTATGGTGTGGTATAGACAAACGATGCATTTCAAACGTTATCCACTTCTAGTAAACTTTATTTCTATCCAATATTACTAAACCAATATTTACAACATATATTATATAATATTACGGTGCTCTCCGAGGCACGGGGGTTCAGACCCCAACTTCCAAACTCCGAGCTGTTATTAAGTATAGAAAGTAAAGCTGTCGGTCCTGCGCCCGATCTCTCCCCGATCGTGTCGGTTAACCGTCCCGTCGGAATATGAGAGTGAGGGAACAGAGAGTGCACCTGTGTTTGCGCACACACTTGTGCACTATAATATTTCCTGCGTAGTTGGTTGGTCTCTGTTGAGACTGGCCGCCGTGACCGTAATCGGCTAGGAGAACACCACCACCACCACCAATATTACGATATTTCAAAACCGAGATCACCGAACGTTAGTTCGGTAGTTAATAAGGTGGTAGAGCCACGCTGATTTCAGCACGAACGGGCTGGCTCGACCGGGGTGGTACTACCCTCGCACAGAAATTCAACGTAAAATGACAGCGATCATGCTGTCGTGTATCGCTGGTGAGTGCGAGACCGGAGGCCCAATGATGCAGAAGCATCACTAGCCCGCCATGGTGTGGGTCACCACGCTATCAACCATGCATTGTTGCATTGTCTGCATTCGCAGTATGGTGACCATCACTCTTGGATTCTGCTTATGCTTTCCATCAGGCAGAGTAGTCATTATGGCAGGGCAAAACATAAAAAAAAAAACTTCTCAATTACAATTAGGAAGTAATTTTTTAAAGAAAAGAAACTCTATTAGACAAATTTTAACAGAAGAAATTCTTAACATTATCCCACAATGCAAAAAGCTAGTCTAAAATTTAACACATTATTGAGCAAAAATATTGAAATAAACTATTAGTAGATTGTAAGTAATTATGTAGGCCTTTAAAGCTGTAAGAAACTTGAATGGTGTTTATGTATAGTATATGTATGCTAGCGTCTAACTGGTTTAAGTCAAGCCAAGTTTGTTGCTACTGATATCCATATGCGGGCGCATGTGATGCCGTCTCCTTTATTGGAAGTTCCCCGTGAGTAGTGAGTGCAGTCATCGGTCAGTATACAACGGAAACCTACCGAACTGTAATGTGAATACTAAACGATGACATCTTAATGTTAATTATGATAAATTCTACGTAGTTACGTGTTTTGATACGAGGATTTGATAACAGGAAATACTGTGGGAGAGCCACGCCTAGGCATGAATGGGCCGGCTCGGCCGGAGTGATACCACAGCCTCATCCCAAAAGGCCGGCAACGCAATTGTGACGCCTCTGGTGTTGCCCATGGGCGGCGGTAATCGCTTACCATCAGGTGATACGTCTGCTCGTTTGCCCTCTATACCATAAAAAAATATTCTAAATACAATTGCAGTGAACTGTTATCAGTTGGAAAATTACGAGACATAATTGGAACAATAATATTAGGTCACAGGGCTATCAAAATCTAAACTAACATGGATATATATTTTACTAGCTTTTGCACGCGGCTCCGCCCGCGTGTTTGTCTATGTACTTCCTCAAGAATCAAAGTATATCCATGCCAAAATCCATTAAAATTGGTGCAGCGGTTTGGCCGTGAAAGCAGGACAGACAGATTGACAAACAGAGTTACTTTCGCATTTTTAATATAATTAAATAATGGATTATTAGGCAGACTCTACAGCAAGTGTAACCTGTTCGAAACCTCGTGAAATTCAGGGTTAAGTAATACCTACTCGTAATTAAATATTTAAGAAATTTGTTTAGTAATAAATTACTAGTAGTATAGCCGGGTTTCGTATGCACTCTTATTAATATTTCTGAGTTTAAAAGCAATTTCCCGTATTACTCAAAAATTTTGTAATCGGATTTTAAAGATCTTGTCATAAAGCAGTTTCTGAAGGCATTACCGTGGGAATAGAGAACTTTGCTTCGGCATGAAGTGACCGGCTCGACCGGGGTGATACCACGCGAGGCCTAACAGAAAACCGGTGTGAAACCGCCGAGTGAGTGAGGAAACCGGAGGTCCGTACTCCAACCCCTTCCCCATCCCCCATAGGCCGACAACGCACTTGTGATGGTTCTGGTGTTGCAGGTGTCCATTGACGGCGGTAATCACTTACCATCAGGTGATACGCCTGTTCGTTTGCAAATTACTCCATAAAAAAAAATTGGGTAAATTGTATTTCAAATGCTTTTTAAGCTAATTTAAAACAAAATTCTGTGACAATGAAAACTTTAAATGAGAAATGGAAAAAGTCCAACGAAATATTAGGCAATACAGGAATATTCATATCTTATGTAATAAGACTCTTGGCCATCAATATCATTGAGATCATGAACAAGTGAATTTTGTAATAACACAGTATGTTCTAAACTCTAAACCTATGAAACTTTATCGGCATTTGAGAGATTTTAATAAGAAATAAGGTAACAAACCACGCATCGTATCTATTTTTATCTTTATAATGGAAGCTTTTATATGTTGGAGAGAAAACTTAGTAGGTAGTTAGTGCAACATTTCATTACCCCCACATAGGTAGCTCAGATAACCTTTTGAACGTAAACGTCATTTATAAATGAGAAGTGAAGGCGTGGCTCGTACATCGACCATCTAAGCTAAACAAGATAGAAAATACAGGCTTTAAAAAAGAAATAAATCGACAAACTTATATTACTTTGTATGTTTAAGTGTGTTCGTAGATTGCTAAACGGTTTACAAACATGTTTCGTCAGATATATATAGTTCGGCTTCACGTTATTGCTATGCGGCCAAAAAATATTTACTTACTAGTGATTTTAGAGACATTAAATATCTGCAAAAACTGTCATACGAAGAGCATTCAAAGTCATCGAACCAAGAACTAGGTGTTCGCACTTATCGTGGGAGAGCCGTGCACATATGGCCCAATTTCGACCGGGGTGTGTTTTTATGCCACTTGGTACCGAATTTTATGCTCGTTTGTCACCTTATTAATGAAATTTGTTAATATTTATGCAATCTGGTAGACCTGATATATCACAGAGTCTACTTCTATCTCAGAAGATAAAACGTGTCTAAGTCTCACACCTTACATCATTCGTAATATCCACAGAATAAGGACATACAAGGTCATGGTTAAGTTTATAAAACATAACTTTATTTTTTTTAAATAAACCCAATTCACTCTGGAGAGGATTGTCGTAAGTAACTTACATTATTCATATTTGAGATAGCTCCACTCCACAAATTATTTACATACGTTATTAGTAGTATGTTCCGTACCTTCTGAACTAGTGGATACTATTATGTTTGTCGTTTGTATACATTTATTTCTTAGAAACCAGGTCTAGATATCTTCAAGACGAATACTCTAATTAAATAGCCTCATTTCATCTGAGCTAGTAAACTTTGATCAAGTACTGCAGAGGTTCCTACTACAACAAATTCGACATTTTCTTGTTAAAAAGACTGCTTTGACTAATTAAGGTAATTTAAATAACGTCATAAAAGTAACTATGTCAGTTATGACACAGGGACTGGATGATTGTTTGAGTAATTATAAGCGCCTAAAAAGGATAATTAACTAATTCGTTTGAGTAAGCGAATGACGCAGGCTGTGGAAAATTTGTATTTTCGAATGTCTTTGTAAAAATATGAAAGTAAAACTTTCGTAAGTACACATAAACATGGATACGATTTGATTTAAGTACGGCATCTCTAACGTTCTATATACGTAAGTACATACTTCATACCATACCACACAAACCAGATAAGAAATTGATGATAGTATTTCCAAGAAACGTAAAATATTGTCACGTTTTTATGTCTTGAAAAATCTAGATTTTTATATTATGGATCATGTGCATGAATCAATATAAGGATGGACAAGACGAATTAAAAAGATGTACTTGACACGGAGGTACGCTTCGACTTTTGACACAATAAATAATTAAATATCATGTTTACTTATGGTTGGATTTCGACCATTATGTCTAACACTAATAACTTTATTTATTTGTTACGATGAACGTGGTACGCATTTAAAATTAGTACCTAAATATTTATTTACAGATAGCCGTTATCTGCCTCTTACGCTGACCTTATTGTCAGCAGGTACCCCCGCCTATGTAACAGAAGGGCCATAATGCAATTAGCAGTCCAAATAGCCGTCAACTGCGTCAGCTACCTGTAAGATAAGATGTGGATAATACTGCCTAATTACAATTCAGCTGTGAACCTATCAACTACTGCTTTGTAATGGCTTTCAAACGACTATCTCGTTTAGTAGGTTAGGGTTATTAACCTATTCATGGTAATGTAAACTTTTTGTAATGCAATTTTATGAAGATATTACGGTTTTAATTACCTAATAACGGAAAAAATGGCGGTACGTGGT
This sequence comes from Spilosoma lubricipeda, assembly GCA_905220595.1. Taxonomy (NCBI): domain Eukaryota; kingdom Metazoa; phylum Arthropoda; class Insecta; order Lepidoptera; family Erebidae; genus Spilosoma; species Spilosoma lubricipeda. The sequence goes on from HG992278.1 coordinate 3,703,737, forward strand.
ATCGAAGCCTATCAGCCTTGTAGTAGCTTTATCCTGCGGCTCCGCTCGCGTATATGTTGGGTTTCGCGGTGACTTTTTTAAACTAATGACATTTCTTTTTTATTTGTCAATCAATTGAAATAAAACAAACACTAAAGTTTACCACAATACTTAAGAGAAATCCGCATTCAAATTGGTTGAGCCACTTCCGAGATTAGAATTATTGTTTTGAGTTCTCTTACTTTAATAAAGTAACTACATTAGTTTTTCTTTAACACCTCTTATGTACAGACACCAACTTATTATAACACCTATTTACTTACAGATTTTCGTATTATTTGCACTGCTCTTATCAGATTACTTTAAAAGTTAACGCCGGTAGAACTCTCTGATTTTTGGTGTGCAAAACCTCAATTGGAAATCACTGGATCATACAAAATCGTGTTTATACCTAGTATGTAAACGTTGAAACATGTTTTCCAAAATCGCAACATAAAAAATGACTAAAAGACGCATATGTTGGATTCCTTAGTACAATTTATTTTAAAAACAATTTTATAAGTCCAGGGTTAGGCTTTTCTGAACGAAAAAAATCGAAGTCTCATATTGAACTTATGTTCAATTGTCTAAATATGTGTTGCACATAAATCTACATAAATACGAAATTGATTTGAATAACAAATTAATGAATCGCCTAGTTATTAACCTTTTGCTAGGAAATGTATGTTGTATATGTAATACAAAACAATATACAAGATGATTACATGTAGGCATCACAATAAATCAAGATAAAATGGCCTCAAGTTGGTCGTATTTTATTCTCTACTAGCTGAGCGGTTATCGTCGTACCGCGGGTAACGCCGCGGGGCGAAGCTGGTCTAAAAAAGTAGCCTAAGTTACTCCTTAAATCATCAGCTACTTATCAGTGAAATTCTCATAAAAATTGGTCCAGCCCTTCCAGAGATTAGCCAGAACAAACAGACAGACAAAAATTGAAAAAAAATGATATTTTGGTACATATACTGTGTATATATAATATGCATTTAGTAAAAAGCGGTTAATACATTATTACAAACAGACACTCCAATTTTATTTAAGTAGGTATTTGTATAGAGTATAGATAAGACAACACAAAAAGTCTTTGGTCAGAAAAAAAACTTTATTAAAAAATTCAATGATAAACTAATAAGTTGTTACATGAAACTACCTAGATGACTATTGTATTCTGATTTTTATAACTGGTTGTGACATTAACAGCATAGATTAGTTCATTATTTACTAATTTGAATAATGTTTAAAATAAAAATTGGCTTGAGTTGCTAACAAGTACATACTGATATGTATCCATTTCATGCATAGTGCTTTCTTTTACTGATAAAAGAAAGCACTATGCATGAAATGGATTGCACAACTAAAGCCTGTAATTAAAAAAAAATAGGAGACCTGTCTGTCATTTATTTTTTTAGTCTGTGACTTAAATTTTGAAATGTTCACATTAGTTAGGGTCGTTAGGGATTATTTTTAATTGTGAATTAATTGGATTTGAGTTTAATTTTACTAATTAAAAGTTATTTAACTGTTTAAAAACTTACTCTGAATGTGTTAAGTAAGTGAATTTAATTATCTGATTTATTAATTTTGATGTTGTGAAATAAGTTTGTAAAATTTTAGTTTTATGGAAATATTAAAAAGAAAAACTTCTAGAACCTGGTGCCAATCTTAGTGTCAGAGATATATTGTCACATGTTTATTACTTCACTATCAAAACTCTTGTCAAAGTATATTTTCAAGGCATAAACAGGTACATCTTATCAAAATTATCTTACACCTACATACTAATCAAGTCATCACTCTTCTTTATCTATAAAACTATGATAAAACTTATAATGCTGAAGTGTTTTGCTGGTTTAATGCACTTTAAAGAATACACATCGCAATAAACTCATCTAAGAGTATTGTCTATTATACCATAATTACTTAAAAAAAAATCATTTTTTTTTTCTAATTTAAACCATTTATGGCCGGTTATTTTCTAGCACAGAGAATTTGAGTTGCCATTCAATGTGGTATTGCTGTCAGTCTTTTGGGAATACTACCAGTAGGCGAGGATGTAGAGTTTTTTGATGGTTGTATGTAAATATTGTTATTGTTTTTTTTAATTATGGTTATGTACATAGATATCTGTATTATGTAATAAAAATTTTACTATGTAATTTAAACTAGTGTATGAAGTTTTTATCATAACAAAATGAGTCTAACACTTCACTTCATGGTTTTTTAAAAGTTCAAAGCTCATTTTGTAGCCTTAGCCAGATTTGATTTCCAAGTTGTTGCAAAGGTGTACAGGAGATTTTGGATGTTGGGAAACATACATGCAGTCCCTTTGGATAAGCCTGTTCCTACACATTGAGGTCATTTAAAAAAATGTGTACTTTCAGGTAGTTTCAGACTAAGTGAAACTTTGTATTTACCTTGCAAAGGGTGTCTGTTCGACGTGGTACACGTCAGTAATGGGTTCCTTCCGCATGATGCTACGGAGCCGCTCCTCAGGCAGCTCCAGCAGTCCATCACTCGCTGTCTTGATGTCCGCTTTACTCAAACCACTTAAAACACTCATTTTTAAAACGTGTAGACGACTATCGACCGAGTCGAAAAGACGGTTATAAACTTCAAAGTCACTAAACGATTCACAATAGTCCTTAAAATCAACGTATACACTTATTTATGTAAAAAATGGCATTAATTAGACCACATGAAACATTTTAATGCCTCCGGTTTCTCAAAAGGTAACAGAGTGCTCTCCCTTGTCATTGCGAGAAGCGGTTACGGATTCATTTAAAACGCTCCACTTTGAATCAACACGATTGATAAACAAACTTTAGTATCACTTCATCATAATTCGCAATGAAAAGTAATAATTTGTTTATTTACACACGCGTTTCGAAAAAACTCAAAATTGACAAGCGCGCGGACAGCTGCGCATCGACGAGTCGACCGCACTTCGCCGTACACGTTTCTGCCGTTCCGTTGGGACTCGAACCGAGCCTGCCCATACCATTCAAATTCCGATTCCGGCGAATGTCGTTGTTCCAACGTTCTAAGTTCGAAAGTTGCAAAGCAAGGTCATTGCATTAATAACTTAAAAGTTTTATAATAAAATCATAGATGGCGCTTTTAGAAAATTGAAATACCGATGTTTTAAAATTAGCAGTGTTTTAAAAATAGTGTCATTTACTCCTGTTGGACGGTTATCATTATGCAAAAATTTTGATTTCATTTACAATTATTTTATGTTTCGTACCCTTTGGAATGAATAAAATACTTTTGTAACAACATTTATTTTGAACATTAAATACACCTAGTGACATCTTTTAAATGCATGGGAACCAAATGAATAGGTCTTTAAAAAACTCACTAGATGACGCTGCAACACGAAAAGAATGAATGAAAGGAAAAAAAGTAAAGAAAAGTTAAAATCAGTAGTAGTAAAAAAAAATAAGGGCAAAATACACAGTCGATGACTACCTTTCAGACAAATCTACACGAAAAATAATAATACGATTAATAAATCTCTCTTTAGTCTCAAAATAGGTAGTTTTTGTAAAAGTTAAGCATATCAATAATTATTTTTTATTAATATTTTTAAAAATTTGGTTAAAATGTTTGGAAAAAGCACTAAGTCCTTAGTAGTCATGTAATTACCTACTATGATAAAAATGTATTTATGCATTCATTTGCTTTTTTCAATGTTCATCCCTTTGAGTTTAAATAATAATATGTATAAAATCATCAGACAATGGTCATCAGCAAATAATGAGAATTTTGAGTATAGTTTTACGTGAGAAATATCATTAATGAAGATAGAAAATAATATAGGTCCAAGATGGGATCCCTACGGTACGCCAGATGCAGCATAATAGGTACAATTGTGAATCATATCGTTTTTAACTGGTAAAGTAACTTATTCGTATTAGACTGTAAATTCGAGCATCGCCATCTTCATCGCTCTTTGGGGTGACTTTGAAACTTGTTTATAAAGCCCATTATGAGCGACCACGTTTCTGTACCTATTATAATTCATAGGTCATCACTGCCACCACACACAACTTTCGACTTCAATGAGAAAATATTACGAAACATACCGAACGCTGGCTAGTCTAGTTGGATTCCACAAATAATCTTTTTTTAACCGACTTCAAAAAAGGAGGTTCTCAATCTGAATTCGTATCTATATTTTTATTGATTTGTCAAAGTTAGACTTATCAAGCAGGATTGTGTCTTATGTATAACCACATAACCTATAATTGTCAACAACTTTGAACGTAGTTACGGAGTGCGACCACGGGCGTCTTTATCTATAGTGCAGGCGGTGCAATATCAAAAAGCAACAACCGTTCAGTTTAATCAAATTTTGACAGGTACTTTTTAAGATGGTAGCTCATTTTAAAAAGTACCTGTCAAAATTTACAACCTGCTGCGTTGTACCGTATGCACTATTGACGTGCACCAGCAATAATGCTGAGGAGACTACAATAATTGGATTAATCGCAAATAAGGTGGATTAGACCAAATGCACCTGCGCCTAGAAGATAACCATAGGTATAAAGTATGTAAATAAAAGATAAGAAAATATTTCATATTTTATTCTTGGTTGTTTTTATTCCAGAACAGCTGCAAAGTTTTCGCGAGGGTGGCAGCACCAAAAACAGCGAACTTCTGGAAGTACGGTTCCTGCTCGAGCTTGGAAAACCATTCGAAAGTGCGAGGATACCTGAAGAAAACGCTTATTTTATATTGTTAGGTAAGTTTTAATATTTTAGAAGCCCCGGATCGGGCCAGAGTGTGTTATGGGATTTTCCTGAATGTAGAAATTCTTAATAACAGCACGGAGATTGGTGCTATATAATATCTTCTGCGTAGATTAGATGGTCCTGGCCCCCGCTGAGACTCGCTATCATGGTTAGGAAGTAGGTAGCTAGTTAGTATTTCTATCCATATCCATAAAGTAGGGATAGAATTTACAAATATCGCACATTTAAAATAGGTAACGATTAGCTTCAGTAGTGATTTAAATTAAGGCATTAATTTCTTTTCAAATAAAAAATATTGACTTTAGATTGTACATTATTCGCTGTATCCGTAATTATTAGTTCCCAGGGTAGGTATGTCAGAACTGTGAGAAGCGTAAACAAATACTTAACCTGTCAGCATCCAGTTTCAAAATCCCTTGCATCCCGGCAGTAGTGGCCCCGACTGACAAGTCGGCAATGGTGAACTGATCACAGGCAATGTACTGGTGTTTGGACAAATATGCCTCCAAGAAACTGTACGCCTCTTCGATATCAGATAGATGCCTTCCAGTGGGACTTTTCATACCTTCCATAATAGTTGGCAACTGAAATGAGATTAGTGTAGAGCAAGCTGGAAATGCAATACTTTTTTTTATTTATTTTCTAATATAAAATTCATACATGCATGCAGTTATTCATTATATACCACACAAACCATCAAGAGTTTATCCGTGGTATACCAACTTAAGCGGTAGGTATATTATTATAATTAGAATGTATTAAAGCTATATAGAAGGATAGATCTCCTGCATTTGTTTTTAAGTAATAAATGTGATGATGAAAATATATATTATATCATAAACAGTTTTCGTTAGTAGACAAATATTTACTTAATAATCATTCATTGCATCTAAAACTTTTTACTTTTTTCGTGTTTTATTGGCATCACGGAGACCTAGAGAATAGTCTTCCTAATAAATATGTAATTCAAAATTGAGGTGATGTATTTTCAGTAACTCACTGCAACAACTTTGAGCCTGATGAAATAGACGCTGGCATCAAAGAAGAGGGCCTGGTTCACAGCAGCGCGTATTTGCAGATCGCTCGGATACAGCGCCTCGCTCTTGTCCCCGCCGTATTTCGACAGCAGATAGATCATTATAGCGTGGCTGTCTGACAGCACGGAGTCGCCGTCAATTAACACCGGTATGGTACCCAATGGGTTCATCTGTACACAAAGAGAATAGCAAAAATATAATCCTTAGAAGTTTCGCTCACAGTACCTTACGTCAGTCTATTTAAAAGTTGGTTATTTATACCTTTGAAAATATTAATACTAATAACACCTTCGCTTCGGCCACATTCGAAATTTATGATTCGTCGATGAGCACCTGTCTCCGAAACTGAATTATTTTTCTTTATTGGAAACTAGATTTCCAATTTTATTGGAAATCATTTTTCTATGTTGGGAATCTATTTGCGAAAAAATCTGTTTTCGATTCTGGTTTCCAATACTTGGATCAAAGGTATGAAGCGCCCGTAGGTATAGTGTGGAGGTTCCTATCTTTGGAGCCTTAACCACTGTTTACTTGGTTACTGTACCCGAAGTCGGTGGTTTACTATTTTTTATATTCCTTCCTACTTTTTAATATGTATTTTGTTTTCCTTTTTTATGTTATTAAACATTTACCTTGGTGTACTCCGGAGACTTATGTTCTAGTTTAACAAAGTCGGGGGTCTTCAAGTCGAGCTCCAATCCAATGATGTCGGCGAGCATTCGCACGGCATTTGCTGCAGGACTGCCGTCCAACTTGTATAGTAAGGGGGCCATTTTGCTATAAAGGACAATCATTACGCTGTACTGGTCATACTTTGACTGGTATAGAAACCTAGCTGCTGCTGCCAGATATGGTATTCCATAAAAAAGTAAACAAATATAATATTAACCTTATATGAAATACAACAGCTGCAACTCTACGGGCATTAATGCGTTGTCACCCTTACCTTTGAGTGACTCCTCCCTCCCAATGTGGGAGAGTAACAACAAAACATTTAATAATACTTTACTTCATTCCACAATAACAATCTTATGCATAGACTAATAAAATTTTTTTTAAATCTAAACATTTGCCACTTTTTTTTAGTAATATAAAACACGAAGAAATCACACTTCCCTACTGTAATATATAATGACTAGCTGACCCACGCAACGTCGTTTGCGCCTTATATTGCCCGTAGCGTGAAAATTTCCCCCGTTTTTGAAACATTCTTCATTGTTGCTCCGCTCCTATTAGTAGTAGCGTGATGATATATACCCTTCCTCGATAAATCGACTATCCAACACCGAAAGAATTTTTCAAATCGAACCAGCGGTTCCTGAGATTAGCGTGTTCAAACAAACAAAACAAACAAACAAACAAACAAACAAACAAACTCTTCAGCTTTATATATTAGTATAGATATAAATGTAATTGTAAGTTTGTACACATATTCTTGGACGTACCTACCTATTAGAAGTAACATAGGACACTTTTTATGAAATGCGAGCGAAGCTGCGGGCGGAAGCTAGTATATAAGAAAGAGATGATATGGCTTTTTAAAAGTTATCTTTCAGAATTTGCGCCAAAATTAGCGTCAGGAACAGTTTATGTAGGTATTACAAGTAAAATTTTAACAAAAATAAAACCGACTTCAAGGTTTGACTCCATTTCTCTTGGATGCCATCATCAGATCTTAGTGTCCTTATCATGGTACCACTGTTGGGATATCTCCTTTCCATTAAAAAAAGAATCAATAAAATCGGTTCATAAACGACGAAGTTAATTGCGAACACACATAGTATATCTCAATATATATACAGTCGAATAGAGAAACCTCCTCCTTTTTTGAAGTCGGTTAAAAAAAAGTTTAGGATGACATATCAACTTACCACTATAGTTACACTGTTATCGCAGTATAAGGAAACCTTTTGTGCTGTTATGGTGTTTGATGTTCAACTGACACAAAGCTATAGGCGATATGGTGGTGTGCAAATGGTTTATCTATGTACCTGTCATTGACATACTATTGGAAAAGATAAGGCATAGATTATCTATAAGTGCAAAGTACTTAATGATGTATTACAGATTTAACAATAGCCAATAAAGCAATATTCAAGTTATTGTATGGTTTAAGAGCAGTCGGGGGACTGATGGTAAGTGACCATCTACAATTCAAGACTCTCAAGTGCATGCCTCAATATGTAACTGTATATGAAAATTCATAAACACACCTATAAACCGGACTATGAAAGAGGGAGGGTTATGTTTTTCGAGTGTATGTATGTATATTTCTTTGGCACGCCCTAGAGCCTAAACGGCTTGTCGTATTTTAATGTGAGTGGTGTCAATAGATTCGTGTTAGTCGTGAGAGTGACACTGGGTGCATCAAAATAAAAAAAAAATACAAAATTAAGAATTTTTGGCGCCAAAAACTAATCTCAAAAAAATGTTTTCAGTGCATTATCAAAATGAAGATTTTTAACGGTAATTACGAATAGTATATAAATTATATGTTTTATTTAAAAAACCGGAATTTAATAAAGACTAGCTGACCCACGCATCTTCGTTTACGAGTCCTACTGCCCGTAGCGTAATAATTTTCCCCCCGTTTTCTTAACATTTTTCATTGGAGTTCCGCTCCTATTGGTCTAAGCGTAAACCTTCCTCGATAAATAGGCTATCTAACACTTGAAGAATTTTTCAAATCCGTCCAATAGTTTCTGAGATTAGCGCGTTCAAACAAACAAACTCTTCAGCTTTATATATTAGTATAGATGACAGATATTGACGCAATCGGGTTTTTTTAAATAATTTTACTTGCTTTAACGAACAATTTTAATTCAGATTGTTAACTATTTCATTTAATTTTCTTCTAACATCAGGTATCTGCCAGTAGAAGTCCAGTCCAAATAAGTCTGAACAGACAAAATTTTAAAACTTGATTTTATGATCTAAGTACCGTATAGGTATACCTACTTCCTAATTGATTTAGTGAAAAGCTATTAATTTGATATAAGAAACAGACATTAATTTTATAGATAGGTACTTATGCCATCTTTTTATAAAAGGATTACATGAAATGTCCACAATCATCATCATCATCTTCCTAGCCTTTATTTTTCTAATATTATTTGGGGTAGCTGCTAATTCAGCAGGTTTTACTTGAATATTCGTTTTTACACGAAACGACTGGAATCGGAGCTCCGCATCCTTGAGGGTGAACTGACTGCGAAGGTTGAACTAGTTGTCAGTATATTTCAGCCACAGAGGCAGTCGATCGACAACTCGACACGTCCACCGCCCGTGGGCGCGCGCGCGCCCAATACTGAATATATATATATACCAAGCGTGTGGATTGATTGCGAACTGTTTGCCGAACACTCACAACCGACACCGACTCCGAACAGTGGCGAACACAAACAAGAACAGGCAAACGCGTACCAACACCCAACCACATGTCCGTGTTTGCTGTTTGTTGTTTGCTGTTCGCCATTGTTTGCCAAGCGTGTAGATTAAGTTTAACGTGCTCTCAGAGGCACGGGCGGGAATCACCGAACAGAAAAAAAGGAAACTATAAAAATAAATCTTAAAAATAGTTTATTAACAATTTACAAATCAAAAGACAGTAACAAAAAGTATGAGACTTTTGTACCGCGTGGCAAATCTCATGGATTGTTTTTGTATTATTTGGCTGGTAATAGCATCGACAATAACATTTCAAATTTAAAGATAAACAGAAATTTGCGTTAAAAAGTTATTTCAGTCTTTAGTAGTTTACAATGGATACATATATCACAAATGAGTTGTCAACATGATGGCGTAGTTCCATATTTTTGAAATTCAGTTCACACTCAGAGTTAGGTCCGATGCCAGTCGCTCCGTGTTAAAACTGATATTTAGGTAAAACCGGTTGAACTAGTAGCCGACCCCAAATCTTGGGAATAATAAAGGCTAGGAAGATGATGATATCAATTTAAATGTTATGGTTTTTCCTATTATTAAGTGATGTTTGGTGGAAAGGACTTGCGTGCGGTGAAATTCAATCCAGTGGTTGATGCCTGCATCGAGTGCATGTTCTGCAATCGCTGATTTGCTTGTCTGTCGGTTCTTCACAGCAGCGATATGTGATTTGACCCTTTCAGCAGTAGTCCGCTTCGTTTGGCCTAGATACGAACTTCCGCAGCTACAGTGTATTATATAAACACCCGGAGTTTGTAGTGGCAATATGTCCTTTGGTGTGCTGACGATGTTGTGAACTTTATGCATGGTGTGTATACTGTCGGAATTGAGAATTTGTTTAACACGAACCCGATCTTATCCGTAACTGCCTTTTTTTTTTTTTTTTTTTTTTACGTGTGGTTTTTCACGTGTGGTTTTTCACCCCCTCGGGCCGTCACCCCGCCGGGGTTTGCGGCGGGGCGGTGTGTCGGAATCGAACCGACTAAAACCACACGGTGTGCCACTCTGCGCCTGAGAGAGGGAGAGATCCGGGAACTGCTGTAGTAAGACCTCCGGACCCCTCCCGGCGCCAGCCCGCACAGATGCGGGCACCCTCCTCCTCAAACTCTCCATTTAGGCGACGTCCGGCACACACGTAACGTCGCCTCCTCGCGGGTGGCCACTAATGCGGATGGAAGGGAAAACCCGTCCCGACCATCCGCGGCCACACTCAGGGCGGCATGAGGCGCAGATAGGCGCGCCTCCGCCGCCCGGTTCGCCGGCGGCGGATCGGGTCCGAGTGGAGGTCGTCCTCCCGGGCCTTCTCCGCCACCTCCTTCTGCGAAATTACGTCTTCGCAGAAGGCTGCGACCGCGGTAAAACTGCTGTCGCTACCGGCCATGGAGCGTACGATGGCCGGTAGCGAGAGATCTTCTCCGATGACTGCAGTGAGGGCCCGGCGCTGCGACGCCCATGCGGGGCAAACCGCCAGCGTGTGCTGGGCCGAGTCCTCACTGCAGTCGCAGTGGTGGCAGGCGGGACTCAGTTCCCTCCGGGCGACCGAGTGCAGGTACTTCCCGAAGCATCCGTGCCCGGAAAGCACCTGCGTCAGTCTGAAGGAAAGAGTCCCGTGCTGCCGCCCTGCCCACTCGTGGATGACCGGCTGGAGAGCCTCCACGGCGGCAAAGCCAGCGCGTGGAGTCTCCAGCCGGAACGACCAGCGAGCCATCGTGGCTCGACGGGCGGCTTCACGCCACTCGCGTACCTCCTCGGGTGGGGGGCGAATGCCACACTCCGCCCGGAAAGAAGCCACCCGTCGATAAACTTCGGCGAGCACTTCCGCCTCCAAATCCCACGGGGGTGTTCCGGCCAACGCGCACGCCGCCTCGGTCGACACCGTGCGGTATCCGCGTATGGCTCTGACCGCCAATACCCTCTGATATCCGTAACTGCCTTGACATAAGGTATACAGGCTGGTTGCCTGTTCACTTCTGGATACATGCTTCTTATTTTTGGTTGCTTCCGTCCTCCAATCACTTGATATCCGTTTTCTTTGAGTACCTCCTGAACATGTCTAGCTCCCGTTCTAAATGTTCAGGGTCACAGAGATTGTAAGTTCTGTTCTTGAGTGAAGTCATAACTTATTGCAAGTGCCGGGGGTGATGATGAGACGTGGCGTGTTGGTATCTATCCATATGAATAGGTTACGGTACACACAAGGACCCATCCGACGACAACGACCTATCTGTCTCCATTTCAGAAGTAAACCTTATTTTAGATTGAATAGAGTTAAGATGTTGTACATATGTAGAACATCTTAACTCTATTCACAAATTTATCAATAATAACGAAAATGTGCACATGGATAAAGCACCTTCTACTTCACGGATTCGACGACGGAGGGCGTGCGCCAATGAGCCAGTCAGCCTGTGACCACGGCCAGTGCAACCTGGTCGAAACGTCAGGCAAATCAGAGGTATGTAATACCTTTTAATAAGTGATCGCGTTTATTCCCGTAAAAATAATTGTTAAAATACGCTATCTAGATTTAAGAATTTGAGAAAAAATATTCAAAATTTTTTGACTCGACATTCAAACTCGCTTAGTCTAGGAATTTCTTTTTTCTTATGGAAAGGGGGGCAAAAGAGCAGATGGAAGAGAGATGGTGAGCATTTAACGCCGCCCATGGGCACTCGCAACGCCAGAGCCGTCAGAAGTGCGTTGCTGGCCTTTTAAGAAGGAGTACTCTTTAATTATTTTCAGTTGAATTACCTTCATCATTTGTTTATTATTGTATTTAAAAACAACATTATAACTTGTTTAAATTTTCATAAACTTTCTTTATTTTTATTTATCTTTTTGGTTTGGCGCAAAGTCTTCTTCTTCGTCTGGCCTTTTCCCGTTTCTAATCGGGGTCGGCTCTCCTTATCCTTCTCCTCCAGAGATATCTGTTCTGGGTCGTCACAGGGTCCACTTTCTCTTCTCCGAGGTCCTTGCTGATGGTCGACATCCATGTAGCTCGGGGTCTGCTACGGCGTCTTGGTCCCGACTCTAGTTGCAGCACTTTCTTGGTCATGTGTTCGTCAGGACGACGCATGACGTGACCGTACCACCTCAAGCGCATCTCTTTGAGTTTCTCCGGTATTGGTCTCACTTTAAAGCTGCCTCTGATATATACATTCGGCACTTTATCTAGAAGTGTGACGCCTGCGGACCATCTGAGCATTCGCATTTCGTTGACGTGCACCTTGTTTACCTGCGCTTTTGTGATTGGCCAACACTCTGCGCCATAGGTCATTGCTGGCCGTACTGCGGTTTTATAGACCTTGCCTTTGGTTTTTATTGGCATTTGTGAATCGCAGAGTACACCTGTAAGTTCTCTCCACTTTTGCCATCCAGTGTTAGTGCGGTGCGTGATGTCAGCGTCTATGTTGCCATCGCTAGAGAGTACAGTGCCAAGGTATTTGAAGTGGTCAACGGTTTTCAGAGTGGTGTTTTGGAGTGTGATGGTATGGCTGACGTCGCTGTTTGAGAAGTTGCAGTGCATGTGTTCTGTCTTTTCTCTGTTTATCCTCAAGCCAGCGGTTTCCAGAGCCAATCTCCATTTTTCCAAAATTGCTTGCAAAGACGATCAAGACGATGTCGTCTGCGTACAGGATATCCCAGGGTACAGGACGTTGTATGTTGGCTGTCACATAGTTCATCACTATGTTAAACAGTAATGGACTGATTGCCGATCCCTGATGGTTTGGTTTCCCTTTGGTTTGGCGCAAAGTGTTTAATAAATTTTTGGAAGCTGTTCTAGATTCTGTGTAAATTACTTATATTTATTGTCATCTATTTTTTTCCGTAATATAAGCTATAATAAATAAAATATTTTGTTAAAATTTAAGAAAAAGAAATTATTCATGCTTCACCGGATATTCTCCATCATAATAAATATCATATATATGAAATTCTCGTGTCACAGTTTTCGTTGCCATACTCCTCCGAAACGGCTTGACCGATTCTCATGAAATTTTGTGAGCATATTGAGTAGGTCTGAGAATGGGCCAACATTTATTTGTCATCCCCCTAAATGGTAAGGGTCACCCATCCTTAAAAAAAAATATGGCAAAACGACGTTTGCCGGGGCAGCTAGTAAATATAAATAATAAATAAATAAATATTTCGGACATCTAAGTATATAAATATAAATATTTAACGAACAAATGAAGAAAATAAAGATCTGAAAAATATCATCTTCACATTTTTTTAAATGAATTAATAAAGCATTTCTTTTGTGTTTCTTAACTTTCTTATCATTTCCGAATTTGATATTCCGGACCAAATTAAAAAAAAAAGTTTTATATTTTAAAGTTTAGTTATGATTTAATTTAAAAAAATAATTAAAAGATTTATATATAAGATTTAATTAAAAAATAATAATTATTGATCTATTTAATTTTTATTTTCTTGTTTATTTACTTAATAATACTTAAAATTTTTAGATAATAATAATAAAAAAAAAAAAAAATATAAGAAAAAAAAAATAAGACAACATTTTTTCGATTTTGATTATTTTTAACTTCGAAATCCGACACCAAAATTTAAAAAGAAAAAAAATTAAGGATATCTAATGTAATATAAAAAAAAAATGTTTTTGTTGTGAGTAATAATAAATAAACAAACTAATAAAATGAATTGGTCTTTGCTTGCCACCACTGGGTGTGAACAAACAAACAAATAAACTAGACCCGCAACCACAAATATAATAATAATAATAAAACAAATGAATAAATCTGGGGTGCCAGGTGCCGCCAGGTCCTGTCTAAAAATAACAAACCCCCAGTGGTAACTTACAAATAACCTAAAAAGTAACAAATAATGCCGTGGATAACTCGGCCAGCATTGAACCCTTAATCTAGGGCGGGGAGTGCTGACTAATAAACTGGTTAATGGTTTAAAAGCAGATTTATTACTCGTAGAATCTAAAGGGTAAGGTCTTTATTGATGGATAATCTATTCTACAATTGCGCTAACATGGTTATAGCTTAGCTTAGCTTATGGTTATAGGTTAGAGCTTTCAGATACTATTACTATGTCGTCTGCGAACTTTAGTTGGTTGAAGTAGGTGCCTTTTATAAATATACCACAACGACTCCAGTCTAACTGCTTAAAGACATTTTCTAGCACTGAGATAAAAAGTGTTGGGGACAGCGGGTCACCCTGTCTTACCCCTGTTTGTACTGGTATTTGTGGCCCTAACACTTCGAGTTTTACCTTACTCGTACATCTTTCATAGATGTTTTTCAGAACTTCAATATATTGTTTATCTATGTTTTGTAGGCTGAGCGCTTCCCATATGCTCGAATGCAGCAGAGTATCAAAGGCTTTTTGATAACCTATGAAGGCAATATATAGTGGAACTTGCTGTTCTGCGTATTTTTCTATCAATAGCTCTAAAGTGTGTATGTGGTCCACTGTAGAAAATCCCTTACGAAAGCCTGCTTGTTCAACGGTTGGAGATCTTGAACGGTATGCTAATTCGTTTCTCAATTATTTTTGCGAATAACTTATAGAGGCTAGATAATAGGCTTATAGGTCTGTAGTTTGAGATGTTCTTAGGGTTTCCCTTCTTGTATATGAGTATTATATTAGAGTTGCTTCATTGTGATGGTGTGGTAGCGGTATCTATAATACGGTTAAATAAAAACGATAATGGGTAGCTCAGTATTAATGCTCCGTGTTTTAAAATTTCATTTGTTAAGCCATCCGGTCCAGGGCTTTTCCGATCCGATTTTAAATTCTTGATGCTGTTTACTATCTCTATTTCGTCTATAGGTTTTATTTGTAGAGTACGGTCGTCTTTGGTATATCTTTCGTCCCTTAGAGGCTGTATATTTGATGGAGCTGGGTTGGCGTATAATTTTTTATAATAATCAGTTGCTAGTTTTACTATTTCTTGTCTGTTTTGAGTTGCTTTTCCTTTACTGTCTAGGCTGTTTATTCATGTTACGTGAGTTTGTAGCTCTTTCTGAGCTTTCTTTAAGCTACCTGTGGCTTTTAGGTGTCTTTGTAAGGTATTCCTTCTGTAGTTTTGGTAATCAATCTTTATGTGTTTGCTGGTAAGTTTGTACAATGCTTTAAGTTCATTTTTCATGGCTCTTGTTTTTGTTGTTGATTTCTGAATCCGTTTTTTCCTCTCCATGAGAGCTATAGTGCGATCTGATAATATTGTGATTTTTCTAGTACCTGTTGTTGTTTTTATTTGCTGTAGACTTGTGTTAATAGCAGCGAGTATGTCGTCGTATAACTTTTGAACTGTGGTTGTCTCGTTTTCTTCTAATTTACCGATATGTTGGTGCAGGTTTTCTTTATATTGAGTTATCTCTTGTTCAGTTTTTAGACACACAACTTGCTAGAGTAATTTGTTCGGATTTTTTTAGTTTGGGTTAGAAAGAGAGTCGACCTGATCATTCTGTGATCGGATGGATAGTTTGTACTTAATACTTCTAGGTTTTGAAAGAGCTTGGGGCAGTTTAATAACACGACATCTATCTAGTTTTTATGCTGTCCGTTTGGTGATTGCCAAGTCCATTTGCGACCAGGTCTTTTCTTGAAGAAAGTGTTTATAATTGGTAGGTTATGTTCTAAGCCAAATTGGATAATTTTTTCCCCTCGTTCATTTCGGGTTCCGTATCCATTTCTTTTCATTATTTTGTATTCAGCTACTCTCTCAGATAGGCGAATATAGCTTGTTATGTATGGTTTTAAGTGTTGTTTGACCAGGAATCCGATTCCATGAAGCCCTGCTGATTCGCCAGTGTAGCATAGAATTAGGTCGCCATAGTCTTCTATTTTATTTCCTCGTCGTCTTACTTCTGACAGACCTAAAATATCGAATTTTATATTTTTTAAGGCCTCTATTAGTTCAACAAGTCTTTCGTACGTTGATAATGTTCTCACGTTGTAGGTAGACACCAGAAGTTTGGTAGTATTGTTAATATCTTGTCGTGTGCTTTTAAGGGTTTCTGGAGGGTTATGGTCGTACTCTTCCACGGTGACCAACCGGCTTGGAAGAAGTGTTTTTGGTATAATGTTTCCCTTTATTTGTTTTAAAGTCTTCGGGGGGGCCTGGGGTTCTGGTTGTTATGTGTTTTTGGGAGGGTCTATGTTATCTTGTGTATTTATTCTAGTACTGCCGGTTTTTTTTTGTTAGAAAGTTTAGCATTCCAGGTTTTAATACACCTTCTGAGAAGCTAGAAGACCTTTGCGTCTTTGCGTTGTGTGAGAGGCCATGGTTTTGTTCTTTTTAACTGCATGAGATGGTTTTCCGCCTTCGATATTATGGTTATTTTCTGGTGATTGAGAGAAGTGGCGTTTTTTATTTTTATTTTCAGATGCTTTATTCAGTATAATTAGCTTGTCGTATTTTATTATGACTGAATTTCCTTTTTCACGTTCAACTTTCGCTTGCTCTTGTAGATCTCTTCCTATTTTTAAAACTGCCTGGGGGTAATCCTCTTTTATATAGAATGGAGTGTTATCTAGAGCTTTTTTATGTTTAAGGATACTTATAATACTAATCTTCGTCCCAAGTGTGGTAAAGGTAATAATAACAGGTCGGGGCTTATCACTTTTCTTTTCTATTCTTCTTATAGCTTGCAAGTCTTTGCAGTAAATATGTGTAATAAATATTTGTAAATAAAGTCTATAAGGTTACTTTCTAAATTAGAATAAAATTTTTCCCGTTCCTCTAAACCGAAAATACAAGGTTACGTGCTCTTGCTTGTTTCTCTAAATAGTTTAACCTATGTTCTTGATTATCCACTCTTGACTTAAGATTTTCGTATTTTCCTTCTAAAATTGCAAATTTTTCTTCTAGTAATCGGTTTATGTTTAATGTTACGTTTTCTGTTACGTTCTCCCCACTTTTAAGAATCATTTTTTTCTGATCATCAAGTTCTTTTTGAATACCACGAAGTGTTGTCAATATCTCCTCCATAGTGATGTAGGAATTTTACAATAAATCAGAAAGTTAAATTCTTTGTTTATCATATAAGTGGTGTCCTCCTTCGGCGTTTCTCAAAACGTCGTGCGACTATTACAGTAAGGATATTCGATCAATCCTCTTAGAGCTACAACTGGTATAGCCTTGGCTAATCAGTTAAATAACCAATGACTTTTTAATTGCCGGTAAACAATTATACTTTGAGGGTATTTCGACCAATGTTTTTTCACAATATAGTTTAAAGCAAAAATTTATGGGTTACACTATATGTCTTACTTTATCTCCCCGTCGATTGATGGTGTTTAAAGTCATTTAAAGTCCTGTTATTCGTTAATAGTTTGCCTAATTTGTAAACAACCATTACAGCACTATAGTTGTATCAGTTTTGTCACTGTTTGAATTTCACTAATTTATTGTTTATTGTTGTGTTCATCACTTTGTTCTTGATTATTATGCACTTAACTAACACTTTTATATTTATTTGATCAAAAAAAGCACAGAGCCGATGTTAAGCGTGGCACACCAGCGCCCTCTCCCTTTCCGTTTAAATAATAATATGTATAAAATTATCAGACAATTTTGAGTATAGTATTTCGTGAGAAATATCATTGTCATTATCATCAATGAAGATAGAAAATAATATAGGTCCAAGATGGGATCCCTGCGGTACGCCAAATGCAGCATAATAGGTACAATTGTGAATCATATATTTATATAAATGGTAAAGTATCTTATTCGTATTAGACTGTAAATTCGAGCATTGACATCTTCATCGCTCTTTGGGGTTACTTTGAAACTTGTTTATAAAGCCCATTATGAGCGACCTCGTTTCTGTACCTATTATAATTCATAGGTCATCACTGCCACCACACACAACTTTCGTCTTCAACGAGAAAATATTTCGAAACTTTCCGAACGCTGGCTAGCCTAGTTGGATTCCACAAATGATCTGTTTTCTAAATTTTTATTTTTTTGTCTATGTTAGACTTATCAAGCTGGATTGTGTCCTATGTATAGCCAATAATTGTCAACAACTTTGAACGTAGTCACTGAGTGCGACCATGGGCGTCTTTGCAGGCGGTGCAATCAAAAAGCAACAACTGTTCAGTTTAATCAAATTTTGACAGGTACTTTTTTAAATGGCAGCTCATTTAAAAAGTACCTGTAAAAATTTACAACCTGCTGCGTTGTACCCTACGCACTATTAACGTGCACTATCAATAATGCTGAGGAGACTACAATAATTGGATTCATCGCAAATAAGGTGGATTAAACCATATATTAAATTAACCATAGGTATAAGTATGTAAATAAAAGATAAGAAAATATTTCATATTTTATTCTTGGTTGTTTTTATTCCAGAACAGCTGCAAATTTTTCGTGAGTTCGGCAGCACCAAGAACAGCGAACTTCTGGAAGTACGGTTCCTGCTCAAGCTTGGAAAACCATTCGAAAGTGCGAGGGTACCTGAAGAAAACGCTTATTTAATATTGTTAGGTAAGTTTTTATATTTCAGAAGCCCCGGATCGGACCAGAGTGTGTTATGGGTTTGAATGTAGAAATGACTGAATGTAGAAATTCTTAATAACAGCCCGGAGATTGGAAGTTAAGTCTTAACCACCGAGCCTCAGAGAGCATCTAAGGCGCCGTCGGTCCTGCGCCTGATATCTCTCCAGTCGTGTCGAATAGCCGTTCCATCAGATTGTGAGAGTGAGGGAACAGAGAGTGCTATACAATATCTTCTGCGTAGATGGTCCTGGCCTCCGCTGAGACTGGCTATCATGGTTAGGTAGTAGGTAGGTAGTTAGTATTTCTATCCATATCCATATGGTAGGGATGGAATTTAAAAATATCGCAGATTACAAAATAGGTAACGATTAACTTCAGTAATGATATAAATTTAGGCATTAATTTCTTTTTAAATAAAAATATTGGCTTTAGATCCTACAATATTAGCTGTATCCGCAATTATTAGTTCCCAGGGTAGGTATGCGAGAACCGTGAGAAGCGTAAACAAATACTTAACCTGTCAGCATCCAGTTTCAAAATCCCTTGCATCACGGCAGCAGTCGCCCCGACTGACAAGTCGGCAATGGTGAACTGATCACAAGCAATGTACTGGTGTTTGGACAAATATGCCTCGAAGAAACTGTACGCCTCTTCGATATCAGATAGATGCCTTCCAGTGGGACCTTTCAAACCTTCCATAATAGTTGGCAACTGAAATGAGATTAGTGTAGAGTAAGCTGGAAATGCAATCCTTTTTTTTATTAATTTTCTAATATAAAATTCATACATGCATGCAGTTATCCATTATATACCACACAAACCATCAAGAGTTTAAACGTGGTATAATACCAACTTAAGCGGTAGGTATATTATTATAATTCGAATGTATTTAAGCTATATAGAAGCATAGATCTCCCGCATTTGTTTTTAAGTAATAAATGTGATTATGAAAATATATATTATATCATTAAATCATAAACAGTTTTCGTAAGTAGACAAGTATTTACTTGATACTCATTTATTGCAACTAAAACTTTATACGTTTTTCGTGTTTTATTGGCATCACAGAGACCCAAGATTGCTAGGCAAGAAAAGAGTCTTCCTAATAAATATGTAACCCAAAATTGAGGTGATGTATTTTCAGTAACTCACTGCAACAACTTTGGTCCTGATGAAATAGACGCCGGCATCAAAGAAGAGGGCCTGGTTCACAGCAGCGCGCATTTGCAGATCGCTCGGATACAGCGCCTCGCTCTTGTCCCCGCCGTATTTCGACAGCAGATAGATCATTATAGCGTGGCTGTCTGACACCACGAAGTCACCGTCAATTAACACCGGTATGGTACCCAATGGGTTCATCTGTAAACAAAGAGAATAGTAAACATATAACCCTTAGAAGTTTCGCTCACAGTACCTTACGTATGTCTGTTTAAAAATCGGTTATTTATACCTTTGAAAATATTAATACTAATAACACCTTCGCTTCGGCCACATTCGAAATTTATGATTCATCGATGAGCACCTGTCTCCGAAACTAAATTATTTTTCTTTATTGGAAACTAGATTTCCAATTTCATTGGAAATCATTTTTCTGTGTTGGGATTATTAGCCATATTAACCGACAAAACTATCCACAATAACAGACCTGACATAACTCTTATAGATAAATATAATAAACACACATACTTAATAGATATTGCAGTTCCTAACACACATAATTTACAGAAAACAATTACTGAAAAGATACATAAGTACACAGAACTAAAAGAAGAAATAATTAGAATTTGGAAAATGACGAAAGTGTACATTGTGCCTTTGGTACTCTCCAGCACCGGAGTTATACCAAAACATCTCCACCACTTCCTGCGACAGATTGAACTCCCCACTAACACATACATTACTATGCAAAAAGCCGGTATCCTAAACACTTGCCGCATTGTCCGAAAGTTTTTACAGGAAGACACAACATCACAGATCACATATTTAGTCCAAAATCCCTCAAATGAACTCCACTTGGTCTAGGCCCGTGGTTTTCATTATATTACCGAAATTCTAATTTCGAGAAAAATAAAAGCACAAATAATAATAATCATTTATTCAGACCACTTTGTGTCCATTTTGTTAGATACAGTAAAGCTTATTCTATTGTTAGTAAAAGTCATCACAATAAGATAAATCAAATAATAATAAAACATTTAAATAATTCAAATATTAAAATCAAATAATAACAATTATAATAATAAAATAAAATTACAATTAAAATCAATCGAAACAATTCTCAATTTGAATTAAAATAAATTAGAAATATATATTAAAATTAAAACAGACTGAACATAATTAATGACGTACATGTTATCAATCACTGTTACGCAATCCCATTGGCGACTGCGGAACAGTGATTGACATATAAGCAGTCTAGACGATCCGCTATCATCTTTAGAATATTGTTGGAGCTGCCACGAACCCTACGCAACAAGAAGCCGCACCTTTTACGCATTGTAGCGTAAAAACAATCTACATGGTACTGTGCGAACCACAAAACAGAAAGATAACTTATCTTTTTGTTCTGTGGTGCGAACATACCTGACGCACTACAGAATCGTGGCAGCCCATCAACACCCTAAACGCCTTATTATATTAAAGTCGGAGGGCAGCGTAAGATTTCTGAGTATATACAGCCAACAGGCTGCACGTGTAGAAGGATATGCAGTATGAACGAAATAGTGTCGTTTTCACTTCTAAAGAACAACGTCCAAACCGTAGAGCTATCATGTTCGCTCTCACAGCCAAGACGATGACGACATAGAACGTGAACGGAGGGCCCGTTCACGTTCTATGTCGTCATCGTCCCTGAGGCCTGAGGTCAGTATATGTCCTAGATACTTAATCAACTCAACTCAAGGCTGCGCCGTTGAGCTTAATTTTCGGAAAGTCACTTGTGTCACTGACCCCTAAGACCATGACTTCACTTTTTATGGCGTTGTATAATAAGCCATGCTTCACAGCATAAGCCTCGCAAATAGCCACAAGCTTCTTTAGTCCACAAACAGATGCACTCAGCAACACCATATCGTCGGCGTAGCTAATGTTGTTGACGCTAACCCCATCTATATGACAGCCGACATGAGTGCCACTGAGAGCGACAATCAGGTAGTTCATGTACAGGTTAAATAGTGTCGGCGAGGACAATCCACCCTGTCTCACCCCACACTCCAATCCATAGGATTGCGACATGGTTCCCGACCATCTCACGCTATTAATCTGGTTTGCATACCAGTACTTACAGATGTTAATAAGCTCATTAGGCAGGTTTGTAGTTTCTAATTTTTGCCATAAAACATCATAGGAAACCAGATCGAAAGCCCTAGAGTGGTCGAGAAAGCACGCATGTACAGGAGTCCCACGCTTTGTATAATATCTAACGACATGCTTTTCCCGGTTCCGTTCTGGAAATTTTGACTTAAAAATTTAGCTCGTGATCATCCGGAGACTTTGGTTAACAATAATGAATTGAAGGCGATTGTGGAAGCTGACGAAACTCAATCTACAGCTGAGCGAGCAGCAGCTTTTAATGTAAGCATCAAAACAATATTGATCCATTTGCGACAAATTGGCAAGGTGAAAATGCTTGATGGGTGCCCCACGACCTTAACGATCGCCAGAGCAACGTACGCGTCGAGACCTGCCTTGCGCTGCTCAACAGGCAAAGAAATGAAGGAATTTTGAAACGAATTGTTACCCGCGACCAAATATGGATTCTGTTCGACAATCGAAAGCGCTCAGCAAGTTGGTTAGATCCTGATTCAGCACCAAAGCAATGCCCTAAACCAAAAATGACCCCTGAAAAGGTGATGGTCACTGTTTGGTGGTCTATTGCGGGTGTGATTCACCACAGCTTTTTACAAAACGGTATGAGCATTAATGCAGATGTGTACTGTGAAGAACTGGAGATAATGATGGAGAAGCTTGCACATCTGCAACCAGCTTTGGTCAATCGGTCGTCCCCACTGCTCCTTCACGACAACGCGCGACCCCATACTGCACAACAGACAGTCTCCAAGCTGCAAGAGCTGGGGTTGGAAGCTCTCCCTTATCCGCTTACATCTGACCGACTATTACTTTTTCCAAAATTTAGACAACTTTTTAGTGGGTAAAAAATTCAATTCTCGAGAGGCAGTACAAATGCCTTTGAAGAGTTTGTTGCTTCCCGTTCAGCTGATTTTTACAAGAAGGGCATCAAGAAACTGCCAATGCGTTGGCAAAGATGCGTCGATTGCATGGGTGATTACTTCGAATAACAGAAATAAAAAAGTTTGAAGAAATAAGTACTTTCACTTATTGCATACAAAACGGCAATTTCATAGGTAAAGACCTATTAGTTCTTATAGTTTCGGAAAAAGTGGCTGTGACATACGGACGGATGGACAGACAGACAGACATGACGATTATATAAGGGTTCCGTCTTTTGCCGTTGGCACGGAACTCTAAAAATCGACTATGCATTTTACTGCGGTAGACCAATACTTTAATTCACAAATTGTTGTTCCGAGTGTTGGTGTACTTTACCGTTTACCTACTGTTATTTAATCAAAAGTACTTACACACATCTTTTTTCAATTGTTTTATCAAATTTGTTTATTGGTCTGGTGGCTATAAAATTTTGGTATATGAAATATTTATAAACTTTTTATTAAAACATTTATTTTCAAATATACCTCCAAAATAAGTTTAATAAAAAATTTGCGATTAAACAAAATCATTTGTTTTCAAAACCATAGTACAATATAAATCGGATACTAAACGTAAAATTACTGTAAAAACCAATATCATCGAAAAGTTTAACGTTTATTACGATATCGATTAAATTTGTCTACGTCCTTAGGGCAAAGAATTGTTAACATTACTTTTACTAAATATTTTCATGCCAAATGTTTTAAAACATTCCCGCAGAAAATACAGTTCATTATCTTGGCAACTATGCAATCATACTTAAATTTAATACGTAATGTATGATTATTTTAATAGATTAGATTATAACGGTTGGTATGTGTATTACATAATACTTTTTAGATTTTTGTTAATATCGCTTAAAAACAAAAGTTTTTAGACTCATTGATGATACCGATATGTTTCCTTTGAGTAAATTGTAGTCCTTGCTTCGTTTTCAGCACGTAATTATCGCACAGTTCAGTATAGGAATAATTTTTTACGCAGCTACGTTCCCGACGAAAGTAATACGTGTATGAAAGCGTTCAGTTGATGCCAGCAGAGACATTAGTGGTATCGGCGCTTAACTGCGGCGCGCCTGCCCCGCCTACATAACATTTCTACCTTAATTCTACTCTTCTGTGCCATCATCAGATCTTAGTGTCCTTATCATGAAACCACCGTTGGGATATCTCCTTTCCATTAAAAAAAGAATCTTAAAAATCGGTTCATAAACGACGAAGTTATTTGCGAACACACAAAAAAAATAATATACATACGGTTGAGAAACCTCCTCCTGTTTTTGAAGTCGGTTAAAAAAAGTTTATAATGATATATCAACTTACCACTATAGTTCCACTGTTATCGCAGTATAAGGAAACCTTTCACTGTGCTGTTATGGTGTTTGCTGTTCAACTGACACAAAGCTATTATATAGAGGTGTGGTATGGTGGTGTGCAAATTGTTTATCTATCTACCTGTCACTGACAAACTATTTGAAATGATGAGGCATAGATTATCTGTAAGTGCAAAGTACTTAATGATTAATTACAGATTTAACAATAGCCAATAACGCGATTTTCCTGTTATTATATGGTTTAAGAGCAGTCGGGGGACTGATGGTAAGTGACCATCTGCAATTCAAGACTCTCAAGTGCATGCCTCAATATGTTATTGTATATGAAAATTCAAAAACACACCTATAAACCCGACTATGAAGGGGGGAGGGTTATGTTTTTCGAGTGTATGTATGTATATTTCTTTGGCACGCCCTAGAGCATATACAGCTTGTCGTATTTTTATGTGAGTGGTGTCAATAGATTCGTCTTAGTCGTGAGAGTGACATTGGGTGCATCAAAATAAAAAAAAAACAAAATTAAGGATTTTTGGCGCCAAAAAGTAATCTTTAATTAACTGTCTAATTTCATTTGTTGTTGGATTAGACAACACACTATTCAAATAGCCAACTAGTAGCTGCTTTTTCCCGTGAAAACACGATGCTCTCAGGCGCTCGTTCCGGACACATTCCATCAAAATGTGTGGAACATCTTCTCTCACACCGCATTCCGGTCAATTAGGTGATTGGAGCTTATTCATCAAAAACGTAAATTTTTTTGATGCAATGTGTCCCGAACGTAATCTTAGTACAGTTTTCAAATTGTTTATGTTCAATATTGTGTTGTCTGCCCATGGTAGTATCGAAATTCGAGGCTGGATTGTTCTATACCAAATACTACTCTGACGCGAACGTTCATGAAAATATTCTTGCCAATTCTTTGAGCACATATCCTTTACCACCCTCAGTTGGTCTGAAAAAAGGGGTACCACACAGTGCCGGTTTTAACACTACCAGCGCCCTGGGCGAGATTTCTACGGCGCCCCCCAAACTACAATTAAAACCCACACGAAACAAGTACAATTTTAACGAAAATAAAACCGACTTCAAGTTTCGACTCGATTTCTCTTGGATGCCATCATCAGATATTAATGTCCTTATCATGGTACCACCTTTGGGACATCTTCTTTCCATTAAAAAAAGAATCATCAAAATCGGTTCATATACGACAAAGTTATCCGCGAACACATATAAAAAAAAAGTGAAAAAAATATATATATACGGTTGAATTGAGAAACCTCCTCCTTTTTTTGAAGTCGGTTAAAAAGGGAAATTATATAATGAAATATGCATTTATTAAAAGAAACAATTATTTATTATAAAAAACCGTTTATTAGATTTTGCTTTTCTGGTCTTTCTGTCTGGTCAAGAATATTAATTGACTAAGTTGCTAAGTTTGTCAATCTAGATTAAGATATTATTGATCGAAGATAGGTTTTTATCAACATCAGCTATGAAAAACTCCTCTCCCCACCAGCAACTATTAAGGTATAGTCAATAATATCCACAATACTATCCATACATTTGGATACCTTTCTTGTAAGTTGCGATCTTTGATAAAATTTAAAACAAAAATAAGGTAACATTCTGATCAGGTAAAAAGGATTTCAGACTAACGAGTTTCTCACATACCATACAACCATCTGTGTCTGATTAAGAGTCTACAGTCAATTTTAATTGGAAATCACCACACCTTTACAAGGTCGGATTTTTCCTGAATTTGTTTAATATTGTACAAAAAAGACCAAGATTCAGAGTAGTCATTTAACTGTTCGAACCTTTCCTTGACTGAAATTAACGTAGAGTTCAAAAGACAGTTGAAAAATTCGGCTAGAGTAGTAGTCCCATGAGACACTTGAACATCAGTTTTCTGAGTTTCAATAGCCAAGTAATGTAAGCATCATGGATCAGTACTTTGATAACGGACTGCTTTAACACCGCTTATTCTTGCTTCCCAACGTGGTCACTGAGCTTTTTGATAGTTTATAGTCCCAAATGATCGGTTAGAATTTTCCATCGATGAACATTGTATTTATTTTACATCATCAATGGAGCCATCCTTGTATTTTTTTCCTTTGCGGAAATCCCCCCGGATACCGCCTTCCTGATGGCATGTCGGACTCGAACCGGCTAAAACCGCACACCTTCTCGCGTACTGGAAGCCAGGGAACCAGGTGCACCATTGAAAAGAAAACCCTGAAACCCCGATCGTTTTGCGATCTCCAGCGCCTGAGTTGTCTGCGGTACCTGGCCCTGGCCTGGCGAACCGGAAAAGTTCGAAACCTCTTCCGGTCCCACTTCGCCGTCTCCTTCGCAAACAACTTGTTCGCATAAAAGGTCGGCGGAATTCCACGCGCTCTCGCTCTGCAACATGGCCGCAATCATGATACCGAGCGAGAGAACCCCGATGGCCGCCACAAGATTACGCTTCGGCTCACGGACATGCTGCCAGCGTGTGGAGCGCCGTGTCCATGGTCTGGCCAACGCAGTGGTGGCACTCAGGCGTTGGCTCCTTGCGGATCAGACACAAGTGATCTCCGAAACATCCTTTTCCAGTGATTATCTGCGTCCGACGTTCCGTGATGCCTCTCGAGCCAAACCAATGGAGTCATCCTGTGCAGGATTTGTATCACAGCTTGTCACCTCTCATTTGGAAACTCTCTTTCCACAATCTCTTCAACACAATTTTCAATCATCTGATCTAACTTGTCACATAGAGGCACCACTAACTATTATACATTCATTTGTATTTCTAATAAAAATACATACAGTGGAACATAGAATTCTCCTCCTTTTTGAAGTCGATTAAAAACTAATGTAACTCGGTAGTAGAAACGAAAAGTCACGAACATTGGCATCGCAATCTAGCATGGACCATCTGATTACTAAGTCGCGTCTGTTTGTTTTAAAATAATTGGAATAATTGTTTTGTACAATGCACCGATTTTATGAAAAAGCTGAGTTTGTTACGCTTCGCTAAAAATAACGCTAACTCTTTTTAACACAAATATTAAAAAGAGGAAGACAATATGTTTCTCTATGATTAGGGATTCCGGGTAAAATGAACTGCATGCAGTGCTCCGTTCGAACAAATTTAATACTGCGTTCTATTCAAGTGTTGCAAACAAAGATTTTTTCGCTAAATTTAGGGAATTTACGAGTAAGTAGACCTCGAACTATGAGCGATGGGATACAAAGGGCGCCCTGGGCGATCGCCCAACCGCGCCCTACCCTAACGCCGCTACTGACCATACTCATTGCGAATGCAGACAATGCAACAATGCAGCATGATGACCCATCATCATTGGGCCTCAGGTCTCACACCAACGAAACACGACTGCACGAACGCTATCATTTTACGTTGATTTTGTGTGCGAGGGAAATCTCCGTGGCTCTACTACCTTTTGACATATTAATCGAAATGCCTTCCGAGAAACACCTCCATATCTTTTTATCCATATATTATACATATTGTGGTGTAGTATCATGGTCATCAAAATAAGTCTATGATATTTGATAAAACAGAAATTGTACAAATAGAATTCTCTCTATTTATATTATACTAGCTGACCCGGCGAACTTAGTACCGCTAAATTTACATATCTGTCTCAACTTCCCACAGGCAGTATACAGTCGCGGACAAAAAAAACACTTTTCTCAATATATTTTAATTTTTCTTGTACACAAATCTTGTTTTAACAATAAAGAACATATAAAAAAAGAATTATTTAATTTGGTGCAGCCGACCGAAAGTTATGCGCGTACATACATTTGGGCGATTAATCTATACTTATAAAATAGTAAGTCCTGACTGACTTACTGACTGACTGACTGACTGACTGATTCATCATCGCCGAGCGTAAACTATGATAGTTAGGGCTATGAAATTTGGTGAGTAGGATCGTTTTATTTAATAGACACCCACTAAGAAAGGAATTTTGGAATTTCTATCCCTAAGGGGGTGAAATAGGGGTTGAAAGTTTGTATGGAAGTCCGTCATTTTTTAAGTTAGAAACCTGAAACTTTACTTTTGGGCTGCTGATTAAAAATGAATAAACACGTATTTCAGCGTTTTTGGATTGTCTACCCCTAAGGGGTGAAATAGGGTTTGAAAGTTTGTACGTAAGTTCGCCATTTTTGAAGTTACAAACATGAAACTTTGTTTTTGGGCTCCTGATCAAAAATGAGTAGATACTTATGTAAGCGGTTCTGGATATTTTACCCCTAAAGGGATGAAATGATAAATTGAATGAATAAATTACTGATACATACTTTTACACAGTTTTAAATAAATACATATAATCAACTTCCACACGAGCAAAGCCGCGGGCAACAGCTAGTTTTTATATATAGATATAGATTATCTACTTTGCACATGACATGTTATTAGTTGATAACTGTGCGATAATTTTATCAATGATGCAATTGTCTCAGATTTTGTATTTTTTCTTTCGTGTCGTTTAATCGCTTAAATATATTTAAGTGCAGTAATAAATTATTATGTAATATCATATAATATTGTGTATGTTTGTTGTATGTGGTGTTATTGATGAGTGATTACAGATTTATCGCCCTAAAAGCCATGGACTTGAAGGACGCTAATGTCTGTAAGTTTCTTTATATATATATTAGATGCCAAAATGTCTCTGACCGAAGGAAAGCATGAGCAGAATTCAAAAGTGGTGGTCACCATCCTCAACGCGAATAACACGATAACACAATCACACACGATACTCACTCCCAAACTTGGCAGAACCTGTACTGTGGTAATCAGGCCTCTGATTAACATTCTCACCTATACAAATAAATGAAATTGGAGTGTCTGTTTGTAATATTAAAATAACCGCTTTTTACCCGACTACGGCAAAGCCAAAGGAGGGTTATGATTTTGACAGGCTATGTATGTATCTATACTAATATATAAAGCTGAAGAGTTTGTTTGTTTGTTTGTTTGAACACGCTAATCTCAGGAACCGCTGGTCTGATTTGAAAAATTCTTTCAGTGTTAGATAGCCCATTTATCGAGGAAGGCTATAGGCTATATATCATCACGCTAGGACCAATAGGAGCGGAGCACCAATGAAAAATGTTTCGAAAAGGGGGGAAAATAATCACGCTACGGGCAATAGAAGACGCAAACGAGGTTGCGTGGGTCGGCTAGTGTAAGTATGTATGTATGTATGTATGTATGTATGTATGTTCATTTGTTCCCTCCTAGCTCCTTAACTTCTCATTAGATTTGGACAAATGAGGTGTCTCTAAAAGCGTCATGATCGTCTTCTGGTTATAGGCTATATGACGTGTCACTGAATCTAATGTGGCGCCCTCTAGCCGACATAAAGTACTGTGTAAAAAAATTCATTTGAGATAAATATGTCGTGTTTGGTATCATTGGAAAGGGCGTTATTTGTACATTTCAACAATACATAATATTATTAGCATTTGTCCGTGACTTTGTCTGTATTTATTCGATAAGTGTGATATTTCTATGGTATGCTTATTTGTTCCCTCATTCTTTCTAAACTAGTCAGAATAAAATAAATGAGGCATCGTTAGAAGTGTCTTGATTGTCCGCTGCTTAGAGGTTATATGACGTGTCACTGAATCGAATGTGGCGCCCTCTAGCCGATATAAAGTATTGTATTAAAAACTAAATCTATACAAATAAATAAAATTGGAGTCTGTTTGTAATATTAAAATAACCGCTTTTTACTAAATGCATATATATGTATACACGGTACATTTGCCAAAAATGTAGTTAAAAAATTTTTTGTCTGTCTGTCTGTCTGTCGGTCTGTCTGTCTGTCTGTCTGTCTGTCTGTCTGTTTGTTCCGGGTAATCTCTGGAACGGCTGGACCGATTTTGACGGGACTTACACTGGCAGGTAGCTGATGATCCAGGGAGTAACTTAGGCTACTTTTGTAGACTAACTTTGCCCTGCGGCGTTACGCGCGATACAACAATAACCGCGGGTAACACCGCGGGGTTCATCTAGAGTATTTTAAAATACATACGCACCATAGTTAAATTGCTCCAGACGTAGAACAAGTAATCTAATTACACAATATTTAGCCTAGGTCGGAGTCCAACCAGCCACCACACACAACCTCTAGCATAGAAGGCAGGATCGCTAACTAACATTGGTCTTGACAAAGGCGGTCTATTATATAGAGTCTCAATTAAAATACATTACCCTAATTACAATACTGAACATTTCCGCTATTAAGCTAATACGATTCGTGAGTGCTCACTTATGATATAAAACAGCCATGCCCCACGGACTGAGATAGGTATAGCCAGGACTTTTTTTGTGGGGGCACGCGACGCTCTCAGTGCCCCCAAAGTGACTAAGATCATGATTACATTGATGTTTCGGAAATACTAATTTTGCTAGAGATATGATTGGTTGTGTTTAAAAGATCAGAACTTAGGTTGCAAACTTTGCATAGAAGAGAGAAGAGTGAATTAATTGTGAGATATGTGTAGATAGTAGAGTTCGACGAGTTTTATCTCATTCAAAACAACAAATGTAATTTGTGATAAAACTAAATAAAACTGGTATTTACTATTCGAATTGCCTGTTTTCTTACTAATAATACCCTAATAAGCGCGTGGAGGTATCAAGCTGAAATTCACATCAAAAAGTCAAGTGTACCTACTGTTTCTTGGAGCTGTAAAAAAATCAGGTTACAAGCCAACGAAAACAAAAGATACAGCCGTTTATGCTGCAAATTTTCGCCACTCGCAAGGGAATCAAAACCTATAGGGTACTTCCCGTGAACTCTGAATATTAAAATTTGGTACGAAGCAACGTCTTATAGTACAGATAAAAGAAAAATTGCGAAAAGCATAAATCTTTAGTCACATCATTATAATATATCTACAGGTTTGTACGGCACCCTCGGTGCGCCAGTCCGACTCGCACTTGGCCGGTTTTTTTTAGTTGGGTAAGAACCTAGTCAGTTTATGTTATTTCACTTTGTAATTGTATCGTCTATGTCCAAAACTTTAAAAATAATTAGCTCTTGTTTTTCAAATGATTAATAAGATGCTTTAAGAGGTCAAAATACTAAAAACTGAAAAGAATAGTGAAAAGAATTCACACAATTACCGTTCTCGCGTAACAATATCAAGTAGCTGTCGCCTACGGCTCCACCCGCAGATTTCCACGACATGAATAGAAATTATAGCGTATTTCACTTGTGATAACGCACTTATATGTTAGTGAAAATATTTCCAGAAACAGTTCAGTAGTTTTAAACATAACTCCGTACCCCCCTACAAATAATTACCTCTCTATAATATTGGTATATATAATAATAACTAAACTAAAACTTTACACATTTCAATAGCAGCAGTCAGATCTCGAACTAGGCAGCGTCAGTACCTACCTACTAATACTATATTAGACTGCCGTTAAACATACTTACATATTCTTTTTATATCAATGACGTACACAATTTGATAAAAGATTATCAGAAGATAGTGCTATTTTCGGATGATACTTCAGTTTTATTTAAACAACAAGTAACGATGAAGTTATTAGGTATTACCCTTGCTAATAGTTTTTGTTATATAGCGGAACTTATTTGCGATAAAGTCATATGTAAGGTTAGGATACCCTTTATATCCCGACGTAGGAATGATCATTTTTGAATTGACATCGATGTTAACATCGTTTCAAAATGATCGAATGATAGAAATCCATCGATGTTTAAATGTATCAATGGTTTCAGTGGCAAATAAAACTATGTTTTCGGTCAGGTGTAAATGTAATTAAAATAGTGGAATAAGCAGGTACAAGTGAGTTTGATTCTAGAACGTATTACAACAAGTTCCATCAAGTGCCGACAATCGAGAGTATAAATTAAAATGTGTGCTAAAGCACGGAAGCTGACAGTTTTTTTAATCCCTCCACTCTAGGTGACACTAAAGACGCTGACAGTTCTCTTAACATCGATGTGTCGATATTATCGAAGTCCAAACATCGATGCTTTTCTGCTAAGCATCTTATTCAACATCGATGAATACAGTCGAAGAGTACAGTCTACCCGTGTGACCACGAGCGCTTTTAAACTATAACCCGTCCGAAACGTCGTCGGGACTTAGAAGATATCGTAACGTCTTTTAATAATTTTATCACGAATAAGTCCCTAATTTCCTATACAACAAAAACTATGTATAAAAGTCGCGAAACTCTTTGTACCTGATGTCGTGAACTGACTCAACTGACTGTCGTGACTAAAAGAGAACACAAATAAAGGTTTCTTTACACCTAACTAATGTAAAAACTTAAAAACCAAATCCAAAAGGAGTTGGATTTTGTGTACACCACCAAGTTTTTGGATATAACTCTAGACTCTAAATTGCAGTGGGGCCCATGCATTGTTGGAATGTAGAAAAAACTCAGCATACGCGGTTTATAAATTCATCAATTGATTGATCTGGGACTAATCCCACCCACACGCCCACCGCTGTAACTCCTGTACACCAGGATCAACAGCAGTGACCCACGAACACACCGAGTTATGACACTCGGGAAGTCCCAGGAAAAAATATTAACTGTCTTGGAACCCGCAACGGAATTAACCAGAAGAAAAACAGGAGGAGTTGGAAATATGATAAGTCCACTTCCCTCCTTAGCAAAGCGGGAGACAAAATGAAGTCAAAATAGGCAGACACCTTTTTTTAAACCGGGAAGCACCACGGATAAAGTATTAGGGGTCCTAAGTGAGCTATATTTGATTACTATAGTATGTATGGCAGAATCGCCTAAACGCACGGAAATTCACCGCAGTTGACACAAGATCCCCATAGTATACCGCCCCAGATGTAATTTGTAAGCTATTTAGCATTGTGTTACGTTCATTGTACCAAAGACTACACTCCCAGAGAACATGATGAGCCGACTGTTCACAGCTAGTATCGGGTGTTGAGCATTGACACAATGGTGAATCGACTAATTTAAATGAGTGTAGCTTGCTCTTAAAGTTACCGTGGCCCGTAAGAAATTGAGCGACACAGTGATCTACCTCGAGCCATGTCCTCGACATCCGTTCGCGAACAGATGGAAAGAACTGGTAGAGGTGGCGCCCCTTAGATGATTCGTCCCATCGTTGTTGCCATTCATCCAATAGGTCGTCATAGACATTGGATTGCTGTTGAAACAATCTTATGATTTTATCGCGGTCTCGTACGCCCAAAAAATCACATTCCATGTTTTGTTTTGTAGAATAGTACATGGCTGCACGTCTTTGCACCTCGAGATCGACCGGAAGAACACCCGCCAACACCGGTAAAGCCTCAGTACTAACCGTCCTATATGCTTTGCATAAGAAGATTAATGCAAGTCGTTGGCCTTGTAGCAGTTTGCGACGGACAGCACCTACAGTCGCTCTATCGGCCCATACGGGAGCACCATAGCAAACAGCACCCAAATAAGTAGCTCCATATATGATTTTTAATGTATTAAATGAAAGACCCCATGTGGCAGTTGATATTCTCGTCAGAGCAAAGAAACTTTTTTTAGACTTTTCATTAACTGTTCTAATATGTTCGATGAATGAAAAATTTCTTTCTAAAACTAATCCCAAATAGCAAACCGAGGTAATAGGTAATTGATTGATGTGAAAAGAAACAGACTAGTGTATTTATGCTATTTTAGGCTAATACAGATACTAAATATGAAGTAATATTGTTAGTTCATATCTCCCTGAGGGTTTTGAATGTTTCCACGGCCTACCCAAATGTCCATTTGACTAATGCGCACAAACTTTTCTATTTACTCGTATAAATGTATCGACTACCGCCTTCAATGAAAAAAACATACAAATCAACGGTTTTTATTTATTTAGATACCCACTTACAAAATAATAATTAGTATTATACTAAGGAATTATAAATATTAAATAATACATATATCCTGTGAAAGTTATTAATAAAACAATAACATATTGTAACTACGTCAGGAAAATTAAAAATTACAGGTACAATTTTAACAAAATAAAAAACCGACTTCAAGAATATATATATATACATGGTCGAATTGAAAACCTCCTCCTATTTTGAAGTCGGTTAATAATGTAAATAGACTGTTATAAGTTTAATAAATAATTCGAAAAATAAATTATAAATGGCCTTCAAGTTGCTTAATAGCGTTAGTTTTTTATAGTCACCGTGGCTTCAGAATCACTCAGCTCGACTCTCGACGAGAGTGATTCTACGGCCTCACAGAAAACCGGTGTGCAATAGTGCTTGCGCTGTGTTTCACTGAGTGAGTGAGGATACCGGAACTGGCCCACACCCCAAACCCTCTTCCTATCTCCAATTATAATATTCTCTAGCAATCCTGTTTTCACATCACACGGGCCCCACCCAGTGTATATCCTCAACTTACTATACCTAATATTCCTTCTATAAATGATCGATTTCACCGATCAAAATGAGCGGTGCCTGAGGAAGCCCTAACTGAGGTAGTCCGTAGTATAAACTATCTGATAGGATTACAATATTATCTTGCAATGACAGTTCATGCCATTATTTATTTTTAACCGAATTCCAATAGGATGAGGTTCTCAGTCAATTGGTATTTTATATAGGTACATAAAATATATACAAATAAATAAAATTGGAGTGTCTAGTTTGTAATATTAAAGTAACATATGTGTGTATACACGGTACCTACATATTGTCTGTCTGTCGGTCTGTCTGTTTGTTCCGGGTATTCTCTGGACCGGCTGGACTGATTTTGGCGGGACTTTCACTGGCAGATAGTTGATGATAGAGTAACTTAGGCTACTTTTTTTAGACTAACTTTAACCGCGGGGTTCAGCTGGTGCATAATAATATTTTACCGCCTAGTAGGTACGTGAATTTCTTTCCCCTTTACATACACGTATATAATGAAAACCTGAATATTCCATATTTAGGGTTCCGTACCCAAAGGGTAAAACGGGACCCTATTACTAAGACTTTGTTGTCCGTCTGTCACTAGGCTGTATCCCATGAACCTGTTAATTGGGCAGTTGAAATTTTCAGAGATGATGTATTTATAATTAATACTAAAAAAGCAGAATAAAATAAACATTTAAGGGGATTCCATACAAGAAATGTGATTTTTTTTTACTCGTTTTTGCTCGAAATGTATCTATAGACAATGGTAAGGAACACTTCCTGCGCGTTATTGAAGACAACCGCTTTATTACCTTAAATTTTATTATTGACTATCTGAATTCCGCGGTGTTACCCGCGGTTATTGTTGTGCCGCGAGTAACGCCGCAGGACAAAGTTAGTCTAAAAAAAGTAGCCTAAGTTACTACCCGGATCATCAGCTACCTGCTAGTGAAAGTCCCGTCAAAATCCGTCCAGCCGTTCCAGAGATTACCCGGAACAAACAGACAGACAGACAGACAGACAGATGGACAGACAGACAGACAGACAAAAAAAAAATTAACTACATTTTTGGTATGTGTACCGTGTATACATACATATGCTTTTAGTAAAAAGCGGTTATTTTAATATTACAAACAGACACTCCAATTTTATTTATTGGTATAGATTATTTTATTCTATTATATCTAAATAGATTTAATATTCAGATAAAATTATCTGAATATTGGATATCCATACTAGGTCCTTTAACCCTAACTTTTGGAAGGTACATGCAGAATAATGCAGATGAATTTATTGTAATACTAGTTGTTACCCGAGACTGCGCCCGCGGGTATGTCGATTATCGCGGTAAATAGTAGCCTATGAGTTATTCTGATGTATAAGCTATATCACTGTAAAGTTTCTTCCAAATCCGTCCGTCCGTCCAGTAGTTTTTGCGTGAAGAAGTAACAAACATACACACTCACAAACTTTCGCTTTTATATATTAGTGTGAAGTGTGATTAGTATGATGTGATGTGATTATTATATAGTGTGATAAATAACAAAGCTCACGCTTCAAACTAAGTCTCAGAAAGTAGGCAGAGACTGGTGAATATATTACTATTTGAGTTCTATAAATAAAAGAATTAAATTTAAGATAGGCAAGTATCTGGCATTTAACTACAAATAATACAATTTGCAATTAACTTAGCGTCTAGTCAAAATGTTGTTTTGTTTTCAGTGATTTTAAGAAAAGTGCCTGCCTACCTTTCCTTTTGTACTTTTTTATTAAATTAATAAGTATCTCTTTTCCTCCATTTGATGGTGTATATTACACAGGCTCGTTCTCGCACTTAATGGACAGACTTACCTACACGTCTGCTCTCGTCAACGACTCTCGAACCTCGAACACAGAAAACTTATACTCGAAAGCTCTTGTATTACTAACGCAGCCGTGGTGCGTGCTGTGCGACTATGCGTACGAGACTGTTCACTGTTCGTTCGTCCCACATCACCTCCTGGGGTTATCTGTGGTTCTGTGTTCTTATCTGTATGAATGCGTGTGCGCCATTACTTATTCATAGGTGAGCGCTATTAAATTTTCAATTTTTTTTTAACAAACTAACACCTAGTAGGTTAGCCAGAATATTTTACGATTTTTTTCTCCTCTTTCATTTTCCTCTCTTATTCTATTCTCTACTACCTCTTAGATATTATGTGCCAAACTGAGCCAACGACGCAAGAAATGTAGTACACATACACACATAACTACATACATCCATATGTTCATAAGGAAAAGTGTAGATTTTAAAATGTAGAGAGCTAGTCAAATGGACACAAGGTCACGTTATTAGAGTCTGATTGATCTAGGAGGGTGATTATGACAGTTGACGTTTTGTGCTTGGGAGTCTGTGCCTTCATGAGAATATTCGGTTACAAATGATAGATCACTATAAGATATGAAGCACCGTTAATCGTTTTAAAATGGAAATAATTTATTCTCTTTTTTTAAGAATTATGTTACATATATATATCTATGTTGTATTCCACAAATATAGTTAAGAATCGCGGGTCTTTTTCTCAAATTGAGCTAAAAATAGACACTATTATGTTATGGCTGCGTATTGGATTCAGGAATAGAAATTAATTTGGAAATTGGCATAAAAATGCAATAGGGTTTATATGTAAAACCTTAGATTATGTATATGTCTAGATAGAACATCGCGCTGCAAAAGATAAAAAGAAATGAACTTACTTTTCGATACTTCTTTTTTCGATCGATGAGTTGACAGGGGTAAAGAATTAAGATGTTTCCTTTTAAGATTGGGTGCTGGCTGAGACAGGTGTTAATGGAGAACAAAAATGGAAACGAGGAGTTTCGACCAGTAAATTATGGCGGAGAGATTGTCTGCCTCGACAGGGAAAATGACACTTGTCTAGAAGAGGTTTTTCCTGTGAAATATGGTGACATCACAATTCCTCGCCAGCCACGCGGGCAGTGGGCCCGGCATTTCAAGTAAGAGTTTTCTTTTATGTTCCATCTGGCTGTGGAAGGCGTCTATCTACGCCGGAATGCACCAGTGTTCCTTGGGGCAGGCACGCATGTGACTCCCAGAAGAGGGTGCCCGCTTTAGTGCGAGCAGGCGCTGGGAGGGGTCCGGATGTGTTAACAACAGCAGTTCCCGGATTTCTCCCGTCTCAGGCGCAGAGTGGCACACCGTCTGGTTTTGGTCGGTTCGATTCCCACACACCGCCCCGCCGCAAACCCCGGCGGGGTGACAGCCCGAGGGGGATTCCAAACGTAAAAAAAAGGGACGCATGTGACCGTCGTCTCACATGTGCTTATGTGGGGTTGTGAACTTTGGTTGGAAAAAAATTGTACAATAAGTTATCGGATGACATCAGAAATGAAAATAAATTAATAGTTTTGTTGGCAAGTTGAAATTTTTAAACTCTAAACAACTAAAATAAATATAATAATAATTATTGCAGACTGTGAACCAGATAGCTCCTCCTTTCTCCTGATAGTGCTGTGCCCGACAGGGTCCATAATTGTTACCCATCTTGAAGTCAACACCTTATAAATGTACATTATGGAATGCAATAAATGAAATTGAAAACACCCAAACTCCGAAACAAACATTTGCAGATCATAAAAACAATTGGTCCGACCCAGGAATCGAACCCGAGACCCCATGCACAGCGCCAACGAGCTAGTCGACGGCACAGAGACAAAAGATCATCTTTTGCTTTTGATTTTATATCAATATATTTTTGTGATATATGGGCCCAGCGCATTTGAATATTTAGGCGCTTTCTGAACCCGAGGAATCTACAGTACGTTACAGTCTTGCTTGTCAAATATAAATAAATAA
Organism: Spilosoma lubricipeda; assembly: GCA_905220595.1. NCBI lineage: Eukaryota > Metazoa > Arthropoda > Insecta > Lepidoptera > Erebidae > Spilosoma > Spilosoma lubricipeda. The sequence goes on from HG992278.1 coordinate 3,742,336, forward strand.
ATATTTCGGACATCTAACACACAACGCCATCTAGTCCCAAGCTAAGCAGAGCTTGTGTTATGGGTACTAAACAACTGATACAAATACACACATATTTTTTATTTTTTTGTAAATACATACTTATTAAACAAAAAAACACCCAAACTCCGAAACAAGTATTTGTAGATCATACCAACATTTGGTCCAACCCGGAAATCGAACCCAACGTGGCAGTTCAATAATATACACTTCTAATATCAATCCATTTAATACTTCGACAACAATATAACATTAGTTTCAAAATGATTTCGCTACAGATTATATGCTTACCCTAAATCCGGATACAATATATTAAGTGTACGTACGTGAAAAAATGGCTAGAAAAAACTATGTACGTGTTCAGTATAAAATGTTGACCTAATATTGTACGGAAATTCTAAACAGTACCCAGCAGTTCTATAGTGTAAACAAATGGCGAGATTACATTCATGTTATAAATATAAGCCATGGTCGAACTTCGACTAACAGATAATATTTATTGAAGCGAGTTTTCATTACATTATTGATTAACTATACATTTAACTTATAAAGGTTGGGTCAGACAGAGGATCGTGGGCCGCCCCCCGGGGCCTCCATAGTGGTCAACTCGGTCCTCGTACCGGTTCGGGCTCAGATGAGGTAACTGGGCCTGACGGTAGGTGGCTCTTCGACGAGCACTTCCGACAGCTTGGTCCCAAGCTGGTCGACGCTGCCTCTGCCCTTGGGCGACTTTTGCCCAATTTGGGCGGAGCCAGCGTCGCAACGTCGATGGTGCTGTATGGGGCACCGGTGTGGGTGGCGGCTCTGACTACCCTCAATAAGGCCCGCCTCTGGCGGCCTCAGAGGGTATTGGCGGTCAGAGCCATACGCGGATACTGCACGGTGTCGACCGAGGCGGCGTGCGCCTTGGCCGGAACACCGTGGGATTTGGAGGCGGAAGTGTTCACCGAAGTTTATCGACGGGTGGCTGAATTCCGGGCGGAGAGAGGCATTCGCCCTCCGCCCGAAGAGGTACGCGAGTGGCGTGAAGCCGCCCGTCGAGCCACGATGGCTAGATGGTCGTTCCGGCTGGAGACTCCGCGCGCTGGCTTTGCCGCCGTGGAGGCTCTCCAGCCGGTCATCCTCGAGTGGGCAGGGCGGCAGCACGGGACCCTTTCCTTCCGACTGACGCAGGTTCTTTCCGGGCACGGATGCTTCGGAAAGTACCTGCACTCGGTCGCCCGGAGGGAATTGAGTCCCACCTGCCACCACTGCGACTGCAGTGAGGACTCGGCCCAGCATACGCTGGCGATTTGCCCCGCTTGGGCGTCGCAGCGCCGGGCCCTCACTGCAGTCATCGGAGGGGATCTCTCGCTACCGGCCATCATCCGCTCCATGGCCGGTAGCGACAGCAGTTTTACCGCGGTCGCAGCCTTCTGCGAAGACGTGATTTCGCAGAAGGAGGTGGCGGAGAAGGCCCGGGAGGACGACCTCCACTCGGACCCGATCCGCCGCCGGCGAACCGGGCGGCGGATCGGAGGGGTCCGGATGTGTTAATAACAGCAGTTCCCGGATCCCTCCCGTCTCAGGCGCAGAGTGGTACACCGTGTGGTTTTAGTCGGTTCGATTCCGACACACCGCCCCGCCGCAAACACCGGAGGGGTGACGGCCCGAGGGGGTTTCCACACGTAAAAAAAAAAAAAAGGCCTCTGTCTGTTGAAATGTTCACTAAAAACGATTGTAAGTCAACTATTGACATGGTTACTAAAGTGTAGAACAGATATAAGATAAACAAATCAGTGGGCACCACCGATATCAATTACTAAAGCTACGTTATTAAGGCAACGGCCCGTTGTAAACAATCGGAAATTTACTCTGAATCTATACTAATATATAAAGCTGAAGAGTTTGTTTGTTTGTTTGTTTGTTTGTTTGAACACGCTAATCTCAGGAACCGCTGGTCCGATTTGAAAAATTCTTTCGGTGTTGGATAGTCCATTTATCGAGGAAGGCTATAGCGTATACATCATCACGCTACTACTAATAGGAGCGGAGCAACAATGAAGAATGTTTCAAAAACGGGGGAAATTTTCACGCTACGGGCAATATAAGGCGCAAACGAGGTTGCGTGGGTCAGCTAGTTATTGATAAATAGCATTTGGAATATTGTATACCTAAGTATGTTCTACGGACATTAAAAATAGACTACTCGTGCATTAGGAATAAATCCTCGGAAACGTAGAATATCCAACAACTCGAATTTGTGGTTGACACAGTGTTGTCCAATGTGGAGTTTAAGCATATAACACTCAGTTGACTCAGCACAGAAGAAAAGGGCGTTAAGTCTTTCGTGGGTTATGTCTTTCGAGTAGATATATCCGCTCAGGTGTCCACGTGTGTTTCACCTGTCATTTTTTAGCATAGCTTGAATGTCACGGGGTTTGTGGGATAATTCCCGCCAATTCCCGATTCTCATTGAAATGCAGATTTCCAAAGAAAAATGTATTGGACATATACGATTTCAGCGTATCATTAGAAAGGAATTAAAATAAGCTATCAGATAATGTATCATTAATTAGAATCGAATATAGAATTCAATAAGTAAATCCTAGATGAAAGTAGGGAAAGTGTTTTTTTCTTCGATGTACTGCTTAAAAGGTGAAATGAGTGTAAATAAAACATTTATTACAAGTAATAGTTACTTTATTTAAAACTACAAAGGATAAGTAACAATGTACCTGAAAAAAAGGACCCTTCTTCGATACAAATTTTTTATACAATATGGTTATCAACAATGACCTCCATTTCGCCCGCTCGAAATCTCAACAAAAAATGGGGTATATGTTTACACTTGAAATATCGGCTCACTGTGGTTCAAGTGGCTTCGGGTTACATTTATTTTAAAGTACAGCTCACGTTCTTGGGATTTGTACAAGCAACTGCAAAACAAAAGATAAAGTTTACATTATAAGAAGAATGTAAAATAAACACTCTGTAAAATAAAACACACAAAGGTATCCTTGAACATTGGCTTACATAACAAATTCTATACAATTTATTGCTCACATAACTTTATATTTATGAAATTGAATATATTTCCTTACATAAAAACATATGAAAAGTATAGGTTCTTAAACAATACGAAACCATAAAATGGACAAAGCATAACATATCTACGGCCGTACAATGGCCGCGAAAATAATGCATTTTTTGTTTTGTGTTTTAAACATTTATAAACGGCATTTACACAAAGTAATGCTTATTATGTATGTAAATATAAATGTAGTTTAAGTTTCAAACAATAAATTGCTTAGACAACGACATTTTGTACACGATATTCATGATTGTTCGGAGTTTCTCGAACTCACGTAGGCAGTTAGCGACCATGTTTGAAAAAATGTAACTATGTAGACCGAAATCTTTGTCCAATACACAATAAAACACTTGAAAAATGTTTAGTACTTACCCATACATGACGTGCAGGCACCAAAAATGTTTTAAAAACTGTTTCTTGTAACTTGTTGCTGCACAAACTTTCACAGCGCCGACACATTCTGTCACTCCACTGTCGCGGCCGTAAATAAACGACGATCGGAACCCATCGGGCGTCGGCGGGAAAAAAGTGGTGCGCTATTGCATCACCGTTTCATTCAGTACGCGCTAGTAAAGCGAAACGATGCAATAATTCAATATTAGTTGACTAAAAATAGCGGTAAAGTTGATCGGTCACTCGCGGCCACTGAGAGGCCGGTGACACTATAGACGATGTTTTTATGCGGCCTCTGAGAGGCCGTGGACACCTGAGGGGACGTTATTTCTTTGTTATTTGTCTTTCTCTATGCTCTGTGGTCTTCATGAATTTTCGCTTGGAAAGTGTCGTTAGGTTGTCACATTGACCTCCTAATTGTGACAGCCATTCTGACCATTATTAGGAAATATTTAATTCACTTGCTTTTAGTACCATAATATTACATTCGCTTCATAACGTTGATAGCTCGGACTTTAGCCATGTGAAAATGTGCCATTATACAAAGTGCATTGAAAAACAAAACTTCCGACTGAAACCATTTTGGGGTCCTTAAAAATTCCTCTCGAAGAGATTAAATTGGTAAGAAATTATTAATTAATTGAAAAATGTAATTACCCATTTTTACCGAGAGAGAGCCTAGTGTCAGTGCCAAACATGCCAGCGAAGTAAATAAGTAATTTTCATAGGACATGTACCATTTACAAACTTTAATCATGGCTCACCATAAGCTTACTTTCTTATAAACATTCAAAAATACAATTATGTCGACATTCGCATATATTATTACTATTTTAGATAATACTAGCTGTTACCCGCGGCTTCGCCCGCGTGTATGTCGATTATCGCGGCAAGTAGAAGCCTAAATGTTATTCTGATGTATAAGCTATATTACTTTAAAGTTTCATTCAAATCAGTTCAGTAGTTTTTGCGTGAAAGAGCAACAAACACACACCCTTACAAACTTTCGCATTTATAATATTAGTAGGATATTATGTACTGCGGTGATGATAAAGGTCAAAATTGCATAGCTCTTCGACCAGTGTTAACGTAACTTGCATAATATAAGAATTTAAGTTGTTTTGGCGGTTTCAAATGATTTAACGGCAAATTGGGTCATGATCCAAGTTTGTTAATTGTACCTATGTGGTAGGAATAGAAGATAGGAAAATAAAAACACAGCTTTTTCCTAACAAAAATACATTGTTACCTGTTATGCTTTATTTAGGTAAGTAACAATGAAGTTTACAATTTCTTTTGTTTGTTTCTTTCCCAGGCTGAGTACAGTTCCTTACCCAAGAGTTCTGCGCCGGGGGTTAGGACCTTATTAAAGAAAGGCTCTTCTTCCAAACGTGATAGCCATTCAGCGGTGCGCGGGAATCTGTGAAATCACCACAATTTTTGTAATATACATTTGAAAAGGTTATCCGTAAGAGGTCACCCTGAGCGATAAGACTGTCAAATGTAACGTTTGCGTATAGATGTCGCACGCAAGTCATCTACACGTTTCTAGTACTTTTTTTTTTTTTTTTTAACGTGTGGAAACCCCCTCGGGCCGTCACCCCGCCGGGGTTTGCGGCGGGGCGGTGTGTCGGAATCGAACCGACTAAAACCACACGGTGTGCCACTCTGCGCCTGAGACGGGAGGGATCCGGGAACTGCTGTTATTAACACATCCGGACCCCTCCCAGCGCCTGCCCGCACTGAAGCGGGCACCGTCTGTTGTTAAAAACTCTTAATGTAGGCGACGTACGGCACACGCGTAACGTCGCCCCCTCGCGGGTGACCACTAGAGCGGATGGAGGGGAAAACCCGTCCCCGCCATCCGCGGCCACACTCAGGGCGGCATGAGGCGCTGGTATGCGCGCCTCCGCCGCCCGGTTCGCCGGCGGCGGATCGGGTCCGAGTGGATATCATCCTCCCCGGCCTTTTCCGCCGCCTCCTTCTGCGAAATTACGTCTTCGCAGAAGGCTGCGACCGCGGTAAAACTGCTGTCGCTACCGGCCATGGTGCGTATGATGGCCGGTAGCGAGAGATCTCCTCCGATGACTGCAGTGAGGGCCCGGCGCTGCGACGCCCAAGCGGGGCAAATCGCCAGCGTATGCTGGGCCGAGTCCTCACTGCAGTCGCAGTGGAGGCAGGCGGGACTCAGTTCCCTCCTGGCGACCGAGTGCAGGTACTTTCCGAAGCATCCGTGCCCGGAAAGAACCTGCGTCAGTCGGAAGGAAAGGGTCCCGTGCTGCCGCCCTGCCCACTCGAGGATGACCGGCTGGAGAGCCTCCACGGCGGCAAAGCCAGCGCGTGGAGTCTCCAGCCGGAACGACCAGCGAGCCATCGTTGCTCGACGGGCGGCTTCACGCCACTCGCGTACCTCTTCGGGCGGAGGGCGAATGCCTCTCTCCGCCCGGAATTCAGCCACCCGTCGATAAACTTCGGCGAGCACTTCCGCCTCCAAATCCCACGGAGGTGTTCCGGCCAAGGCGCACGCCGCCTCGGTGGACACCGTGCGGTATCCGCGTATGGATCTGACCGCCAATACCCTCTGAGGCCGCCAGAGGCGGGCCTTATTGAGGGCGGTCAGAGCCGCCACCCACACCGGTGCCCCATACAGCGCCATCGACCGGACCACCCCCGTGTAGAGGAGTCGCGTTGCGACGCTGGCTCCACCCAAGTTGGGCAAAAGTCGCCCAAGGGCAGAGGCAGCGTCGACCAGCCTGGGACCAAGCTGTCGGAAGTGCTCGTCGAAGAGCCACCTACCGTCGAGGATCAGGCCCAGATACCTCATCTGGGCCCGAACCGGTACGAGGACCGAGTTGACCACTATGGAGGCGCCGGGGGGCGGCCCACGACGGGGCCCATGGAACAATAGGGCCTCCGTCTTGTCCAGGGCCACCCGTAAGCCCAGCGCCTCGATGCGCCCGACCACCAGAGAGACACCAATGGTGGCCAGGCGCGCCGCCTCCTGGAAGTTCGCCCCCCGGGCTGTGACAAGGGTGTCATCAGCGTAACAAATTACGCCCAGCCCCGGGGGGAGACGACCTCGTAGGACCCAGTCGTATCCCACGTTCCACAGGAGTGGTCCAAGGACAGACCCCTGCGGAACGCCGCACGACATGGGTCACCGTCTCAAGGCGCCATCTCGATCCTCGTACACGACGGTACGCTCCTGCAAATAGTCTGCCACCAGCCGCCTCAGGTACTCTGGCACTCCGTGGTATTGGAGTGCTTCCCCGATGCAGCTGAATGGCAGACTATTAAAGGCGTTGGCGATGTCCAGGGGCACCGCCAACACCACGCCGCCACAGCTCACTGCCTCCTCGGTCACGGCCCTAAGGCGCATCACGGCATCGACCGTCGAACGCCCCTCTCGGAATCCGAATTGGGCGTCCGACAGGTCGGGCCCCACCTCGCAGAGGTGCCGGACGATGCGGGCAGAGAGTATTCTCTCAAAAAGTTTGCCCGCCTCGTCCAGCAACACGATGGGCCTATAGGCCGCGACCGAATCGGCAGGCCGTCCCGGCTTCCTCAATAGGACCAGCTTCCCGCTCTTCCAGCACTCAGGGAAGTGTCCGGACGCCAGGCTAGCGTCCAACACCTCCCTGAGGCGGTCCGACATATGGTCGAGGGCTCGGGCCATCACTCGGGCTGGAACCCCGTCCGGCCCGGGGGCGGTGTTCTTTGAACGGATTCGCAGAACAGCCGCCCCAACCTCCGATTCCCTAACGGGCGGCACGTCGTCCTCTCGACCCCCGTCGTCTCCGACCGCATAGGCCATCGACGGGGGTGTGTGCTCCGCCCGCTGCGGGAAAAGGCCCTCGACCACTTCCTGCAGGAAGCTGGGCTGGAGAGTCTCGGTAAGGGGGGGGGGCCGCCGTGCGGAGCTTCTGTCGCACCGCACGATATGGGCGACCCCAGGGGTCACGTTCGAGACCCTCCAGCATCTCCTTTCTCTTCTCCTCCTTGGCGCGGCAAATGGCCAGCTTCAGAGTTTTCCGCGTCTCGTGGTACTCCTCGTGAAGCTGGTAAGACGTTTCTAGTACTAGCTGAACCCCGCGGTGTTGCCCGCGGTTAAAGTCGTACCGCTAGTAAAGCCGCAGGGCGAAGCTAGTCTAAAAAAAGTAGCCTAAGTTACTCCCCATATCATTAGCTACCTATCAATGAAAGCCCCGCCAAAATCGATCCAGCCGGTCCAGAGATTACCCGGAACAGACAGACAGACAAAAAATTTTAAAATTACATTTTTGGTATATGTATCCATATAGAGCGACCCAGGCCAGGACGGCGGCGGACCGAATAATGACCATTTATAGTATTTTAGCACGAGTAAGTTTTCGGACTTTGAACCTATGGTCAAGATAACAAATCACCTGCACCTCGGGCGGTTTTCCTTCCTATTTTAGTATTCCTATCAAAGCAATCTATATTCTAACAACCAGTAATAAGTACTAAAAGGAAAAAGGAATTTAAAACTAAAAAAAATCAAAGTGGAAACTTGCTTCTTAGAATCCAACTTGTATAGCGGTTGCATACTAGTAGTAGTCGCTGCGACAGCAATGTCAGCAAGAGTCAGGTGGTCGGCAGCAAGGTACTTCCGATTCTCAAGGTAGGCCTCCAGAACCTTGTAACAGTCTTCAATCTCCCCCTTAGACTTTTCAGGGGTCTCGGTGTAATCACCGAATACCGAAGGTAGCTGAAAAATAAGAAAATTCGTTGTTATGGAAATGTTTTTATGGATGAATATAATACATATTCAGTTCTTGGAAATAATTAGACGCCATATTGTAATTTGTTGTCACCGAGTGCAACTGGGCTATGAGCGTCTGCTCTCGCATGAGAGTAGCACTCGGTGATTAGAAACAATCACCGAGGGTAAGCAACGACGGCGCGGTCAGTATCCGGATGGGTGACCGCTAGTGGCATGTTACCATGAGCGTCTCCATGATTCGGAGGTCATGTTAAGCAGTCGGTCCCAGTTGTTATCATATGTTAACAGTCGTGAAGCTAAGTTTGAGGCCTTTGGGTGACTTAAAAACATCCAACGGCAAGATTACGTAGCCACAACGTTGTGTTGCCAGTCACCAACCCGCACTTGGCCAGCGTGAGGACGTATGGCCTTAACCCTCTCCTGAGAGGAGACCCGAGCCCAGCAGTGGGACGTTATGGGTTTTTTTTTTTTTTGGGACTAATCCCACCCACACGCCCACCGCAGTAACTCCTGTACACCAGGATTAACAGCAGTGACCCACGAACACACCGAGTTATGACACTCGGGAAGTCCCAGGAAAAAAAAATTAACTGTCTTGGAACCCGCAACGAAATTAATCAGAAGAAAAACAGGAGGAGTTGGAAATATGATAAGTCCACGTTATGGGTTGTTGATGATGATGATGATTATGATAAACTATGAGAAAGTGTGGCAAGTTATTTCTAAATAGTAAAAATATTGATGGATCTAACACGCTCCCTTGTCGTACTTCAAACTTTATCATCATCACCCTATCGCGGTTCACAGCTGAACATAGGCGTTTGGAATTGCCTGACACTTGGTTTCCAAAACTCCAAACTTATGTAAGCGGTACTTACATGTGGTCTGATGATGAAGTGTCTGTTCAAAACCCATTACGGAATATTATTATTATTACATACGAATATATACTCGTAATGAAGGAGTCATCTTTGAAAAGATGACTCCTTCATTACGAATATACATACGTCCTGATTATTATGTCGCGAGAGACACTACGAACATACAAGAAAAGGGCACAAAAAACCCCCAGACACAGAACAACAATAGTATATATTTCGTCAGTGGTAGTAGTGTATGTATAATTAAAGTAGTTTAAAGTGTTAGAAGTTTTCAAGAGAATTTAAAAGCAGATACACCCAATGGTTTGTGACACTTTGGGCTATTGGAATGAACCGATGACTGCAGTAATTACAAAATCACTTTATTTGTTTTACTTGTTTTGGTTTTCTATTAATTGTAACTAGCTTAATACTCACCGCCACATGTTTCAGCCTTATGAAAAACACGCCGGTGTGGAAGTACATGGCCTGGTCTACCAACGCACGTGTTGTTAAATCACTCGGGTATAAAGACTCCAAGTGATGAGCTCCATACTTCGAAAGCAGATACTTCATAATAGCGTGGCTGTAAGGAGAAAGATCATGACAGAAACACCTGTTCAGAAACAGACTTGAAGATCTATACGGTATTTTTTCTCCTAAAGATTTTTTTCTCTACCTTTCTCTTAATTACGAAGGCTACAAGCTTCGCGTTACGAATTGCCAATAAATAAAAAAGTTTTAAATTACTGGTGTTTTTTAATATCTTTGTTAAAACAATTATCTTTAAAAAAATGATCAGGTTTGTATCAGTCATTGCAAAAAATAAAAATTTTAACAGGAAAAATTCAAGGGAAAACTTATGTTTTTTACAATGTATTATAGGCAAAGAATTGTTCAATTTAGCGTAATATTTAAATTTATAAATTCACTTTAATTTTTTTTAAATATGCCGGTCACGTTCTTGTCAAACATATTGTACGTACGTGCACCTACATACAAAATCATCAAAAACAGAAAACAATGTCTTTATGTTTTTTTTTTTTTTTGTTTGACCCTGCCAAAATGACTCTACTCTGCCTGATGGAAAGCATAAGCAGAATCCAAGAGTGATGGTCACCATACTGCGAAAGCAGACAATGCAACAATGCAGCATGGTGACCCACACCATGGCGGGCTAGTGATGCTTCCGCATCATTGGGGGAGGCCCAATGATGCGGTCTCGCACTCACCAACGAAACACGACAGCATGCACGCTGTCTTTATTTCCTTACATCAATTTTTCTTTGAAACTTGAACTGACCAAGGAAGGAGAAAGCGTAGGTTTATAGGAACTCAGTTATTTATACATTTATATTAATTTATATAGTTAAAAATAATTACCTGTCAGAGAGAAGGAAGTCGCCATCTTTTAACACTGGAACGGTACCAATAGGATTAATCTGAGAAATAAAAAAAATTAAGATACATTATTTATTAAACTTGGAACTGCCTCATTGGTCGGTTAGTGAATGCGACTGACGATCAAGAGGTCTTGGGTTCGGGTTCGATTCCCAGGTCGGGCCTGAAAATTCTTGTTAGGTTTTTCTTATAAGAAATTCTTATTAACACCCCGGAGTATGGAACAGGGCACGTTAAGCCGCCGGTCCCGGTCATCATGAACATCTTTGGCGTCGTTATTAGGAAGTCAGTGCCCTCAAATATACTGACAGCTTGTTCAACCTTTGAATTCAGCTCACCTTTTGGATTGTGGAGGTTAAAACCGTTATTCAGGTAACACGGATTGAACTACTACTAGTTCGCTACTACTACTAGACGCAGGGCTACCCCTGCGTCTAATACATACAATTATCTTGATATTCTCAATCGATTTTTTCTTATTATGAAGGTAATAATACAAGAACTCGGAAAAACCTCGACAGGCTTCCTTAAGCCGAAGCAGCAAGTAGTCATTTAACATCATAGGCTCCATTTTTATGAAAATTTTAGTCATAACTTAAAAGCAATAGTGATAGTATTTTGTTTTTACATAAATGATAACTGATGACATTCGATACTCTTTGTTTTATTTTGATAAGAAGAGACAAAAGGTATAACAATATCGTAGGTAGGTGAAATGTTATCAAGTAATGGATGTGCATAAACAATTAGATCTCTATTATACTCTTCTACTATGGCGGTCTATTGAGGTGCTTCCGCATCATTGGGCTTCTGGTAACGAAACATGACACGAGCGAATGCTGTCATTTTGGTCTTCTGTGAGATTGTAGTACAGCTCGGTCGAGCTGGCTTGTTCGTGATGAAATCAGAATGGCTCCACTACCTTGAATATTAGTCTTCTTACTTGAGCGGTTATCCATGCTCATATATTAAGCTGAAGAGTTTCCTTGTTTGTTTGTTTGAACTAAGCTCAGAAACTACTGATCCGATATTTGAAAAAATCCTTCAGTGTTAGATAGCCCATCTATTGAGGAAGGCTATATATCATCACGCTAAGACCTACAGAAGCGGAGCACCAATGAAGAATGTTACAAAAACGGGGGAAAAATATTACGCTACGGGCAATAGCAGACGCAAACTCGGGTCGGCTAGTTTATTATAAAGAAAGGATGAACGGAGATTTATAAGCAGGTTATTTAGTACGTAGTTACTTAAACCGGGTAGCCATCATCTTAATTACTCACTTTGAGGTATTCTGGTGATTTATGTTCAGCAGCCATGAAATCTACATTTTTCAATTCGAGATCCAATCCAATGACGTCCGCGAGTGAGCGCACCGCGTTTGCTGGTGGGCTAGAGTCCATACTGTACAGAACAGGCGCCATTTTTGTGTTTCTGGAAACGAATGAAAACTTTATGCTACTTTAATTCAGTATTACATAAATATATTGCCGTCGTCGCTCCTTCAATATAGTGTCAATTAGTTCAACCTTCGAAGTCAGTTTGAGCTCAGGGTTGCGGAGGTCCGATGCCAAATTTTTCCTTGGAAAAAAATGATATTCAGGTTAGCCTATATAACTAGTAACCGACCCCACATAATAGATGGAATAATAAAGGCAAGGAAGATGTGAAGTCACAAGTCACAAATATACTTTCCGTGCGTGGTTTAAGATATTGCACTTCATTGGTTTTATATTGCAAGCATGGAAGCTATTCTACTTTTATTGAATTATTTTATGATCTCGTAAAGTTACATATTACATAGTTATTAAGTACCTAACGTTTCGCCTAACCAGTGTCAGTTTGTAGGTACATATTGTGTAATCTATGATCAATTAGCAGCTAAGGTCTAGCTCATTCACTTACGAACAGTAATTGTATTGTGACACCTTAATCAAAATATTTAGTACCTAAACCACGAAGCAAATACAAAGAGGAGATGGCATAAGCGCATAACCCCCATGACAAAATACAGGCCCCGACGACATCGCAGTTGACGCGACTTGCAAATTAGACTGTTAACGTCAATGTTCTAGAACTGCATCGAAAAATCGTAATACTTGAATATTCTCGGTACAATCAAGTAAAAAGATGAAGTGCTGTGTTATATCTTGTACAAATATCTCGGATAGACGTTCTGGTACCATGAGTGGCATTATATTTCTTTTATAAGTAATTTTATAGCTAATTTTTTTAAAAGTTCTAGAAAGATCTCTTAGTGTTTTATTGAAATGTTATTAAATTTACTCGCCACTAGATGGCAAAACTTTGTGTTACTGGAAATAAAAATACAATGGTACGTAGAGGTGAATATTGATAAAACATACCATAAGAAGATACGGAAATGAGTTCTGCATTCTTAACGAATTTTTATTCATCATGGTATTTTTTTTGTATTTTTTATAATTATATTGTGAACAGACTGACATCTATCGACATCTATTCTAAAAGAAAAAGACAGGGCAGTATTCAGAATCCAAATATTTTATCAAGTTACGACTATATTAATCTTCCATTGAAAGTTGTTACTTCAAATATTGAAATTAAAGAAATTTTACTTATGCTGATGACATAACGGGTTTTTTTAAATTTATTAAAATAATACAATGTAACAGTACATAGGTAATGTTCTAAATTTTCATCTAAAGATAGTATTAAAGAGCAATAGACCAAAAATATAATTGGCAAGACTGCACTCCCACAAAATACACCAAGATTTGTTCTTCCCGTAGTTATAATAGTGATTATATCATTTCAAGGAAAAATCATAAAAAAATCGAGAAAGGAACTTATTATTATTACCCCAATTAGGCAAGATTAAAAGTGATTAGATGTGGATATTAGTGACAACATTGGTATGACCATTCAATTCAGATTTAGATTAGTTGATTTTCTAAGATTGACGTGATTTAAGCATTCCAATTCCTAAGTGAAATAAAATATAAATTTATTTACTTTTTAAATAAAATGATGTGCACTACATTAATATTTTTTTGTTCTGCATAATCCACGCGTAAACCAAACATATTAAATAATGTTTTATTTAGGGTTATTAGAAAAAAAAGTACCTACATACAAACTTTCACTTTTGCAATATTTAATGATGTTTTTTGTACTACCTGTCACGATGTTTAAAAAATCGACCTTGAAAAAAACTACTCCCTAAAATTCTGAGTACGTCCACACTAGTATCAGTTAGCTAAACTACATAGCAATATACTCGTTCAACGATGCAAGTAGTTTTGCTAATGTCTGGTAGATGGAAAAGTGTAAAGTAACACCCCCTCACCCCGCAAATTGTCACGCATTGCTTCATACAAAAATCTCATTAGGGCATCTCCTCTTTGTATTTAATCCGTGACCTAAACCCACATTTCACATCGAAGTAGGATGAAGAGGCTATGCTTAGCTTATCAATTCAAATTCAAAATCATTTATTCAATTAAGACACTAAGTGACATTTATGAACGTTAATTGAAGCTACAGTTAAAAATCATAGATCGACACAAACAGACGCTACAGATGTACTGCATAGTTAAGGTAAATTAGACGAAAACACCAAAATCCATTGTCTGCCTGTGTCGATCCATAACTTCCAGTTTCCAAGATTCGTAGAGCCTTAAGAAGAATACTGGCAAAGAAACTCATGGCCACTCTTTTAAAAGTCAGATCTTCAGGTGCAATAGTGTTAGTATTATATGAAAGGTTAGCAGTATGCAAGCTGTTGCCACCTGAATTTCATTTTATTGGAATGCTCCAAAAGCTAACGTACCTACAAATCACTCAGTGATACTATTCTAGGTTTGAACCCATTAAACATAGAAATAATTTAAGGTGCACGTCTACTTTCATCCAGTTGCACAATCTACTGTTTAAAATAATTCGTGACTGGATTAAGAGGTTACAAATTCAAATCCAAAATCATTTATTCAAATAAGACACTAAGTGTCATTTATGAACGTTAAATTGAAGCTGCAGTTAAAAATCATAGATCGACACAAACAGACGCCACAGCATGTGCTGTATTGTCGAGGTAAATTAGGCGAAAACACCAAAATCTACTGCCTGCCTGTGTCGATCCATAACTTCCAGTTTCCAAAATGCGTAGAGCCTCATGAGAAGAATACTGGTAAAGAAACTCATGGCCACTCTTTAGAGTTACAGTTACAGTTGCAGTTGAACGTATCGAAACAATAGTAATGGCTAAAACATCGCTGACTAGGCGAAAAGTCACTCCAAGCAGCACCCGTTAACGAGTATGATGAATGGACCAGCCATCATCCAGTCATATCAGAGGGAAAGAAGCCACCCGCCCCACGACAACACCGCAAGCAATGACATTTTAGTGAGCATGACAAACCATAGTCGTGATACTGATAAAAATTACTACTAAACAAATTACCATAATAATCGTCACGCATTACTTTCAATTAACTATTAAATTTAAGCACATTTATTTTTCACATTATTCATCAAGATATTTTTTTCCAGTTTCTTTGTTATTGTGTGTATCTTGAAATATTACCTATCATAGTAGACTTAAGTATAATATAAACGTAAACAATTGCCTGCTTGTATTTTAATGGTGCTGCCTGCTTTATATTTTGGCTGTGGCGTTTATACGAAACATCAAATTGGGCATATAAACAATAAATAAATACCTAACAAAAAAAACCGAGTCAGTCAAAAAACGCACAGAAACACCCAGACACAGTATAAATGATCATACATAACACAAACATTTGTACTAGGTGGGAATTGAAGTTACGACCTCTAGCATAGCTTAGCAGACGATCAATAACCACTAGAACACTAGATCCAAAGGTCCGTTAAATAAGAATGAACTAGAATGCAATGGAATAAATGACAGAGAGCCTGAAGCATCTTTACCTATTATAAGTACCTGTACTATCAGGGTTGCCAGATAGAAACTTATCAAATCTGGGACAATGCCAAAAAAAAGACTACACTGTTGGGTCGCTCGGTCACGACCATAGTAAAATTATCTCGTTTATCACTGAATTGAGCCATTTTTTTAGTTTTTCTTAGTCAAAGCTTGGCAAAACTGACAAAATTTCTGAGCAAGACACACCAAAATTGATAGGAGTCTGCAGACTTCGGAATTGATTAAATTCATGGACATTCGGTTTCTCTCTGTACTCTATAAACCATTCATTTGACTTGACTTGACTCTTTCACAGAAGGCATTGCTTGTTAGAATTGAAAGAACAAAACAAACTACTTTCTTTAAATTAGTAAAATTTGTGGACGTGTTATTTCGGAAGCGCCTCTCATACAGTTTTCAGACATGCGAACTACGAGTATATATTCAATACCGTGGGCAATTCGTTGTTAGTTTATGTTGTTACAAAGTCTGTAGGTTTTCAGAATCCGGGACAATAAGGTCTGATTATTGGACACGTGACAAGACGCAAAATTCCGTGACAATCTCTGATTTCCCGGCCATCTAGCACCCCTAACTATAGTGCAGTGTGCGGTGTACAAGGGCGCAACAATGTTAGGGGCGCCGAACTTTTAATGAATTTGAAGAAACACAGAAGAGCGCTACGCTTACTAAAGGGCGCTAAAGGAATACGGGCTAGAGACGCCTCTGCGTTAGAGTCTACGATGGGCAAAAAGTATCGCTGTGCCTCTTTGCCTATTTCTTTTTTAAATAAACTATCCAAATTAAATACAAAACTCAACAATAATATTTTAGTCAGTCAGTTTGCAGTTTGCTGAAGTGCATGATGTGTAATAAATAAAAAAAAAAAAAAAAAAATTTTTATTTTATTTTTATACTAGCAGACCCACGCAACCTCGTTTACGTCTCCTATTGCCCGTAGCGTAATAATTTGCCCTCCATTTTTGTATCATTTTTCATTGCTGCTCCGCTCCTTTTGGTCTTGGCGTGATGATATATAGACTATAATAATAATAATAAAATCATTTATTCAGACCACTTTGTGTCCATTTTGTTAGATACAGTAAAGCTTATTCTATTGTTAGTAAAAGTCATCACAATAAGATAAATCAAATAATAATAAAACATTTAAATAATTCAAATATTAAAATCAAATAATAACAATTATAATAAGAAAATAAAATTACAATTAAAATCAATCGAAACAGTTCTCAATTTGAATTAAAATAAATTAAAAATATATATTAAAATTAAAACAGACTGAACATAATTAATGACGTACATGTTATCAATCACTGTTACGCAATCCCATTGGCGACTGCGGAACATTGACATATAAGCAGTCTAGACGATCCGCTATCATCTTTAGAATATTGTTGGAGCTGCCACGAACCCTACGCAACAAGGAGCCGCACCTTTTACGCGTTGTAGCGTAAAAACAATCTACATGGTACTGTGCGAACATACCTGACGCACTACAGAATCGTGGCAGCCCCATCAGCACCCTAAACGCATTATTAAATTGAACTCGGAGGGCAGCGTAAGATTTCTGGTTATATACAGCCCACAGGCTGCACGTGTAGAAGGATGTGCAGTATGAACGAAATAGTGTCGTTTTCACTTCTAAAGAACAACGTGCAAACCGTCGAGCTATCATGTTCGCTCTCACAGCCAGGGCCCTCCGTTCACGTTCTATGTCGTCATCGTCCCTGAGGCCTGAGGTCAGTATATACTGACCTCCGTGTGTATCTAGGACATACGTCCTAGATACTTAAAGTTATCAACTCTCTTTAAGGCTGTACCGTTGAGCTTAATTTTCGGAAAGTCACT
Source organism: Spilosoma lubricipeda (assembly GCA_905220595.1). Classification (NCBI taxonomy): domain Eukaryota; kingdom Metazoa; phylum Arthropoda; class Insecta; order Lepidoptera; family Erebidae; genus Spilosoma; species Spilosoma lubricipeda. Next base: position 3,759,618 of record HG992278.1, read on the forward strand.
TGTGTCACTGACCCCTAAGACCATGACTTCACTTTTATGGCGTTGTATAATAAGCCATGCTTCACAGCATAAGCCTCGCAAATAGCCACAATCTTCTTTAGTCCACAAACAGATGCACTCAGCAACACCATATCGTCGGCGTAGCTAATATTGTTGACGCTAACCCCATCTATATGACAGCCAACATGAGTGCCACTGAGAGCGACAATCAGGTCGTTCATGTACAGGTTAAATAGTGTCGGCGAGGACAATCCACTCTGTCTCACCCCACACTCCAATCCATAGGATTGCGACATGGTTCCCGACAATCTCACGCTATTAATCTGGTTTCCATACCAGTACTTACAGATGTTAATAAGCTCATTAGGCAGGTTTGTAGTTTCTAATTTTTGCCATAAAATATCATAGGAAACCAGATAGAAAGCCCTAGAGAGTTCGAGAAAGCACGCATGTACAGGAGTCCCACGCTTTGTATAATATCAAACGGCATGCTTTTCCCGGTTCCGTTCTGGAAATTTTGACTTGAAAAATGAAGCTCGTGGTCGTCCGGAGACTTTGGTAAACAATAATGAATTAAAGGCGATTGTGGAAGCTGACGAAACTCAATCTACAGCTGAGATAGCAGCAGCTTTTAATGTAAGCATCAAAACAATATTGATGCATTTGCGACAAATTGGCAAGGTAAAAAAGCTTGATAGATGGGTGCCCCACGACCTTAACGATCGCCAGAGCAACGTACGCGTCGAGACCTGCCTTGCGCTGCTCAACAGGCAAAGAAATTAAGGAATTTTGAAACAAATTGTTACGTGCGACGAAAAATGGATTCTGTTCGACAATCGAAAGCGCTCAGCAAGTTGGTTAGACCCTGGTTCAGCACCAAAGCAATGCCCTAAACCAAAAATGACCCCTAAAAAGGTGATGGTCACTGTTTGGTGGTCTATTGCGGGTGTGATTCACCACAGCTTTTTACAAAACGGCATGAGCATTAATGCAGATGTGTACTGTGAAGAACTGGAGAGAATGATGGAGAAGCTTGCACATCTGCAACCAGCTTTGGTCAATCGGTCGTCCCCACTGCTCCTTCACGACAACGCGCGACCCCATACTGCGCAACAGACAGTCTCCAAGCTGCAAGAGCTGGGGTTGGAAGCTCTCCCTCATCCGCCATACTCACCAGACCTTGCATCTACCGACTATTACTTTTTCCAAAATTAAGACAACTTTTTAGTGGGTTTAAAATTCAATTCCCGAGAGGCAGTACAAAATGCCTTTGAAGAGTTTGTTGCTTCCCGTCCAGCTGATTTTTACAAGAAAGGCATCAAGAAACTGCCAATGCGTTGGCAAAGATGCGTCGATTGCATGAGTGATTACTTCGAATAACAGAAATAAAAAAGTTTGAAAAAATAAGTACTTTCACTTATTGCATACAAAACGGCAATTTCATAGGTAAAGACCTATTAGTTCTTATAGTTTCGGAAAAAGTGGCTGTGACATACGGACGGATGGACAGACAGACATGACGAATATATAAGGGTTCCGTCTTTTGCCGTTGGCACGGAACCCTAAAAATCGACTATGCATTTTACTGCGGTAGAACAATACTTTTAATTCACAAATTGTTGTTCCGAGTGTTGGTGTACTTTACCGTTTACCTACTGTTATTTAATCAAAAGTACTTACACACATCTTTTTTCAATTGTTTTATCAAATTTGTTTATTGGTCTGGTGGCTATAAAATTTTGGTATATGAAATATTTATAAACTTTTTATTAAAACATTTATTTTCAAATATACCTCCAAAATAAGTTTAATAAAAATTTGCGATTAAACAAAATCATTTGTTTTCAAAACCATAGTACAATATAAATCGGATACTAAACGTAAAATTACTGTAAAAACCAATATCATCGAAAAGTTTAACGTTTATTACGATATCGAATACATTTGTCTACGTCCTTAGGGCAAAGAATTGTTAACATTACTTTTTACCCGACTACGGCAAAGCCAAAGGAGGGTTATGATTTTGACAGGCTATGTATGTATGTATATATGTATGTATGTATGTTCATTTGTTCCCTCCTAGCTCCTTAACTACTCATTAGATTTGGACAAATGAGGTGTCTCTAGAAGCGTCGTGATCGTCTTCTGGTTATAGGCTATATGACGTGTCACTGAATCTAATGTGGCGCCCTCTAGCCGACATAAAGTACTGTATTAAAAAATAAATTTGAGATAAATATGTCGTGTTTGGTATCATTGGAAAGGGCGTTACTTGTACATTTCAAAAATACATATATTATTAGCATTTGTTCGTGACTTTGTCCGTATTTATTCGATAAGTGTGATATTTCTATGGTATGCTTATTTGTTCCCTCATTCTTTCTAAACTAGTCAGAATAAGACAAATAAGGTATCGTTAGAAGTGTCTTGATTGCCCGCTGATAATAGGCTATATGACGTGTCACTGAATCTAATGTGGCGCCCTCTAGCCGACGTAAAGTAGTGTATTAAAAAATAAATATGAGAGAAATATGCCGTGTTTGGTATCATACGAAAGGGCGTTACTTGTAGATTTCTCAAATATATATAAATTATTAGCATTTTCTCGTGACTTTGTTTGTATTTATTCGATAATTGTGAAATTTCTGTGGTATTTATTTAAAATATACTTTGCAAAGAAATTAGTATTATTTAGTATATTATAAACATTTTAAATAAAAAAAAGTAAAAACTAAAACCCAACTACGACAAAAAACGACGCTGAAAAAGAATGAAACAAGTTTCAAAAGCCGTAGTCACGCGTTGTTAAAGTGATGTGGACTATGGTACATTAATAAGTTTCAAAAGCCGTAGTCACGCGTTGTTAAAGTGATGTGGACTATGGTACATTAATAAGCCGTAGTCCATGTAGTGTAATGTACCATATGGTACATATCACTTTAACAACGCGTGACTACGGCTTTTGAAACTTATTAATGTACCATAGTCCACATCACTTTAACAACGCGTGACTACGGCTTTTGAAACTTGTTTCATTCTTTTTCAGCGTCGTTTTTTGTCGTAGTTGGGTTTTAGTTTTTACTTTTTTTTATACTTAATATTTTCATGCCAAATGTTTTAAAACATTCCCGCAGAAAATGCAGTTCATTATCTTGGCAACTATGCAATCATACTTAAATTTAATACGTAATGTATGATTATTTTAATAGATTAGATTATAACGGTTGGTATGTGTATTACATAATACTTTTTAGATTTTTGTTAATATCGCTTAAAAACAAAAGTTTTTAGACTCATTGATGATACCGATATGTTTCCTTTGAGTAAATTGTAGTCCTTGCTTCGTTTTCAGCACGTAATTATCGCACAGTTCAGTATAGGAATAATTTTTTACGCAGCTACGTTCCCGACGAAAGTAATACGTGTATGAAAGCGTTCAGTTGATGCCAGCAGAGACATTAGTGGTATCGGCGCTTAACTGCGGCGCGCCTGCCCCCCCTACATAACATTTCTACCTTAATTCTACTCTTCTGTGCCATCATCAGATCTTAGTGTCCTTATCATGAAACCACCGTTGGGATATCTCCTTTCCATTAAAAAAAGAATCATAAAAATCGGTTCATAAACGACGAAGTTATTTGCGAACACACATAAAAAAATAATATATATACGGTTGAGAAACCTCCTCCTATTTTTGAAGTCGGTTAAAAAAAGTTTATAATGATATATCAACTTACCACTATAGTTACACTGTTATCGCAGTATAAGGAAACCTTTCACTGTGCTGTTATGGTGTTTGCTGTTCAACTGACACAAAGCTATTATATAGGTGTGGTGTGGTGGTGTGCAAATTGTTTATCTATCTACCTGTCACTGACAAACTATTTGAAATGATGAGGCATAGATTATCTGTAAGTGCAAAGTACTTAATGATTAATTACAGATTTAACAATAGCCAATAAAGCGATTTTTCCTGTTATTATATGGTTTAAGAGCAGTCGGGGGACTGATGGTAAGTGACCATCTGCAATTCAAGACTCTCAAGTGCATGCCTCAATATGTAATTGTATATGAAAATTCATAAACACACCTATAAACCCGACTATGAAGGAGGGAGGGTTATGTTTTTCGAGTGTATGTATGTATATTTCTTTGGCACGCCCTAGAGCATATACAGCTTGTCGTATTTTTATGTGAGTGGTGTCAATAGATTCGTGTTAGTTGTGAGAGTGACATTGGGTGCATCAAAATTAAAAAAAAAACAAAATTAAGGATTTTTGGCGCCAAAAAGTAATCTCAAAAAAAACATTTTCAGTGTATTAACAAAATAAGGATTTTTAACGGTGATTACGAATATGTATATAAATTATATGTTTTTTTTTAATTTATTTAAATGTTTTATTTTAAAACGAAATTTAATAAAGATTAGCTGACCCGTAGCGTAATCATTTCCCCCCGTTTTCGTAACATTCTTCATTGGTGCTCCGCTCCTATTGATCTACACGTGATGATATATAGCCTATAGCCTTCCTCGATAAATGGGCTATCTAACACTGAAGAAAGAATTTTTGCAATTGGACCAGTAGTTCCTGAGATTAGCGCGTTCAAACAAACTCTTCAACTTAATATATTAGTTTAAATGATATATTGACGCAATCGGTTTTTTTTGAATAATTTTACTTGCTTTATCGAACAATTTTAATTCGGATTATTAACTATTTCATTCAATTTTTTTTTTATAAATTAAAAGTAGCCTAAGTTACTCTTCTTTTAACATCAGTTTTCTGCCAGTGGAAGTCCAGTCATAATAAGCCGGAACAGACAAAATTTTAAAACTTGATATTATGATGTAAGTACCGTATAGTACCTACTTCTAAATTAATTTAGTGAAAAGCTATTAATTTGATATTAGAAACATACACTTTAATTTCATAGATAGGTACTTATGCCATTTTTTTATAAAAGTACTACATGAACTGAACTCGCATACGCTACCACTGTGCCATAGAGGCAGTCGATCGATGAATCGTACGTCCACCGCCCGTGAGCGCGCGCCCAATACTGAATACATATATATATACATATACCAAGCGTGTGGATTCATTGCGAACTGTTTGCCGAACACCCTTTGATCTGTGAAGAAAAACCGACACCGACTCCGAACACTGGCGAACGCAAACAAGAACAGGCAAACACGTAGAAACACCCATCCACATGTCTGTGTTTGCTGTTTGTTGTTTGCTGTTCGCCATTGTTTGCTGAGTGTGTGGATTAAGCTTAACGTGCTCTCAGAGACACGGGCGGGAAACAACGAACAGAATAAAGGAAACTATTTTTTTTTTTTGAATTTTATAAAAAGACTTTGTCGCTGAGCGACTACACCGTCCCTTATGGACATCAAACAATATAACATAACATCAATTATAAATATAAGCAACCATGTCTTAAAACTAAATTACATAAACCTAAATCAGCCAGTTTAATTAACTGTCTAATTTCATTTGTTGTTGGATTAGACAACACACTATTCAAATAGCCAACTAGTAACCTCTTTTTCCCGTGAAAACACGATGCTCTCAGGCGCTCGTTCCGGACACATTCCATCAAAATGTGTGGCACATCTTCTCTCACACCGCATTCCGGTCAATTAGGTGATTGAAGCTTATTCATCAAAAACGTAATTTTTTTTGATGCAATGTGTCCCGAACGTAATCTTAGTACAGTTTTCAAATTGTTTATGTTCAATATTGTGTTGTCTGCCCATGGTAGTATCGAAATTTGAGGCTGGATTGTTCTATACCAAATACTACTCTGACGCGAACGTTCATGAAAATATTCTTGCCAATTCTTTGAGCACATATCCTTTACCACCCTCAGTTGGACTGAAAAAAGGGGTACCACACATATGGGAATTCCGTCATCAACTGCCTGATTAGCAAGCATGGCTACATGTTCGTTAGCTTTTATCTGAATGTGGGATGGAATCCACTGGAGGATTACTTTTTTATGTTGTGATTGTAATCGAAGAATCGATTCCCAAATTTGGTAGGCAATCGGTATACCTCTGCCGTGAGAGGCGGAACGAGCCAAATGTTGCAGGGCGCTCTTTGAGTCTGTCAAAATGACAAAACGGTCAATTGAATCTATGTATGATACCGCCTCTGCTATTGCAATTAATTCAATATGCATAATGGAAATATTAGAATCGATCCTCGGTTAAAAAGGAAACGATAATAAATAAATCTTAAAAATAGTTTATTAACAATTTACAATTCAAAAGACAGTAACAAAAATGTATGAGACATGTACCGCGTGGCAAATCTCATGGATTGTTTTTGTATTATTTGGCTGGTAATAGCACCGACAATAACATTTCAAAGTTAAAGATAAACAGAAATTTGCGTTTAAAAGTTATTTCAGTCTTTAGTAGTTTACAATGTAATACATATATCACAAATGAGTTGTCAACATGATGGCGTAGTTCCATATTTTTGAAATTCAGTTCACACTAAGAGTTGCGAAGGTCCGATGCCAGTCGCTCCGTGTTAAAACTGATATTCAGGTAAAACCGGTTGAACTAGTAGCCAATCCCAAACCTTGGGAATAATAAAGGCTAGGAAGATGATGATGGCAATTTAAATGTTATTGTTTTTCATAATATTTATATCTTAAAATTATATACAGAGTGTAAAAAGACTACTCCCGAATACTTGGGGGTTACATTCAGACCATGATACTGAATAGGTTTAGCGAAAAAAAAACGCAAAAAATATGTTAACTTGTCTAAGTTCGTTTTTGATTTTTTCTGGTTACATACACATAGTACAACATAATAGGACCCTAATTACCTAATTATCTCATTTAGAAAACCAAAAAACAAATTAAACCAATAAAACAGTAATGTATGTATTTTAATATCACACAGCTGGCTGGGAGGTCAACGTACCGTGCGCTCGCATGCGGTGCATTGACCGCGGTTTACCCAAAATTCTGCTTTATAAATACCTTCTCAAAACATTTTTGTATGTAATTATTAGGTATTAGGTTTTAAATTTGTCAGCAACAAAATCCATTAATTCTAGTATTTTAAATAGATTAAAATAGGTACATATAAACAGAGCTTAGCCCTAATCTTATTTAAATACCTTTAAAAAAAAGCCAAACCTTGTAATATATACAGGGATACTGGTTAAGTCGACCTATTCCCGTTAAGGGCGTGTAGTTTACATTGTTTCCGACTAATTTCACTATGAAACACCCTATCCTAAATCTAACCGTTTCTGAGATATTTGAATTCAATTGTTTTTCCAAAAAAAAACGATTTTCGACTGTCAGCTTAGATGTTTTGAAATGTGTAAGTCTTATTTCTTTATTACCAAATTGTACTTTAAAAGTATATAATAAACATTTAAAAAGCTTAAATTTCAGCATTAGGGCTTAAAATTTACCAAACGAGATTTTTTTATTCTTAGTTTCAAGGAACCAAATTAACTTAATTCTACAAAGAATAGATAAAATACAATTGTATACAAATAACTTACTACAGCAATAGCTATGATATAAATATATATATATATGAATAAGTTCCCAAACTCACGTCATTTTAAAATAGTAACTTAATGGAGTCATAGGATAGACATTTGGGAACCGCAATGTTACGTTTCGAAAGTGAAAAGAACCACTTGAAAAAAAAGGTTTTTGGTTTTGATGTCTAATATTTGTTAAAGTCATCAGGGACCACACTGGCACATTAGGATGACGATAATGCCGTAGACAATAAATAAATAAAACATTTATGCACAGTGCAGTATGGTCTTCCATACATTAATATGTAAAGAAAATTCTATCTTCATTTCCTTTTGAATAAATATAATATAACACAATGAAGCATATCATATCTACTTACAATAGCTAATGCAGTGCATAAGTAAATACAAATAAATAGGTACATATGTACGGGAAGTGCAGAAACCTATAATTTTTAAATGTTATAAACTAATAAGTTAAAAATTACAACAAAATAAACGGGGTCTAGTTTACATTTTGATCTGACAGACAAAATTTATATATACTTTCCAATGTGAGTTCAAGCCATACCGGTCGTTGAAATTAATTTAATTATAGATGTTACCGCCAATCTGTATAATCCGGTTTTCTATACCATACCTAGGCAATGTATACAATACCTAAAACGTGCAGGTAATGTGTGAAATATTATTTATTTTTTGTCTAGGTATTCACAATGCCTAATGCGCAGCCGGTAATGTGCAATCTACGGGAACAGGTAAAAAACAATCCAGTCCAATTGCACTGCATGGTTAGTATTGGTTAGCCTACTGGTTTATTGTATATTCCTAATGCAGGAGTTGTATATTTTTTTAAGAGAATAAAAATTTCTACTAATCCAAATGATTCAACACCAGACTAGATCTGCGATGATCATTGTTCTAACCTAACCTAAACCTACTGTCACGTGGTGGCTTGGTCGCGCCGCAACGTTACATAATTATGAAAAAAAGTTGATTCTTAAGCAAACAGAACATATTTCTAGGTAGTCGTATGTAGCGAGGGTGGTATCATAAAATTAATAAATACAAACAAAAATATATTTATTTTACATACGGTGGGTCAGTAGGTATTCTATACAATCAATAAAGATTTTATAAAATACCCAGGGTAAAGTATGTAATGGATAATAATATTTCATACATTGCCTGGACTGCCCAGGTATTTTATACATTGCCTAGGTATTGTATAAAATACCTGAATTATAAAGATTGCCGGTAACATGGACATTATTAACAAAGTAAATATAACCATCAGGGCATTTTATCATATATACCTTTATCATGTATTTATTCCCTTTGGTCATATACAACTAGAATTAAACCAAACTAAACTGGCTTTCAAGCCTGGATTTTCTTCATTGCTTAGTTGTACCAATGTAATCTTAGGACCTTTCATAGCACTTCTGAATTTAGAAATACACTCTTATCATATGGCCATAGATGAACTACTGCTAAAGAGCCTGTGGCACTTCTCTATTTCCACTGTCATTAGTATGTTCACTTGGTTCGAGTTGGTTCAGCTCAAGTAGAGTCTGTTGTTGGGAAGTATTCATTGACGAGGGCTATAATACTGCGGACAACATCTTCTGAAAGCCGCTCTTCACTTTCTTGGACAATCTGTAACATTCAATTGTGAAGCTTAATTAAGTATTCTTTAACTCTCTCTTGAGAGGAGACCCGTGCAAAGACATTATGGGTTGTCGATGAAACAAAAAAAAAAACAAAACGTTGACTATCATATTTTTTTTCCTTTTAATGAAATGGGTTGTCTACTAAGTCTATTAAGATTTTTTGTCATTGGGAAAAAAATAACAACAACGTTATACAAAGAATCTATTATTGTAGTTATGTTTCTCTGTGTAGTCTATGTTGACAGCAATTGATAAAAATATGACTTAATTTACGGGCCTACTAGTTATAGATCTTCATGACAAACGACTTATTTTAAAATAGCAAATACTAGTTGTGCCCGCGGCTCCGCCTGCGTATATGTCGGTTATCGCGGCAAATAGTAGCCTATGTGTTATTCTGATGTATAAGCTATATTACTGTAAAGTTTCATCCAAATCCGTTCAGTAGTTTTTGCGTGAAAGAGTAACAAACATCCATCCAAACATCCATCCATCCTTACATTCCTTACAAACTTTCGCATTTATAATATTAGTAGGATTATCATCGAGAATTGAGCTATGCCATTCTAAAAGCTCAAACCTGAGAACCCACATAACAAATATCTGACAGGTCTGTTACTCTACTGGTTAGTAATCCTGACTGCTATGCTAAGCCTGAGGTCGTGAGTTCAATTGATTGTGAGCAGAGTCATATGATCTGTGTCTGAGTGTAATTTATCTATCATATTCATATGCATGCATTCATATTTTATAATAAACTAGCAGTAGCTGACACTGCGAACTTCGTATGTACAATAAATTTTTACTTAATTATTTTCAAAATTTTCTTTTTTCTCTGCTTCCCATGGGTAATACAATCGCAGAGTAAAAAAAATTTACACTTCCGGTTTAGTTATAATTTTCTTGAAATAAATAATATTAATATTATTATTATATATTTATTAGTTTATAATCTTGTTTTTTTTTAAATAGCAAACATATAAAAAAGGAATAATCCAATTTGGCGCAATTGATCAGAAGTTATGCGCGTATATATATTTCCGATTCAGATTTATTTTTATTTATATAGATTATATAAGTTTACTAGCTGAACCCCGCGGTGTTTCCCGCGGTTATTGTTGTACCGCGAGTAACGCCGCGGGACAAAGTTAGTCTAAAAAAAGTAGCCTAAGTTACTCCCCGGATCATCAGCTACCTGCCAGTGAAAGTCCCGTCAAAATCGGTCTAGCCGTTCCAGAGATTACCCGGAACAAACAGACAGACAGACAGACAAAAATTTTTTTAACTACATTTTTGGTATATGTATCGTGTATACATATATATACATTAAGTAAAAAGCGGTTATTTTAATATTACAAACAGACACTTCAATTTTATTTATTTGTATAGACTAGCAGTTTGGTTTTCTTTAGGCTTTGCCTAGTTTCAGATCAGATATTACGAGTAATAATCACAGATCTACATTATTAATTTGTTAGTTTTTGATTAATTGACACATACCAGTTGAATCTCCAACTCTGTTCTAGGCGGAGTGTTAACCATCATCAACTTCTCCGTCTTAGTGAGCTTAAACCGATTCATAGCATCTAGAAACTTCTGTATTAATTGAGGGCTTTGATGTTTACACTCGGTATCTTGAAGGTAATGTACAGTCTGAAAACAAACGAAAAAAGTATCCTATTAAATTTAAATTGAGTATTTATTTATATATCCCAAATATTTATGATCTTGCATCTATTCACACACATCGTTCATTAAAATCGGTTCAGTAGTTCAGGTGCTATGGTAGAATGTACAAATATACCGAGACTACCGAGACTACCAATACTAATAAATAAATAGGTATTTTTATTTGTGTAAAATAGGTACTAAAATACAACACATCCTGTATCACAAATAGTTTATACCATACGGCCGACGTATCTTGGCGAGTCTGAACATAGGCTCTGCGAACTTTTGCGCATGTACACTCGAAGTAACCAATAAGCACGAAGAAACAAAATAAAAAAAAACGTACAGTGGAACATAGGACCTCCTCCTTTTTTGAAGTCGGTTATAAAAGGGATGTCCAATTCGCGTGCCTGAGGGTGTTGTTTGATCGATATTTATTTAAATCGATTGAAAAACATTTATTTATTTTCAATTTTATAACGAGGTTTTAAATTTTCTCGAAAAGTCGTCACTCAAAATAAAAATCAATAACTTCTAAATAAAACTAATCGAATACGATATTTGATTGAATAAAGAGTTGTGTTTACTTATGGTCAATCTCTAGCCTAGACCACCGCCCCCAGTATATCGCTACTTCTTTGTTACTTCTTCACTCGCAAACGACTAGAACAATTATGATAAAATTTGATATGCAGGAAGCTGACACCCTGGATTATAACATAGGCTACTATTTGCCGCCATAACCGACAAACTCGCAGGCGGAACTGCGGACAACAGATAGTTTTGTTCCTAAAAAAAATTTGTTGCGCCACCTTTTGAGCGAAGTCTTACTCGTCAAGAATCAAGATACGTCGGCCGTATTTTAACATACATTTTTTTTTAATCTGACATCCTGTTTATCCGTACACATTTGAGCTTGTACTAATAACTAATACACAGGTGATAAACATACCTACTTGTAATTTTAAATATAAAGGTTATACAGATAATTCAGACACGAATCATAATTTTCAATAACTTTGGTATTGAAAACCAGCCAATGAAACTCAATTTGCCTGATGGAAAGTATGAACCCAAGAGTAGTGGTCACCTTACTGTATACAAATACATACATACACTACACAAGTCTACAGAGGAACTTAGACTAATCCTCTAGCCATTGCGCAAAGATGTAGATTCACTCTGCTCATCATCATATTTTATCATCTACAATCACTTCCCCATAAACCATTTCATCCATTGCTGAATACCACTTGATTCTTGTATTCATCACATTCAATCAATAGTTACCTGTCTTAAATTTGAATCACGAAAATGCATCCAATGATTTTCATGTCATTTATCATATCAGGTACATCGATCTAGCTAGGATATTTTTTATATCAGCTGTGTTTCGAGTTCGAGTGCGAGACCGGAGGCTCAAAGATGCTGAAGCATCACTACACTGAGTATGGTGACCACCACTCTTGGATTCTGCTTGTGCTTTCCATCAGGCAGGAGTCATTTTGAAAGGCCATTAATAAAAAAAAATGAAAATAAGTGGACAGTTTGAAAGATTACCTCATAAGTAACAGTGGCTAAGGAACCCTCACGTTTATGTTTTTTCTGTGTTGTGTCTTTGAGTTTTTGCAGTACCAGCATCACCTCATTGTTGGACATGAATGCAGCATTAGCTTGTAAACTGTAAATAAAGTAATATGTAATAAATAAAAATAAAAAAGACTCGAGAGGTGTCAAGGGACACCCGGATGGAACAAAGTTCACTGTCAGGATTCATTATTTTTTATTATTTATTATGTACAAAAAACCTGTATAACAAAAATAATCGTCGCGACACCACACTGTTCAATGCGAAATAGAAATGAAAATGTCTGGCTTGCTTTCTGTAAGAGAGACAGAGACAGAGAAACATGCGCACGCCGCTTACAACTGCTTACTGTAGCAAAAAGTGTCGTGACAACTTTTCGTAAGAATTTTTGTGTCGTGTCAACATTTTGTAAGAAGTTTTGTGTCGTGACAACTTTTCGTAGATTTTTTTTCCGTCTAGCCCCCCTTTCACAACGCGCGATAAGGAACTTGGTTCCAAAATACAAAAATTGGACTTTTGAGCAATCCTTTTCAAAAATGTAAAGTCTCAGTAAGTACTGGTCTGATTTGTAAAATTCTTTCAGTGTTTGATAGCTCAATTTTCAAGGAAGATTCTGCCTATATATCATCAGGCATTATTAAGAAATATATCAGAAACAGGGGAAAATTATTTCGTTAAAATTATCAGTTTAATTTTCACAAAAACTATGTAGGAAACAATTATTCACGAAAAGAATTCCACGTCGACATAATATTTAAGATTAGCTCAATACAACCATTTTCGTTTATATGTCTATTAACAAATATGTTCAGCTGTTGCAACATCATGCAACGGGTAATAGAAGACGCAGGCGAGGAATGCGTGGTGCCATAAGTGGTTTCATAATATTTCAAATTTACAGTACAAATCCATACTAGAAGTAGGTGCATCGCCTTTGGTACATTCCAATGATGACAGCGGGAATAAATTTGATGTTGAAAAGGTTACGTGTGTGTGAGCCAGATAGACATAATTATGCTGACACGGTTTTTTTTAGAACTTTCCCTTGTTTTTCAACTTTTTTTATTGATATTCTGCTTTGATAACCGGGCTATAACAGTGAAATAATTTGGAGCAGTAGTCTCTGAGATTAGCGCCTTCAATCATGTTTATTTCGTTTGTTTTACCAGCCATTTCCGCACTTGCCTCTTGATTGGGTTGTACGTGAGTTTATCATCTCCTACTCCAACCATCCTAGATCATCCCAGAAGCTCAGCACCAATTGGTTTGAACAAGAACTAGTAAGTAGTTTTTTTTTTTATGTCATAAATTTTAACATAATAAATACTATTGGTACTGGATGTTAAATACAATAAATAAACTGGTCCGGCACCACAAAAATCGAATAAAAAAACTAAATATTCTTGGGCGCCTTAAAAAACAGAAAACCATCTTATCGATTGAACGTTTTATGTTTTTTAATCTCAATCGCTTCACGAACAACTCTTGAGTAAAAGTGACGTTCAGTGGAAAGGACTTGCGTGCGGTGAAATTCAATCCAGTAGTTAATGCCTGCATCGAGTGTATGTTCTGCAATCGCTGATTTACTCGTCTGTCAGTTCTTCACAGCAGCGATAAGTTCTTTGACCCTTTCAGCAATAGTCCGCTTTGTTTGGCCTACATATAGACTACAGGCCCATGTTGAAAAAATTATAGGTCATTTGAACCACCAGGTGACCTATCTAGAACGATATCTATACTAATATATAAAGCAGAAGAGTTTGTTTGTTTGAACACGCTAATCTCAGGAACCGCTGGTCCGATTTGAAAAATTCTTTCAGTGTTAGATAGCCCATTTATCGAGGAAGGCTATAGGCTATATATCACCACGCTAAGATAAATAGGAGCGGAGCACCAATGAAAAATGTTTCAAAAACGGGGGAAAATTATCACGCTACGGGCAATAAGAGACGTAAACGAAGTTGCGTGGGTCAGCTAGTAAGAGCATAAAATAGTAAGATTCAGCACTATGCCGTCACTTGTAAGCTGTCCAACTGAGTATAGGTAAGAATTCAACAGTACAGGTGGAGTGAGTACATTTTGGTCACATATTTTTGTACGGCATTCTTACCAGCGATAGATCCATGAAAAATAATAAGAAAACGCACAATGCCGTAAAAAAATGGTGCGCCACAAAGTCAGTTTTTTTTTCCGACAATTACCAGGGTAAATTTTGTCATTTGATTTTGTACAGCATCTGTGTCATACTATTGCAAAACTGCTTCTAATCCATTATTCCGCAACGCCGTAAAAAAATCATGCGACAAGGGGAAAAATCGAGGGTTGCAATCCCCTCTCTTTCTGTAGTCCAGGGGTTGATTTGACACAACATGAAATAAATTTATTGGCATGTATCCATTACTTTTTTCTTTATATTCATAGGCATTGTTAGTATTTCTTTCAGGCTCCAAAAGGCTTTATTTTTATTTATCTATATATATTTGTGGAAACTGTTCTAGATTCTGTGTAAAATACTTGTATTTATTGTTATCTATTTTTTTCCCTAATAAGCTATAATAAATAAAATATTTTTGTTAAAATTATTCATGCTTCACCGGATATTCTCCATCGTTATAAATATAAAAAACTAAATATATATTTCAAAATAAATATTTAACGAACAAATGAAGAAAATAAAGATCTGAAAAATATCATCAGATTTTTTTAAAATGAATTCATAAAACTTTTCTTTTGTGTTTCTTAACTTTTGTGTTTCTTAACTTTTTTATCATTCCTGAATTTCATATTCGAGACCAAATTAAAATAAAAAAATTAAAAGATTTATATATAAGATTTAATTAAAAAAATTATTATTGATTTATAAAAAAAATATTTTCTTGTTTATTTCTTGAATATCCTATTCATAAATAAACAAGAAAATAAAAATTCGAGATAAATAACCTATAGATTTTTGAAAAAATAAGTCAACATTTTTTCCATTTTGATTATTTTTAAGTTCGAAATCCGGCACCAATTTAAAAAGAAAAAAAATTAAGGATATCTAATGATCCAACTAACAAATTTACAATAAAAAAAATATCATTATCTGATTTATTAAAGCCAAAAATTATATTACATGCAGATATACGTCCCAGAATGCCCTAAGCCAAAATTAAAGAAACTAACTGAAATCACCTTTTTCGAATCCGAAAATAAATTAAATTTGGAAGTTTCAGATTCCTGAAAGGATGGGAAACACAGTGAGACATTCCCAAAATTTATTTTTTATTTATTAAAAAAATTCTAATCAAACAATTTCTAATTTGGTAAACTTGAAGAACTTAATTTTGTAGATATCCCTATATCAAATTTTATTTAGTCTGCTATCTGCTAAATTCAGGTTCATACATTGAAACAATATGATTAAATTATATTCAAAGATCCTAGACGCCAAACTCGAATTATTCTTGTTGATGTGATGAATAAAACATATTGAAATGATCACTTACGTTTCCATTTTTTGCTAATAGATGTGCTTCTTGATGATGACTGTCTTGTTTTAATTTTATATTGATATTTTATAAGTTAGTTGTGAGAACGCGTTTATTGTTTCTCTTACATTTATTCGCTTTTTCCTCTATGATCAATCAATTTAAACATAGTATAGTAAACATTATACAGATGCTGAAAATAAGGTCTTCTTCTTCTTTAGATGAAATGGCAACCAGCCGGATTTCTCAGATCAGCTCTATGAATAAGGAATCCTAGCTGTTTCTGCCAATGTCAAGTCTTCCAGTTTTTAAGAAAATATGCTGAAAATAAGGTCCTAACTACTTCGTTTCGTTTAAGTACGTCACCAATGTACTCTGTGGTACTTCTTCTTCTTTTAATTCAGTGGCTCCATCGGATATCGATGATTTTGCCAACGTCAAGGTAGTAGGTAGACTTATTAGTTAATAAATAGGTTGAAGATATTTGGAATAGCAAGTGGGAATTGTTATTATTCAACAGTTTCTGTTTGTGGTTCTGTGGGACGAGAGAAGAAAAAATATAATTAATGAATAAAAAAAAAAAATTGTAGTCGAAGTATTTGTTGTAAAAGTATCAGAAAACATTATAAATTTATTTTATTTATTCGGATAAAATTGTAAAGGATCTTAACAAATAGGGTATGTACTAGAGTTAAGAGATAAGCCAAATTAACGGGTCGGGATATTTGTTGAGGGAGTAGATCATACAGAGGTACAATTAATTTAGGGCAAGAGAAGAAAATATGTTCCAGAGAGCCTTCGTCGAGACCGCATTCACATAGAGAGTGATCACGAACTCGAATTTTGGCTAGAAAAACTGGGGTTCTAACAAATCCTAATCGTAAGCGAATTATAATAGAGGTGGCTGACTTATTAACCTGTTTTTGTTTGAAGAACCAGGATCTAGAAGGAATTAAAGGTTGTAGGGAGCCGTAAAATTTACCCTTGGTCATTCTACTGCTTTGCCATGTATTATTCCAGGATTCAGTCAATGAAAGTTTGGCTAGCGAACGCAAATCTCGGGCGAAACATAATTTGTGGGATGAGCATCCAATCTGTACTGCTATTTTGGCGCAGGAGTCTGCAGTTTCATTGCCTGCTATACCTGAATGACTGGGGATCCACGCTAGGACTACTTCAATACCGGACAATAGGCATCTATGAAGAACCTCTTTAATTTTAAGAATTATAGGAAAATTATTGCGAGCTTTGAAAGGATTTTTTAAGATATCTTGTAGACAGCTCAAAGAGTCTGACAAAATAAGTGACTTGTCAAGCTTATGAGATTCCACATAGGAGACCGCTTCCAATAGGGCAATAGATTCTCCTGAAAAGATAGAGTTGTAGGAAGAGCATTTATAGCTTAATATAATTTTAAATTTGGGTATCCAAACTGCAGAACCCACGAATGCATCTGAGGAAAGTTTTGATGCATCCGTATAAAGCGTAACCCAATCCGACCAGTCCTCTGCAATGATGTGGAGAAAGTTTTGGTTGGCTGTCGGAGAATGTTTATTAATGCCAAAGTCAAGAATGATTGTTGGTTGAAAAGTTAAAGCGTTATAGTCGTGCTCAAAAAGAGGATTCAAAGAAGACTGAAAGATAGGATCAGATAGATTTTTCATTTTAATAAAGGAATTAAGGAGCAAAGGGAGGGGCTTATGTCTCCAGTACAATGATGTGGTGACAAGACTAGAAAGTTGAAACAGAATTGGAAGAAGGGGATGGGAATTAATTTGGACTGCATTGAAGAAGTATCTGTCAGCTAAGAATTGACGGCGAAGATGAAGGGGAGGTTCCAAGCATTCGACTTGTAGAGCGTTTACTGGCGAACATTTCATAGCACCAGTTATGATTCGAAGGCACTTAGACTGGATCTGCTGTAGCTTAGAAAGAGCAACTTTATTACATGGTTCCAGAAGGAAAGAACCATAATCAAAATGACTGCGAACTATAGCATTGTATAAAAGTTTTTGGCAAAAGGGGTGGGAGCCCCAACGGACCCCAGATAGAGCCCGCTTAACGTTTACACCCCTTTCACTCTTCTGAATGACATGGTTTAAATGGTGAATACCTGATAACTTAGAGTCAAGAATAAGGCCTAAAAACTTTACGCTATCTTTTATTGGAATTAATTCGCCTGCGACAGAGAGGTTAATATCAGGGATATTCCGTTTGCGTGAAAAAACAAGGGCACTACATTTAATAACAGACAGGGAAAGATTGTGGTCTAAAAGCCAAACGTTTAAGTAATAAAGAGCGGAATTTAAACGGGAAGTGGCAGTAGAGAAGGACGATGACTTAAAATATAAGGCAACATCATCAGCATATTGAAGGACTTTACAGAAAGGATTGACAGACTGGTCTAGGTCAGAAGTGTAAATATTATAAAGGATGGGACTAAGCACTGAACTGAAGAAGGGAACCCTGATGACGAATAGAAATAGTGCGGCACATGAGCATATTGCAGATGACGTGAACTATCCTCGCTGGAATACTCAGATGTAGCATTTTCTGCCTGAGAAGAGGAAGATGTACATTATCATAGGCTGCAGAGATGTCCAAGAAAACCCCGATTACATTCTCGTTACGAGAAAAAGCAAGGCGAATTTCAGAGGTAAGAATGCTGAGACTATCCAAAGTGCCTAAACCCTTTCTAAAGCCATACTGGTTTTTGGCTAATAATTCCTTGTGTTCCAGAATCCACTCAAGTCTAAATTTTATTAGGGTTTCCATGATTTTAGCCAGCACTGAGGAAAGCGCAATAGGGCGATAGGAAGACGGATCTTTAGGATCTCTACCAGGTTTCAGAATAGGAATGACAATTTGGGTCTTCCAAGAGTCAGGTATTTGACCAGAATAAAAGATAGCATTGAGGATACTAAGAAAGAAAACTTTACAAGAATTTGAAGATTTACGAATAAAAGAGTAAGGGATACCGTCAATGCCAGGAGAGGAGTCATGTAGGTTATCTAGAGCATAGGATAGTTCTGTAAAGGAAAAGGGATCATCCATAGCATTTTGAGAGGAATCTGGAAAAAAAGGATAGGAAGTGGGGAAACAGTCATATTCCGGAGCATATGGGGGAGCCAGTTGGCTATGGAAGGCGAGTAGGAATGAATGAGAGTCATTGCTAAAGGTGTTGGTGTCATCAAGACTTTTTCGGAAAGACTTGAATTTTTTCCAGACAAGTGAGAGACTGGAGCGAGGAGATAATGACTCACAAAAGGTGTGCCATCCTAAAGCTTTTTTGGCTGAAAGAAGTCTAGCTGTGCTAGCTGAGACCTTTTTAAAATTAAGAAAGTCCGACATTGAAAGGGACGTAGCAAATTTGTTCTCAGACTCTTTACGCTTCTTAACACTGGCAGTACATTCAGAATCCCACCAAGGGGGGGAAGAAGTTAATTTACCGGAAGGTTGTTTAAGGGGGATAGAGCAATCAGCAGCTGAATAAAGTGCAGCAATAAATTGATCATAGAGGAGAAGAAAATTAGAGGAATTTGTTTGAGGAAGTGGGGCTAAATTTGCATCCAGTGAAGTTGCAAAATCGTCCCAATTGGCTTGGGAAACTCTGTATTTGAGGAGGGGATGTAGGGTTTGGGGGACATATGTAGCAGGGGAGGAGAAGGAGATTAAAATTGGGAAGTGATCACTACCAAGGGAGTTAGGAAGGGGAGACCAGGATAGGTGGGAGGTTAGGGAAGGGGAAGATAGTGTAAGATCTGGTACACTAATATTTTGAGATGGAGAAACTCTACGAGTCGCAGATCCATCATTAAGAATGCACAAGTTGCAATCATCCAAAACATCAAGTAAGATAGAAGAACATGCGTCGATACAGTGAGAGCCCCATAGAGTGTGACGGCAGTTAAAGTCACCTAAAACTATCATAGGAGAGGGAATAGCTAAAAGAATTGTTTTTAATTCAAAAAAAAAGTTTGTGTTGGGGTGGGGGATGTACACAGAGACAAAGGAAACATTAAAAGCTCTGAGGGCAACAATATTTAAGCCAGTATTATGGTTTGGTAATGGGATTTGTGAGAATGATATGTTCCTATTGACCAATAAAGCGCAACCAGCATAACCATCATTTCTATCGTCTCGAAGGCAGGAGAAACCCGAGACTCTGAAATGGGAATCAGGCTTCAGCCAGGTTTCTGAGACTGCAAACACACCAGGTTTATGTTGGTTAATCAAATAAGAAATATCTTGTTTGTTACGTCGAATACTCCTACAGTTCCATTGGAGGAATTGGAGAGCCATTGGAAGTATTGTTTTTAGAAAGAACAGAAAGTAGTTGTTTGACAAGAACTGCAACGTCGTACGGTAGGGCATCTGACATTTTAGACAGCATATTAATTAAGGAGCAAAGAAGGAGCTGGACAAGATTGTCATTTGGAGTAGCAAGAGGAGTAGTTTCAGTAGGGGGATTAAGGCAGCAACCGTTTGGATGGGAAGAAGAGGGGGATTGGGTTATAGCATTGTGGGCATCAACATCATATGTCTGCCCAGACATAGATATCCGCCGGGGAGGAAGGTTGAAGGTTTTTTTGTATGATTTGGAAGGAGAAGCAGAAGAGGGGGGTATGGAGGATGGATGAGTTTGGGGATTTAGAGGAAGGTTAGCACGGTATTTAGGATTGGCAGCAGCCACAGAGTATAGCAGCTTAGGAGACTGTGGGAATCTGGCTGATGCTTCCATGTAACTAAGGTTTTCCTGAGACATAACAACTTTTATAGATTTTTGTCTGGTATGTTCGGGACATCTGTTATCAGTGGCACAATGTCCACCACCACGACATAGCAAACAAGATACCTCCGAGTCAGGAACCAGGCAGGAGTCACCAGAATGAGGCTGAGCACACTTATAGCAGCGAGGCTGAGACCTACACTGTTTGGCAATATGGCCGAACCGACAACAATTTCTACATTGAATGGTAGGTAACTGATAAAGGGACACAGGTAAAGAAGCATTGAAACAAAAAATTTTTTCTGGGAGACTCTGCCCGAAAAACGTAAGAACAACGGAATTAGATGGGACCCAAACAGAGGATCCGTCTCTTCTATGCTTAACATTAAGTCGTCTAGCTCTAACTACTTCTCCGCAATTTTTTGGGACAGAGATTCCAGATACTAGCTCCTCTAGGGTCCACTCAGTAGGGATATCCCTAACAACACCCATACGAAATATTTGGAATCGAGGGATATTTGCCACATAATTATTTTGGTTGACAATTGGGGAGTTAATGAAATTATTTGCTGAATTAGCAGAAATAAATTCTACACAGACTTTGTTACGACCCATATTTTTATTGGTACCTTCAACAATATCAGGTATTTTGTTTTTATATAAAAACTGGGCGAGTTTGAGTGCCTTAAGAGACAGGCCGGATGATGGATCAGGTTCAAGCCTAGAAACATACACAGAATATGGGCCCTTGTCTAATACCGAATATTCAAGCCTGGAGTCCGACTCAAATCCAGGTTTAGAGAAAGTTAACTGAATCGATTCAGCCGGAGAACGTGTTTTCTTCCCATCAAAGTCAACGGAAAAAACCGAGTCCGACTGTCGCTTTACAGCCTTGGGTTTATCGGGGGGTAACGCACTTCCCCCATCAGGGGGGTCTTCCGCGCTCATTTCCGTAGAAATGAGCGCGTTTGTTTATATTCACTAACCTTATTAAGGATAATTCCTGCATCAGAACCACACAAACACTACTTAGAAAGCACAATATGTAATTATTTGCCAAAAATACGGAAAATAACCTATAAACTCACTACCATCCAACACCTATCGATAAAAATCTACATATACTAACGTAAGACTCTAAACTTTGTTTAATTAAAGTAGGTACAATATACATACACTTTTTTTTTCCTATTTCTCTACTCTGTGGTACGTTGCAAAAGTTGACAAAAGTTCAGTTGTCATTTGATACGTCAATTAATATAATTGTTGGCGGTATTGCCAATAGTAAAAAAATTGTATTGTTAACACGTCTTGGTGATAAAAGTTTTTCCTAGTTTTCCAATTACAGCACTAGAGCGCATTATGCGGCATAATGCTTAACGTTGAATGTTTCAACTACAGCAACGCTTCGCACAATCGAGCACTCTCAAAAGTAGTGTTTTTGCGTGATGCGTGCAATCGATACCAACTCAGTGACAAAAATTAACAAGTGTTTTTTCTTTAAGGTGGCATTGATCAAAATGTTTTATTTATATATTATCGTTAGTAATATTATTTATTGTTGAAAAAATTTTTAAAGCTTTCGTTTCGTTGCAGTTTTTTCGAAATAATCAAAGTTAATTCAAACTGTGTTTAAAAAATAAATATAAGTATGGATGAAGGTAGAACTCATTTAAAAAAATTACTCAAAACAAACAAATGTTAATGTAATTATCAAAATCCAAATTACTTAAAATAACCGTAAATAGTTTTCAACCAATTTTTATGTATACCACTTTGCTTACAAATTAATGAGGTTATTGCTAACTCTGAATATTTTTTTTTTTTCAACACTGAACTTAGCGCACTCTGCTGGTGCATTTGAAAACTAATTCACGTTCCAATTGAGCATCAGCATAATTCGGCATTGTGCGCCACTGAGTCGCATTATGCTCTGTAATTGGAAAACTAGGTTTGTAAAGCCGAGTCTCCACCGAACAAAAGTTGGTAACTTTTGTGTTTTTTAATTTCGGTGGAGACGCACCTTAAAACTTACAGAAAACCCTTAGAGCATACATATGTAGAGGGAGCGCTGAACGAGCAGAAAACGTGATCGGATAAAAGAGAGAGAGAGACCGAGTCTAGGCAGAGTCTATCTCTCTCACACAGTCTCCGTGATGGGTTGGTGCATAGAAGTCTAGACTCTGCCTAGGCTTGGTATTTCTCCTCCTACTCCGATCACGTTTTCCCTCGGTTAACACTCCCTCCAAATATATTTATGCTCTAAGGGGAAACCATATATTATTATACCACTATCGAATAATAACCCAACTAAAATTATCCCATACTTTTTAGTTTAAAATACAAAACAAAATTTACCACATCATCAGTTGTTGATAATCCACTTGACATAGGCCTCTCCCTAGAATGAAGGTTTTGGCCTACTATACCACACTGGTCATACCAGGTTAGTTAGTTAACAGAAGATTTGTTTTAATTCTAATAAAAGCAATCTAGTTTATAATTAGTAATAATTACGTAAAACTAATCCTCATAATCAATAAATCAAATCTAGTTGCAACTTGCCTATAAATGAGATGTTCTATTTGCATAGGACTGAGCTGATGAAGCTCTACTGCAAAGCCGATAATATACTCCTATGAATAAGACCTACAATCTTTGAATCCATCTTTACCCACAGCCTGTCCCAAGAGTATACTAGACCACTAAAAATTTAACATTTATTTAAAGATACTACACCAAGCATGGCTCTATAGTTAATAAGTATAGTCACAGCCTACTAGCTCTTATTGTATTATGAGACAGGATATTATTATCGACTACATTTTTTATTATACTTTCATCAACTTACCTTTATTTTTTTCTTGTTGAATACATAAATCAGCATTGTAATGTTTTTCAAAATATTTGCGGAAAAGTGTTTAATGCAAGGAAAAAATGTAAAACATTTCCTTTCTGTAATTCGAAAAGATATAGTTTGGAGGACTATTAGTAACGATAGTTTTACAAGTGGGCATAGGAAAACTGTTTCATCTACAAGTGTTTACTGTAACCATTATCTGAAATTGAAATTGCCAAAAAATAAAGTTTTTGCAACATATGTGTGGATTGATGGAAGTGGCATAAATTTACGTTCAAAGGATCGTGTACTGCCCCGAACTCCGAGTAATTTATCAGATGTTCCGGACTGGTCTTTTGATGGAAGTTCGACTGGGCAAGCCAAGACTGATGACTCTGATACTCATTTAATTCCTGTAGCTGTATACCAAGATCCATTTCGAAAATGCCCACATGTACTTGTACTGTGCGAAACTTATTACGCCAATGGAACTGCAACAGCATCCAATTACAGGGCTAAGTGCGCTAATGTATTGAGTCAAATATCAGATCTAGAACCTTGGTTTGGGATTGAGCAAGAATACACTATGTTTGATACAGATTTGTGGCCATTAGGTTGGCCGAAAATGAGAGGTTTTCCTACTTTAAAAGCAAAGTTTTCTTATTGCGGCATTGGAGAACACGTTGCAGGACGGGAAATTGCAGAAAGTCACGCGAGGGCTTGTGTTTATTCTGGAATGGATTACGGTGGTTCAAATGCAGAAGTAATGATGGGCTCCTGGGAATTTCAAGTGGGTACCACGATGGGAATAAAAGCTGCTGATGATTTATGGCTAGGGCGTTATTTACTTGGCAGAATCGCGGAACAATACGGGGTAATTATAAGTTACCATCCGAAACCAATGGGAAAGAATCAACCGGGTATTGGGTGTCACCATAATTTCAGTGTAAAGAAAATGCGTGAAGATGGAGGACTCACAGAAATTGAAAGAGTTTGTAAGAGTCTTTGTCAAAATCACAAAGAGCACATGAAAAGTTATGGACTTGGCGATGGTGAAGAAAATCGTAAAAGATTGACCGGAAAATTTGAGACCGCTGCGTTTGATTCTTGCAAATGGGCGGTAGCAGATAGAAGTGCTTCTATAAGATTGCAAAGATCCGTTATGGCAAAAAAGAAAGGATTCTTAGAAGATCGTCGACCGGCTGGGGATTGTGATCCATACAGAGTTTGTGCTATAATCGCAAAAACTTGTACAGATGGTGCTACAGAAGGTTCTAAGAAAACGGTGTGCTAATGCATACACATCAATTCTATTTTCCTGATTCATTTAAAACTTTTTTAGAATAATAAAATAGTACTGGTGATAAACAAAATAATTTCTAAAAACATTAGAAACAGGTTCTTTAGTTCGGTCATTTTGTTACATTTGAAATTATATGCTTTTACAAAAATACATAAAATTGCAAAAATAAAAGTAAATATTTTACAGAATTTTAGGTTATTATAAAACTAAAGAAAATGGTGACTATGATTAAATGTATTAAATTTCACCATCCCAGCACCGTTTTTACAATGGAAAGAAGAAAACTCATGTACAAGCATTCCAATAATTCGGTATTAAGCAAGAGTCCTAATGTAATTTTTGTAGTAAAAAGAAATCTCTTGAAGCACTCCATCAACCACATCATGAACAAAAAGGTGCTGGACAGATATTTACGATTGCCTTTACCTTGTAACAAAATCTTGGCAACATATGTGTGGATTGATGGTTCTGGTATCAATCTGAGATGTAAGGATCGAGTCCTAGACTGTGTTCCCTATAGCGCTGATGCTGCTCCCTTATGGGGCTTTGACGGAAGTTCAACTGGGTTAGCAACAACTGCTAACTCTGATACCCGTCTCCGGCCAGTTGGCGTCTACAGAGACCCATTTCGTGCAGACCCACATGTTCTCGTCCTCTCTGAAGTTTATAGAGGTGATACTCAGGAACCCGTATCAACAAATTTTAGAACATATTGTAACAACTTGATAGAACACCACAAGGCTGAAGAACCATGGTTTGGGCTCGAACAAGAATACACTATGTTAGATGTTGATGGCTGGGGCTTAGGATGGCCTAAAGGCGGGGGTTACCCTACCACCAAATATCAATATTCATATTGTGGTGTTGGAGCAAAGTACATGGCTGGTAGAGACATAGTAGAAGCTCACGAGAGGGCTTGCTTGTATGCTGGTTGTGATTTTGAAGGTACTAATGCTGAAGTGAGCCACGCTTCTTGGGAGTGGCAGGTAGGTGCTACTGTTGGTATTAAAGCTCCAGATGATCTATGGATGACACGCTTTATTATGAACCGGTTGGCTGAGGATTACGGGGTAGATATAACATATCATCCGAAGCCGTTTGGAATGTTACACCCTGGTATAGGCATGCATCATAATTTTAGCTGTGTAAAGATGCGTTCAGAAGGTGGCTATGACTTTATATTGGAATGTATAAAAAGGCTAGAGAAGAACCATATGAAACATATGAAACATTACAGTAACGAAATTTGGTCTAATAAGATGAGATTGTCGGGTAAATTTGAAACCGCACCATTTGACAAGTTTTCTTGGGGCGTCGCTAACAGGGGCACCTCCATTCGTTTACAGAGAGAAACAAAACAAAAGAAGAAAGGATATTTGGAAGATAGGAGACCAGCTGGAGATTGTGACCCTTACCACGTTTGTGGATTAATACTAGAAACTTGCTTAGGTGGTGTTTCTGGTGGAGGTTCAGGAGGAAAAAGTGGCAAATGTGGGAAGTAAAGAAGTAAAAAAAAATAGTAAGAAGTAAATGCACAAATAATAAATAGAATAGCCAAATTTAAGTAATTCAAATACAGGCGGTGGAGAGTGGCAATTTCGGAGTTAGTCAAGACTATTGATAGGTAGTAAAAATGTTGAGTGCTTTAAAGCATAGTAAAAGTTTCACCCTACCACAATACCACCTTGACTTATTCCATTGCCAATTGCTCATAGCTTGTACTAAATTACTGAATCGCACTATGTACATCCGTTTTTTTTGTTTGGCAAGAACGTCTATTTTTTTAAATAAAATGTTTAGAAGTACGTGTTGTATTATGCTTTCTTATTTTTTAACAAGTTCCAAAGTCTGCAATCATTTAATTGGGAAATATCAATTTACATTTTTAACGAAACATGAAAAAAAAATTAGTGAAAAGAGTTAGTTCTAAACAATGTGTCGTAGCCAGTTAGAGGCAGATATATACTATGCTGCAGCATGTCGTGACGGTGCGTATACCACGCAGTAGTAGGGGCAGTAGCAGTCTATGAAATAAACCGACAAACGAGCAGACGTATCGCCTGATGGTAAGCGATAACTGCCACCCATGGACACCCGCAATACCAGATGCGTCACAAGTGCGTTGCAGGCTTTTGGGGGATGGGGAGGGGATGGGGTATCCTCACTAACTCGGTGAAACACAGCGCGAGCGCTGTTTCACACCGGTTTCCGGTTACTCGTGATCGGCAAATTAACATACGGTGTATTACCTTGATGGTCCAAATCAAGGGTCCAGTTTCTGAACCCACTTCAAAAAAGGAGTAGGTTCTCAATTCGACCGTAATTTTTTGCGGATATCTTTGTCGTTTATGAACCGATCTTGATGACTCTTTTTTTAATGGAAAGGAGATATCCCAACGATGGTACCATGATAAGAACACTAAGATCTGATAATGGCATCCAAGAGAAATCCATCGTTTCGTTCTTGAAGTCGTTTTTTTTATTTTGTTATAATTTTACATATTAATGTTTGCGAAACGTAATAAGATAAAAAACCAGTTAAATAAAAATTAAAATGAAAGTTTAAAAAAACAACCATGAGCTCAATACTCTCAAGTGTGAAGATTTTTACTCTCTGAGATGAATAGACTACGGGCCCGTGTCGAAAATTGATGGATCATGTTAGGATGGGGAACCATCAGGAGACATTTTTAGAAAGACAACGGGGCATAAAACCTCAGATAAAGAATAACATTCATGGGTATTCTTTATCTGAGCATAAAACAATAACATTCAGCACTACGTCGTCACTTGTAAGCTCTCCCGTGAAGGGGAGGTCGGGGGTAGAAATCCTCGATTTTTCTCGCTTGACACATGATTTTTGTACGGCGATGAGTAATAATGAATAAGATGTTTACAATCTCAATACCTCTTCTGATCCATTATTCCGCAACTCCTTACAAAATTCATGTAACAAGGGAGAAAAATCGAGGGTTGCTACCCCCCTCCCCTTCATCTGTACTCAGTTGTGACGGCATAATGTTAAATGTTATTGTTTTATGCCCCTGTATCTTTATAAAAAGGTCTACTGGTGATTCACATAGCCCATCAATTTTCGACACGGCCCCGTAGTCTACTACTGCTGCACTGAGCGGATGTATTTCACCGTCAGTGCGGGGTGGGCTGAAAAGGACCAACCGATAAGTTTTAATAGAAAATACCTACAATTTTAACTACAAGCTGAAATAAATATGTTTCTCCGTCGAGCTCTTCCAAACATGTGAGATAATAGTTCCGCACCAGCGAGAGGGACTTAGTTTTCTTCGTCCGTACCAGCTGAAGTACCGCGATGGGCCTAAATCGGCCCAATACGAATAAACTGAGATCCCAGTCAGCCCAGAATTACGTCATTTAAGCACAAGTTAAATTTTTAGGGTTGATAGTCTAACATATACTCAAAAAAGAATGGATACTCACTAAGCTGAAACTGGGGCCGTTTTACAGTTAGCAGGTATCAAAGGTGGAAAAAAAAACATGCTAAGTTACGTCATTTTAGGAAGCCTGAGTTTTATATAATATTATCAAGAATAATATATTTATATTTTTTCATCAGGCAGATACGATCTGAGGGGCCTTAGACCTTCCCAGACTCGTTTAAAATTTATAGGAACATAACGCCTGTGCTACATTAACGGCAGACTTACGCGAAATGTATTGACGGCTATATAAGCCATTGAATTTTGTGGTCATTTATAGTAAAACTTTTATTAGTCGAGGAGTATCAGGGTTTTCACCTTCGGAATAAGAGATAGTCAGCTATAAACTTCTATAAATCTTTATTTTGATACCTTAAAGCTTGTCCCAAAACCTACCAATCGCAGGGTATCCGCGTCCATGGATGTTCCAAGTTTGAAGGGTTTATACACATTTATTGCAAATGTCTCGTTTATGGGTTTCATGCTATTTGTATGTTTCTTTATATTGTAGAGGGATCGTTTTTTTTTTTTGTCGGAAGGCGGTCCCCATTTCATCTCATGCACATTTTTAATATTTTATATCAATAATTTCATCACGACGAAGACTTAATTACTTGAATACTTCTGATTTGAAGACTATACACACTTGACATTGGCAGAAATAGCTGATCCGAAAGATCCGGCTGGTTGCCATTTCATCAAAGAAGAAGAAGAATATTGTAGAGGATTAAATTCTCTACAATTTTAGTTATGATATTTCTTTTATATCTTGAATCATTTTCGAGATACAGGGCAGAGCGGGCGCAGTGTTAAACTATGTAGAGTACCATGGTATCCTTCGAGGTCAATTTGTAGATCCGATTAAAAACACGAACGAGACACGCCGTATAAACTTTATCAACATATAATTCTAAACAATTTTCATTTTTTATTAACTATAACGTTATAATTAATCATTTTGTTCAAAAATTCAATTTCTATTAATTTACAAATACTTATCTACTTGTGTTATTATAAAGGTACTAGCCGACCCAACCCCTTTTTCGCCTCCTATTGCCTGTAGCGTGATAATTTTCCCCCGTTTTTGTAACATTATTCATTGGTGCTCCGCTCCTGTAGGTCTTATCGTCGTGATATAGCCTCCCTCGATAAATGGGCAATCTAACACTGAAAGAATTTTTCAAATTACAGTAGTTCAGTTCAGTACAGGACCAGTAGTTCCTGAGATTAGCACGTTCAAACAAACTCTTCAGCTTCATAATATGAAGTATGTATTAACCCCTCAATTGTATCAAAAAATGTCCAAATATAGTAAATCTGCGTCGCCGTTTTGGAAATACTCTCGTCAAATTTCCGACTCATTGAAATGACGATTCCCAGAAAAATAATTATGATGATTATAAGTAATATAGGCTAAAGGTATATATGTTTTTATACCATTAGAATGTCCATTTAATAAGCTATCCGATGATGTATAATTGATTATGATTGGACATAGATTTACATTAGTAACTGTGTAGCGAAAACCAATAAACAAAGTTTTTGCTCAGATGATACACACAGATGCATGCTTATTTTTGCCATTTATTTGATCTCTTTCCCCTTAAAATTAGCTAGATCTTTAAAATAAAACCCATAACAACGAAGTGTTAAATTTTATAAACTACGCGGCATCCATTTGGTAAGGGGATTTTTAGGAATCCAATAGTAAAGGCTGACAACATTCCGACCGCAAACATATATTGAGTGGTGGAATTTTATTAACTAAAAATATATTTTAGTGCATAAAATATAGCGTGAATATAGCAATTTTGAACAAGAGATTTTATTTTGTATCACCTACATTTTCATTTTCTCTCAATCCTCATTCAGTTTATTACGGATTAAGTGCAATTTATTAAAAATACTAGCTGACCCGGCAAACATAGCTTTTCCATAAAAAAGAGAAAAATGTTTTCAGGTATGTCACCCTTATTATTTAAGGGTGTATGCGGAGGATTGGCTTGCGAGGCGTCACGGGACCCTCTAATACCGGCTGACACAGGTGATCACTGGAAAAGTAAGAGAAGATCACCTGTGGCTGTGTCTGATCCGCAAGGAGCCAACCATTGCGATGGCTATACCGTAGACCGTAGACACCGCGCTCCACACGCTGGCAGGGGGGTTTTCTCGCTCGGTAACATGATTGCGGCCATGTTGCAGAGCGAGAGCGCGTAGAACTCCTCCGTTTCTTTCTGCGAGCAAGTTATGCTTGCGAAGGAGACAGCGGAGCGGGACCGGGAGAGGTTCAGAACTTTACAGGCCCGTCAGACCCAGGAACGGGCCAGGTGCCGGAGGCGACTCAGGCGTGGGAGATCTCAGAACGATCTCCGTATTTCATAAGCGATAGCCTGGGGGTGGCAAATGAGGCCATCTGATTTCCGCACGGAAAAAAGGGGTATATGCAGAATACAAAATTTCATAAAATCGGTCCAACCGTTTCGTAGGACTGCCAAACACTGCGACACGAGAATTTTATTACGTAAAAGTTCATGCAATACATCGTGAGATTTAAATTTCACCAGTGACAACTGCCACAGAGATGAAACTATATTTTATGGACTATATTTTATAGTAAGGCAGACTGCACTGTAAACTTGAAGGCTTTCTAATTTGCCCCACCGGAACGGTAGCTCTGTACGGCAATATAAAATGATTCATTTCATGTTTTTGATTACATAATCTTTTTATTTGCATTTATCTTTGCAATAAGGTACTGCGATTTATTAGACTGTCTTGCATTGTGCTGTCTGTTGATTTATTTCGAGAATCCTGCTACATATATGCCCACTTGTATTGTAGACTTTACAGCTATATTTTCATAATCAGTCTGAGGAAATAGTCTATTTTTGTGATTGTCTTATAATTTATAATTTAGCACCGTGAAATATTGATGAAACAACTGATGTCATTTTATAATTTTATTTAGGTGTAAATTTCCTATTATGAATTTAATAACTATAAAACAAATGGTATTAACGCCCCGTTCGCACAATATGTTGCATTAAGTTGCAATATGTCGCACAAAAGGGTTGGCGTATTTCCCGCCAAATCAGTCATGCGAATTCGTATGTGCGTCCTCCAATCAGAATCTTGAGTGAGAGAGACAGACTCTAACCAAACTCAGCCTCTCTCTACTCCGATCACACTTTCTACCCGTTCAGCAGCCCCTCGATATTTATATTTGCTCTAAGTATCGCATTTATGAAACTCTACGGCAACACCATAGACTACAAATTAAAAAATAACCTAGACGCCATTTTAACTCTGTGCTCTATTCCTTTTCGTCATATGGCGAATTAGGTGCGTTCTCTATCGTCCGCCATATTAAATGAAATCAATAAAATAAGACAAAATGTCGCCTTACTAAAGTGCGTGATAATAATCCACTAACATCCAATATTTGTGTGATTAAATCATCAAGAGGATTACGATGGAGAATTCTTACGGAGTTGGAATTGTGAACAGATATGCGCTTTTTCTGGACGACGAGTCCGATCCTCTTGATGCGTTAAAAGCGCAAGAGCAAGCCAAAGAGCTGAAAAGAAAGTCAAAGGAAGCAGAAAAGGAGAATAAAGGCAAGCCAGAAATCAAACCTAAAGGCGGTACTCCCGCCACAAGGAAAGGAATCAAGGAAACCCAAAATGTGAAGACACAAGACAATAGGAGCGGCGAGCCACCCAAGAGTAAGGGGCCTGTCAGACCTTCCAACGAGCGGAACGCAGAGCGTCCTCCCCCGCGTCGTCGTGAAGACCGGCCCCAAAACGGTGCTATCGAGAATAAGGATGGGGCACCACGGCCACCCAGGCGCGAGTTTGGCGATCGCAAACCTAACTATGAACGACGCAATTTTAGTGATAATCCGGAAGGAGCCGAACGTCGCGGTCCAAGGCCGCCGCGTGAACCTCGAGACGGAGTGCGCGGGCCGCGTCCGTATGACAATCGAGGCAAGCGTGAATTTGACAGGAGATCCGGCTCCGACAAGACCGGTGTAAAGCCGGTCGACAAACGTGAGGGTGCCGGACCTCACAACTGGGGCACGCTGAAGGACGACATCGACGAACTCAATAAAACCGGTTCGGAAGGTGAGGTAGTGGAAGAGAAGGCTCCCGAAGCGGCCGGCGCTGGCGCCGGTGACGGACAACAGCCGGAGGCCGAGCGCGCGGCGCCTACCGAGGAGGAACCACGCGAGCTCACTCTCGACGAGTACAAGGCGCTGCGTAACGCTCAGCGTACCGCTCCACAATACAATCTGCGAAAGGCTGGAGAGGGCGAGGACCTCAGCCAGTGGAAGAATCTGGTAAAGCTCGAGCGCAAGAAGGAGGCCGAGGAGCGAGGTGAGGACGAGGACAGTGATGACGAGTATGATTTAGCTGACTATCCACAGCGCGTAGGGCGACAGAAGCGCGTGCTAGGCATCGAATTCACGTTCAACGACACGGCCCGGCGCGGCGGCCCAGGCCCGCGCGGTCGGGGCCGCGGACGCGGTCGCGGGCGGGCGGCGCCGCGCGAGGAGCCGCCGGAGGAGCGCCCACAGCTGCGCTCGCAGGTGGCGCCGCCGAAGGTGGACGACAGCAAGGATTTCCCCTCTCTGGGCTAGACTCACAGTGAGTCTACACACTCTTCTCCCTTTCGATAGATACAAATTAAAAATATTGTATGTACTGTTATTTTTGAGTAAATATACAAATATTTACACGAGTGCGTATTATATTACATTTTTGTTGACTTCCTCGGAAGCCATCTTCAGTTCTAATTCTATATGATAACTACATGATGATTGATCAGTGGCTCGACCGGTTACAGCTGGTCATGTAGACCTCGAAGAGGGGGAGGATATAATGTTTAAGGTTTTAAGTTTGAATTCACATAGCTACCGCATATGGAATTAATAATAACCGTAGCTTTTATTATATTGTAATCACAGCTTATGATTTAACTTTGATGAGTTTGATGGATTAAGGTTTTAAACTTACAGACAGTGACGAGTTGAGAATTAAGTCTCGTCTCGATTTAAGAGTAGAATATTGGAAAAGTAACCTTTGTTGCATTTTTATCATGAGTTTGTGTTGACAAATGCAAACTGGGCACTGTAAATAGTTGATATATGTTTAAAGATAAGGCCTTAAAATAACACGGTTGATTTTGTTGTTACACAACTTCAGAAAAATAAACATTTTGTATGTGTGATCCTATGCTTCATTATTTACCTGTCTGTATTCCTCCCCCCACAACACTAAATAATATTTCTTGTTTCCATAATGAGCCCTAGGTATGATTGTAAGGTTGAGATAATGAAACGACTGTTATAATCAAGTTATGATGTATATTGACATGTTTTATCACTTTCACACAAAAACAGATTTCTTAAAATTTACAGATAAACAATACACAATTTCAGTAAATATTCAACATAATAGAAATATTGCTTAATAAAATAAATGTTACGTAGTGTAAGGTCATAAGCATAATAAATAGTTAAGTTGTGGAACATCAATACTATTGAACATCAATACTGAATCTTTGAAACAACAGCTAAGTGTTGTTCTTGGACGAGTACATTTAAAATATTTAACTGCACAATCACTATTTGACAGCTGTGCTAGTCTAGAGTACTGGTAGTCTTTAGAGTATGTTGTACGGAGACAGTTGAAACTGTTGTACGCAATCTTAGATTGAAATGTAACACATTAAGGATACAATTAAGTTAACTATTGTAGTTGACTAGTAGTTTATAAAATGAAATCTTGCCTAAAGTGATCTTATGAATACATACTCACATTACTGTAGCATACATTATTTTTGCTTATTTCATGAAAAGGAAAATTTACATGTCTTAAGAAACACCACACATTTTTATAATTTCAAATCACCATTTAATTTATAGGTGTCCAGTTACAATATAGTATAAATTAGTGACATAAAAGCGTAATTACTAAATACAGGACTCGGGTCCCGTTTCACAGCCACAATATACATTCACTTATATACAAGCGTTAACAAAGTACAAACATGGGACACGAGTCGGATACAATAATAAATATCTAGGCACATCTACATCATAGTCAATCATATTTCTAAAGTACTACTATCTTTGTTCATTCACTTAACTATAAATTGACTATTATTTACATGACAGTGATACATACTCATGATCGGTTACAATTATTTACATAGCTTATGGGATGATTTATGTTAGACCGGGCCGTGGTCTTGATCAGTAATGTACTGTGGTACACGATCTGTGCATGCCTACTGACATTACATATAATATAACGTTTTGAACGGGTGCCCCAGATGGAAGGGTAGATGGCCCAGCTCGGTGGAGGTTCACTCGATGCCGAAGGTGTTGGTCTCCTCGACGGCCAGCAGTAGCTTCTCGTGCAGGGTGGCGGCGCTGGGGTAGGGCGGCAGGTCGAGGCGGTTGAAGCACGTGTGCGCGCGCGGCAGCGACTCCACGCGGCCCCAGCGCTCCACGCAGAAGCGGCGCGGGCCCTGCGACCCGCGCAGCGCCGCGAAGCCCTCGTACGGGATCGACGACGTGCCCGTCACGAACTGCACCAGCCGCAACCGCTGCTCGTTCGAGAACCTGCAACACGATGCCTGTTACACACGGCTCGTAATTGTGCGAAGGTCGCTCGGGCCTTGGCAAGGCGCCCTCTGCCCCATCTAGGGGATATATGACCTTAAATCGAGTATAGGTTCACTTGGCGTTTCATATTTCTTGTTTGATTGCCTCGGTCGCGCAAGTGGTAGCGAAGTGACTGCTGTCTGTGTGTTGAGGTCTCGGGTTAGATTCCCGGGTTGAATCAAATGTTTGTATGATCTGCAAATATTTACACTCACGATTGTCTGCACTTGATGGAACTTGTTGTCATACATTTTAGAATTACAATCACTTGTACTTATTTCACTATTTTATTTTTGTTTACACCTGACCGGTTTCGCATCTTATATAACCTTTTAATGATGCCATAAGGCGAAACCGGTCAGGTGTAAACAAAAATAAAATAGTGGAATAAGTACCAGTGATTTTAATTCTAGAATGTACTGCGAATATTTGTTTAGTTTATTAAAAAATACATTATATACATATGTATGTAGAGCAGTTGTCTAGCACCCTTAACATAATTGGACGGATTTGAATGAAACTATACAGTAATATAGCTTATATAATAGAATAACACATAGGCTACTATATGTCGCGATAACCGACATACACGCGGCCGGAGCCGCGGGCAACAGCTAGTATAAAATATATCTCCCATGAAAAGAACCGAGTCCCTTTCGATATGATTCGTATTCATATCTTTTATGGCCGGGCCTTTATGACACTGAGATAGGCTGTTATCTGCTATGTTAAGCAGTTCAAGTTTGAAATTACATAGTAACAAGGTTAACTCCTGCTGAGCCAATTAAAAATGCGATAAATGAATAGAGAAAGTTTGATTAGAATATAAGTTAGACTACACACTACTACTCTTTGTGTAGAGACGACACTAATTTATTCAAGCTTATATATTATGTCTATGTTGAAATTACTCAGTCATGAAGTCCTGATTTGCGATTTTAGTATTATTTAGTTATCAATGAATATCAAACGCCAAAAGATTACCTCGTGTTACATAATGTCAACAATGGCACGACCTTATATTGGTGAGCACGTGGTCCGAACCACGTGCTCATCAATTTGTTAACCTATATTCTTGTTATGATAGAATATTAATACTTGTATAATAGTCGGTCTGAAATACTACTCACTACGTAATATTTATTACGACTATTTACGCAGTTTTGTTTCCTAAAACAAGGTGCCAAACAAGCACGTGTTACGGTAATGGGTTCACGAAGACCCTTTTTACGATAGAAGTGCTTCCTTGTCAAGTATTTTATTGAAATACTTTATGTACACATACATTTGTAATACAGTTAATTGTGTGTACCAACAGGCTTACACAATTTGTCTGATTTCTCATTAACTTCACTCTAGATAGATTACTTTCCCGACCGAGTATTTACATTTCTGTGTACAATAGGAGGCAGCACCTATTGTCTCGAAACATGCAGGGTTTGTGAAGGGAAACACCCTTTCAAACTCCGTAATTAGTTTGAGACAAAAAAAAAACAACGCGCTCGCCTTTCTGCTTTTCTTTTTTCTTACACACACGTGTTTGGAACTTCGCTTAAGTTTCTTAAATCGAATTGGGACACTACAAGTTTTACAAGTACAATTTTAACAAATATAAAACCGACTTCAAGGTTCGACTCGATTTCTCTTGGATGCCATCATCAGATATTAATGTCCTTATCATGGTACCACCGTTGGGACATCTCCTTTCCATTAAAAAAAGAATCATCAAAATCGGTTCATAAACGACGAAGTTATCCCCGAACACACAAAAAAAAAACAAAAACAGTCGAATTGAGAAACCTCCTTTTTTGAAGTCGGTTAAAAATACGTAGAATATACGAAATGTTGATATAATTTATTTATTACATACAAGATTCACATAATCTAAAACGTATTTTGTATAATGCTATTGGATATAGCGTTAATTTAGTCTAGAATCACTATTTCCATAGTTAAAATATGTATTTATACTATATATAATGTTGTTATATATAATGTTAATCTGAACCAGTTTTTTTTAATAGCCCAGGGCTCCATTGAGTTATCATGGCTGATTACAGACAGCAGTTTAAAAAAAAACAAATTTTAACTTGGGGTTTTAATGTTATTAGACTCGATTTTATATCTTATGGACCTATGTGTTCCCTGTTCTGTGTGTCTCAAATTCAAAGTGAATGTCATGTTAGTGTGAAAAACCTATACTGGTTTCAAAACAATACTGCCTCCTATTGCACATAAAGTTAATGTCAATACGCTTCCCGACCTAGAAAAACTGAACATGGTTATTTCTCAACCAAAGAAAATAATTTCTCATGAAAAATTTGAAATCTAGCTCACTTTGTGGTATATACAGACCTATCGATAGCTTGCCAGAACCAGATGATAACAGGATGTGCGTCGTGGTACCCGCCCCTGTACTCCGTGTTGTTCCTCCAGTCCGCGACATCTAGTTCGGGAGCACCCGCGATAACAAGTTCCAGCTCTCGGGCGTCAAACGCCGCCACCAATCGTGGGTCCACCACCTGTAACAACAGATAACAATTATTTGTGACATTATCAGACTATTTCCCAGGCAACAGCATGATATATGTTTATTCTGTTATCTTTCTAACCACAAATGGAGTATGCGGTTATGTGGTAGTCAGACCTTCATAACATACATACATATCCGGCTATAATAATTGTATCGAAACGCATTCCGACATGTGAAAATATTTCTAATAAATTTTAAATTATATTTATATCCGTATGTTATCCGCGTTGTGACAGATCCGGAGTGTGTCTACCCTATTCGTCTCGTGGGTGTCGTAGTAGCCAACTAGGATAGTAAACTAAGAAGGACAACATTACTGCAAACTCGTCTAGGCAGCGTGGTATAGAACGCCTAAAACTCCTTTCTACGGAGAGGCCTATGATGTGGTGTCAATATATATTTTTGTTTAGATAACATTTCAAAATACAGACTAAAGAAAAAAAAAATTGATGGTGATAAATTGTAGTGTCGCTACAATGCTTGTGAGAATTATTGTTGCCTGTCGATTGATATAAATTGATTACCATATGTTTATTATATCACAAGTAATTCAAGTATTGGACTGCACGGATTGCGTAGTAGTTTAGGCGGTTGCCTCGCCGCTATCTACTGCGACAAGTGTGTGGGTTCAAATCCGACACGGGACAATACTTTGTGTGATTCACAAATTGATGTTCTCAGTCTGGGTGTTATTTGTGTCCGTTTCATGTATGTTTGTAAAGTCCCCCGCGATACAGGAAAGATATTCCTAAAATGGGTGTCTTTAAAACAAAAGTAATAGTATTTTATGGATAAGTAATGGTTAGTATTTCGTACATGTCTTTAATTATTTCTTAATACTCTCCAAATTTAAGTATTCGAAATTACAAATTGTTGTCTGTGCTCAAGTCTCGCCTACAATATTTTCCTCCTAAAAAGGAACATATAACTATACAGGTATAATCATATAACTATCATTATCATCTCAGCTCAAAAGTGTCAACCGCTGGACGTGGCCTCGCTAAGGTTCTCCATAACAACCGGTTCTGGGCTGCTATATAACTATAATTGAAATTTTATAATTACACGTATTTGAATGGTTATAGTCGCTGCGATATATGTACAGCTATATTTTTTTAAATACAGTGGTATATTCTGAATAACTGTTAAGTTTTACTAAACAATATATTAAATTTAATGATTAGGGCTAGCGCTGCACCTAAATAAGTGCTACAGCAGTGGAATATTAACGGCTGTTTGATGGTGATGATGGAAATACCAGAAGGAGGCAACTTATTGGACATCTTATATGGAGTTTTAGGAATTATTATAAACTAGTTGAGCCCCGCGGTGTTACCAGCGGTACAACAACAACAGTGGGTAACGCCGTGGGACAAGCTAGTCTGAAAAAAGTAGCTTAAGTTAATCCCTGGATCATAAGCTACCTGCCAGTAAAAGTCAAAATCGGTCCAGCCGTTCCAGAGATTACCCAAACAGTCAGACACAAACATTTAATAATAATGTTATTTTGATACATGTATCGTGTATACATACATATGAATTTATTTAAAAGCGGTTATTTTAATATTACAAACAGACACTCCAATTTTATTTATTTGTATGGATGTATAGATATCAATAATGTTGCTGCTTGCGCACTCCGTGTCGTCTTGTGTGGTGGAGGCAACAGCTCTGACGTGACACCTAAAATCTAATCTTAAAAATATCTGGATATAGGTTTCTCTTTAGAAAGAAGGGTTTCCTTTCCTGCATTCTGTACCACGCTGAATAGACAGTTTCGTATATCGTTTGTTTTGTGGCGATGTCTACATAAGGAAACAAAATATACTATAGCGCCATCTACTGAAGACACAATGAACTGATTGCACGGTTGTGACACAAGCAGTCGCCACGCTACTTTCTACTGCATCGAGTGTTGTGGTCCCGTTTTCTTGTATGTGTGTAAAGTTTCCCGCGACACAGTATATATACTTCTTAAATGGAAGTTGTCTTTAAAAAAAATAAAAAAAGCTACGGTGTAACAGTTTCCCGATTAATCTACTAATAATGTATTGCTATATGAGAATTCTCGCACGATTAGCATATAGCTGCAGGTCCGCCAGACATGCACGTTTGCATAGAACAGGTTTCACATAACGCATGTCACTTTATTAACGCATTATTATGACTATAATATGTTGACTACAATTCTCTTCTATGGGTATATATTTTCGAATTTAAGTACTGAATTGTTTTTTCTTATTATCTTTTTTAGAAGTT
Organism: Spilosoma lubricipeda; assembly: GCA_905220595.1. NCBI lineage: Eukaryota > Metazoa > Arthropoda > Insecta > Lepidoptera > Erebidae > Spilosoma > Spilosoma lubricipeda. Next base: position 3,799,334 of record HG992278.1, read on the forward strand.
TGTGGATTTTGGTATTGATAACTTATTCTGTTACGAGATCAATCATCACTCCTGGATAAAAGCCTATTTTGTGAAAGGATTACGAGATACATCGCATTAATTTAAATATTAACTAAAAAATTGGTTACTTCGTAGTATGATTAGCTTCTACTAGAGGGTGCTAGTAGTCTAGTGTAGTATATTACAACATAGGGCTGCCTTGCCTCATGAAATCCTCTGACGAGCCACTCGGTCTGTTCAGCCACGCCTCTCTCGACCCTCCACCGCACAACTCTCTCCAGGTATTCCTTCTTGTTCCGCTCCGTGACGGCCACGTCTCGGCCGCCTGGCTTCAGCTCGCGCTCCAGGACTCGTCCGTCGGCCAAGCGCTCTGACACCGCGAAGGTGAGCTCCAGAGAGGACACGCAGCGGGCAGTCTGGAATTCAGATAGTTGAGGATCAGTAACATATGTTTTTTTTTATTTATTACGTAAAATATGCGCTCGGTTGATATTCCAAAGATAGATTCCTCATAAAATGTGGTGTTATAGTTACTAACGCCATCTGTTGTGTGTGTGAGGTAGTAATGACACGATGATGATGATAAAAGAATGCTATGTGCAGTGGAGTTTGGCGATTTTAGGGCCGATCACTGTATGTACCTTACAATAAAAATATCATCTAAGAGGCATTTATATTCGCTGATTATTAATTGTCGAAATTGACTTATATGTAAACGTAAAACTCATTAATTTAAACGCGTCTTATTTACTCTCAAGTTTTTATGGGCTATTATGAAATAGATGCAAATAAGCAAATGGATCAGCTAATTACTACTTTCGACCATTTGAAGGAACTCCATTGACGACCTTTTAGTACACCAAGGAAGCAGCAAAAGGATTGCTGATTTTCTGTGAGGTCGTTGCATCTTCTTAACGTGTCAATCGTTGTGCGCAGTAGTCGAATTAGTAAAGTGGTTACCTGCAGCCACCGCAGCGAGGCAGCGAACTGTGCGTCCAGGGCGTCGACGTCCTCGAGCGCGGGCGACAGGCGCAGGAGCGCGCGGTACAGCGCGCGCGTGAACCACGCCTCCAGCAGGTAGCCGTGCACCAGCGCCAGCCCCAGCACGCGCCCAGAGAACCGGAACCTGCGCCATACACCATATTATTTATTATAGGATTTTGAGGAACGTGCAAAACCGCTCTGTGTATTATAAGTTTCGGTTCGTGGTCTATTCCTGATCACTAGGTTGTGGGTTCTGGTATCCTGTAATACAGGTTTTTATACGTAAGTATCATAGCTCGAAACTGTCAAATTTTAATGCTGTATTGTAATGTTAACCTATTTTCATTGTAGGTATTTCTTATTATTATGAATCAGATCAAATATCATTCTTTAAAACGAATCCTAGATTAAGTCTGTTTTTGAGGTATAAATAAATTGAAACACGTAGATAGGTACACGTGCAAAACAGACAACCGATATCAATAAATCCACGGATGCCAACCAAGGCTCAAATTAACGGTTTTATAGTATGCAATAATTAAAAAAAAAACAATGTATTCTGTGATGTTTGAAAGTTATTCTTAATACAACATTATCAAATTTCTACTTTTGACATTTGTCGCCTTATTTGTTCAAGAGAGTAGTTTATTTATATGGGGTATGTATATCCGAATCAAACATACACCGAAATGTTACCAACCGTTCTAATGGTAAACCTTTCACGTAAAACGGCACAAATACATTTATATTTATTCTCCAACACCATGCGCTGCTTACAATGTAACAGTAACCTACATTTGTCGGTAACCACCGTACCTAGGTTCTACAGAAATAGAACATTCTTATTGTGAAAGAGACTCTTGCTTTCCCTTGTAGGGATTCCGTTTATGTTTTCAGCTATAGCTACTAATTTTAAAATATCTAAACTACTGCAATTCATTTCCAAAAAACTTCATATCAATTACCTACTCACAGTTCTGAACAAAGGCTTCAATTTGAAAAGAGGTTTCAGCTTAGATTAGGTATATCACTATGTAAGAGAAAACTATTTTAAAAACGCATAAATTAATACAAACACCATTCCGTTACACATCAATAAAAAGTAATCTAAACAGAGTAGTAATATGATACGAGACGGTTGAAAGTTCCGCACGGTTGGCGTTGTTGTCGCAAGCACAAAAGCTGCATCATTCATCATTGGTTTGTTTGTCAGAAATATGATACATAATGTTTGTAATATTAAACGGACAAAGTTTCGGTTCGTGGTCGCCGAATGTGGAGTAAAAATAAACAGAGAGGGAGCGCGGACAGCGATTTATATATAGACCAGAAGAATCGATATGCTTTTAGATTTTGAGGACGATGCAGAAATAGTGCAGTTATGTTTTTTACTCATCTAAAATTTATTCGAATTGGTTTGTGAGTTTCTGGACATCAGTTTAACTCAAGAGATAGAGTTTTGCCGGTACAGTTACTTAGGAATACTATTATTGTAAGTTGTTGTAATAATAATTTGTTTGTATTTAAACCTGACAATGAGGGCTTAGTGCAATTTTGAGTTGTATGAGAATGAAAAGAAAAACCGTTTTCGTTATCTAAATAACATATGTTTATGTGTGTATGTTTACAAAGTTTGTAGACTGCTATTGGTTCATAAATAAATTCTAGTTTACTCAAGAAATTGCTTTTCCACTACAATTTATTTAATTGGAAAAAAATAGGGAAATTGCTTTTAAAACTATAATCTGTCATTCGTATGTAGGCTATGTTGGGTAACTCATCGAGTTAAGTAAATTTTATGAACTTTTAACCTTAAAGTTTACAAACACCTGTTTGTAAACATGAAATTGTTAATATTTTAGCCCTTTTCAATCAATTTAAGTGTGTTTATTCTATATTTTTTTAAGACTTGTAGGTTTAAAAAAACAATCACACGATTGGTTAAAATGGAACATAAGTAGTACCTATGTGATAAGAGTTTGTTTAAGAAATTATTACTTCTCATAAAAATGGATGAAATGTTCTACGTATTTTATATTTAATACTAGCAACCTCCCGGCTTCTCACGATTTCATTAATAATATAGCCAAAAATATAATATTACTCAAAGGTGTGAGGCTTAATTTTCGTCTTCAACAAATAATAAATAAATAATAAATATCGTTATATTTTAGTCAATATACTGAAAAATATTACAAATTAAATACGAAAACCTTTCTTAAGAACCACTCTATAAGTAAAAGCAGCATAATATCCGTGAAGTAGTTTTTGTGTTTATCGAGAACAGACAGACGCGACGGAGGACTTTGTTTTATAGTATGTAGTGTTGAGATATTCTAAATTCTACATTTGAATTTCAAAGCTGACTACGCACTTGTCTATAGTCATTAGTGGGTAAAGGACCTTAGTCACCCTAGACAAAGACAATATGTCATACCATATAAGGTTCCATTAAACCATGAACCGTTATTCGAATTGTGTTCATTACCTCACAAAAATACTTAATTATTCAATCAATAAATATTTATCGGCTGGACAACCTTGGCTCGTCCTGTAGGTATATGTACGTTAATGACAATGGGTGGTTGTTTTAATGATACCTACTTAGTTTGTATAAAGTATTTTTAGGGTACCTACTTCTAATGATCGATAGTAATCATTCCAGTCCAGGCAAGTGTTACGCGTCGATTTTCTTTCTACAGTCGCTAATGCCGCTATCCTCTTGTCTTATTAACTACGTTAATACTTAACTTACTAACGTTAACGTTTGTTAGTATGTCAATGTGGCTAGATAGGCAGGTGGTATCTCAGGCCAAAATTATGAGAGTTCAAATGGACATTTCCCAAAAAATAGTGCAGAAACTGTTAGACAAACTTAGCCAGAAAAAATAATTAGAGGCCAACTTTCATATGCATTAATTACTTCTCTTCAGTTTATTGCCATTTAAATCGAATTTAGCCTACTCGCATAAAGTTTCTGCCAGCCATCTTGCGCTGGAAATGTCTCTTACAGTCTATAAAATATTCTCTCTCAATACAATAAAACCGGCTTCCTTTTTTTAAATTTAAATTTAGAGTCATTGGACAGATTAAAAGAATTATGTGTGCTACATATAAGGCAAATGGATGGCATGGACTTGGTCAAATTGATTACAGCTATTAGGCCTCCAAATGTCGGTATTGTTTATTCTTTTCGTAACTTATGTGTATACTATATCTATATTAATAGATAAAGCTGAAGAGTTTGTTTGTTTGTTTGAACGCGCTAATCTCAGGAACCGGTTGTCCGATTTGAAAAATTGATTCAGTGTTTGAAAGTACATTTATCGAGGAGGGCTTTAGGCTATATATCATCACGCTAAGACCAATTGGAGCGGGGCACCAATGGAGAATGTTTCAAAAAACGGGGTAAAATTGTCACGCTACGGGCAATAGGAGACGTAAACGAAGTTGCGTGGGTCATAATCAATATTTCTGTGTACAATCAGTCTGTATATGCTTTATACAATTTACTACATATTCGAATACTTTACTTTACATAGTAATAATCTTAAAGAAAGATTTTTCATTTGCAACATAAACACTAGATTGACATTTTTTTCAAACTTTATCTAGTTGTATATATATATGACAAATGAATTCATAGGGAATTTACGATATACGACACTACTTTGGATTATCAAGACAAGGCAAAAGCGTCTATTTTTTGTGAGAGCGGACAAACGAGCAGACTGATGACTCATGGAAAGTGATAACCGCCGCCAATGAAAGTCTACAACTCCGGAAGTCAGGAGATTCACGTTGCCGACGTTTGAGGAACGAGTACTCTCTTTTTTTTAAGATTACTTTTTTTGTGTTTAGGACTAATACCACTGTAACTCCTGTAAACCAGGATCAACAGCAATGACCCACGAACACACCGAGTTATGACACTCGGGCAGTCCCAGGAAAAAAAATAACTGTCTTGGAACCCGAAACGAAATTAATCATAAGAAAACAAAAACAGGAGGAGTTGAAAATATGATGAGTAGAGTAAAAGAGTACTTATATTTTTTTTTTTTTAAACTTCCTTACAGTAGTTTCGCTTTATATGTAACCAAAAACTATCCTCCCATTTTGAGGTTAATTTATCCCGGTGAACATTTAATCTTTCGGTGGGTTTCCCAATATGGTATTATTTTTAACAAATGATTCTCATTATCCTAACAACTCTGCGAGGATTGATCGCTTAACGCCTCAATAGCAAATCTTGTTCTACAATCAGTAAGAAATACATAAATAACATAACATAGATACATTTAATTAGACAATAATACCACACTTATCATTCTCAGCACGGATGTTAGTATTTCAACAGTAATAACTATAATTTTGAGTTAATTGTATCAGTGTACTTAGAAAAAATTTAAACAACTCGCTCGTCTCATTACCACTTGGTAATTTGTTACTTCACGCTACACGGGAACATGCGAGGATATGCATTGAAAATATAATATACTAGCTAAACCCCGCGGTGTTATCAAAAAAGTAGCCTAAGTTACTCCCCGGGTCATCAGCTACCTGATAGTGAAAGTCCCGTCAAAATCCGTCCAGCCGTTCCAGAGATTACCCGGAACAAGCAGACAGACAGACAGACAAATTTTTTTTTAACTATATTTTTGGTATATGTACCGTGTATACATACATATGCATTTAGTAAAAAGCGGTTATTTTAATATTACAAACAGACACTCTAATTTTATTTATTTGTATAGATTAAATTCTCGTGTCACAGTGTTTGTTACCAAACGGTTACCGGTTTTTATGAAATTTTGTGTGCATATCGGGTAGGTTTGACAATAGGCTAACATCTATTTTTCAAACCCCAAAATGAGTGACCCACTCCTAAATTGATTTTTATGGCAATACAACGTTTGCCGGATCAGCTAGTAGTATATAAAGAAGAAAAACTATTAGCTGAGCTCCGCGGTGCTACGCTGCGGTACGATAACAACAGCGGGGAACGCCGCGAGGCAAAGTTAGTCTGAAAAAGTAGCTCTAGCTACTCCTTATATCATCAGTTAAAAATCGGTCCAGCCGTTCCAGAGATTAGCCGGAACAAACAGACGGAAAGACCGACAAAAATCATAAAAATGGTAAAGTTGGTATGTATACCGTGTTTACATACATATACATTTAATAAGAAGCTGTTATTTTAATATTACAAACAGATTACTGAGAGTTACTTAGGCTACTTTTTTAGACTACCTTCGCCCCGCGGCGTCACACGTGGTGCGACAGTAACCGCGAGTAACACCCCGGGACTCAGCTTGTATAAAATTAACTTAAGATTAACTAACTGTAATTAAGTGTGACAAGTATGCGTCAAGCGTCAAGAATACTCTACTATACCTACTCTTTGCGCTGTAGCATGGTGCGGGTGACAGTTGCCTGTACGAACATTCGGGTTGGTTTAATTTAATTTACTACAGTTATTACTGATTCAATATATTGCGAATGTGGTACAGCTGAAATACTAAGTCATAATTAGAAATGGCCGCAACTTTTAAGAGTGAAACGAAATGTTGCTGAAATGTCACCCGCACCATGCTACAGCGCAAGGAGTATAAGTGGCATTTATACGTTATTTAGACACTGACTTAGCTAGTTAGTCACCGACTTGTAACGAATAAGTAGGATTTTAGGATTTCACTAGAAATAGGTGACTATTACTACTTTATTGTGGTTCTCTGTCTGTTAAGCACTTAAAAAAATGAAGTATATACTTGTTTAAAGTACGTTTTTATATCTCTACTAATATATAAAGCTGAAGAGTTTGTTTGTTTGAACGCGATAATCTCAGGAACTACTGGTCCGATTTGAAAAATTATTTCAGTGTTAGATAGTACATTTATCGAGGAAGGCTATAGGCTATATATCATCACGCTAGGATCAATAGGAGCGGAGCACCAATGAAGAATGTTATAAAAACGGGGGAAAATTATCACGCTACGGGCAATAGGAGACGCATATAATATAAATATAGATAAGATAATATTTATATATAATATTTTATATTCATAGAGTATGTAAACAAATTCGCGTTTTTATTACAAAAAATTTGGCTAACAAGTACTAAACTTTACATATTCATGTCTGTGCCTATTACATTCTCAGATCATTAAGGGACCATTGTTTTAACGCTTAGTATAATAATTATTGCTCATTTGTAATTCAATTTGTGGCAAAATTAAAACCATGGGATATTTCCTTATAATAGCCAAACGTCACTAAATGTAATTAAATATCGTAATAGTAACGGGTGTTAATTTTAAATCTGATGGTATCTGAGACATGTTTTTCTTAAATGGAAAAATACAATCGTGTAAATTTAAACAATTTTAATTAAATCTACACCGGTTTAGTTTCGTGACGTTTGTTTTCGTAGCTGTCGGAGTCATTTCAGGTGTAAGATCTAATATAGTCGGTGTGGGTTCCGCCTTTATCCTGTCGCTGACGCTGCCCAAATATCAGGTCTAGAACTAGTCGGATTTGACAAAAATAGTATTGGAGTAAGATTATATACCTTTAAGAATAATACTAGTAAAATAGAACACTGGTAAATTTTTACGGTAAAAATAAATGCACTTTAAATATGTGTACCGTAATCTATTTTTAATCAACAGGAATAAGAATTTATTTATTCGATTTGAACCATCTTCGATAAAATTATTTTCTTTCTTCTACCTATATTTATTTTTTAAATTGCGCTTTTTTACTACAGCCGATTATTAACAATTTTAGAACTGTTAGTTTAATTCAAATTATAAGTTTAAAATATTTAACGATACGCACCATTCATGATGGTTATCCACAAACGCGGACATGGGTGAAACGTGGACAGTGTAAGTATCGTTGGCTGAGTACTCGAACAGTCCATAGTATGGGTTGAAGAGCTCCCTGGATAGAAGAAAGAAGAACTCGCGACTCGGCCCGCCGTAATCCAACCCTTCCTCTCCGTCCCAGAGCACGCACAGCTTGCCCTTTTGTAATTCCTTCTTTCCGCATGACATTATCCGCCGAAAAGCATCTTCCAGTAAGTGTTCGCGGCGAATATGGAGTCTGGAAAATATTTAGAATATCATTATATCATTTTCATGGTCGCATTACAATAGTTAGGATGTGCAAAGGCGATACAACTAACTAAAAAAAGCTGGGTAAATGGCATACCTAATCTGGACGCTACTGAAAAATGTTTACATCACATTTTAGTCATACAATACGCGTACACCTGTAAAAAGCATAGAGCAATAACGTAGATAAATAGAAACCTTTATCTTTTTGAAACTATAAACAATGAACTGGAAAATGTTGACGAATAAAGCTGAGAGAGAACTGTCATGGGTATTAGACTTATTATTAACTACTAAGATTATTTAGTCTAGATTGTCGTGTAAATTCTTGTGCACCTAAACTAGAAAAACAAACATAAACTCACTTTAACTTCCCAGGTCCTTGTCCATAGCCTTTACTTTCCAGCTTGCGGTAAAAGGCTCTGAGTTTGGCTTCGAAGTCCCTTCGCTGAGGCGCGGGCGCACGCGTTGATCGTGCGGCTGCCGGTGATGCGGCCGGAGATGCACATGTACCTGGCGTCGCCGTGGGCGTCACGACACCGCTGCAGCCACCCGCCGGCACATAGCTCATTATCTCCTGCTCGAACAGACTGCAAAGAAAATAAAAACTTTGGTTAGATTTTCCAGAGCAGTACAAAAACTTAGTCTAGAGAGGAGGAAGACTAAACTAGTATACCCTGAGCCATCCCCCTCCTCTCTTTTAAAGTGTTTTTGCGATCGTATCGATGGAGAAACAAACCATTCACATAAATACATAGCTTTCCTTACAATACACGTGGTTTACAAAAAAGTGAAAATATTTGCCCTACCATTTTACAGAAAGTTTTTTACACATAAAAGAATCTAAAGGTTTCTTATAATAAATTGTAACGATTGAATCTTAAGTCATTGTTTCGAAAGAGAAACTGAAATCAAGGCTAGAAGTAAGAAGATTCTGAAATTATTTACCAACATATTTGAATCGCTTAAAGCCTAATGCAGTAATTTGTAAGCCATTAACATCTGAAATTGTGATTAAATTGGAATAATCGTGTGAATTATCGTCAGTTTCGTTTAATAGTTTGTAGTAATGAATTCTATATATGGGAATCATCATATACTGTTTGTTAACAAGTTTAAATAAAATGAAGGTTGAAGGTAGAACGTTCGTTGTCGAATGCTGTTAGGTATACAGAATCTGCTAGATATTGTCAGTAGTGCAGACTTATTGGCGTTTGTTATTAAATGAGTATCGCTTCCTTCCTTATGCGAGCCGTAACAGGATTTGTATCCTCTTACCATGTTATTATTAAATAATTAAATTATATTCCTAGGTTGTGTTGTAATAATTGGTTACTAGCTTACTGCAGTAACAACAAGGAGAGATAGATAGATAGAGAGAGAGGCGATGAAAAAATGTATACAATACATACAACAATACTATAGAAATAAATCAAATTGGAGGGTTTGTTTGTAATATTAAAATAATCGCTTTTTACTAAATGCATATGTAAGTACACACGGTACATATACCAAAATATCCTTTTTTACAATTTTTGTCTGTCTGTCAGTCTGTCTATTTGTTCCGTCGAATCTCTGGAACGGTTGGACCGATTCTGAAGGGATTTTCACTGATGATAGCTGATGATATAAGGAGTAACTTAAGCTACTTTTTTATATTAGCTTCGCCCAGCGGCGTCACCCGCGGTACGACAATAACCGCGGGTAGCACCGCCCGACTCAGCAGTATTATTTTAAAAGGTAAGTTTGGATGTACAGATGTTTGTTTAATAACACCAGAAAAGCTGAGTGAATCTGGATGTAATTTAGAATATAGATTAACTATAGTCTGAAACAGCACACATTCAACATAAGGGCAAACGAAGCTGCGGACAAAATCTAACTTGTTATACTTATCGTTTTATGTTAACGATTGCTATACACACAATTATGTAAAGTCTATGTATCAATGTACAAATGATAGAGAACAGCAATAAAAATTACGTTAATTTCTTGTACAACATGTCAAAAATTTGAGTATTACACATTAAACGGCTTTAAATATTTTAATCATCAGTATGGGACAGATTCTACAGGTGTTCTCAAAAAGTTAATATTGTTGAATAAATGTTAAAAAGTCGCTTTTCAAAGATTTAATTTTAATTAAAGCTCAGCAGAAGACGAGGGCTACGAAGCAATTCTCATAAACGTACATTAATTTCAGCTTATGAAGTGGTTAAGAACTAGTTTCGTATAACCTTGTCCTTCACGTATGTCATGTAATATCTATATCTATACTAATATTATGAACACGAAAGTTTGTAAGTATGGATGTATGTTTGTAGCTCTTTCACGCAAAAAGTACTGAACGGATTTGGATGAAACTTTACAGTCATAAAGCTTATACATCAGAATAACATAGGCTACTATTTGCCGTAATAACCAGGGCCGGATTTAAACTTAATGCCGCCCCAGGGCACCGGATAAAAACCCGCCTTAAGGCGGGTTTTTATCCGGCATTTTACTTCAACTTATAGTTCACATATTTTATTTGTCAAAATTAAATAACTAATTTGTTGAAGAAACTATATTTATTACATGTTACATATTTCAAAAACAGAAACAAATATTTGTTTCTTTTCTAACAATTATAAATTTAGCACTAAAGGTGAGTCTTAATTATATTATATCAATTATAGCAGGCAAATTCGTCTGACTTTTTGAATTGAGAATTGTTTGATTAAATCTTCGCAATCTAAACGTTGAAGTACGTCGGATTCGATGCATAGAATAGCTAAGCTATTGAGCCTATTAGCAGTCATTTTAGAACGTAAGTAGTTTTCAACTCTCTTCAGACATGAAAACGAGCGTTCTGTACAGTTTGTTACAACAGCTAATGTCATAAATATTCGATAGGCGCTTTCCACGTTTGGAAAATGAGTACAGGTCATTTGCATGCAACAATTTCAAAAGATCGGAAAGCGAATTCTGTTCCATAATTTTTTCAATGCAATAATTTCCTTTTGCGTATTAGCAACAATTTTGATCAATTGTTTATAATTTAACAATGAAGTATGTTTCATCCACTTTATAATATTATAATACTTTATCATATTATAGTGTAGATGAAACATAGAAGAGTTTGTTTGTTTGTTTGAACTCGCTAATCTCAGGAACCGCTGATCCGATTTAAAACATTCTTACAGGTGGATAATGCATTTATCGAGGAAGGCTATAGGCTATATATCATCACGCTAAGACCAATAGGAGCGGAGCACCAATAAAGAATGTGTTAAAAACAGGGGATAATTATCACGCTACGGGTAATAGGAGATGCAAACGGTGTTACGTGGGTCTGCTAGTAAATCATAAATCAATAAGGTAAAATATTTTTTTATGATCATGAATGACAATGGCCATATTAGCCGCAGAAGTGATTACCGTTGGGGTAAACGGGTTCTTGAGTAGAGACCGCGTCTCGGCAAGCATAGTGCAGGACGTCCACAAGAAAGGTGGAGTGATATCTGCGCAAGACAACTGGCAGGAGCTGAATGCGATACGCCGAGGATCAAACCAAGTGGCGGGCAATTGGAGAGGCCTATGTCCAGCTGTGGACTGCGATAGGCTGAAGACGATGATGATCATGAATGAACAATACTGCTATAAGCGCCATTGTCATAAATAAATTAAATTAAAGAAAGAGTTGTTTTACTTCTTAATATTATTTTTGAAAATGTTTTGGCACCAATTTTGAAAATAACTTGCCGCTTAAGATGTTCAAAGTTTTAGCCAAACCAATGACCCTTTCGTGTATCCAAAGATATTTTTTTTGTTCTTCACAGTTAAAAGGTCTATCCATTTTTTTTAGGTTTTTATCTACAGTAAGGAACTTATGCCTGCCCGTTTTATTTGCCCACATAGGTACTGCACAACACTGCGGCATTTTAGAAAACAATATTTGTATAAGAATGTTTATAAAAATAAATAAACCAAAATAATTTAGAAAAAAAAACAAATATCGTACTTGACAGTTCATTGGACCTGACGCCAAAGTGCCGCCATCTGGAGTAGACCATTCCAAAAAACCACAAAACCCCCACATATAATCGATGAATTGAATTTCTTGAATTATCAATTAAACATAAAAATATTAATTGACGGAATTAATTAATTATAATATATTGAGCAATCTTGGTTAGCTAAACAATGTTTTTCACTTACCAAAGTTTGCCGCCCTAAAAAATTTGCCGCCCTGGGCACGTGCCCCGACTGCCCCTATTGTAAATCCACCGCTGGTAATAACCGACATATACACGGGCTGAGCCGCGGGCAACAACTAGCTAATTTATATAAATCATAAAAACGTATCAAAAATTAAAAACATAAATAACAAAAACATTTAACTAATGTCTTTTGTGTGGTTATACAAAGTTAACCTTAGATAGCTTCCTTTATTTGCACACAAGGAAACAAATTATAATAAGTATCTACTTACATTTTTCTTAAACTTCTACATGTAGCGCAGTTTCAAGGTTTAGTTATTGCAGTAACTAAATTACAGTAAATAATTATATTTATACGACTGTAAATTGCCGTAGTTAGAGTAAACGTGACTGCCTATCGTACCTATTAGTTAGACTTAAGTTAGTTAAATTATCATTTGCCGGCGGGTGTCCCGCAAGGTTCTAACAGGTGCCGTTTGTAGAATTTCAGAACCTGTTACAAACAAACTTTTACATATCTTTGTATATATAAATGAATTCCTATTTGTCTTGGTCATCGCGCATCGGCGTCACGCGTATACAGGTGGACCAATTTCGCTCTTTTTTCGTTGCGTTTGGTATTGTCAGTAGAATGGTCCTCATCAAAAAAAAATACAATTGCATAGAAGTTAGTAAAATTAATATAGTATCGTTATTTAGTTTCCTTTAATTAGGAGCCAATCATCAATGGAAAATATTATAAAAACTGAGAGATTTTATTCCTGAGATGCAGATGAAACTGCGCGGGTCCGCTAGTAGGTATAGTATAATAATTAAATATTGGTCGTCTATTAGGGAATCACTTGAGATTTTCCGTATCAGTTTACGTAAATACTCGATTAAAGTTTTGTTAAGCCAATAATTGGCAGTCTTGGTTGGAAAATTTGGTTATTCTCGTATCTTACCTTAAACCAACACGTGATTTGGGAACCGAAAAAAGCACGCAAGATCTCACTAGCGAAGCTTTGCTTTATGTGACTACGATGTTAACGAGTTGACTTCTAAAATATAACTCACTACAAACGCATGTAAACTATCGGAAAAGCATGAAATCCACCCAAAGGTCGTGTTTTCATAACTACAACCTTGTCAATGGTTACACACCAGATAACAACTTAACTATGGCCTAGGCAAGTAGTAAATATGTCTTGACCATAATTTACGCGCTCAAAGCGTAACTAGTATTATTATTAGTTGTCTATAGAACTAGTAAGCGCTATATATAAAAAAAAACATTCGTCAACTAATCATCTCTGAATTTATGAGATTATTGTTCAAAGAAGTAAAAGTAGAACGCTAAAATTCACATTCGCAAAATTTAATCGCTCAAACTAGACAACGCACTGTGTGAAAGTGAGACTCCTTCATTATTAACCAGAGCGTGGACTATTAAAAAGTATAATAATAAAAGTGATGTGAAACTAACCGATGGCAACACATATCCGTTACGCGGAGGCATCAAATCTCACCAAGTCGTGAACAAAACCTCCCACATTGTCTTCTAAAACAATTTTACACTACTCATTATTAAAAAAAAAGCTTCATTAAACAAACGAGATAAGAAGATCTAAAGAAAATGTACAAAGTTTCACAGATTGAACAAACTGCTCACTAAGAGCAATGAACCGTGGTAGATTATGCCCAAAAAGACGAGCGCAAGGCCGGCCCACATTAGACAGAGACAAAACGCCGGGCTCTAGGCTCGTAATACCTGTAATCGATTTAGGAGAGCGGGAGATTTAGAACCGCAACGCCCTCCGCTCGTGATCGAGATTCGGTAATTAGTATAATAATTTCATTTGGGCCCGGTGGATTATACGTGAAGACACGCCGCGTGCGCACACATAATCCCTTGTTCGTATAATCCATCCTAGACTATTGGACATTACTTTGTATGCTCAGAATTGTTACCGAAAGTTTTTATTGTTCATTGGACGCCAAACAAAAATGGTTAGACATAACAAAAGTAAAGAATTTTCAAAGTAATTCGTTATTAAAACAATGAGTTCGCCGAAACTTCGATCGTTGAAAATCACGTACGCGCCGTCCATACCAATCTATCGAGCCCTTTTACAGAGGAACCTTCGGTTAATGTTTAGTTGATCTATTACGTTGGACGTGCAAGACCCATATTATGTAAGGCGCGTACCGAATATTTTCTGCTCATTGTTTGCAGAAATAATTGTTACTGTCGCGCGACAAAGCCTCCAGTTCATTATTGAGGAAACAAAAATCTTCTGTTACATTTGTGTACGAAGTACCTACTTGCAAGCAAGGCCGTCTCCCTACATCTTTTGATGGGAACGACCTAAAATTACTAGCAATGATCAATGATACACATATTATCTGTTAGATGTGTGTACGTGTAAATTGTATGGTTTGTTATAGGATCGGTGAGAAAATTGTTTCCGGCACGCAACACACGGCGAATAAGAATCGCATTTTTGAGATTCAAAAAGTCAACAAAAAGTGTTGTAATATAGTTTTAACTTTAGGATTAAGCTCCGGTAATTATGTAAGCATCCGGCACACCGTATACATATATCATCGAATGCCACCAATCCTCGAAAGTTAATGAGTATAGGAGGCATTCCCTCTTCGGTCGGACAGCAGGCGCCCGGGGCAGCGCGCGCGCCGGTCACGTACCCGCCGCGCGTTCACGACAGGTGTGCGAGGTGTGCCTTCAAGCGCCCGCCAGCCACCACTCATTGTACACACAGATCTGTGATAGCCAACCAGATAACGATGATGCTACCCGTGCGTTGAGGTCTTGATACTGTCTCACAGATGAATACAAGATGATGCAGCGAGATCTAATCTTATGTATCTAGTAGTTATTCAATTAACAGTGACCGCATCCCAACGAAGCTCGATAAACCATAGTCGACATTTAACTTAGAAGACTTAGTATGTAACGGCAAACATTTATTATTAAATTTAGTGACGTTTTTTTCAACGTAGAATGTCCGTATTGTACTTTCACCGCAACATGTGTGCTTGTGGCCGGAGGCCGAACCTCAACCATAATTCATCGCCGAACAGCTGCCATTGATGATTCCTACGACCACTTCCAAGTCGTTTGGAAACAATGCACCAACATCCTGACGTTTTAAAATTACTGAGTGTTCGCTGTCTTGTTCAGAACGATACAAGAGAGCGGTCTTCATGGTGGCGTGCGGAGTCAAACATTTTATGAAAAGTATTTCAAAGCTAGTAGTAATTTTAATAATATGATATAATAACGCTCGTCTATATATAAAGTTAGATTATAATGAAGGTCCTCTAAAGATAATCACACACATGATGAACCATCGACGCCTAAGGCCTAACAACGACGTATTCAAGAATGCATCGCTGGGGGAAAGGAAAGCTGATTGCTGGCCTCTGGTCAACACGGTACACTATAATGTCATTTACCTGAAGCTTCTAAAAAAGCATAGGCGGAATTTATCCATTATGTGTCGGAGAGATGTGATAATTGCCGGGGGCAAGTTAATATATGACGTCTATTTACGTTCCATCCGTGGCCAATCTATAATTATCATTTGGTAGGTAAACGATTTGGAATAGCGTCCCCATAATAAGTCGCCGTAATAATCGTGACAAGTCATTATCTTTAACATCGTGTTTGTGCAGTTACAACTATTTGACAACTGCATGCAAAGAATAAATTTTTAATGCTGTTAGACAATACCTTCGAGAATATGCCGCGTCGACATTCGAGTGGAACCCGAAAATGAAAATATCAAATTACTTCCAAGAATGAAGTTCAATATTTACACGTAGATCGAATCGAATCGTTCGTAACAATAGCTTTGTTCGAAGGGTACTCAAATGATATATTATAGAAGGTAAAATAGAATTAAGAAGTAGCCGACATTGCTGCGACCTCAGTGGAATTAAAATACGTACGTGTCTAATAATTGTGGTAAATTACTTCCTATGATAAATGTGCACCGACTTCACCGAGAAGTAACTAAAGCATGTCTTTGTTGTGTTTAAACAAAACTATTTTATGACCGCGATAGTTCCAGTTCTGGAAGCTACGATGACCTAATAATGCCAGACGTTAAAACCGCCAATTAACATGTTGTAATTCTATTCTAAATAGGACTGGTGTTTGTTCGTACATTTTCCCTAACTACTAAATGATTTTACTATTTTTTAAGCGGTATGTACAACATCATCAAGTAACTTTTTAGTCATGTATTCCTAAAAGAAGACGCGTAATGTTCTGGTTCTGGTCGAATTAATGCTAATTAATTCGATCAGAACCCATCCCAACCCAGATTTCCCATTCAGCGGCCTAGCTGGGAAATCTCTATTCTAAGTTACCAAATACCAATCATACCTGTATCGACATTATGATCACTAGAATCACTAGAAGTACGGAATATAGGAGATATGATATGATATGATAGGGGAGACAAATGTGAGTTGTTATAAACTTAGTTACATAAAGATGGTGAAATAATTATACCTAATAGTGACTAATACATATATTTTCCAATATAAATAACAATACAACCTTCTCAGAGTACCTAGTTCACCCAAAATAAATAAAGCTATACATACTGGTGTAGAATGGGTATTTATTAAACAGATTATATAGAAAAAAAAAATACACTACATTACATATAAATACACAACATTACACTAGCAAAAAAACCGTATCACGTAAGGGCCGTAATCATTTAGGTTGCTCAATTTAAATTATGCACATTCTTAACTAACGCCTGAGATTGGTACAGGTAACGTAACATTTTTTATCTTTCATAAATCATAGCCGTCCCTCCCGTCTCACCTATAAATTAAGTTTCCAAGAAGTTTATGAATTGAAAAATCCCCTAAGATGTGATAATATGGTTGCGGCACTAACATTAAATTCGCGGTAAATTAAATTTTTCCCAAAGAATATTGAAACATTAGCTCCAAAATGAAATTATTTTTTATAGTGATGTGAATTTTTTGCCGAGTAATTCCATTAGTCGAATTCACAAAGGTTATTTTTATAATCGATTATGAAACTAAAATCATTCACATAATCAAAGTGGATTTAAAATAGCATTTCAAATTTTACAAAGATTGACGAGCTTTGATTTTGAAGCGGTTGTAATCTTAATGAATCTCTCGTGCCCATTTTCTTCGGTGCCCAGGTGTACTAATCATTGAAAAAAAAAATATACCGTAAAATTATCGCGTGTCAATTAAAAACTGGACCGAACTGTAGAAATTAAACTTTTTAGAAGTTTCGAAGATTGTAGAAGTAAGATAGTTTTGGTAAGTAACAATACAGAATAGTGTCGAATTAGCATCGCCATTGTCACCAGTATTAGAACACGAAGGATATCCGTCAATGGACTTTCGCTATTCATTTGTAGTAGTCGAAGAGTGATTTTGATATAACTTTTAGTAACGTTCATTACAAAATCACTTGTTTATAGTTACGTAACATCGTTCTAATTAGGCCGTCTGATATTGAAGTGCAGTGGCGCACGGTCTTTAAGGCGATAACTAATACTAAATAAATAATTTATTATCTCAGGGAATAACAACGTTTTTGTGGTTTCGTTAGCTCATAATGTCTTACTTGGAGTTTTACGCATAGGATATTTACTAAGCGTTGACCACAAAAGATTGCGGACTTTTATGTTTGTGGCGGCTGTAACGGCAGTTTTGCGACTATTAAACAAAAGGAATATTATGACAATAACAAATTATGCCAATTACTTTAAGCGGGTTTGTTGTTGTTGATTTTTTGGTTCAAACTGTTCTGCTACATTTAGCAATAGGGATAGTCGGTAGCAACAAATTTCTTACTGTAATCGTAACCTAATTTTGCTGGTACAACAGTTTCTGTAATAAGTGGTTTATACAGAGCAGCCTCGGGTGGATAGGACGGGTTTTGTGTTTTCCACTTGTCCAGTTGCAGTAGTTACTGTAGAACTAGTTAGTTCTAATACCTTGTGTTTCTTGTAGAGTTGTTGTTTGTATCATCAACGGCAAAGCGGTTGAGTTTGAAGGTGTTCATAGTTCTTTATGTAAATACATACTTATTATACATAGAAAGCATCCAAACTCCGAATCAAATATTTGCAGATCATATAAACATTTAGTCACCGACCCGTGAATCGAACCCGAGACTATAAGCACAGCAGTCGCATACGCTACCACTACGCCACCGAGGCAGTTGTAGCAAAATATATTTGCTTTTTATATCTCGAAATTATAATAATAATAATAAATATTTCGGACATCTAACACACAACGCCATCTAGTCCCAAACTAAGCAGGGCTTGTATTATGGGTACTAGACAACTGATACGAATACTTATATACTTTTCTTTTTTTTTTGTAAATACATACATATTATACATAGAAAACACCCAAACTCCGAAACAAATATTTGCAGATCATACAAACATTTGTTCCGACCCGGGAATCGAACCCGAGACCTCAAGAACAGCAGTCGCGTACGCTACCACTGCGACACCGAGGCAGTTGAATGAATAATGAAATGAAATAACAACCTCTTCGACAGTAGAAAACAATTCTATGCTATAAGACAGATGCCAGTGTATTAAATGATACTGAATTGACACAGCAACTGTCATACAAGTTCATAACTGTAGATATACGGATAGCTTTGCGTGCTCCTCAAAGTCTAACAACTGGTGTAACTTACGATAAAATAAAACTGTCCAAATAATGTAACGTAAGTACATTTACATGTCCGTTAGTTGATAAAACCGTCGCCCTTAATTTTGTAATAATTAATGAACGTTTTATACGAGCCCGGCGGAAGTTAACACAATAGCAAGGGAGCAAGGGAACAATAACAGACAGGGGACTTTGTTAAACTCTGACCTTCGAATCGGTTTGCGTATTGCTTAATTACCGTCTGGTTAGACACAGTAATACATTTTAAAAATCGAGTTTCTTATTACGTACTTATTTGGTATCGAGCCCGCATTTAGCAGCTATAAAAAAGATAAACATGGTATAATCGTAGTTAAATTAAAATTTTATAGAGCTGCCCACACCGAGAACTGTAAAAAAATAACTGTCATAGCACTAATTTAACCTACCTACCTTTGGAGTTCAAAGAATTTGTCAGATTGTTTACCTCATTTGCGTTTACAACTGTTGACATGACGACTAAGGGAACAATCTATAAACGAAATGTGGGCAACTGCAATGAGTAATGGTTAATGACAGGAAACACAAGGACAATGACCGATTGGCAGGAACACTCCCGCGCAGCGGCTAAACGGAGTTACGCCTTTGTTTTGTCTCTTTTTTAATATGGGCTAGTATGTTTCTAGAGTTCATAATACTTCAATTATCTATGGGCGATATAATAAGATTTTATGAATAGCAAGAAAATATAGATTCGTTTTCTAAACGCTTAAGAATGGAGCACTGAAGAATTCAGGCATGAAGAATATAATTCAGAAAATAAACAAGCATCTTAGTTTTGAATATTTATTTTAGTATGATAAAACGAATTATTTCCAAAAAAAATTTGATCTGTTGCTAACTGTTGTTGTGTTGTTGGTAGCTGTTTTGTTTCACTTTTATCCGTCTGTTTTTAGCTAGTGTGATGTATCAAATAGTAAAGAAAGTGAATATATTTAACAAAGTGGGTCTCTGGTCTCAATTCCAGTACTGTTGAGTATCAGAGCGCTGAATTACAACTGGGTTCCATGATGTAGGTACATACAAATTCGTGCAATTACAGTTTCATGCTTTCACCAAGTCATATGAACTGTAAGATTGGATTGCATGCATGTTATTAAAAATACCTAGATTTTGGTGTATCGAGCGTTCTTAGAGTAATTCTCTGCCATCAAGCAGAAATTTATAAATATAGTGCGATTGGCGTTTGAATTGAATAGCTTTGAATGTTCTGAGTTATTTCCAGAATAACTTGACCTGCATTGGCTACCCCTTCCGTATCATGAGAGATCAATATTTTATATTTATAATGGTCACTAACTAATGTCTGCAAAAGATGAACTTGATGAAGAAGTAAGTCTGCTGATAGATACGGTAGCAAATTGTTGATAGGAACATGAATTAGCACGAGCTGTACTATTTGCCAATAGTTAAGATTTGTCAACATAGTTTTAAAAAACCGTAATACCATAACAAAAAACAATATAAATAACTCTCTATGTGGCAAAATATACGTTATTGTTAACTAAAGATCTCCCAGCGCGAAGCAAATCATAGGACAAATTATGTGGCTATTTTAGTGCTCAAACTGGCAGCCAGACCTTAACTACAAAAACTATGATAAGTCCATTGTAGTTGCTAACAATCCAGTCCTTGACGAGTACATTACCAGTTATACTTGTCCCACAATGCCATTCCAGCCGACCGCTCCCAGTGTCCGACAGCCCTTTCGTTACGCACCGCGACATTGAAAAAAAAATCCACTTTGTAATTTTATACTGCAACGATGTTTAATTGAAACGCAAATTATTTCGTAGCAAAAAGGGGAAATAACATTTAAAAAGCACATAACAATTTGCATTTGTGAAATTTGTTACTCTTATTTTGAATTTTATCTATCGCCATGGTAGTCAGAGTCTTCTTAATAAAATACAAAACCTGCGACTATACTGATTGGTTATTTACTATTAATTACAAGGATTTTGCTAAAATTTGACTACACATTTTACTTAATACAACATTGAAACAAGTACACGCCACAAGCAGTTAATAAACATTATGTTAAAAACTTATTGCGAAACAAACCTTGCGTTCAAACGCATGTGGGCTAAGAAACGAAAAATGTACATATTGTTATTAAAACAATGAGCATGAGAATATCTGATTCTCCACACACGGTATAATCTATAGCACGGTATTTGTCCATACGCAAGAACCGACGCTAATACACTCGAAAAGTTCAAAAAGACAAGATACCATCAATACTTCATGAACATTATTTCAACGCTATAAAATCGATAGTCGCTCGGCAAGTGTCAGTTAGACAATACCGTTTATCTGTTGTGTATCAGGTCCATCTTACAGAATGATAGTTCCCATATCGAGTGGATTACGACCGAAACCATTACGCTTTACGACGATTTGATTGGTGCCCCACAACCCACAAAAACAATCTAGAGGAGAACGCTGCCACTACAGGGACGCGTAAAAAGCACACAATTTACGACATATCGTAAAACTTGTGTCCCATTGTTAATTTAAAAGCGATTAACGCCGATTCACATTAATAAAATTTGTTTCTACATGGATAACAGGCAATATTTTAAGTTTTGTTTGTTTTATCGATAAGATATATAGCGTAGAATGTGTGCCAATACGAGTCGAAAGATAAATATCTACTCAAACGACACTGTATGTTAAGCGATAGTTATCTAATGAGGGTGATACAAAATTAGTTTGATTCAAAGTACTGATAACATAGACTGTTGACAAAAGAAAACGAGTGCAAATATATGTAAATATGAATAAGGAATGAGATCTGATAAGAAGTTACAAATATCTATTGAACGCAGATTATGCACTGAAAAGATAAAGAACCTAGGGATAGGAATCGAAATGTTACAGAATCTGTCAATAAGTATGATGCACATATCAAGGTATTTCCTCAATTTGAAACTTATTTAGAATTGGCATACAGCCCGATTTACGCGGCACATCAAAACTCTTAGGCGCGTGTTGTATTATAAATATTAGCGAAACATCGAATATGTAATTTATTACTAAAATGTTAGACTTTACTTTAAAACTTTTTTTATTACAAGGTAAAAGTAGATAAATACAAGTAGATATAATAGAAAGAAAATAATGGTATAGATGTTTTTCAAACTGTTATCCGGTTCTTAACTATGGCTATTCAAACTACATGCTACCTTTGACGATTGCCGCCGGTACCGAAATGTCCGGAAGATCTACTAAACCAGAATGTTCGAGATTAAATTGCAAACATTGCTTTGTTAGATTTTGAAAATATTTATAACTTTTCGTTATAATTTTAATAATATATGAATTTTATTGTGGTATGCTATGTTGATTTTTGACCTGGTTTCAAATATGTAGGTATAATTTAATAAAAGAAATGAAAAAACTCTATTTTATTCTATTTTTATTAGTATTTGTCATTATAATGCCAACAGAAATATAGTCCATTCGTTTAGATAATGTCAGTGCAACCGCACGCAATTCCACAATTAATATATTCATATTTTCACAACAATAACCACTTATTGCTGTGAAAATACGAATATATATATTCGAATACGAATATATTGCGACTTGCCGCACGTGCGAATGCGGTGCGATCAATAAGACCGTATCTAAGCGAATGAACTATACATCATCTGTGAAAGTTTCAACTGTCTAGTTATCACAGTTCATGAGATACAGCCTGGTGACAGACAGACGGACAGTGGTCTTAGTAATAGTTTAAGAAAATTATTTCCTGACTATTATGTGTTATCAAATGTAATAGAGGGCATCGGACTTGAGATCAAGCAGTTACGGTATAAACCACTCTTAGCACAGGAATTTATCTTAACTGGAGGCCACTGGAGGACTTAGCCAAAATACTAATAATGACAAAAATTATTAAAACTTTTACTTATATAAATTAAAATATACATAAATTTATTTAAGTTCCCGCACTCTTAACGTTACGTGCAGTAAGAATATCTATATACTAGCTGACCCACGCAACCTCGTTTGCGTCTCCTGTTAACCTGTTGTGCCCGTAGCGTGATATTTTTCCCCCGATTTTAAAACTTTCTTCATTGGTGCTCCGCTGCTATTGGTCTTATCGTGATGATATATAACCTTCCTCGATAAATGTACTATCCAATACTGAAAGTTTTTTTCAAATTGGACCAGCGGTTCCTGAGATTAACACGTTCAAACATACAAACTCTTCAGCTTTATAATATAAGTATAGATGTGATTTTCAATCGATAACGATTATTCTTTTCAAAGAAGGCTGTTTCCTTTATTAGTCAATTCAGATGTCTGTATTGCGACCAATGAGCATTAGTCACTTTTATTTATTTTACATTTAACTAGTCTTAAACTTTAAAAACCGTATTCTCACGATCATTAAGCCGAAGCAGGATATTTATTTGTGGTGATTTCGTTGTGAGAGGAAACACTGATCATAGAAATTGGGGCATCGTGTTTTAAAAGCAACGTCTTGTCAAAAAACAACTTGATCTATGATCTATAGATAAATTGTACAGACTTACAGAATGGTAGCGTCAAATTATGGAAGCCTTATGGAAGAAAAGACTGTAATTATGTTTTTTTTTGGCGGTACGGTTGGCCAAGTGTTATTTTTTTGAGGAGGGGTTGAGGTATGGGCCTCCGGTATCCTCACACAAACACAGCGCAGGCGCTATTTCACAGCGGTTTTATGTGAGGCTGTGATATCACTCCGGTCGAGCCTAGGTAGCTACACTAGCAGAAACTCCGGTCGAGCCGGCCCATTCATGCCGAGGCGTGGCTCTCCCACGGTAAGATTTTTATGTTATGTATGGGTTCAAATCCCACATGGGACAATACTTTGCATGTCTTTGTAAATTGTTGCTCTGAGTCTTGATGTTCTTTGTGTTCATTTCGTGTATGTTTGTACAGTATACTATGTATATTCCTAGCGGAATAGTCTTTTAAAAAAGAAAAAAAAAAGCCCTTGTGTATGTCATTTTATTGACTTTTTAATAATTTGATTTTGTTTCTTCTTACTTTTTAATGGAAAGTCAACTTGTTAGTTTGAAATACTAATCTTATCATGAAATTTTCTAAAATTGTCGACGTCATATATGTGGTCTACTATTCCGATCTTCTCTTTAAGTGATATGCCCGTATAAGCGGTATTTTATTTTAAAATATTTTTATTAATAACTCTTCGAGTAATTCAAGATTTCAAACCTTGAACAACTTGATATTCTATAGCAGGCGTGTTTACTTCCGCTCAAAGGATGGACGGGCCCTACTAAAATTTAGTTTTAAATCTGATATGAATAAATATCATTGAATTGATTGATCTTAATTTATAGCTAGATATCAATTTATTTTTTCTATAGTAAGTACAGTTTGGGGTCTTGTATCGAATTCATCAATACAGCTATCTAGGGATGCTAAGTTGGACTCTTATTAGTCATATCTTAAAGTGTATAGAGAATTAGTACCTAGATTACTGAGCACTGCTCAGTATTTTTTGGTAAGTTTCTAAAAATGAATTGTAGCTAGATCGATTTATCACCCCCGAAACCACCTACATATTAAATTTCATGAAAATCTTTGGAGCCCTTTCCAAGATTCAGATTAGAAGGTATTAGATTAGATAACGTTTCGCAAGGACCTCTTTTGAAGGTAGAATAGTAATTATCAATAAAAAAATTTGAAGTAGATAGAAGTAATAACGCTGATCGAGATACGAGCGCAGTAGTTGCCGCATTTCCGGCACTTTGGCCTATTAATCTTAAGAATTACATCAACATGGTACTTCGCAAAATTACTTCAAAATTATATTCAGCATATTGAAATAGTGAGACTTGCCTTGTATTCAAATCTATATTAATAAAAAAATTGTAGTGTCTATTTGTATTTTCAAATTAACAGCAGTTCACTAAATGCATATGAAAATATACAGGTATGTAACTACGATTCTTATTTAAAAAAAGCAATTTTTTTGTTCATTCATTTTTAGACTAGCTTCGTCCCGCGGCGTTACTCACAGTTGTTGTTGTGAAGGTACAACAAAAACCGCAGGGCTCAGTTAGTACGTGTAACATAAGTCGTAAAATGGTTATTGTCATTGAATTTGTTCGATAGAAAATAGGTCGAGCGGAAACACAGAGACGTTCTGATTTGATTACTTTCTTTGCGCCGTATAGGGCAGATAATATTGTCAGTGTTTGAATACACACTCTTTAAACAATTTTATAAGCTTCTCGTCGTTGAAAACTTGACCTTGCCCATCATCTATTAATTTTTCTTGTACACAAACCTTGTCCTAGCAATAACCAACATATAAAAAAAAAAATTGTGCAGCCGATCGGAAGTTATGCGCGTACATACATTTCAGCGATTCCTTTTTAGTATTTAGATAACATATTAAACTTTAAGTTCTAATCCTGACTACTAATGTAATGAATTCGTAAGTTACTCTGTGTCTGTATGTTACGTTTTCTTTGCTAAACCGCTGCACCGATTTTTTTATGGTATAGGGGCAAACGAACACACGCATCGCCTGATGGTAAGCGATTACCGCCACCCATGGACACCCCCGCAACATCACCGGCGTCACAAGTGCGTTGCCGGCCATCAGAATAACACATTGGCTACTATTTGTCGCGATAACCGACATAAAAAATATTACACATATTCAAGATACGCCCGAAAACCATAACCCTTCCTTGGCAGTAGGATAAAAAGAAACTTGAACAAGTAATTTAATAAGTTCATTTTAGTTTAACGAGGTCACGTTTTCTTAACCAACAATGCCTAAAAAGAGTAATAAAAAAATGATAAGTTGGGTGAGGATAAAAAAAATATATGTAACTTTTTGGACTAAACATCTATTAAATTGAAACTCATAAAAACTTATTTTAATAACTAAAGTGATCTTATTATATTCGAAATCATATCATCGCCACTATTCCGTGACTGGAGGTCTTCTGTAAGTTCACCTCTCTAACGAATACTTGGCAATTATACCATAATCAACTATTGTAGTTTTTTAAGTTCTTTGTAAAGTAATTGCTCTCTTAGCTCACACCATATGGAGCCAAACCTATTTTTTTTAATGTACAATTTAAAAAAAAACTATATTGGAAGGCTTAACAACATAACAATACAAAAACAAGTCAATAACGTAAACATAATAAGAAATTATAAAAGATCTTTATTTAAAACTGTGAATAGAATTTGTCGAAATTGTATATTCTAAGTGTATTTAAGAATAAAAGTAAAAGTCAAAACAAGACCATAAAAGTAACAAATAAAAACGGGAAAGTTTGTCAAAACGTAAGCAGTGAGAATAGGCGTTTATAATTAACAATGATGAATAGCCAAGACACCGGTAGAATTAAGGCATGTTAAGTTTTTGCATAACTCTTCTAATAGATGCATCGCGTGAGATAGGCGGAGAATGAGACGTAGATATGAATGAACGCGTTATAAATGAGCATCTTTGGCTACGAGCGCATCTAAACAGTACGCATCTTTACGACGAGAGCGAACGTGCGAATAGGAACACTTGCGCAAGCGCACCGTGCGACGCACTCAAAGTAGACGCACCGAGCGCGGATAATGGGCTTTTATTGCCACTATTTTTCTAGTCCACTTGCGTATGATAAATTGGAGTGATAAAAACATTTCCAGACCTCAGTCACTTTCTCTACTAAAATAAGTGATTCTACAAATATAAAGTGATAATGTTAGATTTCATGCAATTTGAGATAACTTACAGACTGAAGACGACACCGAAGGTTTTCGAAATGACCCCCATGGTCTTCTTCCAACCCTTGACGAACTGTCGGCGGCGCGCCCCCCGGGGCGACACCGCGCAGGTGAGTTCCGTGTAAGAATTAATTTTGCTGGCTATCGGGGCCGGTGGTCTAACTCTTCATCACTGATCAGTCACTTCACTGATAAACTTGACTACAGCACTGTACAAACTTCATAACTCAACACACGGAACGCTTTGTCCAATAGCTAAAAGGGTCCAGGGACTGTCGATTTTCTGCGTCGCTTCATTACAATACAATCCTCTCCTAACTATTTATTTCGAATGTCCAATTTGAATATCAAATCGGTACGTAGTCACGGAAGGTGTATTTACATCGCACTCGTTGAGAAGTGTTTGGTCGGTGCGTGTGCTCTGCGTCGTCGCGCGGGCTACACTGACGTTGTTTCTCACCGATACTGAACCGACAGTACCGTAGACCTAGGGGACGGTCGCTACGGCCGCTACGGGGGTGTTGTTTGACTTTGAAAGCTCGTCTGACTCATGGAAGTTCGTTTATGTACTCATCCGTCAAGCTACATAATATTGTATTGACGCCTCTTCAATTTGACGGAAAATCTGAACGCGGAAGAAGCCTCTAGCGTTGTAGCATTTCGCACGCGACAATTACGCACAATTCAGAAATTGTGCTCGCGTTCATGTAACTCATTAAACGCCTAAAGGTATACCTCGCGTGAACGTTTGGATCTCAAATGCCTGTCAGTGCTATGTACTGATCAGTGACGTGATTGTACAACCAATTATAGAGCAGGCAATTACCTACGCTCGTTTTAAAGGTTACTGCAGTGAACTCTTTTCGTGCACTGCCAATTGCTGATGTCAGAGTGAGCTCAGAATCCTGATTCATTGAAGAGATGATTAAAATGCCTTATACATAAAACTGGTTCTTTAAATGAATGTAGTATTTAAAATAAAATATTATCTGTGAGTATGAAAACATAATCATAATTTTACAATTGTTAGTTTAGTAAGTATTACTAAATGGACTATGCATGCATAAATGTGCACATAGGTATAAATGTGCACATGTGCACATTGGTAAAAGTTTGGTAGTATTTAAAAAAGGCAGAAAAACGTAACTAATTTTATTTACCTAAAGTAAGTTTAGATAATATCAGACATAAGGATCGTAAATGAATTAAAATTTAATTAACGTTTGCAAAATATCAAAAGGTTATCGTATCATAATAAATGTTCATCTACAAAAAAAAAATAAAGAAAATAACCCAACCTTAAGAACTAATCCAAATTGAAATGGGGCCACACGAAAGCACCAGCTTTCAAAGTAAAAAAGTATCATCAAAATCGGTTCACCCAATCCAAAGTTTAGATGGAACAAAAAAAATACACAGTGGAATTAAGAACCTCCTCCTCTTTCGAGTCGATAAAAAACTTATTTCTAATTGCCACGCCGTTAAACTCAGAAGGCGTACTTAATGCGGAACACCCTAATATTAAGTAAATCCTTTACATCCTAGGCTGCAAATGGCGGTCCAAGTGTCCATCAGCACGCAAAACCAATTACAAGCTCATTCTTAACCGGTACAGTATTTCTATTTATAAATGAGGTACTGGTTAGGCAGCCGAGTTGGAAAAATTCTTCAGTAATGGTTTAGTAGTTGCAATGCATAAGGATATGCTTGCATAAGAATTTAATAACTACATAAGTGTCACCTCTTAAAGTTATCCTCCTGTTCATGAACGATATTTAACTTCAAGATATGTTTCCGTGTTATTTTCAACTTTGAGTCCGTAAGTTTAAAGTTGAAAATAACACGGAACCGTTGCTTAAAGTTCAATAATGTTCATAAATAAGGGGGTTAGTTTCTATTCTACTCGCTTAGTGGGAAACTTAAATTCGTTTTCTTTTATGAAACGTCAAAATAACACGTTTAGTATACCTATACTGAAATTTGAATGAACTTATTATTTTATTACGTCTTCATATAGCGCTGTCTTTTCATTTATTTTTAATGTTGCAAAGCTTTAGTACACAAATATATGTTTTTCTATCTTATATCAAACTTAATTTCACGAGGACTGTTAATAGTTAATTTATCTTAAACCTCGAGAATGTATACTTAGGAGTTTAAGTGTATACTTTATGTTTTCAAGTATGTGAAGTGAAGCACTCATAAATGTAGAATTCAAAATATTATCACGAGCCACCTTCTTCATGTCGTTCGCAATGAGTTATTTAAAATTTGGGGTAAAGCTTTACCGGCGCGGAATACTAAAATTTGTCCAATAACAGAATTGAAATTTTATGAATTAAGTAAATGGAAATCGGAACGTCTGAGTACATTTAGTTAATCTATAATAATTAATTTACAAACCAAAAAAATAATAATCAAAACAGAGGATGTTTGTGTAGAGAAAAAAAAGAAGCGGGGAAAGCCTGGTATATTATCTATTTGTAACTTTTTGGGCAATAAACATGTATGTTAATACTTTGTACAGGTATTTATGGTAAATTGTGCGCTACTGCTGTGGTCACAAGTGGTTCCAAATACAATTATTACGCCCAGTACTCAGTTTGTTTCAAAAACATCTCTCCAAAAGTGAACCCCTTTTGTCCCACTTTCGAAATTGTTTATTTATCGCCAAAAGTGAAGTATAAAATTATCCACAATATTGACGGTTCACACGTGTTGGTAAAATATCGCCGACCTAAATCTCGCGAGAGTATCTTTATCCCAACTCGGTTACTGCACCCGTATAGTTACGACCTGTATGTATTGTTAGTCCTCCCATCTATTTGCATAATGCGATTTAATCAAAGAAGACATTTTGAGAATAATGTATGAGATAGGGGAGCGGGGGGATCGTTGAAAAGTGTATATCGTATTCATCGTGGGAGAGCCATGCTTCGGCATGAATGGACCGGCTCGACCGGAGTGATACCACGGCCTCACAGAAAATCGGTGTGAAATAGCACTTGCGCTGTGTTTCACTGAGTGAGGATACCGGAGACCTTGTGACGGCTCTGGTGGTTCTGGTGTCTATGGGCGGCGGTAATCGCTTACCATTAGGTGACACGTCTGCTCATTTGCCCATTATAAAAAAAACGAATTTAATAAGGTCCGGTCAGCACATTGATACTCCAAGTTCTTAACTTGTGTTGGTATAATCTGATAAAGTATTTTAATGGTCCTAGATACAGGTTCATAATTTTCGTGGAGTTATTAGATTTCAAAGATGCGGAATTAGTATGGTGCGATAAGAAAGAGGAGTTTCTCAATTTACCTGTACTTTTTCATGTTTGTTACCTTAGATTTCCTTATTTGTGAATAAGAAAATCTATTTTTATTTGAAAGGTTAATCTCCCGTTTGGTCCCATTCGTTTAATGTGTCCTCCAGAAGGCCTCCGACATCGATTCTTACACAATTACCTATGACGTCAGAATGCTTCGAAGGACACGATAATCTAGTTTATTTTTATTATCGGATATCTGACCTTAATTTTATGAACACAAGGCCTGCATGCCCTACAAATCTAAAACGGGGGCTCTATATTGACATGTATGTACATAAATACTAATATTATCTACATAAAATATGTTAAAATTTGATTTGTGTTTAACGTTACTGCTCTGGTACAACTCTTAACGAGTTACTTTTAAACAAGTTTTCCAAATCACATGAAGATTTTGAAAGATACCTAATTTGTGATAAGATTTTCTAGTGCAATATGTTGTAACTTTTTGGCTATAACTAACTAAATATGATAAATTAAATAGCAGCGGTCTTAAAATTACCTTAATAACTAATTCGTCTTGTTACTTGAAATTACGTCTTCGTGCGAGCTTGTCAAACTGATATAAAATGACAGAGAATCGCGTGTCGTGCTAGTTTAAAATATGAATTATTTAACATATACTTCTGGTCAGTTATGGACCGCCACCATAAAACCTATGGTGGACGTACGTATACGGACGGACATAAGTTTTTTATTTTCAGATAATCTTCATCATCATTTACTTTCATACCTACCTGACACTTGTAATTACGTATCATAGGAGGAAGCAATCAAAGGAGTCATGACCCTGGGTAGGGACTAATTCGTACTATTTCTGAATGAAAGCTGAATCCGCCTTTGGACACTTGCGAATTACCATCGTTGCAATTGTTAAGTTTTCCAAGGATAACTTCTAAGTTTTTAGGGATATTATTCTAAATTAATCTAAATTTTACCAATTTTATAGTCAAAACTTTAGATTTACAAAATAGTTTTCTATTAGATTTAAGCCATGTTCAGATAACGAGCGCTCAACGCGCATTTTGCTAACGCGCGTTAACAACTACATGTAAAATCGCGCGTTAGCATGTCTTCTCCTAGAAAGACATTACATGTAGTTATAAACGCGCGTTAGTAAAACGCGCGTTGAGCGCTCGTCATCTGAACATGTGCTTAATGACACATGTTTTTAAAAGTTTTCACTTCCAAGCACACTGTTTTGTTTTTCATCTACGTAACTAGCATCGTCATAGGAAAAGGTTTCATTATTATAAACAGTTTGTGTAAAAGTTTAAATAGGTAAACATGTTTTGCTTACGGTATTGTCTAAGAATAAATATGAACAGTCATATAACATTTTGCAGGCTAACGCTGAACATTATATCCATCTGTTCAAATGACATCATCTGATGTCTTTAACAAATAATAAAATCAGAAATGCACTAAAATGATTGCTTTTGTTCAAAACCGGATGCAACCTACAACATTTTTTTTGCTGTTTCTTAAGTAGGTGCTTTACCTATTATAGGTATTTTTTATTTATGAAATAAATAAAAAATTGACGTGTCAACTATGCGTATACGTTGAACTATGTAAGGTGCTGAAGACAAAGTCAATCACTGGAACGGTGAAACCAATTTAAAAGAGACTTTCGGGACGGGAGTAACTTAGGCTACTTTTATTTCTGGAAATAATATGTTTTATTACTACAAATTTTAACAAAAAAAACGACTTCCAGTACTGGACCAAATTGAAATGGAACTACACGGGAGGCACCAAATAAAAAAGAATCACCAAAATCGGTTCACCCAATCGAAAGTTATAAGGTAACAAACAAAAAAAAATACAGTCGAATTGATAATCTCCAAATCTTTTGAAAGCCTTCCTGATGCCTTTCTACTACTACCTACTTAATAATTCTGACTTCTGAGTCTGTGGTCGTGGCTTCGATTCCTACTTGGGGTAAATGATCATATAATAAGCAAGGTGGTTTGACTTTATAGGCTTTAGAAACACTTTCAAATGAAGTTGAGTCATAGATCTATGATCAGTTAAGCATAATTGCATTGCAGATTATAGACAAGCTGTCTACTTAGGTATAGCATTACGCATAAGCATTACATATTAATGATATATGTTAATGTTTTTGTGTAAAGTCCATTCGTTTAGATAGTGTCAGTGCACCCGGACGCAATTGTGGTTATTGTTGTGAAATAAGAATATGTTCATACAACAGCGTGAACCGTCAAATTATACTTTCTTGTGGGTATACGCCGCATGTGGGCCCTTTGATTTTGTGGCGGCTTGCCACACGTATGACGCCGGCGCGATCAAGTTGACCGTATCTAAGCGAATGGACTATATTTATGCGTTTATTTTCCATGCGCCGTTGTTCTCTGTGGAATTTAATTTTTCCAACAAATGACGTAGGGAAGGCTAATGACGGATTTGTGCGAATGAGTAATGTAGGTATTATGATTGATTGATGTTAAGCAATATTAGAGCAATCTCGTTCCTTGTTTTTCCCAAAAAAAAAAGGTAATTCCATGTAACCATAATGAAGATGTAACGTTGAGTGGTTCTTATTCATAGAGCACGAAATACCATTGAATTTATTTTGCCTTTAGTTAGCTTGTATCGTTTTATACAGGAAAGTTAAGATAAGGGAGACGGCTACAGTATGTCCTTAAGGCGCTGCGCAAACGTCTTGCCTGTGGCTACTACTGGCCACTGGTAACCGTAGTTCCTGTGTCTGGTGGCGACAATCGGACACAGTCACCAGTCGTTACTTCTGGCCACAATTCGTCGCTGGTTTTCCGTCAATTGTAAGGAAATGTGTTTATGTTGCTAGGTCTTCGACTGACGACTTTTAGTTTCCAGTTCCCGACACCGAACGCTTTTTGATCGTCATAAGTATGTCTTAAGTGGAAGCAACTGGACACAAAAAATGTTTATAGAAAAATCAGACGCCCTGCCTAAGGATCTGTCTGAGAAATACTAACATGTCTACAAGATGATCGGTTAGGTGTGTAACTGTGTATAGACTGCAGCCTAAGACAAGATGCAGGTATTATCTCTTAATACTGGATAATATTTTGTTTTGACCACGTGACTTAGCATTGAGATGACGTTATTCCCATATATTTGTTAGTTTTCATGGCTAGGGAGACTGTTTATGTTGTATTAGGTGATAGAAGTTAGGTATAAACGGTACCTATTCCAGGATACCCTGTAGGATGAAGTAACCAAATCCGTCAACTTCATCCAGTCATGTTGAGAACAATATTCCAGAAGCAATTTGCATTGTATCAGACCCCTTTTGCAATGGTAAATCCACCTTTTTAAATGATTAATTACAAATGTTTATTTAAATTTTCTCACGTTATTATCACGTGATGAAGAAGTGTACTAAATGTTCACTCATTAGTGATTTCTCGTTTTCCCATCTCGCTCTGAAAACAATGTATCTGATGTTACTTTAATTAATTAATTATTGTGTGCACACTATACAATCTACTAACAATGTCAAAATTTAAGCCATACAATGAAGCTTAAACATAAAGAAGTCCTTTCCAAAAAATGAAAATCTGATAATCATCAGATTTTGGATGATTGACAAATACATGTATCTGATTTCATTATTTACACATGATGCATAGTTGTGAACTGACATTTTCAAAACCTTATTTTAAAACTTTCAATTCCCGCCAATACCGTATGACGTCACACCGCGGGTGGGAGATTCTTAAACATCGCTGTCATTACACACTAGAGCATGGCTGATCGCGCGCCAGGAATGAACCCATGAAGGCGGTCGCTTCTGTGCGCGTGCCTGTAACCTCCTATCCTGTCCAACCGTATGTTAAACTAGTGTAACATGATATACTACATCGCTTCCAATCATTATTAAATATACAAACGTGTTTATTGAAAACAATGTTAAGTTATTAAGGCTCCATTATTTTCATTACCTGACTGCGGCGAAGCCGAAAGAAAATGTTATACGTGTGACACTCTATGTATGTTTGTATGTTCTATCGTAGCGTTTAAACTACTGAACCGATTTTAATTACGTATAAAAACTTCTAGTTAGCTAAGGGTGTTTGGTAGTTAGTCAGTATCCCCATACATTTACGACGATATTTGGGTCAAGCTTATTGCTCGTAATACGACTCTTGGATTCTATTCTTTCCATCAAGCTGAGTAAAGACATTATAGCAAGCATATATATATTAAAAAATACAATACAAATACTGCGTAATATTACCTAAGCTTCAAACGAAAAGTGAAAACAAAACTCCATTGGTGACATTTTTAGAAGGGCTATTTTTGTAGCATCATAAACGGGCTATTTAAGTACATTGTGTACTTTTACTTTCACTGTCGGTATAACAAAGAGACAAGGGCGCAAGTCTCTATTGAAACGTTCAATGTAACGTTATATTGATTGTCACCTAATTACTTCGCCATTAGCTTGCTTCGAAAAGGATTGTTACATTTGTTATTGTTGACTACACGCGTCCTGCCGTGGCGTCGGCCCGTCTACGGTCAGAGCAATAATCATAATTTTATTTATTTATACTCATTTGAAAACTAGCGAGACTGTAATTAACAAGAATAACTAATAATTTGTTTTATATATTTTTATCTATATAAATAACATTGAATCACCGAAATGTGTGTACGCGCATGACTCCTGATCGACTGCACCAAATTTGATAAAAAAATGAAGTGTTTGTCCTCGTCAGAATAAGATTTATTTAAAAGAAAATAAAAAAACCTGTATACACCACAACCGGGGCAAGCTGAAGTGAGCATAAATACTAAGACAAGTATTTCGGATAGTTACGAAAACAAATATGGGCGTAGGAAACTCGTCAGGTCAGCTTGTAACTAATATATGTTTAATTTTAGGAAGTTAAAGAAACGAGACCTATCTCGTAGACGAGTACTAGGCCAGACAAACATACACTGTGTGTACGTAAGTGACCAAGTAGTAAAAAATATAACAAGTAAATAAACAGATTAAAAAAACTACAAGCTCTAAAAAATCTACACGCAAATAAGTCCTTCTAATACGAGTCATAATTACACAACTGGGTTCAAAGAATTGAATCTTTAGAACGGTAAGGAGGCTGCGCGAGCGCATCTACCTGCGCCAGAGCCGCCAGACCAAACTACTGCTTACCGTTACTTTAAAAAAATGCCATTGTGCCCCCAGGCTGTTGCCAGGGAAGGCAGAGAAGTAAAGCAAAGGGTGCAACGGGATGACCCTTTAGGTAATTATTTTTTTAAGGATTTCGAGAAAGTTTGATACGGTTATATTTGTTTTTAGAAACTATAACCGTTTAAAAAAGAAAAGGAATAGGTAAGGTACTTCGTGGGTTTGTCATTTTTAGATTTATATCGTTTATAAAAATTCAACGTTTAATTTGCCCTTTGGGAATCTAAAAAATCATTTTACATGTTATTTTCATTGAGGAAAAATTGTGATGAATACACTTTTAAATGGCATTATGTTGATAGAATCTATACAAATAAATAAAATTGGAGTGTATGTTTGTAATGGTAAAATAACCGCTTTTTACTAAATACACATGTATGTACATGTATCAAAAATGTATTAAAAAAATTTTGTCTGTCTGTCTCTTTGTTCCGGGTAATCTCTGGAAGGGCTGGACCGATTTTGACGGGACTTTCACTGGCAGGTAGCTGATGAATGATAATCCAGGGAGTAACTTAGTCTACTTTTTTAGACTAACTTTGACGATAACCGCGAGTAACACCGCGGGGTTCAGCTAGTATAAAATAAAATAAAAATTTCACAATTTCTAAATATTCAGCAATGCTTAGGAGATATCTCAAGAGATCTTTTGTTCTATCTGTCTTCTTGTTATTTAACCTTTACTTAAACTGTTTCATATAAACCCTCCGATCGTAAGATTACAGCAGGTGTCAATTTCTTGCTAAACAGATGAACAAACCAACCCGAATAACAATAAACAAAATGCGTGAAATCACAACAGCTGCATGATCAATCCGTGACATGTGCGATGTTATAAGGTTTTGTACCAGATATAAGAGGATAATTTGAGGATGTAAGGTTTTTTTCAAAGGATTAGAGGATGTACATGTAAAAAAAATGTTTGTGCAGGTAAATTAATAAGATTTTATACGAGAACAACATATTTTTACACATCCGATTCCAAGATATATTGGTATCGTTTGATCGGGTGTGTCAAAAGCATAATTGCTTCATAATCTAAAATTTTAATTCATATTGCACTGCCAGATTACAGACAAGTTCAGTAATATGGTCTAATTAGAAATAATGTTCCCTGGCAGTAGGATTATCAAACACATTTTTTACTTCTAATAATTTTCTAACTATATAATACTTTATAAAATTAAAAAAAGAGTCTGTAAGAAATTCCGACTTAGTTGAGAAAAAATATTAAGGTGAAAAGTTACTCTTCGATGTCATCAAGTCTCTTATTATTCTCTTTCTCTTCATATAGTTAATTATTATTCATATCATTCAACTCTTTATTATTCATATAGTTAGAAGTTGCTTAAAATAGAATATCACACATAAAAATGTGTAGATTTTTTTTCTACAATTCTTCAATT
Organism: Spilosoma lubricipeda; assembly: GCA_905220595.1. Lineage (NCBI taxonomy): Eukaryota > Metazoa > Arthropoda > Insecta > Lepidoptera > Erebidae > Spilosoma > Spilosoma lubricipeda. The sequence continues at coordinate 3,836,069 of HG992278.1, forward strand.
TAGAAAGATCTGAAATACAAAAAAGACATCAAAGACCGTAAGCAAAGAATACATAATAATCTTCAGTAACCTATAATTTGAAATACGATATTGAGTCCTAAAAAAATGTGTAATTCACAGTATTCCGTTATTGGCATCCCGAATCTCGATCAATGCTAAACAATGTAAGATGGGTGCACAGTTGCAGAGTGCTGCGAATGCTCGATCTACAGCTATTGTCGCGCGCGCACCTGCGCACACGCATCCCAATTACAGTTACTGAGATATTTTTGGCGAAGCTTTTGTAACCCGTGAGAATTATGCATTGGACGACATATGAATGGATCATTTTAGTATTGCTAAATAGCTAAGCTTGTTGATGCTTGAACGGGAACAGATTACATCATACGATTTACCTATACAGAGCTTTCAAATTGTGGGGAAACAGGTTTGATTTTAGGATTGCGTAATTATATTGTTTTATTTTAAAAGCAGTGGGATATGAATATACGCAACTTGTACGCAACGCTCCTATCTCACAAAGGTTAAACATTAATTGCCCTCATTTTGCTAACTATAATTTATGTAAACGATGTAAACTGAGTATTTAGAAAATAGGTGAGAAAATTGGGTATATAGTGAAAATAAAAGCAAGAAAAAAAAGGGAATGGTATATAAAAAGGTCAAATAATAAATCGCGTTAATTATTGTTATTTGATTATTGCCTATCATTTCGGACTGCGTTTGCGGCCCATATCATTTTTTGTTTTTGAAAACAGAACTGGTCTTTTTAATGGTTACACCTCAGCGCCTAAGAGTCTCCTTCAAAGTTAACTTAGTTCCAAGCGGAACGAAGGGGTCTGATGTTCCCGTTTGTCCTTGACTTAAAAGAACGTTATAAGTGTATATTCTAGTACATCTACAGTGCACTAATTAACTCTTGTACATTCTGTGCAAGCGCAAAGGGACAGCTTATCTCCAACATTGTTCATCAGATGTTATCATGTCCATTGTCTGGATGTAATTATAATTAATACTGTATAGCGTTGACATGAGTGATTAAAAATACAGTTTCTGGGACAAGGTTTTAGGTTCAAATTAAGTTGGATAATGCGATAATGGTGGTCTAGTTGGTATGTGTAGATTGTGGATTCAATTACGGCTAATCATTGTTAAAAAAAGAAGTTGTTAATTTTGGTTGTGTATATTACAAAAACTCTAAAAGTTCTGCACAGAAAACTTGATTCAAATTCAAATTCAAAATCATTTATTCAACTAAGACACAGTGACATTTAAGAACGTTAAATTGAAGCTGCAGTTAAAAATCATAGATCGACACAAACAGACGCCACAGCATGTGCTGTATTGTCGAGGTAAATTAGGCGATAACACCAAAATCTACTGCCTGCCTGTGGCGTTCCATAACTTCCAGTTTCCAAAATGCGTAGAGCCTCATGAGAAGAATACTGGCAAAGAAACTCATGGCCACTCTTTTGAAAGTCAGACACACAGTTGACACTATATACAGCCATATGTAAAGACTCTTTGTTTTTTAAATAAGTTTCGCTTATGTTTTGTTCCTCAATTCTCGTCTATGCAGCCAATATGCCACAGCGAAGCATAGCAGGTTACAGCTAATTTTTTTATAAAAATGCCCTTGGTTTACACTTATCACCGCGATTTCTGTGTCTTAGATATTATTCTGTTAGTAATCAATTACTCGTTTATTTAAAACTTTATTTCTGATATCATATCAATTTAGTCCAAGGGCGGGCAAGAATCGCATTATCTTTACATAGGTCTTAATTATTTACCTAATATCTACAAAAAAAAATTAAAACAAAAAAGTTAAGATTTGTGTAACAACTACAAGATTTTTTTTTATGGAATAAGCGGGCAAGCGAGCAAGCGTATCGCCTGATGGTAAGCGATTACCACCGCCCATGGACACCTGCAAACACCAGAGGCGTCGCAAGTGCGTTGCCGGCCTTTGGGGTATAGGGAGGGGAGATCGGGAGGGGGGGGGGGGGGGTTTGGGTTATGGGCCTCCTGTATCCTCACTCACTCGGTGAAACACAGCGCAAGCACTATTTCACACCGGTTTTCTGTGAGGCCGTGGTATCACTGCAGTCGAATCGGCCGAAGCATGGCTCTCCCACGGTAAATTATGAGGGTTTACTGTATTTCTTGTGATCTCGTGGTATAAAAGTCTCAACTATGACATTTTCTAGGTATTCTACTCGGTCAACAATGAATTGTAAAAATTTGGATCAACCAATGATCTCACTTTTACTAAATACAGCAAATTTTCATGGGCCGGGATACTTCATTACAAGCACTAAGGCCAAACCAGAAGACTGGGTAACCTTATCGTAAAGGACTACCGCAGTCCGCGGACACCTGCAACTAAAGTTTAACAGAGTGTGTTCTCGACTTTGTTCGACCCAGGAAAAGCAGGGAAAGTCAGTGAAACCCAAGAAGTTGAAGACGACAAAAAATTTGAGGTTTTAAAATCATAAAAATTTACACATTTGATTACGGTTTATATATTTAACTAGTTGTTGCCCGCGGCTCCGCCCGCGTATATGTCGGTTATCGCGGCAAATATTAGCCTATGTGTTATTCTGATGTATTAGCTATATTACTGTAAAGTTTTATCCAAATCCGTTCAGTAGTTTTTGCGTTAAAGAGTAACAAACATACATCTAAACATCCATCCATCCTTACAAACTTTCGCATTTATAATATTAGTAGGATTAGTTCATGTTTTGTCAGCGTAATATAAATATTTTTTAATTTAATAAACGGTCCTTTAATTTGTTTGCGTAAATAATTCGATTTCCACAAATTACATGCCGTCATTTGAAAAACCAATGAAGTAAATGTTTATAAAAATTTCCAACCTATTATTAAACTTTGCTTGCAAACCCAAAAGCGTTCATGTTAACCACATCAATGTAAATAATTAAACAGAAAGGTTGAAGGGTTTCTACGTCACGTGAGCCATAAACAACGTCACGCGAGTAGGACCAATCACGTGCCTGTTTACAACCCTACAGAATTACACGTGACCTATTTAAATTTTCCATCTAATAATAAAATGTGTGTCTGCTACCCACTAACCCAATATTTTTTATGGCATATAGGAAAATTAGCAGGCGGTCACCTGAAGGTGATACCTTACCGCTGCCCATGGATACCTGCAACTGCACAAGAATCAAGTTTTTGCAGCCCTTTAAGTTCAAAACCAGAGAAGGCTTCTCACACACTCGATGAAAATCCAACAAAATGGGAATAACCTTCACCGAGACGAAATCTTATGTCTTTCGATAAAGAGAAGTTGGTAATAGAAATGAAAGATGAATAAAAAGAATTAAACGTGTCTCTTAAAAACCTACACTACTTGTAATAGGTTTAGATTGAACTCTTTATCAGTTGTTGCCAGCGTCATTTTAGAACTTAAGAGGTACATTTGAGGTTTGAAATTTCATATTTATTATGTATTGCACTTAATTTGTGATAAAACTGGCAGGTAAAGTCTGAAAAATGTTTGTTCAAAGTTACTTCGTAGGTCTCGTTGCCATCAATCACCATCATCCTGTAAGTTCACGCGAGTGACGCTGCGGGTGAACGCTAGTTATTAAATCTTAAATTATTGTAGATCTATTAATAGTCTATAAAGGTTAAGTTCAGGGTTCAGGGTGTGACTGAGTGGAAAAGGTTACGAGCCTAACCAAATTAATTAAACTTTAATACAAATCAGAGAATTCTATGTATATGTGTGTCGATCTTATTCTTATATACGGCGACAGTAGTGAATAATCATGTGATCAATTGCTCGTTATGATTACAATATATGCATTTAAATATATTGTGTTTCTGGAAAGCGAATTATTTTCAATAAATTCCCACCTGCAGGTTATTTTGTGGTGAATTTCAGGAATAGAGGCCTTACCTGAAACAATACAAATTCACATTAATCATAAATTCAACACAACATTTGGCGAACCTCCTCGACGTTATCAAAATACTGTGCTTACGAAGGATCAATGAATATACTGAAAATAGGCAACGCGGGCGGGCGGTGATCGCGATGCGCAAGAATAGCTGCCCACGCGACGCACGCGCATGTCATGTAAAATATAATATCGTATTTTGCGCGTTAGCTTGCTTACACACGACAAATGAATTAAAAACAAAGGTTATAGGGAATAAAAATGGCGTGGTCAGTATGCGATGAATGAGCATTGTATTTAAAACGTGATGGGTGTTAAATAATGGATGAGTATTTAAGAGTATGAGACTCAAGGCCTGCGAGCTACAAGTACTATTAACTTCTTAGTAGCCGACACGACACTGTTCATTTATATAATTACAACAGCGCAGATACGCGAAGAACAAGAAGTTCTTTGTACAAGTAGAAATGAAGAATAAGTATTTGTTGCAAATTGTCAGTGGAAGATGTCACACAATGGGGATGCTGATGGTTTAGATACGTAGAGACAATTACAAGAGAAGTATGCAAGGCAAATGAGAGTAGGAAAGTCGATAGATAATTTGAATTTGAACCATTAATATTACTTCAGACAATTTTTCCCTACCTTTAGAAATCTTAGGAGTCCACCACTAATACCACCACCACTGCCTTGTTGGCGCAGTGGTAGCGTGCGCGCTATATATGAGGTCTCGGGTTCGATTCCCGGGTCGGTCCAAATGTTTGTATGATTGGCAAATATTTGTTTAGGAGTTTGGGTTTTTTCTATGCATAATATGTGTGTATTTACAAAAAAAGGTATATATATGTATATGTTTATATCAGTTGTATAGTACCCATAACATAAGCACTGATTAGCTTGGGACTAGATGGCGTTGTGTGTTCGATGTCCGAAATATTCATTATTATTCTAATATAATGAAAAGAAGAAGAAAGAAACCGATAAACTTAATGTAGATCGAAACTAAAAAAAGCTCGAAGATTTTCTGATGTAATCAGCATTGATAATGCCTTTCAACTGCATTCAACCTATAATTATTTTGGCTAAGGGAGCATAATTATTTAATCATTATTTATGCTGATAATATGTTGACAGATAAATGTACCTTCGAGGAAAGCGAATTTACAGTAAACGAGTTATTATTAGACCAGAGTATATTATACTTTAATGCTCACAGTATGTGCGTTTTGACATCTGAACTAATAAATAATAATATAACATACAAGCTGAATCTTCCCCCACGTGGATTCCGATACCAGTATCTTTACTTACATATAGATATCGTATGAATTATACCATAGAGGAACATAGAAAAAAAAGATATGTCAAGTAGACATTTTCAAGCACTTTCAATATGTTACAATAATGACTGCGCGGGTCAAAAATATCAGACCTATGGAGAATAACCGTCAAGAATCTCTATAAAATAATTTTAAATAATAGTGCATCATTTTCTAGCGTAGTGATGAGCAAAATCTAGTTAAGAAAGTGTTAAGTATGGAAATCGACGGATATTAGAGTAGAGGACGACAATGACAAAGAAAAATGGATGGACTGCATAAAAGAGGATATGGCCAGGAAGGGAGTTAGCAGTGAACTAACGAGTGACAGAGGAAATAGGAGGAGGAAAACTCATTGCACCGACCCCAAATAAATTCGGGAAAAGGGTAGGGAGATGATGAGTGCTTCCTTCTCTATATGATATGTATTATTGGAACGAAGTTCCATATGGCGCGTTACAAAAGGGGGCTAGACGCTATATATATATATATATGTACAATTTTTTAAATTTTTTATTTCAATAGTGAATCAACTAAAGCATCGACTACTGAGGTACAAACTATAACTATAACTTCGTTCCATCCTTGTGTCCCTTGACACCTCTGAAGTTTTTTTTTATTTACCTAAGGATTTAATATATAATTGGTGTTAAATCGTCAACAGCCATTAAAATTCACAACTGGATAAGTATTTATTAAGAAAGGACGTTTTGGCCTACAATATCAAGCTGGCCACACAGATTGTTTATTTTTAAACTTTTCAATTCTGCGCAGTGTTGTTATCCTGCTTGACTGCCTTGCTGGTCTCGCGGTTACAAGGTGCGACTGCCGATCATGAGGTCTCGGTTTCGATTCCCAGGTCGGACCAAATGTTTGTATGATCTACAAATATTTGTTTCGGAGTTTGGGTGTTTTCTATGTATATTATGTATGTATTTACAAAAAAAAAGTATTTATGTATTTATATCAGTTGTCTAGTACCCATAACTGAAGCATTGCTTAGCTTGGGACTAGATGGCTTTGTGTGTTAGATGTCCGAAATATTTATTTCTTTATTTTATCCTATATTGTTTGCTCGCTTAGGCGACTCTAACGATACCCTCGAGATGAGTCGGAGTAGTAACATTCTGTTTTCTTAAATCTATACTAATATATAAAGCTGAAGAGTTTGTTTGTTTGTTTGTTTGTTTGAACACGCTAATCTCAGGAACCAATGGTCCGATTTGTAAAAATTTTTCAGTGTTAGATAGCCCATTTATCGAGGAAGGCTATAGGCTATATATCATCATGCTTAGACATACAGGAGCGGAGCACCAATGAAGAATGTTACAAAAACGGGGGACAATTGGTGTTAGAAGAGACTAATACTATTACGATAAGCGAATCAGTGTCAAAATCAAGTTCACAAATAAAGTTAAGTGTAATAAAATATTCTATTTGTTAATTTTGTCACCATGACAGCAGTGCATTGATTACACAGATAACATTGTGATCATGCAAGGACACTCATACAATTGGCTTAGTTCCACTGCATTTTATAGTTGCCATGAGTTACCATAACAAAAAAAATGTACAACAAAAGAATATAATCAATCATCAGTTGTTAGCACTCTCGTATCTGATGCATAATACATAGTATACAGATAACAGTAAAACAATCTAAATAGTCCACTAATAAAAAAAGCTTTTCAAAGGGACTGACAATGAGGTAGTGATAAATTAATATAAACAAGTACAATTTTAACAAAAATGAAACCGACTTCAAGGTTCGACTCGATTTCTCTAGGATGCCATCATCAGATATTAATATCCTTATCATGGTACCGCCGTTGGGACATCTCCTTTCCATTGAAAAAAGAATAATCGAAATCGGTTCATAAACGACGAAGTTATGCCCGAACACACATAAAATATATATATATATATATATACGGTCGAATTGAGAAACCTCCTCCTTTCGTTTCGAAGTCGGTTGAAAAGAAACAGTAATTAGAAAAAATTGAGGCGATAGCTTTGCCTTTTATGCAAAGCTATCGCTATCGCTATCGCTATCGATAACTTTCATTCTTATTTATCCAATTTTGCTCACATTAAAACGATAAAGCCACACAAACGATAACGATATTGCCTCCATAAACGACGAGTTAATATCCGCATTAACTATAATTTCTTATTCGATAGAAAGATTACTTGCCAATACTTTAACTACTACTACAGAATAACTATATAAGGAGAAGTTTGCGTAGAATTTTACCCATTTATTTTGCTCCCTTGGGTTCTATATTATGATGGAGTTCACCACTCTAAGAGAATAACAAGCCATCAATCAGACAGTGCACTCCAAACAAGTGTTTAATAAACATTGAAATAACAGAAACTTTTCTTTTCAGCGCAGACCCGATACAAACATATGACGTCATCTTCTTAAGAACTCGATATACCCTCTTGAAGCTCATCGAAGTGCTCGTAAACATTCAGAAATACGGTCTGTTTGAAACATGGTATTGACAGGTCGAAGCTTTGTAACACTTTTAAAGTAACTTGAGTTAATTTTTTCAAGAATCCGGAGTCTTTATTCGTTACTGTGAAAAAGGAATGTGTTCCGGCTTTGCCCAACGTTAATCATTTACTGTTAAAAATTAAAGCTGAGGGCACTTAACCTTTATTTTAATATGTGCTTATAGCATTTGCGGAGTCTCACTAGGTATGTTTACACTCAAGCTTAAAATTATACGAGGCGTCACATAAACTTGGCATCAAACACACTTACAAAGTCGGTTACAAACAAACATACAGCAACAACAACAAAAAAATATTTGGGTGTAGCTAATAAAAGCGTGTTAAAATGGAAGCTTACTACATTTATGAAATACCAGCTGAGCCCCGCGGTGTTACCCGCGTTTGTTGTTGTAACCGCGGGAAACGCCGCGGGGCGAAGCTAGTCTAAAAGAAGTAGCCTAAGTTACTCCCTATACCATCAGCTGTCTGCCAGTGAAAGTCCCGGCAAAATACGTCCTACGTCCAAAAATTCAGTTATTTTAATATTACAAACAGATACTTCAATTTTATTTATTTGTATAGATTAGTAAATATTTTTTATTATTTACACTCCAGTAAGAAACATGGAGAAAACAAAAGATTTTACGTGTTTTTATTTAAATTTCATTTTTATTATTTTTATTAATAAAACTAGCACTACCTAAAATACTACTCATTTGATAGCATATAAAGTCGTTTCGAGTCATTCTAAACAATGGAATGGGTTAAAAGAATTAATCTTGTTTAGGAACGATTGTATGCTAATGCCCGCATGGAGTGCGCTTGCGCACAACGAGGGCAGGCGATCCCTTAGACAAGTGATTGATAATGGTGCCTTGCGTAACCATTTGACAAAGATATTATACTGCCTGTTTAGGTCAAGCTGTTAAATTACCTGTGCATGTCTATGAATATACAATGTCTACATTATTTATTCCTGAATATTTAATACACTGTAGCTCAAGAAAAAAGTAATGGCAGTACTAATCATAAATTTTAACAAAAACAAAAAAACCGACTTCAAGAACTGGACCAAAATAAAATGGGACCACTCGGGAAGCACAGGCTTTCAAATAAATAAATATTTTTCAAACATCTAACATACAAGGCCATCTAGTCCCAAACTAAGCAGAGCTTATATTATGGGTACTAGACAACTGATATAAATACATATTTGTATGTATACTTTTTTTCGTAAATGCATTCATATTATACACTAGCTGACCCACGCAACCTCGTTTGCGACTCCTATTGGTGCTCCGCTCCTATAGGTCTAAGCATGATGATATAGAGCCTTTAGCCTTCCTCGATAAATGTACTATCCAACACTGAAAGAATTTTTCAAATCGGACCAGCGGTTCCTGAGATTAGCGCGTTCACACAAACAAACTCTTCAGCTTCATAATATTAGATATATTATACATAGAAAACACCTAAACTCCTAAACAAATGTTTTTTCAAAATTATTACTTCCATTCCGGAAGAAACTAATTCCCTTTTAAAAACTATAAACATGAAAAGGATTCTCATATCTCACATTCAACAGCAAAGTTTCTTTTTTCTTTTACTCTTGTTTTCTTTGTGACGTAATTGTTTATTTATTTACTGCCGCGTAAATGAAAGCATTTTACAGGAATGCACAATTAACATTCATATAACTTCTAACACATTCCATTTACTATTTCCTCATAGCAGTGTTATCAAGACGCGTAGTTAGCGTATGACTTAATAATTGTCAGCGACGATTATTGAAACAATGGCCAATTATGTGAATATGTGTTTATAGGGTCCGTTACGTCAAATACTTTGTAAGTTTACTCAATAATTGGGTTATCACATGTACCGGGAACAGCTATGCCTCGCCACAACTGAGCTGGGCCGAGGAAAGCGATAACAAGAAAACATTATTTTAATGTATGAGCCTGACAAAGTGACTATTCTGCCTGATGGAAAGCATGAGCAAGCTATGGCGGCATATTGAGATGCTTCATGTGAGTTAAGTTAGAGTAAACCAGAGTATCAGAGTCAGTATTAGACTTGACTGAGAGACTTAGAATGATGTAAGGTACTTGTAAACCTTGAGTTACAAGAAGTGTCCAAGAGTGATGATTGTCCCTTACCATCAAATATGTGAGAATGGGAGTGTAAAGGTATATATGGAGGAAGGTCAACCGAAGTAAAAGAATATAGCTTACACAGATGGATTGGAGAATATAAACAACTACCCCGCGGTGTTACCCGCGGTTATTGTTGTACCGCGAGTAACGCCGCGTGACAAAACTTAGTCTAAATAAAGTACCCTAAGTTACTCCCTGGATCATCAGCTACCTGCCAGTGAAATTCCCGACAAAATCCGTAAAGCCGTTCCAGAGATTACCCGGAACAAACAGACAGATAGACACACAGACAAAAATTTTTTAACTACATTTTTGGTATATGTACCGTGTATACATACCTATGCATTCGTAAAAAACGGTTATTTTAATATTACAAACACACTCCAATTTTGTTTATTTGTATAGATGTCGAATCAAAGACTCAAATTAGCTTTTGCCGTAAAAGCTAAGCCCGACGTGCCAAGAAAATGTCGTAAAATGCTGTAGAGTATATAGGAATTCTGTTTACGAATTAGTGAAAAGTTTATGAGCTAAGAAAATCTATAACGTCGATGTCTAAATATGGACGTTCTATAAAATTACTCTTTTTGGTGCTCAGAGGTGGATATTTAAAGGCTCCGAGGGGCGAAGCCGTTAGACTACAGAATGTGGTATAAAAGTAAGTTGTCAGCAATTTTAGTATTAAAAGAAAATAATTATGCAGAATTAGAGCTAGACTATCAGTATTATCACCGTTGGTGCTTTTAACGATCCATAAATAACTACAAAATCAAGTTTTAAGAAGCTTTATTTTGAAGGATTAGCCGGAATACGTGTGAACAAATAAATTTCTAAGAAGTAACTATGACATCTAATAATAAAGGACAGATGGAGGCCCGATGGGATAGCCGAGGCTAGTTTGGAGCGAGAACACGTGTTTGTTCTTTCGAAATCACTACTGATAACCTTGGATAAACTAACGATAATGAATAAAGGATTATTTTACGAAAACTGACTATGAGAAAAATACGAAAAGGTAAAAGAAGTCTATGTTAGGTAATTATTTTGTCGATTAGTTTTAGTTCCTCTCCCCCGATTTTTGGGAGCCATGACAGCCATTTGTCTGCTCATTTACCCCCTATAACATAGAAGAAACAATTTTAAAGTTGTTTGGAAAACATCCACTAGAGCAAACCAGACTAAGGACCAGATTTAAACCTACATCACGCATGGTACTACATGAATATTAAAGAAAGAAACAGCGTTGAAAAGAAGAGCATACGTTTTAAATTTTACGCGACTTCTAAGCATAGAGCTATTGTAGATAGAGTGGGGAAGACATACGGCTAAGAGTAAGTGGAAACGTCCAACGGTTACAAAGAGAGAGAGGCTCGTGGTACCCCGTCTGTCTTTCTCTATTGACGCATGATAATAATGGTAATCCAATCACAACAATTTACCGTCGAATCTAGCTATGCGCATGGGCGAGTAGAGAGAGACAGATGGGTACCGCGATTATCTCTCTCTTTCTAACTAAGGGACGGCCGAAGGCTAGGCTCCCCCACTCTATCTATAATAACTACATTAAATACATTTATTTATAGCATATCAATATGGCAAGGAAGTACTGAACTAAATAGTTCGAATTAAATTTGCAGACAGCTCTCCTGAAGTAGTCTCATATTTGATGAACATATAAAATACCGGATATATTAATAATAGTACAAACAGTAAACGCACCTACATTTGTTCTGCCCCTATACTCTACTCATTCAGTTATCACTTATTGCATTACAAATATATTGAAGAACTCACACCACTTACAAACATCTACATTTTTTTTGTGAAGAACAATGAAATAAGTTCACAATTATTTAGAAACTTGAGATTGTAAAACATCGTAAAATAGTTATAGTTTTATTTCTTTCAAATTAGTATAGGTACCTTTACGAAAGACCGGAACACTCTAGACAGGATTTTTTAAAGGTGGAATGGAAACTCACACAATGAAATACAATTAAGGATTTGCTGGATGTTATATGCCAAATATATGACTTATGTGCCAAAATATGACTCTCGCACGGTTAAGTGTCATTGGATTTGTTTCTATCGATAGTATTTTCAATGAAAACGCGTTATTGTTTACTTTGATAATTGATTTGTTACACATTATGTATGTATGTATTATAATATCATATTGGCAAGCAACACCTTTGGTCTCCGGTATTGTTATGAAGTGTGATGTTTTTGTATGTTACTAAGAAAGGTCATCATGACCTTACTATACGAACAAAATACAAACTATGTTTTAACCGACTTCAAAAAAGGAGGTTTCTCAATTCGACCGTATATATATATATATATTATGTGTTTTCGCGGATAACTTCGTAGTTTATGAACCGATTTAGATGATTCTTTTTTTATGGAAAGGAGATCTCCCGACGGTGGTACCATGATAAGGACATTAACATCTGATCATGGCATCCAAGACAAATCGAGTCGAACCTTGAAGTCGGTTTTATTTTTGTTAAAATTGTACTCGTAATCTGTATGATTATTGTGATTATATCTATGACCCAATAAACAAGTATAAGAACAAAAAAATTGCTTCAGTGACTCCGTACGTACTAGTAGTTCTGAAAATTTAACTTTCTAAAATCGTACTTTTAATATGAATTTAAATAGTAAAAGAGAAACGAATAAATACTTATTGACATCAACAGATATAAGCAATCCGAGTAACATCTTGGTAACAATATACAAAAACAGCCAAGTAATTAATTTAAATTCCAACTTTAAACAGTTATTTTCGTACGTCCTTAATTAGGAAGTACGAAAATAAACTTTAACGTTAAACGTTAATCAAGTATGTACTATAATCAGCGATCTTCGTTTTAACTATAACAAATTACCTGTCTACTTATTCCGATTACAAATACGCATAGTGACGTACGTTTTTTTACTTGTAATTTGACGGATCAATAGTCATAGTAGTTATTGTCTTTTGATGCTTTTACTTTTACTTTACGTTATTATGCGATTTAACAAACAGTTGACGTTTCATATTTATGTTAGTTTACGAGTATTTATTCGCTTATATTGATATGCTAAATAATAGCTAGCAAAACGTTTGATGTGGTGTCCCATCACCACTTCTCTTTCGAGTTTGCAGGCATGAATGTCTGTCTGGATATTTCAACTGTAAAAAAACAACGAAAACCGCTAAAAACTATTGATTACATCCCAAGTTCATGGATAATTTACACTAATTATATCGCTATGCTAACATTTCTGCCTTGGCCTGAGCAAAACGTATCAAGGTCGTTTTTGAACTACTAGTGTGCTGATAATAATTCAATTATGTAAGTAGTGGTTACATTAAATATTATCCTTGAGGTCCCATTGTTGTACCATTATCTCTAACTAAGCAGGACAAGAGCACCTCGCAAAAAACTGGTGATAAATAGCGCTTGAGTGAGGATACCGGAGGCCCAAACTCCAACCCGCCCCCTCACATCCTTTTGTTGTTGACGAATCATTTACCGTGGGAGAGCCACGCTTTGGCATGAATGGGCCGGCTCGACCGGAGTGATACCACGGCCTCACAGAAAACCGGTGTGAAATAACGCTTGCGCTGTGTTTCACCGAGTGAATGAGGATACCGGAGGCCCATAACCCTGTCCCTCCCCACATCCCTTTCTCCTTCCCCCAAAGGTAGGCAACGCACTTGTGACGACTCTGGTGTTGCGGGTGTCCATGGGCGGCGGTGATCGCTACCTCTCAGGTGATACGTCTGCTCGTTTGCCAACTATACCATAAAAAAGGCATAGTATTCTTCCTCTCTAAAGGCTATACCTAGCCTAGTGTGATGTGATTATCACTACAAAAACGGATATCTATACTAATATATAAAGCTGAAGAGTTTGTTTGTTTGTTTGTTTGTTTGAACACGCTAATTATAAGACCCTAATAATTAAAAGACCCACGCAACCTCGTTTGCATCTCCTTTTGCCCGTAGCGTGATAATTTTCCCCCGTTTTTGTAACATTCTTCATTGTTGCTCCGCTCCTGTAGATCTTAGCGTGATGATATATAGCCTATAGCCTTCCTCGATAAATGGGCTATCTAACACTGAAAGATTTTTTAAATCGGAACGGCGGTTCCTGAGATTAGCGTGTTCAAACAAACAAACAAACTCTTCAGATTTAGATGATATTGCATCGCGATATGAAAGGTTTCACTTTGATTGCTTACTAATATCTATAGAACAGCGGCTGTCGTGTCAAACTGAACATGATAGCAGAAAAAAGAAGACATAGGCCATTATTGTTATTTGAACCTCATTCGAAAAAAATTAAAAACTGTAATAATATTGGAACGAAGTTCCTTATGGCGCATTGCGAAAGGGGGCTAGACGGAATAAATTAAGACCAAAAGTTGTAACGACATAAAAGTTGTAACCATATAGGAAATATACATTACCTTAATTGGAATTATATATAGTGAATAATAAGTCGAAATGAAAACAATCTTATTAATTAACTCAGCGATGAAGCAATTATCCCCTCTAATTTAAATGAATCATTGGATTAATATGGAAAATTACATGTAGAATATTTTCAAAAGGCCCAGTAATAAAATCTTTCGCATCTTCAAGATTTTTAAAGGTTCTGTTGTGTCTGTCTGTGTCTTTTGAATTTTCTGTACACCGAAAAATATACAAAGTACCTTTTCTATTTATCGTATACTAGCTGTGTCCGTTACTTCGTACACGTGACAATTGGATATTCAATTTATTTTTAACTAGCTGAACCCCGCGGTGTTACCCGCGGTTATTGTTATACCGCGAGTAACGCCGCGGGGCAAAGTTAGTCTAGAAAAAGTAGCCTAAGTTACTCCCTGGATCATCAGCTACCTGCCAGTGAAACTCCCGTCAAAATCCGTCCAGCCGTTCCAGAGATTACCCGGAACAAACAGACAGACAGACAGACAGACAGACAGACAGACAGACAGACCGACAGACAGACAGACAGACAAAAATTTTTTTAACTACATTTTTGGTATATGTCCCGTGTATATATACATATGCATTTAGTAAAAAGTGGTTATTTTAATATTACAAACAGACACTCCAATTTTATTTATTTGTATAGATTTTTCATTGTTTAAACCTTCCCTGGACTACGGCAAACATTTCAAACCCACAATCAACTGAGTCGGCCCAGACGTTCTCAAGTTTTATTGAGACAAACGAACAGCAATTGATTTTATATACAAGAAGATAATATAAAGACTTCTATATAAAAGTAGGTTGTGCTTTTATAAATTAGAATTTCAAAAAAAGTATTTAGAATTTTTGGTTTTAGATTGAAAAATAAATTATTACTTCAACATGTTCCGCTTAAAAGACAACAACAAAGATATTATGTAAATATTAAATCTAAACAAAGTTCCGCCATTACACAATCAAAACACAAATGTCAGTGTTACCTTAAAAGTTAATATGGTTTTTTATTCAACAATCATAATTACATTATCAAATATGTTATTCTAAGGCTTCTAAGCGCTATAACAATAGCAAAAAAATCTGCTCACGTAAACTTTAACTGTACTATTGAATTCGTTTGTTTATTTCTCAGTACCTCATAACATTTCATAACTTTCGTATAAAGAAAAAGATATACGCTTGCCTTTTATAAGTATTATTTCTGAGATTCTACCATTTTTAAACTTTGGCAATACTGAGAAAATAATTTTCAGTAAGTTAGTTTGTACGGAAAATAGTGCCACCAATATGGAACAACTTTGGCCAATGATGCAAAAGCATCTCAATAGGCCGCCATAGTGTGGGTTACCATGCAGCATTATTGCATTGTCTGCATTCGCAATGAGTATCGGCTCCCACATAACTGCGATGCGATGCGATGCAGAGTGAATGTCCTTGCGGTGCATTCGTGTGAGTTCGTAGATATTTGCGATGCGTTGCGAATTTGCAGTTAAGTGTGGGAGCCCTACGTTGACCACTTGGATTCTGCTCATACTTTACATCGGGCAGAGCAGAGGCACTTTGGCAGGTTCATAAACAAAAAAAAAATTGAACAATATATTTGAGGTTCCAAAGTAAAAATCACTTAAGTAGTCATTCAGCATTATTTTAATTTCGATGTGTCCCGTTATTTGTAATGAATGAAAATCCCACAGATGGGATACCAATCTGTTCACATAAGTAACTATGGAATATTCTGGTAGCCCAACAGGGCCCCTAACAATTTAAATAAAAGCCGTTGATGTCATTTTTTAACTATGCTGGTCAAGTTTCTAAGAACGATTTCTAATTAAAAGTTCTAAGAATGTGTCAAATGATATGGATAGGAGAGGTTTATTTTATTACTACATATTAGTAATTTATTCATATTAGCACTACTAGAAACTAGGAACACCGTATTAGTCCTCTCGGGTGTAGAAAGCGATATAATTTATCTAGAACCGAATTCTAAGTATTACACTTAATTTAAGGAGGCCACTCTCAGCGAAGTCTCTCTAAAGAGCGAGAGAGATTAAGTGGGTTGAAATGACTTTGTTTTTTCTATTTTGGTACAAATACTTAAGAGTCATTGTGATATATTTGTTTAGGTAGATTAGAAAGAGATTTTTGTTTTATTGTTAAGAAACGTTCAACTTAAAAGTCAGCAAACTAATAAATTAAAGCGTGCAAATAACAAAATCATTCAGATTTGTTAAACTACCTGTTTTTGTCCGCCTAGAATTCAGTGAATTATTGGATTTTGTCAGATCTTTTCCAGTATTCATCCCTTGGGGAGCAGTACTTTCTCACCATGAAAGATAACCCACGTCTTTCCTGTTCCCCTGATAACGTATGTGCAAAATAACATGATGATTGGCTTAGCAGTTAATGCGTAAAACGTAACCGACAGACAAATGAACAAAACCAGTACAATTTTGCATTTATAATATTGGTTAAGAATTTAGTATGCAAGATGGCATCTCATTTCACGCATAATTAAAATAAATCATTACATGGATATTAAATTGCTAAACAACAATGACTAACACATTTGTTATTATTCTAATGCAAACCATTTTATGTAACAAAAGATGGTTTTGTTCTTTTAATTCTATTTAAATCTGCATGTAAAGATTTCGTAAAATTATGGAGTTAACTTTAGAATGCTAAAATTTTTACTTTTATGTATTACTTTAAAACTTTACAATAAAATGCGTAATCTTTCTATTGGAATTACAAAATTCCGGACTGCTTCCACCATTTTTCTAGTGATGAAGAATGATGATCGAAGCGAACCGAAATTTTGAAAGTGGTGATTTGACTTTTGGCGGCGAATGAGCTCACGCCAGTTTCATTAAAGGGTTTTTAATAGTGACGTCAGTAAAGGAGACGTGATCTTCTAAGTAACAGCTGCAGTTACTGGCATGCGAGGGACGAGGTTAGAACTTGCCGTATTAGCAATATGATTACTTCCATTACATTCGCAACTATAACTACGCAGAAGAGGAAACCAGGTACTTGCTTGAAATTGCCCTAGGTATATTTATTACAAATTTTATATGTTTTCAACAAAATCTATAAAGCTGTTCACTTTCGTATCGTGTACAACTATCCAAAAGGATTAAAATACCTCATAACCTAAATAAGTAATAAATCTCAGTATTGTAAACATATATTAAGACAAACTTTATGTCCAACAAAATTCGTCTACATTTCCCGGAACACGTTTCATTGTAGAACATCAAGCTATTATAATGAGAAAATATTTTTTTAATAATTTGCTGAGTGATAAAATAAATAATACTAAGAACAAAGATTAAAATCGACATGTACGTTTGGTATGTTATAAAAGGAGACGAAGAGATCAAGATAAGCTTAAAATACTATGAATACGGTAGCAGAGCACATTATTTAGTTTATATGATATTGTGTCCAGAGACAAGTTAGGCTGTTAGAAAAAGCGTGGGAAAATGGTTAGGGAGTTGAAAAAAGCTTACTAGGAGGGGAAAACCTGTATCTAATAATAAATTATATATAAATGATAGATTCTGATGATTATGTTAGAATATTACTTATTACGTAGCAATTTTCAACAAATCCAATGAAATTCAGAAGTGTTTTTTTAACTATGTTTTACGGCTCTGGATTCTAGCCCTTTTAAGCCATTCGTTGATATTTGATTGGTTTGATGGAAAATTTCGAATGTTGAAATCCTAGGATTTTACTTGCTTTTATGGAGAATTAAATGGTACTTATTTGCTACCCAGAGTAATATATTTTTAAAGTGTTTGATTGTCTAAAAATCTATCTTGATGATGACCAAAATACACAATATTTTCGTAGTTTCTCTTATCTCTTTAGTTTTACATTTTAGTATAGGCGCACACCTACATAGCTTAGTTGGAGTTCAAATGACGTCATTCTTATATGTCTTTTAGGCGTCAACAAACGGTGATCTAAAATATTGTAGATAAACAAATATTACTTCACGTTATCTTTAAGTCGAGACCAGATAGGTATACTTTGCTCCATTAAATTTAATGGATCTACAACCGCTTTTAACTAAAATATAAAGAGGTGCTAGTAATGTTCAAAAATGTGTGTACACCAGATAAGTATGTATACAAGTGATTGTGAGACCTATAAGGTAAAGCATACGTTCAAATGTTAAGGATACATGGGCACAGGAATTTCGATTACCTCGATTAGTTAAAACAATGGTTTTCTCTCTCTCTTTCTGGTTTTAATACCTAATCTAGTAAAAAGATAATCCACAAGGTAAGAGAAGTAATATAATCTAAAATGCTAGCTTCAGTGTTAATGCACATGCAAGAAAAGCCTTGTCTAACTAATTGATTTCGTTGAAATTGCTGTACCTATGTATCCTTACTATTTGAATTTATTCTTTATCTTACAATTAAATATACTTATGTATATTCGGACGTCTAACCTACTACATCTAGTCCCAAACTAAGCAGAGTTTGTATTATGCATTCTAGACAATAGACAACTGATATAAATATGTAATAACTTTTTTTGTGAATACATAATATGTACATTTTATAGATAGAAAACACCCAAACTCCGAAACAAATTTTTGCAGGACATACAAACATTTGGTTCGACGTGGGAATCGAAGAGGCAGTCAATATAAAGAGAACACAGGGACAACTAATATTACGAAGAATAGTTATACAATTACAATACACTACAAAAACTGAATGAACTTTATAAACAGTCGTAGACAAACATGGCGAGTCACCTTGTATTTCTTCTCACATTCTTAGTAACTTTTTGTTACGCAATATGGTGGCACTTTATAAAATACAAATATAAACACACTTAAAAGCTACTAGTCTATTTATCCTGACCAAATACATTACAAACAAACTGAGTATTGTTGGTACAATTCTAACATGATCTGAACAAACTAACACAATTCCAAGGTTTAGGTAACAATAACATTGTAAATATTTAAATAAATAAATATTTTTGGACATCTAACACACAACGCCATCTAGCCCCAAACTAAGCAGAGCTTGTATTATGGGTACTAGACAACTGATATAAATACTTATACACTTTTTTTTTTGTAAATACATACATATTATAGATAGAAAACACCCAAACTCCGAAACAAATATTTGCAGATCATACAAACATTTGATCCGACCCGGGAATCGAACCCGAGACCTCAAGAACAGCAGTCGTGTACGTTGCCACTGCGCCACCGAGGCAGTTTATTGTAAATGATATCATAACTAAATATGCATACGGATAGATCAGTTATATTTTTATACTAGTTTTGCCTACGACTTTCACTTCACCCGCGTTTATGTCGGCAATCGCGGTGATTCTCTAAACTGATATCACTATCACTACATATCATATATATAAAAATCAATTGTTCGTTTGTCTCACAAAATCTCGAGAACAGTTGGGCCAATTTAGCTGATTTTGAACTGTTTGTCGTAGTCCAGGGGAGGTAAAAATGGTGAAAAATTAAAAATAATTCGAAAACCCAAGCGAAGCGGGTACAGCTAGTATTATTATACGACAAAGTCCTCCTCCGCGTCTTTTTGTTCGATGACGATAAATTCAAAAGTTACTGCACGAATTTTTATGCGGTTTTTGCTAATAGATAGATTGACTGTTGAGGAAGGTTTACGTACATAATTTGTTTAGGTTTTGAGTATATTGGCTTAAATATAACGATATTTGTTGAAGAGGTCAGCAAAAATTAAGTTCCATATCTTTTCAGAGTAACATAGGCTATATTGTATTTATCGTAAAGAACCCGTGCGAAGCCGTCCCGAGGGTCTAGTGCATTTGTAAACTGATTGAAATAAACCAAACAATAAATGTTAAGTGAAGTTTATCACAATACACAAGAGAAAATTGGATCCAAGTCGGTTAAGCCATTTCTGAGATTAGGGCGCACAAACACGCAGAAAAACAGGCAAAATTCTAAAAACTGTTGTTTTGAGTGCTGCTACTGTAAAGCTTTAGTTTTCTTTCAATATTTTTAATGTACAGACCTCTTAAAATTTTAGTATGTGTATAGATTTCACAACCTTAATATTGTAAGATAATATGTACAAAACATTTTGAAGGATGCTGTTTACAAAACATTGATGTTAAACGTGGAGAACTTTACACTATCATATTTACTTACTACAGCATATGCTGAGTATATGCTACTAGTACTACACTTTTAAAGTCAAGGTTTGTGCAAAACGTCTGCTCTTTTGTGTGGTAATCCCCTCGAATACCACCGACTGGTGCCTATGTCGGACTCGATTCGACTAAAAACCGCACACCGTCTCGGGTACTAGAAGCCGGGGAAGCAGGTGAACCCTCGAAAGGAAACCTCTCGAACCCTGACGTACCTCGGGCCACCTACCAAACAAGACATGACACAAAATGATAAAATGTTGCAAGAACTTTCTTTTTTTCTTTATGTTTGAGCCTGCCAAAATGACTCTACTCTGCCTGATGGAAAGCAAAAGCAGAATCCAAGAGTGGTGGTCATCATACTCATTGTGAATGCAGACAACAATGCAGCATGGTGACCCACACCATGGCGGCCTTGTGATGCTTTTGCATCGTTGGGCCTCCGGTCTCGCACTCACAAACGAAATGCGACAACATGAACGCTGTCATTTTACGTTGATTTTCTGTGCGAGGATAGTACCGCCCCGGTCGAGCCAGCCCGTTGGTGCTGAAATCAGCGTGGCTCTACTACCTACAACTTTTAAATAAAACGCTGTATGATGCGGACATAGTAGTGTTGTAGAAAACCTACCAATGAAAACTGATATGTTTATAAACTTAAGCTAATTTTAAGGTCATCTACCTGCAATTATAATTTTTTTTTGGGTCGGTGCCGTATGTTTTATTCTTTCATGATACACCATCATTCGTCGTTTCATTTTAAACTCCCTTCCAAGCCATATCCTCTGTCATACAATTCATCCACCTTTTCTATGGTGTTCCTCTTCTCTTGTACACTTGAACTCCCATACCACACGCTGTTCTCGCCAAATTTTCCTCGTCCCTCCATATAATAATTCCCCACCGAGATATCCCATAACTTCTTGACTTTCCATCCACTGCCAATACTTTCAAATTCCCTGGTATAGATTCATTCCTGACCTTGTTCATTCGAGTCTACACACAACATATAAATTTCACCATTTGCATTACATCTACGTTCAGGCGTCTCTCATCCGTTCTCTTATTCTCTCAAATTTCAGAACCATATTGGACGTTAGGTCTGATGATAGTTTTAAGGACACATGATTAAATAATAATAATAATAATCCTTTTTAAGATAAATTTATAGTAGAGTATATTCTTAGATAAAAGCTTATCATTTCTTACTTACCTTAGCCCGCTTATATCAACAACCCATAATGTCGCACTGCTAGGCTCGGGTCTCCTCTCAGGAGAGGGTTAAATATGTCCCCACGCTGGCCAAGTGCGGATTGGGGACTGGCAAGACAACGTTGTGGCTACGTAATCTTGCCGTTGGATGTTTTTAAGCTGCCCAAAGGCCTACAACTAAGCTTCAAGACTGTTATCCTATGATAACAACCGGGGCCGACTGCTTAACGTGATCTCCGAATCACGGAAACGTTCTAGGTAACATGACACCAGCGGTCACCCATCCAGGTACTGACCGCGCCGTCGTTGCTTACCCTCGGTAATTATTTCAACTGGTTGTGCAACTGGGCTATGAGTGCCTCCTCTTAGCCCGCTTACGATATAGTTTTTAGTTCTAATATACACTTGTATCTTAGAACTTAAAAAGACAAATTACTTTGTAATCTCTTGTCTTAACAATAGTTAAGTCATATTTGTTAACATTTTAGTTTCAAATTTGACACCAGGTGTTTAAAAAGCTTCGCTTATCTAATAGTTGCGAAAGTATTCGTTCCACATCGACAAACTAATTACTATAGAGGCGTGTGTCCTTCTTAACAGCTAATGAACACGATAGCCGCGGCACATTAAACAATAAGGTTTTGTGTACAACTGTAACCCACTGATGATAAAAACAATATATACCTACTCGTATTATGACAAACTGACTGTATTGCTGACTGCCTCGATGGCGCAGTGGTAGCATATATCCGCTGTGCTTAAGGTTTTCAAGGCATATCATCGCAAAATCTCTTTTTTTCAAAATGATCTCATCTATACTAATATATAAAGCTGAAGAGTTGGTTTGTTTGTTTGTTTGTTTGTTTGAACACGCTAATCTCAGGAACCGCTGGACCGATTTGAAAAATTCTTTCAGTGTTAGATAGCCCATTTATCGAGGAAGGCTATAGGCTATATATCATCACGCTAGGACCAATAGGAGCGGAGCACCAATGAAAAATGTTTCAAAAGCGGGGGAAAATTATCACGCTACGTGCAATAGAAGACGCAAACGAGGTTGCGTGTTTCGGCTAGTCTCAGATATGTTTACAAGTGCTAAGCTACAAACCCTACTCTAAACATGTAAGTACTAGAATATACATACATGTAATTAAGATTTCTGAGCAAAGAAAAAGAGAATAGCATTCAGCTTCTCTATTTTCAGACAAAAATAAGGTAAAATTGTTAGTTACATGTTGCAAAATAATAGTTAATTTGGGAAAGTTGTATAATGTTAAAATTACTAAACAGTCGCTTAGCAAAACCTATATTCAATAACTTCTAGAATGACGCAGACGCATCACTAGCCCGCTATGGTGTGGGTCACCGTGCTGCATTTTTGCATTGCCTGCATTCGCAGTATGGTGACCACCACTCTTGAATTCTGCTTAGGCTTTCCATCAGGCAGAGTAGAGGCATTGTAGCAGGGCAAAAAAATAAACTTCCAGACTTCAGTTGTCTCTCAAAACGGTGACCACGGCGTCCAGTATGAGAAGTCTTACCTTACCCAGATTGAAGAAAACCTTGTAAATAAAAGTAGACTGAAAAGTGTATTAACTTTTCACTTGAGTTCCCGTTTTCCACAAGCATTGTTTAATATTCTATATGCTTCTCGAGTAGATTATTACATAGATATATATCTTTTCACCACTCGTGACGAATAATATTCGTAATATTAGGTATTTGCGTTTAGTGAAGGGCATGTAGGTCTCCTAACGGCAACACGATGACGTAAAGACTGAGTTCATGTAATATTATGTGCATAAATATCGATGATACGTTTAACAGGGTTGGTAAAACTAACTACAACTTGTTTTAGGTTACAACTAGCTGAACCCCGCGGTGTTACCCGCGGTTATTGTTGTGCCGCGAGTGACGCCGCGGGACAAAGTTAGTCTAAAAAAAGTAGCCTAAGTTACTCCGCGGATCATCAGCTACCTGCCAGTGAAAGTCCCGTCAAAATCCGTCCAGCCGTTCCAGAGATTACCCGGAACAAACAGACAGACAGACAGACAGACAGACAGACAAAAAAAATTTTAACTACATTTTTGGTATATGTATCGTGTATACATACATATGCATTAAGTGAAAAGCGGTTATTTTAATATTACAAACAGACACTCCAATTTTATTTATTTGTATAGATATGAGATAACTGAAAATATTTATTTTAGTTGTTCGGAGTTCAGTCTCAGGATTTTTTTTAAATAAGTTAATTGCCAAAATAACTCTACTAAGCTTGGAAATGAATGGAAATCGTGAGTAGAATCCAAGGTCACAGTGCAGCATGATGATTCACACTATGGTGGCCTAGTGAGATTCTTCACGCCCCGCTTGAAGATGGAGGGATTTTTTATAGCATACAAAATTTAGTGTAGAGGCCCCCTTAAAATGTGCGGGAAGGGTTTCCGAAAACCTCAATCAATTAGTGAATTGTTTAACACCGCTTTTCTGTAATTCATATTGTAAATACAGTACTTTATTTAGAGAACTTAGTTTTTAACTTAGTTAACTACTATTATAACATACTAGCAGCGTTTTGTTGCTTTTCAATCAGATGTTGTTCGTTATTTCATTAGTTTTAATTTAAAAACAATTTCTTTTTGAAAATATTTTACAAAATAACATGAGCTATGCCAGTAAAAGTTCCGTCAAAATCGGTTCAGCAGTTCTAGAGAGAGACGGAACAAATAGACCGAAAAACTAAAAAAATTTTTTTTTGATTTAAGTACTGTATTCATATATGTATTAAATTAAAAGTTGTTAATTTGAAACTATAGATATATTATATAAGACCAATAAGACGTTATCACACGTTTACTAACCCTAAGCAATACCTACACATTGCACTTAATATGTGCGAAAAGACAAATGTAACTATAACGGCGCATGCGCATCCTTGTTACGTGTGTTTACATAACAAAGCCTAACATATCTCACCACTTATCTCAAGTTGGAGCTTTGTTATCGGTATGATTTATACATTTTCTTTAATACTTAACTGCAATATTTTAGCTAAAATCTTTGTGTGAGTATAGTCCATTCGTTTAGATAGTGTCGGCACGCAATTGTGGTTATTGTTGTGAATTACGAATATATTAATTCACACAACGGCGTAAACTGACAAATCATACTTGCTTGTGGGTGTACACCGCAAATAGGCCCTTTGATTTTGTGACGGCTTGACGCACGTGGGACGGCGGGCGGCGCGATTAAAGTGACCGTATCTAAGCGAACGGACCATAAAACCGTCTCCTTGCCACTCTATTACATACTTCTAAGGCGTTAATTATGCGAAAAATGCATTGTTGCCTTGTGTTGCTCTTTTTCAATTAGTAATAATTATTCACAATAAGCAGCATCTAAAATGTATGATGAACTTTAATGCGCGAAAAAGAATATATGATAAACTTTAATAAGCTGTGTTTCTTACCAAGATTTCCTTATAAATTGAATTTCACTATTTAAATTTCATGATCTTATTATTATTTTAACCAGAACCAATAATAAAAAAAGTAAAAACTAAAACCCAACTACGACAAAAAACGACGCTGAAAAAGTATGAAACAAGTTTCAAAAGCCGTAGTCACGCGTTGTTAAAGTGATATGTACCGTACGGTACATTACACTACATGGACTACGGCTTTTGAAACTTATTAATGTACCATAGTCCATATCACTTTAACAACGCGTGACTACGGCTTTTGAAACTTGTTTCATACTTTTTCAGCGTCGTTTTTTGTCGTAGTTGGGTTTTAGTTTTTACTTTTTTTTATTTAAAATGTTTTGGTGCCTCTATAATACTAATTTCTTTGCAAAGTATATTTTAAATAGATACCACAGAAATATCACAATTATCGAATGAATACGCACAAAGTCACGAGAAAATGCTAATAATATCTATATTTTTAAAATCTACAAGTAACGCCCTTTCATATGATACCAAACACGGCATATTTCTCTCATATTTATTTTTTAATACACTACTTTACGTCGGCTAGAGGGCGCCACATTAAATTCAGTGACACGTCATATAGCCTATTATCAGCGGGCAATCAAGACGCTTCTAACGATACCTCATTTGTCTTATTCTGACTAGTTTAGAAAGAACGAGGGAACAAATAAGCATACCATGGAAATATCACACTTATCGAATAAATACGGACAAAGTCATGAACAAATGCTAATAATATATGTATTTTTGAAATGTACAAGTAACGCCCTTTCCAATGATACCAAACACGGCATATTTATCTCAAATTTATTTTTTAATACAGTACTTTATGTCGGCTAGAGGGCGCCACATTAGATTCAGTGACACGTCATATAGCCTATAACTAAAAGACGATCGCGACGCTTCTAGAGACACCTCATTTGTCCAAATCTAATGAGTAGTTAAGGAGATAGGAGGGAACAAATGAACATACATACATACATACATACATACATACATAGCCTGTCAAAATCATAACCCTCCTTTGGCTTTGCCGTAGTCGGGTAAAAACGAATTGTCATTATTAAATCATCAAACCAAACACACCCTAAAATAAAACTAATTCCGAATCTCTTACTTGCTGAAGTCGGTTATAAACGAAAAGTTATCTTTGTCGCTTACTGACTATATGCAATATTTTTTATCTTTTTCTAAAGGTTCTCTGACAGCGTCATATTAACCCAAGACAAGTTGCAATTACTTCGATAATATGTAATTAGAATACGTTTACATCACTCGTATGAGCTAAAGGATGACATACAGAGACTCAACAACGTGTAATCTTCTTTGATGCTTAATTACCAAGACTTAACTTAAGACTGGTTTAACTACAATTTTATTTTTTTAGCTCTACATCATCTTAAGGTTGTCTGGGAGAAAATATCTATGGCATTATATCTATTTATTTAAAAACTAGCGATTCGGTCCGGCTCCGCACGGAATTCTTTGAAATTCTTGAATTTAAAATCTTATAAAATGTATGTATTTCACATATGAACCTTTCTCTTGAATCACTCGGAAAACATCTAAGCGAAGACACAGCAGAAGTAGCATTACATACTGTGTGATTAACGTGTGGTGACAAATTAATAATGCACAGTATCACCAACCCCATTCATCCAATGGGTGTTGTTATACTCAAAGAGTCATTATAGAGTGGGCTAGACATACGGCTGCCTGTAAACAGAAACGTCCAACGTTTAAAAAGAGAGAGAAGATTGCGGTACCCCATCTGTCTTTTTCTACTGACGCAAGCGCAGTAAAGAACTAATAATGGTAATCCAATCACAACAATTAACCGTCGAATAGTTCTACTTTTCCGCGCATGCGTCAGTAGAGAAAGACAGATAGGGACCGCGATTGTCTCTCTCTCTTTCTAACCGAGGGACGGCTGGAGGCCTGGCTCCCCTGCTCTATCTGTAAAATTTCTATTGGTATACTAGGCCAAACCCTCCTTTCTAAGAAGACGCCCATGTCCAGCAGTGGACGAATTAAAAGCTGTTGATAATGATTTGAAAATGATAGGTCGAGAACTTTAGGAGATAAAGATTACAAACGAATGAAAGTTAAACTTATATGCAATAAATTACGTTGTGACAATAGTGGCTGGCTGCGGATAGACGCGGACTGGCCAAGACCGGAATGTTGGTGCTCTTTGGGGGTACCTTCCTACACCGTGGACGGCGATAGGTTGATATATTTTGTAGAAATATAAATACCGTGACTTCGGTTCAAGTCTTCAAAGTACTTACTTTTTTTTATAACAAAGAAAAACATTAAACTACAATAATATAGCTTATTATGGTTTCGATTCCACGTATAGCAACTTGTGGTCTAGAAACGAACGTGCCTAGTTAGTAAATTCATTTGATTAGTTGCGACCCTCTTTCATTAAAAGATTTATTATGGTGCAAGATATGTTTAAATACATATTTTGTTAATACATATTACGAAATATTTTATGAATCGCTGTACAATGGATATCATGTTTAAATTTTTAGTAAAGTTTCAAGTTGATTGGTGAATATAAAAATACCATATATTAACCGGAATATGCTAAAGGCAAGGCAGGCAAAAACTAGTTGTTAAATATAAAAGTAAATGTCATATGGAACCAGTGCCATTGATTAAAATGCGAGGATTTAATATAAAAAAATCATAACCTATTAAATCTGGAGTTCCTTAGTTTCGTTGAACGTCACTTATTTAATTATTAAACACAAAGTATTTGTCTATGTGTACCTATATACATACATATGTATACTTGTGGATGAGTGTACTTTTGTTACCGCAAAACAGCGATGATTCATTGAAAGAGCTTTAAAAAAGTATAGGTACTGCGATGTGTTTGTAGATAATATAAAATTACTTCATAATACAGAATAAGTACCTACTGAGGTAGGCCTCACGTCATCGGTGATTCAGTTAATAACTAGTAATCAAAGTTGTGCAATGCGTACAGTCAGCCCCAAAGACATACATAAATTGAAGAATAAAAAAATTGAAGCGTCGCTTTGTATTTTCAAAAAAATGCAAATGAAAGTAAATACGATATACATCAAAATATTTTTTTTTAGTTTTTGTTTATCTGTCTGTTTGTTCCGGTTAATTTCTGGAACTTTTGAAAAAACATGTATACTTTAAAAAGAAATGCTAAACAGAAATCAATGCAAAATTATGGAAATTGTCAAGGGCTATTTCAATTCGTACACAGCTGTCAAAACGTGTAGTTTAGCAAGACTTCATATCTATTTGTAGTATAAATAAATCCATAATTTAGACACATTGATGACGTATTAAATTGTATAACATAAATTACGAGAAAACTAGGACTAATCTATAAATGTATGTACGCGCATAACTTTCGATCGACTGCACCAAATTGGATAATTCTTTTTTCTATGTTTTCTATAATATGACGAGAAGTTTTGTATAGAAAAAAGTTAAAAAAATAAGTTGGTTTATTCTCTTATACTCTTTGCGCTGTAGTATGGTGCGGGTGACATTTTAGTAACATTTCGTTTCACTCTTGAAAGTTGCCGCGATTTACAAATTATGACTTAGTATTTCAGCTGTACCACATTGTCAATATATTAAATCATTAATAACTATAGTAAATTAAATTAAACTAACTAGAATGTGAAAAATAGCAACTGTCACCCACAGCTTGCTACAGCGCAAAGAGTTACAGCGCAAAGCTAGTCCGATTAGTTCTATACACTACAGCGTTATGGGAAGTTGGCACGGGTTTACTAAAAGATTTTTTTCGATTATTTAGAAAATATTCACTAAAATAAATAAGGCGATACGAAGTTCACCGGGTCAGCTTGTTTATTATAAATGACCAAAATTACCGTCTGCTGTTACATAGAATTAAGCCCAAACCTCGCTCTAATAACGAAAACACTACCTTTTAGCGAGGGAACCAGGACACGAAACTTTTGTCCATTCATAATCCGTGGCATAATTATCGTGTAATATATGGCTATTTATACATGATGAATAGTGTTGCAAATTACATGTTGCACATTGACAGTTCTGGCCGTATGATTTGCGGTCCGTGTCACACAATTGTAGTCAATTAAAAGTATATTGCTGGATAACTGATTATTTTTGGAACTATGGCCTTGGTAATGTCTATATAAAGCCCTATTTATCAACCAGTTAGGTAGCATACAGTAAATTAAAATAAAAAAAGAATTGTCTGTTGCAAGTAAGTGATTTAGAGATGGTGAGTTCTGATACTTTGAATATTTTTAATTTAGAGTAGTTAACACTTATTGAAGTAAATTGATTTATTTTGAGTTAAAACAAATCCCATTAGATTTTTTGTATGTAGAGTACGGTTTTATTAACTAAAACACTTTTATTTCATGGATCCATTTAAAAATATAAAGAATACAAAACGTTTTCTTAACAGCCATAAATATAATTTATCCCGTCTTACAAAAAAATATATTTCGATAAAATATCTTCGGTTTATAAATGACACTTTTATATGTACTGTATCTATATAAATGTCTGATGTATGGTGACGTACTAAGAATATGGAGAGTCTCCACATTAACTCATTCCGCTGGTTTCCTGACTGACTGAACTGAGCAAACTAATAAAAGGACAAGAACAGCACAATACCGCTGCAGAAGAAAAAACTTGATACAAACCTATCTAGGCAGTGGCCAGGGTGGTATATTAGTGTAGCGACTTCCACATCAAGAAACATACTACAGCGCCATCTGTCGCAGACTCGACAAACGACTAGACGATTAGCATATAAACAACATCCCAACATCAACCGTTGGGCCGGACCCCGTCAGGCATGATAACCTTACGCGGTTGGAGAATCCTCCCTTTGTGTTGAAGAGACATGACACCCGTTCTTCCACAGAAGGCCAAAACCTCTTATTCTAAAAAGCAGCTTTTGTCCAGCTGCACTGGATTATAGAAGGGTGTTGATGACGGTGATGTACTGACCTGAGTAAGCAAGTGAGCTGCACATCATTCTGGTACCGGTTGAGAGCAGCCAGTCCCTCCACCCGCACCGTGTTCACCTTCTCCCGGAGCGAGCCGCCGCAGCCACCGCAACGTTCCCGCAGAATAGACATTATGTTCGGCTGTCGAAGGAACGCTACCACCTGTTTGACAATAAATAGGAAATTTATCAGTTTGTATTATAGTAGTTTATTACTTTTATCGGTGCCAGCAAGTACCTACATTATAGAATAATCTATACAAATAAATGAAATTAAAGTGTCTGTTTGTAATTTATAATAAGCTAAGCGCAAATGAAAGTATATACTTTACTTACATCAAAAAAAAATATTTTTAAACTTTTAGCCGTCTGTCAGTGCGGCTGTGTAACTTAAGCTACTTTTTTAGACCAGCTTTACCCCACGGCGTTCAAATCTATACTAATATATAAAGCTGAAGAGTTTGTTTGTTTGTTTGAAGACGCTAATCTCAGGAGCTACTGGTCCGATTTGAAATATTCTTTCAGTGTTAGATAGCCCATTTATCGAGGAAGGCTACAGGCATATATCATCACGCTAAGACCAATAGGAGAGGAGCACCAATGAAAAATGTTTCAAAAACGGGGGAAAATTATCACGCGACGGGCAATAGGAGACGCAAACGAGGTTGCGTGGGTCGGCTAGTCATATTATAATGTAACTAAAAATATAAGTAACAAAATAATTTCACACGTGTTATACGTGTGTAGGCAGAGTCGGAACTATGGTAACAGGCGTGTTGATAAGCGTTCTTATATTTATATATTTCTAAATACATATAGCTTTTATAAATAAATTGCAACCAGACACAGAACAAAGTATAAGTGCTCATTACAAAATAGTTGTCCTGAATGGGAATCAATCCCACATGATCATCATTAAGCAGTGAATCACTAGAAGTTTCGAAGTATCATACAAAATCTTAAAGTTGTCCCTAAATAAATAATACTATAAGTGAAAGCAATGGAGGTGCTTTAAGATTTTAAATGCGGATTATTATATAATGTGATATCAACTGCATTGTAAGGCAGACTGGAGCTAGCTCTGACCAAACTTTAGTCTACGTCTTGTCTTGTTGCGGCATCTACAACATACGAAACATGTTTCAGCGCTATCTAGTGAAAACACTCAGAACTATAGTTTCACTAGATGGCGCTAGTGTATACTCTAAATAGTCATACATGTTTGGAGTAGAGTAATGATGTTCACATCGTTTAATACTATATAAAATCTTCTGTCTGTGCATCACAGTTCCTACACAAATTGACGGAATTTCATTTACTACAGAAAAGTGTCTTAACCTAGAGCGTTCTATTAATAATAAAAAAAAGTGGAGCCTTTTGAAGATTCTCTGTTATTTAGACTCTTTAGTAATACTTAAAGGGTATTTGGAACACATGTTTTTATTAAATTAATGTATTTACCTTGTCATTGTAAGCCACGGGTATTTCTTGATGCGCGTTGTGAGGTTGTACATCCATTGCAGTGATCGGTGGTCGGGGAGGTGGAGTCGGCGCCTGCGCACGTATATTACATTACAAAACTAGTTAAGTAGTGTGCTATTTTCAACTTTTAAAAAATGGAATCAGAAAAATAGTGTTATATTGGACTTAAGTACTGAATCTATTTCAATTATTAAGTACTCCCTAGAGACTATGGCAACTGAAATTAAACGTTCCTGAAGTAAGGTCTGAAGAAATATATTTTAGCTAAAACTTGACCAGGACAATGCTGTTTAAAAATAATTATTCAATGGAATCAAGTTTACCAATCAGTGTGACAATGCAAAAAAAATATTTAAACCAATCGAACACTTAAAATACTTTTAGACAAATATGAAATCTAGCTTACCAGCTCCAATGTGGCATATGTGTACATTAAGCAAAAATAAATACCAATGGTAAATTAGTGATTAATTAAAAAAGCATCCACTGACAAAGACGACGGACCCAAAGCGACAAATAAACAAAAAAAAACAAAACAACGATATCCATAACAAGACCACAACAAACAAGCAAATAAAACAAAAAAAAACAACAGAACAAACAAAATTCCCAAAGCAAAGTGCACATACCAAGTAAAGCATGCCCTGTGCTCAACCATTAACAAATGTAAACAACACCACAAACATGAACGCCACGCTATCACAAAACAAAAAAGCCATTTTAAAAATTAAATATAAATTAAAAACTGCATATAAATTACAAAATGTAAATTGTTCCTAGCTATTTTCTTTTAAATACTTTTTTTTATGTAAATTTTAAATAATGGTTTACATAGAATTCACAAACTACTTTTACTACTGTTTCTTGATGAAACGAAAATTTATTTAAAAAAATAGACCCTCATCTGAATTCAATAATTTGCGATCGAATGAAACTTGCTTAGACAAAACATTTTAATGCATACAAAGCTCAATACACATATACGTTCCAACAAAAGAATAAATATGAAAAGAAAAATTCATTCTAGCGCTGGGTTTGTTTTAATAGTTTTTTAGACATAACTAATGACAAAGCGCTGCAGCGTAACGCCTTACTTTCGTCTCGCCCGATTTTATTGGATCGAAGTTCCTTATGGGGCGTTGCGGAGGGGTACCCTAGCCGGCAAAAAGCGTCCGTAACGTAATATTACTGCCTCGGTGTCGCAATGGTAGCGTATGCGCATGCTGTGCTTGAGGTCTCGGGTTCGAATCCCGGGTCGGATCAAATGTTTGTATGATCTGCAAATACTTGTTTTCGATGTCTTCTATGTATAATATGTATGTATTTAACAAAAAAATATAAATGTATTTATATCAGTTGTCTAGTACCCATAGCACAACTTCTGTTTAGCTTGGGACTGGATGGTTGTGTTAGCTGTCCGAAATATTTATTTATTTATCATATATTTTTATAAACCATTTTAAATGAAATAAAGGTGTTAAGATAATTTTGTGGATATTAAAAAGCGTGAACGAATAATTTTGTATAGCGCCATTTGTAGGTGTGCATGTATTATTATATTTTATTTTATGATTAAGAATTCCGTTCCCATCTGGGGTCCCACGACACACGACTTTTTTTTCAAAATTAATTGTTGTGCTTATGTGATCTTCCATAATTGGGAAAAAACAAGACATATTTAAAGATTTTATTGTTTGTAATAAAAATAGCTTGTCGGAGGTCCAAAATCTATATATTTACATATAAATGAATCGCCGAAATGTATATACGCACATAACTTATCGGCTGCACCAAATTAAATAATTTTTAATTTTATGTGTTCGTTTTTGTTAGGACAAGGTTTGTGTAGAAGAAAAATTCAAAGGCAAAGTTAATTTTTTTTGTCCGCGACGGGAAGCTGAGACGTGATGTAAATATGGCGGTACGAAGTTCGGCGGGCCAGCTAGTAAATAAATAAATATATATATATACTCCAATACGTGTGTGTGTGTGTGAGGTGTTGAAGCGTGGTGGTCGAACTGACCGTGTGGTGTTCATGTGGCGCGTGGGCCACGTGCGGGCGTCGTCGCTGCGGCAAGAGCGGCGAGAAGGGGCCGGTGGCGGCCGCGCGCGGCACTCGCGGGTCGATGAACGTCGTGCGACGCATCACGTGGTCCACGTAGAAACGCTACACCATGGTTACACGTTAGTCCTAGCGTACCTGACTCTTCTACAACCAAATACTAAAAGACGTAAGACTGTATTTGGTCATCATATCGACTTTCATCGACAGATTCTAGCAATCGACAACTGGACATAGGATCAGAAAGGAAGTTCAGGTCTACTATAACACTGGTCAGACGGCTTCTATGACACTCACAGTATAAACAGAGGTGGTGAAACTTCGAGTTCTAGATCTGTAACCACACGGTAACTGGATACTAAATTACAGTCCAGGACCACCACATCACTAGTGCATTTCTTTAGAAAACGGCAAGTTTATCTATAGTATTATTTTCAAATACTTCGGCAAGCAGTAGTTTTCTTGCTCCAGGGAATCATAACCGAGACTGCACTGAGGAATTAATTATATTATGTATGCCTATAGATTTTCGGCATCTCTGTACTCCAGGACAGGTCATAATTTGTCCGATAAACCAAACAGCAAATTGGTGACACTCCTATCGTCTTTAGAACCTATAATATAAACAAGACAAAACCTGAAAATACTATTAATATTAAATTTCATTTAACCATCTAATATTATATGGTTCGAGTTTTTTCCCAAACTAGGTGGAATCAGTCAGAGGGGTTTCTATGTGTAAAAAATGCTCACCCATCTATTCACTGACCTGACTCGGATTGCTTAACCTTGAAATATGTTACACTATTTGGAATAGAATAGAATTATATGCGATTCTATGAGAGATGACATACAAAAAACCTAAAAGAGACGTTTATAGAAATCATGTTTTGTGTACCTTGCCGTTCCTGTCGAGTTTGGTATCCCATCCTAACGGTAGATCTCTTTCCGTCTCGCTGAACATGTTGACCAGGGCGACGAGATCCCGGTTGTGCTGATAACGCTCGAAGGAAGATGTGTCGCGACGGATCTTGGATATCATATGCTTGAGGGTAGAGTTGCCGTTGTAAAGTGCTGACGCTTCCTGTAAAAGTTTATAATTATGTTTTAATAAGAATAATAATTTGAGAAAAAAGAATAAAAAGGCGAACGAGCTTTACACTAGACGAATCTGATTCTAATTAACCATCAAAAAAAATTGATATTGCATGTGTCAAATAACCTTTTTGAAAAAAACAGTTGGAAAGAAAACGAGTTGAAAATTATCTGATTTGAATAATGTATCGGTTAATTTGACTTTGACCGTCTCAATAGCGACTGCTGTGCTGAGATGTCGGGTACGATTCTAGGGCTAGATGGAAAGAGGCCCAATGATGCAGAAGCATTTCACTAGGCCACCATGGTGTGGGTAACCATTCTGCGTTGTTGCACTGTCTGCATTCGCAGCGAGTATGGTGACCACCAGTTTTTGGTTTCTGATTATGCTTTCCGTCAGGCAGAGTAGAGTCACTTAGGCAGGCCGATACTAAAAAAAATATAAAGTCCGAAATTAGTATTTGTATATTTACCTGGTTCATATGCAATATGGAATAGAAGTCAGGCCTGGCGAGGAAGTCGGCGGCGGGGTGCGGGGCGTGGGGGGCGTGGGGTGCGTGGGGGGGCGCGGTGGAGGGCGCGCAGGCGGAGTGCGCGGGAGGGGGGGACGCGCACGCGCCCACCTCTTCATCCGAAAGCTGCGTGCGCGTCATCGTACGACGGATCGACTGGTACCTGACACATACGAACACATTACAGTCGCGAACTTGAACACTGACACTGACAAAACAATTTTAACATACAACTATTCTGCCGTGGTAACGTTTTACTAGGCCGCCATAATATTGGTCAACATGCTGCATTGTCTAAATTCGCAATGAGGATGGTAACCAGTCTTGGACTCTGCTCATGCTTGCCATAAGGCAAAGAGAATCAAGTCAAGCAATAAAAAAATAGCCGCTGCTGACATGCCCTCTCGATTAAAACGGCAGTATAATTGGTTTATAAATAAATTTAAACCAAACGTTTACAGTCCTTTTATAGGAACTTAAGTGTGAGTTGCAGGCGTTCATGAGCGGCGTTCACTTTACACCAGATGACCTTTCGGCCCTTTAGCCACTGTTTTCTTTAAAAAGACCCTCGTAGTTGTAATATCCATTACACTTTAATTATCTTGAATATTGAGTAGTAGGGAGGTAGGTAAACCTATTAAGAATGTGTATTCATTTATTACACTGAATACTAACCGCAACTTTTTAAAATTTTGCTTTTTAGTACTAATACTAAATAAAATTTCACCTTCGATCTAACTGTCGTCTCTGCACTTCAGGCGCCGGGGATCTGGGAGTTGTTCCGTTAAGTCCTGGCCGCTGCCATGTCGTCGTCCTGTTAATATGGTCAATGTAGAATACCCGACCGTGGCTGTCCATTCGGGCCTCCCATCCTAAAAAGCGATAAAGTAGACTATAGGTATTAAAGACAAAAACATATAATTTTGTATCTTTATCAAATAGTTCGTTGAGTAGTTTGTAAAATATTCTGTCAAATACAAACAATGTTACTATATCTAAACAGGTAGCGCCACCTAGTTCAATCCTTAACATTTTTTTCCAACAATAACAAGATGGCGCTAGTAGTGCTTAAAGTTAAATAATTAGTTATTCTTTAATAAGTACTCACCAGCGGGTAAAGGTTCTTCACATTCAATAATCCCTCCAATCATATTAGCAGGAAAATCACCCGTTAACGCCATTTGTCTTGAAGCCCTTTCTGGTATCGAGGGTAGTCTTATACCCGCCATGTGCCTCAAAGGTGTAGGAGATGCTACAGAATTGTCGTTGTCATCGCTATCCTCGGCTCTCGGTCTCCGTAACACAACATCTTCCGGAGGACCCGCGTGAACTATCGTAAAGTGATTACTATTAACAAATTCCATATTTGGAGACCTAATTTCTGAAGTTCTTAATTCATTTGTGAATTCCACCATTTCAAAGTTTTCATGTAATCTAGCTTCTGAATTCTGAATAGGAGGGGGTTGTAAATCCGGTGGGGGTAAGGGTCTTGGCCTTCTGGCGTGATGAGTAGGCGTCGGCGGACATTGGGGCACTGCCGTTCCCGCTAACGCTGCCACTCGAGTGAGCACTCTAGGATGAGGCCTTACAGGACTTTCCAAGGTGCTAGTGCTCGTCTTACTAGGAGAATGTTTTGGAGTTGCCTCACAGCCGAGATTCTTGATTAAATGCCGAGGTAGGCTAGAGTGTTTTGGTGTAGAGGATTCACACGAGTACTTGCGATTCATCAATAACGTTCCTACACTTGGTAACATTTTGTTGGACTCATCAACGGGCGACGTTGAATGCGAGGAGTTACAAGAACTTGGTGCATTTGAACTAGTGCTGTTATCCGTTTCTCTTGTGGGTGGATCAATGTGAGAAGAATTTAAAAACGCTGTCATCATTGTAGGTGTATTCCCACGTCCCGAGTTTTGTCTAGTTAGAGGCTTGTGTCCTTTTAATATTGTAATTTCCTTTTCCTCTATT
This sequence comes from Spilosoma lubricipeda, assembly GCA_905220595.1. Taxonomy (NCBI): domain Eukaryota; kingdom Metazoa; phylum Arthropoda; class Insecta; order Lepidoptera; family Erebidae; genus Spilosoma; species Spilosoma lubricipeda. The sequence goes on from HG992278.1 coordinate 3,873,491, forward strand.
TGATTTCTATTATCATCTTCAAATTCAGAATGATTACTGATTTCATTCAAGAAAGTATGCTGTGCTTTCTCCTCGGACTTTGCATGGTTTGGCGTTCTAGAAACCCCATCAACCGCGTCTACGGGAGGATTGGGTTTTTCTTTTCTTGCAAACGTTGTAGTAATGTAATTATCAGTACCAATATCTTTGATAAACAATATCTTATTCCTACTAGCGCTAGGTGAGCTCTCAGATGCATCTTTAGGCTTTTTTTCCTCATGTAATCTCGACATTTTTGAAATTGTAGATTCACATAAGCTACCATCAGTTTCAGGTGTTGCTAAGGGTGCAATATTTTGTCCACCTTTCCAAAAACTAGCAGTTGAGGAAGTGGCTATTTGATTTCCAGAGTAAAACTCTCCTGGTTTGAAATCGTTTATTTCACCTTGAAGAACAGCTGAGTTTGTTATATTATTGTCAGTAAAAAAATTCTCATCGGTATCTATCAACTCAAAAGTGAATGAATCTTCGGGTTTTGTCAACTTTTTTGGTTTTCTATGTCTGGGTACCTGGGGCGGAGACAATGCGTGCATTCTCTCGAGTGGTTTATGCGACTGTCTAGGTGGCAGGGGAGGTACCGGTGATTTTTCTGCATCACTGGGCACATTTGCGCTCTCTGCGTCGTATACGAATTTCATTATCTTGCATGGATTCTTTGGTGACCATATTTTATAATACTCAGTGCCCGGAGAAGTAGGCGAATCGAAACCACTATTTACAGCCTTCTGTTTCTTTTTGACACCGTTGAGTGCTTGACTGCTCCCCGTATCTACTGGTGGAGGGTACTTTTTCTTTACTCCTGAAGAAGTCGGTTTGCAATCTGAACCAATCCGAGATTCACTATTTACAGTTTGAGATTCTTGACTTAAATTATTAACTAGAGATTTACTAGGATCACAATTTGTTTTATCGAGATTCTTCCCGTTACTATCTAAAGCACTAATTGAGCATTTATTCACGTTTTCGCTTAGATGTTTGATATCATGACTGGTGCCGGGGACGAACTCTATTCTGGGCGGATTCTCCGAATTCATTTCAAAACTTTCATTATTATAGGAGAAGGGAGACACATGATCACCGCTTCTCTTCCTAGACATGCCTTCCTTTAGTCGATGTGGGAGTTTTTTGAGGTCGACTTTGAACTTGGTAGGTAAAGCCGGAGATTCCGCCGCGCATTCCTCACCTTCGCCATTGTAATAGCGAAAGCAGAGCAATTGTTCACAGTCTGAAATTGAAAACAAACAATATTATTATAATGTTAAGCATGAGTCTGAAGACTGACTTACAGTTAACATTATAATTACCTTCATAAGGTTGATTAGGCTCGTCAAGAAGCCACATTATGTCGCCACTGGCACATCCGGTGGCCGGCACGCGCCCGACGACACCGACGTTGCCCGTCGAGTCTGTAAAATACCGATATTTTATCTTACTCAATATTTTATTAATTTCGTACTCAGTATCACTAAATGCAACTTTGATCTGTTGAATAAAGTAAATTTGACAACATGGCAGTAGCCAATATATATGAAACCGAAAACAACGCACAATAACACAATAACATAAACATAATGTAGTAGCTATATTAAATAAATTCAAAGAACTTAAAGTATGGGTTAACATAAAACCAATTTTAAAAAGGCTTCTAAAACAGATTAAATAATATTTCCTTTTTATTTAATTTTATTTTCATTACTCTTATTAAAGCTTCATACCAATCATATTTTGGAGTAAGATGCACCGTATAAAAACGAAATTTACATCTACACCTAAAAAAAGAAACCATCAAATTCACGACAACTAAAAACAAAGGTAAAAATTACTTGCAAAATGTAATTTGGAACCATCTGCCGGTGGTACCACCATGAGACAACGTGTGCAGGTGCAAAAGAGTCAGTATCAAAAACAAACAAATCAAGTGCATCGCTCAGCACGATACTGGTGGAGCCGAACCCTTTTCTTTTTTATCTAACAAAAATAAAGCGGGTGTATGGCTTGCTCAGTTCGGCGCAGACGCATCACAAATTATTCAACCGACATAATCACCGGATGCGGGAGTCGCCCGAACGTATTATGCGAAATAATCGAAGCCACCGAATTGCCAGTTAATTGGGAAAACACGACCATAAATTTCAAGGAGGCAAATTGATTCCACAAGTAAATTCAGCAGGCACTGGCCGCCCATTACCACATTTTGATTGGGCTCATATACAAGCGGCCGATTAACATTTTCCTGTCACTGATTAATAGTTCGATGTAAACATAAATATTTAAATTTAAGCGTGTATGTCTGCGTCAGCTCACTTATTTTGGACCAGACGTCCTGTTCAGGAAAATACACGATATCTTGTACGGAAAAGGAAAGGGCGCGTCTTGGTGCAAATATACAAGAGGATACACACAGGGCAGGATAATATCAGCATTATCGCAAAACCGTTTCCGTTTCAAAATGATTACTGGGGTATACAGCGAGATCGATCGTTGTCATTACTTTTTTGTTGTAAGTCTTTTGTGAGGTAGCGCTTTGAGCGAAGACATTAGCAGATAGGCACGTAAGATACACATATGACATTTGTTAAGAGGGGTGGATTAATAAATTGTTTCGCTGGAGTTCACGTGTCATCCATACGGGTATTTTTGAGTGTGCCTTCAGACGAAGTACGATGACGTGGTGATCGAGCGGTGACACAGAGGCCGTCTATTTCTGGGCGATGACGCAACATCCACGAGCTTCCGTCCGCAGGATACGACAGGAGATACAACTGTCGCGACACTAACAGAGATCAACTGGTATGCTTCCGCGGGATTTGCGATAATTTTAATACCTACTATGTTCGTGTATTTGTTACTGAACAAGTAAATTATTTGCTTATTCATATCATTTCCATGAATATGCATACACTCCCAATGCAATGCTATGAAATCCCTACGGTAAATGCATAGTTACCTATTTTTTTAGAAATCTGTTTATCATTATCATGAGCGACATACGAGTAAGTGTGGATGCACACACACATGTGAATTTTCCATATCACATGACAGGACAAATATTTCACAGCTGAATCGTGCAAATTTCTTGAAACTAATGCTATAGATCAAGAGCACCGGACGAACAAGTCTATTACATGGAACATATATTTTTGGACGACTTGTTGATATGCTCATAAAAATTCTGAGAGCATGGGGTGACGGGAGCTGAAAAATTTACATATAGCAATTTATTTCCGCTCACTTTCAACTATAGGAATCATATTCGTAGTATAAATAAAAAGATTATAAATTCTAACTAAGAAAAGGAAACATCTGTTATTCGTTTCGCTTCCCGGGCTTTTGAGAAAAAAAACGCCTGAATTTCTGACATACGTTGAGCAATATGATCATACAATATTTATAAGGTAGCTGCGGCAAATACAGACATGACGGAATTATAAACATTTGCTATATTGAAAATGCACTACGGGCGTAGTATAAACACTGTATCCGATACACCGCGCGGCCATACCTCATAATTAACTGTTCGCTTACTGTGAAGTAAATTAAAACACTTAAGCAAAGAGAACCGGAAATATTAATTACACATATTCTGATATAAACAATAACACTGCGAAGAATGACGCGGTTGACACACCTATGTCTTAGAATATATATTTTATATTAGCACCGCGAAAGGAAACATAAACGAACCGATCAAAACAAATTAAGTACATACGTCTGGCTATTAAATTACAAGTTTTATTACATGAATAACAAAGTGCATACGATTATCATTTACACTGCAGCTAGAAGTGCAAGGCCAATGTGGATGTGACAACCGTGCGTTTGGCGGAAGCCAGCAGTTAAAGTTAAACGGTCATTCCTCGACCCCTTGTACACATCTGTCACTTTACGCCTACGCCTCAATGTTTTAAGTAAGTTTTTTACACTTCTCATGATACCTCTTAAGTGGGGCCCTCGGTTTCACACGATGTCTATTTGTTACATACACCTCGTATCCTCATTTGAGTAAACAGTGGGATGTCAGTGATGCTGACATAAACGAGTATTCCAGGGATCTGTGTTTTTTTTAAAAGACTACAATAAGAGAAAATAATGAAACAGGAATTAAATGTCGAATACACCTTTCGCCTCAGCTGATATTGAAAGAAAATTCTAATTCAAAAAGGTTCAAGACAAATTATTACATATTCGAATTCGAGCGACGTCGACAGAACTTTATTGTAAACTAGCTTTTGCACGCGGCTTCATTCACGCAGACTTTCATCTCCTGATTTACCCCCTTAGGGGTGAAATTTCAAAAATTCCTTTCTTAGTGCTCACTTACGTTACATAAAGAACACATGCAAAATTTCAGGATTCTAGGTTCAGCGGTTGGTGTACGTTGATCTCTGGGTATGTCAGTCACTTTCCTCTTTTATATATTATATAGATATACATTTTAGAAGTTATTGTTTTAATGTCCTCCTAGGAAAAAAATTATATTCATTAAAAATATTCTTTTGCCTTAGATAGAAGGAGATACCTTTAACAAATAGTTTCGAATATCTTACCGCTTCCTTTCTACCTAGCCTAGTTGTGTGTATAAATCAATTCATAGATTATTCACAACCGCAAAATAACACATTTTTAATATGGCATCAAATATAGAACCGATACTCCTGTATTCATTGACTTAAATAACGTAGTACATACATACATATATATCCATGCCTGTATCTATTTTAAAATAAGCATAGTTACATTTCTAAGTCAGGAAACGAGAGTTTAAAGGGGTCGGGTCGATGACAGAACCCCATTAGCCAAGTGACGATTTGACAGTTTCATGAGCTTGTTTAGAGATGACAGCGTCAAACGACGCTTTGTTTCCAATTCACACGAATACCTTTCAACGTATGTGATGCTTTTTACCCTGAGAATGTATGGGAGCTTTTTTCAACTTTACTTTTCAGACAAGTGAGAGTTGTGATTTAAGTAAGTACTTGGCATAACATGATTGTGTTTTGAGTATGATGTGTGATTGCAAAATTTAGGAAAAGCTTCTTTTTGATATTCTATAAGGGCTCCCACACATAACTGCAATTCGCAACGCATCGCAAATATCTGCAAGCTCGCACGAATGCACCGCTAGAACTTCCTATCTCATTCGAATCGTGCGACATCGCATCGAATCGCATCACAGTTATGTGTGGGAGAGCCCAATGGGTTACAACTTACGGTCCTTTATATAAAATGTTAGAAACATATTTGATGTAATGCCCATAGTATGACAGTTCAATCTTATAAAAGCTAAGAGCAGAGTGGTATGTACATAGTCGTAATTGATCATCACTCATATTGTGATTCTCTTGACTATAAAATGAAAAAAGCTAAAATACACACCTGGTAAAATGTGTATCTATTAAGTGAAAGTCTTCCCATAACACTCGCCAAGAAATCGAAACCGTAACAATTGCGGTACTGCCGAAACGAATTCAACAAATGAGTGACGAACCTACGGCCACCATCACAAAATTGGCCCACGTTTTATACTCAAATATTTTAAAATTCCTTTCCGTTCATTCAAAAGGTCCATTAAGGACCGGTTAATTTTACGAGTAAAGACCACTTAAAATTCCAAAGGGTGAGCACAAATCAGCTCGGATATTGAAAGTTGCAGGCAAAGGTTCGACTGTATCCATTAGCACCTACACTGATAAGTTATACATATTTATTTACGACGACAGATATCATACTTTAATACCTACTGTCATATCGAGATGCCTAATGTGACTAATGTCCGAAGAAACTTTTTGAGATTTAAATAAGTGTACAACGTCAAATTTTATGTTCTTTTCATGTACCTAACGGAGTTACCGCTTAAAATCACATAGAATTTACTTCGATACTGTGTAAGTTACGAATACAATAAGCAACCAATAATTTAATACCAACATGATTTAGTTTTATTCCTTGTTCTTAAATGAGGTCTTTGGCACGGAAATGATTTTATTCTTAAATGCCTCCTATGTATTATTTATCAATCACGTGCTTGAATGCAAATACAATAACTCAACTGCTCGATACTAGCTAATTTTCCGCCGACACTACAGTAAATCCGGTGTAACTGTGTGACTCGTCTATCATTTACTTAATCATATTAGTACAATGTACATTCGGCTTATCCCTGAATATCGCCGTTCATTTCTCCCAGAAGGAGAATTAAAATTCTTTAAGTATAAAAATGAAGTTACTGTAAATATATATAGCTGTATAAAGATCGAGAAGACCCGAATTGCTGTTTTTAAAACAAAGAATAGTTCTAGAAATTTTAATCAAATTTGTATTCCAAAAAAGAAAACGTGAGTTCAATTGAATAAACTCGGTATTATACCGTCCATTCATGAATTCTATAAAAGAATTGATTTGGTTGAATATTTGAAAAAAGAGAAAACGTTAATTATTGAAGTTTTATAGCTCACCAGCTTTTGCCTGGCTGCTGTCATTCCTAAAGAATCATAGAATCTCCATGCCAAATTTTATTTAAATCTGGATAACACGGTAAAAGCGTAACAAAGAGGCAGAGTTACTGTCGAATTTATAATATTAGTATGCGTTCATTAGTATTCCCACACTATGAATAAATGTATCAAGTCACTCGTTGCTATCTCGCCTTGCCCTCTCGGCCGCAATGCCAAATAAGGCTAAACACTTTATCTGACCATTTTCATACGGTTATCACCTCATAAGGACCACTCGTAGTTAGACATCGCTAAACTCAATACATGCCATAGCCTCTCTTACAGCGGTTCACAACGCTGTTTACCAAATAAGGCCGACAAGTAGCCGTTATTTCCCTCGTCGGCTACAAATACAGTACATCAACAGATCAGTTCATGAATGAAAGAAATCGACATTTGTATTCGTTGACTAGGAATTTATTATCATTGCACTAGAGAAAATTTTGATCTTAAAAGGTGTAATTGAATATACGCGATGTGTATGTGCGCAGGCGCAGCTTCTAGTGTATCATTCGGCCGGCCACTCAATTATAGCGGCCTGGTGGGTACATTTAATAGAGTATTTAGATGTCAATTACAAGTGATCGACGCACCCATCGATAAGACCTCGAGATTGATACTATTGTCAACGAACTTGGGTCAAATTGGACATTAAAATTTAGATCTGGAGGTTATGTAATAACGTTTTTACCACGTTAGGTACCAATCGCTTACGAATAAAAAAGTTTTGTTCTATCTAAAATAAAAATTAGAAGATTCCTAGAGCTATTATTTTTCTTTAAATGAGCTTCCTTATATATAGTCATGTTATTATTTTTCATAACTGAACCAAATAAACAATTATAATAATAGGATAGGCACAATTATTGCATAAAAGTTAACGTTACGTTAGATTAACTTTGTATCGATCGCCACGTGCGGTCCATTGCTCGTGTGTATGACGAGCGGAGTGGGGATTCATTCATTCATATTGCGCACGCGCATCGATTGCAACCTTACCGCGTCCACGCACACATGCTCGCACCGCACCTCGACCTCGCCACAAAATGCATTTTTCAGATACCTTGTGTCGTAATCATAAATTATTCTGAGATCTTGTCATTTCAACTATCATAATAGAGTCAATGAACTCTTAGGAAGGCATTGTTATGAAAGATCGCGTTATCTTTAATCCTCGATCAAAACCGATCTCTAATTCTGTTGACAGTCGTCCCATTCAATAATAACGACTTCTTGTCAGCCAGTGGGATGTCGTATAGCTACGCCTACATCGCAATTAAGTAACGTGGAATGTTGATCCTCAATGTGAGTGTAGGTGACAACGAAAATATTAAATTACCCAGCGTATTAGGCAATATGGTAAATACATCGTTGGTAGTGAATTAGGCAAGTGCTAATATTTGCAGACACCCACATCCGCCAACCTGCCGCATGCCGGCCAGTCGTGCAGCGCGTACTAGACGAGTCAATAAACTCCTACTATAATATATTACTGTCTGAAACTAAAATATGGAGTAGTAACTATATCAAAAAGTGAATCGGATCGAAATCCATATAGTCTTTGAACCAGAACCAAACGTAGCATTGGACAAACTAGATGTAACTACAGAAGTTAACGATGCAGTGGTAATTAATATCAAGTAAGTAAAACAGAGGCAGGCAGCGGACGGGTGCAAACTGCCCGAGATCGGGATGGTTGTTGGATGTTGTGTTTGCTAGCTTGGCACACCTTGACATGTTGGTAAAACATCATCAAGTATAATGTTAATCATCAATAGAAGGTTCATCAAGCCAATCAAATTTTCTCAAAACCTGTTAAAATAACTAGGGTTTTTCTTGTATACAAAGATAACTCTATTTTTATTGGCACTTACCTTACATAAGCGACATAAGCAAACATTTGTTGTGGAATAATTTTAGAGCCATCAATAAACATCACGCTTCAAATGCGATCCCATGACAAATATTACATTTTTTGTGACGAATTAGAGAAGGGCCCAAATATGGGACAATGCCCACTAATCGATATGACAACAGATCGCGACAAGTGATTGAGTATCAGTGCGGGGGCGGTACTCTGTGCGACAATGTGGTGGTGTGTGCAGTGACACCCAGGAGTGACGCGGCACGTAGGCGCGTGCGCTCTGCATGCGTATCGCGCCCACCATTACGCTGCCGCCATTATAAATCTCGTACGATTCCGCGGAATTTATGGGAACATTGCCATCGACATCCTCATTGATCGATATCGACCGGTTATCGACAGTCCATTTGCCTACTCTGATTCTTGACACGTAATACCCGTAAATTTCTGGAGATATAAAATGTGAAACTGTTGCTTCTCTAAGTTCGTAAGAAGGTTGAATTTTAAGGTGTGGCTACGTGAGAATGTATATCTCTCATAGGGTGCAGACCAGTTAGAAAACTGGATGTCGTAAGTCTGTTAGATGGGGGATTTCCAAGTTTCAGCACCATTCAATTAAATATTCAATGAACGTACTGCTTTTGACGTGTTAATACAAATACGCAAACAGAATCGGGATTCAGGTGCGGTAAGAATATGCGACATCAGACGAGAACCGGGACGAACGACCTCCACATCTGCAAAACGAATACAAATGCCCTAATCAAATCAAGTAGTCAAGTTAAGTGATCAGTCAGCACATAAACATAATAAATCATGAGAAAATAACAAGAAGAGAGATTTGCATTCACTGCAATAAAAAGCACACAACAATCCGGTAACATGTACATAATATCGTAAAACCAATAATATGTACAGCGACAAATTTATTTTTTGATCTAAATCAATGACATCATTGTGCCCAAAAGTCATACAAATTAGTATCTTAATTAGCATATTTATGTGTAAACGCCTCACAAAAGTTATAACAGTTATTATAATTTGGACATCGAAGTACCTTCACCGAATTGCGACGACAATGTCGCGAGCGGCCTTTTAATGAACCGAATACTTACACGCGCTTCCTGTACTGTGAGTATTCAACTGGCGAAAAACAAATTGACGACCTTAGCTAATGCGGTTAGTAAGTAACGAAAAGATATATTAACTAGTTGATCGATTCGAGTACCAAACTTACCGCGTGCCTTTGACCGTGATCCATGGCCAAAATGTCAGAGGTCACTGTGAGTCAAGATTTCCGCCAATTCAAAAGTAATTTTTTAGTAAGATAAGCGGAGAAGCGAAGCAAGTGGTATAATACACAACTTGATAGTATCTGTTTCGAGATGATTTACACAATTTCGGAATATAATGTGGGAACTAATTCTTATATATTTGCACACAATGGTTGAGCAAAAACATATTTCGCAGACAGGTAGCGTGTGATTGTGCAGTCTCATTATCTGGATTTATAATTTTCGTTTTATATTGTGAGAAAATAATCAACAAAGGCTTTTGTAAATATTTATATATGTTTTCAGTGAAGAGATTCGGTGAATGTTCGCATAAAAATTGCACAACGAAAATTTCAAGGTATTCTAGAGTTATCAGCATTAATCTTTCAACACTTTAATTATCAGCATTCCTAACTAATTGTGTTTAAATATTGTATAAAGAAATAACTATTCTGAAATTTCCTATACTGTGTGGCGTCACTCGAGGAGCACAGGGACACATTAGAACCGTTAATATTTTTTCTAAGAAAGGGAAGTGGACAGTAGACAGGTGAGCCGTTAACGGTGATATGGCGACAAACAGCCGCGTCCCGTGCGCCCACATTCCTGGATAAATCTTTATAGATCTGAACCCGTGAATCAGACGAATTCTACTGACTAAAGAAGGAACACGAATATTCTTGTATCTTTAAAATTCCAAGGAACATCGGTTTCCATGCTGTTCTTGGACATTCAATAAAAAAAATGCTTTATAATAATAAAATGTAACGATAGGTTACGTAACGGTAACCTATTCACAATAATATGACGATAATAAACGATATTTTTCATTTCCTGATTTTTACCCTGAAGGGTAAAAATTTTCTTCAAATTCGAAGGGATCCTAATGGGTAATCACCCTTTTTCCAAAAAAAACCGGCCAAGTGCGAGTCGGACTCGCGCACTGAGAAATTACCGTCTTTTTTTCCTTTTGAGGTACGGAACCCCAAAAATAAATTTATGAATCAAAGTCGGTTTTGAAATCGGTTAAAAATATTATTGTTCAAGGTGTGTAATCTGCATGAGAAAATATTTCAATGAACATATTCCTTTCAAAATTAATTGATTTTTACGGTTTAAGAAACAATACAAAACATTAGTAATAAAGCTTTTAGAAATATTAATACCCCAAGTAAAATTACAGTAACACACTGAAACTTTATTAAATCAAATCTATACAAATAAATAAAATTGGAGTGTCTGTTTGTAATATTAAAATAACCGCTTTTTACTAAATGCATATGTATGTATACACGGTACATATGCCCAAAAAGATAGTTAAAAAAAATTTTGTCTGTCTGTCTGTTTGTTCCGGGTAATCTCTGGAAGGCTGGACCGATTTTGACGGGACTTTCACTGGCAGGTAGCTGATGATCCAGGGAGTAATTTAGGCTACTTTTTTACGTTACTCGCGGTACAACAATAACCGCGGGTAGCACCGCGGGATTCAGCTAGTTGTAAATAACATGTAAAATTTACACGATGTGATCTCGACAAACGTCAACAGAAAAAAATATTAAGCTCCTATTTAAAAAATTATATCTTACCAAATCACATTTAAGGATCAATAAACGAAGAGAAGCTTATCATCCAAAATCTTCAATTTATCTTCAGTTTGCACTCACTTCACTCTGCACTTTAAAAAGCTTCGAGTAAATGAATCAAAAGTAACATCATTATAACCTCTCAGAAAACATGTACCACAGATAAATCTATAACACTCAAGTAACCAGATAACTAATGAAATAACCAACAAGTACAGTACGCTGAATACATAAGTGCGTATGCATTACTAAAGTCATTCACAAGTTCATATAACAGAGTATAGTGGTAAGTGGAGCGTTGTATTCCCACATGATAAGTACTGATGCGTTGTCTACACAGGGAATGGATTTATCTTTTGCGATTCGCTTCCGTTCAATTGTTGTAATGGGCCGTGTGAATTCAGCAAAATGTATAATGAAGGAGTTTTCTTCGAATTTGTGTCGTGCAGGTTGCCTACTAGGAGATATCTGACAACAACTAAACGAACTCACAAAAAACTATTCAGTACCATTATAGGTAAAATTTGGCGGAACAGGGTAAAATTTAGCAGAGTCTACATACGGCACTCTTATAAAATGAAAAATTTCTGTCAGTATTTTTCGCTGGCTCTCTACAAAAATCTGACGACAAATACTAGAGATCGTGCTTGGTAGTGGTAATAGTCATTGGTTCCTGGCTGAAGCCTGGCAAAATCTATGCCTCGATGTCTCTATCCTTCGATATCGCTAGTCTCCAAGAAAAAGATCAACAGTTTTATTATTAAATCTTAGTGGTCTGCTACCGCTTTCCCTATTAATTTTTAGCGCATCAAATTCTCTTTAAACATAATTAACTGCCATAACTGAACTAACTGGTTGCATCGGAATCATGTTGCATTAAAATTGCAATGCACAAGTGATGTAGGAGTTTAATTACAGTTAGTAATCCTTAACCCCACTTGACATAATGAATTTAACTAGCGTAGAAACCAGATTTCTTTACATTCATATTTTTTTGCTGTCTTTTCTTTCATTGTATCATGATGATAGATTAAGTAGTTTTCGCGTGAAAGCGTAACAAATAAACTTACATTCACATTTATAATATTAAGTATGGATGTATCAGCATTTTGGTTGCCATAGTACAGGATTACGTAGTTTGAGATCAAATGCCAGTGTTGGAGATGTGTGTGAGGATATAATTACCACTTATCCTTAATTTCTAAGACTTTAATCTAGTAAAGCAAAGCATTTTAAAGATTTCGAGTATCTAGTTTCACTTTCAGTGATACTATAGTAAACATGAGAAGATAATACTGGTACAACCAGTACATGTCGATATAATCGATATCCTTCATGCGTGTTCCCACGCGAGACTCGCGGATGTCCATATCGTTCTGTCAGCAATGCTGGTCTGGCCTGCATAAGCTGTAACTAACGAACCAAACGAGCAGTCGTTCCCACGCGGGGAATACCTTCCCGAACCTGGCAATTATATACCCGTCAAAATTACAATTTAATATGGCTTGTTCCGAGATAAATGTTGTTCAAAGCAGACTTAAAACAGCTGTAAAGATTTTCTCATTATTAGAAGGTATCCCGGTGGTCTAAGCATCAAGTGTTTCGTTTAATAAACTATTTCCTATCGTAATACTTATATGTATATATACATAAATTGATATTTTTAATTGAATGAAGTTATACGTTACGCTACATACGTTATATTTCATCGGTTTAAAATGTCTGGGAGCCCTGCTATAAAAAAAGGATTTAGCTGTCTATATTGCTAACCTGGTTGGTAAAAACTACTTGGTTGATTGAAATGTGCTGAATCGACTCCTATACCTCGTAATATTATTGAATATGCACTTTGTCAATTTTTATTTACTTCTTTGCGTCCGGTAACGGAAAGCTGTTTCGGTTGTGATATACTTATTTATGTACTTGCTTATATTTCGATGACACGCAAATGGCGGTTCGGTCATAGCGCAGTAAACTGTGAAACCGACATGTGAAACTTCCTGTTTCGTACCTCCTTGCTAAAGCACACATCTTTAAATTTAACAATATGCTGATTTTATATGACAACGCAAGGTGTCCATTTACAGAAAACTGCAGTACTTATTAAAACACAAAGTCGCAGTAATTATGGATTCACTAAACTTAGAGAATATGAGTTAAAGTGTTAATTTTTTGAAAAATAATCTCAAGGAAACGTGAAACGTATAGTTAGTTACAATTTTAAATTATTTTACACGAATGTTTTCTATCACTGGTTTAGATGATCTTATTTTTACTCGACTATTACAGAAAGTGCTTGACAAACGTGTAAGGTCTTTGAATCGTACAATTTGATGCTTTTGACATAAACATAGACTTTACACTTAATGGTCATTTCAAAACCAAATCAAGTTTGCCACAACAAATGTACGAATATCTACAAATTATACCCAAATCTATAACACGTCACACTAATATACGTTTGTGAGTGTGCATGTTTCATACTTCTTCACGCAAAAACTACTGACCGGATTGGGATGAAACTTCTTTACAGTAATATAGTTTATAAATCAGAATAACACATAGGATACTATTTACCGCGATAACCGACATACACGCGGGCGGAGCCGCGGGCAACAGCTAGTATATATCTGAAAATAAATCGCCGAAATGTATGTACGCGCATACATTTCGATCGGCGGATATTCTATTAATAGAGTTCTTAATTACAACTAGCTGAACCCCGCGGTGTTACCCGCGGCTATTGTTGTACCGCGAGTAAGGCCGCGCGACAAAGTTAGTCTAAAAAAAGTAGCCAAAGTTACTCCCCGGATCATCAGCTACCTGCCAGTGAAAGTCCCGTCAAAATCCGTCCAGCCGTTCCAGAGATTATCCGGAACAAACAGACAGACAGACAGACAAAATTTTTTTTTAACTACAATTTTGGTATATGTACCGTGTATACATACATATGCTTTCAGTAAAAAGCGGTTATTTTAATATTACAAACAGACACTCCAATTTTATTTAGTTGTATGGATAATCGTGATGTCACGTGGTATGGCTTACAATAGTTTTTCAAATCCAGTCAGCAAACTTCGGCCGAAATAATAAAACTCCTTTTTTCCTCGAGGTCGGTCAAAAAGGTATACCTAGTTGTGTCAAGAGACTTGTTTTTCGTACCATCTCATTTTATACACGTATAATCTCAACATGTATACACATTATACACATACATTATCTGACCTTATCTAGAAAGCTTTTGAACCATAATCACATCAAACACGTATTATACTATATGATGCGAGATAATCTGATAGGAGGATGACAAACAAACCGGGCATAAAATTAGGCATGTACTTATTACAATATTGTCCTGAAACTATTTCTAATACTATATACTGTATATACTCGTAAAATCATCATTTAAATAATATAAAGAACTAAATAGATGTTTGTTTCTCCTTCTCTTTCTGGCGTTCTCCCATTTCTATTTGAAGTTCGCTCTCCCATACACTCTTCGATATCTTTTCTAATTCATCATTTACTGCTTTCTTAACTAAACTCGTTTTTTTTTTATAATAGTGAAGATATATTTTGGTTATCCTATGTTTCAATGGAAGTACTCCAATCATAGACACTTAAAATGATAGGACAACAGCTAGTTATATTATGAGTATAGATTTTATAAAAATAATATTACTAGCTGTTGTCCGCGGCTCCGCCCGCGTGTATGTCGGTTATCGAATAAATATAAATGCAAATAGTATATATGTACCATGAGTTATTCTGATAAATCTATACTAATAAATAAAGCTGATGAGTTTTTTTGTTAGTTTGTTTGTTTTTGCGCTAATCTCAGGAACCGCTGGTCCAATGAAGAATGTTACAAAAACGGAGGAAAATTATAACGCTACGGGCAATAGGTGACGCAAACGAGGTTGCATGGGTCAGCTAGTATAAAATAAAGGTATATCCTAAGTCCTTTACTGCCACTGACAAAATGTATTAATTTATTTAAAAAAAATTCAAACACAATCACATATTAAGCACAATTTCATAAAGATTCGTTTCTTAATCGCAAAATATGTAATTTTCGATTATAGGCCCTTGATTTAGTATCAACGGAGTTATTACATTTACCCTTCCACAAAAAAAAAACGACACTGTTTTTTAGACTACCTTGCCTAAGGCTGACTGCCGATAATAAAATATGAAACCTGACAGATCCTTCACGCTTTTAAAATTTGACACCAGCTTAACCACTAAGCACGAAAATCATTTCTAGGTAATCTCCTTCGAAGATAATGTGCCAGTAAGCCGATAAGCCATCACTGTCACCAGCTATTGCGCTACCCCAATTACGTTGGAGTGCTTCTCGAACTTTCTACACCATGTTCATCTAATTATTTTCATTCACACGTCCGTGAATGCCTTTCACAAATTAACGAAATATTATGTCGTAACAAACCTTATAATTGTACATGTAAATGAAGGAATTGGTGACAGCGTAAGACTTAATAAACATTTTTTGTACAACTATATTTTCTTGATTTAAACAATTAAGTACCAAATGTTATCTTGTTATATGCTATATGTTATGTTGTAAGTGAAAATACACCTATCTATTAATCTATATGAGTACACTAATTCTGGATAAAAATACCGTTTAATCCCGTTTTAAACGTAGCTTAAGCGATTATAAAGTAGAGCTTCCGTTATTAATTTCACAAGACACTTCACATAAGTGGAAGACGTGCCCTATCGAAAACCAATTTTCATCAAAGTGTTAGACTAAACGCTTTGCCGCAGACGGAGGCATTAATTAGAATCGCTTAAAAGAGTGAAGTTATTAAGGCAATTGGTGGTGTAAACTTAAAAAATATTCATTTTGCTGTGTTGTACACGTTAGTTATTATATTGTACACATTTCACGAGTGAAGATTGAAAATACTCAAAAGATTTAGTAGAGTTGTTCAACAGTTATTTCCAAACTATAGATGCAATCTTCTCTTATATATAAAAACCAATTGCTGTTCGTTAGTCTTATTTAGCTGATTTTGATTTTTGAATTGTTTGTCGTAGTCCAGGTTTAATAGATGAAAAATTAAAAATAAGTTGAAATTCTAAATGTCACGTGTTCGAAGTAGCGGGCACAGCTAGTATATAATAAATTCAGAAGAGTAGAACGTATGCATCATATAAAAATGGCTTACGATATTTCTTTCAAATTAGGTGATTTAAAAAACAACTTAATAAGAAATAAACGTGATCGTAAGATTATGTTTCGATTTTTAGAATCTTAATATGAGATCAAACACGTTTTATTAGTTTGCCAGGAATGTGTTAAGATCTTTCTTCGCTATTTATTTATATAACACATGTATTAGCCTCTGTACTTCCGGAGATAGGGAGGGTGGCCTAATAAAGTTTCTTTTATTCTGTTAAATAAAACCAAAAAATAAATACCACATTATTTTACTTTAATAGGTAGGTACGATTTTTACTTAACTACCATACAATATTTACATACCTATTCGATACGCCTATTTTTGTATATCAATAGCCTATACACAATTATGTACAAGGCTAGTCCTGTCAATTTCCATGTGGAAATACCAGCATCACAAGTGACATAACCACAGACAACAAAATTTTGTGGTATATTTACTATTGAAAGCAACGTTCCGCTTTACGACACAATAATTACATTAGATTACAATGTAGCGTGTGTTGGACATAAATGCTTTACAAATGTAAGCCAACGAACTTTGATATTCTCGTCAATGGCACTACGAACTGAATAGTGGTCTTTATGCATATTGGCTCTACAATCATATTTCTCAGCTTCTTAAGATTTCTGGTGAATAAAATGAAAATGTAAAAAGTATCACCAACTTTAAAATTTATGATGAATTTTAATAAACTATATTATAATACTAATCAATTTTCCAAATCGGTTCTTAAACGACGTAGTTTTGGGGTAATAAATTAATAAATATGTATAGAAAAAAAAATCAACGGATTAAGAACCTCCCCTTAGTATCAAGTCGGTTAAAAATTATCACAATAAGAAGTCGGGTAAAAATAACAACACTAGGCAGTGTGATACAAAAATACAATTGGAAAGAGGAGAACACTTAATCAATTTTTTATGACAACAGTGAAAAAGGTAGTGAATTTTTTTTTATGTTAAATGTTCAATTGTAATGTCACGTATTCCGGTCATGTATTACACAATTATGCCAGAACGGCTGACAGGATCTGAATGAAACTTAACGTAGAGTTGACTGCCTCGGTGGCGCAGTGGTAGCGTACGTGACTGCTGTTCTTGAGGTCTCGGGTTCGATTCCCGGGTCGGATCAAATGTTTGTATGACCTGCAAATATTTGTTTCGGAGTTTGGGTGCTTTCTATCTATAATATGTATGTATTTACAAAAAAAAAGTATATGAGTACTTATATCAGTTGTCTATTACCCATAATACAAGCTCTGCTTAGTTTGGGACTAAATGGCGCTGTGTGTTAGATGTCCGAAATATTTATTTATTTTACTTAGTTAGAAATAGAATACGATTAGGTATAGGACTGGCACATAGATTACTGTTATTATATATTTTTTATTTATTCAAAAAAATATAAGTATTTTTTCTACTGTTACTTTTTAAATTAACGTGTATTACGTGGGTATCAGACATTTTACTGGTGCTGTACAAACCATATAACCGAAATAACAACCTCACCCGTTTTCAAGTTGGTTAAATGTACCTATAACCAAATAATTACACACGTATAGATAATATAAAGCATATAATGATGCAATAATTACTATAGTAGCGAGAAAGCTTTACATTTTTCTGTGCTATGACATCACGTGGTGGCTACTTTCTCATCAAATATTTAATTACAACTAGCACACCAGACGAGAAATACTAGATTAAAATACAAGATCTAATAGCAATTAAAGACGTTCATTCATCATAACTGATAAACAACCATTTTATTAGAAAAATAACACATTTACAACACTTTTAAAAGCGTTGATTGCCGAATGAATATTGATAAATTTAAAATAACCGATCAATTTTATGACCATTGCGGCAATGTTCTAAATTTTCCAAAAAGAAATACATCGTAAAGATGTTTTAATGTAATATTTGTGAATGTATGTTACAATTATAAATACACTAGCAAACTGCACCAGCTTCGCACTAGTTCATTAGGGAAAATATAATCCTACTAACCACATCACACTAATATATAAAGGCGAAAGTTTGTGAGTGTGTATGTTTGTTACCTCTTCACGCAAAAACTACTAGACGGATTTGGATGATGAAACTTTACAGTAATATAGCTTATACATCAGAATAGGCTTCTATTTGCCGCGATAACCGACATATACGCGGGCGGAACCGGCAACCACAAATAATTATATAAATTTACGCTTTTATCCGATACTAGCTAACCAGTGAAACCTGGTCTGCGTTTCCACCACGAAAAAGTGAGACAAGCGGTCGCGGACTTTTTTAGAACTATAAAAGGAACAATTCTTTCACAATTTTTTGTGTGAACCTTTATTGTTAACACAAGCGCCTGTAAAGGAAGCTCTCAAAAGGAATATTTTTCCCCCATTTTTGCAACATTTTTCGTTAAGCTTGTTTGATAGTAGAGTAATGATATTTAGCCTATAGCTTTCCTAGACATCAGGGCTATCAACAAAAAAAAAAACAATTCAAGTCAAGCCAGTAGTGAAATTAGAACGTTAAAGCAACTAAACTTTTCAGCTTATTGTACCTATTAGTGTAGTGATTGGGACAAGCAAATGCACCTACGTTTTTTAACTATAATTTGATCCTACACACGTTATATGATTTGATCAAACGGGGCAATACCAATAAAGCACTTTGGGAATTAAAGATGGTATAAAGAAAGTTGCTGGCATGTTGAAAAAATAGGTAGAAATGAAGGAAAGAATATTACTTTTACTTAACGGTTTAGCATTCTAAGACAGCATCGAATACCTTTAACTTTATCTGACTTGTCGGGAACTTCTTTCTACCATGTCGGGAATGGGCCGGCTCGTGTGAAATAGTGCTTGCGCTGTGTTTCATCGAGTGAGTGAGGATACCGGAGGCCCATAACCCTATCTCGCTTCCCTATCCCCCAAAGGCCGGCAACGCATTTGTGACGCCTCTGGTGTTTGCAGGTGTCCATGGGCGGCGGTAATCGCTTACCATCAGGCGATACGTCTGCTCGTTTGCACGCCTAGTCCATTAAAAAAAAAACTTCATGTTCTCTGTCCGAAACTCTAAAATAATAACATCATGAATAAAGAGAAAGTCTAATTCTACGTAATATACATTCTTTTCGCAACCTGACTATTATCAAATTTTATTGCAGTAGTGAAATGCTTTTATTGCGTCTGGTAACAGATACTACTCACTTTAAGACCAAAAGTATATAAGAAAACTTAGTACCAATGTTTATGGGACCATCATTATTCAACGTTCCAAATAAAGAGAGAAAGTGTAGTAACCATCCATCATTCCGTTGCAGTTGCAGCCGTGATCGACTAACAATAAAAATGAAACAGTACCAAGGACAGAACAATGATATCATGTCAAAGTGTGACACTTATTTACATAGCTTGTGACCGGATGTCGAAGAGCGGCATCGTTTGCCCGCGGCTCCGTGCGATGCATGCGCGTGCGCATATTCGCGCTATTGCGAACAAGTCTGACCTTGTGGTTCAGGACCACCCAGAGAACACCTAACACCAGTCTAGCCTAGGTTTTACGGTCTTCGTGTTGTTTAATAACAACATTTCCTCCGTAATAAAAACTTTACTGCCCACTCTATCATTAATATACCAATGGTAATCGATCTGTGTAAAAATGTGCCCATCATCGTAGAACTTTATCACCTGAATAATAAAACTAATAGTTATCCCATGTTGGTATTCCAATAATCCTATTGAAACTAACTTAACAAAATTTATATGTATTTTATTGAGGAAACTATTATCCAATGCAATGGAGAAGAACTATTGGACAACGGCTATACCTATTGTGCCAGCAAATATTATCGTTGCTGAATTAATCAAAAGTCATATCATGAAGTTGTTCATATTCTGGATAAATAACAGAGTTATCGGTAGCTACTATTGCTTGCGAAAAAAATTATGAGAAATAATTGGAAATCTAAAATTCGTTTTGATAAAAGTAGTCCAACTTGTCATCGGTCTACTTACGAATATCTTATCCATCGAAGTAAACTTGGCAAACATTTGCATCTTCAAATATGACATAGAACGCGTTTCATAAGGGACAACACTCAATAGTGTTTGTTGAGACCTCAGCTGAAGAGAAAATAAGACCTCGCTTAATATTTCACTGGCAGTTTGCAAACGTATGCGAGGTTTTGAGCATATTGAGGGCCTACCTTGGCAGGTGAGAACACCGTATAAAGGAAGATAACATTTTAAACTAAACATTTATATTTTTATGTAATTTACTTTACCAACAACATTGGCAAGAAGGAAATAATTACCATATTGAAGTTGGAAAACGTTGATATAGAGCTAATTTATGTTTCTTTTTATGGGGCAGAGGCTTACACGTACAACGGCCTAATCAAGAGGCTAAGAGCAAAAATAGCCCGGTAAAATAAAGAAAACAAACATGGGGCAAAGGCAGACGGGTAACCTGGACAGTAAGTGTTTCAAGAGACAGAGACCTGTTCCTTTAGAGTATACATCTAAGAGGAGGAGAAGTCAGCCTTTGGTAACTTCACTCGATTGGTAAAATACAACGAAAGATTGCTTAGCGTCGGTTTTCGGTAAGGTTATTGTACAGCTTTGTTGCACCTGTCAAACCGGCCTACGTTGCCGAAGAATGGCTATGGCAATACCACGTTTGTGTAATGTTGAGTAATTTAACTCCTACAGTTCTGGCTTGTTCCACCTTCATATAGAAGAAATAAGAATTGTTTTCATAGAGTCAAATTGCATTGCATTATTCAAGGCTCAATAGTTATGGCATACTACCTGATAATATGATTGTAATGACGGATGCAAAACAGTTAGCGTTTTTTAGGTTACATGATGCGGGTCATAGTGATAATATTCAACAAATTAAATCACGAACGAAGTTGCAAAACTATTCAGTGTGTATTTAATTTTAGAATTGCTATTTATTCAGAAAGGTATTATAGCAGACGTTTCTAGAAAAAAACACTAATTAAGTTTATTTTCTTTCTAGAAAATCGAGAAAGCTATAAATAAATTAAATAATAAGAACATTTCTTTTCTTCCATTAACATTTCACACATACATAATAGAAGAAGGTAATTTAACTGTCTGTATCTTAACAATGAGGGAATTAATTAATTAAAAAATATTTTTAATAAAAACACTTAGATGCCAAGAAAGAAATGATCTACATCATCATCGCAGTCTGAGACATCCTCTGATGAACTAAATCCTCTTACGTAATTTTTTTTTTCCTCAAATACTGTTTCTTAATCGAATAGCCCCGTAGTCAATAAATACTTGTTCCATAACCACCTGATTTGCCCTAGGACATCGTAAGGAACCTAGTCCATATACAAAACATCGCGGGCGTTGTCAGAGCGCGTCACATCCGGCCCGATGACCGCTTGCGCAAGCTACCAACATGGGCATTGTATGCAAAACTTGCCTCGCCAAATACCGAAATGCTAACGGTACTGGTTCTAATATAGATTTAGGGTTTTGGAACTTTTTAATCTCTGAGGTTTATATACAATTTGCAAAAAGCAAATGATTCCTGGTTTAAAAGAATATTTTTCCCTGGAAATCACCTGATGTTCAAATTTAGACGGTATTGATTGTCTTCTTATTTTTCATCGACTAGGATAACTTTCACTGTATATACTTTGGCCCTTTACACTTTTATGCGAAAGTATTTAGATAATATTTAAATTTATGGCACACTAGCACTAATCACGTTCGGCTCCTTTTGGCCTTAGCGTGATGTTAACTATCTTATCGTATGCACGTCAGCAAAACACGTATTAAAAAAAAGGTAAAAATCGTTTAGATAGTTTCAGAGTACAACGTGACACGAGAATTATATAAGTACATACCAGCTGAACCCTACAGTGTTACCCGCGGTTATTGTCATACCGCGGGACAGAGCTAGTCTAAAAAAAAGTAGACTAAGTTACTTGTTAGATCATCAGCTATCTGCCAGTGAAAGTCCTGTCAAAATCGGTCCCAAACAAACAGACTGACAGCCAAAAATAATTTAACTGTTTAATTGACTGCCTCGTTGGTCTAGCAGTTGGCGTGAGCGACTGCTGACCATGAGGTCTCGGGTTCGATTCCCGGGTCGGACCAAATGTTTGTATGATCTACGAATATTTGTTTCGGAGTTTGGGTGTGTTCTATCTATAATATGTATGTATTTACAAAAAAAAAAAGTATATATGTATTTGTATCAGTTGTCTAGTACCCCATAACACAAGCTCTGCTTATCTTGGGACTAGATGGCGTTGTGTGTTTAGATGTCCAAAATATTTATTATTTATTAACTACATTTTTGGTATATGTACCGTGTATACATACATATGCATTTAGTAATAAGCGGTTATTTTATTTAGATTTTTATTTATAGATAGATTACTAGACTAGCGGACCCGGCAAACTTTTGTTCGTGAATGTTTTTATTAATTTCAAAAAAACTTGTTCTAGTATCCATGCCCGGGTTAGCTTCCCATGAGTAGTGTATAGTCGTGGATTAAGAAAACATAACACTGCTAGTTTTCTTAAAATTTTGTTCTTTACAAACCTTGTCCGGACATAACCTACTCATAAATTTGTGGTATCCAATTTGGTGCAGCCGATCGGCTAATTTGCGCGTACATACATTTCGATGATTCATTTTTATGTATGTAGATTTTGTTTAAATATTTGGCTTTATTAACTTCTTTGAACAAATTGAAGTTATTATAAATACGATATACTTTCCTGAGCCACAATTGTTCAAAAAACGTACAAAGATATTCATCATCAGCCTATTGTAGTCCACGGAACATAGGCCTCTCCCATTGCAAGCCACTCCAATCGATTTTAGGCTATATGAAAAAAAAACAATAATCTTAAAAAGCTAATCATTTTATATTAAGCGTTGGGTTCAATACCCTACTCCAAGATCAGACAAAATGAAATCAATAAAACAGCGTCAATCGGATACGGATATAGGTATTATAAAATAATCCAATTTATCGGTATGACTGCTATACGGCTTTGAAAAAAGTGTAGATATTCATTTTAAAATTTCCATGCTGCCAACTTCCGGATGTAGTTACGTATGACGAGATTAAATTGTACCCTACGCTAGAAGTGAACAGTAAAACACAAAAGGCTAAAGTCACCAACCCGTCGAACAAATAATGTTTACTATAACACTGTTGGACAAGCACACTAGCCCTTTGAAATGAGCGCATGCCGCCGTCCGCAATTTCAATAGAACCGGAAGGATTTTTAAAAGACCCTTTCCCCAACTTCCTATCCTAACAAATGTTAAATTTCAAGCGATGTCGTTTCTAATTTTAGAGACAGATTTAAGAGACAAAAAATGATCTATTGATGAATCAGAATGGATGGAATGGACATATGAACTAAACGTCTTGATTTTGCACTAAACATGTTCATGACATGTTTGCTATTCTGATTAAGACGCTGTCTGCAAAGCTTTAAGAATCGTTGGTTCAAAAAAATTATGACTTAGTGAGATAAATATTTTTTAAACATTTGCTGCATAGTTACTTCACCTCTTTAAACATAGATGTTCTTTAAATACCTAATAGTTAATTTATCTGGTGGAGTTAGGAAGACGTTGAATATAAATTTTTAGGACTCCGTCTTCATTTCCTTTGGAAAATTCAGATTAATAAACTAAACTGTTAATATTAATTTGATTAATTTTATAAAAGATACCGTGTGATTGCGTTCTTGATCTCTACGAACTGGAGAAGACGTAACGCTCATTTGTAACAAATCCTGACCGGCACCGGACGTCCGTCTTTGTCGATATTCCCGTTCTACATCAAAGAGAATCACTCAATTTGAACACCAAACAATTTTCAACCTTAATAATGCACGTTGTCAGTTGAATACATATTGAAGTGTTCCAGATCGCGAGGAAGTGTTTGCTCATTCAGAATATTTCAATTATAGGGGAGCCAATGAGATATTCAGCAAAATTGTTATACTGCTCTCTTATTCAAATTAGTCTAGTTCAGTGAACACGAGTAGAAAATGGCGATACAAATTACTTTAAAATCTACTACTACCTATCTAATATTATACCGACTCATTTCAACTACCGGCTTTAACACATTGATAAAATATTTAACCGTCAATATGAAGCGATGATCTAGGTATGTAAATAGTTCTTCTATGGAATAAAACACTCACATGTGTGTGAGACTAAGTGTGTGTGTGTAACTATTAAGAGCTTAACTAATTGTTATAGAAGTGATTAATTAAATGATTTAGGTTTGTCACTTATGTTGGCTGAGAGTGTTTTTCATACACAATGAAGAGTTCGCCCACGTTTGATCCTTTGATTGTACACACCTCCGGCTTTGCGCCCTTGAAATTCAAGAGGTTCTAAAACAGCAGAATGCTTAATATCAGAACAGTTTATTGATCAAAATGATCGTACGAAAAACACATACAAAAATGATAATACTCGAATTAATTTACTTCTTATTAAAGTCAAGACCAAAAACTGATCACATAACTCTGATAGATGCACCGAGCGATCAGTTATAAGAAACAACGACCTTGGTCGAGGACTGGCGCAGCGGACGTGGATAGTCGTAAAATAAAAACGGCCCTCGCAACCGCACAGACAAACAGACATATGACTATAATATAATATGGCGAGACGCTCATACGATTGACGGCCGATAGCTCCTTCGTCAGTAAGCAGGCATCCGGCATTCAAGGTGACACAGAGCATCCTTGCAGATCCGGTCTCGACTATAAGAAGACAATATAGAGACCACGTAAGTTTCGTGATTAAAAGCAAGGTACTTATTTACCAATCGCTTAAATCCGCCCGCTAATTTTCATACTAAAAAGAGTAAAATTGACGTATGAAAAAAAAATGTAAACTAAGATAAAATATTATTTCCTTAATAATTTAGTACCCGAAACTAAATGTTATACAACAACACTATGCGTTTAATTAAAATAATTGTTAATGAATCGTAATCATGACTCAACATGAGGTTTGGTTTATTTGGTAATTTATATAATCAGCAATGGTATCACCCGCGGTAAAGTCACCGTGTTGACTATATAAAAGACTTAACTAATGTTCCGGGTGGCATCAAGGCGGATTATTGGCCTAGTGCGCAATGGGTTGTCGTTAAATTGAATTAGAGCACACCACCGGCTTGCGCCCGCGCAGTTCGACGACCGATCGCCCACCACACTCACCATACTTATTGATCCCATTCAACTGATCCTTTTAGATTGATCAACGTTGATGTGGGAGTGACAGCGCTCCAAACATATGACAAAATTGCGGTTTTGCATGTACATAGTATTGACGCAATGTGACGAGTATAATAAATTGCATAAGTGAACCTTTTTCTAAAGATTCTTTATATAGGTACATGTGGGTAGGATGAATGTATAATTATAGAATTGAAGCCCGCGAGCGTGGGTTAACTAGTCGGGGGCGGCGATAGCTCTCCCTAAGCCGACAACCTTCTTTACGTTAGTTAGTACACAAATTGTCTCGTCAACTCAACGTGATAGTGACGTAAAACACAGTCTTACACAACACAATGCACCGCTATGAAGGCAGACAGGAAGTTAACAATCACAGAGTAAGTTACGCGAATGCGGAATATTACAAATCGCACACTTACATAAAGTGTAAGCGAAACAGTATTTTATGTTAAGCTTCAGCGATATTGATTAGACAACAAATTACATTGATTTACAATATCGTGAAATTTGTTAGTTCGACTTAAAACAACAACTGTAGTTTTACATGACAGGACAGTGAAAAGAGGAAAGTTTGTATTGACACCAGTTTCAGATCAATATCATGTGAATTATGCTCGTAGGGTATAAAATAATCAACGTCCGCAGAACTGTTACTTTCACTATATTCCGAATTAGATATATGGCTTGTGATACGTATTTGGCGAAACGTAGGCAGTTGTCAACGATCGTTTTATACTACGAGTACTTGTTTCTATTTATAGGGACCATTTATATCTTGTGTACAGATACAAGACACTTTCGTAAGTATGTTTCCACTCCCGTTTTTGAGCTCACAATGTATACGACATTGTATTATTATTGACAAAAGTGTCTGTCCTTTATAAGTCGTTATTTTTCTGCCTTTCTAGCCATTTCTCTATAGTACCATGTGCTTGATAGTAAGATACATGAATAACTAATATCATTTGTATTCTTATCCTTCTGTAATGTAATTATATATATACGAGGTCTGCCAGTTCTTTGACTTTCATTTATAAAGCTACCTTTTAAAAAGGAAAATACTGATATGTATCGCTCAATGTCTTTTCCCAGCTTATTAAATGAGTTGAGTAAAAGTTATCGTATTACTAATAAACGCGGAAACAAAACTGCAATAAAATATTCCTTCGTAAAGATAGTTTACTCACGGTGGAAACCCACAAACCACATTATAATAGATATCTCGGCATCGGCATTTCATTTCATTTCATTTCATTTACATTGCAAGCATAACCAGTTAACTAAGGTAGGTAGGTATAATGTACATTTATATTCTCTTTACTTATGTTCTACATACGTATGACGAATCAGTCTAACTACGAGTAATCTCTTGACTCGTTAACTTTCTACAAATTTTTCCACATACAAAAAAGGTGACCAGGATATATCTACCATTTTATACAAGGATAAACGAAGTTATCAATAAATCATAAATAAAACAATAAAATGTCATAAACTTTACTAGTAGATCGTGATAAATGACACCCTAAATATTTATGAAGTTATTTCCATAAAAATTCCATAAAGCATTTTGGCAGCGGCATTAAGTCAACCATAGCAAGAGAGCTATACAGTAATCCGCTGACAGTGTGCGTGAACACGGTACATGGGGAGCTTATAGACTTCGAACTCGTCAGAGAAGATTATCCTTTAGGTTTCACATCATCACCGAATTATAGAAACTAGAGCTGCATAGGTACACCGAGATGGTTACACCGCTGAAAGTGTGTTTATAGCATCCGCCTTCCTGCTGTGGACCGACGAAAATACCGTTACGAACGCACAACCAAACTCCATTTACATACGCAAATCATGACGAATTGCTCACAATGCGCGTCCGAAATACGCTGATGTTCCTCCGATACAGCACAATGTGATTCATTGCCCACTTCCACCCACCTAGGGCCCATATTCGTATGAATGAACAATTATCCTTAAACCATTTCGGAAACTAGATAAAACTCTGTTATTCCGAAGGCTATTTGTATACTCATTAATATTCAATCTCAAACGCATGGACCGAAATGCAATAACAAACTAAACATGTGTTATCAAATAACGAAAAATATTACCTATATTGTCATGCACTATATGACAATAATATTAATATACCTTATGAACCTACTATCTAATAGAATTATCTTGAACTATCGTTACAATGAAAGCTTACCTTGCTACATTTTCTTTCAATAAGCTCTGATGATTATCGCATACTATGCGAGTATGTACCGGTTGAGTTATGAATTAAGTCATGGCGGAAACGGCCTTCTACAAAAACAAACTAACGTTACTTGAAGTTTAAAAAAATTTACACTCGTTAGTGCATCCGGTGTATTACGATAGCGCGGTGGTGTCTTTTTGTTTCCAATTCAATTTAAAAAAGAAACTGATCAATCGGCCAACATAGCACACGGCGAGGGAGAATATCCTGTCGCCTCGGGAGCGGGGAGGTTGCGCTCAGGCATCCATGAATGGCCCTAACGAACTCGCTGGCCTTGGCAGGACGGCCCTGTGGCCCTCAAGCGCACGACATAACTTTATTAATACCTAAACTCTACCAGGTTTAATGGCTATATAATGCCGGTTCTAAGACTGCATCTTTACGATACAGGTTTTTTTGCAATGACTATTATTGTCTGACTGATGTCAAAGATTGACATTTGGAGATCGCATTGGTTTATATTTTTAAATGTTGATGAAACAGGAAAACTCAATTGGTAGGTATTCTATTACAAAACACGAAAGGGTGATGCATACCTATGACATACATTATAAAACAGGAAACGCTTCAAGTCATGTACCTACAGAACCGCGTTTGTATGTGCGCGGTAAACATCTCATTCACGATCCTTTGATTGAGATTGAATGAGTGACGTGCTTAGCGTTTACAAGTTTGACTCGTAACAGGAAGTAAAACGAGTCCGAACATATCAAGGACGCTGGCACTGGAACTTGATCTGTTGCCGTATTCATGACATTATAACAATATCAAACCTTAATTTCTTGCGTAACAGGTTTAATTAAACCGTCGCGGAGTCGTGTTTTTTCATGATTTGTTTATTATTTCAATAGTCTTAAGTTTATTTGTATGCAGGATTATTGCGAGTGTGCCTATTATGAAAGCAAATGATTGATACGACCTTGAGATGGCCAGGATCGACATGCTAACCCACTTAACGCTACGTGCCTGCGCGTGCCGTTGGGGGATTACAGTTTGAGCTAATGACGGGTCGGTTATAGTTATAACATCTGCTAATACGCTTTTATAAATTAACTTATCTATGTTACGCTAACATATTTATTACATCTATAGTAGAATTTTCATTTTTTTTAAGATTCAACAGTATTATTTAGAAAAATATAGTTGCTCAATTAATTTCAAAGTGGATGGCGATTAAGTAAACGTCGAAAAGAGGTTTCGTTCCATTGGTGATGAGTGCTGGTTCTCAGGCAGTCTTCGGAACATGCGGAAGAGGATATAAAATGTTCCGCTGCAACCATCGATCCGTCTCTTTTAACAAACACTGAAGCAAAAAGTAAGACGTCTCTTATTGGTTCATTAATTACAGATCCCGATCCAACGCCTTAAGGAGTTGCTAATCAAGACACGCCCTTGATTGATCTGTATGAGTCAAGATACGCATTTAAATACGTTAGAAATATTTAGTATTCTTAAAATTATCTGTTTCACACCTAAAATTTCCTTCATAGTTTTTATATTGACCTCAAGTATCGATCCATTTGAATGGCATTCACAAAATTTCATCTTACGTGTGATTTACTTACAAAAAATGTTTTGGAACTTCATTTAAACTGGCGTGTGAAGCAAAGGGGTCAACTCGTGATCGATGATTGAATACGGTATAAGACGGAACAAGTCTTTAAGCACGAAGTCTGATTCACAGTATACTTATAAACAGTTTGAAGTAAATGCCAAATCCATTATCATTTGACGTCAATTGAAACAGCTACAACAGATCCGTGAAGGAGCGCTGGCCTGGATTCGTAAAAAGCATGCAACATATGATACTGCAATCATATCCATTGCACAAATTATCAGTTTAGAAATCGTTTCACAGCTCGGATCTGCGTCTTGAAAACTGAATAAGATGTGAACAATGCCTCATTATAGACCGGTGTTGTTGCCAGCACAGGCTAAACTAAGGAAGTCAATATCTATTAGCTTGGCACAATAGGTGAGCGACATCCGAAGCTCATTACTGGCATTCATTTCCGCTGGTAGTTCGCAAGACGCGAATAAATCGCGGCATATTGGTATATCAATAGCCTTATTGAATTAGCAATCTATATGTAATCTATTTCACAACATCTACCTATCATTTTAATACGTATCACTTTTCATCTCTCAATAATCTTTCTTAAGCGTTATTATGATTTCAATCTTAAATATTCGTAAAATGTATGAAAGAGACCATTTAAACTAAAAAAGAATAATCGAAGAAAACCATAAATAAATATTGACACCAATACTATGGAAACTATGGCGTTTTATATAAACTAGTCGATGTATTCACATTATTAGTGTTAGGAAACTCGTAAACATACGCGGCCTTGGCTAGTTGCTTGTTTACGGATACTAAATGCGTTGGCAAATGAACTCGAATGCGTAGTTAATTCTGTAATACGATGATACGAAGCAATGTTTTGCCTTTCAAAATGAAGAAAGTACTTGATAAACATTTTCTAAAATATGAACTTCAAATACGAATTTGTACGTGCTTGTGCCAAAATTTATGTTTTAAATACATTCATTTACATGTATTATGCTTATCAAAAGTCTGTGGCAAAATGTAACGTATGCCGATAGCAAATGCATCTCCATAAACCAATGCAAATAGAACGTGAGGTCGCATAATTCCCGAGCACTAAAGATCCATACCAGCAATCCTTGGGACATAAAGAAGGCAAACATGATTTGTTTTGTTCAAACACTGGATATTATCTCCGCGGTTTACAACAGACAACGTTTTATCAGTGCGCAGCACGGCATCACCTATGGTGAGCATAGTAGTCATAAGAGACATACGTGCATTTTGTACTACACAAACATTTGTTGAGTAAATATTTGTCGCATGCCCCCGCGAGTGTTACGAGAAGCCGCCCTATGCCTACATCATCCTACGACATTTAATGTGTGCAAACAGACGTAAGGATTAAAAAGTGAAATGAGTTGTAAAAAGAAATCGGAAAAAACGAAACGACATTTAAAGAGGCGATTTAAAATCGCAAAACAAACGTGACATCGACGACAAACAATGATCTTGGGAGAAGAAATCTGACCAGTGAACCGTGCTATTGATTTAATGAATACATTTTACAGGGCAGCAGTACAACGAACAGCGGAAAGCGCATAATGACTTCCGTTCGACGGACAACGAGAAACATCGAAAATAAAACAACACGCTGATTTCAGCCGACTCTAAATTGCGAATAAGAAATAAGTGGTAGCGGGTTCTTTTGTTCAAAGGGTTAAGAATGTGTACTCTTAATTATAATTGCCAACTATATAGAATATTTTATGTAGTGAAAAACGTGATATAATTTAGCACCAGATAAATAGGTATACGTTTTACGATTTAAGGGGGACTTTGATAAACGGATATGGGAAGTGCGGTCGACATAGCGCAAGTGCCCCACCGTTCATCGGCTCGCGATTCTAATTCTGATATATCCTGCGGGTTTCCTGTGCAAGCACCGACCGGAACTGGCCCTCTCTCCACTGGTAATAAATAAACCATACGGGTTTCTAACCTCGACGCTTATGATCTTATTAACATCTAGAAAACTAGTCAGCTAGTTTCTACCTAAAGTAGCGATTTGAAACTCATTGACTATAGTTTTAGTTATACTTGTAATGAGAGTTATGATTACAACAATACAACTATCGGTGCCAATGGTGACGATGTCCGATTTTGTTCTATACTATACTGAAGTTGTTACTCAATTGGATGCACAATGATAAACAGAGACTAACAGTCAGTCATCCATTCATGAGTCCAACGTTATTGTCTAGTCGTGTGTCTGGGAATGATAACAATACAGTCAACTAATGAAAACAAACTGTTTTATATTGACGCTGATGTACCGCTGTATATTTACATTTACATACAGAACATAATATAACCACACGTATTAACGTAACACAGTCTCCTCATGCAAATTCTAGCTATAAATGTTTATTCGAATAGAATCCTCTGTAAGTACAGAAATGAACGATTACGACTCAATAATGTCGAAAGTTCACACTAAATATACTATACATACAGGGCTTACAAAAGTCTAAAAATATGCTAAATACAGTGGTATCGGTAGTCTCAAAAATACAATATAACATTTTAGCTCCTCAGTAATCAGTTCACATCCTCTTTAGCATCGCGTACTAAATGCGCAAGTTAACACCTATTGTTTCCGTCGATGAGTACTTTTTCCATTCACTTCACCTAACGAGCCCATTGACTGTTTCTAGGAACTACATCGATTGTTTAGTTCTCAGGACGGTACCTTTGGCCACTGCAACTTGGAATATCTCCATCGGAGTACTTCTTCGAAACGATCCCGTAAATTTTACTGCCTAAATATTGAGGAAAATTACGGTGGAAACCTACATAGAAGATGTTATGGCATTTTGTATAAGCCGCAAGTCTGTAATTTCATTCAAAAATGCAATTAAGATTTATAAGTTCCATGGTAAAGTGAACACAGACATTAATGGTTGCATGAAATCACATACGAGTCACAGTCCAAGTGCTCGTCATGGGAAAACGCTTCTTTTCAGATTACATGCTTCATAAAAATGTACAATAAAAATAAACATGTATGTTGACCGTTCCACAGGCTGAACAAAGACTCCTCGTGGGAAGTGAAGATATTACGTATATAATAAAAAAATAGCTCAGACTTATCTTTACATCTTAAGCGACAATTTGTCTTAAGGCATAAAATCTTTCAAACGAAGTCGCTCGTTATTAAGATTTATATTAACGAGTGTGTAATAATACCTACGTTGATTATTTACACCTACACTACAAGAAATCAATGTAACAAAAACAAAATAATCATTTTAAAGACAATTAAGCGGACTTGTTCATTAAAAGAGCAAAAAAATAGAAAAAACTTGAACGTCGACAAACAGGACACAAA
Organism: Spilosoma lubricipeda; assembly: GCA_905220595.1. Taxonomy (NCBI): domain Eukaryota; kingdom Metazoa; phylum Arthropoda; class Insecta; order Lepidoptera; family Erebidae; genus Spilosoma; species Spilosoma lubricipeda. The sequence goes on from HG992278.1 coordinate 3,906,432, forward strand.
AACCATTTTAAGAATATGATGACTGTTATAAATTCAAATTACAATACACCCGAAGAAAACGTTCCAGACACACTCATTAGTAATTTAGGTTGTAACATATTAAAAACAATAACATCCGTGATATTGAACAGCGTAACATTAATTCATGGCGATAATTTAAACGACAGCCTGTAAGGAGTCGTGACTGAAAATAAAAAGAAGACAAAACTCAGCAGGGGGTGATATGCCAACATTTAATTGGACAAGCAACCTTTTAAGGCAGATTTCTTTAAAGCAACAGTTTCACGATCTCGGCTGTCGTCGAGTGATGTCGCGGCACAGGAAGCCGGGGTAAGGGGCGCGGGGCACGCTACACGATATCCCTTTTACGCGGACCAATTAACGGACCCTGTCGGACCGGATGTGCGTATACACATGCATTAGCACCTACACCCTTCACTAATCTTTTGAATGGGAAATAAGATATAAAAAACTCTTGGGAAGCTATACAGCAGCAGCTATACGCGAAATCTGAGGTGTTAAGAATATAATATCACCATCAATAATATCATCACATACATATCAAATACGTGACTTCATTGACCGGATTTCACACCACAGGTAACCGTCCTTGGTTGAGCTACTTAACTCCTGAGCCGCCAATGGTACAGGACAATGAAACTTGCTAAGCATACAATTACATCCATAAGTGGAAGACAGGAGATTAATTGTATTCATTACACGTCCCATGTGGGCACCGTGTGCTCCAAACAGACGGAACGTTTCCTAATGAGAGCTCTATTTATTTTCGGAACGTTATTGCCCAGTCGCCAAAACTATCTATTTCCAGCTGGAGTAAATCCACGTGCCCAAACTCCAACATTGTTGTGAATTTAAAATAGGTCAAAAGCTGCGGATCTACAAAAAAGTTTGGTATAAAATTTAAAACCATTACGTAATTTAGTAGTATACTAGCTGACCCACGCAACTTCGTTTACGTCTCTTATTGCCCGTAGCGTGATAATTTTCCCCCGTTTTTGAATCATTTTTCATTGGTGCTCCGCTCCTATTGGTCTTAGTGTGATGATATATAGCCTATAGCCTTCCTCGATAAATGGGCTATCTAACAGTGAAAGAATTTTTCAAATCGGACCAGCGGTTCCTGAGATTAGCGTGTTCAAACAAACAAACAAACAAACAAACAAACAAACAAACAAACAAACAAACAAACAAACAAACTCTTCAGCTTTATATATTAGTATAGAGTATAGATTGAGTAGTGATATTGAGACAAATATGTACAAAGTGCAAGGATGCAATAATATTAATCCATAAAGAATAATTCTATTTTTTTTTACGTTCAAAATAAATTATCCTGAAGATAAGATGGTTTAATAAGCTCCTAGCAATTTAATGTAATCATATACAATCAATAAGCATGTAGTCCAATTATAATGAAAGTAAATAATGTGGATTAGGTGTCCAATACTCGTAATCTCCAAAAATCTGATCTGGTTATAATACTACAAGAAAGGAAATATCGTGTCCTATTATTGGTTGTTTCTTAAGAGAAAGCGGAAATGAAGCCCGTGCCGCCAATTACACAGCAAGGTATGGCAAGCGTATGCTACTTCCGTTTTGGTACCGGGAACCACCCTCTGTCAAGGGCTGTTTCAAACGGAACTAAAATTTATAAGTACATTTAAATGCTTTCGTTACTTCCTCACAATTAAAACTATTTACAATTTAAGTTATTAGTATTTTGATTCAAAGAATATAACGGTAATACATTAAAGGATGCAGGAAAACGTGAGAACAAGGTAGTGTTATTACCATGAATTAACTATCACTACACGACAACCCGGCTTCGCACGGGCCTTTATGGAAAATATAATAGGTATAGTCTATGTTACATCGAGAAGATGTGCGGGTTAATTTAGTCTGACGTCTTCAGCAAATATCGTTCTAATTTAGGCAACATACTCAAAAAGTTATATACGAAAACCTTCCTCGAGAATCACTCTATCTATTGGTAAAAACCGCATCAATATCCGAGCAGTTGCTTTTTAGTTTATCGCCGACAGACAGACGCAGCAGAGGACTTTGTTTTATAATATGTAGTGATAACTGATCATGCTATTGAAATCTATACAAATAAATAAAATTGGAGTGTCTGTTTGTAATATTAAAATAACAGCTTTTTAATCAATGCATGTGTATGTATACACGATACATATACCAAAAATGTAGTTAAAAAATTTTTTGTCTGTCTGTCTGTCTGTCTGTCTGTCTGTCTGTCTGTCTGTCTGTCTGTCTGTCTGTCTGTTTGTTCCGGGTAAACTCTGGAACGGCTGGACGGATTTCGACGGGACTTTCACTGGCAGGTAGCTGATGATTCGGGGAGTAACTTAGGCTACTTTTTTTAGACTAACTTTGTCCCGCGGCGTTACTCGCGGTACAACAATAAGCGCGGGTAGCACCGCGGGGTTCAGCTAGTTCTCTGATATTGTTTAAAATAACTGGCGTCTACAGTTTAAAACAGAACAATTCCTTTGAGAGGCTTAGAGCGATGGTGCGCGAGCGCAACGATCGCAAGCTCATAGCCCATTACCGGCCGATCGTATAAACTTCGAACATAATTTATCGTTTCCTCTCTGTGTTTTTCACTCGGCAACAATGCTCAGTTCTCCAAGTGTGAAGTTAATGGCTTTACGACATGTCGAGATGTAATTTGCTTTGACTTGTTTGAGAGCCAACCAGATATATGATAGATAACACATAAGACAATACATATAATCGTACTATTACCGAGCCAAACAACAAACGGATCACGTAATGAAAATGACTAACGCAACTCTTTGAACCCCCAAATTTAAGAGAGGATAGGGACCAGCTCAAGCTCAGCTTCAAGCAATCAAAAAATTGCTAAATGATTCTGTAAATCTGTCACCAAAATACGCAGAACATTTATTATAAGACTGCAGGAGACATTTTTATGAGTAATGAATGATAAAACTTAAACAAAGAAATATAATTAAAAGTCCAATCACCAGCCAAGAGTCGGGCAAACAGCGGGACCTCAAGCTGTTTTCTTTGGCGAGCTTGTAGCGTGAGAAATTGTCTCACAGTTTCTTTGACTTATTTGTCACAATACAACAATTAACTAATGGCAGTTAGAATTGCCGTTGAAACATCTTGAGAATCATTCTTAGCATACAATGACAATGACGACACCGCAAAGTTCAATGAAATCTTTGCAAAAAGAGCTTATTGTAATTTTGCTAAACGGACAGGCTACAGTTACATTTAATATAAATAGCGTGATACTAGACTTTAAAAGAGTTTACCTCTGATTTCTTAAAGCTTTAAAACACTCAAAGTCTTAAAACCAACAACTAAAAGGCGATAAATATAATTTATATGACGAGTTCCTTCGCGGACTTTCAATTACTTTTATGATTACTGCATTAACTAGGGTATTGGTGTGATGTTTTTATAACTTCCCTCAATGAAAACAAAAAAATGTTCATCTACTATCTATTCAAACTAATTTTGTCTGATGCGCTTGTTTAAAAAGTAAGATTTTTCAGTATTATCTAAAAGGATTATTTATTTTTAAAAGTTTATTAGAATAATTAAATTTGTAAAAAGTCCATGTTTCTCCAGTATATGAAAGGGGACCATTCTTAACATATTGATATCCCGCCGTGCCTCGATTCCCAATGCCATGCGAACATCATTGGCTATCGTAACGGGTAGTAAAAGTCCTAAAAAGTCCAACAACAATCTCTCTGCAGAACTTCGCTATCGCCAATGCTTTGGTTGTGGACGTCTGGCGGCTAGTATCTCCACGTAAAAAATTAAAGTTTATCAATGTCGCAGTAGACTGAAAGTCGACTCCAACGTAATTGTGAAAAAAAAAGGTTAGGGGGAAAACAATTCAAGGGTCTCCTAGCCTATTTTTCTCTCATTTATTCTGTTTAATTATTGTTCAATTAAGTATATCCTCGTCATAACATGAATGCGGTTCGATGACTACTGTTTATGAAAGTTTATTTGCGTTCCGGCACATTACAAAACTGACGGTTAGGAGTGAGGAGGACGTGTCGATTTAATTTCCTATGAACATCAACGAGGGCCTTCAGAGCTGTTAATTATTAGTACTGGTTTAAACATACATTGCACGATTAATTACAAAATAAAAACCATGACTAAATTAACTTTTAATCTTTATCTGTGATTCTTGCATTATTTAACACCAGTTATCTTAGCAAAAGTTACCAAAAAGAAAATGCCGACCGGTAATTATGCCACAACATGTACTGTAGAAATTCTTGTCACAGATAAGACGCTTCATAATCCACAGATAACAGTCGGCCGTCGATCAACTTCCTGTTCAATTGAGACTTAATTACGGAGATGATCTCGCTGCCGTAATAACATAAGACTATCTGCATTTTATGTATAAACTAGATGGACCTTAGGTAATAAGCAATTTCTACATGCAAGTAATAAGCAATGAGTACACATGTAGCAAATACTTTTAAGATGAGATGAAATGAAGGAGTGGACGGAGTGAGGCGTGTCAATTTAATATCCGATGGTGAGCTCATGATGGATGGTCGTTTTATTAGTCCCCAAGCTGCTGTTTACGTGTTTTCACATAATAAAATGTATGGTCATGTTTCTTGTTTTAGGGAAGCTAATATGCTGAGATATATTAAAATGAAAAATCGTTGACCTCGTTTTAAATGTTTAATTGTAACCAATGAAGGTAAATCGTGAAACGGTGTCGTACCGGAACCGATCAATATCACGCACCAAACAATAGGGGTTCGTCAATTCGCCAACAAGGTGAGTGACGACAAAAATTTGGCAAGAAAAGCACAGGTAGAGTTTACTTAGCGCCTTATTAAATGCTCTATTGTGTTGAGCGGCGCCTACTCTGACCATTTTTTGCCAACAACATAACTGACCTGTCTTCTTGAATTCTACCAAAATACTTTTAAGTATTTTAAATAGTATACATATTTGGTTAAATAGTTTAACGTCATTAAATACGTCAAACAAGAGATTAAGATGTTAAATATTTTAATTGAAACGAAAGAAAACAATTTCCTTAGGACTTGTGAGAAGTATCTATTCCGGATGTATCTGAATGTTCATGATAAGTACTTAATTACAGGAAAGCTATTAGAGGCCTGTTCCACTTGTTACAAATAGATAAATAATATAAATGAATAAATAAATTTGTGGATATTTTAGTTTAGGTTTCTAGTTTCAGCAATATTGTAGTTCATAGATAATTAGAATAGATAGATACATATGTATAATGATTTAATTGTGTCAGATATTTAGAAGGCACGATCACTTACTACACCTACAAATAATAGTTACGTGGGCCTACCACCTACAAATCCGGCCCACTATCATATGTTTCGTTCAATAAGCCTAGCCTACGTGTCACCATAAAGCGGTAGCCTAGCATTCGAAGTGAATGAAAGAAATATTCGTAACGACTTACTCACCGTATAAGTCAAACTGTGTCTACCGTTGGCGGCTTTCCCGATAGCTGGCTTTCTTATAGGAACAGTGGTCTGTATCTCACTGGAAAATCACACTGAAGAACAAACAACAGGAAAGCAGTATTCACTTTATCGTCAACTGTCAATCGAACTTTAAACACAGCGATACACGTACGCTTTAAAATTGTAAAACGTCAAAATGTAGTACACAATCATGCGCTGAGCGCTCGCGTGTTTGCGCGTTCAGCGACGGCGCGACTGAGCGACAGCGGCAAGAGCGCGGCACGCGCCGGTGGGGGCTTCATTCACAAATCGAGTGGCGGGGCATGGAACGCGCGGGGCCTGACCCATAGGCTCATTCATGCGATTATCAAGTCAGCGTGATGACCTGCGGCCTATTGCTACGTGCACTCCACGGTTCACAACACAGAATTCGAATCGTGAGTGACCACTTCCATGGATTTCAATGACTTTCGAAAATACCGGTTATGCTGAATCAAGCAACGAAGAACGAATTTGGAGACCTTTATTGCCCAGAACAATGAATATACAATTACAACCTTTAGCAACACGACCGGTCGTACGTGCAATCGCAATACCGACTTGGCACGGTTAACGAAAGTGCAGAACCTGCGAAAGTCAGGAGAAATTCCAGTCTTGTATTTGTTTTACCGAGGATATTTGTTTAATATTTTAGAAAAATCGATTTTAAAGGTAAATACTGCAGGCTTTCGCGACTACAATATGGATGACAGCCATTTATCGTCGTATCGCGATTAAAACCGCTAAGTATAAAACGGTGACTTGAAATTGGATCCCGTTGCGCCACCGGCAGATTTACAGCAATAATGATTCCGCAAGCAAGAACATTATAAACAACAGTGCCGGTGAAAGGCTCTAAGTACGGAGCACAAGCGGTTGATGTAACAAAATGGCTTGCACCGCACGTGCCCTGCGTTGCTTCATTTATGTACATTGCAATTCTGCTTTTTATTCGCTGAAGACGACATTAACATTCTCGAGTCGTATCGAAGAACGCAGAAAATTCGGCGCAGTGTGTGTTGAAAATTATGTATCGGTTTAAAAGCTCATGATATATTACCATAAAGACGATGACGGCATTTAAGAAGCCAATAAACTAATTCAATGTTTTTTGTTTCCTTGACCTTTAGTTACTCCCGGACAACGTGTTTCTTAGTTGTACTTAAGACTTCACCATTTTCATATCGATAGCTTAATTAAAATACGTAGGTACATAACAAAGATTTGATGGAAAAAAATCACAAACTCTTATGTGCTTTTAATTCCATAGATGTCTTTGATACCTTAGCTTAGGCCAAGAACAACATGGGTCCGGAGGTTTTAATAAGAGCAGTTCCCGGATCTCTCCCTGCGCAGAGTGGCACACCGTGTGGTTTTAGCCGGTTCTATTCCGACACAGTGCCCCGCAGCAAACCCCGGCGGGTTGTCGGCCCGAGGGCGTGTCCATACGTAAAAAAAAAGGCCGAGAACAACATATTACATACAAGTGTGCCAAATTTTAAAATAATAGGCCTGAAATTTTGCATATCTATTTGATATTAGTTATTATGTTTTCTGGTATAGGAGGGCAAATAAACAAACGGATAACCTGATGTTAAGTGACTACAGTCGCCCATGCATAGCTGTAACTCAAGAGTCACAAATGTGATGCCGTTGCAAAGAAATAATTGTTTTCCAGCAGTTTTCTGACTTTTCTGTGAGGCCCTGGTATCGTTCCGATGGAGTCGGTCCACTTATGAGAAAGCGTGGCTCTTCCACGGATAATTAGTGTAACAAAATGTTTTTTTATTGTATAAGGGGCAAACGAGCAGACGTATTACCTGATGATAAGCGATTACCGCCGCCTTTAGGCCAGGCCAAGAGGCGTCTCAGCGCCTCATGCCGCCCTGAGTGTGGAAGTATCTCAATAGGCCGCGATAGTGTAGGTCACCATGCTGCATTTTTGCATTGTCTGAATTCGCAATGAGTATAGGACCACTGTTCATGGATTCTGCTCATGCTTTCCATCAAACAGAGTCACTTTGGCAAGTTCAAATAAAAAATAATAGTGATATTGCAAATTTTAAACAAAATCCACCTACAAATCTTGGGTTTATCATTGTGAAAAAAAAACGAATGCTTACACGTATCTATGAATTGCCAGGAAGGCCGTAATCTTAATTTGTGTCTGATATAATTATATCACATAATTTCATATAATAACGTGAAATATTCCGTCGTCACTTGACGAAAACTACCTGTGTGAGGGCCGATAATGAATACAAACATGAACGCGCATATTCATCTCCAAGACGACGCACGATGACCTGTCGGCGCCAGCGGATACATTAATTAACATGACAACTTTATATATCGAATAAGGAAATTAAATGTCAGCGAATTTATACATTGTTAAACATTTTCAATATACAAGTATGGACAATATAGGATCTGCAACTTTAGATGGCGCACGCAACTACGATAAATGAGACAACAAGTTTAAGTACAATAGAGTTCCACGATCGAACAATATAATATAATCATTAGATTTTACAAGAATTGGAAAGGTCGTAAACTAATCTAGATATAACTCTATTACTACATTTTATATTAAACATTTGAAAGATGTACCTACTCTGTTTCTACATACACACGAAACCACACACGCCGGAGCCCCGATGCCATAGTACGAAACACACACATCACAAACAGATACGTCAAACACCCCGTCGTTTTTAACACTGGATTGAAATTGTAAGTCCATGAGAAGTTATCACAACAGGAGCAAGTTTTAGTACCTACTAAAACTTGGTAAAAGTTAATATTTATATAATTTAACAGCCACATTGTCCTACAAATTGCGTGGTACGTTATCCTGGCCCTAAATTCAAAAGTTTTTAACCCTGCTACCCCTGTTAGCTACCACAAGCGAAAATTTTTGTAAGGTGGGCCCCTCATCAAAATGAAGCCACTCACGAAAAAATTGCTTGATAGTAATAACTTGTAAACTTTGTTCCGAGGAACCCGGACTAATACAGAAAATAACTAGGAAAAATCTAGAAATGGTTAAATAAACCAACAAGTTGCATTAATACCTATTTGACTTTTATTTTTTTAACTTTCGTGCGCTTCAGCTGAGATGATGATGGGTTGGCAAATTTGATGAAAACCCGAGTTCCCTGAATATAAAATTATATCAATCCCGTTCTTGGTAGATCTGAAATTCAGACTTAAATATTTGAAAAATAATAAAGCTATACTAGTGCACTTCAATTGTCAATTACCTAAGCTACCTTACTGTTATGTTTTTTTACATTACATTCATAAAGTAGATACCATATTCGACTATTTAATAAACAACTGTATTACTTAACGCTAATCGTTTGTTCTCAAATCAATCAACTTGCATAAAACTCATCGCGTCTTAACATAATTGGACGACGACTGCCTCGTTGGTCTAGCGGTTGGCGTGTGCGACTGCTGATCGTGAGGTCTCGGGTTCGATTCCCGGGTCGGACCAAATGTTTGTATGATCTGCAAATATTTGTTTCGGAGTTTGGGTGTTTTCTATGTATAATATGTATGTATTTACAAAAAAAAAGTATATATGTATTTGTATCAGTTGTCTAGTACCCATAACACAAGCTCTGCTTAGCTTGGGACTAGATGGCGTTGTGTGTTAGATGTCCGAAATATTTATTTATTTATTTATAATTACTTACCAAAAACAATACCATTCTTCACGAAAGAGTTATACTAACTACGCCGTTTCTGGAAAGGATAATTTGACCATGGTAGACCATAAAAACACATAAACTTCCCACAAGATACCATCGACACGGGGGTGGAACTCACCGGGTTTCCTGTTGTCAATTAATATCATGAGAATCCAGTGCCGGTTGTAAGCACTATGTATATATACTGATATAATACCACGCGATGCTGCAAATCATACAGACATTCGAAGTACTGGATAAGAGTCTTATTATCAACTAGCTGAACCTCGCGGTGTTACCCGCGGTTATTGTTGTACCGCGAGTAAAGCCGCGGGACAAAGTTAGTCTAAAAAAAGTAGCCTAAGTTACTCCCTGGATCATCAGCTACCTGCCAGTGAAAGTCCCGTCAAAATCGGTCCAGCCATTCCAGGGATTACCCGGAACAAACAGACAGACAGACAGACAGACAGACCGACAGACAGACAGACAGACAAAAATTTTTTCAACTGCATTTTTGGTATATGTACCGTGTATACATACATATGCATTTAGTAAAAAGCGGTTATTTTAATATTACAAACAGACACTCCAATTTTATTTATTTGTATGTATAGACTAGCTTTTGCCTGCAGCTCCACCAGCGTATTTGTTTTGTCTTTTCTCAAGAATGTTACTTTGAAAATTGTGCGGCTTAATTTTTGTTCGACTTCTTCAACAAATATCGTTATATTTCAGACAATGTACTAAAAAATGTAACAAGTTATTTGCGAAAATATATATGACCTAAAAGAGGGTGTAATAATTAAGTTATTGTTAGTGCAGTTGAAAAAAGAGTTGAAGACAGTTGAAAATACCTACATTTACTTGAAAACTTAAAAGACTGAAACATGGGCTGGGCTTCTTGAAAAGCCGTTAGTTAGCCGTTAAAGGCAGAATATACATCTTTATATATATAATTCTTCTGTGAGTGTGTATGTCACTTAACTACTCTCAAACGACTGGACCCATTTTGATGAAATTTTTTGTGTGTTTTCAAGGGGATCTGGGAATGGTTTAGATTCACAATTTTTATCCGCTGGACAATGTTTTTTTAATTAATTTTTAATTTATTAGTAGTTATGGCAAAACGACGTTTGCCGGGACAGCTAGTATAGTATATATAAGTAGATTATCTTCAAAAGTAAAAAGAATTATTCATTTCATACAAGTTACGTGAACTTATAGCTAACTCGGCGAATTAACGACGCGGGATATTCCTCTGTAGTATTTTTGTGACTCACCTGACCAAACTCAGTGGGGTATCCTAAACTGTCGACGATGCGATGCTCATAATATAAACTTCAATGAATTAACAAAATGTCAACGACAAAAGAAAAAAATAAGAATCATTTACTTTTAATTAAAATATTATAAGGGGCGGTGACAACACGACGTATCTTTCTCAATTTTGTTAAATTTCATTTTGTTTGTATCTTTGGCGGTAATTTCAAATAATTAAGTACATGTACTTTTTTAGACTTGTGGCTGCCCAATGGACAATATTTTCTTTTTATAAATTGTTCTTTTTAACTTTCTGAACCTAACCTCCATATAAACCTTATGTAACAAACTTCATGCTACACCGTAAGCACAATTGTCGTAATATGGGGCTTAAAGTTTTTCTGATTGATAACTAAATTAATTAATATTTCGGATATTTAACACACAACGTCATCTAGTTCCAAGCTAAGCAGAGCATTTGTTATGGGTACTAGACAATTGATATTTTTTTTTGTAAATGTATATATTATACATAGAAAACACCCAAACTCCGAAACAAATATTTGTAGATCATACAAACATTTGGTCCAAACCAGGAATCGAACCCGAGACCTCGAGCACAGCAGTCGCATACGCTACCACTGCGCTACCGAGCCAGTCAATCTAATATATAAAATTCTCGTGTCACAGTTTTAGTTGCCAAACTCCTCCGAAACGGCTTGACCGATTCTCATGAAATTTTGTGAGCATATTGAGTAGGTCTGAGAATCGAACAACATCTATTTTTCATCCCCCTAAATGGTAAGGGTCACCCATCTTTAAAATTGTTTTATGGCAAAACGACGTTTGCCGGGGCAGCTAGTATACATATATATTATACTAGCTGACCCACGCAACCTCGTTTGCGCCTTGTATTGCCCGTAGCGTGAAAATTTCCCCCGTTTTTGAAACATTCTTCATTGTTGCTCCGCTTCTATTAGTAGTAGCGTGATGATATATAGCCTATAGCCTTCCTCGATAAGTGGACTATCCAACACCGAAAGATTTTTTCAAATCGGACCAGCGGTTCCTGAGATTAGCGTGTTCAAACAAACAAACAAACAAACTCTTCAGCTTTATATATTAGTATAGATAGATAAAATATACTGCAATAGATAAATGTAGATTACAGTCCACGTAGGTAGATAATCGCCCACAGAATTATAAAAGGATAATTATTAGGGCCTCTAATAAATCACGTGAATGTTAAAGACATAGAGAAGTCTGGAAAACCACATAGGTTTCATCCCCGACAAAATTGAATGTCAAAGCGATATCATCGCCACCGCAGCCGCGCCCTTTAGCTAGTTAGAAATAAACTAATAACTTTATGGTAATGTTTGCCTGCCGCAGTCAGTTTATTTGCACACGTCGGCTCACCTTACGCGGTTTCATGACATGCAGACCGACAGAATAACAAACATGGCGATTACAAAACTTAAAGGTATTCATTGCAAAATGACAAAATATATATTAAACCACCTACAGAACGACTTGTGTGCCAAGGCCCGCAGGTTTTATTCTGATAGGCCTGTTGAGGCCGGTCTACAGTTTATAATCCTGACTGTCAGAGTACTTGGGTTCGATTTCTACGGAAGACAAATCATTTTTTTAAATAAAATAAAATAAATAAATTAAATTAATACATTAAGTGACATTTATGAACGTTAAATTGAAGCTACAGTTAACAAGGCAACTGCTATAAATCGTAGAGGAGTCCCCTCGACTATCTTTCGGCTCCATCATCAGATCGACTCCAGACCTCCATTAAATTGTAGTGCTTTCAAATACTTTATTAAAAAAATTACAAATGCACTAGTCGCCCCTACAAATTTCGAAGGTTCCCCTCGATTTCTCTGGGATGCCATCATCAGATCCTATTTTCCTTATCATGGTACCACCGTCGGGACATCTCCTTTCCAACAAAAGAAAAATCGTCAAAATCGGGTCATAAACGACGAAGTTATGCACGAACACACATAAAAAAAAATATATATATATACGGTCGAATTGAGAAACCTCCTCCTTTTTTTGAAGTCGGTTAAAAATCATAGATCGACTCAAGCAGACGCTACAGCATTATACTGAATTGTCACGGTAAATTAGGTGAAATCACCAGAATCTACTGCCTGCTTGTGCCGATCTATAACTTCCAGTTTCCAAAATGCGTAGAGCCTTATGAGAAGAATACTGGCAAAGAAACTCATGGCCACTCTTTTTAAAAGTCAGATCTTCAGGTACAATGGTGTTAGTATTACATGAAAGGTATTATCGTTATTTGTTCTACATCACATCAATAGTCTTTAATAATTCACTGTTGTACATATCCCCTTGTATAATTAGTAATTTATCTATAACTAGCATTTGTGTGGGTACCGGTTGTCGCGGTAAATAGTAGCCTTAAGAATCAAAGTGTCTCCATTCCAAAGTTCATTGAAATCGATGCAGCGAATTAGCCATGAAAGCCATGACAGATAGAGTTACTTTAGAATTTAGAATTTATTATATTAGTATGTAGTTTGAAAATATAGATATATGTTCATCAGAATACAAACTATGCCTAATTTGGGATTAAGAAGGCCTCGTGTGTTATGTCATATGTGTCTAGTTATTAATTACTAGCTGACCCACTCAACTTCGTTTACGTCTCCTATTGCCCGTAGCGTAATAATTTCCCCCGTTTTCGCAACATTCTTCATTTGTGCTCCGCTCCTATTGGTATAAACAGTTCCTAAGATTAGGGTGTTTAAACAAACAAACTCTTCAGCTTTATATATTAGTTTATAGATAACTAGCGACCCGTCACGGTTTCGTAGGGGTGGATTTCAGATGCACCCACCGACGACGCGATTCGTGCATTTTAAATCTGTGATATCTTCGAATATATTCATTTAAATTATATACTTTAAAGGGCCATATTGATTTATATTTTATGCACAATGTATTTAAGGTACAGACATCAATACAGGCCGGGATCCCCGGAACAAATTTTACACGACAAGTTATTACTATCAAGCAATTTTTTCGTGAGTGGCTCTGAAATCATATTAATATTAACTAAGCAACTGTTAACAATCAGATATCATTTTTGAAGACCTCGTTATCGATATATGTTGGAAGGATCAAATCATACATTTTGTAGGATAAATATTTGTTTCCATTGTGTAGGTAGTGTTAGATAACCTATATATATAAAAACTAGATGTTGCCCGCGGCTCCGCCCGCGTGTGTGTCGGTTATTGTTTTCTATCTATAATATGTATGTATTTACAAAAAAAGTATATTATATAAGTATTTTTATCAGTTGTACCCATAATACAAGCTCTGCTTAGTTTGGGACTAGATGGCGTTGTGTGTTAGATGTCCGAAATATTTATTTAATTTATTTAATTATTTAAATAGTAGCCTATGTGTTATTCTGAAAGCGTGCGTTGCGTGAAAGAGTAACAAACATCCATCCATACTTACAAACTTTCGCGTTTATAATATTATTATATAGATGTATCGCCGAAATGTTAGTACGCACATAACTTTCCATCGGCTGACTATGATAATAAGTTAGGATATCTATCCTTACGAGTACAGCCTTCAGAAGTTAAAAAGACAAGATAGTAGTAGCAGTCAATTGGTACAGATTTGATAAATTTCTATATTATTAGGGAACCTATAACAAATTTCTATTCCCATACCAAACACGAGCTGCCCGTTTGGTCAACCACACTGTACTGCTGCGACTCGTACATTGAAATTAGCAGTATTTTTATATTCGAGTCGCCTGAAACAAAGACTAGCAAAATACGATGTACGTGAATAAAAATTATAGGAAGAACAATTTATTAGCATGTAAAGTTTTCTAGAAGACTTCCTTTGCAAGGTATACCCGAGTTCTTATAATAGACCCATATGGATGAATCAACCGTGTGGTTTTAGTCGCTTCCGACATACCACTTCACCGCTAATTCCTTTGAGGTTATGACTAGATAATCATCTAGTCTTTACCTCTTCAAAAATGATGATGTTTTACGTCTCTCCAAACTTAAGTAGATGCAGTGTAGAACAGCCATTACCAAAATTCGATACTATTTAAGTACTTGGATTAGACTGATTTCCGATTACGTCAGTCTTCTAAATCCACAAGTGTTAATTCCGTGAAATTAGGTCTGTTATTTTCATGACGCGAATATGATGTATTTCAGATATACAGAGTAAGCTTACAATGGATTAATTTATATATATGGATTGCTTACAATGGATTATGTCATTAATAATAGCTGTAAGCTATTTTTAATGACATAATCTAACTATTAGTATATTTATCGTTGTGGATTGCATTAAATGATAATGGCATAAGTATTTCAGAGACATTTAAATAATGGTTTGTTTTTATTAGAATATTTACGATACTGTCTATCATTAGCATCCTTAGTTATTTTTAGTTATGTGTATTTTAAGCCACTTTATATCCGATTCATGGAAGATTTAATAAAATTCAGGTACTTAGTTGTAACGAACAGCGATCTTAGACAAGGCAACGAGACTTTTGTACGAGCTTTGGTAAAATACCAACTAGTGTAATATCTAATCTCACCTTAATATTCATTGTTAGGGAGAAGAAGTTAGTGGTTAGATACAGGTAGCCTTACTACTAAGTGTTTGGATAACAGTTTATATTTAGTAAACTGTGATCGTCCCAAAACTGACCAAAGTAGTTCAAATTGAGCAGCAAGAACATGAGCTATATAATATCCAAGAACGTAAAACAAGTATAACAACAACACAAGACAAAGCCGCATGGAAACTAACCGTATGGATATATCGCCATTTAGAACTAGTAGGTACCGGCACAGTAGTTAATACGAGATTATGGTCGAGTCAAGCATCATCATTATCTAAGAAAATCGTGAAAACAGGCAAGGGTCACTCACCTGTGCAATATAAACCGACATAGTCCTCCGTCGACGTTTTCCCTTCCGGTAGACTCCATGACACCTTGAACTGCGACCCCTCTAAAGTCCAACTTAACGTAGCTTTGGCACCGTACAATTCTCCTTTCTCATCAACCTCATTGCTTAACAATTCTTTATTTATGGCACTGGTTTCATCATCTTTGGATGTATTGGCACTGGGTTCCTCTGCCACTCCACAACAATTGTTCTCCGCCACTGTATCGTCATTGTTGTCAGTCTGTATGTCGTCTTTCACGGAAGGATCCTCGTCATGACACTCAGACATGACTCCACTCTTTACGCAATTTAACTACACATTTCTACTGCAAAGTTTTCGGAAATATAACTTTAAATCGTATTTATATGTGACATGTTAAAGTCGTAAAAAAAAATAGAAATAAATGTAACAATTGAGGTGAAAAGTTATACCTAAATAGATTGTGCGAGAAGTGGAAATTAATGAGAAGAAAGTAAGAGTTTTGAAGGGAGATAAGAGCAAGAATATGGTGAGGGTTGTTATTAAATACTGAGATGACTACACTATTCGTATCCGAACGTCGATGGCGGGGAGGCGGAGGGGCTAGACGTCGACTGCCGGCGACGTCGCGACGCCAGCCCGACTGGCGCCGTCGACAGTTACTTACTGTCTAATTCGTCCTATTCAACTCTCTACAAAATCACTACAAGTGTTCACTCTACCACTTATTTCAGTTGTAAGGATTCTTGTGCTAATACAAATTAGGTTTATTGAGACCCATAGCTTGTAATTTGAACATAGTGATTGGTGATTTCCAGCAAAATGCTGCTATGATAAATATGGTGGTTTGAACACAACTGAAATTGATGTTTTAATTTAATATATTAAAGTAGTTCAATTATGGTAATTACAGTTCACAGTAGCGCATTGTGACTTCCGACATATGTAAATCTTATTAAGTAGTAGAAGAATTAATAAGAATAGTTTAGTTCTTTTTTAATTAACCAATGAGACAGTTATTTTAAGTCTATTTGTATTTTATAATAGATTTTAAAAATAAAAACAAAAAAAGGAATATTATATTGTCCAATTTGGTGACGGGATAAGGCTTAAAGAGCAAATGTCGAGCCATTAAAGAAATTTAATGTGACTGAGAAAATATTTTAGAGATGAATGTTTTGAATTAAAAGGATTTTTTAAATTTCGTAATTTTTTTTTAACTCAAAAGCATTGAGTTGAATGTTTTTGTTGATAAAACAGCACTTCTTACGCCTCATAAAAAATTGAATGAAATATTATTTTGAGGGTTTAGATATTTAATTCCTATGTAATCAAACTAATGTATATGTCAAGTAAATAGATACATTTAAAAAATATTTAAATAAAATTATGAGCCAGTGGTTTGTGATGTACCTATGTATAGTCACGTTTATGGTAACGTAAGTTTAGAGATAAATTAGAAATTTTCATTTTTTATTAAGGATACATTTAGCTTCATAATAATATAATCTTCGTTTATATCGTAAATCAATAACTGTGCAATAAAAACAAAAACCTCTTCAACCACATATATGAAAACTTAAAGAAATGACAGAAAGGAAATGTTTTTGCAGCACCACACACACTATTTAGTAATAACGATTCGAATATTTTGCGCAAAAAGTGAAATTAGTGATTTTCAGACCGATTTTCGAATAAAATTGGCTTTTCTCCAATGCAGCGATTCTTTCCGCAGCGGATGACATTGACATTTTGCAACGTTCAAAAACTGAATCCCAGCATCTTTAGAAGTTGACCTTGAATTAATAATTATATTTCTTAACGAATACAAACAAATGAGTTTTTTTTTTAATTTTTAACTAGTGATGAATTTCTACTTTCTTTTCGCACTCGGTCTGGGCTGCTTATGTTTCAAAACGTTCGATCAAATGTCAATAACCTACATCTGCGTTCCACTTTTTTAAATACATTTTTAACATAAAAATTTAAATCCATCTTTTTTTTTCGTGTCTTTTCAAAAAATCACTAAGTGTAGAAAAGAGATGAGTAAACATTTGACATCTCTATCATTTTGTTGTCTTACACAGTGAATTTTTGTATAGTTTTCAACCGTTAATTTCAATCTAAGAAAACTTAGAATTTGATAGGTACTCACTTTTTTCAATTAGAATTAGAATCAAAATCATGGCATCGATCGCTCCTTCCGATACAGAATCTAACGTCAGTGGGTTTATTCGTTATAGCGACAGAAACATTAAGCATTTATATATTTCCATGATAGAGGTAAGATTAAAATCTTTTTAAAACATTGTTATTTTCCACATACATGCTAAAACATTAATTTGTTAATATTTAACACTAAAAACCAGATAATGAAATCACATCTCTAATAAAGTAATAAACTGAACACAAAACAATCTTTTGACAATGCATAGTCTGTTTAATAATGTCTTGTCTGGTCTATGTAAAATGTAAATTTGTGTAATCTATATTTTAAATAATATGTAGCTCGATCTTTCGTTTTTTCAAGAGTTCCTTTGATATTTAGCAGCGTTTAGAATAATCTCTTCTGTCACATGGGTTCAATGTTTCTAACCATTTATTTAAATTCAAATATTTTTAAGACTTATCTTCCTAACCTATGCTAGATGCATATGCCAACCGCTAGACCAACGAGACAGGCTACTTGTTATGATATGAGAAGAAAGAATCAGATGGGGTCACTATGATGCTAGTGTGAATGTTAGTGGTGGCAGGAAACCCTATACATTATCATTTTATATTGTTTTCAGAACTTGGAATCAGTTAATCAAGATATGTTAAAAGTTGAAAGGAATATTAAATACCTAATTGAGAATGCTGGTCCTTTCGAGGGCCAACTATCAGCATTACTCCAGGCGTTACCGAAACCAAATGTAATTTTACCTATGGAGACTGATTAATTACATAATAGATTTATTAAACTACAAAGTAATGGCAAAATATATGATGGTTATTGGCATGTAATATGCTCTCTCCTTCCTGCCAACTGTAAGAAGAATATAGTAATAAGAGATGGACAATTGGATGACTGTATTTTTGGTTTGACCAATGAGTTTACATGTGATGTCAAATAATCTACATCATTTAAAGAACTATAAAGCTAGACAGATGTGGGGAGCCCCATTTCATCTTATCCACATTTTTAAATTTTTTATCATTAATTTTATCACGACAAATACTTGAAGACTTTAAATACCTAACATTGGCAGAAACAGCCGACACATGTGATTGCCAGCTCATCAAAAAATACTACAAAACTTGCTGTTTTAATGTTTTTTCTAAAATGTTACACATTCATCTCTGTCTGTTATATTAGCATGTTAAGAATTTGTAAGTTAAGAAGAAAATAAAAGTGATGATTTTCTAAACATGTATTGTGTTGTAAACACCTTTCTTTCAATGAAACAGAGCCTTTATTTAGAGTCTGTCATAGGCAATTTGCTCAAATGATTCGGATTAAGTATAGACATTGCATAATATGTGATGTGATGTCTAATTGTCTATACTTAATCCAAACTCTATGCAAACCAAAATATAGTGTGCATGGTTGGCCTAGTGGTTCAAGCGGTTGCCACTCCAAGTGTTGTGGGTTCAAATCCCACACCGGACAACACTTTGTTGCAATTCACAAACTGTTGTTCTAAGTCTGGATGTTCTTTGTGTCCGTTTCAAGTATGTTCATAAAGTCCTCCGCGACAGGATGTATACTCACGGGGGAGTTACTGCTGGACATGGCCTCTCCCATGGTCTAAGAAAACAAGGTTTCGCATTCCGAGAAAGGCTCGATGTGACGTCACTATCCAGTTTTCACTTTATAGCAACATAATACGGAATGAACCAACCACAATGATATTATATAATATCATTGACCAACCACAATCAACGATAGTGATGATGACGTCATCTCGATCTCTGTCTCGTCCACGGTCTCGTCACTGTATCTCGGAATGTCATACCTGGCGAAATATATTAATAAACCATGGCCTCTCCATAGAAAGCATACTTCAGTGATAGAAAGGAAGTCTTGATTTTTCCCGCCTTGTCATTTTCATTACCATACTATTACCAAACCTCATTGGACCGAAAACGGAAACGGAAAACCGCCTGTTTAAAATGTCATCCCAACAAAAGTCAGAATACAAGATCATGAAAGTTTTGCAATAGAATTTAATAGGTAACTATTTACCTACTGTGTTACGAGTTTTATGAATATGCGTATGTAGTACCTATACTACGTATAGGTACTAGTTACACCATCGCTATTTAACATTAAATTGTATTTGTAGTTTTATTTTATAATGGAAGTGCTTACAAGGCCGAAGTCACCGACTCGACTAGAAGCGATCGCTAAGAATTATACCAATCCACCTCAGTACAGTAATTATGTCCTCATAGGTGAGTATATAAGAATAATATTTCTTTTTATTTTATCCTTATAAGATGTACTCAGGTAAAAGTAGATTCATAAACGGTATACCAGAGATGAATAAAAATAAAATTCTTACACAAAGCTTTTATTTAATTCAGTCATTCAGAATTTTTATATTTTTTAACAGACTAGAATATGATATTGATTGCTTATCTCAAATTGACGAATTATTTAGTAGAGCTTTAAGACCGCTATACATATATATCTCTCTGACGGTAACTGCTCAGTGGTATGCATACTTACATGTTTGCCTGTGTGTCATGCTTAACCTAACCGACATTAATCACACTTTAGTTTCACCTTACCCAGAGCTGGATTAACCCTCCAAATCAAAGTAGGCACGTGCCTAGGGGCGCGTGCGCCAAATTGTATAGCAAAAATATATGCCTCATCACATATTGTATCCGCATCTGACCTTATTCCGGCTACCGATATCAGAGTTTGAGGCGTGCGGTTTTTAGTCGGTTCGAGCCCAAGCTAACTACTTTGCCGCTTGTGCCATACCCATCATCCAAGAGTTTCCGCACAACAAATGAAACGTAAGTAGGTAGGTAAACCATAGCACCTCTTTCTTTTTTTTTTACTGTACCGTACACCCCGTGGGGGAAAAGTGGGGTGTGTGCTCCTGGAGAACTAGTTTACCCACTAACCCCCAGCGGCCTACTTCGGCAGTCAGAGAGAACTCCAGAAACACATCAACAGCTTCTGGAGTCCCACCTACCATGAACCATATTTTCAAATGCTAGTTTAAGTAACACAATATGTTTTAGATTTCTTTTACATAGGTAGCTTAAGTACCTATTTATATTTGTGTATGGACATTAATGATATTAAAATTCATATAAATTATTTCAGGAAATTGGGTTGAAAATAGAATCGAATGCCCGAAAACTGGTACTTTCTATTTTCCACCAGCAGAGCTCATAGATTATGAAAAATTAAAACCAGAAACAAGAAGGAATGATTATAGAAGTAATAAACTAAACAGCAGTCAGGTTTGTACATTTTCATACGCTAAGGGTCTAAATATAAATAAAACCAACCGCCACTCGTCGTCATTTTGTTTTGTTGAATGAAATCCAACTTTATGTTGAATTTAATTTGGTGCTGAAGTGTCTTCGCCGCCACTACCTCCGTTAGAACTGACCTTTACACCCGCTACGTAAATGACAGAGTCGCAGTTCGGATAGATTTCATTTCACTTAATTTAAATTTATGACATGCCAAAGGTATTATCACGTAGGTATAACTTCAATTATCATCATCCATGCATCAAGCATCGGCATGAATGGGCTGGCTCAACCGGAGTGATAGGCCTCACAGAAAACCGGTGTGAAATTGCGCTGTTTCACTGAGTGAGTGAGGATACCGGAGGCCCATACCTAACCCCTTCCCCTCCTCCAAAGGGCGGCAACGCACTTGACACGCCTCTGGTGCTGCAGGTGTCAATGGGCGGTAGTAATCGCTTATCATCAGGTGATAAGGCTGCTTGTTAGCCCAGATACAATGAAAAAAAAAGTTGTAGCCCACGACGCTCATATGATGTATAACAAGCCTTACACCACCATTTTCAATGAAAGAAATAAAAATCTATGAACATTGGTTTCTAATAATAACACTAGGACTATTAAAATTCATCCAAATAACTACTACAATTTTCTTTCAGGGTAACGTTCCGTCAGTTATTCGCCACGACAGCCATGACGCGTGCCCTAACTACGCCACTACTAATGACCTAGTTTACAACCACTTGCCCAAACCGCTGTGCGGCCCTATACAGCGTTATTACAAAAGAGCCCCGCATCAGTTCTACCCGCAACCGGATCTTATGAAATGTTTTGTAAGTATTTATAACATCTAATTTCTCGTATTTTATGGATACCTTCCGAAGCACTAAGTTTTTTAACCTATGATTTGTAGGTATCTGATCTTTAAGAAAAAAAAACTTTCTTCGTCAAGCAAACATAATATATGTAGGTACATATATATACTTATATATAAAGCTGAAGAGTTTGTTTATTTGAAAAGGCTAATCTCAGAAACCGCCGGTCCGATTTGAAAAACTATTTCAGTGTTAGATAGCCCATTTATCGAGGAAGGCTATAGGCTATATATCATCACGCTAAGACTTACAGGGGCGGAACAACAATGAAGAATGTTACATGAACGGGGGAAAATTATCACGTAACGGGTTACCGGGTAATAGGAGACGCAAACAAGGTTGCGTGGGTCAGCTAGTTACTAATACAGCTAATACTAACGTCAAAAGTCCATTCCAAGAATCACAGAATTAATTTCCCTTAGCCGGTTTCAAACCCACAATATTCGCAATGCAAATGCATTTGGGGGCAGCAGGTGACTACTGCGCTAATCACTTTTGTGTGATACGCAATGGTAATGAGTTAAAATGTTCATATTTAACAAAATGCATAAATGTGTTAAGGGTAATGTCACTGAATGGGGCTTGAGAACAGCCCTGAAATACGAGTGGAAATGTACTGATGTATCCGACTATCAATCCAGTCTCTATGACGACACGTACGTGCCGCCGCGGCCCCATCAGTACCTGCAGCGTAATGAGAGGAGAGCGAGGAATTCGTTAGTATTTTTTCTCTAAAAATAAATATTTTCTGATACAATTGGAATTTTGGAGGACAAGATTGAAATTACCACCAATACTTATTTCTGTCTGTGATGTCTCTGATTCGTTGCTATTATATTACCTTTAAGGAACAGGTGGCAAACGAGCAGACACCTGCAACTCGAATCACAAATACGTTACTGTCATGTCCTACCAACCGCTCCTTACACACCAGAGGAGGTTGAGCTCCTGTAAACTCAATCACTCGATGAGAAGATGGTATCACACTGGTTCAGCTTAACTCATGTGCTAATTTATAGCTTACAGTTACAGAAGCATCGCTAAACTTCAGATAGTCGTAGCAACGTCAACAGATGGGTGGGTACAAGTGTACCCAGAAAAAATAACTAATATGAATGATACATTTGTTTTTTAGTTGTATCGTATTCTATCAGACAATCTAGCTATCAACATACAAGCTCTGCTTAGTTTGAAGCTAGATGGCGTTGTCTGTGAAATGTCTGAATTATATCCCCTGAGATGTCACGTCATTTTGATATAAACTACGCTTGAAATTGCGTAACATAAAAATCAATTAATGAAATTATTTTTACTATATAAAAATACCGTTGATAATTTTCGTTATATAATTTATTTCTGGATCGATGCCCAAGCAAACCTCTGTTTTAAGAAAAAAAAATACTCAGTACAATTTCATGTTTTTAATTGCAGGAGTTTCACAAAAAGTTTCCACTTTAAGATGACTAAATCAAAAAGATGATAACATCAAGAATCATTTTTTCCACTTTTTGCAAAAAAATATTTAGTCTTTACAATATCACATTTTGTTCGAGATTAGGACAGTGACGTCCATATAAAAATTGTTAACAATACAATAATTCTTAATGCTTTCATATCGCCATTACCCTGGCACCAACACGAGATCAGCAAATAATTCTTACATACTAAGTTTAGTCTCAAACGTTACGACTAACAACCGCTTACAACTAACATGATATAACTTAACAAAAAAATCTTAACGTAATGGCAGTTCACAGAACTTTCATAAATGTTTATAAAATTATAGAGGTATGTGAGAAAATACGTAGAATATAAAGAATAAAGAATAGTTCGAAACATAAACCCAGATGACTAGCGACAAGTTTTAGCGAGACGGCAAAGCATTAACTTGCTGCAGGTTTATGATTCCGGTCTCACCAGGAGTCTTGAATATACTGGTTTGTACATATGATTGCTGAGCACTGAATGCAGTTGGGCACCCTGGAACCCTGGGAACTGGATATTGTTGAGCAAATTTAGGCTGAGGTATCTGAACATGTTTATTAAACTGCATCTGTGGGTACACTGGGGAGCTCACGCGACTGAAATTCTGAGGTGTTTGCAACATGCAATTGTTCGCCGCTGGATAGCGATCCATAACCATTGGCTCTCCACATACGGAATCTTCGCGTGACGAAGGCTGAGAAAACACATTGCGTTGAGTCATGCTGGAAGTCTGCGATTCAAAACCCGAACTCTGACTCGACGAGCGACTTCCGTCGATAGAGAACAGTTGCCGTTCGCTTTCTGAGCCCCAATAACCGCCAGCAACCCAGGAAGTACTGTGACCTAATTTACTGGGAGAAATCAGAGGCCTAGAACGAGTCAAAGGTGTCGGTGCCACAAAACTGGGAGTAGCTGAGAATTTTCTTAAGGAAAATATAGAATTTGTTTTGTTCTTACTCTTCTTTGGACTACCTATACACAAGGAACTAATACTTTCATCTAATTCAGAATCTGAATCGTCCTTTGCAAGTTTCTGATATTTATTAAAAGATGGCTTGACGAATACGTTGTCAGAAACTGAACTTGGACTTTTGCATGTAACAGAATTGACACAAAATGTAGAATTCAACTTTGGTTTCGTCCACAGACTGTCTGATCTAGGTGTGAAGGTTCTGCCATTCATCAAACTTGTGTTTAATGGACTGGCAGTATCATTTGAGGATTCTGAAAAGTTGTGCAAGCCGAATTTACTCAGTGACACGTCATCATCGGTGTCTAAGGTTACATGGTCATCACAATCGTCAATGAGACTGTTCACTGAGCCCTTGATTAGGTTCTTCATACGTTTCGGCGACGATGGTGCGTGCATCATTTTTCTTTCCTTTTCTATTTTAATAGATTTGTACACTATAATCACTACCAAGGTACATATTACCTGAAACAAAGAAATTCATTTTTGTATTCTAATATTGTTGTTTTTTGAGATTATACATCTATAAACTAATTGTTGTTTCAAATTAACGTATTAGAAAAACAAATATAAATGCCTCCAAAAGGTAAGTCTGGCTATATGTAGCCTTGAAGTTCGTTTGCTTGCTCAAATCGTCTAGCTTGGCATTTACTGCACTAGGCTATTCACAATTACCTACATACTAACTGGCGAGAGTACTATCATTGTGTTATATAGGAATAGTGGCGCGACTGTGAGGTTTGGAGATAATAGGGTATTTTACTGTATACGAGAAAAAAACTAAAAATATATTGTATAAGGTATCTCACCTTAGACAAATAATTTTATAAATTTATTTCAGTTTTCAGTTTTTTTAATCTGTTCTATAACACCATGAAAAAGTAACCACCATGTTATTACGTCACACTGCTTTGTAAGTACACTCAAATGATAAAATTTAAATACATGTTATGCCACTTATCGATTGAATAAATTTTGTGTTTTTTCTGTGGTTTAATAGCACTACAGAATCAAAAATGGGTGTATTCTATATCTATTATGTTAATAATCTACTATGATGATGATGTTCTCGTAGCCGATTACGGTCACGGCGGCCAGTCTCAACAGAGACCAACCAACTATGCAGGAGATATTATAGTGCACAAGTGTGTGCGCAAATACAGGTGCACTCTTTGTTCCCTCACTCTCATAATCCATAATCCGACGGGACAGTTAACCGACACGATCGGGGAGAGATCAGGCGCAGGACCGACAGCTTTACGTGCTCCCTGAGGCACGGGGGTTCAGACCCCAACTTCCAAACTCCGAGCTGTTATTAAGTATTTATATAATCAGAAAAACTCAACACTTTTGGCCCAGCTCGGGATTCGAACACGAGATCTTTTGATCAGCAGTCGCATACGTCAACCGCTAGACCAACAAGGCAGGTTATCTACTATACTGCGTATGCAACTGCCAATAAAGGGTTTGGGTTCATTTCCGGGGAGGTACAAAAGTGTTGTTGGGTTTTTCTAACAAGAAATTCTTAATAACAGCCCGGAGTGTAGAAAGAAGTTGGCAGTGTGTTGACATCTATGACATGAATATCTGTTATTACTAATGAGGCAGGCTAATTTACAAAGCATTTTAATAAAATTTGATGCCACGATTCTAAATATACTAATAACTTACAAAATAAATGCTAAAGTTACATTAAAACTGCAAAACAAACAAAATATTACTTTTATAGTTGCACTTACCTTAATTAAGCTTAAATAAATAGGTTCCAAGGCCAGGTCTAACGTAGCAGCAGCAAATACTAGCCATAGCAAGTCAATTATAATAGTATTTTTCAAACTGTTCACATTCCAGATGAGTCCAATAGTTTGTAAAAAGCACACAAAAGCGCCTAGGGCTTTCTGTGTCATCAAATTAACCTGGTCAATGTTTATGTGTCCTAAATTAAAACTTTTTGGCATCAATTTCATCTTATATATGTTATAGAAATAACCTCGTAATGATGGGAATGTCATCGTTGTCTTCATTTCAATGATGGAATATACCGCTTCTAGTAATCCTAGTGCTATTTCCTTTATATTATTTATTGTACTATGTAAATTCTGGTATCTTAATGTTAGGTTTTTGTAAAATTCAAAAGAAACCAGTATAAAAAGTATAAGTGCAATAATCAAAGAGGTAATGTTTATAAACATCATTAGCATTCTGTTTTGTTTTTCATTTTTTGGATTTTTTTTCTCTGGTGTCCTTGTGGACAGTAATTTCGACCCTAACAGAGTTTCTTTCTCTTTGTACAATTTCACTTGTAAGACTTTCTTACAGGGGCTACATAGTTTGTAGGCTTTTTCTAACTGCAACCTGCAACAGTAGAAAAATACACAATAAAGATCAATTCACTATGCAAGACTACTGAACTCACTATTACTGAAGATCACTAATGGACCATTTTTTAAAAGATAGCACATATTTGTTAACTTATTCATGACAAGTCAAAGTATATTAAACCCCATAGTTAATGTAAAATCTTAATATAAATAATACTTCTGTACACCGGATGGCCTGAAAACACAATAGGAACCGGTAGATGGTGATTCAAAGGTAAGGATAACTATTTAGCATTCAATTTCTTAACCCCATAGAAATAAAAATTGATCTTTATATTTTTGCTCTTTTATGTGCAATATTTTTCAGGGAGAGTCAAGTGCCCTTTTTAAGCTATTTTCTTCACATTTTGAGTTTTATTATTTTGTTTAGGTTTGAGGCACATTGAAATTACCAATGCCAAATGTTGGTTGTCTTATCACTGGACACTATCCACATATTTAAAAATGAATTACTGTACACTATCAAGTCTGAATAGAAAGTGGAGACTATTAGGCTTTTGAGTTTAGTCATATGTACACTATTAATTGGGATCAGCAAACATGACTGATAAGAATCGCTAAGCAATTTTCTGCAAGCGAGATAACTAAGAATGAGCTAAATACTTGGCCTAAAATGACTTGATAGCAACAGAAGGCCGTAAATAAACAGCAGCATTTCACAAATTTGGTCATGTAGGTGTGATTTTTTATTTTATTATAAAAGGTAACTCATTATCATTAGTAATAAATCCTCTGTTGCAGGGAACTTCACATACATACATGAAACATACACAAAGAATAAAAAACTGAAATGAAGTAAGTAGAAGAAAGACATAAATGAGAAAGAGCTTGTACTGTGGTAGGTGGACAGATGCTTTTCTTATCAGAAAATGCCTCATCTAAACAAATAAAAATGGAAGTGCCTGTTACCCTTTCATGATTGTACCATTACAACAATAACCACAGGTAACACCACAGGCCTAGATAGTTGGGCCTAAAATTAGTTAGTTACTATTCTCCAAAAAATCCTCAATGGAGTTAAACAAAAGTTTATACTCTCCAATTCAAAGGGGAATGACAGTACACATATGACTTATCTATGGTGATTGGATGTTATATTCCCTGAAGTAAGAGTTGATAATCAAAAATATTAAGAATCATGTTCATCATCAAAAAATAGGTTCTGAAGAAGTCCAAATTGCAGAACTTGTATTTAAAAGTATGGTGTTGTCATAATGAATGTTATACTAGTTTTTATTTTCCTTTTCTAAAAAGACAACTTCCGCATTAGGAATATCCATTCTTGTGTTGCACATCCAGACTCAGAACAACAACACTAGGCCGACCATGCAGTTGAAAAGTTGATTTTTTTATTACTTTGGATACTGCTATTCTATAGAATATCAAATCAACCTCTCGTTTGTTTCTCTGTATACAGAGAAACTAACGAGAGGCGGGTTGCATTTAGAATAGAGTCACCTGAATTGCCACTAGGTTGGGTTAGAACTATAAACCTTTATAAAAGACCATTATGTGACTTTATTCAAAAAATTTCCCCGAGAGGCAAGTAACATATGATTGAACTTAATAACTACCTGTATGCCTCAATCTCCTCATCATAATTCTTCTCATTCATAGGAACAAAGTTGGCAAGCTGTGCAACCTTCAGTTGCTGGTTCACGTTGCACATCCTGCAGAGACCATTCTTGGGTGGACTACTTTGAAATACCTTTGGTGTATGGTTCACTTTTTCAGAAAATGCAGTAATTGGTTTATTGTAGTCTCCATCCTAGAATTATAAAAGGACATGGGTAAATGTGTGTCATTGTCAAGTTTCTAAATCAGCAGCTGCAGAGGAGAGTTACAATACAATACTATTTTATAAATCACTGATTCGGATGAATTATGGTATAGAGATAATATGAATCATGAAGAACATAGGAGACTTTTTGTCACCATAACCGACGTATACTCTTACGGTGCCGCGGCCGAATGCTAGTAATAATATCAATTCCTAAAGAATACATTTAGGAAAATATGGCCTGCCAAGTTTTAGCATGTTATTCTTTATATAAAAAACTGGATTTAGTTGCCGGGTTTTTTTTACACCTACATGCTAGCCTACACTAGTAAAGAGCTGAATGTTTGCCAAAATTTACACATGAAAAATGATCTATCATAAAAACTTAAAGTAATAACACTTTTTTTTTTCGATAGGGATAACCATTTTAATGTGGTAGATTATGTAACAGATATTTTTTTTATCAGGATATCTCGAGATTTTCAATAACCTTACCTTGGTAAATCCATTGTACTGTTCACATATTCGGCACGTCCAGCTGTTACGATCCGGATATTTAATCCAAAAGTTATTATTACAGAACCAGCAATTTACGCGCCATAGCAAAGCTGACCTGAAAAATAATACATATTAATTTTTTTAGATCTCTGCGAGCGGGAAAGCGTTACCTTTAACCTCACTTACTTACCGCAATTTGTAAAGTAATTTCATAAGTAACACAATTGATAAAACAATAGCTATACTAATCAGCACTGATTCCATTTTATAAATATATTTCATTTTCGTCACGTTTCAAATAATTTATAGAGCTTAATTTCTTAACCTAGACGTACACCCATTTTGTATCTATGCAAAATGCAAATCCATAATCTAGTGTTGCTAACATCTAAAAAAAGAGTTGCGAGTCTTAATTTTAAATTTGCCCTTCTTCACTTAGAGCATATATACATAAGAGGCTGCTAAACGAGCGGAAAGCGTGGTCAGAGTAGAGAGACACTGAGTTTCGTTAGAATCTGTCTCTCTCACGCAAGCTTCTGATTAGTTGTTGTATTTCCTGCCAAAACAGTTATGCAAATTGGTATGTGCGACAACCTAGTGTGCGTGAGAGAGACAGACACTACTCAAATTCAGTCTCACTCGCTACTCCAATCACGCTTTCCGCCTATTCGGCTGACTCTCTAGATATGAACGTGCTAGGGATTTTTATAAACAAAAGTACTATTATCCATACACTGGAGTTAAAAAAAATAGTTTCTGTCTATGGTGGATGTGACAATTTAATTTTGAGGTTATCCGTCAAAAACACGACGTAAACATTGCAAACATTGTGAATTGTGAGGTGTTGTCTGGTTAGATTCTAATTGGAAATTATATCTTTTTTCCCATTACACATTGTTTATCAGGCAAAGATTTTTTAGTAAGCCAAGAATGTCGCCTGAAGATATATTATATTTATGCAATTACGATGATCAAGTCAATACTGGTGAGATTAAAATTTATTACGCACCGTGCACTTATTACAAAACTTAATACAAATGTTACTTTTCTGTTTTTCTTTTTAAGTTTTTGCTTATTTAAATCGACTAACATAAAATGTTTCAACAAAGCAAAGCATCTCATTTGGAGTTGAAGACGTAAAAATGTTCCTACCTCATAAATTTTCATTACTTACTTGATAATTTTCTTTTCAGATAATAAAACTCTTAATATATTGTGGACAGAGAAATGGTCAGTAAATGACATTAATTTGTGTAAAGATATAATACTGACTGGACTTGAGACAGAAATTATAAAGGACATTATAAAAAAAAATCAAAATGATAAGATGGCACTGAACAATATTCTTTTTGCGTCAATTAGTTCGTTTTTAACTTTTTGTGATCGCAATTGGACTCCATACCCAGCAGAATTTGCTGTAGAGACATTCTATGGTATCCCATGGCCTAAAGACATTGATGCTAATATTAAGCTGCAGAGGGATTCTGAGCCATTATATGTTAACATTTTACATCCTGAGCTACTGTATTTTTCAACACAAGTTTTTAATGCTTTATGCTGTGCTGATCAGAGTTTGGTAAGAACATATTGTATTAAAAAAATATGTAAAGCACTTCCTATTTCTAATAAA
The DNA here is from genome assembly GCA_905220595.1 of Spilosoma lubricipeda. Lineage (NCBI taxonomy): Eukaryota > Metazoa > Arthropoda > Insecta > Lepidoptera > Erebidae > Spilosoma > Spilosoma lubricipeda. The sequence goes on from HG992278.1 coordinate 3,936,992, forward strand.
ACTGCTCGAGTTTCTTATTGTTACAAAACACTAGATTTTTTTACACATTTATAACAAATTGCCATTAAGGCAAATTGTTATAAATGTGTAAAAAAATACACATAGTATAAGTGTTGTAACACATTCTTCCTCACTAAACAGCCTACCCACCTACTTCTATAGTCGCTAAGAGATGTTGCATCAACGCAGTACTGTATCACCTTTATCGTAATAGTGATACAGTACTATAGTTTGCCTGCCTTGTTGGTCTAGCGGTTAGCATTTGTGATTGCCAATTGTGAGGTCTCAAGTTTGATTCCTCTTTGGAACAAAGAGTGTTCTTTAGTTTTTCTGATCCTTTCTGAGCCAATCAGCAAAACCTAAAACTCATTACCAGTATATGTGTTTACCACCCACTATGATCTTTCTTTTAAATGGGGTGTGAAAAGGCACCTCACAAGGACTGGTCACCATGCTGCATTGTCTGCATTCTTATTTATTATCTTTTATCGTTACTACCGTTACTACCACTCTTGGATTCTACTCATACTTTCCATCAGGCAGAGTAAAGTAAATTTGGCAGGCATTAAAAAAACATCTAACAGCTATCAGCTCATTCTCAGGTAACATTTTTATCATAGACAAACAAAAATTTTTTTTTTTCATTTCAGTTACATCTGTGGTGGTACTTCAGAAGCAAAGTGATTCATCAGAGAGTTCTAGAAGATACTAGTGCCACATTATACTCTGAACTAGAGATTATCATAGCCAAGCTGTCTAATCTTCTGTATACAATACAGGACAAGCCAAGGCTTCAAATATTGCTTTGTTTGGAAATAGCTCAGGCCTATTTAATTTATGGGCGGATTCAGAGAGTTGAGGAGTACCTGACAAGAGCCAGAGATCTTGCAGGATTGAAATTAGAGTTAACAGGTAGGTATCTCTAAGTAGAACAAAATATATTAAAATTAAATATTTAAAATTGACAGAAACATATGTTAGAATTAGTTCTGTATGCCATACTGAGTTATAGGAGTTGGATGATAAAGATGTAAGAAAAGAAAAAAGATATGAAAAGTGTTCATATCTTTTTTACATACCTTTTAGTGGATCTTAAATGATTGTATTTATACAATACTAGCTGTACCCGCTACTTCATACACTTGACATTTGGGTTCTCACATTTATTTTTTTAATGATTAAACCTTCCCTGGACTCTGACAAACATTTCGAAACCAAAATCGGCCCATCCATTCTCGAGTTTTAGCAAAACAAACAAACAATTTGATTTTTATTTATAAGAAGACTAGCTGACCTGGCAAACTTCGTACTGCCCTATTTTTCACAATGCATGCACAAAAAAAAATAAAGTATGTCCATGGGCGGCGGTAATCGCTTACCATCGGGCGACCATCAGTCATTCAGGTACTGCTTATTAATTCATACTATCTTTATTCAGGTATTCTCGGTAAAAGAACAAAGTTTCAGCAAAATTCTCTACCACAGCTCGCATTAACAAGTGAGCTTGACTCTGCTGTGGAAAGACCATCAGCTGAGGAGAGTCATGGCAATTCCGAACTACCTCCTGATATTGAGTTACAGGATGATGTGAGGCTCAATAAGATAGAGTATGCTGAGAAGATCAGCCAAGCTGACCTGCCTAGCTTGGAGCAAGTGTTGTGTTTGTTGACTGTGTGAGTATAAACCTGTGATATAATTTACATACTTTAGAATTATACTAGGCCAAAGCCTCCTTTTTAACCGACTTCAAAAAAGGAGGAGGTTCTATGTTCCACTGTATGTACTTTTTTTTTAAGGATGGGCATTGGACCGTTAAATGTGGTTGATGATGATGAAATTTACTATTCTAAGGTTTGCATTTAGTACTAGATATTCCGTATTGTTTTATGTTAATATGTAGTTTCTTTTTTTACCTCTTTATTATTTTACAATCACCATTTTTAAATTTCTCTAAAATCTTATTTATTACTGTTACTAGAGGGCGCTGTACAGTGTTTATTCTAAAACACTCAGCACTCATATTCTTTCTCTCCTATATCCCATTAAAAGTGATCATTCATCATAAATCTATGTTTAAAGTTATGAAAAAATATTTGGCGGGTTGTTTACTATCTCATTATCACTTATTTATTCCAGTCAATACACAATGAAGTCTCAACCAAAAGATGCCATAATGCTTGAAGAAATCCAGCCTTACATTGAAACGGTACTTAGTCAAAAGAAAGGTGCCTGGTCCACTAGAGTTGGTGCTCTACTCATTAGGTGTAAAGTTGAGGCAACACACAAGAGAACAGTCGAGAGAGCAATGTTGCAGTGCGAGACTATTGTGAATGATAAAACCAATGCTAGTGCTAGAACAAGGTATATTCACAAAATGTTTATGATTTTTATCTAAGGAATGTATAAAAAGGTACATATGCCTGGGTTTATTAAAAACTCGACATCCCTAATATCGCCAATAAATTTGAATGACCGCAATCCTTCTTTTTTCATGGGGAAATCCCATCGGACTTGAAGCAACTAAGGATTGCATGCTATTTCGGGTACCAGTAGTCAGAAACCAGGTGTAACCTAGAAATGAAATCTGTAGTACCCTGATATACTCATACCAACGTATCAAATATATATGTCATATTATACTATATTCTGTAGCGCACCTACCACTTCATAATTCCACATCACCTGAATGAATGCCCCATGGCATTAAGTCCGCCTTTGTGCAAAATGTGCATCAAGTTTAAATAAATAAATATACTACAATTCTTCTCTTACACAATTCTAAGCTTGCATCATTTTGGGAGCCTATTGTACTAGTTACTCCAACTAAAATTTCTCCAAAATTATCTTTTATGTATTTAGATAATGTCTATTTTTAGAGTTTCCAAACATCCAAATTAGCACTATTGTCTTACTAACCTATACTATTTATTTCTACTCCAGGTTATCTTATTTGTGGGCTACTGGCCTGCAACCATCGTGGATGTGGCGACAACAGTTGGCTGATCTGTATCTGAGCCTTGGCCTCGTGAAGGCAGCACTCGAAGAGTATCAAAAGCTACAGCTCTGGGAGGATGTGATTGTCTGCTACACTATGCTGCAATTAAGACATAAGGTATAGTCTCATCTCTTTACTTTGAAAAAATTGAAACAATGAGCGTCAGAGCTACGGACAGTGTGATGGTTAAGACTAATTCAGTAACAGTTTAAATTCAAACTAAAGTTCTTTAGAATACAACTGTATTTGATACAATGAAATGATGGTGAGCGACGCAAGCGACGGTTGATTAAAATGCCTTGAGACAAATCACACAACAATATGATGATAATGTCTGTTCGAATGTCATAGTGGTTGACGTGGTCACCACCACATTGTAAATTAAATCCCAACATTGGACAACACTTTGTGTGATACATATGTTTCGAGTTGGTGTGTTCTTTGTATCCGTTTAATGTATGTAAAGTCCACAGCATCACTACATTTATATTTATGCCAAAGGTATTTTTATTAAAAAAGAATAAAAAATTGAAATCAATAGATTTTGAACTATGGCAACATAAGTGGTGCCAATTGTAAGCTATATAATATTTGTAACTTTATCGCAATGAATACATTAACAATTAGTTGTATTATTTTTATATTCTTGTTTTTATTTACTAGGCTGCAGAAGTGATACAACAACAAATAGATATAAATCCTACTGTTAAACTCTACTGCTTGTTAGGCGATGCTACTGGTGAGTTATTACAATAAATATCTTTTTACTCTTTAGAACCCCTAATATTAATCAACCAAATATTTTGGCTAACCAGGTAAAAAAACACATGGTTTAATTTTAATTTCGTTTTTTTTTTTTTAATGGCTATGTAGTTTTCGTTTTTTTTGACATAAATAATGTAATACCACATGTAGAATCTTAATTTCTACTATTTTTACGTGTAATCTTTTCAGACGATGTCCAGTACTACGAAAAAGCATGGGAGTTCTCCAATCATAAAAGCAGTAGAGCCCAAAGACATTGGGGTAACTTTTTGTTTGATCATAAGAAATATGAAGAGTGCATCCCACATTATGAGCAGTCGGTCAAGATAAATTCTATACAGGAGAGTGTATGGCTACGATTAGGGTAAGTAGTATATACCGATACTTAATAAAAATGGGATATTCCGCTTCATCCATCCACAGCCTTCAACAGTTCATTGCTGGATGGGTTGGAATAGAGTTTGTTTCAAGTTTTCCTTCTCTTTGGCAGTGATGTTGTCCTGCGTCGTTTGTTCCTTCAGTTGCCTCTTGCGACATCCATGGGATGAATAGAGGTGGTGACACTCCTTATTCTTAATCCGTCTACTGCTTGCTTAGACCAAAATAAGCCTGAAAATGCATGCTAATTATTGAACAATTTTTTTTTGTTGGTACATATAATTTATAAACAGATAATCTTTACATGATCGTCATTAATCTTATATTTAAATACTTGTTTTTCTTTGTCTAGTTATGCTGCTCTAACGACCGAGAAATGGGAGCTATCAGCAAAGGCATACCGTCGCTACACATATTTACAACCGAACACTTTCGAAGCATGGAACAATCTCGCTAAAGTGTACGTGCAACAGGGTGATAAGCAGAGAGCGTACAGAGCACTTATGGAAGCATTGAGATTTAATTATGATAATTGGAAGGTAAATTACAACTGCCTCGTTGGTCTAGTGGTTAGCATAAGCGACTGCAGATCAAGAGGTCTCGGGTTCGATTCCCGGGTTGGACTGCTGTTGGGTTTTCTTACAAGAAATTCTTTATAGCAGCCCGGATTATGAAGGATGGCGGTGTTTCCCGCCCGTGCCTCAGAGAGCACGCTAAGCCGTCGATCTTGGCTGTTATGTTATGAACATCTTTGACGATCGTTATTGGACAGTGAGTGCCCTCAAATATACTGACAACTAGTTCAATCATCGAATACAGTTGGCCCTCAGGGTTGCGTAGGTCCGATGCCAGTCGCTCCGTGTAAAAACTGACATTCGGGTAAAACCGGTTGAACTAATAGCCGACCTTATCTTGGGAATAATAAAGGTTAGGAAGATGATGGAAGGTAAACAAGTTCTTTTTCATTATGTTTTTATAATGATTCCTTTTGTATATTGACTTTGGCTCTGCTCCCAGAATGGTTTAATTAAACGTGTATTTTGCTGCGTTCTACTGTGCTAAGTGTTGTTGGTTCAAATCCTACATGAGACAACTCTTGATCACTAAATAGTTGTGTGGCTGTTCTTTGTGTCTTTTTCATGTATTTTTGTAAAGTCTTCGGAGACACGGTATTTCTTTTTTTTAAGGAAATCGTAATATTTACTTTTCAGTTATGGGAGAATGTAATAATGGTTAGTATGAACACGGGTCACTTCGAAGACGTGATTCGAGGCTGCCATCGGATACTGGACTTGCAGCATAAGTTAGAAGATGTTGAAGTGTTATCGCTATTAGTCCGCGCTATTGTCGAGGATACAAAAGACGCCGATGGACATGGTGCTAGCAGGTATGAAATTTATTAGACACGATGATCAAACCATAGGAAGTTCCAAGTCATAGGCCAATAACTACATGCACATCACAGACAATACTTAGTTGAACTACTTTAGGTATTAAACCAAAAGTAATAGACGACTTTGGCTTTTAGAGTCGATATAATAGGCTGCCTCAGTATAATATACCTTGCTATAGCAGGTACTACTGCTATTTTAACCGACAATTTATTGACTATTCAGATTAAAAAAAATAGGCTAAAATTAATGAATAACAGGTTAATATATTTTTCGGAAATTGACTTTCAGTATTAAAATTAGTTCTAAATTCCAGATTGCAAAAGAGAGTACTTGAATTATTTGGAAGAATAACTTCAATTCATCAGAACCAACCTGAAATATGGCAGTTGTATGCAGACATAAGCCCTACGTATTTATTAAGAGCTCAACGCTTGCAGAAAGCTTATAGGGGCTACACACAGGTAGAGAAATTGTTTATTTTCCATACTACTATAAAAAATATTTTTTCAATTTGTATATTAATGTGTCGATAACTTTTCAGAATGGTAATTGGCCCACTAACCCAGATACATGTAAATTGGTTATGGCACTAGCCCAAGATCTTATGGAAACAAGTATAAAGGCTAGAAAGGATGCTGAAGAGAAAGACATAACTCAAGCCAATCAACAACTATCTTCTGCAAGATTAACCGGCCAAGCCGTCATAAGGGCTGCAGAAAAACAAGATTGGCCCGATACTAAAACTTATCTTGAAACTTTAAATGAGTTATTTACTAATGTTACTGAATATATGAAATCAATTTTGTAAAAAGACCTTATTTTATTTCCTGCCGTCTTTGATAGTATATTGTGCCCTATTTCAGTCAGATTTCTATATGATAGCTGATAATGACGAGTAGGAATCAGTTAATCAGAACAAAGTAGACTTCATATATGTTTATTTATGAAATTGCATCAACCAAAAATTATTGAAGAGTCTCGAAACCACTCAATATTAATAAATAGCACAATAATTTGAATACAATAAATTGGAATTTTAAATAAATACCTGAAATGGTTAACACGTTTTTCAATAAATGCAGCACCCTGGTATGCTGTACTTATTGTGAAACTACTATAAAAGTAGTTTTATTTATGAATTGCAACATTAAAATGTCAAAATAATTCTTCTTCTTCTTCTTCTTTTAATTCAGTGGCTCCATCGGATATCGATGATTTTGCCAACGTCAAGGTAGTAGGTAGACTTATTAGTTAATAAATAGGTTGATGATATTTGGAATAGCAAGTGGGAATTGTTGTTATTCAACAGTTTCTGTTTGTGGTTCTGTGGGACGAGAGAAGAAAAAATATAATTAATGAATAAAAAAAAAAAAAATTGTAGTCGAAGTATTTGTTGTAAAAGTATCAGAAAACATTATAAATTTATTTTATTTATTCGGATAAAATTGTAAAGGATCTTAACAAATGGGGTGTGTACTAGAGTTAAGAGATAAGCCAAATTAACGGGTCGGGATATTTGTTGAGGGAGTAGATCATACAGAGGTACAATTAATTTAGGGCAAGAGAAGAAAATATGTTCCAGAGAGCCTTCGTCGAGACCGCATTCACATAGAGAGTGATCACGAACTCGAATTTTGGCTAGAAAAACTGGGGTTCTAACAAATCCTAATCGTAAGCGAATTATAATAGAGGTGGCTGACTTATTAACCTGTTTTTGTTTGAAGAACCAGGATTTAGAAGGAATTAAAGGTTGTAGGGAGCCGTAAAATTTACCCTTGGTCATTCTACTGCTTTGCCATGTATTATTCCAGGATTCAGTCAATGAAAGTTTGGCTAGGGAACGCAAATCTCGGGCGAAACATAATTTGTGGGATGAGCATCCAATCTGTGCTGCTATTTTGGCGCAGGAGTCTGCAGTTTCATTGCCTGCTATACCTGAATGACTGGGGATCCACGCTAGGACTACTTCAATACCGGACAATAGGCATCTATGAAGAACCTCTTTAATTTTAAGGATTATAGGAAAATTATTGCGAGCTTTGAAAGGATTTTTTAAGATATCTTGTAGACAGCTCAAAGAGTCTGACAAAATAAGTGACTTGTCAAGCTTATGAGATTCCACATAGGAGACCGCTTCCAATAGGGCAATAGATTCTCCTGAAAAGATAGAGTTGTAGGAAGAGCATTTATAGCTTAATATAATTTTAAATTTGGGTATCCAAACTGCAGAACCCACGAATGCATCTGAGGAAAGTTTTGATGCATCCGTATAAAGCGTAACCCAATCCGACCAGTCCTCTGCAATGATGTGGAGAAAGTTTTGGTTGGCTGTCGGAGAATGTTTATTAATGCCAAAGTCAAGAATGATTGTTGGTTGAAAAGTTAAAGCGTTATAGTCGTGCTCAAAAAGAGGATTCAAAGAAGACTGAAAGATAGGATCAGATAGATTTTTCATTTTAATAAAGGAATTAAGGAGCAAAGGGAGGGGCTTATGTCTCCAGTACAATGATGTGGTGACAAGACTAGAAAGTTGAAACAGAATTGGAAGAAGGGGATGGGAATTAATTTGGACTGCATTGAAGAAGTATCTGTCAGCTAAGAATTGACGGCGAAGATGAAGGGGAGGTTCCAAGCATTCGACTTGTAGAGCGTTTACTGGCGAACATTTCATAGCACCAGTTATGATTCGAAGGCACTTAGACTGGATCTGCTGTAGCTTAGAAAGAGCAACTTTATTACATGGTTCCAGAAGGAAAGAACCATAATCAAAATGACTGCGAACTATAGCATTGTATAAAAGTTTTTGGCAAAAGGGGTGGGAGCCCCAACGGACCCCAGATAGAGCCCGCATAACGTTTACACCCCTTTCACTCTTCTGAATGACATGGTTTAAATGGTGAATACCTGATAACTTAGAGTCAAGAATAAGGCCTAAAAACTTTACGCTATCTTTTATTGGAATTAATTCGCCTGCGACAGAGAGGTTAATATCAGGGATATTCCGTTTGCGTGAAAAAACAAGGGCACTACATTTAATAACAGAGAGGGAAAGATTGTGGTCTAAAAGCCAAACGTTTAAGTAATAAAGAGCGGAATTTAAACGGGAAGTGGCAGTAGAGAAGGACGATGACTTAAAATATAAGGCAACATCATCAGCATATTGAAGGACTTTACAGAAAGAATTGACAGACTGGTCTAGGTCAGAAGTGTAAATATTATAAAGGATGGGACTAAGCACTGAACCTTGCGGAAGGCCTTTCCATACGAGACGGGGAGGGAGAAGGGAACCCTGATGACGAATAGAAATAGTGCGGCACATGAGCATATTGCAGATGACGTGAACTATCCTCGCTGGAATACTCAGATGTAGCATTTTCTGCCTGAGAAGAGGAAGATGTACATTATCATAGGCTGCAGAGATGTCCAAGAAAACCCCGATTACATTCTCGTTACGAGAAAAAGCAAGGCGAATTTCAGAGGTAAGAATGCTGAGACTATCCAAAGTGCCTAAACCCTTTCTAAAGCCATACTGGTTTTTGGCTAATAATTCCTTGTGTTCCAGAATCCACTCAAGTCTAAATTTTATTAGGGTTTCCATGATTTTAGCCAGCACTGAGGAAAGCGCAATAGGGCGATAGGAAGACGGATCTTTAGGATCTCTACCAGGTTTCAGAATAGGAATGACAATTTGGGTCTTCCAAGAGCCAGGTATTTGACCAGAATAAAAGATAGCATTGAGGATACTAAGAAAGAAAACTTTACAAGAATTTGAAGATTTACGAATAAAAGAGTAAGGGATACCGTCAATGCCAGGAGAGGAGTCATGTAGGTTATCTAGAGCATAGGATAGTTCTGTAAAGGAAAAGGGATCATCCATAGCATTTTGAGAGGAATCTGGAAAAAAAGGATAGGAAGTGGGGAAACAGTCATATTCCGGAGCATATGGGGGAGCCAGTTGGCTATGGAAGGCGAGTAGGAATGAATGAGAGTCATTGCTAAAGGTGTTGGTGTCATCAAGACTTTTTCGGAAAGACTTGAATTTTTTCCAGACAAGTGAGAGACTGGAGCGAGGAGATAATGACTCACAAAAGGTGTGCCATCCTAAAGCTTTTTTGGCTGAAAGAAGTCTAGCTGTGCTAGCTGAGACCTTTTTAAAATTAAGAAAGTCCGACACAAAATAATTCAAAACGTTTAGCTTTTTGAACATAATTAAAACTTAAACCTAATTTTCAAAATATTTTAGGCCTTATAATATTACAAATACGCTGCATGTATTTTTAAATACAATTGTATTTACAATCTAAACAATGTATTATAGTTCTTTAAAATCTCCAAAATATTCTTTTGGATAAACGTTTACAATGCAAGTGATGTAACAAAACGTTGATGACTGACTGTCTGACATAATAATTGTGCGAAGGGGTGTTTGGATACCTCTACCTATTTTCTTTCGAGTTTGGAAATATAAATAAACAATTTTTGAGTACACTTATGATGTCCTAAAAGATTAAAAAATATGGCTACGGCTAATGATGAGGAGATATTGGAAGGATTTCTCTGTCCTATATGTAAAGCGGATTTAAAATCCGCCTCTCAACTTACGACTCATTTTGAGAGTTTACATCAGGAAGAACAGGACGTTCTAAAGTCTTTAAAAGAAATATTCGGAAAAGCAAAGAAAATTATACTCAATAATGACGATACGGACTTAAAGGAGACATTTGATCGGGCATTAAAGTTTAGTTACCAAGAGAGTTACTATTTAAATGAGGAACAAACAGTGGGTGTGTATAGGAGTACCACGGACTATCTGAAGGCCGTGAGGGGTGCCCGCCTGGAGCGGTATGCCACCGAGACTAATAAGCTACTCATAAGGCTGGATAAACTTGTGTGTAATATGCCCAGTGACCCTAATCAAAGGAAACTTCACGAACAGGAAGTGAGTAACCACAGAAAAATGTAGTGTTGTTGATATTGATCATATAGTTACATTTTATTTATTTTCATTGTTCATTTGAAATTTACATTTGTGAATTAACAAATGTTAATTTTAAATGAACAAAGTACAATCAGTCTACTACGTATATTGACATACATGTAGGTGGAGCCTCAGGCAAAAGCTAGTTAATTAATATAATCAAGATAATAACCTTGATTACCTTTGTCTGTCCAGTTTTCCATGTTGCAAGCAACTGTTATTATGTTGAATTCCATTATACACCTATTCCATTCTTTATCTAATTCTACTAAATAGGTATGGATAAGGTAAGTAGATAATAATGAAACTATACATTACTTTAATACTTCACCTCTCTGTCAATTTAAAAGCCAGGCCCTTGTCGGTGAAGCAATTGCCACTCTTCTCTAGCTTCTGCAATCTGTTTGACCTCTTAATAGGCCCCTACTTTCTCCTTCACTTGCTATACGAACTTAATTTAGGCTTTCATTTGATTTCTTAATACATGTAACTAAAAAGTTATGAATGAGATGTTGTTTTTATTTCTCTCTGCATTAAATATTTACTCTTTTATATATCATTTTTATTGAAATACTTAATTCATCATTAACATCAACAACAGTCTTTAGTCGTCCACAGACTAGACGTAGACTTCATCTCTGAAAGGAATTTTAGCTTATCAAATTAATAATATCTTGCATAGATCAATAGATCTGCCAAGGAAGAGCCATGTTTCAGCATAGTTGAAGGTGTTAGGAGTAAAAACACAGCATTGCAAAAACCAGTATTAAGAAATATTATTATTACTTTTCACAGAAATAATCCTCTCTAGGTGTAGTGTATGTGTCTATTATAATAATAATAATAATAAATCTCTTTATTGTACACCGTATAAAAAAATATATGATAAACTTAAAACTATTATAAAGTATGTACAAGTGGCGGCCTTATCGCTCCAAGGCAATATCTTACAGGCAACCATGCATTATCAGTCACTTCACTAGCAAAAAATCCATTTATTCACTTACTCATTGTACTGTGAATGAATGAGAAGAAAGCATTATGTCATCTCTAGTGCATGTGCAGTCAGACACAGTGCAGTCAACTGTGAGCGACGAAAGTGAGCGGGCACATGCATCTCAGAGCCGACAATATAGTATATGGATATACTGCACTAGGGGAGGTGACTCTTGAGTTCATAGCAGTAGCTAGGGTTAGGAGGTTTTGGGGTTCAAACCCCATGAAATATTTCTACACTATTGATATTTTTACAACTGTCATTATTTTTCATAATAATGTTACCGTTAAAGGGACAGTCATTTTTTTATTATCTTGAACCCCACCCCCTAGAAACCTGAGACTTACCATAAGTTTAAGTTTCTGATTGTTTAAATACTATACTGTACCAAAATTTATTGTTAAATTAAATTAGTTAAAGTTTGGTAGCATACAATCAGTTTTTTTTGCATACTATTTATTCAATTGTGATGTAAGTTTATATATAGGGAGCTACATAAATATGTACCCCTGTGTACTGATAGAGTTAGGATAAAAAGTTTTACCATCCCAATTAGTTCAAGTTATATTATTTATACAGATAAAGGATCTCCAACAAAGGCTATACACAATTATAGCTTAAGATAAAAAAAATATTTATCTCTCGGTGTACTCCCTCAGTTACAGGAGACCACAGCATGCAAACATTAGTAACAACTTATATTAAATAGTGAATAAAAAAATTATATGTGTAATTCAAAATCACAAACACAGTTCAACATAATTATGGATAGCTGGTTAACCCAATGATAAGCAACATTATTAAGACTTCAGCAAAATACTATTCAAAGAACACTTATATTTCAAAAGTGAAACACTGAGGTCTAAGTTTTTAGTTCTAGACAACATATTGTATTGCCAATTGGATCATAATAGCGGATTAAGGGAGCAAATTACGCAGGAAATCAACCCTGCAAACAGGAACCTGGAACTCACTACCAGCGCACGTGTTTCCCTCCCACTATGATCCCAAGTCCTTTAAGCGGGGTGTGAAAAAGCATTTCATTAGGCCGCCATAGTGCTAGTCACCATGCTGCACTGTCCTTATTCGCATTGAGGATGGTGAGCACCACACTGAGGATTCTGCTTGTGCTTTCCATGAGGCGGGGCAGAGTTATTTTGGCAGCACAAATATAAAAACAAAAAAGGAAAACTTGAAACACCCACCCCTTTCTTAAGAGAGAGCTACGTCTAGCAATTTACAGTCTATGGCTGTTGATGAATATTGGCAGGATAACATTAAAAAATATAGAAAATTTACAGTTTAAAACAAATCACTCGCTAACAAAGCTAAACACTGGATTATAAAACTTACTAGTTGTTGCCCGCGGCTCGCGTATATGTCGGTTATCGCGGCAAATAGTAGCCTATGTGTTATTCTGATGTATAAGCTATATTATTGTACAGTTTCATCCAAATCCGTTCAGTAGTTTTTGCATGAAAGAGTAACAAATATCCATCCATCAAGACTTACTTACTTTCGCGTTTATAATTTTAGTAGTATAAATATTTCTATAAAATAATTACCTAGTGTGTTTAATTCCAGGTAGTACCTTGGCTAGATGGTTCTTCAGTGAAGTTATGCCCAAACTGTGCTAAGGCATTTAATCTGACACGGAGGAAACATCACTGCAGATTGTGTGGTTCAATCCTGTGTCATGACTGCTCATTGTTCCTTGACATCAACATAGCTAGTAAGTGATCTGTCTTTAAGTGTGTGCAAACTTATAAATCACATTGAGAATAGAAGAATACTGGAATAGTTTAGGTTTTATCCCATAACCGGTTTTTTATTTCTGCAAAAACTAAGAGGTGTTATTAGATTGATGTGTCTGTGTATTTGAGTGTATCCGTCTGTGGCATCATAGCTTCCTAAGATATGAAAATAATTTATTCGTGGAATACAATGGAAACACACAATTATATTAGTACATAAGGACAATATTGTTCTACATAAGACGGGTATCTATCTTTACCCTCACGTTATGGGGAGTAGAAATGCAAATAAAAACTCGAATGTTCACAAATATTCTCACGTAGGATATTAAATGAAAGGGCGTAATGCGTAATGTACATCACAAAAGTGCAAGTTACATTAAAATCGGTCCAGTCATAGGGGCCATTAAATTGTATAGGTGTCGGCATCTAATTTGGCCAAACTTCGGTGTAGTGGGAGTAGGTTCGCGCATTGTTCACTAATGCAACAAATCAAAACAAAGGAAATCGAAGTGTAGTCGACTTACGCACCAATCGCTTGCTCGAAACGTCCAATAGATTGCTCGGAACGGTGCTACTTCAATCCCCGCGTCCCTCTATCACTAAGGGGACCTTAAAAACGACTTTCTGCGCATTGCCAAGTAAGCTGCCGGCACCTATAATTGTATATTTGAATTGCATGGGCCATTAAAGCAGGAACGTAACAACGAACGTTTGTGTCGGGGGTTAATTAAATGTTAAATTTATATTATTTGAACAGGAGCTGTGGTAGATCCGTCAGCGCCACATGCATCGGATCAACCCGAACAAGAAATAACTGAAAAGAATGGTCTCCGGCTGTGTGAGCATTGCTTCAATCTTATTGAGTTACGAAAGCAAGTGCAGGACACTCGGAATGCGAAGACTGTGCTCGTGACTGCTTATGAGCAAATGAGAAGTTTGATGGACCAGGCCCGACCCGCTGTTGCCATGTATGAAAAGGTACATTGACATGTTTTCTTTATTAGATTCCCTATGTGTGATATTTTTAACTAGCTAACCCCGCGGTGTTACCTTCGGTTGGTGATTTACCTATAGAACAACAACCGCAGTAACGCCGCGAGGGAAACTAGTTTTAACAAAATTGTTCTAAAAACGACGAAGTTATCCGCGAACACACATAAAAAAAAATATATATATACGGTCGCATTGAGAAACCTCCTCCTTTTTTTGAAGTCGGTTAAAAAGTAGCTTAAATTACTCCTCATATCATCAGCTATCCACCTGTGAATGACACGTCGATGTCGGTTCAACGGTTCCAAAGATTAGCCGGAACAAACACAGAAAGACAGAATTTTCTTTTATGCAAGTGCCATATATGTATACTTTCATATCCATTACTGAAATTTGAAAACAATATAGAACTGCCATTAAGCCAGTACTGTTGCTCTGGTTGGTGCAGTCAGGTCTTTGACTTAGCTGCTTGAAAGGCAGCTACATCGCCTCTCTTTCGCACTCGGCATTGCCAATTAGAACTTATTTTCTTTTTTAAACGGTTGATATTTTGAAGAATATTTCAAGATCAAATAATACTGTATACACGGTACATATACCAAAAATGTAGTTAAAAAAAAATTTTGTCTGTCTGTCTGCCTGTTTGTACCGGGTAATCTCTGGAACGGCTGGACGGATTTCGACGGGACTTTGACTGGCAGGTAGCTGATGATCCAGAGAATAACTAATATAACTACGACTACTACTGTAACTTTTTTTTAGACAACTTTGTCCCGCGGCGTTACTCGCGGTACAACAATAACCGCAGGTAACACCGCGGGTTTCAGCTAGTCTATACTATATATGCTAAATATATTAATATTATAAAGCTGAAGAATTTGTTTGTTTGAACGCGCTAATCTCAGGAACCGCTGGTCTGATTTGAAAAATTATTTCAGTGTTAGATAGTAAATTTATTAAGGTAGGCTATATGCTATATATCATCACGCTAAGACTATTAGGAGCGACCAAATTATTTACCGTGGGAGAGCCACGCTTCGGCATGAAAGGGCCGGCTTGACCGGAGAGATACCACGGCCTCACAGAAAAACTGTGTGAAAAAGCGCTTGCGCTGTGTTTCACCGCGTGAGTGAGGATACCGGAGGCCCATACCCCAACGTCCTCCCCACATCCTTTTCCCCTTCCCCAAAAGGTCGGCAACGCATTTTTGACGCCTCTGGTGTTGCGGATGTCCATGAGCGGCGGTAATCGCTTACCATCAGGTGAAACATCTGCTCATTTGCCTCCTATATAATAAAAAAACCAAGGTTGCGTGGGTCAGCTAGTGAGTAATATACCAAAACTTCTTAATAAAATAACCCTTGCAAGGCTTTCAGGGAAACTGCCATCCTATTTACAGGACAATAGGAAGTTTAATTTTGATTTTTATTTTTAAACGACTTCAAAAAGGGAGGAGGTTCTCATTTCGAATCTATTTTTTTTTATGTGTTTGTTACCTCAAAACTTTCGACTGGGTGAACCGATTTTGATAATTCTTTTTTTATTTGAGACTTCCCTTGTGGTACCATTCCAATTTGGTCCTTCCTTGAAGTCGGTTTTGTTTTTGTTAAAATTTTTGTTTATTATCGTCCAACATAGGGGACAAAAGGCTTATCTGGGTTAAGTCGTTTCAGTTCAGCTCATGAACTGACCTCAGTTAAAACACCACGAAGCAATCTTACATCCTCTGTACCATTGTCTTCTATCAGCATTAAGCAGATCATTAATTTTATTCTAGAATAAAACTCACTTGTACTTATTCCACTATTTTATTTTATTGACGTGTTTTGGCATAACCTTTGAGAATGCCATAAGGCGAAACCGGTCAGGTGTAAAATAAAATAAAATAGTGGAATAAGTACAAGTGAGTTTTATTCTAGAATGTATTACAACTAGTTCCATCAAGTGCCGACAATCGAGAGTATAAATTACATTAATTTTATATTTTCAGATGTGTCAAAGTCTGTTCGACGGTGAAACTACATACAACCTGACGGATGTAAACGCAATGCGCGGACGCATTGGGAAGCTCGCTGAGGGCATCGACCTGCTGAGTAAGCAGATCGCCACTTTCCCCACCGAACCTGGCACCAGGCAAGCCCGACTGCAGAACTCTATCAGACAAGCTGCAGCCCATTATATTAAGGTAAAGAAAATTGTTTTTACCCGACTACGGCAAAGCCAAAGGAGGGTTATGATTTTGACTGGCTATGTATGTGTATGTATGTTCATTTGTTCCCTCATAGCTCCTTAACTACTCATTAGAACTGAACAAATGAGGTGTCGTTAGAAGCGTTATGATCGTCTGCTGGTTATAGACTATATGACGTGTCACTGAATCTAATGTGGCGCCCTCTAGCCGACGTAAAGTACTGTATTAAATAATAAATTTGAGATAAATATACCGTGTTTGGTATCATACGAAAGGGTGTTACTTGTACAAAAAATATACATTATTAGCATTTTCTTGTGACTTTGTCAGTATTTATTCGATAGTTGTGATATTTCTATGGTATCTATTTAAAATATACTTTGAAAAGAAATTAATATTATAGAGGCACCAAACATTTTAAATAAAAAAAAAGTTAAAACTAAAACCCAACTACGACTACACTACATGGACTACGGCTCTTGAAACTTAGTAATGTACCATAGTCCATAACACTTTAACAACGCGTGACTACTGCTTTTGAAACTTGTTTCATGCTTTTTCAGCGTCATTTTTTGTCGTAGTTGGGTTCTAGTTTTTACTTTTTTTTTATTATTCATACTGTTAATTCGGAAATATAAACCCAATATCAATTAAATAACGAAAACGCAAAATCGGTTTTTTGTAGTTATGCATAGAAACCATATTGTCTGTTCTGCTTTTAATTATAATTAAATAATACTAATATTATAATTGTGTAAATTTGTGAGGTTGTTTAGAGATTAATTAATTACTCTTTCACGGAAAATTACAGAACCGATTTAGATGCATTATATAAATTATAATAAAATTGTGAGCTCTGAAATGAGTGTGGCTTTACTACCTTATAACATATTTTATACACTACCAATATTCATGTTAATTTATTCATCTAATTTCATTTAGACGAGACTTGAAACCACAATCTGTTGCTAACCAGACAATTATTTTTCACTAATTCAGGAAGAGCTCCTATCCCTTCGAAAATTACCAACAGAGGCTCAAATCGAGGAGGTCAGGCGCCAGCGGTACGAGCGAGCTGAGAGACAAATACAGATGGAGAGAGAGAGAATGGAGAAGCAGCGAGGCAGAATGGAAGAGCTCGCCGGCCCCAGTGTCAGCAGGGTGAACAACAACGATGATGATGATGACAACCCGCTGTTGGAGCAAATGAACATCATCAGAGGATATATCAAAGAGGCGAGAAAAGAGTTGAAGTTTGAAGAGGTGAGTGTCAATTTTGTTGAAATCAGATGACCCACTTCTCGGCTCTGTTATGTCATCGGCACTACCATATTTATTTTTAAGTGGCAACACTATGTGGTAGTTTTCCTATTTAAGATAGAAACATTACCGTTAAACTTAAGCTTTGCGGTTTGTACGGGACACCACGTACCACGTCGGACGTTTTAACTCCTTCACCACGATCACAATATATTTAAATATATTTTACGCCGAAACACGCTATGATTTAAAAAACATTGTATTTGTAACTTCACGATGATATTTATTTTTGCAGGTGGCAATATTAGAAGCAAATTTGAAAGAATTGAAAAAAGAATACCAGTTACAAAAATTATCCAGCAGGTCCTAGTCATTCCAAATGTTGTTATAACTATATGTATAGTTAGTAGGTGCACCTATGTATTGTTTATTTATTTGCTTAAGATACACACTTGTTAATAATAGTATTTGATACTTTATGACGAGAATAAAAATCATAAATTATGACTACTGTTTTATTATAACCGCTATTGCCACACTCATTATATAGTCTTATTTAATCACTATATAAATATTGCAACTACGTAATTATTTTATACCACGTTCTAAACAAATGTGGCGTCTCCCACCTACAGCACAGCAGAAACATACTACAGCACCATCTATCGCAGACACGCTGAACTACGAAGTAACTACTAATCTTGAATCGCGATATAAAAGTTCTCACGCTGATTACTTTATATACAGCACCTCAACATCAACCGTCGGGAAAATGTTATTTATATTTCATGCGTTCTTGCATTGCTAATCTTGTAAGATCCTTGGCAACGTGAATGCAGTAATTTTGATTGTAATCAAAATTCCTGCATTCACGTTGCCAAGGATAAAGTAGAGAGAAACCGAGAAAAAATATAATTTTCGGGATGGGAAAAATAAATTAACATTATGAATGCGAAACCGTGATTAAGAGCTAGATAGAATCGTAAAACATTCATTTATTTTAACTTCTAGTGGGCACAACAACAAAATTATTAGTCTAATTATTAGTCACTGATCCGTTTAGGTATAACAATAACTTATCCACTGATCTATTTTTGCAAATATGATGGTTACGCAACCTATGTCTATGGTGACACATGATTTGTTATTCTAACTACAAGTAACTGTTAGATTCAGCGGTAGTCAACATTACAACAAGTTACCGCCACGTCATTACGTCTGACGTTTTCTGATCTTATCAAGTTTGTCTAGCTGCTTCAACATATGCGGCCGCGTGCACAGCGCCTTCCGTATAGCCTCGTCAAGCATAATGCGTTGATAATACGGTGGTATCGGCGTATCCTCCAAGTGGAACGTATGAATGCGCCCCGAAGTGTCCGCGACAAACACATTGTCCCCTGACTTCGAAAAACTTATGTATGTCAACACAACGTTAGCGGGGAACGTATACTCCGCACACGGAATGTGATTCTTTCGACGTAAGTCCCACACGGACAAAACATTACCGCTGACACAAACTATTATGGTCGCATTTATAGGACAAAATGCTATTCCATACACAGCGGATGGACATAACAACGTCATGATCACTTCATCCATGCCTTCTATCCAGAGCCTTACGGCACTATCCGCACCACAGGTTGCCATCAAGTGTTGGTGAAAAGGGCAAAGCTGTATATCGTAAATAGGTCCGGCGTGAGCTCGAAACACGTCAATATGCTGATTTAAATAGTGTGTCGAGCATTTGTGGATGCAACCCTCGGCAGTTCCGGCTAGGTAAACATGACTCACAGTAGGGTGCCACAACATGCAGAGCACGGCCGGGTAGCGCGTGATAGGCACATCATTCTTCAGACAAGTTTTAGCCGTCTCTAGACCTTTAAGTTTCCCCTCTACAGTCGACACTCGCATCATAGGAGTACATATAAATTCGTGAGTTTTAGTATTAGTGAACCGGTTTATCCTCCCGTCTTCACAAGTCGTCATCACATACTCGAAATCTTTGTCTTGAACGCGCCAACTGGTAACCCATATCGGATCGAAGCAAGGATTCGTTTCTCGATTACTCATTGCCATTGTTTTGACAGTATAAGAAGTAATATCTAATATCATGACGTCACCGTTCCAAAAGCCACAAGCCAACCAGTTAGGGTTTTTCTCAGAGAAACGTACAGATGTTACAGGACATTCGAAGCGATATAATCTTTCCGGTTTACATGGATTTTTTGTGCACCAGACACAGACCATGCCTTGTGTATGCTCAGCATATGCGAATTTTCCATGACCGACTGCTAAAATGTTAGGATTATGAGAGTTGAAAGAAATACTTGTGATTGGCCTATTTATTGTTTCTTCACATTCAAAAGTCCACAATGGTCTCATTGAATAAATATATACTAAGTCAAGAGATAGTGGATCTATTTGGATAAGGCCACGGAACTTTTTCTGGGCATCGGCGTATTCTAACGATGCCAGTACCCGTTCTACTAAAAGTACAGCATCTAAGAATTGTGATGTAGATGCAATACATTCAAAACTCTTACCGGTTGTATGTTCCACGACTACTGCTTTATTCTTTTTCTTCCGTAAAACAGTGGGTGCTACAGATTGATACAAGACCATTTCATCTTCCTTTTCTTCCTCTCGCTTCATTGCAAGGAGCGCGTAAGTGTCATGCATGTCCCACATCGATGCAAATGCTATAGCATTTTTCTTTTGTGGTCTTGTCGCGAGCGTGTGTCTAGATTGGTAAACTTTTTCATTTGTTTGAGTTTCTTCAGGGACCGTCTTTCGATTTCTTCCTTTCCCGACCGTAATGTATTCATAGTATGTATTTTCCTCTTCAACCTGGTTCCCTTCAAAGGTTCCTTTCTCGTAAGAAATACACGGCAATTCGAATAAGAAATGAGTCTCAGTTTCTTTGAGTATTATGTTTATTTCTGGTGGGTAAGACGTTAAAGGATTCATTTTTGGTAAATAAAATGCAGACGGTGCTAATTCCAGCCCGGCGTCGTAATCCTCAATACCCTCCTCGGTATTGAGTGTGTAATCGATATGTATGTCGTCAAGGTTAATGGTGGTAGCATACACCTTCATACTCATGGCCATTCTAGACTTTGATTTTGTCACTTTGAGTTGAGCTTCGTCCATAACTCGAGATCTGTTTTCGAACGCGGCATGTTTAGCTGTTTCGTCCATGTATGGGAAGCTTGGGTCTGTGATATCGTCCGGCGTAAGATCGACACCGTCAACGATAACTTTAAATAATTTTCTCTTCTCTAAGAAAGATGGTATTTTAATTCTGCTCGATCGAGATTCGATACTACTGCGATTCAGTTGCAAATGATCAAAAGTTGAAGCTGACAGAAAGAGTGATTGGTCTGGCCCCAGGCAGGAACGATTAACCATTTCCGATGGTGATTTTGTATCCGCCATTTCTTCGTAAATTAAATAAAATGCTTAAAAACACAAAGCTCAAAGCCCTTTTCTTTACCAATTAATATAATTCCAAGCAATATCAACCTATGTAGAACGTCAATGTTTCTAGTGACAGTACTTTTGTAAGGTATTAGTTTTTTTTTAATTTATTAAATAAAAGGTATTTTAATGCTAACCTCCTTACTGTGTAAAACACAAAAAGGAAAGACGGGTGGCGGTTTCGATTACGGCTAAGTGCAATTTCAAAATATGTTTTTTCAATATACTCTGAATAAGTATGTATATCCATGACCTAAATGTTTGGATGGTGCAAACTATATTTAGATTGTTCTTAGGGTTCCGTAGTTCACGTTACGGAATCCTTATAATCTCTGGAACGACTGGACCGATTTCGCGGGTACTTTCACTGGCAGATAGTTGATGATATAAGGAGTAGCGTACTCTAGTTTTAGGGTAGCCCAAGCTAGATTAGACGAAACAAATAGATAGAGACAGACAGACAGACCGACAGGCACATAGATAGACACAAATTGTAAAAATGTTATTTTATATAATGTACCGTGTAGATACATATGCATTTAGTATAAAGCGATTATTTTAATATTACAAACAGACACTCCAATTTTATTTATTTATATCTATAGATTTGATATACCAGTTCTTGAAAAAGGTTAAGACTATTTAATTTAAAGTAAGGCGAGAAAAATCTAGAAGCAATATAGTTTTATCTATACTTATAAAATAACAAGTCCTGACCTATGAATAAGGAATCCTACCTATTATTCCTATCTCTATGGTCCTGACTGACTAACTGACTGACTGATTCCTCATCGCCCAGCGTAAACTATGATAGTTATGGCTATGAAACTTGGTGAGTAGAATCATTTTATTAAGTAGACACCCACTAAGTAAGGAATTTAGTAATTTCTACCTCTAAGGGGGTGAAATAGGGGTTGAAAGTTTGAATGAAAGTCCATCATTTTTTGAGTCAGAAACCTGAAACTTTACTTTTGGGTTGCTGATTGGAACTATATAGTAAAAAAATATATAAAATGAGTAAATACGTATTTCAGCGTTTCCGAATATTCTACCCCTAAGGGTGAAATAGGGGTTGACATTCGTACATAGGTCAGTCTGGAAGTCCGTAATTTTTGAAGTTCGAAACATGAAACTTTACACATGTGCTATTGATTAAAAAATACTAGAGAGTATTTAACTTTTCTGGATATTCTACGCCTAAGAAGGTAAAATAGACGTTGAAATTTCGTATATAGGTTAGTTTGGAAGTCCATCATTTTTTAATTTAGCAGCCTGAAACTTTCGTCTTTAGGTTTTTGATTACAAATAGATGAATACTTATATCAGCATTTATGGAAATTCTGTTCCTAAAGGGGTTAAAAATAGGGTTGAATGTATGTATGAAAGTGGTTTAAAATGGTCTGTTGATCAAAAATAAATAAAAACGTTATAATTTTTTATACATACTTTTACACAGTTTTAATTAAATACATATAATCCAGTTCCACGCGAGCAAAGCCACGGGCAACAGCTAGTGATAGTTAGTATATTTTTAGTACATACTACAATCGTATGTGGGTTCCGTAGAGCATATCGCACGCGAGTGCAGCGTTGTGCTTTACCAAGCGTGATTCCGTTTGTTCGTTTCGCTATAGCCCTAGCTCTACGGTCTTGATAATTCGCCCTCCGTCACACTGTTGATTTATAGCATTACTTTAATTGTTCTTGATTGTTATAATGAGTTATGGATAGTTTTACTTTTAGCGATGGCTGGTTTTCCCGCTAAGCTTCACTGTGTGAGAAATAAGCTAAACTGAAGCCAAATAGATAAAAATAATCGTACCGAGTTTCAATTTGAGCTCAATCTGTGTAGAACTTTATGAGTGAAGTTTGGACTTAGACAAATCAACTTAATATTTAATACTAGCTGCTGCCCGCGGCTCCGCCCGCGTGTATGTCGGTTATCGTGGCAAATAGTAGTCTATGTGTTATTCTGATGTATAAGCTATTTCACTGTAAAGTTTCATCCAAATCCGTTTAGTAGTTTTTGCGTGAAAGAGTAACTAACATACACACTTACAAACTTTCACCTTTATAATGTTAGTATAATTGATGATAAAAACGGTTAAACAAACAAAAACATAATACCATGTATAATTTAACATATAATATATTTGGTGCTAGACGCATTTGAAAAATATAACAGCCTGACACTGACAACTTACCTACCTACAACCTATGTAATGTAATTAAAATAAAAACGAAGTTTGTACGTGGAATTTCGTACGTGTAACTTCTAAAAAAACTGTCCTTAACCTTAGTCCTATATTACTTTTAGTAAAATGCGTTTTTAGCTAATTGTAAATGCCTTGAAAATTCGCAAAACGGACACAACCAACATCGTCGTCTGCCCTCACTCGTCAACCTGCCCGCGTTCGGGTAGCGCACTCAGCGATGAGCAACCTATTCCCCGCGCCAACCGCCATGCGCCATCCTAATATCACGCACTCGGTTTATCATTATCGCAACTATTAATTTTAATATTTATTTATTTGTCTTTATTTGTATGTATTTATTTGTATAAATATTTATTTGTCCAAATGATGTAGCGCAAAAGATATATTTTATTTACTTTAAATACCAGAAGCGATAAATGTGTCCATTTTCATTTAGGAATCCACTTATTACTACCATACCAAATGTGCATTTGAAATAAATCATTAATTTTTATTGTAGTTATGGTTCACTATGTTGGTTTTAATGGCTTACACATTTTAACTATAACGGCTTTTAAGATAAATATTTCCATCAAACATTACATATGTAAAACTTAAGCGATTTTGGCGGCGCACGCCAGTATAGCTCACAGATGGTAGATTTTTTCTACTACCTACTTGACACTTATCGTCATATTTTAGAGAATTCACACACTATCTTTATTATTTAGCGAAAGATATTGCAGATAATGCAAAGATAATGCAGTGATAGACCTTGCTATCCTTCAACTGGAACTGAATTATGTTTTTATTATATTTTATTTTATTTTAGCTATAAACTCAATTTTGTCAAATTTTTTGCTAGTAATTGTGTGTAGCTTGTGTTATTTCTATTATTTTTAATTTGGTGTTATTCTTTACGGACAATGTTGTGTACATCTATAATAGATATACATATAAGATCTAGTTTTTAGCTACAAATGTTAACCAGTTCTGTATATGTATATTGTTGATGTTCCTTAAAATAATAAATAATAAATAAATAAATAAATAAATTATTTGTAGCCTATGTGTTATTCTGAAGTTTATATTAAATTACTGTAGTGTCATTCAAATCCGTTCAGTAATTTTTGCGTGAAAGAGTAACAAACATCCATCCATCTATCCAACCATACATCTTTACAAACTTTCACATTTATAATATTAGTAGGATTAAGCAACACTATGATCCGTTGCACTTTGCAAGACTTTCTTTGTATTTCTCAGAAGACAGTAAATCAGGTATGGAGTTTCTTCATTGTGCGTATAAAATACTGAAACAAAGTGCTTCGTGCAAGTCTTTATTATTTCAAGTGTTAAACGTTGTCTCTTTCCCGAGGCTCTCTCGTAATATACATATAGGTATTTGTGTAGTCTCTAGTTGATACTTAGCGGATAAATCTCAAAGTATTCCACTACTTTAACATTTTTTCGTAGATGCCCATGAATAAAAACTATAATTAATACTGAGCAAGATTGCAACAAAATGTCAAAAAATGTATAAAAGGAAAGTTCATGCTAACCGAAAGGGGGTTGAAAAATCATTTTTTTAGTAGCGGTTTTTTTTTCTCCCGATTTCAGGGCTCGAACTCACGGTAATAGTTATGAGTATTACCGTGATTTTTATATGTATGTATTCCCTAACCCTGTATAAGCATGCAATATCACTGATATGTCCACATATTGTGACAGTGTTACCTTTATTTAAAGAGGTTCACTGTATACTATGTTATGTGTAATGCCATTGCCACATAGAGCTTTCCGTTGCTGAAACAGTTTGTGGACTGGTGAGGTCTATGCCTGCGGTGCGCAACTTCTGACCTTATGTCTTGTTTATCGTCATCGCAAAGCATAGACTCACATACTCACCAGACACTGCACACGTTTAAAGCAGAAAGGGAAATAAACTATGGATTGGGGTCATCCTTTAAGATAATAGTCTAAAAAGACATATAACATAAATCAAACAAAATAATTTAAGTTTCTCGCAGATTGTACGAAATAAAGCTATCAATTTTTTTGAAATTTTGTCTTCGACATAAACGCCTTGTGATTGGTTGCAACTCTGGTGACGTCACATGCTAATAAACGAAAGATTCCTCTATTGAATATTGTTTGCGTTTTATGTTTTCGGAGTGGTAATAATCGATCTGTGAGCTAATTCTGCAGTACTTTTTTTTAATAAACTATTTAATAAGTGGTTCGAAAAAAAAGGAACCAAATTTTGTGCGTGCCGATAACAGCAACCTACATAAGATAGACGCTTTTATGTTTGCACTTTTCTATCTATACAAATAAATAAAATTGGAGTGTGTTTGCAATATTAAAATAACCGATTTTTACTAAATGCCTATGTATATATATACACGGTACATATACCAAAAATGTAGTTAAAAATGTTTTTGTCTGTCTGTTTGTTTCTTCCGGGTAATCTCTGGAACGGCTGGACGGATTTTGACGGAACTTTCACTGGCAGGTAGCTGATGATCCAGGAAGTAACTTGGGCTACTTTTTTTTAGACTAACTTTGTCCCGCGGCGTTACCTGTGGTACAACAATAACTGCGGGTAACACCGCGGCTTTGAGCTAGTACATAATAATAACACTGATAACTATGCTGCAGAACTGAAAAATGTTAAAGCAGCTATGTTACACTTGCATAAGTACAACATAAAATTGTTTCCGTAATAACCTCTGGAAAATCCATTCATTATTTTTGTAAAATCTAATTTACTTTATGTAGGTAGGTATATCTCAATGCTTTTAGGTTACATTTTGAAATAGTACAAAGCGTGGTATTTAAAGATGTTATCTGACCCGACGGACTTCGTACCACCATATTTTTCTTTCGTTAACAGCTACCCATGGGTAGGGTGTAGTCACAGACAAAAAAACTTTTATTTTTATTTTTTAATTTTTCTTGTACACAAACCTTGTCCTAAGAATAACTAACACATAAAAAAAAATATAATTTTGTGTAGCCGATCGAAAGTTACGCGCATACATACATTTCGGCGTAACGCCGCGAGACAAAGTTAGTCTAAATAAAGTTGCCTAAGTTACTCCCTGGATCATCAGCTACCTGCCAGTGGAAGTCCCGTCAAAATCGGTCTAGCTGTTCCAGAGAATACCCGGAACAAACATACAAACATACAGACAGACAGACAAAAAATTTTTTAACTACATTTTTGGTATATGTACCGTGTATACACACATATGCATTTAGTAAAAAGCGGTTATTTTGATATTACAAACAGACACTCCAATTTTATTTATTTGTATAGATGTATAGATTTGTTCACTGTGGCACTACACACCATTTATTCGACATTTTAATTAATAAAATTGGGGAAAACTGATAAAATTAACTTAAACTGCGCTGTTTTGTTTTGTTGTGGCTAGAGTGTGACGTCACGCGTCTCAAGTGACCAGCGCCATTACAGAAATATGGTTTTTTGAAATGGTTGTCAAACTTGAACTTTATCTTAAATTTAAGTTCATTTTATCAGTTTGCCCCAATTTTATTAATATTATACTATTATTAATATTCTACTATTATAATAGTTCATAATACAGTAGAAATTCGCAAAATATCGGAGTGTGCTAATTATGTATTAAAGAATAATTTAAAACCATTTCCAATAATCAGTCAAATAGCCTATTATTGGGTAAAAGTGGTAAGTAAAGTAACGAATTTAAAAATTTGATTCGGTAAGTAGTCGTTTCACCACCCGATGGATGAAGCAATATTCTGTACTTTGACCAGACATGCGACATAATATCTTATTGTTTAAAGCTGTGCTCGCGACTTCGTCCGCGTGGATCTCCTTTTACAATAATGTTTTTTTTGTAACTATAGACTATTAAACTACAATTTAATAGATAAATATGACGCTGCCTTTAAAATCTATTTAAGACCGAAGAGTAAATTTTGTTTTGCACACTACATTTGTCTTGTTTACATTTGTTCAAAGTGGACGCTTCCGGTACGTATGCATAAAGATTTGTGGAACTACTGACCCAGGAAAAAGCGACGTACAACTGCCCATGTGAAAAACATCTGAGACTAAGATCTACTCCAGCAACGCGGAAAGTCTGATGATGAGATTTATTTATTGTCATTGCATAAATTTACTTATTTGAAATTATACTTATTAATTTTACAACTATAAATATAAGGAAAAGAAGGAGAAACAAACAAAAACACTAAACAAACTAATTATATTATTATCTAATACCTACTATAAACTGATATATTATCTAAAAACTACGTATCTATGTATTTTTTAAATCTAAAGCGCGCTTATTCCGAGAAGAGTCAATAAGAACCACGTTCGTTCGCATTAACAGTGACAATTCGAATGAAGTCAGCGCGTGAGCGGCGTGAGCGCTCCCGCCTTTTTCCCGCCGCTTCGCGTGTTAAACAAAAATCAAGCATAATGGCGTACTAATACTGGTGCGGCGAGATTTGGAAGTTTTATTTCATCTATATCTTGTGTGTTTATTAATTATACTTTTATAATTCTGTATTTTATTTTAAAAAGATATTAAAGTGTATAGTGATAAGGATATATCCATGTGAAATACAATATATTTAAGTATTTAATACATCTTGAAGAAATGCCTAACGCTTAAACACGTTATTGTGGCTAATTTATAAAAGATAGAAATATACTATTGAGGACTTTTTTGTAGATCTTTTGAAGACCATCATCTTTGTAATACATATTTTTGGTGTATGATCAACGTATGCGAGGATAAGAGCTCGAAAGCGAAAATTTTCATCCGACTTGCTTCAAATTTATCGTCACTGCTCAGCTCCTATGCATCTTAGCGTTATGTTATATAGCCTATAACCTGCCCAGGAGTATGGACTATAATCGTACCAAGTTTGGTTAAAATCCCTTCAGTAGTTTTTGATCCATGCGTGCACATACAGACAGACAGACAGACAGACAGACAGACAAAAAACTTACTGATTACATTTTTGGCATCAGTATCGATAACCATTCATCCCCCAATAATAATTTTTAATATATATTCAATGTACAGAATTGACCTCTCCACAGTTTTATTATAAGTATAGATATAGATTAGCTGAACCCCGCGGTGTTACCCACGGTTATTGTTGTACCGCGAGTAACGCCGAGGGACAAAGTTAGTCTAAAAAAAGTAGCTTAAGTTACTCCCTGGATCATCAGCTACCTGCCAGTGAAAGTCCCGTCAAAATCCGTCCATCCGTTCCAGAGATTACCCGAAACAAACAGACAGACAGACAGACAAAAATTTTTTTAACTACATTTTTTGTATATATACCGTGTATACATACATATGCATTTAGTAAAAAGCAGTTATTTTAATATTACAAACAGACACTCCAATTTTATTTATTTGTATAGATTGGTTCATAACTTAGTTGCCTTGAATTTATAGAACAAAGTAGTATGCCGAAACTAATGCTTTTCATTACAGTTTTTCGCTTTCTTTCTTATGTTGTCATGTCCTAAAGATGGTTGGCGGCAGAAAAGAAGTTAACATTTTGGTTGGCCCAAAAAAAGGCATTTGTATATGAAAATAATGACGGTCATCGTCATTCTGTACCAATGTGTTAGAACATATAAACATCTTAATATCTACATATGTAAATTTCTATAACATACCTCTATCCTAGTCTTTATAATTCTCAAAATCATTTGGGGTCACCTACTAGTTGAACCAGTTTTGCCTGAATATCAGTTTCTTCACGGAGCCAATAACTAAACACACTTTTGGCTTGACCTGGGTATCAAACCCGAGACCCCTTGATCGACAGTCGCATACGCTAACCGTTAGATCAACGAGGTACCTCTATCTACCTATCACAAACATAAATAATAATATCCCATATAATCATGAAAACAATCGGGTGGTAAAAGTACAATAATAAAATAAAAAGTTGTGGTGTTTCAGGCGCTTTTGAAAAGTAACATTATTAACATTAAGAGCCCCCGCAGACTACAGCCTTTAAATCGGCCGATAGTTAAATCGGTTAATCATTATGTATTATGGTTTAATAGGTACTCTAAGATCAGTATGAACCTGAATGACAGTGCGCACACAATATCGATTTGGTATCGGTCAACAAATAAGCCAATAGCCAATTCAATCAAAACATCGACCTACTAAAAAGTTTGTAGTCTGCGGGGCCTCTAATGACTTTGTTGCGCGTGTTCAAAATATCATTCCTATGGAGAAGAACCGACAATAAATTCCATAACTTACTTACTCCTTTATTAAAAAAAGGAACTTAAAGAACTGGACCAAATTCAAGTTCGACCACAGGAACAACAAAAAAAAAAACAGTCGAATTGGGAGCCACCTCCTTTTTTAAAGTCAATAGAGATTTATAATTTACAACTATTATACTTCTTACTAGCTGACCCACGCAACCTCGTTTGCGCCTTATATTGCCCGTAGCGTGAAAATTTCCCCCGTTTATGAAAGATTTTTCATTGTTGCTCCGCTCCTATTAGTAGTAGCGTGATGATATATACCCTATAGCCTTCCTCGATAAATGGACTATCCAACACCGAAAGAATTTCTTAAATCGAACCAGCGGTTCCTGAGATTAGCGTGTTCAAACAAACAAACAAAAAAACTCTTTAACTTTATATATTAGTATAGATTAAATACTGTTTTTCAACGAGTATACATGCGAAATAGAAAATCATTATCTTTATCTTCCTGGCCTGCTCCTAGTGTATTATACGAAACATGAAATAGTAACTTAATTAATTTTTCTAAATTCCAAATAAACATTATTTTCAATTATAATTATTTTACTACAATTACTGCTTTAGAGCATGCGTAATACTTCGTTGGTCCAACAATTTGAGATCACGCTTCTGTAACGTAATATGTTACGTAATGTAATCGTTTTAATACTTAGTAGCAACTAGCTACAAATTCAACGTAACATAGTAGTAGCAATAGTAATTTAAATTGTAGTATAATGACTTAACGGGAGCTGCTTTCCTAGCTAAGTTGGAATTCTAATAACGTAAGCGATAATAGAAAAGTCACAAATTTAATTTATATATTAATAGTCGAACCACGCAACCTCGTTTGCGTCTCCTATTGCCCGTAGCGTGATAATTTTCCCCCGTTTTTGAAACATTATTTATTCATTGGTGCTCCACTCCTATAGGTCTTAGCGTGATGATATATAGCCTATAGCCTTCCTCGATAAATGGGCTATCTAACACTGAAATAATTTTTCAAATCGGAACAATAGTTCCTGAGATTAGCGCGTTCAAACAAACAAACAAACTCTTCAGCTTTATATATTAGTA
Organism: Spilosoma lubricipeda; assembly: GCA_905220595.1. Lineage (NCBI taxonomy): Eukaryota > Metazoa > Arthropoda > Insecta > Lepidoptera > Erebidae > Spilosoma > Spilosoma lubricipeda. The sequence goes on from HG992278.1 coordinate 3,967,738, forward strand.
TAGATTAGGTCACCAACGGCTCGTACACTATATTAATGATATTCCAAAAAAACGGTTCTTAAAACTAAGTATCTCGCCACTTACTGGAAGGCACAGCTAGGACCAATAAATCGCAGTCACAATCAAGAAGGCAAAAGCAATATGAACTTAATTTTACTTTTTTATTATAAAACTTAAAAATAAATGATAAAAACAAATCAGACAAGGCATAAGCTTATACCTCCTGTATCCAACATAGTTCTTCCGATTCTAGGCACGGATGTGAAGTTCCGTGTACCGTAAAAGAAAGTACCGTGGGAGAGCCACGCTATGGCATGCATGGGCCGGCTCGACCGGAGTGATACCACAGCCTCACTGAAAATCGGTGTGAAACAGAACTTGCGATGTGTTTTACCGATTGAGTGAGTACACCAGAGGCCCATTTTTTTTATTTTTTTTTTAACGTGTGGAAACCTCCTCGGGCCGTTACCCCGCCGGGGTTTGCGGCGGGGCGGTGTGTCGGAATCGAACCGACTAAAATCACACGGTGTGCCACTCTGCGCCTGAGACGGGAGGGATCCGGGACACCAGAGGCCCATACCCCAACCCTTCCCCCCTTCCCTCTCCCTATCCGGCAAAGCACTTGTGACGCCTCTGGTGTTGCGGGTGTCCATGGGCGGCGTTAATCGCTTACCATCAGGCGATACGTCTGCTCCTTTGCCCCGCATTATTACATAAAAATAAAAACGATTATATCGAATTAATGTGATTTAAGGCTCTAATTTATGGTGAATGACGCCTCTCAGCGCCAAGCCACTTATTCAAAACAAAATATCAGTCAAACAAACCTACAAGAGAATAGAGACGTTAGCAACTGCGGCTGACAGCTGAATAGACCTCCGACAACACTACGATTGTTTTTATTGTGAGTTCTGTAAGAGTGTAAGATAACATGCGGAGTCGCGCATGGGCTGAGACAGTCTTGGTAGGTAAGTTAAAACAATACCTTCCTAGAAAAACAAATCATCATTATCAGTCATCAAGGCAGTCTCGTCCAAGGAACACCACAGAGCCCGGATTGTTGCTAAATAAGATGAAACATTTGTATTTGTAGGGGAACGAATAATAATAATTGCTAAGTTCTCATTAACTAGCATTAGCTGACATAAAATTTCTACAAACCTTAGTAATAATACAAGAGTAGGCCCCTGAGTAAAGGTCATATGGTATAATAATAAAATTTATTGCACGAAAACATAAAATACAATCTGTTCAACTTAAAATTAGGTTAGAGAATGTCATGTCTGTCTAACACAAAAGGAGGATTCCGTTCCCGATGCCGGGGAAGGAGGCGTCTGAATGTGACGTTCAATTACAAAAATTTTTAGCCCCCGACGCAAAAAGAGGGGTGTTATAAGTTTGCCGTCGATGTCTGTCTGCGTGTCTGTGGTATCGTAGCTTCCAAGCGGATGAACCGATTTCGATGAGATTTTTTTCATTTGAAAGTCAGTTTCCTTGCGGTGGTTATAAGCTATGTTTGGTTAATATCCGTCGAGCAGTGTAAGAGTATCAGCTATTTTCCAAAATGATATTGGGCATTTTTGGCGTATGATTACTCGATTAAGTGCTTGCGTAGGGAGATTTAAATTTTTTATTTATTTAAGCTTGTTTGAACATAATATTAGGAGGCTAGGAACATAGCTTGTTAATATCTGCATTTAGTAAACAATAACTGCTGCAGATGTAAAACAAACATGCTCTTAAACTACTAAAAAAAGAATATTCTTTGTGTAAGATGTAGACACCTTTGAAGAATGCCAATATCTCTTAATTATGAAGATGCGGTTAAATGCTAGACATGATTTCTATTTCAATAAGGTCTGGATGAATTTATTAACACAAGTTTATGAGAAGTTCTACTCGAAACACAGTGCAGAGGTTCGCTCTCGACTCTTGACTTGGTGCAGACACAAATGCTAGATATAGGACGTCGACGTTTCCAGTTATCGACACCGAACACTTGATCGTTATGAGTATGTGTTAAGTGGTAGCAACTGGAGACAAAAAGTATTTACGTATGCGCAGGTAATGGATGATTTCATACTGGTTCATAGAAATCAAATATTTATCAGTAGCTTGTGTCCGTCACAAGACACAAAAGTGTCCACGTTAGCGCTCTGCCTAGAAATCTTGAAAGAGGTTTCGCTAGTATCTACTATAAATGGTGTTAACTGTGTACATCAGTGGATTACGATCGGTATATTTAAAATGATGCCACAATAATAAATGGTCATATTTTAGGTACGTTAAGTAAATTGCAAGAGCTTTAAGTTACTCAGGAGCCCTAAAGCGCTGGTTTTTTTTTCGTAAATTTATGATTTTCAGCAGACAAATCTTAATTTGAAACTTGCAATTTGAACTTTGTAATTGATCGATTAAGCTAGTGTTTTTAGTTGATAACTAAGGGTGTGGTTCTAGATGTGGGTGTTTTTGAAAAATCCCTTAAATTTGGTATATAAGTTCACAATACTCTGCTGGGAAAGTATGCCCATATATGAATGGAAGCATTTTTATTTGGAAAAAGGGCCAAGTACAATGTACAACGGATATCTTGATTGTGTTTTCTAAAAGACATTGACCGTCTAATTGCTAAAGAATGGCAGTCCCAAGCAAGACAAAGGCGAGTGGGTAGGTCAAAGCCTTTCCGCAATCAATGGTTAGTCACCAATGTTTGCAAAGGAGCGCACCTATACCATATCAGGAGGGCATGCATTAAAATGTAAGTTTATCCACCCCGCGACGCTACCGGTGCGTGCTCAGCCTACCGTGACACCTACTCGGTGTTCAGCATTAGTGTCGCGGGCGCGTGCCGGGACACTACATAACACCTGCCTGGAGCCCTCGACAAAAGAGATAGTAGGAACAAACAGGAAGACAACGAGAGTCAAACAGAGTGGACCAAAATGAAAAGGATCTTCCATAAACTAAGAGAGAGTGAGTATGAAAATTATTCTCGTATCTTACGATATAATTGAAATGTTTTTGTATGTAAATTAGATAGTTAATGTTTCCGGTGATTCGGTTGCATTTAATTTGCGACCCCTTTTATTTTGCTGCATTTTTTTGGTTTTCTAATTAGTACAAGTTTTTTTATTTAAATAACGTGTTTAATTAATAATCCATTAATAATTATAAACAATTCAAATGTAGGCCACTACGATCCGGTGAATAATACTTAAGGCTGGTGATACTATATCAGATATTAAATTTTGCTCACGTCTCCGCCCATGTCCATACTGCGAATGCTGACAATGCAAGAATGCAGCATGGTGACCCAAACCATGGCGGGCTAGTAATGCTTCCGCATCATTGGGCCTTCGGTCTCGCACTCATCGACGAAACACGACAGCATGATCGCTGTCATTATACGTTGATTTTCTGTGCGAGGGTAGTACCGCCCCGGTCGAGCCGCCCCGTTCGTGCTGAAATAAACGTGGCTTTACTACCTTGAAAAACTCTACTACCTTGGATAGTCCAGCTCATACAAAATAATAGGACCGACAAGTTCTAAGAACATACCGTGTTTTAAATTATATTCGCTTGATCATGTAGCGGGCAAATTAATCGTCTTCATGGCTAGTTTCCGATGGTCGTCAACAACAAAAGCATTACGGAGCTAAACAGCATCATCAGGTATCAGATAGTAGAGCGCGGGTTAATTTCTACTCACCGCCTACCTTTCGTCGAAGCATGCGTCGATGAGAGCATGCGTGCGCGCATCGATACACACTGTATCGTAATTGCATCTCCTTAAAATAATGTAATAATAAAATTCTCTGCAGCCGTGGCATATGGATATTTCGACCATGTAAAAACATTCAAAATAAATTGCCCCAGTTAATCTTTCAATTATTTTGTAAGCTTGTGAAGGTATGACGAGATCCTCCGTGTTCTTTAATAGACGTAATTTCACAAGCGCTCAAAAATATTCCTGTGCACTTCTCAACATTTAACTTTAGTACCTACCTCGGGCAATTTGGACGTCATGAACGAAAAATACATTTAAAAATAATTTACGAAAGTAGGTGAGATCGTGTTGCAGAGTGATTGCAGTTTCAAAATTGTTCCGCTGGGCCGTCACCGCGATAGGACGAATGTCCACGAGAGGCGCGGGCGAGGGTCGAGAGGTCGTGAGCGCAGACGCGCTCCGCCCTCCTAATTGCCGCGCCCCACGCAAATAAATAATTTTTATCCACTGCCTCGAGATCACGCTCCTTCTTGACCTTAAATTATTGTACGTTAAGGTCTTTTTTGTGAATTTTAATCGCTAGTGTTGCTGGAATTCCATGTGGATACCGAAAAGCAGCCGAGCGATGATCGAGCTTCATGATACCAACACTACGTCGAATTGTTAATTCTACGTCTGGTACTGCATATAGATGTAATAATTTAAAGTTTTGCGATTAAAGAATATCTTGAACAGAAAACGGTTTATAAGAAAATATTTCTTTAATCTTTGGGTAAAGTTACTAACCAGTATTTTGGAGCTGTAAAACAAATGACGAGATCATTTGAAGAAATGACCGAGCACAGCGTCTTTACTACGTCTTTAACACTACGTCTAAACAAATGACGTTCTCTATAAAGACAAATGATTGGAGATTTTGTAATCCGAGATCGCAGCGTGGCCAATGAGTTAGATTGAAGGCGAAGGGCTGTGCCTTTTTACTGGAGTACATCACATCCAAATGGCTAGGTTTGACACTGTACGTCGGAAACATGTTGCTTTCGGTTCATGCTCCACGATAAAACTACAGTGACATAATAAATGAACTGAAGTTTATAGCTCGTACCTATATACAGCAAAAGCGTTACTAGATAAGGTACATATATTTTTACGTTTAATGATAAATGACACGTTATATCTTGAAGGAATTGACGAATTTCGCCGATTTTCCAAATACCTATGTAATATTTGTTTTTGGATGACTTTACTTTACAATTTTTGTACTTTTCTCGGAATATTATTAATTTTCGTTAATTGGTTTTATACTATCTAATTAATTCATTGACCAGAAGCGAATTTAACAAATCTAGATCACAATTATTTCACAATCCAAACTCCGGCGTTGACTTGTTTTACTTCTAGTAAGTCTAAAACATTTATTAATTTCATTATGTAATTACATAAGTATTATTCTAATCTTATTCAGTTACTTAATACCAACAACCATTAAATACATTACCGGAACTACTGCAGTATAAATTATAGTAATTCTACCAATATTTGCGTACCTTATTCACAAATCACCAAAGCCAATTGCATCTGAATGTTGACTACCAGAACTATATAGCAAACCACGTAATAAAAGCACATCATTACGTGTCTACTCTGAAAATATGTCACCAATCATTGCCATCGTCTGAACCCAACGGGTGTCCGAAACGAATCGCTAGCAACTGCGATTACTTATTCGTCATACTGTGTTCTGCTGGTTTTGCGACATAAGGAAAGCGTTCCACTTATCTCGTCACTTTCTATTGTAAGTTCACTATTATTTGGCTAATCTCAATAACTATTAATATAAAAACATCAAGAGTCTTACTTTCTTCCGCAAAACCAGTTTAGTAGACGACGAAATCTGCGTTGAAGATGAACTATTTCATTCGAGAATCAATAATTCGACCCTAAATAAAATTATTCGCGTGTATAAATAACTTTTGTTTGTATTCTTTCTGACATAACTTTGAATCAATTATCTACAATATTCGTGTGCATATTTCGTAGGGAGAATATAGAGGATATGTGGGGTTATTACAGGATGCACACAATGCGTTATTCGTGCAGGTGTTTCTACGTTATTCTGTTAGGGTCATCACCTTTTCATTTTTCTGGAATACTGTAATGTGGAATTATCATATTTCCAACTCTTCCTGTTTTTTCTTCTGATTAATTTCTTTGCGGGTTCCAAGACAGTTGATTTTTTCCTGGGACTTTCCGAGTGTCATAACTCGGTGTGTTCATGGGTCACTGCTGTTGATCCTGGTGTACAGGAGTTACAGTGGTGGGCGTGTGGGAGGGATTAGTCCCAAAACACTGTAACGTTTTTAAGGCATTTCGATTGTCAATACTACATAGGTAGTATTGATAATCGAAATAAAAAAGAATATATTAAATAATAAAAAAAAAGGAATAAAAAAAAGATGTACTCGAATTATTACTTATTCTTTAATTTTCTATGGAGCTCCTCTTAATAATAATTTCTGGCAATTTATATGTAAATTGAATTTATCTATACAAATAAATAAAGTTGGAGTGTCTGTTTGTAATATTAAAATAACCGCTTTTTAATAAATGCATGTATGTTTATACGATGCATGTATCAAAATAACATTTTTACAATTTTTGTCTGTCTGTCTGTTTCTTACGGATAATCTCTGGAGCGGCTGGACCGATTTTGATGGGACTTTCACTGGCAGAAAGCTGATGACCCAAGGAGTAACTTAGGCTACTTTTTAGACTAACTTTGTCCCGCGGCGCTACCCGCTACCCGCGCTACAACAATAAACGCGGGTAAGACCGCTGGGTTCAGCTCGTTTTAAATATTGTTGGTGACCCTAATGTGGGCAGCGAGCGATGAGCGCAGGACGTAGTAATGCGCCCGCGCAGCAATTTTGCCTTTTCGCCGATTGTGGCGTGCAATGCGATGTAGGTGCATAGGGGAGGTACTGCCGGCATAATCATTATTCACTAATTACTTTTTAAAGGGCAAATTATCATTTCTCGAATTATCTAACGAATATGTGCAAATAGAGTATGCTTGCTAGTTTTTAATATTTTTACATAACCACGTTTATTCTTCTATTAGTTATATTGGTCATGTGCGCACAGCCCTTACCTTGTCTCATTGCCTGGTCAGTAGTCTAGACTACTCGCTACACGGCAGATAGTTCACTCTCACTCAAGTTTCGACCTTCAAGAAGACCACTCGCCCTTCCAATTTCCTTCTTATTATAATTTTGTCAATACGAGGTCTTCTCCAAAAAATTATATCTTTTTTTTAAAGTCGTTCCCCAAGTCCAGTATAACATTTGTGGCAGCGAAAAGGATTTTTAAGAAATCTTTGGCTTACTCGTGACAAACTCGGTTAAAAACTAATAACTTATACACTACGTGGGACACCCAGAAAGGTTTGCGAAAATTAAAAAAGTGTTGTATATGTAAATATATTTTAATTAAATCTTTTCAATACACTCTCCACTAGCCTCTATATAAAGTTTCATGCGTCTGAACCAGATACCTCGTTAACAGCCTGCTCGAAAGCTGACAGCGTATCTTCCACTAGGGCCTGCTTCTGAGCATCGGATAAAGTTGTGCGGCACCCAGCGTGAAACTATCCTCCTCCCGCGAAGATGCACGTGTAGAATCCCGTGAAGGATTCCCGATCCAATCTGCAGTATGTGTTGAATCTCCTGATACGTAAATCGCCTATTGTCTTAGATAAAATAATGGCGCGAAAATGTTTCCGGCGCATTTCCTTTTTTTAATGAGACACGATAATTTAATTAGCTTGCAAAACTATGGAGGGAAATGTTGAAATTGGAACGTACCTATTTTTACTTATAAATAATCATTATTTTTATAATAACTGGCCAGTCTCTCACACAAATTTTTTTTTTTCGCAGTGCTTTTTGAGTGGCCTGGTATTAAATCCCGATATTATCTTTTTTCTAATACAATAACTTACATACATAATAAAATATTGTACACCATGAAATTATAGGTACAGGTCAAAATAAGAAGTAATAGGTATATCGATGCTAACCAATTACCTACCACACGAAATGATTGCGTCACAACATAAATATTATGTATTATATAAACTTAATTTCTAATGTAATACTTTCACTAGATTTAATTCTAGACGTTGCTCGGTATTCTTTTACGGTATACTTTTATGAAAGCTAGCCGGTTTTACCTGAATATCAGTTTTTACACGGAGCGACTGACATCGGACTTCCGCAACACTGAAGGCACCTGAATCAGTTGTCAGTATATCAGTATGTCAGCAATCGTTATTGGGAAGTCAATGCCCTCAAGGCATTGACTTCCCAATAACGATTGCTATAGATGTTCATGACAACCGAGACCGACGGCTTAACGTGCTTTCCGAGGCACGGGCGGGATAAACCGCCATCTTCCATACTGCGGACTGCTATTAAGAATTTCTTTTTAAGAAAAACTCAACAGCAGTCCGACCGGAGAATCGGACCCGAGACCTCTTGATCAGCAATCGCTTACGCTAACCACTAGACCAACGAGGCAGTGCATTGAGTACTAAATAAATAAATAAAATTTAACTGTGTCAAGTTTCAGACTCTTCCGATCGCATAATTATCGTAATAATTAAAAATTTTAACAAAGAAAAATAACGACTTCCAGAACACAAAATGAAATGGGACCACACGGGAAGCACCAGCTTTCATATAAAATACTAGCTGAACCCCGCGGTGCTACCCGCGGTTATTGTTGTACCGCGAGTAGCGCCGTGGGACAAAGTAAGTCTCCCAAGTTACTCCCTGGATCATCAGCTACCTGCCACTAAAAGTCCCGTCAAAATCGGTCCAGCCGTTCCAGAGATTACCCATAACAAACAGACAGACATACAAAAATTTTTTTTGACTACATCTTTGGTATATGTACCGTGTATACATACATATGCCTTTAGCTAGTTTAAAAAGCGGTTGTTTTAATATTACAAAGAGACACTCCAATTTTATTTATTTGTTTAGATTTCGTTGCTAACGCTCCATAGTGTTCGGACGCGTTCCCACGATGCAATTATCGGTTACCTTCACTTACCCTTAATTTGTGCCTGCCCTCCTACCACTTCAACAATGATTCTGATGAGAATACACGAATTTCACTCACGGACACGGATTCAAGAACTACGACGACGAGATATTTACTACAGTAATAATAATAATATAATAAATAATAAATATTTCGGACATCTAACACACAATGCCATCTAGTCCCAAGCTAAGCAGAGATATGGGCACTAGACAACTGATACAAATACAAATATACTTTTTTTTTGTAAATACATACATATTATACATAGAAAACACCCAAACTCCGAAACAAATATTTGTAGATCATACAAACATTTGGTCCGACCCGGGAATCGAACCAGAGACCTCATGATCAGCAGTCGCACACGCCGACCGCGAGACCAACGAGGCAGTATTTCGTAATAGTAAGTTAAATGTGTGTACTATAAATAGTAAGTGGATGACCGATGGTATTTTATTCAGCAAATTTTCTACAAAATTAAGCCTATCTAGATCGATTTATCGCCCCCGAAACCCCACGCATCTATACAAATAAATAAAATTGGAGTGTCTGTTTGTAATATTAAAATAACCGATTGTTACTTAATGGGTATGTATGTTAACACGGTACATATACCAAAATGACATTTCTTACAATTTTTGTCTGTCTGTTTGGATAACCAAACGTGGTGTGATGTTGATTATTGAACAATATTGCTTATAACGTCAGTCATCACACCAACATCAGTTTAGTTGTAGTAGTTTTTTTTATAAAAAGAGGACACCCGTATTAGGAATATACATCCTGTGTGGCGGTGAACTTTACAAACATACATGAAACGTGCACAAAGAACACTAAGACTCAGAGCAAAAATTTGTTGAATCGAACCGACTAAAACCACACAGTGTGCCACTCTGCGCCTGAGACGGGAGGGATCCGGGAACTGCTGTTATTAACACATCCGGACCCCTCCCAGCCCTTGCCCGCACTAAAGCGGGCACCGTCAGCTGGTAAAGACTCTCAATATAGGCGACATACGGCACACGCGTACGTAGCCCCCTCGCGGGGATCGCTTAAACCACTCGGCCAATCATGCAGTCAATAAGTTCATAAAATAATAGTTAAGTAATGCTCTGTTTAAATTTTAAACATGTTCTCTCTTTATAATAGTCATCAATTTAGGTCGCACAAAATGATATTTCTGCTCTAATCTTATCTCATAGACAGCAAATTCTTCAATGCAATCAATTCGCATTCCTCACATTTTATCCCAAGTATCTTCCGGGACTCTATTGGCTATTGTTCATAGTAAGAATCTAGCTTCCATAGGTACCGTACGCACGTGCCTCTATAGAATTCCTTTAGCTACAATAAGTTAAAGCCATGTCTAATAATGAATTATTCAGACATTGGATCTATCACTCATGTTTTCATATAGACTATTAATACGTTGATGAAAGAGTTTTGTTCGGTGTTTTTTTTTGGGAAATCTTCTAAAAATTAATCCCAGTTCGAAGAATCACCCCCGAAATCCCCTGCATACTAAATTTAATGAAAATCGTATGAGCCGTTTCCGAGATTATAAATATAACAAGAATTGCTCGTTGAAAGGATAAAGATTAACGATAGGCAATAATTTGAAATTATTTAAAAACAATATTTTTAGACTCGTCCACTGCTAACCGATTTTTGTGATGTTTGTTAGTTTTGGATTTATCTCCGCACCCAATATCAGAATTACGATGTCATATATTAACAAACTTTAAAAATTCTCCAAAAAATTACATATTAAGAGAATCCTGGTGTCCCGAAATACAAGCTACAAGCCTAGCTTAGGCACCAGTCTCCCACAGTATACACCTAATCAATTTATGTGTAAGCTGTAATTTAGAAAAATGTATTGTGGCGAGTAAATAAATACTTATTATTATTATATTCATTTGGATGGATGACGAGCAGAACTATGACTTAAAACGCAGGTGGATCTTCGTTGAATTACTAGCAATAATAAATTATAAGTTACTTTCAAGAGAACCATTAAATTATCTAAGTTAATCATAGAATATTTGCTTATTATAAGAACGTATCTTTACTTTACATAAACATGACGTAAATAAGTATAAATTATAGAGATTTGGCACCTTTTTATAACGACTTATTACAAAGATTTTGGCGATAACGTTAATATGTTAGGTTAACATCTAAGAGATCGAAGGCGTTCCCTAAAAAATATTTCGTGGACGAATATAATGAGTTATCGATAATGATCTTCATAATAACATGTTTAAACTAATGGCTAGTTCGTATTGTATAGTTTATTATATGAATTTTGAGTTATATGTGATGATATACGGGTTGCAGAGTGAGGTTCCCGCACAGTGGAATGTGGTAATCTCGCTGGAAAACAGATAAAAACAAGAAAACACTGATTTCACTTTGTGCTCTTGTAACCTTTAGAAAAAACAGACCACAGGGTACAGACAATAAACAATGTAGATCGATTTACCATAGATTAAAAAACTATTTACGTATTAAAAAAAAACTACTTACTAGATCTCGTTCTAAAACAATTTTCGGTGGAAGTTTACATAATATACATCATGTATTTTTGTGTTTTCCTTCTCTTATTTTAGAAGCTAAAGGAGGGAAGGGGGGGACACATTTTACCACTTTGAAAGTATCTATTCAGTTTAGAAAATAATGATGTTAGAAACCTCAATAGCATTTTTAAAGACCTATCCATAGACCCCACACTTATGAGTAAAATTTTTTGAGTTTTAGTAAGTATGGGGACCCCCAAAATGTATTGTTTCTTTTTGTCTATTTTTGTGTGAAAATCTAAATCGGTTGCGGTTGCGATTGATATTGGTGCGGTTTACAGAAAACTACTTCTTACCAAGTCTCAACATTATAGCTTAGGAAAAAAGCTGCTGTGACACACGGAAGGACAGACATGACGAATCCATAAGGGTTCCATTTTTTGCCTTTGGCACGGAACCCGTAGGGAACGCCCCCTTGCTAAAACTATCCCTGAAAACTAATTAAAATTCTAATACCTTAACTCTAATACTTTAACACTTTTAACCTTCCTTATTTTAAAGTGTAAACACAAAAGAACACGTTATAGGCAATTTGTTATGAAAATAACGAACATTGTTACGAAAGAGTAAAGAGTAATATTGTTGTCGGAATTTTAAAAAGGTACTTCTTACCGTTGTATTGGAATGTTTTGTATTAGAGAATATCACATAGATTATTCTGCTGATCTAGTTTTGAATGTTCTTTAACTACGGGGTTTCATTGTCAAAACAAATCGGATGAATCCAAATTTAACCGATTTCCTTGTAACCCCTGAAAAGTTTTATCGTCAAATTACCATTAAGTACAATCTAACATAGGTACTTTACAATTATAATTTACAAAGTTCTAATTAAGTGCAGCAATTAAACGAAGTTTAAAATTGAGTTCTGATTTTTTTCCGATTTTTACTTAGGAACGTAAAAGTGAGTGTAATGCAAAGATATCAATCAATATTAACAATAATATTGATATAAATCGCAATAAAACGTGGTAAAGTTAATAAAATTGTTAAAAAAACATGAGCATGCACAGCGGGAACCCAACTGGGATGCGTGTGCGCACGTTTTCGGCAGTAGTCGTGATCTGCGCGACATTCCGGCTCATTGTGGGGACACATTCCCCACATAGCGATATGCTCCTGATTTATCGTGAACGCATTGTCTTCCGTTTTCACGCCTCATAAACTGACCCAAGAATACGGAAAAAATACATGAAATATTTTTGGGGCATTGTTGAACGTGTCCATCGTAAATCGATAACTTTATTTCGATTAAATCGAAGGGGAGAACGGTATCATCCATGGTCCACCCACAAGGAAGAATTGTTATTTAACATATTATTGTTGCCAAAATAAAAAGCGATTTGCTTATGAAATTGATTGTTTGTCAGCCTTCTTTTATCTCACATGTAATAATATAATAAAATTGCAAGTAATTGCGAAGTTTTAAATTTTAAATTTAGATAAAAAGATGTAATTCTGACTCTACTCGCCAATGGGTATGCACCCTATTATAGGGTGGAACGAAACGAGACGGGACGGAGTAGGCATTCCTTTTTTACTGCTTGCTACATTCCATTTTTTTTCAATTTCTAACACCTGTTAGCGACAAGTGCATTTCTAGTAATGATACGATGAGATAACACAAAAACTGGTCGTATGAGGACTGTTCTAGACCGGAATGGTTGGTGCTTTTTGGGGGAGGCTTTCGTTCAGCAGTGAACAGCGGACAGGTTTGAAGTGATACAAAAACTAATTTTGGAAAAATAATTATGTAAAAGTAAACAGTTATAGCTTAGTAACGTTTAGTATATACCTACCACATCCGTATCATCATCATCACCAAGTTCAATCTCAACTAGGTCAAAATCCACCATCGGCATATGAACCCACGCTCGATGAGTTTACTAGTAGCCGCTGAGAAATCCTCTTCCAGTCCACGGGTTCATCAGCAGATATGAAAAAAGAGCGAAATGGTGATAAAAATTCAACGAACAGCAAATGTGCTCATTTGGCCAGGATTCGCGAAGTTCACAGCTGAATCTCTTTTGTTGTCATACTGGAGGCTACTCTTTACCCTAATATGGCAAAGCCAAAAGGAAGGGTACCTAACATTTTTTGCAGTCAATCTATGTTCCACCGTAGCGCCAAAACCACTGAACCGATTTATTAAAGAAGTGTCAATAGATTCTTAATAATAATTTGATCAATATGTACTTTTTACGTAGTCGAATAATAGTCAAGTAAACTTTTTCTTTATTTAAAATCAGAACGTGCGCTCCTCACCAGTACCACGTTTTCATAACATTTAAACTAAAAAGCTATAAATAAATACTAGCATTGCTTACACACCTCTAAATATTAATCGTAAAATGACTAATGTATCTAGTAAAAAACCTTCAAAAATTAATATCGACATTGGACTGATATAAAATAAGTAAAACTTCGTGGGTGGCGGTCCAGTAATAGTAATTAATTTCTTGTAATATACGACATACTCCCAATAAATACGAGGTATATTTCTTTTATGGTTGCGGAACCACTAAACCGTCCACACGCGTTGTGTGTTTTGAATTGTTTTAAACATATTTTGTAACATATTGTATAATTATGTAGGTACTTGAAGTATGTAATAACAATTAGTGAGAGCGGTACAGTAATATTGAACGTAATAAAACCGTGAAATTAGCATCATCCGAGTAACGCCCGCGACGCAACCTCCGATGTTCTGCTATCTCACTTTCCAATTTCGTGGAATGTAAAAGACACAATATTATTTCTGTAGCACTTTTTTATAGTGTTCATAAATAAAGACTGCAATAAAATTGTCACCATCTGAGCTAATCAAAGAGCGTGATCATTTGGAAATAGGGATCCGTATTGAGGAGACGATTCCTGTCATCAAAAGTAAAATTATTCGGTCTTTAATGATTTTTACGCTATAGTGGTGTATTTTTACCAATATGGCGTGGCGTGTAAATAAATCATATTTTAGTATGTTGTCTTTATAAACCCAGATTTTGAATAAAAAAAATACAGTTTTTTAAGAGATAGCAATAAACTGCCTTAGCCTAATTGACACGTTCTCGGCATTGTTTCTGGTGGCCCTATGCAGCCTATGGCACTTGGGGGTGACCAAGCCAAGCCAAATGTAAATTGCTTTTTGCAATATTATTTAACTTGTTCTAAAAAGGAAATAAAAAGAGGTAACGATAAATGATACTATTAATCACCGACGACCTCTCATTCCTAAAGCCTTTTTAAATAATATTATTATTAACAAAAGAGAGAGTAGCAATAACAAATCATCGTGATAATATTTTAAATTGCATACGGCGATAGTTAAAGCTCATAAGTCACATTACATTTGCAAATAAATATCTTTTCACTGGAATATACTAAGTTACGGTGCTTAAAATTTTAATACACAAGCCGCAGTAAAAAAAAACACAGTTATCAAAAAAAAGTTTTCCAAACAGAGTGTTTGCCATAATTTTTAAAAATGGTTGCTAACGTTTGAAAAAAGCGCGCGTGAATTTTCCTTTAATAATTCAAAAAACGAAGGAATGCAAGAACATAACATGAAACCCATGAAACCATTGAAACTGCAGTAATGTTCTTCTCGTTAATTCGACAGAGATAAATGTAGCTTTCTTATGCCTAACTAAAATATAAGTAGTGTCAAACCGTCCATTCTCATTTGCACATCGCGTGCATCGATCATGTTATAGTCTAACAATAAAGCATAACACGGTGTGAACATACCATAAGTTAACTGTAAAAAAATAGGTTAACTATAGCGAGATTCAAATTGTTGCATATGATTCCGTGAAAAACTGTCGTTCCTCATAAGAGTCAGTTGCGTGATGCGGGCTAGTGATATGAATAAAGACGTGCATGCTATTCTAGGCACACCATGGTGAGCAACTCATAAGTAATATACTCAGATACATAACTCTAAACAAGTGCGTATTTGGCTTGACCAACAACTATCTCAGCAATAAAGACATTTAAAAAAAAAATATATTCGGCCGCGATCATCTAGATTAAAACCCTTTGTTTTGCGACTATGTTTTCTTTCAGACGTACTGATGTAGAAAAAAAAATTCGGCCCAAAAGCGGCAAAAAGCCCATCACTTGAATTCTAAATTTAACTTGCAGTTTAACTTGCAATTTAACTAAAGTTGTTGTTCGCGGCTCCGCCCGCGTGTATGTCGGTTATCGCGGCAAATAGTAGCCTGTGTGTTATTCTGTGCTATTTTAATGTAAAGTTTCATACAAATCCGTTTAGTGGTTAATGCGTGAAGAAGTAACAAACATACGCACTCAGAAACTTTCACCTTTATAATATAGTAGGAAGTAGGATTTTTTGTTACAAAATTAAGGTAATCAAGGCATAGAGAAACACTCAACGACCCTTGACTTGGGCATTGATAATACGTTTATGATTTATTTGTAGACGTTTAATTTGAATTTAGAAACTGTGAGGAACTAGAAGTCATTACATAATTTCGAAACTTTAATCTAACTGGTCACATTGTACAATACGAAATCAGTTATAGATGAATAATTGACGATTTTGCAACAATCTTAATTGATTAACAAGTTATTTTGTAATTATCTGGTTAAATAATCTATGCAAATAAATAAAATTGGAGTGTCTGTTTGTAATATTAAAATAACCGCTTTTTACTTAATGCATATGTATGTATACACGATACATATACCAAAAATGTAGTTAAATTTTTTTTTGTCTGTCTGTCTGTCTGTCTGTCTGTCTGTTTGTTCCGGGTAATCTCTGGAACGGCTGGACGGATTTTGACGGGACTTTCACTGGCAGGTAGCTGATGATCCGGGGAGTAACTTAGGCTACTTTTTTTTAGACTAGCTTTGTCCCGCGGCGTTACTCGCGGTACAACAATAACCGCGGGTAACACCGCGGGGTTCAGCTAGTTTAATATAAAAAAAAAGTGTGTCGTGTCCTGGGACACCAGACAGGAAAGAAGTTCCTTATTATAAAAGTAAATTTTTCGTTCACGTAATAATTTGAATTTTTAAACAGGGTGAATAAAAGGTTAATTATTATATTTTGACAGACAGACAGAAAAAAAATAACTACATTTTTGGTATATGTATATGGTATACATATGTATATTTTATTTGAATAAATTGATTAAAATTTTAATATTAGACACAGACACTCCAATTTTATTTATTTGTTTAGATTACGTGTTTACTCATCGAAACCATTGTTACCAAAATTCTTTTGTTCTGTGGTTACCAATGTAATGGAGTAAGTGTTATGGCAATTGAAGAATGTTGCCAAGAGTACACCTGACAGACAATATTAAACCAAATATAAACACAGGTGTGTTCGTTATACTTTGGAACCGTTCAAAGCGTGAGAAGTGTTAAAAGGATGATGTATAGAAGTTATTGTTTGTCTTTTAGCACCTGACAATTAGTAGCTCGTGACTCCCACATTTATGAAGTCGCTCCCACTACCCCGTTGAACTGTTGATTTGATTTCGGCTCGGGCAAACGTATTCTTGGTAGAACGCGCTCACGACTAAACGTCTGTAGCGGCTGCGACCCTGCGAAACGTGTCCCGAGGCGTAGCCGACGTCTTCCATTACGTTCGCGTCCGCTTTGTGACTGTGAGAATGTGGTGAGATTTTTTAAGAGGAGGGCGATTTCGATAGCGTATCAATGCGAGGAACTGAAGAGCGGAGTTGAGCGGACACGGACAGTGTCGGGCGCGAGCCCGCGGACGGTGGGCGGCGCGCGATTCTCGAGGCGCGGAGGTGCACGTGCGCACGGGAGCCGCTCGTAGTACGGGAGTGCGCATCCCCTCGGGACGGCATTGTTTCGCGCACTCGCCCACTCTCATTGTTATGACTGCGACTTGATTATTTATGCCCAATAATCCGCTTAGTTGACTATGGTATAAATCTCGTTATTAATAGTTTCCGTTGAGGAATTACGGTCCATTGTGATTTTTAATCGTTTATTATTTAACTTCCAGAAATTACGTTTAACGAATTACCGCCACCATATAGTGAACGAGTGAATGCTTTTGAGGATAATGAACATCAAGGACTAAATAATACGGTATGAAAATAATTAATAAAAAGTAATCATTCAAATTGTGTACGGGTGGTTATTACAGTACAGATTGTAATTTTCAGACTAACGCTCCTCCAGTATGCGAGGTCCTAGATTTGCTAGCGGATTGCAAATTATCATCATCTCCAATAGATGACAGTCCTGATACGAGTGTAGAGTACGCAGAAATTAAAGAAATGGGTCTCTGGCACTCAACTCCATTAGCGCAGCGCCATAAATCTAAAATATCCCTTACGTGGGTGTTGAAAGAAAATTTGGAAAATTCAAAAGTGACGAACGGGAAGATACATACAGATGAAAGAGTAAAAACTGCATTAATTGGGAACGAGTTGAACAAAAATCACAATCAGAGGCTGAATGAAAACGAACTTTATAGAAAGTGCAAGTCTAAGGACGTGAGAGACAGGGTCGTGGGCCGGAACGAATATTATCATAATCTTAGGTTCAGGAACGCGTGCGAGGAATTCGCTAACGTGCATGATACTTATTCTGATACAAGTGCTATCACAGAAGAGTATGTTAGGAGAAAACATCGGCATCGTCACCGGAGAAAGAAGAGAACTCCGAACGGAAAATTTGGATACGACATCAGAGATTTGGACAGCTTTCTTACAGAGGTAAGCTCATGTTAAATTAAATCGAGTATATTTTGAATGAAAGGTCAAACGCTCACGAGCAAAGATAAGAGTTCAACGCAAAATATGAATATAATATAATACATTTTAATTTGTAAAGTCATTCATCATTTTACGATATTCGTTTTGACGGATATGAACGCATCTTTTTGCATAACAATTTAAATGCACCTGTAAATCTCGATCATTACTCATATCTTCGATGTTATTATGACGTTATGGTGTACGTACGGTTTTTGTGCGTTACTTTTAAACATAAACCCGATTGTACAATGTAAGCCGCGAAATTACCGCAAAATTGCAAGTCATTTAAATTTGCCGATGTTGCGAGTTTTTTAGTATTAATTTGGGTGAAGAGTTCGGAACAGAGAAAATCTGAAGTGATTTAATTTTTAGAGGTACCTTATAATCACCCTTAAGTGAATGTTTTTAGGGTGAAAATAATATAGGGATAAAAGATAATCTCGTGCACGGGTCATTCATCAATTTGGTTTATTTAAAACAATAATATATCTTCGTTGAGTTTAAACGTTACGGTGTTAATTGCACGGGTTCATGAGAAAGTAACACTAAATTACTCTGGAGACTTAAAAGTTGTCTTGCGAAATGATTTGTATTTAACCTTAAGGGCAATAAAAATAAATAGTATATAATTGCAGAGCATTTGTTGTTGTATTTTCTTAGTAAGTTTGTAACTAAATAAGACTGTTCTTTTATAATTAGCTATAGGTAGGTTAGGTATGGATGTGAAGTATTTTGAATAATAAATAATTAACTCAAAAGAAGTTCAGATTATTAAATAACGAATAATATAAACAACTTAGAAACAATTTATTCCACTGTAAAGATATATAGGTACTTTATGCTACTAATTTCGAGCATTCGCAATGCAACTTCCTCGAACTTCATTCTCCTTTGCCGCGTTACAAGAATGAAATCTAATGTGTCTAAAAATATATTTCATTCTAGATTTATATAACTAAATACCTAAGTAATAAAATACACATGCTAGTGAAAGTTGTTATGAATTTCAAATAGGATTAACCTTGCTTTACTAAAACCATAAAAACCGTCTTTACCTTCTTATTCTTATTTATATTGGAACAGTTTTTAATCTACTAAATTTTCCACTTTAGTAACGCATATCCTAATTTACAGTAATAAAATATAAGAAATTACCTACATGATGTGAGAGACAATATCTTCGAATCATGACGTAGATATTTACATAGTCAAAATCATCGAAATACCTCCATCAAAAAGAATTATTCCTAACGGACCTCATCAATGAATTATCCCCAGGATCAACAAAAACATTATTGATTTTGTTAGGCCTACAAAGAGGACTACGCTATCAACTTAAAAAATGAGTGTCTTGTGCTGTGATGTTCCTATAAAAGGCTAAAATATAATTAAAAGCGTTAAGGACCTTGTGAAGAAGTATATCTTCGAGATCAGTTCGAGAATTAGACAAATACATGCCGAATTACAAGCAATCAAAGTTAACGGTACACAAATCGGACGCGATTTAATGCTCTTTGTCCCACGCAGTCATAAAATGTGCATTATGAACAATATTAAAGATTTTGGAGTTATAAAAACAATCAGTGATGTTTTCACAGAAAAATAAATAAATTACATTAAGTTTATGTTACAAACTGTAACGGAATGCATTCAGGGTTGCCACTAGTAAGCCGAATTTAGATCACTTTTTAATAAAACAATTACTTATTTTCTTTTAAAATGCCTAAAAGGTTTGGCTGAATGTTTATCAACGTAGGTTGAGATAAAATTACATTGATATTCTTAAAACTAATCTATACAAATAAATAAAATTGGATTGACTGTTTGTAATATTAAAATAACTGCTGTTTACTAAATGCATATTATGTAATGTTATGTAATGTAAATAAAAATAACAAAAATGTAGTTAGTTTTTGTCTGTCTGTCTGTTTGTTCCGGGTAATCTCTGGAACGGCTGGACCGATTCAGGAAGGAAGCTGATGATCCAGGGAGTAACTTAGGCAAATTTTTTAGACTAACTTTGTCCCGCGGCGTTACTCGCGGTACGACGATAACCGCGGGTAACACCGCAAAGCTAGTCTTAAATTAGACGTCTCTTGATAGATTAAATATAATTGATTCCCTCTTTAAACAATTGGATTACTTATTTAGTGCTAAAATTATAACCAGAGTCGTGTTTATTTATTTTTTCTTCTCATAAAAGACAATTCCTGTATTAGGAACTTATCCGGTGTCGAGGGAGACTTTACAATCATAAATGAAACGAGCACAAAGATGTTTTGTGGATCATATAAAGTGCTGGCCTATGTAGGATTTCAACCCGCAACACTTGGTGCAGTAGAAAGCGGTGCGACAACCGCTTAAAGCACTAAGTCAATCATGCTGTCGAATTGTCTACCAGACACAGGTCAATATTTTTGAACCATCAATTTTGATCATAGAATTTCGGAACCGATCGATATGAAGAATTGCTTTGGACGAATTTTGCTCCATCCAGGGAATATAGAATACTAGCCGACCCACGCAACCTCGTTTGCGTCTCCTATTGCCCGTAGCGTGATAATTTTCCCCCGTTTTCGAAACGTTTTTCATTGCTGCTCCGCTCCTATTGGTCCGAGCGTGATGATATATAACCTATAGCCTTCCTCGATAAATGTACTATCCAACACTGAAAGATTTTTTAAAAAAAGGGCCGTCTGTTCCTGAGATTAGCGCGTTCAAACAAACTCTTCAGCTTTTATAATATTAGTATGGATTAGTATAGCTGACCCACGTAACCTCGTTTGCGTCTCCTATTGCCCGTAGCGTGATCGTTTTCCCCCGTTTTTGAAACAGCTGATGATCCGGGGAGTAACTTAGGCTTAGTTCAAACAAACAAACAAACTCTTCAGCTTTATATATTAGTATAGAAATATAGATAAAAGAAGAAGTATTTTTATTCGTCTTGTGTCAACAAGTCGATACACATCAGAACCAATTCTTTAAATTTTTTAATCCTTTTTATACGTACGTAATTTCAACTTTGCATTTTACTTAAATCAATGTGCTTGGTTTTTTCATCAAATGTAAATGTATGTCGATTATCGCGATAAAGAGTAGTCTAGTACCTTCTCTTATCACTTAAATCGGTGCAGTTGTTTAACCGTGAAACCATAACAGACAGACAGAAAGAGTTGCTTTCGACTTAATTTTTTTTGCAACGGTGTTCCTTAGTTCCAACGTTGCGGGTACCCTAGACGGCAAAAAAAGTCCGTAACGTTACCTAAATAAAAAAAAGTATAAGATTTAAAAAATTTAGTATAGCGCCATCTGTAAGTTGCATGTATTATTATATTTTATGATGATAATGAACTTCGTTCCTATCTGGTGTCCTAGGACACCACACGACTATTGTTTATGGTATCGTGACAAACGAGCAGACGTATCACCTGATGGTAAGCGATTAGCTCCGCCCATGGACACCCGCTATACCAGAGGTGTCACAAGTGCGTTGCTGACTATTGGGGGATGGAGAAAGGGATGTCGGGAGGGGTCGGGATATGGGCCTCCGATATTCTCACTCACTCGATGAAACACAGCGTAAACTAGCGCTTTTTCATCGGTTTTCTGTGAGGCCATGGTATCACTCTGGTCGAGCCGGCCCATTCATGCCGAAGCGTAGCTCTCCCACAGATAATAATATTACTATAAATCGTTTCCGTAAAAGCTCATGTCATGAAATATTGTATTTTATTAACAATTATATAAACATTTTAAAAATATTTGTTGTGAAATAAAAGAAACTTAAAGATCCATTTTTTTTTTGCCGCCGCCGCATGACAAAGTGAAAAGTTCAGTATTCAAACACATTTGAAACCGTTACAATATTTGACAATGGTGTATTTAGAACATAATTTATGACGATGGTGTAAAAGCACGTCCAATAGCTTTGACCTCTTTAATGTAATACTGCTGAGCCTTGCGGTTGCTTGCCAAAACAACAAGAACCGCGATTAAAGCTGCGGGGCTAAGGTAAAAAAAAGTAGCCTAAATAGTGTTCAGTATACTTTTTTATGCATTTAGTAAATAGCTGTTTACTTGATATTACAAAGGGACACTTCAATTTATTTATTTGTATGGATGGTATTAGGTATTCAGTTGTCTTAATTGTTAGGCACCGGTAAATCTATATAGGTACCTAGATTTGAAATGGCACTTGAAGAAGCCTCGTGTCACTTTCCGAGGCTTTATTTATACTTGAATAACTAGCTGAACCCTGCGGTGTTACCCGCGGTTACAATCGAGCCGCGAGTAACGCCGCGGGACAAAGTTAGTCTAAAAAAGTAGCCTAAGTTACTCCCAGGATCATCAGCTGTTTCAAAAACGGGGGAAAATGATCACGCTACGGGCAATAGGAGACGCAAACGAGGTCACATTGGTCAGCTATACTAATATTATAAAAGCTGAAGAGTTTGTTTGAACGCGCTAATCTCAGGAACCGCTGGTCCGATTTGAAAAGTTCTTTCAGTGTTGGATAGTACATTTATCGAGGAAGGCTATAGGCTATATTTCATCACGCTAAGACTAATAGAAGCGGGGCACCAATGCCGAATGTTACAAAATCGGAGGGAAATTATTACGCTACGGTCAATAGGAGACGTAAACGAGCAGACTGTAGTTTGATGCTGGCTCTAGAATATAATTTAGATTGTGAGCTGTACTGTATTATTTTCACAGTTAATTTGTAACAGAACCATCATAACATGAGTCATATTCGAACTATTCAGATCAAACACACTTCAAAATGTGGGTGTATGAAGTTAAATTCTTACTTACTTCTATACGAGCAGACGTATCGCCTGATGGTAAGCGTTTACCGCTGCCCCTGGACACCCGCAACACCAGAGGCGTCACAAGTGCGTTGCCGGCCTTTGGGGGATAGGGAAAGGGATGAGGTATGGGCCTCCGGTAACCTCACTCACTTGGTGAAACACAGCTCAAGCGCTGTTTCACACTAGTTTTTTGTGAGGACAACACAGTCTGTGCGAAGCTAGTCTAAAAAAAGGAGCCTAAGTTACTCCTTATATCATCAGTGATGTGAGAGTTGAGAAAAAAAAAAAAAAAAAAATTTGTTAATGTGAGAGTTCCGTCGAAATCGGTCTAGACGTTCCAGAGTTTCCAGAGACAGACAGACCGACAGACAGACAAAAATTTTAAGAAATGATATTTTGGTATATGTACCGTACACATTATGCATTTAGTTAAAAGTGGTTATTTTAATATTACAAACAGACACTCCACTTTTATTTATTTGTATAGATAGAAACTGCTAGGCGATTTTTTTAGTTGAAAGGGAGAAAAGGAACGTGCTTTTTTAAATTGATGTGAAAAAGTTAAGAAAATTTGTACTTTTGAGAAATAATAATCGTTTGAGAAAAATAGGCTGCGTAAAGTTATGGTTCTAAGTAGACGAAGCTGGTGGTTTTATAAACAGACTAGCCGACTCACGCAACCTCGCTTGCGTCGCCTATTGCCCGTAGCGTGATAATTTTCCCGCGTTTTTGTATCATTTTTCATTGGTGCTCCGCTGTTATTGGTTTTAGCGTGATGATATATAGCCTATAGCCTTCCTCGATAAATCGGCTATCTAACACAGAAATAATTTTTCAAATCGGACCAGTAGTTCCTGAGATTAGCGCGTTCAAACAAACAAACTCTTCAGCTTTATATATTAGTATAGATTTATTCAATACAATGCGTTTTACTTTGCGTCATTTAAGAGCTTATGTTAATAAGGATAGAGTAGAATTTCCTGTAGTAAAATCTTAATATCGACCTGATTGTTATTGCCGCTTACAGAAATACGGTGGGTGTTAAGAAACGTTATATCAACGTAAACTTCTCTAACAGTCTTGCATTCTAATTTTACGGTTGTGTGTGCGCTAAAATGAACAGTCTCAATATCTATTTAAATATTTAAAATTATGGACACACATAAACTTTCGCCATTTTATGTATGTTAAATATTGTTATAGAAAGGTGGGGTCAAATAGTATTCTTGTGCGCTGTCGAAAAGTGCTAAGTTGATTTAGTTTGATCTCTTTGAAATATTATCAGCTTCTTAAAATGTTTATTTTATTTATTTAGTATGTGGCGACCTCCACATACAGCGCAACAGAAACATGCTACAGCGTCATCGATCGGAATGCACCGAACTACGGTGTGACGTCACGACACGGAGTACACAATAGTACCAATTCTGAATCGCGCAATGATATTTCTCGCGCCAATTAACACATGTACAACTACTTCCCAACATCAACCGTTGGGCAGTGGCCCGCCAGGCATGATCACCTCGCCTGGTCGGAGGATCCTCCCTTTGTGTTGGAGGGACATGACACTCGTTCCTCCACAAGTACTTAATGCACTAGTTGTACAAAGGCGGACATAATGCCATGAGGCATTCTCTCCCAGTCGAGTCGACCTTCTAGTGAAGTAGAAATATGATCCGGTAGGTGCAAGAATATTGAGTTTTGTTGATAAGAGATAAGCCTACAATAACTACAAGTAATATAAACAATATATAATTATAATGTACACATATTTCTAAACTATTTACTGCATCACGTTAGAACAGCTAAACGGGTCTTGATAGAATCCGATCTGGCAGAGAAATGCTATCAATTTTGGCTTCTTGACTTGCTATTTTCATGTATCTTTAACAGGCTTTTTTTGTTTGTTTGTAGCCGACTTGTTCGGAGCGCGTTATTTAGTTATTTGAAACTATATTTATTATTATTATCTTAGGCACGCATATAGCGGAGTACCAGTGAAGAATGTTACGAAAATGGGGGGAAATTATTACGCTACGGGCAATAGTAGACGTAAACGAAGTTGCGTGGGTCAGTTAGCATATTATAAAACGGTACAACATCTCCAGAGTGGAATCATAAAAACACTCCAGCTATGTCATCTTTTAGTACCTACAGATAAAATAAATCCGTTAAATGTTATAGGTAGATAATATAATCTATACAAATAAATAAAATTGGAGTTTGTAAGTCTGTTTGTAATATTCAAATAACAGCTTTTTAATCAATGCATATGTATGTATACGCGCTACATATAAGTAAAAAGTAGTTAAAAAATTTTTGTCTGTCTGTCTGTTTGTTCCGGGTAATCTCTGGAACGGCTGGACGTATTTTGACGGGACTTTCACTGGCAGGTAGCTGATGATCCAGGGAGTAACTTAGGCTACTTTTTTTAGATTAACTTTTTACTCGTTACTCGTGGTACAACAATAACCGCGGGTAACACCGCGGGGTACAGCTAGTTATGAATAAAAATAATAAAGGGACATCACGAATTGGACACAATCACTTTTTTCTACACCTGTTGTTATTTTACGATGCATTTTTACCTAAAAGCCAATTGTTGATAATACAATAATTGAATTACTTTCACTTTTATTTAACTTTCCCCGAATCTAATTGTTGTCAATTCGATTACCTTTGATTATTTATCTCCGATGGTTGTCTTCTCAGTTCTAAGATCGTCAGTTTAACACATACAGTTTCTACTAAAGTAGAATATTATATTGAGAGGAATCGTTATTAAAATCAAGATAAACCGATGCCACGAGCGGCGGGAAAATCTCTTCCCTATTATACGCCTGGCCTGGTGTGAATTTAATTCTCATCTACTAAACTTAAAGCCCGCTAAACGTACAGCCAAAATGAGAACCTGTTTCATGTTGAAGTCGCATAAATAAGTAACGTATAAATAATTTATATTTTCAGGCGTCAATAGATCGTCCGGGCAACATACCAGTGGTCATAGCTTACCCAAGCACTCTGTATCAGACACAGAAAGAAACTCAACAGGAGCTGATGTTGCCTTTAGGGACCGTAGTGAATGCGGTCTTCAAAAATGAACATTGGTTGTATGCGCAGACGCCGCATGGCGAGGAAGGATATGTGCTGTATAACGCATGTTTACCGCTGGGAATATTGCCGAATAGGTGATCGATTTTGTCTATGTTACCTCAGCCGAGATTGTGAATCTATGGTCACCCCATTGATTAAAATCGGTTCAGTTGCTTATATCCAAGAGTGGAACATACAAACATACATGGACTCTTAAACTTTCGCGTTCCATGATATATTATTTTTACGGGAATTAACTGACCGTGGTCACAGGCTGACTGTGTCCAAGGCCAGTGCAACCTGGTCGAAACGTCAAGGAATCAGAGGTATGTACTTTAATACCTTTTAATAAGTGATCGCGTTAATTCCCGTAAAAATAATTGTTAACATACATGGACTGCCATAAACTATTACCGTTCCTTTTGGTTTGATAAAAACGTAACTTTTTGTATCTCTAAATATTGGATTGTGTTGCATTAAATGTTACGTTATGCTCAACACAGTTTGTAGTTTACAATAATTCGGTAATTTGCCTGAAAATGTGGCTGGTCGAAATTACCCTTATTTTAGTTCATATTCGTACGTGTATTTTTTTACTTCATTCTGCTAAAATTTATGTTTAGCCAATCCTTTCCATGCTTTTGCAGAGTAATTGAGATTGCAGAGATCCTTTAAATAAAAATTAGTAACATTTTTTTAATATTTTCCAGGACATCGGCGCAAAAGAAAACTCCATGCTGGGAAAGCAGCACAGACATCTACCCACGTCCATGCGGCAACTTAACCGACAACGAAAAAGAACAATTGCGCGGGCGCACGCGTTCCGAGTGCCGGTACCCAAACAAAAGGCGACCAAAAAATGCATGCGCAGAAAAGAACTTTGACAGCCTTTATTTAAAGACGAAATCTGTATCTTCTATTGACAAAGTTGAAAAGGAAAAGAGTTTTAAACGAGTGAGACAGACTCTGCTAGTTGTGAACTGTGATTACAAGGGTAGTGTTTTAAACAAGACCTTGACGGTGCAAAAAGGTGATGTGGTAGTTTTAGTTCAAGGTTTGGCGAGTGAAAGTGATGTTGACGCCGAATGGTTCTACGTGAAGAAGCGCGATGGGAGTCAGGGCTTCATCCCAGCGGCTGTGGCAGGACATGGCTATATTTAAATCATTATTCACTCAAGACACTAAAGTATTGAACGGTTGTATGTTATTGTTTGTTTACCTACCAATCAATTGTTTAAAGCCAAGAGATTAATATTATTTGAATACATTGTTTCATCAAGGCATTTGAATGTAGATTGTATTATTTTGTTACCCTGTAGGTACTTGATACTTGAACTCGCGGGCTGGGTTTTCGCAACTCGACGACTTTGTTGAACCTATTTTGCGTAGTGGGTCGGCTCTATTCATGTCAACCCAGTTCCTCCAGGAAACCTAGCAGACTGCAGCCTTTGCGTTGCCGACGACTTCTTGGAGTGATCTCGGCGATCCGAAGTGTCTCGCCCGGTATTCCGCCACCCCAGGACATGCCATGATGACATGGGCGGCTGTTTCATCTTCCACCATGCATGCTCTGCATAAAGGGCTATCTGTTACACCTAGCCTACCTGCCTACACTGTAGGTAAACGACTTCTTCAGACAGTGAACACTTTGCTTGGGTATAGATATAAATAAATAATAAATATTTCGGACATCTATCACACAACGCCATCTAGTCCCAAGCTAAGCTGAGCTTGTGTTATGGGTACTAGACAACTAATAGAAATACATATTTATTTATTTTTTTGTAAATACATTCATATTAAACATAGAAAACACCCAAACTCCGAAACAAATATTTGTAGATCATACAAACATTTGGTCCGACCCGGGAATCGAACCCGAGACCTCACGATCAGCAGTCGCACACGCCAACCGCGAGACCAACGAGGCAGTCATAGATATGTAAGAAACACACGACGTAGAATGTATGTGCATGGACGTACCCAGTACTTAGGTACTCAAGGGTGGGGCAAAATTCCTGTTCTTATTGGATTTTTTTCAATCAGGTACAATAAGTACCTGATTGAAAAAAATCACTTAAAAAACTAGTGAGAGTTTGGATTGACCCCAAACTAAGTGCGCCCATGTGTGTGTCTATCCACTAGCAAAATCAAAAAAAAAATTGTTGCTTTTATTAATTACCTTTTTTGTTACATTGTTTAGGTACAATTAATTTATTTATATTATAACTTCTAAAAACTTTTATGTGACCGCATTAACATATCATTTCCAATAAAATAATACTAATACGTTCCCACTTATCAGTTTAGGTCTTCGATCAGGTTTAGGTACAAGCTATTTCGATGTGTCACTAATTTCTTAACAGAATGATGAATGAATAATAATAATGAATAGTAGTTGAATGTTACATTAACATATCCACACACTAAAATATTAAGGCTGAAACTAATCTCGGTCCAGTTTGATAGCCCCGTTATTGAAGAAGGCTATATATTTATTATATATAGCTTTCCTCTTGCGTGATTATTCACGCTACGATAAAAAAAAGCGGAGTATCATTAAAAAAAATTGTAAAAGGGGTTAAACGTTTATCCCATGTATACAGTGCGCTACGAACTCTACAATAATGTATAAAGAATTGTTCCCCTTTATAAATTGTAAGTAAAACTCCGCGACAGCATATGTCTAAATGATGGCTCTGGCGCACTATATCCTATTTTATGGTAAACTTAACGCTAATCCCTCAGGTGTCCGAAACCACTTAGTGGCGTTTATCGAACTGGGCTGGGAAAATTTTGACTAAAAACCGTGAACCGTGAATCTAAAGTTGTAGCCAACGCTGTGTCTTAAATTCAATCGAGACCAAAACGTTTCTTACATTCAGCTAGTAGTTTTGTTTACAACTGTGTAACACATTCTATTGATGATGAAAATTTCGTTAGCTGCGATGTGAGACAATTAATCATGGGTATGATTTTGGACCTAGTTAGGAAAGCAGGGACTCGTTCGATGCAGGCCGCTACTGGCCGGCTCAATGGAACTCGAATGGGGGAGGCCTACGTTCAGCAGTGGACTTCTTACGGCTAATATGATGGTGATGATGATTTTGGATAAGGTAACGTAATTCTGGCCTGATGATTCTCTTGTAACAAATTCGAAAGGTTGTAACAATGATATCAACTGTTTTAATATTTCAGTTCCTTAATTTTGAATTCAGGACTGTCTGTAGCATTGAGTAATAGTTGTGCAGCAATTATGGACAAATCAAAAATCCATAAACCACTATAATCTATTATCAAATTTATCGTAGGATATACATTTTTTTATCAATGTTTAAATGAAATAATGACATTGGCATATACCTACTGATACGAGTACTTTTGACCGATACCTTCTCGATAGTTAATATCAAAGTATCGATACTAAAAGTACCTATTTGGGATCGGAAAAAAGTATCGAGTACCAACGTAATTGTATTTACACTCGTATCGTTTTATTCCTAGTTATAAGAAGGTACGCGTTGACATTATAGCTTTGGTATGATGATTTATGAATCCACAATACATACAATTTTTCTTTCTCTGTTTCAATGTCAAGTTTTTTAGTTTCTTATATTTTTTTAGTCCTGCCTATCCCGCTTTCTGTTAGCTGCAAATTGCACCATTTCCGAGAAGAGGTCTGTTCTGTGAAGTAGGCATTTTTATTATATATATGGGCCTGCCACAGTGACTACTCAGTACTCTTCAGATGGAAAGCATGAGCAGAATCCAAGAGTGGTGGTCACCATACTCATTGCGAATGCAACAATGCAGCATGATGAACATCACTATGGCAGCCTATTGAGATGCATGCCTTGAATTTGTCTCGATGGCGCAGTGGTAGTGTATGCGACTGCTGTGCTTGAGGTCCCGGGTTCGATTCCCGAGTCGGACCAAATGTTTGTATTATCTGCAAATATTTGTTTCGGAGTTTGGGTGTTATCTATCTATAATATGTATGTAGTTACATGTATTTATATCAGTTGTCTAGTAACCATAAAACAAGCTCTGCTTAGCTTGGGACTAGATGGCATTGTGTGTTAGATGTCCGAAATATTTATTATTATTCTGCATCATTGGGCCTCCGGTCTTATACTCACTAAGGAAACACGACAGCACGAATGCTGTCATTTTAGGTTGGTCTTCTGTGCTCAGGTAATACCACTCCTGGCTCTACTACCTATAAAATTTAGAGAATTTTAAAAATCGATACTCAATACTTTTTTGCTTCCATAATCCCAGTCCACTACTGGATATAAGGAGTCAGGAGTCAGTAAACTCATGCGGAAATAGTATAGGTACTTTTGCCAACATAATACTTGTTAAAATAAAAAAAGAGAGTAAAGTGCTGGCTTGCAAGCTAGTTTTAAAATAAATAAAATACTTTTTATTTAAAACGTCTTTATTCTCAGTCGAAAACTATAACATACCTAATTAGATTACCGAAAATGCAAAACCTGGTCTCTATAATTAAAGGAAGTACACAGATCAATTTCTGGACTAGATCCGGCAATAGTCAGAACTTTGTTTGGCGAAGTCCTCAGCACAGCTGAGTATACCGTAGTAGCTGACACCGGCAGTTCTACTTTCACGTCTCCGGAGTAACACAGTTGGTACAAGTGCTTGGCGGCCCCTCCCGCGATGACGCAATCATCGTGGAAGAAAGAAACGTGGATCCCGTGGTCAGGGATATCGAAGACCGTCACAGCATCCAAGGATCGGAGGTGCCAGAGAGCCAAACGTGGACCGCCACCGCATACCTGTTAAATAGTTATTAATATAAAAGTAGTCAAACATTCAATAACTTTTTTAAATATAACTAATATATGAATATTAGTTAACATAACGGGTCGACGCATCTGAGGGTGTTCCGTTCAACCTTTCATCGTTTATTTTACTCCTTGACATTCCCAAAAATTGTTTCTTAGTGGGTACTAACCACTTCTAAAAACTTCTACTGTTAAAATTTTAACTTTTGAGTCGCAGCAGTTTAGGGTCTGTATTGACAACACAGTTATAGCAAGTAATTTTATATAGTACCACGCAGTCGAGTTAAGTTTGCATCTCGTTGAAATGCGGCGCCCACTTCTCCGTTCACCTTCCCGTGATCGCCCTGTCGCATCAGTACGGTTAGCATCTTTGTCACCGATACACGTCTCACAAGTTTGAGACTGAAGACAGACAGAAGTTTTGAGTTTGTTTGTTTGTTTGCGAGATGCAAGCTTAGCTTGGCTGCGTTATTATCATTTTTAGGCGGGAATTTTATTTATTAAAGAGAACAACGGACTCCAGGCGTTGCTTATTTTTAATCCGCACCAATGTGTGCTCAGGCAGGTATGTACACCTATATCGCTCGCAGTCAACAGCGCGACAAAAGCCTGACCCCAGTAAATGAATTCATGACCAGACAGGACCTGATGATAAGTGACGACGGAAAGCTGGGGAAATTTGAAATTAAGGAGTGACAAGTGCATTGCCATCCTATGAGGTCACCTCTCAGAATCAAAAGGAAGAAGCGATTTCATATTAATATTAAGACAGTAATCGTGGAAAAACTGATATTCATGTAAAACCGGTTGAACTAGTAGCCAACCCCAAATAATCTTGGGAATAATAAAATAAAGACTAGGAAGATTTATGTATATTTAGACAGTCACCAAAAAAATGGTTTTGTATTACTATAATTAAATTAGAAGACATGTTACTTACAATCCAGTCATCATTTAAAGCTGCAGATCCGACCCATTTGCCAATATCTGGTCGGTTCACTTTACTGTTAGTATGAGGTTTTAGTTTGTTCTGATGTGTGCGTGTTCTTGTGTCCCAGAGTATCACCGAGCCGTCTTCGCTAGCTGAGATTAACTGTTGGTTTCTGAAAAACAGGTATATTAACAATTAATGAATCAATTTATTTGATAGTCCTGTTGAACTAACAGTTAGTAATATCCCAATGATAATTTATTACTCACTAAAAGAAATAAAATTAGAAATTATTGTAATTCATTTGGACAATGGCAGGTTTGTATGGGACTTTTGTACCGCTTGGCGTATGTCATGGTAGGGCTTGTTCTTTGTATTTATTTGGCTGCTAATATCACCAACAATAACATTTTAAATTCCTAGATTTTTACAACATTGTGTTAAAAAGTTAATTTAGTTTCTAAATTACAACGAAATACATGGATCACAAATGAGTTGTCATTGTTATCAACAAGATGGCGTAATATAACATTTTGAAATCAAAATCATTCGTTACAATTTTCGTGATCTATCAATAAAATGTTGCTCTTTTGTTATATTCACCGATAGGCTTATTCATAAATATAGATTCAAAAACTTAATAGTTTTTTTATGTAATATATATTTTAAAATAATGTAAAATAATTTTCTACAATCTGACACAACGCCATCTACTTTTCAGACTAAGTAGACTTTAATCATGGCGTGTTTAGAACACGCAAGAATGCGTTTTGTTAATGCAGTTGTAACAACTTTATGAGCTGAACTAGCTGACCCACGCAACGTCGTTTGCGCCTTATATTGCCCGTAGCGTGAAAATGTCCCCCGTTTTTGAAACATTCTTCATTGTTGCTCCGCTCCTATTAGTAGTAGCGTGATGATATATACCCTATAGCCTTCCTCGATAAATGGACTATCCAACACCGAAAGAATTTTTCAAATCGGACCAGCGGTTCCTGAGATTAGCGTGTTCAAACAAACAAACAAACTCTTCAGCTTTATATATTAGTATAGATTAAAATTCTTTTAGCACAGTTCTAAAAATATAATAAACACATAAAAATAATTCAGAGGATTCAAATTATAAACGGTATAAATCTCATGGCCATTCATAACACACATTTTGAAAGCGAAACAGGATCTGCCATTCTTCTTTGGTTATTTGTACTTACTACTAATACTATAAATATGAATAAAGTTTGTTTGTTATGCTTTCACGCGAAAACTACTAAATCGATCATGAGATGTAACATAACACACTTTTTATTAAATACAAGCGAAGCTGCCGGCGAAAGCTAGTCTCTCTTGAGGTCTCGGTTTCGACTCCCTGTCAGATCAAATGTTTATTGAGAAGATAAAGAGTTTGGGTGATTTCTATGTATAATATGCATGTAGTTACAAAAAAATCAAAAATGTATTTGTAACAGTCAATCTTAGCTTTCATAATACAACCTCCGCTTTTATATGCATTATGTTCCAAATCTCCGAAATATTTATTATTATAATTATTTATTTCTTTATAAGTTTACTAGCTGACCCGCGCAAACTTCGTACCGCCATATTTACATATCTGTCTCAGCTTCCCACAGGCAGTGTACAGTTGTGGAAAAAAATACTTTCAAGTTATGCGCGTCCATACATTTCGGCGATCCATTTTTATATATTTAGATAAGCATTTTTGTTTTCGTCAGGCAAATCATAGTATATGTAATACTTTTAAATAAGTGATCGCAATGCCTGTAAAAATAATAACTATTATATAGACCAGCTGTTGCCCGTGGCTCTGCCAGCGTGTATGTCGTAATGTATAAGCTATATTACTGTAAAGTTTCATTCAAATCCGTTCAGTGGTTTTTGCATGAGGAAGTAACAAACATACACACTCGCAAACTTTCGCCTTTATAAGTGTGAGGTGTGATGTGATAAGCAGTCTAGTTTACAAATACAGTATTTATATAGTTTGAGATCATTCATATGGGATTTGTGCCATTAATTTTTTTATCAGATGTGATGATTTATAGCTTGTAGGGCATTAAAGGATTAGAATACGTAATAAACTAGCTATTGTCCGCAGCTTCGCTTGCTTCGTCATTATTTTTTCAAATTTCTAGCTTTAAAAACTCCCTGCCAAGAAACACTAAAAAGTGTAAAATAAATTGGCTCTTCATAAATTGGTATATGTCAATTCTTGTCTATGCCTAATTCTTTATTCATTTAAATAGTAGTAATATTATGTGTGCTAGGTACCTTAAATCTGTTTGAATTCGGTGCCAAGCGAAATGTTATACTGTATTACATTTGGCTTGGCACCAAATTCAAACAGATTTTAGGTTATTTTAGAGGTATTTTAGATTAGCAATTCATGAAGAGCCAGTTTATTTTATGCTTTTCAGTGTTTTTTGGAAGGGAGTTTTCGTTGGATGTTTTTTGGAAGTTGTTTTTTTTTTATAAAAAGTTTTTATTTTTCCATTTTTAGTGCAAACAACTGTAAGTTATTAGTAAGTGGAACTATTTCATATAGTTTCTGCTGATGCGAATATTTTTTGTGGTTTAAACACATATTAAAATTGATATGTGATACGTCAAGTCCTGAGGGTCTATGTGATTTTATATCACATTTAATCAATCTTCACTGTGACTGCCTTCGGTTTTCGATCGACTCATCCGAAAACTTAACCAATCGCAACGCTAAACGCGCTCACCATAACAATCGAGTCAATGTGAAACATACTCTCATCCTCAAGACAAGACCCTCAGAGCCAGTGATTTATGAAAAAACATGTTGAGTTGAGTCTAGTAACCACCCTAGATAGTGTTGCTCTTTGTGACTTAGAACCTAACAAAATACTTAACAACCCGCATGACGAGAAAGCATTATGCAAATGGCAACAGTTGAGACTAATAAAATTGTAAATAAGTCTTCAAAACTCGTCCGTCTCCATCAACTACTCTCTCCGATACATTTTGATCAATATTTAGTAATAGATTGTCTTTAGCAATAAGGTTGCCCTTTGCACATTCTATTTTAATCATTTTCTGTAGGTACTCTATTTTAAAGCTGTGATACGAAAAACATAGTATGTGCATGAAAATGAGGGTTTGCCTCAATTTCCCTGGGATTCCATCATCAGATCCAGTGGTGGTGGCAATGGGACTACTTCGGGAAAATACCCTTTCGAATACAAAAAGATTTTTTTTAAATCGGTCCACAATTGAGAATAATCGGTGAGCATACAAAAAATAAAAATTTTGTACAGCGGAACATAGAATCTTCTCCTTTTCTATAGTCAGTTAAAAAATTACAAGCTATCTTACTTTTTCAGGTTAATATAATGCCTTAATTGGTTTATTAGATTACCATCTACCTAAAAACTTTACCTCATAATGTTAAGTATAGATATATCAGAAACTCACTCTGATAGTGCAAGATACTCACTTTCCATGTACTGAATGTACAAAATCTGTATGTCCCTTAAATGTTGATATTAGTCTTCCACCATCCATATTGTATACATAGATATTGTTATCACCACAACCCGCATATAGTTTAGCTTCATCTTCAGATAACCATAGGCTATTTACATCAATTTGTTCCATAGACGACTCTGATGATATTTTTATACGCCATGAAGGTTTGCTTACTTTGGCACCGACAACATTTTTCCAATCATATCCGAATATTTCATTGACAGTTCCAATTATTAAAAAAGCATCTGTACTTGTTAAGCTACATATTTGATGACCAGCTTCGATATTATGGATGTGTTTAGGTTTGTTATAGTCTACTGATAGCGGTTCAGGATTGAGAATTCGTTCAAGACTGAAATTGAGAAAATTAATATAATATAGTCAATTGAAATTGCATGATAGTATTACCGATAGTGGCAATTATTGAAAAAAGTATCGTATTAAAAAATACTTACTTAAACACAGCAATTTGCCCGTATATGTTACCGGCAACTAAATACTTTCCACAAGGAGATAATGTCTGAGAGAGCACTGTATTATACAAAATTTTGTCCAGCATGATTTCTGTTACTTAGTACCAAAAACTGAAAGTATTATCAATTTCAGTGATAATATTTAAACAAAACAA
Organism: Spilosoma lubricipeda; assembly: GCA_905220595.1. Lineage (NCBI taxonomy): Eukaryota > Metazoa > Arthropoda > Insecta > Lepidoptera > Erebidae > Spilosoma > Spilosoma lubricipeda. Next base: position 4,003,694 of record HG992278.1, read on the forward strand.
ACTTCCTAACCCCGAAATTAATCAAAATATAGCTAAAGCCACAGACAATAAAATTTACGTTTTAAAAATTGACAGCAGAGAGACTGTTTTAAATTTTTTTATCACATTACCTTAGTACAAAGTCTTTTAGCCCCCAAACATCTTAGAGCATATACATTTCGAAAGGCAGCTGAACGGGCGGAAAGCGTATTCGGAGTAGAGAGTGAGAGAAAGCCTAAGTTTAGTTAGAGTCTGTTTCTCTCACGCCAGCTTTTGATTGATTGGTGTATTTCCCTCCCAAATCAGTCATGTGAATTGGTATGAGCGTCCACCAATCAGAAGCGAAGAAGAGAGACAGACTCTAACCATACTTAGTCTCCCTCTCTCTCTTTCTCTCTCACTCTCTCTCTACGCCGTTCAACCACCCTTCCTTCTTTCCTTCTAAGTTTTCTTGTGTGAATAGGGTCTAAGCTAAACATTGGGAAAATCACATCACATCAAACTCTTGCACTCGTTTTCAACACAGATCTTTGATTTGAAATAATAAGCAATGAGAATGAGTTTTGCTATAATGATTAAACATAAAAATTGGCGGTTTTTTGTTACCCCCTTTTATTTGCTTCATCTGTATGTGTGTTTAATCCAAGACACAGACCACAAAGGCCTTATCCAAGACAACGATACATTGCAAAAAAAACATCAATTACTTGTGCAGCTTAAGAATTATGCTCTAAGAGGATATAAAATATTTAGAATCCTTCTTTGCTTTTAAAAGATTTTTTCATGCTTCTGGCAATACAAGTATCAAGTCCATCCAGAGACAAGTGAGACACCATCCAAAAAAAACAGTATCAACCAAGATGGACGTGTGTCTCGGATAAATTATAATTAAGGTATTATCTTGTAAAGTTTGAATTATCAGTGTAAATATTTAACCTTATAATGGTTTCTGCAGTTAACTTGTCATTGTAATAATATTCAATGATCTAATATACAAGGAACATTTGTAACAGGTAGCGTCTTACTTTTGCAGAGCATGTCATGAAATTGATTTATGCTTTTTAGGTAAATAAACCGGTGAAATGTATAATGGTATTGGTTTGACGACGCCACGAGGCTCCGGAACAAACGGATATGTTCAAAGAAACTGGGCATCAGTCCGGAAAACCAAAGACTCAGTGAATTATCGAACTGAAGAAGAAATAGCAAAGTTGGACTCTGCGTCCAATAAACAACCTAACCGTGATATTCTAGACCATGAAAGGAAAAGGAAGATAGAAGTAAAATGCGCAGAACTAGAAGATAGTCTTGAGGACCAAGGGTGAGTTTCATAAACAGTTTATTTGTTGACTTTTCGTTTTGTTCTTCTGTGACGTAATACATTTATGATTTATGCATTAAGGATAATATTTTTTTCATGTTGATAATCAATAAAAGATTATAAATATCATATTAATTAATATTATTGAGACTCTTATGAAAAGCCAGAACACTTTTTCATAGAACAAACTCAAAACTGCTTGTGTGGTGAGGAATTAAGAATGTTGAGTATCACCATCCCTAGTCATCCCATGGGTGTCGTAAGAGTGTCGTAAGAGGCCACTAAGAGAAACTATGCAAGTCGACATAGTGATGTTGACTTACATAGTTTACAGCATAGTTGCAGTGGCAAAGAGAAGTAACACTTAAAACAAACTCTATTCCAACCCGTCAGGCCAGTGTGGTATAGTAGGCTAAAACCTGCTCATAGACCATGAAATTTAATATAGCTTTGTATTTTTTCTGCCAAAAACCTGTGCTACTCTAATACAAGAATAATATAGCCTTAGATACAGGAATTATAGGTATTAATCATCAACTACTTCATTACCATTACATTACCAACCTTTACCATTACCCATTACCATTACCAATGTTGTTATGTTATTCTACTTCAAAGATTACAATCAACAGCACAACTAAATGGTTTAATAATTAATACCTGGATGACCAAGCTTTGCTTGGTATTATTTTGTTCATAATTTTCTACAAAAACTACCTAGATCAATTTATTGCCCCCCAAACTCCTAAATTTCATGAAAATCGTTGGCGCTGTTGCTGAGATTTTGATTATAATTATGTATACAAGAATTGCTTGTTTGAACGTAATTAGATAGATAGGAAATACTATAAACTTTAGTCCGCAAATATTTTGATCAGGCTTGACTTATTTGTTGGCTGATACGAAATCGGTCTAGGGTGCGCACTGTCATACTCATTAACAACCTTATTTAACTATCGGTGGATTAAAAGTCTGTAGTCTGCAGGGGCTCTTAGAGTTTTTTACAAAATACTCTGCTGACCTATTTATATTATAATTTATAATAAAATAAAATAAATAAAAACAAAGTAATAGTAAAATAATGCTACAAAAAATGTATCTAAAAATGCATGTCTCAAATGAGAGACATGGACAATTGGACATTCAATTTCATTGTGTTATAAGGCGAAGTGATTGACTATGGGAAAGTTTATTAATTTGGAGTGTTGTTGTATTAGAAACTGTTATAATACTTTATGCAGTTAGTAGAATATTATTATGATAAACTTTTAATTTTTCGGGTACATAAACCTTGTCCTTACAATAGTGAACACATAAGAAACAAGAAATATTTAATTTAGTGCAACAGATCGGAAGTCATGCTCGTACATACATTTCGGCGATTCATTATTATAAATATAGATAAGTTGTAGTGCCTTCTTTAATTGAAATGATGCAGAAGCATCACTAGGCCGCTATGGTGTAATTTACCATGTTGCACTGCCTGCATTCGCGATGAGTATGGTGAGCACCACTCTTGGATTCTGCTTACGTTTTCCATCAGGCAGGGATGCCTCTTTTGGCAGGCTCATACATAAAAAAAACTGAATTAGATAAATCGCAAGGAGGGTTCATGGTTGGTAGGAGACCTGATGTAAAAAAAACAGCTCTTGGGGCAGGAAAATAATTTCTATTTATTAAATAAATATATTATAATGCATAATTATGTAGACACAAACACTATTCTGCTGAGTATAATTCTAGTCCCACTTATGTAGTAGCAGTCACAAACTATACTAATATTACAAGCTCCTCCCCCTGCTTTTATACAGGGTTGTTATTGTACCCTTACATAGCCATTTAACTGACATATATGTGATGCGGCGTCGCATCGCATCGCATCGTAGTGCGATGGTATGTGTGGAAGCCCTAATATTTGACCAATAAAATAGTGTAGCAAGAATTAACAGAGTGTGATAAAACAGTGGTTCCTCAATGGCACACTGCCAGATGTTTAACCTTTGCTTTATATCATAATATTAACACATAATGCAAACAGTTACAGTCACTCAATTAAATTCTAAGTCTGTTATAGTTTGTAATAAAATTGGTTGTAAAAATTATTAAATTAATAATTTGATAAGTTATAAATTAAATTAAGTTTCTTCCTTGCTATTATTATGAGTTTGAGCAAACTAAGAACACGGATTTAATCTAAACTATCGACTTTGTACTCATGTCATGACGGATGGATTGTCGGCAAAGAGACTAATTCAGTAACAATTTAAATTCAACCTAAAGTTCTTTGTAATACAACTGTATTTCATGCAACGAAATAAAACTAACCTTCCCTGGCTGTCATTATATATACCGGATCGGTTAATACTGGAGCCGTCGGCCCTCGGGAGGATGATATCCACTCGGACCCGATCCGTCGCCGGCGAACCGGGCGGCGGAGGTGCGCCTATAAGCGCCTCATGCCGCCCTGAGTGTGGCCGCGGATGGTCGGGATGGGTTTTCCCCACCATCCGCTTTAGTGGCCGCCCCCGCGAGGGGACGACGTTACGCGCGTGCCGTACGTCGCCTAATTAGAGAGTTAACAGCAGACGGTGCCCGCTTCAGTGCGGGCAGGCGCTGTGAGGGGTCCGGATGTGTTAATAACAGCAGTTCCCGGATCCCTCCCGTCTCAGGCGCAGAGTGGCACACCGTGTGGTTTTAGTCGGTTCGATTCCGACACACCGCCCCGCCGCAAACCCCGGCGGGGTGACGGCCCGAGGGGGTTTCCACACGTTAAAAAAAAAGAAATGGGTCCGTCGGGCCTGACCTTTAATAGCCCCCTGCTGGAATTGGTCCTTTCTTTAGAATTTCTTTAGTAAAGACAATTGGGCCTACTGTCTATTCTTTATGTATGGCCCTGCCAAAATGACTCTACTCTGCCTGATGGAAAGCATAAGCAGAATCCAAAAGTATGGTCACCATACTAATTGCGAATGCAGACAATGCAACAATCGCAGATCAAATAAAAAGGTATCTACTATAAACTACGCTACTTTTCGTCTGTATCGACAACTTATACGATATTAACGGAAAGTAGGATAGTTAATAAACTACGAATTCATAGAACAAATGTGTGTGGAAGTGTCGGAAGAGGTCGTCCGCGGCGAACATTTACCGACTAAATTGGTGATGTTTTGAAAAGGGGCATTGTGAAAAAAAACACCACAACAGACAAACCGACGAGTATGCATGCAGAGATGTTTTCGAAGCAAAAGAGGTGTGTCAGAACCGTAGTAAGTGGAGATCAATTGTCTGCCTACCTCTGTGGGAAAAAGGCGTGACTGTATGTTTGTGATTTATGTATACAAATAAATGAGAAAATATTTTTGTAAATGTTTTAAAACAAAAAAAATGCTTAGGAAATATTTTGTTTATCTAATTCAGTATTTGAACCAAAATAAAATAACATCTCAGATCTTGCAATTTATGCGTAGCATATGTATAAAATATTTAGGATATCAACGATAACTAGTAAAGGTAAAGTAAAGTGTGTCGTTTAGTAAAGTCTCAGAGTGGACCAAAAATGTTGTCAACAAGTGTGACGTAACATCGCACAACTGCACGATGCGAATTACATCGGACATTCTTACGGCGCCAGCTCGCACGAACAAGCTCAATATTTACGATGCGTTGCGAATTCGCCGTTTTGTGTGGGCGCTCTTATCTATATGACGAATCCGAATCCATCTTTAAGAAAGTACATAATACAAAAATGTTTAGTTTAATTTTTTAACATCGAATAATGTTTATTTTTTAATCCTCCTAGTTTCAGATACTCCTTGAATTTGTGAATTTCTAAGTTTAAATTATTCTACTAGATATAGTTGTGTTCACGTTGTTGTGCGCGTTCTTTTTTTATTTAATCAAGTACATATAAATGTAACTATTCGTGTGGCGACAGATTCAGAATATGGAGTATTACTAACACCACGAGATGAGACATTGACATGATAGAGGTCTATCATGTCTCATCTCGTAGGTGTCGTAACAGCTGACCGAGGGAGCGTACTACATAGGTCCAAAGCACTGTAAGAGAGGAAAAACTTTAAACAAGCCCTATGCCAAACCGTTTGGCCAGCGTCATACGGTAGACCATAATCTCCTTTCTTAGGAGAAATTATTGCTGGAGTGTTGATGATGTATGTAGATGATAGCATATGTCCGAACAGATAAAGCATAAAGGACCACTTTGTTCCTAAATAAAGTTCTTTTTTATGTGTGGCCCTGCCAAAATGACCAGTCGACCTGATGGAAAGCTTAAGCAGAATCCTAGAGCGGTGCTCACTATACTCATTGCGAATGCAACAATGCATGGTGACCGCACACTGTGGCGGCCTAGTGATGCTTCTGCATCATTGGGCCTCCGGTCTCGCACTCACCAACGAAACACGACAGCACGAACGCTGTCATTTTACGTTGGTTTTCTGTGCGAGGCTGGTACCGCCCCGATCAAGCCGGCCCGCTCGTGCTGAATTCAGCGTGGCTCTACTACCTAGATAAGTTTCTTTTACGTAACCTTAAATTGTATAGATGTAGAGTAAAGGTCGCTGATATCTCCTTAAACATACGCCCATCCACATTTATATTTACTTTTAATATAAATGTGCACTGAGCAAAGAAAGCTTTAAGTTTGAAGACTTAGTTTAGGCCTGCAGCTATTCTCACACATGAAAAGCAACGCGAGAATGACTTAAACATTGGTTTCTGTGAAACCATGGTCAATCATTAATCAATTACCCAATTTTATAAAGAATTTAAGTGTCTTATTAATTACTGAAAAAAAAATACTTTTGGCTAAATCTGGAGTTTTAGGTATTTTTTGTTGCAAAAATGTAGGAGAACTTCCTCATAGCTAGTATTTACTACTAACTAGTATTTTCAAATGGTCACAAACCACGTCACTTCTCACCGTCATTCCGACAATCGCATTGTTAGCAACATCGTTAGGAAACCTATTAAATCGTGTTATTTGACTCCAGCACCGAGTAAAATTTTATAATAAACAATTTACCATTATTCTGTGGAACTAAGGAAATGTTATATTAGATTCTGAGTCAGAGGTTAAAACTTAATATTTTCGTAAAATCCTACTAATATTATAAATGCTAAAGTTTGTAAGGAGGGATGGATGTTTGGATGGATGTTTGTTACTCTTTCACGCAAAAACTACTGAACGGATTTGGATGAAACTTTACAGTAATATAGCTTATACATCAGAATAACACATAGGCTACTATTTGCCGCGATAACCGACATATACGCGGGCGGAGCCGCGGGCAACAACTAGTAACTTATATACTGGTCGACAGGGAAAGAAAATTACGAAAATTTCTATTGAAGATATGACTTAAAAAAAAAAGCAATACCCTCTATACTTATATGTAGAATACGTACAATTTGTATTTGTATGAGAAAATTAAAGGAATTTAGGAAATTAATGAAAACTCCTTTAGAATAATAGGATTAGGCGCTGTAATAAATGTTTAGTGTTTTAGTAAATATGTCTGATAATTGTCAACAACTAATTAGAAAATTATCGCGAAATCAAGTTTGTCTTTCCGTACCATTCCATTCCAATTTCAACCCACTTCTTAAAAGGAGGGGGTTCTCAATTCGACTGTATTTTTTTATGTTCCTTACCTCAGAACTTTCGAGTGGGTGAACTAATTTTGATGATTATTTTTTTATTTTAAAGTCGTGTCCAAATCCAGTTTTGAAATCAGTTTTTTTTTGTTATTTTTTTCTGTCAATAAAAATAAGAACTTTAACCAATCCCAACATTATTTAATAATAATTTTACCGTCACTGATTCCTTACGTAAGTGTAAAACCATAGAAGTGTGTGAAAATTCAATTGTATGACTCAAATCTAGTTCATAGATGTACACAAATAAGTCTGCGGCGACAACTCAGACATTTTTTTAATAAAATTTATTCCTTGACTTTATTCTGAACAGGCATCAAAATTAATACGTGACTAATAATAAGTGAGTCGTGCCACCCAATAGACACCTGGAACTCAGACTCACAAGTGTGTTTAAGCTCTATGAAATAAGTAGGTCAGGCTAAAACCGCAATATCTTTCAATGTAAGAAATTATTACTATTTAGATAGAATGTCGTCCGCTACTTAAATATGTTAAAATATTCGTTAAACTAGTGGTCGCACAGGGGTCGAAATTCGACAATTTCTTTTTAAGCTTTCAGCTCTTCTCTTTCATAGAAACTTTTTTTTTCAAAGTTTATTCTTCATTATTTATATATAGATAGATTTATAATTTTAAAACTAGTGCCAGTGTTATCTTGTTTTGTAGAGAAAAAAGTGACTTGCATTTTTAAGACCTTTCCTCGCAATACCAACTTTCGGAAAAGCCTTTGAATATTTTATTCAATTCAGTCGTAGTCCTAGTAGCACACATTTCCATGTTACTATAGATATAGGGTTGTCAGGTCAAATCGCTAAGCACTTGTAGAAATTAGAGGGAATTATGTTACGTTATGCTTTTTCAATGACGATTAAATAAGTATATATGTGGAAAAAAAACTGAACCACAACTTTCCCTATTTTTTAATAAAATTTCGTATTCTGGTTACAGTTTTTGTTAGTTTTTCTTATAATTTTATGAAATGCCCAAATTATTTAATAAAAGTAATTTATTTTAGCGTAGTTATACCCGATTGTGGTAGAAATTTTGCCAGTTAACTAGAGTTTTCTTTTTATTATATTTTTTTTCTAGTTGTGAATCTATAAAATTCCTAATCCTCGTATACTGCTTGTCTGTAAATTTTCTGCATTACAGAGTAGTGAAGAATAATCGTTTTAGACTGTTCAAAAGATCCGATTATATACAATTAAATCATCTTTTACAATTACTTATACGTTTAAATATTCCTTAAAAGAGATGACGATGTCTCTTAACATGTCATAAACGATTGGTTAAGCTGTGGAGCTTTACGAAACGTTTCTGACATGATTATAAAACACAAAGTTTTCTACTAAAAAACATAATTTTTCAATTTTATAAACCATAACTACTATGAGAATTTAAAAGATTTTATATAGTTTTCTTTTTCATGTAGTACATTTTGTATGTTTTTTTATATTCATGCAATTGTAAAAATACGAACATTACTCAATATCAATCGTAATTGATTTTCGCTTTTAGTTGGTTGGAAACATAGCGATATCGATTTATAGTGCCCAATAAAATGTAGCTTGATTTTATTATGTTCTGTAGCAACCCCTGTAACTAAGGTATAGATCCGCACCCCAGTTTAGGGTCGGTGCCCGTTGCGCCGGAGTCAGATCAATAAATTCAACAGTGCGCGACCAGGCCACCCTTCGTATATATTATTCGATAACTGGGTTTCCTTCACATTCAGTACAGAGTCGCGCAACGAGAACGTCTTATCGGATTTTATTGTATTCGAAAAGTAATTGTACGCCGTTATAGCGGCTCGGCGTATCATGCACTGGTACTGTATAACATTGAGAAATTTATTATAAGATTTTCATTACGCCCGTTGGCGTATGCGATCGCTACGTGAGACATTTTACATTGGTCATCAGCAAGTAAACGGTTCGCGCGTGTTTCGGACTGCGCACGTATTTTAAATTAAAATAAGTTGAAATAATTTTTATTATTATTTTTATGTGAGTAATGAGTGTGTCCCTGGTCTGGTTGCGTAGGTTGCCGAAGGAGGAGATTGCGGCGCGGGTCGCTGCTTTCAGAGCGAAGCTGTCATCGACCGGTAGCGAGAAGGAAGTGCCCAAAGACGAATTCGGGAGAGTTGCGTAAGTAATCATTTATTTATCCTTTATCTGTTTCAACAGAAGGCACACATGGGACATGTCTATTTATAAAAGTGAAACACATCGTAACTCAAAATTAAAATTACACTTAAGTTGCAAATAGTTATTAAAACAAGATGTTCCAACAAATAACTTAAAAATCTATTTATTTGTTATCGTAAAACATGGCAATAAAAATTATGCACAGTAAAATTATAATATTGAATTATAAGCCAGCTGATGGATGTATTGCGCGAAAGCATGCATTGTTATCTTAGACAATATAATTGTTACCAGACCTAACAGCATCTATAGTTTATTAAATAACTACATTCCATATATTATCTATGAATATTGTCGCAATAGACCTAATAACACTCATAAGGATATTATTATTTTAAACAAGGTTTTATAGACAAAACTTCGATATTTTCAATGGAACTGTAAATATTGTATGTTGTAATAAGTATTCAAATGATGATCTTTCATTTATTCTTGTGTGTTGCAATATAGATATATAAACCAAAGGACTGGGCTCTCCCTCATCTACTGACTTAACATAACATCTGGAAATCTACTTGACCTACAATGATAGGAGGTACCATGAGTAGAAGACGTCACCCAAGAAGGGTTTTACGGCCGGGCCGGCTTAAAAAGTTTAAGGGCTCCCACAAGTCCTTGGTTTAAATATAAAGATTATTTTTACGGTGAAATAGTTTAGCGATAAGACAAATTCGCAAAAAAACAATATTACGACTTAAATCAAGTCAAGCGTTAACCACGCTATAAGAATCGAGTTTCGTATTATTTTTAACTGTCATCCTTAAATTATCCTTTAGTAACTAATAATATACTTAATTGTTCCTTATTACTTTTCTGGGCTAAGCTAATTTGTTTGCCCAGGTGTATGTAGTTGGTTGTTTGTATACTAGAGAGACCCGTTACCAACATAGGGTTTTCTCTTTCTGCTGTTCGTCGTCAACATTATTTTGCATATCTGAGCTTATTCGTTAACGAGCGTCATCGAATGACTATCGTACTGAATTTCTGATCCTTGGACACCAAGTCGTCTGTGAATCTTGGTGGCTTAGGCAGTGTTCATAATCTTGATAGCCTTTCTTTTCTGTCACTGTAGTACAATACAAATAACCTAATTTGTTATCATCAATTCGAACGTAATCGCATAAAATTAATTAAATTCCAATTTTAAAAACTATCAAACCAACTTAACATTACCGACGTGAAATAATCGCGAGTTTTAATTCGATTGGCAATTTCGAAGCGGTAAATTAATTTTCTTTGGCCATTATTCTGACATTTTCAATGATGATTTCGAAATAGCCTTGACTGGTTTGTTTTGTAAAACCCACAAGAAACTACAAAGTTTTTGAATTATTGGCGTGTAAATTATTAGGAGTGAGGGAGGAATGCTTCGGTACAGATGGGTCGGCTTCATAAAGGTGATGTTACCACGGGTCACAGAAACATGACTGCACTTATGTTTGGCTTAGTGGTTTAATTGGACGCAACGAGGCTTCCTACTGCGCCAAGGGTTGTGGTATCAAATCCTACATAGAACAACACTTTATGTGATCCAAAAATTGATTTTCTAAGTCTGTGTGTGTCATGTATGTTTGTAAAGTACTCCGCGACACACCTATGCGGGGTTATCTTTTTAAACAAAAAAGAAAGAAAAAAACTGGTCTCTAAGCCAACTTGCAAATGTTTTGCTTCGGATCTATTTCTGCAATCCCTAACGTCTATTCCCTTGTATCATAGTCAAATATTTTGTTTTGACCGCTTTATTTAGTTACTTAACCTCCTTTCTAAGAAGGCCTATGTCCAGCAATAAATTTTTTGACTCATTTGACCACCTCGTTGGTCTCGCGGTTGGCGTGTGCTACTGCTAATCATGAGGTCTTGGGTTCGATTCCCGGGTCGGACCAAATGTTTGTATGATCTACGAATATTTGTTTCGAAGTTTGGGTGTTTTCTATGTGTAATATGTATGTATTTACAAAAAAAAAGTATATATGTATATGTATCAGTTGTCTAGTACCCAAAATACAAGCTCTGTTTAGCTTGGGACTAGATGGCGTTGTGTGATATATGTCCGATTTTTTTTTATTTATTTAATGGACTGTTAAAGGCGGTTGATGATGTTGATGACCTGATTAAGCGTTGAGAGACATCATAATTTGTAAGGTAGTTGTGGAGATATTATTTTGATGCTTTTCACCGAGTAAGTGACGTTCCTTCCAAATAGTGATGGATTAAGAAGAGAGTGTCACTACACCCATTCAACCCACGGGTGTCGTAAGAGCTGACTGAGAGCTCCCACACAACTGCGCTACGATGCGGCGTGAAGCTCTTGCGGTGCATTCGTGCGAGCTCGCAGATATTTGCGATTCGTTGCGAATTGCGAATAGTTATACAAATTAACAAGACAAGTATTGATAACAATTTGAACGTTCCGTTATAGGTAATATCTAGCCATTTGATTTTAATATTGATAATATTTAATTTAGGGCGAGTTGCTTCTTATTCTTATGTTTACATTGATATACTAGCCAAAAGTGTATTATGAACAAACTAATAATATTTAAATTATATATGTTAATTATATTTTGTTTAATATAATTTGATGCGTGAAACAGAACAATAATTTCGATAATGCAGAAACGTAATTGAGAACAGACTGTTGAGTTGAGATTGGTTACTGAGACTAGTTTCAGTTGAGCAGAACTCAAAACGCATTCTATAATAATAGATAATAGAATAAAATAAGAGGGACGCTTGAGATTTGATTGGAACTTAAAACTAGTTTCAGCTGATCAGCGTTCAACGGATACTTGAGACGCCTTTTAAAATACAGGCCTAAGACTGTCAATGCACTCGTGTCTCTTGAGGTGCAAGCGTTCATAGGTAGCGGTGGTCACTTTCCATCCGGTGACCCGTCTGCTGTGTGCACCCCTTATATCATAAAATAAAAAGTAAAAACCAACCCGACGTAAAAATGTTTTATGAAATCTATATAGCCTATTTCACCTGGAGCTTTATTATGATTATTATCTATTGACATCTGATTCAAATCAGTTTAGTAATATAGACGACTAGCTGACCCATGCAACCTCGTTTGCGTCTTATATTGCCCGTAGCGTGAAAATTGCCCCCGTTTTTGAAACATTCTTCATTGTTGCTCCGCTCCTATTAGTAGTAGCGTGATGATATGTACCCTATAGCCTTCCTCGATAAATGGGCTATCTAACACTGAAAGAATTTTTCAAATCGGACCAGCGGTTCCTGAGATTAGCGTGTTCAAACAAACAAACAAACAAACTCTTCAGCTTTATATATTAGTATAGATACGATGCTACATACAAACGTACATCATCAACAACCAATAACGTCCCACTGCTGGGCTCGGGTCTCCTCTCAGGAGACGGTTGACAAACGAACATATACTTCCAAAACTACCATTCTTTTGGGTTATATAATACTAGCTGACCCGGCGAACTTCGTACCGCCATATTTACTATCTGTCTCTGCTTCAGGCAGTGTACAGTCATAGACAAAAAAAAACTTTTCCCCTTGTCTTTTTATTTTTCTTGTATACACACCTTGTCCTAACAATAAGGAACTCATAAAAAAGTTTTGTTTAATTTAGTGCAGCCGATCGGAAGGTATGCGCGTATATATTTCCGAGATTCATTTATATATGTGTGTAACAAAATTCAAATCCGTCAAGTCCAAAAAAAATATGATCCTTCTGGGGAATTTAAATCATGTATTCTAAATTGTAAATGTACTCCCAAAATAAACTAGGCGGCCCTAATTCCAATCGTTCCACATAAAACCATTTAAACATTAGCCCGAATTTGACGATAAATTTCAACTATCGAATCCGATTTATAAATAAATAACCTATTTACTTTAAACTACACATAAATCAGTCTTATGGTCTTTAATATTCTCAGAGACTTTGATGTTACAAGAACTATGTAAGTGTACTTTAAGACCTGCTTCGTAAGGTAGAGACAAAAGCCTTACTTGACATTCGCAAGAGTAAAATCAATTATGGGCCGTATACACGTATCAAGTGACGAAGTAATTAACTAAATTTTAACTTGACTTTAATTCGATTCACGCGTGTAAACAATCACTTAACAGCTCCTTAGTCACAAGTGGTAAGTAAACGATTTAGTGACTAGAGTTTATTTTTAACACACTTTTATTAGTTTGACCTGTATGTGTGTAACGGAATCTTTTAAATTCATTTTCATCTACTTAAAGGAGTCAGATTACCTTGAAAATTTGCCAGATCAGAGGTCAAGGGCCGATGACAATACAATAATTAAAAAAAGTAATAAAATAGTTTTAAAAACTAAACACACGAGCTTTCCTAAATATAATAAACTAAAACTTAAAAAGTAAATTATAGTTTAAAAAAAAACTAAATAAACAATCTTGTTTTGGCACTATAAGGCGCTATTCAGTACGACGCGGACCGTCCGCGACGGATGGTACAACGTATGAAGCCTATACAGCGAGTTCAGTGCTACGCGGACCATTCGCGACGCGGACAGCTCCGTGAGCGGACGTCATTGCATAGTCCACGCAGCACTGAACGACAATTCATCCGCGACGGACGCAACGGGGGCGGATGGTCCGCGTCGCACGCTCCGCGAGCGGCTTTCCGCGTCGCACTGAATAACGCCTAAAGAATTTTTCTAATGCAAAACTTGTATTTTACAAAGTTACCTTAACAATGCGACATCTGTTTCGCCTTTCTGTGTCCAGTTCATTTAGTTTTCTACTTATTACTTCATCAACAACCCATAACGTCCCATTGCTGGGCTCGTGTCTCCTCTCAGGAGAGGGTTAAGGCAAACTTATTACCTATAGGTCCTTATTTTTATTATAAACTAGCTGAGCCCCGCGGTACAACAACAACCGCGGTTAAAGCCGCGGGGCAAATTAATCCTATGTCTGTCTCCTGGTTCTAAGCTCCCCACCAATTTTCAGCCAAATCGGTTCAGCCTTCCTTGAGTTATAAATAGTGTAACTATGTATATAAAAAAATGTCTGAAAATAACTAAGGCTTCTCAGTAAAAAAAATTAAACCTCGTGTTAATGGTTATGGGAGCAGCCCTTATTACGCGGTGACCTAAAATCAAATCTCGCCATTAGCGAAACAGTTTTTAACATAACATAACAGGTGTGGTGTTTAGTTATAGCTACTCATGAAAATTTTCAATAAGTGTATTATTTTACTTAATCATTGTATTATATGAAGGCCTAAATGTGTGATCAACTTTTGTTTTTTTCCCTCGGATCCGCACGCGTTTATTTCGGTTATCGCGGTAATATTATGTTATTCTCTTGTATAAACTATATAACTATTAGGTTTCATCTAAATCCGTACAGTAGTTTTTACGTAACAGTAACAAACATCCATCGACTCCATCGTCACAAACTTTCGTATTTATAATATCAGTTGGGTACTAATTTGTCACGTAAAACACCATGTTGCATTATAAATAAGATTTTTTTCAATGGTGGATACAATAATATTGATTTTCTAAGATCAACATTAAATAATTTGCTTAATTTAAAGGTTTAAAATAGTCACTGAAAAATTCCACATTACTCAGGTACCTTAATTGCCCGTAACAACGTACACCGAAATTCATTCGAAATCACACTCCTGTTTCAAAACATTATTAAACACTTACGTGAATTGACTATATCAGTGACAGTGCACTTAACCATGTCGGTTTTAACTAATAATTTAATTTGTTTTACTTTCGTCGTTATCGTTTGCCGGTATACAGTAGACTGTGAAATGTGAAATGTGTAATGAAAAATCCAAACAGCTGCGAGTTTGTTTCGTACGGTTTACTTTCACAACCGTCCGAACCGATTTGTATGAAATTCACAATAGAGATACTTTGATTCTCGAGGAAGGACATAGGCTACTATTTACCGCAATAACGGCACAGTCCGATTCAGTTCTAGATGGAGATTTCGAGCAAATAGAAATTTGTGCTTAAGTTTATTATTGATCGCATGTGTAATCCGCTTACGATCATTATTGCGTGTTATTATATCTTATCCTTTCACCAGTAACATCGTAATCAGGCGAAGTACATTGATGACGTCATATATATCCGAAATTTGATCCTTTCTTGGTCTCCAATAACCTATTGTCAACGTGTACACAGCTTCCATCTAGCTGAACATTTCTAACTTTGCTTTTAATACGGAAAACTTTATAGATAGCTACCGAACTGATATTCTGTTAATTTAATTTTAAATATTTAATGGTTTGTTAACAAAATACGTCTAAACCAGGATATACTATAGTTTTAACTGTCAACTGGTCAACAAATTAAAACTAAACCTTCAAATAATAATAGAGTAATGATTGAAGTTCGTCTACTAACGTATTTCAGCATTGACAGCCTATGACATCACAAATAATGTAGATTTCTATGTGTTAAATCTATATACTAATATATAAAGCTGAAGAGTTTGTTCGTTTGCTTGTTTGTTTGAACACGCTAATCTCAGGAACTACTGGTCCGATTTGTTCTTTCATTGTTGGATAGTACATTTATCGAGGAAGGCCATAGGCTATATATCATCGCGCTCGGACCAATAGGAGCGGAGCAGCAATGAAAAACGTTTCAAAAACGGGGGAAAATTATCACGCTACGGGCAATAGAAGACGCAAACGAGGTTGCGTGGGTCGGCTAGTAATTTATAAAATCGGTTCAGTAGATCCAGAGATTAACTCCTATAACCTCACAAATGTTGATATTACTTTTTTAACATAGTGCAAATCACCAAATATATACGAATCAATATTACTTCAACCAAAGAGAATAAAAGTCGTTGAAGCGAGGAGGTTCTATTCGATTCTAACAAAAATGTATAAAAATCGTTAGCAAATGATTTTCCTTTCAGTAAGAATTCAAATAGTTGTCTTGAACACAATCCTTATCAAATCTATTATAATTATTAGGGCGAAGAAGGTTGAAACAACCTAAAGTAAAATTAACAATTTACTTCAAATTGATGGTAGGTACGCATCGGTACAACGCCCATTCAACCTGTATTTATTAAGCATTAACAACTTTACGACTGGAATTAAACTTCCCTGACTTAGTTTCCAAAAATAAAAATCTTTGTTTGTGTAATGTTTTTTATTAGCTTTGCCTGAAATACACGGCAATTGAGAAACAAGTGTGTCGTGCCTGACAGTTTCTCATCTATCAATATATATATAAAAATGAATTGCCGAAACGTATGCACGCGCATAACTTCCGATCGGCTGCACCAAATTGAATAATTCGTTTTTTAGTGTTCTTTAATTTTTGGACAAGGTTTTTTGTACAAGAACAATTAAAAGATAACGGGAAAAGCGTTTTATTTTTGTCCGCGACTGTACACGGCCTGTAGGAAGCCGAGACAGATTGTAAAGTTCGCTGGGTCAGTTTATCCTAAATGTTTATAGTTCTATCGTGACGTGCTTCATCAACAACCCTTAACGTCCCAGTGCTGGGCTCGAGTCTTTTCTCAGGAGAGGGTTAAGGCCATACGTTCCCACGCTGACTGAGTGCGGGTTAGGGACTAACTAGACAACATTGTGGCAACGTCATGTTGAATGTTTTTATGCCGTCCAAAGGCCTCCAACTAAGCTTTTTATCCTATGATAACAACCGGGACCGACTGCTTAACGTGACTTCCGAATCACGAAAACGCTCAAGGTATCATGCCACCAGCGGTCACGGGAAAGGCTTCCCAGAGAAATATATCGATGAAATAGGTTTTACATTGAGTGTTGATGGTCAACTCCTTATTTACATCTTTTGTAACATATCGGTTTATTTATTGCTTTTGTTTTCTACAGAAATGTAAGTTTTACTATAATACTATTGAGTACCTAATAGCTTGTGAATATGATTACCGCAGGGCTAGGTTATGTTATAAACTAGCCCTGCGGTGTTACCCGCGGTTATCGTCGTATCACGAGTAAGAAAGCGGGACAAAGGTAGTCTAGCCAAAGTTACTCCCTGGATCATCAGCTACCTGCCAGTGAAAGTCCCGTCAAAATCGGTCCAGCCGTTCCAGAGATTACCTGGAAGAAACAGACAGACAGACGTACAAACAAAAAAAAATTAAATACATTTTTGGTATATGTACCGTGTATACATAAATATGCATTTAGTAAAAAGCGGTTATTTTAATATTACAAACTGACTCTAATTTTATTTATTTCATATAGATTCAACAGTTATTGATCAATAATATAATACCAATATAACTCCGCTTCAAATCCGAGTTTCGGATAAAATTTGCATCGAATCTTCAGGTTTGACTTCCAGGAATGAAATTGAGAATTTGTAATTTGTACTTTATTTCCATCACTATCACCATGTATAAATCCAGTTTAGGCTTTACAGATACTAGGTCATTAATGGTGGTATTTAGATATCAATACATCGATTGTAAGGAGTTAACTAAACCTAGTAACGGTATCGCAGCTTTTACATTAGCACATTCACACACTACTAATATTATTAATGAAAGCTCAAAAAAAAAAGACTTCATATGTTTCGTAGAACAAACAAATGAAATTACTTTTAATGATGTCCACACTACCATTAGCAGTTGTTTGTAGTTGTAGTTTAGAATATAAGGGTAGGGCGCGGGGTTGTCGTTTGTTCGCGAGTACCGCACCTTTCGTGATTTCGGCACTACGTCTAAAGATAGTGATACATGGGTTTTTGGCACGAGACTAGACAGGTCTGCCAGGATCAACACGCCACTTCCACTGAACTTTTAAGCACAGGTGCACGCGACGCACGGCCAATGATGATTAAAACATTTCTGACTATTGTAGGTCAGCAAAAATAAATGAGCGTTTTATTGCGATCGTTTTTTTTTATCTGCGTATTCTGTTAGCTTATGCGTAAAATGAAACGGTACATTTTATTTGCGCACACATCAAACTTTATTTTGTTGTATTTTTTTACCGTCTATCGTTTATCGTATCTTTGTATTACATTGCATAAATGCACTCACGTCTCATTCCCATCAGAATTAGGCATAAACAATAGACCCACTTCATATAGTTTATTTCTAGTATTATTGGTTCTAACTTATATTACTCTTTGTTTGCATGTAGTTTGCCCACTCACACACACACTCAATGTATTTATTTTATATACTTTATTTCAAATGAATCTCCGTACGATAAAGATGAACTAGCTCGCTTCAAAATATGTGAAAAGTGCTTGTCAATATGCTCAGTTTAGGAAAAATGGTTGCCCGTGATATTTCTTTAATGAGTTTCTTCTGTACACATTTGTACACTCAAACTACACGCTAAGATCATTCTTGCCGAAGTTATTCACTTCAATATAAATTACTCTCTCTTTTTTAATATTTGCCAAGGTCTTTAGTCTTTCACGGGTCCTCTATAGCTTTTGTTGTGGGAAACTATATTTTCCTTTAGAGCATTAGACCTTTCGTGACCTTTCGACGTAATGGTTTCGTGTGTAACATTCACTGTTAACGATGGTTGTACATGTTTCATTTATTGTTCTTTCGATAGCACCGAAATGTAAATAAACAAATAATAATCTTTAAAACAGCTTCGTACCTAAGTCCTGTTTCAACAATTAGTTCTTGACTATCATATTCTGTCGTCACAAATACGTTGTTTAACGCACATAAGTTAAAGTTACATCCATTAAAACGCCTATGCGTTGCCTAAAATAAAAAAAACTTGCACGACAAATTCGGTAGTCTGGTTTCAAGAAAAGTCAATAGTATGAACGGCAAGTAAACTTTTAACAAAAATAAAACCGACTTCAAGGTTTGACTCGATTTCTCTCGGATGCCATCATCAGATCTAAGTGTCCTTATGGTACCATCGCTAGGATATCTCCTTTCTATTAAAAAAAGAATCATCAAAATCGGTTCATAAACGACGAAGTTATCCCGCAAACACACATAAAAAATATATATATCGGTCGAATTGAGAAACCTCCTTTTTTTTGAAGTCGGTTAATAAACCATTGATGAAGTAAACTAATTGAAATGTTTGAATATGTTATGTATGGCAACACGGAAACTAAATGAACTTGAAATGGTGTTACGGACTCGAAGTTTACACACATATACACACACATCACATTACATGAACCTTTAGTCCACTGCTGGACATAGGCTTCTCATTAGAACGGGTTTGGCCTGTTCGTTTGTTTCAAGTTTGCCTTCTCTGTGCATGTTGTCCTATGTAGTTTGCTTCCTTAGTCGCCTCTTTTTTTTTTCTTTTTACCCGACTGCGTAAGAAGGAGGGTTATGTTTTTCGAGTGTATTTATGTATATTTCTTTGGCACGCCCTAGAGCCTAAACGGCTTGTCCTATCCTAGCACGATCACTGTCATTTTACGTTGATTTTCTATGCGAGGTTAGTACCGCGCTGGTCGAGATGGCCCATTCAATGAAATGAATAAATGAAGACATATCATCGACTATTACCCACGCAAACTCGTTTGCGTCTGCTATTACCCGTAGCATGATAATTTCCCCCCGTTTTTGTAACATTCTTCATTGGTGCTCCGCTCCTGTAGGTCTTAGCGTGATGATATATATATATCTATGGCCTATATGTCAATAGCCTTCCTCGATAAAGGGGCTATCTAACACTGAAATAATTTTTCAAATCGGACCAGTAGTTCCTGAGATTAGAGCGTTCAAACAAATTAACAAGCAAACTCGTTAGCTTTATATATTACTAACTGAACCCCGCGGTTATTGTTGTACCGCGAGTAACGCCGCCCGACAAAGTTAGTCTAAAAAGTAGGCTAAGTTACTCCCCGGATCATCAGCTACCTGCCAGTGAAAGTCCAGTCAAAATCGGTCCAGCCGTTCTAGAGATACCCGGAACAAACAGAAAGACATACAGACAAAATAAATACATTTTTGGTATATGTACCGTGTGTACATACATATGCATTTAGTAAAATGCGGTTATTTTAATGTTTTAAACAGACACTCTAATTTCATTTTTTGTATAGATATCATCGATTGACGATCATTTCGAAGTACGTATTTTCTTCCAATATCTGAAAATTATATACCACGGGCGGATGTAAGCGAGAGCAGAATAAAGCTTCATTCTACTATGATGTAAAACCCTTAGTATGTAAACAGCAATTCAAATCTATCCTACTAATATTATAAGTGCTTAAGTTTGTAAGGATGTATGGATGTTTGTTACTCTTTCACGCAAAAACTACTGAACGGATTTGGATGAAAGTTTACAGTAATATAGCTTATACATCAGAATAACACATAGACTACTATTTGCCGCGATAACCGACATATACGGCGGAGCCGCGGGCAACAACTAGTACTTCTATACTAATATCATAAATTTGAAAGTAACTCTGTCTGTCTGTCACGCTTTCACGAATAAACCACTGCATCGATTTCAATGAAATTTGGCATGGAGATACTTGAGTTCCCGAGGGAAGACATAACAGGAAGGACAAAAGCTAGTGAATGTTGTATTTATTTATATCCATACGACAATATTGCCATTTTTCGTAATCATGATTTTCCTCGTTTTGTTATTTTTATCACAGTGTAAATAGTCATAAAAATTATAGCTGTGAATTTGTACCGTGAAATTAATTTAAACTTCATTCTACGAGTTGTAATTTATTTATTAGGTATATTATTACGGTTTATGAAGCTGACCCATTATCGACAAAACTGTAAACAAAATATTTTCTTTTTTTTTATGGTATAAGTGGCAAACGAGCAGACGTATCATCTGATGGTAAGCGATTACCGCCGCCTATAGACACCCGCAATACCAGAGGCGTCACAAGTGCGTTGCCGACCTTTGAGGGATGAGGAAAAGAATGTGGGGAGGGATTGGGGTATGGATCTACGGTATCCTCACTCACTCGGCGAAACACAGCGCAAGCACTATTTCACACCGGTTTTCTGTGAGGCCGTGGTATCACTCCGGTCGAGCCGGCCCATTCATGCCGAAGCGTGGCTCTCCCACGACAAGAATATGATTAGTTAAATCAAATTGGTAATGTGTTCTAATGTAGTAATATTAATAAATAATGTAGTAATATCATTAGTTAAATCAAATTGCTAATGTGTTCTGAAAAAGGGTAACGTGAACAGCACAAGGAATCGACGAGCATGCATGCAGCGAAGGAAAAAAGACTTTTAATCAGTTTACCTAATATTTGCCGTTTGCAAACAACGTCACATCGAAAAAAATTACTAACCCAAAATACATGTTTTAAAATAAACAGCATGTTGATTTAATTATTACTTGTGCCCACTTGTAGTTTAGAAATAGAACAGAGACGTGGTATTTGACGTTTTCAGCATAGCGTACATGAGAAGCGAATGAACCAGATTGAAAAAAAAACAATTACTCTTGATCTCCTTTTGTATTCTAAATAGTTATGTCAAAATACGCGACAGATAAACCAATAAATAGTCGCTCTTATATGCTGTATAAATAGTCGCCTGTACTTGTGTAGCTTGTGTAACTAGTATAGCGTTATTTTAAGATTTTATTTTTAAGTAATGATTTAATATAATTGAATACATAATATCATTAGTTTTATCTTATGAAGGCGAAGGTCAGCAGCAATAAAGTGATTTCTCTAAAAATGTATGTATCTTCCTTGCCTTTATTATTTCCAAGATTTGGGGTCGGCTACTAGTTCAACCGGTTTTACCTGAATATCAGTTTTAACACGAAGCGACTGGCATCTGACCTCCGCAACCCTAAGGGTGAACTGAATTGGAATGTTGAACTAGTTGTCACTATATTCAAGGGCACTGAATTCCGAATAACGATTGCCATATTAATTGTTCATGACAACCGGGACCGACGGCTTAACGTGCTCTCCGAGGCACGAGCTAGAAACACCGCCATCTTCTATACTCCGGGCTGCTATTAAGAATTTCTTTTTTAAGAAAAAACTAAACACTAGACATTTGGAAAAACAACTGTTATTCTGCTGTTTATTAACTTCCATATCGGAGTTACTGTATCTCTTCCATTACGTGTCCAGCATTGTTTATAGAAACTGACAGTTTCTAGTAGCGAAATTTACATGAAACGTAGATGATGTTCTGTAAAACCTTTGTACTTATAGCTGTTGTTTTGCAACTAACACTTCTGCTATTCGCGGATCTTTCCACACTTGAATATTGATCTGATTAGTCTAGCCAACATACAGTAACATTTTCTAAACATTTATGCATTAAACGAGATCATAACAAATGCTACTATTTATAGCAAAAACAGCCCAGTTGTTCAATTATTTTCTAAATCAAGTTTGTTTTTCACGAATGAGTTTAAATTAGTCGCTGTCTCACAAAGGGTGCTAGGATGAATTGCCTTTTGTGATAAAGCGTCGTGACGCGGGGGCGAATTTCCGATGTTTGCGCAGGTTGCGCGCGTCGCGTGCTTCCTGCCCCGTCACCACCCACAGCCCATCGGGCACAGTAGCGCCGCCGGCCCGCTGCCGGCCGCATCAAAATGTAACCGCACGCCCCGTGCATTCACACGTCTTCCATTATGTATTAAGTCTAGGTCTATTAGTCTTAAGAAACCAAGTCTTCCATTAGTTAAGTAAGTTAAGATGCAACGGGGCAGGGCGGCGCGACGCGAACAAAATAACAGGGTTGTATTCGAACGCCTGTGGCGCGGCACTTTCCAAGCCGTGCTTGCGGGCCCGCAACGAAGGCCGCGCGCCTCCTCCCACGAACCTAACTCAGACATGTCCCTTGTGCCGGCCACTGGACATAACCAAGGCACTTCCGCTGTTGCCGACACACTTGAACCAGCACTCAGGACCATTATCGAAGGCCTGAGAAATTCGTGCTGCTGTCGATGTAACTGTTCAGCGACAGAACGCAACAACATTAACGACAATTTGCAGGTCTGTCTCTCCAACGATGAGAGGAAGTCGATGCGATCCGTCATAAGGTGTGCACATTATCGATCAGTTTATAATCTATTATATTCATTTGGGTCAGTACATCTACATATAATGAAAATTTGGGTTCACAGTGAACAAGGAATTAATTGAAGTATACTCGAGTTCATATTTTATAGATATAGTAAATTAATGAGTAGGTAGATTATTCTTGACTTTAAAAACTAATTTCATTGTTAAAATACACATGCTAAATGTTACTATTTCCCCATTTTTAGCGCACTTAAGTGCCCAGATTAAGGTAAATATGAGTCTCCAATCCCATCTTTCTTTACATGCAATTCACTAGTGTTAGTTTAGTTCACTATGACAGTCAATGTTTTCAAAACAATACTATAGTAATCTCAGACGACAGTGTTACATTTTGTACGGTGAACATGTTACATTAACGGTTTATATGTATTGTTGTCCAGCGTTCGCGAAACGCACGCGGTCGCAGAGGCGCAGCAAGCGAAGAACGCGAAACTGCGCGACGCGTTCGGCATCTCGCCGCGTTTTGTGGAGGGCAGTTCGCTCGACCCCGAGCGTCGCGCGCGTGAACACGCACAGCGGTACCCGCTCATCAGGACCCCAAGCCATGAAAGGGAGGACCGCGACTCACAACCTGCTAAAAAGAAAAAGAAAAGAAGGTATTTATTTAATTTATTTTACAAATGCCAGAGGTTTTAGCAAATTTTTATTTTTATGCTCTGTCGTTTAGATAAATTGGAAGGAAAACATTATACACATTTTTACAGGGAAATTAGTATCAGGTAACGAATGTCTTCGTTTATTTTTCATTAAATAGTCATTAAATATTCTTCATAAACATTTTTTCGGCTAAAGTAGGGCAAACTGCTTTTACGATGTCGTTAACATTCACTAAACGATGCTCTTATGCTGATAATTAAGTTATAATGAATACGTGAAGCAAAAACTTTTACCCCTTTCTATGAAAACTATGAGATGAGAACGGAGGAGTATGGCACTTAGCACAGACAACAAATATTATGGATGAATTTCGACACTAGTAGTGGTAAATGCGATACGATACGAACAAGAGATTTCTTTTCTTAGATTTAATGCAGAGATGGGTAGGAAAGGTTCTACTTTATGAAAAACACGTTAGTGTTGTGTATCTGCATACTTAAGTCAGGTGTTAGGTTACTCTCCGTTTTTTTAAGAACTTGGAATTAATCGTGTATCCCTGAATTTCTTCTAATTTTGTTTATTTTTCCTTGCAGCGCCTCTCCAGAAGCGAAGAAGTTGAAAAAGAAAAAATCCAAAAAGAATAAAAAAGAAAAGTGAGTACTTACCATTAATTGTTTATACAAAATCTTTTTATTCCCATTTTCACAAATTTTGGCCTAAATTTCATAGATTACGTTTGAACCCAGACAGGTGACACTTCGGTTGACACAAAGGCAAGTATAAAACTTATTTAATTAATTGCCTTTTATATTTTATACTCTATCACAAGTATCAATTATATCTGGTGATAATTTCAGCGAAAGAAAAATGTTGTGGAACTTCATAAATAGGTATGGTATTAGATTATTTACTGAAACTTTAAAAGTACTATGTCAATCTTTCCATATTTTTTTCGGACATCTAACGTACAACGCCATCTAACTTAAAACTAAGCTGAGTTTGTACAATGGCCCTTAGATTGACTAATAAAATACTCACATTCTGTTTTGTTCCCATCAAGAAACAAATATATGCAGGTCATACAACCATTTAATCCGACCCGGGAATAGAACCCAAGACCTCAAGCACAGCCGTCTCGTACGTTACCACAGCGCTACCAAAGCAGTCCAATTGCGAATACTAGTCATAATCTTAAGAAGGCGTTGCTAAATGAGTTCGAAAAACTAAAGTTTTTTTTAGTTAGAACTTAGATAAGTAGGTAACCTTTTAAGTACCTATTGTATTTATAAAAAAAAACATGCACACGAACATAGAACCCTCCTCCTTTATGTCTGTTGAAAAAGGTATTGTGTATTTCGTGTGTATTTAGAATTAAATATCGAATTATTTTGGAATTTAATATCGATTAAATATTAAAGCAAAAATATTAAAAATATTCGGGCAATCGGGACCTCTTATGGCGTATACGAACATCTCTGGTTTGTATTTAATCTTTTAATCGTTACGGGTAGTTGGAGCCCTAAAACGTCTGACAACAGTCTTTCTACAGAATTTCGATATACTAATACTTAGGTTGGGCAGGACTAGTGACGCTCGTATATTCAAAGAAGTTCCAATCAAGTTGTTGACTTATAGCCGATCCCAACCTAATTTGAGAAAAATATTCTAAATAATAAATAATCCAAATCAGCGAAAGAGATTTCATCAACAATCAATAACGACCCACTGCTAGGCTCACGTCTCCTCTCAGGAGAGGGTTAAGGCCCTACGTCCCCACGCTGGCTAAGAGTAGGGGACTGGCAAGACAATGTTGTGGCTACGTAATCTTGTCGTTGGATGGTTTTAAGCCGCCCAAAGGCTCCAACTAAGCTTCACGACTGTTATCCTACGATAACAACCGGGACCGACTGCTTAACGTGATCTCCGAATCACGGAGACGCTCATGGTATAATATCACTAGCGGTCACCCATCCAGGTACTGACCGAGTTGTCGTTGCTTACCCTCGGTGATTGTTTCTATTCACCGAGTGCAACTGGGCTATGAGATAATAATAATTCAAATAGTAAACATAAATTTGAATTCATAAGATTCTATTTAATTGTGCCATATCCAACATTTACGGCCGGAAATTCGCTCACTAGATAACGACACCCTTTTTGTTACGACATTTAACACTGAAATTAAAATGGCAATAACAAACCACACTTCTTTGCTCATTAGCACTATCTATACAAATAAATAAAATTGGAGTGTCTGTTTGTAATATTAAAATAACAGCTTTTAATCAATGCATGTGTATGTATACACGATACATATACCAAAAATGTAGTTAAAAAAATTTTGTCTGTCTGTCTGTCTGTTTGTTCCGGGTAATCTCTGGAACGGCTGGACGGATTTTGACGGGACTTTCACTGGCGGGTAGCTGATGATCCGGGGAGTAACTTAGGCTACTTTTTTTAGACTAACTTTGTCTCTCGGCGTTACTCGCGGTACAACAATAACCGCGGGTAGCACCGCGGGGTTCAGCTAGTTTTAAATAAATTTGTTTTTCCCTCAATATCTGACTGTAGTGAAACTAAAGTAAAGGGAATATTTGGTATATTTCACCTTAGTGTCTAAACTGCTGAACCAATTTTGATAGATGAAGTGTCAATAGATTCGTAATAGTGACCCAAGTGACAGGCTATATAAATTTTATCAAAAGGATTTATACCGAGTCGGGTTTTACTTTTTCATCATTTTCTTTAATTTATTTTCGGTACTCAGCTTTTCCTAGTATTATTGCAATAGAATAAGCAAATTATACTTAAATCAACTTACGTATATTTGTTTCTTTATTTTCATCTATACAAATAAATATAATTGGAGTATCTGTTCGTAATATTAAAATAACTGCTTTTTACTAAATGCTTATTTATGTATGCACGGTACATGTACCAAAAATGTATTTGTACAATTTTTATCTGTCTCTTTGTTCCGGCTAAACTGATTTTGACAAGGCTTTCACTGATAGGTAGCTGATGATACAAGGAGTAACTTAGGCTACTTTTTTTAGACTCCCGCGGGACTCAGCTACTTAAAATAACAGTTAAAGTGTGATTTCAGCAAAACGAATCAAATACATCAAAATAAGTTTAACTATTGTAAAATACTAAAATAGTTGATTTACAATATGAATAGTAGTTACGTTAAAGAAAAAGATGAATACATATTTAATTTACATATCATCGCGTCTGTACTGTATCAAAGAACTCAAACTATCGCATGGTAAACGACACGATACATCAATTATATTGTTTTATTATGTTTTACATTTTACATAAACATAATTTGTGTTGTATATGTTACCGTCAAATTTTCCAAACCGTTACATTGTAATCTATCTTGCGAGATTGCAAACAGTCGAAAGATTGTGAAATGGTATCGACGAATTGCAAGTCGCGCCCTGATTGGTTGAACATCATATTATGTCCCTCGCCCCTGAATATCGCCATATGAATAGTTGCAACTATGACGTTGTTTGTTAATTCGTCTTTGTTGCCGAATGTAAAGTATTTTTGTGATTGTAAATTAATTTCATGTTGAAAATACCTTACAGCTTTAGAATTAGTTATATAAAATTGTTGTGATAGTAAAATATTGTGATTTGATGATTCAAAAAATATTGTGATTAATCAAAGAAGTTCTAACCTAACCGAACTCTATGGCTATTGAACAGCCTACTGTAAAACCGACCAATCAGGGACCGTTTACAATTTGACGCGCGTAAGCATTATATCACTGTTGACAATCTATCGATAGTTTGCAATCTCGCTAGGTAGATTGTAATCTAACGGTTTTACAATCTTACCGGACATATATACTATTCATATTTATAGTAGATTTTATTAGAACTAAATATGAAATGCTCCTTCTAACAAGGAAAAGTTTAAAACTATAACCCGACTAGCTCTTATCAACCGGGTAATTATTACGAATCTATTGAAACCTCATTCATTAAAATCGTTTCAGTAGTTTAGCACTACGTTGGAAAATACTAATATACACAGACTGCTAAAATTATAACCCTTCCTTTTGCTGTGTCGTAATTGAATTAAACTAGAGTCTTTAGAATGTTGCTCTACATTATCATTGTACTTTTGTCAACGCAACATAAGTTGTTTAAAAAAAGATTATTCACATTATATATACTTTTGAATGCAATAAAATATGGGTACGTTTCTGTAATAATGGTAGATATGTATGTGGTTATTGAAAACAGTAGGTAAAGGTGTTTGTCTTTTACAAACATGAACCATATGTTTATATACGACATTGCCTTAGTAACGAATAAACTCTTTTGCTCGATAATTGAACAGCTGTGAATGCCAATGGCGACATTCAGACACCGTAATTCTCTTTAGGTTTATTTGTTCAAATATTAGAAAGAACACATAATACTGTTTGCAGTGTTTATGATAAGACAATTGTGAGTAGCAAGTTTAATAAGAGTTTTAACAACATAAGAATATTATCACAAATTAATTGAAGACTAGTAGTTAAAATACAAAATTATCTTCAGACAAGACTCCAGCAAGAAAAAGAAGAAACGCTCCAAATCTCCTGACACAGACAGTTCATCGAGCTCCGAGGGCCATGACAGCGACTCGGCGAGCTCGGAAGATGACAGACAAAAAAAGAAAAAAAAGGTAATTAAAACCTTTATTTGCATTTCGCAACAATACTTAGGACTAGGAGTTCTGCCTTCAAAGATTATGTTTGTTTCGCTTAGAGTATAAAAAATTTGCTTTTTACAATTACTTATTACAAATATATACAAAATTATCAAGAACATGGAAAAAGACGAAGGCAATCAATGTTAGTAGGTCTCTTGATGTAGGAAATCCGAAACATAATCTTTGATTTAAAAGTCTAACTGTGTGGGGGTTTGGGTCCAACAATATAGAATAACTCCACACGATACCTCGATAGATCTAACTCGGGATTCTTCCGGTGCCTACGACTACACTTGACTTCACAACCTTACTCAGATAATGCTCCGTACTGTTCTAGCTATACAACGAGCTCGCAACTACCAATTAGCTCAAGTAGCACATTGCTTTCTTTATTTTTATGTTAATTGATGTGTTACGTACACATTGGCCTGATATAATGGATTCTCGGCACTATCCTCTGCATAAAAATATTGGCTTCACGAATTTTGGTTTGTGTATAATTTCCTCACTCGGCCCTGTCTCCATCTCTCTCTTCTGCATTAGCCAACTATCGAATTAACTGTAGTTGTCACAAAGTTTGATTTACCTTAACCGTAGCTCCCGACAGTGTTCCGAGCGTCAAGTGTTATAGCTGATCGTACCCTCTCGCCCTATACATTTATGTTCCATTAGATCCGTGTGGGGTGACGAATCGTAATTTTTAAATATTGTCTTTTTATCTCATTTTTTATTTTATTTTTCTGTAAATACAAGAAATAGCCAGTAAAAATTATCTGTTTAACTGTGCATCATTTCATAGGATAGCCATCTTTATCTGAAGAAATAACGTATACTGTAAGTATATCACAAAACAATAACACACAGTAAGAACACTATGTTAGGTCAATACTAAAATGTACTCCGGGATAATTTTGGTAATGCATTGTTAACTATGACATTTGTGACTAATGCTGTGACTGTGATAGAGTGCAAATGGGGTGTGTAAGGGTCCAAGTGTGCACAGTTCTTACATGCATGGTGTTTGTAGTCCTTAAAACAGATGGTGGTTTAATTGTTCGTGTACGCGACCTGACCGAGTGTGTGGTACATAAACGACCTTGTAAACCGCCCGAAAGGGACATAACTAATCAAAATACATAAGTTGGAAAAGTTGACTAATAAGTGCACGTTTTTATATCACACACAGTTTACTAATATCCAAAATGTTTAATTATTAAAATGTAACTAATCCATAACATTCTCCCTCTTCTCATTTATCCAAAACTAATTAAGGATGCTCCACATGTTTAAATGGTATACAATACCACCACCGTTTGTTAAATAAGGTACGTTACCGAAGTGTTATATTATACATTTGATTTTTGTGTTTTACATGTATCTATGTACATTATATTGAACGGTCATGTGTTACTAACATAAAATTATTATAAGTAACGCACCGGTGCCAACCAATTTGAAAACTGTTTTAATTTATTTATTCTCATACATATATATTTATCTTTCTTCTTGGTTCTCACCATGAGAATGTTATGGATGCGCTGTAATATAACATTCTAAATAACATCCAAATAACACTCCAAAACAAATACATCTTTATTTATACTCGCTTCCATCGATAGCTTTAAGTATAATTTTGGTTTTTTACTGTAAATTATTTGTTTAACGCCTCAATTTTTACTATTCCTTATTAGTATTGCATGTGTAAAAGTGATTATTGTTTCTGTTTTATTTATTGAAATTCTTCATCCGGATCATTTGATGACCTCTGAAGAATTTCCTATACAATTATTAGTGGACTATATTTATTTGCCTTTACCACTATAGTCTATTGTATTGGCACTGGTGTTATATCTCTCTTTTTTGGAACATATATTTACGCTTTTTATCGAATTTTTAACAGAAAAAGTTGAGCAGCAGGCGTCGCGGCAGCAGCGAAGTTTCAAGTCGTGAGAGGTTAGTTTATCATTACAATATTCATAAATGTACATAAATTGAATGTCCTTCTTGTGTGAGACATTTGTAGTACAGTATATCACACTCCTACATTACACAGCCCATACATACCACTGTTACTAAATTTTCATTATATCCAAGTATAGTACGTAATTGTGCAACCTTTCAACCAAATATTTACTTCTTTGTTCTAGTTCCCCAGCCAAATACAAAAAAGATAAGGATAAGCCAAGGGAACGTACGGTAGAAGATAGGACAAACGAAATTGAACACAGAAAATCAGAAAGAGATCGTGAGGATCGTAACAGGAAATATGACAAACGAGAGGAACCTCCCTCCAGGGAGTCGCGACACATTGACAGAAGGCGTGATCGTAGCTCTTCAAAAGAAGACGAAGTCTCCTCACCAGAGTACAGGCAGCGATCGTACATAACTAAAATAGAAAATAAGAAAAAAGAACCTTCTGAAGAAGATGAAAGGCGCAGAGGGTCTAAGTATTCGAAACGAGGTCGTCAAAGATCTTCCCCTGAATCAGAATCGGAACCTTCCAAAAAATCAGATAAGAAGCATAACAAAAACTATAGAGATTCCAGTTCATCACCTCCACCAGAAAAGAGACGGCGTAAGAGTTCCTCTACAGAATATAGAAAGCGAGATGATAGTTATTATAGCAGAAAGGATACCGAAAGAAATGCTTTAGAAAGTAATAGCAGAGTATATAGAAACGATAAAGATGAAAGAAGAGCTCCTAGAAGAAGCGAATCTCCAGATTACCGTAAAAAAGAAACAAACAGCAGAATAGAAAAGGATAATAAATATGATAAAAGTAGTAAGAGCAATCATGAACGTGAAGAATCGCACATCAAAAGAAAGGAAAGTAGCAGTGACAAATTACGAAAGAGGAGAGATAGAAGTTTCTCAAATGAAAAGCGAGATACATCATCAGAATGCAGGGATCGATCTCCAATTAACAAAAGTATCAAGAACAGACGAGATTCCCGAAAAGACGTAGAAAAGAAAAATTCTAGGTCAGAAAGGAAATATTCCTCATCTGAATCTGAGACAGAATCACAAACCAAACAGAAATCAAGGGAGGGTAAGAATACTAAGCAAAAATCTCGTTATTATAAGGAAAGGAGCCCTCCACCAAGGGAGCAGCGGAAGCGAAGTCACACACCCAGGGATCAACGGAAGCGTAGTCCCACACCCAGAGATCAGAGGAAGCGGAGTTCCACACCCAGGGAACAGAGGAAGCAAAGTCCCACGCCCAGAGATCATAGAAAGCAAAGTCCCACGCCCAGAGATCATAGAAAACGGAGTCTCACACCCAGAGATCATAGGAAGCCGAGTCCCACACCCAGGGATAACAGGAAGCGTAGTCCCACACCTAGGGATTATAGGAAACGCAGTCCTACACCCAGGGATTACAGGAAGCGGAGTCTAACGCCCAGAAATCAGAGGAAACGTAGTCCTTTATCCAGAGATCAGAGAAAACGTAGTCCTTCACCTAGAGATCAAAGGAAACGTAGTCCTTCACCTAGAGATCAAAGGAAGCGTAGTGTCTCAGCTGAGCACCGAAGAAAAGAATCCCCTTCAAAAATTAAAGGAGATAAATACAAATCTCGACCAAAGTCTATGGAGAAACAAGAAAACAATAGACCAAGCAGGAAATCGCCCTTGGTAGAAGAAAGATCGAGACGTAGAGCTTCTCCAAGCAGATCTAAATCACCTACACCACGTAAAAGTCTAAAAAGGGACAAGCGAAAGAGTCAAACACCAAGTAAAAAAATCAAGAAATCTTCAGAAAGGCGTATTTCTTCTCCAAATGAAGACCACAAAGAAAGACAAAACAAAGAGAGGAATGTCCGAAGAGACTCACATAGAGACAGGTCAAATTCTCGATCGCCACGCAAAAGCAGAAGTACGTCTAGTCTTAGCTATTCACCTGCACGACGTAGTCCAGAACGCTACCGTGATATAATAGAGAAACTCCCAGAAAAAGATAAACGCAAATACATAAAATCGCCATCTGATCTGCAACCTAAGAAGAAAAAGAATAAAGATTTAGCAGAAAATTATAAACCTGTGGCTGTTTGCATGCGTAGTTCGTCTAGCGAAAACGAAGAAATTGAAGATGATTTTTTGCGGTTAGACGATAGAGACCGACAAGATGAATTAGACAACAAAGAATTACATAGACTGAAGGAAAGACTGGCTCAACTGGCTAAAGCATCCATGGAGCGACGAAGAAATGAGGAAACTAATGGACCTTCCACGTCTCAGGCTGGACGTAGTGACTCTCAATCGAGAGAGGAAGAAAGAATGAAAAAGCCGAGTTTAAGTCCGGAGTTAGAGACCGAAAGGATTAAGTCTCCAGAAGTAGAAAAAGAAATAAAAAAGAGCGAAGAAGAGCAGCCGGTTCAGAAAAAAGAGAAGACACCACTTCCTGAAAGTTCTTCGGATCTAAAGAAAAATGAAAAAACTGCGTCAAGGCGAAGCTGGTCAAAATCTTCATCACGGCGGTCTCGGTCACGATCACGCTCTCGGAAGTCACGGTCGCGCGGTAAATCGTCAAGGTCGAGGTCGCGTTCACGCTCCCGTTCTTCGCGCTCCAGATCTCGCTCTTATTCATCTTCAAGGTCAGTGTACATCTCTCTTCTGTGTTTTGGAATTCTTATGTAGTTGACGTAGGTTTACCTACATGTTTAAAAAATGCAAAATAATATTTTCTATTGTTATTAATGAAATAAATACTGTAGAAAACTTAATATTATTGCCACTTAAAAAAATATTTTACGCTTATAGCTTCGTCGGTCAATAAAAATATTTTTAAATCACAACATTCAGATATCAATTCCAAGAACTGTAAAAACTAAATAAAATTTGTTTATAAAATAAATCATATCTCCTGTAAAAACTTCTTCTTACCAGTCCTTGACTTCTGTGTTTGGTTAGTGATTCTTTCCCAGATTCAGCAAAGGCATATTTACTTTCTGACCTACATTTTTTTCTTTTCTACGTCTTTTCTAGAATCTCTTCTGTTCTTGATACTTTGATAAATGAAATCAAAACTGTAATGTTCCAGGCGGTCCCGCTCCAGTCGGTCGAGCTCGTACAGCAGCAGAAGTTCGTCGCGATCATCGCGCAGCTCTTCGCGATCCACGCGCTCTTCTAGGTACTAACCTATTAACTGTATTATATTATTCTTTAAGTTAAGTAACAAGTTTTAACAATTAAATACGTAATAGTATCGATTTTTGAATTTTTACACAGGTATTGCGTTAAAATTGTGTAATTTTATATAGTGTTTCAAACAATAATTATCTTTACTTTCTTACAACAATTATTATGAAATGGACATTTTGAAACTTACTGAATGTCAATTATGTATCGTACTATGTTAGAAACGTTAGGAACCTACAGTTCTTGTTGAGAGAAATGAAGCGAGACCGGGAGATGCTAAGAACTCTCTAGGTCATTAAGCGGACTAAGTACCGCGGGCAGTACATTTGGTGATATATGGTCTCAGAACACACGGATAGTCGAAAAGAGGAAATCGTATGACGAAAAATACCTTTCCTTGAATGTGAATATTGAAAACCGTTCAAAGACAAATATAATTCTTTCATGAATTTAATTGTTGAAACTTTTTAATTACCTGTTTCTGTTGAAATGTCGTCTTCTTATGAGCTATACGATTAAAGTTACCACTGCCCTCGTTCAAAAAGAATCTGTTAACGTATAAAGACTCGACAGAAACAGCTCTGAGAATCATAAAAAACTATCAAAATAATTAACATAAATATATTTCTGTTTGTCTATGAAATCGAATGTATCGAATGCATGCATGCGTATACCGATCGGTACGATCAGAACAATGACGGGCGTGTACGCCGATTACCGTAGATCGAGCGAAACGCGCGCGCGCACGCGCTCGCGCTCGCCCTCCATCCCGCGCCGCGCCGGCTCGCCCAGCTTTCTGGACCGGCGCCGGATCACGAGGTGACCGTGTGACGCTTGACACCGCTCCACCCCTCCACCGCCCCACCCCTCCACCCTAGCCCTAGCGAACTGATAGCGACCGCGACCGGCCTCAACCGGACCGTACCGTCTATTTGGCTCGGACGGGACATTGATTTGAAAAGTTACTTGACTGTATCGTAAATAAATACCGATGTCTCCTTCCTTAAAACGAATATTACAAAAGATCTCGGAAAACATAATTATTACAGCCTTTCATCTCCATTATAAATTTTCATCAAATATACTTGGATGTTATATTGCTCAGTTGAGTAGTCTAAAACAGTGACGTCACAAGTTTGTATTTAGTACATTTTTTCATACAAAGTTTTCGTTTTGACAGATGATAAACAGTAACTAATTTGACCAAGGTGTCATCCTACTCTACTTTGTCCCGCATAAATGGTTCCTTTAGTCGCTACTTATGGTATGGATAGGGGTGATGTCACATTTTGTATGAAACAGTGCACGATCCGTGTCCAGTCTGCGCCAATCTACTAACGTACGACGCCCGCCACGGCCCGGTCTTAATATAAATCTTCCCTTATTGATAAATCGCTATCACTTTGCTACACATAACCATTTTTTTATTTGTAAAGCGAGTGTAATGAAAGCACAGTATTTTGATTAGGAATTTTTATAAGTGTAATCATTGATAAATCATAATTCGAGTACCAATAAATGACTCTCTGGATGTAATATCAATTTTGATTCCAGTTCAACGGTATTGCAATGTGCGTTGTATTTGATAATTCAAATCTATCAGTGACTACACTACGTACCTAACGTTTTCGGTGTGTTGCTTGTTTACTGATTTTCATGTTGTATTTATAGATGTGTGCTTGTTATTTTATTTGCGTTTGTGTCATAGCATTTAGTTGTAAATAGTCTTTCTTTTCACATATTTACTTACATATTTAGCTACGGTACGGACATTGCAGTCGATGCACGTTTGGTCTAGTATAAGTAACTAAATTAAACACAGCTTGATTGGATTCGTTCATTTGTTAGTAAAACTTCGAACTGGGTTCTTACTCAAACAAAAATTGAAAATGTTTTTCAGAAAATATGAAGCACTGTTTTCTCATAAAATATAAAGCAGAATCAGTCGGACTTAGCCTTACATAAAAAGTATACTTCTAAACCAACTCCACAGTTGCAATAGGCAAAGGTGTCGCCTTACAACCTATTTCATGGCGTTTAACCGGCTAAGTGAGGATAACGAAGCTCTTAACTAGACCCTTCCTTTTATTCGGAAAGGGGACTTAAATCATTGTCTTTTGAGTAGCAGTTGCCCATAGACGTGGTACTTCTTCACCATCACCATTTTCACTATTCAGGTGGACCCGTCTATCCTTTTGTCCTCTGTACCAAAAACTTACAAACGGTGACACCGTTCTTTCATCATCTTCTTAGCCTTTATTCCTCTCAATATTATTTAGGTTCAGCTACTAGTTAAACCGGTTTGAACTGAATATCAGTTTTTCCATGAAGCGACTGGCGTCGGACCTCCTCAACCCTGAGGGTGAACTAAATTCGAAGGTTGAAATAGTTGTCAGTATATTTGAATGCACTGACTTCCCAATAAAGATAGCCTTAAATGTTCATGACAACTGGGGCCGACGGCTCATCGTACTCTCCGAGGCACGCGCTTGAAATGATTAAAATAAACCATTATACTACGGGCTGTTATTAAGAATTTCTTATATGAAACACTTTTTTTGGTCCGACCCTGGAATCTAACCCGAGACCTCTGGATCTGCAGTCGCAGACGCTAACCATTTGACCAGCTAAGCAGAGTCACTTTAAAATTATTAATATTACTATGGATAGTACATAGTAGTAACTTGGATGCCCGTCATCAATAACGACCTAAAGAAAGCAAAAATTAATGTCTTGACTTGAGAACTGTCTGGCGAAGAATGACGAGGAGAGCCGACCCCGATTGAAATGGGATTAGGCTAGGCAAAGAGAGACTCCTGTGGCGGCGTGGTGTTGGCGGTGTCTCTGGACATCGCCAACGCCTTTAATAGTCTGCCATTCAGCTGCATCAGGGAAGCACTCCAATACCATGGGGTGCCAGAGTACCTGAGGCGGATGGTGGCAGACTATTTGCAGGAGCGTACCGTCGTGTACGAGGACCGAGAGGGCGCCTTGAGACGGCGACCCATGTCGTGCGGCGTTCCGCAGGGGTCTGTCCTAGGACCACTCCTGTGGAACGTGGGATACGACTGGGTCCTACGAGGTCGTCTCCCCCCCGGGCTGGGCGTAATTTGTTACGCCGATGACACATTGGTCACAGCCCGGGGGGCGAACTTCCAGGAGGCGGCGCGCCTGGCCACCATTGGTGTTTCTCTGGTGGTCGGGCGCATCGAGGCGCTGGGCTTACGGGTGGCCCTGGACAAGACGGAGGCCCTATTGTTCCACGGGCCCCGTCGTGGGCCGCCCCCCGGCGCCTCCATAGTCGTCAACTCGGTCCTCGTACCGGTTCGGGCCCTTCGGGCCCAGATGAGGTATCTGGGCCTGATCCTCGACGGTAGGTGGCTCTTCGACGAGCACTTCCGACAGCTTGGTCCCAAGCTGGTCGACGCTGCCTCTGCCCTTGGGCGACTTTTGCCCAACTTGGGTGGAGCCAGCGTCGCAACGCGACACTTCTACACGGGGGTGGTCCGGTCGATGGCGCTGTATGGGGCACCGGTGTGGGTGGCGGCTCTGACCGCCCTCAATAAGGCCCGCCTCTGGCGGCCTCAGAGGGTATTGGCGGTCAGAGCCATACGCGGATACCGCACAGTGTCCACCGAGGCGGCGAGGCGGCGTGCGCCTTGGCCGGAACACCTCCGTGGGATTTGGAGGCGGAAGTGCTCGCCGAAGTTTATCGACGGGTGGCTGAATTCCGGGCGGAGAGAGGCATTCGCCCTCCGCCCGAAGAGATACGCGAGTGGCGTGAAGCCGCCCGTCGAGCCACGATGGCTCGCTGGTCGTTCCGGCTGGAGACTCCACGCGCTGGCTTTGCCGCCGTGGAGGCTCTCCAGCCGGTCATCCGCGAGTGGGCAGGGCGGCAGCACGGGACCCTTTCCTTCCGACTGACGCAGGTTCTTTCCGGGCACGGTTGCTTCGGGAAGTACCTGCACTCGGTCGCCAGGAGGGAATTGAGTCCCGCCTGCCACCACTGCGACTGCAGTGAGGACTCGGCCCAGCACACGCTGGCGGTTTGCCCCGCATGGGCGTCGCAGCGTCGGGCCCTCACTGCAGTCATCGGAGGAGATCTGTCGCTACCGGCGGTCATATGCTCCATGGCCGGTAGCGACAGCAGTTTTACCGCGGTCGCAGCCTTCTGCGAAGACGTAATTTCGCAGAAGGAGGCGGCGGAGAAGGCCCGGGAGGATGATATCCACTCGGACCCGATCCGTCGCCGGCGAACCGGGCGGCGGAGGCGCGCCTATCAGCGCCTCATGCCGCCCTGAGTGTGGCCGCGGATGGTTGGGATGGGTTTTCCCCACCATCCGCTTTAGTGGCCGCCCGCGAGGGGGCGACGTTACGCGTGTGCCGTACGTCGCCTAATTAGAGAGGTTACCAGCAGACGGTGCCCGCTTCAGTGCGGGCAGGCGCTGGGAGGGGTCCGGATGTGTTAATAACAGCAGTTCCCGGATCCCTCCCGTCTCAGGCGCAGAGTGGCACACCGTGTGGTTTTAGTCGGTTCGATTCCGACACACCGCCCCGCCGCAAATCCCGGCGGGGTGACGGCCCGAGGGGG
Organism: Spilosoma lubricipeda; assembly: GCA_905220595.1. Taxonomy (NCBI): domain Eukaryota; kingdom Metazoa; phylum Arthropoda; class Insecta; order Lepidoptera; family Erebidae; genus Spilosoma; species Spilosoma lubricipeda. The sequence goes on from HG992278.1 coordinate 4,041,953, forward strand.
TTTCCACACGTTAAAAAAAAAAAAAAGGCAAAGAGAGACTATGGATAGTACATAAAATGCTTTTCTTCTGCATCGTCCAATAGTAGCTAACATAACCATGATTTTACCGTAGACGTATCCATAGATTGGAATCACTATTTTGACTTTATGATATGGCACATAATTTTCTTATTATTTTCTTATCTATTTTGGTTTTTTTTTTCTTTATAGAAAAAAGTCACGAAAATATAGCACGAGTTCTGAAGACACGAGTAGTAGCTCCGATTAGTGAAGTGATTGTGCTAGTGTGGTTTAGTTTAAGTAATATTATATATATACGTACTTGTAATAAAACATTAAGTTCTACTTTCATTAATATATTCATTAAACCTTCCATTATCTTTTTTTTTGCATACCTAGCATTAAATAGAATGAGAAGACCTTGATTTGATCAAATGCTAGGGCTAAATAGGCTAGTAGCTTGACTTGCATATTTTTTTCTAACTTTAAAAATGTTGAACTGTCGCTCTTTTTCGGGTTATTATATAACCTATGACAATCACTAGTAATGTAGTTTTCTCTTATAAAATAATTTTCGAAATCAGTTCAGTAGATTTCTGGATCACGAATTCACTTCTACACAAATTCACAAAATTTACATGTTAAAAATATTAGTATAGATATGAAGGACTTTATAATTGAACTGATTCTTCTCATTGTATTTCGTGCTGTGGCTATTTTTGGGTGTATATTTAATCGGAACTTAAATAAAATATATTCTCGTCGGCTGTGAAAATATATATATAAATACTCATTTCATTAGCCTGTATTTTTTATTAATAATGTGTTTGAGTTTGTTCTTCTAACAATAATCATGCTAACAGGGTGTGCTACTTACTAAATAGAAGTTAATTTGTATATATTATAATAAATAAAATAATACATCTTTATATTATTTAAGAAAGTTAAAATAAATTGTAAAATGTTCAAAGAGCTAAGAAGGTTTGAATATATCATTTAACAATGATTCTTTCCTCCGTAGCGCACCCATAATAGATCTAACGTACTCGTCAAACAAATTCAAATATAGAAGAAGATAAGCCCAACGTATGGAAGTTTACAGTGATCGCCGCCAGATGTAGACAGTGTGCTATATAGAACACGCTGCCAGTGTTTTATGTTTCAAGATATTCAGTTTGTTTAATACATTAAAGTTGATTGTGAATATTTTTGTTTTTATTTTATTTTATCATATTGCTGCATGGTAGCCGATTAGCAACACTTTTTTTTTTATAACAGGCTTTGGATGCTCGATTTATTTTTGCTATTTGAAAAGGTAAGTTAAAGTTTGAAATATGATCATTATTTCATGTTCACAATAAAAAGACAAGTAGCAGTCATTTGCGATTTCGATACTCGCATAAAATAAAATCATTTTTCAGGTTTAATATAATATGCTGGTAATCTTTATCATCATACACGGTCGCATTAATGTCGTGATGCCAAATTACGTGTTTTATTTTATACGAACATTTCAATTAATTCCAACAAACTAATTTTAGGAACAATTTATAATATTATAATAATTGTTTTTTGTGTTGTACTTTGAGTATTTTACTTTTTGAAAGATAATTATTGCCAGAATTATGTATTCTAAATTTTATTTTGAATATTTGAGAGCTTTTCATGTTTATGGCGTTGTGCAGAAACGACTATTATGCTTTAGACGATGTTGCAAGTGATTTGCCATCGAGGCCCTTTATTAGGAAAACCTAAATTTATAAATCTAAAATGTACCTACTAAATGAATGCATCTTAAAGTTGTTCATGCATGTGTCGTATCATCTAACTATACTAACATCCACTGCCATTCTACTAACAAATAACAAATTAACAACAGTGCACGAAAACGTCCGATTCCCTACCGGAGGCCTACGCCTTCGACACCATCTACTGGATACAGCAGCAGGTCCACACAACGAAGCTACTCCCGATCGCCGCGGGAGGAACGAGGATAACTACGTTCACACAATGACTTTTGTTACCAAATCACATGATTTAGAACCGAAAAGAAAATCTCACTCGTAAATTTTTAGGAAGGTACTAGGTAACTAGGGTTTCCGTATGACGTTTTTCACAGTTATTTGACGCTAAATTCACAATCGTTCGTAAGGCCAAACGGCATTCAGTTCGATTTTGAATTTTCTTGATTACCCTGAGACCAGGAACGTGTTTTGTAGTTTTGCTAGAGTGAGAGAGTATCCCAAATATTTATTGTTCGGAATTACAGAATTGTTAGTAGTTAATATTAATATTGTTGAAATATTGATCAAGTATTCTGTCATACTTAAGCGTACTGTTTCAGACTTTAGAATTATATTTTGATGAGTTAATATAACTGGAAATAGACCTTACGTAATACCTGTCTGTCGGTTTGTTCATAAACTTAGGCAAATCTCCAACTTGATATCGACTCGTTTGTGTGATTTGATAACAGTAGTTCTTGTGTATATTCTTCGATGCAAAAAATCACACAGGATAAATAGTATAATTCATACTTTTGAAATGAATTCCAAAACAAAATAATGCACCTTTATTTAATTTCTAGCATTTACGGTCTACATACATTTCAAACATGTATTTTTCATCAAACTGTAAATACTGCGTGATGTATGTTATTGTGATTTACACTGGGATTAAAGCAACTGTGCGACTTATACATTTTACGACTAATCATGTGTTGTTTTAAAAAAAAGAGCTAAAGCTAGGACTAAGTATGTCCAAGTAGCAGACTATAAAACTTCACTAACCAGTGTATTTCAGACAAAATATTATTAACTTTTCGATCGATGTTTTGTAAAAAAAGCATAAATAAGAAATTCTATCTAGTCAAATATGCTTCTTATACATTTCTTTTTTGGAAAAGCATCAGAATATTTTTTTTGTTAACTTGTAACTACATTTTTATTTTGTTATAATTTATTTTATTACCTAAAATACTCTAGTCGAAATGTGAGTACCTTATTTATTTTAAGTGCAATATATTTATTAACAGCTGATATTTACAAAAAAATGTATTGATTTCAATTTTACTAGTCACTATTTATTTTAACTTATTAAATTATTATTAATAATATAGCTTGTAAGGTAATGTTAGTTATGTAAACACATGAAACCAGTTTATTAGTTTTAACAGCGATAAGCAATAATATTCAATAAAACTCAAGATAAACAGAGAAACAGTTTATTATAAGTATAAAAAATAAACATTTATTTGTATAAACGAATGACATCATAAATGCACTGCATAAGAATTGATTTCGCTGATTTGACTTAGACATAGTGTTAGACTTACACAAAGGTATAATGTAAAATCCGATTGGCATAAATAAGATATACATGTCTAATAAATAACCCTGATACATTGAATTAAGTTTATTTATAAACGTTATTCCCGACATCTATCGTTTTCTCTATCTTTAGCTATGTTTTATAAATAACAAGACATTATGACATAAAGGGACATAAAAATACATTTACAAGTTGTGACGACATCTTTATAAGGCACACTGGAAAGATAAGTTCAGGATATGAGTGGAACAAACTCCAAATTACTGGCGTAGTTTATAGACGACCCTTGAACAATTAATCTTATCAAAAATATAGATAAATTAAAATTCTTGCTCATATGGTATTTTATCGTGAAATATCTGCACTTTATCCATATTTTAGCTTAGTTTGGGTCTAGATAGCTATTTATGTGTTACAATATTATTATATATCAAAAATATAGGTCTATCTCAAAATAAAACTATTGACTTTGCTATTTGATAAAGCAAGCACAGTTTAAAAATACCACTTTGACCCCAGAAGAGTGTATATAGACAAAAATAATTCCTCTTATTTTAAAACCTATATCGACCGTATTTTGTCCATCACAGTAATATAATAGCACCCACCACCTCTTGTTGAGCAGTTTATTCTTGAGTTCTTTTTTGACTTTGTTGGCGCCTCTTGGTGGCTAGGAACATCGCCCATCCGAAACCGACCAGGTTCATGAATAGGACTCGTAACTGCAAGGTAAATACGAATTTAATAGTTATGCGGATGATCGATTTTAGGCTGAACTATAAACAAAATAGAGCGGTCGGATGTCTTAATTACTGTAGTTTCTGGATCCCTCCTATTTCAGTCATAGAGTTACACACCATCTAATTTTCTGTCGGTGCAATTCTGGCAACCAACAACAAAATTAACGAAAAACAGAATTTAAAAAAATTAGAATATAAAAGGCTGTCTTGTTTTTTCCAAAATTAGTAACAAAATTAAGAGTAAAGGAATCCGTAAAAAAACTACTGTTATGATTAAACAAGGGTCACTGTACCACTTGTATGTCTGATAATATTAAATTAATTATTTATCTTAACTACTACGGAAACCGTATTTTTTGTGGATGACAGGCTGGATAGATGTGTTATCCTTTTCTGTTATCCCTGTAAATCGAATTGGCTATTGCCAATATATTTATCATTTCCTCTTATGTCATTTTATTGTGTACCTAATTATTGTAGAATAGACCTAGCATTATCTGATAAGCATATTATTAGGTAACTATAAAGATATATAGAGGTTTATCAACAAAGTTATATAACTCGCTTTTAGATACAACTTTTTTGTTTTAGCATATTAAATTACAAATATGCTAATTTTATACAATTAGGTGCAATTTTTTTAACAATTTACATCACATTTGCCAAGTTTTTAGTATTTATTATGATACAGACAGCAGTTGGCGTCAAGATGTAAAAGTATGTTTTCATACCATAATGCCTCTGAAATAAATAATCATCATCAGCATATTGCAGTCCACTGCTGGACACAGGCGTCTCAGACAATTACTAAACTAAATAAAACTCTGCATTGGTAATTGAGCAATAAAACTCTGCCTAATTATTACAATTTTTAAGTAGGCAATATAACTATCTGTACTTTCGCCTAGGATGTACTAGGATGGTGAAAATAAAGTATCAATCTTATAATCATCAGGATGTGTTTCATCACAATGTTACACTCTTTCGATATTAAGCTTCCTTGCATGACACACATACGTAATGTCTTGCCAATTTCCTGAAGGGATAGGCAGAGCCACTGAATCTCCACTTACTACAGTTCTGAGAGACCTCTTTAGCTTTATACACATACATCAATTGTTGCATACATGATTATGTCCTTGCATGACATGGCCTTTTAAATACTAGTAGGTTAAGTGGTTTTATTCATTATTAGATACTAGCTTCTACGCGCGGCTCCGCCCGCGATGTCGGTCATCGCGGTTAATAGAAGAATAATTAAAAAGGATCTCCATTGTAAATTTTATCCGAGATTTTAGTCGAGAGTTACTTTCGAATTTATAATTTTAGTATGGAAATATGGATAATACTCACCATAGGAGGTACAAAAGCCAAATTAATAAGTTGGAACAAAGTGAGCCATTTCCAATTAGCTTCCAATACTGGTAGATATAGAGCTAAGAGTTGTTTCAATGCCGCACTATGGTTCTTGCCTTCAAATCTAGCTAAAGTGTATAAAGAGAAGGCCTGCATAAATGGAGCAAATAATACTCTTTCAAATAAAAGCTTCTTCACTAAGGGAAATGCCACAACCTCTTCAGGGAATGTCCTTTCAAGAAATTCGTAGAAGTAGTGAGGGATAGTGCCTCCAAAAACTAATCTGGAACATGAAATATACATAAAATTACTATAATTTCTAGCTATCTCTGTTCTCTTTCTCTTACTTCAGCAACAAACATAATATTTCTGATTGTATTCACTGAACCTCTAATGGTGCTATATAGATTATTCACAAAATTCTTAAATTATAATTAAAATAGAACCATATGTAATAAAAAAAACTATACATGTACACATAACATACACTCTATACAAATAAATAAAATTGGAGTGTCTGTTTGCAATATTAAAATAACCGCTTTTTAATAAATGCAAATGTTTACACTGTACATATACCAATATAACATTTTTTACAATTTTTAGTCTGTCTGTCTGTCTGTTTGTTCCGGGATCTCTGGAATGGCTGGACTTTCACTGACAGGGGATGATTTAAGGAGTAACTTAGGCTACTCTTTGTTGGACTAGCTTTGTCCCGCAGCGTTTTCTGCGGTTCGACAATAACCACGGGAAACGCGGCAGGGTTCAGCTAGTTAAAAATGAAATAAGAATCACAATGTGTGTCATCTGCAAAGGTCTCTTTTTTGTTACCATAAACAAATGAATTAGAATATAGAATAAAAACAAAAAAATATTGTTATGAAACTGTATTAATAGGTCAATATACCTACATAATTCAAATGATTGTGTGTGTGTGTGACCTCAGAGACCCTTGATTAAACAAGAATACATAAAATATTTAAATAACTGTAAACATGACACAATTTTTTAAGTTCAACATGATCTAATGCAAGAAGTATTTTTATGAAGTCATAATGTTGACTAAAACTAGCAATAGTTTTTTTTTTTATACATAATAAAAGTTATTTAAATAGAATTTAAAAAATGAATTAGGTTACATACTTTCTAATTAATTAACAACTTAGACATGTTAAGTTTGTAGGGCACACACACTAGTAGTGAGAAATAGTGTAACTAGCTGTCTAAATAAACTCTCTGCACTCCTCTAAATAAACATTACTGTGCCATATTTCATATAACTTCATTCGCATAATTATCGTAAGAAGGGGCATAAAACTTTTGCTTTACATATTAATATAATATAGATTACTTCAGTTTAGACTTACCCGTAAAGACCAAAGGCTAAAATTGGATCTAGCCTAATTTTATCACCAGCCACTAGCTGTGAAGCAACACTGCCTGCAGTACCCACAACACAGCTGAAAAGTTTCATTCTTATTCACATCGTCAAAGAATAGCAAGTTATTGCTGCAATTTTAAACTTTAAGTTTTTAATTAGACTTTGGAACCAGTCACATAATTTAAAAAACGAATATCTCACCTTGTAATAGCTTTAGTTTTAATTGGATGTAAATATAAGTTTTGTAAATACGATGCCATTAAATTCATTATTGGTTTTGATAGAGCCATTTTAAAGTGCTTATTATTTCGTGAGGATCACGGTAAAAAAGGCTTACGATCTAAAATGATTATTCAGCACGTAATTACAGAATAACTGATAATATTGGTTATCAACCAGTTATCAACAAAGAAACAGGAATGACAAGAGTACTTTACATTAGAACCGATTACAACTGTGCTGCTGTCACGCCTGTCACTACACAGGTAACTGTAAGTCTTAGTTAACTGTAAGTCTTAGAGCATATATACATGAAGGGGCAGCTGAACGGGCGGAAAGCGTGATCGGAGTTGAGAGAGGAGACTGAGTTTGGTTAGTGTCTGTCCAGAGATCGTTTTTTGTTTTTTCGGGAGGTTTCCATTTCATCTCATCCACATCTTTTATATTTTATATAATTAATTTCATCACGACGAAGGCTTAATGACTTGAAGACTTATGATTTGAAGACTATAAACACTTCACATTGGCAGAAATAGCTGATCGGAGGATCCGGCTGGTTACCATTTCATCAAAGAAGAAAGAATAGAGGCTGTCCCTCTCACGCAAGCTTCTGATTTATTGGTGTATTTCCCGCCAATTTCGGTGTTACCTACAATGTCAAGTTTTTAAAAATTGATGCACAATTGATTATTTTTCAGTATTTTTACTCACTGAATTTCTTATTTGAACGACAGTATGGATTCAGGCCAAAGTCGAATACTCTATCAGCATGTACGGACCTAATAAATAAAATCAAAACACATATAAATCAGAAACTTATAGCTTTGGGCATTTATATTGATTTGAAGAAAGCATTCGACATAGTCAGGCATAAATTGTTATTACAAAGGTTGGAGTAAGTGGGAAAGCGTTTAAAATGTTAAGTCTTATCTTGAAAATAGATTTCAAGTTGTAAAAACTGGTGATAACACTGGTACACCAAAAACAATTAACTATGGCGTGCCCTAAGGATCAATTTGCGGCCCACTTTTGTTCTTAATTTACATTTACAATATTTATGACAGGACTGAAAGGACATATTACATTAAATGCCGATGATGCTTGCCTTTTTTACTTTGGACACTCGTTAGTTTCAATAATAAAAGACGCTCAGGATGACCTAGCTATTTTGGAGAAGTATTTTCTGAATAATCTTCTAACTATTAACACAAATAAAACAAATTACATTATCTGCGCGGCTAAAAATAAAAACTCCATTCCCATAAGCCCCTTACCATCAATGGCATTACACACTAAGTAAAGTTAACAAAGAAAAGTATCTTGGCTTGGCTTGAAGTGGCTTGGCTGGGATAGTCACTTGACATGGCAACCTCATGTTCAGAGAATATGTTCAAAGTCTTACAGGAGCTTTACGTAGAATAGTGAAATGCCTTCTTTACGAATAAATCACAAATGGAACTTCGTAGTTCAAGACGAGCATATCATCTTGCTTTACCAAAGCCTAGCTTAAGCTTACAAACTACGGCAAGAAATCAATAAAATATGAGGAAGCACAACTTTATAATCCATTACCAGGGAAAGTTAAGGAGCAGAATCGATAAATCTTTTCGAAAAATATTTAAAAATTCACATCTTGGAGGACTACTAGTAGCAAAATAAACACACATTATAAAAGTATTGAGTGTGAACTGGCCCTAACTACTTTACCGAAGTAGAAAACATTAAGAACACTTTATGAAAGTACCTACTCGAACGATACGATACGAAATCGATTCTTCTGGACACACATTTCCTAAGATACCGACGATTCTGTTTATTTCTTTGTAAAAAATGATTTGTAATCTATAAGAAGATATAAATATTACGTAGGTGTAAATGTTTAAAACACAAAAGTATTTCTCCATCAACTTATATTAATTTATACATAACATTCAACTATACAAATTCAATAAATTTATCAATTTAAATAATAATGTTAATACAAGAGACTTACACAATTTTAAAGGCTCATTCACAACTATTTATTACAATTTTGTACAAAAATTTCCACATAGCTCTTCAGCTACATATCATTCGTACTTAGCATATTATATTATTTTTATTTGTGCATTATTATTATTATATTTTCCATTTTCTTAATTATGAATCCTCATAGAATGAGCGTGTTAAAGCCAACCAGTAGCAAAACAATATTAAAATCCTACTAATATTATAAACGTAAAAGTTTAAGTATGGTTACTCTTTCACGCAAAAAATTCTGAACGGACTTGGATGAAACTTTATAGTAATATAGCTCATACATCAGAATAACAAATAGGCTACTGTTTGCCACGATAACCGATATATACGCGGGCGGAGCCGCGGGCAAAAATTAGTAAAATATAAAATAATTCAATACATTAGTCATAATTTTTACTACAATGCTTGTATGATATCTTCAAAAATTATCTTCAGAAACCAAGGTCAGAAAATACAACCAAATAAGGAACTACCTATCCCTTTATATCGTTATTAGTGTACATTTTTTTTCTTTGTTTTATTTTGTTATGCAAAGCAAGCAAAGCAAAGCAGCATATGCAAAGAAAAAACACTAAATTTTCAAACTCTTTTTGCTTTCTTTTTTATTTATTTATTTTTATTTTAAACTATACATTGGTGGGTAACCATTGCTCTAATAGCTCATCCTGACAGTCGCGATGAGCCACGCTTTACGCTTCGCGGTTGATTGTCTTGTGTCGCCCCTATAAAACCGACACAAAGCGGAGCGACACTGAAGCGAGGCGAGCGAACACGAGACACGAGCGCACCGTCCTCACCCTCACACTCGCGTTGCATCATTGCTTAACTCAAATTAATATATTTTGAAGACATACACTAGCATTGTATTAAGCTAAATAAAGTTTTGAAGAATAAAGTAAAATATTTAATTTAAATAATATGTCCTATATTCATTTAAAGCTGTTTGTCCTAAAATTCACCATATAGTTTATCGAGTTGTTTTTGCAAATTATGAGATGTCAGTGCTGGCGTATTTGGTATGCCTACACTTTGCTTAGAAACTGGTGTGCTTAAGAAATTCATATGTTCCTTCATTTTCATATACATATTCAAAGCTTGATCTCCCATTTCTGTTTTCTGTGGTGTCTTATCAGTAGTAGAAACGTTAGGCATAGACTTATGAAATACCTTTTTTCTTAAACATAAATTCTTTTTAGGTATTTTGTATGTTGGTGATTTTGCTGTAGTTTGTATGACAGAAGTTTCTGACGAAGCTTTGGTAATTGCTTGGTGTAATATTGTAACTGTTGGTTCTTTTTTTACTTTGGTATTGTGAGTCTCTTTCGCTTTAGGGGTCAGTGTCTGGTTTAGGTCATTAGAACTTCCTTGTTTCTCTTTAATCAACTTCCTTACGGATTCCAATGACACTAACTGAGATTCTTTGATTTTGTTAAGTGCTGCAATGCTGTTCTCGATCATTTTGATGTTGTGATCAGTGCGCTTTTCAATTAACAAAAGATCTTTCAGTTCAGTGTTTACCTCTGATGTGTTATTAACAGTTGCTTTACTTAGTAGGTCACAAAGAGATACAATAACACTCTCTTCTCTTCTATTCTCTTGAACATTTGACGAGTTATTATCAAAATACAGGATAGTATTGTCATGGCATTCCGCTGAATTTTCTTTGTCATGGGATTGATCAAAAAAGTCCTGAATATTTCTGTAATTTTTAAATGGTGTGGAAACTGGCGGTGTTACTTCAGCGATATTTTCCAACGTGCGTTCCTCTGCTAATGCCCTGTTCTTTTCTTCAACATCGTTAATTTCTTTTTCATTTTGTAAGAAACTAGCGTCGCAACTGGATTTCCAAGATTCATTAGACAATGGCGTGTCAGGTAAGGTGGGTGCATGCTTCTTTGGCAAGACGATTTTTGGCGGTAAAGCAAATTTTGCCGGTAAAGCGACTCTTGGCGGCAAAGTTCTAATTTTAATTTCTTTTGGTACATTTTCCTTATTGACTGTTGTTATTCGACTTTTAGACGATTTATTTTCAATTGGAGTAGCTGATATGTGTGATATGCCGCTAATTCTTGTGTTGCCTGAAAAAAAACGAACTCATATTGCTAATCATGACATAAAGTAACTAGTCCCAAACTAGACAAAGTTAGGTGACTGAAACGGCTAACCAACATACTTAGAAGCAATCTTTTGAGGTGACGAGCAGGGCAATCGCCTAGGGCCTTATAAAGCTCATAGAGACCATCGCACTCTCGTAATAACGGGGACCGCGAACGGGGAACGATTACCGCCGCCCATGGAGACCCGCAACACCATAGGCATCACAAGCGCTTTGCTGACCTTTGGGGGATGTGGGGACGGGTTGTCGTATGGGCCTCCGGTATCCTCACTCACTCGGTGAAACACAGCGCAAGCGCTATTTCACGCTGGTTTTCTGTGAGGCCGTGATATCACTCCAGTCGAGCCGGCCCATTCATGCCGAAGCGTGGTTCTCCCACGGAATGTTTGCGATCATTACATTACGCAATTATTACTTCTAGGTGGGAATTGAATCCAAACTTTCTAGCATACCAATCGTGAAAATCCACTAGACTTACACACCAGTCTAACTAATTGAAGGTTGCAAATCCACTAGTTTTGAAATATTTTATTGTTTTTTTATATATATAAAAAGTTCCATAGTGACTCTACTCTGAATGATAGTAAGCATAAGCAGAATCCAAGAGTGGTATTCATTGTATTTCTTGCAAATACTGACAATGCAATAATGCAGCATGGTGACCCACACTATGGCTGCCTATTGTGATGGTTGTTTGTTTTAGTTAATCAATTAATATATTTAAGTAGATGATATTACCTTGCGTAAATAGTTTCTTCTTTGCTCTTATCTCTGGTTTGTGAAACTTTGGCAATTCAGGGGCCATTGTAGCTCTGGAATGTATTATTGGCTGCAATAGAAAAGGTTTACTTGATCATATGTTTTGTTTAATATCCATTACTATAAATGTGAATGTAAGTTTGTTTGTTACACTTTCATGCGAAAACTACTTAACCCAAGAGTGAAGCCGCAGGTAAAAGCTAGTATATTATATGATAAGGTATTTAAAATTTGCTTTATTACTTTTAGATATCAAACTTCAGCAAATTACAGAATTTACTGTAATAATATCCAAAAAATTATAAAAATCAAAAACTTTTAATCCGAATTGGTCTTTACAGGCACTTTCGAAACGATACACTAATGAATTAAGTAGTTCCAAAAAATCATTCCTATAGAGAAGAACCAGCAAGAAACTCCATAAGCTACTCATTTATAAATCGATATTTACAATATTTCATGCACACTTTTATTAATGTGCGTATCAACTATGTAAAATAGCAAAATTAATAATTAAAAAATGCTAGAATCATTTTTTACATACACACAACACAGAGCTAACCCTACTTCACCCCGGTTTCTACACACACACTTTATGCACATGTTTGTTAAATTTGCCCGCGGGTCAACCGAGCGTGCATGTCAGTTATCATGATTTATAATATAATATGCCTTACTCCTTCCTCAACAATCAAAGTATCTTCAAGGCAAATTTTATTAAAATTGATGCAACAATTTAGCTGTGAAAGTTTAACAGGCAGAATTACTTTAGAATCAATACAATTAAAAAAATTTAAATGTCTGTTTGTAATATTAAAATAACTGCTTTTTACTAAATGTTTAAGTATGTATACACTGTACATATACTGTCCGTTTGTTCGGCTAATCTCTGGAACAGTTGGACCGATTTTGACCGTACTTTCACTGGCAGATAGCTGATGCAATAAGGAGTAACTTAGGTTACTTTTTTTTAGACCAGCTTCGCCCCGCTTTGTTACCTGTAGTTTTAAAGGTACAACAATAGCCATGGGTAATACCGCTGGACTTAGCTAGTTTAAAATATTACAGGTGTACAGTACCCTAGTACTAGTATGGATTAATTAATAGATAAAAGCAAACTTACGTGTGGTTTGGATTGAAAGTTCAGAGCTTTTTTTACAGGATTACTCTTTAGTTGGCCATTTGCAGTGCGACTAAGAGTTTTGTCAACTTTTACTGATGAGTTCCAATTCCTCTTCTTGGATGATGCACCTTGAGGCAAGGTTCTTGGGGATTGCACTCTCAGAGCTGAAATCAGTATCGTAACTTATCTAACAAAACAATAATAAAACAGGTTGTAAACACCCAAAAAATAGGTAAGTTGTTAATGTATATATTAATAGATTATCTTACATGAAATGGCGGCTCTCATTTCAGCCGCAGTCAAAGGCTTCACAGCCTTCTCGGCCGTTCCTGTCACTACTACCTTTTGCAAATGTTGCTTTTTAGCCGTCAATGTCTGAATGCTGTCCTTCGTCAGAATGCCTAAAAACGAAAACAGTTTTGTATACAGTACCCTTGAATACTACTAAATAAGCATAAAGCGAATAATTTGATCTTTACTTCAATAAATAATTAAGAGAGACATAAAATTTTGCTATAGTCTAGCAGTAAATAAACATTGTTACTTACCACTTAATCCCGGAAGCAATTCCGCCAATGTTTTGGGTTTAATACTGGTCGTCACATCCATTGTTAGAAATCTTTCTATATACACTATAAATACAGCGAAAAATAAAATCGTAAGTAAGCATTCAAAGAAATTTAATGTTAACCGTCTAATATGTCAAAAGTTGTATTTTTGTTATCGGTTTCGGCTTTATTTTACGTTCCTTTCACCGCAAGAATCGATGTGTGGTTGTGCAAAAAATTGAAAACGTATCCCAAAAATAACATTTTGTCGATTTACATTTGAAATAAAATTTTAAACACTATTTCAGGCTTTTAAAACTATTTCAATAAAACTTATTTTAAGTTCAGTTCTTCCTTTCCTTTTTAAAAGTGTTACCAGAGTTATATTTGGTTTTCACGCATACAAGGACTTGGCAGTCGCTCACAAACTACAAGCGCTCGCATGAACTCACACGTTGTCAATACTGCTAACTTAGTGGATTTTCCACTAAAACTGGTGGTTTGACCCTGACTAAATGAAGGATTCACCTTCATTTAGTGGCGGAATATTGGTTTTTGAGACTGGTGGCTTTTTCCAGCGATTATTAAAAAAATAATTCTAATTATAATAATTGTGATCACTCAGCCACTAAGTATTTTACATTCAATTCAATTGAATATATCTTTATTGTGGATCATAGGTAGGTACCTACATAATTAAGATGTATCTATCTCATACATTGCGATCAGCATTTCAAGTTAAATTACAATCTGTAAAGCTTTACACATGCTACCAGTTAATAACAAGTTAATTTTGATAAATATCTAGTTATTTATACTTCTTTTAATATTCAGCTTTTTTAAATAAATCAGGTAACTTCTGACAAGACTCGGCAACACCGCACTGAGCGGCACCAACCTAGGGATGTGAGATTAATAGAAAAGAATCGATTAAATAAAAATCGATTTTTCTTTTTCCAATATTAATCGATTTGTCAATAATCGATTTAAATGAAAAATAAATTGATTTTTTGTAAAAAAACGATTTTTTTTAAAGAAAGGAATAAGGTAACCAAATATTAAAATATTGATGCAAATGTTCAGTTTTCATTGTATAAAAATACAGTTATGCCATTCCGAGATACAGAGAGGACGAGATGACGTCATCATCACTATCGCTGGTTCTCAAATTTTGTATTTTTGGGAAGATTTTATAACCTATTTAAGATAGTCAATAATTAAAATTTAGTAAATAATTAGAATACATAAATTTTGATCCTGATAGTGAATGACAAACTGTATCTTTTTCGTATTTTGTTAGTAATATCGACTCGATAGGGAAACAATGTGTGTTGTTTTAGCACTGTGTGATATGTGAAAATTTGACGGACAGTTATCACTTTGAACGATTGGGAAATTATAGTTGTGTAATATAGAAATTGTGGCTACTTTTAGGATCGCTCTTTGGGCTTGTTCTAGAGGCAGCAAAATAGTTTTTATTGCTCCACCCTATGAAGTTAAGCAGTACCTATTGGATGATTGATTGACATAAAGACAAATAACCTTGTGTAATCTATTTAGAATCTTCTATAATAAATAACTTATATTTTAATTATATTATATTAATTGTATAAGTACTACTACTATCATTTTGATAAATACCATAACAAATTAATATTTGGGAATAGCTGACTGGATAGTGACTTCACCCAGGGTATCTTTCGGAATGTCATACCCGTACTGTTATACCATGATTCTATTATAAAGGAAACGATGAGCATCCCAACAAAATTACATCATTATGGCCTCTAAAACTAAAAATCAAATGTCCAGTATTATTTTACTCAAGACTAGTTTTTAAATTAAATTAAAACCATAATTAAAAAACTAAACTACTAAGTTGTGGTTTCAAAAACTAAAATAAGAAACAAATCTTTTGAGTTTTATTGAACAGAGAGACCACCATTATTTACTGTCATAAGGATCACAATAATCATTATAAAATGTCGTAATTCATGTTACCTGTAAGATGGTTGGATGTTTACGTTCCATGTGCTGCTTTTTTGTTGTATTATTGCAAGTTTTTTAATTATTTTGAACAATAGATGCATATTGCTGTGGTATTAAGATTCTTCATTGTAAAATACTTTCGCCAGCCGCTTTTAGGTAATTTACGGTTAGAAGACATTGTTTTAATATAAAAACGTCTAACAGTTATTTTATTAACGACTATTTTGATGTTACTCAACTCAACACACTGAAAATATTTTACACGCACACATACCTACATACTGATGGCGCCGTATTTATTTAATCATCTTGTAAGTAATAATGCGTTCGAGTTTTTTCATTCGCTGCATAGAGTTTTTTTATACATCGCCACAGATGGCGCTGTGTACGAAAATCGATTTTAACACGTAATTTGTATAATCGATTTCTAAAAAATCGATTAATATCACTACGAAAATCGATTTTAAAAAATCGAACTTCATGAAAATAAAAATCGATTTTAATAAAAATCGATTATTTTTTAACATCCCTACACCAACCTCGCGCCAACGTGTAAATGCGAAGCAAGCGGCAAGTGCACTGCGGCCTGGGCACGCTTCTTTAAAACTGTGTTCAAAAACCGACACCGACTCGGGTCAGCAACAGCCACAGGCAACAAACAATCACATCACAACCTCAGGCAAGCCAAGACAAACAGCCTGTTTACATGCTTGTGTATGTGGAGGGTTGTCGAGGGGGGCCACGCGTGTAAACCACAGAGTACAATGTATGTGTAAACGCACAACTAATAACTGACACTTGATACACTATGTCATAGTGACATTTCAATATTTGGATTGGAGCTGCTTCTTGATGTGTCATTACATTGGTAGACGCAATAAACAATACAGTTGTTCTGACCCGGTCTTGAAGTTTTCTTTTTAAAAATGGTGACCATAGTACATCTTAAGGGTATGGACGAATTCAACAATTATGTTGAAAACATGTCACATATCAATACTACTTTGCTGTTTTGCTTCACTGGTGAAAAGTTGTCTTCTGGCCCAAGTTGGTGCAGTGACTGTAATGAAGGTATGTTATTTTTAATGAGAATGTTTTAGAGAAACATAAATAAGCTATTGATTATACTATTTTATTTGTCATGTAACTAATATTTTTCCAAAAAAGCCGCATTTTTTATTTAGCCGCAATTACATTATTTTCTTACAGAAAAATGCTTAATTTTCAATACAGTGCTCGGTAAGTACATAGATAATCCAAAATTAGTAATTCAAGTATAGTAAAATCCGATAATAATAAATCCAAAAATAGTCCAAATTTCTAAATTCGAAAATTAAAATTCTACTTTCACAGTCTTAGTTTTTTCCTCTTGCACTTTAAAATAATTCATATCCCTTAGTATAATTTTCTCATTTAAAATATTTACATTTAACTTAGTGTGTACATTATGTTTTTGTCACAAACCAATGTCCCACTTACCGCTCTGATTTTTTACACTCAAGCTTCTTCGTACAAGCTGTCCTACTATGGAACAAGCTCCCTAAAGATCAGGATGGCTAAAACTAGGCAAAGTTTTAAACACTTGCTGTGGAAATATTTTCTACACATCCTATCAGATCCACCTTGATATCATCATACTCTCTTCATATACACTCATTATGTTTGTGTATTAATATAATTATTACTTACGGTTAAATTATTTCTTATTGAGATATTAACTTTATTAGTTTGTGCATCTACCTTTTTTAGCTCTGCATCACCCTAAGGCGACCTTCACCTTTGTCACTTTTAATGTGCATAAAGTATATATATAGTATATAATAATATAAAACGTGTCTCAATTGAAAAAAATTATAATATTTATAACCCTGCCAAAATGTCTTTACTCTGCCTGATGGAAACATAAGCAGAATTCAAGAGTGGTGGTCACCATACTCATTGAGAATGCAGACAATGCAACAATGCAGCATGGTGACCCACACTTTGGTGGCCTAGTGATGCTTCTGCGTCATTGGGCAAGATATCCAGAATATTTATCTATCTTACTAAGGTTTTATTGAAATAGTTTATCGAGGAACAAAAAAAATGTCATTAAAGGGTATAGATAATAAATAAATATTATTGCAGCAACTAAACAATTGCATTAAACGGTATTTAAATTGATTAGCTTCTGTCAGAAGATTTTTTTTTTGTGTTTTATTTCTACCACTATTAAAAATTATCATGAGAAATTGCTAGATGTCATGACTGACTTTTTAAATTACCGGTGACAAATTTCGAAAATATCTCATACTTTTCCAGTCTCATACATAGATTGTCTAAAGTATTTAATTATTTATTGCCAGTGGTGACAAATGGTACAGTCTGATGCAAACTTAATGGCAACTTTAAATAAGTATCTGGGTTAGTTGTGATTGTACCCGCATAATGCTTGACTGCGACTGAATGCAATTAGCTTTTTTCCAGTAGTGGACTGCAATGGATTAATGACGATGATGAGACCACCTATTTACAGCTCACTTCTAAGATGCCATTAAGTGTGTGTCTCCACGGACAATGGGAATAAAAATGACTAACTAATACTTGTGATCTATATCACTAAAAAGGTATTAAAATAAAATCAAGTTTCATAATTAGTAAAAGTTGTTTAATTAAACAAAGTTATGAATTTGCAATGCATCAGATATTCACAAGATATATAAAAAGACCCCAAAATCGTAGTGCAAGAGCCAATAATGCTAACTGACAAAATTAAGAATTTCAAAACAATATGAAACGTTTAAAACGTAAAACGTTATTCTGCAAAATTATTTTATGATTTTTGTGTGTTGTCGATGACCTTTAGAAGATACATAAGTAACAATGTCTTAAGAAATAGATTTAATTAAACTTGTAATGATTTGCAATTCCAAAAACAAAAAATGATAACATTTTTTTCTTAGAGTTTCTCCCCATTTATCAACAAACCAACAAAAGCCAGTAGTTATTTTATAGCAATTTTCATTAAATTTACATTGAAATAGAAAAGTTGTATATGTTAAAGTGATAACTTCTTATGGGAGGGTAAACCGCTTCGTTACGTAACGCGTTACGGCGTCTCTCTGGCTTCCCTTTCTCTCACGAATACGGTAGCGGTGGCGGGCTCATCCTCTCTCACTCAAACCCACAGCGCTAGCTGTATTTATAATTGTTCAATTTAGATAAGTTCAAGTTATCGCACTTATCACTTCTGTCGGGCGTGCCGAGACGCACACGTTTTTTTATAAGACCAAATAAGTTGTATATTTTATAAAAGACATTGAAATTATTATATTGGTACCCCAGTTGGAATAATTTCAGAAAAAAATAATTGGCACAACTATAATAACCTTTTTACTTAAATTAAGTATATGTAGATATTTCTCAAATTCTTTTGTAATCTGTTGTGTCAACACAACATCATGCCGTCATCTTCGAAAAGTGAACACGTAAAAACTGAGCATTTTACTAAATATGAGGAATTTACAACATATGTTGATAAGGTGGATGCAAAAAGCCCAGACACATTCTTTCTATTCACTGGGAAAAAGAAAGAAAATGGACGCAGTTGGTGTATGTACTGTCAGATTGGTAGGTGATTTAATGCATCTGAATGTAGGGTGCGTCGTCAAACAGTGAACCTACGGTTTTGTAAGTCATTTATCTTGTTAGAAAACAAAGATAAGAATCTGATTTTGGTGTCATCGTTTAGGTAATTTTATACAGTTTCTTAGTTATAGACTACTAGACAGAGACACACATAGGTTTTAAAGAAAAATTAAATTTGATTCACTGTGTATGAGTGTTTTACTACGAACCACCCTTATTTCAACAGTAAACCATAATATCATTGAGTTGATAGGGACACTTATTTATACACAGAATATTTAATAAATCATCTTTTATTTTATCATCTAAATCATCGACCTACATGAAAGTGACAAATAAAACAAATAATTCTGCCAACAAAAGCATCCTGTGTCATCAATGTTTTCCTATCTTCAGCTCCATATCGATTAGGCTTGGTATACATAAACAAAAAAAAATTAAAATTACACATTAAGAAACAGTCAACCTAGACTCGTAAGGTAATTCAATTACTCAGACCTGATTCACTATTCAATACAGTTTCTATTCAACTTACAAGTTAAAAATAATGTCTTAACTGGAATTTTCAGAATGTAACATGCTCGTAATACAGCCAAAGCTATAACAATATTTACACCACACAACTTTTGTTGTATATGTAATTAAAAACAAAAAATATAAAAATAGAGACATGTGAAAATAGTGAGTTTTTTCGGCGGGAAACAAGCACACACGTCTCGCTTAAGCAGTGTTAGGCGGCCCACTACGGGAGAAGGGGGTACATGGCATAGGTTTTGACAAGTGACCGTGGTTATATGACGGTGGTTCACTGTTTGACAACCGACTCTACTTGTCGACGTAATGTACGAAAGTATTTTTTCGATATTTGAGGTAAAATAATAGATGAAGGGTTTTATGGAAGTTCGTCATTTTTAAACATTGAAATGACAAAACGTCATATGGGGTTACGAGCATTGTTTAAATATAATGTTTTTTTTTGTTTGTTTTAGCCCAACCTGTTATAGAGGCGTTCCTCACTGAAGTGAAAAGAAAAATAATATTTGCCTTTGTGGATGTTGGTGACAGGGAAACGTATGTATAACATAGAATGTATATAGTTTTTTTATAAACTCCTTACATATTTAGTAAAGATTCGAAGTGTAAAACGTATATCTTTTAATTTCATAAGTCTTGAAGGTTTAACCAAATTCAGTTTGAACTTATTCCCTAGTTATCCATACCTATCCTCTTTTCTTTGATCTTCTATCCGCTTACCTTATATACGTAACGTTCTGTCTTCGCATGCATGTATATGCGAGGATAGCTTGCTGCTTCTTAATTTTTATCCAATTACGCTACTTTTGAACTTTCTGTAACGTGTTCATTCCTCATTTTGTCCAACTTAGGCACTCTGTCATCCGCATTTTTAATTACGTACAGGTTGCGTCTCTTATCCGTTTTCATCGTTTACCGCTATTTTAATTTGATTGGAAATCAATTAGGATCACACACCTTAAATTGACGCCAAGCTCTTTAAAAAAAATAATATTAAAATCATGTTTATTTACAGATGGAAAGACAAGAGCTGCCCGTTCAGAACAGACAAACGGACAAAATTAATGGTGATTCCCACTATAATACGGTGGAATGGAGTACAAAGACTGGAAGGGAGTCAATGCGGTAAAAGAGAACTGCTTCAAATGCTTATTGAGGACGAGGAAGACTAGACGCCAGTCTGTAAATATATATGTGTGCATCGAGTTTGTATGTAAATAAATATAAGTAAATTTTTAATATCACCCAAGAGTTTTATTTGACAATGGGAGCATCATCTTTCAGTACGTATGGGCTGGTTTGATCAAAGTGAGTGCAAATTACGTAACTAAGTCGAGGTATTCGGCCAGCGCTTCTACTACAAGAAAGGCCATGATGTCTAAAACTGTCAACAGCTTCTCCACTGTGACAAAAATGCGGACAAACACAAGCCTCCTAAACGGAGACAAGTGGCAAAGCGAAAAGTAGTATCGTCAACAAGGTACCTATGTTGGGTGATGGAAGTGCCTGAATCCATTAACCTTATTCCCACTCTCCCAAAGCTAACAAACGAGCCCGCTCAGCAAGACATGTTGATGAATCTAAGTGTTTTTTGCTTTCAAATACATAACGGCAAGTCCCATTGTCGCTAAGAAAATGGATTATCAGGTAATGCAGTACTGGGACAAGCTATCTGCCAAGCATCTATGGTAATGACCTTCTCTTCTGTGCCATGAACCGAAGACAGAAATGCTAGAGGGCTGACATCATTTTGCGTTTTCCAAGACCACCCAAAAGAACTGGTAAGGATGATTGGAGCCAGACTGGATCGTTTAAAGTCACATTTCACAGTCAAAACTTTGCTAAGCATGTTTTGTATAATTTTATCAACTTTTTCCAAAAGTGATGAATATGTTCTAAGGGGTGATGAGTAGTGATGACCGTCGCGCATGTTTAAAATTAGGTACAAAAAGACAATAAAAAATCTGGGATCATCATTATATGATTATCGTCATATGCTTAAGTGTCAACAAGAAAATTTTTAATTAAAATAAAACCAACTTCAAAGTTAAACTCGATTTCTCTTGGATGCCATCATCAGATCTTAGTGTCCTTATCATGGTACGACCGTTGGGATATCTAATTTCCATTAAAAAACAATTATCAAACAACCCTTTATATATAGATAATTCAACCAGGACTTCATAACTCCAAAAGTACAGGGTAATAAAATAATTTTTCGTTTCCTCAAATAAGCGTGTTCAAACGAGTTTGTTTGTTTGAACGCGCTTATCTCAGGAAACGAAAAACTATTTCAGGGTTGGATAATACATTTATCGAGGAAGGCTATAGACTACATATCATCACGCTAAGACCAATAGGAGCGGAGCACCATTGGAGAATGTTTCAAAATGGGGACAAATTATCACGCTACGGGCAATAGGAGACGCAAACGAGGTTGCGTGGGTCAGCTAGTGAAGCTATATTATGATTCGTTGTTTTTATCTAAACCAGACATTCGTAGAGGAACGATGTCTCTGTGTCATGTTCAGTGTGTTTCTTATCATACACTTAACAGTACCATATGTCAATATTTAGATAATGTTTGATAAGGAAAATAAACTGACACTTTATTACAACATTTATTCTAGTCATAACCAATGATATCCAATATTATACATTGAGCAATTTTTACGTTTTATGATGCGAATCAAACTTCTTTACATTGATAAGATTCCAATTCAATTCCATAATAAAAATAAAAACAAATTGTCTATAGAAATCGTAACAATAGAAGGTATTTACATTGTACTATTTTATTACTTTACATAATAATCACAGTATAAAAACAAGTACATTTACTACAATACTTTAATGCTACCTAGATGCTATAAATTTACAATAGGATTTTTTACTTAAACTTACAACAAATATCTAAGTATACAGTTTTGCGCAATGTTTATCGAATCGGTTAGCAGATAATAAGTTGATGTTTAGTAAATTGAGTGCAAAAATGAGAATTCTACAAACAGCAGTTTAAAAAGTATTGATTTCTATGTGTGGCTATATTGTTATAAGAATATACATATTCTAAATTCCATCTTATGGAACTAATACTATGGGATTTTAGGCGTCGTTCGCCATCATTTTATTTCGTTGCATCAAATACAGTTGTATTCCGAATAACTTAAGGTTGAATTTAAAATGTTACTGAATTAGTCTCTTTGCCGTCACTCCGTCTCAGTCGGTGCAGGCCGCTGACTCTTTTTGTTCACGTGTTCATCTTAAAATTCGAAGAAAATGTTCTATCTCAAGAATGAAAACATCTTCCTAAGATCCCTTAATAAGTATTCTCTCCGTATGATGAAATTAAGTATGTTTAAGTATTGTGTAGTGGTAATTTCTTATTCGTAAGTTGTTTGGGATATTATGGTGATATTGTAGGTATACAATTTACAAAGAACTTATTACATAAAATACTAGCAAAAGTCACAGCAAAATAAAAGCAACACCCTAAAAAAATATAACATACACCCTAGATAGCCCCTTTTAGACTGTCCCAAATATCTCTAAGCTTTCAAAAGTTCCAAAATTTTTTTTTTTTACATTTATAGAGTCTACAGAAATACTTTTCACATTACTTTCTAATTTGTTCTGAAAGACGCATCAATAGCGAAGTGTCAATAATTCAAATAAAGAATTCACCTAATTGCAAAAAGACTTATGCAAAATATCACTTTATGAAAGATACATTTTAAATTAATAGTATTATTTATATTTTAATTAATAGGAATCACATTATTCTCATTTTTATTTTTTTACATTTTGTACATGGCATTCTTCCTACACCAAAATGATTACAAAGGTTACCGAAAAAACTTTTAACCTCCATTGTTGAAGTTAAAAATGGAAAGTTAATTTGGAGATCCATATTGTCAAATCATTTACAAATACTAATATAGTTAATTTATTTAACGGAACAAGCAGGGTAATGCCTGTAGAGCTTGCACCTAATACGGGAATAACTCCTCAATTTTTAAAGATTTAAGAATTAAGCAACTAATTGAAGTTAATAGTACTTCGTAGAAATTTAAAGATGCATAGAAAACGGATAAAAAACAAATTTAAATAAATATTTTGGACATCTGTCACAATGCAATCTAGCCACAACCTAACCAGAGCTTGTAACTATGACAGCTAGATTGAATGATATAATACTAATATAAATTCATCTTTCTTGTGAATATAACCATAATGTACCTACATAAAAAACACCTGAACTACGAAACAAATATTTGCAGATCACATAAATATTTGATCCGAACCGAATCGAACTGAAGACCTGAAGCACAACGGTCGCATAGAAACTGCGTTTTCGTTGCTTTTCACCAAATGAATAAGATTTCCGGAGAACAACCACCCCGATGAGACCAACCCAATTCCCGAAGATAGGGCCCTCAACGGGTAGAAATGCACTTGTGTAAAATGATTTGCATGTGTATGACCATGTGTCCATGTGCAGTGCTAACGTCTATAGTCCAGAGTCCAGAAAAACCGACCAAGTGCGAGTACGACTCGCACAAGAAGGGTTCCGTACCATTATCTATAAAAACGGCTAAAAATCACGTTTACTGTAGGGGAGCCTCCTTAAATTTTTATGATATTCTATTTTTTTGTATTTGTTTCTAGCGTAAAGCGGCAACAGAAATAAAACATCTGTCAAAATTTCAATTGTCTAACTATCACGGTTCATGGTGACAGACGGACAGTCAGAGTCTTAGTAATAGGGTTTTACCCTTTGGGTACGGAACCCTAAAAATAGTTTATAAGAAAGCCAAGACCCGGCTAGCAAACCTCTATCTGATGAGAACAAAAGTCACACAATACATTTATTTACAAAATCTCGTTAATATATCCATTAACGAACATAAATTGCGAAAATATAATTCTTATAGGAAATAATACCATGACAACACAATTATCGATCTGGAAAGATATAAAATTAATAAGTATTAGAAATCGTCAAATAAGGCAAACACAATTGTCTCACTATAAAATCTCAAATCGAAGCGACTTTCTAAATGCCACATCAAAAAAAGACCGATTAATGCCTAAATCATTTTATTTGTAATAAGCTGTATCCTTGTACTTAATTGTCCACACTTGAAGTGGAACTTATTATTTCTAAATAAATATAGTAAGTTGGAACAATCTTAACTACCAACAAACAATTCTTTAAATCATACTAATAAACTGCAAAAAAAAAAGAAATATTCATACCAATAAAACATGATTCGTAAATTTTATTAATATGGAATAGTCAAGATGGAGTTACGTAGGTCCATACAAAAAAAAAAATACACTTGAAAAATATTTGTTTCGTGTTCATGGAACACTGCACTTAACTTCATGGTACAAAAGATCATACAAATACAGACATGTAATGTCAATATTAAAGTTCATACACTTCACTCTTTAGTACTGCAAGCGGCTGGTTTGTTATCCTCGGTAGGTTCATCATCCAAGTTAAGGTCTTTAGTCGGTACGGTGATAAATAAATCGTAATATACCTTCTTATTTCGTAGAAATGCATTCTTGTTATCAAATATCACCGAATCTGTAAATAACATCGTTATTTAATACAATTTTGTTCTACTTAAAACTTATTATTATTGTGCTTCTCTGATCCAGTACTAAAAGTTTAGAGCTATCTGTATCTTTATGAGTCATATCTTTTCTCCCAGTTTCCTGTAATCTTAAGAACGATTTCGAAAAACAGAAACGGAAGTGTAACAGTAAGTCGAGGAAGCGCACGCTACTTGATTTGACCAATGAGAGTTCGAATTGATGGTCAGACGTCTGAGATGTCGGATGTTACACATCATTATTATGCGTGTACTCTTAAGGCTCGCTCATTTTAATAAATATTGGCTTGGACTACGTTGAACAAATAATTGAAAAACCTGAACATGGGGTACATATTCATACACATAGGTGGACAGCGAAAAACTAAATTTTTAATCTATTTTCCATCTTGGAAAAAATAGGTAGCTACTGTTATTAGACGATAAAAAATTAACTACTAATTGTAGGTACGTACAAGTAGCAGGGCCCGTAACAGGCATAACGCCAATCTCAGCAGGTCCTTCGCTCAATTTAAGTGGTCCGTGCACGATGGTCTCGTTGCCGTCTTCATCACGACGCTTTATTGAAAACTTGATGTCATGACTTTCGACGCCGCAATCCCATCTATTAGACATATAGATTTTTTATTATTATGGCAACTTTTAAACGGTGAAGTGAGGGGCTAGATTCCTGTGTGACAACATTAGGACTTAGTAGCATTGAGACCTGGTGGTACCTGGTTTTACATTACAAATTTTACCAAGTTTTTATGTATGTAATAAAGAAAAAATAACGATGTAAATGACTAATAAATATGTTATCAAGGTGAGTAAACTTTAAAGATGTAGTTTCTGTTAACTTATTGAAATAATTCATTCACTTCAATAGCTTTTAATAATAGTGCACAACTGGACGGACAAAAGCCTTTTCTTCATATATCACGCTGGTGGCTGGCTATGCAAAATAATATTTTCATTTATGTAAATGAATTACTTAGATGTAATGAGACAAATATGTTCACAAATAAAAAAAATTAATCTATCTAAAAACTAGATACCGTTAAATAATCGCCAACGGAGGGAGTGTCGGCCAAGAGACGTTTTTGGTAACTAGCTAACCCATGCAACCTCGTCTACGTCTCCTATTACCCGTAGCGTAATAATTTTCCCCGGTTTTTGTAACATTCTTCATTGGTGCTCCGCTCCTATTAATTTCAGCGTGATGATATATATGATATGTGACACTACCTAAATATTTTTTCAAATCGGACCAGTAGTTCCAGAGATTAGCACGTTCAAGCAAAGAAACTCTTCAGCTTTATATTTTTGTATAGTATAGAACTGTACAAGAAAATTAAAATTGAAAAAAAAATGCGATGCGAGCGACTGTTGGTTTTATTTCGTTGCATCAAATACAGTTGTATTCTGAAGAACTTAAGGTTGCATTTAAATTGTTACCGAATTAGTCTCTTCGCCGACACTCCGTCTGTCGGTGCTGACCCTAAATGTATTAAGCAGCCATTAGCCATTGATGCTGTAAAGACTTACTTCAAAACACTGTCGTTGTCTGAACAGAGTAGATCGATAACGTGTTTCTCGCCAGTCTTGATCGTAGCTTTTGTGTATTCCTTTACCGAGGATTCCAATCCTGGACTATTCCTGTAGTAACTTTTAGGAATTTTACCACCTGACTTGACCTAAAAGAGGAGCAAAGGTAAGATAGCTGCAAAGGTACTTCTCTATTACGACTATTCGAAAGACCAGACCCTGACCACCAGTCCGTGGCATAACGTGATTAATCGTGAGACTAAAGAAAATCACAGTTATAGTGTCATTTGCTTAGCTTCAGTGGTAAATGTGTACCTACTATCACTATACTAATTAGGTCATTTCAGTAAAAGGATATCTATAACTCATAGTAGATCAGACCAGAGGGATTTGGAACCTGCTCTTTTCAGACTTTGTGTGACCTCCGACATACACATCGCCATCAAGTTTACTCCCTGAACTGTTCTATAACACGTGGAACACCTCTAATGGAACATCAAAGATGTGTCAGGAACGTCAGGAACTGTCGAATTAGGAAAGCTTTGGTAGCAAGTTTATGATCACAAAATGTTAAGAAAGAAGTCGACTCCGTCCTTGTAATATATGTAGTCCATTTGCTAAGATACGGTCACATTGATCGCGTCGTCACAGGTGCGGCTAGGCGCCACAAAATCAAATAGCACGCCAGCGGCGTACACCCATAAGCAAGTATGATTTATCAGTTTACGCAGTCGTATGAATTAATATATTCGTATTACTCGACAATAACCAAAATTGCGCGCGGGTGCACCGACACTATCTAATCTAAAAGAATGGACTATACTTCAAAAGGGTTCATACTAAATAAGTTAACCGCACGATTGGTAGCGGTTAGTAGCGCGGTAGTCGCGCCGCTTTCTACAGCTCTGGGTGTGGTAGGTACCTGGCAAAAACCTTCAATTAGACAACTTTGTGTGATACACAGATTGTTGCTCGGAGTCTGAGTCAACTTACTATAAGCCCACATCTCGGATCCCCGCTGTCATCGACCATGGTCCCCCCGTAGTGCACAGGCAGTTGGTCTTTGTCCACCACGGTCAGCACTTGCGACTGCCACTTCTTAGTGTCAGACCCGTAAATCTTTATCTTGGATATTGTGTACTCGTGCATGAACTTCTTAATAACGGAGAACGCCAGCGAAAACACTTTCGGTGCTGAAATAAAATAAAAATGGACTAAGTAAAATTAATTACGGTAAGGAATTGATATTAGCGCATAAATCAACTGAACTTCATCACATAAGTGAGATCCGGACATCATAAATAATAATTGAAGCAATTTTCATCTTTAAACTAGTACAACAGGAAGTCATTAGTTAAGCAAAAAAATAAATACCAAAATTGACTTGAAGTAAGACCAATTTGTTTACTAGAAACTGTTAAATTTATATATTTCTATACAGCAAAAAAAAAAACTATTTCAGGTTATCTCCAAATTAGCAATATTTTTGATAGATTAAATTATTTAGCTCGGCAACACTGAATCTTAAAAGGAAAGATCCCTCTTTCCAGCCCTCCTGACTTCTGCAGGGAAGTTTGTAACTATCTTATTATGTAGGAGTTTAGCATTGAAATATACTACAATATAATGTATTTATATAGTTACATATGTGGTATTAGTTCTTACCATTAACTATGTAACAAATCTTCAATATCTCCGGATAATTGGCTTCGTAGACTTGTAATAGCGTGAAGACCAACTCAGCTGCTGGCTTCCACGCATACTGTCGTATGTGGAACCCTTCGAGGTCGAATATTACTACCACCTGTAATATTTAATATTTTCGGACATGTAACACACAATGCCATCTAGTCCCAAGCAAAGCAGCGCTAATGTTATGGGTACTAGACAACTGATATAAATACATATTTTAATATATAAGTAAAAACTGCTACTATCTCCGATACATCTTGATCCATCCTATGGTTGCCTGGAAGAGATTGCTTTCGGCAATAAGGCCGCCCTTTGTACATTATATATTTGTTATTTTCTGTAATTTTTTGTAAAACTGTAATACGGTGTACAAATAAAGAGTTTTCTATCTATCTATCTACATATATACTTTTTTCATATTATACATAGAAAACAACCAAACTCTTAAACAAATATTTGTAGATCATACAAACATTTTGTCCGACCCGTGAATCGAACCCAAGACCTCAAGCACACACAGCAGTCGCATACGCTACCACTGCGTCACCGACGCAGTTATAGTAAGATTTTGAACAATAATGAATAATAAATAAATAATAAATGAATTTATTGTAAACCAGATAACTAAAAATATTATTTAATTCTAGGTCATTACAAGTGGCGAACCGATGGCTTCAAAGGCTCTCAAATCTCTTAGAGGCAACCATGGGATGGAAATAAATAACATGGGATGGAAATAGTAATGTCTGGTGTATTAGAGTTTGATAGGAAAAGGAAATCAAAGTAGCGTCAATATGAAATATGTATTCTCGCTGGCGAAAATAGTTTGGAAAAGTTTTATTCACTTAACTAAAGCTTCATGTGTTTTTAAAGTTAAGTTTGAAACGTATTTGAAAAAAATCGAATAAATTTAATTTTGAGACGTATTTATTTCTTTCTATAATATTTGGACAGGCTATAAGTATTGTATAGGAATATGACACAATGGCTATTTCTCTCCGAACGGTGGCCCGTTTTGCTCTATGCAGTAAGTAGCACATGTTCAGCTTTGATATTGAATCAGGTAAGATAAATAAACGAAATCTAAAACTACCTTTAAAGCTTTAGGTCCTCGTTGAGCTGCCTGACTCCTAGCTATCGCGAGGTAGTTCTCCAAGTGCTTCAAAATCTGTCGAATCACATCCGTTTTGGATACCGAGTGAAGTAGACCCCAGATGTCTAAACCCACAAACGGGACGATGATCACTGAAATGGAGAAAATAAATCACAAATAATTACAAGTCTAAGAGAACATCTTAAAAGTTGTTTGTACAAGAAAAAGCGGTACGTTACCTGGCGAACCCTCTTGGTCGAAACCGGTGCTGCCACTCGGAAAATGTTTATCTAAAACTTCTGGAGGTTGCCAGGTCTGAAGTTCCTTGTCTATACCCCATTTCTCTCTCCATTTTAGAGACTGAAAAAGAAAACAGAAACGGATTTAGTTAGAGAGACTTGTTCTAATCGCACCATCTTTCCAAAATATAGAAGGATGCATTTGGTGAAAGGTGCGTCAACCATCCCATTCTTCATCATTTTTATTTATTTATTTATTTATTCATGAAAACTTACAGCTAGATATGTTAGTAAAAAACAAAGCAGATTAGTCATCAGACAGCCAATAACAAGTTTTCACTTCTAGTTATAGACTAATATAAAATATTGAGAAACAAAACATAAGCTGAACATAAGAACAAAAAGAAAAATAGCACACAATACGTAAGCACCAAATAAATATTAAATATATAATTGCCTCAACGCAAATTTAAGCAACACTGTCTGCTCAAAAAAACTAAGGCTTAGACACCTTCTTGCCGAGGATACACTTATCAAAAAGGGAGGGGAAAAAAAAAAGGTAGTAGAGCCACGCTGATTTCAGCACGAACGGGCCGGCTCGACCGGGGCGGTACTACCCTCGCACAGAAAATCAACGTAAAATGACAGCGATCATGCTGTCGTGTTTCGTTGGTGAGTGCGAGACCGGAGGCCCAATGATGCGAAAGCATCACTAGCCCGCCATGGTGTGGGTCACCATGCTGCACTGTTGCATTGTCTGCGTTCGCAGTATGGTGACCATCACTCTTGGATTCTGCTTATGCTTTCCATCAGGCAGAGTAGAGTCATTATGGCAGGGCCAAAGATAAAAAAAAAAAAAAAAAGAATGTAAAACTTCATTTATTCATTTTGGATCATTTTGGATAGTCGCATTCATTTGCTGCTTGCCATTCAAGTCGTGTCGATTCATAGCGCAATAGGGTGCTCTACCCAACGCTCGTGTAATCGAGGTCTCTTCTCCAGCATATCTCGGTTCCAGTGACCATCAGTAAATAATGTTACACAATTTTAGATAAGCTAAATCTTAAGTGAGGTGAGGAACTACCAAAAATAAAACCGACTTTAAGGTTCGATTCGATTTCTCTTGGATGCCTTCATCCGATTTTAGTGTCCTTATCATGGTACCACCATTGGAATATCTTCTTTCTATTAAAAGAGTCATTAAAATCGGTCCCCTTCCTTTTTTAAAGTCGGTTAAAAACAAGTAGAGGTTTATCCAATAAGGAATAAATCCATACTGTCAATACTTTAATACTTAATATTATAAATTAGCTGACCGCGGGTAACACCGCGGGGCGAAGCTAGTCTAAAAAAAGTAGCGTATGTTACTCCTTAGATCATCAGCTATCTGCCAGTAAAAATCCTGTTAAAATCGGTCCAGCCTTTCCAGAGTTTAGACAGACCAAAATTGTAAAAAAAAAAATTAGGTACAAGTGTACAAACAGACACTCCAATTTTATTTATTTGTATAGATGTATAGATTGAAACTTGAAAGTAACTTTATCTGTCTGTTACGCTTCGCTGCACTGATTTCAATGTTTACAGCGATAATTGAAATAACGTAAATACGGGGGCGAAACCGCGGGCAAAAGCTATTTATATTTTAATGGCTATGTGGTTACGTTTATTGCTCGATCAGTGGTTTTTTCACTTTGTACCAAAATCATTAGTCATTCTTAGGGTTCCGTGAGTAAAGAAACCCTTATAAAATCAATTTGCGGTCCGTCTAACTATACAACTTATGCAGAATCACTGAAGCTGTAAAACTTCGGCTCCTATGTCGATGTGATCATTTAAACAATTCTAACATTTAGAAAGTACATAAATCAAAATTTAAAGGAAATTCTCACTGACCTAGAATTGTTAAGTCAAGGGCTTTAAATTGCCATGTTAAAAAATTATTAATTAACATAACTTTCTGTAGAGACTCGATAGGCATGTGCCTGATAAACAAGTTACCGCCGGATTTAGTTAATAAAATTACACAGTACTCTCTATTTAGTATAGCCACGCTGATTTCAGCACGAACGGGCCGGCACGACCGGGCCGATACTGCCCTGGCACAGAAAATCAACGTAAAATGACAGCGATCATGCTGTCGTGTTTCGTTGGTGAGTGCGAGACCCAATGGCGGCCCAATGATGCAGAAGCATCACTAGCGCGCCATGGTGTTGGTCACTATGCTGCATTGTTGCATTGCCTGCATTCCCAGTATGGTGACCACCACTCTTGGATTCTGCTTATGCTTTCCATCAGGCAGAGTAGAGTCATTTTGGCAGGGCCAAATATATATAAAAAAAAAAAGTAAAACATTAAAATAAAATTAAAGGTATGTTTCTTAAACAACAGTTCAAATCTTTCTTAGATGTAATATTTAGGCATAATGATGACAGTAACCAAGAACCACTAAAATGATGTATTTATCAGAGAAAATACCTCATTTTCTCAGATAAATACATCATAGAGTATAAAAATCGTATTTATTTTCATATTTAGAGCGAGATTAATAGTTACATAACAAAAATAAAAGTACAAAATATAGCAATCCACTATGTTAAGTTGAACACCAACCAGACACAGTTACGTGACGTTTCTGTGAACGGCATGTTGTTTGGATATAATCGATGATCACCTTACTGTTTTTATGTGCTTTAATTGACACTGGTTGACAAATGGTGACGTCACGTCTGCGACGTGATATCACAATTCACAAGCAGACGCCCTGACACCACCGAAAGTTTTGGTATGAATTAATTTAAACTTAAAATTTTATTTTTTGTAGAAATAAGATTGTTCTTGACAATGGGAGTTACTTCCGAACATCATAAACAGTTTTTCAAAATTAGTCATCATTCCTTTTGGAGGCATGTATGTGGCTCTCGTGTTATTATAACACGCTTACAAATTGTGTAAAAAACATTTTAATTATGTGATACCACAGAATATAAATCGTTTTGTGCGCGGGAAACATATCTGTGTAACACAACATAAACCATAGGCAGATGTTTATAATGTTATGGCTTAATATAAATCTTGTATTAATGTGATAGATAAGTGATAAATAAAAGAAAAAAAAGTAAGTTTGAAAGGAACCTTCGACCCGCCAGTCAATTTTGAACATGTATGCTTTTTTGTGTAATTGTTTCTGCATGTCATTGAATACAAGATAATTAGGCAATTCATTAATGGAAAAAAATAAAGGTTCAATGATCAGGCTTTTAAAGTCAGTCCAAAGGACATTTAACACGTCATCAAGATAAAAACTTATAACCTATTAAAAATGGACCTACCTACATACGTAACAACAACAACAACAAACAAAAAAAGCTTTAATAAAGAAGGTTATATAGTCCTGTTTCTGACGTTGGTAATTTTTTGTTTTTTTTTTGTATCGAAAGGAGGTCTATTGCAGTTTGAAAAATACTATAGTATATATTAAGGTTTAGTGCATAGCTTAGTGACTGCCGATCAAAAGGTCTTGGCCTCGATACTAAAAAGTCTTATTTAGTTTTTCTAATTTTAGAACTGTATAATAACAGCACAGACTTTGAGAGCAACACTCTCTAGTACAAAAAGTATGTATAGCCGTTGGTCGTGTGCTTTATCTCTCCCCGGATGTGCCGGATAACCCTTCCATCGGATTATAAAAGTGAGGGTACAAAGAGTGTACTTGTGTTTGCGCAATATAATATTTCCTGGTTAGTTGGCAGGTCTCCGTTGAGACTGGTCGCCGTGGTAGATATTTATACAAACCCTATGCCAACTCGTCTGGCCAACGGGGTACAGCAGGCCATAATATTCAAGGAGTTGCCTTGCACAGAGAGGAGTGGACTGTCAAAGGCTGTTGATGATATAAATTTATACATACTTCTAATTATAATAGTAAGTCATCAAGCCATTATAGAGTCATGTGGTCTAAGATTGCGTGTTTTCTCATACAACACCAAATAGCAACCTACATAGAGATCACGCAAAATAGCACTCAGTATTGACTACAACGTATAATGACATTGGAAACTACTTTTGTATAGAAATCACGCTTTAAACAATTTCAAAATGCGTCATTTACAATGTAATGCACGCGGCACGAGTATTTTCTTTTATTACCTAATGATTGTGGTTTGACGTTTTCACTTGTTCCTTTTTTAAAATTGACGCAAATACTTAATGACTGCTTTGGGCTTTCCGATATCGAAGTGACAACATTTACAAAAAAATATATAGAATGAATAGAGCAACACAGTAGGGAGTAGCTATACGCAGGCGTTACCCTCTATCCAAGTTTAAGACCAAATGGGCCTACGCGTTACACTGTTAGGACAATGAATGTATTTATGTGTGCGTGAAATTCTGAATGTTTTGTTTTGAAATTTTTGTTTGTTTTGAAAATTGTTACGTGTGACTTTATGCTGAAAAATTATAGAACTCTGGAGATAGTTTTATGTTTTTTCGAATATATTTTTTAACATTAATTTCATCACGACGAACACTTAAAGACCTGAAGACTTTTAAAGACTATAAATACAAAACACACTTGACATTGGCAGAAATAGCTGATCCGAGAGATCCGGCTGGTTGTCATTTCATTAAAGAAGCATAGAAGGTTATTAATCTACTATTACTATTTAGGAGACAATGCGTGAGGATTGGTGATTGGGTTAGTGGCCTACTGCCAGTGCATTACGGAGTACCACAAGGCAGTGTGCTCGGTCCCAGTCTATTCCTTGTATATATGAATGACCTGTGTCAACTGGAGTTGAAACATGGCAAGGTACTGTCATTCGCAGATGACACAGCACTCTTATTTAGTGGTGAAACCTGGGAAGAAGCCTTTCATAGTGCCCAGAGTGGCTTTGACCGGGTCTGTCTATGGTTAAAATATAACATATTAACACTTAATAGAGACAAAACCAAATATATTACTTTCGCGACCAAGACCAATCTTCTACCACCAGTAACCCTGAGCATCATAGCGCACACCTGCACTCAGGTTACTGACACAACGTGTCAGTGCCTGCCTATAGACAGATCAGATACCATTAAGTACCTTGGCGTATACATTGACCAAACACTAACTTTTAGGGCCCACATTGATGTTCTAGTGACCAGAGTACGGAAAATGATATACATTTTTAAAATTCTCAGACATGTAGCGGAAACTGGAACTGTTAAAATGGTGTACTCTGCTCTATGCCAATCAATAATTAACTATTGCATAAGTTCCTGGGGTGGGGCGAGCAGGGTGCACCTCCTTGAGGTTGAAAGGGCACAGAGAGCGGTACTTAAGGTGGCCGCGGGTCTTCCTTTTCGTTTTTCAACCACTGCTTTATACAGGCGATGGGACGTTCTTACGGTGAGACAGACATTCATTCTTTCAATAGTTATGAAAAAGCACACAGAACTGCAATATGACCCAAACCTCAATAAGAACAAACGTAGGAAGGGTAATGTCTGTCCGATTAAAACCTTCAACACCAGAATTGCTCAGAAACATTATTGCTTTCTTGGGGGATACCTCTACAATAAGATAAATACATCGCTAGGATTATACCTTATGCTGAGATCAAGCTGTAGACTGATTTTATGTAAATGGCTCAAAGGTCTTGATTATGATGCAGCAGAAAATCTATTGGTTCCGATGCGCTAATCGATCTAGCACACGTTTATAACACACACACACACTCACACTTACACACACACACACACACACACACACACACACACACACACACACACACACACACACACACACACATACACACACATGCAACACACACTCAAACATATGACTAATATATATCCTACGCTTACCCTATAATTCTATCTCATCATTCATTGATTGTTTCATTTGTGTTTCACTTGTTATAATAATAAGTCTGTTCTATAATTTCGTTGGGGGCCTAGTGACCCGTAACACAGGTATTCAAATACCTATCTCGGGCACTAGTCTCTCACAAATGTTTGCTGTAAATGTATATTTAGATTAAGCATCTACACTGTACTGCATACATCTGTGATGAGAAATAAATTATATTATTATTATTATTATTATATTAAACCTCTTCCTCTTTGTATTGTTATGATAAACTAGCTGAACCCCGAGTTGTCACCCGCAGTTATTACAAAGCTGGTCTAGAAAAATAGCCTAAATGTCTCCTTAGATCATCAGCTACCTGCCAGTGAAAGTCCCGTCTAAATCAGTCCAGCCATTTCAGAGATTACCCGGAACAAACAGGCAGACAGACAGACAAAGTTAAAAAAAAAATTTTGGTATAAGTATCGTGTAAACATACATATTTGCATTTATTAAAAAGCGGTTATTTTAATATTACAAACAGACACTCCATTTTTATTTATTTGTTGTAGTATAGATGTATAGATTGTGATGATGAATTGTGACTGCCTATGTGGCGCAGTGGTGCTATGCGACTGCTGTTAGATCTCGGGTTCGATTCCCGGGCCGGACCAAATGTTTGCATGATTGCAAATATTAGTTTTGCAGTTTGGTTGTTTTCTGTATATAATATGTATGTATTTACAAAACAAAGTAATTGTGTATTTATATATATATTTTAAAATAATTTGCAATACAGAGTGTCACTTTCTATAATAATATTCGTATTTAATGTCTCCTTGGAAGTATTGCAAAAACCAAGCTTCAAACAAAAAGGTTCCGAATTGCAACGGCTTGTGCAAGTCTCGAGTTGCGTACATTGCACTTTTACTTTAAGGTCGTCTACTATATTGTTCAGGCACTGTACATATTATGATCATATTATATATGTAGGTCATTAAGAGCATGTTTGTAATTTCAATAACATTTCAACAGAATACAACTTGTTATTACGAAGGTAAACTCGAATTTAATCTAAATTCGTTCGACAGTTTGTACAACTGCCGAAAAGGGCCGCTTAAAGTAAGTGCTTACGTTATTTGGTAATGACGTGATCGAGATTGAGAAATTCTGGTGTTTTTTACAAACAATTAATTAACAATTATTTTTACGGGAATTAACGCGGTCACTTATTAAAAGGTATTACATACCTCTGATTTGCCTGACGTTTCGACCAGGTTGCACGGGCCGTGGTCACAGGCTGACTGGTCGAAACGCGAAAGTTTAAAAGTTAGCAAACAATTAATCTTCATAAATTATAGAGTTTTGAAGAAGTTTAGCGTAAGCGACTGCAGATCAAGAGGTCTCGGGTTCGATTCTCGGGTCGGACAGAGCTGATGGAAGACGGTGGTGTTTCCCGCCCGTCCCTCGGAAAACACGTTAAGCCGACAGTCTCGGTTGTCATGAACACCTATGACAATCGTTATTGGGAAGTCACTGTCCTCAAATAAGTTTTTTTTTATATTTTGCCTGCCAAAGTGACTCTGCACAGTCTGATGGTAAGCTAAAGCAAAATGCAACAATGGGGGCCACCATACTCACTGCGAAAGCAAACAATGCAGTATGGCGTCCCACACTATGGCGGCTTAGTGAGATGCTTTTTCACGCCCCGCTTAAAGGACCCGGGATCATAGTCCGAGAGAAACACGTGCAAACTAGTTCAATCTTCGAATACAGTTCACCCACAGGTTACCGTGGGAGAGCCACGCTTGGGCATGCACTGATACCACGGCCTCACAGAAAACCGGTGTGAAACAGCACTTGCTCACCGAGTGATTGAGCATACCGGAGGCCCATACCCCAAGTACTCCCCATCTCTCTCACCATGCCCCAAAGGCCGGCAACGCACTTGTGATGCGTCTGGTGTTGCAGGTGTCCATGGGCGGCTGTATTCGCTTACAACCAGGCGATACGCTTGCTCGTTTGCCCAATATACTAAAAAAAAAAAGTTTGCGGAGGTCCGATGCCCGTCGCTCCGTGGAAAAACTAATATTCAGGTACACCGGTTGAACTAGTAGCCGACCCCAAATAATCTTGGGAATAATAGAGGTTAGGAAGACGACGGAGAAATGAAATGAAATGAAATGAAATGAAATGAAATGAAATGAAATGAAATGAAATCATTTATTCTGCAATTAGGTTATACAAAACACTTTGTGTTTTGAAGGTGAAGGTGTTGACTTTATTGATTATTTTATTATTTAAGTTCTAAATACGATTTTTATCTTATTTACCTTAACACAAACAAGTCAAGCTGATTTTCATAAATGTTCGTAGATCCACATTTAGTTAGACAGTATCTATCACAACATAATAAAGTTTTATTATTAACACACTCTTACTAGCTTGACCTGTATACGTGTATATGTATGTAAAGGAATCTTTTAACTACATTACTTTTAACATACTACTTCTACGAGTCTGATTAGCTTGAAAATTTGCACAGGGTCAATGGCCGATGACAATACAATAATTTGAAAAAAAAAAGAAAAAGTAAAAAAAAATAGTGAAAAAAAAGAAACATTCCACAATTTTTTACACTACATTATTTTCTACTTTTGAGTATGATATATTTATAAAAGCGTGTTTGTTTAGTTTTTTAAAGCTAGCCCCAGTATTGCCCTTGGGTTTTGTGTCATTTGGATCGGATATTGTTCACTATTGTTCAGAACAGTATCAGGTATCTGATCCCACCGAGTATAAATTCTTATGCGTTTAAAATTTTCAGAAGAAGAATTATTTGATTAAAGTAATTTTTGAATTCTTTAAACAGAACTATTATCTAGTTACAATACTAGTCGTGTTAACGTCTACTTCATAAATGTGTACTTAGAGCATTTGAGGTTCCAATAAAAACGTAGAGGTAGATGTCTAAGAGGGTTTTTTTTTATAAAATTAAGCCTGCAAACAAAAACTAAACACTCTGTACTGATTCAGAATATCAATTATTTTAGATAGTTAAAAACTTTTACACAAATGAATCAAAATGTGAGTTTTTTGTAACTAAGCTATGATTTTATATCTAACAAACATATAGTAAGTGAGATACATCACATCACATCACACTAATATATAAAGGCGAAAGTTTGTAAGTGTGTATGTTTGTTACTTTTTCACGCAAAAACTACTGGACGGATTTGGATGAAACTTTACAGCTTATATATCAGATTAATTTGAGGATCAGAAATTTTTGAGGCATAGGTCCACTGTATCTAATTTGTTAGTTTTTAATGATTTTATAACATCAAATATGGACTCCGGGGCAGAAGTACACGCCATTTATACTGATTTCAGTAAGGCTTTCGATCGTATAGATCATTTGTTACTATTAGAGAAATTAAATAAGGCTGGAATACACGGTAATCTGTTTAGATGGTTTACCTCCTATATAACAAAAAGATCTCAAGCAGTAGCAATCAACGGATTTGCATCTGCGTGGATGCCGATTCCTTCTGGTGTTCCTCAGGGATCTTTGTTAGGACCATTGCTTTTTGTGATTTTTATTAATGACATGAACTACTGTTTCAAACACGCTAACTTCCTATCCTACGCAGATGATACAAAAATATTCATGGCCGTCAATAATTCCTCTGATTGTGATCTGTTACAAAGAGATCTGTATAATTTTGAACGGTATTGTATTAATAACAAGTTAAGTCTGAATGTATCTAAATGTGTTGCAATTAGTTTTACTCGAAAAACCAAACCCATTCAATTTTCATACACCATCTCTAACAGGCCCCTTTCAAATGTATCCAGTATAAAGGATTTAGGTTTGATACAGGATTCTAAATTGATATTTGATAAGCACATTGATTATGTCATAAAAAAGGCCTACCGATCGCTTGGTTTTATTATTAGGTCTACTTCAGAGTTTAGAAACATTAAGCCCATAAAGATGCTATACTGTGCCTTGGTGCGTAGTACTCTAGAATATGCATCGGTAGTGTGGAACCCGTTTTATTGTATTTATGTTGATCGTATAGAGGTTCTTCAAAGAAAATTTTTAAGATATTTACAATTCAAGACCAATTGCAATGACCACGGTTACGAAGACAGATGTAGGAGATTCCACTTTCTACCCTTAAGTGATAGACGAGCTGTGTCTGATGTGGTAACACTGCTGAA
Organism: Spilosoma lubricipeda; assembly: GCA_905220595.1. Lineage (NCBI taxonomy): Eukaryota > Metazoa > Arthropoda > Insecta > Lepidoptera > Erebidae > Spilosoma > Spilosoma lubricipeda. The sequence continues at coordinate 4,081,929 of HG992278.1, forward strand.
AATTGTTAATGGTAAAGTCGATAGTTCGGTCCTTCTTGGTAAAATCAAATTATCGGTGCCACGAAGAATACCGGTTCGACATTATCAACCTATGGCAATACCTAGAGCCAACACTAACTATCGACAAAACTCATTTATTGTTCGCGCAAGTAGATTGGTCAATGATATATGTAAAGGGAATGACTGGTTTGAGGTATTTGGATCGAAGCCATCACAGGTGAAAAAAATATTTACCTTAGACTTTTTTGGCTCCCATACGAATATGACAAACCAATAGAATAGGTTTAATGGTGTGTGTATCTTTTGGTTTTCTTTTATATTGTGTCATTTATCCTCTTTATATTTTCTCTTTTATATTTTTCTTCATGTTTGAAACCTATTTGCGAATGCCTGTCAATAGCTCTGTAGTTATTAATTTTAGGATCTAGAAAGTGTGTTTATATGCTGTTGGTATTCCAAAAAATGTAAAATAAATAAAAATAAAAATAAATAAAATAAAATAACACATCGGCTACTATTTGCCGCGATTATGGATTAACACGCGGGCCGCAGCTAGTTATTAAATAAGTATTTTAGTCATGCACTAGTTACTCAAGACATTGAAGGTAAACTGTTTAGCTCTTATTTAATGGGATGGAAATGCGTCCCAACGGGTCATCACCTAACCAGAGCTCATAATGAAGAAACCACTGTCACGTGTGAGTTGATTGCAAGAGACTCCGGTATACCTACCCTAGACCTAAGAAATAAGTCCTTAAGACATAGCGTAGTTAGTAATAAGAAATAATTCAGTCTAATTGTCTCAATCTAAGACTTTCTCTTCAAATCTAAATACTGTAAGCCAATTTATTTTTATGATTCCATGATATAAATATTTATTTATTTATTTATTTATTTATAACTTTATGCACTTTTGTACATAGGCGGACTTAATGCCCAGGGCATTCTCTACCAGTCAACCTTAGGGTAGTGTAGAAATCATGTGAGGTAGGCGCACATAGGATTCGTACTTAACTAAAATAAACATTACACAGCATTACATATTATTATATAGGTATGGGAATTACAACAAATACATAAACACTATAAATATATATGATATTACTTATATATAAAAACATATTCACATTACATTAGTACACCATGAATTCAAGGAATGTGTAGGGGTTGGATGTTGTTGTTATAATGACTGTGCCATGCCAGTGAAAAGGAGGTTATGTACCTTCTTTTTAAATATGAGACGGTTAGTGGACATCCTGATCTCAAGTGGTAGCGCATTCCAAAGCAGAACTGCTTGAACAAAGAACGAAGAGTTTACAAAGTCAGAATTGTGGGAGGGACATAAAAGAAGCAGATTATTTTCTGAGCGAAGATTTCTATTGTGATTGGAGGACAGGAAACGGAGGTAGGGTTCTAGGTAAGTAGGTGAGGATGGGGAGGTTAATATCACTGACGTAAGTGACGTAACTGATTTAAAAGCAATAAAAACGCGGCAAAACCGGTTGTGTATTCGATTTTATCTATTTTCAACCTTAACCCGAACATTTTGTGGCGATCGATGAACTTTCTCTAGTCTATAATCGGAAGTTGTTTGATTATTCATTCAAAGACCTGTTTTTATTTGCTATTATTATGTTCGGCACGTGTGTGATACTTATAAACGACCTTGGTAATAAGTAGTGTTCTGAATAAAAACTGCTGATATTGCGATTTGTGCTTAGGCTACTTAGGTGTAAAACCTCATTTTGACCAGACTGTTGCTTAACCTCCTCACCATTAAAGAGGACTTATAATAATAAGTTTTATATTATCCTACTTTCATATTACATAACAATTTTACAGTAAACAACTTCAATTCTGGTAATAATTCGATTTTCAAATCTATAGTAATTTAATAAAGCTGAAGAGTTTGTTTGTTTGTTTGTTTGAACGCGCTAATCTCAGGAACCGCTGGTTTGATTTGAAAAATTCTTTCGGTGTTGGATAGTCCATTTATCGAGGAAGGCTATAGGGTATACATCATCACGCTACTACTAATAGGAGCGGAGCAACAATGAAGAATGTTTCAAAAACGGGGGAAATTTTTACGCTACGGGCAATATAAGGCGCAAACGAGGTTGCGTGGGTCAGCTAGTCTATACTAATATGCTGCTGGAGCTGGAGAGTTTGTTTGTTTGTTTGTTTGAACGCGCTAATCTCAGGAACCGCTGGTCCGATTTGAAATATTATTTCGGTGTTAGATAGCCTATTTATCGAGGAAGACTATAGGCTAAATATCATAACGCTTATACCAACAGGAGCGGAGCAACAATGAAGAATGTTACAAAAATGTTGCGTGAGTCGGCTAGTTTTCTATATATCTAAAAATGAATCGCCGAAATGTATACAATGTACGCGCATAACATCCGATCGGCTGCACCAAATTAATTCATCCTTTTTTTAATGAGTTCGTTATTGTTAGGACAAGGTTTGTGTACAAGAAAAATTAAAAGATAACGGGAATAGTATTTTTACTATATTATTAGTATTTTTTTAGAGATAAGTAAATATGGAGGTAAGAAGTTCGCCGAGTCAGCTCGTTGCTATTTACCCGACTATGGCAAAGACAAAGGAGAGTTATGATTTTGACAGGCTATGTATGTATGTTCATTTGTTTCCCCATAGCTCCTAACTAGTTAGAAGTTAGAAGTCTCATGATTGTCTGCTGGTTATAGGCTCTAAGACGTGTAACTGAATCTAATGTGGCGCCCTCTAGCCGACGTAAAGTGCTGTATTAAAAAAATGATTTGAGAGAAATATGACTTGTTTGGTATCATACGAAAAGGCGTTACTTGTACATTTCAAAAATTATATATTAGTAGCATTTTCTCGTGACTTTGTCCGTATTTATTCGATAATTGTGATATTTCTATGGAACCTATTTTAAATATACTTTGCAAAGAAATTAATATAGAGGCACCAAAACATTTTAAATAAAATAAAGTAAAAAGGAAAATCCAACTACGACCAAAAACGACGCTTAAAAAGCATACTTTGGCAAAGCTAGTCAAAAAAAGTAGTCTAAGTTACTCCTTATATCATAAGATACCTATCAGTGCCAGCCGTTCTAGAGATTAGCCTGAACAAACAGAAATAGTAAAAAACCGTGTATATCTATGCTAATATTATAAACGCGAAAGTTTATAAGTATGGATGGATGGATAGATGGATGGATTAATGAATGAATGAATGAATGAATGAAACATTTATTGGACACACACATTTTACAAGCTTCAACAAAAAATAATAATAATAATAAAAGTAACATAGAAACAGATCAAAAAACTTAAACTATAGCATATTACAAAAAAGGTCAGTGCGCCCAAAAGGCCCCAGCTCAGCTGTCGCTGCGGTCTCCACAAGAGACCATAGCGCTGATTTTCAGCTGAAGCCCACAGGTGTCTCACGGAGCAGTGTACGGAGATAAAATGTATGATATAATGAATAAATAAATTAAAATAAAAGATTTGGAGAATAACTGGACAATATAAAGTGCAATAAATAAACAATACTAAACAGTTATTTGTGAACTATGGTAGGTTATATTTCGTAGCACTAAAGAAGTGCAGTAAGAACATTAAAGTTAAAACATAGATACATCAATCAGATAAATAGAGATAGAATACATAAATTGCATTTTATAAAAAAGTGCTTGATTTCTGAAGTTCCAGAAATAGACACTTTAGCTCACATCTAAAATGGACAGGACTGCCCAATTTCCGAATTGGTGGTGGCAAATCATTCCAGCACTTCGTAGCACTGTATCGAAAACCGCCTCTAAATGCTGTGGTTCTATGTCTGGGTATATGCAACGGAGCAGACATGCTTCTCTGCTCTTAATGGATGTTTGTTACTCTATCACGCAAAAAATACTGGACGGATTTGGATAAAACTTTACAGTAATATAGCTTATACATCAGAATAACACATAGGCTACTATTTGCCTTGATAACCGACATATACGCTGGCTGAGCCGCGGGCAACAACTAGTATGCCATGCTTTGGTGCTTTCATTAATAAATAAATATGAATAAATAAATAAATATTACAGACATCTAACACACAACGCGATCCAGTCCCAAGCTAAGCAGAGTTTGTGTTATGGGTACTAGACAACTGATATGAATACATATATACTTTTTTTTTTGTAAATACATACATATTATATATAGAAAACACCCAAACTCCGAAACAAATATTTGTAGCTCGTACAAACATTTGGTCCGACCCGGGAATCGAACCCGAGACCTCATGATCAGCAGTCGCACACGCCAACCCCTAGACCAACGAGGCAGTCATTAGATCTAATCTTCGTATAGGAAGCAAATATAGTAAGGTATATTTATGAGCAATTTCCTGATAACACCTTTTACGTTAAAATGATAGTAAATTCTAGGAAAACTTAAACAAATTCTCTCGTCTCACCAGCGCAGTATAGTAAGCCAAAACCTTCTTTTTAACCGACTTCAAAAAAAGGAGGAGGTTTCTCAATCCGACCGATTTTTTTTTGTGTGTTCGCGGATAACTTCGTCGTTTATGAACCGATTTTGATGATTCTTTTTTAATGGAAAGGAGATGTCCCAACAGTGATACCATGCTAAGGACATTAATATCTGATGATGGCATCCAAGAGAAATCGAGTTAACCTTGAAGTCGGTTTTATTTTTGTTAAAATTGTACTTGTTAAGGAGAGGTTTATGTCCAGCGGTGGACGATTAAAGGTTGTTGATGAATATGTAGTTAATTTAAATCGTATACATATTTGCATAATCATAGTCTTACATTATGTGTGCTCTGGTAAATATAGTATATAAATTTTGGGGATCAAGGGTTCGCCGGACAGCAGTAAAAATCGTGTGTTGTAGATAAATTCACTATATTTCTGTATATTCGTAATAATCGTGTTCGTCGTTACCGTCCTTGCAATCGTTGCGGCCATATTGCCCTTTCTTTATTTTCTCACTCATTCGTTCGCTCTTACTTCCTCTCATTCGTTCAGAAACAGGCTTCTCCTTACAAACATCGCTCGTTCGGAAACATTCACATGTGGGATGTATATATAGGCCTAAATCTAACGCGGGTAAATTTACTACCTAAACTCTCTCGTCTGAAGCAAAACCTTCTCGTATTCAGTATTATACTGCGATGATCAGACGAAAGGGGTTTGTTTCATGTTTTTCTTCTTTTTGCAGTGATGTTGGTCTGCATAGTCTGCTCCTTTAGTCCTCTCACGACACCCAAGATGCATAAAAACTAAGTTACTTACATCTCTCAGCATTTTCTCAGCTGCCACTGGATCCCATTGTCTCGCTGAAAAACAAACGGTAAAATATTTAATTCCCTTCAACCCACAACATGCAAGATCACTAACCAATAGGCGTCTTTTAATGTATGTTTTTATTGCATACTAGCTGACCCGTACCCACGTCGTTGGGCGGTAAAAAATTTTTTCTCCGACTCAATTTGCAAATACGGCTAACACAAAAAAGTCTTTCCACTTTCAGGTTATTATATAGTCTATGTCACTTACAAATAACGTAGCCTTCTATTGGTAATTATCAAAATCGGTTCAGTAGATCCAGAGATCACAAACTCACAAACTTTATATCTTTATATAATAGTATAGATAATAATATAATAATGAGTAAGTAAAGTAAGTATAAGTATAGATATAGAAATATAGATATAAATAACAAGAATCGATTACATATAGTATATTTATACAAGCTGCGCCCTCCATCGATACTAAGCTAGAAGCTAGTCTAAAATAAAAGTTGCCTAAGTTACTCTTGATATCATCAGCTATCTGCCAGTGGAAGTCCCATCAAGATCGGTTCAGACGTTCTATGGAACCGTATGTTTGTTCCGTATAATCTATGGATTGGCCGGAACAAACTGACAGAGAAAAATGACAAAAATTTATGTATGATGTCAGTACCTACTGTATATAATTTCATATGCATGGGTATATGAATAGATGGATAATTTCTATCCACGCAAGAACATCTAAACGGAATCTCTTTCGCACAGAGACCAGCCCCCCTAGCCAAGTTGCAAGCGTTTGTCTTGTCTTTCTGCAATCGTTAACGCCTAATTTCTCGTGTGTCATTGGCTAATACTTTGTCTAAGTTTAGCCAATGGCACACGAGAAATTAGGCGTTACTGATTGCAGCAAGAAAAACGCTTGCAACTTGGTTAGGGGGGCTTGAATGTGCTACCTTTTAGCAAGGAAGAAATTGATTGATAAATCATCGACATTTATGTCAGTTATTTTAGCATGACTGACATAAATGTCGTACTCAAAAGGCCGGTAACGCACTTGTGACGCCTCTGGTGTTGCGGGTGTCCATTGGTGGCGGTAATCGCTTACCCTCAGACGATCCGCCTGCTCATTTGCCCCCCATAAAACAAAGCTTAGTATCTTCTGTATCACTTCTGTGTCGCTAAATACTTTAAATATTTGTAATTTAAAAATTAATACCAGAGTTTACACACCTCTAAGCCATCGTAGCAAGAAATGGTCGTTATGCTCTGGCTTCATCACATCCTTGACACTTCTTCGAAACTGTAAAAATAAAAAAAAACATGAAAACCACGGACAGTGAAAATCTAGATGGATTTGAAACGCAGTTCCTTTTTCCTGATATGGCAAAAAACATTTTTTAAATAATGAGGGTAGCGCAGCGGTAGGGTAAGCGACTACTGTTCTTGAGGTCTCGAGTTCAATTCCTGGGTCGGACGAAATGTTTGTATGATCTGCAAATATTTGTTTCGGCGTTTAGGTGTATGTCCTAAATATATTTTAAATTATACTCTGCTAGATGGAAAGCATGACCGGAATACAAGAGTAGTGGTCACAGTAGCAGGGATGAAGGCTGGAATGTCACAAGTAATTTACGACCTATTCTCTTGTCTACCGAATCAAGAAAATCCTAGATACTTTTCAAATCGTAATCGATATCAATGCAAGACGTAAGGATGTGATTATCTATTTTTAGAGTTGAATTCAGTGCGACGCGGATGAATTCGTTGTTGGTCAGTGTCGCACTGAATAGCGCCCGACTCTTGCATTCTGTTGATTAAAATCCAATAGACGTAACTCTGACAATAAAACCTTTAATTTTTTATAATACGTTACTATATTATTGTTGAATAAAAAGCTGGAAAGAACACAATAAGCAACAGCGTTCATTATTGCTAATAATAATAAAAAATATAATTATACCTTAGCTAGCTTGAGATTTCACTAATAAACTCAAACAGTACACAAACCATGGTATAAAAACTACATAGTATTGTTATATCAAGACACAAACCAAAAAGGATACAAACACTACGTTATTTATACAATGAAACTTACTAACATTGCTTAGCAACCATATTGACGTAATAAAAATCAGAGTCATATGTGCAATCAAAATATTTTAACTATTATTCTTTGGTAGTGTGTTTTTCTGTTTTATTTAAATCATGGGAGACGATAATATTTCTACATTCAGTGCGGAAGGAGGTCAAGACACGGTCGGTCTTCCCCGGATTGTAATGGTAACAGAGGGATCAGACACTTCGTTATCCTCGCCCTCTTCGACCTCTCCAGACGATGACAATTGGGCTGATCTCATTAAGTCAACAGAAATACCCCCAGAATACTGGCACATACAGAAACTAGTGAAGTATATGAAAGCTGGCAATCAGACGGCCACGATGGTCGCCTTATCTTGTTTGAAAGACCACGATCTAACGATAGAGGTAAACCAAAGAGCAATTCAGGAAATCGGTGGTCTAGAACTTCTGGTCAATTTACTAGAAACTAGAGATCTGTGCTGTATTTTAGGAGGATTAGCTGTTCTCAGGGATATAACACCGAATATAGAAATCAGGAAGAAAGTGACCGATTTAGGTGCTATACCGTTGTTGGTGGGATTATTGTCAGACCCAGCAAGAGATGTTCAGATACTTGCAGCAGAAACAATAGCTAACCTGGGGAGGATAAGAAAGAGTAGAAAGTTTTGTAGGAAATTTGGTGGTATTCCGAAATTAATCGATTTGCTTGATATTAAGGAAAGGTATAGTTTCTGTATTTCAGTTTTACTGAAGTTTGCATGCATGATATAGCTAGTTAATCTATTTTAATTGTTTTACACTTTATTAAATTAAACAACTTTTATGAAATTGGAAATCGTAACAATTACTTTTCTGTTACAAGGTAAAACTGAAATGTCGTGATAAATATATATTAATTATTTATTTTAGGTATTTATTGACACCTCGCGAGGAATTAAATGCAGATGAAGAACAATTTTTGGACATTGGGCGAGCGGGCGCCAAGGCCCTTTGGTCGATGTCTGCATCACAAAGAAATCGCGAGGCAATGAGAAAGTATGGTATGATACCACTTATAGCCAAAATGCTGAAAACAATACATCTGGATGTTGCGATTCCGGCGATAGGGTTACTGCAAATGTGCGCAAATGAGACATCATTTCAGTTAGCCATACAGACGGAGAAGATGGTAGACGACCTGATCACGCATTTGGCAAGCCCAGATAAAGACTTAAAGGTACAGTAGAACACTTTACTGATAGACTGACGAAAGCCAAAATTCTTGGTCACACATTATTTCAATATAACGTGTATAATGTAAAATATGAATTTGAATGAAAATACCACTCAAACAATTAGCAACAATTCAAATTTACAATTTTTTAGACCTACTGCAGTTTAGCGATTTACAAATGTGCGAGTGATTCTATTACGAGGGATATGATTCGCAATGCTGGAGGATTAGAGCTTTTAGTAGAAGCTGCATCAGATTCTACGAACAGGCCAAATAAACCTTTATTGGCAGCAGTTACTGGTGCTCTATGGAAGTGTGCTAATAGTGATGAAAGTGTGAAGAGACTAGACTATCTTGGAGCTGTTCCTATTCTTGTAAACCTGCTCGATGATGAAAACGATGGGGTATTAACTAACGTGGCTGGCGCTTTGGCTGAATGTGCAAAGTATCCACCTAATAGAGAAAAAATTAGAAGCTCTGGGGGAATACCAATGCTAAGTAAGTAATGAAATATACTTAAGATGAGTTAATGAATTTGCTGTTTATAATACTTTTGTTTTTCAGTTCATCATCTGAATAATACATACAAACCGTTGTTGGAAAACGTTCCTTTAGTATTAATGGAGTGTGCAAAAGAGCCACTGTGTATGGAGCAAATTGACGAGTTGGACGGGGTCAGATTGATTTGGTCGTTGCTCAAGAATGACTCAAAGCGAGTACAGACAAATGCCGCTTTAGCGTTGAGTCCGTGTGTACAAAATGCTGCTGATTCTGGCGAAATGGTCAGATCTTTTGTAGGTGCTTTGGAGCTCACTGTAGACTTACTAGACTCTGACGATAGAAACGTATTATCTGCTGTCTGCGCTGCTATTGCGACTATAGCCAGAGATAATGAGAATTTGGCTGTCATTTCTGATCATGGTGTAGTTGCTAAGCTTTCTAAACTCGGTAAGTATTAATCATAAAGTATAACCCTGTTAAAGGGTCTGTTCCACCAATTCTTGATAAAATTTCAAATAGTTATCTACCATATAACACTATTTATCCGATAAAAGTTGCTGATAAGTATACACATATATGTACGTATATGTAGAGAAATATATGTCAGATGGATAGAGATCTAAGACTTGTGAAACTGAAATCTGTAGTTATTTTACAGATAAGTTGACATTAGCCTATCAGGGATTATTTCAGCAAATGGTAAAATTGGTCCTAAATCTAATCTAATGCAGATGTAAATCTGTCGAGTTATAATTTATCGTAAACATAAGATTGTTATCTGTAACTGTTAATCGTATAGATGGGTGGTGGATTTTAGACATATTTATAAAACAGTACGTGTCGAGACTTAAAGCGAAAGTAGTGTTAAACCCTGCTTATGAATAGATAATAATAAAAAAGAAATTTAACATTTATTCTTTAGGTGAAGTTCATTAGCAAGTTTTTGAAAAATATTACTTTTATAAAATGTCATATTTGTTATTTGCGTTGCTAATAAGTGTTAAATAAAGTTTATATTGCACTTCGAAAGCTTCGAATAGGTATATCTCTTGACACTTTACAATTTAATTAATACATTTTAACACATCAGTGAGATGCGGAAAGACTACGTCACTAATTTACTGTTTTTTTTGAATTGATCTTACGTTTGTCCGTCAGTCCTCTGTACCTATACTTCACAAGATTATTGAAGGTAATATTTAGTTATAATAGAAGATTTGGGATTTTGTTTTCATTTCAATTTAGTTAAAAAAACTAGCAATAAAATCATGTCTAGACAGCTGTTAGTTTTAGGAGTGGGTATGCGTTTTAATCGTATTATTTATAATTCTTCGTTTCCAACAATGTTCTTTTTAGTGAAACGGATAACATAACCTCTCATTCCAAGTCTGATTCAGCTAGATTTCCCAAAGTATATTTGAATCTCGAACACTGAACACTTGAGTTCGATTTTTAACTATTGGCTTCAGTGAAAAACTTGTACCCCTTTCTACAAAAAAAAAAAGGGAACGGAGGAGTAAGGAATTTGGCACAGAATTTATATGGAGGAGGAGTGTAAAAAAAGTATTTTAATATATGGTCACATTTCGAAAACTGGGCGACCACTAGCTATTTACTATTATATCCACTTACAGAACAGATTCCACTACTGCTTTCATTTAATATCGCTTTATTTACTATTGTAACAGTAAACACTACGGACGACCACCTTAGAGCCAATCTGGGTGTAGCGATAGCGTACTGCTGCGACTGGGCCCAGAATCGCCAAGAGTTCGGCAAACGTGGCGCTATCACCCCACTGGTGAACTATATGACGTCACGGGACCCTATAGTTCACAGGTCGACAGCACTTGCTCTTTATCATCTGTCATTCTACTCAGTGAATTGCGTCACTATGCATGCGGTAAGTCGAATACTTGTTTATTTTTAAACCTTAAAGTTTCCTAAAATTATTTTGTAAGTTTGTATTTCACCCTTGTCACTCATTTTGTATTTGTTTTCCTTTATAAACTCTATACCTTCTTTCTAAGATAAGTAAGTATACGGGTTATCATTACCGCGCAGCAAAAATACAAGAACGCGTTAAACTGATTTACATTTAGCCTTTTCAAAAAAATGTGTGGTGGTGTACAACAAACTGCACGAAAGACACTGTTGACAAAAGAACGTTGACCCTTAACTGGACGTGTATTGAGATAGATTGGGCCTACCTCAATTACATGCAATCTATGGAGTACATACCGAAACGTAGTAAATATTGACGCATAGGCAAATATTGTACGCTTTTGATAAACTTAAAACAAGTACTAAACTGAACGTAGTCAATTCTTTTCTTTATTTATTTTTAACTTCCTATACCTAATACACTAATAACTTTATTCATCAACGTTATTTAACTTTAAGCAGCGGTATTGGGTTATTTTTAACTTTAAAGTTTACAGTCTGTTGGAAATAACACAGAAACGTTGCTTAAAGTAAATTTATTTAGTAGTAGTTTATCAATAAGGCTGAAATTTCTTTTGAAAACTAAGTACTTAAGTAGGTATCTATTTACTTTTCTGATAACATGTCACAATAGACAAAGGAACACGACATCTTTGTTTTTCCTTATAGGGAAATGCTTGACTAACAAATTTTCCAATAAGGATTGTCTTTATTTTAAACGTTATCGTTTTAGCAAACTTGCAGACTTCAGACCAATATTGGTACAGCAGAAATAAGTCCCATAACTGTAAACAGTTATATACACATACGTATATAAACAGTGTATACTTAAAAGTATAGATCTTAAACATTTTTTTTTCTATAAACACTTTGTTGCAGCATCTTTACAATTGTGTACATTTAATGTTTTATTAGTATTGCAAATTTTCAACATATTGAAGTACACTGAGCACTAGCAAAAACTAAAATATTAAGGAAGTTGCTAATGTTGGAATTTTGATATGGTACAATATTTATTAGCGTAAAAAAATAATTTACGTTGTAATATTAATTATATTCATTACATACTCGTATGCTTGAACTTGCTTTATAACTATTTAACATTTACCAGTGGTTCCACTCGGTTATTACTTGAGAATCAAAGTACATATCTCCATACCAAACATTGAAATCGGTGCAGCGGGTTAGCCGTATAAAAGATAGACATAGTGTTATTCGAATTTGTAGTATCAATATGTATATACATAGTAATATATAGTACAGTAATATATAGTAATTTTAGTTACAGTTCAAAAACTTTACGTTGCTAAAATTCTATTTAAAAACGAAGAGAACCTTCTGAATATTTGCAGTCTGTATTGTGTTAGACAGATATAATCTAATGTAACCAGTTCTTGATGTGAATGTATGATTATGTTGAACATAATATAGGAAGTGACAATTCTTATTCTTATGTACGTATTTATGCTCTGTTTATACGCTGCTGTAAGATGCAGTTGCGAAGACAACTCCAATAGATGTTAATTACTTAGGTTTATGTCTGTGTTACAAGAAAATATTTTAGTTCTAGACCCTGTGTTTATAGAATATGAGCTTATGTGGTTGGGTTGTAGTGAAATGAGAGACAGAAATAAAAAAAAATGGTTAAAGCTTTCCCTAGAAATAAATAAATAACATAGGAACATGCTCAAAAACGCTCTAAAATTGGTATTTAAAAAAAAAGACGAACATAATGAATACCCACACTCACAACAAAAATTTTTGGATCAAACGAAGTGTTGTCCCATCTCGGATTTGAACTCACAACACTTGGCGCAGTGAAAAGCGGCGACTGCTAAACATTTTTTTTTTTACGTTTTGAAGCCCCCTCGGGCCGTTACCCCGCCGGGGTTTGCGGCGGGGCGCTGTCGGTATCGAACCGACCGACAGAGTGGCAAACCGCACGGTGTGCCACTCTGCGCCTGAAACGGGAGAGATCCGGGAACTGCTGTTATTAACACATCCGGACCCGACCGCTAAACCACTAGGCAAACGGTGTTATGAGGTGCACGCAACCTCGTTTGCGTCTCATATTGCCCGTAGCTCGCCCGTAGCTGTTAAGTTTCCCCCGTTTTTGAAACATTTTCATTGGTGCTCCGCTCTTATTAGTCTTAGCATGATGATGTATAGCCTTCCTCGATAAATGTGCTATCCAACACTGAAAGAATTTTTAAATCGGACCAGCAGTTCCTGAGATTAGCGCGTTCAAACAAACAAATTCTTCAGCTCTATAATATTAGTTTAAATAGGGTAGTTGACAACTTACTCAAATCAGTTACTTTTTATCATCTGTCAAAACGATAACTTTGTATGAAAAATGTACTAAATACAAACTTGTGACGTCACTTTTTTAGATTACTCAATAGAGTATTATATTTTAATGTTTATTAAATTTAAATTTTTAATAGAAATGAAAAGCTGTAACTATTATATTTTCCGAGCTGTTTTGTAATATTCATTTTAATGAAAGAGACATCGGTATTTATTTACGATACAGTCAACTACACTATTGTAATTCAACATAGTATTCTACAACTTAAAAGTGTATTTTCTCACAAAAAGACTTGCACGCAATACAATGGCTATAAGGCGTTGTTAAGAAACAGAAAATACAACAGTTTTTGTGTGTAAAGTTTGGTTGAAAAGGCGATATGTGGATATTTACTTGCATCTTTGTTAACTGCCGTATTTTGTATAATTATAATTAAAAACCGTTGTTAAAATAATTCAAACACCTGATTAAATAGGTTCTATTTTCAGGCTGGAGTAGTACAATTCCTGTTGGAAACGATCGGCTCAAAAGACCCTATTTTACAAGAAGCATCAGCGGGTTGTCTATGCAACATTCGAAAACTAGCGCTTGCCACTGAAAAAGTGAAATTGAAACAATAAACATGTATTTTATAATTATAATTAAATTTGAATCTGATAATTGTGTATTTAATTTCCGTTTTCCGTCTGTTTTAATAATCCATGGAGTGACGAATTAAGATTACTCGAGGAGTGTTACAACCCGTGGGTGTCTTAAAAGCTGATTAAGGGCGCAAACTAGGCAGTACAACAGTACTCCAAAGAAGGACATCAGAAAAAAAACAAAACAGTCATTTGGACTGCCGACAGAAGTAATTACTCAAAACTATAAACAAAAGTTGTAGTTCAGAAGTTAGAAACACTATATACAAATTTGGCTTATTTACTTTACAACTACATTGAATAGTCCGGTCAAATTAGACCAAAAAATAAGAGTAAAGTTACCTAAATTCCCACCAAGCTGAAAATCGGTAAGATTGTTTAAAATATAATTAAAAACAAAATTTGAAATTTCCCCATCTTTCCCCTGTAAGGAAAAAAAAATATTCAAGGTCAAAGGTCCAAAAAATTAGTTTTGTCGCGATTTTCAGCAAAACGGTAAGTTTCAGTTTCAAGATCATAAAATTATCCACAAAAATTTATTAATACTTTTTATCTACGAGCCACCGTTTTTGAGATATAACGCTTCAAAAAGTTGTAATCGTCATAATATGCACATGTTTCCTCGCCACCTATGAGGTAGTGTACTTAGCGCGTTTTTTTAACGCAGTTTACATGCATTCAGGATGAAGACACACACATACACTAGCGCAAGCGTCCTGCACCGTCTTACGGCGTCTTAGGTCACGTGTCCTGTCGCTACGTAATCTGTGCCGAGTTTTTAAATTTTTGACCCATCTCAAAATAAATTTTGCTAAAGTGCACCCCCGTACTAACACGTTTGGTTTGTGTTACTCCATGGTGTAGCAAAATAGCTCGGTACCCTGTGTTGCTAGCGCGGTGACTTGTCTTGCTCTATAGGTGTAAAAGCAGCATCTAATACGCAAATAGTAATTTCAGTCAATTTCATAACCGTTTCGCTTTCGTTAATGTAGTTGTAATGTAAATGTAACACGAAGATGTAACAGATAGCTACTAGTTGTAAAAATTTGGCGCCAATTTGTACATATTGTTGCAAATTCGTCTAATTAAAAAATGTGAACTGAAGAAATCGTATATCTTATCTTAACAATAATTATTTTTTAACTGATTTCAAGAAAGAAGTTTCTAAATTCGATTGCATTTTTTCTGGTCTTTTTTGCCTTAGAATTCCGTGATTTAACTATCCGACAGACTTTGAAAAAAATTTTTTGACTTGAAAATTGAAAATTCTGCAATTTCTGCGGATAAAAGCTAAGCATGTATGTTGGTTTTCGCGACAGAAAGTAGCCTATGTCCTCCATCAGGAAACAAAGTATCTCCATGCCAAATTTTATTGAAATCGATAGTGCGGTTTACACCTGAAAGCGTGACAGACAAACATAGTTACTTTCGAATTTATAATATTAGTAGAGATTTTTAAATCAGATGAAGATCACATAATCAACGTGAACAGCCTTCAACAGTGTACTGCTGGACATAGGACTACTAATGCACCTAAAAACTTATTTATTTGTGTGATCAGTACATGGGCAGCTGGCTGGGACCTCTAGCTTAGCACTCAGGATCTAGGATTAACCAGTAGGTTAACAGGGAAGTCAAGATTTTTTTTAAGTATGGGCCTGCCAACTGACTCTCCTGTGACTGGTGGAAAGCATAAGCAGAATCCAAGAGTGACAGTCACCATACTCAATGCGAATGCAGATAATGCACCAATACAGCATGCATCCACACCATGGCGGCCTAGTGATGCTTCTGCATCATTGGGCCTCCAGTCCATCACTAACGAAACACGACAGCACAATTGTGTGTTGTGTTTTAGGTTTATCTTCTGTGCTAGGGTAGTCACTACTGCCCCGTTCGTACTGACTTACTGTGGCTCTACTGCCTTTGAAACAGATAACATAATAAAATAGGGAAATGCCACATACTAGAATCGATTATATTTGTAGCTTTGTATTAAGATAAAACCATTTTATGAATCCAGCAACCATTCAACATAACACTAAACTAACTGTTGAGTGTTATGTCTGCTTTATAGACTGTCGTCATTTTGAATTGATATTTAATATTTACGATGGTAAATACAATTTACTCGTATGTAAATGTCTAGTTTCGTAATAAAACGTCTACGAGTCATTGCGTATAAGACGTTAAATATAGTCTGTGCATTGAGAAAGTCATTGCTTCATCGGCCGATGCATTCCTTATGCACCTGGAGTATGGCTGCATTAAAGAAAGTTTTTAAAAAGGTTTTTTTTGTAATTCACTGCACGCATCACTTATGGCTTAGACTTTAAGCTGTCACCTCGCCGCTGCCTTTTACGCTGAGTGTTGTGACTTCAAACTGGGATATTACTATGTGAGATCAACAAATTGATGTTCTGAGTTTGAATTCTTTGTGTCTTTTTGTACAAGATTTATTGCTAACTAGCTGAACCCCGCGGTGTTAACCGCGATTATTGTTGTACCGCGAGTAACGCCGCGCGACAAAGTTAGTCTAAAAAAGTAGCCAAAGTTACTCCCCGGATCATCAGCTACCTGCCAGTGAAAATCCCGTCAAAATCCGTCCAGCCGTTCCAGAGATTACCCGGAATAAACAGATAGACAGACAGACAGACAAAAAATTTTTTAACTACATTTTTCGTACATGTACCGTGTATACATACATATGCATTTAGTAAAAAGCGGTTATTTTAATATTACAAACAGACACTCCAATTTTATTTAATTGTAAATAGTAAAAAGCGGTTATTTTAATATTACAAACAGACACTCCAATTTTATTTATTTGTATAGATGATGGAGTTATCAAAAAAAGAGAAAACAAAACAAAGTACCTAATGCCCACGAGTTTGGACTCATATAATATGCTGAGTCTGAGATTAAGCATGATAAAACTAAGGATGATAGAGTTCAAATAAACAAGGGAACTCTGTGTTCTCGGCTATCTCATACTCTCCTCTCATCAGAGCTGACGGTCAGCAAGTTGTCAGCGTGACACTAAAACCAGCCTTACATTACGCAAGCTCACACCGAGACGACAGCGAGTAGCGACACACAAGTGGCGGTGCCTTAACCTTGAAAACATTTGCAATATTCGTAAACACAAGTGAATCAAAACACACGATGACATGACAATGCCAACATTACAACATAATTATCACGGTGATTTTAGTCTTTCTCCTTGAATGTTTCATGTTTGCGTAATTCGCGACTATGATCTGATCTCTTAATATGTAAGAATCGAATTTCAAATCATATGAATGTTAGAATTAAAAACCGTTAGTATTTCAACTCGTCCCTCCGCATGATTCTGGAGAAAAGGGACACAAAAGGTGAAAACTACTCCATACTCCGGAGTTGCTGGTCCGTGGGCAGTGGTAATCACTTTCCATCAGGTGACCCGTCTGTCCGTTTATCTCCCTGTATCATAAAAAAAAACAATACAAAAAAGACTCTCTTTTATGGCATTGGCGGCAAACGAGCAGACGTATCACCTGATGGTAAGCGATTACCGTCGCCCATGGACACCCAACATCAGAGGCGTCACAAGTGCGTTGCTGGCCTTTGGGGGAGGGATGGGGGGGAGATTGTCGGTGTGTATGGGCTTCCGGTATCCTCACACACACGGTGAAACACAGCGCAAGCACTGTTTCACACTGGGTTTCTGTGGTCTGTGGTTTTCTTTTTCCAAAAACGGTAAATTTTAAAAGCGTTGTTAAAATTATTAGTCTTAATAGTCCCGTTTTGACAGTTCTTCATTACTTGTTGACAAACGATACTAGAATTCTTAAGACACCGGTTAATCGTGCGTAATTGTCAAATGACAACGTGTACGAGTAGTGAAAGTTAATAGAAATCGCGGGATATAAAACGTATTGATTGACAATACATGTCTTCAATATTAGATTAGATACTCTTCCATATTGGTTACTCGTGTTACAAAGCGTCGGCCCTGATTAAGAGTGAGAGGAGTGCTCGAGGTGGCAAGTGATGCGAAAAAGCCAACTGTTTACAAATAACTACTAGATAAAGCCTTTTGAAAGCCCCTGGTATTTGTTTAGTTACTAATAGAAAAAAAAAAGTATTGGCACAGAACAGGAACACATTGACAAATGCAGACATTTTACAATTATTAGATCTTTTAATGGAATGTGTTACAGAAACTGCATTCCAAACTAGGCCAAAACCTGTATTTTGGAAAAAAAAAGTGTTCCGTCGCCGAAAAGATATAGAGTCGATGTGTATTATTCATATATATTATAGCTTTTGTTAAATACATTTAAAAGTTTTACGCAACATCGAATCAATGCAGATGGATTAAGTGGCGGCAGGTAACAGGGATTATTTGCGATCCCAAGTTCCCTTTAACGTTAAAGGCAAATACATAAAACGATCATTAGACCTGCCGTCCTGCAGGTTTTGAATGTGTGCCAATAAAGAAAAGGGATCAGAAACGTCAGCATGTAGTTGAAATAGGAATGTTGAGATGCATTTATGGTGTGACTAGAATGGATAAGGAGAAGAATGACTATATCAGAGGAAGTCTGAAAGTAGCACCACTGGGTGGAAAGTTGAGAAGTAACCGGTTAACCTAGTATGGACATCTGATGCGTGGTGTTGTCTTTTTGATTGGAAAATTGGCTTTGGGAAAATCCTCAATAATGGTCAATGCTTACAAAGATGATTTGGACAACAGCCTAGGCAACGAATTAGTGCATAGTTTGCGGAGTTGCTGAAAACAGATGAGTCTGCTGTTTTTGACATTTTACAAACAAGAGTCTCTGATTTGAAATTTGATAAACTTTGATGAAATAATTCTTTAGAGCCATGTTTCCCAAACAAAAAAGATATTGCCTTGAGAATTTACTTGTCTCTCATGATGACTAACTGCAGTGGCGAACGTTCGTTTTTAACTTTAAAACGCATTAATATGGGTTAAGGAACAAAATGGACCAAGAACGACTTAATCATCTTACTTTGATGAGTGTAGAGCATGATTTGCTTATCATTGAAAGTGTGTGATCCCTAATTTTGCTCGTATTAAATCCAGAATAGTTTATTTGTTAAAATTGAACTTAAAATAGTTTTTGTTTAAAAAAAACTTTTATGTATTAGATGACTGCTGTGCATGAGGTATAAAATATATATATATACGGTGGAATCGAGAACTTCCTCATGTTTTGCTGCCTCGTTGGTCTCGCGGTAGGCACGTGCGACTGCTGATCGTCGGGTCGGACCAAATGTTTCTATGATCTGCAAATATTTGTTTCGGAGTTTGGGTGTTCTCTAAGCATAATATGTATGTATTTACAAAAAAGTATGTATATATTTATATCAGTTGTCTAGTACTCATAATACAAGCTGTGCTTAGTTTGGGACTAAATGACAATCGTGTGTTAAATGTTCAAAAAAATGACCGAAATACCATAAACTTGAGAACCTAAAGCAAACCAAGGGCCCCTTGGCAAAATTTGCTACAGGCCCCGCGCTGGCTTAATCCGGCACTGATTTTTATCGTAGTTATGGTTGTATAAACTTATGTCCTATGTCATTGCATCGACTAATATTTGATAAACTATAGTACCATAATCTATTATAAATCCTAGTTCTCTATGATTTTATGCAGCCATTTTGTACATTATTTTGGACTCAACACTTGCACGCATACCTAGTGTTTAACAAATCGAGTTTTTTGTATTACCAATATGGCTTTAGATTTAAGATATAATAAAAAATAATAAATGTATATTTTGCAGTTTGAGCATAATTAAATTGAAGCTAGAGTATAATATAAATAATAATTGTTTGATAGTACATTAATTTAAATTAACACGAAATAGACTGTCCAAGGACGGCATCGCCTCGCCGGTAATACACTTCTTTAAAAAAAATATGTCGAAAAAATTTTGTGTATTAAAAACATTTTTTTAAGTTATGTCCATTTGTGTTTGGTCTTTTACTTTTGTCATTACTTAATGAACATGTATTTCTATAAAATAAATAAACCCTGGATATGGATGGATGGATGGATGGATGGATGTTTGTTACCACAGAACAAAAGAATTCTCCTATTCTGTGTTTGTTACTCTTTCACGCAAAAAGTACTGAACGGATTTGGATGAAACTTTACAGTAATGTAGCTCATACATCAGAATAACATATAGGCTACTATTTGCCGCGATAACCGACATACAACTAGTATGGAATAATTGTTACCACTGAAGAGTTGAAAAAAACAGCATAATATGCCTCTCTATCTATTAGGGTTGTCTCACTATAACCTTTTTTATGGTAAACGATCACTTATTTAAAGGTATTACATACCTCTGATTTGCCTGACGTTTCGACCAGGTTGCACTGGCCGTGGTCACAGGCTGACTGGCTCAGTCAGACCGCTCAGCCAGTCAGGCTGTGACCACGGCTAGTATGTAATATCTTGTGTGATCGCGTTAACTCCCTTAAAAATTATTATTATTATAATAGAAGACGCAGACAGGACTGCGTGGGTCAGCTAGTAGCTAATAAGTATAAATCAAGCAGTTCTTTATTGGCCGTGTTCTTGCGGTAGACAAGTCTAACCGAAAGACATTCTTACCAATACAGTACCGTACAAGTACGGTTTTTAGTTACATGATTTTAAAGTATAAGTAAGTTGTTATAAAGTCACGGCTGTTGCGGTGATTATGAACTGATTAATGAAAGAAGTATATTTACAGGTTACGTCTAACTAAATGTAACTAAATCGATTTCTGAAAGTAGTCTTGTCCGTGCGTGAGCGACGCACATCACAATAAGTAGGCACGAAAGTAATTATAATTAAAATACAATAAAAAAGTATTTAATGTATCACGTAATCTTGTCCGAACTAAACATACTTTGCACTGCACAAGCTGTTACACAAACACCATTAGTTTTTTTTTAGTCTCGTCAATGGAGATTGCTTTTTAATGCCTCTAGGAAAATCGACTATCGTTAAAAATTTATGCAACTATCCATTACCAGAAGCGTCGGTGATTTTATTATGCAATGATACAACTAATAATCGTGTCATACTATAGCTCTATACTTATGGAAAGTTGACGTTATCCAGTGTAGTTTGCTTCGTAAATCACCTCTTACGACATCAATTCATAATTTATACTTAACACTAGCTTCCTATTGCCCGTAGCGTGATAATTTTTTCCCGTTTTTGTAACATTCTTCGTTGATGCTCCGCTGCTATAAGTCTTAGCGTGATGATATATAGCGTATAGGTTTCCTCGACAAATGGGCTTTCTAACACTGAAATAATTTTTCAAATCGGACCAGTAGTTCCTGAGATTAGCGCGTTCAAACAAACAAACTCTTCAGCTTTATATATTAGTATAGATTTAGTGTTTATTTTAATAGATTGACAAATAATAAAGTTTTATCAGTTTATACTATCAACGAGATAACCAATACAAACCTACGCGGGCGGAGCCGCAGTCAAAAGCTAGTTAAAACGGCTTCACAGAAAAGCCCGTCACCGTGCTAAGCAATTAACGTATTTTCTTTCTTTCTTTCAATTCTTTTCACTAACTGAGTAAGGTGTGCAATTACCATCAGCTGATCCGTGTGCTCGTTTTCCCTCCATTATCATATAAAAAAACAACAAAAGCTATCCTTCAGGGACAGCAGCTCTTTAAGAAACTCGTGTTTTATTCAAAATGACTCTACTCTGCCTGATGGAAAGCATAAACAGAATCCAAGAGTGGTGGTCACCATACTGCGAATGCAGACAATGCAACAATGTAGCATGGCGACCCACACCATGACGGGCTAGTGATGCTTCTGCATCAATCCTCCACCAGGCCTCCGGTAGAGCCGGCCCGTTCGTGCTGAAATCAGCGTGGCTCTACTACCTTGAGGTATGGTGTTCATGTTTATCGAATCGCCTATTCAATATTATTGCGCCTTTTATGAGTTAGAAACGTACTGCATTATGATCTTAGTGTTATTTATTAGGAAATATCTGTCGCCATTAAGACCGTAAACACGGTTTGATCATGTAAGGTGTAAGGAATAACAGACACACGCGAGTACAAAAACAACAGTACGTTTTAACTAGGCCGCCATGCTGCATTGTTGCTTTGTCTGAATTCTCAATGAATATGGTGACCACCACTTTTGGATTCTGTATATGATTCCCATCAAAGTAGTCAATTTGGTAGGCCCATACAAAAAAAAAGGAAGTTAGTTGGCTGCAAGGTGACACAGAATTCATACCTTTTTAGTTTGTTTAGAACGATATGCAGTGAGGTGCAGTTCTTACATTCAATCAACAGTTAACAACAGCTGATCCTTTAGGGAAGTAGCATTTTTGTGGACACCTTATTTGACACATGTATATCTAAAGCAAAAAAAAACTTAGTCATATTATAATGGCATATATTGCATTCTTAAGAGTATAAAACAAGAAGTGTTGCCAAGGGATATAAAACAGACACAACAAAGGTCTCGTGACGATTAGACTAGAGAAATACAGCGGTTGATTAATTAATATCAACTCTATGCCATGCTCGCATGACTGGCTTAATTTAATTTTTTCTTCTCTTCACAGTTCTTTATACCATGCTTTGTCCTACGTAGTTTGCTTTCTTAATCGGCCCTTAGGCGCTATTCAGTGCGACGCGGACCGTCCGCAACGGATGTTCCATGTATGAAGCCTTTACAGCGCGTTCAGTGCTACGCGGACCATCCGCGACGCGAACAGCTCCGCGCGCGGACGTCATTGTATGGTCCGCGCGCGGCACGGAACGACAATTCAACCGCGAGTTCCGCGACGGACGCTCCGCGCGCGAATTGTCCGCGTCGCAGTCCGCGCCGCACAGAATAGCGCTTTACAATCCGGTGACAATACGTATTCTTAATCCATACATATAACTATGTTTATTACACAAACATATTAAAGACTTAAAACTCGTTCCTTAATTAGAAAAAAGTTTCTGTTTTTCTAACTACTGATTTATTTTAAATTATAACTTAATAACAATGGAAAATATTAAATGATGCAGCTTAACCATCCACGAAAAAACTAATTTATAATAACAAATAAACTAGGTATCTGTTTAACGATATTTTAACGATTTCTGGTAGTTTCAAGGTCGTGTGAGTAATTAAATGCCGATATTATTAAAGAACATTTGTGGTAAAATATATGGTTAAATCAGGATAAAAACAAATAACCAACGAAAATCACCTTCATAGTCCATAATAACTACATTGCCGAGGTAAATAAATAAAAGTAAAACAAATTAAATTTTTGTTTCTTAATTTGAAAGTTGTAATAACAAAAATCAAGTATTATACAACGTCCTTTTATAGGTCCATAAAAAGGACGTTTTACCCGGCGGCGGGCTTTTGCTCAAATTGAAGAGGAAAAATTAATAAAGTGAAATGACAAATTCATTTTAGAGTTCTAGATCCCAAGGACTACCTTGTGCCTTCGCGTGTAGCTTGGTTATCGCGGTTAAAAGCCTATGTCCTTTTTTTTTTTTTTTTTTTTTTTTATGTTTGACCCTGCCATAATGACTCTACTCTGCCTGATGGAAAGCATAAGCAGAATCCAAGAGTGATGGTCACCATACTGCGAACGCAGACAATGCAACAATGCAGCATGGTGACCCACACCATGGCGGGCTAGTGATGCTTTCGCATCATTGGGCCTCCGGTCTCGCACTCACCAACGAAACACGACAGCATGATCGCTGTCATTTTACGTTGATTTTCTGTGCGAGGGTAGTACCGCCCCGGTCGAGCCGGCCCGTTCGTGCTGAAATCAGCGTGGCTCTGCTCCTTACACAAGCATCAAAGTATCTGCATGCCAAATTTCATTGAAATCGGTGCGGCGGTTTACCGTGAAAGCGTAGCAAATAGACAGAGTTATTATCAAATTCATATATATGTATGGATTTATTTTTTTGACATTTATATCCAATATTTAACAAAGTGCATCGCTGAATACCTTACTCATCGTAATCAATTTATTTTATAGCCATTCATAAGTCTATGGCAGTTTGTGGCCTGAAACTTTATGGGTAGATATTGCTTAAATCTGGTATTTCTCATGCATTGTTAATATTATGTAGTACTAGCTAAGTATTGGTGTTACCTGCTTGAATAGCCGCGGGGCTAAGATAATCTAATAATAAAAAAAAGTAAAAACTAATACCCAACTACGGCAAAAAAAAACCGCGTTGTTAAAGTGTTATGGACTATGGTATATTACACTACATGGACTACGGCTTTTGAAGCTTAGTAATGTTCCATATTCCATAACACTTTTACAACGCGTGACTACGGCTTTTGAAACTGGTTTCATGCTTTTTCAGCGTCGTTTTTTGTCGTAGTTGGGTTTTAGTTTTTAGTTTATTTTATTTAAAATGTTTTGGTGCCTCTATAATATATATTGCTGTGCAAAGTTTATTTTAAATAGGTACCATAGAAATATAACATTTATCGAATAAATACGGACAAAGTCAGGAACAAATGCTAATAATATATATATATATATATATATATATATAGATATATATATATATATATGTGTGAATTGAACAAGTAACTGAACAAGTAAGTGACTTTGCCGTAGTCGGGTAAAACTTAGTTTTAATCGCATAAGTACTTCAGAAATTAAGTTAAGTCTACTCTTAAGAAATACACCCAAATCTTGTACGTTGAATAGGGAATAAAATTTATTTATTTATATAGCTGCATTGTTGCATTGTCTGCATTGGCAATGAGTATGGTGACCACCATTCTTGAATTCTTGATATGCTTTCCACCTAGCAGAGTAAAGTTACTTTGGCAGGCCAATATATTGTTACGTGTTGAGGTTTGACAAATTTGAAAATAAGCCTTTTCACGAATACAACTTTTGAGAGACCAGAGCCTTCACACAGTATTACTCAGAATAATAGTTTATTACTGATAACACTCACTATTTGATTATATGAATATTGTAGCATTTTTGTTCTGAGCCTTAAGAAATCAACTCAAACCTTCACGACGTTTAGCCGTTGTCTAGTATTTTTCTAGAATGTCCTTTCTTCGTAACAATATATATAAAAAACTAGCTGACCCACGCAACCTCGTTTGCATCTCCTGTAGCCCGTAGTGTAACAATTTTCCCCCGTTTTTTAAACATTCTTCTTTGGTGTTCCGCTCCTATTGGTCTTAACCTAGATATATAGCCTTTCTCGATAAATGTACCATCCAACACTAAAATCATTTTTCAAATCGGACCAACGGCTCCTGAGATTAGCGCGTTCACACAAACAAACTCTTCAGCTTTATAACATTAGTATTGATAAATACACCGTTGTACCTACATTAGCTCGCTCTTCAGTGCGCAACACAAATATGTTGTAATAGCTACTTACAAAAGAAGCCAGCAATTGCAGCCGTGTAACAAGTAAGAAGATTATAAATCTCATCAATGACTTTATCAATGTGGTTGCTTAATATTTTGTTACGAAAATTTGCAATTATATTACCACAAAGAAGGTATAAATTGACCGGCGTGAGTTAGCACAATGATGCATGCTCAAGGCTAAGCAATGCATGCTTAACATTATCTGCACTACATTTACAAATAATGAGCTGAAAATAAGAACTGTTAATCAAAATATCGATCGTACTTGTAGTTGCACAGTACTATCTTTACCATAACCTAATATGTACCCATAAACGAGCAATTCTTGTTTATGTAAAGGCCTGTATTCACTTTTATTAGTGCGACTGCAGGTGCTTAGTGCTGGTGATCAATGATTAGTAAAACACACGTGTGGACAGAGACTGCTCATGCGAGTGCGAAGTTGGCTGCGTAGTAATCTGCCCCCCTAACCAAGTTGCAAGCGTTCTCCTTTCTGCGATCGTTAAAGCGTAAATTCTCTTGTGTCATTGGCTAATCTTAGACAAAGTATTAGCCAATGACACACGAGAATTTAGGCGTTAATGATTGCAGAAAGAAGAACCCTTACAACTTGGCTAGGGGTGCTGATTAGAAGCGTTTTCAAATTCCAAAAACAAAAAAAGAAGAAATAATATCTCTTCACAGGTAAACACAGATTATTTAGTTGCTATAATTATTTATTGACCCGATAATTATATTGTTGTGTCGGAACACTAAACCTCAACCGTAGTTCGACTGTGATACCAGTTATTGTCTTTTTTTTCCCCTTCATTTAGGGAAATTACTTATTAGTCCCGACATTAGTGAAACTCATAGCTATATTTAGGGACTTGGTTCCAAAAATCATCTGAAAGGATTCTTTGGGTATACATACAAATATTTCACAAATATGTAACTTCACAAATTTTAAAAAGTTTTATTGGCAACCAAACGATTTTAATAAAATAAGAGGATGGTCATCTATTTGATTTTATTATCGATTGAACACGAAGTTAATCTGATAAAGTTTTTGATTGAAAAATTTAATGGTACGATTACACTACAAAGCGAAATTGGAAACCAATTCTCGAAATTTAATTGCAAAACGACAATATTGTAAAAAGTTAGTGCAAAATAAAGGTTGCTGAGATTTTGCATAGTATATAGTAGATGAAATAAAAAAATAAAGTTTCTTGGATATTAAAATATTTGTCCCTCTGTTCAATCTAAATATTTGTCAAAAAATTGGTAATTTTTTTCTGCGTATGGTATCATCTCGGAATCTCGGAATAAAGGCTTCAACACTTTCATTAACTTTATAAGCAGGTTTAGGCAATTTCGGGGGCGAGAAATCGATCTAGCTAGGATTAATTTTTAGAAAATTTACCATCATACAAGTACAATTTTAACAAAAATAAAACCGACTTCAAGGTTCGACTTGATTTCTCTTGGATGCCATCATCAGATATTAATGTCCTTATCATGGTACCACCGTTGGGACATCTCCTTTCCATTAAAAAAAGAATCATCAAAATCGGTTCATAAACGACGAAGTTATCCGCGAACACACATAAAAAAAAACTAAAAAAAAAAATATAAACGGTCGAATTGAGAAACCTCCTCCCTTTTTACCCGACTCCGGCAAAGCCAAAGGAGGGTTATGATTTTGACAGGCTATGTATGTATGTATGTTCATTTGTTCCCTCCTAGCTCCTTAACTACCCTTTAGATTTGGACAAATGAGGTGTCTCTAGAAGCGTCATGATCGTCTTCTGGTTATCTATATATATAAAAGAGGAAGGTGACTGACTGATATACCCAGAGATCAACGCACAGCCCAAACCGCTGAACCTAGAATCCTGTTGCATGTTGGTTCTTTATATAACGTAAGTGAGAGAAAGGAAATTTGAAAATTCCACCCCTAAATGGGTAAATCAGGGTATGAAACTCTGCGTGAGCGAAGCCGCGTGCAAAAGCTAGTAGGCTATATGACGTGTCACTGTATGTAATGTGGCGCCCTCTAGCCGGCATAAAGTACTGGGTAAAAAAATTAATTTGAGATAAATATGCCGTGGACTATGGTACATTACACTACATGGACAACGGCTTTTGAAACTTAATGAAATGAAATGAAATGAAATGAAATGAAATGAAATGAAATGATATATGAAATGAAGGAATGTTAGTCTGAGAATGTCTTAGGAATGTTTCATAGTCCATAACACTTTATCAACGCGTGACTACGGCTTTTGAAACTTGTTTCATACTTTTTAAGCGTCGTTTTTTGTCGTAGTTGGGTTTTAGTTTTTACTTTTTTTTATTTGAAGTCGGTTAAAAATACCGAGCTAAGCTCGATCATCCCAATATTAGTAGTTTAGTTAGTTTATAAAAACTATAATTGCACAATAATTAATCTACCATTATTATTAATTACCGTAGGTATATTAAGTACAGTCAGGATGTCCTTAAAATACATACAATAAACTAAAGATATTTTTATATCTATTCATATTTACGGGATTCTTGAAAAGTCAAGTGTTAAAAAATGAATTCCTGTCGCCCACGCACTCGTGAAGCCCAATTTTACACGAAGGTTGAATTACGCGGACGCCTGTTATCTTATCATGTCATATCAAGCTCCACAGTCAAGTTCCATCCTTGTCCGTGCATTGACTGACTGATGTTTGTCGAAAGGTCACGTTCACTACACATTCACTCAAAAATCATGGCGCTATGAAATTAAAGAGCAACATTGTAACATAGCGTAACCATCTACTTCCAAAATCTGGATATTTTCATTACCATACAAATATCCAGCTTTTGAGCAATCAGTATCATGTAATCAGCAATCACTGACAGCGAGAGATAAGCATATGATGTAAACATATAGGTATGGCACAATGAGAACGTTAAAAAATTAAGATGTCCTTGAGTTTACACAGTTTTCAGAAAAAGTTTTAATGCAACTACTGTGCTTGAAGTCTCGGGTTCGATTCCCGGGTCGGACCAAATGTTTATATAATCTGCAATCTTTTCGGAGTTTGGGTGTTTTCTATGTATAATATTAAGGTATTTACAACAAAAAAAGTTAGATGTCTATGTCAGATGTCTAGTACCCATTATACAACCTCTGCTTAGTTTGGGACTAGATGGTGTGGTGTGTTAAATGCTCGAAATATTTATTTATTTATTCAAAACTATAAGCAAAACTTTTAACGTAGTCCACGTTTAAACTTTTGATAAAATTTATATAGCCTATATCATCCGGGCCATTATTACGAATCTATTGATACCTCATTAATTAATATCGATTCAGAAGTTAAGGCGCTATAGTGCAACACAAATATACATAGATTGCCAAAACTACATATTATACTTCCATTTGCTGTAGTCTACTAAAAAGTTATATCAACAATATTTTACTTTTTAAAAGATAACTCCCTCACTAAGAACATTTTCTGTGTTGCGAGAGACTTATATATGAAATTATAAAAAACAGCAATAAAAAACAACCAAACTCAGAATAACAATTTATAGATCATACAGTGTTGTCCCATGTAGGGATGGAACCCACTACACTCAGCGAACGAAAGCGGTGAGGTGAACTCTTAAACCACTATGCTGTGCGTACAGTTTTTCTATTACCAAGTTTTAGATAATATTTTCTGTTGTCTCTAAGAGTTATTGGTCTTCGCAAATATAGTAACTCTCTCTATTGCAAAAACGAAATATCGTTTACTAATAAAACAAGTCTAGGTACAGATACCGAAAATGATAACATAAACCGTCTTTAGTTACTTTAAAAGAGAAAATACTACTGAGACAGTTATAATCTCTGCACGCTCTGATCGTTTTAAAAAAAATCGTCTTATAATGGTCAAATTAGATGAAAGGTCAATGACCCAGACACAGTTTTTGTTTCTAAAACCTTGTTTAAAAGGCGGTGTAGACTATTGAGTTTTTATTAGGTCTGTATAACATTTCAAAATATTACACAATTTGCCAGCGTTGTACTAACAATAGGATATCGTAATTAATACACCATAGCCTCTATCTATATTCATCTATATACAAATAAAGAAAATAAAAACTAAAACTCAACTACGACAAAAATTGTCCATGTAGTGAAATGTACCATAGTAAATACATAACACTTCAACAATGCGTAACTACGGCTTTTGAAACTTGTTTCATCCTTTTTTGTCGTAGTTGGGTTTTAGTGTTTACTTTTTTTTTATTTAAAATGTTTTGGTGCCTCTATAATATTAATTCCTTTGCAAAGTATATTTTAAATAGGTACCATAGAAATATCACTATTATCGAATAAATACGAACAAAGTCAATTTCCAATGATACCAAACACGGCATATTTCTCTCAAATTATTTTTTTAATACAGTACTTTACGTCGGCTAGAGGGCGCCACATTAGATTCAGTGACACGTCATAATATATCAAGACGCTTCTAACGATACCTCATTTGTCTTATTCTGACTAGTAGGTTAGAAAGACAGCAAGCAAACAAGCATACCATAGAAATACCACACTTATCGAATAAATACGGAAAAGTCAAATGCTAATAATATATGTATTTTTAAAATGTACAAGTAACTCCCTTTCCAATGATACCAAACACGACATATTTATCTAAAATTTATTTTTTAATACAGTACGTTATGTCGGCTAGAGGGCGCCACATTAGATTCAGTGACACGTCATATAGCCTATAACCAGCAGACAATCATGCAATTCGAACGACACCTCATTTTTCCAGTTCTAATGAGTAATTAAGGAGCTATGAGAGAACAAACGAACATATATAGATACATATATACATACATAGCCTGTCAAAACCCTCCTTTGGCTTTGCCGTAGTCGGGTAATAAAATTGAAGTGTCTGTTTGTAATAATAAAATAACCGCTTTTTACTAAATGCACATGAATGCATACATGGTACATTATCAAAATATCATTTTTTCAATTTTTGTACCTGCCTTTTTGTTCCGGCTAATTTCTGGAATGGCTGGACCGATTTTGACGGGACTTTCACTAGCATATAGCTGATGATATAAGAATTAACTAAGGCTACCTTGTTTTGGACTAGCTTTGCCTCGCGTCGTTACCCGCGGGTCATACCGCGGGGCCTAGTTTAGAATATGACAAGTCAGTCTGAGAGTGGTTGGTAAAAATATGAAGATCGGTAATATAAACGAATAAATGGTTTCGATGAACTTTAGTAATTAAAATGTATGTATTTTCTGTCTGAGGCTGATTGTATTTTTGCGTAATTCAGTACCCAGACAGCATTTACCAACAGAATACTATAAGAAATTTACAATGACAACACACAAAATAATGGTATAATTACTTGTTATGTCCATTAGGCCTACCTTATCACAATGTCATGGCACCATACAAAAACATCACATTGACGACGTGAGCTAAATCTCGTATTAGTTACGATTTTAATTGTCCATAGCTTTTTTCATTTTGCTTTCTTGCACTATTTCGGAGTTATTTCGTTAGTCCCGCGGTTAGCGTAAGCGACTGCGGATCGAGATGTCTCGGGTTCGGACTGCTGTTGGATTTTTCTTAAAAGACTTTCTTAATAGTAGCCCGGAGTATGGAAGATGGAGGTGCGTCCCGCCCGTGCCTCGGAGAGCACGTTAAGCCGTCGGCCCAGGTTGTCATGAACATCTATGACAATCGTTATTGGAAAGTCAGTGCCCTCAAATATACTGTAAACTAATTCAATTCAGTTCACCCTCAAGGTTGCGGAGGTCTGATGGCAGTCGCTCAGTAGAAAAACTGATATTCAGGAAGATGATGAATGATAAATGTCGTAGGTATAAGCGACAGCAGTATTGCTTATTTGACCCAGCATGTGTTTTTCTGGACCTCGTTGCACTGGCTTAAAGCACGAAGGAACATCCACTATTATAGTGGATGTTCCTTCGAGCCCATCGCAGTTACTAGTTCGAAGGAAAATCTATTATTTTATAAATACGTTATGTTTTATAAAAATGAAGGCGTGGTACACTACAGTTCTTCGTTAGTATTACGTTTTTTAGTTTCAAAGTAAATACAATATTATTTGTTGTAAGCTTATAATAAAACTAGCTGTTGCCCGCGGCTTTGCTCGCGTGGAAGTTGATAATATGTATTTACTTAAAACTGTGTAAAAGTATGTATCAGTACTTTATTCATGTTTTTGAGCGTATTTTTTTTTATTTTTGATCAATAGCCCATTTAAAAGAACTTTCATACAAACATTTGACTCATATTTCATCCCCTTTAGGAACAGAATTCGCATAAATGCTGATATAAGTATTCATCTATTTCGAAAAATGACGGCATGCCAGACTAACCTATGTACGAAATGTCATCCCCTATTTCACCCCTTAGGGATAGAATATTCAGAAACGCTGCAATACCTATTTACTCATTTTTAATTAGCAACCAAAAATAAAGTTTCACCTTTCTTATTTCTATGTATTCTTAAATATGACGGATTTCCATAAAAAAAATCAACCCCAATTTCACCCCCTTAGGGGTAAAATATGCAGAAACTAAATAGATACCTAGTCATTTTTAATCAATAGCCCAAAATTAAAGTTTTTTGGTACTAATTTAAAAAATAACGGACTTGTATACAAACTTTCAACCCCTATTTCATCCCTTTAGAGGTAGAGTATCCAGAAACGCTTAAATACGTCTTTACTCTTTTTTAATCAGTAGTACATGAATAAAGTTTCATGGTTCTAACTTAAAAAATGACAAACTTTCATACAAACTTTCCACCCCTATTTCACCCCTTAGGGGTAGAATATCCAGAAACGCTTACATAGGTATCTACTCATTTTTAATCAGTAGTACATGAATAAAGTTTATTGGTTCTAATTTAAAAAATGACAAACTTCCATACAAACTTTCAACCCCTATTTCACCCCTTAGGGGTAGAATATCCAGAAACGCTTAAATACGTATCCACTCACTTTTAATCAGTAGCCCAAAAATAAAGTTTCATGTTTGCTACTTCAAAAATAAACGAACTTTCGTACAAACTTTCAACCCCTAGTTCACCCCCTTAGGGGTTGAATATCCAGAAACGCTTAAATACGTGTCTTTTCATTTGAAATCAGTAGCCCAAAAATAAAGTTTCATGCTTCTTACTTAAAAAAAGACGAACTTCCATACAAACTTTCAACCCCTATTTCACCCCTTAGGGGTAGAATATCCAGAAACGCTTAAATACGTATCTACTGTGTTTAGTCAGTAGCGCATAAATAAAGTTTCATGTTTCTAAGTTAAAATATGACGAACTTCCATACAAACTTTCAACCCCTAGTTCACCCCCTTAGGGGTAGATTATCCAGAAACGCTCAAATACGTGTCTTTTCATTTGAAATCAGTAGCCCAAAAATAAAGTTTCATGCTTCTTACTTAAAAAAAGACGAACTTCCATACAAACTTTCAACCCCTATTTCACCCCCTTAGGGGTAGAATATCCAGAAACGCTTAAATACGTGTCTACTGTTTTTTAGTCAGTAGCGCATAAATAAAGTTTCATGTTTCTAACTTAAAATATGACGAACTTCCATACAAACTTTCAACCCCTATTTCACCCCCTTAGGGGTAGAATACCCAGAAACGCACAAACACGTCTCTATTCTTTTTAAATCAGTAACACATAAATAAAGTTTGATGTTTCAGACTTCAAAAATGACGGACTTCCAGACTAACCTATGTACGAAATGTCAACCCCTATTTCACCCCATAGGGGTTGAATATTCAAAAACGCTGAAATACGTGTTTACTCATTTTTAATCAGCACCCCAAAAGTAAAGTTTCAGGTTTCTAACTTAAAAAATGACGGATTTCCATACAAACTTTCAACCCCTATTTCACCCCCTTAGGGGTAGAAATTCCAAAATTACTTTCTTAGTGCGTGTCTACCCAATAAAAGGATCCTACTCACCAAATTTCATAGCCCTAACTATCATAGTTTACGCTCGGCGATGATGAATCAGTCAGTCAGGACTTATTATTTTATAAGTATAGATAACTACCCACCATTTATGTAAATGCTAATGATTGATGATTTGGATAGTTTCGGTATTATCAATTTGTTAAAGTTTTTAGTTGGTTTTTTTTGTGATATGACATTGCTTTACACTTAATCTTGTTGACGAAGCAACATCACTCTTCACATCACACTTCACACTAATATATAAAGGTGAAAGTTTGTGAGTGTGTATGTTTGTTACTTCTTCACGCAAAAACTACTGTACGGATTTAGATGAAACTTTACCGTGATATACCTTATACATCAGAATAACACATAGGCTACTATTTGCCACGATAACCCACATACACGCGAGCGGAGCCGCGGGCATCAACTAGTTGATCATAATTTAATAACTACATTAGATACGACATGCAGATGTTTTTTTTTTATGTATGAGCCTGCCAAGGTGACTCTACTCTGCCTGGTAGACAGCATAAGCAGAATCTCACTTACTAAGAGTGGTGGTCACCACATTCATTGCAAATGCAGACAATGCAGCATCTTCTGCATAATTGGGCCACCGGAATGTCTGTATAGTATGGATAGATATAGAAAGAGATATGGAATTCTTTTTTAAAATGACCAATAAATTAAAAACTTTATTGACAGAGAAAGTAACATTCATGTAATCCTCTATACATGAATTAGCGAATTAAGAATACTGGAGTGTATCCACCTCTAACCCTCCCGAAGGTGTCGTAGGAGCCAAATGGGATCAAACAACATAGTGTCGCGTAGTGGGGCTTTAGGAGCCATGAGTTGATGGTGGTTAGGCCACGAGGTTCAGTTGAAGATAATTAGACACTTTAGAACGAAGATTTTCATCCTATTTATAATAGAATAAATAGGTTTACAATTTATTACTGTTCGTGAGCACAAAAGTTACAGATAAATGGATAGACAGGGCGTAGGTTCTGAGTCCGATTGCGGTTACCTCCGAACTTAAACCAAACCCTGTACAGCCCGTCTGGCCAGCTTGGTATAGTGGGCCAAAACATCATTTTTAAGGAGTTGTCTATGTTTAACAGTGGGCTACTAAAGGCCGTTTGTTGATTGAACGCGCTGCATTAGAATTACCATCGGTTTTCTCCGTTCTCCGGCAAGGTCAAGTACCGTAGCCGACTTAACACCAACGAATGCAATTATCACCGTTTGACGAAACTTTAGTAAGTGTTCTATAAATAAACACGAACCTTGAACGTAAATGTCATTTGTGAACCTGCAATCCATACTAAAATTAAAAATGTGAATGTAAATTTGTTTGTTACGCTTTCACGAGAAGGCTATTTAACCGATCATCATGAAACTTTGTACACATATTCTTGGAGGTATTAGAAGTAGCATGAGATACTTTTTATTAAATGCGAGTGAAACCGCGTGTGAAAGCTAGTTTTCTAAATATTTTACTTGTATTTTTATAATATATTTTTTAACTAGCTGACCCACGCAACCTTGGTTGAGGAGACGCATTGCTCGTAGTGTGATGTTATAAAGCGTAGACAAAATTGTTTACCATGGATAAGGTTATAGTGAGTCGATCTTTAAAGATAGACATTTGCTGTTTCTGACTTTTTTTTTACAACTTATAAAGGAGAAAAAATCTTTCAAACATTGTTTTTGTGAAACTTTAACCGTTTACGTAGCTCACGCAATGGAAGTTCTCAAAAGGAATATTTTTTTCATCTCACCATCTCGGAATGAGTATTATTGCTCTTCGATATCTGGGTGTAAAAGTCGTTTTTATCCGCTAGAGGATAAAGTAAAATTGAATTTAGAACATCGCGTGCACTAAGGTGGTGTTCAAAACATCATTAAACCTATTTACTTTTAACTCCATGTTGCCGATTTATTTCGTCATTTAATCATTTCCTCGCTGAGGTGGAATGAAAAGTTACGTGTTGCACTCGAGTGCAAAGATTATTCACCATGTGCTCTTTTGATTCCCTCGCTGACGCTCAGGAGTCTAATTTTTCAATATTGCAATCCTTCGCTTGCTCGGTCATCAAAATTGAGCACGCGGTTTAAAAAGCAACATTGCACTCTTGTATAACAAATAACTATTTACCGTTTTTGAAACATATTTCATTGATACTCTGCTTCTATCGGTCGTAGCGTATTGATATGTAACCTATAGCCTTTTTGATAACGGGGCTATATAACAGTATAATAAGACTTGAATCGGACCAGTACTTCCTGAGATTCGCGGGTTTTACCAAACAAACTCTTTAGCTTTATATATTATATAGTATAGATAGATTATAGATATGGTATAGTTTCCTATAGATGAGTTGCCGCGTGAATGGGTTCTTCTAGATCGTTCAAAAATTTTGTTCGATATCCTATCTAATGACATGATTTGATTAGGACTACTTTTTTTTTGGGTAAAAGTAGGTCGTTTTGGAACCGCGCAACTAAATAAGCGTTAACAAAGCCTGAATCAAGGCCAAGAACAGATAAAAATATTGCATTTATTAACTTTATGTTTAGTTACTAGTGTAAGTAGTTAAGTGTTTAATTAGAGGTATATAGAATATAAAAATGGCCATTATATTATTAACTTTATTATGATTTCATTAAGGCCGTCACAGCGCGATGGAGATGCAATAATATTTAAATTCATATATTTTATATATATTTGAAGGAAGTAGAACTGTTGACGAAAATGTAACTACTTAACATATTTTATGTGCCCTGAAGTTAAGATAATGAGTTGACGCAGAAAAATAACTCAGAAGAAATGTTTCTGTATTCTTACCAAGTTTTTGAGTCAGTGCAATCCATACTTATCTTTACATTTAAATTAAATCGCTTCTGCTGTTGGTTCGTTTAGATATTTTAAACTACTCAACTGATTTTAATACAGTTTTCAGCAACAGATAGATTGCTTCAAGACGCGGGTTCATATGTGTAATACATCTATACAAATAAATAAAATTGGAGTGTCTGTTTGTAATATTAAAATAACAGCTTTTTAATCAGTGCATATGTATATATACACGATACATATACCAAAAATGTAGTTAAAATTTTTTTTGTCTGTCTTTCTGTCTGTCTGTCTGTTTGTTCCGGGTAATCTCTGGAACGGCTGGACGGATTTTGACGGGACTTTCACTGGCAGGTAGCTGATGATCCGGGGAGTAACTTAGGCTACTTTTTTTAGACTAGCTTTGTCCCGCGGCGTTACTCGCGGTACAACAATAACCGCGGGTAACACAGCGGGGTTCAGCTAGTATATAATAAAGTTAAGAAAATTTGAGAATTTCGTGGTTCCGTACGAAGCCGGGCCGAGTCGCTAGCATTATTAGGTAAATAGCAGCTAGCTAGCAGGTAGCTAGCATTAAATTCCCAGCTATCACACCACATATAATACACTACACTCACCTTCCACATACACACATTCTCTTCATAACCATAGTCACAAAACACACACATTTTTCTCAAACAAACACACTATAAATTAAGATAGGTACAATCATATTAGGCAAAAAGCAATTAATTTATGCATAGAAAGAGAATATTTCTAATATTCTGTCTATGGTGTGTCTTCTTATCAACTAGATCTAAACTTTCGTGTACGCCGCTACTGTATCCTAATGTTAAGTCAAATGTTAATTCTTTACCGTGGGGTGAGGTCCTGGTGATCTGTAATACAGGTCTATACCTAAAATAGACACCAGCTCCTCACATACACTATGAACTGTTTTTTCAATTAGTTCTACTTATTATCTTGTAGCATAAGATCTTGTTTTTGTGAGGAGAAATAAATAAATATATTATTATTATTATTAAACATACATATAATTCTGTCTCTCTCTGACATTTTCACGGCTAACTGCTGCACTGATTTCAATGAAATTTGGTATGGAGATACTTTGATTCTTGGGCAGGATATAGGACAGACCCGCGGGCGGGCGCATAATAACGTAAAAGAAATGTCTGGTTTATTTGATGGCCTGGAATTTCCCTACTTTGGAATAATAATATCCTCACTCATCTCGCATACAGTATACATCTCAAGAGTAACAAGAGAAAAAAAACCTACTCCTTTTTAAAAGGCCGTCTACGCACTTGTGATGCCTCTGGTGTTGCGGATGTCTATGGGCGGCGGTAATCGCTTACCATCTGGTGATACGTCTGCTCGTTTGCATCATATTCCATAAAAAATGCTTTCTCACATCTAATGAGAATAGTTTTCAGATTTGATCCATCATGGATGTGGCAAATGGATTTACTGAGAACGAACCTAAGGGATACTGTAAGTCATTAGTGAAGAGTCTAAACGAGGACTGACAGTCTTCAATAGTTTGTGTACCT
Source organism: Spilosoma lubricipeda (assembly GCA_905220595.1). Classification (NCBI taxonomy): domain Eukaryota; kingdom Metazoa; phylum Arthropoda; class Insecta; order Lepidoptera; family Erebidae; genus Spilosoma; species Spilosoma lubricipeda. The sequence continues at coordinate 4,119,757 of HG992278.1, forward strand.
TGTGATTAGAAGCGAAACTGGCTCAGGGACATCAACTAACCGTTTTAAGTCTACGTATTAGTTACCACGTATTAATTACCATTTACCAATATGTATGCCATTTTAACATAAATAGACCGTAAACTCAATATTAACTTGTAGTGTTTTAATGTTATCTATACATCTATACAAATAAATAAAATTGGAGTGTCTGTTTGTAACATTAAAATAATCGTTTTTTAATTAATGCATATGTATGTATACACGGTACATATACAAAAAATGTGGTTAAAAAAAAAATTGTCTGTCTGTCTGTCTGTTTGTTCCGGGTAATCTCTGGAACGGCTGGACGGATTTTAACGGGACTTTCACTGGCAGGTAGCTGATGATCCGGGGAGTAGCTTAGGCTACTTTTTTTAGACTAACTTTCTCGCACGGCGTTACTCGCGGTACAACAATAACCGCGGGTAACACCGCGGGGTTCAGCTAGTTAATTAATATAAAATATTTGGTTTATGCTGTTGCCATGCCGCTTTCTGCCGCGTCAAGTGTTATGGGTTTAAATTCTACATAGAACAACACTTTGTTTGTTCCACAACAAATTGTGGTGTTCTTTGTGCCCGTTTGATGTATGTTTGTAAAGTCCACCGCGACAGAGGATGTATATTCCAAATGCAGGTATTTAAAAACAAGTGTTATCATCAGACAAAACATAACAGAGGTTCGCGGCTCAGTGGGCGTAGTAACAGTGTAGGTTAATACAATGCAAAGTCAAGCACCGTGAGAGAGCCACGCTTCGGCATGGATGGGCCGGCTCGACCGGAGTGATACCACGGCCTCACAGAAAACCGGTGTGAAATAGTGCTTGCGCTGTGTTTCACCGACTGAGTGAGGATACCGGAGGCCCATAACCCAAACCCCCTCCCCCCTAGCTCCCCTCCCTATCCCCCAAAGGCCGGCAACGTACTTGTAACGCCTCTGGTGTTTGAGGTGTCCATGGGCGGCGGTAATCGCTTACCATCAGGCGATACGTTTCAGCCATCAGCCATCAAGCCAGTCACCATCTTGTATGCCCGCCTATTCCATAAAATAAAAAAGCAATCCTAGCCAGACCAGGCTATAGATGGGTGAACACTCTTAATACTGTGAGATCCCTCCGCACCTCGGAGAACCCGTTACGTTGGAGCGCTACAAAAAGTCCCTACAAATAAATAATATGAATGAATATGAATGAAAGTCCAACAATAGTGAAATAAATAAAATTTTCGGACATCTAACACACATCGTCATCTAGTCCCAAACTAAACAGAGCTTGCATTACAGGTACTAGACAACTGATATAAATACCTATATATAAAACACCCGAACTCCGAAACAAATATTTGCAGATCACACAAACATTTGGTCTGACCCGGGTATTGAATCCGAGACCTCCAAGCTCAGTAGTCGCATACGCTGCCACTAGGTCGCCGAGACAGTCGACAGTCTTTCTACAGAACTTCGATATGGTCTAATACTTGGTTTGTGGATAAATCGAAGTTCAGTTACAACATCGTTGTTGACTAGACAAATAATATGACGACAGCGACAAAACAAGTAAGTCGGTACAAAAATTTCATGCTCATGATAATTATTCAACCTTAAAATGTACGCTATACCTAACTTTAATGTAAGCTGTACTGTGATGTACCTGTGATGATCATTCTCTATCATTAAATCAGACAGTCATACGACACATGAACACATTTTTTTGTCGTTATTACGTAGTTTGTTTATATCCCCAGCCTTTTATACTTTCAAGATCACTTAGGGTCGGCTACTTTCTCCACGGAGCGCAACTGGCATCGAACCTTCGCAACCCTGAGGGCGAACTGAATTCAAAGGTTGAATAAGTTGTCAATATATTTATGGACACTTACTTTTAACAACAATTTCCATAAATATTCATGTTTGTGTCAAAGTATAGATCTCCTACGCAATGATTTCGTGTCATTATGGCGCGATAATACATAAAAAACCAGCCGGTTCTTTCGAATCAGCTATTTCTGCCCGTGTCAAGTATTTAGAGATGTACAAGGATGATAATGTAAAGGGTCGCAAGTCTTAAACAGTATCTGGGACTGTGACAGTATCTCGAAGAACCCGACCTCATACGTGTATCTCCACCCTGTATTTGGTGAAGCCAAAGGCCAGGAATATCAGCTAGCTAAATATCAAGAGAAAATAATACAAATGTACTTAAGCTAAGCGAGATTGTAACAAACAAGTGTTATCTAGACGTGGAAGTTACTTTTATACGTATTAAAATAGATTAGTAATATTAATCAATCGATATTACAATTTCAAGGATAGTGTTGTTACTTATAAGTACATTCGAAATATATTATAACACTGACAAGTTTTATCAATAATAATTATAAAAATATCTATCTTAGTAATCCTTGTTGTTCCAGAAGATGGTTCTAGATATAATTTCAAGGTAGTGAAGCTACGCTGATTTCAGCACGAACCGGGCCGTCTCGACCGGGGGGTACTACATTACCCTCTTACGGAAGACCAACTTAAAATGACAGCTATTCCTACGTCATATATCATTAAATTAATAGAATGTATCCATATATAAGACAGACCAGCTAGATCAGCAGATGACAGTGGAGATGTTATCGAGCACGTAGTACGAAGAGACGGCTTATCTCATCGAGAATAAGACGTGATTAAAGGCAGTGTGAGAAATCATTTTAGTTGTATAAAAGTAGATGTAATTGTGGTACAGTCACCAGACGTCACCATGTAATAGTAGAGTATAAAGGGGCTAGACCCACTACGTAATAAATACTGCTCACAAACTTTACTCCTCGGCGTTATTATTCTTGTACCAAATAAAGTTCGCTATAACAGCCTTAGTGCTGTTGTATTTCGTTAGTGAATGTGAGACGGAGGCCCAATAATGCAAAACCATCTCATTAGGTCGCTATAGTGTGGGTCTCGAAGCTGCATTGTCTGCATTCGCTATGAGTATGGTGACCACCACTTTCCATCAGGCAGGTAGATTCACTTTGGCTGGCCCATATATAAAAAAAGTAGAAGACATATTCATCCATCTGTCTATCTGTCACGTTTACATTAATTACATAATATATTATGTATCTATATATCTTGGCATAGATAGATATGTATTAGCTTCATAATAGCTATATTATTTGCTAATATCTTAATTTAAGTTTTTAATTAGATAATACTAGACGTATAAAGTGCCTTTATGGCTATAAAAAACAAGATGAATCAGCTCTCTATAGGGACTGGTTTAAACAGAGACAAACCTTCCTCATTCGGCACAAAATGAATGCGTGTATAATATTATTATATTATACACGCATAACATCTAATCGGCTGCACCTAAGTTTTTTTATGTGTTCTGTGTGTATTGTTGTCCTAACAAAGGTTTGTGTACAATCAAAATTTAAAGATAACGGGAAAAGTCTTATTTTGGCAGCTGAGACAGTTATGTAAATATGACGGTACGAAGTGATTTGAAGACTATAAACACTTGACATTGGCAGAAATACCTAATCCGAGAGATCTAGCTGGTTGTCATTTCATCAAAGAAGAAGTACGAAGTTCGCCTTCGTGTGCGTCAAAATTTGCCTTTTCCACACTACCAAGCTGTCATTGAAATGCCCACTGAGGAGTCGTTGATGTGTTTAATATGGAACACAAAGAAACTTGCATTGAATTTTCGACGATTGATACTGAATTACTAATGCACAATAATCAGATTTCTACACTTTAAAACTCTCAAAAGATCTGATGTACCATAAAAGACGCGTTTTCAACATTTCATCTATACAAATAAATAAAATTGGAGTGTCTGTTTGTAATATTAAAATAACAGCTTTCTAATCAATGCATATGTATGTATACACGATACATAAACCAAAAATGTAGTTAAAAAAAATTTTGTCTGTCTGTCTGTCCGTTTGTTCCGGGTAATCTCTGGAACGGCTGGACGGATTTTGACGGGACTTTCACTGGCAGATAGCGGATGATCAAAATCGTTCTAGCCGTTCTAGAGATTACCCGGAACAAACAGACAGGCAGACAAAAATTGTGAAAAATGTTATTTTGATATATGTTCCATGTAAGAAGCGGTTATTATAACATTACAAAAGATACTCCAATTATTTATTCGTATGTATAGGGTATGTATAGGTATATAGGTATGTATAGGGTAAGCATAGATATAGATTCAACAAACCTCTTAAAATATGACGAACTAGCTGAACCCAGCGGTGTTACCCGCCGTTACCGTCGTACCGCGAGTAACGCCGCGGGACAAAGTTAGTCAAAAAAGTAGCCTAAGTTACTCCCTGGAGCATCAGCTACCTGCCAGTGAAAGTCCCGTCAATATCCGTCATGCCGACAGACAAAAACTTTTTTAAATACATTTTTGTTATATGTCCCGTGTATACATGCATATGCACTTAGTAAAAAGCGGTAATAAAATAACTATGGTGATAAATATCTATGGTCAAAAAAAAACCTAATAATTGTTAATTGAAATTTTATGATGAACGGTTGAGTAGTTTAGGCGCGAAAGCGTAACGAAAAAACATACGTTACTACTTACTTATACATTTGCATGTAAATATACAATTTAAAAAAACTAAAATTCTCCTTTCCGACCATTCAATCTCAACAACCTTTGTCTAATTCCGGAATAACATAGAACTCTGCCCAGCATTTGACTCTTGAAATCTGTTCATGACAATTAAAATATTGCAAATGAAGTTCGCGGTTCGCGTCGCAGTCGCTCAGGTGTGCACGATAAGTTTCGCGTCGCGTCCCGCTTTCCGCGTCATTACGCGCAGGTTTGCACGAAGCCTTTGTATATTAGTATAGATATTAGGTATTGGACTGATATTATATACCGCTGGGTATTGAGGTATTCTTAAACTGTATTTTTTTAATTTTAATTAATTAATTTATGTATACTTCTACGAAAAATAGTCTTCTCAATCCTATTTAAAGGGCATTGATATACTGATGATAATGTTATTAGACAAACTAAACCATAAATGTTGAAGCTTAAATTGTTGGAAAATTATATTGCAATCTATACAAATAAATAAAATTGGAGTGTCTGTTTGTAATATGAAATTGACTGCAGTAATTTAAACAAGTAAATATACAATGATGGAGGTCATAGGTTTTTTTTTCTCCATAGAAACTCTGTGAAATACAAGACATGTTATGAATTTTATTAAATGCAATGCAACAACCTAAATGATAATAATTTACTGTAGAAGTACAGTTGAGTATCTACCTTGAGACTAGAATTATTATTATTAATTTGAATAATAATTTAACCTTATCAACTTAATATTTTGAAATAATAAGAAAACAAATATAAAGAGGTTATTAACTGTTACAATAGTTTTAATATGTATAATCCTACTAATATTGTAAATACGAAAGTTTGTAAGGATGTGTGTTTGTTGCTATTTCATGCAAAAACTACTTACTGAACGAATTAGGATGAAACTTTACAGTAACATAGCTTTTACATCAGAATAACATTTAGGCTACAATTCGCCGCGCTTACCGACACGCATGCAGGCGGAGTAGCTTGCCTGGTAGAAATTTATCAAAACCGGGACATTTCTAAAAAAAAAAGAAAAAGAACAAACGTGTCGGGTCGCTCGGTCGTGATCATAGTAAAAATATCTTGTTTATCACTGAATTTTGCCATTTTATTTTTTCTTGGTCAAAGCTTTGCAAAACTGATAAAATTTCTGAGCAAGACCCACTAAAATTGATAGGAGTCTGCAGCTCGGACTTAATTAAATTCATGGACATTCAGTTTCGCTCTTTAGTACATAACCTATTCAGTTGGCTAAATACTTTTTCGGAAAAGGCATTGCTTGTTAGAAATGTTATAATTGAAAGAACAAAACAAACTACGTGCTGTAAATTAGTAAAATTTATAGACCACTTATTTCGAAAGTGCCTTATATACAGTTTTCAGACTTGCTAACTTTATATTCAATAGTTCAATATCTATCGTGGGAAATTCGGGAAGCATTTTCTCCCTTATTCACAGGCGGGCCAGCCGTGTCATTCGTTTTATTTTATATTGTTAAAAAGCTTATAGGTTTTCGGAATCAGGGACAATAAGGTCTAAATACTGGACACGGGACAAGACGCAAAATTCCGGGACAATCCTGGATTTCCCGGCCCTCTGGTAACCCTAGGTCGGAGCCGCGGGCAACAGCTAGTAATAAATAAATTAGAGTTAATTTGAAACGTTTACTTCACAGATCACCTCTTGGAGGTGATCTGTGGTTTACTTGATTGATGTGCGATAAAGTTTAATTTCTTATATGATTTTATAAGTTGTCAATTTTAATACTTTTAATAGGGACATCTTGTCTTGAAAGTAACATACCCAATTCGTGATATTTGTTTCCTATCATTTAGGTAGCTTTTTAAGTAAAGAAATAAAACATAATTTGGTAATTACATATCTGTCAATGGCCGCTCATGATGATGATGATAACATCTGTCAAATGAGTAATCTATACTTAGTTACTAATAATATATGAAGCCAAAGAGATCGTTTGTTTGTTTGCTTAAACGCGCTAATATCAGGAACTACAGATCCGATTTGAATAATTATTTCAGTGTTAGATAGCCCATTAATCGAGGATGGCTATAGGCCATATATAATCACGATAAGACCAATAGGAGCGGAGAACAAATGATGAATGTTTCAAAAGCGGGGAAAAGTCATTACGCTACTAGCAATAGGAGACGTACCTAAACTAGGTTGATTGGGTCAGCTAGTTTGAAAAATACACTTAAACAAATTGCATTTAAATTGCATCAAAATTTAAAGTACCAGTGATGCAGAAGTATTACTAAGCCGCCATAGTGTGGGTCACCATGCTGCATTGTTGCATTGTCTGCATTCGTAATGAGTATGGTGACCGCCACTCTTGGATTCTACTTAAGCTTTCCATCAGGCAGAGTAAAGTCATTTTGGCTTCATACTTAAAATAAATATATTTTTATGTGAATGTGTATTTTATGCTTATCATGTACAAAAAATACATACAGTGGAAAATAGAACCTCCTACGTTTTGAAGTCGGATAATAAATGCACAATTTTGTTGTAACTATCAGCCACTTTTACTAACTATTTTTCTGTTGAGGAAGGTTAAGGGTTATAAGTAGGTACGATATATATAGCGATGAACAAACCAGTGGCAATACCGGTTTTAAATTCTCATTCATCACTGTGCACTCAATGTGTATTGACATTATGCTGCAATATGTACAAACAATGGCGGCATTAATTTAGCGTGATCGCGAAATGAGCGCCCAAGGTCGAGACTTTCTTGTTGATTTTAAGGATTAAAACAGCAAAATGCGGATAGATTATTCATCCATTTCCTGTAATAGATCTGTTAATTAAATATATTATTATATCAATGATATTTTAAATATAGATGTATGTACTTTCTATAGCTGTTGCCCACGTCTCCGCCTGCGCGCATGTCGGTTATCGCGGCAAATAGTAGCCCATGCGTTATTCTGATGTATTAGCTATATTACTGTAAAGTTTCATCCAGTTCCGTTCAGTAGTTTAAACTTTCGCATTTATAATATCTATTAGTAGGATTTTTAACACGAGGCAAAATGAGGGGTGTTATAAGTTTGACGTCGATCTGTGTGTGTGACTGTCTGTGGCATCGTAGCTCTCAAACGAATGGACCTATTTCGGTGCGGCTTTTTTCATTTGAAAGCCAGTTTCCTTGCGGTGGTTCTTAACTATGTTTGGTAAATATTGGTCGAGCAGTGTAAGAGTTCTCTTTTTCAAAATGTTGCATTTTTAGCGTATGATTATTGCGTAGGTTTTTTTAAATTTTTAATTTACTTATATTTTTTAAATTTGAAACTTTATGGCACTTACAGGCTGGTGGAGTTTTTTAAGTTTTCCTAGGACCTAATAGATTCCACAGTTAATTTTTTTAGCTTTAATACTGCTACTATCTGCTTCTCTTTTTTTTAGTAGAGCTGGCAAAATTTATTTTACACCATTACATAGCAAATTTAGAACTTAATTAGACGTGTGTTACGTTTAGACTGTGTTAACACACTGAACTCCTCTCTACTTTAAAGTAGAGAGGAGTTTAACACAAATAAAAAAAATAAAGAAAAAAGCATATGGGTCTATTAAATTCGATACGGGACTCAAGAATCTATTTTTAGTGATGATAATAATAAAACTAAAAGAATATATAAAATAAACTTCATACATACTTAGGCACTGCTTCTGCTACAACCCATGGTATAAATATATATAAATATGTACTACGCCAGGTATGGTATTCCAACGAACAACATGACGTCATCATAACTATTCGCTGGTTCTGATTGTTTCCTTTCGTGTTATGTTGCTATCACGTGGCAACTGGATAGTGACGTCACCTCGGGGAGCTCTGGGAATGCGAGACCTCGTTTTCTTAGACCATGCTACAACTCAAGAGAGAGGACGCGATATTGACCAATGTACCTAATACACTAAATCCCTGATAGTTGGACTGCGGCATCCTAAAAAATGACAGAGCAGGCATTGGGGACTGCCGATAGAAGTAAAAAAAAAGACGTGTGGGACTCGGGGACTGCCGCGATAAAGCTATTGCATAGCATTATTTATAAACTTATGCAATTATAATTATTTATGCATAATATTGTGAATTAAAAATACTAAACTATTTTAAATGCTCCATCGCATTCGAAGTACACCGCCATCTATATAATTGGTGCCATACTGACAACAAACAAATGTATGTTAACATATATATTATACACAGTATACATATAACTCATGCAAAGCGTTCAGTGACGATGACGCGATAGCCATGATTTTTAACCGACTTCAAAAAAGGTGGACGTTATCAATTCGACTGTTTTTTTTGTTATGTTTGTTACCTTATGACTTTCGACTGGGTGAACTGATTTTAATGATCCTATTTAAAAGCTGGTGCTTCCCGTGTGGTTCCATTTAAATTTGGTCCAGTTCTTGAGGCGGTTCTTTTTGTTGTTAAAAAATTGTAATTATTTCACCCAAAAAGTGCTCAACGGGCCTAAAGAAGTTATCTATACATCTATACAAATAAATAAAATTAGAGTGTCTGTTTGTAATATTAAAATAACCGCTTTTTACTAAATGCATATGTGTGTATACACGGTAGATATACCAAAAATGTAGTTAAAATTTTTTTTGTCTGTCTGTCTGTCTGTTTGTTCCGGGTAATCTCTGGAACGGCTAGACGGATTTTGACGGGACTTTCACTGGCAGGTAGCTGATGATCCAGGGAGTAACTTAGGCTACTTTTTTTTTACTAACTTTGTCCCGTGGCGTTACTCGCGGTACAACAATAACCGCGGGTAACACCGCGGGGTTCAGCTAGTTAATAATATTTCTCATATTACATTTTATAATCTCAAATCAGAATTTACCAGATCTCTACCAAGATGCTTTTAGATGCTACACTGATGAACTTCTCTTGACTTCTCATCTCTTTCTCTTTAACTAAAGGCGCGTCTCCACCGAAATTTGATAACACAAAAAAACTTGACAGCACAAAAGTTGCCAACTTTTGTTCGGTGGAGACTCGGTTTTATAGCATGTTTATTTAAATTGCAGTCTTGCATCAATACGAATAACCTTCAGTAAGTACACGTTTTCTTGTAGATTACTGTTTGTTAGTGTGCGTTAATGGATCTAAAGTTGAAGTAACCAACTGTTTACAATCACAGTTTCGCTGCAAATAATTATTTATTGTATTCTGCTTTTAATAATGTCATATTCGTACATTATCCGTAAAATAATTTCATTTCAATTTCTGAAGAATTAAAATTTAAATTAGTTTGAAATAGATTTAAATTTATTGGCAACGAAAACGTATTACCAACCTATCTATGCCATAGCTAGTGTTTGCCTTGTGGTCAATTTCTGATTTGAGCATTAAACCAATGCTCTCACGCTCAAGGTTATGGGACTATTAATCATTAAGTTTTGAATGTTATATTAAAAGTTGAAAAGTGATTTTACTTGTTTTTTATGTATCACTAGCTGAACCCCGCGGTGTTACCCGCGGTTATTGTTGTACCGCGAGAAACGCCGCGGGGCAAAGCTAGTCTAAAAAAGTTAGCCTAAGTTACTCCTTAGATCGTCAGCTGCCAGTGAAATCATCAAAATACACACACGGTAACACCGCGGGACTCAGCTAGTCTATATCTCTACAAATAAATAAAATTGGAGTGTCTGTTTGTAATATTAAAATAACCGCTTTTTACTAAATGTATACACGGTACATATACCTACCAAAAATGTAGCTAATTTTTTTTTGTCTGTCTGTCTGTTTGTTCCGGGTAAACTGTGGAACGGCTGGACTGATTTTGACGGCAGGCAGAACAATGGCAGGTAGCTGATGATCCAGGGAGTAACTAAGTAACTTTTTTTTAGACTAATTGCCCCGCAACAATGACCGCGGGTAACACCGCGGGGTTCAGCTAGTAAATAAATAAAATTGGAGTGTCTGTTTGGAATATTCAAATAACCGCTTTTCACAATTTTTTTTTTTTTTTATGTTTGACCTTGCCATAATGACTCTACTCTGCCTGATGGAAAGCATAAGCAGAATCCAAGAGTGATGGTCACCATACTGCGAACGCAGACAATGCAACAATGCAGCATGGTGACCCACACCATGTCGGGCTAGTGATGCTTTCGCATCATTGGGCCTCCGGTCTCGCACTCACCAACGAAACACGACAGCATGATCGCTGTCATTTTACGTTGATTTTCTGTGCGAGGGTAGTACCGCCCCGGTCGAGCCGGCCCGTTCGTGCTGAAATCAGCATGGCTCTACTACCTTGAGTTGATTTTCTGTGCGAGGGTAGTACCGCCCCGGTCGAGCCGGCCCGTTCGTGCTGAAATCAGCATGGCTCTACTACCTTGAGTTGATTTTCTGTGCGAGGGTAGTACCGCCCCGGTCGAGCCGGCCCGTTCGTGCTGAAATCAGCATAGCTCTACTACCTTGAAGTAATGCAAATTTATTTATACATACACGGTAGGTTTATTAACATTTAAAAAAAAAAATATTCTAGCTAGTCTCTGGAATGGCTAGACCGATTTTGACGGGAGTTTCACTGATACGTAGCTAGTAGCAGGATGGTAAAAGGAGTAACGTAGGTTACTTTTTGGCACTTCGGGGTTGCGTTGAGGGGCCCAGTTATCTTTTTCTAACATCTGCACAAACTTTTCTAGTCCGGCGAGTGCGAATTTAGACGTACGAACGAAGTACGCCCTTCAGTAGACCATGACTGGATTTCCTACTTAAGACTGGATGAAACTGCATTTTAATTTTAAAATACCCAAACTGAATTCCTTTGAAGTAGGTTTAAAAATAATAACAGCGTTACTAGTCATCTTGTTACACAGATCAGAAGGTTTAGAAGAAAAATTCAACACAAGCCAAGTGCGAGTCGAACTCGAACACGAAGGGTTCCGTACTTAACCTAACTAACAAAAACGAACTAAAATAAGTCAAGTGTTCTGTATGGGAGCCCCCCTTAAATATTTGTTTTATTTTAATTTAATTATATCTTTTTAAAATCAATATATCTAAACGTTCTGTGAATATTTCAAGCGTCTTCCTGTTGCCCTTATCAATATGAAGCAGAAACGAGCAAAAAAAAACACGTTTGTTGTATGGGAGCCCCCTTAAATATTCATTTTATTCTGTTTTTTAGTATTTGTTGTTATAGCGGCAACAAAAATACATCACCTCTGAAAATTTCAACTGTCTATCACGGTTCATGAGATACAGCCTGGTGACAGACGGGCGGGCAGACGGACAGCGAAGTCTTAGCAATAAGGCCCCGTTTTACCCTTTGTGTACGGAACCCAAAAATCGAACTAATCTGATCCTCGTGTATAGCTGCGCAAGTAATTTAAAAAAGAGGTGAGACATTATTTTCTTAAATTACCTACATGCAAAAAGGTAATTTAAATTCAACAGGTACATATGTACTTGACAATTCTTTTTTTAAATTCACAACACCAACTATCGCAACATTCGCAACCACAGAAATAATAATACCTACGATTTCTATAATCACAACTAAGTACCTACTTTATTTCATTCGTAGACAAAACACTTTATTTTATTAAATGTAGTCACAATTAACTAAATACATCTAAAATTAAATTAATCTACAAAATATCTACAAGAACACACCCATAAATACCTAATTTTACTTCGTATCATACAAGTGCTGATCACACAGCTGATGAAGCAAAACAACCCAACATAAATAATTTAATATTAGCGTTCATTGCTAATATGTATAGCTATACCAATATTATAAACGCGAAAGTTTGTAAGTATGGATGGATGGATGGATGGATGTTTGTTACTCTTTCACGCAAAAACTTCTGAACGGATTTGAATGAAACTTTACAGTAATATAGCTTATACATCAGAATAACGCATGGGCTACTATTTGCCGCGATAACCGACATGCGCGCAGGCGGAGACGTGGGCAACAGCTATAGAAAGTACATACATCTATATTTAAATAATAGCCTAAGCTACTATTTGCCGCGCTAACCGGCATATACGCAGGCGGAACCGCGGGCAATAACTAGTATATTATAATGTAAAAATCTAGAATAACTCAATCGCTCTACATCGATTGAATGATACAAGCGATATGATGGATCGATTGACTTACTTTTAATTTAAGTATGTATACCTACTTTTTATTTAGATTATTTGGAGCGCATTAAAATAAATCTCATTATGCTACATCAGCATTCAGAAAATAAAACTTAATTACATTATTAAGTAGATCTTAAGAGGTAATCATAAAGTAATTGTTTTTTAAAAACAGGAATTTACATTTAACTATTTTTACTCTGATCGCTTTTATTTATGTGGAAATAGTCGTGTAAAGTCGTTCACACAATAGATACCTACCTATTTAGATACATAACTATATATACTATCAAGTAAAGAAATAAGTTTCTTTGCATGCACGTATAGACGAATGTAAACAAAACAATGCCCTGATATCTATATACGTTCAATAGATAAAGAAAAACTAATAAATTTACCTTCATCAATGCAAAAAGCTGGTCATCATCAATCCCCACGACTTTATCAGACGCCGGAGCCATTTTCACAAACAATTTCGATTAAAATATCGATAAATTCCACGAACTATCAACACAAATGTATAACCGATGGCAGCGGACGTAACACGCCAACGAGCGCTCGCGTACAAATGACTGCAAATGACTACGCGAACTGGCGAATTGAAATTGAAAGGTTATAAAAACTGGCTGCAGCGCGGCGATTATATGAAATAGAACGGAGAAGCCGAACAGTAGCGCACGCGCATAAAACAGTACATGACTGCTGTGTACCTTCGTTTAATAATGGAGAGTTATTAGACTAATTACTATTTTCTCAAAATGATTTTGTGTCCAAGCAAACCACGCACTTGGGTTTTTAAAACAATACAAAATAAACACTACCACAAAAACATTCATACATACAAATAAATAAAATTTGCATACAACCCATAAACGGAACTTACATAATTGTCTTTTTTTTTACCTGTCTGTCTGTTTGTTCCGGTTAATCTCTGAAACGTCTAGACTGATTTTAACGGGTTTTCCACTCGGATTTAGCTAATGTATATTATTAGCTATATACGAGTGGAAAGCCCGTAAAAATTTAGTATAGACTATATGTAATTTTTAACTAAAAATATTCTGTCCAGGATTTTTTTAGACAACCCATTTTTAATATAATTTCTAATATAAGAAATTTATTATAAAATAAGTTTTATTTTATTATGAGCTCGGTGAAGGTCGATCTAGGGTCGGATCTTCTTCAGACGGTGCCCGCTTCAGTGCGGGCAGGCGCTGGGAGGGGTCCGGATGTGTTAATAACAGCAGTTCCCGGATCCCTCCCGTCTCAGGCGCAGAGTGGTACACCGTGTGGTTTTAGTCGGTTCGATTCCGACACACCGCCCCGCCGCAAACCCCGGCGGGGTGACGGCCCGAGGGGGCTTCCACACGTTAAAAAAAAAAAAAAAAAAGTGTCGGATCTTCTCAGTGCGTGCAAGCGCTGGGAGGGACCCGGATATGTTAATAACAGCAGTTCCCGGATGCCCCCCGTCTCAGGCGCAGAGTGACACACCGTGTGGTTTTAGTCGGTTCGATTCCGACACACCGCCCCACCGCAAACCCTGGCGGGGTGACGGCCCGAGGGGGTTTCAACAAATTAAAAAAAAAAAAAAGGTTTAAGCGATCGCCACGCTACTTTGTACCGCGCCAAGGGTTGTGGGTTTAAATCTCACATGGGAAAACACTTTGTGTGTTCAACAAATTGTTGTTCTGAGTCTTAGTGTTCTTTGTGCACGTTTCATGTATGTTTGTAAAGTCCACCGCAACACAGGATGTATATTCCTAATACGGGTGTCCCCTTTTTATAAAAAAACTACTACAAGTAAACTGATGGTGATGACCCCGGCGAGGTGACGGCCCGAGGGGGTTCCCACACGTAAAAATAAAGGGTCGGATCTTCTACTATTTGAGAGTATTTAAATATTTCCCGAAATCCTCTGCATACTACATGAAAATCGTTGAAGCCGTTTTGCCGAGTTTCGCTTTTAACTAGGTTCAAAGGTAGTAGACTCAGATTACAATTTGTTATCTGAGGTAGTAGAGATCAATCTTAAATTACAATACATACATAATTGTCTTGATTCACTGGAAATACTTATTGTTACAGTCCCGTTGAAAATTGTTATATTATATACTCAAGGTTACGATAGTTCACATGACATTGGAACTTGTTCCTAATGTTGGGAACACCATTGAAAACATTAAATCTGCAAAAAAATTCCTTCGGGCCAGCGGCCCTTTTTCGACAACTGGCCACACCTACATATTGTTAACTACGAGCTAATGGTATAAAGGGCGTAGAAGTATTTCCAAGTTTTCCTTGAAATGTCACATACATTTCACATCAACAGCCTTAAATGGTTTACTGCTGAACCCGACCTCTCCTTTGAAAGATGGTTTTTACCTATTAGAACTTTCTTGCCAGGCGGGTTCGAACAGGGTTTGTATCAAGTCGTGTTCAGTGATGCCTTGCGTAATTTGCTCTCTTATAGTCGCTTCTTACAACACCCACGAGATGAAAAGGGGCGGTGACGCTCTGTATTCCTATCCGTCACCACATGAAAAGGTCGTTTCGAAGTTCCGTCGCGAGTCCTTGTAAATATGGAAGTAACTGACATCTTTTATTTTTTTTTCTCCTGTATGGAGCTGCCAAAATGACTCTACTCTGCCTGATGGAAAGCATAAGCAGAATCCAAGAGTGGTGGTCACCATACTCATTGCGGACAATGCAGCATGGTCACCCACACCATGACGGCCTAGTGATGCTTCTGCATCATTGGGCCTCCGGTCTCACATTCACCAAAGAAACACGGCAGCACGAACGCTGTCATTTTACGTTGATTTTCTATGCGAGGGTAGTACCCACACAGTACAATGTATATTTATAGAGTAGTACCGCCCCGGTCGAGCCGGGCGTGGCTCTACTACCTATGATATTTATGAATCGTAACGAAAGAATACATGCTTTTATCGTTTGTGGTGAACGCCTACAGAGGAAAATATACGACAAGTAAACCAAAATATTGCTTTTATTTTACTAAAATAAGTAGGTACAAGTTTAATACACAAGTACCTGTTGCAGTGTTCCGTACTTCCATAGGGAAAACGAAATTTATTGTATGCTCTTCGTTGTTCGTGGTATAACTCCGGTATCCCACGGTAATTTTCTCACTTTTTTCTTGAATGCTTGAAGTCCAATATCGATTGAATATCTACTTAAGTCGTGCCTACGATCTCCTGAAGATATAAGCAAAATCAAACTTGTCAGTCAGTGCTATCACAAGATACAAACACAACATTCAACTCTTATCTCTTATATATAAAAATCAATTGCTGTTCGTTTGTCTCGCTAAAACTCGGGACAGGCTGGGCCGATTTAGCAGATTTTGGTTTTGAAATGTTTGACATAGTCCAGGGAAGGTTATATTATTATTATTAAATTATTATTATTATTATTATTTAAAACCAAAAAGCCACGTGTACGAAGTAGCGGGCACTGCTAGTGTTTTGTATATCTAATACCTTTCAGCGAGCAATTCAATCTGAATTTCGGAAATGGCCCCAACGTTTTTATGAAATTTTGCATCTAGGTGCTAAAAATTTAGTAAGCATAGTTTTCATGATATTGAAGGACAAACTAATAGATAAATATAAATATTAAATAAATATTATTTTTAAATAAATAAATATTTTCGAACGTCTAACACACAAGGCCATCTAGTCCCAAAGTAAGCAGAGCGATGATAAGTGACTATCCGCATTCATTCAATATTCATAATCAGCCCGTTGCAGTCCAAAGCTCGACATAGGCCTCTCCCAAGGAACACCACAGAGTCCGGTTTATTTAAATCCAGTCGTTGCCAGCCCTTCTGTTCAAGTCGTCCCGCCGACATTCATAATCACCTGCGACTCATTTCAAGAGTCATAAGTGGGTGGGTTGCTGCTCGTTGAACTCATCCCTCCCTTCAGAGGAGTCTGTAGTCGCCTTAGTGCCCTTTAAGGCATCGCAAATAGCTGCGAGCATCACACAATTAATATATTTTGCTGTTGTAAAGAGAATAACTGAGTAAATTCCTAATAATAAGTGTCGGTGTTGTAATATTAAAATAATTGCTTTTTACTGAATGCATATGTATGTATACATTTAGGTACATTTATGAAAATCTCACTTTTTACAATTTTTGTCTGTCTGTTTGTTCCCGCTAATCCCTTTAACGGCTGGACTGATTTTGACAGGACTTTCACTGATAACTTGCTGATAATATAAGGAGTAACTTGGGCTACTTTTTTTAGACTATCTTCACCCTGCAGTTGTTATTTGTCCCCCTGGGCTCATATATATATACAAACATTCATCTACACAACCTTATTATTATATTTTTTTAAAATACTTTATTCATAATAAAAATTGTTTATTTTTTTATTTCTAAGTACAAAAATGCTCCAATTTAGTTGTAAAATCTTTCAGACTAATTGTATAACACAAAATGGTTTTAATTTTGCTTGTATTTTAAAATAAATGCATCAGTACAAAAAGAGTTTATCACATTTATTTTCACTTAATTCATCACAGTAAATACTACTCCACCTCTTTCAGGTTCATCATCATGTATTTCATTGTCACTGCCTTCAGGATTTGAATCATCATCGTCATCATCACTTTCTAAGTCTCTATACTGCTTAAAATTACTCTTGTCTTTAGGAAATTCTCCGATTTTGACTCCAGTTCTCGCCAACAACTTTTCAGCGGCATGTTGAGCTTCAATCTCTTTCAAATGCATGTTATAGTCCTTTTGAAGTTTCAATGACTCTTCTATTGATAATACTTTAGCTGGACCATGGATAGCCGGGGGAGGTGTCGCAGCAGTTACTTCCCAATGCTTATGTTTTCTTCTAAGAATTTCTTTATCAGGATTATGTACGTCAGTTTTTGTAGTTTTATAAGGTTTGAATTGACCTGTTTGTTTTGATTTAGGATTAAGCTCAGTTTTCTCAACAATATACTTTACGTGCGGTAATTCACCTATTTTTATTAAGTCTTCAGAAGTCACAAGAGGCTTTTCAGATTCTAATACTTTAATAACTTTCTCTTGTGCCGTGTTTTGACTCAGAATATGTAAAACGTCTTCCGGTTCACTATCATCATCTGAATCAAGGAATTTGTCTCTTTGCTTTTTAATGTTACCCGTCCATTCTACTTGTTGCACGGATTTTTCATCAACACCATTTAATCTCATGTTATCAAACATGAGACAAGCTTCATCCTCATTTTGTTTGGCTTTTAATTCTCTGACTACTTTGTCGTGAAACTCTTGGATTTTTGCACCTTTGTCTTTTAATTTTGATGTAAAAGACTTGTTATTGAGTAGTTTTAGCTGTCTGTCTCTTATCTCGGTAAGTTCTGGAATTGTTTTTGATGATAAATTGGTGATTTTGCCATCAATTTCGCTTTTTAAGAAAGACTGTTCACCCTGACTTTTAGTGTTATTATTCTTCATAGTTCAAAAAGGCAGCCTTGATTTCTCATTACTGATAAGTTTGCCGCAGCAGTTAAAAATACGATTTAAAAACGAAGGTTAAGACTGTTATTGTTTATCGTTACTCTCCTACGACAAGATAATAAAAACTTTGTTTAGTGATTTGTGCAGTGCTTCTCTCACGATGATTTCGACTAGACTTGTGTAGTTCGTGAACTAAGTACTACAAGGAACTAGTTCCTGTCAAAGAACTAGAACGAACTATTCCTCAAAGCTCATAGTACTTCGTTCATTTAGTTCACTATAGTACACGGCTCTCCGGCTGCTGTTGGCTCAGTGTTTGCACCTCGCCTTGGCACAAACGAACGAGCGAGACGAATATATGGGAATTTGATATAGGAACGAGCAGCGTAGATAACAATTTTAAAATTTAGGATATTTCGACATGACAGAATCACAGAACTCTATTCTTTATAGTCATTAACTTAGCTATTATTTTTGTTTAGCTATTAAAATAAAAGTTCAAAAGTTTGGCAACGTTGCAGTTGTTATTTAATTTGGAAAAAAAATATTAAAAGCACTTAAGTTTATTACTTCTCTAGTTCATTTCTCTCTCTATCAATGTTATTTGGAAATTTAGAAGTTTAGTTTTTTTAGTTTTCGGTGCTTGTTTTGTTAAGATAAGACCGAAAAACCCTATCTTGTATATTTTTCAATAATTTAATTATATTAGAACCGCAATCCTAAGACTGTAAAGTATAAAGTAAAATCAAAATATAGTTCACTGTTCAAATTTACAGAAAACCCCGTAGGTATAATTCAATTCAAATAATAATATCCAAAGTACTCGATCATCTACGCTGTAAGGTGCTAAATGTACTAGAGTACCAAAAGAACGATCGCCTCACATAATTCATAGCTCTGCTGCTCCGAATCAACTACTGTACTAAAAGAACTAGAGTACTAAAAGAACTAGAGTACGGCGAAAGAACGATCGCCTCAAACTATTCATTGCTCTGCTGCTCTGAATCAACACTGAACTAAATGTACTAAAGGAACTAGAGTACTGAACTAGTTCCTTTGGCTCAAGGAACGAGATCGGATCGCTCCGTCTAATGTCCGAGCAAGCACAAGTCTAATTTCGACAACTTACAACAACGTAGCTGTCACTACAATTTTGAGAATTGTTGCCAGGTTAAGGTGTGTCATTTTACTTAGAGCATTTATGCTGAAGAGGCAGCTGACTAATTTGGCGGGAAAAATACACCAATCACAAGCCCAATTCTCATTCTTCTCAGTTCTATCTATTCTTCTCTCTAGCAAACTGAGAAGTTTGCTAGAGAGAGACAGACACTACCCAAACTTAGTCTCTCTCTCTCTACTCCGAACAAACTTTCCGCCTGTTCGGCTGCCCTTGTAGATATATTTGCTTAAGGACGTTTTATCAACTTATCGTTTATTTCCTCTAATTCGATCATGTAAATTAAACTGTGCAATTAGTAAAACTTCAGCTAATTAACAAATCACATCAGAAGAGAGAAAGAGGGGAATCATTTTACAACTTCCTATGTTTTTTTTACTCCGGTAATCAACAACGTCAACACTTCAACTGCCTTTATTGCTCCACAGCTGGACACTTTGTGGTATGTGAGTTGATATTAGGTTTGTGCCACTGCAAAGTTTCCCTTCTGCCCTTTTTTACTTGGATTTGGACCTATGAAAGTAAAACTTAAAAGAACGGGTTCCAAAGCATACATAAAGAATTTAAAAAGACACTGAAATTTAACAGTAAAGGCATGTCAAATTGACACACTGAATCACAGAACACATTTACTCAGAGAGAAGAATGTCAACTCCATACAAAATAAATGAGGTAATTTTTCCTTAGCGTCCAGAGCCATCTATTAGCGGCCCCCGCGAAACTGTTGGTAGCACGGGCAATTCAAAATATGTTTTCTTTTTACTTGATATTATTGGGGTTCAAAATTAGAAGTACTGCACTTTTCGATTAATTCTTTGAAGTTAATGTCAATGCAGATTAGTTATCCGAAAGAAATCTGATTATTAATAAAATCAGAGAACCACATATTTGAAAAAAAATTAATCGAAAAACACAGTTTAGAGAGTTCAATAAAATCTGTAACTATTTTAAAACGTTTATTGCAATTACAAATCTTGCTTTATGAACGTACATGTACATGATTACTTTACATTTATAACAGGTTTTCAAGTATTTAACAAAAGATTTCATTAATTTCCTTAAAAGAATCACTTTCTCACTCAGCTTTCTGATTATTATTTACCTAACACTTGATTTCACCAAAACTTTACTACAACGAAGGAACAGAGTATATGACTCAAGATTGAACGTCTTTATAGTAGGATTAATCGAAATTAGTTTACTATTGTTGAAATTAAACCGAAATTACAAGTACAATTAACCTATACGGAAGCACAGGCAGCCATTTTATATTTTATATTTTGTAATGTTGTCAGTAAATGACACGAAATTATTGGTAAATATTTGAATTTTGTTTTTTTTTTATTTACTACGACTAAGACACTTTGCGATGTTGTTTAATTACAAAAAAAAAAATTCGTAATTATCTTCAAGGTTTTAACGGAGCGTTAGTATTAAAAAAAAACAACTTTTCAAACATATTTTCAGTGGTATCATTGTAGCAAAACCTATATCGCTGTGCTTGTTTTTCCTTTATCGTTATCTCCGTCGTGTAATGAAACCTTCCTAAAAACAGCTTCTAGTTGACAGTTGACTGGGACTGGACTGAATTGTCATTATTTTGTGTGGGGTATATTTACCATGGTCCATAATTTGACTCTAATATAAGTTTTTCGTCTATTATATTTCCTCTCGAGTCGTAAAACAGCAAATGGCATATTTATGATGTTATTTTCTATTGACTTATAATCAAATTATTGAAGTTCAGAATATCGATCGCGCTACGATGGAGGACGCTACGGTATGTCAGTTTTATATATTTTTAAATATATATTATTATGCTTTAGTTCGCCAGGTTCTAAATATAGCAACTTTCATGGGAATGTAAATATTTATAAAATAATAACAAATCATAATTACATTCAGTAAGAAGATAAAAGGGCGGGGATACTGACCACTTTACTGCCGAAGAATCATTGTGGTGACGGATTCAGTATACCTACGGAGTGTCACCGCCCCTATCCGCCCCATGGGTGTCGAAGAGTCGACTAAGGATTCTACTTATGCTTTCCATCAGGCAGAGTAGTCATATTGGTAGCTTGATCATAAAAAAAAAGAAACTATGCAGGAAAAAATCACTGCAAAGATGTTGAAAAGTTGAACAAACGCTTTACCAATCCGTCTGGTATAGTAAACTAAAACCTTATTGCTTCGAGACCTACGTCTGGTGGATTATTAAAGGCTGTTTATAAAAAGAATAAAGAATACATATATGTATTGACTGCCTCGGTGTCGCAGTGGTAGCGTACGCGACTGCTGTTCTTGAGGTCTCGGGTTCGATTCCCGGGTCGGAACAAATGTTTGTATGATCTGCAAATATTTGTTTCGGAGTTTGGGTGTTTTCTATGTATAATATGTATGTATTTACAAAAAAAAAATTAAAAAAAAAAGTATATAGGTATTGATATCAGTTGTCTAGTACCCCATAATACAAGCTCTGCTTAGTTTGGGACTAGATGGCGTTGAGTGTTAGATGTCCGAAATATTAATTTATTTATGTCTCTTTGCAGGTACCACTACATCTAGAACCCATACAGAATGAAGTAAGCGACAAGAGGCTATGGATTGGGAATCTCGACACCAGGGTTAATGAGTATGATTATTTTATCTTTATTTCTTTCATAACATTATGTCATTACATATGAACCAAAATAGAGGAGACATATTTGTCTTTTGCGGTCTACATAAGGACTATGCATGTTTGTCATCAATAAACAGAAACAAAACTCCTAGAAGCAGCCTTACTGTAGTGTGACACATCAGTTTCTTTTTAAAAAGAACTCCCTCATTAGGAATATACATCCTGTGTCATGAGAGAACTTACAACACCTAGACTCAGAAAACATTTTGTGGATCACATAAAGAATGTGACACCCCACATCCACGTGAGATTTAAAGACAACGCTTGGTGGTCTGGCGACCGCTTAACTTACTAGGTCAACCATACAGTCTCAGTGTTCAATTTGTAACGTTATAATACAGTACTACGTTGTCCTTATAGGGTGAAGTTTATTAAATGCGGTTTGTGTTATGTAATGCGGGTTTTTGCTAACGGGCGTTACAAAGCGTAAGAAGTTATCGCGCATTTCTAGATTGAAATTACATTTAGTTCTAAACATGCGTTAGCAAAAGGCACTTTGAGCGCTTTTCATCTGAACATTGTTTTATTCCGAGCTTTGAATCTAGAAATCTATACTAATATTATAAAGCTGAAGTTTGTTTGTTTGAAGGCGCAAATCTCAGGAACCGCTGGTCCTATTTAAAAAAGTCTTTCAGTGGTAGTTGTTCCAATGAAGAATGTACAAAAACGGGTAATTTTTTTTATCACGCTATGGGCAATAGGAGACGCAAATGAGGTTGTATGGGTCAGCTAGTATATTGATATTAGTAGATAGCATAAAACCTGTTCATATATCCTTTGAATGGATTTTCTCATTGTAGTTTATACTTAGAGCTTTACAATGTGTGAATAAACATCTGACTGCAAGTTTACAAATAATTTTATCCACACTTCACTTATGGTGTTTTTACTCAGATAGGAAAGAATGTTTTTTCTCATGTCGGAAAATTAGAGTTTTGACATGTAACCTTAAGTATAATTTGTAGTAGTTTTTAACTATTATCAATATTATTAAATCATCTCCATGCTGGCCGAGTGCGGGTTTGGGATGGATTGTGGATTGTCTTTGAGGCTACAATCTCAAGCTTTGTACCAGCTTTTGAATGAATGGTCATCATGTCATGACATATGGGTGCTTGTGCCACAAGCCACCAGGTAACATGATGACGGTCTAATGACGACCGGTAATGGTATATCTGCCCAAAATGTGAATCAATTTATAAATGACTCTACCAATATCTATATATTAACTAACTTATATTAACCGGTGAACTTCGTACCGCCATATTTACTATCTGTATCATCTCACAGTCGCGGACAAAAAAAAATACTTTTCCCATTATCTTTTAATTTTTTTGTACACAACTTTGCGCGTACATTCATTTCGGCGATTCATTTATTAGATATAGATAGTGAAGCAAAAATGTTGTATTCCTTTGACGAACATTAT
Organism: Spilosoma lubricipeda; assembly: GCA_905220595.1. Classification (NCBI taxonomy): domain Eukaryota; kingdom Metazoa; phylum Arthropoda; class Insecta; order Lepidoptera; family Erebidae; genus Spilosoma; species Spilosoma lubricipeda. The sequence continues at coordinate 4,143,292 of HG992278.1, forward strand.
GCAAAGTGAAGTGTATGAAATTTGGCACACTTAACGTTCTAGTTAACAAGTGCAGAAAGCTACAAAAATGGTGGAATTTCGACCACTGGGCGACTACATTGTTAACTTCAAGTAGGAAATAATAGGAACTTCCCTGTGTATATAATGGTTTTCAGTGTACATATTTTTAATAAACCACCTTTTTTTATTACCGGTATCAACTACTGAAAATGGTCCGTGTGTATGGCAACATTGAGAAGTTTGATATGCTGTTTCATCGGAGCGGAACATGCGCGGGTCAGCCCCGTGGTTTCGCATTCGTTACGTACAAGCTGAGACAAGATGCTATTAAAGCCATGAACTCACTGAACGGTCAACTATTGGGCTCTAAAAGAATCTGCGTCAAGTTTGCAAAGAATACAGTAAGTGTTTTTCGTTTTTTTATTATCATGCTGCTGGTTCCTTGCCTCTCTTCTTCTTAATTTATTCGTAGCCACTTGTTTATAGATATTATGACAGATAGAAAATATTAGTATTGCCATTCTCATTATTTTACTATGAATATTATATAATATATAAAATTCTCGTTGTTACCGAACTCCTCTGAAATGGCTGGACCAATGTTTACCTGGTCAACTAGTCGTAACTGTTGTTAGACTTTCTGGATTTTAACACATACATCGTTTTTATTGTACTTTATCGCCAATGAATCTGCTGTATGATAACAACTAAATTGCATTTATATTCAAGATAAATATCTATGAATTTAATTTATAATTATATCGATTTTAGCATAGCATATGTAGACTTATAAAAGTTTGATTATTCTTTTCTCAAAACTTATGTGGCGCAGTGGTAGCGTATGCTACTGCTGTGACAAATGTTTGTATGATCTAAAAATATTTAGTTCGGAGTTTGGGTGTTTTCTATGTGTAATATGTATTTGTTGACAAAATATGTATATATGTATTTATTTATATCAGTTGTCTAGTTAGTACCCATAACGCAAGCTCTGCTTAACTTAGGCATGGCATAAAAATAAATAAATATGGGGTCCTTTCATGTTCGTGAATTATTTTTTAAATTAAGTACGCTTTTATTCTCTATCAAAAGAACAATTAGACCCGGTAATTAATACACACTTTTTCTTCATTACAGGATGAACAAGAAAAACCGAAACCAGAATTGGGTATAGCAGCTTTGGCAGGTGCCAAACCGGAGCTTAAACTCAGCAAAAAAACTGCCATCCAATCCATTGAAGCAAAACTCAAGATGATGGAGAATATGAAAGCTGGGGACGACTTTGTAGTGAACAAATTGGCGGCAAACGAGGCACCGGTTATTGCGCAGTATCAGACGAGAACGCACCAACCACCTAATAAGTCTATCAGCTCGTTTAGAAGACGACATCCTTACCACAAAAAGAGATAGATGGTATTAAAGCATTCTCTCTTATATCTATGCAGCTATAACACGCTACTGTGAAACATTTTATATTAAAATATTTCAGATTTGCTTGTCTGTATCTGTATACTCTATGATGGATATTGGATAGTAATCGGTTAGCCAGTTGAAATCATCTTTTGTGCTTTAAACAGGAGTTGTAATACTTATCTAAAATTATATTCAAATTATTTATTTATTATCATCTCGTCATAATTATATTTATCAGGCTTAGTCAAGAATTAAATAAAGTAGTGTCATTTTATTTGAAAGTAATTAAAAACTTTCAAGACTTTCATGATTTAATTGATGATGACCAGCTTTAAATTTTTTACGATTTTATTTAATTTTTATATAACTTGTAATATGCTATGAAACATTTAACTATGCTTATGCCTTCATTAACAAAGTGGGGTCTTTATCCCAGTATTGCACTAATTAATATGCAAATATATTAAATGCATTTGTTACTAATTTAAGCAATATTAAAAATTTCGTTTTCACAGTAGCATGTGTAAATGATTAATTTGCTAATAAGTTTGATGTGATGTTGTCAAACGGTTTATTTTAATATTAAGTATTAGAGTATTTAAATAATAAGTTATTAAGTGAGATGTTGGTAGTAGATCTGGTATAGAAATGTCGGTGTTTGTGAATAATGGAGGAAATTACTCTCTGTTTGTAGACAACAATGTAGTCTTGTTGTATCCTCGTTGTATATAGGTTGTCTTTATACAGTGTATACACCCTCCGTGTTTGTCCAATACAAGCTTCGAGAAAAATATTTTTTTAATATGGTAGGTTTTGCTTTGGCTTTGTTCCCTTAACTGGCAACATGTATGTAAAATTATAATGACATTGATTTTTATAAAATTATAGCAATTGTGTATAGGTATGAATATAAATTTTCACAAGATTCATGAATAAGAATTATAGGTATATGATTAAAAATATATAAGGACTCTTACAAACCATGTCGTCGTAATGGCCGGCTGATGGGCCGCTATATCCTGGTGGTCGAGCCAGAGGTATGGTGTGTATGAGACTTAAAATGTATACATTCACGTCGCTTTTCTTGAAAGGTTTATAGATGTGTATTAAAACGCCCACGCTTCTGCTACTGACTATGATTTTAAATAAATTTTGATTTAGTGGTAACACTGACGTGAGATCCATCGACATTTCTATAGATAATACAAAATAGTTGTAAGTAAGCCTTATTATACCATCGATGTGTTCAATGTGAGTTTGTTGTAATTAGCATAAATTATATTATTATATTCATCGAATTGCGAGCAATGATATAAACAATGCATATTATTGTTAATACTCAGTTTAAATTTGTCAATATTACAATTATTTACTTTTTGTGGTTTGTGTGCGAGTTATCGTCAATATATTGTAACGTCGTAGTATCGACTTATACACTAGAAATTATAACCTATTCGTTTTGATACCATTTCCTTGTTGTGAGTTTAGTTTTGACAGATGTCACATCAGTTTGACATAATCTATGGAAATTTGGTAGACTGATCGATTTATTTAAGAGTTGTCCCTTCCGATGGCGCTCTGAGGTAATTTTGTGGCTGGGAACACTCTACTAGTAGTCATTCCTTTTTCCGGTCGAACACTGAGAGAGTGGTTGACATATTTTAACAATTTGTTGGTTCTTGTTGAATCGTTCTTAATTTGGCTAATCACCACGGTCCATGGCCAGATAAATGCGGCGGAAGATGCCCCGCTGTTAGTTATCGTGAATTAATGTTTATTTCGACTTTTTCTGGTAAGTAAAATGGTGACGCAACGTTCGACAAGAACGTTTGGTATTTTGAAGCGAATTGAGATGTAAATAGGTGATTTCACTTACAGAAACTAACATCGAAAGATTCGCCAAGGGATTCGTTGGATTTTCTAAGGATTTGACACGTTATTTTGTTACTTGCTATTGTTTGGAGCTTTGAAGAATTTTTGAAATATTGTTGATAAAAGAAACTCTGGTGAGTACTGAATAGTTACTATTGAGATTAGGATTGATAACCAAAGTGATAAAGTACCTTATTAACCAGTGAATTATCTTTGTTTTAGCCGGGAGCGCGGGGTTTCTTTCTTTGTTTCTTTCTTTATTTCTTTTTTTTACTTTTCTTTTTTTCTTATATTTTTATACTGGAATTTTTCTGGGATATTAGTATTATCCTCATTAGAACATTACATTTTTTATAACCTATTTTTACAAAGGTTTGTTGTGTAAAGTTGCTCCCCACTTACATTAAATTAACCATGAACCTACCTATGGCATTAGTATAATAGCCATAGAAGCAAGAGGCTGCCTTAACATCCACGTGTGAAGAGGCCAAAGAGAGGGACGGCCAGACATCTCCTGTCTGGCTCATGTAACGTAGAATTTTAACTTAAAGGATTGCAATGACAACAGAAACAGTAACCAGTGTAGCGATACTCTTAGCATAGTATATCCACCTGTAAGACCTTACCCTTCAGATACTACGGGTTAATAAATCTGCTTTTAAACTAATGGTTCATCAGTCAGTACTCCCCGCCCTAGATTAAGGGTTCAATGTTGGCCGAGTTATCCACGGCATTGGTTTGTTATTTTTAGGATTTGTTTGTAAGTTACCATCGGGGGAAAATGATTGGTTAGGACCCAAGCCTGGCGCCCGAAATATTTGTTTTTAATTTGTTTATTTGTTCTATTCTGGCGAGGGTCAGTTGGTTTGTTCGTTGGTATTGACTTCCGATGGTAGCAAGCAAAAACACATTTTAGTTTTCATTCATTTATTATTCATTTATTAGTTCACAACACAATTAACTAATTATTTTTTATTTTTTTATATTACAATTTGTCGCCAGCGCACAGGGACTGAAGTGGTTTCTGAAGGTTAAATTGGATACTGTTGTTGTTGCATCCTACTTTTTTAAACACTATTCTATGTTTTTGTGTTTTATTTGTGTTATTTTTATTAATTGTTAACATTAAGTACGGTTTTATTTGCAATTTTGCAACAATTGTTTTACACCATTGTGACCTTTACACACAATGTTTATTTTTACTTTAACAAAACAACAATAATTAAGGTTATTCTACTGCTTATTGTATTCTCCATTAAGGGTATAAATTACTTCAACATTGTGTTTTGCAATTTAATAATTTTGGATGTGTTTATATAAAGTCTACTCGGCAAAGCTTTTGATTTGACTATTGTCAATCATAGCTTGATATTGTTCATCTTTAAAATAATGCTTCACTTTGATAAACATTAGTATTGGAAATATTATATTTAAACTTTTTGAAAATTGTACTTAACTCAGCCTAGCTTAACTTTATATTACCTAGCTTTTACAATAATTGTGAGTGGTTATTGCAATCTACAGATTCTTTATAATTTAAAAAATTAGACATTTATATTAAAACTTAACATTTGCTATAATTTCACTTTTAAATAAATTTAAACTTAACTCTTCACAAGGCTTCACTTTTGAATGCACCTGAATTTAGCTTTGCTTTGAACAGCTTGACTTTTCTTATCATTTTGCTTATAAATAAATTAAAACCTATCTTTTCACAACATTCACTTTTGAACGAGCTCGGGACTGACATTGCTTAAAAAAATTAACTTCTCTTATCATTTTGCTTATAAATAAATTAAAACTTATCCTTTTAGAACATTCACTTCTGAATGAACTCGGGATTGACATTGCTTAAAGAAAAATAAACTTCTCTTATCATTTTGCTTATAAATAAATTAAAACTTATCCTTTTAGAACATTCACTTCTGAATGAACTCGGGATTGACTTTGCTTTGAAAAATTAACCTTTTTTTATCATTTTTGCTTTGAAATAAATTTAAAGTTATCGTTTCATAACATTTCACTTTTGGTTAAATTTGGATTTGAGTTTGCTTTGTATACTTAACACTTTGACTTCTATTTTAGAGTTTTGTGGTTATCGTCGTTTTTCATTATGGACAAGGGAGTTCAATGTCCACCGTTTGCCAGCGGAGATTAATTGCATACCGGATTTGGTGGATGTTCATAGTTCTACTGCTCTCGCACCAGTACTGCCTTCGTTCAGCACCATGAACGAGCACATTAGGAGGAACTTGCCTATTTCTACTTCGAGGCCGCCTGATTTGACTAAAAGCAAGATTGTTTTTGACGGTACTACCTGTGTTAGAGAATTTATTGCTCGGGTTGAGGAGTACTTCTTGTCTAGGAACTTCAATGAATTTGTGTTGGTCGCTTCGTTCCCTGATCTTCTTGCAGGTATCGCAGTCAAATGGTTCCGGGTTACTCGTAGAAACATCTCTTCGTGGTATGAGCTTAGGGTTGCTTTACTCAAACGTTTTGATAGGCCTGATTATGATTACCTTATGGGGCATGACCTTCGTACCCGCAAACAGAAGCCTGGTGAGTCACTTCCAGATTTCATTTCAGAACTTATTGATATTACTAGTCACCTTGGCACCCCTGTTCCAGAGTCGGTGATCATAACTATAATTAAGCACAACATGTTGCCAATTTATGGTCCTTATGTTTTTGGTAGACAGATTTCTACGCTTGATGATTTTATGAATTTGGGTAAGGAGTTGGAAGTTTTTGTTAACCGGGAGTCTCTTAAAGATTTTTCTCAACCTTTTGATATTTTAAAAGTAGAGTCTAACGCTGTTAGGTCAGATGATACTAAAATTACTTGTTTGAAGTGTAAGTCAATCGGACACACTTATAAAAATTGTCTTTCAATTCAGGGTATGATTTGTTTCAAGTGCCAGAAGTTGGGAGTTGTCACAAAGTTTTGTGATGTGTGCAATTCGACCCAGAAAAACTCGCAAGAGTCCAAAGAACTGTTTAGGCCCCGTCGAGCTCCGGTTCCGGAGAAAACTAGGGATGACTCGATGTTTAAAAAAATTGTTAGACACACTGTACGCTCTGACGGGGTCACTTGTAGTAAAGAATTTCCCATTGTTAAAAATAAATTTTCGGGTTTACAGATTAGTAAATTTAATTCTAAAGTAGTGAGTCCTAAAGAACCCATTTTTGATACTATTAAATTAAAACATGATGAAATTAATTCTGACCTTCAAATTCATAAAACTGTTGAGAAATTAAAACAACATTATTTTTGGAACGGCATGTTTAATGAAGTCCACAAAAATATTCAATCTGGTAACATTCGTAAGGCCTTTAAACACAGCATGTCTCCGTCTTCAAGTGTTGTGGTTAATCCTGAAAAGTTGGACCGCCCTAGGGTAGTGCTTTTGGTTGATTTAATTGGAATTTTGCCTGAAATTTACTCTGAACATAAAATTATTCTTTCGGTTGTAGATATTTCCACAAAGTTTTACCGGATTTTCCCATTAGTAAAAGAAACAACATTGTTTGATTTTAGAGCCCGGGAAAAAGAAAATAATTTTAAAATTGATTGCCCTAAGATTGTAGTTTGTGATAACGGTACTCAATTCATTTCTAAATATTCTGTAGATTTCATGAAGAGTTACAACATTACAAAATTATCTTATAGCGCGTTGTATACTCCCCAAATTAGCCCAGTAGAGAAATGTAATAAGACGGTGGAGACTGGTAATACACGTTTTGTTAAAGAGGATCATCGTACTTGGTCTGAATTTGTTCCTCACAGCCAATTCGTTTTGAATGGCAGTGTGAGTCTTGCTACGGTTTTAATATTTACTTTTCTTTTGTTTAGTAGCAAGAGCCTTTTGTTTGTTGAATTTGTTAGATTTTGTGTTCTTGAGAGGAGTTCAGATGGCGTTTGCCTTTTACAGGGCCTCTCAAGAGCATCATTGTTTGTTATGCCATTAGGTATTTTGTCATTTTTAATTTTTGGAAGTTTTACTATTTAGCAGAGCCGTGTTGAGTCCGGTTGAGAATAGCTCATCCCCATTTCTTCCTATGGGTGTCGTAAAAGGCGACTAAAGGAATGAGCCGTGTTGAGTCCGGTTGAGAATAGCTCATCCCCATTTCTTCCTATGGGTGTCGTAAAAGGCGACTAAAGGAATAAGCCGTGTTGAGTCCGGTTAAGAATAGCTCATCCCCATTTCTTTCCGTGGGTGTCGTAAAAGGCGACTAAAGGATATGAGGAAGGATGAACAGCAACATCACCAGCTGGAACCAAGCCGTGTTGAGTCCGGTTAAGAATAGCTCATCCCCATTTTTTTCCATGGGTGTCGTAGAAGGCGACTAAAGGGATATTTAGTATTATTTTGTAAATTTGTTAGGAGTCCTTGTTTAGTGTCTCCTATCCTTTTATTGTTAGGTAGTCTATTTAGGACCTTTTTTATTGGCTTATAGCTACATTAGTATTATGTTTATTTGTGGTGGAAGCTATCGCAAGATAGCTACTGTCAGGCGTCGTCATGTCGGATGTTGTGGGTCCTAAGGGATGTTCATTAATTATTGCAGTAACAGGTCGACATGGTGACTACCCTTAGATTATATAGAACACTTTATATATTTGCATCAAGACGGACCTTTACGCGGTTCCGCAAATTTGTTTTTGTTTCAGTGTCTAGATAGATTATATTTGAGCCCTTTTTGTGGGTAGAATATTTTGTTTGTTTGTTATTAGATTCACACTCTTTCCAAGTGTAGAATATTTTGTTTATTATTATTATATTCACACTCTTTCCAAGTGTAGAATATTTTGTTTGTTTGTTATTATATTCACACTCTTTCCAAGTGTGGAATATTTTGTTTATTTGTTATTATATTCACACTCTTTCCAAGTGTAGAATATTTTGTTTGTTTGTTATTATATTCACACTCTTTCCAAGTGTAGAATATTTTGTTTGTTTGTTATTATGTTCACACTCTTTCAAAGTGTAGAATATTTTGTTTGTTTGTTATTATGTTCACACTCTTTCAAAGTGTAGAATATTTTGTTTGTTTGTTATTATGTTCACACTCTTTCAAAGTGGGGAACATTTTGTTTGCCTTTTGTTGTATTGTGCCCGGTAGTTCGGTGGTGTTGAGCCGATCACAATACACAATTTTTGTGTTCACACTCTTTCAAAGTGTGGAACATTTTGTTTGCCTTTTGTTGTATTGTGCCCGGTAGTTCGGTGGTGTTGAGCCGATCACAATACACAATTTTTTTTTGTGTTCAAACTCTTTCAAAGTGTGGAACATTTTGTTTGCCTTTTGTTGTATTGTGACCGGGAGTTCGGTGGTGTTGAGCCGATCACAATACACAAATCTTTTTATATATTATTCTATTAGAGTCGGTGACGAAGGTGTCCAACCGCACTTCTTGGATATTGTTATCTTTGTTAGATATTCAATTCCTAATGGAATTTTGTTTAAAGTTTATTTTGTAAAGTTAATATTATTCTATTAGAGTCGGTGACGAAGGTGTCCAACCGCACTTCTTGGATATTGTTATCTTTGTTAGATATTCAATTCCTAATGGATGTTTGTTTAAGGTATTTTCTAAAGTTGTTATTATTCTATTAGAGTCGGTGACGAAGGTGTCCAACCGCACTTCTTGGATATTGTTATCTTTGTTAGATATTCAATTCCTAATGGATGTTTGTTTAAGATTTATTTTCTAAAGTTGTTATTATTCTATTAGAGTCGGTGACGAAGGTGTTCAGCCGCACTACTTGGTTATTGCTGTCTTTGTTGGAATTACATTCCTAACAGATATTTTCTTTGGTAAAGTTTGATATTGTTCTATTAGAGTCATTTATAGAGTTTTTGTAGAGATTTGTTTGGAGTTCTTTTTGTGGAGTCTGAGTCGAAATTTTAGATGTTCCCAAAGTTTTTTTTTGAAAGTTCTGTTTGGTTATTACTTTGCAGCTTAAAAGAAAGAGTCCTTTCTTTTAATCTTTTTTTTTGGGTTGGTATGTAATGTAACGTCGTAGTATCGACTTATACACTAGAAATTATAACCTATTCGTTTTGATACCATTTCCTTGTTGTGAGTTTAGTTTTGACAGATGTCACATCAGTTTGACATAATCTATGGAAATTTGGTAGACTGATCGATTTATTTAAGAGTTGTCCCTTCCGATGGCGCTCTGAGGTAATTTTGTGGCTGGGAACACTCTACTAGTTGTCATTCCTTTTTCCGGTCGAACACTGAGAGAGTGGTTGACATATTTTAACAATTTGTTGGTTCTTGTTGAATCGTTCTTAATTTGGCTAATCACCACGGTCCATGGCCAGATAAATGCGGCGGAAGATGCCCCGCTGTTAGTTATCGTGAATTAATGTTTATTTCGACTTTTTCTGGTAAGTAAAATGGTGACGCAACGTTCGACAAGAACGTTTGGTATTTTGAAGCGAATTGAGATGTAAATAGGTGATTTCACTTACAGAAACTAACATCGAAAGATTCGCCAAGGGATTCGTTGGATTTTCTAAGGATTTGACACGTTATTTTGTTACTTGCTATTGTTTGGAGCTTTGAAGAATTTTTGAAATATTGTTGATAAAAGAAACTCTGGTGAGTACTGAATAGTTACTATTGAGATTAGGATTGATAACCAAAGTGATAAAGTACCTTATTAACCAGTGAATTATCTTTGTTTTAGCCGGGAGCGCGGGGTTTCTTTCTTTGTTTCTTTCTTTATTTCTTTTTTTTACTTTTCTTTTTTTCTTATATTTTTATACTGGAATTTTTCTGGGATATTAGTATTATCCTCATTAGAACATTACATTTTTTATAACCTATTTTTACAAAGGTTTGTTGTGTAAAGTTGCTCCCCACTTACATTAAATTAACCATGAACCTACCTATGGCATTAGTATAATAGCCATAGAAGCAAGAGGCTGCCTTAACATCCACGTGTGAAGAGGCCAAAGAGAGGGACGGCCAGACATCTCCTGTCTGGCTCATGTAACGTAGAATTTTAACTTAAAGGATTGCAATGACAACAGAAACAGTAACCAGTGTAGCGATACTCTTAGCATAGTATATCCACCTGTAAGACCTTACCCTTCAGATACTACGGGTTAATAAATCTGCTTTTAAACTAATGGTTCATCAGTCAGTACTCCCCGCCCTAGATTAAGGGTTCAATGTTGGCCGAGTTATCCACGGCATTGGTTTGTTATTTTTAGGATTTGTTTGTAAGTTACCATCGGGGGAAAATGATTGGTTAGGACCCAAGCCTGGCGCCCGAAATATTTGTTTTTAATTTGTTTATTTGTTCTATTCTGGCGAGGGTCAGTTGGTTTGTTCGTTGGTATTGACTTCCGATGGTAGCAAGCAAAAACACATTTTAGTTTTCATTCATTTATTATTCATTTATTAGTTCACAACACAATTAACTAATTTTTTTTTATTTTTTTATATTACAATATGTAGCTATTAACATCAGTTGTTTTTTTTTCAAATACTCCTTAGTTAACCTTACCATCAAGTACGTTAAAATATAGTGGTTAATTTTAAATTTTGTTACTTTTGTTTGTCGCGTTCGAGTTCAAGATAGCAGTGAAATGAGTAGTAGTGGTGAACGTACTGGTGTCGTGTAAAAAGGATAGACAATTTTTTTTGTTGGACGAAAACGCCTTTTATCCAGTTACTCAGTCATGGCGCTTTATATAGTGCTAAAATATCGCAAACTAATTCCCAAAAATAAACATGGAAACTATCTCGTTTATGCACATATATATTAACAAGTATAACTACTGAAAATTCTGAAAAGTGATTTAAAAGAGAAACAAAAACGAATTCAATAAATAATTTTATTAAGCTTAACTGTATTTATTAATTTACATCAGTCGCTAAAATTATGAAAATGTAAATAACAATATAGTAATTGTACTAATATATAAAAATTTGTAATACAAAATTACTCTCTAATGTTAATGAATAACAATCACAACTTTTGATCTTAGGAGATAGATCTCTAAATATATGTACCATGAGTATAATATATGACAGCACAGTCCCTGTTCCATCGAAATACAACAAGTGCAGCAATTTGAAATAAGATCCCATCTAAAAAAGGTTTGCGGCTACTTATCCAAAGATGTTTCTGTTTTTTAAATGTTGCCATACAATTAAAACATCCCTTTTTAAGCCCCGTATTCATGGTAAACTTTTGTTTATAAACAAAGTTGCATCAACACGTTGCTGAGTTGCTGGCAACACTGCGTGTTGCACGCCCGACGAGAGACAACATCTGTTTATCAATACTTGTTGTCGTGTTTGCAACCGTTTATAAACATGGTAGTAGTGAAGAGCAATGATAAAATAATGCAATTAACAGAACTATTTCAATCAAATCATTATGACATTATGTATTAGAATACATGTACTGCGTACTCAATTTATTAGAGAGAAACAAAGTCACTCATCGAATTTTCTTTTTGCAGGAGATAGTTTCGCACCCACCATTTTTTTATCTATTAGAAATTCTATATGTAAGATACAGTCGATACAGAGAACGCAACAACACTACTTCGTGGGGCAACATTTTGGCGTGTGGACAACCTATATTGATTTAAACAGACTTTAACAACAAAATAAAACAACATTCTCGTTGCTCATCAACAAGATTTTATGTTGATTCAATTGTTGCTAAATAAATTATTACCTTGAATACGAGGCTTTATAGTCAGAGGTATTTCGGATAGAGCATGGGAGCCAGGCCTTCAGCAGAGAGACGATCGCGGTTCCTATCTTGTACTTTATAGAAATAATTCAGTATTAAAACATATTTAAGTTAATTTGACTTTAATATTCGAGGTTGTTATAATAATAAGCAGTACTTTACTGCGCATCCGTCAGTAGAGAAAGACAGATGAGATACGGCGATCTTCTCTCTCTAACCGTTGGACGTTTCCACTTACAGGGAGTCGTCGTATGTCTTTCCTACTCTATCTATAATACCTCTATGTCTATAGTTGTCACTAGTGTCATTGTAAAACTTACGAGGTACATTTTACATGTGATTTAGTGTTTAGACTGAACTATTTCTGCTCAATACTGGTCAAATGGTCTATTAAAAATTAATATTCATTAGGTTTGTAAAATTTTTTTTAATATGAATGGGCCTGTGCAATATGAAAAAAAGAAACAAATTTTAAGAATAAGAACAGAATCACAGAATAAAACTGACATTTAGTAACAGCTCTACTTTGTACTAGCTAGTTATAAGATGGGAAAATTAGGCTAAAAATAATGTATCTTTAATAAAAGTGTAATAAAGCTCAATAAAATTAAATAAAATCACATTTCCAAGTCATCTCATTACATAAACATGTTTTTATCACTTCACATTTTTTTTACTTGCCAGTCAGTAAAAAAAAATATACATAAAGTGAGGGTAAAAAAATAGGTTGAGTCAATAGGTTTCTGACTTCAAATTACTTAAAAGAAACACATAAATGCTAGATTATAAATAGCTAAAACTAGATAAATATATTTTCACTGGCTCTAAAACCCGGTGAGATGCAATTAGACAAGGAGGAAGCTAACCGTTGGTTGGGGCTCGCACCCACTAAGAAGTCATCATCTTCAGCTTCTAGTTTTCTCTTCATAGATGTGTATTGAGTTTCGTCATCGCCATCTTTTAACCAATCTTTATATTCTATACAAAGTGGCCAGATTATTTTACCAGATCTGTGAAAAAAAAGAATATATTAATGTAAAGAAATAGATGTTATTTTCCTTAAACAAAATGAATATCTTAGGACGAAGCGATATGAGGGTAGCAAGGTTCAAATGTTCAGCCACTTATTGAGTACAGCACTTTAACAGGTTACTTGTACATGGCACAGGATTTACAAAACACATTTTTTTATCAGGAATACTTATAATATCTATGATTTTGTCTTCATTGATCTTCCATTTTACCAACTTCAAGTTTTATCATTTATAATAAGCATTCTCTAGATCTTTAAAAGAACAGAATTCATCTTATTTGTTATGGCAATTTTTTATTTTAGGTTTTTTCTTTTCTTTTATGTTTGGCCCTACCAAAATGACTACTCTGCCTGATGGAAAGCATAAGCAGAATCCAAGAGTGGTGGTCACCATACTGCGAATGCAGACAATGCAATAATGCAGCATGGTGACCCACACCATGGTGGGCTAGTGATACTTCTGCATCATTGGGCCTCCGGTCTCGCACTCACCAAAGAAACTCGACACCACGAACGCTGTCATTTTACGTTGATTTTCTGCGCGAGGGTAGTACCATCCCGGTCGAGACGGTCCAACCGTGCTGATATCAGTGTGGCTCTACTACTTTGTGGAGGTGGAGAAAAAACAGACAGATATCCGAGTTTAGTGGCAACAAACAATCTTACCTGGGTAATTTATAAGGGTCATAAGGGAACCATTCGTCATACTGCATCGCATTAGCTGCTTGTATAGTGTGTCTCGCGTTCTTCTCTATGATTGCTTGGCAGTACACCACCTGCTGCTGGCGGGTCACCGAGGAAAAAGCGCGAGTCACTTGCGGAGGGCAGGTCCTCAGGGGATTTAGAGAGCAGGTCACCAGCCGAGGAAGGTTTAAGGATTCTACGAAGTTCACATCTGCAATCGAAATTATACATGATAATATTATGGTCAAAGAGTCTTGCTTCGCCAGGTACAGACCAGATCGATCGGAGTGAAACCACACATCACATCAGCAGCCTTTAACAGTCCGCTGTTGGACAAAAGCCTCTCCTTACCCCTTAAGATATTATAATGCACAAGTGTGTGCGCAAACACAGGTGCACTCATAATCCGATGGGATGGTTAACCGACATAATCGGGAAGAGATCAGGCGCAGGACCAACAGTTTTGCGGGCTCTCCGAGGTACGGGGGTTCAGTTCAGACCCCAACTCCCAAACTCCGAGCTGTTATTAAGAATTTATAGAATCAGAAAAACTCAATAACACTTTTGGCCCGACCCGGGATTCGAACCCGAGACCTCTTGATCAGCAGTCGCACGTCATCCGCTAGACCAAAGAGGCAAATACCATGTACTACTATAGCATGCTAGCCAACAAACACTAAACTGAATTTTTGCAGTGATGTTATCTTGTCCTGCATAGACCCTTAGCCGACTCTTACTTTTCACCAAATCAATAAAACCTCACTCTCTGGATGCGGTTGGGTGTCCACTGTGTCCAGTCCCTTAAACTTGTGGGTATTAATAAAGAGAGCGAGAAATGTGTTAAAAATATAAATTACTAGACACTTGCTTTCTCGTTTGCTTCTATACCATGAAAAAGAAAGTTCGTTTAAATGACTGCAAGTTTACATAGTTAAGGACGTCTGTAGTGCTAATGACTGCACCATTCCTCAAATGATCTTTACAATGCCTTCAGAATTTTTTTGTAAGTATTAATAATATATTTCATGCAAAATACTTACTCTCTTTACTGGAAAACAGTAAATGATGTTTGAATGCCACTAGGTAAAAGATGGCGTGACATATAGCGTGGAAAGCGCCGTGTGCTTTCAAATTATCGCTTGATGTAGTCGACTCCTGAGTTGCTGTTATGTATGAGTGGCACCATTCAGCCATGTTCCTCAAATAGTGTATTAATCTCGTGTTTGGTACTCTCACAGATCTTGCTAGGAGACCTAAAAAAATAAAATATTATTCATTTATTGTGAAACACAATAGGAGTAATTCAACATTGAAATAACAAGAAACAAATTCGACGGTAGCCATGTACCGATTTGAATGAATTTCAGTATACAGATAGATTAGAACTTTTAAAAGGACATAGGATTTTTTGCCGCGATAACCGACGTAATATGCGAGCGAAGCCGCGTGCAAAGCTGTGAAAAAAGTTTTAGGTAAAATTATAAAAGATGCACTTTTTGGCAAACTAATCATTCAAGTATGTTGACTTAATCACTTGACACTAACCTGATAGGTGGCTTGCGGATGTTCGTCGTGTGGTCAGAGCGCCGGGACTGACGCCTTGTAGCCCTGCAGCCACCAGCCACAGGTTGTTGAGGATACGGTCCGCACATTGCTGGTTTATTGATATGGTGTATAGCAGAAGAAATTGTACATGTCTGCAGAGAAGAGAACGAACAAGCTTTAGATACTGATATATCAGATAGATAAAATAGTCAAATAGTTTGTGTTAAATTAATGGATATTATTTACAAGAATGGAATCTCTTTTGGATTTAGAAATGAAAACTCCTCTGCGTTAAGCAGGTATTCCGTTGACCTCCATATATAAATATATGGGCCTGCCAAAGTGACTACCTGATGGAAAGTATGAGCAAATCCTACTGATGTAAAAAATCTCTTTTTATTTTGTAGTTTAATTAATTATGCTTTCTTGATATCGCAAGTTTGGAAATCTCATAAACATACTGTCTGATTAGTGTGGTATTCCTCGTTGTAAAGTAGAGTAAGTTGCTTCGATCGAGTCATAGACAAGTAAGTTTATTTTTTATCACAGTAAAAAAAGGGAGAAAGCTTACCTAATACCATATGTAGGTAGTATGAGCCTTTCAAACACGTTACACAATATATGTAAGACTAGAGCTCTCTCATCCTCCAACCACTTTAACACTTCTAGCATGCAGTAATCCAAGGTTTCCGAGATCTCATCAAGTGTGTCTGTCTCCATTTCAAATATCATCTCTGACTGAAGCTTGTTCTTCTCATTTTCTACTACATTTACATCCATTTCAATCATCCTGTAAAAAAAAATACATATGATACCTGACCGTCTGATCCCACTCATCACTCTTGCATATTACACATTTATTTGTCCTAGATGGGAGTTCAACCCGCCTCCGGTTATGGGGTGAACACTAGACTAACATAATTACACAGATAAAACAAAAAAAAACAAAACAAATCGTAATTAATAAATGAAAGTTATTATCATTTTTATGTTCGAATTGTCTATAGTCTGTATTGTTATCAAAAATTCAAAAGATAATCGTATGCTTCTTTGCGACTTTGGATATATTTTGATCTAAAAAGATTTAGATTAGATTGTACAACTTTCCTAAGAATCACGATAAAAAAACGATGCTATGTTTTTCCTTTCTTTTAAAAAGACAACTCCCGCATTAGAAATATACATCCCGTGTCGCGGAGGACTTTACAAACATACATGAAACATCCGTTTCAAAGAACACACAGATTCAGAACAACAATTTGTGGAGGACACAAACTGTTGTCCCATGCGGGGTCTGAACCCACATACTTGGCGAAGTAGAAAGTGACGTAGCGACCGCATTAACCACTTAGCAAACCATGCTATAATAACCTATTTAAAGAGAGGCCTTAAAATATGACATGATGACAATAATTAATAACGATTTTGGACCCCAATGAAGACAAGAAGAAGAAGCAAAACGATCAGACCTATCACACAATTATTATATTATTTATCCATAGGAGTTGAACCCATATTCGTCAGCCAATAGACCGTCTAAAATATATACTTACTTCAATTAAAATGTTTATTAATTAAAGTACAACAAACAAAGATACTAAATGTGTTGTATGGACGGTGTAGTGGTACCAGTTGGCATCTCGCTGCATCCTGCCACGCTTAGAGTTGTGGGTTTTGTGTAATCGACAAATTGTGGTTCTGAGCCGAGAAATGGTAGTTCCGTTACATTTATGTTCCTAAAGTCTCACAGTACATATTTGTAGTTCGGTAATCGTAGAAGTATTATGGTTACTCACTTGTTAATTATCGCAGTCATAATCGGTTCTCTAAGTGATGGAAGGTATTTGCTCATCCATATGGCATTGTACACATAGGCTCTGTTGACGTAACATCCTGTTTTGTAGTATGGAAATTGTTCCATCAATGTGTGCATTAGAAGGTCACTCGTCCTGCAAAAAATTGTATTTTGTCGAGTCAGTATTAATTTCGAAATACTGTCCCGAAAACGGCCTTTGTTTTCGAGGGTCTTTGTTCTGTTTTTGTGTTGTCATTGTTTCTTGTGCGACAACCACGGTACTCGGCGACTCGACCGGAACGGTACTGCCTCACATTAGAAGTGTTTAAGTAATTTCATATAGGAGATATTATTTTACATCTTTCCGTAGGAGATCCACGCTTCGGCATGGATGGGCCGGCTCGACCGGAGTGATACCACGGCCTCACAGAAAACCGGAGTGAAAAAGCGCTGTGTTTCACCGAGTGAGTGAGGATACCGGAGGCCCATACCTCAACCTCACTCCCCATTCTCTTCCCCCCTCTGCCGGCCTTTGAGGGAGGCGCAAAGGCATGTACTTGTGACGCCTCTGGTGTTGCGGGTGTCCATGGGCGGCGGCAATCGATTATAATCAGGCGATACGTCTGCTCGTTTGCCCTTATACTAAATAAAAAAAGAGATGTAACTTAAAACTCTGAAAGGCACTCCAAAGACCGAGAACTCAGTTTTGAGTTGGAGTTTTTGGTGAGTAGCGGCTATTATCTGTTATCAGGTGACCCATCGTCTCGTTTGCCCCCAAAAATAAAAGATTGCTATTTCTACTCAGAATAGAGTTAGCTGTTATTCCAGAACACTACACAGCTAATACAGAACATAATAATCGTTATATCGAGGCATACGTCTGTTCTTTCTTATTGTACACGTCGTTCACTTGCAATAGATCTTGAAATGCAAAATGGTGAAGTGGTAACATAATCGAACCATCTCAAAACAGTTGAATCAGTTCCACTTTACCACTTGTCCTCGCGCGTTGATTTCTCGACAAAATAAGAGCAGGCAGTATGCCTTAAAGCCAACTACATGCGTTCTGATATCAAAATAAATCTCTTAAAAATTCAAATGTAGTCATGTATTTTACCGATTTGTAATGATCTAGTAAATATTACGCCATCGTGGTGATAGTTTTCTTTGAATGAGATTTGGAATTTCCAAGTCAATCATTCAAGTTGAACTTGAGTTTATTCCCATAGGAATTGTTCAAGATCCAGCAGTGAGAAGTTGTAATCAGTTCATGAAGTCAATGGCTTCATGACAGTGTAGCAATTTAATGCTGATATTTAGGCATATTAGCTAGCTAGCAAATGATAGCAAACTTAGTTACCCAGTGTGCTTGTTATCATTAAATTACCTCTTATCGTAAGCACGTCATGATTGTGACGGTGACTCCTGGTGTGGAGTATGCAGAGTAGCCACCAGCATCCTCCACTATACTGGTTTGCACACAATACTCTATCTCAGAGAATAATGCTTAAGTGCTACTCCAAGTAATGTTTTTTCAAGAAACATACTGAATTCATGAATCATTAGATCAGCACGTACAAATGATCACGAGGATAGACGTGCATGATCCATGTCCTGATGATGATTATTAAGACCAAAAACGCAGTAAACCGAGAAACTGTGGTGCAATAGTACTCTCCAAGCCTGCAATGGTCTCTAGTTGAAAATCATCATCCAGAGACACTCCCAATGCGGCAGCATATTT
Organism: Spilosoma lubricipeda; assembly: GCA_905220595.1. Classification (NCBI taxonomy): domain Eukaryota; kingdom Metazoa; phylum Arthropoda; class Insecta; order Lepidoptera; family Erebidae; genus Spilosoma; species Spilosoma lubricipeda. The sequence continues at coordinate 4,162,107 of HG992278.1, forward strand.
TTTTTCCACTCACGCCTGTGTGACAGATTTCTTCGTACGATACATCTAGGCCCCACCAATTTTACCCAGTTGCGCTCATCCCATCACGAAACATCGCGTGGTGTTCGACGATTCAAGTCCGTCTGACCACTTTACCCGTTAGCGCTGTTGTTGTTGCGACCTGTAGATATTGCCATAACTTAAAAAAAGTTTACCTGTACATAAAGGTACATTACTGCGCACAAGTGTTGGACTACCTGCACTTCTAGTAACATTGTAAACAATATCTATTTAAAACCTTTTCTTTGGGTTTTGTGCTTTGTATTCCACCATAAAATGTTTAATTTAATTGAATGATCGATTTGATCATATCATTTGGGCAGTAATGTACATTTGGTTACAATTACATATGAACAGGCACTGGTGGGCTCCCAATTGCCGTAGTACAAATGAGTAGCGGTTCACCTGATGTTAAGGGGCCGTTCAGGCCGTTAGTATTGCGTAAACACTATAGGGACGGCGGGTCTTTGTTTTGTTATTTTTGATGACATAGGGGCGGGGGCGTCTAGAGGATGATTACGCCAGATTTATAAATTTTGAAATCGAAACGCATTTTTGGGGATTCCCACATAAAATGTATACATTTAGGTACTCGCTTTGAACTGAGTAGAGGAATTACCGCGCGCTATTCACTTTCGCGACGATTTGACGTATTGAAAGCAGAGTAAATTAATGTTTGTTTTAAGTATAGTTGATCCGCTTTTGCCAAAGTTGAATTGTTTCATTTGAAGATGTCGTTTCCAACAGAGAAATCCAAGTTATATCAAAAATTGTTCGAAAGTTTTAAAAAATGTCATACAAATACGAAAGTACAAAATATACAGAAAGTAGTGCTCGACCGGCTGTCGGTGCGTACCATCGGTCCTGACAATACGCGACCGACCATAGGCAGTTTGTACGTTCAGTGCTCTCCTGACCAACCAAACTGGCCGGACTGGCTGGGACTGGTACAGTCACAATGCGTATACGAAATGGACGCACACCCGTACGGTCGGTCCACCTATCGGTGTAGCTTAATAAGCATCCATAGCGCGTCGGTCGACCGACAGCACGCATGCGGACGCGCTCGACCAGTGGTCCTCGTACACAGTGCGTACCAGATTGCGCGTGCGTACGGTCATTTGAGCATTAAAACCAGTCTAAATCTATATTTCTCATTTGTAGAATTTTCAGGAATCAATAGACAAAACAGACTGCATTAGAAAAAAAGTGCATTTATCAATGTCTACGTAAGCATGGGGGAGGGCCCCCATTATAAATGCACTGAAGTGCTTTGCTTATTTTTGCTGACAACCCCCTTGGTTGGGGGGGGGGGGTTAATAATTGTAATAAATCTGCTTACGCAATACTTGACCGGTTCCTAAATGACTACCTTCACCCGTGAACACTTGCAACTCCAGAGTGTGTTGCCATCTGTACAGTTCCTCTCCCCAATATAATGGTAAAAAGGAAAGATGATTTGCCATTAAACAATACAATAAAACATGGCGACAAGTATTCAACATGTATTGAACAACAAAAGGCATATTTTTAAGAGGAGTAAGTTAAAGACCCATGCTGCTGTTTTCTTTGTGCCATTTTCTCTATAAAAACACATCTATGGTCAATTGTATTGCAAAGATAAGTGATAGATGTATTTTGTTCTATTGATCACATATTTGAAATATATGAAAATTAGCTGACCCACGAAATTTTGTCTGCTCTCTGTTTAATCAAGCTTAGATCCGTCTAACCATGATTTAAATATTCTATCTCAGATACGGCAGAAAATAAAAAAACACTCGTAGAACAGATTTAAAAAAGTACTTGAAATTCAGTTAGTATATATATAGTTTCAGAGTTTTATAATAATACACATTCTACACTCAAGACTTATTAATATATATTTCAGATTCAGCTCAGATTTATTCATAAAGTAAAAATCACATTATGAAAAAAAATCCTACTAATATTATAAACGCGAAATTTTGTAAGTATAAATGGATGGATGTTTGTTACTCTTTCATACAAAAACTGCTGAACGGATTTGTCTGAAACTTTACAGTAATATAGCTTATACATCAGAATAACACAGGCTACTATTTCGCATGATAACGGACATATACGTGGGCGGAGCCATCGGCAACTAATATGTAAATATTGCACAACATTTTATTCTGGCTAAGACTCGACTTTCCTATATCCCTTTTAATATTATATCAATTTAGTCAAAGCTTTTACTTTACTTTTTTTATTGTTATCACCTTGCAATAGGCTTCACAAACCTTTAAGAGATTGTTTATGGAAGCTTTACTGAAATAAAAACAGGTCATGTGTACCATGACCCCATGTGGTTCCACCACATGGATTTGTTTACATAATATACCCCCCACCACTTCCCCACCTTACCCTTTTTGGGATGACACCCAAAAGGGATACCTATTAATAATTAAAACTAAGAAAATAACTGTTAGAATATATTTTCAGATCAAGTATTTAAATCAAATTGATACTAAATTCCCACCCTGATACCTTCAGGGAAAAAGGGATTTGGTAGTTTGTAACTTCCATGGGAAAATACTATTCTATATTATATTTAATTGTAGAGACAATAAAAGTATTATGTTTACTTACATAGGCATTATAGCCACAATGTGTCCTATGACTTCGTGGACATTGGACCATTGGCGCAATAGTTCTTCTGGTGGACTCTCCTCCCAGTTTACACCATCAACTATACAAACAAAGGGCATGTTTTAATATTTTGATTTGATTTCAAATATTTTGTTATTGTTTTGGATCATTTTTAGTAAGTTTCAGATTGTTGGTAAATATTGTGCAATGTTACTCTATTGTGTAATGTGTTGTGAATGTTTACATAGGTAATATTGATTTTTATCTTTATTACTATATTCTTTACTCACTATTAAGCCCTCTTAGTAAAGAAAAGGTTTATTTCATAAAAAGTTATCGTGAAATTCACAATAACTTTTTGCAGTTTTAATCACTAAGTCAATTATTGCACAACAGTTTACAAACAAAATCAATTTGATTTTTATAATTATGATTGTGAGAATTAAGGACCTGTTCATTCCCGCAAACATAATTATTGCATAACATTATAAAATGATAATTTACCTTTGAATGTAGACACTAGGCGCATCATCACTCTTGCACAATGGTAGGTATGGGCCGTAACAAGATCCAGAACAAAATTTTTGTACATATTTACAAGCTCCTCACTACGACTCACCCACTCTATATTACACACAACATCTATATATTTCTCTAAGTCCCTACCAAGCAAAACTACACATGACAAGCTATCATCAAAAACAATTCTAAAGTTGTCATCATTTAAAGGATAATCCCTTAAAACTTTCACAAGTTCTAAGTATGGTCCTGAGACGTTTTTATTCACGTAATTTGTTAGAATTTCTTTCACTTGGTTTTTATTAAACCTCAGTTTCATTCGCGCTACTGCTGCCTGACGTTCCAGAGTCTTCTGCATCAAAGATGCTACACTTTTTGGTGAAGCCACTGCCATTTTCGATTTTATTTCTTCAGATCCGAGGATATAGACTTTAGGTACTGCACTATCTCTGGTTGACGTAGTAATTCCGCCTTTTTATGGTTCAGAACCTCTCTTAGAATGTTACTGCTGTCTTCAAGAGTCGGCAATATTTGCGCCGGTTGTTCGTAGCTAGTACTTGGTTTGCTATACCCGAGGCTTGTTTCCGAAGCCTCGGACGAGCGTTTATCTTTTAAATACGATTGCAATCTCTCTAATACCACTTTGTTGTCACCTTCCTTCTTCTCAGGACTATAACCTTCTTTGGACATCGCTTTGCGTATACTTTACATTGTAACTACTGTTCTCGCTACAAAATGATTACTTGACTTAGCTAGATTAGTAGGTTGAAGTACTAGTTCCACCTTTATAGAAGATACAAGAACAATTACTTCTGAACTTCAACACAACACGTGTAAAACTGCGCGGAACTATCACGTCGTTTCGGTATTGCTATTGCTTTTGACAAATGATTGACGTTTTTTTATTCATTTTTCTTTTTTTCTAGGTTTACGGCTCTGGATTCTAGGTTTTTTAAGTCAGTCGTTGAGGTAACTTTTGGCGGGCCCCTGAACTCACCAGGCGCGAATCCCAAAGCCCACACCTACCTCCACAAATTCCATCTCTGTGGCCTCAAGTGTCAGACTAACACACACTGCAACTCACAAAAATAAGCTCTGAAATTTGCGCCCAAGGCACTCAAAAGCCCAACAAAAAGTTTTTTATTATTCCCACTCGATGCTGCCAGCGGACCCGCCCCTTTGTAAAGAAATAGTAGCGCTCTTAAAAGAAGAGATTTGTTCTTATTCACTCATACTATTAAAAAACCGGCCAAGTACGTGTCAGGCCACGCATAGAATAAGTTCCGTAGACCCGTTTGTTAAGCTTTTTTTTACACCTTGACTTATTGTTTCGCTATTTTTTTTAGAACAATTTTGTTCTCAACAAGTGCATTTTACAAGTTAGGTCTCTATAACTCCTGAACCAATAAAGTTTTTCAAATCTTTATGGTTTTCTTTCAAAGTTCCAAATGTTTTTCAGATTTTTCACGCCAGCTTTTTTGCTTTTATAGGAGGAGGGAGACGCCCTGTTTTAAAAGAAATGCGTTTTAAAATTGATTATCGTGCAAACAGCTACCGACATCAAAAAAGCGTTCTAGTAACCTGTCAATGTTTTTAAGAGACATATCTAATGATACCCCACATTGCCTCGGTGGCGCAGTGGTAGCGTACGCGACTGCTGTTCTTGAGGTCTCGGGTTCGATTCCCGGGTCAGAACAAATGTTTGTATGATCTGCAAATATTTGTTTCGGAGTTTGGGTGTTTTCTATGTATAATATGTATGTATTTACAAAAAAAAAGTATATAAGTATTCATATCAGTTGTCTAGTACCCATAATACAAGCTCTGCTTAGTTTGGGACTAGACAGCGTTGTGTGTTAGATGTCCGAAATATTTATTTATTTATTATGCGTCTACCCCAGACGCAATAATAATAAAAAAACATCCCACTTGATGTGTAAGAGAGCCAAGAAAGGTACACCAAAAGAAATGTACGAACACATATTTATGCAAAGTTTTATCTTTCTAGCACTAACCGTTTAGAAGGTAATCCGACGGACGGACGGACAGACGGATGGAGATGATGAAACTATGAGGGTGTCGAGTCGTAAGCAACGGAACACTTAAAATATAATTTATAGACATCATTAGTATTCCTGGATCCCCAGATTCATTTTGATGAGACCCCCTCTCTACCTTTCCTATTACAAAAATTATCGATTGTGTTACTTAAATAACAGGGGCAGCAAGGACAAAAAACTTTTGAACGTAGAATCGGGATAACGTACCACGCAATTTAAAGGTCTTTGTGGCTGTTTTTATTATAAAAATATTAATTATGCAACTGTTAAAAAGTAACAAACTATCGAAACCTTTTATTCACTTTAAAAAATAAGTGTCATTGGTCATCAAGTTTGAATGAAATTTTATCGTTAGCCGTTCCGTTTCTCAATCTAGTTCGTCCATTTACTATTAGTTCGTGAGGAACTATGAATAAGGAATCCTACCTCTATGGTGAGGAATAACTATTCTTCTTTGATGAAATGGCAACCAGCCGGATCTTTCGGATCAGCTATTTCTGCCAATGTCAAGTGTTTATAGTCTTCAAGTCATTTAGTCTTCGTCGTGATGAAATTAATGATACAAAATACAAAAAATGTGAATGAGATGAAATGGGGACCGTCTTCCGAGAAAACAAAAAACTATCCTGAAGACTACCAACTTAACGATTTTGACAACCAGTGTTCGTGGAACAGTGAGTTTTTTCCTACCTCTATGGTTTTTGCCACAGTCTATGGTTTTTGCATTGAGTTTTTGACAGCAACCTATATTGTGTTATCTGTGGTTTTTCATTTCTCAATGAGTTTGGGAGGGGTGAAATGCGTGTGTATTTCTGAGTTCCGGATTATGCTTTAATTTATTATGTATTGTCGTTAAATCGTGCGTACGTTCTGGTGCTGTGAAAGTGTGTGTTGAATGAACTTTATAAAATTAGTGTAACAATCTGTTCAGTTTCTTTCTATTCTATGGGCGTTGATAATCATGCAAAATGGCCAACGATTTGTGGTCATGTACCTGTTGTACGGAGGCTTTTACATGTTGGTTGCGTTTGAAGTTATCTCAGGAGGAAATAGAGCAACGCTACAGAAGCAAAGAGATAGATAGAATACTAGAAAAAGAGAAACAGACGTTAAGACGGCAGGTAAAACTGCTATTGCTCGGTGCAGGTGAAAGCGGAAAGTCAACATTCCTGAAACAGATGAGGATAATACACAAAGTGAAGTTTGAACCGGAACTAGTGCGGGAGTACCAACATGTGATATATCAGAATATTGTGAAGGGAATACAAGTGTTGGTGGATGCGAGGGACAAGCTTGCTATACCGTGGGAGAATCCGCGAAACTTGGATGTCGGGCAGCAGGCACTGCACTTTAACAGCACGGCGTCGCTGGACAGCAGGCTGTTCGTGCATTATGCGCCGCACATACATTCTTTGTGGTTAGACAGAGCCATAAAAAGAGCATACGACAGGCGGAGAGAATTTCAATTGGTAAGTTGTTTGGCATGTAAACAATAGTTTCGAGTGTTTTCTTTGTGTGCAACCGGGATCCTAGTCATGGGTTAGCTCAATATTGATTTTAATTGAATTACAAGTAGTGGCCTATCGCTTTATCAGACACTTGTAATTGGTTTTATTATCGTTCATGGCTGCAGCTGATTACATTGTTTGTTTTTATCGGCAGACAGTGTTTTCCTGATTGATAATATAAGTATTTAATCTCTGGTGACTGTATTGATGACTTGGTTGTTGTTCTTGGTGACTTGATGAAACATGTTTTTTTTTAATATTAATTTTTAGCTTAGAAGTAAATCCTTTGTGGGTACTGAATCTTATTTGAATAATTCAGTTTGTCTTCTGTGCTAATAAGAAGATTGCAATTTGCTATTCATTCATGAATTTTTAATTAGCATATTTTTCACTATTTCTGTTGTTGACTCATTGAACTTCTTTGTTTTATTTATATGTTTTCTACAACAGTTTGTATGTATGTGTAAGAGAATGTTGTTTGTTACTCTTGACTTGATGATGAAATGCCTTAACAGATGATAAAAATGTGTACATACTGTACTGCAAAAGTTAACTAGAAAAATGATAGTGTATCTATAAAGATCTCATTAGTGAACCCATTATCTGATTCACTTCTAAAGCTTTTCAAATATGTTCATTAGATTTTTTTTTTTAATGTTTACTTCACACAATAAAACATATAAGATAAAGGAAACAACATTTCTTTTAAATATGGGGAATTAGTCTACACTTAATTTTAAGATCTAAAATCTTAAAAGGCTCCAAATCATGATACCTTGTCTCTTATAAGAAACTTGCTTATTATTGTCTAGACCATTCAGATTGAAAAAAAAAACAATTAAGATTAATATGTAAACAAGTTTAAAGATTCCATGCATTTCAATTTCATCTGCAGCCAGCTGTTGTCTTTACACTTTGGGAATAATAATTACTTGGCAATAACATTTGCATATGTTGTATATTAATGATTCAACACTTGCATATGTGTGTTGCATACTTGCATTGTTTTATTATGTCAGTGTATTTTATTCTTTTAAAGTTGTTACATAATTAGCTGCTAGTATGCAATAAGTAATGTAATATAAAAAAATAAAAAAAATTGTTTTATTGTGTTGTGAACTAATAAATTAATGAAAACTAAGTGTGTCTTGCTTGCTACCATCGGAAGTCAATACCAACGAACAAACCAACTGACCCTCGCCAGAAGAAAACAAATAAACAAATAAAAACAAATGAAAACAAATGTTTCGGGCGCCAGGCTTGGGTCTTAACCACTAATTTTTCCCCCGATGGTAACTTACAAATCCTAAAAATAACAAACCAATGCCGTGGATAACTCGGCCAACATTGAACCCTTAATCTAGGGCGGGGAGTACTGACTGATGAACAATAGTTTAAAAGCAGATTTATTAACCCGTAGTATCTGAAGGGTAAGGTCTTACAGGTGGATAAACTAAGCTAATAGTAGCGCTACACTGGTTACTGTTTCTGTTGTCATTGCAATCCTTAAAGTTAAAATTCTACGTTACATGAGCCAGACAGGAGATGTCTGGCTGTCCTTCTCTTTGGCTTCTTCACACATTGATGTTAAGGCAGCCTCTTGCTTCTATGGCTATTATACTAATGCCATAGGTAGGTTCATGGTTAATTTAATGTAAGTGGGGAGCAACTTTACACAACAAACCTTTGTAAAAATAGGTTATAAAAAAAATGTAATGTTCTAATGAGGATAATACTAATATCCCAGAAAAATTCCAGTATAAAAATATAAGAAAAAAGAAAGAAAAGTAAAAAAAGAAAAAGAAATAAAGAAAAAGAAACAAAGAAACCCCGCGCTTCTTGCTAAAACAAAGATAATTCACTGGTTAATTACTTTATCACTTTGGTTATCAATCCTATTCTCATCGTAATGGTTCAGTACTTACCAGGGTTTCTTTTAGTAACAATATTTCAAAAATCTTTCAAAGCTCCAACAATTAGCAAGCAACAAAATAACGTGTTAAATCCATAGAAAATCCAACGAATCCATTGGCGAATCTTTCGATGTTATGTTCTGTAAGTGAAATCACCAATTTACATCATAATTCGCTTCAAAATACCAAACATTCTTGTCGAACGTGGCAGCTATATCTCACTTACCAGAAAATGTCGAAATAACCATTAATTCACGATAACTAACAGCGGGACGTCTTCCGCTGCATTTATCTGGCCATGGACCGTGGTGATTAGCCAAATTAAGAACGATTCAACAAAAATTAACAATTTTTCGAAATCAGATCGATCGCTCTCTGACAAGGCGACCGGAAAAAGAATGATAATCTCGTAGAATGTTACCAGCCACAAAACTACCTCAGAGCACCAATCTGACAGATAACTCTTAAATAATCGATTAAAAATCCGAAAAGAGGGTGTCATCCCTACTAATTTGCAAAACATCAATTTGACATCTGTCAAAACTAAACTCACAACAATGAAATGTTAGCAAAACGAATAGGTTATAATTTCTAGTGTATAAGTCGATACTACGACGTTACATTACATACCAACCCAAAAAAAAGATTAAAAGAAAGGACTCTTTCTTTTAAGCTGCAAAGTAATAACCAAACAGAACTAAAAACATTCGGGAACATCTAAAATTTTGACTCTGACTCTACAAAAAGAACTCTAAACAAATCTCTACAAAAACTCTATAAATGACTAATAGAACAATATCAAACTTTACTAAATCAAACATCCGTTAGGAATTGAATTCCAACAAAGACAGCAATAACCAAGTAGTGCGGCTGAACACCTTCGTCACCGACTCTAATAGAATAACAATAACTTTACAAAATAAACCTTCAACAAATATCCATTAGGAATTGAATATCTAACAAAGATAACAATATCCAAGAAGTGCGGTTGGACACCTTCGTCACCGACTCTAATAGAATAATATTAACTTTAGAAAATAAATCTTAAACAAATATCCATTAGGAATTGAATATCTAACAAAGATAACAATATCCAAGAAGTGCGGTTGGACACCTTCGTCACCGACTCTAATAGAATAATATTAACTTTAGAAAATAAACCTTAAACAAACATCCATTAGGAATTGAATATCTAACAAAGATAACAATATCCAAGAAGTGCGGTTGGACACCTTCGTCACCGACTCTAATAGAATAATATTAACTTTAGAAAATAAATCTTAAACAAAATCCATTAGGAATTGAATATCTAACAAAGATAACAATATCCAAGAAGTGCGGTTGGACACCTTCGTCACCGACTCTAATAGAATAATATATAAAAAGATTTGTGTATTGTGATCAGCTCAACACCACCGAACTACCGGGCACAATACAACAAAAGGCAAACAAAATGTTCCACACTTTGAAAGAGTGCGAACACAAAAAAATTGTGTATTGTGATCGGCTCAACACCACCGAACTACCGGGCACAATACAACAAAAGGCAAACAAAATGTTCCACACTTTGAAAGAGTGTGAACACAAAAAAATTGTGTATTGTGATCGGCTCAACACCACCGAACTACCGGGCACAATACAACAAAAGGCAAACAAAATGTTCCACACTTTGAAAGAGTGTGAACACAAAAAAATTGTGTATTGTGATCGGCTCAACACCACCGAACTACCGGGCACAATACAACAAATGGTAGACAAAATGTTCCACACTTTGAAAGAGTGTGAACATAATAACAAACAAACAAAATATTCTACACTTGGAAAGAGTGTGAATATAATAATAATAAACAAAATATTCTACACTTGGAAAGAGTGTGAATATAATAATAATAAACAAAATATTCTACACTTGGAAAGAGTGTGAACATAATAACAAACAACCAAAATATTCTACACTTGGAAAGAGTGTGAATATAATAACAAATAAACAAAATATTGTACACTTGGAAAGAGTGTGAATATAATAACAAATAAACAAAATATTCTACACTTGGAAAGAGTGTGAATATAATAATAAATAAACAAAATATTCCACACTTGGAAAGAGTGTGAATATAATAACAAACAAACTAAATATTCTCCCCCAAAAAAAGGCTCAAACATAACCTATCTAGACACTGAAACAAAAACAAATTTGCGGAACCGCGTAAAGGTCCGTCTTGATGCAAATATATAAAGTGTTCTATATAATCTAAGGGTAGTCACCATGTCGACCTGTTTCTGCAATAATTAACGAACATCCCTTAGGACCCACAACATCCGACATGACGACGCCTGACAGTAGCTATCTTGCGATAGCTTCCACCACAAATAAACATAATACTAATGTAGCTATAAGCCAATAAAAAAGGTCCTAAATAGACTACCTAACAATAAAAGGATAGGAGACACTAAACAAGGACTCCTAACAAATTTACAAAATAATACTAAATATCCCTTTAGTCGCCTTCTACGACACCCATGGAAAAAAATGGGGATGAGCTATTCTTCACCGACCCAACACGGCTAGGTTCCAGCTGATGATGTTGCTGTTCATCCTTCCTCATATCCTTTAGTCGCCTTTTACGACACCCACGGAAAGAAATGGGGATGAGCTATTCTTAACCGGACTCAACACGGCTTATTCCTTTAGTCGCCTTTTACGACACCCATAGGAAGAAATGGGGATGAGCTATTCTCAACCGGACTCAACACGGCTCACTAAATAGTAAAACTTCCAAAAATTAAATAGAACAAAATACCTAAGGTGGCAACAAACAATGATGCTCTTGCGAGGCCCTGTAAAAGGCAAACGCCATCTGAACTCCTCTCAAGAACACCAAATCTAACAAAACCAACAAATAAAAAGCTCTTGCTACTAAACAAAAGAAAAGTAAATATTAAAACCGTAGCAAGACTCACACTGCCATTCAAAACGAATTGGCTGTGAGGAACAAATTCAGACCAAGTACGATGATCTTCTTTAACAAAACGTGTATTACCAGTCTCCACCGTCTTATTACATTTCTCTACTGGGCTAATTTGGGGAGTATACAACTCGCTATAAGATAATTTTGTAATGTTGTAACTCTTCATGAAATCTACAGAATATTTAGAAATGAATTGAGTACCATTATCACAAGCTACAATTTTAGGGCAATCAATTTTAAGAAATTTTTCTTTTTCCAGGGCTCTAAAATCAAACAATGTTGTTTCTTTTCCTAATGGGAAAATCCGGTAAAACTTTGTGGGAATATCTACAACCGAAAGAATAAATTTATGTTCAGAGTAAATTTCAGGCAAAATTCCAACTAAATCAACCAAAAACACTACTCTAGGGCGGTCCAACTTTTCAGGATCAACCACAACACTTGAAGACGGAGACATGCTGTGTTTAAAGGCCTTACGAATGTTACCAGATTTAATATTTTTGTGGACTTCATTAAACATACCGTTCCAAAAATAATGTTGTTTTAATTTCTCAATAGTTTTATGAAACTGAAGGTCAGAACTAATTTCATCATGTTTTACTTTAATGGTATCAAAAATGGGTTCTTTAGGACTCACTACTTTAGAATTTAATTTACTAATCTGTAAACCCGAAAATTTATTTTTAACAATGGGAAATTCTTTACCACAAGTGACCTCGTCAGGGCGTTTAGTGTGTCTAACAATTTTTTTAAACATCGAGTCATCCCTAGTTTTCTCAGGAACCGGAGCTCGATGGGGCCTAAACAGTTCTTTGGACTCTTGCGAGTTTTTCTGGGTCGAATTGCACACATCACAAAACTTTGTGACAACTCCCAACTTCTGGCACTTGAAACAAATCATACCCGGAATTGAAGGACAATTTTTATAAGTGTGTCCGATTGACTTACACTTCAAACAAGTAATTTTAGTATCATCTGACCTGACAGCGTTAGACTCTACTTTTAAAATATCAAAAGGTTGAGAAAAATCTTTAAGAGACTCCCGGTTAACAAAAACTTCCAACTCCTTACCCAAACCCACAAAATCATCAAGCGTAGAAATCTGTCTACCAAAAACATAAGGACCATAAATTGGCAACATGTTGTGCTTAATTATAGCTATGATCACCGACTCTGGAATAGGGGTGCCAAGGTGACTAGTAATATCAATAAGTTCTGAAATGAAATCTGGAAGTGACTCACCAGGCTTCTGTTTGCGGGTACGAAGGTCATGCCCCATAAGGTAATCATAATCAGGCCTATCAAAACGTTTGAGTAAAGCAACCCTAAGCTCATACCACGAAGAGATGTTTCTACGAGTAACCCGGAACCATTTGACTGTGATACCTGCAAGAAGATCAGGGAACGAAGCGACCAACACAAATTCATTGAAGTTCCTAGACAAGAAGTACTCCTCAACCCGAGCAATAAATTCTCTAACACAGGTAGTACCGTCAAAAACAATCTTGCTTTTAGTCAAATCAGGCGGCCTCGAAGTAGAAATAGGCAAGTTCCTCCTAATGTGTTCATTCATGGTGCTGAACAAAGGCAATCCTGGTGCATGAGCAGTAGAACAATGAACATCCGACGAATCCGGTATGCAATTAATCTCCGCTGGCAAACGGTGGACATTGAACTCCCTTGTCCATAATGAAAACCGACGATAACCACAAAACTCTAAAATAGAAGTCAAAGTGTTAAGTATTCAAAGCAAACTCAAATCCAAATTTAACCAAAAGTGAAATGTCATGAAACGATAACTTTAAATTTATTTCAAAGCAAAATGATAAAAAAAAGGTTAATTTTTCAAAGCAAAGTCAATCCCGAGTTCATTCAGAAGTGAATGTTCTAAAAGGATAAGTTTTAATTTATTTATAAGCAAAATGATAAGAGAAGTTAATTTTTTTAAAGCAATGTCAATCCCGAGTTCATTCAGAAGTGAATGTTCTAAAAGGATAAGTTTTAATTTATTTATAAGCAAAATGATAAGAGAAGTTAATTTTTTTTTTAAGCAATGTCAATCCCGAGCTCGTTCAAAAGTGAATGTTGTGAAAAGATAGGTTTTAATTTATTTATAAGCAAAATGATAAGAAAAGTCAAGCTGTTCAAAGCAAAGCCAAATTCAAGTGCATTCAAAAGTGAAGCCTTGTGAAGAGTTAAGTTTAAATTTATTTAAAAGTGAAATTATAGCAAATGTTAAGTTTTAATATAAATGTCTAATTTTTTAAATTATAAAGAATCTGTAGATTGCAATAACCACTCACAATTATTGTAAAAACTAGGTAATATAAAGTTAAGCTAGGCTGAGTTAAGTACAATTTTCAAAAAGTTTAAATATAATATTTCCAATACTAATGTTTATCAAAGTGAAGCATTATTTTAAAGATGAACAATATCAAGCTATGATTGACAATAGTCAAAGCAAAAGCTTTGCCGAGTAGACTATATATAAACACATCCAAAATTATTAAATTGCAAAACACAATGTTGAAGTAATTTATACCCTTAATAGAGAATACAATAAGCAGTAGAATAACCTTAATTATTGTTGTTTTGTTAAAGTAAAAATAAACATTGTGTGTAAAGGTCACAATGGTGTAAAACAATTGTTGCAAAATTGCAAATAAAACCATACTTAATGTTAACAATTAATAAAAATAACACAAATAAAACACAAACAGAATAATGTTTAAAAAAAGTAGGATGCAATAACAACAGTATCCAATTTAACCTTCAGAAACTACTTCAGTCCCTGTGCGCTGGCGACAAATTGTAATATAAAAAAATAAAAAAAATTGTTTTATTGTGTTGTGAACTAATAAATTAATGAAAACTAAGTGTGTCTTGCTTGCTACCATCGGAAGTCAATACCAACGAACAAACCAACTGACCCTCGCCAGAAGAAAACAAATAAACAAATAAAAACAAATGAAAACAAATGTTTCGGGCGCCAGGCTTGGGTCTTAACCACTAATTTTTCCCCCGATGGTAACTTACAAATCCTAAAAATAACAAACCAATGCCGTGGATAACTCGGCCAACATTGAACCCTTAATCTAGGGCGGGGAGTACTGACTGATGAACAATAGTTTAAAAGCAGATTTATTAACCCGTAGTATCTGAAGGGTAAGGTCTTACAGGTGGATAAACTAAGCTAATAGTAGCGCTACACTGGTTACTGTTTCTGTTGTCATTGCAATCCTTAAAGTTAAAATTCTACGTTACATGAGCCAGACAGGAGATGTCTGGCTGTCCTTCTCTTTGGCTTCTTCACACATTGATGTTAAGGCAGCCTCTTGCTTCTATGGCTATTATACTAATGCCATAGGTAGGTTCATGGTTAATTTAATGTAAGTGGGGAGCAACTTTACACAACAAACCTTTGTAAAAATAGGTTATAAAAAAAATGTAATGTTCTAATGAGGATAATACTAATATCCCAGAAAAATTCCAGTATAAAAATATAAGAAAAAAGAAAGAAAAGTAAAAAAAGAAAAAGAAATAAAGAAAAAGAAACAAAGAAACCCCGCGCTTCTTGCTAAAACAAAGATAATTCACTGGTTAATTACTTTATCACTTTGGTTATCAATCCTATTCTCATCGTAATGGTTCAGTACTTACCAGGGTTTCTTTTAGTAACAATATTTCAAAAATCCTTCAAAGCTCCAACAATTAGCAAGCAACAAAATAACGTGTTAAATCCATAGAAAATCCAACGAATCCATTGGCGAATCTTTCGATGTTATGTTCTGTAAGTGAAATCAGCAATTTACATCATAATTCGCTTCAAAATACCAAACATTCTTGTCGAACGTGGCAGCTATATCTCACTTACCAGAAAATGTCGAAATAACCATTAATTCACGATAACTAACAGCGGGACGTCTTCCGCTGCATTTATCTGGCCATGGACCGTGGTGATTAGCCAAATTAAGAACGATTCAACAAAAATTAACAATTTTTCGAAATCAGATCGATCGCTCTCTGACAAGGCGACCGGAAAAAGAATGATAATCTCGTAGAATGTTACCAGCCACAAAACTACCTCAGAGCACCAATCTGACAGATAACTCTTAAATAATCGATTAAAAATCCGAAAAGAGGGTGTCATCCCTACTAATTTGCAAAACATCAATTTGACATCTGTCAAAACTAAACTCACAACAATGAAATGTTAGCAAAACGAATAGGTTATAATTTCTAGTGTATAAGTCGATACTACGACGTTACAGTAATTTATTGGTTACTTTGTGTTAGTAATATTTAAATTAAGATATAAAAGTCTGGTACAGTTTGTGTTTATTTCTTCTTTATAAATATTATGGTTTAAAAAATTAAGAACTTCCTTTGAACTTTAAATAAAAGAGTATACTACCATTTGAAAGGCCTGGACTGTGATTGTCACATTGCAGGTGTCTATATACATGGTGATAATATTGGTCATTTATCAACTTGTTTGTCCATTTAAAAATACTCAATGTTTATATATGCGTACTACCTGATGCCCACAGTGTTTCCCGTGGCACAACAGCAACCTTATATAACACTACAGTGAAGCTTATACCTTACTCCTTATAGCATCAGCTTTCTGCCAATGAAAGTTCAATCGGAATTGGACCAGCCTTTCTATAGATTATCAGGAACAGACAGACAAAGATTTTAAAAATTGCTTTTCAATGTAAGTACCATACATACTTTAAGTGAAAACCTGTTAATTTTTCAATTAAAAGCAGACAATTCAATTAAATTTATTTGTTTAAGATACAAATACAGTTAATTTTTTTTCAACTAAGTTGTATCTGATGAAATATGAAATGTAATTAGGTCCCATAGCCCAGTTGCACTTGGTGATTAGAAATAATCATGGAAGGTAAGCAACAATGGTTCAGTCAGGACCTGGGTGGGGGGTGACCACAACATGGTCTTGCCAGTCCCTAACCCGCACTTGGCCAGCGTCGGGTCCTATGGCCTTAACCTTCTACTAAGAGGAGACCCGAGCCCAGCAGGGGGACCTTATGGGTTATTGATGAATTAGGTCCCACTAGGGAACAATAACTAAATAGGGACAAGCCTACTATTGTCCACCTACTCAACAGTTTTTTAATAAAAAATGGGAAAATAGATGAACTGCTAGCACAGAATAACTTACTACTTCTGCTAGACCCATTTTGCTAATGCTATTTTTTTACAACTTATTTATCAAGGAAGGTCACATAGTTAAACATCACGCTAAGACCAAATAAAACATGACAAGCAAAGTGGGAAAATTTATTAATTTTTAAAAGTATTAGTTGCAGAAGTAGTATCCAAAGCTCCCTGATAGGTTCTTTCCTGTTGCCTTCTGATAACACTAATCCCACCTTAAGTAATCTCTTCCATTAAAAGATAAGCCTGTATTAAACTTGTAAAACTAAAGCTGTATCTATTTATGTGGTCTTTTGCAATGAGTACAAAACTCTAAAAATAAGTAATGAATAAATTTTCTTTATTGAAGTATTAGTTATTCATAGAATTTTTCTGCTCACTATTTTTATTACTACTTTATTAAATTGAACTGAGTAGGGAAAACTGATTTTAAGCAATTTTTTTGTTACTTTTCATTGAGTATGGCCAATCGCCTGATGGTAAGCGATTACCGCCGCCCATGGACACCTGCAAACACCAGAGGCGTCACAAATGCGTTGCGCTGTATTTCACCGAGTGAGTGAGGATACCGGAGGCCCATAACCTAAATCCCCTCCCCCTATCTCCCCTCCCTATCCTCCGAGGGCCGGCAACGCACTTGTGACGCTTCTGGTGTTTGCAGGTGTCCAGGAGTCCAAACTTCCCTTTCCTTGGACGATGGGGATGGGGAAAAGAAAGGCTTAAAGGGAAGCAAAACATTCATTCACATAGTCAACATAGTCGCGACTACCGCGTTGGTCTAGCAGTGCGATAGCTGCCGATCAAGTGGTCTCGGGTTCGATTCCCGGGTCGGGCTCTTGAGTATTATGGATTTTTATTGTTATTTAGAGATGCTTAATAACAGGACGAGGTTTACGTCTTAAGCCCCTGTTATGCGGTCATGCGCCTGCCTGATCTCTTCCTAGTCCTGGCGAATAGTCATACCATTGGCTTGTGAGAGTGAGTGAACAGAGATGTCATCTGTGTACGCACGCACTATGATATCTCTTGCATATTTGGTTGGTATCCGTTGAAACTACCCGCCGCGTTGGAAATCGGCTCGGTTTAAATCAGTCGCGACATAAATATATAAAAAAAAAAAAACTTATTTTCTCATGTCTGTAGACTTCAACTTATCATACCAAATGCAATGTTTGAAATAATATTATTTACGCTGAAAATGATATAATTACATGTAAAAATTCTCAAAACACTATTAGTATTCCATTTCATTGTGAATGTTGATGCTCTTTGTATAGTGTGGAATACATAATTTGATAGTTTCTTTTTTTTTCAAATAAATATTTTCTTTAGATTGAGTATTTTAGAATGAGAAATATGGTTGTGTAACACATCAAAGTATTAACTATTGCAGTCAGTTATTTTTTTCCTGTATTCATTTCGTTTGATATGATGCGGCAGAATTCAATTATTCGATGCATTTTTATAGCAAACTAGCTACCCGCCCCGGCTTGGCACAGGTTTACTTATTACGGTCCAGAGGTCGTAACACAGCAGTTCCCGGATCTCTCCCTTCTCAGGCGCAGAGTGGTACACCGTGTGGTTTTAGTCGGTTTGATTCCGACACACCGCCGCGCCGCAAACCCCGGCGGGGTGACGGCCCGAGGGGGTTTCCACACGATAAAAAAAAGGTTTACTTATTACGGAAAATATATAATAGGTATAACCTATGTTTCTCTGAGATATGCGACTTCATTTTTTTCGACGTCTTCAACAAATATCGTTATATTTTAGCCAATGTAATAAAAAAAATAACAAATTATATACGAAAACCAGCCTCAAGAATTACTCTAACTATAGCAAAAACCGCATAACAATTCGTGCTGTAGCTTTTGAGTTTATCGCGAACAGACAGACGCGGCGGAGGTCTTTGTTTTAGAATATGTAGTGATAGTGATGTGTACTAATCCATACTAATATACCTTCGAAAGTTACTCTGCCTGTCTTCGCTTTCACGGATAAACCGCTGAAACAATTTGGATGTATTACGGTAAAGAGATAGATTGTTCCTTGGAGGAGTTCATAGGTTACTTTTTGTAGCGATAACCGACATACACACGGACGGAGTCGCGGTCAAGCTAAGATACTATAATTTTATTAGCAGAACAGTGCAGTTGAGGCAGCAAATGTTTGAATTGGTCATTACAGTTCTAAAGATAAAATTGCATGACACACAAACGATATAAATTTTTTGTTGAAGATTTTCCTTAATGTGTAGGACGAATTTTATTCGACTAAGAAAATAATTTTAAGAAATTAGAAGTTGTCTATTATAAATTAGTATTTAAAGTAAAATACCACAATACCAAAATTTCATCCAAAAAGTAAATCGAGATAAAAACTTGTAGGTATTTGTTTGAGGGCATAAAATAAATTGGATTCGTCTATACAAATAAATAAAATTGAAGTGTCTGTTTGTAATATTAAAATAACCGCTTTTTACTAAATGCATATGTATGTATACACGGTACATATACCAAAAATGTAGTTAAAAATGTTTTTGTCTGTCTGTCTGTCGGTCTGTCTGTCTGTCTGTTTGTTCCGGGTAATCTCTGGAACGGCTGGACCGATTTTGACGGGACTTTCACTGGCAGGTAGCTGATGATCCAGGGAGTAACTTAGGCTACTTTTTTAGACTAACTTTGTCCCGCGGCGTTACTCGCGGTACAAAATAACCGCGGGTAACACCGCGAGGTTCAGCTAGTATATATACTAAAAATGCAGTTAAAAAATTTTTTGTCTGTCTGTCTGTCTGTCTGTTTGTTCCGGGTAATCTCTGGAACGGCTGGACGGATTTTGACGGGGCTTTCACTGGCAGGTAGCTGATGACCCGGGGAGTAACTTAGGCTACTTTTTTTTAGACTAACTTTGTCCCGCGGCGTTACTCGCGGTACAACAATAACCGCGGGTAACACCGCGCGGTTCAGCTAGTAATATAATACAAAACCAGATGTCGTCTATTATGTAAAAATCTGATAATATAAGTTCCACTTATTTTAATACTTCCACAGATAAACGTTATTTCAAACCTGTTTCAAGTGACACATTTGAATGCCTACGTAAATTCTTGCTTCGGCGTGCTCTTTGTTTTGGTACAAAGTTTTTTATTGTTACCTCTTTTGATGTCTGAATCATCCTTTTATAACTCTGTTATGTTGGTATTACTGGTGTAAGGATCTGTTTGCACTGTGATGTGAATTATGGTGTGATGTGTGGTGCTCATCTGTCACTCAGCAAATTACTGACAAAACCAGTTCTCTCTTGGTTTTTAGTTAAGAAGAATTTGCCATGGAATGGTCTTATGCCCTTAGGTGAATTTTGGACGAGTTTTAAACTTGCTTTCGTAATGCGTGTTGTTGGGTCAAATAAGATTGAGTTTAATTAAGGTTTTCGCTGTTGGCATTTCATAAAACTATCGTGTTCGAGAGTGATTGTTTTTTTAAAAGTAATATATAATCATCAGACTGAATAAAAAGACAAGTTTTTATATAGTAAAGGTCGTAACGTTAGTATTCTAGGTAGAAGGCAAGGTCATAATACGATTAATAAATAAATTAGGACTGTAGTAATCGGCCTTTTAATATCTGCGAGCTTATTGTCGAAAAACTTTGAGATTTGATAATAAATAAATCTCCGTCGTTTACTGATATTATGCAAAAGACTATAGCAATATACATTTTCTGATTTGCCTACTATACTGAATGCAATGATTTTTTTCTAGTACCGAGTTTTCGTTTAACTACTCATAAACCATCGGGAAACCACCGGAAAACCCCCGATGTGAAATAAAGTATGCCTAGGTAATAAATAGGTTTGTTAAATTGGAACTACTTTTAATTTAGACTAAAAATTTTAACTCTCAGGTATCGGATACGTCTGCTCGTTTGCCCGTTTTCCATATAAAAAAAAACCTAATACTTCGAAACGGCTCCAACGATTTTCATGAAATTTAGTATGCAGGGTGAATCGGGGGCTTTAAATCAATCTAGCTAGGATCGATATCTATACTAATATTATAAACACGAAGGTTTGTAAGTATGGATGGGTGGATGGATGGATGTTTGTTACTCTTTCACGCAAAAACTACTGAACGGATTTGGATGAAACTTTACAGTAATATAGCTTATACATCAGGATAACACATAGGCTACATTTGCCGAGATAACCGGCATATAAGCGGGCGTAGACGCTGGCAACAACTAGTAGAAATTTATAAAAAAAAAGCTAAGATTAATTTTTAGAAAAAATATCGAAAATAAAAAACAGCAATGCGGTCGGTCATCCAGGTACTTGATATATTATAAAAGAATTGTGCAGGTTACGAGTTTAGGTAAATAGCAGCTATTCTCAAAATTCAGATCGAATTATACCAAAAATAATCTGATTACTAGTATTAAACAAGATCTTAATGCGTACTTGTTGAACTTCTTTTTGTTTATAAATCTGTACTGCAGTTTTTCATGACTAAGATGTTTTTGTCTATTTGTTGCAATCCGGAAAATTAGGAATATCTATAGTATAAGTCTGTATACACTTTCAGAGCTCATCTTGTTATGGACGCGTAATATACACGTCTTTCTCTGTAAATACAAAGAAAGCTGGCTGGTCAAATCGAAAACTACTAATTTGTTTTTGTTAGCTTTTAGAACAGCGCATATTCTTTTGTAAATTGAAGTCTTGATAGTGGAGAATTTTCAAGTTTTCTTTTTCTTATTGACTGTGACTGCTGTGCCCGAGGTCTCGGCTACGATACTCGGATCGGAACAAATGTTTGTTTGCTGCCAACATTTGTTTCAGAGTTTAGGTGTGTTCTATGTTTTATATGTATGTATTTAGAAAACAAGTATTTTTGTATTTAAGACAGTTATCTAGTACCCATAACAGAAACTTAGCTTGGGACTAGATGGATTTGTGTTAGATGTCCAAAAAAAGTTATTAATACTTAGAGAAATTATAAGAACATTTAAAATATCAACAGTTGCATTCTGTTTCGACTTCAAACAACTTAGAAGAGACAAAGTCAAAACATTCGATATTCATTTATCCTAGACTTAAATTTGTTCTAAGCGTAGAGACGGGCATTAATAAAATAATTGTAATTGCATTCCTTATCTCATTTGATTAGTCACAGATGGTTGCGTCATCCGTCGCACTTAGCCGCTGTGGATGTCTGTGGCAATACCAAGGTATTCACATGCATTGAAATTGATACCCTACACATTGAATATTAATACGATTACAGGTCTTAAATTTGGTTTTCTCTATAAAAACGATTCTGCTGTAGTTTTACATTCCGGCTGGTCCACGAGTTTAAAGTTACTTTACTTTACGCTATGGAGAAGGCTATGCTCGGCGTTTCTCTGAGGGATCGCATCAGGAATGAGGTGATCCGGCAGAGAACCAAGGTCATCGACATAGACCATAGGATTAGCAAGCTGAAGTGGTAGTGGGCTGGCCATATTTGCCGTTAAACCAATAACCGTTGGGGTAAACGAGTTCTTGAGTGGAGACTGCGTCTCGGTAAACGTAGTTTAGGACGACCACAGGCCAGCTGGAGTGATGATTTGCGCAAGACGGCTGGCAGGAGCTGGATGCGAGAAACCGAGGATCGAACTAAGTGGCGGGAAATTGGAGAGGCCTATGTCTCAAGGATGATGAAGAATAAAAGAATTCAGGCTAAGTGTTAGTATTAAAGAGGTCATTAAATTCATACCTAGTTTTTGAAATATCTCCTTTTTCTAGAGCACCTATGAATCTGGCAGCACACTGTTGCAAACAGATTTGAATTCCAAATAGGTTTACTAGGATACAGGCCTATTCTTACAAAGGAGGTTTTGGCTTGCTGTACCACGCTGACCAGACTGGGTTGACACAAACACAATACTGAGTTGGTATAGAGTTTGTGTCAAGTTTTCTTCTCTTTGCAGTAGTGTTGTCCTGCGTAGTTAAAATCTCTTTTCTATTTTTTTCTCTCTCTCTCTCTCTTCTCTTTTCCTTTTACAAATATTTTTAATTTGATGTGTATATGTTACCGTGAGATTGTTAAAACTGTTAGATTGTAATCTATCTTGCGAAACTGTCTAAAGATTGTGAACTGTAACTTACTACTTAACGTATTATTTTTAGTTAGATATTTAGAGTGAAACCGTCAAATTTTTATATGGTATGCGACGAATCGCATCTCGCACGGTGATTGGTTGAATGACAGATGTCCCTCGCCGCCATATTTGTTTGTTAATATGTTCGTTGCTGAATGTTGAAAACACCTCACAGCTTTAAAATTAGGTTCTGACTACTAACTCTGTTACTCTGTTAGCTACCACAATCGAATTTTTTTATAAAGTGAAAGGTAAGCCCCTCATGAAAATGGAGCCACTCACGAAAAATATGCTTGATAGTAATAACTTGTAAAATTTGTTCCGGGGATCCCAGACTATATAAGTTATTCGATATATCAGAATGCTCCTTGCATCTAAAGTTACTTTAAATTGCCAATTTGGAAAAACCCCGAGTTAACGTAAACGCAGACCATTATCCTTCTTTCATAATCCCCAAAGGGGTTTAATTAAAGGTTAATTTTATTAAACGAAGCAATCACGGTTATCATCTGGAAATCATCCCTATTGGATCTGTGGCAAACTCAATGTTATTTGTAATACGTTCGTAAGTCGAGATAGTTTAGTAAACATAATTAATTACTTGCCAATTCATAATTGAGTCATTCATGGTTATACTTTTTATTTTCTCTTTTGTCATGTGAAACTAGAACCGTCTTTCAATATACCGTCCGCCGATGCTTTATTTCGCGCTAGCACTTCTTTTTGCATCAGAATAAATAACTCCATTTCTTTTGTCATTACAGCGGTGACTATCAGTTCTTATTTTCTCTTTCTATAAACGTGCCGTCATATGGTAATTAAGTGTGTACATATTTACAATAGACTAGGTCAATTTCTACCTTTCATACTCTGAAGAGATGTCCCGGGATTTCCCCTACATAGGTACAAAAAACCTATAAAATAAACTATTTTTATTTCAGTCAATAATAAAAGACTTCAATAAAAATCGTTTAGCACATGTGAACTAATTATTAGGTAATCAATTTCCACAATAATTCAGAAAAATCTCTTGACTTTACCGAATAAACTTTTTAATGATGAAGAATGGATTTTTCTTTTTAGAAATCGATATGTTTAGCTTCACACTGAGATTTTCTAGAAAGTCTAGTGTTTCCAAAGAAAAGTTTTGATAAAAACGTACATAATAGAGTTTTAGAAGGTGTAAAGTGGCCAGTGACCTGAACTCCTCTGACAATACGGGATTCGTGTCCACAACAATGAGCGTCACAATTAACACTGCTCCGTAGACGTACCTATTACCTACTAATGAATACTAAGATTATTAAATTATATTCATCTAAGAGCGAACCGGTTAAACTGTTCACTTGTAGAGATATTTATGGCGTTGATAAGATCTTTTATCGCGCTGTAATAAGCTGTTTTAAAAGAATAAGTGTTATTGGTGAAGTTAATAAATAAGAGCATTTTTTATTCTTTATTATAAATTTTCTAGCTTTTGCCCGAGGCTTTTCCTGCGTGTATGTTGGTTATCTTGATAAATAGTAGCCTATAGCTTTCCTTAACAATCAAATCTTCTATAGTCTTCTTCTTATCTTCATTTGAAATTTCATCCAAATCCGTTTAGTGGTTTAACTGTGAATCAGACACACATTTATGTACTTCCAAATTTTTCTTACGTATAATATTAGTATGGATTTGGTGATTAAAGTTTTATATGATAGGAGAAATGTGCGATGGGAGACTAAACTCTATAGGAATTCTCATACAGTCCACCTTAGTTAGACGAATTAAGCCTTGCGGTGGTAATACCTAATTGAAACTTGTAAGAAAAATCAAATATGTATTAAGATAATACCTTCTCGCAAGGGAAATACTTACAAGATTACATGCAATACATAGTCTTTAAGCCTGACTGACGTTTTGATATTTTAAACTACAAATTTATTTTTTAAATAGAACTTATATATAAAGCGATTTTTTTGCTAGCATACTCCGAATAAGTGGGTCCCTATATCCGGATAGCTGTTACAAAGCAGGTAGTTAGACTTACTTTCTAAGCTTCGTGTTGATCTTTTCCTTATGTATTAGTTATTTTAAGATATTTCACACTTGACAAATTGACGTCACGATTATTTATTAAGGCAGTGTGGATCATCTGCCACTTACAGCTCTCAACAGTGCCTAAGTGTAGTTTTTGGTCATGCAGAACGACCTGCAGATAAATCTAGTGTTTAACGATGTTCAATAGATTAATAAATAAAGATAATAGTTATTTTAATCGTTTATCGTATAGTGTAATTTCGCCATAGTCGGGTATTAGAGATTGTCCGATTGAGACTGTCACTGTGTTTAGTTCAGTCCCAAATACACTTTATTCAGAAACACACGCTTGTTTATTACTTGAAAAAGTATAACCATACTTATTGTGTTGAACGTTCCGTGTAACGTTTGACATAATTTTGACATCTCGCACTAAACTTAGAGGTCGTCTAAATGCATGCCGATGAAATTACTTACGTAATTATTACACTTAGAGATCAGTTTAGTTTTTTTTACTAATAAACAAGCGTATACCTCTAATTAAATTTTAGTCGGTACTAAACTAAACATAGTGTAAGCTGAAATGTGAGATATTGAAAAATGGACTGTCAAAAGATGAGATTAAAGTATATACCAATAACAAATTTTACTGAATTTTAGTTTAGTGATACAGAGTACAGAATTTTGCACTTGGGTTGCGGAGAACTGATGGTGAAAAAAAAACAAGTTTAGCATTATCGTAGTAAACTGTAAACCGACGCCAATCTATTAAGGAAAAAATACCCAGAGGAATAAGCCAAAAACATAAAAAAACTAGGTATATACTAAATAACATGCTATCATAATAATGTAATTATCTAGAACATATGACGTTAGTGTAGAAAAAGTTCAAAGATACACCTAGGGGATAGATCTAATCGAGAATATTAATTCGCACCATTTGGTTCACTGGTGTCACGACCCATTTCTGGAACATAGTGTTCATTATCACGCGAATTCAAAGAATCGATTGCTGGTAAACAATACTGTACTTCATAGTGCCATTCTAAATATATAAATTTTTAACTTCTTTTGTAGATACTGATTGTTTTCTATCGATTTATGTCTCTCGGCGGAATCGATTTATCTATACAAATAAATAAAATTGGAGTGTCTGTTTGTAATATTAAAATAACCACTTTTTACTAAATGCATATGTATATATACACGGGACATATACCAAAAATGTAGTTAAAAAATTTTTTGTCTGTCTGTCTGTCGGTCTGTCTGTCTGTCTGTCTGTCTGTCTTTTTGTTCCGGGTAATCTCTGGAACGGCTGGACCGATTTTGACGGGACTTTCACTGGCAGGTAGCTGATGATCCAGGGAGTAACTTAGGCTATTTTTTTTAGACTAACTTTGTCCCGCGGCGTTACTCGCGGTACAATAATAACCGCGGGTAACACCGCGGGGTTCAGCTAGTGTATAATAAATTTAATAACTTCGGTAGATTGTTCTACTCTGTTCGTTGTGATCTCACTAACTCACCTATTGAGTTTGTTTTTTTATTGATTCAGGAAAATTAGGCGGGATCAACTCATAATTTGATAGATTATAAATCGTAGTTGTAATATTATTAGTTGATTCCGCCTGATTTTCAAAAATCAGTTTCTATTGACGTTATTTATGTCTTTTTTTTTAAGTTATTTTTTTTTATATTTTTTAAGTTATTTTAAGTTAGTTAGCAGTTATTTATGTCTATGAAGAATTCAGCTACCTACGACTACCACAGAGTCATATTCTGTGGTAGTCCTAGGAATACCTTTCAGCATTGACGTCAGTTACCCTCTTAAAAACTTAGCCAGGTAATATGCTCCAAAATATTAAATTTTAAACCCTGTGGAAATGTTCTTAATTCGTATGACAGAAATGTATAATTTATTCTACGTCTACAAATGTATAGTTTATTATTATTGAAAGTACCTCACGCCTTATCAGCTGTCCCCACAAAATTGCGTACCGATAATAACTTAAATGGATATTGAAATAGGAGTTAAGTAACATAAGCCATTATATCCTGGTCGCGCTTTCCCTGTCGTTCACGTCATTTTTGCATTCACAGCGTAACCAACGCATCGCTGTCGACCTACATACAGTACACCTTTCATAGAATGTCGGTGGCAATTTGCGAAATATAAACCACTGCGCATTTCTTAAAACCGAGACTTGGTATGTAAATTTAAATAAAGTTTAAGTAAACGGAAATCAATTAACTCCACCGAACTGAACCGAACCTGTCCCCCTAGCCAAGTTGACATTCCACGAACGTAAATAATGATAGAAAGCTAACAAATGAATGGCGTCATCTCAACGCTTAGTTACGTAGTCAAAACTAATTATTAGCCGATAACAGAAGATAATATAGGTGTAAGCGATAGAAAGAGATTCTTCGCGAAACATTTGCATCTTGGCTGAGTAGTAAACTGCTGTGGTTATGCATTCTAAAATCCATACAACGTTACCATACTACCTTTGAACCAAACCAGTAGACCAAAACCTTCTACCTAAAGAAGTTCCTGTATAAGGTAGTGATAAGGCATAAATCATATTAAATCTTGCTCTTTCTGCAGTAATGATGCCTTAAAAGACGGACCTATATATTGTATAATTTATAACAGGATTCTCTCGCACCATGGTTAATTAAGTTTTGACCTTGCCCTCTTATAGATGCCTTGCGGAGGCTGTTATAATAACAGTTGCTCCGTTTAAATACTTGTAATCAGCCTTGCTGAATAAGACCAGACCTTGAATATACTTATGTTAAAGTTCAAAACTTAAATCTTCATCTCTGCTTGATGAATTAGTGTTCTAAAAAATCTCTGTTTTGTTTATCTCTCGAAGATTTCAATTGCGACTTTTGTCCTCATTTAAAATTAACATTAGTAAGCAGCAGTTTAAGATTCAGGATTTGTTATCTTTGTACTCTATGGGTCAATATCAGAGACACATGGTGAAGTGATACGGCAGAACCGAACTGACAAATCTGTTCTTAGTAAGTCTATGATGCCAAATGACTATTACATCTGATCATTTTTGGCAACGACGCCATATTTAGATGGTGATTTGCTTTGTTACGAAACATTTGAAAATAACATTATTGCTATCATTTCTATATGCTGCAGGCATAGTTTTTATAGGAATAGTGTATTTCTAATTTCTACTACTTGTTTTTAGTTCGGTTGATTAATGTTGTTGTTGAGTGAACGTAAATTGGTATGTAGGACAAAGATATATGTATGTATATAGTTTGTGTGTTAGTTTTCTATAGATACAGAACCGACCTAAGTGGAGTGTAGGAAATCACCAACATACACAGAATTGAGAGTGTAAAGTTGAACTAACTTGACCAGAAATATCTGTTGTTGTTTTTTTATGTGGCATAGGGGTAAACAAGCAAACGATTCACCTGATGGCAAATGACGACCAGCGCCCATTGACACATGACATATGTACTATACTAGTTTTTGCCTGTGTTTCCGCCCGCGTGTATCGGTTGTCGCGATAAATAGTAGCCTATGTTCTTCCTCAACAATCAAAAGAATCTTCATTGTAAATTTAATCCTTATCGGTTTAGCCGTGAAAGCGTACCAGACAGAGAGACTAGTTACTTTCGAATTTATGTTATTAGTATGGATAGACCCTTTCCTAATATTGAGTGGGGAGCGATTTGGGGCAGACCAAGACCAGACTCCTTGGTGTCATGCAAACTTTAAACGTTTATTTCCAAAAGCAAAATTCAAACGTTAAATTTCATAGTCATTAGAAATTTCTTTTATCGCGATCGTAGTAGTTATATAATGTTATAAAACCTTTGGACCTAATCCATATTATTCGTAAGAACCTGAATAACCGGTATTTTTTATTGATTGATTTTTACCCCGTTTTTGAAACATTCTCCATTGGTACTCCGCTCCTATTGGTCTTAGCGTGATGATATATAGCCTATATCCTTCCTCGATAAATGTACTATCCAACACTGAAAAAAATTTCAAAACGGACCAGCGGTTCCTGAGAGTAGCGCGTTCAAACTAACAAACTCTTCAGCTTTATATATTAGTATAGATATTACACTCATACTCATATACGAGTATTAATAACAATTGCTCGTGTATTGGATTTTTTTATTAAATTGTATATGTATTAGTATTTCATATCCATCCAGCTGAATTATTAAAAACTAAACATGGTCATAAACATAGTGCCTCAGTTATTCTAAGTAACGTAAATTAAGATTAAGTAGTGATTACGTTTATAAATGATGAAGTAAAAGAATAATAAATATATTTAAAATATTTAAAAAATATATAAATAGTAGAGATGGTTCAGGTTAGTGAGATTTATCTATACAAATAAATGAAATTTGAATGTCTGTTTGTAATATTAAAATAACGGTTTTTTAAAAATGCATATGCATGTATACACGATAAATGTACCGCAATAGCATTTTTAAAAATTTTTGTCTGTCTGTCTGTTTTTTCTGGGTAATCTCAGGAACGGCTGGACCGATTTTGACAGGACTTTCACTGGCAGATAGCTGATGATCTAAGGAGTAACTTAGGCTACTTTTTTTATAGACTAGCTTTGTCCCGCGGCGTTACCTGCAGTACGACAATAACCGCGGGTAACACCGCGTCGTTCAGCTAGTAAAAATATATAACTTAATTAAAATATTTACTTTAATATATTAGTATTGCTTTCTTAACTCGTTTCTTTTTTAGATAACATCAGCGCAGCTTTAAAAAATAACACTTACACGCGTAATGATAAGACGTAGTATCCTTTAACGACGTTTTTTTTTAATCACACAGGTATAAAGCGAAACTTTGGAAATTCCGATTGTATTCCCGACAATTTCATAATGAAAGCCTTAAAGACCGAGTTTTGTTTTTAATTGTCATAAAAAGGAAATTTGTATTCTTGCCTTGTGTATGTATACAATGTATGTATGTATATGTAACCTTTTCTCAAAATTATTATTGTGTGGGTTTATTCCGTTTTTCGTAAATAAGTATTATACTAGTACATTTATTTACTGTAATTCTAATTTATTTTTAAAGTTTATGAATTTAAAAAGGGTCTTAGGTAATAATTCTCGAGTTACGACTTCACTAGAACGGAACGATCTGCAAGACTTTTTAATATAATATTTTCCTTAGCAAAATAATGATTTGAACCTTCGAACCTTTGGAAATGTTTCACATCACTTGCTTAATCGTAGGCATTATTAGAACACCATATTAAGCAATAATATTATCAACATCGATAAAATTAATGAAATATTTACCGTGGCAATGATAAAACACTTGCATTAGCAAATAGTTGTACTACGAACCGGTGAATCATTGCGAGAAAGAATAAAAACAATGATGACGTCAGCACTGTGCTTCAGTGTCAGCCTAAGCATCAATTACTTGTTTTTTTAATAGTCACAGATGTTGTCTGAATCACATTTAAATACAGCTTTAAATTAACCGTGACGTACTAAGGTTTATACTAATTTTGTTTCGAATAATAAACTGCAATGCTTCCGCAAAAATAAACGTTTACGATAAAAATACTTGGAAGCTATTAGCTGACCGTGTATGTATATTGTTAGAATTTTTCTCAAAGGCGATATTTATATGCGGATTTTACTTCATTCAAGTATTTGAAACGAGCTAACATAGGCAAGTCTTTTATTTTCCTGTGTGGTAACTATAGCTATGTATACTGCCGTGGTAATCGAAAGGACAGTGAGTCAAAGGCAGCCATATTTTTTATTGCTTACTAGCTGAACCCCGCGGTGTTACCCGCGGTTATTGTTGTACCGCGAATAACACAGCGGGACAAAGTTAGTCTAAGAAAAAAGTAGCTTAAGTTACTCCCTGGATTTCAACTACCTGCCAGTGAAAGTCCCGTAAAAATCGGTCCAGCCGTTCCAGAGATTACCCGGAACAAACAGATTCGAACAGACACTCCAATTTTATTTATTTGTATAGATTTATATAGATTTAAAATGTACCTACGTGAAACGAGATTCTTCCATCTAGGTTTTATACTTGCACGTAAATAAGAAGTGTATTTTCTTGATACCTAAAGAGCAGTAAGTACAGTAAAAAACCACTTGCTGCCTTTCCTGACTTACTGCCATATATTTCATAGTCTCGAGTTTGAAGTGTTTGAACGTGGTATGTATATTCATTTAAAGATTCATTGACTTAGACTGCAGTCTGTTTTGGGTTTATTCTCAATATATCTATTTCCTTGTTTAGCTGTGTTGTGATCATTTTCTCTACCTCAGTCTTGCAATACAATTTAATATGATTTCAGAACTCAAATAACGTCGTGGCCTTATATATCTTCTTATCATGTAACTACTGTCCCGTTTTATTTCATTGGAGTTAATTCTGTTTTTTGAAAACTCTCTAAACTAAACACCCCAAAAGTAGTTACGTTTTAAATATCAACGATTGACATCAATTGGATATGTCACATTCAAAATGGAATAAATAAGACTTACTACTCACTATATACGAGTACTAAGGATGGACGAATCGGAATACATAAGTACATACAAAAAAGCACTTTTGAAATCGTTTCTGTAAAATAATAGAATAGAAGATAATTTTAGACCAAAAATATAGTTTAGTGACGACAACAGAACTATTACCTTTTTTAGGCTATTATGCTATATTAGCACTAACCATATTACATTATACTATATTACCATGTATATAGGCTTTT
Organism: Spilosoma lubricipeda; assembly: GCA_905220595.1. Taxonomy (NCBI): domain Eukaryota; kingdom Metazoa; phylum Arthropoda; class Insecta; order Lepidoptera; family Erebidae; genus Spilosoma; species Spilosoma lubricipeda. The sequence goes on from HG992278.1 coordinate 4,193,832, forward strand.
GCACTAAGACAGATAAAAATCTATATTAGTATTGCAAACGCGAAAGTTTGTAAGTATAAACGGATGAATGTTTGTTACTCTTTTACGCAAAAACTACTTAACGGATTTGGATGAAACTTTACGGTAATATAGCTTATACATCAGAATAACACATAGGCTACTATTTGCCGCGATAACCAACATATACTCAGGCCAAACCAAGGGCAACAACTAGTATTGACTGCCTCGTTGGTCTAGCGGTTGGCGTGAGCGACTGCTGATCATGAGGTCTCGGGTTCGATTCCCGGGTCGGACCAAATGTTTGTATGATCTACAAATATTTGTTTCGGAGTTTGGGTGTGTTCTATCTATAATATGTATGTATTTACAAAAAAAAAAAAAAAGTATATATGTATTTGTATCAGTTGTCTAGTACCCCATAACACAAGCTCTGCTTATCTTGGGACTAGATGGCGTTGTGTGTTTAGATGTCCGAAAAATATTTATTTATGTTATAATTTTATGTAGCCACAGCAGGCCCACGCAACTTCGTTTGCGTCTCCTATTGCCCGTCGCGTGATAATTTTCCCCCGTTTTTGAAACATTTTTCATTGGTACTCCTCTCCTATTGGTCTTAGCGTGATGATATCTTAATGATATATAGCCTATAGCCTTCCTCGATAAATGGGCTATCTAACACTGAAATAATTTTTCAAATCGGATCAGGAGTTCCTGAGATTACCGTTTTCAAACAAACAAACAAACAAACAAACTCTTCAGCTTGATATATTAGTATAGATTAATACATACTTTTTCACTTTACAGATATTGTTTTGAAAAAATGGCTTTTTGCACTTAAATATATTAAGAACAGCTTCAAATATTCCTACTATGATAATGTAAGGAGGATTCTATTGATCCATAGTATTATTTTAGTAGTTCTATTGAAATAAAGGCCTTTACTCATGGAAGGGTTTAATTAGAGCTGGTTTACACTGTCGATAACCTCGGTGTAACACACACTGAGTAAATTGTTCCCGTTTTGGTAATGACATAGTTTTTTCGTTCTATGGAACTTCAAGAGCTTGGGTTGTGGTAGATTGTTTGACTTAAGCATTTAACGTTATTAGCATAGTTAATGAACTGTAAAGCCCTTTTATTGATAGTTGTTACTAGTAAGGGACTAGTTCTTTTTATAAAAACTTATAGAATAAAGTACTGATTCTACATATAACTGCTTCTAATTGATGAAAGTGGCAGGAAGGCAATGTAATCATTAGAAAAGTCTTATGTGTAGTGTGCTTCGGTTGCGCATTGGTAGCGTATGCGACTGCGATTGACTGAAGTTACGGGTTCGATTCCCGGGTCAGATCAAATGTTTGTGTACTCTGCTAATATTTTTTGATTTATATTTGACTAGCTGAACCCCGCGGTGTTACCCGCGGTTATTGTTGTAACGCGAGTAACGCCGCGGGGCAAAGTTAGTCTAAAAAAAGGAGCCTGCCAGTGAAAGTCCCGTAAAAGTCGGTCTAGCTGTTCCAGAGATTACCCGGAACAAACAGACGGACAGACAGACAAAAATTATTTTAACTACGTTTTTGGCATATGTATTGGGTATACATACATATGCATATAGTAAAAAGCGGTTATTTTAATATTACAAACAGACACTCCAATTTTCTTTATTCATATAGATATTGAAAAAAGTTATCAATTCTAAAAATCTTTTATTGAAAATGAAAATGACGGTATTTAAATTGCAATATGACTTACACTGGATAAATTTGTTTTGACAATGAATGCCAGTGTCAGTTATAAAACTGTAAGGATTTTAATATTCCCCGTACGTTTCAATCTGTTCAGACATTTAGAAGTTATGACTGCATAAACAAATTCTGTAACATTACATTAATATTTATGGGTTGTTGTGCAATAATGGAGATTACCCGCGGTAATAATTTATTCGGGATGAGATTGAGTCCACCTGTTATCAAGATCGATGCCATTCGATCATGCGCTATACAAAGCAACTTGTTTATTTAGGAGGCTTGAGGAAATACACTCATACGTATCTATGGATTTATTTATATTTCAGCAACAGCCTTTAACAGTCCTCTGCTAGACATAGCTCCCTCCTTAGAAAGGAGGTTTTTTAATTTATATTATTTGTTATACACATAAGTCCTGAGGGTTGGTCATGTGTCCAGACGAACCGATGGTCGTTGGAGTCAAAATGTGCTGAAGAGGAGACCGCGATTATGTAAACGTAGTGTAGGGCGCCCTGCGTCTCGATGGATTGACAATTTAAAGAAAGTGATCGGGAAGATAGAAAGAAGACCGGGATAGTTTGTGCTCCTTTGGGGAGACTTGGGACGGGGACGGCGATAGGTTGATTATATTCATACTTGTTGACTAATAAAGTGTCCAATTTTTGGTCACAAATTCCTTTCCGCTGTCGATATGTATAATTATATTCGCTGGGTGCAATGTAGTTGTGAGAAACCGAATCGATCGCACGCGCATCTTACTCTTGTCACATTTTACTATGCAAAATGTCGCCTGATCGTGCATAATAATTTTGTGAAACGTATCCACTGATAGCAACAATCTGAGAGCGAATAAAGAGGTCGGATGCATACCACCTTAATCAAGAACCATGAATGTCATTGAGTCTTAGTTTCTCTATCATCAGCGAATGGCTCATTTTGTCGAAGGCGCTACTTAAATCGGTATATATTGCATCCACTTCATATCTATCGTCTAGTGCTTCCAAAATGTTTACTTAAAACCATGATGATTATCGGAAAGCTTGGCTTCTGAGTAATTTGTGAGGATATGAGTCGTTCTAATAACTTTGAGAAACAAGATACAATCGATATTGGTCTATAATTTGTTATGTCACTGGGATCTCCTTTTTCCATTGATCTGGAAATACTACCAGCTTCCAGGCACATTGCAGGTCAAACCCTTCTTTCTATGTAAGAGGCCTATGTTTTGTTCATGAAGATAGTTAATACGAGTATACTACTACTTAGTTCGAATATACAGCCGTATGTAATCACGTCCGGTCATTAATATATTCGCACCCTAATACAAATTTCGGTTTATAAAACTGCTAAAGACGATCAATGAAGCGTTACGTATTTTTTCACCACCTACGACAAGACCCACGCTTTCCACGTGATTAACCACACACATGTTAGTAAACAGGAGATCACTATGAACCCATTCACTAGAAATATTCCTTACTCATTTGCAACATGTTTTGGCGCCTGCTATTCTTAGCTACAATCTTTTTTTATTAATGAAAATTGTCTGTTATTTTTCCTATAATCCATTATTTTTTTTTTATTGGGACTAATCCCACCCACATGCCCACCGCTGTAACTCCTGTACACCAGGATCAACAGCAGTGACCCACGAACACACCGAGTTATGACACTCGGGAAGTCCCAGGAAAAAATATTAACTGTCTTGGAACCCGCAACGAAATTAATCAGAAGAAAAACAGGAGGAGTTGGAAATATGATAATTTCACTTCCCTCCTTAGCAAAGCGGGAGACAAAATGAAGTCAAAAATAGGCAGACACCTTTTTTTAAACCGGGAAGCACCACGGATAAAGTATCCATTAGTTAACTGACAAAACTGATAGCTCGGTGTTACAACAAACCAGAAAGAGGGTACAATATTTTTAACCGACTTCTAAAAAAGAGTTTCCCATTTCGATTCGTTCACTTCAGAATACTGTAACAATTAAAGCGATTTTAAAAATTCTTGTTATATTTGCCAGGGTATACTTTACATTCGGTCTAAATAAAAAAAACTCCTATAAGTGTTAAGTAAATTAGGCCGTCTTTGTTTTGTGCCGTGGAGCATTGTTAAAAAAGGTTATTTCATTGCGAACTGACCTGATGCTGATGGGTTATCTCTCATTCGCGATTACTGGATAAAAATATACATCTTTTTTTTTTATTTTTTTAAACACATTTTTATAAGTTTCGCTTATAACTCAACATCATCTCACTTTCTTATTGTATAGCTTTTGGAACTGATGACAGAGGTAGATTTCTTATATGCTGAACATGGCTTTGAGCTTTTACCTACTCATAATTATGGTTTGTTTTGACGAATCCAATAAATTTGGTTGGGAAACAATTTACTGATGGTAATGACGAAGGTGTAAACTATGAATATTATAGTTATATTATTTTATTTCCTATACATATTAATAATATATGAAATATGTACTGCTTAGTAGCATCTCGAAGGTTTGAATGTAGATAATCAACTAAGTCGACATCTGTTCTAGACAGTTAACAATATCACGTCAATGTTACAGTTACGCACGGAAATCCGGATTCCGTTCTTATTTGCATTGACATCGATCATCAAAAACAAGGAAAAGCAATGATCAAGAAAATTTCTAGAATTCTTAACTGTGAATAATTAAAACATAACATTATTGCTTTGAAAAATATCGCATTGTGGTTAAACTATTCTGGACAACTGTTTTGATTATGAATAAGGAGATTTTTCAAAAAGGTTAAGGCGTCCTTTCTTATTATGTCCAGGAATGGATTATTCAGGGCTGTTGATAAAGCGAATTTTTCACGGTCCGCAAATTTGCATTTCGGATCTTCTGTACTGTTAATTCAGCCATTAGATTTAGCCTTACATCCATTCGATAAGATAAGGTTACTACACAACTTTCTCTATTCTCAAGTAACACTCAAACGCACGTGTGTCTTATACTTTCACAGATTTATTTTTCTATATCATTGTCTTTAATACCGTGTTAAACCTTTTATATCGTAAAGAAATCGTCGTTTGGTGATCATTATCATCACCACTATACCATGCTCGCCAGACGGGTTGGTATTTTTCCCCTCCATCCGCTTTAGTGGACACCCGCGAGGGGGCGACGTACGCGTGAGCCGTACGTCGTCTAAATTGAGTTTACCAGCAGACGGTGCCCGTTTCAGTGCGGGCAGGTGCTGGGATGGATCTGGATGTGTTAATAACAGCAGTTCCCGGATCCCTCCCGTCTCGGGCGCAGAGTGGCATACCGTGTGGTTTTAGTCGGTTCGATTCGTACACACCGCCCCGCTGAAAACCACGGCGGGGTAACGGCCCTAAGGGGGATTCCACACGTAAAAAAAAAGAGTTGTTTCAAGTATTCCATCTCTTTACCGTATTGTTATCCTGCGTAGTGTCGCAAGTACACTTGCTGAAATAATTTCTCTGTTTTTAACTTTTGTTCACTTGAATGTGTAGAGTTGGAGGGAACGAGGCTTAAATATTTACCAACACGAGTTCTCTTTATTTTAATAAAAATCATTTAATTTATGTTTATGTATTCACATAAGCACAGCATATACATAATTTACATTCATAAGATCGAATTCTTTCGAAGGTCGTACACACACTTTCGTAGACGACGTACGCATGTTACGTGCGTGCGTTAACGTACACATGCTATAATTTTACACTTAGCCATTAATAATGCCATATTATAATATGTATTATATACTACCTGGATGACCGAGTTATGCTCTATTTTTTTTGGTAAATTTTCAAAAAAAATACCCTAACTAGATCGATTTATTGCCCCCTGAAACCCCCTGCATACTGTATTTCAAGAAAGCCGTTTGCGAGATTGAGATTATATAATTACTAGTTGTTGCCCACGGCTCCGCCCGCGTATATGTCGGTCATCACGGCAAATAGTAGCCTATGTGTTATTCTAATGTATAAGCTATATTACTGTAAAGTTTTATCCAAATCCGTTCAGTAGTTTTTGCGTGAAAGAGTAATAAACATCCATCCATCCATCCATCTATTCATCCATACTTACAAACTTTCGCGTTTATAATATAAGTAGGATATAATATACTCCTAATATAATTATATGTGTAGAAGAATTGATATGCATTCTTTTTTATTGTTAGGTTCAGATTCTTTCTGTAAATTTTATAGAGGTCGTAAACGTAATGTAATATCTTATTTTAAAACTTAAATTATGAATCTGTTTTCTTTATAACATTTATGGAGGTTCAAATGCTTTCTAAACCGAACCAATAAGGGGAAATATTACAATTATAATTGTTGGCTATTGTGTTGTTCGGAAGCGTAATTCAATATGAAACTATTAAAGTTTATTGGTAATATCGTTACTTAATTTGATATTGATTGACTCTGTCTTACTTTTAATAAACTAATCAGTTTTATACACAATATTATGATATTTATGACTAGTACTTCAATATCCATAATAGTTTTTAAAAGTGTAACGGTTTACATTAGGTAGGTACTTTCAAAGATAGCGGGACCAGTGATATTTTGTTTTACCCGACAAGGCAAAGCCAAAAGGAAGGGTAATAGTTTTGGCAATATTATCTCTCTTATCAAAAGTTTTACGTAGTTAGGTTATAGTTTTTATTTCTTGTGTTTAAAAAAAAATAAAGAAAAAGAATTCGGCCAATGTAAAATATTTGTAACAGTTTTTTTTAACACTACATTCTTTTTTTGAAGTGGGTATAACAAAATTCCAAATTGAAACCTAGGCAGCACAGGAATGTTATATTTAGGTTATTGACGCAGCGATCCACGTGATGCCAAAAGCCTAAATGCCTGTCAATCGGTCCACTTTCGTTCTTCTTTACTTTTTATTCTAACAATCTTTGTCTCACTTCATCCAAACTACTTACATACATAATTATATGCGATCAGCTTTTTATTTTAACTCCCTTACGTCATAGTATACACTTAGTTCCGGTAAAGACGTGCAATGAATATATCTCTGTACTCCATATTGCATAATCGTCAACACCGCGATCTCCTTTCTCCGACACGTTACCGTGAAGGTGAATTCAATCGATAATTTATAAAACAATTATACTAAAAAACGTAAAATCGCAATTCGATTGTAGCGTGCGTGGGATTCGATTTTTTCTTGTAATCTAGATTTTTGCTTGCTTTTATTTTATTTTACGAATTACCGTTATGTTGTACTCTTCTAACCTTCAAAACGCACGGCCTAAATTCGATTGAGTGTAATATCTTTTATCCATCTAAACTAATTAATTGCCTCGTTGGTCTCGCGGTTGGCGTGTGCGACTGCTGATCTCGGGTTCGATTCTCGGGTCGGACCAAATGTTTGTATGATCTACAAATATTTGTTTCGGAGTTTGGGTGTTTTCTATGTAAAATATGTATGTAAATACAAAATAAAGTATATTTGTATTTATATCAGTTGTCTAGTACCCATATTTAACACAAGCTCTGCTTAGCTTAAGACTGAATGGCGTTGTGTTAGATGTCTGCAATATTTATATTAATACCTATTATATTATAATGACATAAATAGCACTATACATGCGTTCTTACTTATCTATACTAATAGCTGACCCACGCAACTTCGTTTGCGCCTTATATTGCCCGTAGTGTGAAAATTTCCCCCGTTTTTGAAACATTCTTCCTTGTTGCTCCGCTCCTATTAGTAGTAGCGTGATGATATATACCCTATAGCCTTCCTCGATAAATGGACTATCCAACACCGAAAGAATTTTTCAAATCGGACCAGTGGTTCCTGAGATTAGCGTGTTCAGATGTGAGATTCAGTGTTAGATAGCCCATTTATTGAGGAAGGCTATAGGCTATATATCATCACGCTAGGACCAATAGGAGCGGAGCAACAATGAAAAATGTTTCGAAAACAGGGGAAAATTTTCACGCTACGTGCAATAGAAGACGCAAACGAGGTTGCGTGGGTCGGCTTGTAATTGATAAACAAACACCTTTGAGTCCAGAAATTAATTTCATCTGAAAGAAAAAAGAAGTAACTATGTATTCTTGCATTGTATACGAAATTTCATGGTGATGAGACGATGCATCATGTTATCTGTACTTAATTTAACATTATAAAGCTAAAGAGTTTGTTTGATTATCTATTTGCTTCGTTGAACCCGCTAATTTTTTAAGGTACTGATCAGACGTCTTATTTAAAAAGAAATCTTTCCGTGCTAGAAATCTCATTTATCGAAGAAGGTTATATCATAACGCTACGACCAAAATGATGTTAACTTAGTTAAGATTTACCTTCCGAATGTATTAATTTATTAAGGACTAATTAAAACTTTTTTAAAGTACTTTAGGACTTAATTACGGTTTACTAATTAGTACGAATGTTAACCCATCGCCGAATATATTAATTATGATCAGATTTATTGCTAAGCGACGCATCCGGGACTTGTAAACGACAGCTACTTGGCCATTCTTATATAACCTTTCGGTACCTCGACATAATACACTATATTGTACATTGGAATATTGCCACTTAAAAATTTAAGTCAATTAGTAAACATTTTAAATGTCTTAATTAAACTTTAATCCTCTTATTCATAAACGATTCAACTTTAAGCAACGGTTACCGTATTTCATGTATTTCATAAGGTTTGTAAAGATGAACCTGTACGTAGCTTAACACGTTCATCTTTCCAAGCCTTATGAAGTCAACCATTAATTATTGCACAAAATAAGTTTAAAGTTCATAACTTTGTTTAGACTGTCATTTCATCTACAAAGGATCGTCACTGTTTCTAGTTTCCATTTCGTAATTGTCATTTAAGTATGTACATAAATAATTTTGTTCTTTGTTGTGGTTTTAAATCGTGAACATATTTCGATTTCCTGCGGGTGCATTCAAGCCAAATCATAATTTGTAAAGAACTTTTTTATCCATTGACAGAAAGTTAGTCTTTATTTTTAATATCAATACCTTGAGCATGTTATGAAACTCTTTCAAGGAAATATAATTGCATAATTGACGTTTCTATGACAACTCTATGACATACCGTCATAAGTGTCGTAATGTTAATATTTAGTTTATTACTGTTTCCTGCTGTTTAGTCATGCCATATAGAGTGGTAAAGGAAAATGTCGAAGTCTTTTTTTAAGTAGAAAATAGGTTTACAGGGTTGCATTGGCATATGCTTATTAAGTATTAATTTATGTAAGTAGTTTGATTTAATGTTTAATTTAACTGTTCATTTTTGTTTTTCTCCTTATCTAGCATGTATATCGCTGTCCAATATGTTAGATTATTTTTTTAAGCTAAGGGGCGTGGGGACCTGGTGACTTGTAACACAGGCATCTAATACCTATCACAGGCATCAGTCTATCTCAAAATGTGGTATAAATTGAATGTATTGGACTCAAATATTATTGTAACAAACATTTTTGTGAAGAGGAAATAAAGTTTTTAATATTATTTTATTATTATTATTATAAGTTTTTAATGTCCCTTGTTTTAGGGCATATTTTTCTTGTATTTATGAAGCAATAAATTGGAAATACAATGTATATATACTTGTAGATTTTATACTACATTCTTAGACACATCACCTGCATAAGAAAATAATCGAAATGGTCTGCGAGATTCGATTTGTCGTTTAAAAGAAAGAATTAGAATACTTTTTCTCTCTATACAGATCTTAAAAACTCTCCAAATCCCCTGTCATAAGGATGAGATTGAGTCTCATAATGGCTGATGATCTAATCAAGTCCGCAGTTAAATACACAGACAATATTCAACTATCATCAGCTGCTATAAGTTATGGCGCTATAATTTACCTTAAAGTACGATATTTAATGACATCTTATAATTAAGTGGCGTTCGATTATATTAATCTTGGGTTTGATCTCCGCAGGGGATATCTGTGTGCGTCCGTTATTTGTAATTTGTACAACTTTTGAATACGCAGCTGCTTTTTTAGTCTCCATTAATACTGTGACGTTGTAGAAGTAAGGTTTCTTTTAATTACTCTTCAAATAATTTATTTAAATCATTTAAAACTTCTTTCGTACTGTCGATTTCTTCGTTGACAGGTCTTAAAATAGTGTACATTACAGAATTTCGTTTAAAATCGTGGTGCAGATATAGCAGTGGGTCACTTGGTTTACTATTAGAAAAGGATTTCTTAAATAAAATTCCCGCTCTCTCTTTTGTATTAATTTTCTGTTTATGTTCAGCTGTCTTATGATGAAAAGATTGGATAGGCTTCAGAAGGAATCAAAGAATTACTTGCAACTCTTGAAATTTTACCACTTATACGTTTTAAAGTATATTAGAAGATATCAACATGGTCTTGGGTAGATGTAAAGAAATATTAATCAAACACCCATAATGTCCAACTGCTGGGCTGGGGAACTGATGCTCTCAGGAGAGGGTTAAGGTCATTTGTTCCCACGCTAGCCGAATGCCGGTTGGGGATTGAAGAAACATTGTCATCTAGTTAAACTTCAAGACTTGTGTCTGGAGTTTTTATATACCAAGATGGTAAACTACACATGCTAACCATCTGTCGGGCTTTCATGAAAATCGGGAATTTGAAGTCTTTACAAATTCTGAGGTTTTGGTTTATTATTTGGGTCTTTTTACGATAGCATCCTTTGTTATACTGTATTATACTGTAAATGACAATAGAGTCACAGTCGGGTATCATGTTACTTAAACGTGTTAGTGCGTAATAATATATGTGATATATGTACACTTTTGTTATTTTTATTAAAAAAAACTAGAACGAATATATGCTATCTATTAAAAAAAAGTGCGTGACCGTGTATGTTTTATACCTATATGTCTATTTATATGTACGCAGCACAAGAAGTTATTTAGAAATTACTCAATTCCAAGATTATCCCAAAATTTTTGGTAATTTTTTTCACAGCACCTAGTGCCCAGCTTTAATATAGTTAGGTTTCTTTGGTTTATAGTCCACTTGGCATATTAAATGTGCATTAATTTATTTTTCCCACTATGAATTATGATTCAGAAAATATTACTCTCAACCTTAAAAATAGAACAATAGAAAAAAATAGGAAAAAGTAGGTGGTAACCAGTTCTCCCGAGTACCATGGAAATTGGTATGGGGCCCAATAAGGTTGGCAAAGGACCCGGAACAACACTGGACCCCTCCAGCGTTGATCCAGGTCCGTACAGGCAACGTAAAGGGTTACGATTATCAGGCGGCTCATGAAATTGACAGTTTAGAAGTCATTTTATTATTGTTGTGTACTGTGTGGTTTTTTAATAACTAAAGTTAGGTAGCCCAATTCTGACTAGTTCTTTAAGCAAATGATTACTGTAATCACAAAAATTGTTATAGTTTAAAATACTCGTGCATGTCTTAGTTGTGCAATGACTTGTTCCAGGATGTCAGTTAACTCAGTTTTAATTATTCAATTATACACTACATCTCACGTGTCAAGTCTCGTCTTGTGTATTTTTAGGATTATACAATTATGAATATTTTTGGTATCGCATTGTCATGTAAGTGGGAAAGTTATTAATTACAATAAATATACTAACGCCTGGGAGTCTCTTTATTAATTGCATTTTCTAACTAATTTATGAATGGCCTTTAAAGAATTCAACTTTGTGATAATTAAGGATCTAAAATTGAATTGAAATCTGAGAATATGGAGAACAGTTATGTTTGAAAACTTCGTCCAATAGACAACGAAAGCAAATAAGAGAAGAGATAAGGGATAAAAGTAATGTTCAAAGTCCAAACAAAAATATTAAATTGTTGAGGGGTCAGCGAAAATTTAGACAAAATTGTCTCAGTGTAGTTTTTTTTATCTATTTATAAAAATAAAAATTGTCACAAATATTTAAAGGTATCGAATGTAAAGCATTTGTTTATAACAAATGACAGCAAATTCTTCTTACAACTAATCTATCTAATACCTTTGAAAGGACAATTCTTATATAAGTTACTGTAAGAATTGTCAAACCGTGAGATTGTAATCTATCTCGCGAGATTGCAAACAGTCGAAATATAGTGAAATGATATCGACGAATCGCAAGTCACGCACTGATTGACTGAATAGCATATGTCCCGCGCCGCAACATTTGTTTGTTAATTCGTTTTTGTTGCCGAATGTAAAGTATTTTTGTGATTGGATATTCATTTCATGTTGAAAATACCTCATAGCTTTAAAATTAGTTATATAAAATTGTTGTGACAGCAAAATTAATTTGTGATTAATTAAAGAAGTTCTAAATTAACCTAACTCTATGGCCATTGAACGGCCTATTGTGACACAGCTAGACATTTCATTGCTTTTATTTTGTTTGTTTTGTATATTGTTTGTTATTTATTCTAAGTTAAATATCTTATCTTTCTCTTTTACATGTATGTTATGTGTGACTAATAAATGTATTCTTTCTTTCTATTGTAAAATCGACCAGTCAGGGTCAGTTGACAATATGACGCCCGTAAGCAGTATATCACTGTTGACAATATATTGATAGTTTGCAATCTCGCTAGGTAGATTATAATCTAACGGTTTTTACTATCTTACGGTGACATAAACACCTGCAACACAGTATTTACTAGCGCAGGTGTTAGGGAATCCCACCATGTATTGAATGTACTTATATCAATAAAGAATATTATTATTATATTATTATAAATATAATCTGAATCTCAGAAACGGCTGCAATGATTTTCATAAAATTTAGTATGGAGTGTTATGGTTTCGGGGGCGATAAATCGGTCTTACTAAGATTTTTTAGAAAATTTACCTAAAAAAATCCCAGCAAAACTGGGTCGTCCGGGTACTTACGTTTTAAGGCTTGACCTAAGACCTAAATCATCTTCACAAATTGTTTTCATAGTCACACGTACAAACAGCGGATCTCCGCGCCATGTAAATTGTGTGTACGTAATATTGGCGCAAATAATATGTGATTCGTACCGTGACGTGACGTGACGTGTAAAAGTTGTATATACCAACTGTCAACTAATTGTACCGTTAATATTTTCAAGATGGTAATTTAATATTCACCTGTTTCACTTGTACCGGTATTTTTTTGTTCTAGATATAATATTTAGCGTTCAATCTGTAGTATAATAAATGGATTCCGCTATTTACAGGTTCGATAGCGTTACGGTTCAATTATCACCTTCTTAAACTGAATTTAGTTTTTTTGTATGGTATAAAAATCTTTCGATTCTATCAACAATTTTTGAATAATTATCTAATGGTCAATAATTTGACGGGCCTATAATATGGGTCTAGTGGTTAGTGAGTGATCTGACTGCTAAAGAGGTCGTGATGAAAAACATATGAGTTAAAGCCTCACGGAAGATATTTGCGATAATAATTATTAAAAAAAGACTTTAAGTTAAAAACCTATATCTACAGAAATAAGCTGAAAACCACTGTTAATGGCTCTAATAAAGTTTTGGAAAAGAGCACCATAACAAACAACATTATGTCATACATTTTTTAGATTTTGATACATAACACCCTTTTATTATAACTAATGTTTGAGACAGTTTCTTTTGCTTATTATTGAGTACTAGCCGACCCACGCAACCTCGTTTGCGTCTTCTATTGCCCGTAGCGTGATAATTTTCACCCGTTTTCGAAACATTTTTCATTGGTGCTCCGCTCCTATTGGTCCTAGCGTGATGATATATAGCCTAAAGCCTTCCTCGATAAATGGGCTATCTAACACTGAAAGAATTTTTCAAATCGGGCCAGTGGTTCCTGAGATTAGCGTGTTCAAACAAACAAACAAACAAACTCTTCAGCTTTATATATTAGTATAGATTAACTGCATTAAGAGTCTGATTTTATCCTTCTTAGAATAAACAGCGTTTAGTTTGAAAACCAGGTACATCGATTAATTATCCATCTCCTCAATGAAATTCCTGAATCCAGCTTCTTTGTCAAATGGAACGATTTTCAGCCTATTAACAGCTTATACAATAGCCGCATTCAGTTCTACTCTTCCAGAACATAAGCATGAGTAGTATAATAGACCTTTTGTTCCACAAGGGTCTGTTCAATTAAGAGAATTATTTTCAAAAGAGTTTTCGACAGAATTTCTATGAAAATGTCCTTTATGTGTCGTACAGTCGTACAGTGTCTTATTGTATACTATATCGGGATGGGCCTGTGGTGAGTAGTTAATATAAAAATGTCCTCTGTTCGTCACAATCTAAAGCGATAACGAAGGTTACATGCCTGAGTATATCGCGCCTTTGTATTACTATGCACACACTTAAATCTAAAAGAAGCACAAAAAACAAAATACATAAATTCCATTAACTTGTCTTAGCATTTATGTACGCAGTTGAAAATATAACCCTACCGGTTTCCTTATAATTTTCTTCTATGATACAAACCTTGTCCTGATAGTAACAAACACATAAAATAAGAATCATCCAATTTGGTGAATATGATTGGAAGTTATGAGCACTCATACACTTCGGTGATTCGTTTTATTTATATAAGGACTAGCTGAACCCCATGGTGTTACTGTCGTACCGCGAGTAACGCCGCGGGACAAAGCTAGTCTAAAAAAAAATAGCCTAAGTTACTCCCTGGATCATCAGCTACCTGCCAGTGAAAGTCCCGTCAAAATCCGTTCAGCCGTTCCAGAGATTACCCGGAACAAACAGACAGAGAGACAAAAAAATTTTTAACTACATTTTTGGTATATGTACCGTGTATACATATGCATTTAGTAAAAAGCGGTTATTTTAATATTACAAACAGACACTCCAATTTTATTTATTTGTACAGTTATAGATTTTTACTATTGCTATAATTCGTTATAGGTTTCCGTGTTGTGTTCTCCTATCTGTTATTTTATTTTAACTGATTATTTATCAAAACTTATATCACTTTTCAGAGCGACAGCGTGAGTTACTTCTTCGACGAGTTAGAACGTATTGCGCGACCAGACTACGTGCCGTCCCACCAAGATATCCTGCACTGCCGGAAGGCTACCAAAGGCATAACGGAGTGCACCATCAATATAAACAATGTGCCATTTGTGTTCGTCGACGTCGGAGGCCAGAGAACGCAGCGGCAGAAGTGGACACAATGCTTCGATTCAGTAACGTCAATACTGTTTCTTGTGTCTTCGTCAGAATTTGACCAAGTGTTGTCAGAAGACAGGTGAGGATTTACCTACCTTTTTTATATATAAACCGGCCAAAGTGAATCTACTCTGCCTGATGGAAAGCGTGAGTAGAATTCATGAGTGGTGGTCACCATACTCATTGCGAATTTAAGGTTTCAAATATGTATAAAAAAAACCATCTTTTAAGACTGCAAACCGTTTTAGAGCAATTTACGAGTCAAATAAGTGATCCTACCTTCTCCCCTATGAAAACAATGTCCCTTAAAAATTTAATTCGAAGGACCATGTTTTCAAAGGAAAATAACAACACAGTCTACAAGGATCCTTGTAATTGAGAACAAAGACAAAAACGTCGTGTTTTTACGTGTCTCAGAAAAACGGAAAGAGCAAACGCTTTAGCATTTAGATTGCACTAACCTTGAATTTAATGCGTATGTTGTTATCGAAACAAGTTTTACCGTAAATGAGAAAATGTACGCAGATATGTCAAAGCAGTTAAAGAGGTATAAGTGTGAAAATGTGACGTCATGGTTGGTTTACATGACAGCCGTTTTAATCAATTTCAAAAAAGACTCAATTCGCTTATATATATATTTTATTAGCTGTTGCGCGCGGCTCCGCCCATGTGTATATCGGTTATCGCGGCAAATAGTAGCCTATGTGCTATTCTAATGTATAAGCTATATTATTGTAAAGTTTCATCCAAATTGGTCCAGCCCTTTGCGTGTGAAGAAATAACAAACATACACACTCACAAACTTTCGCCTTTACGAGTATAATATTAGTGTGATGTTCTTAACCTCAGAACTGTTCATTTTCCAATCTTTGGGAAAAATTCTTTTTCTATTTGACTCGTTTGAAGCAAAAAAATACAGTAACGATAAAAATAAATTATACAGGTGCGTTGAATGAGGTATTTTTTACACTAGCTGTTGCCCGCGGCTCCGCACGCGTTTATGTCTGTTATTGCAGCAAATAGTAGCCTATGTGTTATTCTGATGTATAATCTATATTACTGTAAAGTTTCATCCAAATCCGTTCAGTAGGAACAAACATCCTGTGTCGGGGTGGAGGGGGGGGGGGGGGTCTTTACAAACATACGTGAAACGGACACAAGGAACCTAGGATATTTGGCGCAGTGCAGTGCAGGCGTGGCGACCGCGTGTTGGTTATCGCGACAAACAGTAGTTATTGTCCTTCTCCGACGTCCAATCTATCCCTATACCGAAATTCAAAGACTTAGTGCAGAAAGTATAACAGAAGACAGGTCGAGTAACTTTAGAATTTATAATATTGGTATGAATAAGAAAGATATTAAAACAACTTATGGTCAATATCAAAACCTCAACCAAGAAACTTTAAAAATATTATTTTATTAGTTACCAATTCTTATTATCCAGTTAAAACAAGAGAAATAAACAACACACTGAACGAAAATGTTTGAACAAGATTTGGATCACGTAGTATCAAAAGCTTTCGTGTAAAAGAGGATTTATATGCAACTCGTTGTGTACTCAATTGGATATGTACGTCATTGGAACTGCTTACATTATGAATGAAATTTTCCTGAAGCCGTAGTACCTGAATCAGCATACCTGTGTATTATAAACAGAACTAAAGATAATAATTTATCTTATCTATGATCTAACATCCGTAATTTCATGGTTATGTAATTTTGGTTACGAAAAAATGTGGTTGTTCGTGACCCGTGTAACTTTGATATTCAGTTACATAACATTGCATTATTGCGTTATTGTTTCTATTTTTTAATCAATAAATGGTTAAGACATGGCTTTCTGTTTGCCAAAAAGAGTATCAACTACAATCTTTCTTATTCTCTTGGATATTGCTTCCTCATCTCCTCTAAACACTTCAGTCATTTTACTAATATCGTTAGTACTTGCACTATTATTTCGTACATTTTATAAATTTTTAATTTGGTAGATAAGTAAACATATGTATGATGCTGACCTTAATTTAGTCTCATTCTTTCATTTTACCAAGTGTGTCGTCATCATAATGAATGATACTATAGATAAATATATTTAATCCACTGGAAATTTAATAAAAAAAAAATCTTTTAATAGATTTAATTTCTAGCCTAAGAAAGGCCCTCGATGTATATTTTTTAGCAGTACATAAATAAATACATAACGAGCTGTTTTGCGAACAATTCGAGCACAATGTAACATACAAATAATTCACTCGAAAATGTATGTATACTTTTTTATTATTGTATGTCATAAATTAAACAAATGTTGAGTTATTATAAAATATATAGTATAATAATTTCGTAATCATCTTACATATGTGAGTAGCGGAAGTGTATGTATATGACTGTATTTCCTTAAAAAAGTATTAAAATAAAACATTTCTTCGTGTTTCCTTCTCCACTCTCAGTTTGAATAGTAGGTATAATATATTTACGCATTTAATGGCAGTTCGCGGCGTGAACCTAATGGGTGTTTAATGTAACACAGAAAAGTCATTATTACCACCTGTAAAGCTTCATTTTCAGACTGATTCCTTCACTATTTGACCTGCGCTGCTTTGTTTGCGTCTGTAAAAGGAATACAATAAAATGAAAAAAAAATTGCAACGCTTAATTCCTATTTGTCGTAGTGAGTTTTTATTTTGCCTATAACCTTTCTCGTTTAAAGGGCTGTGTAAGTCTAAATGATTTTTCCAATTTTAAACAGTGGCCCCTGAAATTAACGTGTTCCTACAAACAAACTCTTTAGCTTTATCTTCTTTATATATATACCAGCTGCCCCGGCAAACGTCGTTTTGCCATAATTTTTTTTAAGGATGGGTGACCCTCACCATTTAGCGGGATGAAAAATAGATGTTGGCCGATTCTCAGACCTACACAATATGCTCACAAAATTTCATGTGAATCGGTCAAGCCGTTTCGGAGGAGTATGGCAACGAAAACTGTGACACGAGAGTTTTATATATTAGAAAAATCTGTTGCTGTTCGTTTGTCTCGCTAAAAGTCGAGAACGGCTGGGCCGATTTGGCTGATTTTGGTTTTGAAATGTTTGTCGTAGTCCAGGGAAAGCTTAAACGGTGAAAGATAAAAAATAACTTCAAAATCCAAATGTCACGGGTACGAAGTAGCGGGCACAGCTTGTAATATTATAAATGTAGGTTGCTTGCGTTCGTCTAATAATTAAATCTCCTTTCCAAGCTATTTTTTCGTATTGCAGATAAATTTTAACAGTTTAACATTTAGCTTGCGAGTCTTGTGTTCGTGAGACAAGACATTTACAAAATCGTTTGCGACCGATATCGATGGCGTGTTGAATATTTATCTTTTTTAACCTAGTTTCGACAAAGTTTAGGACAGAGCTATGTGGAATATAAAATATGACCTTATTTATTGAACAATATTCATTCATTGCTTTCGTTTAGAGTTTTACTGGTATACATAGATAAGGATAGTCTAAAGAATGAGAAGAATTATTCCATATGTTTTGAAGAATTTGTACGATGTGAAGTCGTAGTAAGTAAATATATCTAGATTTTTATATAGGTAGAACTCAGATCAAATAAAAAAGTTAGATAACGCACGGCCTTGTTCTTGTTGAAGCAAAAAAAAATTACGCTACTTTTCGTCGGTATCGTACAAGTTGTCGTAACTTGTACGATACTGATTTAGTGAGCTGTGGTCTTTTTAGTCAACAGTTTATTGTTTATTTGTTATTTAATCTTAATTAAATGTGTTATTTTTCTCTTTTACATGTTTAATATGTGTGACTAATAAATGTATTCTTTCTTACTTGTACGATACTGACGAAAAGTAGCGTAGTTTATTAGCACGTGTGTTTACTTGGAACTACGCTTCTTTTTTTGCTTCAACAAGAATAAGGCCGTGCGTTATCTACCTTTCGTCGATGTCTGACTGTCACTCTGTGTGTGTGTCTGTCTGTGGCATCGTAGCTCTCAAACGAGTGGACCGATTTCGATGCGGTTTTTTTCATCTGAAAGCCAGTTTCCTGGCGGTGGTTCTTAGCTATGTTTAGTCAATATCGGTCCAGCAGTGTGAGAATATCAGCTCTTTTCCAAAATGATGTATGGCATTTTTGGCGTATGATTACTCGATTAAGTGCTTCACGCATGCCAGTATAATTGTTAAATGACAATCACTTGATAACTAGGACCTGATGCTGCGAAGGGGCTTTTAAATTTTTAATTTTAATGTTATTCTTTGATCTGATAGGTAGAAAGATACGTTGGTATAATTGCGGAATATATACTTGTATAAAAATCTGTTTGATAAAGACGTCGAGTACGATCGTCGTGTGTCATTGGTGAGTGAAAATGTTTCATGTATGTTTGTAAAGTCCCCGGCGTGTATTCCGAATGCGGTAGTTGTCTTTGAAACAACACAATAACGCAAGAAGACTTTTGACCTTAACGTTTGAAGGCCAACAGCGGTAATTGTCAAAGACAAAGTAATAAATCCTTTAATACAAATGGTTTTTACGAGGATTAAGAAATCTGCAAGACGTGTTTTAAGTATTTCATTCCGATTTGTTGAAGTTCTATGCGTGCTTTTTTCTTGATTTTAAATTAGAAAAATACAATCTGAACTTGTTCAATTTAATTTTCTAAGTATTAATGACTTGTGTTCCTCTAAACGTCAAAAATTCAATGTGAAATTTATTTTCGAGCATGATCACATTCGATTGCAAGTCAGCAAAGACTCCAGCGTTTTTATGCCAATAAAATAACCGTATGATTTAAGTACTTAAATACGAGTCGTTTATTTTTACACGTGTCGTAAAAATTTATGGTCATAAATTATTATCTAATTATAGATTTATGTAAACGCAATATACGTGTCGCTACTTACCTATGCGTAAGATGCGGTCCACGGTTGGACGCAGAACGTACAGCACGTTTGTTTATTTATTGAGGAAACTTTTTGTTTGTTTTCGGGGTGTCTGGTACGTGTTAGAAATTGGGGCGAGGGCCTTGTAACACATGGGTTTTCTTTTGACATATCTTACGCCCAGGGTATTTTTGGTGCTCGAGTTTATACATTCAAGTCATGGCAAGTGCCTCTAATGCCTACTATAAAATTTTGTAGGTAGTATTTGCCTTTTTGAGCGTAATGACCTCCGAAAGTACTAAACCAATTTTTCACGTCTTTTGATGGAGTAGTGCATTTAAAAGGTTTCAGTGTATATATTCCTAGTTTTGTGTAGAGATACCACGAATAGTGATTTGACCGAATACCGAATATTCGGCGAGTCTCTTGGCCGAAGCGACGAGTATTAGCGGCGGTAACCGAATATTTAGTACTTTCGCGGATACTAGATTAAAACCAGAATCAGAAAGGAATGATGACGACACGCCGTTTGGGCTTTTGTTTCATTCGTGATTGGGTTTTATTTGTCAAATTTTCTAAGATTCATTTGTCATCTTCCGGTCGCAGTGTGCGCAGTGGACAGTTAATTGCCGAAGCAGATATTACGTGTGAAAAAAAAAAAACAATCGTTTGATTTAAAAAAAAATGTTTTCATTCATTATGATGAATAGAATCAATTTTTATATACTTTCTTTCTTTTCACGAGGATTTTCCCAAACTAGATTGGGGTCTACTTGGACCATAATACAAATTAAAGTTACATTAATTGAGTCATTCTTAACAAATGTAACATATTCTTCTTAACCACGAATGAAACCGCATTATTTTCTAAGTAAACTTTTGATGGCTGCCCTAATATATGTAGTTCGAGTATATTCAGTATATTCGATTCACCGGATGTATTCCTTTGATGTTGTTTTTAAGAATTCGCACGTAATGTAAACGTTCTGTCTAAACATCGATACAGACTATCTATATCTTTATCTATGGATACTAAATGGAGCAGGTTTTATTTAGTCTTTATAGATCTCTCACAGTTAGATGAGTGTTGCCTTGATTGTGGTTCTTCATGACTGTAGTTAGTAACGTTTTACATGTCATACTTTTATATTTTGTTCTGGGAATATTTTCACCTCATCTTTTTTTAACCGACTTTAAAAAAAGGAGGAGGGTTCTCAATTCGACCGTATAGGTATATTTTTTTATGTGTGTTCGCGGATAACTTCGTCGTTTATGAACCGATTATGATGATTCTTCTTTTTAACCGACTTCAAAAAAAAGAGGAGGTTTCTCAATTCGACCGTATATATATATTTTTTACTTTTTTATTTATGTGTGTTCGCGGATAAATTCGTCGTTCTGTTTTCTAAAGGTTCTTTTTATATAGAGGATTCTAGTATTTTTTTGAACTTTTCGAGCATTCAATTAGGAACTTGCTTGTTTTAAATTTTTTTTAGAGGATAGATGAATTTCTTAAATATGTTTCAGTAAAAAAGGACTTTACGTAATTTCAATATAAATATTTTTATTGTGCTCTTACCTTTGCGGTTTTTTATATTTTCCTTAAACGTATTCCAGCTAAGATATTTCAATTCAGTTATTTTCCGAACGAATCACTACCAATTCAACATCCGAGTGCCCAAGGCCGTTCGTCATTATATGCATCATTGTATTTACTACATAGTTATATGTCATGTAACAATGGACGGAATAACCAGACCGCAGTTATGTTAGGTATTCGTTCATATCAACCGAGTTGTTGAAAATGTAGGCCTCTCCTTAGCAAGGAGGTTGTATGTTTTCTTAGTTTCCTATTACGACAACCATAGGCTGAATAGAACACACAAAAAACCTATACTCCTTACTAATATATAAAGCTGAAGAGTTTGTTTGCTTGAACGCGCTAATCTCATCGACTACTGGTTCGATTTGAACAATTCTTTCAGTGTTAGATAGCCCATTTATCGAGGAAATCGTAATAATAATGGAGCACCAATGAAAAAAGTTTCAGAAACGGAAAATTTACATGCCACGGGCAATAGGAGACGCAAACGAGGTTGCGTGGGTCAGCTAGTAATTCAATAATGACACAAAATTCCTATAAATGTATAATTCATTTGTGAATAAATAATTCGTTAGCAATTAAGGCTTATTATGACAATGTATATATGACACAAAATACTAATCTTCTGTCTTTCTCTTATTCCAGGAAAACGAATCGCCTAGAAGAGGCCCTCAATATCTTCGACACGATCGTCAATAATGTGAACTTTAAAGGTATCTCCGTTATTCTATTCCTCAACAAGTCCGACTTACTCGCGAGGAAAGTCGCCAGCAAAGAGACAGATATACGTTGGTACTATCCACAATTCACTGGCGACCCCCACAACCTTCGAGACGTGCAAATGTACCTGCTCAATATGTTCGCGAACGTTCGGAGGGAACCCAAAACCACGTTATACCACCATTTTACAACCGCCATTGACACACATAATATTGAAGTCGTCTTCAACTCTGTTAAAGACACGATTCTCAATCGCAACCTAGAGTCTCTAATGCTGCAGTGACGAAATTACAACACTGTGATATATACTGGGAAAATTCTAGAACATTCGATTTCCATTTTTTGTGTTTTCCTCCTCGCTATATGTGAAGCACATTTGAAAAGACAAAGGATATAATCCAGATGGCTGAGTAAATGTATATGACATGTATTTATTACCAAATGTATTGGTGTTTGGTAAAGCTATGTACCTTAGATTAACGTATTGTAATTATGAAATTTGTATATCAGTATATTTATGACCAAAAATGTAGATTTTGCACGATATGGACGTTATTATGATCACTGTTCAAGATATGGGTACTTCATCCCTTGAACGATGTCGCAGTATTTCGTAAACGTTTTCATAAAAATAAATCATTTGTAAACAATGTTTTTATAAAACTGAATTTTTTAAATACCCTCAGATCGGGATCCAACTGGTCTTGGTTGGACTCGGTATTTATGGACTTGGCAACGCACAGTCGCACTCTCTAATTGCAATTGTTTAGAAGAAAGTTAAAGACTCCGTAGTAAAAAGAAAAAGGGTTCTCTTAAATTTCTACAACTGCAACGAAAAATTTAAAATTAAATGTGACAGGAATTATAAAACCATAACGAAGTTAATACATTGTTCTGTATTAAAACGAGTGTTTGCAATATGATTTTATTAATTTAAAATATAGAAAATGCATTATAATTAGTACAAGTACAATATGCCAGGGACGACTGGTTTTTATACATGTATTTAATAAGTAAACTCTTATCACGATTGAATTAGAACGCTCGCGATCGCGATAGATCTAGAGAATCTAAAGATACGGTGGAAAGGTTCTGACGAAAGAGTTGCCTAAGTTTAAGACAGGAAAGTGGTATGGGGTTACATTTTAATTGTAAATCGGGACTTAATCGCGATAATATCGCCAAGGTACAATACCTTTTTTGGTTGACAGACGTTTCGATCAAATTGAACCGATCGTGGTCATGGGTAGGCTGGTGAGAGCTTAGCGACGCCTCCGTGAAGTGCGAGTTTCACCAACTACCCGCACTTGGTCTTCTTTATTTTGATTATCTTTCGGCGAATACATGTTGCTCGACAAGACTTAGCGACCGTCGTAAGTGTGGTATGTCGAAGTGTCGACAGTGCGAAAGATAATCAAAATAAAGAAGGCGTCCTTAAGCTCTCACCAGTCTACTCGTGACCACAATCGGTGCAATTCGATCGAAACGTCGGGCTACCAAAAAAGGTACCTTGGAGATATTATCGCGATTAAGTCCCGATTTACAGTCGAATAATATGTATAGCCGCGAAAGTTTAAAAACAATTACATTTTAACTGGTTGTGTTATTGCAAAGATAACTTGACGAGATCTCAACGCATAAAATATCTTTTTTACCGACATCCAAAAATAAAACTATTATGGATGTACTTTTTTTTAAATGATTTGCCTAGGTCACATAATGACAAAACAGAAGTGACACTCTCATGTTAGTCATAAGTGTAATAATTTTCGAATCTCACGCTGCAAAAGTAGGGTTATCAATATCCGTATTAATAACGTGTTGAAAAATAAAGAAAACCGGTTTTTTAACAACAATGTGATTAACAGGTCAAGTGTTTGAAATGATAAATTCATATTTAAAGACACGAAAAAGTTTTAATTCTATTTTGTTTAAAAAAAAAACACATTTATTTTTAAACATATAAATAGCAGTTTTTATCATTATTTTCTAATTAGTTTTACTATATAATATGTAACGTGAACAGGAAGCAATCAATCATGCTAATTGAATGCTTTATTTACAGTTAATTATGTAACTATTTATCATTTATTTAAATCTCAATATGTGTCTGACATAATAACGGGTTATTTATACGGGTTATAGCAACAAAACATTTTTTTTTATAAGAAGTCTATCTATAATCTATTGACCTATAGTCTGTCACTGAGGATAGAATATAAAGATAGATTGAGGTAAAAAATTGTTTAAAAATAAGAGAAAGTTAAATAACTATAATCCGACTACGTAAAATGTTTTGATAAAATTTATATAACCTTTATCTCCCAGGCAATAATTACCAACCTTACGACACCTCATTCATTAAAATCGGTTCATTAATTTAGACGCTACGGTGTGACATACATAGACTGCCAAAACAATATGTACAGTAACGGTACCCGACCACGGCAAGCCAAAATGAAGGTTACCTAACCTAACATTTTGGCTTCCCGTGGTCGGGTAATGTTCTAAGAAATATTATTATTATTATTATTATTGGTTGAGTTCGGTAGCGATTGAATATCTGTGGCGAGTTCTCGATGAGATATATTTGTAACGTACAATAGCCGTAACTAAACCAGCAACCGTACTGTACCGGTTCAGTGCTTAGAGTAAATGTATCACAATGATTTTGAACGTCAAACTCAGCCGATACACATTTCTAAAAACCTTTTCACCGATCTTGAAAATCGAAATGATAATTTTTACATTCGGTTTTTTTTTCAATATTTCTATCAACTCTAAATAAAATGATTCGCGAGCATATCTTGAGTCTCAATATATGTAGAAGTGCCAAGCCAGTAGTGTTAAGTGGTGTATACCAGGGGGATGTTAAGGATATGAAATTTGGGTTTCAGTCCAATTTCGGTCCAAGCGCAACAATGTCACTGTCATACCGGTTTCAGTACAAAAATTTAATTAAATGAAAGTTTCGGTTAGTTTCAGATACGGACGTTAAGTAATTTGCATTATAGAAGGACACAGAGATGATGACTTGTTAAGATTTCGCTCTTATCCTAAATTATTCAAAGTAAATCAAAATGTTTACGGTTTTTGATAGGTTTTCGGTTATTCGATAGGTATAAATACGGATCTCCATAACATCCCTAGTGTACATCTAGGCTATCGCTGTATTGAATAGATGTAGTTACAATGAGATTGTTCTTATAGGGTGCCACAAGCTGAGATTCACACAGCCTTTGCTTTGTGAAGACTGTATAAATCCCTTCTGGGAGTAAAAATGTACATAAATAACCATTGTTAGAAGAAAATGTTTTGTAATCTGTGATTAAACTGTATAAATTGTTAGGCTGTAAACAGCAACGAATGTAAGTGTATCTTGCAAAATATTGCTTTTTTAAAACGAGATTTTGGTACGAAGCACTTTTTTTTTGCGCTGGCAATTTTTTTGTGGTGTTCTATTCGTACGATTATTCCGTCCCTTGGCACAATTTATTACAAAGACGTATAATTTCACTAGCTTCTACCTTTGTAAAGTTTTGTACAATATACATGATTTTTTAATCAAATCGGGCACAAAGGTCTGACGAAACCTTTTTGATAATTTTTTAAAATGTAAATTTTTATTAGCACTTGCTTTTGTGCGCATGAGGGAATGATCTGAATTTTAATTGTAATTTTAAGTACAACGCATAATTTCGATCATAATAATAATTATACTCATTTAATTGTAAGTTTCATAAGCTTTAGCATATTTATTTTGAGATCGTCTACGAGTATTTGTTTATTTTCGCGAGAGTTTAAATAGAAGTTATCTATTTATTATGTGTACATTTTTATGGTTCGGATAATCGAGGCTAAATGTGTAAATACCTCTTAATTTTACTATGTATATCGTTTCATTAGTATTTTTAGTTTTAATCAATTTCATTAATGTTATTTTCTAATTGGTTAGAAATGAACTACGGATTAATTCCCATTGTCAGTGATAAATTTTGCATTTAGAAGTGCCATTGTGTGGTACACAGTGTTGCCACTTGGAAAAAATCATAACTAACAATATGACGTCAACACTGCCGCGCAAAATTTGTTCTAAACCTAAAATATAAAACATTTGAAACTACGCCCAGAGTTGGGTTTTTAATCTCGATAAAATCCCTCCCTATTAGAGTATTTGGTACCTACATAATGAGATTTAGACTGGTTCATTATTTTAAAAACTATTGTATTGATACCAAAGGTTGACTAACATCTGAATTTTACAGGATTATATCAAACATAAAATCATTATCAAATAAGGGCTGTAGCTTCCACATTAGGTGACTTATGCACTATGAATTACTCAAGAATTTACATTTCCACTTACTACGAAGCCAGCCTTATTTTAGTTTAATTTTTTTGAACTTGTAATGAAATTGTATCTATGTCAATATCATACTCGAATTGAGATGAGACTGGTTTTACGTTAATACATAATATTTTGATATATTTATTGAATATTCCATGTTTTTTTTTTGTATTTCTCATCACTTTTGGGCTGTAAAGGGCTACAATTTATTACAATAAAGTATATTATGCAATGTTTTCATATTCTACAACTAAGATTTCCTAATAAATTCCCTTCTTATATGTATGGTAAATAATGAATCTTACTATGTTAAAAATAAACTCCAAATTTGTATGGAAAACCAGTCTCACCTCCAACCATTCATGGAATAATTGTTAATATTTTTTTCAAAAACAATGAACTGATGTTTATACGATGTTGAATGTATTAGTGAGGACGGAACATGGGTCTCAAATGATAGCGACTAAGTCGAGTGTGATTTATATAAGCTGGGCAGTTGTGTAGAACATACGCTGGCAAACTTGGAAATGGCATATAGATTTAAATCTCTTTCACTGTGGTTCAAATATAATAACTCTTAACAATTAAAATTTTTATGTATCTGGTATCTATAAAGTTAGTTACTACTTGAATTATTGAAGGTCCACTACAGTTGTTCAATAAATAGCAACACTTTTTTTATTTATGTCTTAAACCAGGTAAAATACTAAAGAACATTACTTCGTCATCACCATGATCTTAGCCGAAAGACGTCCTTTGCTGTACATAGGCCTCCCCCAAGGCCCTCATCATATACAACAATCGGTCCAATGCTGCCCGCTTCCAGCGATTTCCTGCGACCCAGTATAGTATATAAATTTTCAACGGGTTAGGGAAAACTTGTCTATAGTTGACGTGCGATTTGAAAGCAGTTGGGGCCTGAGGAGAGGGGCGGGAGCATCTCGAGAGCATCTCTCCCCGCTACCCGCAATCTATACCTCGTACACCTGCGGTGTAGTCAATGCCGCATTTCTGAAAAATACGACAATGTTACTATTTTAATTTATTGTTAATAAATAAAACACATAATTTAACCTGAAAGTCTGATAAGATATTAAGAAAATGTAATTGCAATAAACAACTTGTGATTGTATTGTAGAGACAGTTTTCGTGTCGCTAATAAAGGCTTTGTAATGGCAAAACTAATGTTTGTAGATACCAGAATTTTAGCCTTCTAAAAGCTTGAAACAAATAAAACTAAAATATTTAAGCACTTACAGAATTTGCTTCTTAAATTATTAGGTATTACTACTCTATATAATTACACCTGTAAACATTAGCTCAATAGATTTTGATACTTGCTTTTTGATATATGACATTATTTTTAGTATATACCAAATCGTAAACGCCGATTTGTCTGTAAATATTCTAAAACTATTGTCGTATTTATACGCTCAATTTTATCTAGAAAACTATATATTATGTAGATCCCTATGAAATATATACCGTACTTCTTTAAAATTTGAACTAAGTAAAAGAGATTTGATCAGTATTCAGTTTAAGCGTTTACATAATAATAAAACGGTGATAGATTGATATTAAAAAGATAATTGATAAACCTACTAATAGATTATTATATGCACTATGCTGTAGAATGGTTTGGTCACACGTGGGGTGATTGTAACTGCAAATTTAGAAAAAACAAACGTACATATAGTTTTAGAAATAAATGTTTGTGTTTTTAGTGGCAAATTGAATTTGAAATGAAAAAAATATTATTATTTGACATTTGAATAAGCTCATTAACGGTGGAAATGAAAAGATAATCTTCATTAATGAAATGGCCACATTTTTCTAAGGGTATTTTTAAGAATGAAAAAAAAAAAATTGTGAATTAATACCTTGAAAATTTAGGAAAGCATTTATTGATAAAATATACTGTAAATCTATATATTTTATCTTGAAGTAAATCATCTATTAGTTCAAAAATGTGATCAGACTTTCCTGTTATTACTGCAGAGGTTTCTGCCTATGTATACACATCACTATGAAACAGCCTACGTCTCTACTTCGGCTCAAATGCCAACGGATGCTCCACACAACAGCTGGTGAATAAGCTAAGGGTGCCAAGCGTATTGCTCGAAAAATATCCTGATGTAAATTTATTGTAATCATAGCGTTATTAGGCCTATGGATATTTGGATCATGGGAAGCCCTATGCTGTGTGATAAGTTAGGGCTCTTAACACTTTGACTACTTTTTCTGCCATTTTTCTTTATAAATCTAAAGTGTGTGTGTGATGAAGTGTATTCGGCATTTGATTTTTGTGTCGGATATGTTGTGATTTTTTATTTAGCTAAGGACTCTTTACATTATCCGATCCGATATCGGTGTCGGGCACCGATGCGATATCGAAGGGAAAAAAATGTATGTATGTGTCGGCCCGGATATCGGATATCGGATCGGATAATGTTGAAACGCTCTAAGGGCTAGCTTCACCACTTGCTGATGAAGTATCATATAGACTAATATGAACTTATCTGTCAAATAACTATAGATTTCGGTTTCACAAGTCTTGGATAAATTCATGTATGTCAGGGATATTTGTCAGCAACGTTTGTCTGTCTGTTAAATAGTGTTATATGGCGGATAACTATTTGAAACTTTGTCAAGAGCTGGTGAAACTTGTCCTAAAATACCATATTTAAAACTAATGTGGAAAAAAAAGTCGAAGAAAAAAAATCTAATAATATAAAGTTGAGTTAAAATGTCTAGCTTTATGTTATTACAATTTATTTATTATTCTGTTATATACTTTATATAAGAAGTTCGGTTCTGGCATAGTAAACGGAGCAATATAAAAGTAGCCAATGTGTTGGGGCCATTAGTTGTATGTTATGATTTTTTAACATAAAGTTAGGAGTCGTTTTACACTCATGTTAATGTATGCTAGAGTGTTGACAATATCTTTTGGAATTCCTCTATATTTTGTATACATCCCAATATTTATTGTACAGTGTAATAAAACATCATGCATGTATAGTTTCACGTTTTATTTACTCGAACCCGCACCCGAAGATTAAAAAAAAAAAAGAAAAACTTTTATAGTCTCTGGATCAAAGTCATCGTCACAAAGCAACACGAATAAGTCTAAATCTGATGTTTTTTCTTATTTTAATTCATTAAAAAGTTCCTTCATCGTGAGGGACAGCTTCATGGTACGATATTATATTCTTACTGAAGATAGACAAGATATAAGATTGGCGCCAAATACATAGGATACAACGCAGCCAACCTAAGTTTGCACCTTGTGACGATACGGTATGCAAAAAAGGCATTCGCTATTAAAATTCGACTTTAAAAAATTAAACGAATTTTTGTTACCAAATGTCGGCTAAGTCAATTTTCTGTTATATTTGAATGATGTACTCTGCAATAATAGCTATTTAAATACTGTTCCTCGACGCGATGTGCAAACTTAGCTTAGCTGAATTGTACATACAAACTAACCACGACTGCCATAGTGGCATAAGCGGCTGACCCGCAGCTTCCTACTGCGCTCAATATTGTGGGTTCGATCATCAAATGGGACATCACACATCACAAAAAAAATGTTACACATGAACTAACTTATGTTCATGTCTAACCACACTAAACGTCTAAATTTTGCCAATTATAATTGTAGTTCCACCCACATACCTATTAGGGGCTAGGCTGTTAACGTTAGCGTCAACCGCACATGTAATTTTTTATGTAATAGGCGGGCAAACCAGCAGACCTATCGCCTGATGGTAAGCGATTACCGCCGCCCATGAACACCTTCAACACCAGACGCGTCACAAGTGTGTTGCCGGCCTTTGGGGATAGGGGGAAGGGCGTTGGGGTATTGGCCTCCGGTATCCTCACTTACATGGTGAAATACAGCGCGAGCACTATTTTACACCGGTTTTCTGTGAGGCCCTGGTGTCACTCCGGTCGAGCCGACCCATTCATGCCGAAGCGTGGCTCTCCCACGGTAATGAAATCAACGTGGCTCTACTCTAGTAGAGTAGAGCCACGTTGATTTCAGCACGAACGGAAATAAAACATCAAGTCGTATTTGGCGTACTACCTGTAGATGTTTTAAGCATTTAGGTTCAACTTTTTCACCTATAATTCACCTGTATTGAATGTAAGTGTTACGAACAGTAGGATAATCTTGTTTTGTTCGGACTTGTTAACTTCTTATTATGTCGCTTTAAATATTGTTTCACACATGAAAAGTTATGTAACTAAATTCATAACAAAATATGCCGGCTATAGGTGTACCTATTTTTAACCGACTTCAAAAAAAGGAGGAGGTTTCTCAATTCGACCGTATATATTTTTTTTTTTCTTTTTTTTTTTTTATGTGCGTTCGGGCATAACTTCGTCGTTTTTTTTTGTTTTAGTCCTTGTGTTAGTTTTAAAAAACTGATCAGATATCACTAACTCCGCAAAAAAGACAGCCAACTTTAAGATAAACTATCGCATTAAAGTCTTTCAATTTAATTCTTAAGTTACGTCACTTCTAGGTATAATTACAGTAGATTTTCTCCAGATGTTCCCTATCTATCACAACGAGATATCTGAACCCTTCTTTTAGTAAAGAATTAATTAATACTTAGCGCTATTCTTCAAGTCGTTAGGTTGAAACTAATTTTAAGACGACACTTTTGTAAAATAAATTAGCGTTAATTAATTGTAGATTTACTGTTTAAAGGAATATTTAAAAGTTTTAGAAAGCAGTTCTATAAGTAACGAGTTTTTTTTTGTTTTTTTTTTTTTTATATTTGGCCCAGCCAAAATGACTTTGCTCTGCCTGATGGAAAGCATAAGCAGAATCCAAGAGTGGTGGTCACCATACTGCGAACTGCGAATGCTGACATTGCAACACAGCAGCATAGTGACCCACACCATGGCGGGCTAGTGATGCTTCTGCATCATTGGGCCTCCGGTCTCGCACTCACCAACGAAACACGACAGCATGATCGCTGTCATTTTAAGTTGATTTTCTGTGCAAGGGTAGTACCGCCCCGGTCGAGCCGGCCCAACAGTGCTGAAATCAGCGTGGCTCTACTACCTTAGATTTAAGTTTCCATAACTAATTCGGGTAACAGAATAGACTTTATAAATAACTAGCTGAACCCCGCGGTGTTACCCGCGGTTAATGTTGTACCGCGAGTAACGCCGCGGGACAAAGTTAGTCTAAAAAAAGTAGCCTAAGTTACTCCCCGGATCATCAGCTACCTGCCAGTGAAAGTCCCGTCAAAATCCATCCAGCCGTTCCAGAGATTACCCGGAACAAACAGACAGACAGACAGACAGACCGACAGACAGACAGACAGACAGACAGACAGACAAAAATTTTTTTAACTACATTTTTGGTATATGTATCGTGTATACATACATATGCATTAAGTAAAAAGCGGTTATTTTAATATTACAAACAGACACTCCAATTTTATTTATTTGTATAGATATTGCATCTGAAAAAAAAAGATTCCGAAGTATTGACAACTTTCTCCTTTTCTTAAGTCGGTTAAAAATATGGTACATTTTCGAATTTAGATGATAAAATTGAAACATTCACTAACTACTTGTTTAACAATTTAATGAAATCTTGACAATTAATTGTAAAGCAGCTTAAAATGGTGAATGCTAAACTAAACTAAAGGCATATACGTACTTGTGTCTGCGAAAGCTGTTAGAGTAGACTATAGTATATTTTTCTACTGTGCAACAGTGAATTGAATATTCTTAAGCTTTGGAGAGAAAAATGAAAATATGTATTTTCATAAACATTGTAGTTGTGCAATGCGCGTTTGTTTTACAATTTGCAATTCAAATTAGCAAACAAGCTACCAATGTTTATGAAATGTCTCCGTTTCTTGCGATAGTCAGAAAAAATATATTTCTTTGACGTAGGTATTTTATTTATCATATTTCTCACAAGTTTGTAACAATCACAACGCAAAGAATTCCGTACCGGTGAATGAATAAAAATTGCGGTAGACAATTTATTCTAAAACACTGTATGTATTTCTATTTCAAAATACAGAAGAATTCTCAATAAGTGAGGCTTTCAATTTATAGAGTTGTTGATATTTATTGTGTTTATAAGGCCTGTAACAGTCGTTCTTTAAAAGCAATGTGTACCTACTTTTATTGTACATTGCTTTTATTAACCGACTTCAAAAAAGGAGGATCTCAATTGACCGTATATTTTCTTATGTGTTCGCGGATAACTTCGTCCTTTATAAACCGATTTTGATGATTCTTTTTTTAATGGAAAGGAGATATCCAGACGGTGGTACCATGATAAGGATAATAATATCTGATGATGGCATCCAAGATAAATCGATCGATTTGGTCGTTATTGAAGTCGATTTTTTATTTTGTTAAAATTTTACTTGTTACCAGCCTATTGCAGACCACCGTTAGAGAAAGGTCTCTTATTGAACCTTACTCTGATCAATTTTGGACTTCTCGCGTCCAGCTAATGTAATAATGGCCTAAGAGCTGGTGCAGACATTTTGGAGAAGCTGTTTGAGGCATTTCGAAAATTTGACAGATACTTCTTTCAACAGCTAAAACCTATTAGTATACTAATTAATGTGTAGGTAGTAATATGTAATTAATGGCTGGAGGGTAGCGGTCATTTAACAACGCACTATTACTTGATCACCTGGCAGGAAGACCTCACCAAAATTACCCGTCTTTTTAAGAATATTTATTTTTAAAATTACATTAATAATGTCTATCGGTTACCATGAATGAATGATAAAAATTAAGTCAACGCAATAACATTTATGATGTTAACAAACGATAGAAGTTAATTTAATTAATTATAAATAAATTAAATTTAAAATCTTTTTAAAAGCAAGCTTTTCTTGGAATGCTTTCACAAATTACTCGTCGAGACGAATCAAACAAGTCCAAACTGGATGGTGTTGCAACGTTTGTTTACAGAGTTCCTATGACTACCTTCTAGCTCCAGCATTAGATCAGCTCAGTATCTATAGGTACATGTGCTTGCAAAATTTCAGCAAAATTGGATGACGATGTCAGCTTCAAAATTGAGTTGCAAGATTCCACCCGAACATACACACATTTCAAGTTAATAAAAAGCTTGTAAAAAAGCTTGTAAAATAAAGAATGCCGATTGTATTATTATAGTGTACCTATCAGTCAATAAAAAAATTACAGGTTTTAAATCCTGGATATGAATATATGAATGAAATCTTTTAAATAAATGACTGCCTCGGTGGCGCAGTGGTAGCGTACGCGACTGCTGTTCTTGAGGTCTCGGGTTCGATTCCCGGGTCGGAACAAATGTTTGTATGATCTGCAAATATTTGTTTCGGAGTTTGGGTGTTTTCTATGTATAATATGTATGTATTTGTATATATGTATATGTATGTATATGTATGTATGTATATATAAGTATTCACATCAGTTGTCTAGAACCCATAATACAAGCTCTGCTTAGTTTAGAACTAGATGGCGTTGTGTGTTAGATGTCCGAAATAATTATTTATTTATTTGTTTAAATACAAAGTTCACTCACTGAGCATATTTAGTTTAAGACAGCGATGAGTGTGTTGGCATTTTCTGACCGTAACCATAACAAAAACGAACTAAACAACTAGAACACAACAACTTTTAACCTTTCGCGTTCCATGATATTTTAACAATTATTTTTACGGGTCACAGGCTGTCCTGTCAGCCACGGCCTGTGCAACCTGGTCGAAACGTCACGCAAATCAGAGGTATGTAATACCTTTTAATGTGATCGCGTTAATTTACGTAAAAATAATCATTAATAGAATACAAGAAAATTTTACCCCTGTGTAGAGTACTTCGTTTAAGCTTTTGTACAGAAAGCTTTTTAACATTTGGAGCTTAAAATGTTTTCCTACAATAGGTATCATTTTATTCCTTTGCAAATTAAACACATACTGCGCGAAACGGATTTACTTCCTTTGTTTATGAAGGTATTATGATCTTATCGTGGTACTTTGTACGTTCTTATTACTTCCTTTATAACCAGCGTACATGTAACGCTCGGAGTTTGGAAGTTGGGGTTTGAACCCCCGTGCCTCGGAGAGCATGTAAAGCTGTCGGTCTTGCGCCTGATCTCTCTCCGATCGTGTCGGTTGACCGTCCCATCGGATTATGAGAGTGAGGGAACAGAGAGTGCACCTGTGTTTGCGCACACACTTGTGCACTATAATATCTCCTGCGTAGTTGGTTGGTCTCTGTTGAGACTGGCCGCCGGGGTCGTAATCGGCTAGGAGAACATCACATGTAACGCCTATGGATTTCGAAGATAAATCGATTTCAAGCAATCCTTCCCAGCAGTGCAATCACATGGCTGAAATATATATTTATTGAGTATAGTATATGTAATAAGGTTAAAAAATGACAGAGGTATTTAATTCAGTTACGTTTATTTAGGTTTCCCTTTCCAAAGGGTAAAACGGGACCCTATTACTAAGACTTCGCTATCCGTCCGTCTGTCACCAGGCTATATCTCATGAACCGTGATAGTTACAGTTGAAATGTTCAGAGATGATGTATTTCTGTTGCCGCTATAACAACAAATACTAAAAAACAGAATAAAATGAATATTTAAGGAGGCTCCCATACAAAAAACGTGATTTTTTTCGCTCTATGTTGATAACGGCAACAGGTAGACGCTTGAAATGTATAGATAATGGTACGGAACCTTCCCACTTCGTCCTTCCTTTCGTCCCACTCGCACTTGGCCGATTTTTATGTTAGCTACCTCAAAACTTTGTCAAACATAAACCAATTTAGAAGGGGAAAAAATGAAGAATGCAATATACTTAAAACTTTAAATTTAATTTACATTACACCGATGTCGCCTCGACTGTGTGCAATAGACCTAAGCGGTTTACAAGCCTCTTTTGCCACAAAATATTCATGCATGAATAAATGCTTTGTATGTCTAAAGTTCTAAACAATACCTACAGTTCATCGCTTGTTTACTTGTAAAGCCAGTAAAATTATTTGAATGTACCCCGGAGGCATTGTGTATCTAATTCCTGTAATACTGACTGTTTCAAATTATTTATTATGTAAAATAGTTCATTCAGTAGATAACAATTGAAAGTTTCTATCTAATTTATATTCCTATTATATCTAACCATCAACTAACAAGTAGGGAGAAAAATGAGTATGTAAAACACCACTCTTTGATTCTGCATAAGCTTTCCACCAGACAGAGTAGAGTCACATTGGAAGGCCTTTACAAAAAAAAATAGGGGAGTTGTTAAGGAAACGTGATCTTTGTTTGTATATCTATAAGTTGTGTCTTTTTTAGTGATTGTTTATAGTTTTTTTAGAAATTCGAAATGTATAAACTGACCTTGTTTTAGTGTTTTTAATGACTTAGGAGAGTTAACATCCGAAGTTCTAAACTTTTTTAAGTTGAGAGAAGTTTTGAGTTGCCTCTTCGTAACGTGGGAAAGCCACGCTTCGGCATGAATGGGCCAGCTCGACCGGAGTGATACCACGGCTTCACAGAAAACCGGTGTGAAATAGCGCAAGCGCTGTGTTTTACCAAGTGAGTGAGGATACGCATACGCTACCACTACGCCACCGAGGCAGTCAATCAAAATAAACATACACAAAAATTATATTTATTTATTTAATATATTTACACTAAACTTTTACCGTACTGTACAACAATGTCGTTTTAAAATATAAAATTAAATTAGAAATATTTTCTGGTACACTCTGGTACAGCGATATCTGACACCTCGTAACTCCGGACAAGGCATCGTAAAAGTTTTATGTGTACAAAGTTTTCATCTAATTAAATATCAGTGTTAGTTTATTTTGATACTGTCTGAACCTAGATCTTAGCAGTAAAATATACGAGCTTCTTATTAGGTTACATGCTGTGATAGCAATATATGTTCTGGTGTAAAAAGCAAAAATCGACATAGTTATAAAAAGCTGAATAAAAAAATATTTAATATTTTGCCTGCGGCTAAGCCCGAGTATGTTTCAGTAATCGCGGTTATGTAAAGTGATATAACTTTATTTATTTTTATTACTATTTATTATTTTATTGTTATTAATTATTACCAATTTTTTTTTACTTTCATTTAATTTTTCAGTACAGTAAGTACACAAATGAAAAAAATTTTTTTTGTGATCATTTTTGCTTAACTTCATGTTTCTCTTTTTATTCATCATCATCATCAAAATTCATTAACAGTCCACTCCTGGACAGACGTCTCTGCTTAAAAAGGAGATTTAAAGAAGTAAATAAAGAAAAATAATTTTAATCACTTCAATATTTATGGTGAATGATATATAACATATAAAGATAACATATATAACATATATAATATCGCAGGCCAAACTCACCTAAAGAAAAATATTAAAGAATATTTCTTGACACAGGTAGACTTCAAGCACATTCTGGAATAGATTGTAATGTAGGGATAATAATAATAATAGCGTGTTAAGTGAGCGAACGCCTCTCGCATAAAAACCTACACGGTTTAAGCGAGTGGCTATGATGTATGTAAAATATGTACTGTAATGCTTTGTCCATAAATAAAAAAAAAAAACATAACATGATTGTCAAAGCGGGTGAAATTCGATAGTCGCCACACTGAAGTATAATTGAGTAACGTGGAATAATAATCCTTTTTAAACGACTGCAAAAAAAAGAGGAGGTTATCAATTTGACCGCTATATATGTATATATATTTTTATGTGTGCTCTGAGATAACTTACGAACCGATTTTGATTCTTTTTTTAATGGAAAGGAGATATCCCAACGGTGATACCATGATAAGGACACTAATATCTGATGATGGCATCCAAGAGAAATCGAGTAGAACCTTGAAATCGGTTTTATTTTTGTTAATGCATTATTATCTTCATTTGGCCTTAACCCGTTCCTGAGATAGACCCGAGCCCAGCAGTAGGACACTATGGGTTGTTGTTGATTATTTTCTTCATTTATATATTTAATACACGAAAAATGTACCAAAGGACTTAAATATATGATCCAAGTACTTGAACCCGTCTCGTATAACTCGCAATGTGTTAATAAACGCCAAAGGTCACTGCTGCCTGGCTTCTAGTATATCACACCCTCTAAAAGTCATTTACGACCCTTAGGGGTCGAGTTATGATGTGCTGATTCTTGTTCGAGCTTGACACACTTTAATATCATATAAAATTATTATCCATTGAAATGTAATCATATTTTCGCCTAAATAAAGAAACGAAATAACAAAACTTTTAGCAGACGTCAAAAAAACTAGTTGGTTTTCAATCGTTAGGTATTTTATGTTGATAGACTTGAAAGTTTGTCATTTATTAAACGATTAGCAGAATTTTCACACTCAATATATAAATAAAATACAAGAAATAAAACAGTACCAACCTTCCTTTCCTCAAAGGTTTGTTTCTTATTCGGATCTCTCAATAACTAGTTATAAGAAATTATGGAGAGCACAATTCTCAGGAAAGTTTAGTGTTGCTTAATGGGGTACAAAAAAACAACTTCGTCACCAGATTTACTGTCCGCCATTAAGGCATAACCGGTCTATAATCTAAAAGTGAACTGCAAAAGACATCCTAGATTAGGAGTTCTTGACGATCTCCAGAATGGGCCTTTAAAGTGTAGATTGCTGTGGAACAACCCCTGGAACTCAACTTAATTATCAGTATTGTACCAAGTCAAGATTGTTGGTCCATATATGTTATCATTGTCATCAGCCTACTGCTGTTTATTCCAGTCCATAGCCCTCTACTAATGCACGCCACTTTGATCAATTTTTGAGCTATTCGAATCGCACTTGTTTGCTGTTTTAGAAATATACAAAATAAGAAAACATAAGGACTTCCTCAAACTTCCTATAAAGAAAACCTATTTCAATGCCGTATTTATTCGTATATTCATTTATAAAGGAAACGATTACCGCTACGTATTTTATCTTTCAACATGAATTATCCTTTATCGCGAAATTTCTGGTTAATCCTTCACCATTCAACCACTTAATAATCCTTATACCGGTAAACATTTCAAGCCTGAATCTTAATATTAAATCTTGAAGGATCTTTAATCATATTTTGTCACGAGATGTGGTACTTAAGGTTGGAGGAATTAAGCACAATTTGTATGTAATTAATAAACTCGTTCACCAGCATTCAGCAGTATTTAAATGAGCTTAAGGAAGTAAGTTAATCAATACTGTCTACATTATTACGTAACGATTGGTGGTAAACTTTGTTGGATGTTTCAAAAGTTAAGGCTTCAAATTCGTTGACAGTAAATGTCATTTGTGTATCTGTACCTAGAAGTCCCTACTGTTTATAGGGACCGCTTAAGGGATATGGTTCGTCTTCATACTATTTTGTGGCGTAGAGGCAAATGAGCAAACAACTTAACTGATGGTAAGGTACCTTTGCCGCTTCTACTTTGTCCGCTCTTTTAATTTCCCAACATAGTAATTAAATAAAAATATCGTCTACCGACGAGTAGAACACGACATCTAATAGAAAAATGTAGATGAATTACATCAGCATTTGATTAATTAACCATCAGTGCAACGTGCAATAACAAAACAAATTAAATTGGAATGTTTAAATCTCGTGCTAAACTT
This sequence comes from Spilosoma lubricipeda, assembly GCA_905220595.1. Taxonomy (NCBI): domain Eukaryota; kingdom Metazoa; phylum Arthropoda; class Insecta; order Lepidoptera; family Erebidae; genus Spilosoma; species Spilosoma lubricipeda. The sequence goes on from HG992278.1 coordinate 4,232,920, forward strand.
AAAATTGCTTTCTGTGCTGCTTCGAAAATAGCCTTCATTGAAATAACGACAAAAGCTGCTCGGACTTCGGTGAGCCACCGACCGCCGTAGTGCGAAATAGCTGCGGAGATTGCACCAAATTGCTCTCATTCAGTATCGTGAAGGAAAACTAATTTCCACGTCGTATAAAATTACCAAGTTTCGATGTAAACACGTATTCGAATTTATTGACAAACCGCCCTTTCGTACATATGGCTATTTGGCCGTAAATGATTTTTGTGGAAATATTATAACATGCTTAAATTAAGTTTTCAGACATTTATTTGATGAATCGTAGAAAAGAGAGAAACGTTACTTTATTTCGCTACATCTTTGACGTTTATACAAAAGCATGTTGCTCTTGTATTTATTTGAAATGCAAAAAAGCAGAATTAAAAAATGTACTAATATATTCTTTATTAAAAAATCTAGCAGTATTGTATTTTTTAATGATGGACATTTTATGTAAACACACACACACACACACAATTTGTGTGGAATCAAATTAAAGACAAAAAATTGCTGGAAAAGCTAAAGAGGTTTTCTAACAATTTGTGTGTATACATAAAATAAAATACAAAAAGTTGTATAAGAAGAACCTGGATGCCGAATCCCGTAAAAAGGTAAATATATATTTCATTCGAAGGGGTAAAACATAGAATAATAGTAGGTGATAAGTTGCGTTGATTCTGGCAGGCTTTCCTTTGTGACATTTTTTTGTAATGGGAAAAGAGGGAAAATCTCTGAATAGATGGCGCTACTATAGTTTTTGACAGATAGAGGTTATATTTGACATTGATACTTAACTTTAAAATTATTTTCGATTTCAATGTACATCTTGATAAATAAAATTTTAGTAAACTCAATTCTTTATTCTTAATTTACTCTGCTCTGTGTGTGGTATTACGGATGGTATTTTGTCTTGAACTTTGAACAAGACTGGCCAGAAAGTTTTATTTTTAGTTCTTCCTGTTAGTAAAGTTTGACAATCTTCCAAATCTTCTTGAATAATTCTATAAATATCCCTCTTTATCTGTAGCAAGTAATTCTCTATATTGTCTGTGGTTAAGCAGCCCAATTTATAATTATTATATTATTGTGTCGGATACGATTCCCGACTCAACTAACATTAAAGGAATATGTTTCTGCAGCAGTGTGTGTTTTGCAGGAACCACGACAATTCCCTACATGTGGTGTGTGACTTACTATTAACATTCTTATAGAATTTCATTATTGCGTGCCTTTTGTACAGATCATAAGGAAAGCTCTTTAATATCAAATGTTAGTTCTGTTTGTACACTTTTATTATAATAGTAATAACTAAACATCTTACACACGGTGGTTTGAATGTAAATATGCCTAAATATTCTTGTATATTTCTAAATGCACACATATCATAGATACATTGCACCCAGACACAGAACAAATAAACTATCGTGCTTTTCATACAGTAACTATTCAATCTGGAAATCGCACGTTCAGTTTATTTGTTTATACTAGACCATTCTATACTTTGTAATCGTTACAAATATCTGGTAAATTGCATATTAATGAGAAGAAATCTTAAATACAAACACGTTATTTGTAGCAAAAAATATTATGTATTTATTTACTTCGGTTTGGAAAACCAACAGCTACAAAAAAGGTAAAGTTTAGTTTGATATGCAACATCAAACCAATCACAGGTTTACACGAATTGCAACATAATAGATTAATGAAAAATTTAGAACCAACCAGCACGTCACTTCACCAATACAATAAATAACAATAAAATTAACAAATACAGATACCATCAAATAAGTATAACTAATATAACATACGAGTAAGTATACCTAGTATAGTCCATAGAGTACAGTCCATATTAAAGGGTTTGTTTCGAATACAGAAAACGAGTATTAAAAACGGTAGGAAATGTCACGTTACACTTATCCGGAGATCCACATCATTTAATTTGACGCGATTGTCTATTCACTGTATCAGGATATTCGGACACCGAAAGCAATCAATCATATCGTTACTTTTTCTGTTATCCGAATAAAACGATACAACAAATGTGTAATTTTGTATTTATCCTTTGTTTTATTTTTGGGTTTTAAATTTACATTTATTTTGTATTCATTCTAGTGATTATTGAGTCTGACAGCTAAGCCGGAGATTGTGTATTCGATTACCATCCCGGAAAAACAATTGAGTGATGAGCACCATCATTTTTGTTCTGTATCTTTGTTTAATTTATCTTATATATCTGCAGGATAAGAAAGCTTTATAAAATTGTAAAGTTCTCCCTGGTGTCTACTAAAAGCTGCAAAAGAAAGTTTCTTTTTGAAAAGTATATATATTTATGACTGACTAGCTTTTGTGTGTATGACGGTTATCACGGTAAATGTACTTCTTCAAGAATTCAAGTCTTTTCATGCCGAATTACACTGAATTCGGTGCAGCGATTTAGTTGTGCAAGCGTCAGTCACCAGACAGACAGACGGATAGGGTTACTTTAGAATTTATAATATTAGTATGGACAGTTACATACACTCGCAAAAGCCTATTAATTGACTATCAGTTTGGAAAATGAGCGCTGCCTGTGTATTAATTATCAAACTGATAGCGTCGTGTCCGACCTCCACAATGGTTTTACATGACAATTTATTCCCCAGATATCGCCATTTGTAATACTTTTGCGTCCGGTAGTGTGAAATTTTATCATAACGTATTATTTAACGATAATTACGAGTAATATATTGGAGTACTCAATGCTTTTGTTTATCCTTTTGTAGAGGAACGTACAAAGGGTAATACAGCACTGCTTGATATGTACTTTGTTTTCACTCAATTTACAAATTCTAAAGAGTGATTTTATTGGATTTTATTATGGATTAGTTTTTTTTCTATCTATATATAAAGAGGAAGGTAAAATCCGCTGAACCTAGTATCCTGAATTTTTTTATGTAAGTTCTTTATATAACGTAAGTGAGCACTAAGAAAGGAATTTTTGAAATTCCAACCCTACGGGGGTAACCCGTGGAATTTAAAAAATCAAGGGATGGAAGTCTGCGCGAGCGAAGCCGCGTGCAAAATCTAGTGTTATATACTTTTGCAACTGTCCAATCAGTTCTGGAATAACACCGGAGTAAATAACGCAGCGGATATCTCTCTCTCTTGGTTATAATCAGACGAAATATACTGTATATTTGAAGAAATGAAGATATCCGATAATATCTACAACTATTGCTATTTGGGATTAGTTTTAGAAAGAAATTTTTCATTTATCGAACATATTAGAACAGTTAATGAAAAGTCTAAAAAAAGTTTCTTTGCTCTGACGAGAATATCAACTGCCACATGGGGTCTTTCATTTAATACATTAAAAATTATATATGGAGCTACTTATTTGGGTGCTGTTTGCTATGGTGCTCCCGTATGGGCCGATAGAGCGACTGTAGGTGCTGTCCGTCGCAAACTGCTACAAGGCCAACGACTTGCATTAATCTTCTTATGCAAAGCATATAGGACGGTTAGTACTGAGGCTTTACCGGTATTGGCGGGTGTTCTTCCGGTTGATCTCGAGGTGCAAAGACGTGCAGCCATGTACTATTCTACAAAACAAAACATGGAATGCGATTTTTTGGGCGTACGAGACCGCGATAAAATCATAAGATTGTTTCAACAGCAATCCAATGTCTATGACGACCTAATGGATGAATGGCAACAACGATGGGACGAATCATCTAAGGGGCGCCACCTCTACCAGTTCTTTCCATCTGTTCGCGAACGGATGTCGAGGACATGGCTCGAGGTAGATCACTGTGTCGCTCAATTTCTTACGGGCCACGGTAACTTTAAGAGCAAACTACACTCATTTAAATTAGTCGATTCACCATTGTGTCAATGCTCAACACCCGATACTAGCTGTGAACAATCGGCTCATCATGTTCTCTGGGAGTGTAGTCTTTGGTACAATGAACGTAACACAATGCTAAATAGCTTACAAATGACATCTGGGGCGGTATACTATGGGGATCTTGTGTCAACTGCGGTGAATTTCCGTGCGTTTAGGCGATTCTGCCATACATACTATAGTAATCAAATATAGCTCACTTAGGACCCCTAATACTTTATCCGTGGTGCTTCCCGGTTTAAAAAAAGGTGTCTGCCTATTTTGACTTCATTTTGTCTCCCGCTTTGCTAAGGAGGGAAGTGGACTTATCATATTTCCAACTCCTCCTGTTTTTCTTCTGATTAATTTCGTTGCGGGTTCCAAGACAGTTAATATTTTTTCCTGGGACTTCCCGAGTGTCATAACTCGGTGTGTTCGTGGGTCACTGCTGTTGATCCTGGTGTACAGGAGTTACAGCGGTGGGCGTGTGGGTGGGATTAGTCCCAAAAAAGAATATCTACAACTGATGCTCTACTTTGCCCGATAAAAAGCGTGAGCAGAATCCAAAAGTAGTGGTCACCATAATATTTATTGCGTATGCAAACAATGCATTAAGCAGCATGGTGACCCATACTAAGGCCGCCTAAGATGCTTTTGCATCATTGGGCCTAGGGTATCGCTCTCACCAACGTGATACGACAGCACGAAAGCTGTCTTTTTTAAGTTCGTCTTCTGAGAGAGGGTAGTAATGGAACTGTTAAAGTGAATAGATATGTTGAGTACACTTATCATCGTCTTAATTTTTATAAAGGTCTTAGCTGTTTAAGGACACTTCTTCTAAATCTTTCGCAATAACGATGATTAATACTAGAGAAAAATAGCACTGTAGGTAGGGAAATAATATTTATGATTTAGCTGAACCGTTCGAACCGAAATTAAACTACAAATTATGTCCTAGTTGAGCGTACACCGAATATTTTATGTATCTAATAAAATTGGTTATACATGAAACCAATCTGAATTGTCAGCCAAATTCAGATTTGCGCATCGTTTTAAAGAATGATTTTATTGTCAACGGATTTCTGTGATATCCAGTCGACACGTTGATTGCATGTATAAATCATTCTTTGCGCGGTACCTCAAATTAAATGTCGAGCTAAAATTGCTTTTTGCACCATTAATTCGGCAAAGGTATTCCAGTAATTAACGGAAGGTGAAATACTGCCTTTTTGTTTTTGAGAATGTTAGTTTTAAAATAATAGTTACATAAATTATTTTCATGGAAGCGGTGGCTAAATATAACTTGTATAGGATAGGTAGTGTTTCTGATCCAGAATTCCGTTTCAAGAAATAAACATTTCATCATCATCAGCTAATTGTCGTCCATCACTGAACGAAGATCAAGGAGTGCCAACTGTCCCGGTCTTAGCAGTCCACATTTATCCGCTGCCAAAGGTTCAACGTGTAAAATTAGAAGCACAAAGCATACATTTTTTTTATTATAAAGTTTAGTATTGAAAACATTGATAGATTGATTGAAGGGTTGCGTGTAATACGTACAAACGAAAATAATCGATACTAATATTATAAGCTGAAGTTTTTGTTTGCTTGTTTGAACGCGCTAATCTCAGGAACCGCTGGTCTGATTTGAAAAATTCTTTATCGTAAGTATATTTATCGAGGAAGGCTAAATGCTATATATCATCACGCTAAGACCAATAGGAGCGGATCACCAATGGAGAAAGTTTCAAAAACGGGGGAATGTTTCAAAAAAGGGGGCAATTAGAAGACGCAAACAAGGTTGCGTGGGTCAGCTAGTAATGTAATAAATTGGAAATTGCACATTATTTAAAAAAAGTCAAATTAATTTTAATTTTTTATTATTTATAGTACTTCGAATGACTACTTGAAATGAACTAAAATTACAAATATTTCATTTGTAGAGTAAAAAGAAAATTAATTCCAAATATTTATATGTTCTTACAATCACAGCGCTAAGAGTTACTGAAGGCGTGCTTTTAATGTCTACATTGATTTCTTTGAATTAAAAAAAAAATGTATATTAATAAAACATACTACCGTAATTCTTTATCCAAAATAATTACTTGATTAGTATTTCTACCAAAGCCTTTGACGATTTCAACATTTACCTGATGTAAAAGTCAAAGGTTTTGTGTCGTAGCAATGGTCTATTTGCCCTCTATTTAGCAGCTTTGAGGGGCCTCTTCAATACGAGTGTCAGACCACTAATGGTCTGTCCTGACGTCAACCAAACCATGATAACTGGGACGCTCGTTATATTCCCAAATCGTGTAAATGCAGACGAATTTTGTTTTGCTTTTACTGCTTCGAAATATAGAGGTTTATATTTGATGCAATTTTGAATCATATTTGCAGTTTACTAGTTGCTAGTATCATTCATCAGTTTATTGTAATTATGATTTCTATATACTCCTACCGCTGACCGGCACAGAATAAACTTCAGCTTTAAGTACAAGTATGTGAATTAACAATGTAAAAATAAGTATTCAATAAACACAAATATAATTATCATTTATGACTCATCTATCTCTGATTAATTCTACTTTTATTTACACATAATTAAAATAAGAAATAGTGAACATATCGAAGGCATAAAGCGGTTTTTAGGGTTCCGTGGCAAAGGCAAAAACGGAACCTTTATAGATTCGTCATGTCTGTCTGTCTGTCCGTCCGTCTGTTCGTCCGTATGTCACAGCCACTTTTTTCCGAAACTATAAGAGCTATACTGTTGAAACTTAGTAAGTAGATGTATTCTGTAAGCCACATAAAAAAAAAATTAAATCTTTATATGTCTTTAGAAAGACGTACTTCACAGTGTATTGTTGTATCTACATATTTTAATTTCGAAAGTTTAATAATTATTTTTAGTTCAGAAAATCTTTAAGCACACAATATAAAAACTACAAAATTCAATGTTGCATCTTTTATTTAATTATAGACAGACTAGACGCAGAACATTTAACGATGTTCGTTTTCTATCAATTCTATATCAAAAAGTCGTTTTGAATAATTTTTGAGACACGACATTTTCACTTTCTACCATCGCTATATTGTATGACTTGTATGAATATACCTATAATGAAATGGAATAATCAAATTTAAAGTCAATTCCAATGCAATTCATCTGATCGAATACAACTGTATGCTGAGTAAATGAGATTTACTCTCTGTGACATTATGCATAAAGTTTCGTTCTGTTTAACTCATTGTACATGTGGAATTCTGGGATCAATCACTCAGATTGAATATTGTTAAAGCCATGAAAACAACTATTTTCATGTTATATTTTCTCGCAACTTGGTGAATGATCATAATTCCAACGAAAAGTGTTTTAGATTTGAGGCTTTTTTATGGTCCAGGAACTTACGTGTCATTTTGGTAATACAACAATGAAATATCTACCTCCGAGCCAAGATAAAAAAAACTAAGAAATGTATCACGTGGTCAAAACAAAATTTTAGCCAATAAGCGCTAAACGCGCGTTTTGTTGACGCGCGTTAACAACAACAACGTTACCATCCTTAGCTCCTAGAACGAAATTACGTGTATTTTTAAACGCGCGTTGAGCGCTCGTCATCTGAAAATGGGCTAAGTTCAACTTACTTGTTTTTTTAGCAACAGCTGTTTTATCTGTGCAGTATTTTAGTAGCTGGCAATATTCATCCACGCAATATTCCTTCATGTAATTTTGGTTAGTTGTTGGCGTATGTTTATGGAGTTTTTATTGGTGAGTTAGCGAATTGGGGAACGTAGATAATAGGATTTGAATGAACAACAGTCTGTTTATGTGTTGCAATAAAATTTATGGTTAAAAAGAAAGAATGATCAGAAGCGACATCGAAGTGCTCGTTTTAACCGTTGCAATAAAATTTCGAATGAGGAAAATATACGAGTGTTTGAATCTTTTGTCGTCTTCAGTTTTAATGATTGTAGATGGGATAATAGTATTATTATGTTAAGTACTTAAATAAATTATTGGAACGGGTATATTATAGTTGTTCCATTTTAAGTGTGGTTTAATTAAGGGCGCTCGCCCACGGCGACTTTTGCTGCAGGGATGCAGTAGCGAGGCTGTAGCGCGTTCGCATCAATACAGCCGCGATGCTGTCGTGCTTCTGTCGCGCTGCAAACGCAATTCAGTAACCCACTGCGCCACCTTCCCTCTATTCTTCCCTCGACGTCATCTGACAAGGTCGCTTTTTGCGTCGATATAGTCGCGATGCTGTAGCGCGTTGGCATCGCTTCATGGTTCGTTGACAGCATGGCAAAGAAAACAACCAAACACCGAAACAAATATCATACAATCTTTTGGTCAGACCTGAGAATTGAACCCGAGACCTCAAGCCAAGCAGTCGCATACGCTGCCACTGCGCCTCCGAGGCAGGCATATTTCCTGATAGGCTTTAACCCGTCTAATTATGACTTCTAAAGAATACCTTAAGTTTGTTTTCTCATACGAAATTAATTAATTACAAAGGCTTTTGACGATTTCTGTAGACGCAGACATTTTGAATACAATAATATTCATGAAACGAAATTGCGAATGTTATTGAATATTGTTTTAGAGCCAGGGATTTGAATGTCAAATTAGTTTATGTGTATGTAATAACTGGAGCATATCAATACAACTGTGAATACATATTGTTTCCATACAAACTGCGTAACAATTTAACATGTGTACCTAACATAAATCAAGTGTGATAGTTACCGTCACTTCATTATTATTTTGTAGTAGGTATGCGATGAACTATTTCGATGATTTACTTTGATTCAGAATTGAGATACACATTTTGCATATCTTAATTATCGTATCACTTTCCATTTCATTAAGAATTACACCGAACCAAAGATAAGGTACTTTACTAAAGTAAGCAAGAAAAACTTACTTCTTATAGTGATTTTTTATTTACATGGTCATACTAAATTTATTATAAGCTTACTCAATTACACTAATTTCTAGTAGAAATTTTGAGGTTTTAATGCATTGTTCTGACTGACTGCCTCGGTGGCGCAGTGGTAGCATACGCGACTGCTGTTCTTGAGGTCTCGGGTTCGATTCCCGGGTCGGATCAAATGTATGATCTGCAAATATTTGTTTCAGAGTTTAGGTGTTTTCTATCTATAACATGTATGTATTTACAAAAAAAAAAGTATATTAGTATTTATATCAGTTGTCTCGTACCCATAATACAAGCTCTGCTTGATTGGGACTAGATGACGTTGTGTGTTAGATGTCCGAAAATATTTAAATAATTATTATTTATTTATTGTTCTAAGCTAAACTCTGCTCTACTATATTGCAACTAAGTAAAACAAACTAACAAAATTAAATTACCCTAAACTTTAAACGAGACGTATGATATATTAAGCAAACTTCTCCGTATCAAACCCGTCCATTCATTCATGCATTTAATCCTTTGTCAGATATTAATGATTAGCCATCTAATGATTAATGATTAGTGCGGATAAGATACGATATGTGTCAGTCCATTATCGACAAATTTATAGACTTTGGATAAAGATTGACATAAAGTTTAACGTTTCGTTTTACGTTGAGCTGTTTGCGTTTGAATTAGTTTAGAATTAAGTATCAAGTTAAATTTACCTACACTTAGTATTTTTAAGATTAACTTGGTTTAAACAAACGAAGTCTGTCTGTTAAGTTGATCAAGGACGGCAAAGTTGTGTCAAGGGTAAGCTTCATTTCAATTTGAGAACCCTACGCACGCCAACGCTATATTACGTCACTGTGGTTTGGAGCTTTCTAGGGTATGGTTTCAAATAAAAAAGTGCTTCAAATTAAATTACAACTTCTTTTGATTTAATCAAGTTATTGGATTCATAAATTAAAACTTTTGACTTAGTTAGCTCTGATATGATTGAAAGTAATAGTTTGTTTAATTTATAGAAAGAGTTCAAAGGAGCCATAAAATTTATATTATGTTTTTGCTTGAGGTGATGTTTAAAACTTTGTGATGCTTTGAAAACTGCCTGACTGTTTCAACATTATCTTTTTATTCTTAGCCAAAATACGTTCACTACTAGACATAGGCGTTTGAGATCGTACTGCTACCGAATTCTTCTCGCTCCGTATATAGTTTTATCAAAGAGGTAAAAATATATTTAATAATTTGTATTGCTTGCATTCGGTTAATTTTTTCTATTTCCATATAAAAATGGGACGATAAAATACTTTATCGTCCTATTTCTATTCTAATTTTTGCATTATGAAGTTACTTAAAAACCTGAACTATGAAGAAGCAGAAGGTAAATAAGATACTAATTTGCTTTAAATCTACATACTACGTGCAGCATAAACTTTGTACCCTTTTTACGAAATTTATTATTAGGTAGGAGTATGAAATTTGGCAAGGTTAAATTTTATATAGAGTGTACAAAAAAAAAAAATTGTGGAATTCGACCACTGGGCGACTGCTAGTGTCTATTACTACAGCTTATGAGTCTTCCTTATAACCTAAAATTTACAGAATATACTTCCTAGCTTTTATTATTTCCAAGATTATTTGAGGTCGACTTTTTTTTTTTTAAATATCAGTTTTTCCACAGGGCGCCTGGTATAAGACCTTCGCGACCCTGGTGGTTAACTAAATTCGAAGACTAAACTAGTTGTCAATATATTCGAGAGTACTAATGATGCCATCCGCTGGCAACATGACATACACATCACAATCGTTTCACTTCCCAAACAAGGTCGGGTGGATTTCCAATCCTAACCCTTTACATTAAGATTATACAATCAAACCAGTGATGGAAACTATTACACTTCCAAAGCGGTTGGTTTATTACCAAAAGTATTACTTAATTTTCCGGAACAAATAAACACGGCACCCGCTGACATTAACATAATTATGTTCTATCAAGCGCTAAATACAATGTTTTAAAACACGACACCTATCGACATTTCTCACAAAACAGTTCCGACTAAATATTTACTACGCTCCCTCGACCATATTTGAGTTCTAAACTGAATCACATTTTGTCATAACTTAAAATGTGATTTGACATGACCTAGTGTTCCCAGTACAAAATTATTAGTCTATGCTCGAACGGACCGGCTCGACCGGGGCGGTACTACCCTCGCACAGAAAATCAACGTAAAATGACAGCGATCATGCTGTCGTGTTTCGTTGGTGAGTGCGAGACCGGAGGCCCAATGATGCAGAAGCATCACTAGCCCGCCATGGTGTTGGTCACCATGCTGCATTGTTGCATTGTCTGCATTCGCAGTATGGTGACCACTACTCTTGGATTCTGCTTATGCTTTCCATCAGGCAGAGTAGAGACATTTCGGCAGGGCCAAATATAAAAAAAAAAAAAAAAATGCTACATATACCAAAGAGACGATTTGGTATTAAAAAACTTACTTCAACCGACGACTTAACGTGTTCTCTAAGGGACGGGCGGGAAACACTGCCATCTTCTATACTCCGGGATGCTATTATGAGTATCTTATAACTATAACCTACTGCAGTCCGACCCGGGAATCGAACCCGAGACCTCTTGATCGGCAGTGGCTTACGCTCACCGCTAAACTAATAAGGCAGCAATACACCTTAAATGTACGTGTAAAAAAAATTGAAATGACATCTTCAATTTGCAATTTTCTTGTTTACTGTCATATACAATCAATACTGACTTGACCTATTTATATGTTTATCAAACAATCCTTATTATTTACTGTACCGGATGTTTTTTCCCCATAGATTGGTTTTGAATGTTTTTTATGACTTCCCAAATGTCATATCTTATACCAAATATCCTACGATGTGGAACAAAATCAAGGCCAAGTATCTGATAATAAAAGTGACTTGCAACTTGCCTATTTTCAGTATGGGACTCGCCAGAATATGAAAGGTTTGAACTCTACTGAGACAAGCTAGAAAAATGCTTAACATGGTTGGTCTGTGAAGCAGTGGACTTCGGTCGATCCATCGATTCTCTACTGGTCAAGTCGGATAGCCATCCCATTGTATAGTGAAAGTGAGGGAACAATCAGTTCACCTGTGTTTAGGCATACATTTCTGCACTGTTATATATCCTGCGTGGTTGGTTGGTCGCCGTGGTCAAAATGCGCAGGTAAGTAAATCAAGTGAAAATTTCAAACCATTTGACAGACCTGAACAAAATTCCAGAAGTTATATCTGATCATAATTGACGTGTTATCACTTAATGAGTCAAATATGACGTCACAAAGAAAATCCTAATGAGGATCATCAGGTGAAATAACTCTCTCAATGACCAGCTTGACCTGAACCCATCAATTGTATTAAATTGTGCGTAGCAATCGGACGCCACGGTTCTAGTTTAAGTGGCCATATAGTAATCATACGAGAATTGGTATTAAACAAAGATTATGAAATGGATGGATAGGACATCTTTTTATGTTAAAATGTTAAATTGGTTTGTGTATACCTCAAAAGCTCGAGAAGGTATGCACCGATTGCAGTAAAATTTTGGCACAACTCTTTTCAGATATTTTTAATGTAGGTTTATGGCGCAGATTATTACAATTTCACTTGTGATATAATGAAACAAAAAATATTTTTTTTTTTTTTTTTTTTTTTTTACGTGTGGAAACCCCCTCGGGCCGTCACCCCGCCGGGGTTTGCGGCGGGGCGGTGTGTCGGAATCGAACCGACTAAAACCACACGGTGTGCCACTCTGCGCCTGAGACGGGAGGGATCCGGGAACTGCTGTTATTAACACATCCGGACCCCTCCCAGCGCTTGCCCGCACAGAAGCGGGCACCGTCAGCTGTTAACTCTCTATTTAGGCGACGTACGGCACACGCGTAACGTCGCCCCCTCGCGGGTGACCACTAAAGCGGATGGAGGGGAAAACCCGTCCCCACCATCCGCGGCCACACTCAGGGCGGCATGAGGCGCTGGTTGGCGCGCCTCCGCCGCCCGGTTCGCCGGCGGCGGATCGGGTCCGAGTGGATATCATCCTCCCGGGCCTTCTCCGCCGCCTCCTTCTGCGACATTACGTCTTCGCAGAAGGCTGCGACCGTGGTAAAACTGCTGTCGCTACCGGCCATGCAGCGAATGATGGCCGGTAGCGAGAGATCTCCTCCGATGACTGCAGTGAGGGCCCGGCGCTGCGACGCCCAAGCGGGGCACATCGCCAGCGTATGCTGGGCCGAGTCCTCACTGCAGTCGCAGTGGTGGCAGGCGGGACTCAGTTCCCTCCTGGCGACCGAGTGCAGGTACTTTCCGAAGCATCCGTGCCCGGAAAGAACCTGCGTCAGTCGGAAGGAAAGGGTCCCGTGCTGCCGCCCTGCCCACTCGAGGATGACCGGCTGGAGAGCCTCCACGGCGGCAAAGCCAGCGCGTGGAGTCTCCAGCCGGAACGACCAGCGAGCCATCGTGGCTCGACGGGCGGCTTCACGCCACTCGCGTACCTCTTCGGGCGGAGTGCGAATGCCTCTCTCCGCCCGGAATTCAGCCACCCGTCGATAAACTTCGGCGAGCAACCTCCAAATCCCACGGAGGTGTTCCGGCCAAGGCGCACGCCGCCTCGGTGGACACCGTGCGGTATCCGCGTATGGCTCTGACCGCCAATACCCTCTGAGGCCGCCAGAGGCGAGCCTTATTGAGGGCGGTCAGAGCCGAAACAAAAAATATAACCTAACCTAACAGCTAGTTAAAGGGCGCTGTTTATTAAAATAAAAAAGAAAATGAACTCGATTGACAATATTCCGTTTAATTAATAACATTACTAGTGATTTGTTTGTAATATCACGTCTTTGACAGGTAGCGATATATTTAATGTCTATTAGTTATGAGATAGGATAAAAATTCCACCGATCCATCAGGCGACTCAACGTCTTTCTTAACCCCAATACTACACAAAATAACGGTCCGAGGGCTACATGTATTAAATTCAAGTTATAAAATAAGTAGGTAGAGGTGATGTTCTCCTAGCCGATTACGGCTACGGCGGCCAGTCTCAACAGAGACCAACCAACTACGCAGGAGATATTATAGTGCACAAGTATGTGCGCAAACACAGGTGCACTCGCTGTTCCCTCACTCTCATATTCCGATGGGACGGTTAACCGACACGATCGGGGAGAGATCAGGCGCAGGACCGACAGCTTTACGTGCTCTCCGAGGCACGGGGGTTCAGACCCCAACTTGCAAACTCCGAGCTGTTATTAAGTATTTATAGAATTAGAAAAACTCAATAACACCTTTGGCCCGACCCGGGATTCGAACCCGAGACCTCTTGATCAACATTCAGCAGTCGCATACGTCAACCGCTAGAATAACGAGGCAGGTAGAGGTAATTAGTATTCGGTAAGTTTTAGTTCAAAATTACAAATATTAGCTGTAGCAAATTTTTTTTTAGGTAAACGTTGAAGACTTTTTGAACAAAACTTCAAGAACTTGTAATTTTACCTACCACTGCACTGTTGCAATATGCTAGTGCAAGACACTTGTGAAGAAAATGATGCTAAATATATTTTTTTTCATAATTAGTACTTGTAGAGACTGCCTCGTTGGTCTAGTGGTTAGCTTAAGTCGGTAGATCAAGAGGGTTCAATTTCCGGGTCGGTCTGTCGTTGGTTTTTTTTACAAGAAATTCTTAATAGCAGCCCGGAGTATGTAAGATGGCGGTGTTTCCCGCCCGTGCACGTAAAGCCGTCGGTCCCGGTTATCATGAACAACTATGGTAATCGTTATTGGGAAGTCAGCGCCCTCAAATATACTGACAATTAGTTCAACCTTGAAAGTCAGTTCACCCTCAGGGTTGCGGAGGTCCGATGCCTGTCGCTCTGTGTAAAAACTGATATTCAGGTAAAACCGGTTGACCCCAAATTTTCTGAATAATAAACGCTAGGAAAAAGAAAGAATTAGAAGAATTAGTACTTGTAGACATTTTAATTAATAAATAACTATAATTTCAACAGTGAAAACGAGTAGCAAAATTTTTTTCGCAATGGTTTGAGAAATTAATCAATTATCGCGCGCATCTTGCTACAATGGCGATCGGCCACGGACTAAAAGAAAGAGGTTTCTTTTTTTTACTTTTCGCGGATAGCGTTTTAGCCACGGATAAAATGGGGAATTTCAAGTTTTCTTTATAACAGAAGTAATAAAAGTTATATTTGAGTGAAAGTTTTATTTATTAAACACGTAAAAGTTGAAATTATTTACATATTTAAATACGCAGTTGCATGAAATGAGCAAGCAATATGTAAATTAGCTTATTTGTACTATTTAACGCTATCTTTTTTGTATAGAAACTTTTTAAGCACAAAGGCAACTCAACCAATAAAATAAAACAAAAAACTCTAGGTATAACTTTAGGTATAACACTTGTGAATAATAGCAATGAAAAAGTTAGTTTGATTATAAGCGACATTATGTGCCTAATTGCGGTGAAATTAGAGTCACTTTTTGAGCAAGTGTGTTAAAAAAACTTAAACAAGTGGTAACTTATAGATATTATAAACACATTATAATTAAATTTGACCTTAACTTATCCATATTTTCTACCATCCTGTTTCCAAGTTGATGAGGACATAAAAGCTATTCGTCCGTAAAGCTGATAGCAAATATGGCAATAACATACCCATTCTGTATCTAGTACATATATGATATGTGGCGTGTTTGTGTCATTGATATAAGTAATACCATTAAATACTTTCCGTTAAGGAAATGAGTTCCGTATCTACGTACTTTGATGTCTCTCGCTCTCTAGGGCCCGCGTATCTCTTTTTAATGCCTTCTATTTCCTTTTAAGATCTTATTCAAATAATATTGAATGTAGATTAGGTACTTTTTGTATTTTTTAAGACGTTTTATATTTGAGTTTTTTTTTTTTTTTTTATGACATCTAACACACAACGCCATCTAGTCCCAAGCTAAGCAGAGCTTGTGTTATGGGTACTAGACAACTGATACAAATACATATATACTTTTTTTTTTGTAAATACATACATATTATACATAGAAAACACCCAAACTCCGAAACAAATATTTGTAGATCGTACAAACATTTGGTCCGACCCGGGAATCGAACCCGAGACCTCATGATCAGCAGTCGCACACGCCAACCGCTAGACCAACGAGGCAGTCAAGTTATAGTCACGTTAGTGTCATGTCTGTCGTGAGGGTACCGTTATGCTAAGTCAACATAATGAGTCTCATGTTTGGTGATCAATATATTGATTACATGTTTTTACAAGCTTTTATGTAGCTTCAGACAAACATTGGGACAGTGTTTGTCTATAATCAAATCTTACAAGTTAAATTTGAGCCAATTACCGAATTCCGATATAGCTCAAATTTGAAATATACCTTTAGTTCTGATGACAATGCAATCACACTAATATATAAAGGCGAAGGCGGGCAACAACTAGTTATATATATTTTTTTATCAACAGGTAATAAAAGCTTGTTTTTAAAAAATACTTATTAAAATGAATTACTTGTTATTCGAATTGGAGTTCTGTTGTGAAGGAAATTACACCTGACGAGTTTGTTTGTTTGCTTGAACGTGCTAATTTCAGGAACAATAATGGATTTTAGTATTATAATTAAAAATAATCAAGTTTTACCAGTGTACTAGAAGAGCCGACTGTACAAAATACTGTCAATTTATCTGTTTAAAACTAACAACTGGGTTTATTGAAAAGGAACCATAGCGACATTTTACCATTTCAAAATTAAAATACATATTTACATGGTTAAACCAAAAGACGTTCAGTGTGGTATACTGGAACACAATATTTAAGTAAGGCGATAGAGTAGTATTCTAATCAAATATTTCGCATACAGTTTACTTTATGTTAACTTTTAACGCGTTTTTACCGCCTTCAAACACGTTTCTACAAATCCTCGATTTTTCGACCCATTAACATTGACATAAGTATACATACTTAAGACTGACAAGATAACTGTCACTTACACAGGTAAAATCGCACGAAAAACCTAACTTAAATAAGAGAAAAATTTACCAGAATCTAAATCATCGTCGAAATACAACTACACGAAGCAGAATCTTGACATCCATTTTTATCGGCAACTGTCGAACGTAACAATAATTTTGTTGCTGTCATTCAGTTCCCAGGGAACCCTTCGCGAAGGGCAAACATGTTTCGATTGGTTTTCCTGTAGACTTTTGACCTAGATAAAGAAACCATGTGAGACATCTGGGACTGATGTTACGATTATTTTGGCAGAAAACATTGCCGCGGTGAAGTACGCTGTTATAGATATTGTGTTGCTTTTACTGTTCAATGTACAATGATTCGTTTTGTTCTTCGAATATCTAGGGCATTGGAAGGTAATGAAAATACGAAGGTTTTTAAGGTTGACTTTTATAACACTTTATAGTGGTAGTGATTCGAGTTTGATATTATATTTGTCTACTAGCTGAACCCCGCGGTGTTACCCGCGGTTATTGTTGTACCGCGAATAACACCGCGGGACAAAGTTAGTTTAAAAAAAAGTAGCCTAAGTTACTCCCTGGATCATCAGCTACTTGCCAGTGAAAGTCCCGTCAAAATCCGTCCAGCCGTTCCAGAGATTACCCGAAACAAACAGACAGACAGACAGACAGACAGATAGACAGACAGACAGACAGACAGACCGACAGACAGACAGACAGACAAAAAAATTTTTAACTACATTTTTGGCATATGTACCTTGTATTCATACATATGCATTTAGTGAAAAGCGGCTATTTGAATATTACAAACAGACACTCCAATTTTATTTATTTGTATAGATTGCTTAACTAGTTTTACAAAATGTTTTAAGTAATTGAATTTCGGGTATAAAAATGTGGTAGCCAAATATGTAATAATGTTTATTAATATGTACAATATATTCTATTGTATAAATCAACGTCCATAATAATTATTATTAGTTACTTTTTAATTTTTTGTTATATTATTAGCTTCTGACTCTTAAGTACGCATGACCTTGCCTTCACGTTTCTCAGCCTTCAGCTAGTACTATTTTATATACCTACTATAATTATCTCCATGATTCCCTACTTTTCCTTTTCAGAGTATGTTCTGCTATTAAAATTTGTTTAAATATTTTAGGTGTTTTCAGCTAAGTGATAAAAATGACATTTCCTCTCTCATAAACAAGAAACACTAATATTCTTATACATATAATCATTATTGTAGATTTACGACGAACTTACTACTTGACAACTATTGTCAAAGGTCCTTTGTAGCCTCTACTTGTATATAGCTATTACATAGATATTAGCATATTAATACAGCTTCAAAGCGAAACAAACACCTTTGATCACGAATTGTGCAATCTGTCCGAAACAACAAGCTATTCAAAGCTATGTGATGCCTATTGATCTCGTTTATTCATGCACCAATTACAATTAATTATGATAGTTAAAAAAGTAATATGAGATAAACCTGACTATACTTAGGAATATTTTAGAATTAGCAATAGGCAAGAAACTGGTTTCGGTAACGGAGATAGCGTATGGTTTATGCGTTCAGTTAACCGCTTTGAGCGTAGTACACTCAGTGCTGCATGGACTAAGAGCCACTATTCGGTAGACTTATGGTGGCTCTCGGTCTAGTAGGTTCCATCCCCGCATAAATCAACACATTATGCAATCCTTAAATTGTTGCTTTGAGTCTGGGTGAATGTTGTGTCTGTTGGGTATTCCGGTGCTCTTCAATAAGTGTGACTTCTTTTAGGTAGATAACGTTTATTTATCTTTCACAATTTATATGTATGGCAAATCTTAATTAGTAAATAGGCAGCACTTGAACGTTGCCGTGCGTAGGTTCGTAAGGAGTATATATTTGCGAATGTTTAATTGACAGAACATTTCTCTTCCTCCCGCGCCCTTGACCCCTCTCCCGTCCAGCTAGGCAGTAGTGAGCGTAGACAGTGTCCATTCGATGAATATTTGAGAAGCATCCCTCTGTACATCATGATTATATTCCTAGTGCTAAAGTTGTCATAAAAAAGGATTATTTCTAACTTTGAAAATGACGAAATTTTATATTTTATACAACCGTACATACTTTATTTTACCCACCCAGTAGTGAAATGTCTTTTTCAAAAATCTTTTCTTAAATCTTAGTGGGTGAAATATAAAAGAATCATTGGAAGAACTAAAGCCATATCTATGCATTGAAATCATGCTTGGAAAAACTGTGGCCTATTCTGACTGCGAAAAATGACGAAGATTCTGTACAATTAACTTTCCAGTTTCCTTACTTTTCCTTTTTTACTTATGAACTGAAATATTCAAACTTCAACTACAAACATTGCCAAAATTGCTAATGGAATAAGACGAGATGGTTTTTTTATTTATACACTAGCTGAACCCCGCGGTGTTACCCGCGCTATTGTTGTTCCGCGAGTAACGCCGCGGGACAAAGTTAGTCTAAAAAAAAGTAGCTTAAGTTACTCCCCGGATCATCAGCCACCTGCCAGTGAAAGTCCCGTCAAAATCCGTCCAGCCGTTCCAGAGATTACCCGGAACAAATAGACAGACAGACAGACAGACAAAATTTTTTTAACTACAATTTTGTTATATGTATCGTGTATACATACATATGCATTGATTAAAAAGCTGTTATTTTAATTTTACAAACAGACACTCCAATTTTATTTATTTGTATAGATTTGTTGTTTATTTTGTCACCTACTAGTGCTACTACCTGCCAGTGAAGGTCCCGTCAAAATCCGTCCAGCCGTTCCAGAGATTACCCGGAACAAACAGACAGACAGACAGACAGACAGACAGACAGACAGACAGACAGACAGACAGACAGACAGACAGACAAAAATTTTTTTAGCTACATTTTTGGTATATGTACCGTGTATACATACATATGCATTTAGTAAAAAGCGGTTATTTTAATATTACAAACAGACACTCCAATTTTATTTATTTGTATAGATAAATTATCCTTCAATATTCACAGTTTCTAAATTCACGGCATATTTACGGAACATATAGGTACTCCGCGAATATAGAGCTATTAAAAAAGAATTAGCTGCAAAAATTTCAAGTTTGTAGCGGTTAAGGCTCTGCATTGATAAATTAGTCAGTCAGGAAAAGTACTTTTATGTTTAATTTTAATAGCTTATAAATTATAGGGTATAATAGTCCACTGCTGGACATAGGCTAGGCCTCTACTTAGAAAGGAGGTTAACTTAACTTTTGTTTACTTTATATAAACAGATGTGTTATTTCACTTTGAAATTAAAAAATGTGAGATTTTAATCTTTGACGAGTGATGTTTTAATATTTAAATGATGTTGTCTTGCCGTTAAACTCTCGTTCTCTAAACAAAGAAAAGTGCTCGTTGAAAACGTTTTATCTTGAAACATTAATGTTTTACACTCTACGTGCCGCATTTACCGACTTATGTTCATAATACTTGGAGATCGTGAAGTACATCTGAGAAAACGATGGTATTATTTAATTTATGTGACAAAACGATATGCGCTGAATAAGTAGTTCTTTATATAATTAAATGCCACATAACAAGTTCGTAACCATGGAAATGCATATTATGCACACTAAATGTATTTGAATGTCTGTAAGAAAGTAAGCTTATGGTGGGTCATGTTTTAAATTTGTCGATAGTACATTCATTCATTTAACTGGCTTAGTGGTAGTGTATGCTTGAGATCTCGGGTTCGCTTCCTGTGTAGGACCAAATGTTTCTATGATCTAAAAATATTTGTTTTGAAATCTGGTTGCTTTCTATATATAATACGCATCTATATAAAAAAGTGTATATAATTATGTATTTAAACCAGTTGTGTAATACCCATTTTGGGATTAGATGACGTCAAGTGCCAGATGTCTGAATTGTTATTCTTATTACTGTAAAAGATATTAAAACACTATTGAATGAAGGCACATGCGCATACCCTCGCAGGACACTTTATTCTCTGCCAGCATTAAGTACTTGTAAAATTTAAAACATTGTGTGAAATTCTTCAACACTGTCTGAAGGTTTATATTTGAATTCTTGAGACGGCACGTGATACACACGATGCGCAAGAACGGGTAACATTGAGACCAGTGCAACTCCAAACAGGCACAATTAATTCTAAGAAATATATGTCTTGAGTGACAAGTAAATTTAGGTACAGAAATGAAGAACGAACACGTATACAAAGGTACATAGTTCGACAAATATTAAAAACAAATAATATATGTATACAACATTATTTATTAATTTATTAATATCATACTTGTAAATGATTAAAAACTTTGCTGAATAATGTAATTCAACAGATGGACAATGGCGATATAGTTGATAGAAATGTATTTTTAAAATCCAGGCTGTTAGCGGAGATAGAATACAAAATACAAAATTGTGTTACAACTTACCCAATCCTGTTGAACTTTTTACCTCACACAGCCAATCTAATATATCGACCATTTTACCAAACTAGATTTTGAATTAGCTGTAATCAACAGATCTTTTAATTTCTTCTAAATCTTATTTGATGCATTAGAAATGTCAGCACTGATCATAATTATCGTCGTCAGTTCGGTTCGATTGAAACAGCGCCAGGAGTTGTGCGTTTGTTCGCCACATGGGGAAATATTTGGAGAACTTTTGGGTTCTACATAATAAACATGTTATATGCAAGCGACAAACATGGACCTTTTTGTGTGTTTTTATATGACATTAAACAATTTTTTTTGTAATACGTAACTCATTTTTGTTATCACTTATTTTTGCTAATTTCTAAAAAATGTTCATACTTTAGACGACCACTTCTAGTAATTAAAATTCAAATACAATTAATTTTATTTAAACCATATTCATGGTTGACGATTTAGATCGTTCAAACATCTGTTTTTGGAAACTTCTAAATACGTGTATGATTACAATTTATTTGGTACGTTAAACGCCACGAAAAATGACAACTTCTGAAATTAATATTAGAATTGACACCAATAGTCTACCCGGCAACTCTATGACACTATTTAATCCATCAATTTGGGGAAGATTAAAAAAAATTGTGTATCAAATTCAAATATCATATAACATCAATATCATACGAATTGATTTAGTGCAAAAGATTAAAGGTTATATTTTGGTGGCAAAAGAATTATGTTTTCAACATGCCTGCCATTCAAGCTAACCTGCCACAGAGTAATGACACAATAAACATAGAAAAATGTTCACTTCCTTAATGACATATTGCTGCAATGTAATTACTCTTTTGTGCGTGATAAAAATATCTGAATAGTAAGCTTTTGATGAGGTAATTTTTGTAATTACGTACGGTAAATCGCCTATTGATACATGTAACAGAAGACATATAAGTTCATCGCCGTACTTTGAATCTCCAGAGGCTTAAGCTTGATAATTTGTTAGCTACGAGAAAACAGAAGTCAGTGAAAAAAGTTGTCGAACTTACTTGTCTGTGTGTTTGCCTATATTTAGATGTGTAGGTGGATTGCAGCACGGACAGGGATGTTTAATAAAGGAGCTATAATCCGCAATACCCGTCGTGATGACCTCCACAGCCCATTGTCCAGTCTAGTGCACCGGTTCAAGAGTTTAATTAAACACTATAGCGTCACGAGCTAGACATTCCTCCACTGATGTTTAAGGAAATGTTGATGTGTTTTAAGATGGTTCATTAAAGTATTCGATATTTTAGGATTGTTACGAGTTATAACAATGATAACTTTCATATATGTAGAAACTGTAACAAGACTATTTGACATTACGTACTTAGTGTTATCAAGTAAAAGGAACCTGAATTATTTGGAAATCTAAAACTTCGTCATTTTTGATAATTGAGTGAGATTATCATTTCATTGGTTTGATAATTCGCTAAAAACGTTACTACTACGCACCGCCGTAATTACAACATTCGTAATCTTATACATGAGTTAAACTCAGGACTGAGTGCTGAAGGGTAAGCTGAAATACCTATGTATTTAATAAAATAGTATAGGATACTTGACTACAGTTTATATGTAGCTTCAAAGTAGCAGTGATTGGTTAAGTTTTCGCGTCATGACTACTAAATCCGTGATCGCGAAATTGCACACAGAGATTGAGAAAAAATATTTCCTCATTATTGAATGAACAAAATCTTACCTGAATAACGTATAGCATAAATGTTCAGTAAACACCGTCACAAAGAGCTACTAGTTATGTATAGTTACTAGCCGACCCACGCAACCTCGTTTGCGTCTTCTATTGCCCGTAGCGTGATAATTTTCCCCCGTTTTCGAAACATTTTTCATTGGTGCTCCGCTCCTATTGGGCCTAGCGTGATGATATATAGCCTATAGCCTTCCTCGATAAATGGGCTTTTTAACACTGAAAGAATTTTTCAAATCGGACCAGCGGTTCCTGAGATTAGCGTGTTCAAATAAACAAACAAACAAACTCTTCAGCTTTATATATAAGTATAGATAAGCGCAGATCTATATACATTCTAAACTTAGTGACTTATGACCAAAATTCTACGACATACCGTCTCTAGGCAACAACAACGACGTAACGTCTTATTAATTTTAGTGAACTATCACTAAAGTACATTATCCAATATGTAGTTAGTGCTTCGGTTCTAACCATATACCGTCTATATGACGGTATTAAGTATCGTCTATATTTTCTCTTCTAATCTTTTCTGCGGCGTCCAGAGATGACTTTGGCATAGCTATATAATTAAAGGTCATATTCATAACAAGAGTTAAAACGTGATGTACACAAAGCGGCAGTTAAGTAAATGGTTGTCGTGCTATCATCGCAGCTCCCAAGTACCATCTTAGGAAACATCCTCTAATATACCATACTGAAATTAGTCGAGGAGGTTAACAATCTTGCTTTATCTTTATTATGTGAAGCAAAAACTTTGTACCCCTTTTTTTTTACAAAAAAAATACGATACAGCATAAAATTTAAATGGAGAAGAATGCAGAAATCCACTATTTCAGAAATCCACTATAGAAATGTACTATTTCAATATAAAAAAAAATGGTTGCATTTTGACCACTAGGCGAACACTAGTATTCTATTAAATAAAAAAAAAGCCAGAAAGTAGATTACTAGAAAATGCGGCCTTATTTGATTTCAATATAATATTCAATTTTGCAAGTATTTATTAATTTGAATTACTTGAAGTAAAAGGGCATGTTGATATTAATCTGATGTCAAATTTCTTCTAACCCATAAATATAATAGGGTTATTTTAAAATAATTGTACTCGTACGATATTGTCACTAGGCTGCGTGATTATGTAGTAATTGAACTCAGCCACGATAATTATACATCAAATAATGAATTATTTTTGGCAGAAAATATTAAAGGTTCTTAGTTTTTCTCCGCATCAAAAGTAGCCTAAATACTTTTCGTTATGTAGGGACACATGACTACACAATATATAGTCAGCATATTTGTGTGAGCCGAACCATAGCGCGATGGGCGCAAGCCAGTCGCTCTCGGATCATTCTTGGACATTGGTCGTGTCTTGATCTTTATATAATTATTACCGTAAGTCAATAAATAAAAGTGAACGGACTTTACATCTTTTAATTTATATACCTTGCACAAAGGGCACTACAAGAACACACGTAACATTAAGGTTTTACAGTTATATATCAGCTATCTGCCAATGAAATACTCCCTTTAGTAAAAGTTGTTCTTTTGCATTTACCAATTATCGTATCAATTCTATCTATTAACATACTTTTAACCTTGCGTGTGTTTTTATTTCAAGGCCGGCGTTTAAAAACATAACGTCTACCTCCTAGACTAATGTGGATGGCACAATTTGTAGCGTAATGATGATAGCACTGCGGGCCTTTAGCGGGCTTTACTGCCGTTTTCCTTGAAGATATGTGACCTTATTATAGGTAGGTACGCAGATGCGTCGACGTGTTATAGCGATGTGCATTAACCCGTTACTGCATATTTGGCTGAGATTAATTCGAAAACGGTACTGATTAATGTGTTTGGGTCGACCCGACAGAATTTCACTAGCTTATCATACAGAAGATAATAATTAATGGTTAAGCAGCAATATATCTAAGCTTACGTTTCAATAAGTTAAATAAGAATGTTCAAAAAATGTTCAAAATCTCTTTGCTTAATTTTATTATTATTTAAAATCATCTTAAATGTAAACTGTAAAGTCATAAATTAATGTTAGAAATCTACTATTTCAATATCTCTTACAAGTTTTAACGTAATTCATAAATTATAATTAACAGATTTCGTAAAATATAAAATTTTATGCACGAAGCATTAAATTTTATAGTTTATGAAATAGGTATTTAGCTAAATAACATTTTTTCTTGATTAATTTCTTCTTCCTAGCCTTTCTTCTTCCCTAGATTATTAAAGCTCGGCTACTAATTCAATTGGTTAGCTTGGAAATAAACATTTGCCTGCATAAATGTTATAAAAATAAACAAATGTTAGTTCATTTTTTGTAAATGGAAATTTAAGATGACTTACTAAAAATATTATTTTAATGCCCCGACGCAAAATAGGGTTGTTATAGGTTTGACGTCGAAAAAAAAAAAAAAAAAAAAATAAAAAAAAAAAAAAAAAAAAAAAAAAAGGTTTGACGTCGATGGTCCGGATGTCACAGATCCCGGATCCCTCCCGTCTCAGGCGCAGAGTGGCACACCGTGTGGATTTAGTCGGTTCGATTCCGACACACCGCCCCGCCGCAAACCCCGGCGGGGTGACGGCCCGAGGGGACTTACACAGGTTAAAAAAAAAAGTTTTACGTCGATATCTATCTGTCATTGTATGTACCTATGTGACTGTGAGTGATATCGTAGCTCTCAAACGAATAAACCGATGTGGTATTTGAAAGCCACTTACCTTGCTTTGTTTGATATTAGTACTTAAACATATTACTCTAACGAGGGTTGAATAACAGTGTACTACGTCTCAACAAGTCCCTACGTCTTGGATAAACTCGTAACGAGGGCCTTCTCAGAATATGTAGACTTTAGAAACAATTAACATCTTTAATTAAAAGTTTGGGGGTTCTATTTACTAAGGAATATAAATTAAAAAAAAAAAACTTTGGACAGTAAGCAACTGGATAAAATATAGTTAGGACTAACTTCCAAAAAAGTACCATAGACTTTAACTCGACAAAATTTTATTAAATGTTTTATGAATTATAATAAACTGTCTTAATTTTATAATTCTTTTTTCATTAATTGAGAAAGGTTTTCTTTCATTCTAAATAGAATTATGCAGGAAGTATATCCTTTTCAAGAAAATAAGTTGGTTTATAAATGGCAGCTTTCTAAAATATGATCAACATCTTACCGTTCTTACCGTGGGAGAACCACGCTTCGGCATAAATGGACCGGCTCGATCGAAGTGATACCACGGCCTCACAAAAACCGCTGTGAAGCAGCGCTTGCGCTGTGTTTCACTGAGTGAGTGAGGATACCGGAGGCCCATATCTCAACCCCTCCGCTTATCCCCCTCCACATCCCCATCCCCCAAAGGCCGGCAACGAACTTGCCTCTGGTGTTGCAGGTGTCCATAGGCGGCGGTAATCACGTACCATCAGGTGATACGTCTGCTCATTTGCCCCCTATTCCATAAAAAAAGAATGAGAACATACGTACTTTAAAATTAAAGAGGTTGACTTCTCACGAATTGCAATTAGCGCTACAAAAGTGTTGTAATATAAATGTGTATCGCAAAAATGTATGAAGATGCTCTATTTGATATCTCACCACTATTCATTTGATATGTTGTCCGGTAGACCTTAGATTTTTCATTTTACATTTTCTCAAACATGTTTCAAAATAATTTTAATTGCATTCGTATAATTTCTCCTTTATTTTATTATTAAAATCTCTCCTATTTTTCAATCGGACATACCTAATCCTAATAAAGCAGGAGAAAGATAGATTATTAACACAAGTAAGCGATACGAGAATGTCTTTAATATCTCCTAATGAATACCGATCATTTCACATAAGCGCCGTATGTGTCGGGAATATTGGCGCACATTTCTGCGTCTTGTCTGTTGAGGCAATCTAAGTAATGGTCGGATCGATATGTCAGACACCAGATGTTGGACACACATCCTTGCTCTTCTCTCGTCCCATTCCATTCAGCTTTTACGATATGCATTAGATTTTGTCTTTGTTAGGATAGTAGCGATAGCTATCAGAAAATAAGGATGAATATAATAATTAGAAAGTTAGTAGGTGAGTAAATAAGTAATAAATATAGTTTAAAAGATATTCTTACAAACATGAAAACAAACAAACGTACAGGTGAAGCTAATAAAAGTGTGTTAAAAGCAGATATTTCGAACAATCTTTTGTTGGTGCCCAAGTTTTTGAAGACGGCGTCATGTCCTTGACATTAACTGACCATGGCGATAAATCACTTTTAGAAGATCCATAATAAAATGGAGAATTAGTGTGATCAAAAGATATACATGTTAGTCCTGCGGCAGGCCTAAACTTATACCATTTCATCACGGTTTTCTATTATAGTTAAAAACATATTAACATCATCAGAAAAAACTATATAATATGGAAGATAATAAGTTGCTGCACTGGTTCGATCTTCGGCTTCTCGCATCCAGCTCCTGCCAGCTGTCTTGCGCAGATCATCACTCCACCTGGCCTGTGGACATCTTACACTACGTTTGGCGAGACGCGGTCTCCACTCAAGAATCCGTTTACCCCAACAGTAATCAGTTCTGCGGCTAATATGGCCAGTCCACTGCCACTTCAGCTTGCTAATTCTATGGGCTATGTCAATCACTCTGGTGCTCCGCCGGATCACCTCATTCGTAATGCGAACCCTCAGAGAAACGTCGAGCATAGCCTTCTCTATAGCACAATGAACGACTTTGAACTTGTGAACCAGCCGTGCCGTATCCACGTTTGGGCTCCGTATATCATGGCGGTTAGGACGCAGTTACTTTATACCATTATAGAATTCATTAGTTACATTACAGACAAACCAAACTCAAAAGTCGTTTATCATATTATGGAAGCCACGTACTACAAATTAAAACACAATAATGTGTCTCCCACGAATTTAGTTTTTGAAAATCAAGCTAGGTATTTAAAAAACAAAATGGCGGCATTATAAGTCGAGTCACGTTCTGTCCATGTGGTCGTTCTCGTTTAGCTTTAGAAAAATGTACGATACACGTTTGTCCTGATGCCATTATAATATCGTTACTTTTAAAGGCAAATTAGCCTCATGTACATGCTATCTAATTACAGTTTTACCTCATAACACTCAACGCAGTAGAAAGCAGCGTGGCAACCGTTTAAACCAGTATGTCATACGTGCAGTCAGTCTACCAATTTCCTTTTTTCTCAGGAATATATAACGTACCTAATACCTTACTACTAATCAACGAACTATGTTCTACATATTTCTTAGTCTTCGTAGTTTGTCTATAAGTGTCTAATATAAAACTGAATACAAAGAATGAAAACAAATACTCATGTTTCACAGTTCCTCGAATGTGTAAAAAAGTAAGGTTCAAGTTATGCAATTAAAAGATATCGTTATGTTAGACTTATATGTTTGCAAGCGATGGCAATATTATGCGCTAACAAGAGCTGTCTAAAGCAGCAAAACTTCCCACAATTGTTAGAAATATAATGACCGATCTCATTATTTTACGTATACGTACAAAGCTAGGACTGAGTCTTATGCTGTCTGCGAAAAACTGCAAAAAAACTAGAGATTTTTGAGAGGAAATGCTATCCTCAACTATTATTGTTAGACTAAATAAAAATATATGTACCTCAACGGTTGAGATATTGTAGCTTCTATCTTATTATTATTATTATTTTTTAAATATTTTCGGACATCTAACACACAACGCCATCTAGTCCCAAACTAAGCAGAACTTGTATTATGGGTACTAGACACTGATATAAATACTTATATACTTTTTTTTTTGTAAATACATACATATTATAGATAGAAAACACCCAAACTCCGAAACAAATATTTGCAGATCATACAAACATTTGATCCGACCCGGGAATCGAACCCGAGACCTCAAGAACAGCAGTCGTGTACGCTACCACTGCGCCACCGAGGCAGTTATTATATTATTATATAAGAAAACTGTTAGGTAGGTAACCATGGGTACATTTATGGTATCATGGGTAAAAACAACTATTGTGCTAGTCATTGTGTTGAAAAGGCGGGAAGTATCTCAGAAAGCTAGTCTTGCATTTTAAGTTTCAAAAGGATAAAATATTGTTGATTATTATTCTTATTGAATCCAAGTGGGGATGATTTCAGAATATGGAGTGTCCACCTCTATTCATCCCGTAGGTGTCGTAATGCTGACTAAGTAACAAACAACGCAGGAGAACATTACTACAAGGAGAAGGAATATTTGAAACAAATCCTATATTCAAATATAAAATATATTTAATTTTAAATATGTTTAATATTTAGTAGTAGAGCCACACTGATTTCAGTACGGTTGAGCCGGCTCGACCGGGGCGGTACTAAATCAACATAAAATGACTGCGTTCGTGCTGTCGTGTTTCGTTGGTGAGTGCGAGATCGGAGGCCCAATGACGCAGAAGCATCACTACTCTACCATGGTTTGGGTTGCCATGCTGCGTTATTGCATTATCTGCATTGGCAATGAGTATGGTGACCATCACTCTTGGATTCTACTTATTATTTCCATCAGGCAGAGTAGAGTCATTTTGGCAGGCCATATATATTAAAAAAAAAATTGCCACCTGTCTAGCCAGTGTGGTATAGTAGTCTAAACCCTCCTTTTTAAGGAGAGGCCCAGCTGTAGGACAAATCCAGCTGTGGACTGTTAAAGCCTACCGATGGTGACTATTAATTATTTTGAAAAACGTTTAAATATTAGTTAATTATATTTATCTATACATAGGTCTAGTTATATTAATTAATAGCTGAACCCTGCACTGTTACCCGCGTTTATTGTTGTACCGCGAGTAACGCCGCGAGACAAAGCTAGTCTAAAACAAAGTAGCCTAAGTTACTCCGTGGATCATCAGCTATCTGCCAGTGAATGTCACGTCAAAATCAAACCAGCCGTTCCAGAGATTACCTGGAACAAACAGACAAGCAGGCAAACTGACAGACAAAAATAAAAAAAAAAAATTCGGTACATGTATCATGTATACATATGCGTTTATTAAAAAGCGGTTATTGTAATATTGCAGACACATTTTATTTATTTGTATAGATTATGTGACAGTTCCTACAAAGGTTTCACTAGCCAATGTGCAGTTGGCGAGATATGCTGCCAAGTCATTTCAATAAAGTTACTTTATGATGACAGCGATGTCATTAATGGCCGAATATATCGGAGCGTTCTCATTATTAGATGTCCGTAGTTAGAGCATAATTGGTGTGCTTTGTGGTACAGTAGAATATTTAGATTTATTTGGTTGTGTTCCGTTACCGTAAAGTATATATATCGTAATTCGTAATTCAGTGTTTCGATTTTCAATGCTGGTAATAATCGTCGCAAGGGGCAACCTTAAGTGGTGGCAATTGCAACACTGACTCGTAATAAACATGGAGCCACAGACGGTTGTGTGAAAAAACCTCCGACGCGCGCGCGAATGTATCGGTCGATTTCCTGCTGGAAATCGAAATCTACTTCATTTCTCTCGCGTGTGACGTACACAAGAACTGAAACCCCTGAATTGTCGACTCCTGAACAAGCGAAGGTGGAAACTCAACGAATACCCGTGGCAGTCCAAGGTAAGTGCTTGCATTATGCTTTGCGACGGGTTATGTCGAGTTATTGAACAGCGAAACTACACGAATACGTATTTGTCCCAGTGTGGTGTTGATGACACCCGCTATTTCGGCTGGGTGCGTACGCCACATCTTAATGGTGCCGAAACCCGGGAGTTTCACCTAATTTCCTACCTATCATCGTATGTTTACGGTATTTATGGTCAAAATCGTAGTGTTTTATCTTGGAATACACATATCTATCGTTTTATTCAGCTAACTGCGTTCCAAGTTATTGCATCATCTCCTTAACAATTATCGGGCTGACTTACCTACCTATATACATATTATTACGCATATTTCCGTTCACTAGTCACCAATAGGGATTTATTCTAAATTCATTTCACACAAATCGATTATTGTGGGATCTAATTAAGCAATCACAAACATTTATCGGTGCTTAATTCTATCGGCCTACGATAATTCCATCATTAAAATCATTAATCGCATTCATAATCGTTTGTAGTAACTAAATAATTAACATACAACAGTAACATAATCAGTTTGAACGTAATATTGTAAGATATTTCTTAGTGCATTCATATCTCAAACTTGTAAGGTGGTAGGAAAAAACTTACCCGGCCGCTAGCGGTCGGTAGCACGAAACGTTCCTTACCTACCGTCTAACGTCTAGTTATCGTGAATGAACATATTTTTATTTATCGTTAATTCATACATTTATCGTTCAACTAACAAGTTGCTTTGGACCTGCACGGCGGGTTAAATAGTGCTTATTACTGTGCTATAAGGTCGTAAATGTTCAGGACATTTTCACTAGTAGTATAAATCGATCTTTGTTATTGTTTTATCATTAGGCCAATATTTATTTTGTAATGAAACCTATATGCATTATCATAATTCAAAATAAAAAAAACAATAATATTTACATCCAAGCGTCAAAAAATTCCTCCACATCATCGCCTCCTGATAACGTTCCCAAAAGGCTGGCAGAATTAAGTTTGTATCCTAAATTACAAAATATTCTACTACTCTACATTCAAGAGCATTTCTCCTTCACGTCACAGCCTATTTTAAGCGAATGAAGTAGGTAAAGCATCGCAGATAATATATCCGTCAACTCGAATTCTTTTCATATTGGCGTTCAATTCTGTCGACGAGGAATACTGTGGGTATGCGATAGAGTACTTTTGTTCTCATTTGGGGATTTCTGGTTTACCGATTCGATTCGATATCAGTGCAAATCCAATAGCGCTATGTCACAGATTTAGGTTTACGATTCAGACTAAAGGAATTTGTTCTTCTTTTTTCATTTATTCTAACAGGATATCGAGTCTGAAAATAGAATGATTACTTTAACAGTAATATAATGGTAGTTTTTTAAAAGTGTATTTAAAAAGATAGATAATAAATTAAATAGGTAACAGGTAATCCTTTTTTTTGTACCAAAAATTAATGACACTGTTCTAAGGCTTGGTTTAAAATACAGACACACTCTAAACAAACAGAAAAAAATTGTAAGTAAATATGTTTTGCTAATACTTATGGATTAGGAAGTACACTTCTTGCCTACAATATAGAAGATAGTAGAGCCACGCTGATTTCAGCACGAACGGGCCGGTTCGACTGGGGCGGTACTACCCTCGCACAAAAAGTCAACGTAAAATGACAGCGTTTGTGCTGTCGTGTTTCGTTGGTGAGTGCGAAACCGGAGGCCCAAAGATGCGAAAGCATCACAAGGCCGCCATGGTGTGGGTCACTATGCTGCATTGTTGCATTGCAATGAGTATGGTGACCACCACTCTTGGATTCTGCTTTTGCTTTCCACCGGGCGGAGTTGAGTCATTTCGACAGGTCCACAAATAAAAAAAACAAAAAAAGACCGGTGGCCAATTATGCAAAAGCATCTCAATAGACCACCATAGAGCGGGTCACCGTGCTGCATTGTTACATTTTCTGCATTCGCAGTGAGTATGGTGACCACAGTTTTTTTCATACTGCTCATGCATTCCATTAGGCAAGGCAAAGAGTAACTTTGGCAGGCTCATATAAAGAAAAAATACTTGTAAATTAAAGTCAATCACGTATAAAAGGCATCTAACCTTCCTCCAACAACATAAATATAACTAAATCCAGATAACTCGCCCACGTATTCCTTCCGTACTTCATATAAAAACAAGGCACACTGTTTACTGTACTTTAAAACTAAAGGCAAGAATACGTGACGCGATTGTGTGAGGCGCTAACGTGTGTCTCCTGAAAGTTGGGTCACGTGACTGGGTTCCTTTCGATTTCGATACAATGTAGCCGTATCT
Source organism: Spilosoma lubricipeda (assembly GCA_905220595.1). Taxonomy (NCBI): domain Eukaryota; kingdom Metazoa; phylum Arthropoda; class Insecta; order Lepidoptera; family Erebidae; genus Spilosoma; species Spilosoma lubricipeda. The sequence goes on from HG992278.1 coordinate 4,265,909, forward strand.
TAGACGGTTACTGCTTTATTTATGTTGGTATACCTATAAAGATTTTATTTATCGATAAAAACTTTAGTCGTAAGACAAAGTATGGTTTTCAATCCTATTGAAAGTTACTGTTCTGTATAAATGACGGTTTTCAAATTGAAGTGCAAGATTTTATAAAACCGACTGGCGCCGATAGACTTCGTTCTGTTGAAATCATCAGTAGATGATTTAATTTAACTGTTATCTAATAACACTTGTTTTATATCGAAAACAAGTTTCTCTCCATAAGAACCTTTCTTGTGTCTTTAGGAAAATATTACTAAAAAATAACCGAATCAGTAATTAGTGGGACGGTTCTCAAGTTTTGCTCTTAGCAACACATTGGCTATTCATTTTTATTTTTATACGTTTATTGTAATAAAATTGCTTATATTAGGAGTTTATATATTTAATTATAATAGAAATAACATACGTAAATTACAGCTTTAATAAAACTCTAATTCCCAGTGGGATGAAGAATGAGGCAGTGAAAATCGTACGTTTTCATTAGGACGACTGAGAAAGTATTATGTGATCTGCCTGCATGTTAGAACCGATCTATCTCTTTAGTTTTTTTAAATATTATTTTGTATATTTAATCATAATATAAATAATAAATTGCAGCTTTGCTGAAACACAAAACAAATACATATTTGTGTATTTCCAAAAAAAACTATGTATGCAGTTGTCTAGTACCCATAACATAAGCTCTGCTTAGCTTGGGACTAGATGACGTTATGTGTTAGTTGTCCGAAATATTTATTTTTCGGCAAGGCATCACCGGCACCATAATTATGATATGAACATTTTAGTTGGTCTTTGAATCGTAGCTGTCAGTAGTTACGTTTACGGATGTCAAATAAAAAAAGTCAGTCCCAATTCAATAATTGGGACTGACTTTCACTACACTACACACTTCAATAAGTGAAGGACGAGATCTGTTTTAATCGCGTTATATTGTGATTATTTCTTTACAAATTATTAGGATTACAATTATAAGGAATATTCTTTATCTGTTGGTGCATTAATTTGACAAACCGGTCAAGTGAGGAAAACAACTCTGTTTCTGACTACATGGATAACGTCCCTCCGGCATATTTATTTATTTACACAAATTCACAGTGAGAGAGCTGAAATCGTACGTGTTCAGTAGCACGACAGAGAAAGTATTTTGTTGTCTGACTGGATGTTGGAACCGACCCATCTGTCTGAAGAATTTCAGCCTTATACATAATACATAATTTTCATGGCTTTCGACTTCTAGTCACGCACAAAGAAACCCTTGAAGGGAATAGTGAATCCCTATTTCACCTACAGCAGGTTAAATAGTATACCTAGCATTAATATGTACTTTGCTACTTTACCGTAAGTTTGCCGAACGGTGACTCTTAGTCCATAATAGAACAACCAATTCTACAAATCTGCGTAGCAATCGCTACGAGCTACGAGAACCCGTAGCAGTTGCGGAAAGCACTTAGCTCCGTTGCAAAGTTAATCTGGCTTCATTTATCTCTAGCTAGCTAGTAGGTACGTCATAGTTTATATAAAATAAAAAAGTTAGGTAAACTTCAGATCAGAATACGAATTCGGTACATGAATTTAGTACCGTCAGTAACGATTAATGGATTTTCAGGGATTGTAACAGGAAAATCAGCAATGCCAAGAGGACGTAGTCCAATAACACATTGCTCTTCATTCGGCTAAGGAGAGGAACTAGTGGCGAGCAACTGTCTGGTAAAAGATCATTCTACACCTGGGGAATTACAATTCTCAGTAATGAGGAGGAGTAGGAAAAATAAATAAAAATAAATAAAATAAAAATAAAATAAACTTTATTGTACACCAATTGATACAGTTATATTTATAAACTAAACAATATAATAACCATGTACAAATGGCGGCCTTATCGCTAAAAAGCAATTTCTTACAGGCAACCTTTGGATGGACAAATCAACTGTAGAAACACAAATTCATGGGTAGTTTGGTGTTTAAAATAAATAACGAAACAAATGAACTTGTTTCAGATAAAATATCATAAATAAAAATTTTGTGATGTTAATACAAACAAATAAAACATATGAAATAGTGCTCAATATCCACACTTTTATAATAAAGAATAGTTTTAGTTATACAGTTTATAGTTTTTAGCTTTTATAATAAAAATACAAATATCTCCTTCATGATTTCAGTTCTAAGAAATTGTTTGACTTATCAATCACACATAAATTATTAGTAAACATTATAACAACTCATTTTTCAATGTTTACTTAAAATACACATGGTATGGAATGAATAAAATTGGGCCTAAATTTTGGACTTACCTAATAATTCCGGTTTCAGGTAAAATAAACTTGAAGAAGTAGAAACAGACAAAATTTTGTTTGAACATTATTAAAATATACAATTAAAATAAATTACATAAGAAAACTATCTTTTGTTTTCGCCCGCATGTTTGTTGGTTAACACAGACTAGCCTATATCCTTCCTTCTCCCTTCAAGAAATAAAGTATCTTCGTTTGAAATTTCATTGGAATCGGTGCAACGGTTTGGCCGTGAAAGCAAGACAGACAGACAGAGTTACTTTCACATTTATAATATACTGGTCTGGTCCCTGAAATACAGTTTACACTATTTCAGGGGCCAGAGAATTCACGTTTAATGTATGAATATAGTTTTGTGTATATAAATAAATAAATACTAGCAACCCACCCCGGCTTTGCACGAGTTATTTACGGAAAATATGATATAGAATACGTTACTCTGAGAAGTTATGCGGCAAATTTTTGCCGACATCTTCAACAAATATCCTTATATTTTAGCCAATATACTCAAAACTTTAACAAATTATATATTTAAACCTTCCTCAAGAACCACTTTATCTATTGATAAAAACCGCATAAAAATCCGTGCTTTGTAGTAGCTCTTGAGTTTATCGCGAACAGACAGACGCGGTGGAGGACTTTATTTTATTATAATATGTAGTGAAGTGTGTATAATTAAATAGCATCACCAGCTGACTCACGTAACTTCGTCTGAGTCTGAAAATAAAATACGTGATAAAACTATCCTATTTAGGCCTGTCAGCTAAGCACACATTAAAAAAAACATTAAAATTCCTTTCTGATAGCTTTAGAGTTTATCCAGATGATATTAAAATAATTACTTACTTATTAAACTAGCAGACTCAAAATAAACTTATAAAGTTAAATAAATTATAAAATAAAATTCTTCGTTGGATTTTCCGATATGCGAATGATCCGATATGATAGTGCGATAAGTCGTTGTGTTCGTGGGTCACTGCTGTTAATCCTGGCATAGAGGAGTTACAGCGGTGGGTGTATTAGTGGGATTTGTCCAAATAAAAAAAAAAAATGGAGTTGATGACAAGATATAAAACAAACTTAGATCGAATTCGAAGCTTCCAACATTGTGGGACGCTCTTCAAATATTACAGTGTATTTTATGTTTAATACCAGCACTTGAGAGGCTATCCCAGCTTCGTAAATTTAAGTATACTTAAAGCCAGCCAGAGAACGACAGACGAACCATAACATCTTTATAAAAGCAGCATAAACATTTTTTCCCAGACTATTATTTTACAGACTTCCAGTTTGTATCATAATTTATAAGAAAAATTCTTAATGCAAAGTCATTTTACCATCAAAAATGAAGAAATGAACTGTATTTTGATAGCCATAAGGTCGATTTTGTGTTTATTGTGTGTTAATAAAGTTTGTAAAGTCTAAAACCCTTGATTTCGCGGCTGAATGATCGGACAAACTAAGAATGGACAACGGCTTGTTGCGGTTTTGTCCTCCCAATATTCATAAATCGTGGTATCCCTCTGAACTTTCAGTTATTTTATTTTGATTGTAACACTAAGTTGGGATAAGAGGAAAATACATTGCGTAATCTATATAAATGACACGATTTTTGTTGGTTTTCGGAAAAGGGTATCTGGAAAATAAAATAGGGATACATTTTTACCTCTCTGAACTTAGGTTAACGTCCGAAAATAGATAGCTCGATGTTAGTAATTCTTATTTATCTGTTGATTTACTCTGTATATAATATCTATCGATTGTTTTTCTGTGATAACGTCAGGTACCTATGTATCCCGTATGTTGATCTAAAAGTTCATGTACAAAATTATATTGCTATTCATAAGTGATCAGATTATCTATATTATAATTATAAAGGGTTACAAAGCAATCTTTACAAATCTATTATGATAAGTGAAGTCTATTGTCAAACTGAAACTAACATAGTTTATTTAAATTGTTTAAAACTATTGTCGCCAGTGACCAAACTTCTATAGATGAAATTTAACACACAACGCCATCTAGTCCCAAGCTAAGCAGAGCTTGTGTTATGGGTACTAGACAACTGATATAAATACATATATACTTTTTTTTTGTAAATACATAAACGCCCAAACTCCGAAACAAATATTTGCAGATCATACAAAAATTTGGTCCGACCCGGGAATCGAACCCGAGACCTCAAGCACAGCAGTCGCATATGTAACCACTACGCCACCGAGGCAGTTAAAGTTTAAGTAAGTGATCGCGTTACTTCCCGCAAAAATAATAACTATTATATTATGGAATGCGAAAGTTTAAAAGTTAGTATGTACGTAGATAATTTGAACACTTTCCCTAATTGACTATCTTTCAGTTAATAGTAGAAAACTCTCCACCATCTATTTACTATCTTAGTGGGTAGCCAAAACAAACTAATTTATTAGGCAAATGTATGTTGCGCACGAAATACGAAACAACCACATTTGTTCTTTAATTAAATATTTCAAGCTGAGTGGGTCGTGGGAGGAAATTAGCGTTTTACTTAATTTGTTTGCTCTTCAACAAACTTCTTGAGAGTATTTCATTGTGAAGAAACACTTCATATATTAAGGTTCACTGACAGCCAAATTAGGTCAGAAAAAATCTAGATTTCATTTAACGTTGAATGTGAATGACCTAAACTAAACTGAAAACAATTAAAAGTCTGGAATGCAGTCAGATAAAACTGAAATTTTAAGTTTTATTTTTTATTGCAAGAAAGGGAAGATCCTTCATTCGATCGTTTGAAAATTTGGTTGGAATTAGTATAGCATTGAATAGAATTCGTTTAAATTCAGGTTGGCCCCATTTAAATTCAAACACGGGGATGGAAAATCAACTCAAATAACATAAAACATAGTTCATAACAACCTATCATGATTTGAGCATATTGAAACCGATAGTATATATTCTTTAATGTTAACTTTTTTAAGACAGTGAAAATCTTTTAAACTATCAAATTACTGTTGATTTTTTAAATTTTATACGAGTAATAGCGTTACTGGTACGTAAATCATCATCATCATCATCATCAACAACCCATAACGTCCCACTGCTGTGCTCGGGTCTCCTCTCAGGAGAGGGTAGGTAGGTAAATAATATATTTTAATTATAAGTACGTTCATACGTTTTTGGTACTTAATATAAAAATCTCATGCAGCCCCAAAGCATCAAGTTTTAAATAAATGTTCAAAACTAGCTTTGAACGAAGTTAACTGAATGACATGGTCAAAACCTGAAATCTGTTGAAAAATGATCTAGTTAGAGAGAAATGGAAACAGAACATACACTAAAAGAAAGCAATACAGCTAATGTACCAGAGTACGTGGTATTTGAGTAAAACTTGGGATATCTAAATAAGAATTAAGTGCTATTAACTATTTTTAAATAAACAATATATGACACGGTAGGTAAAATAATCTGCTCGAAATAGACTTCATTATTTTAATTGTTTATAGGTTCATTGTACAAAAGCTTTCTTTATCTTTGAGATTATCAAAAATCGCTGTGGTTTCTCTCAAGATACGTTCCTATTTTAAATGTCAGGAAAGACATACGAAATTGTTTTGAGTAGACTAAAATATATTGAATATCACTTTATACAAGCCTTTGCGACTCTCACAGAGGAAAGAGGATCAAACCTCATTTGTGAAATTCAATGGCACCCAATCTAAACACTCACTGTCAATGGGGATCTTCGTATCTTATAAAGAATTTCTTTACAAAAAAAAGATTTCGTGAAAACCGTTAACGAACACCAAGGCCACGCCACAGTACCCTGTAATGTTTTAATTTGTATTACACTCCCGTTTTTACACTCTACGGGCTCTTTAAAGGAAGGAAAACGAAAATAAATCGTGCTTTGAAACCAAAATCCTGTTCGGGTCTTCGTTTAACTAAAATATTTCTTATTGATACTTATTTATAACTGTTATTTATGATTATAATGCTACAGAGTAAGAAAAGTGCCGTTGAAAAGAAAATCTGTTTAGGCTTTTTTTCTATTGTGTAATTTGACTGACATGGCTTTGCAAAAATCAAGGTCAACTTGTTTCTAAAGTTATTGTATTCTGAATACCCGATTAGCAAAAAAGTAACATTGGAATGTGAGTTTCCAAAAAATGTTCAGGTTTCTCAACAGGTAGATAACTTTCATTAGGTTTCGTATTCATATTTCTAAATCGAAGCACTCTGTTCCGAAAGACAAAAAGACATACTCTTCGATTTGATACCGAATAGTATAGCGATTTGGTACCGAACAACTAGTATGTAAATTAAAAGTTACAGTTTTTATTATCTTAACAAGTAAATTATTTCAATGTGGTGTCATAAAAATGATTTAAAAGTGCAAAAATCTTCAATAGAAGTACTTTTTAATTTTTACAATTATCAATTATAGTACTTTTTAATTATTGGATTTATACAATTTATCGAAATGAACACCGTTTTGTTTCTTGATGTAAGTTTTTTAACCTTTTAGTAAGAATTATAATAAATACTAGCTGAACCCCACGGTGTTACCCGCGGTTATTGTTGTACCGCGAGTAACGCCGCTGGACAAAGTTAAACCTAAGTTACTCCCTGAATCATCAGCTACCTGCCAGTGAAAGTCCCGTCAAAATCCGTAAAGCCATTCTAGAGATTACCCGGAACAAACAGACAGACAGACAGAGCGACAGACAGACAGAGATTTTTTTTTTAAATACGTTTTTGGCCTATGTACCTTGTATCCAAGGTACATAGGCCAAAACGCATACGTATGCCTTTATTAAAAAGCGGTTATTTTAATATTACAAACAGACACTCCAATTTTATTTATTTGTATAGACGAGCTGAACCCCGCGGTCATCTTCGTACCGCGAGTACCGCCGCGGGACAAAGTTAGTCTAAAAAAAGTAGCCTAAGTTATCGCTGGATCATCAGCTACCTACCAGTGAAAGTCCCGTCAAAATCGCTCAAGCCGTTTCAGAAATTACCCGGAACAAACAGACAGACAGACAGACAGACAAAAAAATATTTAACTACATTTTTGGTATATGTAGCGTGTATAGATACATTTGCATTTAGTAAAAAGCAGTAATTTTAATATTACAAACAGACACTCCAATTTTATTTATTTGTATAGATCAGCTAAGCCCCGCGGTGTTACCCGCGGTTATGTTGTACCGCGAGTAACGCCGCGGGACATAGTTAGTCTAAAAAAAAGTAGCCTTTGTTACTCCCTGGATCATCAGCTACCTGCCAGTGAAAGTCCCGTCAAAATCGGTCTAGCCATTCCAGAGATTAGAACAAACAGACGACAGACAGACAGACAGACAGACAAAAAAAATTTTAACCACATTTTTGGTATATGTACCTTGTACATACATAAGCATTTAGTAAAAAGCGGTTATTTTTTTATTACAAACAGACACTTCAATTTTATTTGTATAGATTGTGTTTTATAGTGAAAGTATTTGCTGGTGTTTCCCACCCGTGCATCGGAGAGCACGTTAAGTCACCAGTCCAGGTTGTCATGAACACCTATTACAATCGTTATTGGGAAGTCAATGCTCTCAAATATACTGACAACTAGTTCAAACTTCGAATTCAGTTCACCCACAGAGTTGCGAAGGTCCGATGTCAGTCGCTCCTTTAAAAATAATATATTTAGGTAAAACCTGTTGAAATAGCTAGCCCCAAATAATCTTGGTAATAATGAAGGCTATGAAGATGATGATGATTTTGTAGCAACTTATTAGCAACGACCCACCAAGTCCTATAAAAAACGCAACTGCTCATCACCGTAATGCTAAAACAAAGTGACTAATAGATAAATATTTGGAAGTTCGACGGTTAATTCGAAAAACACTTAATCTAGTTACAGTGAATTATGTTTTTATAAAGGGTTTCATTATTTCATTCATGTTAGACCGGGGCGGTACTACCCTCGTACAGAAGACCAATGTAAAATAACAGCGTTCCTGCTATCGTGTTTCGTTGGTGAGTGCGAGACCGGAGGCCTAATGATGCAGAAGCATCACTAGGCCGCCATATTGTGAGTCACCATGCTTGCTTTGTCTGCATTCGCAATGAGTATGGTGACCGCCACTCTTGAATTCTCCTTATAATTTCCATCAGGCAGAGTAGAGTCATCTTGGTAGGCCCAAACATAAAAAAAACAGTTGTCACGATGTACACTCGCCCAAGCGCCCTGCGCCACAGTACTCGCCCTGCGCCGTCTTACGGTGTCTTAGGTCACGTGTCCTGTCGCGACGTAATCTGTCACAAGTTTAAAATTTTTGACCCATAACAAAATAAATTTTGCTAACGTGCGCAACACCGCTAAAAAAGATTTCACTTCAAAAAAGTATTAGCAATTTCATTTCTTCTTCTTTATTTATTTACATAGCTTTATTGTAAACATTATAAGTCAGTATTTACGATAAGCAACATTTATAAGTAATACATCTTCCTTTAAAAGTTATATTCCATTGTAGCGACTGTCATTTAAATGCTAATATACTTATTCCGTTGTGTAAATAACGCGGTCGGGTGGTACTTACAATAGAGCCATTAACAGTTAATTACATTTTGCTCTAAATAGACTCTCCTTTTAATGGGTTTAAAATAATGGTTCTCGACAATTGACAATTCTTTACTTAATTTAGTGATGTGTCTTTGTTTACGTGTGTGTATACATTATATATATGTCATCAACAGCTTTTAACAATTCACTGCTAGACAAGGGCCTCTCCTTAGCAAGAAGATTTTGGCCCACGATGTCATGATCATGAAGGAAGGAAGACTCTTTGCAGTGTTCAGTCCTACATATTTAACCTCCTTAGTCAGCTCTTACGACACCCATAGGATAATTAGGTGTGGTGACCCCCAAATTCTCAATCTTCCACCACACGGAGTCTGTAAAGACGTATGTCTGTATATTGTGGAATAATGATATTGTTATTACTACATGGAATCACATCCAGGCACAAAAAAGAATCATGATTGTGATACAATTATTAACCTTGAGTGGAAATCGAACCATTGACCTGTTTCAGTAGCTAAGATCACTAATCATTCAACCACCACGTCTGTCATAAGAAAAAAAATACTAACAAATATTTTTTACGGGAATTAACGCGATCACTTATTTAAAAGGTATCACATACCTCTGATTTGAGGCAAATCAGAGGTATGTGATACCTTTTAAATAAGTGATCGCGTTAATTCTCTGCCCATGGACACCTGCATGTCAAGAGGTATAATTTCTTTACCATTCTTTGAGTAACTTCTTCTTCTGAATTAAGGTGAAGGTTTTTGAGTGACTAGAAAGAAATGATTAATGTAAAATGTGTGCCAAAACCTGACTCTCCCAAGGACATAATTGACTATTTTAATTTTAAACATGTCAGTAGATACAAAAACAAATAGATGTTGGTGGGTCGTGACCCCTCATTACTCTTATGTCGTGATACAAGAAGGAGGAGATAAAATAGAATACGGATCTGTAGTTTAAAAATATATCAATACTCTTTTACTTTTCTATATGCTAAAAAGATTTTATACCTACAAAACATTGAACATTTTTTTTTGTTATGTTCAAGCTACCAAAATGACTCTATTCTGCCTGATGGAAAGCATAAGTAGAATCCAGAAGTAGTGGTCACTATCCTCTATGTGAACGTGGACAGAGCAGCATAGTGACCCACACTATGGCGGCCTAGTAAGATGGTTGATTTATTGATGCATTTTCAACGTAGACATTGGAGAATTTCCACGTTGAAAATGCTATATGTCATCATGTTCTAATGAACATGATGACATATAGCATTTTCAAATACCTTTTAAAAGCGATATTAAAGTACCTCTTACTGTTAATAAAATATGGCAAAAATATTTTCTCAGAACCTTGTATTAAAGGTTTTTCGAAAGTTAGCACGTGCAACAATATTGTTCTTTGTGGGAAACTTTCCTCAATAGAGCCTTCATTGAACAGCCTTGATTTAACTTTTATACAAAATATAGCTTATAAAAATCTAAGTAGTTTGTGGAAAAACGCTTGTTTCTTGTGGAAAATGTATTTTTGTATCATAAGGGAGGCCGAGACTCCTTTGATCAGTCTCGGTTGGTTGGTGTTGAATGTTGATGTTTGAAAGTTGTTCTGTCCTATTTCACCCAATTCAAAATAAAAGTTTTTTTTTCATGTTTGGCCCTGCCAAATTGACTCTACTCTGCCCGAGGGAAAGCATAAGCAGAATCCAAGAGTAGTGGTCACCATACTGCGAATGCAGACAATGGAACAATGCAGCATGATGACCCACACCATAGCGGGCTAGTGATGCTTCTGATCTATTTAAAAACAAGATTTATTTATAATATACGCAGTCTAGTAGATTGTAATATTCTTGACTGCTTTAATAAATGCTTGACTTTAATTAAACGTGATCAAGATTTATGACTACGTAGAACGTCTTTAAAAAAATATAATTTCTTCTCTGGACGTATTAATTTTAATTTAGTTATAAGTTATGAGGATCTTGGAGCGCTTAATGACTTCAGCAGTTATATAGTACCTACCTATTATACTATTATGATGAATGTATGCTTTATGATTATAGATATACAAGCTACTACAGATTTGTAAACTTAATTGCTTTACCAGTTTGACTGTTTAGGTGGCAGAGTGGTAACGTATGCGACTTTTGTGCTTGAGGTCTCGGGTTCGATTCTCTTGTTGGCTATTTCTGGTACACAAATACAAATTATGGTTTTTAGTGGTTCAAAAAACAAAATATTTAGATGGTTGGTAGTTTCCTTTCAAGTTATTAAATAAGCTCAAATAGAGAAAGTTCTTAATTACATAGTTTTTTGGCCTTGGCATTTGTGACCAGATAATTAAACAACAGAACAAAAGGAACATAATCATCATCATCAATCTAACACTGTCCACTGCTGAACATAGGCCTCACCAATTGTCAGCCGTCTTGCGCAGATCATCACTCCACCTGGCCTGTGGACGTCCTACACTACGTCTGCCAAGACGCGATCTCCACTCAAGAACCCGTTTATCCCAACGGTTGTCAGTTCTACGGCAAATATGACCAGCCCACTGCCACTTCAGCTTGCTAATCCTGTGAGCGATGTCGATGAACTTGGTTCTCTGCCGGATTACCTCATTCCCGATGCGATCACTTAGAGAAACGCCAAGCATAGCCCTCTCCATTGCACGCTAAGCGACTTTGAACTTGTGGACCAGCCGTGCCGTAAGTTTATTCGCACTGTGAATTCGACGATGAAAAGACCCGACGTAGTTTATCAAAGGCCCAGCTGAATTTTCCTGTTTACCTTGTCCTCGAAGTTTTCTACCTAGAACAATATAATTTATACTTACTCAAGACTGAGTGCAGTGCGGCGTAAAGATAAATAGTGATTGGTTGAAAACCAAATTACAACCAGTTTACATCGCCTCACAGTCCCGCCCCACCTACAGTCTTTTTTTTTTTTTTTTTTTTTTTTTTTTATTTTTTTACGGGGGGAAATCCTCATGGATGTCCTTCGCCCTGGGGAAAGGGCGAAGGGGTCTGTCAGACTCCTACTGACTAAAACCCCCCGGTGTTCCTGCTCTCACCTACGCCGGGGATCGCGGGAACTTGAGAGACAACCGCAATCCCCGACTGGTGCCGGCCCGCCTCTGCGGGCCACTTCTCGTCAGCGAGGGAAGAATTCCCCTCGCAACTTCTTAGAGGGGCGCACGGGAACACTACGCGCCGCCACCTCGGGTCCAGTTCATTAGGGGGGCAACGAACATCCCCAAGTCCGCCGCCCCTAGACCCAGTTACGGAGGCCGGTGGAGGGCAGCGTATGCCCTCCTCCGACGCCCGGTGCGCCTGCTGCGGGCCGAGAGAGAGGTCAGGATCTCTCTTTCCCTTTCCGCAGCCTCCTTCTGCGAGATGACCGTTTCGCAGAAGGACACCACCGCGTCCCAGGACTCCTCGCCGTCGACCATAGAACGAACTACGGCCGGCAGCGAGAGGTCACTGCCTACTACAGAGACGAGGGCACGGCGCGGCCCCTCCCAAGCGGCACACTCTGCCAGCGTATGCCGCGCCGTGTCCTCCCGACAGTCGACGCAGTGGTGACACCGAGCGTCCGGCTCCCTGCCTATGCGACACAGGAACCTCCCGAAACAGCCATGCCCCGAGAGGATCTGTGTCACACGAAACGTAAGGGAGCCGTGCCTTCTCCCGAGCCAGAGGTCGAGCACTGGCCGGATGGCCTCGATAGTGACGAGGCCAGCGGAAGGACTTGAAAGTCTGTCCCGCCATTCCGCCACCAGGACCTCCCGCAGCTGTGACCGACGCAGCTCGACAATTCGATGCGTCAGTCCCTCGCCGCGAGCCCGCGCGTCCTCACGCCACCAATGTATTGACGCGAGGACTTTTGCCTCCAGGTCCCAGGGCGGAGATCCAGCCAGTACGCAAGCCGCCTCGAAGGAGATCGTGCGATAACCCCTAACGACTCTGACGGCCATCACCCTCTGCGGCTTCCGCAGAACGGCGATTGAGCCGGCCGTCAGGTCAGCCGCCCAAATCGGGGCCCCATATAGGGCCATTGATCGCACGACCCCCTCGTACAACCGCCTGCAGGCGGCGCTCGGGTCCGTCCCGTTGGGAAGCAACGATGCTAGCGCTCCCGCCGCGCCCATCAACTTGGTCGCCAGCCGCCGGAAGTGGGGGCCAAAATCCCACCGGCTGTCGAGCACCAGTCCCAGATATTTTAAGGTGGGCTCGACAGTGATACGAGCCCCTCCAACCACCATGTACAATCCCGGCGGCGGCGCCCGTCGGGGGCCATGAAAAGCTATGGCCTCCGACTTGTTGAGGGCCACCTCCAGGCCAAGGCGCCGTATGCGGCTCACCACCTGTGAGACCGCCGCCGTCGCTAGCAACGTTGCCTCCCTGTATGAGCTCCCCCGGGCAGTGACCAGCGTGTCGTCAGCGTAGCACGTCAGGTCCACCCCCGGTTGGAGCTCACCTCGCAGCACCCAGTCGTAACCGATGTTCCACAGCAGTGGGCCCAAGACCGAACCCTGTGGAACACCGCACGACATGAGGTGCTGGTGTCTGCCATCACGTCCCAGATATGTGACACACCTCTCCGTCAGGTAAGCCCCAACGATGCGGCGGAGGTAGGGAGGCACCCGATGGTAGCGCAGCGCCTCCCGGATACAACTCCAGGGCAGAGTGTTGAAGGCGTTGGAGATGTCCAAGGACACCGCCAACATCACCCCGCCCCGGGACACCGCTTCCTCCGCCAGGTCTCTCACTCTCGAAATCGCCGAAATAGTGGAGCGCCCATGCCGAAACCCGAACTGGCACTCGGCCAGGTTCGGCCCCTCTTCACACAAGTGGCGGACGAGGCGGGCTGCGACTATCCGCTCGAATAGCTTTCCCACCTCGTCCAGCAGGACTATGGGCCGGTACGCGGACGGTGAGTCCGCAGGGCGCCCCACCTTCCTGAGCAGGACCAGACGACCAGCTTTCCACTGAGCGGGTAGCTGGCCCTGCACCAGGCACGCTGAATAGAGGCCCATCAGTTGGGGCTCCAGCTCCTTCAGAGCCAGGGCCAACACGCAGCCGTGAATGCCATCGGGCCCCGGGGCAGTATTCTTCGCCCGGAGCCGAAGCACAGCCGCCCCCAACTCTGCCTGTGTCACCTCTGGGACGTTGACGTCTTCTGCTTCAGTCTCCGCAGCTGTGGGCAGTGCCATCGGCGGAGGAGTGTACTCCGCTTGTGCTGGAAAGAGGGCTGCGACTACGTCCTCCAGCAGCTCGGGTTGGAGACTCTCCGTAATTGGAGGCGCCCAAGGTCCAATTTTCCCTCGGACCGAGCGATAAGGACGCCCCCACGGATCCCGGCTTAGAGTCTCCAACATCTCTTCTCTGGCTCGCGTTTTCGCCTCACCGATGGCCAGCTGCAGAGCCTGCTTAGCCGCGCGGTATACCTCATACAGCGCGGCTTCCTCCTCAGAGACCCGACGACGTCTTCTTCGGTACCGGGTGTACTGGCGCCTGACACGAACGCACGAGACTCGCAACTGTGCAATCTCGGCGGACCACCAGTACACCTGGCGCCTCCTGGGTTGTGTGTGGATCCGGGGCATGGACGCGTCGCTAATTTGCGTCATCGCCCCGTGAAACCACCGCGCCTCCTCTTCGACGTCGACGGGTCCGGTCGTTGCCGACTCCCGGATCCAAGCCTGCACAATAGCAGCCTCCTCGAGTAGCTCCCTGTCGAGGCGCTTACGCGCCCAGCGCGGACCGTCCGTCCGCAGGGCCGATGGCCTGCGACCACCCGCGGCGTGGGCGGAGACGCTGAAACGGATGTAACGGTGATCCGACAGCGTCTCCACCCCCACGGCGACACGCCAGTCGTGAACACGGCTAGCGACAGCGGGGCTCGCGAACGAGACGTCCACTATGGAACCGCCCCGCTGCCGCACGCACGTGTAGACCGAGCCCCGATTCAAGACAGTCAAGCCGGTCGTGACAGCCCACTCCTCCAGTGCCTCGCCTTTGGCATCGGTGCACGGGGATCCCCATGCCGCAGACTTGGCGTTGAGATCCCCGAGCAGCAGGACCGGGCGAGGGTGGTACCTGTTGACGACGGCACCCAACTCGACAAGGAAATTCTCGAAGTCGGCGAGGCTCTTATTGGGCGAGAAATACGCCCCAATAGTGCCAATGCCGTCCACGAGGGCGGCCACCCAGCCGTGACCTCGGGACGGGTCGACAAAAGCCCCGCCAATTATGGCCACCAAGCCGTCCAGGTCCCCCACCCAGTTGTCTCGGGGGGGGACGTAGTACGGCTCGGCGACCACGGCCACATGAATCGACCACTCCGCCATGCTCTGGAGTAAAAGATCCTGAGCCCTGGCAGAGTGGTTGATATTGCACTGGAGGAAATTGAATTGCGCCATTAAACACAATCCATTCCCTCCACAACCTTGGGCCGAGAGTCGGCCAAAGAGCCACCAGGCTGAGGGGTAGCTCTAGTTGGCTCCCTCCTCTCATTCTTCTTCATCTTTTGGGTGGGGGCGCCACAGGCCTTTCCGCCCATACTGTGCTCCGCGGGTCTCCCTGCAGCTGTACAGAGGCTGCAGTTTGGCTTCGCGGAGCACTGGGCCGCTCTGTGGCCGGGCTTACCGCAGCGGTAGCATTGGCCGCTGCGGTCAGTCGTAGCGGTGCACCGCGCCCAGACGTGCCCGATCTCCAGGCAACGGAAGCACCGCATTGCCCTGGGCTGCAGCATCCTCACCCGTGCTGCAACCCACCCCACCAAAAGCCGACCGCTGTCGACGACCTTTTTCGCTGCCGCAGCCGGGCACTTTATCCAGATGGTCCCCAGCCCAGCAACGTTGGCGCGAACCTCGCCAGCCCGCACGTCACCCGACAGACATCCACCGCTCCGAGCAACGGCTGCCACGACTTCCTCCGGAGTCGTCGAGTCGTCCAGCCCATCAACGCGCAATTCTGCGGTCTTGACGGGCCTATACACCCGAACATCCTCCTCATTGAAGACCTCTCTTAACTTGGTGGCCAGGATGTCCGCCTTCTCCTTGCCATCCAGACCCGCCACTTCAAACAGCCGCGCCCCCGTAATCGCCGACTTCATCCTGAAGCCGGTCGGTGTGCCGAGGTCGGGGAACGCGACTTTGGCCTTCGCTTGCGAGAGGACCTCCTTGTAAGTCAGGCCCCTCTCGATGGCTCCGGGCTGCAGTGTGATCACCACAGCCGCGGAACGAGAGGCTCTATTCTTCCGAGTCCTCCGCTTCTTGGCCTTCTTCTTAGGCGCAGGTGGCGGTGGCGTCACCTTCTTTTTTCCGCCTTTCTTTTTGACGACCGTCGTCCAAGCCTCTGTAGTGAGGCCAGGCGCGGTCGTCGGGGTCGGAGCCGCAGATGAGCTGGCAGGTGGGGCCGACACACCCTTCACGGGCTTCTTTGCCGCCACAGTCGAAGGCCCCGACTTTGCAGCCGCTAACGGAGGCCGGATGCTTTGGGCCGGGAGGAGTCTCGTTTCCAAGGCCTCCAGGCGGGCATTCATCATGCCCCCACACTGCTGCATGCAGATGCGGACGATTTTCTCAATCTCCGCATCCGCAGGCGCAGGGGTAGGGGCCGACAGCGGGGCTGCAGCAACCGCCGGGGAGCCAGCTACTACAGGAGCCGCACATTTCTGTGCGGTAACCTCCCTTTTGAGGTCCTCTAGCTCAGCTCGGAGTCGGCCGTTCTCCTTCCATAACTTTGCCGTCTCTTCGGAGCTTGTTCTATTAAGCAGGACCTCAACCGCCTCCTTTATGCCCTCAGCCGCCTCCTTCAGAGCACGCGTGAACGTGCCCTTCAAGCTGCCTGACTTGGAGGCAACTTTCAGGACAACGTCAACGCCGTCCAGAACCTGACGGCTGAGTGCCACCGCTGTCGCATTCTCCCCAGCAGCCGACCGAGCGGCCCGCCGCTCTCGAGCCTGACGAGCCATCTCGCCCACCTCATCCGACGCAACTGCCTTCCGCTGCGCCCGCTTTGCAGCGTTTACCTCCGCTTTATTGCTGCTCAGCAACAGCGGGGACGCAGCGGAGTCTAGACTGAGGTCGGCGATCGAGGACTCGTCACTCTCCACCACCTCGGGCCGATCAGGGCGTACCGCCGGAATCGACGGCCGCAAAAATTTACTCCTCTGATCGCGCTGCAGTCGACGACCTTTCCCTATTGTCGGTATTTTAGGGGCCGACATCTCCTCTTCGCCTGAGGAGACTACTCTCTCCCCATGCAAGCGCTTCCTCCAAAATTTGGATAAGGCGCGCGAGCCCCCTTGGCTCTCGCTGCCGCTTCCCGCAGGCAATTCTGCCGTCTCCATCCTCTCCGCCAAAACTGGCCCATCATCATTAATTTTAATTTTGTTTATAGAATTTTCAACTGCCATAACATATCCCACGAGTGTGGGGGAAAAAAGAGTCAATCCGGGCGGTGCCCCCTGCACCCGGATAAGCCTAGATACTGTGGAGGTCGGCCGGTATCCACAGGTTTTAACGACTTGGCTGTCGGGTGTTATAGACTATCCTTGTCATGGGCCGGCCAATTAAGGCAAGCCCTCCGGCCAACAGGTTCACAGCGTACCCTCCTGGAGCCACCAGTCAGGTCGTTGCTGAGCCCCTGTTGGTTACGGAACGCGACAGGGTGGCTAATCCTGTCTCCCCGACGGTGGCACAAGTGCCTGCCAGCCCCTGCGCGAGCAGTGGGCCGACCCGTCCCTCGTACCGTCTCTTCCCCTGTCCCCTCTGAAAACAGAGGGGTACTGGGAGCGACGGCGAGCCCTGAAAAGGGCTGTTAGGGATCACCTCGACAGCCTGATGTTCGGCTCCGTCTTTCCCTTAGTCGCCTTTTACGACACCCACGGGATGAGATGGGGTGGAGCTATTCTATGCCGGCACCACACGGCGGGCCCCACCTACAGTCTGACTCAACTTTTAAGCTTATTCAAGTCGGTGTGATTATCTTTATAGTGTCTCAGGGGCGCAGTAGTAGTGTATGCGGTTGCTGTGCTTGAGGTCTCTGGTTCGATTCCTGGATTTTTTTTTGGATTATTTTTACCCCTAGATGACTTTGTTTGTTAGGTGTCCGAAAAGTTTTTATGTTGGAAAAAGTATGAAAAAAACTTAGTATAAAAGGCGTAGTCGATGTCAGGGTACAAGCGCAACTATAACGGAAGCACATATTGTAAAAACTACGCTTCAATTCCAGCGGGGCATACAATGAAATATAATTGCTTTTACCATTGAACTGAATCTAGTGTTCCGCGGGACTTTGATTACGGCAAATGAAAACAGGGACTTATTTAAAATTAAAAAGTGTATGACTTAAAGCTCTGTAAAGTTTCAATATTAAGGTAAGACAGAATATGAAAGAGAAAAGTGATCTTTTTTTAAAGTAATACTTAATGTTTGTGGAGAAATAGTTATATAAAATAATTATTTTATTAATTCGGGAATTAAACTCACTTATTACTTAAATCCTGACCGGTCTTGTCCTATAGCAATCCTATAGCGTATCAAAGGTTATTTTAATATTATGCACTTCTAAAATAGTGTAAAAATGAGAGGTGTAATTTATATCATCATCATCATCATCATCAGCCTATCGCAGTACACTGCTGGACATAGGCCTCTCCAATTGCACGCCACTTAGTTCGATCCTCGGCGAAAGTATTTTGTAATTTATATCAATTGTGTAAAAATAATTCGGGAGGGGGCGGGGGTGGTTTGGAGCCCAATCCCACTGATGGACATAAGCCGCTCCTTGGAAAGGCGATATTAGCCTATTATGCCACGCTGTTCAGACGGAATAGTAGACGATTTGTTTCAAGTTTTCCTTCTATTTGTTATCCAGCATAGTTTGTTCCCTAAGTTGCCTCTTACGACACTCTATACCATAGAATCAACTCAAATTATTAAGTTGCTTTAAAATGATATAGAATGTGGTATTTTAATCTCCCAGAATTCTTAACTACCTATTTTTCGTTACGTAACATCGTGGAGCGACATTGAAAATCAACGTCACAGTACAGGTTCAATAAATACAAGGTCGAACTGGAGACGTGCGTGGAAGCTTTTACATGGCATACGTGCATGACATAACATTATGGATGACAAAAATATCAGAAACGTCATCTTGTAGTCCACACGTATAGGCGTTGTGTTTTTTACGCAACTTCACTTTTATCAATCGTTGGTAAAAATGTTCTGTTTTGGTCGTGACGAATAAATAATAAATAAATAAATATTTCGGACATCTAAACACACAACGCCATCTAGTCCCAATATAAGCAGAGCTTGTGTTATGAGTACTAGACAACTGATACAAATACATATATACTTTTTTTTTTTTGTAAATACATACATATTATAGATAGAACACACCCAAACTCGGAAACAAATATTTGTAGATCATACAAACATTTGGTCCAACCCGGGAATCGAACCCGAGACCTCATGATCAGCAGTCGCTCACGCCAACCGCGAGACCAACGAGGCAGTCGAATGAAACGATTATGGAATTATTAAATTAGTTTAATACTTTATCTGGTCAAGCATTATTGGTTCTTTATAACAAGAGGTTACTCTAACTGGTTACACAAAACTGGTGATAATCAAGATATATCTTTAAACGAGCAAGTCTTGGATATATATAACCTGAATCTCGGAAACAGTTCAAACGATTTTTAGTAAATTTATTATGCTGGGGGTTTCGGTGGTAATAAAGGACACATATTGTTAATATGATGATACATTTAAGCTATTTAATGGCGCTCATAGCCCAGTTGCACTCGGTGATTAGAAACAATCACCAAGGGTAAGCAACGACGGCGCGGTCAGTAACTGGATGGGTGACCGCTATTAGCACTATACCATGAGCGTCTTCGTGATTCGGAGGTCATGTTAAGCAGTCGGTCCCTTCGTCGTGAAGCTTAGTTGGAGGCCTTTGAGCGGCTTAAAAACATCAAACGACAAGATTACGTAGCCACAACATTGTCTTGCCAGTACCTAACCCGCACTTGGCCAGCGTGGGGGCGTATGACCTTAACCCGAGTCCAGCAGTGGGACGTTATGGGTTGTTCATGAAACTGTTTAAAGTGATTGAGTTTGATTGATCATTTTTAAGATTGAAAACGGCTGATGATAATGAAGATTGAAATACCTTGAAACAAAAACCCTTGTTACAGACAGTTTGGTTGTCTACTAGGTTTTTATTCGACTTTGATTACTACTACATGTCGTTCAATACCAAGTGCAGTGCGTAATTATACGTCAAACACAACCGACCTAAAAACCTACAACGTAGGAACAATAAAAACCTACATTACCAATTGATCCTACATACGGAAAGTAATAGGAAAGTCAGAAATCTTCAATTTTCATTCAGTAGCCTAAACTTCTCGATGTTGACCTCTTAAAGATTAATAGAAGGTATTTTGTTTGTTTTCCATCTCAATGATTGCGGATTAATAAAAATGTGTCTCATTCTAAATGGTTTTCCCTTGTATTGGGGATACATAAATCACATAAGTGAAAACGGTACAACATTTATCAAATGTGGTCGTTAGAGCGCGACGCAGGGGTCTCCGTCTTTACCGTGGTACATGCTACAGTACATTTAGTGGGGCGAAATAAAAAATTAACAGTTAAACTACTTCGGACGGCATATGGAGGTAGTTATTTACAAGAACTGTTATGAATTGATATTTTGTAGTTTATGTAGTAGCGTGTGGCATAATTCATCAATACAAAGTAAAGATCTTCAGACCTAGATAGGCGATTTTGTCAGACCGAATTTGGGAAGATTTTTACGTTTCAATTGACGGGCCAGACATCTGAGGCTGATGTTTGAAAATACTTCAAGCTACCCCAGATCGTCACAGGTGCACATGAGTTCAGTTTTGTAGATCTCAGGTCACCCCCGTCTTTTAGACAGACCAATAAACCTATAGATATTTACTACTTTACAGAGAACAAGAAATATCGAATTCATTATAACTATATGGTGTGTGTATTTTACGGGTGTAAATATTTTCAAATATCAGACACACAACGCCATCTAGGCTCAATCTAAGCAAAGCTTGTACAATGGGTACTAAACAACTGAAAATTAAGTTTCTCTTTTTAAATACATACATATTATACATAGAAAGCACACAAACTCCGAAACATATATTTGTAGATCACACAAACATTTGGTCCGACCCAGGACTTGAACCCCAGACCTCAAGCAGAGCAGTCGCATTCACTACCACTGCGCCACCAAGGCATTCAAGAAAATATTTATCTCTAAGAAAATCTTCTATTCTTCTATGGTATTCGTATATCGTCAATACTATGACATTTCATCACTTGACTAAACCTTCAGTATGATGTAGCACATCTCTAAGTTGGGGACCGCAACACTAGTAGAACCCAAGTAAAGTTTTAAGTAATGCGGCGTCTCCTAAAACTTATTAGAGACGTTTTACCCAGTAGGTAATTTGCTTAGCTAGAACTAGATTTCACTGGATTTATAAGAGCCAGGAGATAAGACTGTAATGCAATGTACCGAGTTATAATTAATTGTACTAAGATTTTTGGCTAAAAGGGTGCTCTCAAAAGGAACTATCCTTTTGAGAGCACATTGAGCGTAATGAACCAACATTTGTAATATTACTATATTTGGTTTAGTTCTTAACACGATATTTAACAATATTACCAAAAAGTTCAACAGTTCATATATTGGACACACTGATTTCTTACTAATTACTTTTCTATAAATCGACATTTTTCATTTCATTTTCATTTTTCATCGACAGTTTTGATTCCTAAAAGAATTTAAAATTTATCATGTTGAAAGCTTAAAAGCTACTATTTTAATAAAATAAAAGCTTAGCAGCTGAACTACTGAACTATTTTGTTAGCCGCTCGAGTTTAATTGCTTTTTAAAGTTCATTCATTACAATTTTGCGTATAGCTATTGTGAATTAAAACTGGTTACTCAGACATTCCTAAAAGCGTTTTCAAAGTTAAAGTTCTCGTTAACCGATAATTACATGTTTAGCAATCAACAAGTCATCCTATATATTTACATTTTATGCTAACACTAGCTGACCCACGCAACCTCGTTTGCGCCTTATATTGCCCGTAGCGTGAAAATTTTCCCCGGTTTTGAAACATTCTTCATTGTTACTTCGCTCCTATTAGTAGTAGCGTGATGATATATACCTTAAAGCCTTCCTCGATAAATGGACTATCCAACACCGAAAGAATTTTTTAAATCGGACCAGCGGTTCCTGAGATTAGCGTGTTCAAACAAACAAACAAACAAACAAACTCTTCAGCTTTATATATTAGTATAGATGCTAACATTATTACTATTAAGGTTTTTGAAATAGTACAATGTGTTTAAAGTTAAATGTACATATATATATATTTACGTAAATGTACATGTATCAATTAAAGCCAAACTATTTGTTTCTAGGTCCGAAAATCCGTTCAATTTATGGCCTCCAGACTTGAAAGGAGGACAGAGGTATTAAGTTTTGTGGTATGTGAAAATCGCTATATATTTTGAGAATCATACAGTCTGTATACAAACGAGTTTTCATAAATTCAGATATCAACTTTCAAACAAGATAACATTGATTATTTTAAACTATCAGAGTAAAAGTGTAAAAGCAAAATATTTTCCGTTTATAGCGTAAACAACGAAACAAGCGATTGTCAGTTCAAAAAGGTTTTATCTTGTCCGTGTCAGAGGCGCAAGCTACGTTTGTCAAATGGATGTTTTGATTGTGAAATGTTTTAGTTTTGCTGTAAAACAAGATATATGGCTCTGTTTGGATAGCAATTTTTACTTTGTCCTCTATTTATGATATATTTTTTTAGGGTTAAATGGGGAAAACGGGACGGGTATAATTTTCAGCATAAATACGGTTATTTTGTTTGTTGAAATATTTCTCAATTGTAAAAAAATCTCATCCGTGAACAAAATTTTTCTGTGATCGCTTTCCCTCCCTCCACCACCCTCTTCTTTTGAAATTAATATTTAAGAAATGACCAGTGCGTGTCTTATAGGCTGCATGTCCTAAGTTATCATTTCAAATACGCGACATGGTTCTAGATGCTATATTCATGTCCCGAAATAAAATCTTTTGTTTTCGGACAGGATTTCTTCAAATTATTTCCCTTACTGCTTTGATCGCCTTTTCCGTACGAACACTACGTGGACAGCTAGATCTTTTTCTGTCACAAACTGGGGATGTTCCATTGTATATATCAATAGCCCGGTACACAAACATTTGACTAATACCAAGCATATGGAGGCTTTTCAGTTCTCTTTATCACCCTACTCCATTTTAATATCACAAAATATTTTACAGTATATTGGCGCGAAAATAAGAAAACACAATGAACATAAATATTAACTAACTTTTTTTTAAATAAACCTAATAGTATACTGAAGAGAATTTTTGTAAGTAACTTACATGATTCATATTTAAATTGACTCTACTATGATGATCATCGTACAAAAATGACAGATTCCAAATTCAAAAGTAATATTTTGTTTATTTTTAACTGTAACAGTATTTATGGTTAGACTAAGTTCATACATATATAGATCGACATACACATCTGTATATGTAAATCTCATACGAAACTTATACAGTTTCTGACTGTTGGTTTCACATAGAATCCTTACTCTTCAAACTGGAAAATTAGGCCGGTCTAAGTCAACAAACAAGTAGTTTGAAGGATGTTATTTACACAAAAGTAGCTCTGGAGACCTAATTTAATAATACTTCACGTTCACATGGATATGTAGATAAAAGTTGATACGAAGTAGATTATAGCATATTCATTTTATAGCGAATTGTTGATGTAAATAACATTTAAAATAGCTGTAACTGTAAGTCGTAGTTTAGTTGTAAGATTGTCACACTCCAGGTCATATTTACCGCTTCGACCCAAGTGACAACGACGTCACATGACATGACCTAAAGAATTCCTTTACACCGGTAAAGGTCAGACACTAAATCCTAACCTGTTAAATTCATACCAATAATTGTCAAATAAAATTTTATTTAATCACATTGAAACTAGATGGCGCTAGTTATAAATTAAAAAGTCACTGTCGTTGTGTCGCTATCCAAATATAAAACTTCCCAAATCTTTCCTATATTAAGTGTTCCTGTGTAAGTGTGATAATAAAGTGTTTTAGTTAACCATAACGTAAACCTAACTTAGAAGTTGTATACTGATTTGACGTACCTTGTGCTCACCTTTAAAGTATTTCTAAATAGTTCTAAATAAACTGTAAACTCCGATTCTCCTTCGAACATTGCAAATATTAATATTCTAAGAGAAACCAGATACGCTCTTATAGAAATAACAAATTTTCTCGCGAAATATCAAGAAATACGTAATCCCTAAATGATGTCAATCATAATTTTCATAAAATGCCCGTATTAGGCATTCTTGGACGAGTACAAGAATATTTATACGTGTATTTTGTGAGCAAAGCTGGGCTCAACGAGATCTCAATTTGTAAAGACAAAGCCCCTATCCATCATCGCAGGGAGTGATCCAAAAGAAACTCGCCTCAACAGTTTTCGTTAAGGGAAAAAAATATTGGGTTCCGCAAAAACTTCAACATTTAATTATATTTCGTTTGTCCAAGAATTTATATTTAAACTCTCACTGCTGTGCAATGAGAAATTAGTTAGACTGCTGTAAAAAAACAATAAAGAATATGAAAGCATAAATTCGAAAGTAACTGTGCCTGTTTGTCTTTTACGCTTTCGCGGCTTAACCGCTGAATGGACTTGGATGAAATTTACAATGCAGATTCTTGACGGATTCTTGAAGAATAACATGGGCTACTATATACTGCGATAACTAAAACACGAGGGTGGAGCCATGGGCAAAAACTAGTAATAATATAAATACGTAACTAGTCTCTATGAATATTTTGTGAGCAAAGCTGGGCGAGGGACGAATCACTTGATATGTCTAACACGTGGCTCTCAAACCTCAAATAGGAACAGACACTTTCATAATCATACTGGTGTCTTGTTTGATAACATACTTATATCTAATGCCTTTAAATGAGTAATTCTCGTATATAAATATATTCATATATTTAACTAAATTACTCTCGATTTAGTAAAAGCAATAGGAGGACAAGTACATAGTTGCTACGTCATAATTAAAAAAGGACTTTTTTTCATTAACCTTAAATGCTGAAATTATTAACCCTTTTAGTTAAGTTCATTTATTTTAGAACAAATATGATAGCTTGGGATGTTCACATATCAGTTTAAGTAAAAGTAAGTACTATCATTGTATATTTTATTATTTTCTGACTAATATGTATATGTACTTGGTAATAGAAACTTAGAAATAATAGCGTACATATCTATCAACATGTAATACATAACGTCGCCCCTCAAGGCAGACTGAGAAAAATGTTTGTGATGAATCACTTCTTTCCGATAGAATTAACATCGTTAATAGTATCACTAAAACTAATTTATAGTAATAAAAAGATAGGCGAGGCTTATTTGGATTTCATAAATTTTCATCATTGTCTGCATTCACAACTAGAATAGTGACAACTACTCTTGGATTCTGCTCTTATGTTTCCATAGTGCCAGGTAAGTTGAGATCCCCCGTGTGTGGCGAAATTTTCCGATATCGATAATTCTGTATGCTGAATCGTATATACTAAAGTTTTTATACCTTATACTATTACTTAATATATTAAATCACATATATAGAACTTATAACTATCCAACCTTCTCCAAGCAATTACGAATTTATAGAGCATCTTGATATCCTTCACCGGCTCGGTCACAATCATGCTCTGAATAAGTTATCTTGGATACTGCGAGTTAACTGAATTATAATGCGAAAGAACTACTTACTTTAATATTTTGTGCGCTAGTGAATGGGTCGGATAAAGTACGCCAGAAATTTCCTGTGGAGGAATTTGAAAGTTGCTCTGTGTCCCTCTCTAACATAAATGGAGAATTTTCGTTATTCCTGTTGCCTGATGCCGGATCAGAAATTGATCTATAGATGGTGTTGAAGCATATTTTGGCTATAGTTTCAGTCGTCAGGACTCTGTACGATTTATATTCAACAAATATGTTGCATTATACAGCATAAAGTCCTTCCATCCAAACCTTTAACCAGGTTTTGGGGGTCAAAATATCTGTGTAATAAATAAATAAATAAAAATGTTTCTGATATTAGGTTATATATTATATTTCATGCTGTGGTTGCATTAATAGAAAGTGAAGAAAAGAGATAAATCAATTTCTGAGGCGTGTCAAAGAAGAATGGAAGATCCTGTACAGACAGCAGTATGTTATTGTCAATGATGTTACCAGCCAAATAAATACAGAAAGAACCTTGAGATTGAATTTATAATGAATGATGATGTTTATAATGGTATTTGTTGTAGACATATATTAAATACAGTTAAAGAAAGTATGTATTGTTTTCCTTAAAAACTACAAATTCAAAGAAAAAAAAGAATTGTGCCAAAGAGAAGAGAATTGTTATACCAATCGCTACTATAATTATTTCAAGATTTCCCATAAAAGTTACTTTGCCAAAAATATATACTAAGAAATCTGTTCACTTTTTTGTATACTACAGAACCCTCAAAAAAATAAAAGGATCGTGGTTCGGACAGCGCGATGATTATCACCGGATAACTTTGATCAATACCTTTTCATGCCGTTAACTGTCTACAAAATATTGCATAAAAGCTCTATTTTCTAAGAGAGTGATATATTTTTGTTGTTCGTTTACTGACAAATCTAGTAGATTGTTAGCTTTTCTAGATACTGGATAATAAGATAATAGTAATAAATGTGTGTTAGTTGTAAGTACAAATATTACATTTGCAATATTTTAATATGCTTACAAGAGTGACTTGTAACTTGCTACATGCTAATGTTTACCTTACAATCAAACCATTAGATTACACAACTCGCGGTTCCAGAGGAATGTAATTCCCTGGCCTAAATGAGCTATATGAGCGATAAATCGATATAGCTAGGACTAATTTTAGAAAATTTTACAAAAAAATATTTCCAGGTACTTTCTATAATATTCGCAGAATATTTTAAATCCGACTCTAATATTAGATAACATTTTATTACGTACTCATAGTACGTGCCTCTATCCGAAAACTTATTCATACTAACCTGCAACTATAGGTATGTAAAGAAGTGTATACATACATATGCATTTAGTAAAAAGCGGTTATTTTAATATTACAAACAGACACTCCAATTTAATTTATTTGTATAGATATGTAACTTTATTCTAAAACATATAAGAGAATAAAATAACAGTATTTGCACATCTCGGGGTAGAACTGAAAGAAGACATTAAACATGTTAGATCTTATAGTGGTATCTAATGGTAAATAGTAAGTTAAGGGCTTACATTTATTTTTTATTCCTTTGAAGTACGTGAATTTCGATATTCTAAATTTTAATTAAAACTTCATAGCGTTAAGATTCCACTCATTTTATTTTTAATCATATTTTACGAGATCCGTAAAATTATTTTATAGCAAACAGTAGGTAGTGTTTCTTGGTACGTTTGATCTGTTTATCTTATTTTCATGTATGAGGGCCTGAAAGAAATAATAAACTTCATTTATTATTTTGTCTATCTTTTCTTTTTAATGTAGGATTTTAAATGCAAGATTCCACACTCTTAGTCCGTAAAAAAAATAGTTAAATTGTAATTCAGATATTTATTTTCGAGATTATAATACTGTAATAGGACATGGAGGTGAGGTTTAAACTGATGTCTTTTATGAATATAAAATTAAGTAAGTCTTAGCAAGAGTAGGTGTTGTGTTGTCATAGGTTTAATCAAATTTCACCCTTAATCTTATACGTATAGAGTTCTCTGAACTGTGCCACCAATACTGCAGATCATCAATTTCATCTGTAAATAAATATATTGTGTTTAATACTAACACATTATTAGGAGGAACCGAACTAAAGACTTAAAAGGAGTTATTTCACCTTGTGATTTTAATATTAAAATATTCTTATATCTTATCGTATTTCAATCTATGAGTGGCCATTCTCAACATTATTAGGACCGTTCCATGCCTCGGAAAACACGCCTCATTTACAAACAGTAGGTGACCCGAGGTACGTCGGGGTTCCAGGATTTTCCTTTATAGGATGCACCTGGTTCCCTGCCATGTAGTACCCGAGACAGCGTGCGGATTTAGTCGGTTCGAGTTCGACATGCCACCAGGAGGTGGTATCAGAGGGGATTTCCGCACGGAAAAAAGGCTAGATGATTATATGGTAAATAAATACCGATGTCTATTCGTTAAAGCAAATATTACAAAACATCTCGGCAAATATATAATAAAAGTTTTTTAATCAAAATTGAAATAAATTACTAAATTGAGTAGTATAAAACAGTGACGTCACAAATTTGTATTTAGTACATTTTTCATATTATCGTTTTGGCAGATGATAAAAAGTAACTAATTTGACTAAGGTGTCATCTACCCTATTGCGATATCGCCTCGTACCTTGATTGTGGACATTCGAAGTTCAACCGTATCGTAATAGATGTAAAGCTGACCCCAACCTAATTCGAGAAAAAAAGGGCTCGAAGGAACGTGAAGTCAATGCAGTGCACCAAATTTTAACAAAAAAAAACTGATTTCAAGAACTGAACCAAATTGAAATAGGACCACACGGAAAGAACCAGCTTTCAAAAATAAGAAAAGTGTCATCGAAACCGGTTCACCCATTCGAAAGTTCTGAGGTAACAAACATAAAAGAATATATTCCATTCGAAAGTTCTGAGGTAACGAATATAAAAGAATATAGTCGAATGGAGAACCTCCTCCTTTTTTGAAGTCGTTTAGTAAAGAATTATTCATGAATGAATTTCAATTAAATTTCAATTGATTGAATGAGTCTTTCAAAATGAAATGGTAATCTGATATTATTTTTCATATTTTCTATTTTAAAATACATTGAAACAAAAACCCTTTACCCAGAGCTTTATATTTTTTTAATGATAGAGTCGTGACAGTTGGGATCGTATTACAGATTAATTGTATTTTTAACAAACCTCCTGAGACGGGCTCTAGTCCTTTTAGCTTTTAATTAACAGTCTTTTTATTAGCGTAAATTGCAGCTCGTTATTACTTGCATTATCTCTGAGATCTTAGTTTCTATTTGACACTTCATAACTACTACGAGATAGCATAGAGAAAAGAGTTGTGTTGTTGTTGTTAACGAGTGATATTATTAGGGGAATTCTTTAACTGGCCTGTTGATATATGTATAGGGTCCACACCCTAACAACTAAGACAGAGGTTGTTGGTTCAACTCCCGTACAGGTTAAATAATTGTGTTAAGAATAAGAGCTAGATCAAATGTTCTGTTTCTCGGTGTTATGTGTCTATAACTTGTATGCGTACGCACGCACAAACAAACACACACACACACACACACACACTTCACAGAACATTATATATTTATATTCTTGTAACCCAACACCTTCGGTGTGCGTATCACCTATATGCTGATGACTTACAACTGTACACGCAGTCAAGTGTTGAGGATATATCATATGCCATTAAGAAAGTCAACAATGACTTGGACTATATATATAAAATATAATTCTCCGTCGTTACCTGAATACCTCGAACTTCCTCCACTTTCGCCTCTTATGCTACACTCGTCAAGAAATAATATGCTTCTTTTTTGTCCGCCCCACAGCTCCAACTTCATAAATTCTTCCTGCTTTGTCCAGTCAGTTCTTCTTTGAAACGCACTTCCCACCGAAATCAGGATGTCAACAAAATGCCTCATATTCCAGGCAAAAGTACGCGATCTGCTTAGCAATGACTTCGCAAAACATTCACAACAACGATAGTATCCGACAGAGTACTTTAGTATTATATTTAATTTATCATTTATTTATCATAGGTAGTAGAGCCACGCTGATTTCAGCACGAACGGGCCGGCTCGACCGGGACGGTACTATCCTCGCACAGAAAATCAACGTAAAATGACGATCATGCTGTTGGAGGCCCAATGATGCAGAAGCATCACTAGCCCGCCATGGTGTGGGTCACCATGCTGCATTGTTGCATTGTCTGTATTCGCAGTATGGTGACCACCACTCTTAGATTCTGCTTATGCTTTCCATCAGGCAGAGTAGAGTCATTTTGGCAGGGTAAAACATAAAAAAAACTTATTTGTAAGTATCTTGATCTATTGTGTATGTATTAGTTATATTACTTTGGATATACCTTATGTTTGTATCACACTTATATTATTTATGTATTGAGTTAAACTCTACTTATATCCTACTAGCCGACCCACGCAACTTCGTTTGCGTCTCCTATTGCGCGTCGCGTGATAATTTTCCCCCGTTTTTTAAACATTTTTCATTGTTGCTCCTCTCCTATTAGTCTTAGCGTGATGATATATAACCTATAGCCTTCCTCGATAAATGGACTATCCAACACCGAAATCTATACTAATATATAAAGCTGAAGAGTTTGTTTGTTTGTTTGTTTGTTTGTTTGAACACGCTAATCTCAGGAACCGCTGGTCCGATTTGAAAAATTCTTTCGGTGTTAGATAGTCCATTTATCGAGGAAGGCTATAGGGTATATATCATCACGCTACTACTAATAGGAGCGGAGCAACAATGAAGAATGTTTCAAAAACGGGGGAAATTATCACGCTACGGGCAATATAAGGCGCAAACGACGTTGCGTGGGTCTGCTAGTATTAGTATAGATTTGCACCTACCGCCTTATATTTTTACATTACTCAAAGGTTCATGAGAAGCCTCGGTGAAAATTTAGTTCTAAAACAGCAAATAATATAATAAATGATAACATTGATTGCCATGCTATTCCTTCGTAAATCGTCCTGCCATTTGGCCAAAATACCTCCCATACGTTTGCCAGTAAATAAAATAAATAAATATTTTCGGACATCAAACACACAACGCCATCTAGTACTAAACTAAGTAGAGCTTGTATTATGGGTAGTAGACAACTGATACTTCGGGTCTGAACCCCCGTGCCTCGGAGAGCCCGTAAAGCTGTCGGTCCTGAGCCTGATCTCTCCCCGGTCGTGTCGGTTAACCGTTCCATCGGATTATGAGAGAAAGGGAACAGAGAGTGCACCTGTGTTAGCACACACACTTGTATACTACAATATTTCCTGCATAATTGGCTGGTGTCCAATGAAACTGGCTGCCATGACCGTAATCGTCCAGGAGAACATTATTATTATTATTAAATACGCGGTCTTCCCTCCAGTGATAAGAATAGAAGCGACTGGATGCAAAAAGTAGCAGACAAGGCTCTGTAGTGTGCGTTGAGGCTCCCCATGCCTATGTCCGGTAGTGGACTTTAATGGGCTGAGGTTGATCCTACTAACATTATAAATGCGAAAGTTTGTAAGGATGGATGGATGTTTGGATGGATGTTTGTTACTCTTTTAGGCAAAAACTACTGAACGGATTTGGATGAAACTTTACAGTAATATAGCATATACATCAGAATAACACACAGGCTACTATTTGCCGCGATAACCGACATATACGCGGGCGGAGCTGCGGGCAACAAGTAGTAGTATATATTTCTTTAAATAAACTTTAGGCGGACACCGGAAACTGTTCGTAAAATTTTCTCAGAAATGCGTACAAAGAATTCTTTCCACGTATAACTGTATAACTCATAGAATCAAAACTGAATAAAATTGGCTACTTTTTAAATAATCCCCAGGACAGTAGCATCGACTATTCATACTTTTTTATAACTTGAAAATTGAAAGAGAATTTTCCGAGCCAGACGTTAATATTGCCGTTGCATTGTTGACAATAAAAAACGCTTTGCTCTGAACTGAATATAGATGAACAGCTGGGCTTTGATATTAGATCTTTAACAAAGGTAGATTATATTTTCGTGATCGTTTATCAATTACTTTGCAACTGCAAATACGTTTTTTTAAGTTTTGCGACTTAATTATATTAAGTGCTTTTTATAACAGATCTATTATAAGTTTGAAAGTAACTCTGTCTGTTTGCTACGCTTTCACGACTAAACTAATGAACCGATTCTCGGAACTACCCGTTATGCACCCAAAATTTCATGAAAATCGCGACACGAGAATTTTATATATTAGATTGTGAGTAATTAGTGATTATTTTATAATAGTTGGATGCGAGAAGCCTAAGATCGAACTAAGTGGCGGGAAATTGGAGAGGCCTATGTCCAGCAGTGGACTGCGCTAGGCTGATGATGATGATGCGATTGTGAGTGACTTTTATCACATACAAATAAATAAATAAATATTTGGGACATCTAACACACAACGCCATCTAGTCCCAAACTAAGCAGAGCTTGTATTATGGGTACTAGACAACTGATATGAATACTTATATACTTTTTTTTTGTAAATACATACATATTATACATAGAAAACACCCAAACTCCGAAACAAATATTTGCAGATCATACAAACATTTGTTCCGACCCGGGAATCGAACCATGTCCTGTCTGTCTGCTATTCTAGATTATATTATATCTCCGTGCTAAATATTATCTTTACCTTCAGACATTAAAACGTGATAAAGGAAATTTTTATTTTAAAGATTTTTGTACTTAAAATAAAGTATCTATGTGTATATTTCTACTTCAATTTTATACTGGTTTAAGTCAAAAACCAAAAAAGAAACGCACTGGTTGATATTTCTTTATCAAATTTATATTTATAAAGAATAAAAGCTACGTACCTATATTATAAAGATGGCAAATATTACATTAGTTACTTATTATCTTAGACTTTAAATAACTTTGTAAATAATAATATGTACCTACAGATCATCTTAGAAATAACATAACTTTGGTAATAGCACCTAATATAATTTTAGAACCAAATATAAAAATTAAAATGCTAATAATAACTATTTCTTCACTCAAATACGAAAAGAATCTGTAAATTTAATTTTAACCAAAATAAAACCGACTTAAAGGTTCGACTCGATTTCTCTTTAATGCCTTCATTAGATCTTTGTGTCCTTATCATAGTACCACCATAGGGATATCTCCTTTCCATTAAAAAAAAATCATCAAAATTGGTTTAACAACGACGAAGTTATCCGGGAATACACATAAAAATATATATATAGATACGTACGGTCGAATTGAGATCCTCCTTCTTTTTTTTAAGTCAGTTAAAAAGTATTAGCGATGAAGTCAGTTAAACAATAATAATAACAGGCCGGCCTTAGATTTTTTTAAATTTTAATTCTGTTAACAAAATGTTAAGAATATGAATTTGTCATTTATCAAACAAACATTATAAAATTTCTAACTTAGAGTTTATTCACAATAAAAAGTAATATTATACTTATCGCGACAAACACGAAAATTATCAACAAAATATCTGAGTATTCCATCCTGAGTTAGCCGAGAGCACATAATTCTCTTGATGGCAATTGTTCCAACGACTTCTATTCAACTTGGAACGTTGTATGGTTTATTAAGAGACGTCTGACTTTTATCGCAACTTGAAACAATACACTCAAAACTGAACAGATATATCTATCTATACTAATTTATTAATACGAAAGGAGTAGTCTGTCTGTAACACTTTTAGGGCTAAACCGCTGCACACATTTCAATGAAATGGAGATATCTTAATTCTTGAGGAAGGACCTAGGTTATTATTTATCGCGATAACTGACTTATACGCGGGTGGAGCTATAGGAAAAAATAGTCTAAGTACAAATATTAAGTTAGGTTATGTATGTTTTGAAAACTCAAAAATATCTGCAACGATTGAAGTCAAATTTTGACATGAGAAATAACCCGTTAGTTTTAAAGATTGTTTTTATCTATTTTTCGTGTCAGAAAGAAGAAATTAACGTTTATAATGAAGAAATGTATAAAGCTATAAGGGATTAAGAATTCAGTTTAACAAGTCGGAGAAATTGTTAAGGTAATGAGGACAATTCGGGGTTAAATACATAACTTTTTTGTAATTTTATCTATATCGGTAAACTTTTCAGTAAAAATAAAAGCGGTTGCGGTTGCGGTTTCTTCTTAAGATAATAAATCTTTTGTAAGATAGAATAGAAAACCACACAAAAAAATTGAATTAAATACTTTTAAAAATAAAACACAAAGTTATCGATATCTACTTAGATGTCTCAGAAGTAATTTTATGCTGCCATGGCCAGCATAAACCATTGAACAATTATTAACTTTGATTAAGGGGTTCGTGACGTCACTATCGATGTTTAAATACAACAAATAAAAGAGTGTATAGTCCTTACTTACTGAGCTGTTTCGTGATTATCCATCAAGACACCGGTAAGATACTATAAAGGTATTACAAATATCGAACAAGGAGAAGGTTTGAACATTTTTCTTACCTGTATGTCTTTATATATACGGCTGCAGTAGCATTCGCATTTCGGTGAAAATTCTAAATAGATTGCACGTAAATGATCCTACCGCTGAGCTTTGATAGGTGTAAATTTCGAACTATCTTTGGTTTATGTATAAGATTGTTCTTAGACTTAAGACCAGTTTCACCTGAAATTATCTGATAAATACCTACAGATTTCAGTTTTAGATATAAACTTATAACAGCAAATGTTGCCTGTTAAATAGTGTTATTTGGATAACTATCTCAATCTTTATCTGTAACAGGTGAAACTGGTACTTAATGCTACAGTATTTAGCCATCAACACACCGAATAAAATAAGCTGAAGAAAAAGTGAACGATGAAGCATATTAACTTCGAAGAAACTATCATCCGAAGCGTACACTGTGATTGTAAACAAACTGCTTGAATAAAACAAAAAGGCAAAGGCAAAAAGGCAAGGCGGGTTGATCCTAACATGCGACAATCAAATATGTGGTATCGAGATGAAAGGGACAGGTCAGAGGGACCCGTAACTGTCGGATGAGAATGCAAAATGACGGTGGATTAAATTGCTCTTGACCTTGTCTACCCTGGAGGAAAACCGAGTGAATTTATTTAGATGTGTATGTTAGTAATACCAATATTTCACAGTGGATACGTCTGGTCTTTACACGACAGGCTGTTTTGTAGTTACATACGTTCTGAAGAAAATTATGATAATTTTAATATAATTTTTTTTCTGGTTTAGATGACATTTGAGCAAACGAATCAACTGATGGTGTGTAGTTGATTACACTACTTTGCAAAAAAAGCTTATCTTTGTCCTACTATTTTTTCATGATTTTTATTATCTTTATGCTTTATGACAAAGGAAAATACCTATATGATGCAGAAGCATCACTAGCTCACTATGGTGTGGGTAAACATGCTGCATTATTGCGTTGTCTGCATTCGCAATGAGTATGGTGACCACCACTGTTGAATTCTGCTTATGCTTTCCATCAGGGAGAGTAGAGTCACTTTGGGAGGTACATATTAAAAAATATTCCTTAGAAATATTATTTTAATAGTCTTGATAATGAATCCATTGCCATATTTCTGGTTACTAGTGATCGTCCAGTGGTTCAAATTCGATCATTATTCATTTAATTGTTTCTTAACATCAGATGATGTAACACTCAAATAGCTTTTTCTGTAACACCTTAATTATTTTTTTAACTTTTAGCACTTTTCCTTTATATCAATTTTACCTAACTAAGCGAGAGAGATTCGTATAAAAGGTCAACCAATAAACCACGTCGATGACAATTATTTTTGATTTAACTAATCAAAGTAAAGTAACTAGCTAAGTGTAGCTATATATATAGTAAATCTACTCTGCCTGATACAAAACATAGTAAAATGCAAGAGTAGTTATCACTATACTTATTGTGAATGCAGAGAATACAGCATGGTGACCCTCATTAGGGCGGCCTTCTTTCATAAAAATAGAAGAAGAAAGCTGAATTAAATATTTGGACATTTGTGTGATCCACAAATCGTTATTCTGAGTCTTGGTAATTCTTACCTTCCTGTTTCTGTTCTGTTCCTGTTTCCCCCACGAATTGATTCCTAGTGCGGAGGCTGTCTTAAAAAACAAAAAATACCTTTGTTTTTCAGAATTACTTTAAAGATTTAACCTAAAATACGTTTTGTTTCTTAAATACAACTCTCGACCTAGGCATGTTTCTGTCTATAGAAGTTTTTAGATAGAGGATAAAGTCAGTACACCTCTGTATGATAACCTGACATATTGTCTGACACAGAAAACAGATAATAGTGCTGAAAATATGTCCAGGGCAGTATTCAACTCACAATTTTATTGATGGCTTAGCAGTTGGGATATCTTACGATTAACAATAAACTTACCTACAGACTTATTTTTTATGTTAGTAGACATCTATAAGTTGAAAAACATCTGTCATGAGTAATGTGCTGAGAATATTTCCTGGCTATATTAAACTTGCATAATAATTTATTGAGAATACAAAAACGTTTCTTCTAATAAAAATATTTACATATTTAAAATATTTATTTCGGAAATCTAACACAAAGCGCCATCTAGTCCCAGTCAAAACAGAACTTGTGTTATGGGTAGGTATTAGACAACTCATATAAATACATATATACTTGTTTTTTACATATGCGTATTAACTACAACTCTACTGTGTTAAGATTATCATAACACATTGAATTAATAAACAAAAAGTCAAATGAATATACATCTGATTTCTTCTATATTTTTTATACGAAACGTGGCGGTTGTAATAAATTGAATAAAACCACAAAGCTGACACGTAATTTTATTTCTTATGAATAAATGTAACATGAATTTCGCAGAAAAAAGAGAGACCAAATATATTTTCACATTATGATTAAGATTACATTTCAAACTCTGACATTAATTAAGAAACTAAAATCTCGTTGTTAAAGAAATATATTATTTATATTATATTACATTACGTTTGTATTCCATGAAGGTTGTAACAGATTTTGTGGGACATTTTAATCAACAAAGTAGTTCTATCTCCATGATACAGTTTTAATTATAGCAATGTTTTTTTATTATTATTAGTTCTAGTATTAAGAAGATGTTTATGTTTATAATCATAATGTTAAACTATTTGACATATTTAGATGTTCAACAAATAGGAGATCCAATAGCAAAAAAGTAAAAACAAAACCCAACTACGACAAAAAAAAAATGAAAAAGTATGAAACAAGTTTGAAAAGGCGTAGTCACGCGTTGTGAAAGTGTTATGTTACGTTTCTATGTAACGTGTGACCACACCTTTTTAAACTTGTTTTAAACTTTTTCAGCGTCGTTTTTTTGTCGTAAAACTAAAAGTTTTAGTTATATTTTTTTTTTATTTTAATATGTTTTGGTGCCGTTAAAATATTAATTTCCTGGCAAAGTATATTTTAAATACCATAGAAATATCACAGTTATCAAATAAATACGGACAAAGCAAATATTAATAATATATTATGTATTTTTGAAATGTACAAATGTGCCCTTTCTAATGATGCCAAACACGGCATATTTATCTCAAATTAATTTTTTAACATTTTTTTTTATTTATTTCTTTATTTAGAAACTTTTACAATATTATAACAGGATAAATTCCCAAGGCTAGGTTATTGTAAGCTTACAACTAAATAAACAACATAAAAAAAATGTTAAATACAATTTTTCTATCTATAATATGTATGTACTTACAAAAAAAAAAGTATGTAAGTATTTATATCAGTTTTTTATTACCCATAATACAAGCTCTGCTTAGTTTGGGACTAGATGGCGTTGAGTGTTAGATGTCCGAAAAAAAAAAATAATAATTAATATTACAGTAAAATGAATTAGAAATAATAACAGTATTGTATTTCAGAAATAATGCAATTTTGCGCTATTTCTGTGAATTTCGGCAAGCTACAATTATAAATATCTGTTTTAGTATCAATTAGGTTAATAATCCATATGGCACGCGACAAAAGGGCAAATTTAAGTAGGTTAGTCCTCGCCACTGGGAGATAGTACTTTATGACCACTAGAGGGTGTCACATTAGATTCAGTGTCACGTCATATAGCCTATAACCAGTGGACAATCAATACGCTTCTAACGATATCTCATATGTCCAGTTCTAATCAGTAGTACAGGAGCTATGAGGTAACAGATTAACATACATACATACTAACATACATAGCCCGTCAAAAATCATAACCTTCCTTTGGCTTTGCTTTAGTCGGGTAAAAAAATCTAAATCTTTCTTTGGCTTTGCCGTAGTCGGGTAAAACAGCTTGTTTTTACCCGACTACGACTAATATTTTACAGTAGCCGACCCGTGCCCACTTCGTTGGGCGTTAACTGACTTGATTTACAAATACTATTATTTAAAAAAAAAAATCTTCAATCATAATAAAGTATAGCCTATGTCCCTCCTGAATACTGTCATTTTCTATTAGTGTAAGAATTTACGGGATCGGATCAGTACCTTCAAAGATTACCCCCTACAACTATACAAACAAAGTTAGAAACCTCCTTATAATATTAGTATAGATTAAGCTTGATCATCTAATACAGTTAACGTGACAATATATGCATAACAATTTCTTTACTTGAACTTAATCTAACAAGACATGCTTGAGCCACTTTTAACAATATTTGATATCGTTCATGACACAAAATGAGACTATTTGGCAAAGGGAATACTTTTCTCACAATATCACTTGGAATCATAATGGACGCGATAAAACGGCATATGGGTACGTGAAAAGAATTTAGCTGTTTAATTATTTTCAATACTTAGAGTAGTATTACTATTGAGAAAAGTTTTCTGTTAGAACTGTTATCAAGAGAGATAAACTTTAAGCCTACTTTTTATGACGTATAATGTTAAAATACAGTTGATTTAGTGGTAGAAACTTATACGAGTGACACGCTGTAGTTTTTGGTCATGTTTTTTCTTATTTGAATCAAAGTAAAGGAATGGATACTAACAAAATTATATTTAAAAAAATGTTAGACACAGAAAGAAAGAAATTTATAGATTCATATTCTGCTTCATTAAAAAAAAGCAATTAAATACTAATGCGCAGCAAAGTAATGTACATTGCTGAGACGGTGATATTAGTTTTAAGTTAGCAAGTGACATGGTAAATTTATGTTTAGTGTATTTACAAGTAACCAAATGAAATAAATCTCAGTAGTAGAGACACACCACGGTAACACTGTTTATAAAAATCATCCTTCCATTTTTGGATTAGAGTTAGAACTCTACAGTGATCAGTACTACATACTACATATACTGAACGAAGGAGAATGGGTGCAGGTGTCACGTATATTCAATTTAGATAAGGAGCCAATTGAAAGTCAACAGAATTCATTAACTCGAATGTTGTTGATTATATCGATAAAGTAGTTTGATTATTCAGTAAAAATGCAAGGGTATTCTGCATTTCGTGAAGTTGTGACACTTGCAGCGAGTTGAAATGGCGAAAGCACTTCAGGTTTATGGAAACGATTACCCTTTTGTTTTTATTTGTTCTCTACTAGTTCTAATCTTTTCTAGTTTCTAGTCTTTTTTAATTATTTTTTAAATTGTCTTTAACAGTAATTGTTGTAATTACTTGTGTTTATTGAGTGTCTTTGTTTTTCTATTATTCTTTTTAGTTTGGTTTTCAGGATAAACTGTTATTTAATGAACATTTGCTCCGTGTCTGGGTTTACTTAACATAAGTTTAATAACAAAGTTTTCTTGAGATTGACATCATAATATGTATATTGGAGTCGGCACGTTTAGTTTAGATGTTTGTTGGCAAAAACTTGATGAGATTCTCATTAATCTTTCCAAAAAGGTATTACATTATTGCTTTGAAATTCCAAGTAACAGCTAGTATTAATGACAGTCATGTTTGTTTGCAAGGACTCGTGTCATGTAAATAGATATTTGTTTTATTTTTCAACATGCACTAACAACATATTTGCGTATTTTCAGAAATAATCTTTGTGATAGTTTACGGTATGTTTTGTGTTGTTAATTACTTAAAAGAAATAATTATTGTTTTAGATGTAGCATATGATTCTTCTTTCAGACTTACTTGTACTTCTTTATACAATTAGTAGTACTGTCATTACTAGAAGTAAAAATGACTAAAAATATGCAGCTTCTTTTTAAGATTACGCAGTTAATATACTTAAATTGATACGGATTGACCGGAGTTTATAGAAAAGCTTTTTCTCTATTACTCACTCATCTACAACTCTACTCCTATATCAGAACTCTCATTTTTATAACTATTTTTAACGAATATATAAATTGATCTGTAGTCAAAATTGATTCAAAACCTTATTTTCTGTAGCTAGGTGGCAACTGTTTATAAATGGTAATTGAAATGAACGAAGCGGGACTAGCGAAATTTCTTTTATTGTTTTACGCAAATGACTTGCAAATTTAGTGTCAAGTGAACCTTAATGAGCTGTCTTACGACGTTAGTAAAATCTGGACCGGAATAACGTTTCCACAAACCGACTTCAGGTCAATTCGGTTAAAACTCTGGCATTCAGTATTAACTGAATTAATCTGAAGCCTTACGATACTTACTTACCTATAAAGTTTCTTTCATCTACTCGTATAAAGTTAAAGTAATAAAGTTAAGAATGTCTATACCTATAAATCTATATTATTCTATAAATAATACCTATAACATTTTAAGTAGAATACAGTATGAGGTTGCAATGGTTACTGATTAAACCTCTTTATAATAAACTCCTTGCTTTCTTGAACTACGTTTCATTGATTTCGGATAATTATATTAATATGGACACGAGGTACATTTGTATAGCCTTACAAGCAAACGTACGTCGAGACGTCAGACCATAAGAAGAATAAGACGAAGATATTAAGTACAGAATTTCAAAAAAAAAAGGATCAGCAATTTAGAAAGTATAGTAAGTAAGATAGCGAGAAACAGAAGGAGTATTTCTCTTCGGTACAATCAAAGAATGTAAAGGTACTTGTGGGAGCTATAAGTTACTTTATATCAAGTAACCCACCTACTTATTTATCTTTCAATGTACAGTTAAAGTATTGTTTGATCAGGAATCACATTATCACCATCATATTTCCAACTCCTCCTGTTTTTTCTTCTGATTAATTTCGTTGCGGGTTCCAAGACAGTTAATTTTTTTTTCTGGGGCTTCCCGAGTGTCATGACTCAGTGTGTTCGTGTGTCACTGCTGAGATAGGTTGGTATAGAGTTTGTTTTAAGCTCAGAACATAAAATAAGATTTCTCTTTGCAGTAATGTTGTTTTGCATAGTTTTCTTCCTATGGCTCTTTTGACACCCATTAGATGAATAGCGATGGTGACACTCCGTATCTCACTCTCACTTCGATCTTAATCCGTTGCCACACGGTCTGGACAGCAATTTTATGGCTAGTAACATTCTTCCTTAGTAAACATAATGAAATACCAAAGAAAATCATTTCCAGGAATAAAATATCTACGACACAACGAAATTAAGATCGGTCAACAAATGTAAAGTCGTGCAATACATTTAAACCCTCAAACCGAGCGTCCCCTGAGAAATGACCGCGATTTTCTAACAAAAGACTACAATATGATGTCATATGAACTAGCTCAAGTCGCCCCCTTTAAGCCTACGCCTAATGCTCGTCCAGTATACATTGAACTCCTATTACTTTTTAGATATTACAACATTCGGTTATGTTTAAAGGTCCCGCTACATTGGTAGCTTAACAGTAAATGTCTATCGATATATGAAATGGTGATGAAGTGCCGCAGACGGGTTTCTATCTAAAAATATTAAAGGATTAAGGACTTTTGAAAGGACATCGTGTGAGGTCGCCTAAATAATGGTATAATTTTTCATTAAGTCATCTCAGTGCCTTGAACATTCTTTGTATATATAAATGATTTTGCTTTTGTTGTAAAATTCGGTTGACGATTAAGATGGGACTTAGAAATTCCAGTACACAGTTTAATAAAGTTAATTTATACTTTTGTAGTGAGAAAAAACAAATAGTGATAAGGGTGTTTCCATCTGATCCGTGGATCAAATAACCCATTCACTTGCCTGATTAAAGTAGTATTTGCTGAAGCGGTCGCCAGCGCCTTTTTCTACCAATTGTATGTGATTCACAAATTGTTGTTCTGAGTTTGGGTGTTTGTTTGCATCTGTTTCATGTTTGTAAAGTCTGCTACACAAAATTTATTTTAATGTGGGAGTTGTATTTTTTAAACAAAAAATGATTTACTGTATAGATGAATAATAGGTCTTTAATACAGTTTTTTTTCTTTACGACATATTTGTTTGCAGGACCTGAATCAATATAGGATTAGCGCTTCAGAACATCATGTCAACAGTCCCCATCCTGGGACGTACTGAGGTTTTTGTTTTTTGAATGATCCTTTGCAAACGTATTTAAT
Source organism: Spilosoma lubricipeda (assembly GCA_905220595.1). NCBI lineage: Eukaryota > Metazoa > Arthropoda > Insecta > Lepidoptera > Erebidae > Spilosoma > Spilosoma lubricipeda. The sequence goes on from HG992278.1 coordinate 4,308,278, forward strand.
TATAAACGATTTACCGCCATCAAACCGTAAGTAAACAAATTTAGTACGTGTGTTTACTTAGGTTGTGTTTGCATATTACTGGAGGAACTGAATGTGTGGCGTGCAAACACATTTGCTGCCACTTTAACTTTGTGTTATGAACAAATATTGTCTGTTGGTTCGTTAATTCATGGGTAAAAGTATCCCTACTTAATTAAAAGTCTATCAAACCCTAGAGAGCTACAGGATGTTTTATATTCAAAGTTCTGTCATTCTTATATTGGTTAATATTGTAAAGTTGAAGACAAAATCGTGAAAAAAATTGATGATTGCATGCACATTTACATAAATGGAACTTTAAAGATAAATGACAGAATTTTCTTTAATATTATTGATCAATTTAAGAAAATTCTATTACTGCAACGCAAAATGATCTTAACGATCGAGTAGAATAGAACCGATGATATCTTTCTATTCTTTAAATTGTATCTGTAACCGGTTGGGTTATTAGGTCTGAAATGTAAGTTTTAGGAGATATATGCATGTATTACTTATGTATCTAGAGATACCCATCTATACCTAGCTATCAATAGCAATCTTAAGTCAATAAATGCTTTTTTGGTCGAACAAAGTCGAATATTCGACATTTTAGACTGTCTTTATTTATCTTAAACCCGCTAAACTTTAAAATTAACTTTTCCCCCAAGTAAGTGGATACTTAAATATTTTCACTGTCGCAAAAATAATCAAATGTTGGTAAAAGTCTCGAGTGGTCCCACGACGAGTATTAAATAAAAAAACACTCCCATTCATGAATAAAATTTATGAAAATGAGCCAAACAAGGAGGTGGAAGATTAGTGTGCGAAATGTAAGTTTAGTGTATATTCATAAGTAAAATAAACACACTTACTGCTACGAATTTTTTTAAAACACAAAATACTATAACACAACTGAAATAAATTTGTTTTTTAGAACTTAGAACTACCAGTCTTAACAATTATGACTGATTTTATAAAATAACAGCAACAGAAATATTTTTCAGTTTAAAAATATCATGTATTTAATCTCTCTCTAATTATGTTATTGTTGTGTTTATTAAAATAAAATTAAACGCATCAATGGAAAATAAAATCAAATGAAACAAGAAAAATAAAAGACTAAAAAATCTAATATGCTTGCAAACTTAAACAGATAGATTCAAAGGTCCGAATCTTATGAAAGAACCTCCATTAAAATTTTCAAAATTAGAATTGCTGCAAAATATTTTAATGAAAGTCTTTTGAAGGTGGTTTTCAATACTGCCGATTGTATTTGGGAGATGAATAATACCTATCTTAAAGTACAGATGTTAACATACAATAGAATATCAAAACATTTATTTTAAATTAAATATTAGCAGTTGTATAGAGCAGGCATTTCAACATGAACAAAGACTTCAGCGGCTGTTACCTTTCACGGACATATTTCGACGACCCTAAGTATAAGTGATATAAAGTTCAAAATTGTTGACAACATTCTTTAAACAGGTTGGAGTGCTCGAAGAATACTTTGATAATTAGGGGTTATGGGTCGAGACTGTTACTTATTTTGTTTCTAATTTAAAATTTATTATAGCCACTGTTCGTTTATTCTGTGGTTTGGTCGAGAATTCGATGGCACCTTTTTAAAGATTAGCCAATCTATTCAAATACATTAGAAGAATAAACTCTTTGTTTTAGAAATCTAATCGTGATATTTTTGTTGACGTTGATGATGACGTAACAGTTGGGTAGCCATAGTCGCTAACTTGAGGTACATTAGCGTTTTTACAATAAGTATTATTAGTTTGCTCAAATCTTTTTAATGTTACTGAAAATTATAAAACAATCGATCGTATTAAATTTGCTAAAAAAAATTGTAAAACAAATGGGCGACTCTGCAAGAATAGGTACAGTAGAGTTTTTATAGTGGATGATTATTTTAGTTTTAATATTGACATCAAGACTTGCTGACCTTATTTCCAATCCGTGTGTATCACCATTTAAATATCAACGGAAGCGCTTATCGCTTCAGGTAATATTTGAATTTCTCTTTAATCCTCTTTTTATCAAAATGAATGTTGGACTCGTTTACGCGGGAAATTTTACTACATTTCGGTAAGGAAAACCTGGAAATAATAACATGTTTTGTTTATTTTATTTCTTTTGATAAGGTTAAATAATTGTAATTTTGATTACCATTTTAATTCAAACCCAACGGGATTATATAGGAATTTATTTAATAAAATCCAACCCTATGTTTTACTTAGGTGCATTGTCACACAAGTCATTGATATATATTTATTGTATTCATTCCATTTCACTAATGAAAACACTGTTATCAGATCGTTATTATAGTTTTCCTGTAAAAAAAATATGTTGTGTCAATCCATGTCAACACATAATTACGTGTTACGGATTGAGGAATTTCCCGCAACGAACTAAGGGTTCCAGATCTTTATAAATAAAGTTGGTTGATTTTCCTATACAGAAAAATGCGTTGAAGTTTTTGTATAGTTAATATTAGTTACTAAGATGGAGGAGATTGTGAAATCTTTACGCATTAATTAATATTTAAATATGAATTTTAAACCCATATTACCTCTTTGAACTGGATGTAGTATTAGTTTTTAAACGTATTTTATCAATAGTACCAACTCAGTATCTATGTACACTGGTGGCCTTTCTTTTATAATTTCGTCGAGAAATTATTGTTTTTTTTTCTGTAATTTTTTTATTGAAGTAATTTTTGTTTTAAAACAAGTAAAATTTTAACAAAATAAAAAACCGACTTCAAGAACGACTAAATCGATCGATTTCTCTTGGATGCCATCATTAGATCTTAGTGTCTTTATCATGGTACCACCGTTTAAATATCTCCTTTCCATTAAAAAATAATCATCAAAATCGGTTCATAAACGACGAAGTTAAGTTAATTTAAGAAAAATACGGTCGAATTGAGAACCTCCCCCTATTTTGAAGTCAGTTTAAAATATGAGTTATTCCATTCGAGTTTTAAAATTTACCTACATTCAATTGAAATTCACAGTAGAGTTCGAAATGTTAGCAAAGCATAATAAAGCATAATAAATGAAACGTTTGCTACTAAAATCACTTTGAATAAGGACATGACGATACACGAGTAGCGAACCTTAGAGCGTTGTGTGTTTGTCTATTCTTGGTACGAACCGTCAAATTACAATATTTTATACCGGAACAATTATTTGTTTTATCAAACATTTTTAAATGCATGCCCTTTTTAACCGACTTCAAAAAAAGGAGGAGGTTTCTCAATTCGATCGGATATATATTTTTTTTTTTAATGTATGTTCGCGGATAACTTCGTCATTTATGAACCGATTTTGATGATAATTTTTTTAATGGAAAGGAGATATCCCAACGGTGGTACCATGATAAGGATACTAAGATCTGATGATGGCATACAAGAGAAATTCGTTGGTTTTATTTTTGTTAATTTTTATCATTCATTTGATAGAATGTAAAGCAACTTTCATCTGACTGACCATTTTCTCTTAAGCTTATTAACGTTTTCCTAAAACATCGGTACATATGTCAGTAACGGTGTCCGGATCATCGGACATCGGGTGTCCGATGGTGTTTGAACGTCTGACCCTTGTCTGGAGTGACAGGCTGCGATTGGACTCGACGAGATCTGTCAGTGAGGTATCCGTTTCCGAAAGCAATCATGTGTAACTATTATTTTTGCTGAAGTTTTCTTTTCTTTGGCAAGGCATTATTATAATTAACTGCCCAGTGGTTGAAGCGGTCGTCGCTCTCTACTGTGCCAAGTGTTGTGGGTTTATATCCCACGTAGGACAACACTGTGTGATTCACAAATTGTTATTCTGAGTCCGGGTGTTCTTTGTGGCCATTTCATGTATGTTTGTAAAGTCCTCCGCGACACAGGACGTATATTCCTAAAATAAGGGTTGTCTTTAAAAAAAAACAAATAGTCATCATTATTTTGATTTTACTGTCTCGTTGGTCTCGCAGTTGGTGTGTGCGACTGCTGATCATGAGGTCTCGGGTTCGATTCCGGTCGGACCAAATGTTTGTATGATCTACAAACATTTGTTTCGGAGTTTGGGTGTTTTCTATGGTAGTTTTTCTATCTCGGTAGGTGCAAGGACAAACTATTGAATTCGACAGATAATAATTAAACAAATAATGGATAAACGTACATCTCATGTAACAAACATACATAAATATAACAATACATACATAATATACACAAACATACACATATACGCTACTGCTAATATATATACACATATAAACTACACGGGTACTAGCGTTGAGACTGTACTGCCATTTCACTCCGAAGAAGTTCACGCACTCTTTTCTTAAATGTGAGGCGATTAGTGGACATCCTGATTTCAGTGGGTAGTGCATTCCACAGTAGAACTGACTGCACATAGAAAGAAGAATTGATAAAGTTAGTGGTGTGAGAAGGGCATAGAAGAAGCAAGTTGTTTGTATTATTATTTATTTATTTGATAACTAGCTGAACCCCGCGGTTAGTGCTATACCGCGAGTAACGCCGCGGCACAAAGTTAGTCTAAAACTTGTCTGTCTGTCTGTTTATTCCGGGTAATCTCTGGAACGGCTGGACCATTTTGACGCGAATTTCACTGGCAGGTAGCTGATGATCCAGGGAGTAACTAAGGCTACTTTTTTTAGACTAGCTTTGTCCTGCGGCGTTACCCGCTGTGGTTGTTGTACCACGGGTAACACAGCGGGGCTCATCTAGTTTAATATATAAAATTATCTAAAGATGTTGCTAATAGTTACAGATATGTGTAGGTAACAAACAATAATAATTTATGGTTTTTTTTTTTGGAAGACGGTCCCCATTTCATCTCATCCACATTTTTTATATTTTATATCATTAATTTCATCACGACGAAGACTTAATGACATGAAGACTATAAACACTTGACATTGGCAGAAATAGCTGATCTGAGAGATCCGGCTGGTTGCCATTGCATCAAAGAAGAAGAAGAAGAATAATAATTTATTTATAAGGGTATCCACATATTGCAAACTTTTATTATTTGGTTTCACACTCAGTCTTTTCTCACTGTTTAATACAAAGTTTATATTTTATTTGATACTTATTTCACTATGAAGTTGTAGTTAAAAGTTAAAACACCAATCAATCACCACTATAGCTAATTAGTATTAAAACGCCACAGTGCAGGTGAACGATATTGTAATTTCGTTGATTTTTTTACTGAATCCTCGATGTATTTCTTGTTACAATTAGTTAAATAATACACTTCTTTATACTGTTTACTTTTTTTTGTTGGAAATGATATTTTTAATTCAATTAATACACGGACTCGATGTTAACAGTTGCACTGTGGTCCTCTCTCTTCCTAAAGGAACTTATGCTAAAGTTAGTTTTAATTCAACAAGTTTTCATTTTTATTCATGGTCCATGTTGTAGGAATGAGACTTGTAATAAATATTCTAAACGTATATATTACGAACGAATTGCGTATTATGATAATAATAAATACAATTTTAAATTTGTCAATTGCTCATTTCGCTGAATCTAATTAGTCTTATAATATCAGTGACTAATTTTTCAATAACTTTTATTGTTCTAAATACTCTGGGAATTTCATCATAAATTCAGACCCAACCTCTAATAAGACCGTGAATCTATAAGGTAGATTTTTCTTATTTAAAATTCCTGGTTTCTCTTTAAAGATACAGCAAATAGCGAAAAGGAGGTTTGATTTTGGAATCCGTGAAACTTTTCATGCAAGCGGTAAAAAAGGTTTTGCGACTTGTTGAGGCTCTGTGTTCGAATATCGAATACAAAATACAGACGAGAGATAAAATCTTTTTTTTAAATAAGGTCGTACACTCGGGAATATATAGTATTGAAACTGACTTTACGAACCTTCACTGACCTTGTACATTTGTGAGTGACAAATTGTTTTACTCCATGTCCTTTAAGAATATTTTATTGTTTTATTTAAATTACAACTGGTATGTAAGACTGGTTTGTTGATATAGTGGTTACGATCCTGTCTTCTAAGCCAGAGATTCCCATTAGGCACAATGATGTAGAAGCGTCTCAAGAGGATGCCATGTGTGGGTCACCATACCGCATTGTTACATTGTCTGCATTTCGTCAATGAATGTGGTGACTACCACTCTTGGATTTTGCTCATGCTTTTCATTAGGCAGAGTAGAGTCATTTTGGTAGGCATATAAAAAAAAGTTTATAAATTTGTCATGAAGATTATGCAATATTTATGGGTGGGAATCTCTGAAATAACAGTGTTGTGATCGCAATTATTCGTTCATAATTTGTTAGTTTGAAACAAAGGTTTTCAACCATTATATCCAGGTACGAATCGTAGTATTTGACTGTAGGCAACAAGCTTAGTCCCTCAGCGAGAATCGGAAATGAAGAGATACGCTGACGAATAAACAATGCCAACAACAGGTCAATAGATCAGGAACAGTAAACACATATAGCAATGTGTTTACTGTAACTGCGAGCTTGCAGAACTAACAATTCGGAGACCGGAGGCCCAATGATGCAGAAGTATCACTAGCCCGCCATGGTGTGGGTCACCATGCTGCATTGTCTGCATTCGCAGTATGGTAACCACCATCATCTCTTGGATTCTGCTTATGCTGAGGTTGTGATTGTTTTTGTTGTTTGAAAATTGACTACGTACGTAATCCATGCGACTAGTGCTGTCTTATTTAGGGCGCGACCACTGCTAGGTTAATCAGTATGAAGATGTATGGGAGCGCACATATTATAAGGTTTCGCTATCGGCCGACAAACAAGCCAAAAGCCAACCCGAGCAAATTATCGGCCGCTTAAAAAGTTTGTAGTCTGCGAAGGCTCTAAGCGTCATTAGAAGATAACTGTCCTTTGACTGAAGTAATAATGAAACACTTTTAGCTATACAAAAATTATACTTGTACCAGTTTTTATTTATTAGTTCGTTTATAATTGTAAATTCATATGTTGTACATTGCTAAGCAGCTTTTCCCCGGTGAAATTTGTTTCGTGTTTTAGGTGTGTATGTAATGAATCAACTTTCAAAGAGTTAGAAACAAATAACTCACATTCTTATTTATAACATTAGTAACGATATACCGTCCGTGCATTACCCAGCTCTGATGATATTAAAGTGAGAATATAAACGTGCTAAAATTAACAAACACATTATCAAGTAACATGTCACGTAACTCGTAAGCAATTTAATTTGGGTGGATTGTGTTATGAGAAATATGCCAATATGCGGTACTGCCTACTTGTACTGAATACCAGGGAAACTGAATGCCAATTTAGCCTCATCAAAGCAATCATGACACACAATGATTATTATTCACGCCAGAGTAGAGGTAAACAGATAGTATATAATTTTGAGACAGTATTTAATATGATGTTACAAAGAATTAGGAACGCTGGTCAAACTTTGGGTGTTTTTTAGTATTTCATAAAATAGAAAATATTATTATACCACTCAATTGTAGAAACATAATATATGTGGTAGGTATTTAGTACCACTAGATTCAGAGTAGCACAACCATGTTTCCTTTTATTATTATCATGTATTGACTGTTACAATTCTTTAGGTCTTAGATGCCATACTCTGTTTGCTATTTTTAACCGACTTCAAAAAAAGAAGGAGGCTTCTCAACTCGACCGTATATTTTTTTTATGTGTGTTCGCGGATAACTTCGTCGGTTATGAACCGATTTTGATGATTCTTTTTTTAATGGAAAGGAGATATCCCATTGGTGGTGCCATGATAAGGACACTAAGATCTGATGATGGCATCCAAGAGAAATCGAGTCAAACCTTGAAGTGGGTTTTATTTTTGTTAAAATTTTACTTGTTCGAATTACGGACTCAGCTTGAGTTTGAATATTCAAACATTGAAACTGTTGTGGGTTTAATCCTGTTCTGATATTACAACTTGATTTTTTTAAATAAATCTTTTTTTTTTATAAATTTTAATCCTTATTACCCATAATAATATTATAATTTTGAAAATAACTGTCTGTTTGTCACGCTTTCAGGGGTTATCCGCTGCACTGAGTTCTTATAAGTAACTCGATCAATATCTTAATATAAGAGTATTCTTTTATAATTTAAGGTCACTTAGTTTATAATTATGTTATAATCCTACAGCACAGTTACTGATACCAAGTAGAATTAGTAGTTTCTAAATCAAATTTAACGTTGATAATGTTCTAGAATAAAACTCACTTGTACTTATGTTTTATTCTAGAATGTATTACAACAAGTTCCATCAAGTGCCGACAATCGAGAGTATAAATTATATAAGTTGATAATGTTGTTTAATCTGTTGAACTGTAGTAATTTGTTTACATCGTCATTCTTCTATGCTAACCAGTAATCTTGTAAGAGATACTATTGGTTTTTGCTAAGTTTACAATAAACAATACACTGAGTTCAGCTAATAGTTAGGTAACTCCAACTGTGAATAATAATATCTGAGTGCTTGCTGAGTATTGCTTAGGGATGGTAATTAACATGATGTGTAATGTTAGAAGCCATTACTTGATGATACACAAAAAGGAAAGATGATCCTAAAAGCAATATGAGTCGCCTTTAAATACCTCTGTTATTGGAGAATAAGCTAGCAGTTGCATTTCTTCGTTCCTACAAGAAATGATACTAAACTTATAATACAAAAACAACTCATTTATCAGTGGCATTGTCAACCGTAATGCTAAGCATTTTGTATATTTTTAACCAACTTCAAAAAAAGGAGGAGGTTTCTCAATTTGACCGTATATATATATATATATATATATTGTCCTCCACTCGGCAATTGTTGATCAGGCCGAGATACGCTATAATTGTTGATCCACCTTCTTGGCACTAATTCTAAGATAGTATCCAGTGTATCGTCTTATACACGCAATATAAGTATTATACGCCTTGCGACGCTGTGCTTAAGCCTACGGCAAATACTCTAGCTCGTCATCAATTTACACGGCAATTGTAGCTCTGATAACGGTCAACTTTATGATACTTGATGATGCTTTGTTGATCAATATACACAACGTTTTGATCAGCATATGCCGCGTAAACTAGCATTTTAAAACACGGGGGCCGGAGCAGCACTATCGGTAGAAAGGGACAGGTATATTATTGTTATAATAAAACTCCTAAAAATAATATGCGATAGCTTATTCGATTCGTAATGAATGTCATGACGTCTAGAAAAATATTTATAAGGATTTATTAGCGATTGTTATTAACAAAATAAGAAAAGGATAACAAGGTATTTAGTTTTTCGTTAGAAACTTAATACTTATATTTACGGAATTGTTGAAACTAAATCCTGAAAAACAAGGAAATTTCCGATGAAGTCCTAACTCTTGAAACTATTTCACCAATTTTGAAAATTATTTTTGTGTTCGAAAGGGTATGCTCATTTTTTGTAGGCACGTACTATGTTTTTAGTATATTTTCTATAGTTACACCGATATTTGCGTCTGGTAGTCATCATTTCATGATGATGAGCTGATGATGTAAGGTACACTCCTTAACGGTTAGGAGTTGGAGGATAATTTTTTAAATGTCGTATGTATGTATGTTACCTTTAGTCCTATTCTTTCAAATTATTTAGATAAGCTGATGATGGAAGGTATAACTCCCCAATGGTCTTAACCATTGGGGAGTTATACCTTCCATCATCAGCTTATCTAAACATATGAAATCGAAGGATTATCCTCCATCTCTTAAGATGGAGGATAATCCTTCGATTTCATATGTATCTATAGACCTTTAGTTGTGTAGTTTCAAGTTATTTAGGTGAACTGATGGTAGAAGGTTAAACTCTTCAACAGTTAGGGATTAGAGGATTATTTTAATATAACACGTACTTATAGACCTTAATTTGTATTCCTTTGGAGTTAGAGGCTGATTCTTTAAATACCATACATAGAAATAGGAATTTTGGAATTTCTACTCCTAAGAGGGTGAAATAGGGTCTGAAAGTTTCTACGATGGTCCGTCATTTTTTAAGTTAGAAACATGAACATTTATCTTTGAGGTACTGATTAAAAATTATTAGATACGTATTTAAGCGTGCGTATTCTGCCGCAAATGGAGTGAAGTAGGGGTTGAAAGTTTATATGGAAGTCCGTCATTTTAAGTTAGGAACATGAAACTTTATCTTTAGGCTACTGATTAAAAATAAGTTAAAACGTATTAAGGAGTTTCCGGAGATTCTACCCCTAGGGGGTGTAATAGGGGTTCACATTTCGTATATAGTTTAGTCTCGAAGTAGACTTTTGGTTACAAATAAATGAATACTTATATCACAGCATTTATGGTAATAAGCATTGATGGGAATTCTACTCCTAAAGGAGTAATGTAAAGATCGAAAGCTTGTGTGAAAGTCAATTTTTTAAGGTATACAAATGAACATTTATTTCCTAGACCAACAAAACAGTTAAAAAAAACTTTTTCAAGTAGGTAGTTTTAAAAGGGTTTACAACTCGAAAGTGCATCCACGTTTACAAAAATCTCAACCAGAATGAATATTGAAATTCTGCTCTGACTACTTCGTGTATACCACGCCGTTTTAAAATATTAGTTCCCGTCGAATATGTTAATCAAACGTTGTGTATATTGATCAACAAAGTATCATCAAGTATGAAAACAGTGATCAACAAAGTATCATATATGAAAAAGATGACGGTTATTAGAGCTGCAATTGCCGAGTCAATCGAGTTAGAGATTTTGTCGTAGACTTAAGCACAGCGTTGCAAACCGTATAATACTATATTGCGCCTATAAGACGATACACTGGACACTTCCTTAGAAATAGTACCAAAAAGGTGGATCAACAATTATTGCATATCTCGGCCTGATCAACAATTGGCGAGTAGAGGACAATATATATAAATATATAAATTTTCAACCCCTGTTTCATCCATTTAGAGGTAGAATATCCAGAAACGCTTAGATATGTAACCACTATTTTTTAATCAGTAGCCGTGAAATAAAGTTTCCTCTTTCTAACTTAAAAAAGGACGTACTTACAACAACATACAAACTTTCAACCCCTATTTCACGCCCTTAGGGTTAGAATATCCAGAAACACTTAAATACGTTTCTAGTCATTTTAATCAGTAGCCCAAAGATAAAGTTTCATGTTCAAACTTAAAAAATGACAAACTTCCATACAATCTTAAAACTACTATCTCACCCCTTAGGCGTAGAATATCCAGAAACGCTTAAATACGTATCTAGTAATTTTTAATCAGTAACCTAAAGATAAAGTTTCATGTTCTAACATAAAAAAGACAAACTTCCATACAATCTTAAAACCCCTATCTCACCCCCTTAGGGGTAAAATATCCAGAAACGCTTAAATAGGTATCTAGTCATTTTTAATCAGTAGCCCAAAGATAAAGTTTTATGTTCTAACTTAAAAAATGACAAACTTTCATACAATCTTTAAACCCCTATTTCACCCCCTTAGGGGTAGACTATCCAGAATGGCTTAAATAAGTATCAACTCATCTTTTTACTTTTGGTAAAGTTAAATAGTACCTAACTATATCTGAATACGTACCTTTTTTTGTTTGAAGGCTCCTTAAGCAATTATACGTTACGCATTAATTTGATAATTAATTGTGAAGCAAAGTGGAAACAGTCTACCATAGAAAAGACCCAATCGTGGAGAAGGTGGCCTCTGATTGGTCTGTTTGAATCGGATCAACAATAGCTGGTGTGGATTTGTATAAAAATGATGTAAATAGTTCGTAATTCTGCCAGCAGAGGGGTTGCAATTGTTGATCCAGAGCGGAGCCACATTAGTACGCCGGAATACACATTAGATCAACAAAACCTGTTGCTGATCAACAATCGCCAACAGATCAACAATTAACTGACGCCACGTCACGTCAGATCAACAAGGGCCGAAAAGAGATATCTATATATATATATACATATATATACAGTCGGGTACATATATATATATTTTATGAAGTCCTCGTTTATGAATCGATGTTGATGATTCTTCTTTTTTATTATTCGGAGTTATTAATTTTTATTTTAATATACTTTTTAAATATTTAAATTTGGATCGAACCAAGCGGCGTGAAATTGGAGAGGCCTATGTCCAGCAGTGGGCTGCGATGAGCTGATGTAAAGTTTGCCAAAGTGACTTTACTTTGCTGGTATAGGCAGAATATAAGAGTGGTGGTCACCAAACTCATTGCGAATACAGACACAGCAGCAATGGGCCGCCGGCTTCGCGCTCACCAACGAAAGACGACAGCACGAATGCTGATATTTTAGATCGGTCTTCTGAGAGAGGGTTGAGGCGTTTATAAAATTAAAATTGATCATCAATAGACGGAATTCTATGTCTTCTACGATATCTAAAACATATTCTAAGCACTTTTCTAAAAGCTGTCTAACAAAAACTCTTGCCGCCTTCAGCAAATGATATGCTAAACGGGTTTTGAAAGAAACATTCTTAGCTAAACATTACTTAAATGAAAGTCATTCTACTTAGTGAGAGTACGGGCAAAACTCACTATTTGTACACAACACATACAAAACAAACTGTATAACATATATAAACATGACAAATTACAGTTGTGAACACATATTAGCAGGCTCGTGTCAACAGCTACAAGTTTCGCTAATGATACATTCGCTTTATAGTAAGTTGTCTCATGTTGGGACTCGTAACAAGCGTTAATATGCCAAGTGTGCCTTGCTTTTATATTAAATGAACTAATGTAGCTTTGAATAATTAAAATTGTGGGTAATAACTCGTGATTCTCCTTTGCTAATTATTGATCCAGTGTGTCATAATTTAGTGTGTTTGTGGGTCACTAATGTTGATCCTGATATGCAGAATTTACGGTAGTTGGTTCGTCAGAAGAGGGTTTCTTGGTATTTAAAAATTAATTACCTTTTCCTATAGAAACTTCGTGAGGAAGTCGCTCAAACTATTTACCGTGACTGAGTGTTTATTCCTATAAGAATGGTAGTATCTCTTATATTCAATAGATATATTACACAATAATTAAATGAAAAAATACATTCTCGAATGTAAAGCTACTTGTATTTTTACTTGTATGTTTGAAGAATGCTAAAATCTATTTAAGACTAGCTGAACCTAACGCGGCGGGACAAAGCTAGTCTAAAAACAAGTAACCTAAGTTTCAGTGAAACTGTCAGTGAAAGTACCGTCAAAATCAGTCCAGCCGTTCCAGAGACCAAACAGGCAGACAGATAAAAATTATAAAAATGTTATTTGGTACATGTATCATGTACCAAATAACATTTTTATAATATACATATGCATTTTTTAAAGTTGGTTATTTTAATATTACAAACAGACGTTCCAATTTTATTTGTTTGTATAGATTGTATAGGTGATGCATGTAAAATATGTTAAGGTATTTTTACTGAATTCCGTAATCACAACTTAAGTTCACAGTTTTTGAGGAAAATTTGTGTTGCATAAAAAGTTTCTTTTTTAAATTGGTTTTTAAACGAAAACTTTTATTTTTTTAACAAAGTTTAAACATAACCCTGCAGATCTCAGCACTGACACTTCATTTTAAAAAGATTTTAACATAAATCAACTTTATTTATAATTTCCTGAACTTCATAATATATGTTTGAGGCAGTAATAAACTGAACGCAATGTCAATTTATATTATCTTATTCAAGATAGGCTCTCAGCTAATGTACACCAAAAATGAATACACGTTTAACATAATCTACACAAATCCACTTTCTAAAGAGCTAAGGTGACATGAAAATTGCTTCATAATTTGCCATCTTAGAGCAAAAACCATGGTACCGAGATAAGCGAATAACGTTCTTAAAGTCCACTTAAATCGAGATTAACAATTTCAAAAGCGACCGTTATCTTGTTTCCTGGTAGAAGATTAGTGGTATTTATGTCAGCCATTTTAAATTATTTCCTTAGGGCTCGGTTAAAATAAATGAAAGTGAATAACTACAATCAACAACAACAAACACGTCTGTGTTGATAGAAAGGTTCCAAACAGACATTGCGTTGAGTCAAACTAGTAGCTGCCTTTTGATTTGATGTTTAAACTTGAGATTCCATGTTTCATTGAACTTAGAAATAAAACCGTGTAACTTTATATTCTACTAGCTGAACCCCGCGGTGTTACCCGCGGTTATTGTTGTACCGCGAGTAACGCCGTAGGACAAAGTTAGTCTAAAAAAAGGAGCCTAAGTTACTCCCCGGATCATCAGCTATCTGCCAGTGAAAGTCCCGTCAAAATCAGTCCAGCCGTTCCAGATTACCCGACATTAACAAACAGACAGACAGACAGAAAGACAATTTTTTTTTAACTACATATGCATTTAGTATAAAGCAGTTATTTTAATAATACAAACAGACACTCCAATTTTATTTATTTGTATAGATAGATAAAATGAATTGCTGAAATGTATGTACCTACGCGCATAACTTCCGATCGCTTGTACTAAATTGGATAATTCTTTTTTCTATATGTTCGTTATTTTTAGGAAAAGGTTTGTATACAAGAAAATCAAGGTTAACACGTTTTCTTTTTATCCACGACTGCATCATGAGAAACTGCTAAAAACAAGTTTTGTAAAAACGTAGAAGATATTTACGAAAGAAAAATATGGCGGTACGAAGTTAGTCGGGTCAGTTAGTCTATATATACAAATTAATCTCTATTTGCCTCGTTGTTCTAGCGGTTGGCGTGTGCGACTGCTGATCATGAGGTCTCGGGTTCGATTCCCGGGTCGGACCAAATGTTTGTACGATCTACAAATATTGGTTTCGGAGTTTGGGTGTTTCCTATGTATAATAAGTATGTATTTACAAAAAAAAAGTATATATGTATTTATATCAGTTGTCTAGTACCCATAACACAAGCTCTGCTTAGCTTGGGACTAGATGGCGTTGTGTGTTAGATGTCCGAAATATTTATTTATTTATTTCCCTTGGTCATGACATCACGCGTGAACAGATGTAACAATTTCGCTCATTTTTTTTAGTATTGGAGCCATTTATCGGAAAAAGTTACGGGCTACAGTAAGATAAATATAAATATAATATATATAATAAATATATAAATATAATAAAATAAAAAATGTTGGGAATACCGTGAAAATTTATTTTGTTTGAAAGACGCACATGAAGCTGTGCTTGTTAACTAGTTATATGTATTATAATGTAAATATAAAATGCTTCTATGGTAAAAGTAATAGATCTGTGCTGGGGGAAAAGTGTTTGATGGAATTCAAAGTCGGTATGACGAAGAGACTCATGCTGGGGTAAAAGACCTCGGCCCGCCCCCGATGCCGTAACAATGAAGAACAACGTTATGTTTTCTTTATTATCGTGCATAATCGAATGATATGAAATAGGATAAGAATGGACGGAAATTCCAAGGCTTTTCCTTTTTTAACCGACTTCTTTAAATAAATTGTTATCTATATGTAAATACGTGAAACAAAAACTTTGTACCCTTATTTTACGAAAATTATGCACAGTTAAAATTTATATGGAGCAAGAGTGCAGATAGTGGCATGAAATTGGAGAGGGCTATGTCCAGCAGTGGACTGCTATAGGCTGATAATGTGAGTGCAGAAAGCTAAAACAGAGAGACAATGAAACGAATTAAAGTTGAATTTCGACTACTGGGCAGCCACTGTTTTTTGAGGCAGCTTAGAAAAATGCAAGAATATCTTTCAGCTGTCTGGTTTCTATAGTACCGTTTCTTACTAATTTGGGACCAGATGGGCATGAAATAATAAACTTCTTTTTTCTGCATTATGTAGAATAACTTTAACCATAACTTTGACTGTTGCACTTATGTAGTGAAGTTCTCAATTTAATTAGCAAATGAAAGTGTTTTCTAACACAAAATGTAGGAGAAATTCGCTACAACGCATGCTGCCTCACACATTATGTTGAAGATTGTGTGGAGGAACGAGTGTCATGTCTCTCCAACACAAAGAAAGGATCCTCCGAACGAGGTGATCGTGGCTGGCGGGCCACTGCCCAACGGTTGATGTTGGGAAGTTGTATATATATTAATCGGCGCGAGAAATCTTATTGCGCAATTCAGGATTGGTACTGTTGTGTACTCACACACACGGCTCGACCGGAGGTATCACATCATGGCCAAGGCTCTCCCAAGGTAAAAATGTGTCATCTTAATTGTGAATAAGACAAATACCTTGCCCCTTCCACAAGTAAGATGAATCTAACGATGCGTCCTAAGCCAACATCCATTACACAGAGTATGCCAAATAAATATAAATACATCAATCGAGAAACACAATCTTCCTTCTGAAAGTCGGGTAAAAGTTGAAATAAACCACCTGTTCGTTTTCAAATTCTCACATATTCATAACAATCATTCTGTCACTACTAACAATTGTCAAGAAATACATATTTTTCATATATTCTGCAAGTTGTGATATATTAAAACGTGGAATTTCGTCCTTGAACGTTCCCCATTCTGTCATATGTATTATTAGAGTTTGTGAAATACTGACATTGAATATAACATGTCGTGTTACTTGACAGGTAATCACCTCCTTATGTGTGTGTCATATATGCTAAGCTTTTGTTGTATATGACAAAACATTCAACATAATGTGTGAGGTTGCATGCGTTGTAGAATTTCTCCTACATCTGTCACTACTAACAATCGCTAACATCTCTCTCTCTCTCTTATTAATGAATGAAGTGTCAATAGATTCGTAATAATAACCCAGGTGATATAGACTATATAATTTTTTTTATCAATTTTTACGTGTTAGAGTTATAGTTCATCAAACATTTTCAGGTTACATACGTCTTAACTTTATTTCACATATCGTTAAAATGTTTTAGCTGTCTATGTTTCCTCTACGAATAAACCTGAATAACTACAAATATGATATCTTTTTCGGTGCAATATGTGTTTAAAAAGAAGTACAATGAATTTTCTTCACGTATTGAGTAGATCTGGCTGGCTAGCAGGTCTGAATAATATTATTAGATTCCCCAATTAATTTATGGAGTCAACGAGCTCTCTATAATTCCAAAAACTTCTGCAGTATTAAAAGTTGTTAAAAATGGAGGGATAGTTGGCAAAAGGATCACAAGTTCCGAGAACTTCGAAGTAAGCCTGGCACTAGATGTTGGCACGCCAACTTTGCACACCACAATTAACTGGTTGGAATTCGTGATCTCCTTGACTCCTACTATTTGTTCCTGATGACAACTCGAACATAAATGGGATCTGAAAAAAGTAACAGTAACATTTTAATCCTAGCTTTTGGCTGCGGCTCCGCCCGCGTGTTTGTTGGATATTGTTTCAATTATTTTGAACTATGACACAAATCATTTGGATTTCGATAAGTAAGTTTTTTGGTAGTAGAGCCACGCTGATTTCAGGGGGGCGGGGTGGTACTACTCTTGCACGGAAAATCAAGCTCTTCCTCTTCGCCTTTTCAAGAGAAAAAATCTGCACACCTTATATGGTTTTAAACCATATTGATATTTTATAATTCCACTAAAACTAGTACAAAATAAAAATAAAAATTCGAAATTCCATGCGAATTCAATACACCATTGTTAAGATCAATTAATAAGGTTTATATGCTTATTATTAGGTGAAAAAATCTGCAAAATTATATTACTCTTTACATAAAGAAACCTTTTAGAATCACGAAAGACTTGTTAATGCTGCAAAGATAAATCCAAGAGGGAATTTTGCTACATTTTAGTTGTCATAAAAACATTGCTGAGAGTTGTAGGTACATTGTAACTTAAAAAGCAAATAAATATACTGTTAAGATATGTAGGTACATTGTTACTCAGAAGTCAATTTTTTTATGATTTTATATAACTTCATAAGCATTGAAAAACTGTTATTTTCAAATTACGAACAAATACTTTAATTTTACTTATCTATTAGATTATAGGCAGTAAAATAACTAAGTCTGCCTCATACCAGGTAATAGGCAGCATCTTCATGTGTTTTACACATTAATATAATCATTAATATTATAAAAATAAATATTATTTGAGTGTTTGTTAATAGTCCATGACCTTAAACTTACTTACACATGTTTTAAACACAAATTACTCATAAATGCCCATAAAATTCGTATTTAAGTGAGTTCAAGTCGAGTTCCATTGGTAATAGTTGATAGTGATTGTTTGGCGAGTGGCCAAGGTAAGTTCGTTGTGGGCGAGAGGTGAATTCCAACCTGGGTGCACACTAATGATACCGGGTTAGGGACTCTGTACACTAGTAAAGCGCACAGCTACTTTATGGCACGTGTTAACCGCATAACGCCATTTGGCCCAAGATAATATTTGGTATATGTATGTTTGTTTGTAAATATTACTTCTTTGTTTGCGGGTAAAATTAATGTACACTACTTTATTGAATTATTTATTTTTACAGTATGAATGTTTATGTTTCAATAAAGGGTGAATAATGCATTAATGGAAAATCTATCAGTTTGAATGTCGTATTTGTTTTTATACTCTACTTACTTATTGTCTGAACTTTTCAGGAAGGTTTTTCTTTTGAAGGTATAATATGATTTAAATATAAAATTACAAGTCTAGTCATTGCTTCTAGCTTATTCGTATTATTAAAAATGAATTTATTTGTTTAAATAATAATCGGCTAAAACAAAAAGAAATACCTGGTATTTTTAACAGCTTTATGCAATAGGAATTATAATAAGATATTATTAAACACAAAAGATCACACCAATTTTCTTTTCTGCTAACAACGCAATGTACTTTATTAATATATTAGGACTAAAAATCGTAAAAGTTATATTATACATACATATATGTGTAATAATAGATTGTTATGAACTAGAAGTTTAACTTCATTTTTTAACTACATACAAAATTACCGTGGGAGAGCCACGCTTCGGCATGAATGGGCCGGCTCGACCGCAGTGATACCACGGCCTAAAAAAAAACCGGTGTGAAATAGTGCTTGCGCTGTGTTTCACTGAGTGAGTGAGGATACCGGAGGCCCATAACCCAAACCCCCTATCTCCCCTCCCTATCCCCCAAAGGCCGGCAACGCACTTGTGACGCCTCTGGTGTTTGCAGGTGTCTATGGGCGGCGGTAATCGCTTACCATCAGGCGATACGTCTGCTCGTTTGCCCGCGTGAGTATTAAATAAAAGAAACAATGTTGCAATGAGAGGGTTGCATAACACCCGATCGTGTTTGGACATGCCTTGTTCATGGCACGTTCGTACATCTGTAATATTATGTATAGCTCCATGTAAACGTATAAATTTGAAGCACCAGCCGTCAGGTCTTCAAAATATTACTGATTTTCTGTTGTTTAATTTATTGTATGATAAAAAAGGATACATTCTGGATAATAGAGGACACACTTAAATCCCACTGTTTCAAATTGTATGACAAAACAGATGAATACAACTACCCAATTTTCTAAATAACAAACGAACTTTTATTATACACGACCATGTTGAATAATCCAAGTGATGAAAAGGTCCTCATTTTGGTGTTTTTGAAGGTGTTATTACATTTGAGAGATTGTTTTTGTTCAAAGTAGTTTTAGTTGAGTTGTTAATATTGCTTTAGGGCTCATGGGAGCGGAGCATTGACCGTACACCGACACGCTTGAAACTTTACAGCAAAGGGTTAGTTACAGCTAAAATTTGAGTCTGTACATACTGCACCTGATCTTTCCCCGGTCGAGTCGAATAAACGTCCCATTGGATTATCAGAGTGTGGGAACAGAGTGTGCACCTGTGTTTTCCCAGAGGCTTGTACATTATAACATCACCCGATTAGTTGACTGGTCTCCGTTGACTGACCCTCATGGCCGATATCGGCTAGGAGTACATCATAGTCTCGCGAAGACGAAAAATCTTTAGTTAGAGCATTTAGATAAAGACTTATGGCAAAAAGTAACGACTTGTTGCTTCTGTAGTTGAAAAATGTAAGCTTTGAGCTACGTGTAGCAATAGACCCATGAGGGATCAATAAATTCATAACACTAACAGGATAACTTCTTAGGACATTGGTAACCGTTTACTCTGAGGCAGCTTAAAAAGATTTACAGTCTTGTGGTTTTATGCTTTATTAGATTTCAAATGATAAAATACGAGTGTTTTGTGGCATCAATCTCTCCAAGGTAGTTCTTAAAGATCGTATCAACATAAATACAGGCATTCGTTATTTATTTTATTTTAGATTAGATTTAGAATTTTTGTCGCTATTATATACGACTAGCTGCCCCGGCAAACGTCGTTTTGCCATAATTTTTTTTTTAAGTATGGGTGACCCTTACCATTTAGGGGGATGAAAAATAGATGTTGTTCGATTCTCAGACCTACTCAATATGCTCACAAAATTTCATGAGAATCGGTCAAGCCGTTTCGGAGGAGTTTGGCAACTAAAACTGTGACACGAGAATTTTATATATTAGATTATTAGTTTCAAGTGCTTTTTGACCTCCATTTAGAATACTACCAATTTTATTATTCCTCACATACTAAATAGGTTGATTTTCTAAATATCTGATACCTTCTGGTACTTGAGTAGCGCTCTAAAGAATTCAGTTATTTATTAAACACATATCATGAATTAAACAATCAATGGAATCTTGCCTGCAGAGTTAAATAACATTTAAAATTTTTGCCGCAGGGATGTTGAAGTTACCCACCAAAATCAAAGAAAATGTCAGTAGGGTATGTCAACTAATTATCCACCCTACTTCTGCTAACTCTCTTAGAAAGCTGTTTGATTATTTCAGTAAGAAATTGGAGGGTTTGTGTTGACATAACTGCTGTGGCTAAAGTATCTCATTTAGTTTAAAACGTTATCCCTCAAAGGAAGAGTTCTTAAAGAAACCATTTTAGTTCCGAGTTTATATAGTAAGTTTGCTTGGTGCAGCTTGTTGGTTTAAAGTTGTCGTAATGTAGGACTGCTTTAACACTTGTGTGTAGTTTACGATACTTGTGTGTTTATACGAGTGTTTTAAAGTCTTTTGAGTGTTAAATTTACTTGTCTGAAAACAACTGCGTAAAGTTCTTAATAGGCAAAACATTTGTTAAAGATAAATGAAGTGCACGGTTTATGGCAAAATGTGTGTTAATAAGATAGTTAGGATTAAATTATTATCATAAAAAGGCGGGTATTAAATACATCTAATTTATACTAGGAAACAGGTGAGTATATGTTGTAAATGTATATATTGTGTAGATGTTTAATTACTAAACATAGATATTGCTATATAAAAAATATAATTCACAAATTAATTTTTCAATTCTATAAATCATATAAATGCTTACGTGTTTATAAATAACATAACAACGAAGATAGAGATTAAATATATAAGAAACATATTTTACAATCAACAACAAAATAAGGAATGTGGACACACTGGTTTAAAAATGATCGTTACATATTATGGTAGTAATAGAGGTACAGTATTCTAACCCGTATTATGTATAAATAAGGAAAGGTCTCGACGTATCCTTTTTTTTTTCTTTTTTACACGTGGAAATCCCGTCGGTCCGTCACCTCACCGGGTTATGCGGCGGGGCGGTGCGTGCGGCCACAGTCAGGGCGCATGAGGCGCTGCGCATATCGTCCTCCCGGGCCTTCTTCGCCGCCTCCTGCTGCGAAATCACGTTTTCGCAGATGGCTGCGACCGCGGTAAAACTGCTGTCGCTACCGGCCATGGAGCGTATGACGGCCGGTAGCGAGAGATCTCCTCCGATGACTGCAGTGAGGGCCCGACGCTGCGACACCCATGCGGAGCAAACCGCCAGCGTGTGCTGGGCCAAGTCCACAATGCAGTCGTAGTGGTGGCAGACGGGACTCCATTCCCTCCTGGCGACCGAGTGCAGGTACTTTCCGAAGCAACCGTGCCCGGAAAGCACCTGCGTCAGTTAGAAGATCCCGACGTTATCCTCGGTCAACTTACATGGAGGTCACGTAATTAGAAGCGGTATATATATAAGTATATGTAAATCGTAACTAATAAGCGAGATATGTGTTTGAACTGACTAGAAATTAGGTTATTGGGGTATGTTTCCGAGAAAGAATTTTCGAAAGAGTTATTTTTGCTTATTTATTAGGTAAGTAGGTATTAGTATACGGAAGTGATTTCTTTTTATGATCATTCTATACTCTTTCATTTTTAGGGTAGTAGCCAAATGCCAAAAAATGGAAACCTTATTGATTCGTCATGTCTGTCTGTCCGTCCGTATGTCACCACATTAAGATTTTCACACAAAAATATAAAAAAATAACAATAAATTTTAGGGGTTCCCCATACTTAGAACTAAAACTCAAAAAAAATTGTGTCATGAAACCCATACGGGTATACGTCTTCAAAAATGATATTGAGGTTTCTAATAATTTTTTTTCTAAACTGAATAGTTTGCGCGAAGACACTTGACAGTGGTTAAATGTGTGTGTGAGTGGTGGTGGTAAAATAAAACTAAAAAAAAAAATTATGTAAATCACCATGCAAACTTCCCTCGAAAATTGGTTTGACTAGATCTAGTAAGTAATTTTTTTAATACGTCATATATCGTAAACCGAAATTTACATTTCATTCAATCAATTCAAATATAAAAAGAAAAATTATATGATGTTACTTGCTGCTACGGAATCCTTCATGGGCGAGTACGACTCGCACTTGGCACACTTTTTGTTTTTTAAAGACACGACCGCACTAGGAATAAATCCTATGCCGTGAAGGATTTGGCAAACATACATGAAATAAACGCAAAGAACATCCAGACTCGGAACAACCATTTGTGGCTCACACAAAGTTTTGTCCGATGTGGGTGTGGAACTTACAATACTTCAACGCGACAGGAAGCGGCAAGGCATCCACTTTAACCACTACCCCATCCGTACAATCAAACCTTCAGTCTACATTGAATTTACTAATTAATTTTCAATCGTTTAGATAACGTTTTGAGTCTTATCGATTATAAGTAGTCATATATTAATGCTTTACTAAAACCTTATTACATAAAAAAGAAAATAACCAAAATTGTTCAAGGATAATATTAATAGACTCTTACTAATTAGATACTTATAGATAAGTGGCACTTGGGTAATGATTAGAGCATCAGCCTTACCATGGAATGGTACCTTGTTTATACTGAAACGAGATCACTGCCAAAGTGAATACTCTTCTAAGACAAATGTTTATCTTAACTTTTATATAAATATACAATATAATACTATAAATATTAGTAATGCATATTCCTAAAAACCATAAACAATCTTTTTCGCGTGGACGAAGTAGCGACTGTCAGCTAGTTAACAATATGGAGGTTGCAAGCTTGCAATACAATCATGCGCAAAAAGGTAAAAGGGCCAGCTGCGTTAGCAAAGGCTTTTACGATCAATTTATTGTTTCACATAGCTTAAATTTTCGTGCGAGGGAAAGAGAAAAAAAATCTTTCATGTCTACAGAATTTTGTTTTCATTTATACAAAACGTAACGAATAATATCATTGTGTTGGGATGGCTTAGTGGTTTGTGTAGCGGGCTGCTATGCCAAAGGTCGCAGATATGATTCCCGATCAAGTCAAATGTATGAATGAAAATTTAGTGTTTAGTGTTTCAATAGCACTTTAACAAGTTTTATTAAAAACTTGGCAACATTTTATCAGCAATTTTTCATGCTCTGTTGCGCATTTCACAGCTGCGGCTGGAGCTTATAAAACTTGCAAGGCGTCGTTTCTCGACTCGTTTGCAAACGTGTATGTAACATGAGATCAGAGATATATGATCGAGAAAATGCGAGGAAAATTCCCTGGTAAAAGAAGAAAAGTGAAAACAAAGTGTGTTTGTTAATCAGAGTTCACGTTACGCTACAAGGTTCTACGTTTTTTACGTTGTGCACTATATAGGTTACTATACCACGTTCAATGAAACATTCTAACTTTTAAACTTTCGCGTTCCATAATATATTAACAATTATTTTTACGGGAATTAACGCGATCACTTATTAAAAGGTATTACATACCTCTGATTTGCCTAACGTTTCGGCCAGGTTGCACTGGCCGTGGTCACAGGCTGACGTGGTCAGGCAAATCGGAGGTATGTAATACCTTTTAATAAGTGATCGCGTTAATTCCCGTAAAAATAATTGTTGAATGAAACATGTCGTTTGATCGTGAGAAAACTATCCCTAATAATAAGCGCTCTCGCGCTGTTTATTTAAATAGATTATTAGCGCATGAAAAAATAAAATTATTCTTGCAAATGCAAAGTCTGCCTTTTTATCATTTCCCATTTAATATGTAGATTACTGTATCAATTAGGGTTGAAGACGAGGCACATTAGAGCACACTGGAAGTCTTTGTGTTGCAGTACTAGAAATGATATAACTAGATAGCTATGTTTATGTTTGCTGTTTATAGCCATTACTTTAGTTAATGTCATGACTATAATCGTGGTTTTCTTAATCTGTCACCACATACATTATATATTAATGCATTCAATTCCAATTTTGAAACAAAGCCCCATGAAAATAGAAATTTGGCATGCAATTGCTACTTAGTACCGATTCTGCATGTATAAACGAAGAGGCTAACGATTCGGTACCAAATTCTGTTTTACGTGCGTACCTATACAATGAAACCTTAATAATAAAATTTAAACACGTATATATGCAATACGTTTATGTGTATAGAGTTTCAAGATATTTTATAATGTATAAATTCTTTATTTATTTAAGCTTCCTGCAATTACATTGCATACGGCTGACTTAATGCCTTGGGTATTATCGTCCAGTCAACCTTTGGGTGGTGCAGAGCTGTGTGTAGCAGGTGTATTATTAAAGCAAGTGAGAGTTGAACATAAGGTACCTATTATTAACAACAACACAAATATCATAAATATAATCATCAGAGATATTAGTCGAAAATTAGACGAATTTTAAATCATTTATTCGTTAAAAGTAATAGTGGGTAAATATTTCATTTCATGGAACATTTTACAAAATTAAAGCAATATAATATAATACATATAAGAAAGGCCGCGAATCCGCTGTCCACACGTATTTTCTACCAATTTCTACCAATTCTACCATTCATCACCTGCACTTCACACCTGCACTCGCACTAATAAATTTATTTTTATTGAATAGTGGGCAAACGAGCAGACGTATCGCCTGATGGTTAGCGATTACCGCCGCCCAATGTCACCCGCAACACCAGAGACGTCACAAGTGCGATACCTTTAAGTGAACACGTGAATAAAATAAAAGTGAATGTGGGCCTTTACTCTACATATCTCACCACAGCCTTATCCTATACTAAGCAGAGATTATACTTACTAGACAGCTGATAAATTTGCTCTTATCTTTCTAAATACATACATAATTATTAATTACCTATTTCTTTAGGTGGTAGAGTCACGCTGATTTCAGCACGAACGGCCGATACTACCTACTTTCACAGAAGACCAACCTAAAATGACATCTATCGTTTTTTTGTTTTTTTTTTTGTTTTTATGGAATATGCGGGCAAACGAGCAGACGTATCGCCTGATGGTAAGCGATTAATGCCGCCCATGGACACCTGCAAACACCAGAGACGTCACAAGTGCGTTGCCGGCCTTTGAGGGATAGGAAGGGGAGATAGGGGGAGGGGGTTTGGGTTATGGGCCTCCGGTATCCTCATTCACTCGATGAAACACAGCACAAGCACTATTTCACATCGGTTTTCTGTGAGGCCGTGGTATCACTCCGGTCGAGCCGGCCCATTCATGCCGAAACGTGGCTCTCCCACGGCTATCGTGCTGACATGTTTCGTTGGTGACTGAGAAACCGGAGGCACGAGGTCACGCAGTATCCTTTAATCGGCTGATCCATTGACCTTCTAACATACTCAATGTTAAGTTTAATACTTACATATTGTATATTGTGATATTAAAATTTTGTCTCTCAAAAGAACTGAAATTTAAAACTTCTTTGTAAATTATGCACACACAAAAATGTTTTCGTCCTCCGCAAATACTCAGGACCCTAATGTTCATGCGTAAGTACGACACCAATCTAATTACACGACGCCATATTTTATTTAACTGTCAACAATTTTATTCAGTAAAATAAATAAAACGGATTCAGAGTACAGTTATTTACAAAAGTTTCAATAGACACTTTTATGTTACTTTCATCATATTATGTGCCAGTTCAGTAAAAGTTGTAATATTACAGACTGCCTCGTTGGTCTCGCGGTTGGCGTGAGCGACTGCTGATCATGAGGTCTCGGGTTCGATTCCCGGGTCAGACCAAATGTTTGTATGATCTACAAATATTTGTTTCGGAGTTTGGGTGTGTTCTATCTATAATATGTATGTATTTACAAAAAAAAAGTATATATGTATTTGTATCAGTTGTATAGTACCCCATAACACAAGCTCTAGGGACTAGATGGCTTTGTGTGTTTAGATGTCCGAAATGTCCGAAATATTTACTGAAATAAATATTTAAGCTTCAAAATATTCAACGACTTAGATGAGCCTATCACATCACCAGCCTTTTATTAACTTTATTTGCAACTTCGATCCAGCGGTCCAGAGATTACCCGGAACAAACAGACAGACAGAGACAAAAATTGTAAAAAATGCTATTTTGGTATATGCATACATATGCATATGGTAAAAAGCGGTTATTATAATATTACAAACAGACACTCCAATTTTATTTATTTGTATAGTATATGTTTGTTTCTAACTGAAATTTTCAGCGTGTTTTTGAACTGTACGTATTTATTCATTTTGAATACTTTTGTGTAAACTTTTCATCGTCTAATTATCCCGAGAGAGGAAAATATCCAAAATTCTAACCTAGTCGTCTTTTAGTCTTCTATTTTAATATATGTTTGAGCTAAAGGAACATATACCTGGCTCATAATACACGAACACCAGTTGTTCTGTACTAAAACACTCGCAATAATGAGAAGGTCATGATGCCGAACTGAAAAGGTCACGTCCCTCCGTGACTTGGAGATAGGATTGGGAAGTTTTTTTTTTCTGTAACATGTCCTTTATTTTTACCTAAAAGATTATAAGAAACGAGGTTTATTGAAAGGAAAAATGTAATTTGTTTATCTTTCGTGGTTTACTCGAAGCAATATTACCTCGTTGGTCTAGCGGTTAGCGTTTGCGACAACCAATCAAGAGGTTCTATTCCCGTATCGGGTTAAGTGTTGTTAGGTTTTTCTTACAAGAAATTCTTAGTATGGAAGTTTGACGTTGTTTTACGCCCTTGCCTCGGACCCGGTTGTCATGAACATCTAAGGTAATCGTTATTGGAAAGTCTTTGCCGTTAAATATACTGATATATACCTTCTAATTCAGCTCGCCCTTAGGGTTTGGAGGTTAGATACCAGTCGCTCCGTGGAAAAACTGATATTCAGGTTAAGCCGGTTGAACTAATAACCAGCTCTAAATAATATTGGGAATAATAAAAGCTAGGGAGATGATGTTTACTCAAAGTTATATATAACAATGTTAGAAACTAATACTTAAATATATGTACTTTTTCATTGTTACTTTTTACAACTAATAGTAAAAATGTATTTTATAGTTTCAACTAGCTGACCCACGCAACCTCGTTTGCGCCTTATATTGCCCGTAGCGTAAAAAAATTCCCCCGTTTTTGCAACATTCTTCATTGTTGCTCCGCTCCTATTAGCAGTAGCGTGATGATACATACCCTATAGCCTTCCTCGATAAAGGGACTATCCAACACCGAAAGAATTTTTCAAATCGGACTAGCGGTTCTTGAGATTAGCGTGTTCAAACAAACAAACAAACAAACTCTTCAGCTTTATATATTAGTATAGATTACGTTGCTAAGACTGTGTGGCAGTAACTTTATTTTCATTTTTTTTATTGTTATAATGTCTTCCCTGCTTGGATAAACCCTGTCTGTCTTTAGTACCATTAATAATGATTTCATTATTAATATACGTTAATCATTTTAAGCCGCACATGATATCAACAAGTAAGTGTACGACACAGAAAACGGCTTACTACTTCACGAGTATTCGAAATCTGTAATAATCCGACCACCTATGGAGAAATATCTGCATTCCTTTGGCACGGTTGGAACAATGCGCTGGCGGGCGCTACGTGATCCGGATTAATCGGTAAATTGCGTTAAGCCCCCACTGTTCGACGGTGATAGAGAGCTATGAGTGTCATGGCTTTTGAGCTTAAATTGTGCACTTTAGAAGGCGATTGTACTGTCAGGAAGCAAAAACCTATCGCGTTTGGTGAAAAGGCATCATTGAAAGTGATGCTCGTTTAAATTTATTTTAGAAGCTTATGACAATTGATGACACGACTGACATCGTGACGATTGACACGTGATGGAAGTTGCAGTATTTTGAAACTGTTTTGAGTGTTATTTGGCTTCAGTTCAGTTAACAACATTTTCTCATATAATACTAGCTGAATCGGCGAACTTCGTACCGCCATTTTTTTTTTTTTTTTTTTTTTTTTTTTTTTTTTTTTTTTTTTTTTTTTTTATGATCAAGCTACCAAAATGACTCTACTCTGCCTGATGGAAAGCATAAGTAGAATCCAAAAGTGGTGGTCACCATCCTCAATGCGAACGTGGACAGAGCAGCATAGTGACCCACACTATGGCGGCCTAGTAAGATGCTTTTTCACGCCCCGCTTAAAGGACCCGGGATCATAATGGGATGGGAACACGTGCGGTGGCAGTGAGTTCCATGTTTTAGTCGCTCGGCACAAGAAAGAAGAACCGAAACGTTGCGTTCGAGAGCGTATGTCTTCTACTCTAAAAGGGTGACTGAGAAGGCCAGCACGTGTTGTCCTGTAGAGGAATGGAGAAGGGGGGACCAGTTGAAAGAGCTCTTCAGAACACTCCCCATGATACAGGCGATAGAGGACTGCCATAGAGGCGACGTCTCTTCGCAGCTGCAGAGGTTCAAGGAACTCGGTGGCTTCGGGATTACTGATGATGCGGACTGCTCGCCGCTGCAACCGATCGAGAGCGTCAAAGAGATACTGTGGGGCACCATCGCATAGATGAGAACAGTACTCCACGCACGAGCGAACCTGGGTCTTGTAAAGAAGACACAGATGCCCGGGCGAGAAGAACCGTCTCACCCTGTTAAGTACACCTAACTTCCGCGAGGCCGCTTTAATGACGCTCTCGATGTACTCACGCATGTTGAGGTCATGGCAGACATCCATACCCAGGATACCGAGCTTATCTTGTAGGGGCAGTTGAGTGTTCCGAAAAGTGGGGAGGGGAAGGAAAGGAGACTTTTTGGTAGATAGCGCGCACACCTGTGTTTTCTTGGCATTGAACTCGACCAGATTCTCACTGCCCCATTGAGAGATGCGGCTTAGAACCAGGTCGAGCTCAGCGACAAGATCCCGTCGCCTCTCTTCAACATCCGCAGACTTGGCTGCAGGTTGACCAAGATATCGTCCATGAACTGTACTGTCGTCTGCATAGCAATGAATATTGCCAAGGGTCAACATGTCATTGATATGCAGAAGAAACAGCGTGGGCGACAGGACAGAGCCTTGAGGTACACCAGCGTTTACCTGCCGATAATCAGAGGCCGCACCGTCGCAAAGGACCTTAATGCGGCGC
Organism: Spilosoma lubricipeda; assembly: GCA_905220595.1. Lineage (NCBI taxonomy): Eukaryota > Metazoa > Arthropoda > Insecta > Lepidoptera > Erebidae > Spilosoma > Spilosoma lubricipeda. Next base: position 4,337,978 of record HG992278.1, read on the forward strand.
TGGTGCAGGAATGCGACGACCCAGGTGCAGAGTTTGGGAGGCAGGCCGAATGCGGGAAGTTTGGAGAGAAGCGAGCGGTGCCAAACTCTATCAAAAGCTTTGGCCATGTCGAGACTGATGGCCAAGGACTCCCCATGACTATCAATAGCTTCACCCCAAAGGTGAGTGACATACGCTAGAAGATCACCCGTGGATCGGTTCGGCCTAAAGCCATATTGCCGATCATTTAGCAAGGAGTGATCTTCCAGGTAGAGGACCAATTGCTTATTGATGATCCGTTCGAGCACCTTGCAGATAATGGAAGTTACGGCTATAGGTCGGTAATTAGCCGGGTCTGAACGGTCACCTTTTTTGGGGATAGGCTGAACGTTCGCCTCTCTCCAAGCCCCCGGAACAATTCCTAAGGAATAGGACAGGTGGTACAAGCGCGTCAATACGGGAGACAACTCAGGTGCGCAGTTCTTGAGAACCACCGCTGGGACACCGTCGGGTCCACTGGCTTTCCCGACGTCTAGTGACCTAAGTTCAGCTAGGACATCACTCTGACGGATACGGATATCCCCCATCGTGGAGTCACTGGTCTGAATGGTGGGCGGCTGCACGCCATGATCGTCCACTTGAGAATTAGCCGCAAAGACGTCCACAAGCAGTTTCGCTTTCTCTTGCGGCTCGTGGGCAAGCGATCCGTCGGGATGTTTCAGCGGTGGTAGCGAAGGCTGGCAATGGTTGGCCTGCACAGCTTTAGCCAGTCGCCAGAACTTTCGGCTGCCCGTAGGGTGTGAGACAAGTTCATGGCCAAGCCGCGCAATGCGCTGGGCATCCGCTCTAATGTAAGCCCTCTTGCATTCCCTGGTGGCTTTGTTAAAAGTTGCTTTTAGGCGATCAACAGCAGGGTCACCACAGGCGCGTGCCCTGGTCCATGCGTGGTAGGCCGCTTGTTTTTGAGCGACGGCATGGGTGCACTCACAATTGTACCAGGGACGGGTCTTAGAGCCGACGATCACACTGTAGGGAACATAGTATTCCATACCAACAATGATCTCGTCAGCCACGGCGGACGCACTCTGCGACAGATCCCTGTTTCCAAAGCAACGTTGTGCCCACGGAATGGATGCAAAGTAATCCCGCATTCCATCCCAGTCTGCTGACGAGTAGTGCCATAATCGCCTTTTTGTTACGATGGATCGCGGCGGGGTAACAAGAGGCACCGTGGTGGATACCAGGCAGTGGTCGGAGGATCCCAGAGGGGCGTGGACCGACACATTGTACTGCGCTGGGTGGCTCGTCAGCAGTAGGTCTAGCAATGAGGGCGCTTGACTTGTAATGTCTGGTATCCTGGTGGGCTGGAGTACCAGCTGGGTGAGGTCATGCGTGAGAGCGAATGCGTGGGCAGTTCGGCCGGCGTGGTCAGTTTTGGAAGATCCCAACCAGGACTCGTGGTGGGCGTTAAAATCTCCCAAAAACACCAGTTCGGCGGTCGGGAACTGCTCCTGCGCTTTATCCATTGCTTGTCCGAGGTGTTCAAATAGCCGAGTTGTCTCCGAGTCTCCAGAATGGGACCGATAGAGGCACACGTAGATTCGGCTCGTAGAGCCAAGGTCCACGTGGAGCCAAAGGATGGAAAAGGAAGGGTCCTCAAGGCAGCGTAGGCGGCGACTACAAACATCCGCCCTGACGAAAAGGCACACCCCCGCCCTGGCGAGGAAGCACTCCTCAAGCACGTAGCCGGGATAAAGAAGGTATGTCGTGTCGACAGGGCGACGTATTTGTGTCTCCGTTAGGAAAAGCATGGCCGGACGTATCGTCTCAAGATGTTGGTGGACGGCGCTCAGGTTTGCGTGGAGTCCACGGATATTTGCGAAGTCCACTTCAAAAAGCGGGTTGGTGGCGGTGGGAGAAGGGAATGCCGCTGTGGAACGTTTATTTCTTTTCCTTTGTGCTGCCATGATTGAAAATGAGGGAAGGGAAATGGGGACGTAAAAGGCGCGACAGTGTAACACTGAGACCCAGAATGCTGCGTCGTCATACGACGGTAAAGCATGACGGTTACCGAACCGCCGGACGGAAGGGCCCCCGTACCCTCCCGGAAGTGGTCGCCTGGTCCCACCGTCCGGTCACCAATCGGCACGACGAGCCACTCCGTGGATTATGCGCGACCTGACGGGGCAGCCTCCCAGGGTGGTTAGCCGTGGTTGGGCCCCTCTCTATGCCGCGGGCGGCCAGCGGCACCACCGTTTCTACGGGTCTCCCTGGCCGACAGTTCGATCCACGCCAACCTTACTATGACTTCGCCAGCACTCTTTAATTTAAACAGCCATATTTACATATTTGGCTCAGCTTTCCATAGGCAGTTGACAATCGCGGAAAAAAAAGTCTTTGCCCGTTATCTTTTAATTTTTCTTCTACACAAACCTTGCCCTAACAATAAAGAACACATAAAAAGGATCATTTATTTTGGTGCAGCCAATCGGAAGTTATGCGCGTACGTATATTTCGGCAGTTAATTTATATATAGATATACGAGTATATATCTAGATTTACTAATTATTTTCAATATTTCCATCAAGTATATCCTAATTTTGATAGGCCTATGTATTTAAAGAATCTGTTGAGACTTTTTTTTTTATAAAAAGACATCCAATTTAATGAAATATAAGAAAAAATCTAAAACATCCTTGATTTGCTGTGCGAGGGTAGTACTTACTTTTACTTACGATATTCGAAAAACTCTTAGTAAAAGTAAAAATAAATAAATGTCACAACTCTTGAAATATGAGAAAAAAACTTTAATTTAAATTAAACATACGTACACTTTTTTCATAAAAGTAAAAAACATAAATTACACAATTTATGATTGTTACTGGTATTAGAAAAGTTTGCCAGTACACCCTTTGTTTACAGTTTATGGTCTGTTTATGGGACTTGTTATAAGTTTTTAAATTAAACAATATACTAACTGCCTCGGTGGCGAAGCGGTAGCCAATGTGACTGCTGTTTTGAGGTCTCGGGTTCGATCCTAAGGCGAACCAAATGTTAGTATGTTCTGTAAATATTTGTTTCGGAATTTAGGGGTTTTCTATGCATACTATTTAAATACAATATATTTTTTGGGACTTATCCCACCCACACACCCACCACTGTAACTCCTGTACACCAGGATCAACAGCAGTGACCAACGAAAGTACCGAGTTATGACACTCGGGAAGTCCCAGGAAAAAAAAACTGTCTTGGAACCCGCAATTAAATTAATCAAAAGAAAAACAGGAGAAGTTGGAAATATGATAAGTCAACTTCCCTCCTTAGCAAAGCGGGAGACAAAATGAAGTCAAAATAGGCAGACACCTTTTTTAAACTGGGAAGCACCACGGATAAAATATTATAGGTCCTAAGTGAGCTATATTTGATTACTATAGTATGTATGGCAGAATTGCCTAAGCGCACGGAAATTCACCGCAGTTGACACAAGACTGTTTTTCAGGTAAAACTGGGTGGAACCTATTAGCCGACTCGAAATAATCTTGGGATAAGGCTAGGAAGAAACGAAAAGTAAATATCTATTTCTATCAGCTACTTAGTACTCATAGTACAAGCTCAGCTTAATAGGGACATGTACGTTTATTTGATACTTAGTTTAAATCTGTCATTTAAAATGCTTTCACGTTATGATAAATATTCGCATTCGCAAACCTATTACGTACTAGATTAGTGGATCCCAAGCAAAAATAAAGGGAGCCTCACAAAACAGTGAGGAGCGTTAGGCGATCTCATTAACACTATAATAAACCAGTTAATGGGATGCGGCCCTAATTTCCCGTGGTGTGTGAAGCCATGCGTGCGGGAGATACGTTGACCCTACCAATTGTTTCTGGCGACCCATTCTCGATGTCAGTCCCATTTTCGCAGTAAGTCTAAATTAGAAGGATATTTTGAAACCTTTCTCCGTAATTGAGTGTGCATTTAAAAGGTTTTGCGACCATTGAAATATAAAGGTAAGGATACACTTACGTAAAAAACTGTTTTTAGTGCCAGCGGTTATTTATAGACTTTATTTTTCAAGTTCTGTTTTTGCCTCCGATATAATTTTATTATAGAAAAACTGGTATTAGGCTTTGAAATACTTGAAACGCTAAATATTTTACCTTTTCATTGTCAACCATAAGTCTTTTTAAGTCACACTAGTTGTAAATAAAGGTCTACTACCAAAAATATTTAAATATGGTTTGATTTTTATTTGTTGTATAAATAGTTAATTAATAATATGAAAAATTCTTAACTATACAAATATTACGATAACAAGATATTTAATTGTGTCATTTTGTAGCCACAAATTCGTTCGAATTGACCACTAAGCCGGTGGTATGCAAAATTGTAATGAAATAATATTATACAATTTTATTATTAAGCCTTTGCCCTCATTAGGACTTACGGCCGGTATCACGCAACAGTGTGCATTCACCTTAACAATGGATATATTGATGAACAAGGTCTTAGTTTTTTGCTTGTATTATTCAAATGATTTAAATCTATTGTGAATACACCTTTATACTTATAGTGTAACTGTACCGCTTTGTGTAAGCTTTAAAATGATAGAGTATTATTCCAAAATATAATTAAAACCGTTTTATTGAAAGGGACATAATGGTGCGAATAATTGATTATTTTCATTGTCTTCTGTATTTTGTGGTAGAAACAATTCGTGGAACAAATTGTTACCAGTGGCCAACCGTTACATTCTTAAGACTGTTAAAAAATGAGGTTGTTACTAAGGCTATCCTACACAGGTGTGTTATTATCATTCGATAACACCAGATACATTATTGCAATATCTATTTTGTTAAATAAACATCTGTTTCACAAAAAAGTCTTAATTAGTTGCTTGAAGTTAAATAACGTTTATCAATAGCATTTCATACCTAATTCGTAGCTATAGTGGCGCGTAGCCCTCTACAGTGCAGACTGCTACGTGTCGTAGCATATCACAATACAAAGAGATTAGTGGTCCCATTATATTACGTAAAACCTTCAAAAACTTAAAGAGCGTGCCGTCGTAAAACGTGACCATTTACAAATGCACCGCACGTTCTTCAGCAGCCGGTGTCACTACGTTTTAAACTTTGTTACTTTTTAAAGTACCAGAGTTTCATTGTCGGCAGGCACTGATTTTATTACCGCGAAAGTGTGCGAACGAGACTTCTGGAACTTTCCAAAGCCCATTTGGATGTTAATTGAGAGCTGCTGGGTCTCTCCGATAACGAAACATTATCATTTATTTAAGGATTAATTTCAGTCGAGCACCGATGTTGTAATTATTGCTAAGGTTATTGTAATATATGTGCGATTCGGCATAAATTTGCGTTTTAAGTGTTGTTTTATTGGAATTATCACATTTTGGGTTATAAGTTGTCTTAGTCTCAGCCTCGTTGTCAAATTCAGGTAATCGGGTAATATACTAACTTTTAAACTTTCGCGTTCCATGATATTAACAAATAAATATTTTTACGGGAATTAACGCGATCACTTATTTAAAAAGGTATCACATACTGACTGTCAGCCTGTGACCACGGCCAGTGCAACCTGGTCGAAACGTCAGGCAAATCAGAGATATGTGATACCTTTTTAAATAAGTGATCGCGTTAATTCCCGTAAAAATATTTATTTGTTAAAATCGGGTAATATATATTCAAGAAATGATCCTATGCAGTGACTCAATAATTTCTGCCTTTCTTCATTTTAAAATAAAACATTTTACACTTAGCTTGCCAAGATAACAAACCGAGCGTAGGTGTGTTGCCACTTTAAAAAAGTATGTCTCGCTTATCGCAGGCCTTGGCAACACTGGGATATACTCGACATTTGTCAACGTAATTATGCCATATCAGGGAGACATATAGAGCGGCACCCTTGAAATATAAGCAGACATTTATACAACAACGTCTTATGTAAGAATTGACATTTTTGTACATAAATAAGCATGTTTATTTTCTTACACGCGACCATCTTATCCCAAACTAGGCAAAGCTTGTACTGTAGTAACCAGACAGTAAATACATACATATTATATAATAAATACACAACAAATGATACTGTTCATCACACAAAGTTTTTTTTGGATGGGAACGACTCTCGACCCTTACAGTCAGGACCACTAACACACAACAACACAATTGGACCAACACGCTCGTCAAAATAATAAAGTAAAGATTTTATATATAAACTAGCTGTCCCGGCAAACGTCGTTTTGCCATAACTACTAATAAATTAAAAATTAATTAAAAAAACATTGTCCAGCGGACAAAATTGTGAATCTAAACCATTCCCAGATCCCCTTGAACACACACAAGAAATTTCATCAAAATCGGTCCAGTCGTTTGAGAGTAGTTCAGTGACATACACACTCACAGAAGAAATATATATATAAAGATACACCTTCCGTGAAGTAAGAGGAGGAGCATATAAGCATATGGTTGTATTTAATTATACATATATGCTGTACCTACGTATCTATATTCGTAGGAGTCTACGCTGTAGCTCGCTACGCGCTACTTTAGCTACGAATTACGATTGATCACTCAAAGCTATATTCATAAACGTTATATTTTATAGGCATCCTACTTGGGCATCGCAGTGTCGAGACCACACTGAAGATATCAAGCAGGTTTTTTGTTTTTTACTACCGCATGTCATACGCTCCATAACGATGAGATGTTTTATCTTGGTCTTGCGATTCTTGTATTGCCACAGATGTCTTATTATTCTTGTCTACCAGACGGACAGCATAAAAAGATCCTAACAGTGATGGTCACCATAATCCTTGCAAATGGCGGCCCAGTGAGATGTTTTTTCACGACCCGCTTAAAGTAGCCGAGATCATATCAGGAGGGGGAAACACGTGCACTGGTAGTGAGCTCCAGGTCTTGACCCATTGGCACAGGAATGTAGAGCTGAATTGTTTAGTTCGAGAGCGTATGTTTACCACCCTAAACAGTGCCTTCCAAATACAGCACATGTTATCATGTGGAGGGAAGAACTTTAATGTATGGTAATTTAAAAATCAGACATAAAATCAAAAAGAAATCCAGATATACATAGTTTTTTTGGATTTTTCTATAGCAAATAATAAATCCCTATGTAGTTTTAAACATTTCATAAAAAACAGATTTACTTTAATTTATTTTTTATTTATATATTCAAATTTATTATAATAATAATAATTAATCTCTTTATAGTACACCAGCTTATAACAAATAAAATTTTAACAAAACTGACTTCAAGGTTTGACTCGATTTCTCTTGGATGCTATCGACAGATCTTAGTGTCCTTATCATGGTGCCACCGTTGGGATATCCTTTCCATAACAAAAGAATCATCAAAATCGGTTCATAAACGACGAAGTTATCCGCTAACACACATAAACAAAATATATACGGTCGAATTGAGAAACCTCCTCCCCCTTTTTTGAAGTCGATTAAAAAATATAGGGTAAACTTAAAACTATTATGAAGTATGTACAAGTAGCGGCCTTATCGCTCCAAGGCAATATCTTACAGCATATATTTCATTTAATAGTGCAAAGTCTAGGAAATTCTAAACAAACTCGATTCGTTTTTAAGTTTTACAAAGTTAAATATTTATTTTATTAGTAATTTTATTTGATGGAGCAAAATCGAAATAATTAATTGATTAAATCTTTACGATTAATTGGAAGATTTAGTAAATTTCAAGTTCTGAAACAGTTTTACTTGTTTTGAATTGATTAGATATTTTCGTGTCTATGAGGTAAATAGAAGTTGCTTGATATAAAAAGAGAAAAATAATTAATGTTTCAGTAACTTTTCTCTTGAGTTCTTTGTTCTATAAATAAAAAGAAAATAATTTTATTTAATAAAATTTATATTAAGTATGACGAAATTGTGACCCGAGGATTAAACTATACAATACAATACTAGCTGCCCCGGCAAACGTATTTTTGCCATAAAATGTTTTTAAGGATGGGTCACCCTTACCATTTAGGGGGATGAAAAATAGATGTTGGCCGATTCTCAGACCTACTCAATATGCTCACAAAATTTCATGAGAATCGGTCAAGCCGTTTCGGAGGAGTATGGCAACGAAAACTGTGACACGAGAATTTTATATATTAGATTAATATATTTCAGCATACTTTAATTCATACTAATAATATAATTCGATAGTAACTGTGTCTGTCTGTCTTTTACGCCTTCACGGTTAATTTTAATAAAATTTGGTGTTTATATACCTTGATCCCTTAGGAAGGACATAGGTTACTTTAAACCGTGATAACCGACATACACGCGGGCGGAGCCGCGGGCAAAAGTATTTAAAATAATGCAGGAGAATTCATTAAGAAATTATTTCAAAGAATTTATTAATAAAAATTCTCATCTCTTTTCAATACTAACAAAATTAGCACTGTCAATTTTAATTAAGTGACACCTCTAATTTATGGGATTTTAATTATTCTTTCGCTTTTTAATTAAAAACTTATTAAGACGATGCTTTCGCTAGATATTTGTTTTTTAGATCATTTCTAAACCTGCCTTGATAGTGAAGTCAATATTTAGGCGAGTAGATAAAACTATGATGATACTACTATATATAGCAACCGTGTACAAAAGGAACACAACTTTTGTCTTTGATTTTCAATTCATCAGTTCTTAAAGTCTATCTTTATTAATGTTCTGCTGTAACACTTGCCATGTCTATGGTACATAGTACTTAGTACTATACAGTACAATTTAGCCTCGATAATATTTTCGGCAATGAGAAAGAAAAGTATAATTATTATGATAGTTCCTTTGTATATTCAATGGGAGAGACAGGTCTTAGATAATCTTTTATTGCAATTTGTTTCCAGATCTCATTAAGAACTTATGAAACAGAAGTTTTACCAGATTTTTGAGCGAAATATTATGGATTTATCACCGTTATATTAAAGATTTATCATACTGTTTCTTTTGGAATGTAAATTATTGGTGTTTAATAAAATTTTAAGAAAAAAATAACTCTAAAAAAGTAAGAAAATCAGATACTTATCCCAGCTAGATTAGATCATCTCTACCACATTCAATTTGTTAGAATTATTATATCTAGTAGGCACTAAAGACCACTGCCTAATTCTGGATTCCATCATAAACTCAGGTCTTATAGAAAAAATACTTATTTTATTAAAGATAAACGGTTTTCCTAACGCATATACTACGTCATGACTAATAACGTGCGGCAGGTTTTTCGACCCTTGAATGAAGTCGGTTAAAAAGGGTCTCCGTTGGGTCTGACACTAATCGAGGATCCAAGGAATAAGCACGTCTGTAAAATCGTTTGCCCTCCCTTCAATAAACTATTTGAGTATTTAGTTAAATTTTTCTTGGGACTTCCCGAGTGTCATAATTCGGTGTGTTCTTGGGTCACTACTGTTGATCCTAGTGTACAAGAGTTATAGTGGTGAGCGTGTGGGCGGAATTAGTCCCAACAAAAAACAGTAGAAGTAGGTTAAAATTAATCACCAAATTATTATGGTTAGTGATTATAAGTGAAGCTGATAGAAGAGTATTAACGACAAATGTTCTTTAGATGCAAGCACACCAGCTTAATCTTGTTAAAGGATTCTGTGCTACAGCTCATTTTGGCAGGGTTTGCAAACAGGCAGTAATGAATTGTGCAACTCAATTGGTCCACAAACAAACGCGAGGATCCTCCAGCGCTTTTGTATTCAACTTTGCTCGTTCTTTGCTCAACTTGAGAGTTTAACGCCTCGGGAATCCTTTGGGCTACAGGTTTAAGCAAATATACTCTTAGTAAGTCTTTGGTTGTATTGAAAGAAAATAACTGTCTTGAATTGATCGTTTTAAGACTGCCTAGGTAGCGCTGTGGTAGCGTATGCGACTGGTGTGCTTGAGGTCTCGAGTTCGATTCCCGGGTCGAACCAAATGTTTGTATGACCTACAAATATTTGTTTCGAAGTTTGGGTGTTTTCTATTTATAATATGTATGTATTTATAAAAAAAAAGTATATAAGTATTTATATCAAGTGTCTAGTACCCATAATACAAGCTCTGCTTAGCTTGGGACTATGGCATTGTGTGTAAGATGTCCGAAATATTAATTTATATTTTTATTATTTAGTTTTATATACCACACAAAGTCAACTACTTTTTCCAGATAAGAACATATCATTTTGGTTTAAACATTAAACATGTCAATTTTTCAATCAAGCATTGTGTTAATAACCTCTTTTCTATGTGGACATTTATGTCCAACAGTGGACTGTTAAAGGCCGTTGATGATGGTAATGAAGCATTATATTCCAAACTGATAACTATCATTTGGTTGAGTGCTTAAAATAAATAAATAAATTTCGGCATCTGACCAACAACGCCATCTAGTTCCAAACTAAGCAGAACTTGTGCTACGATTGCTAGACAACTGATATAAAGACAAATTTACTTTCCTTTTGTAAATATATACATAGAAAACATCCAAACTCCGAAACTAATATTTGCAGATCATACAAACATTTGTTGGACGACACAATCGCTCCACTTAACAACAGTATAGGAAATATTAAATTATTAATTAAAAACTAAAAGGTGCATACTAGCTCATCTAAATAAGTTTTTTCTTGTGTGATATTTTTCTTCAGTGTCTAAATAAATTAAATGTTATAAACAAATACTAAAATTTATTAATTTGGCTGTTCAAATAGGGTAGACAGATAACCTCGCTCATAAACGGAGACCATTTTGTGATTTCTAGCACCCGGTGCGTCTACTGTGAGACAAGAAAACATACGTTCCTTTTTTATAATAGCAGTCAAATAATATAAACAGTAATATACAATTCTTGTTTTTAGGGTTCCGCACTCAAAACGAGATTCTATTACCAATACTCCGCTGTTCTTCCGTCTGTCTATCACCAGACAGTATCTGAAACCGTGGAAGTTAGGCAGTTGAAATTTTCACTGATGATGTATTTCTGTTTCCGCTATAAAAAATACTAAAATACTGAATAAAATAATTATTTACGAGGGTTCCCATACAATAAACGTGATTATTTACCGGTTTTATGGATAATCGTACGGAACGCTTCGTGCGAGAGTCAGACTCGCACTTGGCCGGTTTTTACTTTACAGACCATTTAATTAATGTTAACGATCTCATTTTTAAACAACTTTTTTATGGTTTGTCTCTGAAAAAGATGTTTAAAATAAAATCGTGATACACATCACTATGAACACAATATCTACGCATTATGAGAAGTAGGGATTATTACATTACAAAGCGGTCCTAACAATGAGAAACGTAGACTATAATGTCTAAAGGTAATCTCAACTGAAACCCAGGATTTGGGCCAGATTATTTTATACATTATTCATAGACTTAGTTTAACATGAGCTGCGTCCCCCGATGTTACCCGCGATTGTCGTATTCAAAATCAATGGTCTAGTGAAGCGAAGAAAGTAGCTTCAGTTACTCCTTATATAATAATAATAAATATTTCGGGCATCTAACACACAACGCCATCTAGTCCCAAACTAAGCAGAGCTTGTATTATGGGTACTAGACAACAGATATAAATACTTATATATTTCTTTTTTTGTAAATACTTACATATTATAGATAGAAACACCCAAACTCCTAAACAAATATTTGCAGACCATACAAACTTTTGATCCGACCCGGGAATCGAACCCGAGACGTCAAGAACAGCAGTACGCTACCATTGCGCCACCGAGGCAGTCAAATCATATCATCACACACACATCACGTCAGTCAGTCAGTGAAAGTTCCATCTAAATCGGCCACGTGTTCAGAGATTTACCGGAACAAACAGATAGAAAGACTTTTGATGTGAGTGATATATTTTTATATGCATTTAGTGAAAAACTGTTGAAAATTTGAAATTACAAACAGACACTTCAATTGTATTTAATCTTGAGGAGCTATAATTGTTAAGGGTATTTTATTTTTTGAAAGATAATCCTCGGGATCGAAACTAGCCACTAGACAGCTGGTAGTCCACGATGACCAAGGACTTGCCCAAATAAATGTTTCGACAATCCAGGATAAATTATCCTGGCGCCGCAGAACGAGGAGAGCCAACCCCAAATAATGGGAAAAGGCTAGGAGAAAGAAGACCCTCGGGATCGAACCAAGTAGCGTGCTATTAGAGAGGCCTATGCCCAACAGTGGGCCGCGATAGGCTGATGATGATAGTGAATTAGTAAATAAACGAGCTACTTAATGGGGAATTATTACCATCGAGCCATGGACATCTGCACTAAGATCGCAGCACCTACAGCTCTGTAAAGGTAATCTTTATAAATCACAAATATTCTCCTTCTTAACTTGAAGGATCTATTATTATTTCAAACATATGATTTTTATTAATTAAATAATACGTGAGTAATGAAACATGCAATTTTAAATTTAATTACTGTACTTTTAGAATCGCTGATATGCAGTTGCATCGACATTAGGGCTAATTCAGTTGTTTGAAAACTCTCTAAACTAAACTAAGAATCACTAAAAATAGGTTTTGTTTGTCTTATCAACTGACGTTATAATGTCAAGGATCGGCTAAAATTAAATGTGTAACACTATAAAGTAGACGTTACCTAAATGAAATTAAACAATTATTGTAGGTATGTTAAAAATAAATATCGTTTCAATAAAATAAGGGTATAGAAGATTATTTTAAAGTAATTTTAGTTCAGTGACGCTACAATAGAATGAGCACCGTTACCAATCCTACGATATCGTATCTCTATAAATACGATCTCGAAACGAGAAAGCTTTCTATGATAAATCTGTTCATTATGCGTATACATTGTTTGATGTAGACGTGTATACAAAAATATACATTCATAAATAAACATTGCTTATCTTTTCTTATCTTCAATTTTAGCATATCTCAAGGTATAAGGAACTTGAATACGAAATGAATACAAATTCATTTGCAAAGAAACAAGACAAAGAACTTTTTTTTCCGTATTGTCGTTTCTTTTTACAATATTCAAGGTTACAAACAATCCTAGGCATTTGGAGGTTCAAATTTGGTTAGATATCCAGGGTAATGGTGTTACGAATATAAGGTGGGACCTATTCGAGTATGTTTTTGGTCTTACGGTTTACGTACTTTCTTCTTCCTAGCATTTAGTATTCCTAAGATTATTTGGAGTCGGCTACTAGTTCAATTGGTTTTTTTATGGAATAGAAAGCGAACATACGCATAACCTCGCTTACCATCGATAACATATAATAACACCAGAGGCGTTACAAGTGCTTTGCCGGCCCTTTGAGAAGGAGTACGCTCTTTTCTTGAAGTTTTGAAGGTCGTATTGGTCCGGGAATACCGCAGGCGACATTTCATTCCACAGTTTTGTTGTGCGAGGCAGAAAGTTTCTATAAAAGTGCACAGCTGTGGACTCCCAAATTTGTTTTTGGAGCACTCCCCATAGTAAATGCGATAGAAGATGCATAGCGAGATCACATCTCCACGTGCAGCCAGAGAAACCAGCCAAATTGAAATTCTTGGCAATCGACGATTCGAGTCACTCGAATAAGCAGAAGGTTTACTTAAATGTCAGTTTTTTCACGGAAATGTAAACCTCTACACCCTGTAGGCGACTTGAATTTAAAGGTTGAACTAGATTTCAATATATTTTAGGGTACTGCCTTCCCTATACTCTAACGATGTTCATGATAATGGGGACGTTTCTCTTTGGAGTTCTCACTTTCTTTATATACTTACCTTTTCTTTTTTCATGTCGTTGTTGATAACAGCAGGGCGAATTAAATGAATAAGTTAATGGAAGATTGATTTTATGTTTTCAATACTAACACACATACTTTAGTAGCCATGAAGTACTAGACGTCGAGGCTATTTTTATCCTAAGTGGGAATGAATACCAACGACCTGTAGCGGCTGTAGCTTAACAGTGAGGATCGCTAATCATTGGACCAAAAGGTTACTCAAACATAAAACGTTGCAGTGTACACCTTGCAAAATTCATTCCGCACGCGGGCATGCAATCATGTACAAAGCTTTTGTTCCCAAAATAATATATGGCTCAACCTGTCTCGTATATTACCCAAAAAACTCATAGATTTGTCACTCTTTGGTAATATATTGGCTCAAACATTGGCCCATCAGATGCAATCATTTGATCGAGTAAATTGATAGTAGGTATCGTCGTAAAACGTAGTCCATTGTAAAAATGTGCTCGTCGTAAAATAAATTTATATTACCACCACCTGGTGTCAAGTGCATGTACTAAAGTTGGTATCTCTATGGAATTATTAAGTTTTATGTGAATTGGAGAAATACTTCATTTTCTGTTTACATTTTTGTACTTCGATTTGAAATTTGAAAAATATGTTGATGTCCTCGTTCTATCGCTTTACAGTAACTGTAGCAAGCAAAATAAAAAATATAGAAAGAAACGCTTAATTATTCAATTATTTAAGCGTTATCTAAAGAGCAAGAGCATTGCGAAACAAAGCCCTTTACCATAATTACAGCTAAATATAATTTAGAGTTTATTACTGTAAACCTTAAAACATGTAATCTTTTTTCATTCCATTTTTTATTGCATCGGGAATACTATAGATAGTGCAATCCACGAAGACGCGCCCCACTATTCCTCTTAACCGTTTATAGTATATGTGTGCAAGCATCGGACAATGTTTGAGTGTTATCGCTACACACTAATTACTTATGAGTGCACGCGCACTACTATGAATGGACCAATCAGGTGAAAGCGTCACGGCCAAAGGGAAAGATGCTCTACTTCAATTTTATATATCTCTGGAACGGCTGGACGGATTTTGACGGGACTTTCACTGGCAGGTAGCTGATGATCCGGGGAGTAACTTAGGCTACTTTTTTTAGACTAACTTTGTCCCGCGGCGTTACTCACGGCACAACAATAACCGCGGGTAACACCGCGGGGTTCAGCTAGTTTTAAATAAATATAAAGTAGAGCAACTTTCTTGCTGTATCTAGATTTTTGCGACATAAACCATGCTACTTGTGGTGGGGCGCGTCTTCGTGGATTGAACTATCTGTATATCGCGGTGGACTTTACAAACACTTGAAACAGCTGTCTACATCCTGTACTTTTAAGTTGCAAATCCTAATATTCATATTGACATTCCCTCAAAGAGCTCACAATAAGCTATCAACATTCATATATATGTAAAAATATAAACTGTTTTAACGCCAATATGAAGTCAGTTGCTTAAAACAATAGGAAGATGTTGAATTTTTATCCCAACAAATTTTAAAGATAGAGACACAGTCATCCCTTTTTCCACTACGTATCCGTAATTTCTTCCTGAATGTCTGCGGAGTGACAATTTATATCCATAGAATGATTTTAATTCCAGATTAGGCCATGGAGAATCATAAAAGCAAGTTATGCTGGAATAAATTTCAATGTAATTGGGTTAGATAACTTGTGGTAAAATGCGTAAAAAAGACTTACTGATTTGACAATGTACGTTCATGTGTAGGTACGCTAAGTATGAAACAGTTTATGAAAAGGTTGCAATAATTAATTAAATTTATAAACTGCTCTATGTTTTTTTGATAAGTACAAAGTCCATTATTCACTAGTACTAGGACCGCTCTAGGAACTAATTTGAGTGTTGAAATTGTGTGGAGAAATGTGTTGTCTCTCCAACAAAAAGAGAGTATTCTTCGACCAAACGAAGCCACGGCCCAACGGTTGATGTTAAGAACTTTTATATATGTTGATCGGCACTAGATTTTCCATATCGCGATACAGGATTAGTTTCTCTGTAGCTCAGCGTGTCTTCGGTAGATGGCGCTGTAGTTTTTTGTTGTACTGGTTGCATGTGTTTGATCATACGAACTATCAAAAAGTTAACTTATTTACGCCATCAGTTAAAAAGATATTGAATAAAGGCCTCCATTAGTTTGCTATTACTAGTTATTTATTTCTCAAGTAGCAAAGTAATCCACTTCAACGAAGTTATAACGAGTTTTATTGTCTAACTACAATTTAAGTTTTGTACATATATATTAGTGGCAGTTTCTTAAGGTTGGCCCCAATCCAAATAATATTACAAACAGGTGCTGTGGGATAGCTTCGTACTAAATATACTACAGTTGAATAAAGAATATTACATTGGTAATTTATTTCATGATACTAAATGTCGCAATTCCTTACACAGCGGTAAAAGAAAAGAAATTCACTAAGTTTATACTTTTGCAACTTAATTTAGTTAGTAGAATGATGACATCATTTTGTTTCTATGATATGCTTAGAAACTCTAATTTATACATAAGCTAACAAGAGGAAGAACAGAAGATTTCGTTGTCGTCTATCCTGCTGATCTAGTTCAGTAGAAATTTCAAAAACGACAAATTTCATTTACTCTCAAATCAATGCCACGCCATTGTTTGCTTTGTGCTTAGCCTTTTAACAAATTTCTATTGTATCTAATACGTACCTAGTATCTACTCAATGACCTACGCATACAATAGCCTAAGATCCAAGTACACGTCCTGCAACCGAGACAATAATCTAACCTTACAGCTACCAACCTAAACATTTAAAGTTGTGTCATCAATCATGATCAAGGACCCCTAAGTTGTGGCTATTGTAGCGCCCTATGCCGCAAAGATTATCCCGTTTATTATTGCTTGAAATCTTTTGTTAACTTCGCTTAGAGATTTTATCGCAGCGATCTCAATAGGACGGTATGAAAGACTTTCGGAATATTATATCGTTACTATTTTGCCGTTTCGCAAAATATTAGTGACATCGTCCCTTTTATCTTATTTTAGTGTTTGCTGTTTGAAGATTGTTCCTTAAGATTGTAAAAGCAAGATGTGTAGAATAATTTTAGTATTTCATATATTATCAAGAAGTGATCAGTATATTTGTACGTTATTTGGAATAATATTTTAGATTTGTGTATAATTATAATACGAGTTGTATTCATTATTATAGGATTTTGGAATATAAAATGTGTGATAGGTACTTTACAAACATACACGAAACGTACACAAAAAACACAGGGTCTCCTCAAAAAAAAAAACAAATTGGAGATTACACGAAGTGTTGTCTCATGCGGATATTGAATCCACAACACTCAGCGCATTAGGAAGCGATAAAGTAACCGTTAGAATCACTACGCTACATAAGCAATAAGATTTATAATTATTACCTGTTTAACCTGTACCTGTTTAGATCATTAATACATTTTGTTAGGAATATATTTAAAAAGTATTACCGGCTTTAGTGAACCTAAATTAAAAAAAACTGTAATATCCTGTGGTCTATACAGTCCTCTAATCCCAAAATAGGAGAGATCCAGGAACACTTCGAAAGTCATCTGGACTTATCGTAGTACCTACCGTCCTTAGTGTGAGAAAGTACACATATACATCGGCTCGACACGTCTGGTTATTATAAGCAAATGGAGGAGAAACCCTATCCCTTCCACCCGCGACCACACTCAACATCAAAAATAGATTAACCTAACCAAAGTCGACCCCCAAACGAGCCGAAACGACATACAATACATGAAATATACTTTGAAACAACACAGAAAATCCATCATGGCCTCGACATGGTTAGCTCCATTAACAGACGTAGGGATTTCTCTAATTGGACCACTCTAAACAGTTAATCTTTCCTCATGTCGACTAAATAAGATTTAAAGTTAGCTGGACCCTACCAAATTGTAACATATACACGTACTAACCTAACCAGCTATAGTAACGAACATGGGACGTAATTTAATTTACTGGTTCTCGAATACGTTTCCGAAATTCGCAAATCCTCGGCACTCAGATTTTTTTACGATTGTAGTATGAATATATTAGCTGATTGTTTACTTTCCGTTGGTGATATTATGATTATGATTGGTTTTACATCTTGCTAAAGGGAAGTATACTTCATCATCATCATCAGCCTACCGCAATCCATTGCTGGACATAGGACTCTCCGTTGCTTATGCATGGAGGGTTCTGCCCATTATCACCACGCTAGACAGAGCGGGAGAAATGAAATGTTATAAGAATACATTTTAAGTTCATGACAACGACAAACGACATATGTTTAATTTTATTTGATGATGTTTTAGAATCAATTTTTAATTTCGTTAATAAAAAATATATTATAGGGGCAAACGAGCAGACGTATCACCTGGAATAGTATGGTAAGCGATTACCGCCGCTCATGGACACCCGCAACACCAGAGGGGTCACAAGTGCGATGCCGGCCTTTGGGGTATGGGCCTCCGATATCCTCTTTCACTTGGTGAAACACAGCGCAAGCGCTATTTCACACCGGTTTTCTGTGAAGCCGTGGTATCACTCCGGTCGAGTCGGCCCATTCATGCCGAAGCGTGGGTCTCCAACGGTGATTTACGGTTTAGTTCTTTTACTTATTTACATACAGAGTGAAATTGCAATGTATTTTACGTTAAATAAAATTTTAACAAACTTTTTATTCAAATTGAAACCACTTTCCGAAAATAAATAACCTATTGAAATTTATCTTTTCGGAAGTGGGCTTCATCATGATGTCAACATTGTAATGGTGGTCGTTCGTCGAACAACATCAACAGAACTCACTTATTAGCTAAGCCGTATGGCAAACGAGCACCCACACTTACAATAATATATATTACTGAATATTCTCGAGCGCAAATGAATAACTATGACTAACTTCGATGACAATTTCTTGTTAAAAATTATTTTGGATTACAGTCTTGAATACACATTAACATAAGCTTTTAATTACAAAAATATACCAAACTACACGTGACACAAGACGTGTCACAGAAAGTTACACCCGTATTATTAACTTTCACAGGTATATTTGTTAATTAAAGCGCTTACAGATTATTTCATATCACGTGTAGCGAATTCACAATACTCTTTTATTAACATATATTCATGTTACTGAAATTTGCCCGCAATATTAATTCCAATCACACACACGCTAAATTGTACAAAAATATATTCTCAACCCTATTTCGCCATGTGTGGTATTGACTTGGTTCCACGCAGAAACTTCATTAAATTCGTTTCCCAAGTTTCCGAGTCGGGTACAATCAAAAATTTCTGCGCCATACGTAAGCGCCTCAAACCCAACGTACTGCTATTATATCCATTATTCTCTACTAAATTGCGATTTTAATTAATATAAAGAGGAACCAACTATTTAACCGAAACCCTCAATTTACGAATAACCGGAGGCGAAAACCCTTTCGTTCATATCACAGGAGGTGTTACAATAAGCACCGTTATATAGAAAATTCTTTTGGATATTTACTGAAGCTTTTACCAGCCAAACGCTGTTGACCTTTCACGATCACGTATCAAATCTACGTGGTTGAACTATTGAACTGACGAAGTGGGTCGTGGTTGACTGGTTATGGTATAATGATTTCCTCAACACAATAGGGCAGCGAGCGGTTTGCCGTTCTAATTATCGTGTTGTTAAGAGTTCCAGTCTGTTATAAGCCGGTATTTCATTCAACAATGGTGACACGTTTCTGTTTCATTGTTCGTTAATACGCCCGCAAAACTTTGTCTTGATTAAGATGGGTGGGGTGCACACCGTACTTGGAATGCGCTGCGAACGTTAATGAGACTTGAAGTTCTTCGCTTCAACTTCTCGTTATTAATACATATATGAGATTTCTCAACTTTCTTTAGTGCCTTCAGTGCTTTGAATGATTTTGAATTGCGCTATTACTGTTATAACTACATCCGCATAGTATGTCAGGTAATTTGATTTTCTCATTTCACGGATGAATATTCTATCTTACCGTGTAACAGGTAGCCATATTTTGTGAATAATAATGACTCTGTGGTGCCCATTGTGTGATTACATGGAATATATAATTGTTTATTACTTCCGGAATATTTTTTTTTTGTGATTATCGCAAATACTGGTGTTTGTTACGTTGTTGATACGTTAATTTCTTGCCTATTTTATGTTTATTTTGCAAAGCATGTTTTAATTAACTATACTTTGAGAATCAGAAAACAGCGTAAAAATTAATTAATCGAAGAATATGTACATCCTCTAAAAAATCAGAAAAACACTTCAGAGTTTATATCGAAAAATCTGTAAATTGTCAAAGGGTTTTCGTTTCCATAATTAACAAAATGCATAATGATGTAGACAATCAGTGGTGAACAGGTAATGTTTCAAAGAAATGCATTATCAAAAATGATAACAAACTTAAGAATTTAGTTATTTTTGCCTATATCTCAAGTAAAACTTCTGGAAAAAATCTGAAAACGTCAGTTTGTAGTTGGGCAGACAAAACATTACAGCAGTGGGAGAGATAACTATTAGTTTCCTCTCCTAAGCAGCCCTAAACACCTGACCTAACAATCGCATCAAGAACATCAATCACTGGTCCCAATCATTCGTAGATGCCATCGGACATCAGAGACTAATACCGTTTTTTTTACAATCAAGCTAATAGGATTGAAGGTGATTGTTCTAGAAGAATAATGGCCATTGCTTAGCGTAGAGATAAAGTATTTCCCATACATTTCTTAGTTTTTTATTTAGTTTCTGTAAAATGTCAACTTGGCTAGGAAGTCTGTAACATATGTGTAAATAGAAATTTTAAGAATGAAATTAATGTGCTTGTTCCATACGATAAAAAATATATATTGATGATTTCCCCATGTTTACCATTGTAATAAACCTGTATGCAATATATAATATTAAGTATATATGAACCTGCTTAAGATAATGTCATCATCATCATCATCAGCCTATCGCAGTCCACTGCTGGACATAGGCCTCTCCAATTTCACGCCACTTAGTTCGATAAGATAATGTAAGAGGGTTAAATAGTTAAATGTTTAACGGCATTTCAAATTTATCTCACACTCAAATTAATTAAAGATGAAGTACAAAAACCATATGCTTTTAAAAGATACAGTCAATACTTAATAAACTATATGTAAGTAGAAGGCACTTATCTGAAATAGACGTGGATATTCGACTTGCTGCAAATAATCTTTTATATAATGCAGTAATTTTGTAAAGTACTTTTTTTTCAAATAGTACGTGAAACACTCCAAACCAGACGTCCTCAACTCATAGCTAGCAGAAGTTTTGTAATTGCTCTGCCATGCAATTCTGACACTAATATCCTTTAATATACTATAGTAGTGTACACGAATACATCAAGTCTGTTCAGTTTTTGAAAGCAGATTTTGCTTTGAAATGATGTTTTGATAGTTTTAGAAGTTTTTAAATAGTTGTTTTTGATCTAGAGCATTTGTTGCGTTTTATATGTCCTATGTATCCTCTTACATTATGGAGAGTACTTTGGTACTTGATAGCATAGGTTCAAAAAAATATTTTGCTGCTAAGAAATCGTCATCAGCTATTCTCAGCCCTCTGTTGGACATTTGCACGCCACTTGAGGTAAACATGAGCTTGATTGGAGACCGCTTCTCGGCAAACATAGTGTAGGATGTCGATAGGCCAGGTTAAGTGATAATTTGTACAAGGTGGCTGGCAAGAATTGGATCTTCTGCTTCTTCCATTCAGTTTCAACACTTTCTAACTAGTAGTGCTTTCAAAGAGGAGAACGATAAGAAATTGTAAAAAAAACTTATCATAGACTAGTTGTTCCCCGCGGCTCCACCCGCGTATATGTCGGTTATCGTGGCAAATAGTAGCCTATGTGTTATTCTGATGTATAAGCCATATTACTGTAAAGTTTCATCCAAATCCGTTCAGTAGTTTTTGCGTGAAAAAGTAACAAATATTCATCCATCCATCCGTTCATACTTACAAAGTTTCGCGTTTATAAGATTAGTAGGATTAGCAGTTAAGAATATGGACAGGTAAATAAAAAAGGTGGATTTATTATTATCTTTATACATATTATTTCCTCTTTTAATATAAAAAATAGTAGACCACCGACTTCGGGTGGATTGACTAATATCACACACATGCAAGATGGACGCAAAAAACATAACCCTTCCTTGCCAGTCGGATAAAAATAGGTAAAAACAAACAATTTAAAGTTATAAGTCGAATGCACGTATCCAAATTGGGTTTGATTATCCAAAGTGGGTGTTTTTGGTGTCCGTTTCATGTATGTTTGTACGGTCCCTCGCGACACAGGAGTTATATTCCTAATGCGGGAGTAGACTTTTAAAAAAAAGAAATAAAAAACCAATACCGTAGAACTAAATTCAAATGCTTCAATCAAATACCAATCTATTTCTACTTAAAGACAAAGAGGATTTTATCTGCAGAATTTATTTTATCGTTATAAATCACGGTGTTAGGCATTACCAAACGTTTCTTTTTATCTACCATGTATAACGTTAAAGCGCTCAAAAGCTTAATGCTCTGAAATCGCAGATGTTTTTTGAATTTAGAATATCTGTTGAATTTTTTTTTCAATATGTGTGTTATCGTGGCTTTTAAGCAAAGACTTTTGGTGCGAAGGGTTTTGCAGGAGAACAAAGTCATTTAAATTCGAATATTATTATTATGAAACTTTCCAAATAAATCCTCGACGTAAAGTTTGTTTTATACAATTCCTATAATGAATATAAGACAGCGGAAGCGGCTTTATTCTATACTATGTAAAAATTTTAATATTTATATTTGCTAATATTATACAACTAAAAGTAACGTAATTAATTATCAAGTAGCGTCGCCATGCAAAAGGTCAATTAGCAACTTACGTATTCTTACTATATCATTAATGGATTTAAATATCATCATAATATTAAATATAATGTGCTATTTATAATAATATTAACCGTGGTGTGTTAGAAACCGTGGCTTTAACCGTGGGAGAGCCACGCTTCGTTTAGTGATACTACGGCCTCACAGAAAACCGGTGCGAAATAGTGCTTGCGCTATGTTTCACCGAGTGAGTAAGGATACTGGAGGCTCATACCTCAACCTCTCCCTCTATCTCCCGTCCCTCAAAGGCTGGCAACGCAATTGTAACGCCTCTGGTGTTGCGGGTGTCTATGGGCGGCGGTAATCGCTTACCAACAGGCGATACGTCTGCTTGTTTACGCTGCCTATTCATTAAAAAGAATATGTATATGTTTATAATCCACTAGTTAAATAAATTGGAAATTCAGCAACTATTTCTTATAAATCATACAATACAATCCACATTAATCTTTTACACTACGGGTCCAAATTTCCTGCCAGTCAAAGGAGAATGAATTGTGATACACATAGTAAATTTCCTTGACCGAGTGAAGACCCAAAACCCTCCTTCCGTTGACTATCTGTCAAGGGCTTAAGTCAGCTGGGCAGTCACGTGGAATTTGTGATATATTACCTCAAAAGCTTTTTTTATTTATGTCTTTGGTATAATACACTTAAGGACGTTGAGATGGCATTGAAGAAAATATTGCCTACAGAATTATACTTTAATTGTTTTGAAATGTGGTTAAGTTTTGTTCAAAATAATATTATTCCTTATATTTTACACAAGGCTATTTAGAGAAAATCTAGTGTTGAAACTCTAGAACACAGACTAATTTAATTACTGAGTGCAAGGTTCGCCGAGTGGTTTAAGCGGTTGCCACGCCACTATCCGCTGCACCAAGTGTTGTGGGCTCAATTCCCACATGGGACAACACTTTGTGTGATCCACAAATTGTTGTTCTGAGTCGGGGTGTTCTTTGTGTCCGTTTCATGTATGATTGTAAAGCCCCCCGCGACACAGGATGTGAATTCCTAATGCAGGCGATATATAAAAAAAACAAAATTGGTATTTCTCGATAGACGGCCAAAAAAGGTTTAGGTTGAAAAGTTGTCGAAATACAAACCATAGTCCTGTCATTTGTAAGGAGAGGTCTATGTTTAGTTGTGCACTATTAAAGGCTGATGTGAAGGAAGGTTCAAGTGATCTGGCAAGTTGGTTTCATATAGTAAGTACTATATGAAACCAACTTGACTTTATGGTAATATCTGTTGTGCTTTACAGAATAATAATAAAAAAATATTAATAAATGCATATGTATGTATACACGATTCATGTAACAAAATAACATTTTTTTTTCAATTTTTGTATGTCTGTTTATCGGTCTATCCGTCTGTTTGTTCCGGGTAATCTCTGGAACGGCTAGACCGATTTTGATGGGATTTTCACTGGTAGATAGCTAATGATCTAAGGAGTAACTAAGGCTACTTTTTTAGACTATCTTTGTCCCGCCGCGTTACCCACTGTACGAGAATAGCCGCGGTTAACACCGCGGGGTTCAGCCAGTAATATATATAAAGTAAATAAAATACATATATTTATATTACATTATTAAATTGCAAAGCTACTATTACATAACCTATTGTTAAAGACAGAAACATCGGTATCAAATACATTCCCAAATTTAAGTTAAAGAACTCAATTCTTATTTCACTCGATGTCGTCAAAGTAAATAGATTTTTGACGGCTCCGTGACTTGTTTCACGATCTTCAGAATCTAAAACAAAGAAATTAGCAAAATTTATTAATTGTGCTCACTTACGTTATATAAAGAACCTACATGCAAAATTTCAGGATTCTAGGTTCAGTGGTTTGGACTGTGCGTTGATCATTGTATATATATTATATATATAGACTAGCTGCCCCGGCAAACGTCGTTTTGCCATAATTTTTTTTTAAGGATGGGTGACTCTTACCGTTTAGGGGGATGAAAAATAGATGTTGGCTGATTCTCAGACCTACTCAATATGCTCACAAAGTTTCATGAGAATCGGTCAAGCCGTTTCGGAGGAGTATGGCAACGAAAACTGTGACACGAGAATTTTATATATTAGATTTTCTATGATATGTCGCAGCTGTCCAACTAGCTAACTAGCCAACTAATTTAATTAACCATTCAATCAACGGCCTAGTCTCTTTACTATACACCGCCGTTCAACTAGCGGCCTGAATGGTATCTATGATCTCAAATTTAAAGTTCTTGTCCAAACATATTTAGACGGAAATATAAAATATGTGACTCTCTTATGTAGCGAGGGGACTCAACAAAAACAGTGAAAAGAAAATACTCACTGAGACAACACATACTGTACATTTTGACAATAGCTCTTTTCATTTTAGTTTTTTCCTTTTGCAAATTTTGAGCTCCGAGTAACATGATAAACCATGGAAATACATAAGCAATCAAAAACCGAAGTAGGTGCGTTACTGCATCGAAAATATATTCCTGTAAAAAAAATATTCTTGTAAGGTAGTCGCACATGTTCTACTGAAGTTTATACATGAATATTTACCTTTTTAATGAATGACGCACATACGTTATACAAAATATAGATGTTTATAAATATCGTCGTGGATATCCAAAATATCATCTGAAAGAACAAAAATACATGAATAGTTAATTTAAACATATTTTTTATAAATCCTAAAGTAGATCTTAAATACGCATCATAAAAATTGAGTAACATTAATCGAAATTTCAATCTTATTTATCTTATTTAATCTTGAAAATGTTTTTTTTTTAATAAATAAAAGGCATGCATCGTTACTGATTATAATATAAGTATGTATAAATATTTACTTGATACTTAAAACATGCTGTTAAATGCTGAGCGCTACACACTAAACGTTCATAGAGCTCTGCCCAGAGCTGAATTATTTCTAACAGGTTTGAATGCTTGTACGGCCCATTCTTTTCCAAAAATGTATCAGTATAATTCCTGCGTAGTTTTTCTTTTATTTCATCTAATGTTTCATTTAAGCAGTTCAATAAGTTTGCTAGTAACGTTAAATATATATACAACGCATAGATATCCAAGATGTAATTAAGTTTATTTAAAAGAGAGGAGAAACCCATAAAAATAAGAACTGCATTGTTATTTATACCGGCGGAATGTAAAAAATAAAAATTACATGCGCCTAAATAGAGCTCTTCGACAAGAACTACAGTGCAACTGACTATGAAAATGGACACCATTTGTTTAAGTTTTTTTTTGTAAAGACCATTCTCGATGTAGACATTGTGGACCTCCATAAGATTCATTATAGCCATTTTGTATTCCGACGATTTCAAAACGCTACACGCAGTACAAAGAAAATCCCCAATAAAGTTATTCAAATAACCAGACCAATAAAAATATTTCATATGTTGGTTTAAGAACGGCACAAGTACCAAAATAAAGTAAGAATTGTTTACAAGCATTAGTAAATTTATCAAAATTTTAAAAATAATGTAAAACACTGCAATTTTTTTGCTTCTTCTCCCACAAAAGGCGTAATTTCTATAAACACCCATTATATTTTCTGCAGTTATGAGATAATGTATAATTTTTAATTGATTCATTTTACCAGTAAGCGAAAAAAATGAATTCAAGACACACTGAGGTAGACACACTGAATACGAGTAAATATGAAATGATATATATGTAAATATGAATTAAAACTTTCGATTCGATTACATTAGAACAGTTATTTAAGGAATGGTACTCCGAAGTAATTATTCTAAGACTAAGTAATCAACAACTAAAATGTATTAAAGTTCAGTTTACCTATAGAATGACTAATGGCCGTTTTCAGGAACGTGCCTTAAAAATGGATCACTTAGAGAGAGTTAGGTACCCCTCAGTGATATTTTCGTGTTCATCAGTCTTTGGGGGATATTTAAGTGCTTAGGTGTCTTTTAAGAGCTTTAGGCTAACTTTAGGACCTCGAATGTTGACCGCCTAACCTACCCCTAACAAAGTGATAAAGACTTGACGCACGTTTTTCTTAAAATTATTCAAATGGTTGGATTATGGGATGTTTCCTATACTGTTGCGACTTTAGAGATGATAACTAATCCTAGTTTATTCAGTAGGTCAAGAAAACAACGTGATTGAACAGCTTTATTAACAAAATATGGAGATAAAAAATTTGTTTCAAGATTTAGATTAACCAAGGAGAGTGTTATAAAAAGATAACACTTATTATAAAGATTTAATAAAATTGATCTAATATTGGAAAATCCTGATGAAAGAAAGAAAATAAAACGAAAGGTAGGTAATACTAATTTATTTTCTCTTTTTTTGTAAAATTTTGTATTAGTAACTTTATTTTAAACGAAAACATATCTCCGCCCTTGACGGTTCCAAGCCTGGATGTAAAAGGAGGAGGGTTGGTTTTGGAGAAGAACGTCCCAGCCATAAAAGGTTAACGCCGAGCATTGGGCTGTGGTCAATGGGGGCCATTGCGTGTGAATTGTGCCACTAAAGACTCTGGTGTTGCATGAGCTCCAATAACATTCACTTTTCACTGGTTGTGGCGGGCTTCGTGACATTAATTGTCATTTATTTAATTGACCTGTTGAAAAATTATCTCCTTCGTGAAATTATTGCAAATATTGATTATTTAGCGATGAATGTGAACGCTTTAAAATCGGAATTAAGAAAAAGAGGTGCAAAAATAAACAGTAGTTTCAACTAACAACTCAATCATCTTTTAGTATCATATCCAATGTATGGATTCACAATGTTTAATATTTATTTGTAGGTATAGCAGTGTGTTTTGAAGGGAAAGGGAAGGATAAATACTCAGATATAAAAATAAGGAGATATGGTAAGTAGGCGTGGTCCTTGCGAACGCATTAAGCATGAAATGTGCTGATGCCTCAAAGTCGCCTCAGTCTTAGTTTGTCAACTGTCAGTGGTTGTTTGCAAATTGAAATGTTTGCACCATTGCTCGCTCAATACTAATCTATTAACTCTCAATGTGTTTCTATAAATAAAAATATGACAATGATGCAATGAAGAGTCCTCTGTCCTTGAAGCCCTATACACCTGTTTCTGGTCCCTGTAAACGAAGTCGGTGGTCTACTTTTTTCTGAAAGTGTCTTTTGTTTTCCGTTTTATGTATTTGAATCATATTTATATACACTTATAATATGGAGAATAATAAAATACTCTTCATTATTATAAATGTATTTCATACTAATTCATAAAACATATAAAAAGGCAGTCAGATAATTTTGTAGGTAAATAATATGTAGTCAAAATTATTTTTATGTGATAAGTCGTTTATCATTAATTAGTATCTTGTTTATTTTTAAACTTTAAATATACAAACACAGAAACATTTGCAATATTACTTATTTATTTTTTCTGACGGTACGGGAATTTCTGCTCCATTGTTACCAGTAGATAGTGTTAA
The DNA here is from genome assembly GCA_905220595.1 of Spilosoma lubricipeda. Classification (NCBI taxonomy): domain Eukaryota; kingdom Metazoa; phylum Arthropoda; class Insecta; order Lepidoptera; family Erebidae; genus Spilosoma; species Spilosoma lubricipeda. Next base: position 4,366,165 of record HG992278.1, read on the forward strand.
CATCGTTTCAAACGTTTAATAAAAAGTAAAAATGCTCAAGTAAAAGATTTAAAAAAAAAATGAGAAAAAAAAGTTTTATTTCAATCGGTTGATTTTTAAAAAACTGCAATAGTTTCAAGAATTACAACGATATTGACAAAAAGGTGGGCGGAGCCAATTTTTTAATTTTACTTATAAATAGCTACTACTAAATATAAGTACATACTATTAGGAACATGTTATGTATTAAATAATTCAGAAGAAAGGAAAGTACACACATTAGATTATTAGTTTATCGACTTTTTAAATCAAGAATTTTCAATCTCTAGTTGCATATGTGTGTTTACGAAGAGACCGTAACTACAAGTAGTGGCGCCGCCCTTTCTTTGCATGTGAAATTGGTGTGTGTGCAAATGTCTAAGTGTGCGTGAGAAATGTGCGCATGTGGATCGTACTTATAGATTTTGTTTTAGTGTTGGTGTGAATTAGTGGGTGAAGTATGGAGATTCGGGGCACGAACAACTTATCATACACGCCACATCTCCTTGTTTCTATGATCTGTGGATAAATATAAGTTTAAGAAGTAATTAATTTATTATTTATTTTTATTAAGTACCTATATAATTCCTCAGAATTCTTGTTTACATTATGTTCTTTCTGAAATTGGTAAGCATAAAGCATACAACTAAGATCCTGCTCCAAGAACTACCAAACTAAATGGTAATTTATTACTCAGAATATTTATCCCCGGAGTTAAAATGTTATTTTTTAAACACGAGAATTTTTTGTCGGTGTATAGTTATTCTGTTTTAGAACAGTTTTTATCTTTTAGAAACATGTGTCCTCCTTTTTTTAGAAAAGAAACGATAGTTTCCATTATCCCGACACCTCTACGCATTCATGCAAGAGCGGTCTTAGTAACCGTGAGGTAATATCACCTCTAAAACACTACTGTGGAAGGACACGGGTGCCCATCACGTGTCCATCACCCATGAACATACCTTATGGACAATATGATCACAAAAACATGTTTGTTGGGCGATCCGGCTGACCCGGCGCCGCTTGGCGACCGAAGACTCTACCAGGATGAATCATCAGGTCCTAGCTGGCAGTGATGCTACTGATGCACCTAGTAAAAACAAAATCTCAATCCGGAAACAACAATGAATTTCCACCTGGAATGGACAAGGGCCGTGGATAATAGTTTTACCGTGAAAAAATTGAAAATTGTTGAAGGAGAAGCGGAATCACATTGACTGGCAATTCTGGAACATCAGCTAACTCCCAACGGCAATACACTTTATTTCTCTGGGTCGGAGGATTCCAGCGGTAACGGGGTCGCCATTTCGTTGCGACACCTTGGCGGATACAATCCGATCTCTGACAGAATAATTTCATTAAGAGTCGATATCCGTCCTTGCACTCTAAACATTGTTGTAGTGTACGCACCAACAGGCGTAGCCACGGAAGAGGTAATCAGTTGCTTTTAAAATGGACTAGATGCCACTCTCGCAAAAATTCCTAATCGTGAGATAACACTGTTGCTTGGGGATTTTCAGGCAAAGGTGTGCAGCACGCTTTTGGACGACCATATTAGGAACACAGTCGGGAAGTACGGACTCGGGAATAGAAATAAGAGAGGCACTCGACTGTTGGAGTTTTGCATCAGCAGGATACTGATTTTTATGAACACATGTTTTGAGCATTACCCTAGACGTCTATACACCTGGATATGGGTTTTTTTGGATACTGCAACATATAATTCTCAGAGTAATTAAATGATAGATAACCACTTTGTTACCATGGAAATGCATATTCACGTGAATTTCGACCTAATTGTATTTTAATGTTTGTAAGAAAGTGAACTTATGGTGAATCATGATTCAAATTTGTCGATAGTACATATATAGTTTTTTCTGTCGGATTAAAATTCCACGAAACATATAACTATCCCTGTTTAGGGGTTCTTTTAACCGTTCATTCGGACAGTTTGTATTCAGAGCACGCAGAGTTTCTGGAATCATAACTAGCTTGAATTTCTTATAATTATGTGTAAATGTTATGTGGATTCTGAACTGATGTGGAGGGAACTAAATGCTAGTTTATTTTTATGACTCTGTAAGTTGCCTACCTATTACACAAAATACACGAACTATGCTTAGCGTAGCGTTTGGCTCTTGCTGTATTCCTTTTGGTGCAGTGATTAGTGATCCTGACAACCAATTCAGAGTTCGTGAGATTTAAACCCAGGACAAATAAATTAGTTGATGAATACTATTCCTGTGTCTGATCGTAATTTTTTTATTAGCAGTTTGGCAATCGTAGTACACGCGTCTGTCTTGTTAGAGATCAGAAGACCGTGTGTGAAAGAATTACGTTTTATTATTATACCAGTGTAATCTGATGACTTAAGAGGTAATTGTCACAGGCAACTAAATAGTACATAAGAAAAAAGTTATTGATTTCAGTACTGTGACAGCTTGCACATTAAAAGTAAAATATCTAAGAATCAGTTAACGCTTAAATTTCATATAGATTACCAAGTATTAAAGATCAATTAGTGTTAGATAGTGGTCCTTTGATAATTGCACGAGGTGGACTTAATGACAAATGGCATTTTATTCCAGTCAACCTTGAGCTGGTTCAGTAAGGGACAAGGGAGGTGCATTCTACGACAGAAATAAAAAGAAAATAATAAATTTAATTTATATATTATATTATATTCAAAATTCATAGACATATATACCTACTAATATTCATATAGAATGCATAAATAATAAAAAAATAAAGAAAACCATAAACACGTGCATTTAAATCACGTTATTAAATTGCAAAGCTACTATCACATAACCTATTGTTAAAGACAGAAACATGGGTATCAAATACATTCCCAAACTTAAGTTAAAGAACTCAATTCTTATTTCACTCGATGTCGTCAAAGTAAATAGATTTTTGACAGCTCCGTGACTTGTTTCACGACCTTCAGAATCTAAAACAAAGAAATTATTTAAGAAAATAGCAAAAATATTTTCTGGCCAACAGGCGTGATTTCGATTCCTACTCCGACAAATAATTGTGAGATGAATGTGATATGTCTGAGTCCATTTTATCTATAACTAGCTTTTGCACGCGGCTTCATTCACGCAGACCTCTATCCCCTGATATACCCCCTTAGGGAAGAAATTTCAAAAATTCCTTTCTTAGCGCTCATTTACGTTATATAAAGAATCTACATGCAAAATTTCAGGATTCTAGGTTCAGCGGTTTGGACTGTGCGTTGATCTTTGGGTATGTCCGTCACCTTCCTCTTTTATATATATAGATTTTCTACAACATAAATAAATAATAAATAAATATTTCGGACATCTAACATACAACGTCATCTAGTCCCAAACTAAGCAGAGCTTGTATTATGGGTACTAGACAACTGATATGAATACTTGTATACTTTTTTTTTGTAAATACATACATATTATACATAGAAGACACCCAAACTCCGAAACAAATATTTGCAGATCATACAAACATTTGTTCCGACCCGGGAATCGAACCCGAGACCTCAAGAACAGCAGTCGCGTACGCTACCACTGCGCCACCGAGGCAGTTAACCAACAGCTGTCCAACTAGCTAACAGACTTAATTAGCCATTCAATCAACGGCCTAGCCTCTTTACTATACAGCGCCGTTCAACTAGCGGCCTGAATGATATTTATGATCTCATCTATACATCTATACAAATAAATAAAATTGGAGTGTCTGTTTGTAACATTAAAATAACAGCTTTTTAATCAATACATATGTATGTATACACGATACATATAATAAAAATGTAGTTAAAAAAATTTTTGTCTGTCTGTCTGGCTGTCTGTGTCTGTCTGTCTGTCTGTCTGTCTGTTTGTTCCGGGTAATCTCTGGAACGGCTGGACGGATTTTGACGGGACTTTCACTGGCAGGTAGCTGATGATCCGGGGAGTAATTTAGGCTACTTTTTTTAGACTAAATTTGTCCCGCGGGGTTACTCGCAGTACAACAATAACCGCGGGTAACACCGCGGGGTTCAGCCAGTATTTAATATTATTGTCCAAACATATTTAGACAGAAATATTAAATATGGTGTCTCTGTACATAAGCTGTCTCTTATGTAGCGTAGTCGCAACAAAACCAGTGAAAAGAAAATACTCACTGAGACAACACATACTGTACATTTTGACAATAGCTCTTTTCATTTTAGTTTTTTCCTTTTGCAAATTTTGAGCTCCGAGTAACATGATAAACCATGGAAATACACAAGCAATCAAAAACCGAAGTAGGTGCGTTACTGTATCGAAAATATTTTCCTGTAAAAAACATATTCGTTTAAGGTAGTCGCACATGTACTACTGAAGTTTATACATGAATATTTACCTTTTTAATGAATGACGCACATACGTTATACAAAATATAGATGTATATAAATATCGTCGTGGATATCCAAAATATCATCTGAAAGAACAAAAATACATGAATAGTTAATTTAAACATATTTTTTATAAATCCTAAAGTAGATCTTAAATACGCATCATAAAAATTGAGTAACATTAATCGAAATTTCAATCTTATTTATCTTATTTAATCTTGAAAATGTTTTTTTTTTAATAAATAAAAGGCATGCATCGTTACTGATTATAATATAAGTATGTATAAATATTTACTTGATACTTAAAACATGCTGTTAAATGCTGAGCGCTACACACTAAACGTTCATAGAGCTCTGCCCAGAGCTGAATTATTTCTAACAGGTTTGAATGCTTGTACGGCCCATTCTTTTCCAAAAATGTATCAGTATAATTCCGGCGTAGTTTTTCTTTTATTTCATCTAATGTTTCATTTAAGCAGTTCAATAAGTTTGCTAGTAACGTTAAATATATATACAACGCATAGATATCCAAGATGTAATTAAGTTTATTTAAAAGAGATGAGAAACCCATAAAAATAAGAACTGCATTGTTATTTATACCGGCGGAATGTAAAAAATAAAAATTACATGCGCCTAAATAGAGCTCTTCGACAAGAACTACAGTGCAACTGACTATGAAAATGGACACCATTTGTTTAAGTTTTTTTTTGTAAAGACCATTCTCGATGTAGACATTGTGGACCTCCATAAGATTCATTATAGCCATTTTGTATTCCGATGATTTCAAAACGCTACACGCAGTACAAAGAAAATCCCCAATAAAGTTACTCAAATAACCAGACCAATAAAAATATTTCATATGTTGGTTTAAGAACGGCACAAGTACCAAAATAAAGTAAGAATTGTTTACAAGCATTAGTAAATTTATCAAAATTTTAAAAATAATGTAAAACACTGCAATTTTTTTGCTTCTTCTCCCACAAAAGGCGTAATTTCTATAAACACCCATTATATTTTCTGCAGTTATGAGATAGTGTATAATTTGTAATTGATTCATTTTACAAGTAAGCGAACAAATTGAATTCAAGACACACTGAGGTAGACGCACTGAATACGAGTAAATATGAAATGATATATATGTAAATATGAATTAAAACTTTCGATTCGATTACATTAGAACAGTTATTTAAGGAATGGTACTCCGAAGTAATTATTCTAAGACTAAGTAATCAACAACTAAAATGTATTAAAGTTCAGTTTACCTATAGAATGACTAATGGCCGTTTTCAGGAACGTGCCTTAAAAATGGATCACTTAGAGAGAGTTAGGTACCCCTCAGTGATATTTTCGTGTTCATCAGTCTTTGGGGGATATTTAAGTGCTTAGGTGTCTTTTAAGAGCTTTAGGCTAACTTTAGGACCTCGAATGTTGACCGCCTAACCTACCCCTAACAAAGTGATAAAGACTTGACGCACATTTTTCCTAAAATTATTCAAATGGTTGGATTATGGGATGTTTCCTATACTGTTGCGACTTTAGAGATGATAACTAATCCTAGTTTATTCAGTAGGTCAAGAAAACAACGTGATTGAACAGCTTTATTAACAAAATATGGAGATAAAAATTTTGTTTCAAGATTTAGATTAACCAAGGAGAGTGTTATAAAAAGATAACACTTATTATAAAGATTTAATAAAATTGATCAAATCTTGGAAAATACTGATGAAAGAAAGAAAATAAAACGAAAGGTAGGTAATACTAATTTATTTTCTCTTTTTTTGTATAATTTTGTATTACTAACTTTATTTTAAACGAAAACATATCTCCGCCCTTGACGGTTCCAAGCCTGGTTCCTTTAAAAGGAGGAGGGTTGGTTTTGGAGAAAAACGTCTCAGCCATAAAAGGTTAACGCCGAGCATTGGGCTGTGGTCAATGGGAACTATCGCGTGTGAATAGTGCCACTAAAGGCGCTGGTGTTGCATGAGCTCCAGTAACATTCACTTTTCACTGGTTGTGGCGGGCTTCGTGACATTAATTATCATTTCTTTAATTTACCTGTTGAAAAATGATCTCCTTCGTGAAATTATCGCAAATATTGATTATTTGAATGTGAACGCTTTGAAATCGGAATTAAGAAAAAGAGGTACAAAAATAAACAGTAGTTTCAACTAACAACTTAACCATCTTTTAGTATCATATCCAATGTATGGATTCACAATGTTTAATATTTATTTGTAGGTATAGCAGTGTGTTTTAAAGGGAAAGGGAAGGATAAGTATAAGTTTAAGAAGTAATTTATTTATTTTTTAAAAATATTAAATACCTATGTAACTACTCAGATTGCTTGTTAACATTATATTGTTTCTGAAATTGTTAAGCATAAAGCATACAACTAAGATTCCTCCTCCAAGAACTACCAAACTAAATGGTAATTTATTACTCAGAATATTTATCCCCGGAGTTAAAATGTTATTTTTTAAACTAGATTTTTTTGTCGGTTTATAGTTATTCTGTTTTAGAACGGTTTTTATCTTTTAGAAACATCTGTCCTCCTTTTTTTAGAAAAGAAACGATAGTTTCCATTATCCCGACACCTCTACGCATTCATGCAAGAGCGGTCTTAGTAACCGTGAGGTAATATCATCTCTAAAACACTACTGTGGAAGGACACGGGTGCCCATCACGTGTCCATCACCCATGAACATACCTTATGGACAATATGATCACAAAAACATGTTTGTTGGGCGGTCCGGCTGACCCGGCGCCGCTTGGCGACCGAAGACTCTACCAGGATGAATCATCAGGTCCTAGCTGGCAGTGATGCTACTGATGCACCTAGTAAAAACAAAATTTCAATCCGGAATCAACAATGAATTGCCACCTGGAATGCTCAAGGGCTATTGACCGTGGATAATAGTTTTACCGTGAAAAAATTGAAAATTGTTGAAGGAGAAGCGGAATCACATTGACTGTCAATTCCGGAACATCAGCTTACTCCCAACGGCAATACACTTTGTTTCTCTGGGTCGGAGGATTCCAGCGGTAACGGTGTCGCCATCTGGTTGTGACACCTTGGCGGAACCTTGGCCGATCTCTGACAGAATAATTTCATTAAGAGTCGATACCCGTCCTTGCACTCTAAACATTGTTGTAATGTACGCACCAACAGGCGTAGCAACGGAAGAGGTAATCAGTTGCTTTTATAATGGACTAGATGCCACTCTCGCAAAAATTCCTAATCGTGATATAACACTGTTGCTCGGGGACTTTCAGGCGAAGGTGTGCAGCACGCTTTTGGACGACCATATTAGAAACACAGTCGGGAAGTACGGAATCGGGAATAGAAATAAGAGAGGCACTCGACTGTTGGAGTTTAGCATCAGCAAGATACTGATTTTTATGAACACATGTTTCGAGCACCACTCTAGACGCCTATACACCTGGATATGGGTTTTTTCTGGATACTGCAACAGACAATTCTCAGAGTAATTAAATGATAGATAACAACTTTGTTAACATGGAAATGCATATTCACGTGAATTTCGACCTAATGGTATTTAAATGTTTGCAAGAAAGTGAGCTTATGGTGAATCATGATTCAAATTTGTCGATAGTACATATATAGTTTTTACTGTCGGATTAAAATTCCACGAACCACAAAACTATCCCAGTTTCGGCGTTCTTTTAACCGTTCATTCGGACAGTTTGTATTCAGAGCACGCAGAGTTTCCGGAATCATAAGTAGCTTGAATTTCTTATAATTATGTGTAAAGGTTGTATGTATTCTGAACTGATGTGGAGGGAACTAAATGCTAGTTTATTTTTATGACTCTGTAGGTTGCCTACCTATTACACAAAATACACGAACTATGCTTAGCGCAGCGTTTGGCTCTTGCTGTATTCCTTTTGGTGCAGTGATTAGTGATCCTGACAACTAATTCAGAGTTCGTGAGATTTAAATCCAGGACAAATAAATTAGTCGATGAATACTATTCTTGTGTCTGATCGTAATTTTTTTATTAGCAGTTTGGCAATCGTAGTACACGCGTCTGTCTTGTTAGAGATCAGAAGACCGTGTGTGAAAGAATTACGTTTTATTATTATACCAGTGTAATCTGATGGCTTAAGAGGTAATTATCACAGACAACTAAATAGTACAAAAAGAAAAAAAAATAAAAGTTATTGATTTCAGTATTGTGGCAGCTTGCACATTAAAAGTAAAATATCTAAGAATTAGTTAACGCTTAAATTTCATATAGATTACCAAGTATTAAAGATCAATTAGTGTTAGATAGTGGTCCTTTGATAATTGCACGAGGTGGACTTAATGACAAATGGCATTTTATTCCAGTCAACCTTGAGCTGGTTCAGTAAGGGACAAGGGAGGTGCATTCTACGACAGAAATAAAAAAGAAAATAATAACTTTAATTCATATATTTATAGATAGTCAAAATATTCAAAATTCATAGACATATACACCTACTAATATTCATATAGAATGCATAAATAATAAAATATATAAAAAAAACCATAAACACATGCATTTAAATCACGTTATTAAATTGCAAAGCTACTATCACATAGCCTATTGTTAAAGACAGAAACATCGGTATCAAATACATTCCTAAATTTAAGCTAAAGAACTCAATTCTTATTTCACTCGATTTCGTCAAAATAAATAGATTTTTGACAGCTCCGTGATTTGTTTCTCGAGCTTCAGAATCTAAAACAAAGAATTTGTTTATAAAATAGCTTAATTAATTTTCTGGCCAACAGGCTGTTAAGCCGGAGGCTTTGAGTTCAACTTTTACTCAGACTAATACGTTGTGATGAATGTGATATGTCTGAGTCATAGTTATATATATTATGTACAAGCTGAACCCCGCGGTGCTACCCGCGGTGATTTTTGTACCGCGAGTAACGCCGCGGGACAAAGTTAGTCCAAAAAGTAGCCTAAGTTACTCCCTGAACCATAAGCTACCTACCAGTGAAAGTCCTGTCAAAATCGGTCCAGCCGTTCCAGAGATTACCCGGAACAGACAGACAAAAATTTTTTCAACTACATTTGGTATTTGTACCGTGTATACATACATATGCATTTAGTAAAAAGCAGTTATTTTAATATTACAAACAGACACTCCAATTTTATTTATTTCTATAGATATCATCATCATCATCATCATCATCAGCCTATCGCAGTCCACTGCTGGACATAGGCCTCTCCAATTGCACGCCACTTAGTTCGATCCTCGGCTTCTATAGATATAGATATTTAATATTTAGAAATATATATGTACGGCTATCCACAGTCTCGTTACCATAGTAGTAACGGCTGTGTCTGGCTTGGTATCAGACGACCGTATAGAGGCATCTCTAGCCCTCAACCTCAAAGTTATCCGCTGCTGTCAGACAGTTTTGAACATACTACAGCCAAGCTACTGGATATTGAGAAAAAGCGACAAGAGCTTGTTGCTGAGCTCGACTTGGTTTTAAGCCAGTTTTCTCAATAGGGGTATGAGAACCTAGTCGAGTTAAAACACAAGTGCATGCGTTCTCTACTAAAAAGTCGTCGTTTCTTTCCCTACCCACTTTAAAGAAATTTCAAATACCACTATAAAATAAGCTCGGTATACTAGGACAAATGTATTCCGGGATCTTGTCCCACGTACACTGAGAGCTTCATTAAGACAACGCAGTCCTGCGATAGCTAGGTGTACTGAGTAAAGTGGAATGACTCGTTTGAGCATCTATGTTTTCTATATAAGAAACAGATTCCCTCCGCGTGGACTATTATTTTCATCTACTGGATGGATTCTCGCAGTGATTGCTAGATACTTTCAATCGATTGCAGCGGCGCGCAGTCGAGTCAGTCATTATCAATAGTCCCGCCAGTGAAACCCTTGATCCTCTGCAGTTGCGAAAAGATATCGTCTCTATGGCAGTGTACTATCGCTCTTATCATGGAGAGTGTTTTCACGAGCCTTTCCAACTGGTCCTGGGGCCGACTTCTCCTTTCCGCTACTGGACATTACATGCTGGCCCTGAAAGTAACCGTTTTAAAGCGGATGACATAGGGTCTCGAACAAAACGGTTCGGCTCTTCATTTCTGTGTCAATAAAGTTTCTAAAATTCACATGTTTCCCTCCCACTACGATCCCTGGTCCTATAAGTGGGGTGTGAAAACCATCTCACTAGGCCGTCATAGTGTGGGTCACCGTGCTACAGTATTCGCATTCGCAGTGAACACGTACGCTTGGATTCTGCTTATATATATTTTTTTTTTTTTTTTTTTTTGACCCTGCCATAATGACTCTGCTCTGCCTGATGTGCTTAATATGCTTTCCTTCGGACAGAGTAGGTAGAAAATTAAATTTGTCAGAAATTTGTCAAAAAATTGATCAGTTGGTCGGCCATTTGGTATAGAGAGAAAATTATTTTCAAAAATTCCATAGCCTGACGCAAGATCCTATATAAACACTAGCAACTCAACGCGGCTTCGCACTGAAGTCTTTGAAACTCTCGGATTTCCTCTACTAAAATGAGCATGTATTGAGAACTCTTGAGTCGCTCTTATTATTGCTGAAAACTTCATTCTAATCTGTTGAATAGAATACTACTCAACATATTGTTACAACCTTTTATAAAAGATCAAGGTGAACAGATTACGAAAGCGACTTTATTGCTATGTAATAGAGATGTTACTATGAGAATTTTCCGGCTTGTTAGGGTGATAATTCAAACACCTATTGAGAGGATTATTGAGGTCAGGGTTTTCAAGGAGCCCTGTCCGACTTTTAATGTCAAAATAAAAAATCTTCCATCTTTGCAGTTCTTTATCAGGTTTACAGTCTTCCGTCTATTTTGGGCCATTTGTTTTTAGCTGGGCTAAGTAAATAAGCAATAAAGTATAGTACCTTGATGATGGTGTCATCAGGTATAAGCCAGAGGGTGTGATATTGGATTTAGCATTACTTTTTCCTTGCTTCAAAGACCTCAGCCTGTAAGTGAACTATTTGAAAGGAGTTTGTTTCCGGTAAGCATTGGTATTTGTATTCAGAGCTCTCGTTTAAATATTGTTTTAGCAGACCTCAAAGAACTACATGTTATTCTCTCTTTAATGTTTCCCTCAATGTGAAGCAGTGAAGCCAGGTGCGTCTGCTAATCCGGTAGGGGGATTTGGGGAATCGTAGTGTACGCGATCAGACTCTTTGGTAGCAGATAATCCTAGATTGCGGGTTTTATCACAGACAGAATCTGGTGCATGATTGCCCGCTTGGCCAATTTCTCACTAGGTCAATTTTGTGGATAACGATTCAAATCAAAAGAAAAGCAGATTTGTTTCATGTTGACATGATCGCCAAAAAAATAATTCATTGCGCGAAGGTTTATTCCACAAAATTATGGTGTACAGGATGTGTAATGCCCGGCGTCATAGTGTAGGGTCATAGAAAATTCCGCGGCTGGAACACCGCACGCACTGCTCTATAGACCAGGTAAAGACACTTCTGCCTGTGTGCTATTTATGAGGTTATTGGTAATTCAAAGAATGTATATCTAAACTAGAATTTTTAAAATTATACTTGTTTTACTACCAATGAACTCGATAAAAACAGTGATAAAAATATACTCTCGGAGACAACACATACTGTACATTTTGACAATGGCTCTATTCATGTTAGTTTTTTCGTTTTGCAACTTTTGACCTCCGAGAACCATGATAAACCATGGAAATACATCAGCGACTAGGAACCGAAGTAGCTGTATCACAGCATGCGAAATTTTGTCCTGAAAAAAATATATTCATGAAAGGTTGTTAGACATTTTTATTGAAATTCTTACGAGTATATGAATATTTACCTTTTTAATGAATGACGTACATATGCGATACAAAATATGGATGTATACGAATGTCGTCGTCGATATCCAAAATATGGTCTAAAAGAAGAAAAATACATGAATAACGTTAGTTGAAGTAATTTTTTAAATCCTAAAGTATCTCTTAAATGCAGGTCATAAAAATTGAGTTATATATGTAGAGTCGATTAATAATCGAATCCCATTATCATTTATCTTATTTTATCTTGACATTAAAATTTTATATGAATGAATAAAAAACATGTATCATAACTGATTGTAATATTAGTAAATATACATATTTACTTGATACTTAAAACATGCTGTTAAATGCTGAGCGCTACACACTAAACGTTCATAGAGCTCTGCCCAGAGCTGAATTATTTCTAACAGGTTTGAATGCTTGTACGGGGCATTCTTTTCCGAAAGTATATCAGTATAATTCCTGCGTAGTTTTTCCTTTATTTCACCGAGTGTATCATTTAAGCAGTTCAATAAGTTTGATAGTAACGTTATATATGTATACAACGCATAAATATCCAAGACGTAATTAAGTTTGTTTAAAAGAGATGATAAACACGTAAAAATAATAACTGCACTGTTATCCACAACGGTGGTAATTGAATAATATAAATTAGATGCGACTAAATAGAGTTCTTCGGCAAGAACTAGTGTACAACTGACTACGAAAACATACACCATTTGTTTAAGTTTCTTTTTGTAAAGAATATTCTCAACGTGGTCGTTATGAACATCCATAAGATTGGTTATAGCAATTTTGTATTCCGATGATTTCAACACGCTACAAGCAGTGCAAAGAAAATCCCCAGTAAATTTATTCAAATAACCAAACCAATAAAAATATTTCATATTTTTGTTATCAATCGATGCAAGTACTAAAATAAAGTAAGAATTGTTTACAAACAATAGTAGACTTAGCAACATTTTAAAAATCATGTAAAGCATTGCATTTTTTTTATTTCTTTTATCATAAAAATCGTAATTTCTATAAACACCCATTATATTTTCTGTAGTTTGGAGATAGTGTATGATTTTTAATTTATTCATTTTATTAGTAAACGAATAAATTGTATTTAAGACACTGAGGTGGACACACTGAGGTGGACACACTGAATACGAGTGAATTGAAGATGAATGAATAAAACAATTCGATTACATTAAAACAGCTCTTTCAGGAATGGTACTCCGAAGTAATTATTGTAAGTAATCAATAACTAAAATGTTTTAACATTCAGTATACCTTCGGAGTGACTAAAATTTATAAAACTACATGGATGCGTATGTTTACATAACTAAAACAAATCAATAAGTGGACACTGAAGATATGACTAATGACTCATAATAATATGTTTATTGTCCACTTATTGATTTGTTTTATATACCTTCAGAAACAATAGTCCCTGACATAATTACCTACTTAGTGTATAGAAACTTAACTTAAGCAGTATATTAATTTATTTTTCAAATTTCGTTGGGGATGAAGTATTTGTTCATTCAGGTTTTAAGGTTTGATTACAAAAATAATTTGTATTATAGTGTCTATAGTATAAAACCCAAGCCCAGTAATGCAGAAGCTTCTCAATAGAACATGTCATCTTAGCGAGGTTCACTGCGCTGCATTGTTGCATTGCATTGCTTTGCATCCACAATGAGTTGTTGACCACTACTCTTGTATTCTGCTCATGCTTTCCATCAGGTAGAGTAGAATCACTTTGGCAGTACTTTCATATATCTATAAAAAGAAACTTGATTATACATCCTTAAGTTCCCTCGTCAGAGCTAACAGTCCTAATCTTGAGATGTACGTGAAATATTGTCTATTTTTCTTAAAGTAATCGTCATTATATTATCATATCACATTATCGAACTGCAAAACTATTTTCCACATAAGCTATCGTTGTGGAAAATAACAAAGTAACAACACAAAAAACAATCATTACATACAAAAAAATACCTAATAATAATAAAATACACACGCTCTCCACCTTATTTTTACAATGGGGGGACTGCTCATTATATGTAGGATAAAAAATCGAACAACACTTGGTCATCAAAGTACCCTGTATAATACTCTTCAATGAGGTATCAAGATTAGTTATACTACGTCACTTGTCCTACAAATTACGTGGTACGTTATCCCGGTCCTACGCTCAAACGTTTTTTGTTTCTGCTGCCATGTTACCTTATCTTACCCTGGAAAAGTGGGCGTCTCATCAAAATGAAGTCACCCACGCAAAATTATCATGATAGTAATAGCTTGTGAAATTTGTTTCTAGGCATCCTGGACTATAAAAACAGTTTAGAAAATTTCGAAATTCACTAAAAAGCTTTTACTTCTACCATAAAAGGCATAATTTCTGTAAATACCCGTTATGTTTTAAGATTTTGTGAGGTACTGATTGATTGATTGATTCGATTAATCTCGCGATCTTTTTGATAATTTGTATTTGACATACACTAAAATGGCCGACAGCTGAATGAGAGTACATGAAGAATGAATAAATAAACAATTCTAATACTTTAGAATCTACTTAATTAGTTGTTGTGACTTTAAGTAATCAACAAATAAAACAATTAAGGTCTGTGTACCTACTGAAGGTACACGTGTAACATAATAAGTGGACCTTTATCATACGACTTACGTTCTCATAGTAATTTATGGAACCTTCTAAGCTTATTGAACGCAATTAATATCCGTATTCCCATTGAATTGAAAGGAAAACATAGGAAACCAATCATTAATAATTCTGACACTTAAAGGTTACTTACACAGTTTACTGTGTCAGTGGATGATTTACTTGTATGTCTACAATTAGAAATATTAAGTGAGTCAGTAAATTTCGCGGTATCAATAAACATCTCGCAAAGGTAAAGCCTTGTGATCTATTTCGCGTTATATATGAAACATACCAAACCATACATTAAGTAGACATAAATGGGATTGAAATATCCAGACAAAGTCGTTGATCATTCTATTATTTTTTTTCGACCTAACATCGAGTCCATATTTAATCCAAAGTCTGTCAAAACCCAGGATCCTCCGGATTTCTAGGAGGAGGAAAGATCTGCCTTATTTACAAAATCGATGCTACGGTACATAGTATAGGCGAACTATTCATGCACTTAAATTATTTTCGGTAAACAATTATTTAAAAGTTTTTAAGTGTAACTTTTAATTACTTCTTTAAAGAAAACAATCCCGAAAAGATATTTTACAAACAATTACGTTTAGCGTTGAACACAATAATGACTATTACTGCGAATAGTAATTCTGTTAAACGATTATTGTTACGGGTTTAAATTGACTCTTTAAATAGTTAATGGGAAGGCCCAAACTATTATAGCTTTGCTGAGTACTTCTAAATAAACTGCCTTTTCATTTAACTTGATTGGACTTGCTGTCTCATCACTTGAAGTAACATTTTTAGTGACCTTTTTATAATAAGCCTGCCAAAGTGAATCTGCCTGATAAAAAGCATAATCAGAATCCAAGAGTAATGGTAATCATTGCGAATGCAGACAATGCAGCATGGCGACCTACACTATTAAGTTGCTTGTGCATTTTTAGACCTCCGGTCTGGGACTTACAAACGAAACACGATAGCCTGAATGCTGTCCTTTTAGGATTTGTGAGAGGGTAGTACCATCCCGGTCAAGCCGACCTGTTCGTACTAAAACCAGTGTGGTTCTACCTCATTCAAACTTTTTTTTTTATATAATTTTCAAGTACATTTTGCACATAAGCTGATCAAAATATGTATAAAATTTTGGGAAAAAAAATGACAGAATCATCTCTTTAGAAATAAGTTTACCAATAAAACAAATGAGGCCATCAAACACATATATTATTAAATACGTATTTATTATATAATTATTATAACGTATTAAATTTACTCAAAAAACATGTGAAGGAATAGTAACAATTATAATTTGTAACTTTTTGTATGGTCCCGCGCTAAGCTGAAGTTATTAAAATTTACGAAGTATTTATATATTTGAAGAACTAATTTTTATTTCGAAAAATGATAAAGAATCACTTATTTCTTATGGATACTATCTGCTTTATAACACGACTGGTAAATTTTAAGGGCCGATGTTTTTTTGCAAAAACTTAATATTCGGATGATTAGATAAATGGAAGAGATCGTAGTCCTTGTAACGATAGCGATGGTTTAAGACCCTATGGCCTCTTTTAGAATGGTGAATATTCGGCATACGAATTCAAAGTAAAAACAACAGAAAAATATTTGTTTAGATTATGTTATTAAACTGCAAAGCCGTAATCACAGAAGCTATTGATGTAGACAGAAACATCGGAATCAAATAGATTCCCAAAGACAAATTAGCGAACTCAATTCTTATTTCACACGTTTTTGTTAGAATGAAAAGATTTTTGACAATTTTTATTTCTCGAGGTTCAGGATCTAAAACAAAAACAATTAACATTAATTTAGATTCTATAGTTAAATGATATACACAATGTTTAACTAAAAATATGCCAATTAAACTGAGATCAAAGAGGTGTAGATCTTAAAGATATTGCATGTGATTTTCATTAAACAGTTCTCATTTAAAAGTAAATCATAGCCCATTATAAGTCTTAATAATAGCTTCAATTGGTCTTGACCAAATTTTAAAATTGAAAACTCCTGACTATACTCACTTGTGCAACACAGGGTATATAAGTTGACAATGACTCTGTTCAATGCAGCCTTTTCATTTTGTAACTTCTGACCTCCGTAAAAAACAATAAACATCGAATAAAGATCGATAGTTAAAAATCTAAACAGTTCTATTAATCCAGTGATAATGTCCCTCTGGAAAAAAAATCACTTTTGAAATTTTCTATGCTGGCGTGCTGTCGTGTTTTTTTGGTGAGTGTTTTTTTGATTTCTGATCAAGCTGGTCTGCTAAAATTAATTACAAAGACGTCTGCCGTAGAAATGCTAAGAAGAAGACCACTAGGCTGCCATGGTGTGGGTCACCATGCTGCATTATTGCATTGTCTGAATTGGCAATGAGTATGGTGACCACAACTCTTATATTCTGCTAATGCTTTCCATCAAGCAGAGTAACAGAGACCACATATAAAAAAATGTAGTCTACAAAGTTGGTTTACGAACGATAGTATTATGTGATTACGTTACTAGAAAACATTAAAGAAAAACAAGCCCAACGCTTAGGCTGATGATCTTGCCTCTCTATCGCTTATTCCGTGCTCTCGGTTGCACGCTCTGCTCAGGCGGAATGTGACAATGAGTCAAGTTTTTTCCTACGTGGAGCCGGTGTTTATCGATTTATAAGATGTCATCATGACAAAAAATAATACTGGCGAATAATAAAACAGACAAGAGGCATTAGCGATCATAAAAAGAGAATGATAAACAAATATTTTCAGACATCTAAAACACAGCGCCATCTAGTCCCAAACTAAGCAGAGCGTATATTATGAGTATTAGATAACTGATTTAAATAAATAAATATTTATTTTTTGTAAATACATGCATATTATACCTAGAAAACACCCAAACTTCCAATCAAATATTTGCAGATCATATCATACAATCATTCTAAAGAATGGACGCAAATTACGTGCATTTTTGATAAGGGGTTAGATTTTACCAGGATGTTTACCTCTACAATGAGCGGCTTAATTATGTGATACAATGAAAACGAGTATCCACATAAATTTATGATTATCCAATATATCATCTAAAAAGTGAAAATACATTAATAACATCAAATTATACAGTTATATCCACAGTATTTAATCAAAAGCAAAAAAAATCTTCACGGACTCAAGATGGAATGGAAAAAGCAGCTACTTAAGTTTTTTTTTTTTTTTGACTTTCGCAGTAGCTTTGATTACATTTTTTAATCTTTATCGTTGTATTTGTCTTTAGTCGTTCTAGAAATAACCATTATATATAAGTCATCAAAAGAAAAATAAATATTATCTATACTGCCAAGCTGGCAGACGTTAAGGAAAAACGAGAGAAGCTTGTCGCTGAGCTCGATCTTCTCTCTTTCGTCCCCTCCCCACTTTTCAGAGCCCTCAACTGCCACTACGGGATAAGTTCGGTGTAGATGGACCAGACACGATGGATATTTGATGGGACCTCAACCCGCGGGAGTACATCGAGAGCATGATTAAGGCGGCCTCACGGAAACTTGGCGTTCCTACTGAACAGAGTGAGACGGTCACTCCAGAGCATTTATGTCTTCTTTATAAGACCCATTTTGGCTCGTGTGTTGAGTACTGTTTTCATCTTTGTGATGGGTCCGCGTAATATTTGCTTGATGCTCTCAATAGGTTGCAGCGGCGAGGAAAGCGTTCTGAAGAGCTCTTATATCCCACCCTTCCTCTACAGTGCAACACGTGCTGGCTTTGGAAGTCACCACCTCAGAGTCGTAGATATACGCTCTCGACCCAAACCGTTTGGTTCTTCCTTCCTGTGCCAAGCAGTTAAAAACTTGAACTCACTACCAGCGCCATGTTTCCTTCCCACTTTGATCCCAGGTACTTTAAGCAGGGCGTGAAAAAGCATTTCACTTAGCCGCCATAGTGTGGTAAGCCATACTGCATTGTCTGCTTGCACACTGAGTATGGTGGCCCTTACTGTAGGAATCTGTTTGAGTTTTTCATCAAGCTGAACAGAGACACTTTGGCATACTATCAATAAAAAAAACCTGCCATTGCTGTATAATATATTCGAAAATAGCTCTATCTGTAGCGCTTTCAAGACTAAACTGCTGCACCGGTTTCAATAAAAAATTTAGTATGAAGAAAGTTGAATTCTTGAGGAGAGGCATAAGCTACTCTTTACCGTGATTACCGACATACACACATGCGGAGCTGCGAGCAAAAGTGAGTTAAATATAAAATACCTCATTGATAAAATAGAAAGTTAAAAAATTGTAACACAATCCAAACTATCCTACTATATTTACTTGATATTTAAAGCACTCCGATAACTGTTTGCCACTATCTGCTAAACATTCATACAGCTCAGCACAGCGATGAATCCTTTCTGATAACTTCAAGTATTGTCTGTTTGTTTCTACAATTGATTGTGTATTAACCGTCTTCATTTCTTTTTGTATTTCACTTACTGTGTCATTCACACACTCTAATAAATGTGATAGTAAAAGTATATGTGTGTGCAACGTGGTAAAATCCAAGAAATATCTTATTTTATTGCGGAATCTTGAATAACATACGAAAAAGATAATAATAGTACTACTGTTGTCCATAAGAGTTAAAAAATAAAAGCGCCAAATACCAACAGTGAGCATTATAATGAAAAGTACTATGGAAGTGATTAAAACAGCGGTCTGTGTCCACTTTACATTTCTTTTATAATTTACGTTATCAACATAGTAATCGTGGACAACCATGAGATTAGTTGTAGCGATTTTATATTCCTTCGATTCCAATACACTATACACAATACTAGCAAAGTCATTTAAAGAAAAGACAAAATAAAAAAGATAATAAATATATATCACTTTATGAGTATTTCTGAAAAATGATGCACAGAAATACAAATTGTTAGCAAGTAAGAATATACTTATTAAGATGTCCAGAGTCACATAAAACAGTATTAGTTTCCTACTTCTTTTCCCGTAGAATAAATAATTTCTGTAAATGCCGTTCACGTTTTCAACTATTCTGAGATAACGAATGACTTTTATATTACTCATGTCACAAACAATTCTTAAACAATTGATATACAAGTCAGTCAAATGTTTACAGTTAAGTTCGAGTAAAAAACAAACGAATATATCCTAAAGCTGTGGTCCCGGAAAACCTTTTCAATTAAAGTTCATAATATGTATTATTACTAAGTAATCAACTCAGAAGCTCATGTGTAAAGCAGATATTTATGCTTATGTAAACTTAACATTAATCAATTACTCATCGAGAATATAGTTTATTATTTTAGAAGGTTGTTATCGAACGAAGATTTTTATCTCTGTGGTATTTGCCGGACCGATCGATACGACCTTCAATGAAAGAATGTACTGCTTTGAAAGGCCAGCAACGCGTTGGCGGTTACTTTCCATCAGGTAGTTGTAATTTTTTAAGAAATGAATTAAATTATATCTGTAACTACTAAATAAAAACTTTAAAATCCAAAACCAGTCATCAAATAACTAAATAATAATAAAAATGAATTTGTCAGTAAAATAAACATTAGTTTTTTTGTATTTGGAATCTGTAATGACTGAATCAATGTTGAAGTATCAAAATTCTATTTTAGGCGATATTTGTACATTTCAAAAATGTATATATTATTAGCATTTTCTTGTGACTTTTTCTGTATTTATTCGATAAGTGTGATATTTCTATGGTACCTATTTAAAATATACTTTGCAAAGAAATTAATATTATAGAGGCACCAAAACATTTTAAATAAAAAAATAGTAAAAACTAAAACCCAACTACGACAAAAAAACGATTTGTACATTACTAAGTTTCAAAAGCCGTAGTCCATGTAGTGTAATGTTCCTTAATCCATAACACTTTAACAACGCGTGACTACGGCTTTTGAGACTTATTTTATGCTTTTTCAGCGTCTTTTTTATGTCGTAGTTGGGTTTTAGTTTTCATTACATAATATATTAACTAAAACACTCATGACACTTATTCGAATTACTTGAATAGACTTGTAACTTTTAAAAAATACATTTTCATTGTAGAAATCCTCTCTATCTGAAATATTATTTAGGAAATTTAGAGGTCAAAGTCTTATTGAGAAACTAGCTGAACCCCGCTGTGTTACTCGCGGTTATCGCCGCACTGCGAGTAACGCCGCGGGACAAATTTAGTCTAAAAAAAGTAGCCCAAGTTACTCCCTGAATCATCAGCTACCTACCAGTGAAAGTCCCGTCAAAATCCGTCCAGCCGTTCCAGAGATTACCCAGAACAAACAGACAGACAGACAGACAGACAAAACATTTCTTAACTACATTTTTGCCATATGTACCGTGTATACATACATATGCATTTACTAAAACGCGGTTAGTTTAATATTACAAACAGACACTCCAATTTTATTTATTTGTATAGATAACACATTGAAATTTTTCGGTTAGCATTAATACTGTGGCAAATGACCATTGACGCGGGATGTAGTTTGTCCATCAGATTGTAGACCTGTTACACGATGCAGAGATACTGCAGTTGCCCATGGACCACGTTTAACTTAAGTCTAACATACCATGTCAGGACTCCATTAATAATAAACAATACTTAAGAAAAAGACTGCTTGCTAAGCAACGGCTTATAATATTTTTATAAACAACAAACTGTTTTTAAGTCATTTATTCATACAATTTTAAAATAGAAATACCTTGCCAAGCTACATATTGCGTGTTTACCCAGGGAGACAATTAGACGACACGTTGATTGTAATATTTAATAATGACTCTCAATTTAACTTAAACTAAAGTTTATATACAATAATATTTACGTATGTAATATGGACAGGTTTAGGTGGGGGTAACTAGGAACTACTGTTTACTTAAATTGCTAAATTGACAATATATTATTTATGCTTCCTTATTTAATAATTTACAATATTAACTGTTGTTTGACGGCACGTAGGTTAACTGAGTAAAACAATTAATGTAGCACGTGGCCGCGTACAGTTCTAAACTATTATAATACTATGGCTTCGCCATACTACACAATAAATTAAATTTATATTTACTTCAAACACAAAATTTAATTTGTAGTTAAATCCTACTAATATTATAAATCCTACTAATATTATAAATCCTACTAATATTATAAATGCGAAAGTTTGTAAGGATGGATGGATGTTTGGATGTTGTTACTCTTTCACGCAAAAACTACTGAACGGATTTGGATGAAACTTTACAGTAATATAGCTTATACATCAGAATAACACATAGGCTACTATTTGCCGCGATAACCGACATATACGCGGGCGGAGCCGCGGGCAACAACTAGTTACTTATAGAGCAACTGCACCGCGCTATTGAACATCGCTGTCAGTACTTTTACCATCGCCAAGCAGTAAATCCTTCACTAACTTTTAAACTTTCGCGTTCCATGATATATTAACAATTATTTTTACGGGAATTAACGCGATCACTTATTAAAAGGTATTACATACCTCTGATTTGCCTGACGTTTCGACCAGGTTGCACTGGCCGTGGTCACAGGCACTGGCGTCGTCTTTTGAAAATAGGTCCTCATTATCCCGGATTAGAGATCGTATTTTACGCGTTACTCTGGCCGTGGGATTGTATGTTATCGGTTTATAAACCTTATTATCACTCAACAGTTCGAGTATTTTACTTTGGTAATCTGTTGTATTCATCACTACGATGGCGTTTCCCTTGTCGGCCTTAAGCACTTAAATATTCTGGTTCTCCCTAATGTTTTTTAATGCTTGACGCTCTTCCATAGTGATATTACTAGCTAGAAGCTTTGACCGACGTAATATTACCGTGACATCCGACATCCGTCTAAGGATATCGGGATATCCTTAGACAGGATGTCGCGGATATAGGGACACTGTTAGTGTGGTATGTGACGGTACATGATGAAACAAATTTATCAAAAATATCGAAAAAGTGCGGGTAGACGAAGAACCTTCTACTTCACGGATTCGACGACGGAGGGCGTGCGCCGCTGAGCCAGTCAGCCTGTGACCACGGTCAGTGCAACCTGGTCGAAACGTCAGGCAAATCAGAGGTACGTAATACCTTTTAATAAGTGATCGCGTTAATTCCCGTAAAAAATATTGTTAAAGTAAATCCTTCAACTTTAAGAATGTAATTTCTAAAAAAAACGTCTTATTATTTCGTAAGCTAATCAACCACTACAAAGTATATAAGTTATGTGAAAACCTTAAATTAAATTATTAAGCTGCAATGCGATTATCACATTAGCTACTGTTGTTGACAGTAACATCGGTAACAAATTCATTCCCAGAGGCAGATTGGCGAACTCAACTCTTATTTCGTTCATTTTTGTCAGAGTCAATAAATTTTTGACGGCTTTTTTCTCACGAGTTGCAGAACCTGAAAATAGGTAAACTAGCTAAAACGCGCAACTTAGTCTGGGTCCCTTGAAAACTATAATTTTTTCATGTTGTTTTTGCTAAATTTTTCATGTATGCTCGGCTCCTTTTAGTTATTGCGTGACGCTATATATATACCCCGTAGTTTTTCTTATTCCTTGTTTTATCTAAAACTGAGAATATATTTCTATTCTCCTTGATAATATCTATCCAAATAAATAAAATTGGAGTGTCTTTTTGTAATATTAAAATAACCGCTTTTTACTAAATGCATATGTATGTATACACGGTACATTTACCAAAAATGTAGTTAAAATTTTTTTTGTCTGTCTGTCTGTCTGTCGGTCTGTCTGTCTGTCTGTCTGTCTGTCTATTTGTTCCGAGTAATCTCTGGAACGGCTAGACGGATTTTGACGGGACTTTCACTGGCAGGTAGCTGATGATCCAGGGAGTAACTTAGGCTACTTTTTAGACTAACTTTGTCCCGCGGCGTTACTCGCGGTACGACGATAACCGCGGGTAACACCGCGGGGTTCAGATAGTTTTCAATATAAGCCGTCAATATATACTCACTTGTGCAAAACGTACAATACAAATTGATAATAGCTTTGTATATCGCAGCCTTTTGATTATGCAACTTTTGACCTCCATGGAATAAGATCAACATCGGAAATACTTCGGAAATTATAAACCTTACTAGTTGCACCATCGTCCTCAGCATCGGGACCTGTTAAGTTTGTAGTCTTTATATTATCTCCAGAAACGGTCACAAGTATCCATTTATGTTTTTAAATGAATTTTTACCTTCGTGATAAATAGCTCACATATAAAATATGATAAATATGTGTATGCGCAAATACTTTTCGTTATCCAAAATATCATCTAAAAGAAAAAGAATAAAAATAATTAAGTCAGATGATACAAAAATATTCTTTGAGACATTTGCTAACGCAGTTTTTATAATTTACTATGAATATTCAAACTCTAATAAGATATTAGAAAGTGATTTCTGTTTCAATAATGTTTTATTTATGATGTAGCTGATTATTTTTATTTAAATAATTACTTGATATTTAAAACACGCTGTCAGATGTTGGCTACTGTTTACTAAATATTCATACAGCTCAGACCAACGCTGTATCTTTTCTAGCACTTTTTGTCTTTTTATTTCCAAATGTAATTGATTGCGATCCGTGCTTATTTGTTCCTTAGTTTCATCTAGTGTATTCATTAAACACTTCAATAAATTTGATAGCAGTTTTAGGTAATTGTATAATGCAAAAAAATCCAAGATGTGGTTTATTTTATTACAAAAAACTGAGAAACATAGAATTATAATTATTGCACTGTCGCTTAAAACGAACATTAGAAGATAATATATCCATGCGCCAAAACAAAGCTCTACGATTAAAAGTACAGTGCAACTGATAAAGAAATAAGTCACTATTTGTTTTGGATTTTCTTTATAATGTACGTTCTGACTATAGACGACATGGACAGCCATGAGATTAGAAATAGCCATTTCATATTCTCTTGATTTCAATATGGCGTACACAATACAAATTACGTCGCCAATTAAAATATTCAAGTAAACATACAAATAAAACCACTTCATGTTTATAGTTAATGTCAAAAGTACTAGTGAAAAATATATATTATTAATAAACAATAAGAAACATAGTAGAATTTTAAAAATTACGTAAAACAATATAATTTTTTGACTTCTTCTCCCATACAGGAAGTTATTTCTATAGATACCCATCACATTCTCAGCAATTCTAAGATAGTGAAAGATTTTTAGGTTTTCCATTCTACAGACAACAACTTACAACCATGTGATATTAAGACACACTAAGGTTCTTTCAAGTCGAATATTAATAAAGAATCCATCAATGAAATCAATAAAATAGAAACAATAGCTTATCAAGGGAACCTACCGCCAGTAATTATTTTAGGTAATCTATACAAATAAATAAAATTGGAGTGTCTGTTTGTAATATTAAAATAACAGCTTTTTAATCAATGCGTATGTACACGATTCATATACCAAAAATGTAGCTAAAAAAATTTTGTCTGTCTGTCTGTCTGTCTGTTTGTTCCGGGTAATCTCTGGAACGGCAGGACGGATTTTGACGGGACTTTCACTGGCAGGTAGCTGATGATCCAGGGAGTAACTTAGGCTACTTTTTTTAGACTAACTTTGTCCTGCGGCGTTACTCGCGGTACAACAATAACCGCGGGTGACACCGCGGGGTTCAGCTAGTCAACAATAAAAACATTACGTCTTCTTATGTATGTTAAAGTAAATCGATAAGTAGGTATATTAGACATATGCGAGATGTAGACCAATATTATTTGTAAATAAACGATGTATCACAATGCTACACTGCCAAGCGATGCAATGTAGTGTTTTGAATATCTTTCAAAGTGTCAAAAGTGTCTTTCTTTGCCTTTCTTTTTATATGGGATGGATAGGGCTTTCCTTATAACGTGCTCATCATCACGTCTCATCACATACCCGTATCAACGCAAACAGCTTTTCGTCATCTTTTCCACAATGGGAGTAACCTAAAATGAGCCTCTAATAAGTATATTTAGTCTTGTTACCCCAGCAGCCCATCGCAGCACTCTGTTCCATAGATCACAGCAGACCTTACCGCAGTTTTGTAAACTTTTCCCTAAAGTTTTATAGGCATTTTGGGATCACGCAGTACACCAGAGAGGGTTCTCCATTTAATCCTAAAGTAATCTCAATTGAATTTATAACACCAAAAATTCTACTTATTATTACTTTTTTTTATTTTATTTATTTGACTACTTATTATTTATTTGACTGCCTCGTTGGTCTAGCGGTTGGCGTGTGCGACTGCTGATCATGAGCCCTCGGGTTCGATTCCCGGGTCGAACCAAATGTTTGTTTGATCTACAAATATTTGTTTCGGAGTTTAGATTTTTTCTATATATAATATGTATGTATTTACAAAAAAAAGAAAAGAATTTATGTATTTGTATCAGTTGTTTAGTACCCATAACACAAGCTCTGCTTAGCTTGGGACCAGATGGCGTTGTGTGTTAGATGTCCGAAATGTTTATTTATTAAATATTTATTATAACTGTCCATATAGCGACGGATTAAGAACACAAGTGTCACTACCTCAAGTTATCTATACAAATAAATGAAATTGGAGTGTCTGTTTGTAACATTAAAATAACCGCTTTTTAATAAATGCATATGCATGTATACACTACATATACCAAAAATGTGTTTAAAATATTTTTGTCTGTCTGTCTGTCTGTTTGTTCCGGGTAATCTCGGGAAAGGCTGGACCGATTTTGACGGGACTTTCACTGGCAGGTAGCTGATGATCCAGGGAGTAACTTAGGCTACTTTTTTACACTAACTTTGTCCCTCGGCGTTACTCGCGGTACGACGATAACAGCGGGTAACACAGCGTGTCGTTTAAGAAGTGTATATATACGTGTAAATAAATGTCGATATATTTATATCTATATATTGTATTGTATATGTGTGTATGCATATTCAAGTCTTCCGGCCCGATAGCTCAGCAACGGAACAAATTCATCTACTGAGGCAGACCTTGGAAAAATCATATGAGTATGACATCACCTTACACCATCTGTTTATTGACTTCAAACAGGCGTTTGACAGGGTTAGCAGACGCGATGCGACACATAGTCTTGTTAGGCTGGGAGTACCTAGAAAACTAGTGAGAATGGTGGAGATGACGATGGCTGGTTCGAGATCGGTTGTGTGCGTACAGAACACGTTAACTGAGCCGTTTGATATTAATACAGGGGTGCAGGCGTGCGCCAGGGGGATGCTCTTTCGAAGCTGGTCTTCAACTTCACCATTGAGTCTGTTATCCGTGAGCTCAAAATCCGAGGACTTTTAGACTTCAACAGCACTTAGATTGCTGCGTATGCCGACGATATAGTGGTCACAAGCAGGACACAATGGGCATTACGAGGCATTTGCGGTCCTTAGTCAAACACGCCTCTAAGTTTGGGCTGACTATTAATGTGAACAAGACAAAATACCTCATTAGTTCTAAGCGTCCTCAAGTTTTATAAAATGACAATATTGACGGGGACGAGTTTAAGGCTGTTGGGGAGTTCAAGTACCTTAGATCCACTATAACTGCCTAAAATAAGATCGAGAATGAAATACGTCTCATAATCCTGACGAGTAACAGGTGCTTTTACCAATGCAAGAAATTATTAGCGTCAAAGTTGATATCCAGAGCAACCAAGCTGATAATAATTATATAAGACGATAATAGGGCCTGTCGTTATATACGGATGGGGAGCCTGGGCTTTAACCCCGAAAAAAGAAAGCCAGCTCGCAGTTTTTGAGTGAAATATCTTGCGAAAGATCTTAGGACCAGTCAGGGAAAGCATGATATCATATGTATATGCATATGAATCATGATTTGAATCGCCTGATGGGCAGCGAGACCAGTTTGGTTCTGCAAGGTGCAGAGACTTCGGTGGGCAGGTCACATTGAGAGAATGCCTGACTCAAGAGCAACAAAGGCCATCACAAACTGGGTCCCTCAACCAAAAAGACCGCGCGGTAGGCCTAAGAAGCGGTGGCTGGACTGTATTGGGGAAGACCTAGCTACTCTAAGAAAGAAGACCAACTGCGGACGTACTGCACTGAATAGAGATCTCTGGAGACAAATTACAGAAGAGGCCAAGACTGGATTGTAGCGCCATAGGAAGTAAGAAGCATGTTCAAGTCTATGTAAGTAATGTATTTTTTACTGATTATGTAACCCTGTACACCTCCCTAAGATTTCTACACCACCCTTAGGTTGAATGGAAGAGAATGTCTTAGGTATAAAATCCATCAATGTATAAAGTATTAAAGAAATAAACAAATATTATCAAGATATAAGCAACAGGATGCAGAGGTGACGTTATCTCATTGTTTCATTGACACAGTACAAGAATACGACTTGACACTAAAGGGGATGGACAGTAGCTAGTACTAAACTACTTTGAGGCCTGATGATAAGCAATTACCGTCACCCGCAACATCTGAGTCGTCACAAGCGCGTTGCTGGCGTTTTAAGAAGGAGTACACTCTTTTCTAGAAAGTTTGAAGGTCGTATTGGTCCGGGAATACCCTAATAGTACATAAGGTACTCCATATGAAAATAACTGAACAAATGCCGTAGTGGTGGATGACCAACACGTTGTTTTCTGTCCTACCTAGATCGATAAATGTTCTCATTTATTATTACTTACTGTTCGTTTAGAGGTATTAGATATACATGTCATGTTTTTTTTTAAAAACTATTATTAAGAAGAAATGGAGTAAATGTAAAATATAAAACCAGGATAGTGATCCATAGATGAGAATATTTATTCAAATCACATTATTGAACTGCAAAGCAATCAGAACATAACCTATTGTTATAGATATGAACATTGGAATTAGATACATTCCCAAAGTTAAATTTGTGAATTCGATTCTTATTTCACGCTTTTTCGTCTGAGTTAATAGATTCTTAATGGCTTTTGTTTCACGAGATTCAGGATCTGAAACAAACGTATTTTTTTAAATGAACACAATAACATAATTTTTTTTTTATGGTTTACGAGGCAAACGAGCAGACGTATCACCTGATGATAAGCGATTACCGCCGCTCATGGACACCCGCAACACCAGAAGCGATACAAGTGGTAAAAGGGATGTGGTGAAGGGTTGGGATATGGATCTCCGGTATCCTCACTCACTCAGTGAAACACAGCGAAACGCAATTTCACACAGGTTTTCTGTGAAAACATGGTATCACTCCGGACTAGCCGGCTCATTCATGCCGAAGCGTGGCTCTCCCACGATCATAATTAAATTAAATGTAGTTTGATTTTAGATTAACTTTAAACGATAAAAAAAACATCGTCATCACCCTGTAACAGTCTACAGCTGGACAAAGGCCTATTCCTTAGATAGGAGGTTTTGGACTACTATAACACGCTGGACTGATGATTGGGCATATTTCAAGTTTTCCTTTCGCTTTACAGTGATATTTATTAGCATAGTTTTTCTCTAATAGTCACCTCATACGACACTCATGGGATGAACAGAGATGACTACATCCTGCATTTTAATATGTCACACTAACAAAAATTATAAATATATATTTAAAAAAGATGATGTAAGAAAATCAAATCAGAATTCGGATACTATGTGATGGCCATAAATTTCTGAATAATCGACATTTGTATAGTACAAATGTTGACTTTTCATAACTTTATGGCAATCACTATAATATCTGGAGTGATAAATTTTAAAAATATTCTTAATGTTAATTGTAGCAAAAGCTCTTGAACAATCAAATTTAAAAAGAACCTGACGTCAAATACTCACTTGTACAAATCATATTATATAATTGGACTATATTTCTGTTCATTTTAGTTTTTACATTTTGCAATTTTTGACCTCCATGAAACATAAGAAACATCGGAAGTATATCAGTGATTAAAAACCTTCCCAGTTGTATATACGTCCTCCAACTTTGGGACTGTTAAAACAAAGATTATTTTTGAAATTAATATACTCAAGTAAGTTATATTATAATTTTATACGGATATTACCTCTGTAATGAAGAACCAAAATATGGAATATAATGTATACGTATATCTAGGAATACTCGATGTAATCCAAAATATGATCTATAAAACAAAAAAAATATTTAATCAAATGTATCAATTTGTTTTTAAATGTTTTTGAAAAAACCTCCTTAAATAAATTGCATAAAAATTGAGCATTCTGACCGCCGTATATTCCAATAATATTAATTTGAAAATTTAAACATACTATAAAAAGGAAAATATTCATAACATAACTATTATATATGTTTAATCTCTGATTTACAAAATTAAATCTCTTTGCACCTACCAAATCTTATTTCTACATCACCTAAAGCTGGGCTGGGAGAGAATGCCTCAAGGCATTAAGTCGGCCTATGTACAACATGTGTACTAAATAGGTGTTAAATAAATTAAAGAATATGTAAATATTTACTTGATACTTAAAACACGCCGTCAGCTGTTCTCCACCACATACTAAACACTCGTACAGCTCAGCCCAACGCTGAATTTCTGCTAACAGATGGAAGTGGTTGTTTTGCCTATTCGTTCCTAAGACTAGTTGAGTTTCATACGTGTTCATGTTTTCCACTATTTTGGTCAGTGTACCAGTTAAGCACTTCAATAAATTTGATAGTAAATCTAAATATATGCACAGCGCAAAAAAATCCAAAATATGTTTAATTTTATTCAAGGATGCCGACAGCCGCACACAAATAATTACTGCAACCTCTCTTTCAATGCGATTAAAAAGATATACATACAGAAAAACACCCACATAAAGTTCTTCTATAAGAACCACAATGTAACTGGCTAAGAAAACGACCGCAATATGTTTTAGTTTTCGTTTCAAGTGTACATCCTCGGAGTAGACATCGTGGACAACCATTAAATTTGTTGTAGCTATTTTGTTTTCTTTCGATTTCAATACAGCAAACACAATACTCACAAGGTCTCCGATATGGAAAATCAAAAAGCCACATGAATATAAATGTTTCCTATTTTTAGGAACAGACAACAATATTTCGGCAAAGTAAACATTATTCATAAGAAATAGTAGACTTAGTAGAATATGAAAGGTTATGTGAAACAGTACAAGTTCTTTACTTTTTCTCCCAAAAAAGACGTAGTTTCTATAAATACCCATTATGTTTTCTGTAATTTTGAGATACTGTATTATTTTTAATTTATTCATTTCAAAGAATAAATTTAAACAATTTCGTTTTAAGACACAGTTAGGGGTCCTGTAATTGAATACGAGTAAGTAACAAAATAATGAATGAAACAATCACGGAACATGTAGAAATGCCTTCGACGTAATTTTGTAAGTAATCTTTTATCATACATATCACACATAAACAATTAATAATATTATACACACATAACGAAGTCTATTTTAATTCGTCCAAGGGATTAAAGAAATATAATATTAAACTACAACCTTATGCTCTTGACATTAGGTAGAGTTTTACTTGCATTTTGTGTTTAGAGGTGGATTTTCGTCTTTAAGACCCGCCCACCATAGAGATGTGGTCCTGTCGATTATAATAATTAAATTTCTATACGAAATAGTTTTTACTTTTGAATATCGCTCTCTTATTTTTTTATATCAAAGTCACTGACTTAGAAATGGATTGAGTGAAATTGTACTAGTTTCTTGTTAATTAAAAAATAAGCCATTTGTTTTGTCAAAACGTAAGTACATTTTGTACATCTAATTTAGCAGTTTGACGTTTCATACTTATCAACACGATACAACTACCTATAGACGTAACACACATAACCTCAATAATCAGGTGATAAGTCTGCTCGTTTGTCTCGCTTATTCCATAAAAAAATCTGTAGAACCCCGTAATTAACAGTAATTATATTATAAGGTTACTTTTATTTCATCACAAGATATACATGCTTTATATCTAAATTTTAATGCAAAAAACAAAAATATATAGAACAGACTGACGTTTTTTAGACGTCTCATGTTCTTCTTTCTCTCAGAAGTCTTTTTATACTCTCAGAAGTGTACGTACGCTAGCTCCTCGATTAGATTCACACAGTATTATTAGGACAGAAGTACTATTTGTTATTCTGTGCTATAGCGTCGGACGACCCAAAAATGTTCATCTTCAAATTATGTTTTAAGTTTTAAAATAAATATTTCTATAATTCCTATTACATTTCATTAAGAAGCTTTCCAAAAAAAGTGCAAAATAAAATTATTCTGCAGTATGTTAAAAATCTATACTAATATATAAAGCTGAAGATATTGTTTGTTTGTTTGAACACGCTAATCTCAGGAACCACTGGTCCGATTTGAAAAATTCTTTCGGTGTTGGATAGTCCATTTATCGAGGAAGGCTATAGGGTATATATCATCACGCTACTACTAATAGGAGCTGAGCAACAATGAAGAATGTTTCAAAAACGGGGGAAATTTTTACGCTACGGGCAATATAAGGCGCAAACGAAGTTGCGTGGGTCAGCTAGTCATATTATAAAACAAATCAACTCTTTCAACTTAAGAAAAACACAAACCAATATCATCAACATCTACAATTTTGCGCTTTGCATTATAAATATTTGGTCACACCCCTATGCCTTACACTAAATCTGTTCAGGCGAAATAAATCAAAATATTTATGCAGGAATGCAGTTCACTGCGTACTCTTGTGGAAACAGATGTATTTAGTAGACAAATTTAATGCACGTATGATTGTTTTATTGTTTTTTCCCGTTGAAAGAAAACGCGAATGCGATCGTTTAGTTAATCTATACTTATAAAATAGTAAGTCCGGACTGACTGACTGACTGACTGACTGACTGACTGATTCATCATCGCCGAGCGTAAACTATGATAGTTAGAGCTATGAAATTTGGTGAGTAGGATCCTTTTATTGAGTAGACACGCACTAAGAAAGGAATTTTGGAATTTCTACCCCTAAGGGGGTGAAATAGGGGTTGAAAGTTTGTATGGAAGTCCGTCATTTTTTAAGTTAGAAACCTAAAACTTTACTTTTGGGCTGCTGATTAAAAATGAGTAAACACGTATTTCAGTGTTTTTGAATATCAACCCCAGAGGGGTGAAATAGGGGTTGACATTTCGTACATAGGTTAGTCTGAAAGTGCGTCATTTTTGAAGTCTGAAACATGAAACTTTATTTATGTGTTACTGATTTAAAAAGAGTAGAGACGTATTTGAGCGTTTCTGGGTATTCTACCCCTAAGGGGGTGAAATAGGGGTTGAAAGTTTGTATGGAAGTTCGTCATTTTTTAAGTAAGAAGCATGAAACTTTATTTTTGAGCTACTGATTCCAAATGAGAAGACACGTATTTAAGCGTTTTTGAATATTCAACCCCTAAGGGGTGAAATAGGGGTTGACATTTCGTACATAGGTTAGTCTGGAAGTCCGTCATTTTTGAAGTCTGAAACATGAAACTTTATTTATGTATTACTGATTTAAAAACAATAGAGACGTATTTGAGCGTTTCTGGGTATTCTACCCCTAAGGAGGTGAAATAGGGGTTGAAAGTTTGTATGCAAGTTAGTCATATTTTAAGTTAAAAACATGAAACTTTATTTATGTGCTACTGATTAAAACCCAGTAGATACGTATTTAAGCGTTCCTGAATATTCTACCCCTAAGGGGGTGAAATAGGGGTTGAAAGTTTGTATGGAAGTTCGTAATTTTTTAAGTAAGAAGCATGAAACTTTTTTTTTGGGCTACTGATTTCAAATGAGAAGACACGTATTTAAGCATTTCTGGATATTCTACCCCTAAGGGGGTGAACTAGGGGTTGAAAGTTTGTACGGAAGTTCGTTATTTTTGAAGTAGCAAACATGAAACTTTATTTTTGGGCTTCTGATTAAAAGTGAGTGAATATGTATTCAAGCGTTTCTGGATATTCTACCCCTAAGGGGGTAAACTAGGGGTTGAAATTTGTACGTAAGTTCGCCATTTTTGAAGTTACAAACATGAAACTTTGTTTTTGGGCTACAAATTAAATTTGAGTAGATACATATGTAAGCGTTTCTGGATATTCTACCCCTAAGGGGTGAAATAGGGGTTGAAAGTTTCTATGGAAGTTTGTCATTTTTTAAGTTAGAACCATGAAACTTTATTCATGTACTACTGATTTAAAAAGAGTAGATACGTATTTAAACGTTTCTGGATATTCTACCCCTAAGGGGGTGAACTAGGGGTTGAAAGTTTGTACGGAAGTTCGTTATTTTTGAAGTAGCAAACATGAAACTTTATTTTTGGGCTACTGATTAAAAGTGAGTGGATACTTATTTACGCGTTTCTGGATATTCTACCCCTAAGGGGATGAAAAAGGGGTTGAAAGTTTGTAGTATGTTCGCCATTTTTGAAGTTACAAACATGAAACTTTGATATTGGGCTACAAATTAAAAATGAGTAGATACGTATTTAAGCGTTTCTGGATACTCTACCCCTAAAGAGGTGAAATAGGGGTTGAAAGTTTGTATGGAAGTCCGTTATTTTTTAAATTAGTACCAAAAAACTTTATTTTTGGGCTATTGATTAAAAATGACTAGATATCTATTTAGAGTTTCTGCATATTTTACCCCAAGGGGGTGAAATAGGGGTTGAATTTTTTATGGAAATCCGTCATATTTAAGAATACATAGAAATAAGAAAGGTGAAACTTTACTTTTGGGTTGCTAATTAAAAATGAGTAAATACGTATTGCAGCGTTTCTGAATATTCTATCCTAAGGGGCGAAATAGGGGTTGACATTTCGTACATAGCTTAGTCTGGCATTCCGTCATTTTTCGAAATAGATGAATACTTATATCAGCATTTATGCGACTTCTTTTCCTAAAGGGGATGAAATATGAGTTGAATGTTTGTATGAAAGTTCTTTTAAATGGGCTATTGATCAAAAATAAAAAAAAAAGTTCAAAAACATGAATAAAGTACTGATACAAACTTTTACACAGTTTTAATTAAATACATATTATCAACTTCCACGCGAGCAAAGCCGCGGGCAACAACTAGTCTATACTTATAAAATAACAAGTCCTGACTGATTCATCATCGCCGAGCGTAAACTATGATAGTTAGGGCTATGAAATTTGGTGACTAGGATCGTTTTATTGAGTAGACACCCACTTAGAAAGGAAATTTGGAATTTCTACCCCTAAGGGGGTGAAATAGGGGTTGAAAGTTTGTATGGAAGTCCGTCATTTTTTAAGTTAAAATCTTGAAACTTTATTTTTGGGCTACTGATTAAAAATGAGTAAACACGTATTTCAGCGTTTCTGAATATTCTACCCCTAAGGGGTGAAATAGGGGTTGACATTTCGCATATAGGTTAGTCTGGAAGTTCGTCATTTTTGAAGTTCGAAACATGAAACTTTGTTTCTGGGCTACTGACTAAAAATAAGTAGATACGTATTTAAGCGTTTCTGGATATTTTACCCCTAAGGGGTGAAATAGGGGTTGAAAGTTTGTATGGAAGTTCGTCATTTTTTTAGTTAGAAACATGAAACTTTATTCATGTGCTACTGATTGAAAAAGAGTAGATACGTATTTAAGCCTTTCTGGATAGTCTACCCTAAGGGGGTGAAATAGGGGTTGACATTTCGCATATAGATTACTCTGGAAGTCCATCATTTTTTAAGTTCGAAGCATGAAACTTTATTTTTGGGCTACTAATTAAAAATGAGTAAATACGTATTTCAGCGTTTCTGAATATTCTACCCCTAAGGGGTGAAATAGGGGTTGAAAGTTTGTATGGAAGTTCGTTATTTTTTAATTTAGAAACATGTAACTTTATTCAATTTCTAATGACTAAAAATGAGTTAATACGTATTTAAGCGTTTCTTGATATTCTACCCCTAAGGGGTGAAATAGGTGTTGAAAGTTTGTATGGAAGTTCGTCATTTCTTAAGTTAGAAACATGTAATTTAATTCATATGCTAATGATTAAAAAAGAGTAGACACGTGTTTAAGCGTTTCTTGGTATTCTATCCCTAAGGGGGTGAAATACCAAGAAAAGGGGGGAAGTTCGTCATTTTTTAAGTAAGGAGCATGAAACTTTATTTTTGGGCTACTGATTAAAAATGAGTAGATACCTATTTAAGCGTTAATGAATATTCTACCAATAAGAGGTTAAATATGGGTCGAATATTTGTATGAAAGTTCTGTTAAATGGGCTATTGATCAAAAATAAATAAAGACGTTTAAAAACATGAATTAATTATTCATACCTACTTTTACACAGTTTTAATTAAATACATATAGTCAAGTTCCACGCGAGTAAAGCCGCGGGCAACAGCTAGTATACTATATATCATCACTATACTACTATACACTACTATATAATCAACAATACTACAAGATATCGCATCGGCGCAAAAAAACATCTCAGTAGATAAGAGCGCGCTTGAATGCAAAATAAACATGAGTTCTTATTTTGTTTAGTACACTTGAATCACAGCCAATGTAAACACCTTTCACAAAGCCGCAATGTGTATTCAAAAGTTGTAAAAATAATGCCCGAAAAAGCAATTTAGCGGCTGGAGTGTTTTACTTTCGGTGAGTACATGTAGAATAAGTTATAGTTAAGCTTTTAACTAACTCATAATATCAAATTTTAAACAAAATTACCGATTTTAAACCAACCACTCTTAATGTTTTGCCAACGTTGGCCAATATAAACGTAAAGTTTGTGAAACGAAACAGTAGATGCATGGAGTAGATTTGTGTTGTAATATTTTTTAATAATTTACTAACAGAACTTTATATAATGGTTAATGCTACTTTAACAAGAATGTTAAATTAACAAAAATGTGTTTCCTGAGGGAGAAGAACACTATCACGAAATTACATTACTCAAATCCGTAGTTGAAAAATTTATAGACGTAAGGTTACATTATATTTGTAGAAAAGAAACGGAAGTTGAAAAAAGCAAATCTAAACGATAATTTTACAACAAAATAAACTTATTTCAAGTAAATTAATTCAGGAACAGAGGCAGGTCAAAACGAAAAAAAAAAATGAATGTTGAATCGTCGTACTTAAACATTTTGATTTATTAATTGCACTAAACTGTACTTGTATTATAAAGATTGTAAAGATGAATATACGGATGTGGAATTTTATGATATTTTATTTATAAGTAGTAGTTGCCCGCGGCTCCGCCCGCGTATATGTCCATCCATCCTTCCATAATTACAAACTTTCGCGTTTATAATATGTCCATCCATCCATAATTACAAACTTTCGCGTTTATAATATTAGTATAGATATAGATTTTAACTATACTTACTATCATTATTACAACTTATATTAGTTTTCAACGCCACTAATACCACCTGTAGTAAAATTCGAAGAAGCAAACAGAAACGAAACAAAACGATGTAGCTGGAAAGGTGTTAACGGGAAAATATACTTTAAGTTTGTTTGTTGCACGTTAAGGTTGATTTCACGCAAAATTATTTTATGTAAGTCTTTTTTGGACGAATAATGTAAGATTTGTGACTTTATCATTAGGCGCCATGGTTGTAATTAGGTTGAACTTAAATTTGATTTAAAACCTTTGCCTCGGTGCTTTAGTCAACAAATGTAGCTACATAGATATATATTCATGCGGACAGAATTTAGCTCTGATTTTATATGTGACCCGTTATCTAGAGGGCCGACGCTACATACAGCTCTAATGCGAAGTGCATTATTATTCTGAACAATGAATGCACCATTTATGTCCATAGAATTACCCCATATGATGAATCCATACCTAAGCACTGATTCAACGTAGCCTCTGTAAGTCATAATTACTGTTTTTTCATCTTTCACAATCCGAAGCTTATTTAGAGCATATGAAAATCTGCTAAACCTATTGCAGACGCTAGTTATATGCTGTTTCCAGCTTCAGAATCTATCTAACGTAATACCTAAAAATGTCACACTTTCAGTTTCCTAGATTGTTGATTGTTCCGTTGTTTATTTTTAACCGACTTCAAAAAAAGGAGGAGGTTTCTCAATTCGACCGTATATATATATATTTTTTTTTTTTTTTTTTTTTTTTATGTGTGTTCGGGCATAACTTCGTCGTTTATGAACCGATTTCGATGATTCTTTTTTTAATGGAAAGGAGATGTCCCAACGGTGGTACCATGATAAGGACATTAATATCTGATGATGGCATCCAAGAGAAATCGAGTCGAACCTTGAAGTCGGTTTTATTTTTGTTGAAATTGTACTTGTTGAAATTTAATTTGGAATTTTTATTGGATTCGTAGAAGCAAAATTTTACTAGTTTTGTTTTCGATAGATTTGCCTTAAGATTATTCTGTTGTAACCATCTCAATACAGTTTGTACTTCTTTACCAATGTCACTTTCATAAGTAATGGTTATGTTTTCATGACGCAGTATCACCGACACATCAACATCAAAGAGGATGCCTTGATTACGTATATCGTCAGGTTAGTCATTTATATATAACAAAAATAGAAAGAGTCCTGGCACACTATCCTGCGGCACGTCCACTTTATTAATGCTGAATGAGGAGCGGCTTACCCTCAGTTCAAGATTTTCGTTTAAATGGTTCATTTCAACATGTTAGTGCCGATCTGTGATAAAGCTTCTAATCCAGTCCAAGGCCACCCCTCTAATGCCGTATCTTTCATATTTGTTGAGTAGCGTTTCATGGTCAAAGTTTTACGTTCTAAAAACCTTGCTCATATAAAAAAAATGAGTGAGGGTAGTACGACCCCGGTCGAGCCGGCCCGATTGTGCTGAAATCTTAAGGGCTTTACTATTTTTGTAATTTAAGGTGAATTAAAATTGATGTTATTAAAAAAAACTAGCATGGCTATAAACTGTGTATTTACAAATATCAATCCAAAAATCATCATGTAGAACAGTTACAATTAGTACATCATTGCTAATTTTAGTAAAGTCCTAAATCATTCCTATTTCGGGAGTTTTCTTAGCAGTTCACTCTACTGAAAGACATCTAACAGAAAAAAAAACTATCTTTCTACAAATCGTTGTAAACAACTGTTAAAAAGCAATCGTATTTTTTTTTAAATCACATTATTAAGTTGCAAAGCTACTACCACATAAGCTATTGTCATTGACAAGTGCATGGGAATCAAATACATTCCTACAGTTAAATTGGCGAACTCAATTCTTATGTCACTCGATTTTGTAAGAGTCAATAGATTTTTGACAGCTTTCATTACACGATCATCAGGACCTAAAACAAAATCGTTAAGGCTTACCAAAAATATTTTATGATTATATTAATATGAATTCCGTTATTAAATATAAGTGTCATATCCTCCGACCAGGCGACATGATTATGCCTTGCAGTTGTTGCCTCTGCAGTTGTATATAAGCTAATCAGACCGAAAACTTCTATATCGCGATACAATATTAGTAGTTACTCCGTAGTTCCGTGTGTTTGTGATAGATGGTGTTGTAGAATGTTCTATTAAAATTAATAACAATTGGCAATTTGAAAGTCTAATATTAAACGCAATCTCTCTTGCAATAAAATTTAAGTTTATAAAATGTGATAGTATCGTAGTCTGTTTCTAATATTCCCTTATTTACATTTTAAATAAGAAATATCCAAAATACCAACATTTACTTTTACAACACATAGTATATAGTTCAACAATTTCTTTCTTCATAGTATTCTTTTGATCATGTAAATTTTGACCTCCGTGAACTGCGATCAACAGTGGGAATACATCAACGATTAGAAACCTAAATAGTTGTAAAAACGCTCTCGAAATTTGGACCTAAAAAAAAATTTTTTTTTTCAAAAAATATATTTATGTAAAATGTATAATACCTATTAAGTCATATTTGTTACCTTTGTAATGAGTAAACCACATATACTATATAATGTAAATGTGTATCCAAATATACTGGTCGTTATCCAATAGCATACCTAAATGAATAAAAATAAACCAATAGCGTAAGTTGGATCATAATTTTAGAATTTTGTTTTATGTATATGGCCTTCCAAAATGACTTTACTCTGCCTGATGGTAAGCATAAGCAGAGTCCGAGAATGGTGGTCACCATACTCATTGCTCGTACAGACAATGCAACAGCATGCAGCATGGTGACCCACATAATGGCGGCCTAGTAATGCTTCTGCATCATTGGGCCTCCAGTCTCACACTCACCAACGAAACACAACAGTATGAACGCTATCATTTTATGCTGATGTTCTGTGCGAGGGTAGTACCA
Source organism: Spilosoma lubricipeda (assembly GCA_905220595.1). Lineage (NCBI taxonomy): Eukaryota > Metazoa > Arthropoda > Insecta > Lepidoptera > Erebidae > Spilosoma > Spilosoma lubricipeda. Next base: position 4,406,321 of record HG992278.1, read on the forward strand.
CCTCGGTCGAGCCGGCCCGTTCGTGCTGAAATCAGCGGGGCTCTTCTATCTTGATTTTTAAAGATTATTTATAAAGATTGTTTTTTAAAGATCAATCTTAGGTTTAGAAACTTTTATAAGATATTAATAACTTGTGTAGTTCAATATATTCTGTCCTCAAAATAGAAAGAACATAATAATTGCCAAATAGTGCGGTATAGTAGGCTAAAACCTCTTTCCTAAGAGAGGCCTAAGCCCAACACTGGAATGTTAAAGTATGTTGATGATGATAAAAAATTGAGAACGATTGATATAATAACACGTAAAACAATTTTTTTTTTTTTTTTTTTTTTATGTTTGACCCTGCCAAAATGACTCTACTCTGCCTGATGGAAAGCATGAGTAGAATCCAAGAGTGGTTGTCACCATACTGCGAATGCAGACAATGCAACAATGCAGCATGGTGACTCTCACCATGGCAGGCTAGTGATGCTTCTGCATCATTGGGCCTCCGGTCTCGCACTCACCAACGAAACACGACAGCATGATCGCTGTCATTTTTCGTTGATTTTCTGTGCGAGGGTAGTACCGCCCCGGTCGAGCCGGCCCGTTCGTGCTGAAATCAGCATGGCTCTACTACCTTAGTACAAATATTATTACTTTATAAGAAGAAATTAAAGAAATAATAAATAAAGCATAATTGGCGTTGTGACGCATCACCACGGCGACCGCGCTCCGGTCTAGTTGTTTGTTTTTGTTTCATCTTCGAGTGTTCCCACAAAGCAGTTATAAAATGTTAGAGAATGTTGGATAACATTTGTTGGATAACATTTTGTAACAAGTTGTAACAAAAGTTATAAAATGTTACTGATGTTATATAACATCGTGTAACATGTTGTAACAAATGTGATGTAACATTTTATAACTGCTGTGTGGAAGCACCATTTCTAACCTTTTTTGTTGCCAAGATTATTTGGGGTTAAACTATTAAGTTCAACTTTTTTTTTTTTTTTTGACGGGGGGAAATCCTCTTGGATGTCCTTCGCCCTGGGGAAAGGGCGAAGGGGTCTGTCAGATTCCTACTGACTAAAACCCCCCGGTGTTCCTTCTCACACTTACGCCGGGGATAGCGGGAACTTGAGAGACAACCGCAATCCCCGACTGGTGCCGGCCGCCTTTGCGGGCCACTTCTCGTCAACGAGGGAATGACTCCCCTTGCGACTTCTAAGAGGGGCGCACGGGAACACTACGCGCCGCCACCTCGGGTCCAGTTGATTAGGGGGGCGACGAACATCCCCAAGTTCGCCGCCCCTGGACCCTGTTACGGAGGCCGGTGGAGGGCAGCGTATGCCCTCCTCCGACGCCCGGTGCGTCTGCTGCGGGCCGAGAGAGAGGTCAGGTTCTCCCTTTCCCTTTCCGCAGCCTCCTTCTGCGAGATGACTGCTTCGCAGAAGGACACCACCGCGTCCCAGGACTCCTCGCCGTCGACCATAGAACGAACTACGGCCGGCAGCGAGAGGTCACTGCCTACTACAGAGACGAGGGCACGGCGCGGCCCCTCCCAAGCGGCACACTCTGCCAGCGTATGCCGCGCCGTGTCCTCCCGACAATCGACGCAGTGGTGACACCGAGCGTCCGGCTCCCTGCCTATGCGACACAGGAACCTCCCGAAGCAGCCATGCCCCGAGAGGACCTGCGTCACACGGAACGAGAGGGAGCCGTGCCTTCTCCCGAGCCACAGGTCGAGCACTGGCCGGGTTAAGTTTAACTGGTTCTACCTGAATATTACTTTATACAACTGGCGTCGGACTTTTGCAAACCCTGAGGGTGAACTGAATTCGAAGGTTGAATAAGTTGCCAATTTGACATTGACTTCTTGAATACCGATTCCAATAGATATTCATGATCAGGACCGACGGGTAAACTCACTCTCCGAGAGTGGAACACTAATGAACTTCCATGCTCTGGACTGCTATGAAGAATTTCTTGTAAGAAAAACCCAACAACAGTTTGGTCCGACCCGAGAATTGAACCCGAGACCTTAATTGGCTGTTGCATAGCTAACCGCTAGAACGAGTTATAATAATGTGAAAATATTTACTTGACAATTAAAACAGGCTGTCAGCTGCTTTCCACTGTATACTAAACATTCATACAGCTCAGTCCAATGCTCAAGTTTTTCTATAAGATTCTGTCTATTCATTTTTAAAACTAATTCAAAGTTATTACCGCTTACTTGTACTTTTATCTTAGTCAACGTACCATTTAAGCACTTTAATAAGTTTGATAGTAGATCTAAATATATGTACAGTGCAAAAAAATCCAAGATATATTTAATTTTATTTAAAGTTGCATAAACACGCACAAAAATAATAACTGTAGTATTGTGTTCCAAGTTAGTTGTGAAATTTAAAGCAGAAAGAACACCAAAACAGAGTTCTGTAGTAATAATTACAACGCAACTGGTTAAAAAAATAGCCACCATTTGCTTTAGTTTTCTTTTCAAATGTATGTCTTCAGTGTAGATGTCGTGGACAGTCATAAGACTAATTGAAGCCATTTTGTATTCTGTTGATTTCAATATACTATTCACAATGCAAATAAGATCCCCAATAAACATATTCAAGACACCAAATGAAATTAAATATTTCACGTTTTTAGTAGCTGGCCAAAGTTCTGCGACGAAGTAGATATTGTTTATAAAAAATAGTAGACTTGTTAGAATTTGAAAAATTACGTGAAACAGTACAAATACTTTACTTCTTAGCTTAAAAAAGGCGTAATTTCTATAAATACCCATCATGTTTTCAGTTATTTTGAGATATTGAAAGATTTTTAATTTATTCATTTTTTACGACTATTTTAAGTACACGTTAAGGTTGCCTATTTGAATACAGATAAATAACACACGAATTAATTAATCAACACAATCATCAAGGAACACCTGTGTAATTAAAGGTACTCCGAAGTAATTATGTAATACACAGTGTATAATAAAAACCACCTTGCGGTCATAATTATCTTTTTTTGTATATTAGAGCCTATCAAATTGATTTTACACTGCCTAGTAGAAAACATGAGTAGAATTCAAGAGTAGTGGTCACCATACTCATTGCAAATACAGACTAAGAAACAATCTGGCATGCTGACCCACACTGTGGCGGCCTATTGAGATGCTTTTACTTAATTTTATACTTCTTTTTTAATTAGTAATTTAGTAGTTTTTCTTTTTCTAGGTCCAAGAAGAAGAGTTTTGTTATTTTAGAAAAAAAAAATATAGGGATTGAATTGAAACTGCAATAATTACTCAAACAAAATGTTATTCAAATTTTTGTTGGCAGTAACAATTGTCAAACCTATTTTCTGCCAGCGAAGGGTGCTGAAAGCGCTGACGATATCCAGGCTAACTGCCAACGCCATGCCCCCTGATCGGATTGCTGACTCCCAGTTCGTTCCCGAACACATCTAATAACGTCTGCTGTTGAACGTCCCCGTTGGAATCAAAACTGGCAGTCCTACAGCTCAAGGCCCACTCGTGACAGGTGCCTGTCAGAGATAGCTCTTTCAGGTGCACCAATCTTGCTTGAATCCTGGAAAGATCCAGGCGAGGGGAAAGATACCGAGGTCGAGACACTGCATGAAAATCTCCCTCGTTTTGTCCCCCAATACCGACAAAGCTATCACCAACCTGGAACTAAATCAGGTCCAGGCTCGGTGTTACGGGAAGTCAGTCCGATTATGATGGAGGTACACCTTTCATAATCGGACTCGGAGGTATATCCCGGAAGACAGTGCTAGATCCTTGGAAAGAACACGTCTAGCATTCTTCCCAGGAACTCCGGGTTCAGGGTTTCCGAAAACGGAGGGACCCATGGTTTGAGCTTACCCAGTACTATTAATATGGTCACCCCCATGAGTCCAGTTCCGCGATGAGTTCTTTCGAGGACCGAGCCTTGGCCTCAATGATTGTATAACTTGACAGCAGCTCCATATTCCCGCCGTGCTCCGTCGATCTTCGGTACGGTACGGTACCGTTGGTGCGGGCGGCGCAATCTGGCGACCGTCGTTCTCAGCTGAGAAATTTCCGCGCTACACCAGTACGGCAAAACCTTTCTGGCTGACATGACTCGAGGTGATGAGGCGTCACATATGGACGCCATAATATTCCCAAACTAGTCAGCCAGTTCCCCTGGATCGAGCGAAACCCTTTCCTCCAACCAATCCGCGACGTGCTGAGCCGTTAAATAATATTTTTTTTTTTCAAATAATGTACAAGATTTTTGTTTTTCTTAAGAGTAGAGTTAATTTAATATAACCAAAATATTAATTTTTAAGTACTTATACGATTACTATACTAAGTATTTATTATTCTTACTATCAAATTACAATTCTTAATCTCATTATTAAAGTATGGTCAATATTTCAAGTTAGTGATTTGCCTAATCTAGGTAAGACCTGTGTTTCAGGCAATAACTGTTCTTACAATTACTTTATTTCTATAAAAAAATCTGTAACAATAATACATTATAGTTTAAAATTACTAACATGTGTCCAGTGTCTGAATAGTTTAGTGTAGATACCTACATATTCCGATATTTATTCTTTTTTAGGGTTCCGCGCCAAAGGCAAAAAATTGAACCCTTATAGATTCGTCATGTCTGTCCATTCGTATGTCACAGCCACTTTTTTCCGAAACTATAAGAACTATAATGTTGAAACTTGGTAAGTAGATGTATTCTGTGAACCGCACTAAGATTTTCACACAAAATAGAATACTCTATTATCGATATTTCTCACGTTCTTAAATAAAAAACATTAATTTAAGAATTCTAGTGCACAATAATTGTATGTGCCTGCGGAAAATCAAAATGTATTTCATTTTGTTCTCAGGCACACTGAAAAATTGCCCATAATGTAAAGCAATTGCAATTCATTAATCATATATATATATATATATATATATATATATGAACGCTTTTTTATGACAGGACAAGAAATTATAATTAATTATTTACATTACAATACAATATTAACTTCATAAAATATTGATAAGTTTAATATAGGAATTGACTATTAGACACTTATTTTTATTTACTGAAAACAATTTCTCTGAAGTGCTTTTTTGTAATGCAATATCTTTTATTTAGTGAGTGTAAATATAATTGTACATATTTAGATTTAAATATTTGTAAATATAAGGAAAAATTGCAGAATTTTCTAGAAATGGAAGTGGCGTTCAAATATTCAAACCTGCAAGAAAATATATACAGGAAATGATAAAAATTAATTGCCCTCGCTTCTGACTGCTACTCAAACATTTGAGGAAGAAGTAGACATCTTTCTTAAAAGTCTGAAGGTCGAATCGATCTGAAAATATCGCAGATTTGTCCTAAATATTGTTTTTGCAAGGTTAAAACTATTTTGAAAATCGTAAGTGTCAATAAATTATCCTACTATTTATTTTTAGTCAACTTCGCATTTTTATATTATACTAGCTTTTACTCGCGTATATCTCGGTTATCGCGACAAAAGTGACCTATGACTTTCTCCAAGGTGCAATCTATTTCTTTAAAAAAAATCATCCAAATCGGTGCAGTGGTTTAGATGTAAAAGCGTAAAACATAGACAGACAGACATTTGAGAAACAATTGAAAATAAATTTCTAGAGGTGGGGTGGGTTACCCCATGTGTGAGAAGAGAATGAAATTGGAAATAGGGAATTTCCAATTTCATTTTATTGGTTGTATCGAAATTTATAGTCAATAAATTTAATTCATATAATAATCAATCAATTATACAATAGACTCAAAAAAGTATTAAGACTTATTTAAGGAGCTTAGCCACAATTGTGTCTATGTCGCGCGATTACATAGCGATAACAATAGTTCGAAATAAAGAAACAGGTATAAATTGGATTTTGGACTTAGTTTTCAGTACTTATTCCTACACAGTGCAAAATAAAATTGGATTGACCATCTCCAAAATGCTTCGACAGACGAGATCAATTTTTTTATGATATCTCGTAGGTATTTTTCATTAAATAATGAATAATGACTATCCTTTAAAGCATATTATACTTTTGTACAAAGTGCTTAATGATTTAAAGAAAGAAATTGATTACTTATATATAAATAATACTAGGTTTCGCCCTCGGCTCCACCCGCGTGTATGTTTTATTACAATAAAAAGTAGCCTATGTGCTTCTTCAACAATCGAAATATCTCAATCCTTAATTAATTAGAAATTAGTGCAGCGATTTAGTCGTGAAGCGTAACAGATAGACAGACAGATAGAGTAACTGACGAATTTATAATATTAGTTTGGATATGTATGAACGAAAACTGAAAAGAGTCATGTTAACAAACAAATTTTTACTGACGCATAAAAACTTTCTACAGTAAAAATAAAATTCAAGATATTTTAAAAACGTTTAATACCTAATAGTGCTTCCCTCTCCCAAGGCAGTCAACAAACGACTTGCCTACGTAATCGTGACGGTAAAGTAACTAACTGTGATTTCGTTCAGACTTACATAGCTAAGGCCCTGTCGTCGTGGAAAGCATTTTAGCAAATTAATTAAGCTTCAAGTTATCCCGACCTCGGGAAGAAGACGAATTGCCCGCCGTCTTCATATAAATTGTTAGAACCGTAGCCTCTTAATATATAGTCGAAAATTCTCGTGTTGCGGTAACTTGTTAGAAATAGCCTGTCAAAATATTAAAGCCAATTTAGATGCTTTAGTAAAGTTTATATTAAACTCGTATTTCATTTTTTTAAGTTTGATTTTAAAACGGACTTTGACAAAGGTTATTGCTTTGGTTGCATTAATTTTTGTAAGATGTTGTTTCATATGAACTCGAACGTTGTGATTGTAAGTTTTCATAGTTTGTCATTAGTGGCTTGTTCAAATCATGATTGCATTATGTATTACTTATACAGAAGTATGTTTTATTATGAACTAGCTGAATCCCGCGGTGTTAACCGCGGTTACTATTGTACCGCGAGTAACTCCGCGGGACAAAGTTAGTCTAAAAAAAGTAGCCTAAGTTACTCTCTGGCCTGGCCACCCAAAGACCTCAAACTAAGCTACACGACTGTTATCCTATGATAACAATCGAGACCGATTGCTTAACGTGACATCCGGATCACGGAAACGCTCATGGTAACATGCCACTAGTGGTCACCCATAAAGGTACTGACCGCGTCGTCGTTGCTTACCCTCGGTAATTGTTTTTAATCACTGAGTGCAACTGGGCTATGATATAAACTTTGACTGTACCAAATTTCGTAAAAATCAGTGCACACAATTTTCGTAAAAAGGAGTACAAAGTTTTTGTTTCGCCGATTAATATATAAATTTGTACCTTAAAACCTGGTAATGTAAATACTACTAACTCCTCCTTAGTTACAGCTTTCAGTCAGGAGGTAAAACCGAAATATCAACTGCAGACCCGCCTACTCCATAATACTTAAAATTTGCTGACAACTTATTTTTGTTTCAATCTAGAAATTCTTAAGATTTTTTTACTAATAACAATTAAGTTGTATGGTAATACTCTTCAAATTGCCTTGATTCCTAAAGAAAACTCTGCAATAGAGGAGTCTTTCCTTCTGTCTGCTTTTGCTTCTAAGTAATTGTGTTTAAGAAAAGTTACTTGGCACTAATTTTGACGAGGGTAGTGAGTCCTTGTGAATGAGACAAAAGTTATAAATAATCCAAATGTTTCAAGGCCTCTAAATAAATCATGTGGTAAAAACAACTCGATAAACAATTATCCCATTAATTCTGTCAGCGCATTTTACACCTATAAATTAAACCGCTATTTTGGTTGCTCTAGCTTTAACTTTACCGCTGAATCTTCAAAAAATATTAATGACATTATTTGTCGCTTACTTGCATTTTTTAAATGCTCTACTGAATAGCTCAGCTTATCATTTTCCAACGAATGACTTTTGAACTTTTTGTTCCAAAGAGGTTTTAGCTTATTATTCGGATTTGGAGTAAACCTTTTTTTATATTATAAGTTAAAAAGATAAAATGAAAACATTAAAAAGAAAGATAATTAAGACTGTTATTAACATACAAAGTAATTAATTTCGCGAGTGTAATTCCAGTAATAAAGGTATCTTTAAGATATTTAACTGATACTAATTGACACATTTGAAATACATATTTACAAGTGAGATGATAAAAAATATAAATTAAAAAAATGTGACAAATAAATAGATATACGTTTGTCTTTTAAAATATCGATGGATATGTGTGTGACGGTGTAAATGAAGGTAAATGAAACAAATTCTTATCAATTTAATTTCTTTAAGTTGAATACTTTCAAATTTCAACCGCATGTTTCTTATTTCTCATACCATATGTTTATATAAACTACAGTTTATGTAAATGAGACTAAGACTAATTTTTATTTAGGCATCTGTGTAGAAGTGAGACAATAGTGAAGAAACTAGGATCATTGTATCAACTCAAAGAGCAACGAATTAGCTACTTGTACTAACTGTACAAGTAGCTAATTGTACTTGTACTTATAATAATACTGATTATTGTAACGGTGGATTAGTCAGATTTCAATTGAACTTGACATGACTTGATTCTGGCGTTACACAGCTTATAAAGGATCATGAAGCCAAATTTGTGCATGTTTAATTATTGTTAAAAACACGGAAATCATCTTGTGTAAGATGATTTTTAAATGAAAGCAAAAAGTTACAAGAAACAAATATTTGTATAAACTTCAATTTTTCGTCTTAAAGAACATTTCTGATAATGTGATCATCAAAATTCCTTTGAAAGGCAAAAAGAAATAAAGACAAGACCTTTTACTTTATTGGCTGTTGATCTTTCTTTTCAAAAATATGGGCACATTATCGTGCGCTGTGACGGTAATAAAAATAACAAAAGAGGTCAATAGGACTTTTATTAATCTACCCTCTTGTTACAAACGTCTTGAAGATGCTTTGCCGCTTGAGTCGAGTGTGCTTTAAACGTCTTGCGTAATGTTCCCGACTCTTGACTGTGTATTTTCATTCTAAGTGAACGATTTCCAATGAACTTGTTTATATATATTTAGAATTCAGTGTATAGTGCTTCATACTTAATTCATTTAGATTGACTTTTTTTGCAGTGTAATTTTCAATCAAAAGGAAGTTTTATAAATAAGATAAAGAATTTTATATATAAGATAGTCTGAATCTCATACACATCTTTTAGTACACAGGGGATTTCAGGGGCAATAGATTGATCTAGCTAGTATTAACTTTTAGAAAATTAACCAAAATGGTATTTTTTTTGGTTACAGTCCAGGTACTGTTACATAAAACAACGATATTCTACGCTAAATTTATTATCAAGTACGTATAGTACAATCCAAACTTGATGACGGTTCTGAAGTTAACTGCGCAAGCAGGCATAGTTAAGTCGAAAATAATTAAATGAACGGATATAATTATAATATGAATTTTATTACTTAATGTTTATTAAGAAATCAATAGATCCCTACCACTCTATACCGATAATTAATAGAAGGATTATTTTTGAGATGTTGTTAGAGGCAAATAAAATATGATTTCCATTAATATTTTATTCAATTATTTTAACATTTTACTCGTCTGTCTGTGTAGGCGTTCTAATTGTGTTTGTGAAAACATACAGAAATAAACGTTTTCGACTTAAAAGATTATACAGGCCGCGAGGCATTTTAATCGACACATCAAATATGTAATCTTCGTAAAGTTTACATAAAATACACGAAATTACAACGGTCTGTAATAAAACAAGCTAGTATAAGAAAACAAAAAGGTTACGAAACAATTAAAAACTGTTTACAACTCCCGAAAAATAGTATCATTGTATCAACTTAAAGAGTAAGGCATTGTGCATGTGCATTTGAATATTGTACGAGTATATAAATAAAAGTTTTTGGACCGATAAATGATAACATTTTGTAAAGTTAAGCATAAAACATTGTTAAACCAAATGAAGGTTATCGATCTCGAGATAATTTAGGATCTCGACACAACTATTTTGGTGTGTCTGGGAATGTCGCTAATGGGACCCAAAAAGTTATCGAAAGAAGCGACAGCAAAGTTTCCCGCCAGTCATCCAAACCACTCAATCAAGATGTGACAAAGCATAGACACCATTTTGAGGCCTTGAACATTACTTATATTGTTTTACATATAAGAAAATGTTTGTATGTTTGAAACAAAAAAAATAGTGCTTAAACTATTTTTGTATTGACTTTTCTACCATGTCACGTGCGTGATACGAAACCGATTATTGGATTTTTTTTTATTAGCATATTTTATCATATTATATTATTGGATGTAATTTATATATTTAAAAATATTTAATATCTCTATCAGTTATCCGGTTACTGTAGTACAGATATTGTTCAGTTAGAAATTAGATGGTCAATATGTGTGAAGTTGTTATTACAATTATAAAAGTGAGAAAACATAACTAGAAAATGGATTATGATTCGGAGAAAACTGCATTTCTCGTTCCTACAATTGCTATGTAATTCAATATAAGCTGACAACAATACTATTTGTGCTTGTTACCCGTATTCCGTGATAGTTTGTGTATCTGTTTCCGAGGCACGTCCCACAACATTGGCTATCCGGATACGTCCCCACTCCTATGCATCAACTGTGACAACTGCGCTACTTACATTGCTTTCTGCTCTATTTCGGTAAGCTTGACTTTGAAATATTGTTTAGTGAGAATATACGTCACGTATTTTGTTTTGGGATTTACTTTTTGTGAACGTGAAAGGAATAAACCGATAACATACCTGCTTAGTAATGCTAAGGTCTTCAATCAGCGAGGGTCGTGTTTTATGGTCACGTTTGTTTCTATTTGGTTAAGGTCACAATTTAGGAGTTCAGTGGCCCAAAATTTAAATGAAGATTAAGCTTTTGTCAGACATCACTATGTCCATGTTGTAATTACATTATGTAGATATATCCATTGTTTTTACAAGCTTTTTATTAGCTTGCAATGTATGTGTGTATGAATGTTCGGGTGGAATTTTGTAACTCAATTTTGAAGCCGATATCTTCATCTAATTTTGTTGGTATTTTGCAAGCATATGTGTACAGCGTGACAGTGCAATATTATGATTTGATGGAGTTGATTTAGTGCTGTACCTGGAAGGTGATCATATGAACTTTGTAAAAAAACATCTCAAAACCATCAAGTTTGGACTTCTTTGATTCGTCTCGACGAGTACTTTATGGGGGCATTCCAATAAAAGCTTGTTTTTAAAAATATTTTTAATTTAATTTTTTTTTATATATTTTTACATCGGGACTTATTCGCGTAAAGTCTAAGTGCAATAAAAGTTATATGTGTATGTAAAATAAGGATTGTTTAAAAACATTAAACGTAAATTTCGAAACCGACGTAGTTAATGCTTTTATTAAATAAGCATAGTATTGTAATTTTTTTTTTCCTAGTGTCTACAGTCAGGCTAAAAATTGTTATTGAATTTTTCTAATAACAGAAAATGCTTATTAATGGCCGAGAGTTTAAAAATTAAGGTCTTTACCCATCTTAACCTCGGATAGTACGTTAAGCCGTTAGTTTTGTGCTTGTACTCTTCCCGGTGTGTCAGATAGCCTTGTCATTGGATTATGAGGGAAAAGAAACAGAGTGCACTTTTGGACTATAATATCTTCTGAGTAGTTAGCTAGTCTTCGTTGAGCCAGCCGCCGTGGCGTGGTACATCATTCATCATCATCATCTCAGTTGAAAGTAGAAAGTCCACTGCTGGATATATGCCTCTTATATAAGATAAGGTAATAATGGCCATAAGATCTAGAATAAAATGTCTAAGATATCTATTTGATTTTATTTTTTTTCCATTTGGTAATTTTACGAAATTAAAGTGTGAATACTTCGAATAAAGTCTATCATATATTTCTCACTAATTACAAACTAAAATAAACCAACCTTAGTTGCAATGAGGCATATAATAAAAATATTATTTTTGTGATAATAATATAAAAGTATGAAAGGTCCAAGTCTATAACCCATGCTTACAAATATATCTCATTACTGGCGGTGGGCATAATATAATATGATTGTTAACTATAAATACTGTAATAGGTCCATATAAACATATTCAATTATAATTTAATTATACCTACCACATAATTATAATTAAGTATACCAAAAATTACTTTAGAACGATACTTGAAGCTAACAAGCAGCATAAAGAATCTAAATAAATATTTTGTTATGACAAATAATAATCTCTTTGATACATATATAAAAGCACTTAATAGCTACTCCTTTGATGTAAATATATAAAGTTAACATTCGCAAATTAAATAAAAATTGAAATATCAAAGGCAGACATAAATTGTAAATTAAAGAGCAAGCAAAAAAATATGAGAATCAGGTACAATTAACTCTCAAGTTAAATTAAATAAACGGTTCATTAATATTGATTCTTGAATACGTTCATACTGTGGTTCAAAATAAATAGATTCTATAATATATTCTTTAATAAAGTAATAGTAATGTGTTTAATATATGCATAAACAATTGTATATTCTATCCTATATTCTACTGATCCTACATTATGTTATGGTATCCCTAGAATCACGTAATTAAACCTTAATAATATTGTTCGCCATGTTAAATTCTTAAAATTAATGAAGAACGCGAAGTTCTCACGTGCGATTGTCTTAAGGGCTTCCTGGTAAAAAAACGCGGAAACCCTGATACCCTGATACCCTGAGTTTGAACACTTATGTCACTTTTTTTTAACATGGGCGGTAATGAGAACCGCCACATCTGGTAGTCATAAAACCGAAGTTTGAAAGATATAAGACAATAGAGAGGACAGTCTACCTGCCTTATTGGGACAGTTGTGGGGAGTTACTGAGCCTAGGGATGGCATTCGATTTTGAGGCGCGGGAGAGCGAAGTTCGAAAGCAGGCGTATCGAGGTAGTCAGTCGTGTGTTCCTTCGTTAATTTGAGTAAGTTAAAGTATTCTAACATTGAAGAGAATCAGGTGAGTCTCTGTCTTCTGTAGTACATAGTAGGATAATTAGTTAAAACCTCTAATATACAGTCGTATCCCGGTTTGAGTATCGTAGTGATTGCTAGATAATAATTAAATTTAATATTATGGTTACTTTTAGCTAAGCATAAGAATTGGATTCTTGGTACCTTGTTAGTGACGAATGTGTATGTTTCCGGTTGTGATTTGTAAATGTGTTGAGAGGCTGGCGTGGTTGTGTGTGTAGGCTGTGCACCTGAGAGCTAGGAGTTTTAATGTTTGGATACACAGGGCTCCTGTAGGTGGGTTAGGTATTATCTCGTGTTGGCGTCGGTAGGAGAATTTGGACTCGGGCTCCAGACCGGGTAGGCACTGCGTGTGCCGCCTATGATATTTCTATATCGGGTACCGGATAGCATATGGTAATGCACCTACCATAAAATCACAATTCGTTATAGCGTTTGATCTGCAGCACAGGCCGCCTAGAGTAAAAGGGCATTGATCCACCTAAATCTTGAGTGTACAATGGAATGTTTGGAATGGAAAGTGTGAGCAGAACAAACCAATTGTAATGTGTTTAATTTGTCCATGATTTCTCTCTTTGATCCGAGTGAGGCGTTTTATGCCGGTGGGGGAATTACCGCGTCTGGTGACGAATTCCACAGAGCAGCGCGGCTGGAGGAGCGTTGCTCCAACCCCCTCGTAACCCCCACGAGGGGGTTGGAGCAACGCTGGTGGCGTTTTAAACAAAAATCTTGTTCGATCGATAATTACTTAGTTTACTCAGACTAAGACGGGCTAAGGCTCAAAGAGGCACCATCACAAGTAATATTGTAAACGTGAAAGTTGTGAGTATGGATGTTCGTTACTCCGTATTTAAAAATAACTATACAGATTAAGATGCAATGGTGTGGAATAGCATATTGGTTACTTACCACATAATAAAGTTTCAATGTCATAAATTGGGAAGTAACCCAGTCTGTTTGTTTGTCTATCTGCTATGCCTTTGCAGCTAAACTTAAAGCGAATCGGAATGAATTTTGATACAAAGATGCATTGAATCTTGGAGAAGCACATAAGCTTTTTGTCGCAATAATTGACATACTTGCGGACATCCTGGACTAACAAAGATCAATTTTTTCATTATTAACAATTATTTTTACGGGAATTAACGCGATCACTTATTAAAAAGTACACATGTGGTCACCACCACCACCACCCCAGGTTGCACTGCGAGTGCAACCTGGTCGAAACGTCAGGCAAATCAGAGGTATATAATACCTTTTAATAAGTGATCGTGTTAATTCCCGTAAAAATAATTGTTCATATATCATGGAACGCAAAAGTTTAAAAGCAAATTTTTCATGGTGTCATTGTGAGTTACTCTTTTATAATTATTATTTTATCATATAACCATAACTTGGTTATGTGATAAAATAATAATTATTGAAACCTGCCATATTTGGTAATTGATTTAAATATTGAGATTGTTAAAGTAATCAATCCATAGAAAAACTATAGGAGCACGAATATATCCACAACTTGATACTTTTTGACCCTTGTATGTTTTTAAGAACATTTTTCTGAAAACTAAACAGAAGAAAACACAAAAGAAATAAAAAAAAACTAAAACCCAACTAAGACAAAAAACGGCACTGAAAAAGTATGAAACAAGTTTGAAAAACCGTAGTCACGCGTTGTTAAAATTTTAAGGTACGTTTCTATGTGACTAGGGCTTTTCAAACTCGTTACATACTTTTTTAGCGTCGTTTTTTTGTCGTAGTTGGGTTTTAGTTTTTACTTTTTTTATTTAAAATGTTTTGGTGCCTATATAATATGCAAAGTATATTATAAATAGGTCCCATAGAAATATCATAATTATCGAATAAATTCGGACAGTCACAAGTAATTGCTAATAATATATATATATTAAATGTACAAGTAACGCCATTTCCAATGATACTAGACACGGCATATTTATTTCAAATTTATATTTTAACACAGTACTTTATAACCGCTAGAGGGCACCACATTAGAACCAGTGACACGACATATAGCCTATAACCAGTGGACGATCAAGGCGTTTCTAACGATACCTCATTTGTCCAGTTTTAATAAGTAGTTGAGGAGCTACGAGGGAACAGATGAACATACATACATACATACATGTTCTGTCAAAATCATAACCCTTCTCTGACTTTGCCGTAGTCGGGTAAAAAGTACCCTCAGTGAATAAGAAAAAACTGTATTCGATAGGTTGTCGCAATACGAGTCAATCGATCGATCACACATTAGAAAATAAACTTAAATGTTAAAATTTTAGACCTGTATTTCGAATGTTACAAGTAGTAGAGTAATATAAGGAATTGTTATATTTCAAGTTTTAAGTCAGTAACAGTGAGACAGACAAAGCGAGTGCGACCGCATCAATCTCCTTTCTATATCTAATATTGTCAGAACACGACGTTGACTGATGACCGAGGCTGAAGCCAATATTAAATATCGCGCCACCGTCTTCATTTAATTACAATAGGGATTTTGTTTCTTGTATCGTGTTCAGAAAATTTGGAATTCTTTTTTGTAAGTTAAATATTTCGTGGGAAATTTGGAAGAAAAATAGTGAAGCAATAAACCTAGCTACAATCGAAAAAATGAATATTTTATCTATTGTCTTAAAACTTACCAATTAGTTTGATTTACAATATTTTCAAAAGGCTTTTAAATCTCGGCTGTATCAATATATCACAGTCTATGAATTATTGTCCCTTGGGATCCACACAAAAGACATAAAAGCAAGAATATAATAGTGACGCTACACTACATAGTAATGACTTGTTGTTATTATAATAAAATTCCAGAAATTCAATAGTTTTCCTTCCCCTATAGAAGCTCCGAAGAAATCACGATGACGGCCACTGGTATGATCAACCACCACCAGGTATTTATTGAGCATTTAATTGGACATACATCACCCGTTCCTCCAAAATCTTAGTAGTCTAATACTCATGTTCTATTTTCATGATTATTGAAATAAGGTGTAACAAAAGATGTGTCCCAGTCGGAGCTCTGAAGACTACTGAATTTTGTTTAATTTTATTTATTCGAAACAAAGAACAGTAATACAAATCAATAAGATATTGTGTATTTAAAACGTACCCAGGAGGTCCTATCAGTACTTCGCCTTACCGCCGCATGGCGATAGTGGTATCGCAAGAGAAATCTACTATCATGTAGGGTATTTACGTAGACGGCTACTGTAAAAATTTCAGTCGAATCGAACTCTTAGTTTTGATTTGACTGCATGTGGAAGCAGACGTGTCCGCGGATTTTAGAAAAATGGAAAAAGAGCAATATGCCCTCGTATCGCCCACACTATTGTTCACGAGGTGATATCTAGAGTAGGTAAGGTAACGGACGTGCATTATACAAAAAAGGGGTTTTTTTTATAAACTCATACTACGAGTAAAGTTTAAACGTTATTGATCAGCAAATGATTCAGAATTTTTTTTTTGTATGGGGCTGTTTTGTATTTTTAAAGTCGAGGACAAAAGCTACTATTGTATAAAAAGTAATTACTTTTAAAATAAAAAAAATACATAGGTATTTAAATATTAGGACTTGTAAAACCCAAAATGAATTCGTCTTCATTTTGTTTACATTCAGCGATATCTATTTTTACTAGGAGTAAAAACTCTTTTGTTTTATTTGTCTACTATTCCTTCGTTTGTTGACACAAGGTCGAAACATTTTTACAATATAGCTCGGCTTTTCCAGATTCAAGTTCAAAGGAGGCTTTTATTCAATTTGTCGTATCTTTGACACAAGTGTGAAAAATACACAAACGGAGGCTTTTTGTGAGGTAATGATGGAATGTTTTACAATGAATATTATTTGCGCTTTCTTTTCTTAAGAAGGTTTGCAGATGACTGCGTATAATGAAATTTCTGGTGAGAGAGTACGATACTTTTACTACCAGGCATATTGTATGTAAGGTAATTTGGATTTCATATTGTACGTCAACATCTCAAAAGTAATTTCATAAGTAATAATGTGTTGATATACACATAATGGTTTCTGGTTCATTTTTTTTATGTAATCGTGTTCAAACGAGCAGACGTATCACCTGATAGTGATTAACTGAACGGATTCGGGTGAAACTTTACAGTAATATAGTTTATACATCAGAATAAGACATAGGCTACTATTTGCCGCGATAACCAACATACGGGTGGAGCCGCGGGCAACAACAACAACTAGTTAATTTTTATATTTATAAAAATTAAAGCTCGACCGGAGTGATACTACGGCCTCACAGAAAATCTGTGTGAAACAACGGCTTGTGCTGGGTTTCACCGAGTGAGTGAGGATACCGTAGGCCTATAACCCCTCCACCCATCCCCTAAAGGTCGGCAACGCGGTGTTGCGGGTGTTCATGGCGGCAGTAATCGCTTACCATCAGGTGATACGTCTGTTCGCTTGAATACTATTCCATAAAAAAAAATCTTTCCATACCCTCATGAAAACAGACAGATTATAAAATTACCTAATGTGTGATTTATAGTTCTGTGCGTCCTTTGAGTACTTGTGTTTCCTTATTAGTTTTTTTTCTCATTTAGGTTAAGTTACTTTTATTTTTAGTGAGAAATAAAAAATTCAAACTTTAATTCTAAGAAACAAGATAATTTCTAAGTAAAAACAATATTTGTCTTAGTTGCCTGAGTTTAAAAGGGCTGAATAAACGACCGTTTCTCCAAATCAAAATCTTCTCTTGACTTGTATTAAAAGCTTTCTTTTATTCTTTGATCTTTTTTTACAATTTGAAGGCTCCATTTTCACCGAAGACTTAAATTTTAATTAATTATTTTAATTAATTTAACAAATTTATTACAGAGACTTTGTTGATGCTGGACTTTTATTTGTTTCAGTTATCTATACTTATAAAATAGTAAGTCCTGACTGACTGACTGACTGATTCATCATCGCCGAGCGTAAACTATGATAGTTACGACTATGAAATTTGGTGAGTAGGATCCTTTTATTGAGTAGACACCCACTAAGAAAGGAATTTTGGAATTTCTACCCCTAAGGGGGTGAAATAAGGGTTGAAAGTTTGTATGGAAGTTCGTCATTTTTTAAGTTAGAGACCTGAAACTTTATTTTTGGGCTACTGATTAAAAATGATTAAACACGTATTTCAGCGTTTTTGAATATTCTACCCCTAAGGGGTGAAATAGGGGTTGACATTTCGCGTATAGGTTAGTCTGGAAGTACGACATTTTTTAAGTTAGAAGCATGAAACTTTATTTTTGGGCTACTAATTAAAAATGAGTAAATACGTATTTCAGCGTTTCTGAATATTCTACCCCTAAGGGGTGAAATAGGGGTTGAAAGTTTGTATGGAAGTTCGTTATTTTTTAAGTTAGTAACATGTAACTTTACTCATGTGCTAATGTTTAAAAAAGAGTAAATACGTATTAAAGCGTTTCTGGATATTCTACCCCTAAGGGGGTGAAATAGGGGTTGACATTTAGCATATAGATTAGTCTGGAAGTCCGCCTTTTTTGAAGTTAGAAACATGAAACTTTGTTTTTGGGCTACTGATTAAAAGTGAGTAAATACGTATTTAAGCGTTTCTTGATATTCTACCCCTAAGGGGTGAAATAGGGGTTGAAAGTTTGTATGGAATTCGTCATTTTTTAAGTTAGAAACATGTAATTTTATTCATGTGCTAATAATAAAAAAAGAGTAGATATGTATTTAAGCGTTACTTGGTATTCTACCCCTAAGAGGGTGAAATAGGGGTTGGAAGTTTGTATGGAAGTTCGTAATTTTTTAAGTTAGAACCATGAAACTTTATTGGTGTACAACTGATTAAAAAAGAGTAAAGACGTATTTCAGCGTTTCTGAAAATTCTACTCCTCAGGGGTGAAATAGGGGTTGACATTTCGTATATGGGTTAGTCTGGCAGTCCGTAATGTTTGAAGTTCGAAACATGAAAGTTTATTTATGTGTTACTGATTTAAAAAGAGTAGAGACGTATTTGAGCGTTTCTGGGTATTCTACCCCTAAGGGGGTGAAATAGGGGTTGAAAGTTTGTATGGAAGTTCGTAATTTTTTAAGTTAGATACATGAAACTTTATTTTTGGGCTACTGATTAAAAATGAGTAGACACCTATTTAAGCGTTTCTGGATATTCTACCCCTAAAGGGATGAAAAAGGGGTTGAAAGTTTGTAAGTAAGTTCGCCATTTTTGAAGTTACAAACATGAAACTTTATTTTTGGGCTACTGATTAAAAGTGAGCGGATACGTATTTAAGCGTTTCTGGATAGTCTACCCCTAAGGGGTGAAATAGGGGTTGAAAGTTTGTATGGAAGTTCGCTATTTTTGAAGTAGCAAACATGAAACTTTATTTTTGGGCTACTGATTAAAAGTGAGTGGATACGTATTTAAGCGTTTCTGGATAGTCTACCCCTAAGGGGTGAAATAGGGGTTGAAAGTTTGTATGGAAGTTCGCTATTTTTGAAGTAGCAAACATGAAACTTTACTTTTGGGCTACTGATTAAAAGTGAGTAAATAAGTATTAAAGCGTTTCTGGATATTCTACCCCTAAGGGGTGAAATAGGGGTTGAAAGTTTGTATGGAAGTTTGTCATTTTTTAAGTTAGAACCATTAAACTTGATTCATGTACTACTGATTAAAAAAATGTAAATACGTATTTCAGCGTTTCTGAATATTCTACCCCTAAGGGGTGAAATAGGGGTTGAAAGTTTGTATGGAAGTTCGTTATTTTTTAAGTTAGTAACATGTAACTTTACTCATGTGCTAATGTTTAAAAAAGAGTAAATACGTATTAAAGCGTTTCTGGATATTCTACCCCTAAGGGGGTGAAATAGGGGTTGACATTTAGCATATAGATTAGTCTGGAAGTCCGCCTTTTTTGAAGTTAGAAACATGAAACTTTGTTTTTGGGCTACTGATTAAAAGTGAGTAAATACGTATTTAAGCGTTTCTTGATATTCTACCCCTAAGGGGTGAAATAGGGGTTGAAAGTTTGTATGGAATTCGTCATTTTTTAAGTTAGAAACATGTAATTTTATTCATGTGCTAGTAATAAAAAAAGAGTAGATATGTATTTAAGCGTTACTTGGTATTCTACCCCTAAGAGGGTGAAATAGGGGTTGGAAGTTTGTATGGAAGTTCGTAATTTTTTAAGTTAGAACCATGAAACTTTATTGGTGTACAACTGATTAAAAAAGAGTAAAGACGTATTTAAGCGTTTCTGAAAATTCTACTCCTCAGGGGTGAAATAGGGGTTGACATTTCGTATATGGGTTAGTCTGGCAGTCCGTAATGTTTGAAGTTCGAAACATGAAAGTTTATTTATGTGTTACTGATTTAAAAAGAGTAGAGACGTATTTGAGCGTTTCTGGGTATTCTACCCCTAAGGGGGTGAAATAGGGGTTGAAAGTTTGTATGGAAGTTCGTAATTTTTTAAGTTAGATACATGAAACTTTATTTTTGGGCTACTGATTAAAAATGAGTAGACACCTATTTAAGCGTTTCTGGATATTCTACCCCTAAAGGGATGAAAAAGGGGTTGAAAGTTTGTAAGTAAGTTCGCCATTTTTGAAGTTACAAACATGAAACTTTATTTTTGGGCTACTGATTAAAAGTGAGCGGATACGTATTTAAGCGTTTCTGGATAGTCTACCCCTAAGGGGTGAAATAGGGGTTGAAAGTTTGTATGGAAGTTCGCTATTTTTGAAGTAGCAAACATGAAACTTTATTTTTGGGCTACTGATTAAAAGTGAGTGGATACGTATTTAAGCGTTTCTGGATAGTCTACCCCTAAGGGGTGAAATAGGGGTTGAAAGTTTGTATGGAAGTTCGCTATTTTTGAAGTAGCAAACATGAAACTTTACTTTTGGGCTACTGATTAAAAGTGAGTAAATAAGTATTAAAGCGTTTCTGGATATTCTACCCCTA
Organism: Spilosoma lubricipeda; assembly: GCA_905220595.1. Taxonomy (NCBI): domain Eukaryota; kingdom Metazoa; phylum Arthropoda; class Insecta; order Lepidoptera; family Erebidae; genus Spilosoma; species Spilosoma lubricipeda. The sequence goes on from HG992278.1 coordinate 4,427,313, forward strand.
AGGGGTGAAATAGGGGTTGAAAGTTTGTATGGAAGTTTGTCATTTTTTAAGTTAGAACCATTAAACTTGATTCATGTACTACTGATTAAAAAAATGTAAAGACGTATTTAAGCGGTTCTGGATATTTTACCCCTAAAGGGGTGAAATAGGGGTTGAAAGTTTGTATGGAAGTCCGTTATTTTTTTAAATTAGTACCATGAAACTTTATACATTATCAGCATTAATGCGAATTCTGTTCCTAAAAGGGATGAAATATGGGTCGAATGTTTGTATGATAGTTCTTTTAAATGAGCTATTGATCAAAAATAAATAAATACGTTCAGAAATATGAATAAATTACTGATACATACTTTTACACAGTTTTAATTAAATACATAAAATCAACTTCCACGCGAGCAAAGCCGCGGGCAACAGCTAGTCTCATTATAAGAATTTATCAAAACTGATTTTACCAAATTTCAAACATACGTTAAATTAAAAAAAATGCCCAAGTTATTGTTTTTTTTATGTATAGGTGCTCCCACACAGTACTTTTATAACGATATAAAATATTGTGTAACACGATAACATGTTATAACATTTACTACAATATGTTTTAGGTTGCAAGCTCTCCCAGATTAAACTTGTTTTATAACATTGTATAGCATTCTGTAACAATCAGTTTGACTTTAGGTCTGCTTTTCGAGGAAGCTGGTAGTGGTTCAATAGAGGAATTGGTTTGGCTTTTATTTTCAGCAAACAACTGCAGCATTGAAAGTTCAACTTTTAATAAATAACTTTAAACTTTCAGGATGTATTCAGACCATTGTTCTCAACCAAATTCCCCAAAAAGTTAATTGTAAGTTTTAATTGCTTCATAAAATAATTAAAAAAGTTAATTGCATTTATTTTAATTAGATTTACATTTTATGTACATTTTGCATTACTCTAAATAATTTAATTATAATACGCGATTAAATGTTCACAGTCCCCAACCCGCACTCGGCCAGCGTGGGGTACGTATGGTCTTAACCCTCTGCTGAGAGGAGACCCGAACCCAGCAGTGGGACTTTATAATGTTGATTTGCGATTAATTAAACTGCAATTTATATAATCATGATAACTTTTTAATCAATTAATTAGTTAAATTAAAAATTAATTGATTAATTCCCAACGCTGCGTGCGAGCAGCCTTTGCCAAGCCCTTCCGCTAACGTCCCGTTCACATGAAGTTATAAACCAAAAGTTATAATTTGTTTTTTCATGTTATTTGTTCAAAAATGTTATCCAACAAATATTAACCAACATTCTCTAACATTATATAACTGTTGGCACCTTTTGAGCCTGCCAAAGTGACTACACTCTGTTTAATGAAAAGCATGAGCAGAATTCAAGAGCAGTGTTTACCATACTTATTACAAATGTAAACAATACAACTATGCAGCATGGTGACCCACACTATGGCTCCTATTGTGATGCTTCTCCATTATTGGGCCTTCAGTCTTATACTGACCAACGAATGAAGACACACGAATGCTATCATTTTCAGTTCCATTTTCCCTTCCCTCCGGACCGCCGCAAGGTGATAACGTGTGCAAAGTTCCATTCCTCTTTTAATTTATTAAATAAATAAGTTATTAAGCAGTTAAATCGATCGTAAAAAATAGGAAAACATAAGATAACTGAAGGAGTTTATAAAAACGGTAACGTACAACTCCCGTGTGCGTGCGCGCCTGGTAACCAGTTAGCGAAGAAGACCCCGCCTTAGTCTGCGTGTGCGCAGGACCCACCCACTGGTACTTGTGCCCCGCCCTACACGCCTGCGAGACTCCACCCCAGGCCTGCCCACGCCGCCCTGTTTCATCCCACTACCAACAATTGGAAAACCAACGGTGATATTGCGTGCCTCTTAGTAATCTTTGCGTTCCTGGTACTTCGCACCTCCAACTGACGGTGTATGTGAATATCTGAAGAATAAGCTGCGACGCAAACCTGAAGAGTGTGCGCGGTGCATTCTGCTTTGTTACATAAGCAGTTCTGTGTGAGTAAATCCTTCTTTAAACTTATGGTGGTTTAGCTTGCGTTTGGTTGGCAGCTGTTAACTCTGACAAGGTGTCAGAAATATGATAATAATATTAAATATATAAAAAAAAAAAGAAAAAAAAAAAAAAAAAAAAAAACTGTGCTGATCTTTCAACGGCGCTGGTATTCTGGTTAAGTTACTTAAGAGTCGATAGTAAAAATGCCTCTACGACGCACACCACCTAAAACACCCACTAACTTAATGAGTGATGAACCGGATTTGCAAGTTCAAAACCTCAAATCTCAAATTACAACATCAATTGATACGCAACCCTCATCATCCTTAGTCGTCAAACCGCGGTTACAAACATCAAATTTAGGGCAGAGTGGATCTGCGCCTAATTTAACGGATTTGCCAAATGCTGGCATCACAAAGCGTAAGCGTAAACACGGTGACGAGCAAGAGCGTTTTATGAGTGAAATGCAAAAACTAATTGATTCTCATACAGAGCGTTGTGAAATGCGCAGTAGCAAGACTGACAGTTCTCTGATTGAATTACATAATACGATGCGTGAAATTGTGAGACAGAATTCGGAAATCAAGGAGTCTATCGCTTTCGTATCGCAACAGTATGAGGATATGAAAACCAGAGTAGCCCTGCTTGAATCTGAAAAGAAAGAGGATCATAAGCGCATACACCAGCTCGAAGAAAGGGTTGATGACTTGGAGCGTCTGATGTATAGCAACAAGCTTGAGATAAAGAACGTTCCTTTGTCATCAGAAGAAAATGAGGAGGATCTGTGCACGATGGTGCTTAACACCTCCCAGGCTGTTGGCGCTTCTTTAAAACGGTCGGAGATTAGAGAGGTCCATGGTTTGTACAGGAAGGACAAGCCCACCAAAATTGTTGTCGACTTAGTCAGCACAACTGTTAAGGAAAATATACTCAAGAAGACGAGAAAATTTAACTCACATAACAAAGAAAAGAAACTAAACTCTTTGCACTTACATATAAACGGACCCGAGACACCTATCTATGTATCCGACTGCCTGCCTCGACAAACGCAACACCTCTTCTATCTAGCGAGGAAATTCTCGAAGGAGCATAAGTTCGCGTACTGTTGGACCGTGTCTGGGCGAGTTTTTGTACGGAAAAGTGAACTTGACAAAGCAGTAGTTATAAGGTGTGAAACGGATTTCGATAACCTGCTTACAAAAATGTGACTATTTAGGTTTACCGTTGTATTTATTTTGAAATGTCTTCTTAATTGCATGATTACTTTTGTTTATACCAAGCTCATGTATATTTATATTTACTTAGTAACAACTACACTACACATCTCTACCTACACATACACATACTCTGTTCTTTTACAATACACCTCAAATAAATTTGCGTATACAAACAAATTGCTAAAACACCAAACAATCAAAACACTAAATTCGCTGCCTTAAATAATTTAAAAACTTTGGACAGTTATGACTTGACGAAGCTGCACATTTGTGAACCTGAATCTTGTGAAACTAGTTTATCTAAGCCTAATTCATTCTTAAAAATTTTACATCAAAATATAAGAAGTCTTAACAAAAATTTCTCTGAGTTGAACGTATTACACAAAAGATTCACTTTTAGTTGTGATGTCATAATACTGTCAGAATGTTGGCTCTCTTTTGTAGATAGAATCCCGCAAATGTCCGGATACACAAGTTTCTCAACGACACGTAACTACAACCAAAACGACGGTGTTGTTGTTTACATAAGGAATGAGCTGGGGTTTGCGATAGAGGAGCCGGAAATATTGGAGGCAAACTGTTTGCTTCTCAAGATTGGTACTGAAACAGTCATAATCGCGATATACAGACCACCCAGTTTCCCCACTTTGGACAACTTTTTGCGTACTTTACAAAATCTTTTAACGAAATTAACAGGATTTAAAAATATTATACTGATGGGTGACATTAATATTAATATAGTAGAATTAAATTCAACCACATCTAGTTACCTTGACCTTCTCTCCTACTATGGTTTAATACCTGCCCATTATGAGCCAACTAGAGGAAACAGCTGTCTAGATCACGTTCTTATAAAAACCAACCAATCCTCGCATACTTTTGTTCTTCAAACTACTGTGACTGATCACGAGCCAACACTTTTTTGCCTACGATCAAAAAATCAAATGAACTACAATAAATTAAAATCTATTAATAAAATTAACTTTCAAAATCTTCAAAATGATTGCAATAATATAAATCTTGACTATATATACAACAATAATGCAGATATAAATACAAGCATGTTATCCCTTATAGAAAACTTACAATTAAAATTAACAACTAACACAAAAATCATTAAAACCACAAGAAATAAAACCGCTCTGAAGCCATGGATCACTATTGGCCTTTTAAAGTGTATAAGGACAAGAGACAAAATGCATTATAAATTGAAGCGTGATCCTGATAATCTCACTCTGCAAACAACCTATAAAAGATATAGAAATTTTTGTAACGACATACTAAAGAAATGTAAAAGACAATACGAAAGTAATATACTTAAGGAAGCTGGAAATAACAACAAGAAGATCTGGACTGCTATAAAAACTATCAATAATTTGAATAAACCAAACGACCCTTCTACGGAATTATTAAATCTTAAAACTCTACCACAGGATTCCGTAAACGTAGTTAACGCATATCTGGCAAGCGCTGGCTTGAAACTTGCTGTTAAAATACCGACAGACCTTCCTCCACTTCCAATGGAAGTTATAAAAGTCCCACCAAGTCACAAGTCATTCTTTCTTTCGGAAACAACTGAACAAGAAGTTGAGTCGCTGATCACAAACCTTCGATCCGACTGTGGGGCAGGGTGGGATGGCATTACTCCAAAGGTACTTAAAACTGTAAAAAACTTTGTTGTCCCACCACTTACTTACATTTTTAACAGGTGCTTAACGGAAGGCATTTTTCCAGACCCGCTTAAAAAATCAATCATAGTCCCTATTTTTAAAAATGGTAGCAAATACGATCTTGCAAACTACCGTCCGATTTCGCTGCTTCCAGCAATCTCTAAAGTGCTCGAAAGGATAATAAATAATAGACTGACTAAGTTTCTGGAGGATAAAAGAATTCTTTCAGACAACCAATATGGCTTCAGGAAAGGAAGGTCAACTACAGACTGTTTACATTGCTTCACTGAACTTCTTGTAAGCAAGATGGACAGTGGAAAAAAATGTCTGGCGGTCTTTATAGACCTTTAGAAGGCTTTCGATACTGTCTGTCCAAGGCGACTAATGCTAAAATTGGAACACATGGGCGTACGAAACTCACAACTTAAATTATTTCAGGATTATCTGCAAAATCGATTTCAGTCGGTTCGAATTGGAAATGTTCAAAGTAGTGATAGCTCTATTAATATTGGGGTGCCACAGGGCAGCATTTTAGGTCCTACATTGTTTCTTTGTTATATCAACGATCTCTGCCAGCTAAATTTAAAAAACTGTAATATTTTCTCTTATGCGGATGATACAACTTTAACCTTTTATGGAGATACGTGGGAAGAAACATTTTGTGCAGCACAAGAGGGATTCAACACGGTAAATCATTGGCTTGCTTTAAATAAACTGACACTAAACGCTTCTAAAACAAAATATATTACGTTTTCGATCTACAATAGAAAAACTGACAACACAAATCTAAACATCTTCGCTCACACCTGTAACCAGGCTCTCACTAAAGACTGTACCTCCTGTCCAATTATTCAAAAAACTGATTCAATTAAATATTTAGGCATAGAAATCGACAAAAATTTATCATTTAATGCACACCTCTTAAACTTAGTAAAAAAAGTTCGAAAACTAGTGCCCATTTTTAAAAATCTCAGGTATCTAACAGATTGGAAATTAATAAAAACTGTTTATGAGTCTCTCTGTCAATCTGTTCTATCATACAATATCTCCACCTGGGGAGGTGCAGATAAAACAAAAATTCTGAACGTTGAAAGAGTACAACGACTAATTTTAAAAGTTGCTCTTTTTAAGCCGCGTCTTTATCCCACTAACAATCTTTATTAAGAAGCAAACGTCTTAACGATTAGAAAACTTTACATTTTAGCAATTATTCTCAAAAAACATGACTCCATCAACTACTCAGTTGTAAAAGAAAAGACTAACTCCCGAAGACACTTTGCAGTCTGTGAATCTGTTCCAGTGAAAACTTCATTTGCACAAAAATTTTTCAGTTTTAGAGCGAGTCGATTGTATAATAAAGTGAATCAACTACTCTCAGTAGTTCATGTAACAAGGATGAAATGTAAAAGAAAAATTACAGAGTGGCTTATTACGCTTGACTATGACGAAACAGAGGCTCTCCTTAAAATTGTTTCTTAATCATTCCATTCCACCTTTAATGATGTTTAAAACAAACATAATCATACCCTATACAATCAACACATATGCACACATCCATACACACCTGCACACATCCATACACACCCATACACACTCACACGCACGCACACACACACGCGCACACACACACACACACACACACACAAACACACACACAAACACACACACACACACACACACACTCGTAAATACCAAGAGTTGCCTGGTATTTAATGGGAACAACACAATTGCACTGGAGGGGTAACTAAGTCGAGCGAATAAAACTACAACTTGTCACTTGTTCTAAAATATTGTATTGTTACCCAGAGCTGGATACAAAAAAAAGAATTACACAGGCTTCTTATACTACTGTACTAACAACATCAATATCGCGATTTAAATAAAATGCACAACGCCCTCTATCGAGAATTAAAGAAAACCGTTATTATATTCATATGTTATTTTGCGATTCAACACACACATAAACCCACAATACTTTCATTTAATCTCTTAAGTGTAATTTGTTTTTCTTTCTTTCATAAATAGAATTACTATAAAGAAAAAAAAAAAAACAAAAAAAAAAAAAGGTTCCGGTGGGAGAGCCAGGAATCCATAGCACAGGGTTATCCTAGTTTGGCTTCCTGACTCCCACAAAAATGTATAATATAAGCATATCCATATCATTGTAACATATATTTTGTGGGAGAAAATAAAAACATTATTATATTATTATTATATTTTGACGCCATCTTTCCCTGTCAGCAGACTGCCGGCTTCCGATTGTGGACTTCACCTGGTCGGTCCAGCGCATGGGTGTCCTGCTTCGGAGTCTGATCCTCTTCACCTTTCCCAGCACTACCAGTCACTATTCCGTCTAGAGATATGGCCAATGTACTACAGTATGCGCGTCCGTACTATGGTTGACAGACGCTGTGTAATGCCGAGTTTCTCTAGCACAGACACGTTAGTTCGGAACTCCGTCCACGATATCACGAGCATTTTTTTCCAGCACCACATTTCAAGAGCGTTCCATCTTCCTTCTTTCCAACTCGCGTACTGTTCACGTCTCCGCGGCGTATAGGAAAATGGGAAATTTAAGCGATTGTATAAGCCTGATCTTGGTGGCTTTGGTAAGGTTCTGATTTCCGTATTTTTTTCTTAATTTCTCCATTACAGCTTTGGTTATAGCCATGCGTCGTTTCACTTCATCTACGCAGTTACCATTGTTTGATATGAAATCCCCAAGGTATACGTAGGCCTGCACTACGTTGCAATTCGCAATCAATGTCACTTTGGGCGAGTTATTGTTGACGTGCTCCATGATCATCATTTTGGTCTTAGATTCGATGTATCTTTAATCTAAACATAAGGTTCACTCGCTCAATTTTGAGAAGTAAATCCTCCATTAGGTCAGCACTACTCGCAAACAGGTGGTGTCATCTGCGTACCGCAAGTTGGTAACCTTGTATCCACCAATCGCAATACCATCAGTCCAGTGATTCGTATCACAAGCTTGGTATAAATGTTAAATAGCAGGGGCGATATTACGCAACCTTGTCGATTTCTGATAGCAAATTTTAAATCTTATGAACAAATCTTAGGTCTAGATAATAGTATTATGATTATACATTTTTTATGTCTAGACAGTAGCATTTAAATATATTCTCCATTATCATTGAAAAAATTGCTAGTGGAATAGTAACATTTGCTAAAAAGTAAGTCGAATAGTTTACATTTGAACTGATTAAAGTTAAAATATTTGAGGCATTTTGGTAACGTATTGTAGATTCGTAACTCCATATAGAAAGATACCGCTTCATTCGGTATATTATTAATTTTTCTCATCATTTTCACATCAACAATAATTTAAATACATATTATATTTCAAATTACAATAGTTCAGACATTAGAGGTTAAATGAGGCCGTTAAAGTTCCTCAATTACTTCTTCGGTTTCCAGAGTGTGCAAGTACTTCTGCCAAACAAGTTCTAAACGACTTGAGCTCTTCTTGCAGATATGAAAACGCAATTACGTACACTCCGCGTCTATTTTCTAATTAAACTCTTAGGGTTCGATATTCAAATTTGTACTTTTATACATTTAATGTAAATTTGAATATACGTCTTTTGAAAAGTTTTTGGTTTGCTGTTCCAACTGTTGTGTTTTTAAGACACTGTTACATGTTTCTACTAGTTCTTTTATTTTATAAGAATCGACTCAATACAAAATTAAAAAAAAAGCAAAATCGACTTCAGAAACTGGACCAAATTGAAATGAGACCATACAGGAAGCACCAGCTTTCAAATAAAAAAAATATAATCGAAATCGGCTCACCCAGTCGAAAGTTCTGAGGTAACAAATATAAAAAAAATACCAGTCGAATTGTAAACCTCCCTCTTTTTTGAAGTCGGTTAGAAAGTAATGCGTTATTTTCATCTTTGCTCAGATTCTGGATTAAAATTTATGCTGAAACTAACAATATTTAACTATCTGGATTTGATTACAATTGTTCGTGAAGAGTGTATAATACCAAGTTTTTGGCGTCTAAAAATGAAATTGCCTGCCTATTTCTGATCAGCCTCAGTCTTAGGACTATCCTTATAATAGACTAGCCGAGCCCCGAGGCGTTACCCGGAACAACCGCTGGCGACACCGAGGGGCAAGGCTAGTCTAAGAAAAATAGCCTAAGTTACTCCTTATATCATCAGCTATCTACCAATGAAAGCCCCGGCAAAATCAGTCTAGCCATGACAGAAATTACACAGAACAAAAAGACAGACAAAATCTTTAAGAAAATTGTTCTGTAATTACCGTACTTTTCTAAGCTTAATTAATTTTAAGCTTAATTAATTAAGCTTAATTTGAAATTAAATTCAGACACTGCAATTTTTTTTTTAGATCAGTTTTTGTTAGATAATATCAAATTCAAAATAGCAGTAACTAAATACCATCACTAATACTCTGTAAATACCCCAGATTTTCAGAGCTTCACATATTACAATAGAATTGGATAGATATTGTTTTCCGCGTGAGTAATCTTGCATGACATGGACCGCACGATAAATTCATTGTAATCCATAAAATCGAGGGTATATTGCCTAACTATGCTCTATATAACATTACTTTGTGGGACACATCTGTTAGATTAGAGTCTATTGAGTACTATTATCTGAAACTAACATATGATTGGTCTGATGTTCAGAAAATTAGATGTAGTAGGTGTTTTATTGAGTTGTATATTACAGAACGAAGCATGATTGTATATGAATTAACTGAAAATAGAAATTCTATTTACAAAATAGGAGATACTTGGATGACCCACCTTTGATCGGTATTCTTTTTGGTAAATTTTCTAAAAATAAATCCTAGCTAGATCGATTTATCGTCCCCAAACCCCCTGCATTCTAAATTTCATGAAAATTGTTGGAACTGTTTCAGATATTCAGATTAATTTATGTCTAAAAGTTACTCGTTTAAATTTTATTCCGACCATATTTTTAAGAACTCAATCGTGACCTAGTTAAGTAACTATAATTTCACGAAGACTGACTTTTTTTTTATCGACTGCAGCGAAGCCGTAGGGTAATATATTTGGCAGTCTACGTATGTTTGTATGTTCCACTGTAGCGTCTAAACTACTCATCAGTCTTCACGATTGAATGAGACACAAAGGGAAGCAAACATTTAAATTAAAAAAAGTTTTCTCAGCTTATTCATGACGAGGTTAAGATCCTTAAGTATTTTTCGTCTGTCACATAAAAATTCTTCCCCCGGTTTTACCTGAATATCAGTTTTTACGCGGAGTGACTGGCATCGGACCTCGGCAACCCTGAGGGTGAACTGACTTCAAAGGTGTTTGTCAGTATATTTGAGGGCACTGACTTTCTAATAACGATTCAGTCATAGGTTTTTATGACAACCGGGACTGACGGTTTAACGTGCTCTCCGAGGCACGTGCGGGAAATACCGCCATATTCCATACTCCGGGCTGCTGTTAAAAAATTCTTGTAAGAAAAACCCAACCGCAGTCCGACCCGGGAATTGAACCCTTGATTAAACTGAACCTCTTGATCAGCAGTTGCTTACACTAGCCTCTAGACCAAACGAGGCACGTACATAAAAATACATACATTACAAATTGAAAGTTCCTTTTTTTATTTGCACAACTGTGTTTAATAAAATAACACTTAAGACAATCTATTTCAATTATTATTTCAGGGTGAAAAGAAAGTTTGCTTTTTATCTAGACATATATTTTCAATAATTTTATTATAAGAAAAATAACAGAAGAAATAACAATAAAAGTATTCCCTTTCTTCAACACACTTTTATTTCTAAACCATAAAGAAAACACTAGTTAGACTTCATATATTGTTTGTAGAATTCCTGTACTGTATATTACTTACATTTTATTTACCTACCTACTATGAATTCATGTAACACAAACAAATCTGTACTAATATATAAAGCTGAAGAGTTTGTTTGAACGCATGAAGCACAGGAACCGCTGGTCCGATTAAAAAAATATTTCAGTGTTAGATAGTACATTTATCGAGGAAGGCTATAGCCTGTATATCATCACGATAACACCAATAGGAGCGGAGTACCAATGGAGAATGTTTCAAAAACGGGGGAAAATTATCACGCTACGGGCAATAAGAGACGCAAACGAGGTTGCGTGGGTCTGCTAGTAATATAATCTTTATATATATAATTCTTCTGTGAGTGTGTATGTCACTGAACTTCTCTCAAACGACTGGACCGATTTTGATGAAATTTTTTGTGTGTGTTCAAGGGGATCTGGGAATGGTTTGGATTCACAATTTTGTCCGCTGGACAATGATTTTTTTAATTAATTTTTAATTTATTAGTAGTTATGGCAAAACGATGTTTGCCGGGACAGCTAGTATGTATATAAAATAGATCATAAGCACGTGTGTTTGCCGATCCTTAGCCTCAGCGTTAAATCAATACACCTAATATATTTTATTAATTTTTTTGACTTAAGGTCCTATGTCATTTATACCTCAGAATAACACATAGGCTACTGTTTCACGTGATAACCGGCATATTAAGTCATCTGCTATCTGCTAGTGAAAGTAGTCAGTGCCATTTTAGGGATAGGCCAGCACAAACAGAAGGTTTAATTATAAAAACTCTGAATTGTTTAAGTTAGAAATACTAACTAATGAAACTACCTGCCCCTAGAATGGTTCTGCCGGCATCCGTTGACAATTAAATCGTCGAACAGGCTTCCCAAGACAAGGTGGGCCCCGAAGTAAGTATAGGTAGTAGAGCCACGCTGATTTCAGCACGAACGGACCGGCTCGTACGGGGCGGTACTACCTTCGCATAGAAAATCAACGTAAATTGACAGCGTTCATGCTGACGTGTTTCGTTGGTGAGTGCGAGACCAGAGGCCCAATGGTACAGAAGCATCACTAGGCCGCCATGGTGTGGGTCACCATACTGCATTGTCTGCATTCGCAATAAGTATGGTGAACACCACTCTTGGATTCTGCTTTTGCTTTCCATCAGGCAGAGTAGTCATTTTAGCAGATCCAAACAAAATCTATATCTATACTAATATATAAAGCTGAAGAGTTTGTTTGTTTGAACGCGCTTATCTCAGAAACTACTGATCCGATTTGAAAAAAAAATCAGTATTAGATAGCCCATTTATCCAGCAAGGCTATAGGCTATATATCATCACGCTAAGACTTACAGGAGCGGAGCACCAATGAAGAATGTTACAAAAACGCAATAGAAGACGCAAACGAGGTTGCGTGGGCCGGCTAGTAAAAAAAAAGTAACTGTCAATGTCGCTATATATAACGCAGTTACTCTTGTCAAAATCACGCTATCGTTTGGTTACCGCTGAACCCGTATAAGCCCAATGTAATCATATATATATATATTTGATGATGACTGAGTAATTGGTTAATGGAAATGCATTACCAAAGTTACAGGGTGGTTTTTTTTACGAACCTACAAGTACTTCCATCTAAGGCCTATAGTTAGGACCTATAGTTGGTTAGATTCGGCTTGAACTAATTCGTTCATAATTATTATTTCTTTGTAGCACAAATAAAATTAAAGGTACTTTCATCTTTCCATGGTCATTGTATACTGAGAATTTCAATTCCAACATTTCATTAAAATTTATCGTCACTGTTATTTACTTATTCAGTAGTTGATTGTACCTAAATAGCTTTCAATATAAATTAACTATAAAACAACCACAAACGGCTTTAATCGTTTAATTACATTACAAACTGACTCAAACTAGTTTGTGAATTCATAATAGAGCTTTCAGTACATTTGACGTAATATTTTGTTAACAATACAGATAAATAATTAAAGCATAACCATGTTTGCATATGGGATGAAATCATAATGAAAACAGGAAAAAATAAAGAAAAAAACAAGAAGTGAACACATGAAGAACAAAATGTGAAGATGATACATGCTCTCAAGTACGCTTTAATACAAAAGTGGCGATATACAGAACATTTAAATTTGAGATAGACAGATAAAAAAGATGGATAGTAGAAACAACAATAAAAAGAGGATAGTCAAGAAGCAGATGGATACATGAAATGTAAGCTACAGTGGAATGAATGAGAATGAAGAATAAATGACTAAATAAACATTTCGGACATTTGAAACACAATGCCATCTAGCCCCATCTAAGCTGAGCTTGTATTATGGGTACATAGATATTAATACTTTTTTTGTAAATAAATATATATTAGGTATACATAGAAAACACCCAAATCCAAGAATATAGAAATAAAGCAAAGAATAGGGAAACCAAGTAAGCTGAAGGAGGCCTTTACCGATAGAGGGAATCCTAATAGCACGATAAAACTAATATATTATTGTTAATAAGAACCTCTTTTAAACTTTGCTACACTTCATGTTACTGTTATTTACTGAGCAACCAAAATCGAGTTGTTTAAAACTATAGTATAGTAATTTTCTATTTACCCCTCTGGGAAATACGTATGTCATTATCGATGTATGTATGTGTAAAAATAACCAATTAAACATCGATCCTCAGAAGTAGGAATGAACTGAACTTTTTGTAATACTTCGGAATACCTTACTTAATCTTGTCTGAATGAAGTATAAAATATTTTCATGCGATGTTTCTATGATATAAATAAATAAATATTTTGGACATCTATCACACAACGCCATCTAGTCCCAAGCTAAGCAGAGCTTGAGTTATGGGTACTAGACAACTGATGCAAATATATATATATACTGTTTTTTTTTTGTAAATACATACGTATTATACATAGAAAACACCCAAACTCCGAAACAAATATTTGTAGATCATACAAACATTTGGTCCGACCCGGGAATCGTACCCGAGACCTCACGATCAGCAGTCGCACACGCCAACCGCGAGACCAACGAGGCAGTCAATCAACATGTTATGAGCTAAGATTCACTATGGCACTCATAACCTAGTACTCAATAATAACTAACGGACTTCGTTGTAACACAAAGTATACAAACCGCAATAAATTCACTATAAATATTCCAATCACAAAGGCACTCATGCAATAAACCACAGTTTTATTGCCTGCATTGCGACGTTGTATACTGGCAGGGTATAAAATTGTCACAGACAATTGATGACATTTATTATCGATGGAGTATGGATGGAAGAATACCGCAGTCCTTCGGGAGCGGGTACTGAATCATGAACAACTTGATGTGAATTGACAGCCTATAGTTTTTTCTACTAATCCCGCCCACGCGTCTACCACTGTAATTCCTGTACACCAGGATCAACAGCAATGACTCATGAACACACCGAGTTATGACACTCGATAAGTTCCAGGAAAAAAAAACTGTTTTGGAACCCACAACAAAATTAATCAGAAGAAAATTGGAGAAGTTTTAGCCCATAGTGGTGAAAAGAAAACAACACAGATTAGTGTACCTATACTTTTTTTTAAGCAAAACTAGCTGTCTCGACAGTAATTTTCGAAACGCTATTTTAAATTTGTGCCTTATGGTTAATTTAGATTTAATGGGATTTTCTTAAACTGCTTTACATAGGTCATTGGTTGATTTTTTTATTTATTTCAATAAATACACTGATTGTTTACACTTGCTTTTAAAGCAAATTAAAACACTTTGCTAAAAAGGATTAGATACCCTATTTTATAAACACAAATAAGAGTAAGACTACAGATAATAATAGACAATATTAAATTATAAATTCAGTTATCTAGCACCTAGTCAAATTCGTAGAGTACGTGCCAATGTATTCATATTATGTATGTTACCGCCAGATTATCAAATCCGTTAGATTATAATCTATCTCGTGAGATTGCAAACAGTCAAAAGATTGTGAAATAGTATCGACGAATCGCAATTTGCGCGCTGATTTGTTGAACGGCATATGTCCTGCGCCGCCATGTTTGATTATTAATTCGTCTTTATTTCCGAATGTAAAGTACTTTTGCGATTGTAAATTGATTTCATGTTGAAAATACCTCATAGCTCCAGAATTAGGTATTTTAAATTGTTGTGACGGTAAAATTAATTTGTGTTTAATCAAATAAGTTCTATTCTAAACTAACTCTATAGCCATTGAACAGCTTACTGTAAAACCGACAAATCAGGAACAGTTGACTATTTGACGCGCGTAAGCAGTATATCACAGTTGACAATCTATCGATAGTTTGCAATCTAGCTAGGTAGATTATAATCTAACGGTTTTTACAATCTTACGGTGACATGTATATTTAATTACAAATGTAATATTGTTGGACGTAAAATTTTCTATGGAATTTCAATGTACTCCCTTTGATGTAATATTACTTACATAATGCTTTATTTGAAAGGTTTTAGTGTTTCTTGCATTATCGAGTTATTGTTATATTAATTGCGTAAGCCAAAGGAAATTTACTTAGGCGGTATATTGATCAAATAGGTCTGATGCGTGAATATTTCGGTTTTAGAAAGATTATGTACTGCCTGTATATTGCAATATTATTTCATTTTTATTAATACAATCTTATAACTACTTCTATGATAATATACATACATCAGTTAGTGATGGCTTCACCAGCGTAATTTTTACTCATTTCGTGTTTAAAACTTTAAAAATGATGAACTTCCATATATCTTTTAAATATTTTATCTCCTTAGGAGTACAGTTTTAAAAAAAAAATTGTCGTAGATGCTTATAACGTTAAAAAACATCAGCTGTCCAAATTCAAAGTTCAAATAAATAAATTTATATTAGATGTCAATGTAAAATCTCGAGCTGTGATAAATCCTAAGATTTTCCATGAAACCTCAGATTTATCAACCCCTAATGGTAAATATTTGAACTGTTCCATGATAATCGCATGGACACGGAAATTTGTACCCTTGGATCTTAAGTTAACAGTAAAACCAACAGTACAACGACAACACACATATCTCAATCTGATGAACCCTTTACTTAACAGGAGCGGTAAATGATAAAGTTTGGGACAACATGAAATGTAAACAAACCCAAAAGATAACCTGACCCTCAGTTTACTTTCAGCAACAAGGTTTAACGAGTAATACATTTGGACAAACAGATTAACTCTAAGGAGAGCAGAAGAGTAAATATTGTTAGAGGTATGATGTCAAGCTGTGATCTCGGTCAAGTTTTCATCCTAGTTTAGTATATTATTTGTAAAAGGATAATGAAGAAAAGTTATGTACATACATACATATAGATACACATACAGCCAAAATTTGAAATCATCTTTAAAATATTTAAAGTCTAAAGGTTTGGAGATGACTTGCCTCGAAATAAACTAACGGCAGTAATGTATCTTATGCGCATATCTTTTCTTTTATAATTTCTAAACACTTGGTTTTCACCTATATTAACTGCATTGATGATGATTGAGTCACATCAATTCTTTATATAAAATTTGTATATTAGTTATCACAGTAAAGAGTAGCCTATGTCATTCCTCAAGAATCAAAGTATCTCCATGTCAAATTTCATTGGAATCGGTGCATCAGTTTAGTCGTGAAAGCGTAGACAGACAGATAGTTATTTTTAAATCTATAATAGTACACTTATTGATTTTCTGCAACTTTCTTTATTCCTTAGATTCTTCTTTATTTTTTGCCTTTAATATTGATCTTTTTTACTTTATTGGTTACGTTTTTGCCCCATTTAAGTAAGTGGCCAATTGCGAGACGGACTCGCCCATGAACGGTTCCATAGCAGCAACTAACATATTTTTTTTTTTTTGGTTTTTATTTGAGTTGATTGTAGGAAAGGTAAATTCGGTTTATGATTCATGACGTATTAAAAAAACTACTTACTAGTGCTCGTTCAAACCAATTTTCGGTGAAAGTTTGCATGGTAATCATATATTTTTTTAGTTTGATCATTCTCTTGTTTCAGAAGTTAAAAGGGAGAGGGGGGATACACACATTTTACCACTATGAAAGTGTTTCTCGCGCATTGCACAAACTATTCAATTTAGAAAAAAATGATGATATAAACATTAATATCATTTTTGAAGACCTATCCATAACCCTTCAGGCACGTGTTGGACGAAAAAAATATTTTTGAGGTTCAGTTCTATGTACGAGGAACCCCCAAAATTAGATTGTTTTTCTTTCTGTGAAAATTTTAATGCGATTCACAGAATACACCTACTTACCAAGTTTCAACAGTATAGTTTTTATAGTTTCGGAAAAAAGTGGCTGTGACATGACGGACAGACAGACATGACGAATCTATAAGGGTTTCGTTTTTTGCCATTTGGCTACGGAACCCTAAAAATGCTGTCGCGTTGGTCTCGTCTTTAAATTATCTAGCTAATGTACTAATGGACCAGAAGACGCCAGCTGAGAAAGAAGCCGAGTGCCCAAAGGCTTTCATTACAACTAAAAACAAAAGAAGTCGTATTCTTTGTTTTGTATTTTATATCTCTTTGAAAATAGATATTGTGAAGTGTATAGAATAATCTAATCCAACGAGTCATTTAGCTGAGATAAATAGAGGAATATTACTCAACTGAGACGGCCAAGCTTTGTGATGGACGCTTCATTATACGAGTATTTACTTAAAGCATATTAAAGGTTCTTTGTTCATAATATTATCAAAGGATTGGGGGTTATAAAATGCTTTATTAAAGAGCAGATAGACATGTGGTCTTGATAAAGCGTTGAAAGATACTAGTTTAATCTATAGTAGGTACTCGCCACAGGACGTCATATTCATGTCTGTTGCCTTAACACACAAGAAAATAGTTCATTCATTAAATTGTAACATACAGAGAAACAAGATTCCACAAACAATTTGAATATTATAAAGCTGAAGTGTTGGTTGGTTTGTTTGGTTGAATGCGTTTATCTGAGTAACTGCTGTTTCGATTCAAATAATTGTTTTAGTGTTGGTTAGGCTATGTATATTATATATATGCAGGTTATATCATATTATGCTACAAGCCGAAAATCAACAAAAACTGGTGTAAAAACGGAGTAAATTTATACTTTTGAGAAACACAGACAAGATTGCCCAGATAAGCTTGTAATTCATAAAAATACCATTTTAAGGTCAAATTTATTTGCTTAGGAGCAAAGTTCTTGTTTGGGAAAGTCATCTATAGGCAGAAATTGTGCTTATAAAACAAGTAGTTATACACGTCTACTAATAAATATTTTGAAACTTTTTGTGTACGATATTTGTACCATATACATAAACGTTTAATTATAAAAAATAAACTTATTCAAGCGAAGCTTTTGTACAATTAGGATCTACCTTAAAGCCACCCAAAGCCGAGTGTTCGGACAAATTATCCTGTAAACCACGGATTTTGTACTACAAAATGCCGAATTTATATTGGAATTATTCTTGTTATTGTTCAAATACTAAATTGGATGTGGAATTTACATTTATGAAAATAACATACGAATGAGCTTAACTAGTACTAAATGCTTTAGTTTAGATTTCTTTATGTAATAATAATGCCATAGAAAGATGTGAATATAATTTACTGTCACAAAAGTATATTATGTATCATTTGAAAAGAATTATAGAAGAATTATATTTTATGCTTTAAAAAGATTTACTTTTATATGATACTAGCTGACCCCCGCAACCTTGTTTGCGTCTCCTTTGCCCGTAGCGTGATAATTTTACCCCATCATTAGAACATTTTTCATTGGTGTTCCGCTCCTTTTGGTCTTATCGTGATGACATACTTATACCCTATAGCCTTCCTCGATAAAGGGCTATCTAACAATGAAATTTTTCAAACAAAACTAGTTACTCCTCATATTAACGCGTTATAAGCAAACATGTCTTATACTTCTAATACCTTAAAGAAAGAACAAGAAGAAAGAAGAAAGAAAGAAAAGAAAAAAAATGCAAAGTTTCATGATGATCGGTTAAGTAGTTTTTGCGTGAAATCGTAACAAACAAACTTACATTCACATTTATAATATTATACTAGCTTTCGCCCGTGGCTTCGCTTTTAGTTTATAAAAAGTATCCTATGTCAAAAATGTAATAAGGGAATATTAAAAAATTAAGTAACTTCTCAAATACTGAACAAGTAAATGGAACAAAGTACCTATATATTATAATAAAACTATGATTTATTGCTACGGGATCGCAGAGTGCAGAAGGGAATCGTCTGCCAGACATCGTTATCATCGATGTACTGATTTGTCTCATAATATACTTTAGATATTACTCGTAGTATACGTTTAACAAAAGTTTTTAACTTGGTATCAGGCAAGTCAGTAATGTTGAAAGGAATTCTGTTGTAGAACCGGAAAAAGTTACCCATAAGTGATTTACTAGTTTTGGTGCGTCTGAAACCTGGTACAACTATTTTATTCTTGTGACGTGTATTGATGATGTTATATTGATGTTATGTATGTCATATTTTCTTTCAAATTTAGTTATATATTATTCGTTCTAAATATATTTGTATATATAATCGAAATCTTCGTTCTTTATGTTAATTTATGTATTCATGTTTATGGGTGTCGTAAGAGGCGACTAAGACGATAAATCGAGCAGGACAACATCACAACAAAGAGAAGGAAAACTTGAAATAATCCGTGTGGCGACCTCCACATACAAAGCAAAACAGAAACACACTACAGCACCATCTGCCGAATATATATTAATATATAATGAGTAACGAAGGAAACGAAGAAACTACCAATCCTGAATCGCGCAATAGAAGTTCTCAAGCCGATAATCTACAGCATCCCAACATCAACCGTTGGGCAGTGGCGCACGAGGCATAATCACCTCGTCTGGTCGGAGGATCTTCCCTTTGTGTTGGAGGAACATGACACACTTGTCCCTCACAACCGTAAACCCACTCCTTTTGAAGGAGAGCTTTCAAAAGGAGTTAGTTTACGGTTGTGAGGGCTTATGTCCAGCAGTGGACTCTTAAAAACTGTTGTTGATCGTAATATTGAATGGTCACAGATACAATACTATTCGAAAATAAAGCGGTATTACTTTCTGGTCAGTTCAGTGGTACAGCATATTCGTTACCGAATTAACGAACAATAAGCAACGAATGAGTATTGGAAATCGATTCTCATAAAATCACATGACAGAGTACAGTGTTTCACAGTTTTAATGTCGGGAAAATACATAACTTCGTATAAATAATGGTTTTAATTTTAGTAGAATATAAACCGTAAGGCTCAATTTCTAATAGCAGTATGTCTAAAAGAATTAACAACAGTTTTATTCTTATACTTCAGAGTTACCGTTTGCATTGATAGTATTCTTTGTAGCAAAGTTTCAGAGAAAAAAAACAACTGTATATTTTCCAGATCTTAAACTATCAGTACAGGCTTTAATGGTCCACTACTCACCATGTGTCTCTCTTTAAAAAGTAGGTTTAAACTATTTTTGTGCTAAAGTTAATCGATAATCGTTCATCCATTCTGGCGTGATTGCGTGACAAGCATACACCCAAACTTATAGATTTGAAGTATCAGTATGAAGTCTTCATTTTACATCCCGAATTATATATATATTTGTTTTATTTATTTAACAACTTTATGCACAGAACGTACAATGCCGGACTTAATGCCACAGGCATTCTCTACCAGTCTACCATTGGATGGTGCGGAAATAGTTGAAAAGGTGCACTACACATTAGTTACGGGTTTCAAATAGACAATTAAAAAATTAAGAAACAAATTAGAAAAAGAAAAACAAAACAAAGGAATACGTTATCTAAATATCCATACAATTTGTCATGTATAAACATACACATATACAGTTATATATAAAAGACATGCATACACATACATATCAATATATATTTTTAAATTGAAATACCTACCGACCTATACACTTTACATTATGCTTCGAATATTTTTGTGCCGCTATTTATATAATTTTTAATTCTTGGAAACTCTAATGTTGGATTATATTTGAATTCTGATTTGATTCTATTTCTAATTTAATATTTTAATTTTTACTTTAATTTGAATTTTGTTTTTGATTGTAACTTTTAATTGTGATTTTAATTTTGATTGAGAACATGATTTTAAGGTTGATTCTGATTTTAAGGCTACTTGATTTTGATTGGGTTGAATTGATTTATGTTAAATTAGATTACCTCTAGTCCTACTGGCCTTTCTGGGTCACACTAATTCTTGTTAGCATGTCCTGTTTAATTATTCAAATTTATATTTCTAATTTGTTTTTGAAATGTTACTATCTGCTTGTACACCTTTACTTACATGATCATCTTAATCAATATTTACGCAGACAATGTGCTTATTTTGTGAGAGCCCTGGTGCCCATAACACAAGTTAAATCTTATCATGGGTGCCAGAGTTCAATACACTTGTGCCCTGAATATTTTTTTTTTTTTTGTGTATAAGTTAAGTTTTTGTTATCTGGTATCAAAATAAATAAAAAAAAAATATATTAAAAATCATCTTTGTGATGTCTCCGCCTCGAGAGCCCGTACCTTGACCCTGAAAGAGTTACGACTGGGTGCCATCCTGATTTCCTTGGGAAGAGCATTCTAGAGAAGGACAGATTGAATGAGGAAGGAAGAATGAACGCATGCGGAAGTGTGAGAGGGGCACGACAGAAGGTGACTATTTGTAGAACGGAGGGTTCTGTCATGATTGGATCCCAGGAACTGGAAAGAGGAAGTTAGGTATGTAGGCAAGTTAGGAGAGTTAAGAATAGTGTAAAGAGTCGTTTAGGCGCGCATATATATAAAAATGAATCGCTGAAATGTATGTAAGCGCATAACTTTCGATCGGTTGCTTCAATTTTTTTTTATGTGTTCATTATTGTTAGGACAAGGTTTGTGTACAAGAAAAAATAAAAAATAACGGGGACAGGCAATTTAAAAGTCTACGGGAAGCTGAGACAGATATGTAAATATGGTAGTACGAAGTTCACCGGGTCAGCTGGTATAATAATAATTACTCTTGGATTCTGTTTATGCTTTCCATCAGGCAGAGTAGAGTCATTTTGGCAGGGCCAAACATAAAAAGAAAAATAAATTTCAAGTACAAAACATTACTTGTTTAAATAGTATGATAACCACACTAGGTGTTCACGCATCGTCATTGTGATAAATGTCACCACCACCACGCACCGCACGGCCAATGAGGGATTGCTATATACTTCCCAACCCCGAGAGCGACCGCCATTTGTATCAACATTTGCTATTCGTTCTTCATTAGTAGTTATTTTGTTACCTAAAATTCAATATTAAAGAAAATGTCTATACGAAGAAGGCGAGGCTATCAATAAAAAGCCGATTATGCAGTAAGACAGTAGTAATAATAATATTTAATGCCTTTAAACGAGCTATTTTGTATAAATATAGATTTAGCATACAGATGGTTTCGGGGCGGTAAATCGATGTAGTTAGGATTCATTTTTAGAAAATTTATAAAATAAAAAAATACCATGCAAAGCTCTGTCATCCAGGTACCAATAATATTTACAGTTCATGAAAATAGCACTATCAAATCATATGTTGCACCCTATTCTTAAGATGCAGGTTTCCTTAGGCGTAGGTTACTAACCATGAAACCACTGTTAACCCTACCACCATAAAAACTTAAATATATGGCAACCATAATTGCATTAGAATAATGGAGCTACACTACTCGCGAACCACGTAATTAGGGTCGTTTGTATTATTGGACACAGATGCGAATCCGCGTAGTCGAGCTGTTCTGGCGTCGCAAATTAATGCGATCCTCTGACTAGTATTGATGAACTACTGCGATTGAATAAATTAACGCGTTTGTCTATGCCAGATGCGATCGTACCGAGTTCAGTTTTGAATTGTAGGTTTATTTTGTTCAGTGTGAAACAAACTGGGTTGCAAATGATTTTAACATTTAAAGGTGGTTTGTACTAATTAGTAGCGTTTATGCTTATAACAATGTAGGTATAAAAGATAAAAATGGAATAAAACCAAATACATACATAAATGTAATAAATGAACTTAGTCAACTAAATATTAATAAAGATCTATCACCCAGTCGACTACTAGTTCAACCAGTTTTACCTGAATATCAGTTTTTACACGGAGCGACTGGCATCTGATCTTCGCAACCCTGAGGGCGAACTGAATTCGGAGGTTGAACTAGTTTTCAGTGTATTTGAGAGCACTGACTTCAAAATAACGATTGCCATAAATGTTCATAACAACCGGGAACAACGGCTTGACGTGCTTTCCGAGGTACGGGCGGGAAACACCGCCATCTTCCATACCCCGGGCCGCTATTAAGAATTTCTTGTAAGAAAAACCCAACAGCAGTCCGACCCGGGAATCGAACCCGAGACATCTTGATCTGCAGTAGCTTACGGTAATCACTAGACTAACGTGGCAGCGGATTATATATAATGTATTTATACACAAAAAAAAATTGTTCTTTTAAAGTGGTTTAAAGGTATTAGATTGTATCGGTTATACTAATCATTTCATAGTTGACACATTACATAGCTAAACAATCCCACCGGTAAATTATTTTATTCATACAATATGAATTATTGACTTATTTTGTACTATTTTGTCTACCTGAAACATATTGACGTACTTTATACAATACTAGCTTACGCCTGCGACTCGATTTTTTTTCGAATTTATAGTAAGACACGACAAAAGATAAATAATGTGAAATATTGTGTAAATATGCAATGTTGTTTACTTTACAGTTACTTTACTTTTTGAAAACTACTTATAATTTTATGTTGGACCATGGAGAAGGGACATAGGCTTATTTTTGTCGCAATAAACGATATACATCCTACAAAATCTAGTATTTTATAAATTCGAAAGTATAGCCCATTCATTTAGATAGTGTCGGTGCACCCGCACGCAATTGTGGTTATTGTTGTGAAATATGAATATAATAATTCATTCGACGGCGTAAACTGACAAATCTTACTTGCTTCTGGGTGTACGCCCCAGGAGGGTCCTTTGATTTTGTGACGGCTTCCCTCACGTCCGAATGCGGCGCGATCAAAATGACCGTATCTATACCGTAGCTAAGATGAACTATACCTCTGTCTATTTATTTGTTTAGTATAGTAAAGCTAGTACATAATAAATAAACGTGCTAAATTCCAATTGTAAAATGTTATGAAATTTTCAAATGTAGTTAAATAGATTTACTAAAATTAGTCATAGACAGATTTAAATACAAAACTAAAAGTTACGATTCATTATATACACTGCGCATATAAATTGTAAATTTTAGCGCTCTCGAGTTTAGAGACTGAACATACAAAGCCTGAGTATATTGGAGTATTAGATAAACGGCTTGTTTTACATTAAATATTCAGAATATTCATCACTTACTTTCACGATAAAGGCAGAGAATGTATGTAAATTATGTTCGCATGAAAAGACCCTAAAACTTTTCAGTGTGTGATAACTTCATCGGATGCTGACGTAAGGTGAAAATATCGCTTATTTACAAGATACATGAAATAACTTAAGTTCCAATAAACTCCCAAAGTTTTATAACAACAGACTGTCTTAGTCTAATGTTTAGTGATCCTGACTGCCAAGCCAGAGGTCGCAGGTTTGATTCCCACCTAAGATAAATCGTTATGTGATGAAGCCAATCATTTATTCTGTGTCTAGGTGTAAACTATCTATAATATGTATAGTAATATGTAAGTAGTAGAGCCACGCTGATTTCAGCACGAACGGGCCGGCTCGACCGGGGCGGTACTACCCTCGTACAGAAAATCAACGCAAAATGATTGCGTCCGTGCTGTCATGTTTCGTTTGTGAGTGTGAGACCAAACCAGGCAGAGTTGAGTCATAGGCCTTGAATATTTTGGGATCAGACGGTTGTGTGTGAGATCTGTGACTATAAAATATGAGACAGAAACACACCACTAACATAATTATATCGTAAAGAAACCTCTTTCATCCGTAGTTACAAATTTCAATTGTGGTCATGGTGATTGTAACAGTGCTGAAATATCGCCAAATCGTAACGTTTAAAACTTATCAAGTATCACTAAATTACAAATAAACGTTTTATAATTATACTAGTTTTTGCCCGCGGCTCCGTTCGCGTGTATGTTATTTATCGCGACAAAAAATAGACTATGTCCTTCTCCAAGTTTCAGTCTATCTCTATACCTATAGCACAGATCGACGAACAGACAGTCAAAATTACTTTCGAATTTATAATATTGGTGCAAAATTAGATAATCATCTTCCTAGCCTTTATTATTTTCAAGATTTGGCGTCGGCTACTAGTTCAACCGGTTTTACCTGAATATCAGTTTTACACGGAGCGACTGGCATGGGACCTCCGCAACCCTGAGGGTAAACTAAATTCGAAGATTGAACTAGTTGTCAGTATATTTGAGGGCACTGACTTCCCAATTACGATTGCCATAGATGTTCATGACAACCGGGACCGACGGCTTAATGTGCTTTATAAGGCACGGGCGGGAAACACCGCCATCTTTCATACTCTGGGTTGCTATTACGAATTTCTGGGAAGAAAAACCCAACAGCAGTCCGACCCGGCAATCAAATCTGCAATCGCTTACGCTAACCACTAGACCAACCAGGCAGTCAAATTCATGAATAAAAAAATACGAAGTGTAAAATTAGATACTACTCATATTTAAAGATAGATTTATCTTGGAAATAGTCGTCTAATTTATAAAAAAATACAGTAAAATAAGCATTAAGGATCTCAAATTTACATGGAACTGGGCTTCCACTGTTTTTTTATGTCATATATTTTTTTTTTAGAAAAACTATGTGCACACAATATACATAAATACTTATACGTCTACTCTTGACTACGAACACAATCTATACAAATAAATAAAATTGGAGTGTCTGTTTGTAATATTAAAGTAACCGCTTTTTACTAAATGCATATGTATGTATACACGGTACATATACGAAAAATGTAGTTAAAAAAATTTTTGGCTGTCTGTCTGTCTGTCTGTCTGTTTGTTCCGGGTAATCTCTGGAACGGCTGGACGGATTTTGACGGGACTTTCACAGGCAGGTAGCTGATGATCCGGGGCGTAACTTAGGCTACTTTTTGTAGACTAACTTTGTCGCGCGGCGTTACTCGCGGTACAACAATAAACGCGGGTAACAATGCGGGGTTCAGTTAGTGGTTAATATAATTAAAACCCACATTAATGAAATTCCCAGCATATCACTGCAAAGTCTTAAGAATTTATTGAATGTTCATATGTCGAGAAAACTACGAGGGTTCATGTCATCAGTGAATCAGGAATGCCATGGAGTTCGGTCAGCTAGTTTACTATTCCCGACGACCTACATTTAACTCCCGTGCTAATGCTTAGATGCAGAATATTCTAGATTTCAGTTGTTTGATCCACCTCATTCATTCATTTTCATTAATTTAATCATCCGTTATTTAAGATCTAATTTAACAAATGTTTTAGGTATTTGAGTTACTGTAGTTTTTATTTGGTTTGTATATATCCTACTAATATTATAAATGCGAAAGTTTGTAAGGATGGATGGATGTTTGGATGGATGTTTGTTACTCTTTCACGCAAAAACTACTGAACGGATTTGGATGAAACTTTACAGTAATATAGCTTATACATCAGAATAACACATAGTTTGTCCGCTAAAACTCGAAAACGGCTGGGGCGATTTAGCTGATTTTGGCTTTGAAATATTTGTCGTATTCCGGAAAAGTTAAAAATACAGTGGATAAGTATAGAAAGCTAAAAAATAAAATAAATGGATTATGGTTAAATTTCGACCACAAGACGACAATTAGTAAATATCCTATTTTATAAACATACAAGTGTGAGAAGATGTGTAAATGTTTGTTGCTCAATAACTCCAAAATGACTGAACCACGGCTGAACGGATCTCAATTAAACTTCTTCAAAGATCTTTTTTACTATGAGAGTTTAATTAAAGTAAATTAAGGTAAAATTAAATCGAATTTAAAGCAAGTTCAGACGGGAACAAAAGCTGGTTAAAACTTAAACATTACACTACTATTCTAGAACAGTAATAGTAATCGTAAACATAACGTAACGAAGTTTTGTTATCTTTCCTAAACTTCCAATAACTTAAATATGATCGAATAAATATGTTACAGAATGGGCATTATCCCACGCCAATAAATATTTATTCGTTGATGCCGATAAAAGAAACAATTTCAGTTTTATGATGTTCCAAAGTAATGCTAAAAAATGGGAGAAAATCGTCAATAGAATCGTAAAGATCCAATGCTTGTTTGTATGCGTTCGAAGTAACAAGCTTTTCACGTCTCATGAGCTGGCTTTTGTTCTGCTAAAGAATCAAAGGAAAGTTTCATGTAGCCAAATTGACACATTCTTCGCTTTATTTCATCATTCGATATATTTCTGTTCAGGGAAGGTAGGAAAGATAGTGCCAGTTTTTAACCGACTTCAAAAAAAAGGAGAAAATGGGATCACCCATTTTAATTTGGTCCAGATCTTGAAGTTGTTTTTTTTAGTTAAAATGTACTATTTTGAAAGTGAGCAAAGTCTGGGGAATTCATAGACCTTTCCTCTCAAATATACTCATTTATTCATGTTACATTGTAACCATCTTACCTGATTGATATGTATAAATTTAGGTAGATGAGTTGCCTGAAATGGGTTGTCTGTTTTACTTACGTCTAGTTAGTTCAAGGCTGTAGTTTAAATTAGTTTACATATTCGTTAAACAACCGCTTAAAAGTATTATTGTGAGGGTTTAAATAAGGCCAAAAAAATATGAGATATTTGTGATAGTACTGTTGCTTTTGCCCCACATAGTCCCACAAGGGTCATGATGCACATCTCCAGAAACCAAATTAGTCAAAGCTATAACTGTATTATCAGAACGGACAATACACTTGGACTCTCATCATAACTCTCTACCGCCACAACCAACTTAAATGCGAGTGACGCCGTGTGCAAGAACCAGTCTAATCTATATCAATTTTACCTTTGTAAATACTTGATTTAAGCCTTAATCCAATGCTATACTCTAATCATAGTTCTTCCTATAAGTTTCTTTAACATACATAGATATAGTAAGGTGAGAGAAGAAGTATATCATTACAACAAAAATTTCTTAATCAGAATTCTATAGAACTCAGTTGCCGGTGATTTGCCGTTACGGACGCGCCTAATCAAATAATAATGGCACCATCAATAAGACCACAGACTTCCTTGCGCCATCCCGTTCATTATTGGGGAAATAACAAAAGATGTTGATAGCTTAAGGTAACGTTCACATGCTATCTTAAGGATTAAGTTTTCATAAAATCCGTTTTACTAGACAAGACTAAAATTAAAGCGAGAAATAAAAAACAGTCAGAGACTTAAATAAAAAAAAAATGAATTTGTTTATAATTTTCGATTCACTTACGTCTTTCTTAATCTGAATTTCTAGTTGCTCAATGGCGTAGTAACAAAAAAAATTGTAATGTTTGTCAAGCAAACTAACTAATTCAATCTATACATACAAATAAATATAATTGGAGTGTCTGTTTGTAATATTAAAATAACCGCTTTTTACTAAATGCATACACGGTACACATACCAAAAACATCGTTAAAAAATTTTTGTCTGTCTGTCTGCAACGTGATGCCTCTGGAGTTTGCAGGTGTCCATGGGCGGCGGTAATCGCTTACCATCAGGCAATACGTCAGCTCGTTTGCCCGCTTATTCTATAAAAAAGTGTATATAAACGGTTATTTTAATATTACAAACAGACACTCCAATTTTATTTATTTGTATAGATTAAACGTGATTAGCCGATGTTTTTCAATTATCTGACTATATTTTTCTTACGTACCTCAAGATATGATGTCATTTTTAGTAGCTGATCCGTGAAACTTCATCCGCGTCTCTCAAAAGGAATAAATCTTCCTTGTTTTTGCAACATTGCTGCTCGGCTTCTATTACTCATAGCGTGATGGTAAACAGCTATAAACCTTCCTTGATAAATGAATTATTCAACTAAAACTAGCGAAGTTGGTCTAGCTGTTCGCGCGTGATGATGTGCTGTGACCAAGCAGAATAGAATTCATTGATATTTTTATGAAAATTTATTTTAATGAATATATTTGTTATTAAGTTAGTATTTAATAATAAAAAATAATATGATGAAGCTATAGGTTTTTTTTTTTTTTTTTTATGTTTGGCCCTGCCAAAATGACTCTCCTCTGCCTGATGGAAAGCATAAGCAGAATCCAAGAGTGGTGGTCACCATACGGCGAATGCAGACAATGCAACAATGCAGTATGGTGACCCACACTATGGCGGGCTAGTGATGCTTCTGCATCATTGGGCCTCCGGTCTCGCACTCACCAACGAAACACGACAGCATGATTGCTGTCATTTTACGTTGATTTTCTGTGCGAGGGTAGTACCGCCCCGGTCGAGCCGGCCCATTCGTGCTGAAATCAGCGTGGCTGTACTACCTACGGTAATTTAAAAAATGAAAATATGAATAATTATACAAATTGCGCTAGTAAAAGGGTTGTAACGAAAATAAATCGACCTGTATCAATGCTAAAAGTGAATACAAAAATTTCAAAAAGTGTGCGATGGCCGGGAATCGAACCCGGATCAACTGCTTGGAAGGCAACTATGCTGACCATTACACCACCATCGCACCTGATAAATGAGCTATAATAAATGATTCAATTATAGTGCATATGAGTATTGTTTCTTTTAAAATTAAGATTACCTCTTTACAATCGGTTTAATATGAGCGTGACGATCGATAAAAAAATCTACATCAAAATTGATTTTGTTTTTGTGAACGCGATTGGATTCACACGATCGAGTAGATGTGTGCGCTTACTTTAAAAAATACAAGGACACGTTTTAACTCGCCAGTAAGCGGAGGACTGCTATCAAGTGGTCGCGCATTTTGGTCGTGGATTATATTTATATTTTTTTTTCCATTACACTGTGATGTTTTCTTTTATTAAAGTTTAAAATAGATCATCAATCAATACTTTAAAATAGATCAATTAATACTAAAGTATAACTTTCACTCTAATAGCACAGTTTTACCTCTGCTTACGATTGACTTTACTTAGGCTATCACCATCGTGATGATCAGGGTTTTAACGTCGGCGCGTGTGCGTTCATATGCCCTCGGCAAGCGAGCGTACGTGTCTCGCAAAACCAAATTAGGTTTTAAAAGGGCGGTTACAGGTGGATCGAGAAGGTCATCCTGCTTGTTATAAGTGTAGTTTTTGTAGAAGGACTTGCGACGTGTTTTTCGAAGCTGGCGTTTAGCGTAAAGGCTATGAATCCAGCCTACATGAAGGCTGTGATGATGATGATATGAAGACTACAGTTCACACCTCATTTATTAAAATAGGTTCAGTAGTTTAGGCGCTATAGTTAAACATATAAACATACGTCGACTATAGACTGTTACTCTTTGTTTTGGCTACGCGATCAATCGGTTAGTATCGGGTAAAAATGTTGTACTGTATTTATTTTGTAATGTTTTACATATATACGCTTACGCCTCATCGTCAGGGATGCACCCGGTTCCCCGGCTACTAGTAGCTAGCACTAGCCGAGACGGCGTGAGGTTTATAGTCAGTTAGAGTCCGACATAGCTACCAGCAAGTGGGATCTCCGTAGAGAAAATAAGCAGTAGGCATAAACGATGGAACGTCATATCCCATGAACTGGTATAGCTCGTATCTCTTTCACATTCATTAACGGCTGCTATCAATAACCTATCTATTTTCAACTAGAGAAAGTATTAAAGGCTATTACTAGTTTTCAACTAGAGATAGTATTGAAGACTATTACAGTTTTCAACTAGGGATAGATTATTGAAGACGACCGTAACACTTTCATACTCGCTCAAAGATTATGGGTCCGGTATCCTCACTCACCTGGTGAAACACAGCGCAAGCGCTATTTCACACCGGTTTTCTGTGAGGCCGTGGTAGCACTCCGGTCGAGCCGGCCCATTCATGCCGAAGCGTGGCTCTGCCATGGTTGTTTAAGATCTTCGGCCAATATAATACTATATGTTCTAATACGGTACAGCCAAATGTTACACCCTAAGCTACCTAATTCATTGTCTTTATATCAACTTTGTTATTTATACAAATGAGTACATTACATCAACAGCTTTTAGTTGTCTACTGCTAGATATAAGCCTCCTTCAAACGGAGCTTAATTTGACATAATAAGCCTCACTAGCCAGGCGCGTTGGTATACGGTTTGCTTCGAGGTTTTTTTATTTTTACACTGATTTTGTTTTGCGTTGTTTGTTCCCTTAGTTGCATTTTACGACACACATTGGATCAATAGGTGTGACACTTTGTAGTCCTACATGGACTCGTCACTACACGAACTTGATGAATAAGTACTTATTTTTGTTATTAAATTGTTTCTTTCGATTAGGATTATAAAAGTACACACAATAATTAACGTACCATGCCAATAAAGAAGTTAATATACTAAAGTAGACTTAAATAGAGAAAAATCCTTAATACTGTAATTCAACAAGACCAAGTCCATAACTAAAAAGAAATCATTCCTTCCAAAATAAGTAGGTTTTATTTAAAGTCATATGAGTACAATCAGAGTCGAGTCCTTAATTGAACTTCCTTACACATAAAGATTTATTTCACGTATGCATAATAACTAAAGTACGTAACAGAAGCCATTATGCTATTCACGCGCTACCGTGAAATTGGGTTAACCTCAAACAAAATAAATGGGTTCGATGCCAAGGAAAATTTAATGCAAATTAATAAATTGACATTTACAAACTGTTCTGATTTATGTTGCAAGAAAATTTAGGGAGTACAGAAAGACGTTATATTAACTTACATTAAAATTAACGGCAAATGGTTTAGGTTGTATTACTTTAGGGCTTGTAAGACTGATCAGCTATCGGAAAATATGCGGATGGGGTATTTCGTTACCTTCCTGGAGATGATCGCATGTGCTACCATTATTATACCCATGCACTCTGCCCGAAAGTCTGTGTTGTGGGCTCCTAATGGTGTCGAGATGTGTATGTTTAGGTCCTCAGAGAATAATCCCGAGCCAGTTCCTGACCTTGTTTTGCATCCGTCCGTGAAGATTCTGAACTCTCTAGGGTTAAGTCTGCGGCTAGAGCGTCCTGCCTTATAAAGAGGTGGAGTGGTGGTAGACCTACGATAGCTTCCAGAGCCGCAGTTGGTGTTGTCCTCATACAGCCCGAGACCGCCAGACAGGCTAATCTTTGGAGTCGTTGTAGCTTAGCTTCGGCTGTGGATAATTTGGTCCGTGGCCACCATACTATCGCGCCGTAACTTACCATTGGTCTAATTACTGCCTCGTAAAGCCATAGGCCATAGCCATAAGGCCACTCGTCTTGGGGATTGGTCCCCAGGTCTTACCTACCATTCTGCGGCACTGCCAGACTGTGGCTTTTTCTATTTTGCTGTTGCGGTGGGCACTCCAGTTCAATCTGTGGTCGAATATTACCCCTAGATACTTTACCTCAGACGAAAGTTAGAGCTCTGTATTGAACAGCTTGGGAAGTCGGTAGTTTCCCAGGTTCCGTTTGTTGGTGAACATTACCATTTCAGTCTTCCTCAGGTTGACTAACAGTACGTTGTCCACGCACCAGCGTTCCAATATTGCCAGTGCCAAGCGTGTGTCATCGCATACTATACTTGCGTGCATGCCGCTCGGTAATATCACTATGTCATTAGCGTATCCGATGGTGTAATGGTGATTGTTGTTCAGAGTGGTGATAAGGTCGTTAACCACTAGGTTTCACAGGACTGGTGAAAGTACGCCACCTTGAGGGTAGCGCCACCAGTGCTTGTTTCGTAGCGCCTGCTTCGAGCCTGATAACTCTCTGGCTCAGCATTTTTTTAACATTTTTACATTTATACGAGTACATGATAAATTGACTAATCTATTATACATATAAGCATAATAGTCGTTAGCTGTGTCCCGCTATATTATTCACATTTGTTTTGGTAGCGTATATGGTATAACGAACACCGTATATAACATCGAAGGGCGAAACAAGTTTAAATAAATTAAATACCTTTTAAAAACAAACTTTTACTGGAATGCCTCGAGACGAATCAAAGGAGTCCAAACACGATGATGTTGCGACATTTCTTTACAGCGTTCCTATAGCCACCTTCCAGCCTTTAATGTTATGATATACTTAAAACAGATGATGTTCATAATGACTATTATCCTTCGGTACTTGGTAGTATAGCTGAAGCTGTAATTTATATTATTCTACTTCCAAACGCCCACTGGAAGTTGATAAAAAAAGTGTAAAATAAAGAAAATTTTAATGAAGAGCAAGATGAACTCTCGAAAATAGTATGAACCTTCCGAATCGGACTTAATTAAGTGTCACCCGAAATAGAAACCGACGAAAAGTTTCAAAAGAATGTTTGAATTAATGAGGTACTGAAACCATCTGCACACTAAGCCCGAAAAGGTTCCACATCCAAAGAGAAAGCACCTACCAGCACACGTGACGTGAAGTTTACGAATTAATAAAGAGGTCTTGGAGTTTTGGTAACCGAGTAAGTAGGAACTTTAATTAGTGACTAGTAAATGACTTGATTTTGAATAAGCTAGCTGGTGCCGTAATTTAAAAAAATATTAATTTTATAAGACATAGATACTTGTAGTTATTTATCGTTAATGTAGAATTAATACTAGGATCGGATTTCCTTCTAGTTTTCGTCCATTGATTCACATGGGTAAATTTCTGTTTCAACATGCTTTATCTAGGCTAGTAGGCTAGTTTGTCTATGTACAGACAGGTAATCCTAAATCTATTCGCCAAGTTGATATTTATTTAATGCGAACATAATACAAGTTAAAATTTCACATGACTTAGCGGAGTTATTAGCATAACAATAACTTTTCATTTATTTAGATCTAATATATTGTATATAGTATAATATATTGTCGGAATAAAGGTATTCGCATAATATAATTATTACAAAAATGTGACACCGAGGTGGGGACAATACCTATAAAAAGCGGCGCGATTGGAAACATGGGACGTTTTCTCTTTAGATCTCGCGACGTTCACATCTCTTAATTGTGACATGGGTCACTCCTGAGTCATAATAGTTTTCTATTATTTAATCTGTGATTTATTGTATTTATGGGTTTTATATTGTTGAGTGGCAAGGGTGGCAACACCTCGAATAACAGCAAGTGATGTTACTTGGGAGTTTTTTGAGTGATTTATGTTTTATTTTATAACAATATATTTATGAAAGTTAGTAAATTTTCATATTTCCAGTAGGTTTTTTTTCTTAACCTAGTTCACCCAAGCTCCAAAGTCACATTTAAGTTTGCCGTTATACTACGTTATATTTCTTTGCTTAAAATATCAAATTAAATTGATAAAAAAACCCGGAATAGTATTCGTCGGGAGATATTAAATATAAAAAAAAAATCAAGATTTTCCAATTTGATGATGTGGGATATGTGCGTACGTTGCCCGTATTCTATAGCAGAAATACGGTATATACCTGCGATCTTAAAAGCCTGTGAATAACTTAGGGGGTTTCTTCTGAAAGGAGCTAGGTTGGACCTAGCCAAACTTTCGACGACGCAAAAAGGATTTTTCCAGAGTCCTGTGTCTAAATGTGAGTATCGGGGCCACTACAATATGGTACTTAATGCCTATAGCTTTAAACTTAAACCAAAAGAGTTTCATAACAACGGGGTCAAAACTACTCTTATGAATAAATATTTTTCGGATAACTCAAATTAGAATTGTTTGTTTTTATAAATTTATCCATGCCAATATTTAAAATTCGAAAGTAACTGTCTGTCTGTTACATTTTTGCGGCTAAACCGCTGTACCGATTTTAATAAAATTTGTCAAAAAGTTACTTTGATTCTTGAGGAAGGACATAGACTACTGTTTACCTCGAAAACCGACATAACGCGGGTGGAGTCGCGTGCAGAAGCTAGTTATTTTTACAAAAGCTATTTTAGACATGAAATTTATTTTTAACCTAACATCATAACACGCTTTAAAACTGAGCACTGGTATTCCATACATCACGTCTATTACATTTATTAATGGACTACAACTGTTTGTCATTGGCTTAACATGAACACACACGTAAATAATACTCTTGGGTCCATGAAAACAGCTGTCTGAAGGAATTAATTTAAAATATTAATAAATTGAGATAAAATATTTTCAATACAATACCTTACTGTTTTTGAATTGTGGAAGCAGTTTCTACTTGCAATTTAATAATGTTTATGTTTAGGACATCTACACACGCGAAGGGCTGTGTCGGGTTCCTTTTGACTAAAACCACCCCGGTGTTCCTCTGCTTGCCAATACACGGAGGACCAGCACACTCGTTACCCAAAGATCGATAATTCTGTGGCTTTGGAGTAGTAGGTTTCCTTGAGTGGCGGTAATCACTAACCAACAGGAGTATTTTATTCTCAATTGATCCCTATATTAGAAGTTACATAATATTCTTTGACTGCCTCGTTGGTCTCGCGGTCGGCGTGTTCGACTGCTGATCGTGATGTCTCGGGTTCGATTCCCGGGTCGGACCAAATGTTTGTATGATCTACAAATAGTTGTTTCGGAGTTCGGGTGTTTTCTATGTATAATATGTATGTATTTACAAAAAAATAAAAAGAAGTATATATGTATTTGTATCAGTTGTCTAGTACCCATAACACAAGCTATGCTTAGCTTGGGACTAGATGGCGTTGTGTGATAGATGTCCGAAATATAAAAAAATATTTATTTATTTATTCAAAATACATAAAATTCTCGATATCACCATAATCTACACCATATGTCTTTTATTCATTATTGGTTAATAAGATAACATGAATAGAGAACTACAGATGTCAAAAACTTGGATAAAAACTCAATCCTTAATCTATATGATACAAAATGGTTTAATGGAAGTCATGCCTATAGACGCGTCAAATGCAGTCGAAGGTTATTCTTAACTAGTACAGTCAGCATCTACAAGTAACAAGAGAATTTTAATGCTGATATAACAATAGGGGAATTGTAAGTACCTTGTTACACTGAGGATATGTTAGCAAACAATGTAGCGCAAGTAATAAACAATATTTTACAACTATTTCTCAAAGACAATAGATAATATATTCATGAAAAGTTTATTGTAGTAAACGCCTCTGTGTTTCGGACTATATCATTTTAATGTCCAAATAAATATGTAAAAGAAATATGCTAATGTTTTGATTAATTTATTTGTTGATGAATGAATATAAATAGCGATTAAAACTAATAAATCAGTCATTTACATCATGTGAGCGGCATCCACAGTGCTCTAAAATAAGTGCTTGATGATTCGACCATGGAAGGTAATACTATGCAGACTTAATTTGGCAATCGTTTTGTGTCGTCAGAATCTATACTAATATATAAAGCTGAAGAGTTTATTTGTTTGAACGCGCTAATCTCAGGAACTACTGGTCTGATTTTAAAAATTGTTTCTGTGTTAAATAGCCCATTTATCGAGGAAGGCTGTAGACTATATATCATCACGCTAAGACCTACAGGAGCTGAGCAACAATGAAGAATGTTACAAAACGGGGGAAAATTATCACGCTACGGGCAATAGAAGACGCAAACGAGGTTGCGTGGGTCGGCTAGTAGTAATATATAAGTAGTAGAGCCACGCTGATTTCAGCACGAACGGGCCGGCTCGACCGGGGCGGTACTACCCTCGTACAGAAAATCAACGCAAAATGATTGCGTCCGTGCTGTCATGTTTCGTTGGTGAGTGTGAGACCAAAGGTCCAATGATGCAGAAGCATCACTAGGCCGCCATAGTGTGGGTCACCGTGCTACATTGTTGCATTTGCAATGAGTATGGTGACCACCACTCTTGGATTTTGCTTATGCTTTCCACCAGGCAGAGTTGAGTCATAGGCCTTGAATATTTTGGGATCAGACGGTCGTGTGTGTCGGCTAGTAATAGATAAAACTTGACTTGGTATTTCGAGCTTAAACCTTACAAAGTTATTTGACTGATATGACCCCATTCCAAATTTAACTGTTTATCTACTCTACGTTTCAGATGTATAAGACTGTAAACGCCTAAAAATTTTAAGTCTCAGGAAAATATTATATAGGTCTAAGGAATACATACGGTGAATATTTTGAATGAACTGAACCAATTAGAAATAGGAGTTTTTGAAACGATGTGTTACAAAAAAAACATTCTAAAATTTTGAATCATCTAAAAGAACTTTATGTTCCGACACTCAACTCAGATATAACTACGTCTGGCATGTTGTGTGTTACATATTCACACAGCCTTCGTTCGTCTTTACCATTGTTATCTATTTACTTATATTATGTTTAGTTATGAGTGTACGATCCGTTTATTGCTGACCTCATTTTACTTAGGTTTAATGAAGTCAAAGGGTACGTCAAATACGACAATGCACTAAAAAGAGGTTATTTGTGGAAAGTTACTATACTGTAGAAATATTTAAGGAAGAAGCAAACTATCTGCTAAAAAAAATCTAATACTTTATCCCTGTCAAATTTTCTTTCTCAGCCTATTATTGGATTCCAAACATTTGTTAGAGAATTATCACGATTTTCTAAAATGAAATGCAAATTAAATTTGTGTAATTTACTTTCAGTTTGCGAGCAAACTTCTGCTGAAATTGGTTCGTTCTGATAAAGTTGATAACCCTACTGAGCCGGATATAACTCTTGAATAAAATCCAGATATTAATTTTAAGCCACAAATCTGTTCAAGGTAAGCCAGTGAAATGTCTTTAAAGTTAACCCTACCAATAATGGTATGTAAATCCTTTGTGAATGTTAATCTTACAAAATGTTCCATGTAACCAAAATCCTGGTCACCTCTTGCATCATCCATCATACAAAACAGCAACGTGTTATCGGTGTTAACGTAAACAAATTAAGTACCCGCAGTGTCGACTGCGTCCGACTCTTCCCAAAACCCTGGATTAAAGTTAAGCTTCAAATATTGGTTTTAAAGGGTACCGCTGGCCGGCGATAATATATACAATGAAAATAATTAGGTCTCATTACTGTATATATTTATACTGTGTGTGTGTTAATGTGATTTATACTTTGTAATGAAATTTTGCATTAGAACTAATGCCTCTCGTTTACCCGGACGAAAAGAAGCTTGTACTTCTCCAATATCTCTAATTTTTCTGTATAGTTTAATTCATCTAAATTAGTCTATTGCTATAGTCATAAAAGTGTAACAAAGAGATAGAGTTTTATTTGAGATTATGATATTAGCATGGATATAAAGTAATTATAGTAAATAGTATAGAAGTATGGATTTTTTATGCGTCTTTGCTTCTGCGAATATATTTTGTTTCATTATATTTTTTACCGAATTGAATTAATTTCAGTACGCTTCAAGAAATGTTTGAAATTTCTAAAAGGGTTCCGACCGTTCAGAGAAGACATTGAATACCTCTGAGGGCTCGTGAACTCGAGTGGGTCCATAAGTGGTCGACCTAAACAAACTCGATGACAAACGTGACCGGAAAAACAGAGGATTAGATCAAAGTCGCAGATTTAAACAGAGTAAACCCTCTCATATCCATATTTATGTATACGAATATTAAATACTAAAGAGCTTATTTGTTTTTTTAGTAAAACACTATCTCAGAAAGTACTGGTTTGTACGAGAAAATTCTTTTACTGTAAAATATATAGCAAGAGGTGTGGTAATAAAGCATTTGAATCAATTATAAAAAAATTAATCAACAGGTCATTGTGATTCAAGTGACGCGACTATGCAACTAAAAGCGAATTCAAAAGTAATAAAGACATTGTTGTTAAGGTGATGTCCTGGTGATGGTAGACAATTAGAGGTAGACTGTAGATTGCACAGGCTTTTAATGGCTACAAGGATATGACACAGTTCAGAGCAGTGATCCAGAATAATGTAATGAGGCGAGTCTTGTTAATACGAGGTATGTACTATGTGATGAGTAAAGACAATGATCCACCTCTAGTATATTATAGCGTGTATTATCTATGGTATTCGGTGTACTGTGTAATATCTATGGTAACCTCTTAGTAAAATGGCTGTTAACAATGTAGTGTGTAAAACTATGTAAAGGAATAAAACAATTGATTTAAAGAAGGTATATTGTTATCGCCGCCTTAATCCATGGAACTCTAACACTATGTAGTGGGAACCGCTGCCCGCACCCCGCTTCTGCTTGTGTCCCCGTTACCCGAGTCGAACGCCGTTCGCCAGTGGTTCAGCTGGTTGGAAGTTGAAGGCCCACCGCGACGTCGAGGATCGAGGTTCAATGCCCGGCATGTAATTGAAGTTAGTATTAAAAATTCATTAGTGTAAGTTCTGATTCTTTATAACAGGTTATATGTATAAATTATGTTTAACGTGCGATCCAAAAAATATTAATGATAATATACCGCTGAGCGTTGGAAATCCATCAAATACCACAAAACAAACTTTTTACTTTACCATAAGTTTTAAAACACCTCGGTATAAACGTAGGTGTATTTCACCCCTCTAGACAAAACTCTGTTCAACAAAACAAAACTCTCGGTGAGATTCGAATTCAGTTAGCTAAACAAAAAGTTGAGTCTCCAAATCGAATTCGTCGCGTCTTAATTGACTTTTGACGTTGTTTTCCACTGTCAATATATTGAACTTCATAATACTTCGAACAAATTCATCCTTGAATGATTTGGTATAATTCTCCGGTCTTGAAGTCCATCATAACGCCAAACGTTTTTCTCCTGTCAGAATGTCAGACATTCCTTGTTTATCAGAGGAAATTAATGTTGGTGACAGCAGTATTTGTATTTATTTGTTACTGTACACAATAAAAACATAAATAGAAAAAAATACAAGAAAGTTCCGCGTACAAAGGCGTGTTTAACCAGTGACAGTAATGGTATTCTTGTCTGCCTGTACTTTGAAATATAACGGTGTAGCGTTAACACAAGATCATATCACTTTACGTAGGTGTACGACAGTACCTACTTACGTAAGTGCAGATGCTCATTCCTTAGTATTATTTGGGATATTTAAAGTAAACACCATATGAATCGTTTTACCAGCCAGCAAAAAAAGGGATTTATTTCTTAAAGCAATCATAGACCAACACAGTTCCATAGACTAAAAAATATATGTTTGTTTGATGTTACCATAATGATTAAAATCAAATATAACAGTTTAACACCCCCACTACATCGAACAAACAAAGAATTACTTTAAATTAAATCAAAGTTACAACACCTAATCCTTTTATACACTTATAGTGTTTGTCGGAACTAAGTCCCTTTGTTAAAACATCAGCATACATTTCACCAGATTGCAAATAAACAATGTTTACTATCTTATTAACAACTGCATCTTTTATAAAATGATATCTTATATCAATATGTTTACTTTTCTTATGCATTACAGGGTTAGCTATGAGTTTCTGTGCACTTTGACTATCATTATAAATCAACATTGAATACAAACAACCAGTTATTTCATTTTGCAATGCTCTTAAATACATGGCCTCCTTACAAGCCTCTGCAATCGACATATATTCAGATTCCATAGTGGATAGGGCCACTGATCTCTGTTTCCTACTTTCCCAAGATATAGCTGCACTGGACATGACAAAACAGTAACCTGTATAAGACTTACGATCTATAGAACAACTTGCCCAATCGGCATCAACATATCCCACAAGCTCAGCTCCATCTTGACTAGTATACTTTAAACCATAATATTTTGTTTTCTTTAGGTATCTTAAAATTCTTTTAGCATAGTTAAAATGTTTTTCAGAATAACCTTTATTAAACTGACTTAAGAAACTAACACTATAGGCTATGTCTGGCCTAGTTAAAACTGATAAATACATAAGGCCTCCTATTAACTTCTGATATGGCACATTTTTATCACATTCATTATTTATCTCAATATTTAACTTAGATTCAATGGGAGTATTAGCTTCTTTACAATCACACATATTAAATTTCTTTAACAACTGTTCTACATACTGTTCTTGGTCTAGAGTAATTGTATTTAAATCTTTGCTAATATTAACTCTCATGCCTAGACACTGTTGAACTTGTCCTAAATTTTTTATTTGAAACATAGAACTTAACACTGAAATCAACTCATCAGTTTCCTCTTTATTATTTGAATAAACAAAAAAATCATCAACATAGAGTGCTACAATAATCTTTATGTTATCTTGCATTTTAATAAATACACAAGGTTCAAAATTGCTTTTCTTAAATTTCAATTTACTTAAACATTCATCAACTCTCTCATACCATGAACGTGAAGACTGCTTAAGGCCATAAATGGCTTTATTTAGTTTCACAATTGAATCACTATTATTACCATATATATTTGGCTGAGCCATATAAATATCTTCTTTAAGATAGCCGTTCAAGAATGCGGTCTTCACATCCAGATGAGTAATGTTTAATTTTAATTTAACAGACAAAGCAAATAACATTCTAAGGGTTGAATGCCTAACAACAGGAGAAAACGTCTCTTCATAGTCAATACCTGGTTTTTGTGTAAAACCTTTGGCTACTAAACGTGCTCTGTAGCGGACACTATTATCACTATCAATTTTTCTTCTGAACACCCATTTACACTGGACTAAAGTTTTATTTGTAGGCATTTCACTCACCACATTCCATGTGTTATTGTCTTTGAAAGCTTGAAGTTCATCCTCCATGGCCTCGATCCACTGTTCCCGCTCGGAACTACTCAAAGCCTCGGGTACACTAACTGGGTCACACACTGGAATAATGTTACTCGAAGAACACAAGTTCGAGAAACCATAGTATTGGGGAGGATGTCTCAAACGTTTGCTTCTTCGTAAATTCAAATCAGTTTCTGATTTCTCTTCTTCATTTAAAATTATTTGACCTTCAGGTTTCTCTGGGGATGTATAAGAGTCACTAACATTCTGATAATCTGAACTCGAACTGGTATCATGAATTTCTGATTCTTTAATTTCCTCTTTAACTATAACTGGAGCTTCAATTTCTGTATCCCCCACTGGAACAGGTACATATAAATTACTTTGTAAATTAGACTTTAGAATGTTTTCTTGAATAATTACATCTCTACTAATCAGGACACATCTCTTAGCAGAATCATAGATTCTATATCCTTTAGTGTTATCTGCATAACCCACTAATAGATGCTTAAGCGCCTTGACATCCCACTTGTGCCTCTTCTCCTTTGGTATGTGCACCATAACAGGGCTGCCAAAAATACGAACATGACTTAAGTCTGGTTTTGTATTTGTCCAAAGCTCATACGGTGTTTTGTTATTTAAACTTGATGACACTGACCGATTCCTAAGATAGACTGCAGTATGTGTAGCTTCAGCCCAAAACTTCTTAGACAATCCTGCATCAAATAACATACAGCGAGCTCTTTCTACTATAGTACGGTTCATGCGTTCGCTCGTACCATTCTGTTCAGGAGTGTACGGGTTTGTTTTTTGATGAACAATACCCTGAACCTTCAAATAGATTTCAAACTCATTACTACAGAACTCTAAGCCATTATCTGTTCTTAATATTTTAATTTTTTTATTCTGTTGGTGTTCTACAAGAGCTTTAAATTCTTTGAAAAACTTAAACACTTCATCCTTTGTTTTAAGAAAATATATAAAAACCATTCTACTATAATCATCGATAAAAAGGAGAAAATACCTGGAACCACCGATAGATGGTTGCTCCATTGGTCCACAGACGTCTGAATGGACTAATTCCAAAGCACTGGTGCTTCTTGTGCTCGTGTGAGTAAACGGTTGCCGAGATTGCTTCCCCTCACAACAAACTGAACACACATTCTTATCAATTACTGCCTTATGGTTGTAAGACACACCTGTAACTGCACCATCTTTCATCGCTTTCATATCTTTGAAGTTCAAATGGCCTAGTCTTCTGTGCCACACTTCACTGTTAGCACTAGACAACAATGATGTAAATAAACATGGCTTGTACTCCATCTTCAGTTTGTAAACACCATTAACAAGT
The DNA here is from genome assembly GCA_905220595.1 of Spilosoma lubricipeda. Taxonomy (NCBI): domain Eukaryota; kingdom Metazoa; phylum Arthropoda; class Insecta; order Lepidoptera; family Erebidae; genus Spilosoma; species Spilosoma lubricipeda. Next base: position 4,470,277 of record HG992278.1, read on the forward strand.
TCAGCCACTGCCACAAGCTCCTTTTTGTGATTAAAAATATTACAAATATATTTCCGAAAATGCACAGTATTCCCATTCTTTATCAATGCACTTACTGATATTAAATTTGTTGCCAAGTTAGGAACACACAAAACATCTCTAAGTGTGACTTCATATTTGTTTTTACCCGTTAAAGTCACAATATCAACTTCACCTGAACAGGTAACTGGCATTGCACTGCAATTTGCTGCAATAATCTCCATACTTGTTGGGTTTGAAGTTTTCCGAACAATCAAATGTTCACTGACAGTCATATGAGCACTCGCGCCTGAATCCAGATACCAATCATTTTTATCAAAAGATCCACTTAAAAATACCGCAGAGAACGCATTGGTATTTTTCAACTGTTCTGTTTTTTCCAGCGGACACTGATTTTTATAATGACCACTTTGTTTACATCGATAACATTTGATTAGCATCTTGTTGTAGCCATTTTTGTTTTTTGTCTTGACATTGACAGTGCTGCCAACATTATAGTTCGCTTGATTCGGTTGTATTCGCCTGCGTTCGCGCTCGCTTCGGTGCTGCCCTCTATTCAAAAATGCGCTTCCATGCTGTTCTGTGTCATTTCCCGCCAAATCTATCAACTTAGATTTTATTATGTCTGACGTTATGGCTATACCGGAGTGTTCTATAGCCATTATCATAGGGAAATACTTTTCTGGTAATCCTGCGAGTAACAAACTCCCGATCCACTCATCGCTCACACTAAAGCCTGTACCACTGAGTTTTTGACAACTTTCGATGATGCTTGTAACATAGGATGTCATCGAGTCACTGTTTTCCAATCTAATAGAAATCAAATTACGTAATAGGGTAATTCTCCTTGAAAAACCTGTGTCGTCAAACATTTGCTTTAGTTTCTGCCACAAATCTTTTGACTTTGTTGCTTCTTTTACATGAACATACAGTGATGGATCAATCGTTAAAATCAACTTTGCTTTTGTTTTAGCATCATCAGTTGAGGAGACATCTTTTGCTTCAGCCGCTCTGATGTACTTTTCCATTCCCTCTAAGATTAACAAATTCTCTGCTGCAAACGCCCATTCTCGATAATTCTCACGTCCCATTAACTTAGGAACATTAGCGAGAAAAGAATTCGACGCCATTTTGGTTTCTGTCGACCGGCACGCTGATTTTAACTTACTGATTTTACTCGCCGTAAAAATAAAATTTACACTACGATTCGACACTTTAACTTTAAAATCAACTTTTACTTTTGTTTTATACTATGTTTTCAAAGCAATTTCTGGGCCATAACCTATTATTTGGGATATTTAAAGTAAACACCATATGAATCGTTTTACCAGCCAGCAAAAAAAGGGATTTATTTCTTAAAGCAATCATAGACCAACACAGTTCCATAGACTAAAAAATATATGTTTGTTTGATGTTACCATAATGATTAAAATCAAATATAACAGTTTAACACTTAGAAATATGCCACTGATAATTTTTATATTCATTTAAATTGTCTAAATTGGAACCGTCATTCCAATTGTGAAATGGAAACGTCCTTAGTTATCAAGAGACACAATTATCGAATATCGCAAAATATACATATATTGCTAAAATAAGATCATATTGTTAATAGCGCTAGACATATTTCAAAATTTTTAATTGATTATGAGGATGTATTTAATAGCTGTCATCTTGTTTTGCCAACCCTGTAATTCTAAATCTTACTGAGTCTAGAGTTGTGAAATTTATTAGCTAACATAAACGCTTTCCTGCAAAAAATTGTCTTCAAAATATATTTATGATGATAGATGCCCAGCAAAGTGAGACAATTTTCTCATCAGAGTAAAACCATGATATAATTTCCGCGTGACTGATAAGACGAAGTCGATAAAATAAGAATGAAACCAGGGATTTACAAGATATTGTTTACTTTGAAGGCTGGTTAAAAAAGGTAGTGTAAAAGGAGAAAAACTATACAGTTATTCAAGCAGTCAAAATTGATGAAAAGGCATTTATATAAATAAAGAGGCTCTTCAAAATCGCGATTTAAATAAAGTTTTCCCCTTGAATGGAAATAGAAAAAATGTTCGATTGGTTCCCATATTTTTGTACATACTACACAGAATTGTTTCTCGTGTTTTCTTCAATTAATTTCGTTTTACCGTTGTTTTCAGATTGCGTACAATCTATATGTATATAACATAGTCGTGTTAGTTACATTACTTATAACATAAGAATGGCTGGACCATTTTTTGTGATTTTTGTAATTTTAGATTCGTATTTGTCCGGGATAGGATAATAATAATAAATATATCAGACATCTAATACACAACGCTATCTAGTCCCAAGCTAAGCAGAGCTTGTGTTATGGGTACTAGACAACTGATACAAATCCATATTATACTTTTTTTTTTCTAAATACATTCATATTATACATAGAAAACACCCAAACTCCGAAACAAATATTTGTAGATCATACAAACATTTGGTCCGACCCTTGAATCGAACCCGAGACCTCATGATCAGCAGTCGCACACGCCAACCGCGAGACCAACGAGGCAGTCAATCCAGTCATAATTGTCCATTGACAGAACAAAGTTTGCCGGGTCAGCTAGTTAGTAATAAAAAGTTACAGGCTTAGATTCAATAACTCAAACATATTATGTAGATCGATATAACAGTACCTTCAAAGTCTCATGAATATACATTACAAAGGCGGACTAATATTCTAGTTTGTTCGTTTTAAGGGAACTACTCCAAATATCGATTGCTATACTGAAATTTAAAACCTTTTCATCGTCTACAATGAAAATGCGTTACTATCTTGAATAATCACAGACGCGTATCGATCGCGATCGTAAAAACATGAGAAACATCTAGTTGCAACATTTAATGCTATTTTTCTCTTAGTATTAATGAGGTCTTGAAAATACAACCAGGATCAGATTGTAATTTTAAATATCACCTTGAAACAAGGCACTATTATTATTGTTTGTTTGGTTTTGTTTTATTATTGTATGCATTGCACTGCAGATGTGACGAGGAAAACAACAAAAAAAAAATATTTCAACCAAAAAGGGAAACAATCTTCAAAATTTTTGCAAAACAAATTGTTTATTATATTTCTATGAAAAACAATTTATAATCTTAAGAAAATATGTATTCTTTTGGGAGCTCCGAGCAGCAACGTATCAAGTTAAAGAAAAATACAAATAATATGAATTATTAGTGAAATGTGATAGAAGATGTGAAGAGATGTTTATTTTGTTAATGTATTTCAGACATCGGCCAATTCTGTGTATATTTACACAGAACTAAATTTCCACGAGGACTACAATAACATTTACATCACATTCCATAAGCCGCCGATGTTTGTAAGGGGCTAAAATAATCGAATTAACTCTTCACACCTGAGAGACAGAACCATTTTAGTTTACTAAGTGAAATGTGCTAAGGAATAAGTAAATTTTTTTTTTTGTTTAACAAATGATATGAACAACGCACAGTGTTTTATGATTTTATGATGTATTTTTTATGAAAGCTCGAGTAGTTGTTACAATAATCTTATCATATCCAATACAAAAATAACCTTATTCGTCACTGCCCCGTTGGTCTAGCGGTTGACGTATGCGACTGCTGATCAAGAGGTCTCGGGTTCGAATCCCGGGTCGGGCCAAAAGTGTTATTGAGTTTTTCTGATTCTATAAATACTTAATAACCGCTCGGAGTTTGGAAGTTGGGGTTTGAACCCCCGTGCCACCGAGAGCACGTAAAGCTGTCGGTCCTGCGCCTGATCTCACCCCGACCGTGTCGGTTAACTGTCCCATTATAAGAAAGAGGGAACAGAGAGTGGACCTGTGTTTGCGCACACGTTTGTACCCTATTATATCTCCTACGTAGTGGCTAGTCTTCATTGAGGCTGGCCGCGGTGGCCTTAATCAGCCAGGAGAACATCAGGAGAACATTGAAAAAGGGATCCCGGCCCGGGATTCTAACCTGAGACCTCTTGATCGGCAGTCGCATATGTTAACTGTTAGACCAACGAGGCAGTTAATGTACATATTTTATTAGTCATAAAAACATTAGCAGTTGCGTTAGTAAATGGAATTTTAAAGTTATTAGTTCGGAATTAAGTTCATTAATTAAATAGATGTCCATATGTAATCGCACAACGGTAAGTGACTTGTTATTTTAATCGAAGTGAATTGCCTCTTGTTGTGATCCTCTCACCAGGTGTAGTTATTTGCGATTGTTTAGCTATATCTACATGGGCCCGTATAGCCTAGTAACAAGGTAGCCTAGTAACAAGGTTTCCACGGGGAACGTAACTCTAGTGAATGGACTCAACACTGTTCATGCAAGTCTCATATTTAAATGTTATTAATAAAGTACTTGTTGGCGAATGTATACTTATAATCATGATTAAAGCTTAAGTAATTGCTTAGACTTGTACAAATACACGTATTTCGGAGGTGACCACAAACAGTTAAAGCATACTTACACAAATAATTATCATTTCAGTGATATTTGTGCAAGCGTCGATGCAGCGAGCTACTAACTTAAATATAATTTTTGCATAGGCTTCTAACTATCGGTATTGTTTAATGAATTTATTTTAAGTTGCCATTTTTTGTCCCTGTGGTAGTAGTCTTTACTTTTTACTTGACAAAGACATGGCTCATTTATATAAAGTAATGTAAGTGAGTTTAGTTCTAGAATGTATCATCTAAATCGGTTCAGCGGTTTAGCTATGAAAGCACAACAGACAGACAGAACTACTTCCGAATTTACTATTATAATTTTAGGTTGATCGTGACCTATTTTGGTCATTATCATGCTTAGAACCAACCTTCGAGAATCATAAACTAAATGTTTGACGTGTCCAGTTTTCTATTTATTTTATGTTCTGAATATATACATGTAGTTATTTAACTACGTAGCTTTGTATTAATTTATCCATTACTTAAAATAATTACTTCGACATATCTCTAGTTGAAAACATACCAACACTTGATTAATTCACTAGTTGTTTACTTGAACATAACTATATACCTTCATAGTGTGTCTTCATTGTTAAAAATGGTTTTTGATATTAAAAATTTAAAAATCGTTCACTATCTCAGAACAGCGGAGAATCTAATGGGTATTTATAGAAATTACCTCTTAAAGGGGCGAAGAAGTAAACAACTTATTGTGTGTTACGCAGTCGTGAAAATTATACTATGTCTACTATTGCTTCTTAACAATATGTACTTTGTTGCATTTTTACCAGTTACTAGAAACATGAAATATTTTCATGGGTGGGGTTTTGTTAACCTCTTTATTGGGGAATTAGTTTGTGTTGTGTGTAGCATATTAAAATCCACGGAATACAAAATGGTTACAACTAATCTTATGGTTGTCCATTGCGATTATGCAGAAAACTTACAATACAAAGGAATATTGAAAAAACTGGTACCACTTTTCATAACGAGTTTAACTGTAGTTCTTGGGGCAGAACTCTGTTTTGCTGTATATAATTATTACGATGAAAAAGGTCATCTAACCTATAGTGCAGTTATTACTTTTATGAGATTCGCAGTGTTCTGTTCTAGAATTAGTTACACCCTAGATTTTTTTGCGTTGTATATTTATTTAGATCTACTATCAAATTTATTGAAGTGCTTAAATGGTACACTGGCGGAAATAAAACACAAATTGATTTCAAACAATAGTCAGCCAGTTATAGACAAACAGTATGTAAACTTAATGCTGTTAGAAAAACTACAGCGATGGGCTGAGATGTATAAACTTTTAGTACATAGTGTTCGATATATAACAGCGTGTTTTAAGATACAAGTAAATATTCATTTTCAATTTATAATCAGTTACGCTGAAAATTTTGTTATTTTTGGTGTTTCCATGTGGTTTAGGATACTAGTGAATTCCCGATGAAGCCCATACTTTAATTCATAAAGTAAGACGATATTAGCGACTTTAGACGTGAAATTAGATGTATTTGACGACTAAAGTCGCTAATATTATCGCTTTTGTAGTCCACGAGGTGTTTCAGGAACGGTGAACTGTCCTGTAAGCAAATTTTAAAGTTTTTGAAGTAGGCGCCATTATTCTTAATCCCGTCTTTGAACGTATGTATGTTCATGTATTCGTGTATTTCCTTTGTTGTGATGAACTATGTTATTGGCTTCAAGATATGGTTTTGAGTCTTTTATACAATCGTTTTATTGAAAACATATACCGAACCTCACAGTTCAGTTTCCTATATCCAAGTCGGCTTTAGCATCGATTTTCAGTTTAAAGTTTCTACCCAGTACCTAATACAGGCCCTTATACTCGAGGTTGATCTGGTCGCTTTTAGTTTGTACGTGTTTTTTCAACGTGAATCTACTATACAGGTCCATTCCCAAGTACTTTTCTGAATAACGATGTGAGAGTTGGGTACTATTAAGACTGAATGGAGAGTAATCTGCCTTGCAAAAGTTAAAGAATGTGGACTGATTTGGACTCACTAGCTATAAATCTCTATATTTCCATCCATTTCTCTATTTTACGAAGAAGGACTCAAGAACCCTGGGGCACTTCTGCTTAAATTCTGTTGATTGAAATGAAATGAATGAAATAACTGAGAATGTTGTGTCCGTTACAATATCACAAAGTCTGTGTGTGGTAGGACCAACTTTATATTGCATAGTAATCGTTAGTACTAGACCATGTCGAAGGCTTGCAGTATGTTCAGAAAAGCTGTTGAACTATATTCTTTTCTCTACTTAAGATTAGTAAAAGCCATCCGTATTACTATTCGTGGATAACTCTTGGATTCTGCTCATGCTTTCCATTAGATCGAGTAGAGTCACTTTTGTCTGGTACATATGCATTAAAAAGGCATGTAGGAGGTAACTTCGTGGGCTGGTTCGCTGCATTTATGTACCATAATTATTTGAGACACTTTCGCACTCTTTTAACTTTAACTATGACAAATTTCATACTCCTCTGTACGTACAGTTTTGGTAAAAAGGGGTACAATTTTTTTGCTTCACCTATCAATATAATGGTTTAGTTCTTTCTTGATTACTTTAAAAGTCCTAACAAAAGTGTAGTGCATATTTTATTCATTTCCGCACCACCCAACAGTAGACCGTAGAGAATGATTTTGGCATTAGATCGGCCATTACACATTTTGATCATAAATTTACTTAATAAATAAACTTATAATAAAAAAATCATGAATCGCCTATCCTTTCTATTCTCTTTTAGATCATATTTTGGGTAACGATGCGTATATTCAGATATATATATATACTATATTTCATATCTGAGTCACTTATTAAAAAGGTAGTATCTGTGGAATATGTAGACCATATATTTGTGTACTTTTTGGAAAAAAATTTTTTTTTAACAGGTACAAATTACCAAGGCTTTGACTGACCTGGTTAGATTTCTAATTTCGGATTTATTTCCTTTGTTCATCGTTTTTCACGGTGCGCAAAAGCTGCATAATGAAAAGGCTACAATGAACAGAGCTATTGCCAAACTATACAGTATGTGTTGTACAAGTGAGTATATTTTTGATACAACCTTTTTTAAAACTACAATCAAAGGCAGTCTCACATTAATGTTAAGATTATTTTTAAATAAGTCTTCATTAAATCTAAATAAATATTGCATTTACTAAGACACTTTTTTCAAATGAGTCCCTATAACAATACCCCGATATGTTATCAACTTATTGGGGTCCACTGCTGAACGAAAGTCTCCCCTAAGCAGCACTAACTGGTCTTAGGCAGTCCGCACCGCGCAGACGGACTGGTCGTCACTGGAGTCGAAATGAGTAAGAGTGAAGACCGCGATTAGGTGAACGTAGTTTACCTCTTGTTTTGAAATTATTCAGTTAAAATTATTTTCTCAATTTAATTTGATATGGAGATATTAGGTTTATAGAATAAAAAACAAAAAGAGTACTCGTGTATTAAAGTTACTAAATTAACATAAATACATCATTTTTATGAATAACGACTTTGTTTAAGGTTCTGCGGCTTGTAAAATAGAAGCTCTCAAGAATCTGCTAACCCTTGCGAAAACGAGTGAAATAAAAATGGAGTTCGCCAATTTAACTTTGGGAATGTATTTGATTCCCATGTATTTGTCTATAACAATAACCAATGTCATAATAGCTTTGCAATTAAATAATGTGATTTAGAGGAATATTTTTATTAGATTACAACTATATAACACGACGCGATGGTAAAACAAAAAGAGGCAGGCAGGCAAAAAGATGGATGGATGACATAAAGAAAATTGGAGTCGTTACCTAGCCAAGAAAAGCTAGAGATAGAAAAGAGTGGAAACAGCCGGAAGAGGCCTATGTGTAACAGGACACGCTGATCACTAAACCGGAGTAGCAGATGTGTTAGTTCATAAGTTAGATTATTTTATGTATGTTTAGATTCAGCAATAAAGGCTCAATAATAATAAATAAAAAAATTAACACCAATCGGAGACCTTCCGCAACTACTTTATAATAACTGATCGATTGTATTTTAAATATAAGTTGGAATCAATTTTTTTTAGAAACCATTATATTACAGTTTGCGTAAAAAGAAAATTTATAGAGTAATTTTCCTCAAATGGCACTTACATGAGAAAAGTATCAATTAACAGGCGATTGAATTTCACCTATTGGTACAATGGGGAGATTTCATCTCAATCTTATGAGAATAATCAGTCGGCTCGAAATTGTCATGGGATCTCTTATGAGCTTGAGGGCCATGATCAGTTACAATAGTTTCAAGATTGTTACAAGATTTATCTCAGGTCCCTTTAAAAAGGTCTATAGTTGTCAAGCAATAAATGTGGACAGACAGGATTTCTATAATATTCAATCCTTTTTTTGATTCTTCATTATTCAATTAGCTGACTAATGAAAAAATAGTTTCACCTAGAAGTTCCGAGTGATTTAAAAAAAAAATGTGTAAAATTTTGACGTCAATTATACCTCTCTTTCACATAAAAATCAATTGCCGTTCGTTTGTCTCGCTAAAACTCGAGAGTGGCTGGTCCGATTTGGCTGATTTTAGTTTTAAAATGTTTGTAGTAGTCCAGGGAAAGTTTAAACAGTGAAAAATTCAAAATTACTTGAAAATCCAAATGTCACGAAGAAATTCACGTGTTTGAAGTAGCGGGCACAGCTAGTTTTAAATAATTAGCATCATGTTTTTGAAGTGATTTTTTTTTTAATACACTTTTTATCACAACATTTGTTTTACTTTAACTTTATCAAAATAGTAGCAGGCAGTTGCAAATTTGCAAGCGAGTCGTGGTGAGACTTGACTTAACCGTCTTCCAAAAAGGAGGAGATTGTATGTTTCACTATATGTTTTTAAGTTATTGCATAGCTTCTATCGCGGGCCTTGAGCGTGGAGACCGAATCATGAACAGCTAATAACTCATTTCTACTATATGTGTTAAAATTTTTGTTCTTTTTTTTGTTATAGGACTGTGTACGGATAAACGAGCAGATATATCGCCTGATGGTAAGCGATTACCACCGCCCATGGACACCTGTAACACCAGAGGCGTCACAAGTGCGTACATTTGTTTGTTGTCAGTATAGAAACAATAATATAGATGGCGTTGTACTTCGAATGCAATGGAGCATTTGAAAAATAGTTTAGTTTTTATTTGGTGCTATCAAAGAAAAAATAAAATAAAATACTGCATGAATAAAAAATAAATAAATAATTATAATTGATAAAAATGCTATGCAATAGCTTTACCGCGGCAGTCCCCGAGTGCCACATGTCTTTTTTTTGTGTATGTTCACCGATTACTCTGTCAATTGTCGACCGATTTTGAAAATTCTCTTTGTATTCGAAAGAGTATGCTCCTGAGGTGGTCCCATTGCAACCATTACTGGATCTGATGGTGAGATCACAGCGAAATCGAGAGGAACCCTCATTTTTTTCAGGCACGTATTATATTTTTCGTATATTTTCTGAAGTTGAAACCCCTGAACCTGTCAGGCAGTCACCTCACCGACTTGTCAGCCGTAGACCATGAGATCCCAGGGCGCCGTTAAAATATATATATAATATAAAATATATAAAAATAAATTTAGACAAAGATAAAAAATAAAAAAAGTTAAAAAATAATGTGTGTATGGATGTGTGTTTGGGATATCCAGGGTGCTCTTCAGAAGAAACGAATACGCCTCAGTGATGCATTCATATATTAACAAATAAAATAGAGGTAACAAGATTATAAATAACTAATACATATGAGGGTTGTCACTAGCTTAAAAAATATATTGTTCTACAGTAAAAAAAAAACCACTCTTCGGTGCCGCTGCACTGCAGACAGACACCCATACGAACTCCCAACCCCTTTCAGACCTCAGGCGAGGGTCTATTCGGGCTTCTTATGATGATCTTGAAAACAGATAAAATTATAACACCTTATGTGGGTGAAAAAATAATTAAGTAGGTACTTTGTATTATATGTGTCCCAGTGAGGAATCCTTGGGACACTTAAGCGAGCTAGGTGGTGAGCTGCGGGCTGCCTCAGACGATATCCCTGCTAGGATTTAACCTCACAACCCAGGATGTGTGCTCCGTAATCTACTGGTTCTGTCCGGAACCATGAACCCTACACAGAAAATACATCTCCTAGACACACATTCAAAGAAATAAAGACATGGTTAAGATTAATTTATAGGTTATATTTGATTTTTTACCTCAGACGGGGAATTGAAGATTACCGCAGCGTTTCACTATACACAGCGAACAACAATCACGAGGTTTATGCAGGATAATCACAATGGGCAGAGAACTGAAGACAGTGAACCAGTGATCCACAAAATCCTCGTTTATAAAGGCTTAGAAACGAATTTTCGAGAATCTCCCACCACTTTTTCAGCTAAACATGAGCACCACTCACTCCGATACATTCTAATGCAAAGGCACCATTTCGCGAAGTGAACAATTGCATATCAATTAATACTAAAAAAAGGTTATTCTTAAATTTTGAACTATTCGAACTTTCAACACATTTTGTTTGACGCAGTGCAGAATAACGCCCTCTGGTGCCTCTTGGATGAACTGTTCGGCCAGTCGATCCAATAGCGGGCGTAACACGCCGTGAGGGCGCTGTGCTCACCTTCTCGTTGATATAACTACAATTAAATAGAATTAAGAAAAACAAATGCTACACCACCCCCTTCCTCACAGAATTCCCTGAGTTGAGCACGAAGGGAATACCTAGCACAGAGCGAAAATATAGTCCACTCTGGAAGAATATAAAAACTGAACTAAAAATATAACATAGGTCATTATGTTGATAGTGAAAAGACTACTACAAGATACCCATACATTGACTCCACGCCCTACATCACTGTATGCCTGTCACATAGGTGAATTGCACAGTGTGGAGAGGTGTGTGTCATTAATTATCGTTCAACACAAAAAGTATGAGATTACGTTCGTATGAACGACTTAAATATAGAAGAGATACAGTGGGGAGAAGGAACAGAAGATGGTTCCTCTTCACTGTATTTTAAAATGTCTTTAATATGGTATGTCCCCAAATTCTTACCATCCAAATCTGATAGTTCATAGACCAGAGGTGAGCGCTTTGCGGTGACTATGCACTTTAAAAATTTAGGGGCCAACTTGGAAGTGAAGTTCTTGTCCTTGTTGGAAAGATAATGGGTTCTCTTATAGACAAACTGTCCCACCTTTAACTCCACATGCCTTTTTCTGAGGTTGCAGTACTCCTCGTTACGCCGGTGAGAAACATTCAAATGTTTGCTCACCTGATCGTATACACCACGAGGTTCCTTCACCCTCTCGCCACAGGACACGGGACTGTCAATGGAGACAGAGTTAGGATGGGAAGACATTAGGATGGAAGGTTTCGACACACGTTTTGGGTTACCCATTAGGCCAGGACGAGCAGTGTTTACTGGTTTGTCCTGCTTACAAGTTTCACACTTGCCCACATATTCCTTAACGCTCTCATACATCTTGGGCCAGTAGTAGTTGAGGGCCAAGCGTTTGTGGGTTTTCCGAACACCTCCATGGGCACTCGTGACGTGCTCATGGTACTTGGAGAGCAGGGACAGCCTGTCCTCCTGTGGCACCACCAGCTTCCAACTAAACTCTGACGTTAACGTGTATTTGCCTTTTGACAGCCTATACAAAGCATCGTTGCGTATGTCGAAGCTAGGGAAGTTACGTGGGTTATTCTTCACACTTTTTAGAGTGTGAAGGTACCAAGAATCCTTGGAGACACTGGTGTCTATTGCGTCAACCGTATCAATGACATGATGCACCAGGGATGTACATCCTAAACCTACCTTGTCAGTGTTGATGTTATTGAACTTCTCAATAATGCTATTTATAATCCGCTTCTGATCAGCGGTCAAATTATCGTAATCCTTCAAACCACGGTTGAGAGCCAGTGACTCAACAGGATTACACTCATCAAAATTAGAGAGATTGGTATTTCGAGATATCAATCTATCCCCTAAATGAAATTGTTGCCAGAAGTCAACACCAAATATCATAGGAGTGGTGATTTCCGGGACAACATAAAACTTAATAACTCTGACAGCAGAGTTGTATACTATGGGAAGAGAAATACAGCCTAGACAAGACAGAGATGTGCCGTCTGCTGTAGTTAAACTAAAATTGGGGCTGATGTTTTCAAGTTCAAACCCTAATTCAAAAAATTTGTGGTGCGCACCCTTACCTAAGATAGAGCAGGCCGCACCCGTATCAAGTAGACCTAGAACATTTAAGTTCATGATCTTAACTACTAAATACGGTCTAATATCATTATCCCGTTTATTAAACAGGACCCTATCAGAGGAGACATCAGACAGAGTAGAATGCACTGAACTGATGGGTAAGCTCTCAACAAGGCCCTGACTTACCCGTTTTTTGGCTTGTTGAGACACTGGGAACATTCCGGTGCTCTGACTCCTTTCTGACCACACCGGAAACACACCACCTCTCCCGACTTTGTACAGCTGGGAGTAGAATGACCGCCCTCACCACAGCGAAAGCAATTGTGCTCGCTTGAGGTTGATGGACGAGTCACTGCAGAGACCTGTTGGTGAGTTTTATATGGAGATTTTGGTTTAAATTTTTGGTGGTGTAGATCCACAGTGATACTGCATTTATCAAATGCTGGCTCATGGAATGCCTCAGCCCTTGCACGAGCAAGTTCTAGGCGCTTCCCCAATCGCTTCAGGTCGGTGATGGACTTGACGTCATGAAGAGCTAATTCCTTCATGTAGTCAGGCCTTATGTTATGCATCAGAATGTCCAGTTGTTCCTCACTGGGCATCTTGCATGAGAGTCTAGAGAACATGGCCTGCATCGTAGAGATGTAATTTCCCAATGTTTCGGATCGAGCCTGTGTACGCTGCCTGATTTCATTTCGGAGACGATAATCATAGTCGGGAAGGTCGAAGCTCTCCCTCAGCTCTTCCAACATAGCCTCATAAGAGGTAAGGTCCACCCTGTTGGCACGGAACCAAGATAGGGCTGGACCCTCCAAAAGGTCGGAGAAAGCCGTGAGGATTTTGTCCTTGGTGACTTCCCGAGCACACCTGAGCTCCTCAAGTCTTTCGATGAAAACACGTACACAGGTAGATCCATCAAATTTTAATTAAAAGAATTGAGATTAATGGGTTTATCCCTTATTACCATTGTCGGTATGGAATCGGCAGCTGTTGCGTTAAGTCGCGTCGAACGGTCCCCCCTCGGCACAGGTGAGGTGTAATTGATTTGGTCCGCTACAGGACCTTTATCTCCCTCTGAACCATCTGAGTCAGAGTCAGTTTCTGTTTCAGTTAACGATAAAATTTTAACTAACCGGTTACGGATCCCTACTAGTTCTGAGCAGTCCAAACCACACCTTGCTAACCTATCGAGAAGATAATTAGCCCTCAAAGCAATCTTATTACGCACTGTCATGTTAGAAAAGAAATCACCTGAAGAAATGGCTCCTTCCAATTCAATAACCTTGGGCTCGCAGAGAGACAGTTCTGAAGCCGCAGAAGCAGTAACTAAAGCGCTGGCCTTAATGCTGCCACGCCGGATAAGCCGTAATGCAGTTCGCAGCTCACCCCTCAAACTAACCACCGTGTCTTCAGAATTAGCTGAAATGCCCATAGCAGTCAATTCGTTAATAAGTTCATCCTTTTTAAGGTAATTAATACATTTAACCAGTTGAGCCATGGTGTAAATGGACAAGATTAACTTTAAATTTTACAGCAAATGAAAAGAAACAATATAATATAAGGCACTAAAATATCCTTAGTGCTTAAAGAGAGTTAAAAAAATACAATCTTACAAATGACTGTCTTAGTCTGTAAAAAAAACTAAATATACAGTATTATTCAGTTAACTCAGTTAACTACACTGTTAACTGAGATGAAAGTAAATTTTAAAATTATTTAAAACAATTAAATTATATTTGTGAGGTATCAAAAAAATTTTTTTTTGATCACCTTTTAAAAATCTTCAAATTGAAAATTCACTAACAAGAATACAATAATTAATCTAGTTATAGTCACTATATAAATTGTTAACAACCAATTCTTGCTTCCCAAACAGTAAAGTGTTAAAGTTTTATATTTGTAAAAGTTTTCCTTACATAAATTTAAAAGTAGGGTAAGACCCACATGAAATTAAATTAACACAACTAAGTTAACAAAAGCTTCTTTATAAAACTAGATAAAAGGAAAAAACAATATATCTTTTTATTACAACAAGCAAACCCACTATTTGGCTTGAGGTAGTTTATATAAAAAAAAAAATATACACTTCTCTTGTTCGAAGGTATAATTATAACAATTAAAAGTACACTTTTCAAATGCACCTAAATAAATTACATTCTATGTATGCACCACTTAAAATATAGCAGATCCCATAAGGACTGACCACAAGAAATAAAAAAGAAAAAAATAAAAAAGAAAAGAAAAAAAAGTTTCTAATAGGAATCCAAAGACTTACCAAAATGTGTGCAGTTTTAATTTTTGTTTCAATTTAGAATTTAGCTCAAAGCTTATCCACGCCGTTGAGATGGAGGTATAGGCTGAAAAAAGCAATGAGAGATTATTACATGCGTACTGCACCCGCACAACCAATTAACGTCCTGGGAAGTCTCGGACGGAGGGTAGACGTTTCCTCCAGAGTGAGCCTAGGAACACCCACACAACACACACACACAAAGGTTCTAAAACTAGCCTTACGCTGGTCGCCAATTTGTAACCCCTGAACCTGTCAGGCAGTCACCTCACCGACTTGTCAGCCGTAGACCATGAGATCCCAGGGCGCCGTTAAAATATATATATAATATAAAATATATAAAAATAAATTTAGACAAAGATAAAAAATAAAAAAAGTTAAAAAATAATGTGTGTATGGATGTGTGTTTGGGATATCCAGGGTGCTCTTCAGAAGAAACGAATACGCCTCAGTGATGCATTCATATATTAACAAATAAAATAGAGGTAACAAGATTATAAATAACTAATACATATGAGGGTTGTCACTAGCTTAAAAAATATATTGTTCTACAGTAAAAAAAAAAACCACTCTTCGGTGCCGCTGCACTGCAGACAGACACCCATACGAACTCCCACAGCCCCTTTCAGACCTCAGGCGAGGGTCTATTCGGGCTTCTTATGATGATCTTGAAAACAGATAAAATTATAACACCTTATGTGGGTGAAAAAATAATTAAGTAGGTACTTTGTATTATATGTGTCCCAGTGAGGAATCCTTGGGACACTTAAGCGAGCTAGGTGGTGAGCTGCGGGCTGCCTCAGACGATATCCCTGCCAGGATTTAACCTCACAACCCAGGATGTGTGCTCCGTAATCTACTGGTTCTGTCCGGAACCATGAACCCTACACAGAAAATACATCTCCTAGACACACATTCAAAGAAATAAAGACATGGTTAAGATTAATTTATAGGTTATATTTGATTTTTTACCTCAAACGGGGAATTGAAGATTACCGCAGCGTTTCACTATACACAGCGAACAACAATCACGAGGCTTATGCAGGATAATCACAATGGGCAGAGAACTGAAGACAGTGAACCAGTGATCCACAAAATCCTCGTTTATAAAGGCTTAGAAACGAATGTTCGAGAATCTCCCACCACTTTTTCAGCTAAACATGAGCACCACTCACTCCGATACATTCTAATGCAAAGGCACCATTTCGCGAAGTGAACAATTGCATATCAATTAATACTAAAAAAATGTTATTCTTAAATTTTGAACTATTCGAACTGTCAACACATTTTGTTTGACGCAGTGCAGAATAACGCCCTCTGGTGCCTCTTGGATGAACTGTTCGGCCAGTCGATCCAATAGCGGGTGTAACACGCCGTGAGGGCGCTGTGCTCACCTTCTCGTTGATATAACTACAATTAAATAGAATTAAGAAAAACAAATGCTACAAAGTTACCCCGGTATTTGCGTCTGGTAGTCATCATTTTATGATGATAAGCTGATGATGTAAGATACAACTCCTTTACGGCTAGGAGTTGGAGGATAAATCTTTAAATGTCATATTTATGTATGTTACATTTAGTCGTATTTTTTGGATGATGGAAGGTACAACTTCTTAACGGTTAGGATTTGGAGGATAATTCTTTCAATTTTATACGTGTCTATAGACATTTAGTTGTACAATTTTTAGTTATTTAGGTGAGCTGATCACTATCACTACATATCAAATCAATCAAAAATTATTATTGGCGTTGATGTTAATGCATCTTATACTTTATCGTATGGTAAGTTGCGTTCAATTGACATGACCCGGCGCTGTGCGGTTGAAGATTTTATTGCGGAAATGAATCTTACTATTCACAATGGGGTATTGTTGGGGTATGGAGTATTGTTAATATTGATGCACCACCAACTTTTTGCAGCCCCATGGCTGAGTCTTCTATTGACGTGATGCTTACGCGCGGCGACGTCTCGATTTCTGAATGGCGTGTCCTACCGGACGCATCCTGTAGTGATCATTGCTTAATCGTGTACGAATTCATACTAATGGTTGCACAACATCCACTAAAAACTCCGTACAATTTTAGATATAAAACTAACGGGGCAAATTTGGCTTTATTTAGTTCTCTCTTTGCAGTACATGCTAAAGACTTCACTCGCAGTTGTCTATCAGCTGAGGAAAGCGCAGACATATTATCAGACACTTTCACATACTGTGCTGATGTTTGTATTGGCCGCGGATCTCTCATTAGCACTCGTAGATGTGATTAGTGAAACTATAAATTGGTCGAATTACGTAAAATCCATCGGAAAGCTCGTAAAAAACTAAATGGCATAAAAAAGCGTAACGTAACAGGAGATATTTACAATACTGCTCTCATTGCTCTTAGAGTTGCCAGGTCTCACTACAGAGCTGCTGTGGAGAAATCAAAGGGAAATTTAATACGTAAACTTGTTGATAAACTCGATAGAGACTGACTGCCTCGGTGGCGCAGTGGTAGCGTACGTGACTGCTGTTCTTGAGGTCTCGGGTTCGATTCCCGGGTCGGATCAAATGTTTGTATGATCTGCAAATATTTGTTACGGAGTTTGGGTGTTTTCTATCTATAATATGTATGTATTTCCAAAAAAAAAGTATATAAGTATTTATATCAGTTGCCTAGTACCCATAATACAAGCTCTGCTTAGTTTGGGACTAGATGGCGTTGTGTGTGAGACGTCCGAAACATTTATTATTATTTATTTATTTATTTATTAGAGAGGGTCCGTGGTCACCTTTGTATCATGAATTTAATGCAAATAGATCGACCTTGCATACGTGCAGAACATTTAAATTAATAATAGTTATACTACAGGAGTAGAAGAAACAGCAAAATATCTTTTAGAATCACTTGTGCCTGACGATCGGACGAATTTCTTAGTATTGTTAGATCATTACCACTTAACAAGGCTTCGAGCGACGATAAAATATCAAATAAAATGATAAAAGAAGCTTGTAAACTCTCGGGTAATACGATTTTAAGAGTTTTTAAACGTTGCATTGCGGAAGGAGTATTTCCTAATGTTTGGCAGTGCGATAATATTCGTATAATACCCAAAAACGGCGATAAGCCGCCGGACGATCCTAAATCCTATCGACCCATAACATTGTTACCATCGCTAGGAAAGCTTTTAGAACGTCTTGTAGTACCTCGACTTCTACCGGGTGGAGTCAAATTTCATGATAGACAATTCGGATTTACGTTGGGAAAATCGACAACAGATGCGGTTATATCTGTAAGGAAAACTGTCACCGAGTCAAGGTTTCAATACGTCTTAGGTATCTTCTTAGATATATCTGGTGCCTTCGACAACGAGTGGTGGCCCATGCTATTGCTTAATATATATATTTATTCCCTTATTACCTCGTACTTTACACAAGGCACAACTAAATTGAGACTTGAGCATCACTGTGTGTCGAAGGCGCTTACGATGTGGTGTCCTCGGGGCTCGGTGCTAGGTCCATACTTGTGGAATATAGGCTTCGATGATTTTCTTACAATACCTATACCACCCAGATGTACCCTAAACGCGTATGCGGACGACGGTTTATTACTGGTGGAATCTGATACTAGAGCGGGGCTTGAGAGTCTAGCTAATAGATATTTGAACTTAGTATCTCTTTGGGGTGTACGTAATCGCTTGACTTTTGCACCAAACAAAACCTTCCAGCTACTTCTGAAAGGTAACCTCAAATCACCGCCGTGTATTAAATTTCAAAATGTTAGTATAAAAAATAAAACCTCGGTTTGTTATTTGGGATTAGTTTTAGAAAGAAATTATTCATTTATCGAACATATTAGAACAGTTAATGAAAAGTCTAAAAAAAGTTTCTTTGCTCTGACGAGAATATCAACTGCCACATGGGGTCTTTCATTTAATACATTAAAAATCATATATGGAGCTACTTATTTAGGTGCTGTTTGCTATGGTGCTCCCGTATGGGCTGATAGAGCGACTGTAGGTGCTGTCCGTCGCAAACTATTATAAGGCCAACGACTTGCATTGATCTTCTTGTGCAAAGCATATGGGACGGTTAGTACTGAGGCGTTACCGGTGTTGGCGGGTGTTCTTTCGGTCGATCTCGAGGTGCAGAGAATGCGATTTTTTGGGCGTACGAGACCGCGATAAAATCATAAAATTGTTTCAACAGCAGTCCAATGTCTATAACGACCTAATGGATGAATGGCAACAACGATGGGACGAATCATCTAAGGGGCGCCACCTCTACCAGTTCTTTCCATCTGTTCGCGAACGGATGTCGAGAAGCGTGGCTCTGCCATGATTGTTTAAGATGTTCGGACAATATAATACTATATGTTCTAATACGGTACTGCCAAATGT
This sequence comes from Spilosoma lubricipeda, assembly GCA_905220595.1. Lineage (NCBI taxonomy): Eukaryota > Metazoa > Arthropoda > Insecta > Lepidoptera > Erebidae > Spilosoma > Spilosoma lubricipeda. The sequence continues at coordinate 4,489,690 of HG992278.1, forward strand.
TACACCCTAAGTTACCTAATTCATTGACTTAACATCGGAGATAGGTTATTCAACTTTGTTATTTATACAACTGAGAACATTACATCAACAGCTTTTAGTTGTCCACTGCTGGATATAAGCCTCATTCAAACGGAGCTTAATTTGACGTAATAAGCCTCACTAGCCAGGCGCGTCGGTATACGGTTTGCTTCAAGGTTTTCTTATTTTTACACTGATTTTGTTTTGTGTTCTTTGTTCCCTTAGTTGCCTTTTACGACACGCATGGAATCAATAGGTGCGACACTTTGTAGTCCTAATCTAACAACACACGGACTCGTCACTATGCGGACTTGATAAATGAGTACTTATTTTTGTTACCATGCTAATAAAAAAGTTAACATACTAAAGTAGATTTAAATAAAGAAAAATCTTTAATACTGTAATTTAACAAGACCAAATTAATAACTAAAAAGAAATCATTCCTTCCAAAATAAGTATGTTTTATTTAAAGTCATATGAGTACAATCAGAGTCGAATCCTTAGATCAACTTCCTACACATAAAGATTTATTTCACGTATGCATAATAACTAAAGTACGTAACAGAAGCCATTATGCTATTCACGCGCTACCGTGAAATTGGGTTAACCTCAAACAAAATAAATGGGTTCGATGCCAAGGAAAATTTAATGCAAATTAATAAATTGACATTTACAAACTGTTCTGATTTATGTTGCAAGAATATTTAGGCAGTACAGAAAGACGTTATGATGTGATGAAATGTGAGAAGTGAGATGGAAACATGGGCCCAACCACAGAACAGGAGAATATAGGTAGAAATGCTATGTAGGCGGGGCAGGCGCGACGCGAAATAAGTCCAAATAGCACTATTTTGTCTGCCGGCATTAACTGAATGGTCGCATTTGCGTTTTACTTTCAACGGGAAAAAACAATAAAACAATCATACATAAATTGACTTACCTATTTAACATATAAGCATAATAGTCGTTAGCTGTGCCTCGCTATATTGACCGCGGTTGTTTTTGTAGCTTTATAACAAACACAGTAGGTTACACCAAACTGCGAAACAAGTTTAAATAAATTAAATACCTTTTAAAAACAAGCTTTTACTGGAATGCCTCGAGAGAAATCAAAGAAGTCCAAACACGATGATGTTGCGACATTTATTTACAGCGTTCCTATAGCCACCTTCCAGTTCCAGCATCAGATCAGCTCCATGTCATTATAATATTGTATTGTCACGCTGTATAATGCTTGTATTTTTTTTTTTCGTTTATTTTCTAAGAGCAATAAACGTTATTATTAATATTTTCTAAGACAAGCATATCTACATTGCAAGTTAGTAAAAATGTTGCAAAAAGTAGCCTATGTTACTCCTTACGTCTTGATAACCGACTTAAAAAAGAAGGAGGTTCTCAATTTCACAGTATTTTTCTTTTATGTTTGTTACCTCAAAGCTTTTGACTGGGAGACCCGATTTTGACGATTCTGTTTCTAATTGAAAGCCAGTGGTTCCCGTATGGCCCCATTCCAATTTGGTCCAGTTCTTGAAGACACTCTTAGTCATAACATAACAAACGATTTACAAAGAATTCGAGCATATTATTTAACTGACACAAAAAGTTTAGTACTGGTAGAAAGTGCTCGTACAATCAGACAGACACCTCAGACGACAGTAGAGACAAGAAAAATCAAGAAATATTTACCCTACCAAAATGGAAGAAGGTAGGTTTTATATCCTAGCTATCTTATTATACATATATGACGAATTATAGAAGAACGAAAAAGGTTTACATTATCAAGAAGGGTTTTCACCATACAAGCAATAAAGTAAAAAGCCAAAAACAGATTTGCAATGTAATAAAGGAGTGCGTAAAATAGCTGATGTTGAGATATCAAGAAGAAGCATCAACTCCAAATAAATGAGTAAGAGACAACTACCACTTTTAACGTTATGATATACTTAAAACAGATGATGTTCATAATGGCTATTATCCTTCGGTACTTGGTAGTACAGCTGAAACTGTAATTTATATTATTCTACTTCCAAACGCCTACTGGAAGTTGATAAATAAAGTGTAAAATGAAGAAAATTTTAATGAAGAGCAAGATGAACTCTCGAAAATAGTATGAAACTTCCGAATCGGACTTAATTAAGTGTCACCCGAAATAGAAACCGACGAAAAGTTTCAAAAGAATGTTTGAATTAATGAGGTACTGAAACCACCTGCACACTAAGCCCGAAAAGGTTCCACATCCAAAGAGAAAGCACCTACCAGCACACGTGACCCGCACTTAACCTCTTACTTCCCTGCAACGCCTTAAAATTCAAAGTTTACGAATTAATAAAGAGGTCTTGGAGTTTTGGTAAACGAATAAGTAGGAACTTTAATTAGTGACTAGTAAATGACTTGATTTTGAATAAGCTGACTGGTGCCGTAATTTAAAAATTACTTGTAGTTATTTACTGTTAATGGTTTTCGTCCATTGATTCACATGGGTAAATTTCTGTTTCGACATGCTTTGTCTAGGCAGTTTGTCTATGTACAGACAGATAATCCTTAATCTATTCGCCAAGTTGATATTTATTTAATGCGAATTTAATACAAGTTAAAATTTCACATGACTTAGCGGAGTTATTAACATAGCAATAAATTTTCATTTATTTAGATATAATATATTGTCGGAATAAGGGTATTCGAATAGTAAAATTATTTATTTATTTATTTATTTTATCTTTATTGTACACACATAATAGACATAAAAAAGAGAATAACAACATACGAACGTGACAATTGGCGGTCTTATCGCTCATGGCGATCTCTTACAGACAACCTTTACATGGATAATTAAACAATGAAAAAATTTAAGGTAGAATAGTAGGGTGCACAGATTTAAAATTTTATAGCAAACAAAGATAAAATCATTAAAGTTCGAAAATTATAGCATTCACACACAAATAAACATCTAATCACATCACACATATAAAATACGAATACATACATACATAGACTAAAATTTAAACAATATTTAACAAATTATTATAATGACAGATAATAATCCTTCACTAGCTTTTTAAACACAGGTAAGGTTTTGGCGCGACGGATTGTTTCGGGCAAATTATTCCAGAGTCTTACTGCTTGCACAGCAAAGGATTTATCTGAAAACCGGGTGGAATGTTTTGGCACTTCAAGTTTTAAATTCTCCGATGATCTCAGGTCCCTACAGTGAGTGTTGTGTAAGAACTGAAAGCGTTCTTTAAGATATGAAGGAGTGTGAGGAAGAAACAGAATACTGTAAAGAAGAGAAAGAATATGAACATTCCGGCGAAAGCGTATTGGCAGCCACTTGAGTTTAGAACGAAACACGGAGATATGGTCATATTTGCGTAATCCAAATATAAATCTAATGCAGAGGTTTTGGAGTCGCTCAAGTTTATTTAGTTGGTCTTCAATTATCCCAAAAATGTGACACTGAGGTGGGGACAATACCTATAAAAAGCGGCGCGATCGGAGACAAGGGACATTTTCTCTTTAGATCTCGCGACGTTCACATCGGTCCAGTCGTTTGAGAGAAGTTCAGTGACATACACACTCACAGAAGAAATATATATAGAAAGATATTTATGAAAGTTAGTAAATTTTTATATTTCCAGAAGGTTTTATTTTCTTAACCTAGTTCACCCAAGCTCCAAAGTCACATTTAAGTTTGCCGTTATACTAATTTTCTTTGCTTAAAATATCAAATTAAATTGATAAAAAAACCCGGAATAGTATTCGTCGGGAGATATTAAATATTAAAAAAAAAAACAAGATATTCCAATTTGATGATGTGGGACATGTGCGTACGTTGCCCGTATTCTATAGCAGAAATACGGTATATACCTGCGGTCTTAAAAGCCTGTGAGCAACTTAGGGGGTTTCTTCTGAAAGGAGCTAGGTTGGACCTAGCCAAACTTTCGACAACGCAAAAAGGATTTTTCCAGAGTCCTGTGTCTAAATGTGAGTATCGGGGCCACTACAATATGGTACTTAATGCCTATAGCGTTAAACTTAAACCAAAAGAGTTTCATACCAACAGGGTCAAAACTACTCTTATGAATTTCGGATAACTCAAATTAGAATTGTTTGTTTTTATAAATTTATCCATACCAATATTTAAAATTCGAAAGTAACTGTCTGTCTGTTACATTTTTGCGGCTAAACCGCTGTACCGATTTTAATAAAATTTGTCAAAAAGTTACTTTGATTCTTGAGGAAGGACATAGACTACGGGTGGAGTCGCGTGCAGAAGCTAGTTATTTTTACAAAAGCTATTTTACACGTGAAATTTATTTTTAACCTAACATCATAACACGCTTTAAAACTGAGCACTGGTATTCCATACATATCACGTCTATTACATTTATTAATGGACTACAACTGTTTGTCATTGGCTTAACATGAACACACACGTAAATAATACTGTTGGGTCCATGAAAACAGCTGTCTGGAGGAATTAATTTAAAATATTAATAAATTGACATAAAATATTTTCAATACAATACCTTACTGTTTTTGAATTGTGGAAGCAGTTTCTACTTGCAATTTAATAATGTTTATGTTTAGGACATCTTACACACACGAAGGGCTGTGTCGGGTTCCTTTCGACTAAAACCACCCCGGTGTTCCTCTGCTTGCCAATACACGGCACACCAGCACACTCGTTACCGAAAGATCGATAATTCTGTGACTTTGGAGTAGTTTCCTTGAGTGGCGGTAATCACTAACCAGGAGTATTTTATTCTCAATTGATCCCTATATTTGAAGTTACATAATATTCTTTGACTGCCTCGTTGGTCTCGCGGTTGGCGTGTTCGACTGCTGATCGTGATGTCTCGGGTTCGTCTCCCGGGTCGGACCAAATGTTTGTATGATCTACAAATAGTTGTTTCGGAGTTTGGGTGTTTTCTATGTATAATATGTATGTATTTACAAAAAAAAATAAAAAGAAGTATATCTCTATTTGTATCAGTTGTCTAGTACCCATAACACAAGCTATGCTTAGCTTGGGACTAGATGGCCTTGTGTGATAGATGTCCGAAATATAAAAAACTATTTATTTATTTATTCAAAATACATACAATTCTCGATATCACCATAATCTACACCATATTGATTTAATTAATTATTGGTTAATAAGATAACATGAATAGAGAACTACATATGTCAAAAACTTTGATAAAAACTCAATCCTTAATCTATATGATACAAAATGGTTTAATGGAAGTCATGTCTATAGACGCGTCAAATGCAGTCGAAGGCTGTTCTTAACTAGTACAGTCAGCATCTACAACTAACAAGATAATTTTATTGCTGATATAACAATAGGGGAATTGTAAGTACCTTGTTGCACTGAGGATATGTTAGCAAACAATGTAGCGCAAGTAATAAACACTATTTTACAACTATTTCTCTAAGACAATGGATAATATATATTCATGAAAAGTTTATTGTAGTAAACGCCTCTGTTTTTCGGACTATATCATTTTAATTTATAAAAAAATATGTAAAAGAAATATGCTAATGTTTTGATTAATTTATTTGTTGATGAATGAATATAAATAGCGATTAAAACTAATAAATCAGTCATTTACATCATGTGAGCCGCATCCACAGTCCTCTGAAATAAGGACTTGATGACGTCCATGGAAGGTAATACTGTGCAGACTTAATTTGGCAATCGTTTTGTGTCGTGAGAATAATAGATAAAACTTGACTTGGTATTTTGAGCTTAAACCTTACAAAGTTATTTGACTGATATAACCCCATTCCAAATTTTAATGTTAATCCACTCTACGTTTCAACTCAGTTATAACTACGTCTGGCATGTTGTATTTCACATATTCACACAGCCTTCGTTCGTCTTTACCATTGTTATCTATTTACTTGGAACATGAGTGTACGATCCGTTAATTGCTGACCTCATTTTACTTAGGTTTAATGAGGTCAAACGATAGTACGTCAAATACGATAATGCACTAAAGAGAGGTTATTTATGGAAAGTTACTATACTATAAAAATATTTAAGGAAGAAGTGAACTATCTACTAAAAATATTCTAATACTTTATTCCTGTCAAATTTTCTTTCTCAGACTATTATTGGATTCCAAACATTTGTTAGAGAATTATCACGATTTTCTAAAATGAAATGCAAATTAAATTTGTGTAATTTACTTTCAATTTGCGAACAAACTTCTGCTGAAATTGGTTCGTTCTGATAAAGTTGATAACCCTACTGAGCCGGTTATAACTCTCGGATAAAATCCAGAAATTAATTTTAAGCCACAAATCTGTTCAAGGTGAGCCAGTGTCTTTAAAGTTAAACCTACTAATAATGGTATGTAAATCCTTTGTGAATGTTAATCTTACAAAATGTTCCGTGTAACCAAAATCCTGGTCACCTCTTGCATCATCCATCATACAAAACAGCAACGTGTTATCGGTGTCAACGTAAACAAATGAAGTACCCGTAGTGTCGACTGCGTCCGACTCTTCCCGAAACCCTGGATTAAAGTTAAGCTTCAAATATTGGTTTTAAAGGGTACCGTTGGCCGGCGATAATATATTCTGTGAAAATAATTAGGTCTCATTACTGTATATATTTATACTGTGTGTGTGTTTATGTAATTTATACTTTGTAATGAAATTTTGTATTAGAACTAATGCCTCTCGTTTACCCGGACGAAAAGAAGCTTGTACTTCTCCAATATCTCTAACCTTTCTGAATATTTAGTCATAAAAGTGTAACAAAGAGATAGAGTTATATTTGAGATTATGATATTAGCATGGATATAAAGTAAATATAGTAAATAGTATAGAAATATAGATTTTAAATGCGTCTTTACTTCTGCGAATATATGTTGTTTCATTACATTTTTTACCAAATTGAATTAATTTCAGTACGCTTCAAGAAATGTTTGAAATTTCTAAAAGGGTTCCGACCATTCAGAGAAGACATTGAATACCTCTGAGGGCTCGTGAACTCGTGTGGGTCCATAAGTGCCCTACTTATGGACCCACACGATGACCTAAACAAACTCGATGACAAACGTGACCGGAAAAACAGAGGATTAGATCAAAGTCGCAGATTTAAACAGTAAAACAGACGGTCACTAGACCCCAGTATCCTTATTTATGTATACGAATATTTAATACTAAAGAGCTTATTTGTTTGTTTAGTAAAACAGTATCTCAGAAAATACTGGTTTGCACGAGAAAATTCTTTTACTGTAGAATATATAGCAAAATTTACAGAGGTCTAGTAGCATTTGAATCAAGTATTAAAAAAATAATCAACAGGTCATTGTGATTCAAGTGACGCGACTATGCAACTAAAATCGAACACAAAAGTAATAAAGACATTGTTGTTAAGGTGATGTCCTGGTGATGGTAGACAATTAGAGGTAGACTGCAGTTTGCGCAGACTTTTAATGTCTACAAGGATATGACACAGTACAGAGCAGTGATCCCGAATAATGTAATGAGGCGAGTCTTGTTAATACGATGTATGTACTGTGTAGTGAGAACCGCTGCCCGCGCCCCGCTTCTCCTTGTGTCCCCATCACCTGAGTCGCACGCCGTTTGCCAGTGGTTCAGCTGGTTAGAAGTTGAAGTGGAACCGCGATGTCGAGGATCGAGGTTTAATTCTCGGCATTTAATTGAAGTTAGTATTAAAAATTCATTAGTGTAATTTCTGATTCTTTATAACAGGTTTTATGTACAAATAATAATTACGAATATTACATAAGTGATTATAAATTATGTTTAACGTGCGATCCAAAAATTATTAATGGTAATATGCCGCTAAGCGTTGGAAATCCATCAAGTACCACAAAATAAACTTTTTACTTTACCATAAGTTTTCAAACACCTCGGTATAAACGTAGGTGTATTTCACCCCTCTAGACAAAACTCTGTTCAACAAAACAAAACTCTTGGTGAGATTCGAATTCAGTTAGCTAAACAAAAAGTTGAGTCTCCAAATCGAATTCGTCGCGTCTTAATTGACTTTTGACGTTGTTTTCCACTGTCAATATATTGAACTTCATAATACTTCGAACAAATTCATCCTTGAATGATTTGGTATAATTCTCCAGTCTTGAAGTCCATCATAACGCCAAACGTTTTTCTCCTGTCAGAATGTCAGACATTCTTAGTTTATCAGAGGAAATTAATGTTGGTGACAGCAGTTAAAAGATACGGTAGTTTGTATTTATTTGTTATTGTACACAATAAATACATAAATAGAAAAATATACAAGAAAGTTCCGTGTACAAAGGCGTGTTTAACGGTGTAGCGTTAACACAAGATCATATCACTTAACGTATGTGTACAACAGTACCTACTTATGTAAGTGCAGATGCTCATTCCTTAGAAATATGCCACTGATAATTTTTATATTCATTTAAATTGTCTAAATTGGAACCGTCATTCCAATTATATAATGGAAACGTCCTTAGTTATCAAGAGACACAATTATCGAATATCGCTAAATATACATATATTGCTAAAATAAGATCATATTGTTTATAGCGATAGATATATTCCAAGATTTTGACTATGATTATGAGGATGTATTTAATAGCTGTCATCTTGTTTTGCTAACCCTGTAATTCTAAATGTTTCTGAGTCTAGAGTTGTGAAATTTATGAGCTAACATAAACGCTTTCCTGCGAAAAATTGTCTTCAAAATATATTTATGATGATAGATGCCCAGCAAAGTGAGACAATTTTCTCATCAGAGTAAAACCATGATATGATTTCCGCGTGACTGATAAGACGAAGTCGATTAAATAAGAATGAAACCAGGGATTTACAATATTGTGTTTACTTTGAAAGCTGGTTAAAAAAGGTAGTGTAAAAGGAGAAAAACTATGCAGTTATTCAAGCAGTCAAAATTGATGAAAAGGTTTTTTTCATTTCGAGGCATTTATATAAATAAAGAGGCTCTTCAAAACCTAACGTATATCGCGATTTAAATAAAGTTTTCCCCCTGAATGGAATTAGAGAGAGGTTCGATTGGTTCCCGTATTTTTGTACACACAACACAGCATTGTAGATCGTGTTTTTTTTTTCAATCAATTTCGTTTTATCTTGGTTTTCAGATTGTGTACAGTCTATATGTATATGTAGTGGCGTAGGGCGAGTAATGGTTTTTGAGGATGGTGACGTCAGCCTCGCCGACGTCACTGCTTATCGCATTAGTGGCACTCATGATTTAAAGCAATAGACATCGCTCTCAATCAATTCTTTATTACACACGTTTGTAGGTAGGGTTTATTTGCACAACCAAAGACAATATAGAATTCCAAATAGTTTATTGAATTAATGAAGCTACAGTTAAAATCATAGATCGGCACAACATGGTCAAGGTGAATTAGGTGAAAACACCAAAATTCACTGCCCGTCTGTGCCAATCTATAACTTCCAGTTTCCAAAATGCGTAGAGCCTTATGGGAAGAATACTGGCAAAGAAACTCATGGCCACTCTTTCAAAAGTTACATCTTCACTTATTAGTGATATTAATTACAACAATTAAGATGCCTATGTACTTAACTTATTTACAGCGCACTAAACTGACTGGTGATAACCGACATCTGATGTTACTGGCGGTAGTAATGGCGCCCGAATAACGGATGTCGCTTGTGTTCGTATTACTTTACAAAACATATTTTAATGGCATGATAAATCCTTAATTAAATAATTAGAATTACTCCGATCAACCTCACATTATTATAATTTAAATGCAATAGCGGAAGCGAGCCTTACTTGTTAGGCTCGTCATTCACAATTATTATTTGAAATCAATTATTAAAACATTACTTTGCTTACAGACAGTCGTTATTGAATCTCTTTTTTATTATAATAATTGTTAGATAGTAACAAGCTTACAATTTAAATTAAGAGTAACACTATTCTTTTTAGAAATGTCATAATCAAACAACTTAGTCAAGTAACTCTTTTTACAGGAAAATAGAAATAATTGTAGTTACGTAATATTAAGATATTAATTATTTGAAAAGATATTTATTGATAGTAAATTTTTTATGAGACGCTAAAAAACACAAGTAAATGTTTTCGCGCCGACATATATAACAAAGTCGTGTTAGTTACATTACTTATAACATAAGAATGGCTGGACCATTTTTTTGTGATTTTTGTATTTTTAGATTCGTATTTGTCCGGAATAGGATAATAATTGTTCCTTGACAGACAAAGTTTGTCGGATCAGCTATAGTAATAAAAAATAAAAACTTAGATTCAATAACTCAAACATATTATGTAGATCGATATAACAGTACCTTCAAAGTCTCATGACTATGCATTACAAAGACGGACTAATATTCTTGTTTGCACAGTTGTTGGTTTTAAGGGAACTACTTCAAATATCGATTGCTATACTGAAATTTAAAACCTTTTCGTCGTCTACAATGAATATGCGTTACTATCTTGAATGGTCACAGTCGCGTGTAAAATTGTTGAGAAACATCTAGTTGCAACATGTTGTGCTATTTTTCTCTTAGTATTAATGAGGTCTTTAAAATACAACCAGGATCAGATTGTTTTTTTTCAAATATCTCCTTAAAACAAGGCACTTTTATTATTGTTTGTTTGGTTTTGTTTTATTATTGTATGCATTGGACTGCGGATACGAATTGAAAAAAATGATATTTCAACCAAAAAGGGAAACAACCTTCAAAGTTTTGCAAAAAAAATTGTTCATTATATTTCTATGAAAAAAAAATTATAATCTTAAGGAAATATGTATTCTATTGGGAACTCCGAGCAGCAACGTATTAAGTTAAAGAAAAATACAAATAATATGAATTATTAGTGAAATGTGATAGAAGATGTGAAGAGATGTTTATTTTGTTAATGTATTTCAGACATCGGCCAATTCTGTGTATATTTACACAGAAGTAGATTCCCACGAGGACTACAATAACATTTACATCACATTCCATAAGCCGCCGATGTTTGTAAGGGGCTAAAATAATCGAATTAACTCTTCACACCTGAGAGACAGAACCATTTTAGTTTACTAAGTGAAATGTGCTAAGGAAGCTGTCAACAGCTTATTAGAATTCGTTCCTGTAATTTTAATTTAAAAAAATATTTATTTGCTAAAATATAACATCGAATAACCAATTTCACGCTAAACAATCTAGTATTTATAGGAATAATTATAAATTTCATAGTTATTAAGAGTTTAATACCCAAGAGTAATCATAAGTTTACGGGTAGGTACTACTAAGTGTGTGTATTTACAGTTTAAGTGATCACTGTGTGAATTTATTGTCATCTCTTTCAAGGTATTTACTATCTTTTCATTCTTTACAACACAGGTACTTTATTCAGTTACAGTTCAAGTATAGTTTTACAGAAATATCAACAGTCATAAAACGTTATACTGTTTAAAACTACCTTCCATTAGTTGATGACACCTCTTTTGGTTTTGAAATAATAAATTATTATCAAATTCATTTATAACATATTACAAAATGATTCAAACTCGCAAAGCATTGGCACGTCAGGAGGAGGCTAAACTCCAAATGACATTAAAAGAATTAAAAGTTACTAAGGAGAGATGTGATCAGCTGATGAAAGAGAGGAGTGACAGTGAACTAACACTGTTGGATACTTTACATGAAAATGATAGCCTTAGACTTAAGCTGTCTTCACTGCATTCACAATGTGTTGATGTCACCAATGCTCGGGACAGACTACAGCTCCTCGTTGACTCATTTGACACATGCAGGGATGAGTACGAGCAATCTCTGAAACGCATCAGGCTTTTAGAACGCCAGCTATATGAAGCACACTGTACCATTACATCATTTGAAGACCTCAAGGACAGAATAGTAGCTGCATCAAACCAGAGTCTATACGAGGAGCTGGTCATTCCCAATTCACCATTGGTAGCTAAAAACCATAATCCAGCTATAATTATAGATCTTACAAATGACAATGACTCCTTCAGAGTTAATAGATCTCAAAAAGTCATCAAATGTAGTAAGAACAAATTAAAAAAGTACATTCGTGTTAAAAAATTTATTACAAAAACAAAAAAGCTAATTTATAAACATAAGTTCTTTATAGATAGTGTAGCATTAAATAGGCAGAGGATGCAATTAATAGATCAGGTTAATATGTACTCCATAGAGGTAGATAATATGTCTTCACAATATTTTGATGACACACGAGCTCTTCAAACAGAAATACATAAACTTGAAGAGCAACTGAGAGCTATCAGTAGTAAATATGAGATTTCTCAAAAACAAAGTAGGGAACAAGTTATGGCTATAGGTAAATTAGTTAATTCATGCAATTGTAGGAATGATTCATTGTTTTCTGATAACCACAATGAAACCACTACTTCTTTGGACAGTTTGCCTGTAACATGTCATGCTAGTATATTGCCAACAAACAACAATAATATAATTAGTATACAAAATAGCAATAAAAATATTCAACATCAATTACACTATAGCAATAATAATATAGTAATGTTTAGCGATGAAATTGGTAAAAACATGGGCCATATTTTGTGTGAAACTTTGGGGCAACCAGTGACAAACTACTGTAGTCCTAATGCAAACTACTCTCAAATATTATCTAAAGTAATAGAGAACAAAAATTGTTATAATACAAATACTACCTTAATTATTGTTATTGGGAGAAGAGGAAATGCAAACATAAACAAATTTAAATTTTTCTTTGAAAATCTTTCTTATTTAAATGTTAAAAAAATAATTTTATTTGCATTTCCTTACTGTAAGGGCTTGCCACAGATGGAAAATAACATTAGATTTAAATACAATATTAAATTACAAACAATGACATATTATAATGATAAATTTGAATTTATTGACACTAATGCTGTTATTAACAGTAATTATTTTACGACAAAAGATAATTATTATCTTTCTGGATATTTTAGACGACAAATAGCTTCTTCGCTATCCTATTTTATTTTTAAATTAGCCAAGTCTTTGGCTGTGACTTCTGCTTCTATTGAGCAGAACAATACTAGTTGTAGTAGTGTATTTTTGCCTTTGACATCTGCTCCTATTGAGCAGAATAATACTAGTAGTAATAGTTGTAATATAGTCCTGACTTCAACATCTGCTTCTATTGAGCAGAACGATAGTAGTTATAGTGTACATAACCCTCAATCTATTTCTAGTCATTTAAACCAAAGATTACGACAATAGAGTGTACCTCTAGCAACACTGTATCCTCAAAAACTTCTAATAAAAACTGTATGAACAGAAACAAAAATTGTTTGAACCTGGTACATCAGAACATTCAGGGATTGATGAGTAAAGAATTAGAATTAGAGCTATATCTAGACTGTAATAATATTGATATTTTATGTTTAACTGAACATTGGCTTAGTAGTCATCAACTCTTGTTTAATTTCAATAATCACCAGGTTACTAGCTCGTTCAACAGAACCAATATGATACGTGGTGGCTCATTAATAATCACTAGAAAGAGTATTAAAGTAAATGAACGATCAGATATTGTCAGTCTGTCTGTTGAGCGAATTATAGAAATAGCTTGTGTAGAATTTGAGCGGTTCATTGTAATGAGTGTATACAGGCCCCCATGTAGTTTGTATGATGTATTTGATAAAATCCTTGAAGATGCATTATTTAGGGCTACACAATGTAATAAGACGGTTTTTGTCTGTGGTGACTTTAATATAAATATTCTAGTAAAGTCGAATATAACTGTAAGGTTTCTAACTTTATTGAAATCATATAATCTATGTAACCTTTTCTTTGAACCCACACGTATTACAGCCAATAGTGCCACTTGTATTGATAATATTTTTACAAATATCAAACCAATTAATAAGTGTCTTGTAAGTGAGCTAGATTCAGATCATTGCGGACAGTTCGTTACCTTTACGCGAACAAAACTAGAGGTTCAAAGGAAGAGTATTAGTTACGTTCCGATTACGGAGAGCCGCATGAGCCTGTTCAGAAATAATATGGCAGATAACTTGTTAAGATTGCCCTATGATAGTGACCCTAATCAAGCTTTTACTTTGTTATTTAAAATGATTAATAATGAATTTCAATTAATTTTTACATCAAAAACACTAACGATTAGTGATCGTGTAGTATTCAGTGACTGGGCCACTGTAGGTATCTATAAAAGTCGACAACGGCTATATGAGTTGTATTATGAAAAAACATATAATCATAACTTAGATTTTAAAGAGTATGTCAGAAATTATTCAAAGACGTTTAAACGCGCCTGTTATGTTGCCAAATCTTTATATTTAAAAAATAAAATAAAATCATCTGGTAATAAAATAAAAACTACATGGGATATTATAAACGCTGAAACCGGAAGGTCCATTGTACGAAATCGTAACTTCTATTTAAAAATTAATAATGTAGATATAAAAGCGGATGTGGAGGTTGCGACTGAGTTTGAAAATTTTTTTACCAACATTCCAATTCGAACAACCAAGACTCTCTCGTCATCCTCTGCCTCTGCTTGTTTCTTATTAGAAAATAGTGTAAACCGGTGTGATGGAGGTTTTGAATTTTCAGTTGTTAGTGTAAATGACGTTATCAAGGCTTTTAAAAGTATAAATGTAAAGAAAACAACTGATTTATGGGGCCATTCAGTACATACTATATCTGCAATAATTGATATGATATCCCCATATTTAGCAACTATTTTCAATTCTTGTATTGCATGTGGTGTGTTTCCTGATCTGATGAAACAAAGTAAAGTGATTCCATTGTTCAAATCTGGTAGCAGTTCAGATCCATCAAATTTCCGACCTATCTCAATACTTCCAACATTGAGTAAAATTTTCGAAAAATTGCTTTTAAACCAAATGCTACAACATTTTATTAAGCACAACTTGCTTCATCAAAAGCAATTTGGTTTTACTAAAGGTCGTTCAACTACGGACGCGGGCGTGGAATTGCTTAAACACATATATGGCGCCTGGGAGGAGTCACAGGATGCGTTTGGTATATTCTGTGACTTGTCTAAGGCCTTCGATTGTGTCCATCATCCTACACTCATCAGGAAGTTACAACACTACGGAATAAGGAATAATGCTCTAAATATTTTAACGTCGTATTTGAATCAAAGAGTTCAAAAGGTTGACATTAATGGCAAAACATCTTCGGGATCACCTGTAACAATGGGCGTCCCACAGGGTTCTATTCTAGGGCCATTTCTGTTTCTCATATATATAAATGATCTAGCTTATTATGTAAGTGACAATCATGAGATTGTATTATTTGCGGATGACACATCTTTAATTTTTAAAGTTAGGCGCCAACTTGACAGTTTTAATGAAGTCAACAGTGCACTCTCGAAAGTGGTACATTGGTTTAATACAAATAATCTTCTCCTTAATGAGAAGAAAACTAAATTCATTAAATTCTCTACACCAAATGTTAGGCATGTTAAAACCGATGTTCGATTGAATGGACTAGAGTTGGATCCTGTGGAATCTACTGTATTTTTAGGTATAACTATTGACGCTAAGTTACAATGGGGTCCCCAAATAGAAAAACTATCTAGTAGGCTAAGCTCAGCGGCTTTTGCTGTGAAAAGAATTCGACATTTAACTGATGTTGATACAGCTAGAATAGTTTACTTCAGTTACTTTCATAGCATAATGAGTTACGGTATCCTACTCTGGGGTAACTGTGCAGATATTAATGCCATATTTCTTCTACAAAAACGCGCTGTACGAGCCATTTATCAATTAGGCCCTCGAGCTTCTCTCCGTTCCAAATTTAAAGAGATAAATATTCTGACTGTATCTTCACAATATATATACGAAAATTTAATTTATGTTCAAAAAAATATATCAAAGTTTCTTAAAATCAGTGACGTTCATTCGATAAATACTAGAAACAAACATAATATTAGTGTTCACGTCACTCGTCTCCACAGAATAGGCAACTCGTTCATGGGACAATGTATACGCTTTTACAACAAGCTCCCTATTACTATTAGGAATTTGCCATTAAAAAAATTTAAGAATACCATTAAATCGAAGCTATCCGCAAAGGGGTATTATACCATAGCAGAATATCTACATGATAAAACCGCCTGGGATTGAGCTGCCCACTCTGCACATGCTGTTTACCTTGAATGTTTAAAATTATTTTGACGTGACGATAATTTATACTTTGAAATAAATTGATCTACTATTGTTATAGTTGACATTTTTTTTAAATTATCTTTACAGATTATTATAATTGATACAAATTGTAATTATCGCTTTTTTTTATTGATATAATGTCTTTTGTTTTATGAAAATTGTCTGAATTTTAAAAGAGACGTTGATCCCTGAGTTTGTTTCGTCCTTTCTTCTCAGGGCTAGTCCAGTTAGGAAAGGCCGAACTCATCTGCTCAAAAAAGTTTAACTTGCAAAAGTGTTTTGTATAACCTAATTGCAGAATAATTGCAGAATAAATGATTTCATTTCATTTCATTTCATTTCATTTCATTTCATTTCATGAATTAGTAAACTTTTTTTTGTTTTACAAATGAAATGAACAACGCACAGTGTTTTATGATTTTATGATTTATTTTTTACGAAACCTCGAGTAGTTGTTACAATAATCTTATCATATCCAATACAAAAATAACCTTATTCGTCACTGCCACGTTGGTCTAGCGGTTGACGTATGCGACTGCTGATCAAGTGGTCTCGGGTATGAATCCCGGGTCGGGCCAAAAGTGTTATTGAGTTTGTCTGATTCTATAAATACTTAATAACAGCTTCGAGCTTGGAAGCTGTCGGTCCTGCGCCTGATCTCTCCCCGACCGTGTCGGTTAACTGTCCCATTATGAGAAAGAGGGAACAGAGAGTGGACCTGTGTTTGCGCACACGTTTGTACACTATTATATCTCATACGTAGGGGCTAGTCTTCGTTGAGACTGGCCGCGGTGGCCTTAATCGGCTAGGTGAACATCAGGAAAACATTGAAAAAGGAATCCCGACCCGGGATCCTAACCTGAGACCTCTTGATCGGCAGTCGCATATCTTAACTGTTAGACCAACGAGGCAGTTAATGTACATATTTTATTAGTTATAAACATTAGCTGTTGCGTTAGTACATAGAATTTTCAAAGTTATTAGTTCGGAATTAAGTTCATTAATTAATTAGATATCCATATGTAATCGTATTAATTGATTTCGATTCGTAAATACATATTAAATATTTTAGTAACTGCCTCGGTGGCGCAGTGGTAGCGTCAGCAACTGCTGTGCTTGAGGTCTCGGGTTCGATTCCTGAGTCGGACCGAGTGTTTGTATGCAATATTTGTTTCGGACTTTGGGTGTTTTCTCTTGTGTAATGTGTATGTACTTAAACAAAAAAATGAAAAGGAATGTATTTGTATATGCAGTCAATTGATTATGGATAATGAATGGACTTTGTAGTCAGTTAATGTTATTGGAACTGTGCACATAACGTTAAATAGCGATCCTGTGTATGATTTTAATTTCCTTTTGTTACTTGAATTTTGGGAATAAATGGCTTTATTATTATTATTATTATTATGTAATCGTATTAATTGATTAATTTGTGTGTTCTTTGCTCGTTTTCAGTATGTGGGAATGAAGTACATTCGCAATTTGAAATTCGCGAGTTCAATTCCTTATTCATTGGTTTTTGTCAAATTCAATAGTTTTTTGACAACTTCTCTCGAGCTTCACGACCTAAAACAAAAACGTTTTAATCCTATTTGAAATCTGTTATTTTTATACCATTGTTCATTGTGTTTTTTTTTTGTTTTGGGAGATCATTATTTGTTTTTTCGGAAGACGATACCCATTTCATCTCATCCACATTTTTTATATTTTTTATCATTAATTTCATCATGACAAAGATTTAAAGACTTGAAGACTTTAAATACTTGACACCAAATTTCGATAAAAATAATTGTAAAAGAGAAACAAAGAATGAAAAACTTGGTTATTTGAATTTTTCAAGTACAGTTTTTAGGTTATGTGCAAATAGTGCAATTGCAAAAGTTGTAGATCCTTTTTTACCTACAACTTTGCCAGTTGACTTTTTTTTATAAGTTTTGTAGTTTTGCCGAAATCGATATTAACCGTTTTTTACCCTTAAAAACTCACGTCCTTCCCTAACTCAGATCGCCAGTATTTTTATTTCCCTTTCAATTTTGTTAAATTATTTTCCTTTTCCAATGGGTTTCATTCTGCTATTTTTTTTTATTTTTGAAATATTTATAAATATTTATATTTATAAATTTCAAAAATCATTGACCTTGGTCTACATATTAATCATAACTCTCAAAATCTGTTTGTTCGATACCAAATCATCAATTTGACATATGATCGCAGTAAATATAATGTTGTAATGGCAACACTAAGGTTTGTCATATTTAATAGTTGTAAAATGTCAGTGACTTGGATCGTAGAACTGACTCGAGAAAAGGTCATATAATGTTGCCGAGTCGAGTTTAATATTGTTTTGTGTGTTTGAGATAGTTTTGTAGGCCTGAGAACTCTCTCAACACAATAAATGAGCTAACGCGTTTGATATTGATTGTAAGGCTGCAAGTTTGTGAGCTAATTATTAAAACGAGTGTTTTGTAACTGGATTGGTACGTTGCCTCTAAGTTGGTTAGCGTCGATTCCTTGTAGGACTGATTTGAATTGTAAAAGGCACTATATGAATGATGAAGCAGCAAAATCGACAAGGGGCGCACCTTCGCAAATTCGAAGACCAGCTATCATTGCACAACGGTAAGTGACTTGTTATTTTAAATGAACCAGGTGTGATTATTGACTGCCTCGTTGGTCTAGCGGTTGGCGTGTGCGACTGCTGATCGTGAGGTCTCGGGTTTGATTCCCGGGTCGGACCAAATGTTTGTATGATCTACAAATATTTGTTTCGAAGTTTGGGTGTTTTCTATGTATAATATGTATGTATTTACAAAAAAAAAAGTATATATGTATTTGTATCAGTTATCTAGTACCCATAACACAAGCTCTGCTTAGCTTGGGACTAGATGGCGTTGTGTGTTAGATGTCCGAAATATTTATTATTTATTTATTTATTATTTGCGATTGTTTAGCTATATCTACATGGGCCCGTATAGCCTAGTAACAAGGTTTCCACGGGGAACGCAACTCTAGTGAATGGACTCAACACTGTTCATGCAAGTCTCATATTTAAATGGTATTTAGATAGTACTTGTTGGCGAATGTATACTTAGAATCACGATTAAAGCTTAAGTAATTGCTTAGACTTGTACACATACGCATACCTATTTCGGAGGTGACCACAAACGGCTAAAGCATACTTAAACAAATAATTATCATTTCAGTGATATTTGTGCAAGCGTCAGTACATGCAGCGAGCTACTAGCTTAAATATAATTTTTGCTTATGGTTCTAATTATCGATATTGTTTAATTAATTTATTTTAAGTTGCTATTTTTTTGTCCCTGTGGTCTTTACTTTTTACTTGACAAAGACATGGCTCATTTATGTAAAGTAATGTAAGTGAGTTTAGTTCTAGAATGTATCATCTAAATCGGTTCAGCGGTTTAGCTATGAAAGCACAACAGACAGACAGAACTACTTCCGAATTTACTATTATAATTTTAGGTTGGTCGTGACCTATTTTGGTCATTATCATGCTTAGAACCAACCTTCGAGAATTATAAACTAAATGTTTGACGTGTCCAGTTTTCTATTTATTTTATGTTCTGAATATATACATGTAGTTATTTAACTACGTAGCTTTGTATTAATTTATCGATTACTTAAAATAATTACTTCGACATATCTCTAGTTGAAAACATACCAACGCTTGATTAATTCACTAGTTGTTCACTTGAACATAACTTTAAACCTTCATAGTGTGTCTTCATTGTTAAAAATGGTTTTTGATATTAAAAATTTAAAAATCGTTCACTATCTCAGAACAGCTGAAAATCTAATGGGTATTTATAGAAATTACCTCTTAAAGGAGCGAAGAAGTAAACAACTTATTGTGTGTTACGCAGTCGTGAAAATTATACTATGTCTACTATTGCTTCTTAACAATATGTACTTTGTTGCATTTTTACCAGTTACTAGAAACATGAAATATTTTCATGGGTGGGGTTTTGTTAACCTCTTTATTGGGGAATTAGTTTGTGTTGTGTGTAGCATATTAAAATCCACGGAATACAAAATGGTTACAACTAATCTTATGGTTGTCCATTGCGATTATGCAGAAAACTTACAATACAAAGGAATATTGAAAAAAATGGTACAAGTTTTTATAACTAGTTTCATTGTAGTTCTTGGGGTAGAACTCTGTTTCGCTGTATATAATTATTACGATGATGAAAAACGTTATCTAACTTATAGTACAGTTACTATTTTCATGAGATTCGCAGTGCTCTGTTCTAGAATTGATTACACCTTAGATTTTTTTGCGTTGTATATTTATTTAGATCTACTTTCAAATTTATTGAAGTGCTTAAATGGTACACTGGCGGAAATAAAAGACAAATTGATTTCGAACAATATTCAGTCAGTTATAGACAAACAGTATGTAAACTTAATGCTGTTAGAAAAACTACAGCGATGGACTGAGATGTATAAACTTTTAGTACATAGTGTTCGAAATTTGACAGCGTGTTTTAAGATACAAGTAAATATTCATTTTCAATTTATAATCAGTTACGGTGAAAAATTTGTTATTTTTTGTGTTTCCATTTCTTTCTATCCTGCAATCAGTCGTCTTGACTATGAGCAGATATGTTTTAGAGAGGATGTGTTTTAGGATACTAATGAATTCCCGATGAAGCCCATCCTTTAATTCATGAAGTGAGACAATATTAGCGACTTTAGTCGTCAAATTAGATGTATTTGACGACTAAAGTCGATAATATTATCGCTTTTCTAGTCGACGAGGTGTTTCAGGAACGGTGAACTGTCCTGTAAGCTAGTTTTGATTTTTTTAAGTAATCATTTTGTAATAGGCGCTATTATTCTTAATCCCATATTTGAACGTAGGTATGTTCAGGTATTCGTGTATTTTCTTTGTTGTGATGAACTATGTTATTTGCTTCAAGATATGGTTTTGAGTCTTTTATGCAATTCTTTTATTGAAAACATATACCGAACCTCACAGTTCAGTTTCGAATTACGATGTAAGAGTTGGGTACTATTGAGACTGAATAAAGGGTAATCTTCCTTGCGAAGGTTAAAAAGTGTGGACTGATTTGGACTCACTGTCTATAAATCACTATTTTACCATCCATTTCTGATTTGGAGGAATTCTGCTGATTGAGTGAATATATGATTTAGGAGAGAAAGTCTGTGTCATCTGCAACTCTTCTCATCTCAAGAACCCTGGAGCACTTCTGTTTAAATTCTGTTGATTGAAATGAAATGAATGAAATAACTGAGAATGTTGTGTCCGTTACCTCAATATCACAAAGTCTGTGTGTAGTAGGAACAACTTTAGATTGCATAGAAATCGTTGGCTTGCAGTATGTTCAGAAAGGCTGTTGAACAATATTCTCTTCTTAGTAAAAGCCATCCGTATTACTTTTCGTGGATAATTCTTGAATTCTGCTCATGCTTTCCATTAGATAGAGAAGAGTCACTTTTGGCAGGCACATATGCATTATAAAGACATGTAGGAGGTAACTTCGTGGGCTGGTTCGCTGCATTTATGTACCATAATTATTTGAGACACTTTCACATTCTTTCAACTTTAATTGTGGCAAATTTCATACTCCTCTGTATGTACAATTTTGGTGAAAAGGGGTACACCTTTTTTGCTTAACGTATCAATATAATTTTTTAGTTCTTTCTTGATTACTCTAAAAGTCCTCACAAAAGTGTAATGCATATTTTGTTCATTTTGGCACCACCCAACAGTACCCTGGTAGAGAATGATTTTGGCATTAGGTCGGCCATTATACATTTTGTTCATAAATTTATTTTAATACATAAACTTATATTTAAAAAAAATATGAATCGCCTATCCTCTTTATTCTCTTTTAGATCATATTTTGGGTAACGACGCGTATATTCAGATATACATATATACTATATTTCATATCTGAGTCACTTATTAAAAAGGTAATATCTGCGAAATATGTAGACCATATATTTATGTGTACTTTTTTGAAAAAACATTTTTTTTGAACAGGTTCGAATAACCAGGGCTTTGACTGACCTGGTTAGGTTTCTAATTTCGGATGTATTTCCTATGTTCATGGTTATTCATGGTGGGCAAAAGTTGCATAATGAAAAGGCTACAACGAACAGAGCTATTGCCAAACTATACAGTATGTGTTGTACAAGTGAGTATATTTTTGACACAATCTTTTTTAAAACTACAATCAAAGGCAGTCTCACAATAATGCTAAGATTATTTTTAAATATGTTTTCACAAAATCTAAATAAATATTGCATTTACTAAGACATTTTTTCGAATGAGTCCCTATAAGTCTTCGTTCAAACCTGAGCGTCAGTGACGCGAGAAGCGGGACGCGACGCGGGAGCGTCTACGACGCGAAACTTATCGTGCACACCAGCGCGACTGCGACGCGAACCGCGAACTTCATTTGCTAGTAAACAGTCACTAAATCAGTGCGTCTCTATCTGGTACTAGCTGGGTAGCGGTTGTTGTCGTACCGCGGCGCGAAGCTAGTTTAAAAAAAGTAGCCTAAGTTACTTCTTATATCATCAGCTAACTATCAGTGAAATTCCCTTTAAAATCAATCCAGCTGGAACAAATGGACAGACAGACTATTGTAAAAAATATTATCCATACAAATAAATGCATGTGTTTGTATACACGGTACACATACCAATTTAAAAAAAAAGTCTGTCTTTGTTCTTCGAATTGTATGTGATGGGATATCCTCTCCCTTTTTTCCATATTATCACCCGTTGTACTCGTAGTCATCGCAGAACCAATTATTTAATAATAACGTAGAAAGCTTTCCTACACGTACACACGTCTGACCCCTAGATGCGTGCGTCCCGCTTTGTGGACGCTGCAGTCCCGCTTTGTGGTCGCGTAGGTGTGCACGGTACCATAAGAAAGTATGGGCAGCGTCCGCCGCGCGGCAGGCGCTCCCGCTTCGCAGTCGCTTTGGTCGCTCAGGTTTGGCTGAAGCTTAACAATACCCCGATATGTTATCAACTTATTGGGGTCCACTGCTTAAGGAAAGTCTCCCCCAAGTAGCACTAACTGGTCTTAGTCATTTTAATTTGATATAGAGATATTAGGTTTATAGATTAAAAAACAAAAAGAGTACTCGTGTATTAAAGTTACCTAATTAACATAAATACATATTTTTTATGAATAACGACTTTGTTTAAGGTTCTGCGGCTTGTAAAATAGAAGCTCTCAAGAATCTGTTAACCCTTGCGAAAACGAGTGAAATAAAAATGGAGTTCGCCAATTTAACTTTGGGAATGTATTTGATTCCCATGTATTTGTCTATAACAATAACCAATGTCATAATAGCTTTACAATTAAATAATGTGATTTAGAGGAATATTTCCATTAGATTACAACTATATAACACCAATCGGAGACCTTCCGCAACTACTTTATAATAACTGATCGATTGTATTTTAAATATAAGTTGGAACCAATTTTTTTTTAGAAACCATTATATTACACTTTGCGTAAAAAGAAAATTTATAGAGTAATTTTCCTCAAATGGCTTTTGAGAAAAGTATCAATTAACAGGCGATTTAATTTCATCTATTGGTACAATGGACAGATTTCATCTCGATCTTATGAGAATAATCAGTCGCCTCGAAACTGTCGTAGAATCTCTTATGAGCTTAAGGGCCATGATCAATTACAATAGTTTCAAAATTGTTACAAGATTTATCTAAGGTCCCTTTAAAAACGTCTATAGCTGTCAAGCAATAAATGTGAGCAGACAGAATTTCTATAATATTCCATCCTTTTTTTTAACTCTTCATTAGGTTTATTCAATTAGCTGACTAATGAAAAAACTGTTTAACCTAGAACTTCTAGAAGTTCCGAGTGACCTAATAGCAAAAAAATGTGTGAAATTTTGACGTCAATTATACCTCTTTTTCACATAAAAATCAATTGCCGTTCGTTTGTCTCGCTAAAACTCGAGAGCGGCTGGTCCGATTTGGCTGATTATAGTTTTAAAATGTTTGTCCTTCTTCTGTCTTTTAAAGTAAGTTAGTTGAAAAATTCAAAATAACTTGAAAATCTAAATGTCACGAAGAAATTCACGTGTTTGAAGTAGCGGGCACAGCTAGTTTTAAATAATTAGCATCATGTTTTGGCAGTGAATTTTTTTGAATACACTTTTTATCTCAACATTTGTTTTACTTTAACTTTATCAAAATAGTAGCAGGCACTTGTAATTATAAACTGAAACACTCAAAATCAAATATGCAAGCGAGTCGTGGTGAGACTTCAATCAACACGATTTTGGACTGCCTGCAGCAGGGTCTATTTTCTCACCATCGCTTTTGGTCTTCACGAGTACGTTGTCTTACCCAGGAGCGATGCTGCTCGAAAGATAAAAGCAATGGTGTGGATGGGCCACCAATCGGTGTAGCCGAGCCCCACCATGCCATTTCGTCTGGGGTGCCGTTCCTATGTGAATTTTAATGCTCTTTATCCATCCGAAAATTACTTAATTTGTTGTGACTAGCTAGGTGATTTAAAGCTTGATGGCATACGAAGCTTCGAGGACTATGCCAAAGTTCTTGGTGTGACTCTCCTTGCCATGGTGTTCGATGGTCTTATTGTATTTTGAAATTTGTTTCGGATCACCTGGATGGACTTTTCAGGACAGTAATGCTAAGATACTTAAGTTCATGTTGCAAAAGTTATATTACAATACATTCACACATGGATGTGCATGCAGAAACATCTATGTACATATCTATACTTATAAAATAATAAGTCCTGACTGACTGACTGATTCATCATCGCCGAGCGTAAACTATGACAGTTAGGGATATGAAATTTGGTGAGTAGGATCCTTTTATTGAGTAGACACGCACTAAGAAAGGAATTTCGGAATTTCTACCCCTAGGGGGGTGAAATAGGGGTTGAAAGTTTGTATGGAAGTCCGTCATTTTTTAAGTTAGAAACTTGAAACTTTACTTTTCGGCTGCTGATTAAAAATGAGTAAACACGTATTTCAGCGTTTTTGAATACTCAACCCCTAAGGGGTGAAATAGGGGTTGACATTTCGTACATAGGTTAGTCTGTAAGTCCGTCATTTTTGAAGTCTGAAACATGAAACTTTATTTATATGCTACTGATTTAAAAAGAGTAGAGAAGTATTTGAGCGTTTCTGGGTATTCTACCCCTAAGGGGGTGAAATATATGGAAGTTCGTAATTTTTTAAGTTAAAAGCACGAAACCTTATTTTTGGGCTACTGATTAAAAGTGAGTGGATACGTATTTAAGCGTTTCTGGATATTCTACCCCTAAGGGGATGAAAAAGGGGTTGAAAGTTTGTACGTAAGTTCGCCATTTTTGAAGTTACAAACATGAAACTTTGTTTTTGGGCTACAAATTAAAAATGAGTAGATACGTGTGTAAGCGTTTCTGGATATTCTACCCCTAAGGGGTGAAATAGGGGTTGAAAGTTTCTATGGAAGTTTGTTATTTTTTAAGTTAGAACCATGAAACTTTATTCATGTACTACTAATTAAAAAAGAGTAAAGACGTATTTAAGCGTTTCTGGATACTCTACCCTACCCCTAAAGGGGTGAAATAGGGGTTAAAAGTTTGTATGGAAGTCCGTTATATTTTAAATTTAATCAATAGCCCAAAATTAAAAACTTTAATTTTGGGCTATTGATTAAAAATGACTAGATCTATTTAGAGTTTTTGCATATTTTACCCCTAAGGGGTGAAATAGGGGTCGAATTTTTTTTATGGAAATCCATCCATATTTAAGAATACATAGAAATAAGAAAAGTGAAACTTTACATTTGGGTTGCTAATTAAAAATGAGTAAATACGTATTGCAGCGTTTCTGAATATTCTATCCCTAAGGGGTGAAATAGGGGTTGACATTTCGTACATAGTTTAGTCTGGCATTCCGTCATTTTTCGAAATAGATGAATACTTATATCAGCATTTATGCGAATTCTGTTTTTAAGGGGATGAAAAATGGGTCGAATGTTTGTATGAAAGTTCTTTTAAATGGGCTATTGATCAAAAATAAATAAATACATTCAAAAACATGAATAAAGTACTGATACATACTTTTACACAGTTTTAATTAAATACATATAATCAAAATCCACGCGAGCAAAGCCGCGGGCAACAGTTAGTGTTATATATGTACTTACATGGTTAAATTAACATCAGCAGTTTCGTAGGTATATTGATTTTCAATATATGTTTTTATTATTGGTGGATTACTTTCAATAATTATTTAGGGTTAGCTTTAATGATGTATTATGAAGTAGGTGTTTTGGTGTTTCCATATCCTCCAATTGTTTTATTGATGCGTTTGTCTTTTATTCGCATTCAACAATAGACCGTCTTGTGTGTCATAAAGTAAATCGTTAGACTTGTCTATTTCAAACTAATTGAAAACACAATGGGTGTTTATAGAAATTACTCCTTTTATAAGAGAAGAAGTAAAAAACTTTACTGCTATATACAATCTTTAAAATTACTTCATGTCTGCTATTACTTTTTAACCGTCTTCCAAAAAGGAGGAGGTTGTATGTTTCACAATATGTTTTTAAGCTATTGCATAGCTTCTATCGCGGGCCTTGAGCGTGGAGACCGAATCCAGAACAGCTAATAGCTCATTTCTACTATATGTGTTAAAATTTTTGTTCTTTTTTATGTTATAGGACTGTGTACGGATAAACGAGCAGATATATCGCCTGATGGTAAGCGATTACCACCGCCCATGGACACCTGTAACACCAGAGGCGTCACAAGTGCGTTGCCGGCCTTTGGAGGGGGGGGGGGATAGCTGTAGGGCGTTATGCTGCTTGATAAATTCTAACGGTCCGGTAATTGCAAACTTACATTTGTTTGTTGTCAGTATAGAAACAATAATATAGATGGCGTTGTACTTCGAATGCAATGGAGCATTTGAAAAATAGTTTAGTTTTTTTTTGGTGCTATCAAAGAAAAAATAAAAAAAATACTGCATGAATAAAAAATAAATAAATAATTATAATTGATAAAAATGCTTTGCAATAGCTTTACCGTGGCAGTCCCCGAGTGCCACATGTCTTTTTTTTGTGTATGTTCACCGATTACTCTGTCAATTGTCGACCGATTTTGAAAATTCTCTTTGTATTCGAAATATGCTCCTGAGGTGGTTCCATTGCTACCATCACTAGATCTGATGGTGGGATCACAGAGAAATCGAGAGGAACCCTCATTTTTTTCAGGCACGTATTATATTTTTCGTATATTTTCTGAAGTTACCCCGGTATTTGCGTCTGGTAGTCATCATTTTATGATGATAAGCTGATGATGTAAGATACAACTCCTTTACGGCTAGGAGTTGGAGTATAAATCTTTAAATTTCATATTTATGTATGTTACATTTAGTCGTATTTTTTCAAGTTATTTAGTTAAGCTGATGATGGAAGGTACAACTTCTTAACGGTTAGGAGTTGGAGGATAATTCTTTCAATTTTATACGTATCTATAGACATTTAGTTGTACACTTTTAAGTTATTTAGGTGAGCTGATCACTATCACTACATATCAAATCAATCAAAAATTATCATTGGCGTTGATGTTAATGCATCTTACACTTTATCGTATGGTAAGTTGCGTTCAATTGACATGACGCGGCGCTGTGCGGTTGAAGATTTTATTGCGGAAATGAATCTTACTATTCACAATGGGGTATTGTTGGGGTATGGAGTATTGTTAATATTGATGCACCACCAACTTTTTGCAGCCCCATGGCTGAGTCTTCTATTGACGTGATGCTAACGCGCGGCAACGTCTCGATTTCTAGATGGCGTGTCCTACCGGACGCATCCTGTAGTGATCACTGCTTAATCGTGTACGAATTCATACTAATGGTTGCACAACATCCACTTAAAACTCCGTACAATTTTAGATATAAATCTAAAGGTTCAAATTGGGCTTTATTTAGTTCACTCTTTGCAGTACATGCTAAAGACTTCACTCACAGTTGTCTATCAGCTGAGGAAAGCGCAGACATATTATCAGACACTTTCACATATTGTGCTGATGTTTGTATTGGCCGCGGATCTCTCATTAGCACTCGTAGATGTGATTGGTGAAACTATAAATTGGTCGAATTACGTAAAATCCATCGGAAAGCTCGTAAAAAACTAAATGGCATAAAAAAGCGTAACGTAACAGGATATATTTACAATACTGCTCTCATTGCTCTTAGAGTTGCCAGGTCTCACTACAGAGCTGCTGTGGAGAAATCAAAGGGAAATTTAATACGTTAACTTGTTGATAAACTCGATAGAGAGGGTCCGTGGTCACCTTTGTATCATGAATTTAAGGCAAATAGATCGACCTTGCATACGTGCAGAACATTAAAATTAATAATAGTTATACTACAGGAGTAGAACAAACAGCAAAATATCTTTTAGAATTACTTGTGCCTGACGATCGGACGAATTTCTTAGTATTGTTAGATCATTACCACTTAACAAGGCTTCGAGCGACGATAAAATATCGAATAAAATGATAAAAGAAGCTTGTAAACTCTCGGGTAATACGATTTTAACAGTTTTTAAACGTTGCATTGCGGAAGGAGTATTTCCTAATGTTTGGCAGTGCGGTAATATTCGTATAATACCCAAAAAACGGCGATAAGCCGCCGGACGATCCTAAATCCTATCGACCCATAACATTGTTACCATCGCTAGGAAAGCTTTTAGAACGTCTTGTAGTACCTCGACTTCTACCGGGTGGAGTCAAATTTCATGATAAACAATTCGGATTTACGTTGGGAAAATCGACAACAGATGCAGTTATATCTGTAAGGAAAACTGTCACCGAGTCAAGGTTTCAATACGTCTTAGGTATCTTCTTAGATATATCTGGCACCTTCGACAACGAGTGGTGGCCCATGCTATTGCTGAAATTAAAATCAAGAGGATGCTTTAAAAATATTTATTCCCTTATTACCTCGTACTTTACACAAGGCACAACTAAATTGAGACTTGGGCATCACTGTGTGTCGAAGGCGCTTACGATGTGGTGTCCTCGGGGCTCGGTGCTAGGTCCATACTTGTGGAATATAGATCGATTCGATGATTTTCTTACAATACCTATACCACCCAGATGTACCCTAAACGCGTATGCGGACGACGGTTTATTACTGGTGGAATCTGATACTAGAGCGGGGCTTGAGAGTCTGGCTAATAGATATTTGAACTTAGTATCTCTTTGGGGTGTACGTAATCGCTTGACTTTTGCACCAAACAAAACCTTCCAGCTACTTCTGAAAGGTAACCTCAAATCCCCGCCGTGTATTAAATTTCAAAATGTTAGTATAAAAAATAAACTTAGATTTTTTTTTTATTTTTTTTTTATTTTTGCCCTACCAAAATGACTCTGCCTGATGGAAAGCATGAGCAGAATCCAAGAGTGGTGGTCGCCATACTGCGAATGCAGACAATGCAACAATGCAGCATGGCGACCCACACCATGGCGGGCTAGTGATGCTTCTGCATCATTGGGCCTCCGGTCTCGCACTCACCAACGAAACACGACAGCATGATCGCTGTCATTTTACGCTGATATTCTGTGCGAGGGTAGTACCGCCTCGGTCGAGCCGGCCCGTTCGTGCTGAAATCAGCGTGGCTCTACTACCTAGGAAATATCATCAACTTCCTACACATAAAGATTTATTTCACGTATACATAATAACTAAAGTACGTAACAGAAGCCATTATGCTATTCACGCGCTACCGTGAAGTTGGGTTAACCTCAAACAAAATAAATCGGTTCGATGCCAAGGAAAATTTAATGCAAATTAATAAATTGACATTTACAAACTGTTCTGATTTATGTTGCAAGAATATTTAGGCAGTACAGAAAGACGTTATGATGTGATGAAATGTGAGAAGTGAGATGGAAACATGGGCCCAACCACAGAACAGGAGAATATAGGTAGAAATGCTATGTAGGCGGGGCAGGCGCGACGCGAAATAAGTCCAAATAGCACTATTTTGTCTGCCGGCATTAACTGAATGGTCGCATTTGCGTTTTACTTTCAACGGGAAAAAACAATAAAACAATCATACATAAATTGACTTACCTATTTAACATATAAGCATAATAGTCGTTAGCTGTGCCTCGCTATATTGACCGCGGTTGTTTTTGTAGCTTTATAACAAACACAGTAGGTTACACCAAACTGCGAAACAAATTTAAATAAATTAAATACCTTTTAAAAACAAGCTTTTACTGGAATGCCTCGAGAGTAATCAAAGAAGTCCAAACACGATGATGTTGCGACATTTATTTACAGCGTTCCTATAGCCACCTTCCAGTTCCAGCATCAGATCAGCTCCATGTCATTATAATATTGTATTGTCACGCTGTATAATGCTTGTATTTTTTTTTTCGTTTATTTTCTAAGAGCAATAAACGTTATTATTAATATTTTCTAAGACAAGCATATCTACATTGCAAGTTAGTAAAAATGTTGCAAAAAGTAGCCTATGTTACTCCTTACGTCTTGATAACCGACTTAAAAAAGAAGGAGGTTCTCAATTTCACAGTATTTTTCTTTTATGTTTGTTACCTCAAAGCTTTTGACTGGGAGACCCGATTTTGACGATTCTGTTTCTAATTGAAAGCCAGTGGTTCCCGTATGGCCCCATTTCAATTTGGTCCAGTTCTTGAAGACACTCTTAGTCATAACATAACAAACGATTTGCAAAGAATTCGAGCATATTATTTAACTGACACAAAAAGTTTAGTACTGGTAGAAAGTGCTCGTACAATCAGACAGACACCTCAGACGACAGTAGAGACAAGAAAAATCAAGAAATATTTACCCTACCAAAATGGAAGAAGGTAGGTTTTATATCCTAGCTATCTAATTATACATATATGACGAATTATAGAAGAACGAAAAAGGTTTACATTATCAAGAAGGGTTTTCACCATACAAGCAATAAAGTAAAAAGCCAAAAACAGATTTGCAATGTAATAAAGGAGTGCGTAAAATAGCTGATGTTGAGATATCAAGAAGAAGCATCAACTCCAAATAAATGAGTAAGAGACAACTATCACTTTTAACGTTATGATATACTTAAAACAGATGATGTTCATAATGACTATTATCCTTCGGTACTTGGTAGTACAGCTGAAACTGTAATTTATATTATTCTACTTCCAAACGCCTACTGGAAGTTGATAAATAAAGTGTAAAATGAAGAAAATTTTAATGAAGAGCAAGATGAACTCTCGAAAATAGTATGAAACTTCCGAATCGGACTTAATTAAGTGTCACCCGAAATAGAAACCGACGAAAAGTTTCAAAAGAATGTTTGAATTAATGAGGTACTGAAACCATCTGCACACTAAGCCCGAAAAGGTTCCACATCCAAAGAGAAAGCACCTACCAGCACACGTGACCCGCAGTTAACCTCTTACTTCTCTGCAACGCCTTAAAATTCTAAGTTTACGAATTAATAAAGAGGTCTTGGAGTTTTGGTAACCGAGTAAGTAGGAACTTTAATTAGTGACTAGTAAATGACTTGATTTTGAATAAGCTGACTGGTGCCGTAATTTAAAAATTACTTGTAGTTATTTACTGTTAATGGTTTTCGTCCATTGATTCACATGGGTAAATTTTTGTTTCGACATGCTTTGTCTAGACAGTTTGTCTATGTACAGACAGATAATCCTTAATCTATTCGCCAAGTTGATATTTATTTAATGCGAATATAATACAAGTTAAAATTTCACATGACTTAGCGGAGTTATTAGCATAGCAATAAATTTTCATTTATTTAGATATAATATATTGTCGGAATAAAGGTATTCGAATAATATAATTATTACAATGTGACACCGAGGTGGGGACAATACCTATAAAAAGCGGCGCGATTGGAAACATGGGCCATTTTCTCTTTAATCTCGCGACGTTCACATCTCTTAATTGTGACATGGGTCACTCCTGAGTCATAATAGTTTTCTATTATTTAATTTGTGATTTATTGTATTTATGTGTTTATATTGTTGAATGGCAAGGGTGGCAACACCTCGAATAACAGCAAATGATGACTTGGGAGTTTTTTGAGTGATTTATGTTTTATTTTATACTAGCTGAACCCCGCGGTGTTACCCCCGGTTAATGTTGTACCGTGAGTAACGCCGCGGGACAAAGTTAGTCTAAAAAAAGTAGCCTAAGTTACTCCCCGGATCATCAGCTACCTGCCCGTGAAAGTCCCGTCAAAATCCGTCCAGCCGTTCCAGAGATTACCCGGAACAAACAGACAGACAGACAGACAGACAGACAGACAAAGATTTTTTTAACTACATTTTCGTTATATGTAACGTGTATACATACATATGCATTTATTAAAAAGCGGTTATTTTAATATTACAAACAGACACTCCAATTTTATTTATTTGTATAGACTAGCTGAACCCCGCAGTGTTATCCGCGGTTATTGTTGTACCGCGAGTAAAGCCGCGGGACAAAGTTAGTCTAAAAAAAGTAGCCTAAGTTACTCCCCGGATCATCAGCTACCTGCCAGTGAAAGTTCCGTCAAAATCCGTCCAGCCGTTCCAGAGATTACCCGGAACAAACAGACAGACAGACAGACAGACAGACAGACAGACAAAAATTTTTTTTACTACATTTTTGGTATATGTATCGTGTATACATACATATGCATTTAGTAAAAAGCGGTTATTTTAATATTACAAACAGACACTCCAATTTTATTTATTTGTATAGAAGAATATATTTATGAAAGTTAGTAAATTTTCATATTTCCAGTAGGTTTTTTTTTTCTTAACCTATTTCATCCAGGCTCCAAAAGCACACTTAAGTTTGCCGTTATACTAATTTTCTTTGCTTAAAATATCAAATTAAATCGATAAAAGAACCCGGAATAGTATTCGTCGGGAGATATTAAATATTAAAAAAAAATCAAGATATTCCAATTTGATGATGTGGGACATGTGCGTACGTTGCCCGTATTCTATAGCAGAAATACGGTATATACCTGCGGTCTTAAAAGCCTGTGAACAACTTAGGGGGTTTCTTCTGAAAGGAGCTAGGTTGGACCTAGCCAAACTTTCGACGACGCAAAAAGGATTTTTCCAGAGTCCTGTGTCTAAATGTGAGTATCGGGGCCACTACAATATGGTACTTAATGCCTATAGCGTTAAACTTAAACCAAAAGAGTTTCATACCAACAGGGTCAAAACTACTCTTATGAATTTCGGATAACTCAAATTAGAATTGTTTGTTTTTATAAATTTATCCATACCAATATTTAAAATTCGAAAGTAACTGTCTGTCTGTTACATTTTTGCGGCTAAACCGCTGTACCGATTTTAATAAAATTTGTCAAAAAGTTACTTTGATTCTTGAGGAAGGACATAGACTACTATTTACCTCGAAAACCGACATACACGCGGGTGGAGTCGTGTGCAGAAGCTAGTTATTTTTACAAAAGCTATTTTACACATGAAATTTATTTTTAACCTAACATCATAACACGCTTTAAAACTGAGCACTGGTATTCCATACATCACGTCTATTACATTTATTAATGGACTACAACTGTTTGTCATTGGCTTAACATGAACACACACGTAAATAATACTGTTGGGTCCATGAAAACAGCTGTCTGGAGGAATTAATTTAAAATATTAATAAATTGACATAAAATATTTTCAATACAATACCTTACTGTTTTTGAATTGTGGAAGCAGTTTCTACTTGCAATTTAATAATGTTTATGTTTAGGACATCTAACACACACGACGGGCTGTGTCGGGTTCCTTTCGACTAAAACCACCCCGGTGTTCCTCTGCTTGCCAATACACGGAGGACCAGCACACTCGTTACCGAAAGATCGATAATTCTGTGACTTTGGAGTAGTAGGTTTCCTTGAGTGGCGGTAATCACTAACCAGGAGTATTTTATTCTCAATTGATCCCTATATTTGAAGTTACATAATATTCTTTGACTGCCTCGTTGGTCTCGCGGTTGGCGTGTTCGACTGCTGATCGTGATGTCTCGGGTTTGATTCCCGGGTCGGACCAAATGTTTGTATGATCTACAAATAGTTGTTTCGGAGTTTGGGTGTTTTCTATGTATAATATGTATGTATTTACAAAAAAAATAAAAAGAAGTATATCTGTATTTGTATCAGTTGTCTAGTACCCATAACACAAGCTATGCTTAGCTTGGGACTAGATGGCCTTGTGTGATAGATGTCCGAAATATAAAAAACTATTTATTTATTTATTCAAAATACATACAATTCTCGATATCACCATAATCTACACCATATTGATTTTATTCATTATTGGTTAATAAGATAACATGAATAGAGAACTACATATGTCAAAAACTTTGATAAAAACTCAATCCTTAATCTATATGATACAAAATGGTTTAATGGAAGTCATGTCTATAGACGCGTCAAATGCAGTCGAAGGCTGTTCTTAACTAGTACAGTCAGCATCTACAACTAACAAGATAATTTTATTGCTGATATAACAATAGGGGAATTGTAAGTACCTTGTTACACTGAGGATATGATAGCAAACAATGTAGCGCAAGTAATAAACACTATTTTACAACTATTTCTCTAAGACAATGGATAATATATATTCATGAAAAGTTTATTGTAGTAAACGCCTCTGTTTTTCGGACTATATCATTTTAATTAAAAAAAAAAATATGTAAAAGAAATATGCTAATACTTTGATTAATTTCTTTGTTGATGAATGAATATAAAACTAATAAATCAGTCATTTACATCATGTGAGCCGCATCCACAGTCCTCTGAAATAAGGACTTGATGACGTCCATGGAAGGTAATACTGTGCAGACTTAATTTGGCAATCGTTTTGTGTCGTGAGAATAATAGATAAAACTTGACTTGGTATTCTGAGCTTAAACCTTACAAAGTTATTTGACTGATATAACCCCATTCCAAATTTTACTGTTAATCCACTCTACGTTTCAACTCAGTTATAACTATGTCTGGCATGTTGTATTTCACATATTCACACAGCCTTCGTTCGTCTTTACCATTGTTATCAATTTACTTGGAACATGAGTGTACGATCCGTTAATTGCTGACCTCATTTTACTTAGGTTTAATGAGGTCAAAAGATAGTACGTCAAATACGACAATGCACTAAAGAGAGGTTATTTGTGGAAAGTTACTATACTATAAAAATGTTTAAGGAAGAAGTGAACTATCAACTAAAACAATTCTAATACTTTATCCCTGTCAAATTTTCTTTCTCAGACTATTATTGGGTTCCAAACATTTGTTAGAGAACTATCACGATTTTCTAAAATGAAATGCAAATTAAATTTGTGTAATTTACTTTCAATTTGCGAACAAACTTCTGCTAAAATTGGTTCGTTCTGATAAAGTTGATAACCCTACTGAGCCGGTTATAACTCTCGGATAAAATCCAGAAATTAATTTTAAGCCACAAATCTGTTCAAGGTGAGCCAGTGAAATGTCTTTAAAGTTAAACCTACTAATAATGGTATGTAAATCCTTTGTGAATGTTAATATTACAAAATGTTCCTTGTAACCAAAATCCTGGTCACCTCTTGCATCATCCATCATACAAAACAGCAACGTGTTATCGGTGTTAACGTAAACAAATTAAGTACCCGTAGTGTCGACTGCGTCCGACTCTTCCCGAAACCCTGGATTAAAGTTAAGCTTCAAATATTGGTTTTAAAGGGTACCGTTGCCCGGCGATAATATGTATATACTATGAAAATATTTAGGTCTCATTACTGTATATATTTATACTGTGTGTGTGTTTATGTGATTTATACTTTGTAATGAAATTTTGTATTAGAACTAATGCCTCTCGTTTACCCGGACGAAAAGAAGCTTGTACTTCTCCAATATCTCTAATCTTTCTGTATATTTTAATTCATCTGAATTAGTCTATTGCTTTAGTCATAAAAGTGTAACAAAGAGATAGAGTTTTATTTGAGAATATGATATTAGCATGGATATAAAGTAATTATAGTAAATAGTATAGAAGTATGGATTTTTTATGCGTCTTTGCTTCTGCGAATATATTTTGTTTCATTATGTTTTTTACCGAATTGAATTAATTTCAGTACGCTTCAAGAAATGTTTGAAATTTTTAAAAGGGTTCCGACCATTCAGAGAAGACATTGAATACCTCTGAGGGCTCGTGAACTCGAGTGGGTCCATAAGTGGTCGACCTAAACAAACTCGATGACGAACGTGACCGGAAAAACAGAGGATTAGATCAAAGTCGCAGATTTAAACAGAGTAAACCCTCTCATATCCATATTTATGTATACGAATATTAAATACTAAGGAGCTTATTTGTTTGTTTAGTAAAACAGTATCTTAGAAAGTACTGGTTTGTACGAGAAAATTCTTTTACTGTAAAATATATAGCAAGAGGTGTGGTAGTAAAGCATTTGAATCAAGTATAAAAAAAATAATCAACAGGTCATTGTGATTCAAGAGACGCGACTATGCAACTAAAAGCGAACTTAAAAGTAATAAAGACATTGTTGTTAAGGTGATGTCCTGGAGATGGTAGACAATTAGAAGTAGTCTGTAGATTGCGCAGGCTTTTAATGGCTACAAGGATATGACACAGTTCAGAGCAGTGATCCAGAATAATGTAATGAGGCGAGTCTTGTTAATACGATGTATGTACTATGTGATGAGTAAAGACAGAAACAATGATCCACCGTGTATTATCTATGGTATTCTGTGTACTGTGTAATATCTATGGTAATCTCTTAATAAAATGGCTGTTAACAATGTAACGTGTAAAACTATGTGAAGGAATAAAACAATTGATTTAAAGAATATATATCGTTATCGCCGCCTGAATCCATGGAACTCTAAGACTATGTAGTGGGAACCGCTGCCCGCACCCCGCTTCTCCTTGTGTCCCCGTCACCCGAGTCGCACGTCGTTCGCCAGTGGTTCAGCTGGTTGGAAAGGCCCACCGCGATGTCGAGGATCGAGGTTCAATGCCCGGCATGTAATTGAAGTTAGTATTAAAAATTCATTAGTGTAAGTTCTGATTCTTTATAACAGGTTATATGTATAAATTATGTTTACCGTTCGATCCAAAAAATATTAATGATAATATAC
Organism: Spilosoma lubricipeda; assembly: GCA_905220595.1. Taxonomy (NCBI): domain Eukaryota; kingdom Metazoa; phylum Arthropoda; class Insecta; order Lepidoptera; family Erebidae; genus Spilosoma; species Spilosoma lubricipeda. The sequence goes on from HG992278.1 coordinate 4,527,096, forward strand.
CGCTGAGCGTTGGAAATCCATCAAATACCACAAAACAAACTTTTTACTTTACCATAAGCTTTTAAACACTTCGGTATAAACGTAGGTGTATTTCACCCCTCTAGACAAAACTCTGTTCAACAAAACAAAACTCTCGGTGAGATTCGAATTCAGTTAGCTAAACAAAAAGTTGAGTCTCCAAATCGAATTCGTCGCGTCTTAATTGACTTTTGACGTTGTTTTCCACTGTCAATATATTGAACTTCATAATACTTCGAACAAATTCATCCTTGAATGATTTGGTATAATTCTCCAGTCTCGAAGTCCATCATAACGCCAAACGTTTTTCTCTTGTCAGAATGTCAGACATTCTTTGTTTATCAGAGGAAATTAATATTGGTGACTGCAGTATTTGTATTTATTTGTTACTTTACACAATAAAAACATAAATAGAAAACAAATACAAGAAAGTTCCGCGTACAAAGGCGTGTTTAACCAGTGACAGTAATGGTATTTGTGTCTGCCTGTACTTTGAAATATAACGGTGTAGCGTTAACACAAGATCATATCACTTTACGTAGGTGTACGACAGACTTACGTAAGTGCAGATGCTCATTCCTTAGAAATATGCCACTGATAATTTTTATATTCATTTAAATTGTCTAAATTGGAACCGTCATTCCAATTATATAATGGAAACGTCCTTAGTTATCAAGAGACACAATTATCGAATATCGCTAAATATACATATATTGCTAAAATAAGATCATATTGTTTATAGCGATAGATATATTCCAAGATTTTGACTATGATTATGAGGATGTATTTAATAGCTGTCATCTTGTTTTGCTAAACCTGTAATTCTAAATCTTACTGAGTCTAGAGTTGTGAAATTTATGAGCTAACATAAACGCTTTCCTGCGAAAAATTGTCTTCAAAATATATTTATGATGATAGATGCCCAGCAAAGTGAGACAATTTTCTCATCAGAGTAAAACCATGATATGATTTCCGCGTGACTGATAAGACGAAGTCGATAAAATAAGAATGAAACCAGGGATTTACAATATTGTGTTTACTTTGAAAGTTAGTTAAAAAAGGTAGTGTAAAAGGAGAAAAACTATGCAGTTATTCAAGCAGTCAAAATTGATGAAAAGGTTTTTTTCATTTCGAGGCATTTATATAAATAAAGAGGCTCTTCAAAACCTAACGTATATCGCGATTTAAATAAAGTTTTCCCCCTGAATGGAATTAGAGAGAGGTTCGATTGGTTCCCGTATTTTTGTACACACAACACAGCATTGTAGATCGTGTTTTTTTTTCAATCAATTTCGTTTTACCTTGGTTTTCAGATTGTGTACAGTCTATATGTATATGTAGTGGCGTAGGGCGAGTAATAGTTTTTGAGGATGGTGACGTCAGCCTCGCCGACGTCACTGCTTATCGCATTAGTGGCACTCATGATTTAAAGCAATAGACATCGCTCTCAATCAATTCATTATTACACACGTTTGTAGGTAGGGTTTATTTGCACAACCAAAGACTATATAGAATTCCAAATAGTTTATTGAACTAATGAAGCTACAGTTAAAATCATAGATCGGCACAACATGGTCAAGGTGAATTAGGTGAAAACACCAAAATTCACTGCCCGTCTGTGCCAATCTATAACTTCCAGTTTTCAAAATGTGTAGAGCCTTATGGGAAGAATACTGGCAAAGAAACTCATGGCCACTCTTTCAAAAGTTACATCTTCACTTATTAGTGATATTAATTACAACAATTAAGATGCCTATGTACTTAACTTATTTACAGCGCACTAAACTGACTAGTGATAACCGACATCTAATGTTACTGGCGGTAGTAATGGCGCCCGAATAACGGATGTCGCTTGTGTTCGTATTACTTTACAAAACATATTTTAATGGCATGATAAATCCTTAATTAAATAATTAGAATTACTCCGATCAACCTCACATTATTATAATTTAAATGCAATAGCGGAAGCGAGCCTTACTTGTTAGGCTCGTCATTCAAAATTATTATTTGAAATCAATTATTAAAACATTACTTTGCTTACAGACAGTCGTTATTGAATCTCTTTTTTATTATAATAATTGTTAGATAGTAACAAGCTTACAATTTAAATTAAGAGTAACACTATTCTTTTTAGAAATGTCATAATCAAACAACTTAGTCAAGTAACTCTTTTTACAGGAAAATAGAAATAATTGTAGTTACGTAATATTAAGATATTAATTGTTTGAAAAGATATTTATTGATAGTAAATTTTTATTGAGACGCTAAAAAACACAAGTAAATATTTTCGCGCCGACATATATAACAAAGTCGTGTTAGTTACATTACTTATAACATAAGAATGGCTGGACCATTTTTTTGTGATTTTTGTATTTTTAGATTCGTATTTGTCCGGAATAGGATAATAATTGTTCCTTGACAGACAAAGTTTGTCGGATCAGCTAGTTAGTAATAAAAAATAAAAACTTAGATTCAATAACTCAAACATATTATGTAGATCGATATAACAGTACCTTCAAAGTCTCATGACTATGCATTACAAAGACGGACTAATATTCTTGTTTGCACAGTTGTTGGTTTTAAGGGAACTACTTCAAATATCGATTGCTATACTGAAATTTAAAACCTTTTCGTCGTCTACAATGAATATTAATTAATTAAATTAATTAATTATTAATTAAATATTTCGGACATCTAACACACAACGCCATCTAGTCCCAAGCTAAGCAGAGCTTGTGTTATGGGTACTAGACAACTGATACAAATACATATATACTTCTTTTTTTTGTAAATACATACATATTATACATAGAAAACACCCAAACTTCGAAACAAATATTTATAGATCATACAAACATTTGGTCCGACCCGGGAATCGAACCCGAGACCTCACGATCAGCAGTCGCACACGCCAACCGCTAGACCAACGAGGCAGTCGACAAAATGTGTCGACAATATGCGTTGCTATCTTGAATGGTCACAGACGCGTGTAAAATTATTGAGAAACATCTAGTTGCAACATGTTGTGCTATTTTTCTCTTAGTATTAATGAGGTCTTTAAAATACAACCAGGATCAGATTGTTTTTTTAAATATCTCCTTGAAACAAGGCACTTTTATTATTGTTTGTTTGGTTTTGTTTTATTATTGTATGCATTGGACTGCGGATACGAATTGAAAAAAATGATATTTCAACCAAAAAGGGAAACAATCTTCAAAGTTTTGCAAAAAAAATTGTTCATTATATTTCTATGAAAAAAAAAAAAATAATCTTAAGGAAATATGTATTCTATTGGGAACTCCGAGCAGCAACGTATTAAGTTAAAGAAAAATACAAATAATATGAATTATTAGTGAAATGTGATAGAAGATGTGAAGAGATGTTTATTTTGTTAATGTATTTCAGACATCGGCCAATTCTGTGTATATTTACACAGAAGTAAACGTAGTGGCTAGTCTTCGTTGAGACTGGCCGCGGTGGCCTTAATCAGTTAGGAGAACATCAGGAGAACATTGAAAAAGGAATCCCGACCCGGGATTCTAACCTGAGACCTCTTGATCGGTAGTCGCATAACTGCCAACGAGGCAGTTAATGTACATATTTTATTAGTCTTATAAACATTAGCTGTTGCGTTAGTAAATAGAATTTTCAAAGTTATTAGTTCGGAATTAAGTTCATTAATTAAATAGATGTCCATATGTAATCGTATTAATTGATTAATTTGTGTGTTCTTTGCTCGTTTTCAGTATATGGGAATGAAGTACATTCGCAAATTGAAATTCGCGAGTTCAATTCCTTATTCATTGGTTTTTGTCAAATTCAATAGTTTTTTGACAACTTCTCTCGAGCTTCACGACCTAAAACAAAAACGTTTTAATCCTATTTGAAATCTGTTATATTTATACCATTGTTCATTGTGTTTTTTTTTGTTTTGGGAGATCATTATTTGTTTTTTCGAAAGACGATCCCCATTTCATCTCATCCACATTTTTTATATTTTTTATCATTCATTTCATCATGACAAAGATTTAAAGACTTGACACCAAATTTCGACGAAAATAATTGTAAAAGAGAAACAAAGAATGAAAAACTTGGTTATTTGAATTTTACACGTACAGTTTTTAGGTTATGTGGAAATAGTGCAACTGCAAAAGTTGTAGATATTTTTTTACCTACAACTTTGCCAGTTGACTTTTTTTATAAGTTTTGTAGTTTTGCCGAAAGCGATATTAACCGTTTTTTACCCTTAAAAACTCACGTCCTTCCCTAACTCAGATCGCCAGTATTTTTATTTCCCTTTCAATTTTGTTAAATTATTTTCCTTTTCCAATGGGTTTCATTCTGCTATTTTTTTTTAGATAAGATAAGATAAGATAAGATTCTTTATTTGCTAGAAATATGGTACAATTTAGAGTTCTTAGGGCTAGTTTTTTCAGTTCTTCATATTTCACCTACTGAATTCGGCATGCAAAAATACAATAATAATTTTACTATCATGATTAATAACAATGTCAATAAAATTATAAAAATAGAACAAAAATGTCAATTAATTGAATTTAAAATCACATACTAAGTCATGTCATATAGGTATATAATGCTATAGTCATTTCAATGCGACCATGTCATGTCATCACATTATTTTATTGATTTTATATGTCATAAACTCATTTATGGTATAAAAACAATTTTTGATTAGCCAGACCCTCAATTCCTTCTGAAAGTGATTGATTGGTAGCTCTCTGATTTCTTAGGGGATTTTATTAAAAATTTTTACCGCCATTACACTACTATTTTTATAATAGTATGTTGTGTTGCACATAGGTAAGGCTAGTTTAGTAGGGTCTCTTGAAAGTTTGCCAATTTTAAAAGCCGCATCCGAAGCCCTTTCAAATAGGTAAGGATGTTTTCTTACAAACAAACCTATTTTAAATACGTATATGCACACTAATGTCATAAGTTTATGTCTCACAAACAGTGGTGTACATGACTCTAATGGCCCTATTCCGAAAACTGAACGTAAACACCTTTTTTGAATTAAGAAAGCCCTATTTATAGTAGTAGAGTTGCCCCAGAGAATTATTCCATACCTTAGGATACTGGAAACATATCCATGATACGCTAGTAAAGCAACATCTACACCAACAGTCCTCCTCAAGTTCCGCAAAGCGAATTCAAAACTATTAAGTCTACAACACAAGTTTTCTATATGAAGTTTCCAGTTGCAATTTTTATCTAATATAACACCCAGGAATTTCGTGTGGTCAACCTCTTCTAATTTAATGCCATTTCCAGTAACATTTAAAGGTTTAATCAAGTTTATTCTATTTGAAAATGTAATGAATTTAGTTTTTTCAATATTTGCCTGTTAATTGTTTGTTTTAAGCCATTGAAGTACAGAATTTACAGCTGTATTAATTGTGTCCCCGTATGACTCATCACTTCTAGCTCCAGTTATTATCAATGAAATGTCGTCAGCAAACAAGATACAGTTATGGTCAGTAACAGAAGGTAAATCATTGATGTAGAGTAAGAACAACAGTGGTCCCAATATACTTCCCTGTGGCACACCAAACTTATTAACCCTATATTGAGACCTATTTCCTATCAACTCACCAATCTGGTTCATACCCATGACTTCAACACAAATCATTGACCTTGGTCTACATATTAATCATAACTCTCAAAATCTGTTTGTTCGATACCAAATCATCAATTTGACATATGATCGCAGTAAATATAATGTTGTAATGGCAACACTAAGGTTTGTGATATTTAATAGTTGTAAAATGTCAGTGACTTGGATCGTAGAACTGACTCGAGAAAAGGTCATATAATATTGCCGAGCCGAGTTTAATATTGTTTTGTGTGTTTAAGATTGTTTTGTAGGACTGAGACCTCTCTCAACACAATAAATGAGCTAACGCGTTTAATATTGATTGTAAGGCTGCAAGTTTGTGAGCTAATTATTAAAACGAGTGTTTTGTAACTGGATTGGTACGTTGCCTCTAAGTTGGTTAGCGTCGATTCCTTGTAGGACTGATTTGAATTGTAAAAGGCACTATATGAATGATGAAGCAGCAAAATCGACAAGGGGCGCACCTTCGCAAATTCGAAGACCAGCTATCATCGCACAACGGTAAGTGACTTGTTATTTTAAATGAACCAGGTGTGATTATTTGCGATTGTTTAGCTATATCTACATGGGCCCGTATAGCCTAGTAACAAGGTTTCCACGGGGAACACAACTTTAGTGAATGGACTCAACACTGTTCATGCAAGTCTCATATTTAAATGCTATTTATAAAGTACTTGTTGGCGAATGTATACTTAGAATCACGATTAAAGCTTAAGTAATTGCTTAGACTTGTACACATACGCATACCTATTTCGGAGGTGACCACAAACGGCTAAAGCATACTTAAACAAATAATTATCATTTCAGTGATATTTGTGCAAGCGTCAGTACATGCAGCGAGCTACTAACTTAAATATATTTTTTGCTTATGGTTCTAATTATCGATATTGGTTAATTAATTTATTTTAAGTTGCTATTTTTTGTCCCTGTGGTCTTTACTTTTTACTTGACAAAGACATGACTCATTTATGTAAAGTAATGTAAGTGAGTTTAGTTCTAGAATGTATCATCTAAATCGGTTCAGCGGTTTAGCTATGAAAGCACAACAGACAGACAGAACTACTTCCGAATTTACTATTATAATTTTAGGTTGGTCTTGACCTATTTTGGTCATTATCATGCTTAGAACCAACCTTCGAGAATCATAAACTAAATGTTTGACGTGTCCAGTTTTCTATTTATTTTATGTTCTGAATATATACATGTAGTTATTTAACTACGTAGCTTTGTATTAATTTATCGATTACTTAAAATAATTACTTCGACATATCTCTAGTTGAAAACATACCAACGCTTGATTAATTCACTAGTTGTTTACTTGAACATAACTATATACCTTCATAGTGTGTCTTCATTGTTAAAAATGGTTTTTGATATTAAAAATTTAAAAATCGTTCACTATCTCAGAACAGCTGAAAATCTAATGGGTATTTATAGGAATTACCTCTTAAAGGGGCGAAGAAGTAAACAACTTATTGTGTGTTACGCAGTCGTGAAAATTATACTATGTCTACTATTGCTTCTTAACAATATGTACTTTGTTGTATTTTTACCAATTACTAGAAACATGAAATATTTTCATGGGTGGAGTTTTGTTAATCTCTTTATTGGGGAATTAGTTTGTATTGTGTGTAGCATATTAAAATCCACGGAATACAAAATGGTTACAACTAATCTTATGGTTGTCCATTGCGATTATGCAGAAAACTTACAATACAAAGGAATATTGAAAAAAATGGTACAAGTTTTTATAACTAGTTTCATTGTAGTTCTTGGGGTAGAACTCTGTTTCGCTTTATATAATTATTACGATGATGAAAAACGTTATCTAATTTATAGTACAGTTACTATTTTCATGAGATTCGCAGTGCTCTGTTCTAGAATTGATTACACCTTAGATTTTTTTGCGTTGTATATTTATTTAGATCTACTTTCAAATTTATTGAAGTGCTTAAATGGTACACTGGCTGAAATAAAATACAAATTGATTTCGAACAATACTCAGTCAGTAATAGACAAACAGTATGTAAACTTAATACTGTTAGAAAAACTACAGCGATGGGCTGAGATGTATAAACTTTTAGTACATAGTGTTCGATATTTGACAGCGTGTTTTAAGATACAAGTAAATATTCATTTTCAATTTATAATCAGTTACGCTGAAAAATTTGTTATTTTTTGTGTTTCCATTTCTTTCTATCCTGCAATCAGTCGTCTTGACTATGAGCAGATATGTTTTAGATAGGATGTGTTTTAGATAGGATGTGTTTTAGGATATTAGTGAATTCACAATGAAGCCCATCCTTTAATTCATGAAGTGAGACAATATTAGCGACTTTAGTCGTCAAATTAGATGTATTTGACGACTAAAGTCGATAATATTATCGCTTTTCTAGTCGACGAGGTGTTTCAGGAACGGTGAATTGTCCTGTAAGCTAGTTTTGATTTTTTTAAGTAATCATTTTGTAATAGGCGCTATTATTCTTAATCCCATATTTGAACGTAGGTATGTTCAGGTATTCGTGTATTTCCTTTGTTGTGATGAACTATGTTATTTGTTTCAAGATATGGTTTTGAGTCTTTTATGCAATTCTTTTATTGAAAACATATACCGAACCTCACAGTTCAGTTTCGTATATCCATGTCAGCCTTAGCATCGATTTTCAGTTTTAAGTACCCAGTACCTAATACAGGCCCTTATACTCGAGGTTGATCTGGTCGCTTTAGTTTGTATGTGTTTTTTCAACGTGAATCTACTATATAGGTCCATTCCCAAGTACTTTTCTGAATTACGATGTAAGAGTTGGGTACTATTGAGACTGAATAAAGGGTAATCTACCTTGCGAAGGTTAAAGAGTGTGGACTGATTTAGACTCACTAGCTATAAATCTCTATTTTACCATCCATTTCTGATTTGGAGGAATTCTGCTGATTGAGTGAATATATGCTTTAGGAGAGAAAGTCTGTGTCATCTGCAAAAGTCGCAACTGTAAGCTCAGGTCCATTGGTAGGTTACATTTAAACAAGGCGGCAAGTAGAAGACGGGCTCAAGAACCCTGGAGCACTTCTGTTTAAATTCTGTTGATTGAAATGAAATGAATGAAATAACTGAGAATGTTGTGTCCGTTACCTCAATATCACAAAGTCTGTGTGTAGTAGGAACAACTTTGGATTGCATAGTAATCGTTGGCTTGCAGTATGTTCAGAAAAGCTGTTGAACAATATTCTCTTCTTAGTAAAAGCCATCCGTATTACTTTTCGTGGATAATTCTTGAATTCTGCTCATGCTTTCCATTAGATAGAGTAGAGTCACTTTTGGCAGGCACATATGCATTATAAAGACATGTAGGAGGTAACTTCGTGGGCTGGTTCGCTGCATTTATGTACCATAATTATTTGAGACACTTTCACACTCTTTCAACTCTAACTGTGACAAATTTCATACTCCTCTGTATGTACAATTTTGGTGAAAAGGAGTAGTTTAACGTATCAATATAATGGTTTAGTTCTTTCTTAATTACTCTAAAAGTCCTAACAAAAGTGTAGTGCATATTTTATTCATTTTCACACAACCCAACAGTACACTGGTTGAGAATGATTTTGGCATTAGGTCGGCCATAATACATATTGTTTATAAATTTATTTTAATACATAAACTTAGATATAGATATATATAGAGAGAGATATATATAGAGAGAGATATATATTTAAACAAATATGAATCGCCTATCCTCTTTATTCTCTTTTAGATCATATTTTGGGTAACGACGCGTATATTCAGATATACATATATGCTATATTCCATATCTGAGTCACTTATAGAAAAGGTAATATCTTCGGAATATGTAGACCATATATTTATGTGTACTTTATTAGAAATTATTTTTTTTTAACAGGTACGAATTACCAGGGCTTTGACTGACCTGGTTAGGTTTCTGATTTCGGATGTATTTCCTATGTTCCTCGTTATTCATGGTGGGCAAAAGTTGCATAATGAAAAGGCTACAACGAACAGAGCTATTGCCAAACTATACAGTATGTGTTGTACAAGTGAGTATATTTTTGACACAATCTTTTTTAAAACTACAATCAAAGGCAGTCTCACAATAATGGTAAGATTATTTTTAAATATGTTTTCACTGAATCTAAATAAATATTGCATTTACTAAGACATTTTTTCGAATGAGTCCCTATAAGGCTTCGTTCAAACCTGAGCGTCAGTGACGCGAGAAGCGGGACGCGACGCGGGAGCGTCTACGACACGAAACTTATCGTGCACACCAGCGCGACTGCCACGCGAACCGCGAACTTCATTTGCTAGTAAACAGTCACTAAATCAGTGCGTCTCTATCTGGTACTAGCTGGGTAGCGGTTGTTGTCGTACCGCGGGGTGAAGCTAGTTTAAAAAAAGTAGCCTAAGTTACTCCTTATATCATCAGCTAACTATCAGTGAAATTCCCTTTAAAATCGATCCAGCTGGAACAAATGGACAGACAGACTATTGTAAAAAATATTATCTATACAAATAAATGCATGTGTATGTATACACGGTACACATACCAATTTAAAAAAAAAAAGTCTGTCTTTGTTCTTCGAATTGTATGTGATGGGATATCCTCTCACTTTTTTTCCATATTATCACCCGTTGTACTCGTAGTCATCGCAGAACCAATTATTTAATAATAACGTAGAAAGCTTTCCTACACGTACACACGTCTGACCCCTAGATGCGTGCGTCCCGCTTTGTGGACGCTGCAGTCCCGCTTTGTGGTCGCGTAGGTGTGCACGGTACCATAAGAAAGTATGGGCAGCGTCCGCCGCGCGGCAGGCGCTCCCGCTTCGCAGTCGCTTTGGTAGCTCAGGTGTGGCTGAAGCTTACCAATACCCCGATATGTTATCAACTTATTGGGGTCCACTGCTTAAGGAAAGTCTCCCCCAAGTAGCACTAACTGGTCTTAGTCATTTTAATTTGATATAGAGATATTAGGTTTATAGATTAAAAAACAAAAAGAGTACTCGTGTATTAAAGTTACCTAATTAACATAAATACATATTTTTTATGAATAACGACTTTGTTTAAGGTTCTGCGGCTTGTAAAATAGAAGCTCTCAAGAATCTGTTAACCCTTGCTAAAACGAGTGAAATAAAAATGGAGTTCGCCAATTTAACTTTGGGAATGTATTTGATTCCCATGTATTTGTCTATAACAATAACCAATGTCATAATAGCTTTACAATTAAATAATGTGATTTAGAGGAATATTTTCATTAGATTACAACTATATAACACCAATCGGAGACCTTCCGCAACTACTTTATAATAACTGATCGATTGTATTTTAAATATAAGTTGGAACCAATTTTTTTTTAGAAACCATTATATTACACTTTGCGTAAAAAGAAAATTTATAGAGTAATATTCCTCAAATGGCACTTACATGAGAAAAGTATCAATTAACAGGCGATTTAATTTTATCTATTGGTAGAATGGGGAGATTTCATCTCGATCTTATGAGAATAATCAGTCGCCTCGAAACTGTCGTAGAATCTTTTATGAGCTTAAGGGCCATGATCAATTACAATAGTTTCAAAATTGTTACAAGATTTATCTCAGGTCCCTTTAAAAACGTCTATAGCTGTCAAGCAATAAATGTGGGCAGACAGAATTTCTATAATATTCCATCCTTTTTTTAACTCTTCATTAGGTTTATTCAATTAGCTGACTAATGAAAAAACTGTTTAACCTAAAACTTCTAGAAGTTCCGAGTGATCTAATAGCAAACAAATGTGTAAAATTTTGACGTCAATTATACCTCTTTTTCACATAAAAATCAATTGCCGTTCGTTTGTCTCGCTAAAACTCGAGAGCAGCTGGTCCGATTTGGCTGATTATAGTTTTAAAATGTTTGTCCTTCTTCTGTTTTTCAAAAAGTTTAAACCTTCCCTGGACTACGGTCCAGGGAAGGTTTAAACGTTGAAAAATTCAAAATAACTTGAAAATCCAAATGTCACGAAGAAATTCTCGTGTTTGAAGTAGCGTGCACAGCTAGTTTTAAATAATTAGCATCATGTTTTGGCAGTGAATTTTTTTGAATACACTTTTTATCTCAACATTTGTTTTACTTTAACTTTATCAAAATAGTAGCAGGCAGTTGTAATTATAAACTGAAACACTCAAAATCAAATTTGCAAGCGAGTCGTGGTGAGACTTCAATCAACACGATTTTGGACTGCCTGCAGCCGGGTCTATTTTCTCACCATAGCTTTTGGTCTTCACGAGTGCGTTGTCTTACACTGGAGCGATGCTGCTTGAAAGATAAAAGCAATGGTGTGGATGGGCCACCAATCGGTGTAGCCGAGCCCCACCATGCCATTTCGTCTGCGGTGCCGTTCCTATGTGAATTTTAATGCTCTTTATCCATCCGAAAATTACTTAATTTGTTGTGACTAGCTAGGTGATTTAAAGCTTGATGGCATACGAAGCTTCGAGGACTATGCCAAAGTTCTTGGTGTGACTCTCCTTGCCATGGTGTTCGATAGTCTTATTGTATTTTGGAATTTGTTTCGGGTCACCTGGATGGACTTTTCAGGACAGTAATGCTAAGATACTTAAGTTCATGTTGCAACAGTTATATTACAATACATTCACACATGGATGTGCATGCAGAAACATCTATGTACATATGTTATATATGTACTTACATGGTTAAATTAACATCAGCACTTTCGTAGGTATATTGATTTTCAATATATATTTTTATTATTGGTGGATTACTTACAATAATTATTTAGGGTTAGCTTTAATGATGTATTATGAAGTAGCTTTTTGGTGTTTCCATATCCTCCAATTGTTTTATTGATGCGTTTGTTTTTTATTCGCATTCAACAATAGACCGTCTTGTATGTCATAAACTAAATCGTTAGACTTGTCTATTTCAAACTAATTGAAAACACAATGGGTGTTTATAGAAATTACTCCTTTTATAACAGAAGAAGTAAAAAACTTTACTGCTATATACAATCTTTGAAATTACTTCATGTCTGCTATTACTTTTTAACCGTCTTCCAAAAAGGAGGAGATTGTATGTTTCACAATATGTTTTTAAACTATTGCATAGCTTCTATCGTGGGCCTTGAGCGTGGAGACCGAATCCAGAACAGCTAATAACTCATTTCTACTATATGTGTTAAAATTTTTGTTCTTTTTTATGTTATAGGACTGTGTACGGATAAACGAGCAGATATATCGCCTGATGGTAAGCGATTACCACCGCCCATGGACACCTGTAACACCAGAGGCGTCACAAGTGCGTTGCCGGCCTTTGGAGGGGGGGGATAGCTGTAGGGCGTTATGCTGCTTGATAAATTCTAACGGTCCGGTAATTGCAAACTTACATTTGTTTGTTGTCAGTATAGAAACAATAATATAGATGGCGTTGTACTTCGAATGCAATGGAGCATTTGAAAAATAGTTTAGTTTTTTTTTGGTGCTATCAAAGAAAAAATAAAAAAAAATACTGCATGAATAAAAAATAAATAAATAATTATAATTGATAAAAATGCTTTGCAATAGCTTTACCGTGGCAGTCCCCGAGTGCCACATGTCTTTTTTTTGTGTATGTTCACCGATTACTCTGTCAATTGTCGACCGATTTTGAAAATTCTCTTTGTATTCGAAATATGCTCCTGAGGTGGTTCCATTGCTACCATCACTAGATCTGATGGTGGGATCACAGAGAAATCGAGAGGAACCCTCATTTTTTTCAGGCACGTATTATATTTTTCGTATATTTTCTGAAGTTACCCCGGTATTTGCGTCTGGTAGTCATCATTTTATGATGATAAGCTGATGATGTAAGATACAACTCCTTTACGGCTAGGAGTTGGAGGATAAATCTTTAAATTTCATATTTATGTATGTTACATTTAGTCGTATTTTTTCAAGTTATTTAGTTAAGCTGATGATGGAAGGTACAACTTCTTAACGGTTAGGAGTTGGAGGATAATTCTTTCAATTTTATACGTATCTATAGACATTTAGTTGTACACTTTTAAGTTATTTAGGTGAGCTGATCACTATCACTACATATCAAATCAATCAAAAATTATCATTGGCGTTGATGTTAATGCATCTTACACTTTATCGTATGGTAAGTTGCGTTCAATTGACATGACGCGGCGCTGTGCGGTTGAAGATTTTATTGCGGAAATGAATCTTACTATTCACAATGGGGTATTGTTGGGGTATGGAGTATTGTTAATATTGATGCACCACCAACTTTTTGCAGCCCCATGGCTGAGTCTTCTATTGACGTGATGCTAACGCGCGGCAACGTCTCGATTTCTAGATGGCGTGTCCTACCGGACGCATCCTGTAGTGATCACTGCTTAATCGTGTACGAATTCATACTAATGGTTGCACAACATCCACTTAAAACTCCGTACAATTTTAGATATAAAACTAAAGGTTCAAATTGGGCTTTATTTAGTTCACTCTTTGCAGTACATGCTAAAGACTTCACTCACAGTTGTCTATCAGCTGAGGAAAGCGCAGACATATTATCAGACACTTTCACATATTGTGCTGATGTTTGTATTGGCCGCGGATCTCTCATTAGCACTCGTAGATGTGATTGGTGAAACTATAAATTGGTCGAATTACGTAAAATCCATCGGAAAGCTCGTAAAAAACTAAATGGCATAAAAAAGCGTAACGTAACAGGATATATTTACAATACTGCTCTCATTGCTCTTAGAGTTGCCAGGTCTCACTACAGAGCTGCTGTGGAGAAATCAAAGGGAAATTTAATACGTTAACTTGTTGATAAACTCGATAGAGAGGGTCCGTGGTCACCTTTGTATCATGAATTTAAGGCAAATAGATCGACCTTGCATACGTGCAGAACATTAAAATTAATAATAGTTATACTACAGGAGTAGAACAAACAGCAAAATATCTTTTAGAATTACTTGTGCCTGACGATCGGACGAATTTCTTAGTATTGTTAGATCATTACCACTTAACAAGGCTTCGAGCGACGATAAAATATCGAATAAAATGATAAAAGAAGCTTGTAAACTCTCGGGTAATACGATTTTAACAGTTTTTAAACATTGCATTGCGGAAGGAGTATTTCCTAATGTTTGGCAGTGCGGTAATATTCGTATAATACCAAAAAACGGCGATAAGCCGCCGAACGATCCTAAATCCTATCGACCCATAACATTGCTACCTTCGCTAGGAAAGCTTTTAGAACGTCTTGTAGTACCTCGACTTCTACCGGGTGGAGTCAAATTTCATGATAGACAATTCGGATTTACGTTGGGAAAATCGACAACAGATGCAGTTATATCTGTAAGGAAAACTGTCACCGAGTCAAGGTTTCAATACGTCTTAGGTATCTTCTTAGATATATCTGGCACCTTCGACAACGAGTGGTGGCCCATGCTATTGCTGAAATTAAAATCAAGAGGATGCTTTAAAAATATTTATTCCCTTATTACCTCGTACTTTACACAAGGCACAACTAAATTGAGACTTGGGCATCACTGTGTGTCGAAGGCGCTTACGATGTGGTGTCCTCGGGGCTCGGTGCTTGGTCCATACTTGTGGAATATAGATCGATTCGATGATTTTCTTACAATACCTATACCACCCAGATGTACCCTAAACGCGTATGCGGACGACGGTTTATTACTGGTGGAATCTGATACTAGAGCGGGGCTTGAGAGTCTGGCTAATAGATATTTGAACTTAGTATCTCTTTGGGGTGTACGTAATCGCTTGACTTTTGCACCAAACAAAACCTTCCAGCTACTTCTGAAAGGTAACCTCAAATCACCGCCGTGTATTAAATTTCAAAATGTTAGTATAAAAAATAAACTTAGATATTTTTTTTTTTTTTTTTTATGTTTTGCCCTACCAAAATGACTCTGCCTGATGGAAAGCATGAGCAGAATCCAAGAGTGGTGGTCGCCATACTGCGAATGCAGACAATGCAACAATGCAGCATGGCGACCCACACCATGGCGGGCTAGTGATGCTTCTGCATCATTGGGCCTCCGGTCTCGCACTCACCAACGAAACACGACAGCATGATCGCTGTCATTTTACGCTGATATTCTGTGCGAGGGTAGTACCGCCTCGGTCGAGCCGGCCCGTTCGTGCTGAAATCAGCGTGGCTCTACTACCTAGGAAATATCATCAACTTCCTACACATAAAGATTTATTTCACGTATACATAATAACTAAAGTACGTAACAGAAGCCATTATGCTATTCACGCGCTACCGTGAAATTGGGTTAACCTCAAACAAAATAAATGGGTTCGATGCCAAGGAAAATTTAATGCAAATTAATAAATTGACATTTACAAACTGTTCTGATTTATGTTGCAAGAATATTTAGGCAGTACAGAAAGACGTTATGATGTGATGAAATGTGAGAAGTGAGATGGAAACATGGGCCCAACCACAGAACAGGAGAATATAGGTAGAAATGCTATGTAGGCGGGGCAGGCGCGACGCGAAATAAGTCCAAATAGCACTATTTTGTCTGCCGGCATTAACTGAATGGTCGCATTTGCGTTTTACTTTCAACGGGAAAAAACAATAAAACAATCATACATAAATTGACTTACCTATTTAACATATAAGCATAATAGTCGTTAGCTGTGCCTCGCTATATTGACCGCGGTTGTTTTTGTAGCTTTATAACAAACACAGTAGGTTACACCAAACTGCGAAACAAGTTTAAATAAATTAAATACCTTTTAAAAACAAGCTTTTACTGGAATGCCTCGAGAGAAATCAAAGAAGTCCAAACACGATGATGTTGCGACATTTATTTACAGCGTTCCTATAGCCACCTTCCAGTTCCAGCATCAGATCAGCTCCATGTCATTATAATATTGTATTGTCACGCTGTATAATGCTTGTATTTTTTTTTTTCGTTTATTTTCTAAGAGCAATAAACGTTATTATTAATATTTTCTAAGACAAGCATATCTACATTGCAAGTTAGTAAAAATGTTGCAAAAAGTAGCCTATGTTACTCCTTACGTCTTGATAACCGACTTAAAAAAGAAGGAGGTTCTCAATTTCACAGTATTTTTCTTTTATGTTTGTTACCTCAAAGCTTTTGACTGGGAGACCCGATTTTGACGATTCTGTTTCTAATTGAAAGCCAGTGGTTCCCGTATGGCCCCATTTCAATTTGGTCCAGTTCTTGAAGACACTCTTAGTCATAACATAACAAACGATTTGCAAAGAATTCGAGCATATTATTTAACTGACACAAAAAGTTTAGTACTGGTAGAAAGTGCTCGTACAATCAGACAGACACCTCAGACGACAGTAGAGACAAGAAAAATCATGAAATATTTACCCTACCAAAATGGAAGAAGGTAGGTTTTATATCCTAGCTATCTTATTATACATATATGACGAATTATAGAAGAACGAAAAAGTTTTACATTATCAAGAAGGGTTTTCACCATACAAGCAATAAAGTAAAAAGCCAAAAACAGATTTGCAATGTAATAAAGGAGTGCGTAAAATAGTTGATGTTGAGATATCAAGAAGAAGCATCAACTCCAAATAAATGAGTAAGAGACAACTATCACTTTTAACGTTATGATATACTTAAAACAGATGATGTTCATAATGACTATTATCCTTCGGTACTTGGTAGTACAGCTGAAACTGTAATTTATATTATTCTACTTCCAAACGCCTACTGGAAGTTGATAAATAAAGTGTAAAATGAAGAAAATTTTAATGAAGAGCAAGATGAACTCTCGAAAATAGTATGAAACTTCCGAATCGGACTTAATTAAGTGTCACCCGAAATAGAAACCGACGAAAAGTTTCAAAAGAATGTTTGAATTAATGAGGTACTGAAACCACCTGCACACTAAGCCCGAAAAGGTTCCACATCCAAAGAGAAAGCACCTACCAGCACACGTGACCCGCACTTAACCTCTTACTTCCCTGCAACGCCTTAAAATTCAAAGTTTACGAATTAATAAAGAGGTCTTGGAGTTTTGGTAAACGAATAGTAGGAACTTTAATTAGTGACTAGTAAATGACTTGATTTTGAATAAGCTGACTGGTGCCGTAATTTAAAAATTACTTGTAGTTATTTACTGTTAATGGTTTTCGTCCATTGATTCACATGGGTAAATTTCTGTTTCGACATGCTTTGTCTAGGCAGTTTGTCTATGTACAGACAGATAATCCTTAATCTATTCGCCAAGTTGATATTTATTTAATGCGAATATAATACAAGTTAAAATTTCACATGACTTAGCGGAGTTATTAGCATAGCAATAAATTTTCATTTATTTAGATATAATATATTGTCGGAATAAGGGTATTCGAATAGTAAAATTATTTATTTATTTATTTATTTTATCTTTATTGTACACACATAATAGACATAAAAAAGAGAATAACAACATACGAACGTGACAATTGGCGGTCTTATCGCTCATGGCGATCTCTTACAGACAACCTTTACATGGATAATTAAACAATGAAAAAATTTAAGGTAGACTAGTAGGGTGCACAGATTTAAAATTTTGTAGCAAACAAAGATAAAATCATTAAAGTTCGAAAATTATAGCATTCACACACAAATAAACATCTAATCACATCACACATATAAAATACGAATACATACATACATAGACTAAAATTTAAACAATATTTAACAAATTATTATAATGACAGATAATAATCCTTCACTAGCTTTTTAAACACAGGTAAGGTTTTGGCGCGACGGATTGTTTCGGGCAAATTATTCCAGAGTCTTACTGCTTGCACAGCAAAGGATTTATCTGAAAACCGGGTGGAATGTTTTGGCACTTCAAGTTTTAAATTCTCCGATGATCTCAGGTCCCTACAGTGAGTGTTGTGTAAGAACTGAAAGCGTTCTTTAAGATATGAAGGAGTGTGAGGAAGAAACAGAATACTGTAAGAAGAGAAAGAATATGAACATTCCGGCGAAAGCGTATTGGCAGCCACTTGAGTTTAGAACGAAACACGGAGATATGGTCATATTTGCGTAATCCAAATATAAATCTAATGCAGAGGTTTTGGAGTCGCTCAAGTTTATTTAGTTGGTCTTCAATTATCCCAAAAATGTGACACTGAGGTGGGGACAATACCTATAAAAAGCGGCGCGATCGGAGACAAGGGACATTTTCTCTTTAGATCTCGCGACGTTCACATCGGTCCAGTCGTTTGAGAGAAGTTCAGTGACATACACACTCACAGAAGAATTATATATATAAAGATATTTATGAAAGTTAGTAAATTTTCATATTTCCAGAAGGTTTTATTTTCTTAACCTAGTTCATCCAGGCTCCAAAATCACACTTAAGTTTGCCGTTATACTAATTTTCTTTGCTTAAAATATCAAATTAAATTGATAAAAAAACCCGGAATAGTATTCGTCGGGAGATATTAAATATTTAAAAAAAAATCAAGATATTCCATTTTGATGATGTGGGACATGTGCGTACGTTGCCCGTATTCTATAGCAGAAATACGGTATATACCTGCGGTCTTAAAAGCCTGTGAGCAACTTAGGGGGTTTCTTCTGAAAGGAGCTAGGTTGGACCTAGCCAAACTATCGACGACGCAAAAAGGATTTTTCCAGAGTCCTGTGTCTAAATGTGAGTATCGGGGCCACTACAATATGGTACTTAATGCCTATAGCGTTAAACTTAAACCAAAAGAGTTTCATACCAACAGGGTCAAAACTACTCTTATGAATTTCGGATAACTCAAATTAGAATTGTTTGTTTTTATAAATTTATCCATACCAATATTTAAAATTCGAAAGTAACTGTCTGTATGTTACATTTTTGCGGCTAAACCGCTGTACCGATTTTAATAAAATTTGTCAAAAAGTTACTTTAATTCTTGAGGAAGGACATAGACTACTATTTACCTCGAAAATCGACATACACGCGGGTGGAGTCGCGTGCAGAAGCTAGTTATTTTTACAAAAGCTATTTTACACATGAAATTTATTTTTAACCTAACATCATAACACGCTTTAAAACTGAGCACTGGTATTCCATACATCACGTCTATTACATTTATTAATGGAGTACAACTGTTTGTCATTGGCTTAACATGAACACACACGTAAATAATACTGTTGGGTCCATGAAAACGGCTGTCTGGAGGAATTAATTTAAAATATTAACAAATTGAGATAAAATATTTTCAATACAATACCTTACTGTTTTTGAATTGTGGAAGCAGTTTCTACTTGCAATTTAATAATGTTTATGTTTAGGACATCTAACACACACGAAGGGCTGTGTCGGGTTCCTTTCGACTAAAACCACCCCGGTGTTCCTCTGCTTGCCAATACACGGAGGACCAGCACACTCGTTACCGAAAGATCGATAATTCTGTGACTTTGGAGTAGTAGGTTTCCTTGAGTGGCGGTAATCACTAACCAGGAGTATTTTATTCTCAATTGATCCCTATATTTGAAGTTACATAATATTCTTTGACTGCCTTGTTGGTCTCGCGGTTGGCGTGTTCGACTGCTGATCGTGATGTCTCGGGTTTGATTCCCGGGTCGGACCAAATGTTTGTATGATCTACAAATAGTTGTTTCGGAGTTTGGGTGTTTTCTATGTATAATATGTATGTATTTACAAAAAAAATAAAAAGAAGTATATCTGTATTTGTATCAGTTGTCTAGTACCCATAACACAAGCTATGCTTAGCTTGGGACTAGATGGCCTTGTGTGATAGATGTCCGAAATATAAAAAACTATTTATTTATTTATTCAAAATACATACAATTCTCGATATCACCATAATCTACACCATATTGATTTTATTCATTATTGGTTAATAAGATAACATGAATAGAGAACTACATATGTCAAAAACTTTGATAAAAATTCAATCCTTAATCTATATGATACAAAATGGTTTAATGGAAGTCATGTCTATAGACGCGTCAAATGCAGTCGAAGGCTGTTCTTAACTAGTACAGTCAGCATCTACAACTAATAAGATAATTTTATTGCTGATATAACAATAGGGGAATTGTAAATACCTTGTTGCACTGAGGATATGATAGCAAACAATGTAGCGCAAGTAATAAACACTATTTTACAACTATTTCTCTAAGACAATGGATAATATATATTCATGAAAAGTTTATTGTAGTAAACGCCTCTGTTTTTCGGACTATATCATTTTAATTTATAAAAAAAATATGTAAAAGAAATATGCTAATACTTTGATTAATTTCTTTGTTGATGAATGAATATAAAACTAATAAATCAGTCATTTACATCATGTGAGCCGCATCCACAGTCCTCTGAAATGAGGACTTGATGACGTCCATGGAAGGTAATACTGTGCAGACTTAATTTGGCAATCGTTTTGTGTCGTCAGAATAATAGATAAAACTTGACTTGGTATTTTGAGCTTAAACCTTACAAAGTTATTTGACTGATATAACCCCATTCAAAATTTTTCTGTTAATCCACTTTACATTTCAACTCAGTTATAACTACGTCTGGCATGTTGTATTTCACATATTCACACAGCCTTCGTTCGTCTTTACCATTGTTACCTATTTACTTGGAACATGAGTGTACGATCCGTTAATTGCTGACCTCATTTTACTTAGGTTTAATTAGGTCAAACGATAGTACGTCAAATACGACAATGCACTAAAGAGAGGTTATTTATGGAAAGTTACTATACTTTAAAAATATTTAAGGAAGAAGTGAACTATCTACTAAAAATATTCTAATACTTTATTCCTGTCAAATTTTCTTTCTCGGACTATTATTGGATTCCAAACATTTGTTAGAGAATTATCACGATTTTCTAAAATGAAATGCAAATTAAATTTGTGTAATTTACTTTCAATTTGCGAACAAACTTCTGCTGAAATTGGTTCGTTTTGATAAAGTTGATAACCCTACTGAGCCGGTTATAACTCTCGGATAAAATCCAGAAATTAATTTTAAGCCACAAATCTGTTCAAGGTGAGCCAGTGAAATGTCTTTAAAGTTAAACCTACTAATAATGGTATGTAAATCCTTTGTGAATGTTAATCTTACAAAATGTTCCGTGTAACCAAAATCCTGGTCACCTCTTGCATCATCCATCATACAAAACAGCAACGTGTTATCGGTGTCAACGTAAACAAATTAAGTACCCGTAGTGTCGACTGCGTCCGACTCTTCCCGAAACCCTGGATTAAAGTTAAGCTTCAAATATTGGTTTTAAAGGGTACCGTTGGCCGGCGATAATATATTCTGTGAAAATAATTAGGTCTCATTACTGTATATATTTATACTGTGTGTGTGTTTATGTAATTTATACTTTGTAATGAAATTTTGTATTAGAACTAATGCCTCTCGTTTACCCGGACGAAAAGAAGCTTGTACTTCTCCAATATCTCTAACCTTTCTGAATATTTAGTCATAAAAGTGTAACAAAGAGATAGAGTTATATTTGAGATTATGATATTAGCATGGATATAAAGTAAATATAGTAAATAGTATAGAAATATAGATTTTAAATGCGTCTTTACTTCTGCGAATATATGTTGTTTCATTACATTTTTTACCAAATTGAATTAATTTCAGTACGCTTCAAGAAATGTTTGAAATTTCTAAAAGGGTTCCGACCATTCAGAGAAGACATTGAATACCTCTGAGGGCTCGTGAACTCGTGTGGGTCCATAAGTGCCCTACTTATGGACCCACACGATGACCTAAACAAACTCGATGACAAACGTGACCGGAAAAACAGAGGATTAGATCAAAGTCGCAGATTTAAACAGTAAAACAGACGGTCACTAGACCCCAGTATCCTTATTTATGTATACGAATATTTAATACTAAAGAGCTTATTTGTTTGTTTAGTAAAACAGTATCTCAGAAAATACTGGTTTGCACGAGAAAATTCTTTTACTGTAGAATATATAGCAAAATTTACAGAGGTCTAGTAGCATTTGAATCAAGTATTAAAAAAATAATCAACAGGTCATTGTGATTCAAGTGACGCGACTATGCAACTAAAATCGAACTCAAAAGTAATAAAGACATTGTTGTTAAGGTGATGTCCTGGTGATGGTAGACAATTAGAGGTAGACTGCAGTTTGCGCAGACTTTTAATGTCTACAAGGATATGACACAGTACAGAGCAGTGATCCCGAATAATGTAATGAGGCGAGTCTTGTTAATACGATGTATGTACTGTGTAGTGGGAACCGCTGCCCGCGCCCCGCTTCTCCTTGTGTCCCCATCACCTGAGTCGCACGCCGTTTGCCAGTGGTTCAGCTGGTTAGAAGTTGAAGTGGAACCGCGATGTCGAGGATCGAGGTTTAATTCTCGGCATTTAATTGAAGTTAGTATTAAAAATTCATTAGTGTAATTTCTGATTCTTTATAACAGGTTTTATGTACAAATAATAATTACGAATATTACATAAGTGATTATAAATTATGTTTAACGTGCGATCCAAAAATTATTAATGGTAATATGCCGCTAAGCGTTGGAAATCCATCAAGTACCACAAAATAAACTTTTTACTTTACCATAAGTTTTCAAACACCTCGGTATAAACGTAGGTGTATTTCACCCCTCTAGACAAAACTCTGTTCAACAAAACAAAACTCTCGGTGAGATTCGAATTCAGTTAGCTAAACAAAAAGTTGAGTCTCCAAATCGAATTCGTCGCGTCTTAATTGACTTTTGACGTTGTTTTCCACTGTCAATATATTGAACTTCATAATACTTCGAACAAATTCCTCCTTGAATGATTTGGTATAATTCTCCAGTCTTGAAGTCCATCATAACGCCAAACGTTTTTCTCCTGTCAGAATGTCAGACATTCTTAGTTTATCAGAGGAAATTAATGTTGGTGACAGCAGTTAAAAGATACGGTAGTTTGTATTTATTTGTTATTGTACACAATAAATACATAAATAGAAAAATATACAAGAAAGTTCCGTGTACAAAGGCATGTTTAACGGTGTAGCGTTAACACAAGATCATATCACTTAACGTATGTGTACAACAGTACCTACTTATGTAAGTGCAGATGCTCATTCCTTAGAAATATGCCACTGATAATTTTTATATTCATTTAAATTGTCTAAATTGGAACCGTCATTCCAATTATATAATGGAAACGTCCTTAGTTATCAAGAGACACAATTATCGAATATCGCTAAATATACATATATTGCTAAAATAAGATCATATTGTTTATAGCGATAGATATATTCCAAGATTTTGACTATGATTATGAGGATGTATTTAATAGCTGTCATCTTGTTTTGCTAACCCTGTAATTCTAAATCTTATTGAGTCTAGAGTTGTGAAATTTATGAGCTAACATAAACGCTTTCCTGCGAAAAATTGTCTTCAAATATATTTATGATGATAGATGCCCAGCAAAGTGAGACAATTTTCTCATCAGAGTAAAACCATGATATGATTTCCGCGTGACTGATAAGACGAAGTCGATAAAATAAGAATGAAACCAGGGATTTACAATATTGTGTTTACTTTGAAAGCTGGTTAAAAAAGGTAGTGTAAAAGGAGAAAAACTATGCAGTTATTCAAGCAGTCAAAATTGATGAAAAGGTTTTTTTCATTTCGAGGCATTTATATAAATAAAGAGGCTCTTCAAAACCTAACGTATATCGCGATTTAAATAAAGTTTTCCCCCTGAATGGAATTAGAGAGAGGTTCGATTGGTTCCTGTATTTTTGTACACACAACACAGCATTGTAGATCGTGTTTTTTTTTCAATCAATTTCGTTTTACCTTGGTTTTCAGATTGTGTACAGTCTATATGTATATGTAGTGGCGTAGGGCGAGTAATGGTTTTTGTGGATGGTGACGTCAGCCTCGCCGACGTCACTGCTTATCGCATTAGTGGCACTCATGATTTAAAGCAATAGACATCGCTCTCAATCAATTCATTATTACACACGTTTGTAGGTAGGGTTTATTTGCACAACCAAAGACAATATAGAATTCCAAATAGTTTATTGAATTAATGAAGCTACAGTTAAAATCATAGATCGGCACAACATGGTCAAGGTGAATTAGGTGAAAACACCAAAATTCACTGCCCGTCTGTGCCAATCTATAACTTCCAGTTTCCAAAATGCGTAGAGCCTTATGGGAAGAATACTGGCAAAGAAACTCATGGCCACTCTTTCAAAAGTTACATCTTCACTTATTAGTGATATTAATTACAACAATTAAGATGCCTATGTACTTAACTTATTTACAGCGCACTAAACTGACTAGTGATAACCGACATCTAATGTTACTGGCGGTAGTAATGGCGCCCGAATAACGGATGTCGCTTGTGTTCGTATTACTTTACAAAACATATTTTAATGGCATGATAAATCCTTAATTAAATAATTAGAATTACTCCGATCAACCTCACATTATTATAATTTAAATGCAATAGCGGAAGCGAGCCTTACTTGTTAGGCTCGTCATTCACAATTATTATTTGAAATCAATTATTAAAACATTACTTTGCTTACAGACAGTCGTTATTGAATCTCTTTTTTATTATAATAATTGTTAGATAGTAACAAGCTTACAATTTAAATTAAGAGTAACACTATTCTTTTTAGAAATGTCATAATCAAACAACTTAGTCAAGTAACTCTTTTTACAGGAAAATAGAAATAATTGTAGTTACGTAATATTAAGATATTAATTGTTTGAAAAGATATTTATTGATAGTAAATTTTTATTGAGACGCTAAAAAACACAAGTAAATGTTTTCGCGCCGACATATATAACAAAGTCGTGTTAGATACATTACTTATAACATAAGAATGGCTGGACCATTTTTTTGTGATTTTTGTATTTTTAGATTCGTATTTGTCCGGAATAGGATAATAATTGTTCCTTGACAGACAAAGTTTGTCGGATCAGCTAGTTAGTAATAAAAAATAAAAACTTAGATTCAATAACTCAAACATATTATGTAGATCGATATAACAGTACCTTCAAAGTCTCATAACTATGCATTACAAAGACGGACTAATATTCTTGTTTGCACAATTGTTGGTTTTAAGGGAACTACTTCAAATATCGATTGCTATACTGAAATTTAAAACCTTTTCGTCGTCTACAATGAATATGCGTTACTATCTTGAATGGTCACAGACGCGTGTAAAATTGTTGAGAAACATCTAGTTGCAACATGTTGTGCTATTTTTTTTCTTAATGAGATCTTTAAAATACAACCAGGATCAGATTGTTTTTTTAAATATCACCTTGAAACAAGGCACTTTTATTATTGTTTGTCTGGTTTTGTTTTATTATTGTATGCATTGGACTGCGGATACGAATTGAAAAAAATGATATTTCAACCAAAAAGGGAAACAATCTTCAAAGTTTTGCAAAAAAAATTGTTCATTATATTTCTATGAAAAAAAAAAAAATAATCTTAAGGAAATATGTATTCTATTGGGAACTCCGAGCAGCAACGTATTAAGTTAAAGAAAAATACAAATAATATGAATTATTAGTGAAATGTGATAGAAGATGTGAAGAGATGTTTATTTTGTTAATGTATTTCAGACATCGGCCAATTCTGTGTATATTTACACAGAAGTAGATTCCCACGAGGACTACAATAACATTTACATCACATTCCATAAGCCGCCGATATTTATAAGGGGCTAAAATAATCGAATTAACTCTTCACACCTGAGAGACAGAACCATTTTAGTTTACTAAGTGAAATGTGCTAAGGAATTAGTAAACTTTTTTTTGTTTTACAAATGAAATGAACAACGCACAGTGTTTTATGATTTTATGATTTATTTTTTACGAAACCTCGAGTAGTTGTTACAATAATCTTATCATATCCAATACAAAAATAACCTTATTCGTCACTGCCCCGTTGGTCTAGCGGTTGACGTATGCGACTGCTGATCAAGCGGTCTCGGGTATGAATCCCGGGTCGGGCCAAAAGTGTTATTGAGTTTTTCTGATTCTATAAATACTTAATAACATACTTGGAGTTTGGAAGCTGTCGGTCCTGCGCCTGATCTCTCCCCGACCGTGTCGGTTAACTGTCCCATTATGAGAAAGAGGGAACAGAGAGTGGACCTGTGTTTGCGCACACGTTTGTACACTATTATGTCTCCTACGTAGTGGCTAGTCTTCGTTGAGACTGGCCGCGGTGGCCTTAATCAGTTAGGAGAACATCAAGAGAACATTGAAAAAGGAATCCCGACCCGGGATTCTAACCTGAGACCTCTTGATCGGTAGTCGCA
Organism: Spilosoma lubricipeda; assembly: GCA_905220595.1. Classification (NCBI taxonomy): domain Eukaryota; kingdom Metazoa; phylum Arthropoda; class Insecta; order Lepidoptera; family Erebidae; genus Spilosoma; species Spilosoma lubricipeda. The sequence continues at coordinate 4,554,072 of HG992278.1, forward strand.
TAACTGTTAGACCAACGAGGCAGTTAATGTACATATTTTATTAGTCTTATAAACATTAGCTGTTGCGTTAGTAAATAGAATTTTCAAAGTTATTAGTTCGGAATTAAGTTCATTAATTAAATAGATGTCCATATGTAATCGTATTAATTGATTAATTTGTGTGTTCTTTGCTCGTTTTCAGTATATGGGAATGAAGTACATTCGCAAATTGAAATTCGCGAGTTCAATTCCTTATTCATTGGTTTTTGTCAAATTCAATAGTTTTTTGACAAATTCTCTCGAGCTTCACGACCTAAAACAAAAACGTTTTAATCCTATTTGAAATCTGTTATATTTATACCATTGTTCATTGTGTTTTTTTTTGTTTTGGGAGATCATTATTTGTTTTTTCGGAAGACGATCCCCATTTCATCTCATCCACATTTTTTATATTTTTTATCATTCATTTCATCATGACAAAGATTTAAAGACTTGACACCAAATTTCGACGAAAATAATTGTAAAAGAGAAACAAAGAATGAAAAACTTGGTTATTTCAATTTTACACGTACAGTTTTTAGGTTATGTGGAAATAGTGCAACTGCAAAAGTTGTAGATATTTTTTTACCTACAACTTTGCCAGTTGACTTTTTTTATAAGTTTTGTAGTTTTGCCGAAAGCGATATTAACCGTTTTTTACCCTTAAAAACTCACGTCCTTCCCTAACTCAGATCGCCAGTATTTTTATTTCCCTTTCAATTTTGTTAAATTATTTTCCTTTTCCAATGGGTTTCATTCTGCTATTTTTTTTTAGATAAGATAAGATAAGATAAGATTCTTTATTTGCTAGAAATATGGTACAATTTAGAGTTCTTAGGGCTAGTTTTTTCAGTTCTTCATATTTCGCCTACTGAATTCGGCATGCAAAAATACAATAATAATTTTACTATCATGATTGATAACAATGTCAATAAAATTATAAAAATAGAACAAAAATGTCAATTAATTGAATTTAAAATCACATACTAAGTCATGTCATATAGGTATATAATGCTATAGTCATTTCAATGCGACCATGTCATGTCATCACATTATTTTATTGATTTTATATGTCATAAACTCATTTATGGTATAAAAACAATTTTTGATTAGCCAGACCCTCAATTCCTTCTGAAAGTGATTGATTGGTAGCTCTCTGATTTCTTTGGGGATTTTATTAAAAAATTTTACCGCCATTACACTACTATTTTTATAATAGTATGTTGTGTTGCACATAGGTAAGGCTAGTTTAGTAGGGTCTCTTGAAAGTTTGCCAATTTTAAAAGCCGCATCCGAAGCCCTTTCAAATAGGTAAGGATGTTTTCTTACAAATAAACCTATTTTAAATACGTATATGCACACTAATGTCATAAGTTTATGTCTCACAAACAGTGGTGTACATGACTCTAATGGCCCTATTCCGAAAACTGAACGTAAACACATTTTTTTAAATTAAGAAAGCCCTATTTATAGTAGTAGAGTTGCCCCAGAGAATTATTCCATACCTTAGGATACTGGAAACATATCCATGATACGCTAGTAAAGCAACATCTACACCAACAGTCCTCCTCAAGTTCCGCAAAGCGAATTCAAAACTATTAAGTCTACAACACAAGTTTTCTATATGAAGTTTCCAGTTGCAGTTTTTATCTAATATAACACCCAGGAATTTCGTGTGGTCAACCTCTTCTAATTTAATGCCATTTCCAGTAACATTTAAAGGTTTAATCAAGTTTATTCTATTTGAAAATGTAATGAATTTAGTTTTTTCAATATTTGCCTGTTAATTGTTTGTTTTAAGCCATTGAAGTACAGAATTTACAGCTGTATTAATTGTGTCCCCGTATGACTCATCACTTCTAGCTCCAGTTATTATCAATGAAATGTCGTCAGCAAACAAGATACAGTTATGGTCAGTAACAGAAGGTAAATCATTGATGTAGAGTAAGAACAACAGTGGTCCCAATATACTTCCCTGTGGCACACCAAACTTATTAACCCTATATTGAGACCTATTTCCTATCAACTCACCAATCTGGTTCATACCCATGACTTCAACACAAATCATTGACCTTGGTCTACATATTAATCATAACTCTCAAAATCTGTTTGTTCGATACCAAATCATCAATTTGACATATGATCGCAGTAAATATAATGTTGTAATGGCAACACTAAGGTTTGTGATATTTAATAGTTGTAAAATGTCAGTGACTTGGATCGTAGAACTGACTCGAGAAAAGGTCATATAATATTGCCGAGCCGAGTTTAATATTGTTTTGTGTGTTTAAGATTGTTTTGTAGGCCTGAGACCTCTCTCAACACAATAAATGAGCTAACGCGTTTAATATTGATTGTAAGGCTGCAAGTTTGTGAGCTAATTATTAAAACGAGTGTTTTGTAACTGGATTGGTACGTTGCCTCTAAGTTGGTTAGCGTCGATTCCTTGTAGGACTGATTTGAATTGTAAAAGGCACTATATGAATGATGAAGCAGCAAAATCGACAAGGGGCGCACCTTCGCAAATTCGAAGACCAGCTATCATCGCACAACGGTAAGTGACTTGTTATTTTAAATGAACCAGGTGTGATTATTTGCGATTGTTTAGCTATATCTACATGGGCCCGTATAGCCTAGTAACAAGGTTTCCACGGGGAACACAACTTTAGTGAATGGACTCAACACTGTTCATGCAAGTCTCATATTTAAATGCTATTTATAAAGTACTTGTTGGCGAATGTATACTTAGAATCACGATTAAAGCTTAAGTAATTGCTTAGACTTGTACACATACGCATACCTATTTCGGAGGTGACCACAAACGGCTAAAGCATACTCAAACAAATAATTATCATTTCAGTGATATTTGTGCAAGCGTCAGTACATGCAGCGAGCTACTAACTTAAATATATTTTTTGCTTATGGTTCTAATTATCGATATTGGTTAATTAATTTATTTTAAGTTGCTATTTTTTGTCCCTGTGGTCTTTACTTTTTACTTGACAAAGACATGGCTCATTTATGTAAAGTAATGTAAGTGAGTTTAGTTCTAGAATGTATCATCTAAATCGGTTCAGCGGTTTAGCTATGAAAGCACAACAGACAGACAGAACTACTTCCGAATTTACTATTATAATTTTAGGTTGGTCTTGACCTATTTTGGTCATTATCATGCTTAGAACCAACCTTCGAGAATCATAAACTAAATGTTTGACGTGTCCAGTTTTCTATTTATTTTATGTTCTGAATATATACATGTAGTTATTTAACTACGTAGCTTTGTATTAATTTATCGATTACTTAAAATTATTACTTCGACATATCTCTAGTTGAAAACATACCAACGCTTGATTAATTCACTAGTTGTTTACTTGAACATAACTATATACCTTCATAGTGTGTCTTCATTGTTAAAAATGGTTTTTGATATTAAAAATTTAAAAATCGTTCACTATCTCAGAACAGCTGAAAATCTAATGGGTATTTATAGGAATTACCTGTTAAAGGGGCGAAGAAGTAAACAACTTATTGTGTGTTACGCAGTCGTGAAAATTATACTATGTCTACTATTGCTTCTTAACAATATGTACTTTGTTGTATTTTTACCAATTACTAGAAACATGAAATATTTTCATGGGTGGAGTTTTGTTAATCTCTTTATTGGGGAATTAGTTTGTATTGTGTGTAGCATATTAAAATCCACGGAATACAAAATGGTTACAACTAATCTTATGGTTGTCCATTGCGATTATGCAGAAAACTTACAATACAAAGGAATATTGAAAAAAATGGTACAAGTTTTTATAACTAGTTTCATTGTAGTTCTTGGGGTAGAACTCTGTTTCGCTGTATATAATTATTACGATGATGAAAAACGTTATCTAATTTATAGTACAGTTACTATTTTCATGAGATTCGCAGTGCTCTGTTCTAGAATTGATTACACCTTAGATTTTTTTGCGTTGTATATTTATTTAGATCTACTTTCAAATTTATTGAAGTGCTTAAATGGTACACTGGCTGAAATAAAATACAAATTGATTTCGAACAATACTCAGTCAGTTATAGACAAACAGTATGTAAACTTAATACTGTTAGAAAAACTACAGCGATGGGCTGAGATGTATAAACTTTTAGTACATAGTGTTCGATATTTGACAGCTTGTTTTAAGATACAAGTAAATATTCATTTTCAATTTATAATCAGTTACGCTGAAAAATTTGTTATTTTTTGTGTTTCCATTTCTTTCTATCCTGCAATCAGTCGTCTTGACTATGAGCAGATATGTTTTAGATAGGATGTGTTTTAGATAGGATGTGTTTTAGGATATTAGTGAATTCACAATGAAGCCCATCCTTTAATTCATGAAGTGAGACAATATTAGCGACTTTAGTCGTCAAATTAGATGTATTTGACGACTAAAGTCGATAATATTATCGCTTTTCTAGTCGACGAGGTGTTTCAGGAACGGTGAACTGTCCTGTAAGCTAGTTTTGATTTTTTTAAGTAATCATTTTGTAATAGGCGCTATTATTCTTAATCCCATATTTGAACGTAGGTATGTTCAGGTATTCGTGTATTTCCTTTGTTGTGATGAACTATGTTATTTGTTTCAAGATATGGTTTTGAGTCTTTTATGCAATTCTTTTATTGAAAACATATACCGAACCTCACTGTTCAGTTTCGTAAATCCATGTCAGCCTTAGCATCGATTTTCAGTTTTAAGTACCCAGTACCTAATACAGGCCCTTATACTCGAGGTTGATCTGGTCGCTTTAGTTTGTATGTGTTTTTTCAACGTGAATCTACTATATAGGTCTATTCCCAAGTACTATTCTGAATTACGATGTAAGAGTTGGGTACTATTGAGACTGAATAAAGGGTAATCTTCCTTGCGAAGGTTAAAGAGTGTGGACTGATTTGGACTCACTAGCTATAAATCTCTATTTTACCATCCATTTCTGATTTGGAGGAATTCTGCTGATTGAGTGAATATATGCTTTAGGAGAGAAAGTCTGTGTCATCTGCAAAAGTCGCAACTGTAAGCTCAGGTCCATTGGTAGGTTACATTTAAACAAGGCGGCAAGTAGAAGACGGGCTCAAGAATCCTGGAGCACTTCTGTTTAAATTCTGTTGATTGAAATGAAATGAATGAAATAACTGAGAATGTTGTGTCCGTTACCTCAATATCACAAAGTCTGTGTGTAGTAGGAACAACTTTAGATTGCATAGTAATCGTTGGCTTGCAGTATGTTCAGAAAAGCTGTTGAACAATATTCTCTTCTTAGTAAAAGCCATCCGTATTACTTTTCGTGGATAATTCTTGAATTCTGCTCATGCTTTCCATTAGATAGAGTAGAGTCACTTTTGGCAGGCACATATGCATTATAAAGACATGTAGGAGGTAACTTCGTGGGCTGGTTCGCTGCATTTATGTACCATAATTATTTGAGACACTTTCACACTCTTTCAACTCTAACTGTGACAAATTTCATACTCCTCTGTATGTACAATTTTGGTGAAAAGGAGTAGTTTAACGTATCAATATAATGGTTTAGTTCTTTCTTAATTACTCTAAAAGTCCTAACAAAAGTGTAGTGCATATTTTATTCATTTTCACACAACCCAACAGTACACTGGTTGAGAATGATTTTGGCATTAGGTCGGCCATAATACATATTGTTTATAAATTTATTTTAATACATAAACTTAGATATAGATATATATAGAGAGAGATATATATAGAGAGAGATATATATTTAAACAAATATGAATCGCCTATCCTCTTTATTCTCTTTTAGATCATATTTTGGGTAACGACGCGTATATTCAGATATACATATATGCTATATTCCATATCTGAGTCACTTATAGAAAAGGTAATATCTTCGGAATATGTAGACCATATATTTATGTGTACTTTATTAGAAATTATTTTTTTTTAACAGGTACGAATTACCAGGGCTTTGACTGACCTGGTTAGGTTTCTGATTTCGGATGTATTTCCTATGTTCCTCGTTATTCATGGTGGGCAAAAGTTGCATAATGAAAAGGCTACAACGAACAGAGCTATTGCCAAACTATACAGTATGTGTTGTACAAGTGAGTATATTTTTGACACAATCTTTTTTAAAACTACAATCAAAGGCAGTCTCACAATAATGCTAAGATTATTTTTAAATATGTTTTCACTGAATCTAAATAAATATTGCATTTACTAAGACATTTTTTCGAATGAGTCCCTATAAGGCTTCGTTCAAACCTGAGCGTCAGTGACGCGAGAAGCGGGACGCGACGCGGGAGCGTCTACGACACGAAACTTATCGTGCACACCAGCGCGACTGCCACGCGAACCGCGAACTTCATTTGCTAGTAAACAGTCACTAAATCAGTGCGTCTCTATCTGGTACTAGCTGGGTAGCGGTTGTTGTCGTACCGCGGGGTGAAGCTAGTTTAAAAAAAGTAGCCTAAGTTACTCCTTATATCATCAGCTAACTATCAGTGAAATTCCCTTTAAAATCGATCCAGCTGGAACAAATGGACAGACAGACTATTGTAAAAAATATTATCTATACAAATAAATGCATGTGTATGTATACACGGTACACATACCAATTTAAAAAAAAAAAGTCTGTCTTTGTTCTTCGAATTGTATGTGATGGGATATCCTCTCACTTTTTTTCCATATTATCACCCGTTGTACTCGTAGTCATCGCAGAACCAATTATTTAATAATAACGTAGAAAGCTTTCCTACACGTACACACGTCTGACCCCTAGATGCGTGCGTCCCGCTTTGTGGACGCTGCAGTCCCGCTTTGTGGTCGCGTAGGTGTGCACGGTACCATAAGAAAGTATGGGCAGCGTCCGCCGCGCGGCAGGCGCTCCCGCTTCGCAGTCGCTTTGGTAGCTCAGGTGTGGCTGAAGCTTACCAATACCCCGATATGTTATCAACTTATTGGGGTCCACTGCTTAAGGAAAGTCTCCCCCAAGTAGCACTAACTGGTCTTAGTCATTTTAATTTGATATAGAGATATTAGGTTTATAGATTAAAAAACAAAAAGAGTACTCGTGTATTAAAGTTACCTAATTAACATAAATACATATTTTTTATGAATAACGACTTTGTTTAAGGTTCTGCGGCTTGTAAAATAGAAGCTCTCAAGAATCTGTTAACCCTTGCTAAAACGAGTGAAATAAAAATGGAGTTCGCCAATTTAACTTTGGGAATGTATTTGATTCCCATGTATTTGTCTATAACAATAACCAATGTCATAATAGCTTTACAATTAAATAATGTGATTTAGAGGAATATTTTCATTAGATTACAACTATATAACACCAATCGGAGACCTTCCGCAACTACTTTATAATAACTAATCGATTGTATTTTAAATATAAGTTGGAACCAATTTTTTTTTAGAAACCATTATATTACACTTTGCGTAAAAAGAAAATTTATAGAGTAATATTCCTCAAATGGCACTTACATGAGAAAAGTATCAATTAACAGGCGATTTAATTTTATCTATTGGTACAATGGGGAGATTTCATCTCGATCTTATGAGAATAATCAGTCGCCTCGAAACTGTCGTAGAATCTTTTATGAGCTTAAGGGCCATGATCAATTACAATAGTTTCAAAATTGTTACAATATTTATCTCAGGTCCCTTTAAAAACGTCTATAGCTGTCAAGCAATAAATGTGGGCAGACAGAATTTCTATAATATTCCATCCTTTTTTTAACTCTTCATTAGGTTTATTCAATTAGTTGACTAATGAAAAAACTGTTTAACCTAAAACTTCTAGAAGTTCCGAGTGATCTAATAGCAAACAAATGTGTAAAATTTTGACGTCAATTATACCTCTTTTTCACATAAAAATCAATTGCCGTTCGTTTGTCTCGCTAAAACTCGAGAGCGGCTGGTCCGATTTGGCTGATTATAGTTTTAAAATGTTTGTCCTTCTTCTGTTTTTTAAAAAGTTTAAACCTTCCCTGGACTACGGTCCAGGGAAGGTTTAAACGTTGAAAAATTCAAAATAACTTAAAAACCAAATGTCACGAAGAAATTCACGTGTTTGAAGTAGCGGGCACAGCTAGTTTTAAATAATTAGCATCATGTTTTGGCAGTGAATTTTTTTGAATACACTTTTTATCTCAACATTTGTTTTACTTTAACTTTATCAAAATAGTAGCAGGCAGTTGTAATTATAAACTGAAACACTCAAAATCAAATATGCAAGCGAGTCGTGGTGAGACTTCAATCAACACGATTTTGGACTGCCTGCAGCCGGGTCTATTTTCTCACCATCGCTTTTGGTCTTCACGAGTGCGTTGTCTTACACAGGAGCGATGCTGCTTGAAAGATAAAAGCAATGGTGTGGATGGGCCACCAATCGGTGTAGCCGAGCCCCACCATGCCATTTCGTCTGCGGTGCCGTTCCTATGTGAATTTTAATGCTCTTTATCCATCCGAAAATTACTTAATTTGTTGTGACTAGCTAGGTGATTTAAAGCTTGATGGCATACGAAGCTTCGAGGACTATGCCAAAGTTCTTGGTGTGACTCTCCTTGCCATGGTGTTCGATGGTCTTATTGTATTTTGAAATTTGTTTCGGATCACCTGGATGGACTTTTCAGGACAGTAATGCAGATACAGTCAGACAGTAATACAGTAATAAAGATACTTAAGTTCATGTTGCAAAAGTTATATCACAATACATTCACACATGGATGTGCATGCAGAAACATCTATTTACATATGTTATATATGTACTTACATGGTTAAATTAACATCAGCACTTTCGTAGGTATATTGATTTTCAATATATGTTTTTATTATTGGTGGATTACTTACAATAATTATTTAGGGTTAGCTTTAATGATGTATTATGAAGTAGGTGTTTTGGTGTTTCCATATCCTCCAATTGTTTTATTGATGCGTTTGTTTTTATTCGCATTCAACAATAGACCGTCTTGTATGTCATAAACTAAATCGTTAGACTTGTCTATTTCAAACTAATTGAAAACACAATGGGTGTTTATAGAAATTACTCCTTTTATAACAGATGAAGTAAAAAACTTTACTGCTATATACAATCTTTGAAATTACTTCATGTCTGCTATTACTTTTTAACCGTCTTCCAAAAAGGAGGAGATTGTATGTTTCACAATATGTTTTTAAGTTATTGCATAGCTTCTATCGCGGGCCTTGAGCGTGGAGACCGAATCCAGAACAGCTAATAACTCATTTCTACTATATGTGTTAAAATTTTTGTTCTTTTTTTGTTATAGGACTGTGTACGGATAAACGAGCAGATATATCGCCTGATGGTAAGCGATTACCACCGCCCATGGACACCTGTAACACCAGAGGCGTCACAAGTGCGTTGCCGGCCTTTGGAGGGGGGGGATAGCTGTAGGGCGTTATGCTCCTTGATAAATTCTAACGGTCCGGTAATTCCAAACTTACATTTGTTTGTTGTCAGTATAACAACAATAATATAGATGGCGTTGTACTTCGAATGCGATGGAGCATTTGAAAAATAGTTTAGTTTTTTTTGGTGCTATCAAAGAAAAATTAAAATACAATACTGCATGAATAAAAAATAAATAAATAATTATAATTGATAAAAATGCTATGCAATAGCTTTACCGCGGCAGTCCCCGAGTGCCACATGTCTTTTTTTTGTGTATGTTCACCGATTACTCTGTCAAGTGTCGACCGATTTTGAAAATTCTCTTTGTATTCGAAAGAGTATGCTCCTGAGGTGGTCCCATTGCTACCATCCCATCATAGATCTGGTGGTGGGATCACAGAGAAATCGAGAGGAACCCTCATTTTTTTCAGGCACGTATTATATTTTTCGTATATTTTCTGAAGTTACCCCGGTATTTGCGTCTGGTAGTCATCATTTTATGATGATGAGCTGATGATGTAAGATTCAACTCCTTTACGGCTAGGAGTTGGAGGATAATTCTTTCAATTTTATACGTATCTATAGACCTTTAGTTGTACACTGTTATTTATGTGAGTTGATCACTATCACTACATATCAAATCAATCAAAAATTATCATTGGCGTTGATGTCAATGCATCTTCTACTTAAGTTGAAGATTTTATTGCGGAAATGAATCTTACTATTCACAATGGGGTATTGTTGGGGTGTGGAGTATTGTTATTATTGATGCACCACCAACTTTTTGCAGCCCCATGGGTGAGTCTTCTATTGACGTGATGCTTACGCGCGGCGACGTCTCGATTTCTGGATGGCGTGTCCTACCGGACGCATCCTGTAGTGATCACTGCTTAATCGTGTACGAATTCATACCAATGGTTGCACACCATCCATTAAGAACTCCGTACAAATTTTGGATATAAAACTAAAGGGGCAAATGGGGCTTTATTTAGTTCTCTCTTTGCAGTACATGCCAAAGACTTCACTCGCAGTTGTCTATCAGCTGAGGAAAGCGCAGACATATCATCAGACACTTTCACATATTATGCTGATGTTTGTATTGGCCGCGGATCTATCATTAGCACTCGTAGATGTGATTGGTGAAACTATAAATTGGTCGAATTACGTAGAATCCATTGGAAAGCTCGTAAAAAACTAAATAGCATAAAAAAGCGTAACGTAACAGGAGATATTTACAATAATGCTCTCATTGCTCTTAGAGTTGCCAGGTCTCACTACAGAGCTGCTGTGGAGAAATCAAAGGGAAATTGAATACGTAAACTTGTTGATAAACTCGATAGAGAGGGTCCGTGGTCACCTTTGTATCATGAATTTAAGGCAATTAGATCAATCGACCTTGCATACGTACAGAACATTAAAATTAATAATAGTTATACTACAGGAGTAGAACAAACAGCAAAACATCTTTTAGAATCACTTGTGCCTGATGATCGGCCGGAAGATTACACGGATTATCACCGACAAACGAGGCAGTGGGCCATCGAACCACCATTGTCTCCAATGTCTGACTTACCATCTTTATCATCACCACCATCACGAATTTCTTAGTATTGTTAGGTCATTACCACTGAACAAGGCTTCGAGCGACGATAAAATATCGAATAAAATGATAAAAGAAGCTTGTAAACTCTCGGGTAATACGATTTTAACAGTTTTTAACCATTGCATTGCGGAAGGAGTATTTCCCAATGTTTGGCAGTGCGGTAATCTTTATATATAATTCTTCTGTGAGTGTGTATGTCACTGAACTACTCTCAAACGAATGGACCGATTTTGATGAAATTTTTTGTGTGTGTTCAAGGGGATCTGTGAATGGTTTATATTCACAATTTTGTCCGCTGGACAATGTTTTTTTAATTAATTTTTAATTTATTAGTAGTTATGGCAAAACGACGTTTGCCGGGACAGCTAGTATTCGTATATAACCAAAAAACGGCGATAAGTCGCCGAACGATTCTAAATCCTATCGACCCATAACATTGTTACCATCGCTAGGAAAGCTTTTAGAACGTCTTGTAGTACCTCGACTTCTACCGGGTGGAGTCAAATTTCATGATAGACAATTCGGATTTACGTTGGGGAAATCGACAACAGACGCGGTTATATCTGTAAGGAAAACTAAAAAAAAGAAATACGTCTTAGGTATCTTCTTAGATATATCTGGCGCCTTCGACAACGCGTAGTGGCCCATGCTATTGCTGAAATTAAAATCAAGAGGATGCTTTAAAAATATTTATTTCCTTATTACCTCGTACTTTAACAAGGCACAACTAAATTGAGACTTGGGCATCACTCTGTGTCGAAGGCGCTTACGATGGGGTGTCCTCGGGGCTCGGTGCTAGATCCATACTTGTGGAATATAGGCTTCGATGATTTTCTTACAATACCTATACCACTCGGATGTACCCTAAACGCGTATGCGGACGACGGTTTATTACTGGTGGAATCTGATACTAGAGCGGGGCTAGAGAGCCTGGCTAATAGATATTTGAACTCAGTATCTCTTTGGGGTGTACGTAATCGCTTGACTTTTGCACCAAACAAAACCTTCCAGCTACTTCTGAAAGGTAACCTCAAATCATCACCGTGTATTAAATTTCAAAATATTACTATAAAAAATAAAACCTGTGTTTCTTATTTCGGATTGGTTTTAGACAGATTTTTTTTATTTATCGAACATATTAGAACAGTTTATGAAAAGTCTAAAAAAAGTTTCTTTGCTCTGCCGAGGATATCAACTGCCACATGGGGTCTTTCATTTAATACATTAAAAATCATATATGGAGCTACTTATTTGGGTGTTTGCTATGGTGCTCCCGTATGGGCCGATAGAGCGACTGTAGGTGCTGTCCATCGCAAACTGTAACAAGGCCAACGACTTGCATTGATCTTCTTGTGCAAAGCATATAGGACGGTTAGTACTGAGGCTTTACCGGTGTTGGCGGGTGTTCTTCCGGTCGATCTCGAGGTGCAAAAACGTGCAACCATGTACTATTCCACACTACAAAACATGGAATGCGATTTTTTGGGCGTACGAGACCGCGATAAAATCATAAGATTGTTTCAACAGCAGTCCAATGTCTATAACGACCTAATGGATGAATGGCAACAGCGATGGGACGAAACATCTAAGGGGCGCCACCTCTACCAGTTCTTTCCATCTGTTCGCGAACGGTTGTCCAGGACATGGCTCGAGGTAGATCACTGTGTCACTCAATTTCTTACAGGCCACGGTAACTTTAAGAGCAAACTACACTCATTTAAATTAGTTGATTCACCAGTGTGTCAATGCTCAACACCTGATACTGTCTGTGAACAGTCGGCTTATTATGTTCTCTGGGAGTGTAGTCTTTGATACAATGAACGTAACACAATGCTAAATGGCTTACAAATGACATCTGGGGCGGTATACTATGGGGATCTTGGGTCAACTGCGGTGAATTTCTGTGCGTTTAGGCGATTCTGCCATACATACTATAGAAATCAAATATAGCTCACTTAAGACCCATAATATCTTATCCGTGGTGCTTCCCGGTTTAAAAAAGGTGTCTGCCTATCTTGACTTCATTTTGTCTCCCGCTTTGCTAAGGAGGGAAGTGGACTTATCATATTTCCAACTCCTCCTGTTTTTTCTTCTGATTAATTTCGTTGCGGGTTCCAAGACAGTTAATTTTTTGCCTGGGACTTCCCGAGTGTCGTAACTTGGTGTGTTCGTGGGTCGCTGTTGATCTTGGTGTACAGGAGTTACAGTTGTGGGCGTGTGGGCGGGATTAGTATCACTACATATCACTACACACCACACCGTTTCACAATTCAAAACACTCTTACGAAGGCCTTGGAAGATTCTCGAATCTTTCCTCAACAACCCGATTTATTGCTTCATGAGGAACTGCACAATGATTTCATTAAGTTTATACAATCAAAGCTCAACAAACGCAGTGGCCGAATCCTTCACACTGAAGCTTCAATTCACAATCAATTATCAATTACATTGGCGCAACATGACCGTCCGAGACCAAAGTTCAAGGTCTTTTTACTTTTACAATGATAGGCCCCCGCAGGCACAACAAAGATATCAAACACTCAACCAACACACTCCCAAAGCGAATTATTCCAATTACCGATCAACTTCTGGGAGGATTTTACCACAAAAATCACTCGGCCCGCGCCAAGACTCGCCCGTGCGTGTTCGTAATATAGTTTATACTAGATAGGCGATTTGGTATCGAACAGCACATAATAGATATTTTGACCGATAAAACTGTATTAGTATTCTTTGACCTAAACTCCCAATGAAGTTACATACAAATGCCAGAAACTGAAGTAGTGATTAAATTAAATGACAATTGTAATTTACTGAATTGTGACTCTTACTTACTTTGGAATAATTTAGCGACAAAATTTATTTACTTTACGATAACACATTTTAAATATAAATGCAATTTCATACAAAATATTACAGAAGAATATTAACTGCACGATAAATAAGTAAATATAGTAAGCACGTGTCAAAAAATAACTACAACCGATAGGGCATCATCATGGTCAAAAAGTACCTTTGAGGACCTTAAAACATGTGCTAAGTGCAAGTGCCCAATTATTGGTTTATTTTAAGTTCCAAACACATAAATTGTTTACATAGTATATTGTTTACATGAATAAGTAATGAGACTTAAATTACTTCGGAGTACCTTGTTGGTATAATGTCATTAAATTATTTTAATGGTTCATTTTAACTTTCATGTGTTTTATAACTAAAACCGTGTGTGTTTAAAACGAATTGTTAAAAATTAATCGTAAAATGAGTGAGCTAAAAATCATTCGCTATCTCACAATAACTGAAAACATTATGGGCATTTATAGAAATTTCGCTTTTCACGGGCAAAGAAGGAAAGGACTCATATTGTTTCACATAATCTTAAAAATTATACTATGTGTCCTATTGCTTGTAAATAATTTCAAGTTTCTCGTGATAATTTGGTCTATTACAAAACAATTGAGTTTTATTTTCATATGGCCTTACTTGATCGCTTTTCTCGGGGATCTCATTTGTCTTTTGTGTAGTATATTGAAATCGAAGGAATACAAAATGGCTGTAACTAATCTTATGCCTGTCCACAACGTGTACGGCAAGAATATGCGTTATAAAAATTATATGAAACAAAGGGTGGTTTTTTACTTAGCGTGTTTCACTATGATTGTTATCGTAGAATTTAGTTGTGCTGTGTATGGTTATTTTTTGATAACGTTTCATCTACACCATAGTGTGATTTATATTTTCATGATATTCTCTCTGTTCTGTAACAAAATAAATTATGCCCTGGATATTTTTGCTTTGTACATATATTTAGATTTACTATCAAATTCAATTAAATGCTTAACCGGTACCCTGGTTGAAATAAAGAAAAGCTTGCGTACGGATCATACTCAGATAGTTTAAGAAATAAATGGGCAGTACAATATTTCAAATTTAGATGAAAACATTCGTCTCTGTGCTGACTTGTACGAATGTTTAGTGAGTAGCAGCCACCAGCTATCAGCGTGTTTTAAATTTCAAGTAAATATTTGTATATATATGTATAAAAACAAAAAATATAAAAATCTAGGTACGAGTCACATGCTTGTCTACAAAATCACGCCGTAATACTGTAAGAGCGTATGTTACGGTGACGTTACTTTACACGATGCAGTGTCTTGTCAAGTGTCTTATATGGTCCAGAAGTTTAAAAAAAATGGTTACGTTTAAAATTTAAAATTTAAAATCTCGTCATTTCACGTAAGTAATTTACTTTCACAGATAATATTTTGGATAACAACGATTGTATGGGGACATACGTATACCTTATACTCCATAGCTGTGACACTTATTTCAATGGTAAACGTTCACATAAAATTTCTAAAGATTTTGTGTGTACCTTTTTGAAAATGATTTAATTTTTACAGAAAAACTTCAATGTGTCATATAACGCGACAAGGTATTTAATTGAAGGTTTGTTACCAATATTTATCCTGTTTCACGGAGGTCAAAAATTGGAAAATGAAAAGGCAACCATGATCAGAGTGATTGCAAGATTATACAGTATGTGTTGTACAAGTAAGTAGTTTTAGCATTGTTTTTAATAGTAATAAATAAATTCATTATTCTGGACATCTAACACACAAGGCCATCTAGCCTCAAGCTAAGCAGAGCTTGTGTTATGGGTACAAGACAACTGATATAAATACATAATATGTTTTTTTTTGTAAATACATACATATTATACATAGAAAATACCTAAACTCCGAAACAAATATTTGCAGGTCATACAAACATTTGATCCGACCCGGAAATCGAACCCGAAACCCCAAGCACAGCAATCGCATACGCTGCCACTGCGCCACCGAGGCAGTTAATAATATATTTAGGGTTTATTATTATTCTCTTTATAATATCTAATTAAACATTAATTAAATTTTGAAACATATAAAAAAGTACATATTTAAAAATATAAAAAATAGTAGACCACTGACTTCGGGTACTGTCCGTCGCAAACTGCTACAAGGCCGACGACTTACATTGATCTTCTTGTGCAAAGCATATAGGACGGTTAGTCTGAGGCTTTACCGGTGTTGGCAGGTGTTTTTCCGGTCGATCTCGAGGTGCAAAGACGTGCAGTCATGTACTATTCCACACTACAAAACATGGAATGCGATTTTTTGGTTGTACAAGATCGCGATAAAGTCATAAGATTGTTCCAACAGTCCAATGTCTGTAACGACCTAATGGATGAATGGCAACAACGATGGGACGAATCATCTAAGGGGCGCCACCTCTACACTGGTAGTACTTTAAATCTGTTCACGAATGGTTGTCGAAGACATGGCTCAAGGTAGATCACTGTGTCGCTAATTTTCTTACAGACCACGGTAACTTTAAGAGCAAACTACAGTCATTTAAATTAGTCGATTCACCATTGTGTCAATGCTCAACACCTGATACTAGCTGTGAACAGTCGGCTCATTATGTCTGGGAGTGTAATCTTTGGTACAATGAACGTAACACAATGCTGAATAGCTTACAAATGACATCTGGGGCGGTATACTATGGGGATCTTGTGTCAACTGCGGTGAATTTCCGTGCGTTTAGGCGATTCTGCCATACATACTATAGTAATCAAATATAGCTCACTTAGGACCCATAATATCTTATCCGTGGTGCCTCCCGGTTTGAAAAAGGTGTCTGCCTATTTTGACTTCATTTTGTCTCCCGCTTTGCTAATGAGGGAAGTGGACTTTGACATTTGACAACAAATTGACATTCAATCACATGTCTAAGTTGGTATTTTATCGTTACCGTAACTTTTGTAGTAACCTCTTAAAAAGGTCAAGCGTAAATAATAATATATTCTTTGAAATTCTACAATTACAACTTTCTTTACAAACATGACTGCAGACTTGTCTACAACAAATTCTATCTTGATAGAATTACTAATCTTTCGGTGACATTTAGTCTCGCGTATTCAATTGTAATTTAGTGGGAGTTAGTACATAGTTTCAAATCATCCATATAAAAGAGGTGTGAAATATAATTCAATCCCCTTTCTGCAATCTATAGCCTAAACCTGAATCCTATAATAGAGTGTTTCAAGGGTTCAAAGCCAGACAAAACCACAAGGGACTCAGACTGTCAAATTAAGATATGCCCCGCACGATGTTTATTAATACATAGTCCAGCGAAGTACCGTTCTCCGTTGCCCCCATACATGACTTTAAGAAAGTTCACAGATTTGTATCAGTTTTATATAACTCCAATATATCGTCATACTCTTACGATTACGACTTACCTATTGGCTTATGGTCACGTCTATGATAAGGAGCCCTTTAATGCTACGGGTTCCAATTCTACATACATTCTGAGAAACAGAAATTATCGAATTGTTATTAATACGAGTATGTCTAGTAATCTAGATTCTCAGAATATATTTTAGAAGTTAATACATGGTTGGTAAACATGTGACAGATCTAAAATTTTTGGAATCCATGACACTACCAGATATAAAATGTAAGTGGGTTATATCAGTAGTTAAAAACTGGGGTAAAGAACCCGATTCTTTTTAAATTCCACGAGCATATGGTGTTGCGGGTATCTTTTATTAATTATTATTTTATACATGGGCTTGGCTAAAAGACAAAGGTCTTTAATCAGTGCGTGTTACCGGTGATGACCTACGGTTCCGAGACGTGATCTCTTACTGTGGGCCACTTACGGAAGCTCGGGGTCACATAGCGAGCTATGGAACCGGCTATGTTTGGGGTCTCTCTACGAGATCGAATCAGAAATGAAGAGATCCGTAGACGGACTAAAGTTACCGACATAGCAGAGCGAGTCAGCAAGCTGAAGTGGCAGTGGGCAGGGCACATATCTCGGAGAACCGATGGCCGATGAGGCAGAAAGGTTCATGAGTGGAGACTACGTGACGGCAAACGCAGAGTAGAAAGGACTCCTGCAAGGTGGATGGACCACCAAGTTAAGATTGCAGGGACTCGTTGGATGCAGGCCGCTACCGACCAATTGCAATGAAAATCAATAGGGTAGACCTACGTTCTGCAGTGGACTTCTTACGGCTGATACGATGATGATGACATGGGCTTGCCAAAGTAGAGTCGCTTTACCTGATAGAAAGCATGTGCAGGAGAGTAATGGTCACCAAATTCATTGCATTGCAGACAATGCGAGAATTCAGCATGATGGCCCACACTGTGGGGACCTATTAAGATATAATAATAAATATAAATAAATATTTCGGACATCTAAACACACAACGCCATCTAGTCCCAAGATAAGCAGAGCTTGTGTTATGGGGTACTAGACAACTGATACAAATACATATATACTTTTTTTTTGTAAATACATACATATTATAGATAGAACACACCCAAACTCCGAAACAAATATTTGTAGATCATACAAACATTTGGTCCGACCCGGGAATCGAACCCGAGAACTCATGATCAGCAGTCGCTCACGCCAACCGCGAGACCAACGAGGCAGTCGTATTAAGATGCTTCTGCATCATTAACCTTTTGACTATTTTTAAGATGCAGTGCAGGATTTCATGTATTTTTATATTTTATTATTATTTTATTATCTTCTGTTTTACAAATTGGTAATTCTTGTAACATTTAAGTTATTTGAGAGGTCCAGTTAGATATGATACAAATGTTCTCATGTTTTTATTTTAATTAATATTAATGTATTTTAATAGTAATCGACAACGTCGGTTTTGTTTTAGGTCTTGAAGGTCGTGAAACAAAAGCTATTAGAAATCTGGTAATTCTGACAAAAACAAGTGAGATACGAACGGCGTTCGCCGACATGACTTTGGGAATGAATTTAATTCCCATATATATTTCCATGACAGTAGGCTATGTGATAATAGCTTTGCAATTTAATAACGTGATTTAAACAAATATTGTCATCAATTACTAGTAAAATATCAAGATTGGATCTGAAACCCTTAAGAAGAAGAAGCATCCATAATTAAACATTAAATTACAATTTCATTCTGGTACTGCCTATAATGACACGCATACGCAAAAAGCTTTGACTGCTGCTTAGCCCAGAAAAGAGATCAGCGTCTGTCAAAAAGTTCTCGAGCTGGAGCATACTGAAGATAAAAATGATTGACAAAATACGACACACAAATTTAAGAAAAATAGCTAAATCAACAAACCCTGTGAGTTATGCACAAACATTGAAATGGAAGTGGGCAGGGCTTATTACGCAACAAACTGATCTTATTTGGTCCAAAAAAGTGACATTTTGGAAAGGTCCACTAGGTAAAAGAGCACGAGGAAAACCTATCACAAGATGGGAGGGTGATATTAAAAAAAATGGTAGACCAAACTGGAGACAGGTGCACAAGATAGAGTCAATCATGGGCGTTCTTTAGGAAAGCTTTTACCCATGCTGGGGTTCCTGTAGATTAAATAAATAATTAAATTAGTTAAATAAATATATTAAACCAAAAAAGACATAGATAAGAGTTTAATATATTGTATAATACTTTTTAAGATTATTAAGTACTTACTGATACATATTAACATTAAATAAACAAAAAGAAACCGTGCGGTTTCCTGGGGCACTAGATAGGAACGAAATTATTTATCGTAAAATATACTAATATATGCAACTTACAGATGGCGCTATACATTTTTTTTTAATCTTACGCTTTTTGTACCTAACTATAAAATATAATAATATATGTAAGTTATAGATAGCGGTATACATTTTTTTTTAAATTTACGCTTTTTTATTAAACGTTACGGACGATTTTGCCGGCTAGGGTATACAGATGGCGCTATACTAAATTTTTAAAATCTTACGCTTTTTTTATTTTAGCTCACTTTACGGACGCTTTTTGCTGGTTAGGTTACCTCACCATACGGAACTTCATTCCAAAAAAAATGTTATATAACAGAATAAACCGATACTAATATATGCAACATTGTAAATATACAGGAAAATAAAAGGCTTTTATCATTTATTTATTTTATTTAGTGTCTCCAATTGCTTCTCAAATAGCATAAAGCAAAGTCTGACTTTTGCATTCTCAAGAGTTTAATAAAAAGTATAAATAGTATTTAGTAGGACATCTATCATCATAATTTTTTGTTATTATCTTTAAATACACTTTTTACTGCCTTGTGTTATAAGTAACGAATCCAACCTCGTATCAACGCTTCGTTCGTTTGTTGCAATCACTGATCAATAATTGAAGATCTAAACACATATTAAACACAGACACCTAAAACTCAAGATTTTCTGGGACCATTAGAGAGATCTGTAGAAAGTGGGTAATCGCCAGGTCTGAAAAATACTTATAATTTGTCGACTTACTAAGGCTCACCGTGAAGTAGTATTTTTATCCGACTACGGCAAAGCCAAATGAGAGATATGATTTGTAAATAGAATCAACTCGTCTTGAATTGAAAACCACTTGGTGTTATGTCCCATAATTATGAGTCTTCATGTATTGAAAACTCATCTACCTTAGAAGAAAAGTCTCTGAAAAACTCAGCAAATGTAAGCCGTTCCACCATTAAATGCAATGAGCACCCTCCTTTCGGCTTAGAGAACCATGCGCAAGACATATCATGCCATCATTGTACCTTACTAGAGGCTAGCGCTCATGACGGCTGATGATCGCTCTGGGCTTTACTGCATCTGGTCATCATGACGTAAAAATACCTTCATGCTCCCGAAGCCCAACCATGCTTAGGGTTAATTATTGGTTCCTTGTAAGTCTATTGAGTAACCTTTTTAATACTCATATATTAGGTACATTTATTAGGCTTTTATACATTAGCTGTTGCGTTAGTATATTGAATTTTAATAAATTGCTTTTTCTGGGTTATTACTTAAAGTAATTAGATCGAAATTAAGTTTATTAATTAAATAGATGTCCCTATGTAATCGTGTTGATTGATTAATTTGTATGTTATTTGCTCGTTTTCAAATAACAGATCGACTCACTCTGTCTTAAAACATTCATAGAAAACTGGTTCTAAAATGAATGCATTGAAAATCATTCATTATCTTAAAATTACTGAAAATGTAATGGGAATTTTTCGAAATTATGAATTATTTGGAAAAAGAAGTAAAAGATTAGCACTTTTTTATAGTGTCTTTAAAATTATACTAGGTGTAGCATTTTTTATAAACAACGCATACTTTCTGGAAATTGTACCAATTTCAGTCATCTTGAAACGTTATCATATGTGGGCTTATTCAAATGTCTTTGTTGGGGACCTTCTTTGTGTTGTGTGTAGTTTATTGAAAGCACAGGAATATAAAATGGCTGTGAGTAACCTCATGGCTGTCCACAACGTGTACAACGAGGACGTTCATTATAAAAAAAAATTGAAACAGACGGAGACTTTTCTCTTAGTTAGTTGTACTGTGATGCTTTTCGCAGAACTTAGTTATAACGTATATATTTTTTATATTATCACACTCCATATAAACGAATCTACGATCGTTCTTATTATGCGTTTAGCAATATTCTGTCACAAAGTAAATTATGTCTTGGATTATCTTGCTTTGCAAATATATTTAGATTTAATGACAAATTTATTGAAGTGCTTCAATGGTACACTGGCTGAAATGAAGGAAAACTTGCGTAGTGACAATATGCAATCAGTTTTAGAAATAAATATACAGTGTAACAACTTAAATTTAGTAGAAAAAGTTAAGCGTTGTGCGGAATTACACGAATATCTAGTACGTAGTGGTCAACAACTATCAGCGTCTTTTAAGTATCAAGTAAATATTATTTTTCATTCTGTAACCACTTAAGCTACAATATATTTTAATTTGCATTTCAAGGATAATACATTTAAGTATATCACTCAGTAATATAATATCTAGGGAGTCTGAATAAATACTGAAATAAATACTTAACCACATTATTTTGAAACGATATTTTAGTCATTCATTTGATATTTTTTAGATACTTTTTTGGATGTCATGTAGTGTATATAGAAACACGTATACACTATATTTTATTTCTCAAACACTCATCAATAAGGTAAGTATTTATCTGAAATCTTGAATGAATTAAGTAAATTTATGGAAAACTAATAATGACATTTGTTTATCAGGATTACATTTTAAAGGCGTTGAGGGAACTGCTTATGTTTTTAATCTTTGACGTATTTCCAATGTTCATCGTGTTTTACAGAGGTCAAAAGTTGCATAACGACAAAATTGCAATGAGGAGAGTCATTTCTGAACTGTATAGCATGTGTCATATAAGTACGTAAATTTGTTTATTCCAATAAACTTTAGTTTGTATAAGTTTCTTAAGATCTCTACTAGATTATGTTGTATTTTCGATAAATAAGAAAAATAGGATTCAAATTTAATATTCTCATATTTTTTAAATTTCCATTGTTTTTTATAACAATTTATTTAAATATATATATAAATATTTACATTTTATGTTTGAGCTGCCAAAATGACTCTGCCCCGCCTGATGGAAAGGACAAGCAGAATCCAATAGTTATGGTCACCATCCTCAATGCGAATAAGGGCAGTGCAGCATGGTGACCAGCTCTATGGCGGCCTAGTGAGATGCTTTTCACGCCCCGCTTAAAGTACTCAGGATCATAGAGGAACGGAAACACGTGCGCTGGTAGTGAGTTCCAGGTTTTAACCGCTCGGCACAGGACGGAAGAACCGAATCGAATGGAGACTTTTTGGCAGAAAAAAGAGAAACAGAGAACTGCCAGAAATCGGACTGCACGGTTTTAGCCAATCGCCAGAACTTTCAGCTACCCGTAGGGTATGCAACGAGTTTGTGGCCGAGCCGCGCAATGCGCTGGGCATCCGCTGTGACGTAAACCTTCTTGCATTCCCTAGTGGCTTTGTTAAACGTTGCTTTTGTCGATCCAGTTCGGGGAGGCCGTGATTGCTTTTGGGCAACAGCGTGGGCGCATTCGCTATCAAACCAGGGACGGGTTGTTGCGCTGGTGACATCACTGTAGGGAAAATAGTATTCCATTCCGACAGTTATCTCGCCAGCTATGGCGGCCGCACTTTGCGACAGATCTCCATATTTAAAGCAGCGTTTTGCCCACGGGATGGATGTGAAATAGTTCAATAGATCAAAATACAACAGCACCTAAACTGTCATTTTAGGTTCTTCTGTGTAAGGGTAGTACCACCCCGGTCGAGCTGGCCCGTTTGTGCTGAAATCAGCGTGGCTCTTATATCTATAGCGTGGCTCTACTACCTATATTATATTTTGGCTTAAAAACCATTTAAAAATTATAACG
Source organism: Spilosoma lubricipeda (assembly GCA_905220595.1). Lineage (NCBI taxonomy): Eukaryota > Metazoa > Arthropoda > Insecta > Lepidoptera > Erebidae > Spilosoma > Spilosoma lubricipeda. The sequence continues at coordinate 4,577,388 of HG992278.1, forward strand.
CTTTTGTTTTAGGTCGTGAAGCTCGAGAAATGAAAGCTGTCAAAAACCTATTGACTCTGATAAAAAATAATGAAATAAGAATTGTGCTCGCCAATTTAAATTTGGGAATGTATTTCATTCCCACATACTTGTCTATGACAATCGCTAATGTGATAATAGCTTTGCAATTTAATAATGTTATTTAATGATTGTTTTTAATAAATTTAGTTAATTAAACTTTTTTGTAGTTGGTATACCATTTGTTATGTAATGAAAATAAAGCAAATTTTTGTTTAGTTATAATATTACAATTTGTTTTGTTCCTAATTCAATTCTGGTGGTAGTTGAAAAATTCAAACAAAATCAAAATTATTAAAAAAAACTCAGTATAATGTAAAGCCAATCTTACAAACCAATGGGAAAGTCCCAAAAGGATGCATAGATTAAAACAAAGCCGGTTGCTTAGCTAAAATACATGGGAATATACATTCGTTTCAAAGCAAAAAAAAAAACAAATTATTATTATGAGGATCACTAATATTCTATAAAGTTTAACTTTAATATGAGAGAAACAATATTTGTGCAGACTTTAGAATTACCAGCCATCGACTATAGTAATGTATGCCATCTTCCCTGGATGTCTTCCGAGACCACAGAAAATATGTTTTTGGTTCATATTGAACTTGCATGAGTATGATCAAATATGCCATGTATCGCATGCTTATTGTTCAATTATCAATGTTAACTGATATTTTAGTGAATAGGGGAGTAATGGGGATAAATATTTAATTATCATATGTATATTGTATGTTAACTTTAGTCATTTTTTTTTATTACAAACCATTAAGAGTTTATTCGTGGTATACCAAACACATCTCGGTTACAAATAAGTTACATATCTATAAAACAATAAAAAAATATTGTATACTATTATTATATATATAGTTGAGTATCAGCTAGACAGTAAATAGTTCATCAAAACAGATTTACAATTTTTTTTATTCATCTTGCTACAGGTTTCGATAGGTATGTTGTTCAATGTACGAGGCAGCATGTGTTCCCACATCCGCGTACCATATATATTAGTACGCTTAGGTATTTTATAAGTAGGTAGGTTTGACAAGTGACGTAATGACTCCAATTTTATATTTTTCTGTAATTTAGCAAGGTTGTGGTATTCCTCACCAAGTACACATACGCTCACTTTATCAAAAACATTTATATTTGACAGAATAGGCAAATATTAAATGTCTAGTTATATATATTTATATATATATATATATATATATATATATATATATATATATATGTAACAGTCTAGTTATTTAGGTGGATTGATGATGGAATGTTCAACTTCTCTACGGTTGAGAGGTGGAGGATAAGTATTTCAATTTCATTCGTATCTATGAAATATAATATTATAGATTATATTAATTAGCAATAATAGTGTGTTTGAGTGATTGAAAATAAATCAATAAAATTTTCTTTGTTGTTTTATTTTTACTAAATACATTTTTTTTGGGAACTCTCATTACCAATCAGTAACTTTATTAGCAAACATGCAATTGGCGATATTCCATATCAAATCTGTATCAATTCTAAGTAGTTAGTCTATAATTTACTACGTATCTCAAAGTGCAACTCACAAAAGATAGCTATCTCTTTCTTTACCATGCATTCCGTATTATCTTTCGAATTCGTAATCGTAATGAGTTAGTCTAAAAAAAGTAGCCTAAGTTACTTCCTGGATCATCAGCAACCTGCCAGTGAAAGTCCCGTCAAAATTCGTCCAGCCGTTCCAGAGATTACCCGAAACAAACAGACAGACAGATAGAATTTTTTTAAACTACATTTTAGGTAGGTGTACCCTGTATACATACATATGCATTTAGTAAAAAGCGGTTATTTTAATATTACAAACAGACACTCCAATTTTATTTATTTGTATAAACTAGAAACGTCTTATGCACTTTTAAATTGAAGCAAATTCACAAACACAACTGAGTATTAAAGATGTTATAAAAAAACATTTGGAATTGAATTATCTGTAACTATTCGATTGGAACAAAGAAAAAATACGTTTTTACATTCTAACCACTCGTGGCTTCCTCTTGTGACTGAACTGATAAGTACATACTCAAATGTCGATGTCTGTGTCAACGTCACACACACAAAGCTTACATATGTACATAATTTCTGATTTACTTTTAAGTTATACAAACACTAGCCGCACCCGCAGTGTTGCACGTGGTTATTGTTACTTCGCGGGACGAAGCTATTCTACAACAGTAATTTACTCCTTATATCATCAGCTACCTATTGGTGAAAGTCCCGTCAAAATCGTTCCAGCCGTTTCAGAGATTAGCGGGAACAAACAGACATACAAACTAAAATTGCAAAAAATACATTTTTGGTATATGTACCGTTTATACATATATGTATATGCATTAGTAAAAATCGGTTATTTCAATATTACAAACAGACACTCCAATTTTATTATTTGTGTAGATTAACATTATTACATTCATAGGTATGTTGCTTAAACATCTACATATATTTAAAGCATATACGTGCACCTACATAATTTTTGATTAACTTAAGTTACACAAACATTATGTACTTGTATTAATAGTTAAATTAAGAATATCACTTTCATAGGAATATTGATTTTCAATACAAGTTTTTATTATTGATGGGTTACTTAAAATAATTGCCACCCTAGTAAGTACCTAGGTGTTTCCATATATTATATTTCAACTGTTTTATTGATTCATTTGTTTTTTATTCGGTTTCAACAATAGACCGTCTTGGTGTGTCTTAAACTAAATTGTAAGACTTTTTTAAAATGTACGATTTAAAAATCCTTGTCTATCTCAAACTAGCTGAAAACATAATGGGAATTTATAGAAACTACTCCTTTTGTGAGAGAAAATGGAAAATTTTTATATTGATTTACTCAATCTTTAAAATCACCTTATGTCTGCTATTGTTTTTTAGTAATGTATACTTTGCGATGTTCCTTTATTCAGCTTCAAAGCAATTTCCTTATATTTATGCGTGGAGTTATTTGAATATCTTTGTTGGAGAACTTGTTTGTATTGTGTGCAGTATATTGACATCGAAAGAATACAAAATGGCTATTGCTAATCTTACAGTGATCCACGGCGTCTATGCCGAAGATCTAAATTTTAAAAAAGCTCTGCAGAAAATCGTGCCTATTTTCATAGGTAGTTGCACTGTACTTCTTGTCATGGAATTATGTTATGCTGCATATAATTATTATTTTATAAATTTCTTTTTAAATGCACCTAAGATTATTATTCCTTTGGTTTACTCAATATTCAATAATAAACTAACTCAAACAATAGAATTTTTGGCGTTGTACATATATTTAGAGTTACTGTCAAATTCCTTGAAGTGTTTGAACGACACGTTGATTGAAATAAAGAAAAAAATACGTACGATTAATAATCAATCAGTCATAGAAATAAATAAACAACAAAACAACGCAAACCTGTTGGAAATAGTTCAGCGCTGGGTTGCGCTGCATGAACGCTTAGTATGCAGTGGCCAACAATTGACTGCATGTTTTGAGCATCAAGTAAATATTTCTTTTTATTATATGAGTTTCTTTATAACACTTTTGTGTGTTTTATTTTGATTTTAGCAAAGAATTACCGTGGGAGAGCCACGCTTCGGCATGAATGGGCCGGCTCGACCGGAGTGATACCACGGCCTCACAGAAAACCAGTGTGAAAGCACAAGCACTAGCTTGCGCTGTGTTTCACCGAGTGAGTGGGGATACCGGAGGCCCATAACCCAAACCCCCTCCCCCTATCTCCCCTCCCTATCCCCCAAAGGCCGGCAGCGCACTTGTGACGCCTCTGGTGTTAGCGGGTGTCCATTCGCAATGAGTATGATGACCACCACTCTTGGATTCTGCTTATGCTTCCCATCAAGCAGAGTGGAGTCATTTTGGCGGGACATACAAGACAAAAAACTTTATGAACAGAGGATTCCTAGAATTTCTCTGGTTAAATGAATTGAAGTGCATCTTTGAGAATATTTTTACATTCAATTCAATTGATTTGTCATTAATAGTTTAAAATTTACTTTGTAGATAACATTTTGGATAGCGACGACTTCGTGCGTACATACGTATATATTATATACTGTATCTGAGTCCTTTATTAGAAAGGTAAACATCAACTTTAAAAATATTTGGAAAACACATCCACATCACTTTCCCCATTCCCCAAAGGTCGGCAACGCACTTGTGACGCCTCGGGTGTTGCAGGTGTCCATGGGCGACGATAATCGCATACCATTAGGTGATACATCTGCTCGTTTGCCACCTATAACAAAAAAAAATCTAAGACCTAGTGACTAATATAAAACGATATGTATTATTAATATAAACCTTAGTCTTCAATCAGTACCTGTGGTGTTGTGGTGACACCATTGAGTACATTAGTTTGAGAGATCTAAGACTACGTAAAGCAACATAATTCTGTTCTATGTAATGATATGTATTTTCTCGAAATTTAAATACCGTTTATTAATAGGTGCTGGTTGTGAGGGCATCGATAGACCTAATTAGGTTTTTAATTAATTGTGTACTTCCACTGGTCGCCGTGGTATATGAAGGGCAAAAGTTGCAAAATGAAAAGACTAAGGCGAATAGAGCTGTTGTCAAATTATACTCAATGTGTTGTACAAGTAAGTTTGTTTTCAATAAATTATTTTTAAAACAGCGTAAAGTAACCAGTGTATATAAGATATATAAGCAGTTCATATAAGTATTTATATGATCTTAATATCGGAAATAGCTGCAACGATATTCAAGAAAATCAGCATGCAAATAGTTTCAAGGGCGATTAATCAATCTAGCTAGATTTATTTTTATTTAAAACATCTATTGCCCGCGGCTCCGCGGCTGTATGTCGTTTAGTAGTAGCCTATGTGGTGTTCTGATGTATAAGCTATATTATTGTAAAGTTTGATCCAAATCCGTCCAGTAGTTTTTGCGTGAACAAGTAACAAACATACACACCCACAAACTTTCGCTTTTACATATTAGTGTGACGTGTGATGATGTGATTTACCAAAAAATACCGATCATTCAGGTACTTCTCTATCATCTGACAAACAAGAATGTAATCAAACCTATTGAATATCTGATGTTAGAATTATTTTTTTACAAATTAATAGGTACAAATGACCAATTTATACCTATTAATTTGTATATCGTTTTGTGTAAATTTAGAAATCCTATTTAGAACATATAAAACACATAATTTTGTAAATATTATTTCAGATCCTGATGCACATGTAAAAAAGGCAATGAAAAATTTATTAATTCTGACAAAAAAGAGTGAAATAAAAATAGAGTTTGCCGGTTTGCCTTTGGGAATGTATTTAATTCCTATGTATTTGTCTATAATCATCGCCTATGTGATAATAGCTTTGCAATTCAATAATGTCATTTAAAGAACTATTTTTATTCGAGGTGGAATTTAATAGGTACATCAATCCAAGACGTAAGTCTCAATCTGGTAACTCAAATTGCTTTAAAGCTAAAACACAGTTCTCTAACTGTATGTGTATGTCTGTTTTGTGTGTGACCTTACTAATATGTAATATGAAATAAATTAAGACGCATTCTTGAAATGTTGTGTTTGAATTAATATTTGTTAATACACGCTTTAAAACCATCTTTGTTTCATTTAAATTTTTTACCATCATCCTGGCTTTTACTGCATTAAACTGTTCTTTCAACTAATATTATGTTGTCAACTAGAAGCATATCTATTTACTTTTTCATTAAGGTACTTTATCCATTACGTTCAATATACAATCCTCGTACTTTTCCCATGAAGTGACCGCGCAATGAATATTGAAATAAACAATCGTTCCGAACGCTCAATTAAGCGATTTGCACGAAGAACGAATGCCCGATGCGACTTCTGCTAGAGCTTGATACACTACGTACGTAAATGTGTCGATGAACTGTTATTATGCAAGCAAGAGATTATTTAATTCTGGTAGTGTTATTTCTATATTGTTTAACTTCCAACTGTGTATGAGAATGTGAAACATATTTTCTACTAGCTGAACCCCGCGGTGTTACCCGCGGTTATTGTTGTACCGCGAGTAACGCCGCGGGACAAAGTTAGTCTAAAAGAGTAGCCTAAATTACTCCCTGGATCATCAGCTACCTGCCAGTGAAAGTCCCGTCAAAATCCGTCCAGCCGTTCCAAAGATTACCCGTAACAAACAGACAGACAGACAGACAAAATTTTTTTTAACTACATTTTTGGTATATGTATCGTGTATATATACATATGCATTGATTAAAAAACTGTTATTTTAATATTACAAACAGATACTCCAATTTTATTTATTTGTGTAGATTTAAAAAATATAAATAAGTTTGGTTAAATATAAATATTTACATTATAAATTTTTAAATTACCAGGATACTGTAAAATAAAAAGGCTTTATTATCATATTTCAAAAACATCCGTGATATACTTAAATTACGTATATGTTATTTCTTCACCTATAAATATTAAAAAAATTTAAAAAATGCTGTTCTAAAGTTTATTATATTTCTTTAAATAATCTTTGTAAGTAGATAGTTTTAGTTTTTACATCTTTAATAAAGGAGCTTAGCTACAATTATGACTATTTCGCATATTGATTTGTTCTATTTATTTTTATTTGTTTTCAATTTTCGAACTTTACTTAGTTTTTGTGAAATATTATCTTAAATATTAAGTTGCATTTCAGTTTTTCTATGATTTCATTCTTCGATAAATAGACAAGAAAGTGTGATACTTCACTAGTCGACGCTCACGCATTAGCTGGGTCCACACCGGACGATCCAAAATGGATCGGCAATCTTGCGATCCGAGACCCAAGATCGTAATGCGTGGAGCGTGGATCGCACTGGGCTGTTGAATCTGCTATCCTGAACTACGCTCCAAGCGATCTGTAATGTGAGTAACCGCGATTAGATTTAAAAAAATAAAGTTTAATAATTTTAAATACACTTTAATTATTTCTGCAAATACTCGTTAATAACTATCCGAAGGCACCCGCACAGTTTGAAAGATGGACACGGATTGGCGACGACCAGTGAAAAGAGTAAAGGGCTTGGAGAGTAGAGCTGCTGACTAAGCAGGAAAGCAGCCAGGCATCACTTAGGGGTAGATCAGATCAGATATAATCCATTGGCGATCCGGGACTCAGCTTTACGCAGAGTTAGTGTTGCATTTCACACCAGTTTTCTATGCTGATGTCGAGCTGGCTCATGAATACCGAAGCGTGGCTCTCCCACATTAAAATTGGGTAGAATGTGATCGGTAACATATGTTTCACATGAAATCATTTTGAATCCCGAGCCTTCTCCGCCGCCTCCTTCTGCGAAATTACGTCAGCGCAGAAGACTGCGACCGCGGTAAAATTGCTGTCGCTACCGGCCATGGAGCGTATGACAGCCGGGAGCGAGAGATCTCCTCCGATGACTGCAGTGAGGGCCCGACGCTGCGACGCCCATGCGGGGCAGATCGCCAGCGTGTGCTGGGCCGAGTCCTCACTGCAGTCGCAGTGGTGGCAGGTGGGACTCAGTTCCCTCCTGGCGACTGAGTGCAGGTACTTTCCGAAGCAACCGTGGCCGGAAAGAACCTGCCTCAGTCGGAAGGAAAGGGTCCCGTGCTGCCGCCCTGCCCCCTCGAGGAAAATATACTGACAACTATTTCAACCTTCAAATTCAGTTCACCCTCAGGGTTGCGGAGGTCCGATGCCAGTCGCTCCGTGTAAAAACTGATATTCAGGTAAAACCGGTTGAACTAGTAGCCAACCCCAAATCTTGGGAATAATAAAAGGCTAGGAAGATGATGATGAAATACAGATAATACATAACAAATGTCACTATGAAATAATTAGGTAGATACTAACCTAAAATAGAGAATCGACCAATGATATTTATAACATCATTGGAATCGACAGTTAAATGTCCATGCTTCAATATTCTTATTAGAAAACTAGCTGAACCCCGCGGTGTTACCCGCGATTATTGTTGTACCGGGAGTAACGCCGCGGGACGGAGTTAATCTAAAAAAAGTAGCTTAAGTTACTCCCTGGAGCATCAGTAACCTGCCAGTGAAAGTGCCGTCAAAATTCGCCCAGCCGTTCCAGTGATTACATGGAACAAACAGACAGACAGACGGATAGACAGACAGAATTTTTTAACTATATTTTTAGTATATGTACCCTGTATACACACATATGCATTTAGTAAGAAGCGGTTATTTTAATATTTTGGTATATGTACCGTTTATTCAATATTCAGTAATAAACTAACTCAAACAATAGATTTTTTGGCGTTGTACATATATTTAGATTTACTGTCAAATTCCTTGAAGTGTTTGAACGACACGTTGATTGAAATAAAGAAAAAAATACGTACGATTAATAATCAATCAGTCATAGAAATAAATAAACAACAAAACAACGCAAACCTGTTGGAAATAGTTCAGCGCTGGGTTGCGCTGCATGAACGCTTAGTATGCAGTGGCCAACAATTGACTGCATGTTTTGAGCATCAAGTAAATATTTCTTTTTATTATATGAGTTTCTGTAGAACACTTTTGTGTGTTTTATTTTGATTTTAGCAAAGAACATCGAACTAGACTTTTTCGTTGTCGTTCAACGTCACTTACTTATTCTAAATAAAAAAAAAACTTGTATAGAAAATCAACGTAAAATAACAGTGTGCGTGCTGTCGTGTTTCGTTGGTGAGTGCGAGACCGAAGGCCAAATAATACAGAAGCATCACTAGGCCGCCATGGTGTGGGTTACATTGCTGCATTGTCTGCATTCGCAATGAGTGTGGTGACCACCACTCTTGGATTCTGCTTATGCTTCCCATCAAGCAGAGTGGAGTCATTTTGGCGGGACATACAAGAAAAAAAACTTTATGAACAGAGGATTCCTAGAATTTCTCTGGTTAAATGAATTGAAGTGCATCTTTGAGAATATTTTTACATTCAATTCAATTGATTTGTCATTAATAGTTTAAAATTTACTTTGTAGATAACATTTTGGATAGCGACGACTTCGTGCGTACATACGTATATATTATATACTGTATCTGAGTCCTTTATTAGAAAGGTAAACATCCACTTTAAAAATATTTGGAAAACACATCCACATCACTTTCCCCATTCCCCAAAGGTCGGCAACGCACTTGTGACGCCTCGGGTGTTGCAGGTGTCCATGGGCGACGATAATCGCATACCATTAGGTGATACATCTGCTCGTTTGCCACCTATAACATAAAAAAATCTAAGACCTAGCGAATAATATAAAACGATATGTATTATTAATATAAACCTTATTCTTTAATCAGACCCCTTCTTGGTGATCGCATTGAGTTCAGTAGTTTGAGAGATCTAAGACCACGTGAAGCAACTTAATTTTGTTCTATGTAATGATATGTATTTTCACGAAATTTTAATACCAGTTATTAATAGGTGCTGGTTGTGAGGGCATCGATAGACCTAATTAGGTTTTTAATTAATGGTGTACTTCCATTGTTCGTCGTGGTATATGAAGGGCAAAAGTTGAAAAATGAAAAGACTAAAGCGAATAGAGCTGTTGTCAAATTATACTCAATGTGTTGTACAAGTAAGTTTGTTTTCAATAAATTATTTTTAAAACAGCGTAAAATAACTAGTGTATGATATCTAAGCAGTTCATATAAGTATTTATATGATCTTAATCTCGGAAATAGCTGCAAAGATATTCAAGAAAATCAGCATGCAAATAGTTTCAAGGGCGATTAATCAATCTAGCTAGATTTATTTTTATTTAAAAAAAATATTGCCCACGGCTCCGCGGCTGTATGTCGTTTAGTAGTAGCCTATGTGTTGTTCTGATGTATAAGCTATATTATTGTAAAGTTTCATCCAAATCCGTCCAATAGTTTTTGCGTGAACAAGTAACAAACATACACACTCACAAACTTTCGCTTTTACATATTAGTGTGAAGTGTGATGATGTGATTTATCAAAAAATACCGATCATTCAGGTACTTCTCTATCATCTGACTAACAAGCATGTAATCAAACCTATTGAGTATCTGATGTTAGAATTAATTTTTTACAAATTAATAGGTACAAATTACCAATTTATACCTAATAATTTGTATATCGTTTTGTGTAAATTTAGAAACCCTATTTAGAACAAATAAAACACATAATTTTGTGAATATTATTTCAGATCCTGATGCTCATGTAAAAAAGGCAATGAAAAATTTATTAATTCTGACAAAAAAGAGTGAAATAAAAATAGAGTTTGCCGGTTTGCCTTTGGGAATGTATTTAATTCCTATGTATTTGTCTATAATCATCGCCTATGTGATAATAGCTTTGCAATTCAATAATGTCATTTAAAGAACTATTTTTATTCGAGGTGGAATTTAATAGGTACATCAATCCAAGACGTAAGTCTCAATCTGGTAACTCTAATTGCTTTAAAGCTAAAACACAGTTCTCTAACTGTATGTGTATGTCTGTTTTGTGTGTGACCTTACTAATATGTAATATGAAATAAATTAAGACGCATTCTTGAAATGTTGTGTTTGAATTAATATTTGTTAATACACGCTTTAAAACCATCTTTGTTTCATTTAAATTTTTTACTATCATCCTGGCTTTTACTGCATTAAACTGTTCTTTCAACTAATATTATGTTGTCAACTAGAAGCATATCTATTTACTTTTTCATTAAGGTACTTTATCCATTACGTTCAATATACAATCCTCGTACTTTTCCCATGAAGTGACCGCGCAATGAATATTGAAATAAACAATCGTTCCGAACGCTCAATTAAGCGATTTGCACGAAGAACGAATGCCCGATGCGACTTCTGCTAGAGCTTGATACACTACGTACGTAAATGTGTCGATGAACTGTTATTATGCAAGCAAGAGATTATTTAATTCTGGTAGTGTTATTTCTATATTGTTTAACTTCCAACTGTGTATGAGAATGTGAAACATATTTTCTACTAGCTGAACCCCGCGGTGTTACCCGCGGTTATTGTTGTACCGCGAGTAACGCCGCGGGACAAAGTTAGTCTAAAAGAGTAGCCTAAATTACTCCCTGGATCATCAGCTACCTGCCAGTGAAAGTCCCGTCAAAATCCGTCCAGCCGTTCCAAAGATTACCCGGAACAAACAGACAGACAGACAGACAAAATTTTTTTTAACTACATTTTTGGTATATGTATCATGTATATATACATATGCATTGATTAAAAAACTGGTATTTTAATATTACAAACAGATACTCCAATTTTATTTATTTGTGTAGATTTAAAAAATATAAATAAGTTTGGTTAAATATAAATATTTACATTATAAATTTTTAAATTACCAGGATACTGTAAAATAAAAAGGCTTTATTATCATATTTCAAAAACATCCGTGATATACTTAAATTACGTATATGTTATTTCTTCACCTATAAATATTAAAAAAATTAAAAAAATGCTGTTCTAAAGTTTATTATATTTCTGTAAATAATCTTTGTAAGTAGATAGTTTTAGTTTTTACATCTTTAATAAAGGAGCTTAGCTACAATTATGACTATGTCGCATATTGATTTGTTCTATTTATTTTTATTTGTTTTCAATTTTCGAACTTACTTTACTTAGTTTTTGTGAAATATTATCTTAAATATTAAGTTGCATTTCAGTTTTTCTATGATTTCATTCTTCGATAAATAGACAAGAAAGTGTGATACTTCACTAGTCGACGCTCACGCATTAGCTGGATCCACACCGGACGATCCAAAATGGATCGGCAATCTTGCGATCCGAGATCCAAGATCGTAATGCGTGGAGCGTGGATCGCACTAGGCCGATCCAATTTGTGGAATCTGCTATCCTGAACTACGCTCCAAGCGATCTGTAACGTGGGTAACCGCGATTTGATTTTTAAAAAATAAAGTTTAATAATTTAAAATACACTTTAATTATTTCTGCAAATACTCGTTAATAACTATCCGAAGGCACAGTTTGAAAGATGGACACGGACTGGCGACGACCAGTAAAAAGAGTAAAGGGCTTGGAGAGTAGAGCTGCTGACTAAGCAGGAAAGCAGCCAGACATCACTTAGGGGTAGATCAGATATAATCCATTGGCGATCAGGGACTCAGCTTTACGCAGAGTTAGTGTTGCATTTCACACCAGTTTTCTATGCTGATGTCGAGCTGGCTCATGAATACCGAGGCGTGGCTCTCCCACATTAAAATTGGGTAGAATGTGATCGGTAACATATGTTTCACATGAAATCATTTAGAATCATTCTCTACATTTCATTGAAATATAAATGACTTATATCGTAAATGACTTATTTTTGTTCAGATTTATTGACAATAATTTTGGAGTTCTTTTTTGTTTGGATCTGTTCTGTAGATATGTTGTATGACACAGAACAATCATGTCTCATCGAGATAAAACCACATTAAATGTCTTGGACATTAAGTCCACCGATGTACAAAAGTATAAATAAATTAAAGATTGTTAATTAGAAAATGTATTCTTCAATTTGTAGAAATAGTTTTTTTTACGATATAAAGATATGGAACAAGTTTTATTTCCTCTTTAGAAAAATGTTTCTATTAATTCAATGAATGATTTAGTGACGAAATTTATATAGTTCACGATCAACATTTTAAATATAAATGTAATTTCATACAAAATATTACAGAAAAATAGTTACTGCATGCTAAATATCCCAATAAGGAAACAGAGTTAGTAGGAGCCAAAGAAACTAAGAAAACATCTATGATGGTAGGAAAGGTACCTTTAAGGACCTTAAAGCATGTGCTAAGTGACCAAGTTTTAGTTTATTTTAAGTTTCAAACACATAAATTGTCATGAATAGGTCCACGAATGTTTACATGAATAGGTCCATGAATAAGTAATGAGACTCAAACTAATTACTTCGGAGTACCTTGTTGTTATAATGTCATCGTTGTTTTTTTATTGATTCATTCCTTTCATAAACGTGTTCAACTTTAAGTGGTCTCAGTGTGTCGTAAAACGAATTGTAAAAACTATTTATAAAATGAGTGAGCTAAAAATCATTCGCTATCTCACAATAACTGAAAACATTATGGGCATTTATAGAAATTACGCTTTTCACGGGCGAAGAAGGAAAGGACTCATATTGTTTCACATAATCCTTAAAATCATACTATGTGTCTTATTGCTTGTAAATAATTTCAAGTTTCTCGTGATAGTTTGGTCTATCACAAAACATTTGAATTTTATTTTTATATGGCCTTACTTGAACATCTTTCTTGGGGATCTAATTTGTCTTATGTGTAGTGTATTGAAATCGAAGGAATACAAAATGGCTATAACCGATCTTATGTATGTCCACAATGTGCACGGCGAAGATGTTCGTTATAAAAAATATATCAAAAAAAGGGTGGCTATTTACTTGGCTAGTTTCACTATGATTATAATCGCAGAATTCTGTTGTGCTGCATATGGTTATTATGCGATAATATTTAATCTACATCATAGTTTGATAAAATTTTTTTTGATATTCTCAATGCTCTGTAACAAAATAAATTTTGCCCTGGATATTTTTGCTTTGTATATATATTTAGATTTACTATCAAATTTAACAAAGTGCTTAACCGGTACCCTGGTTGAAATAAAGAAAAGCTTGCGTACGGATCATACTCAGATAGTTTTAGAAATAAATGGGCAGTACAATATTTCAAATTTAGTAGAATACATTGGACGCTGTGCTGAATTGTACGAATGTTTAGTGAGTAGCAGCCAACAGTTATCAACGTGTTTTAAATTTCAAGTAAATATTTGAAAACATTATTTTAACATTAGTGTTTAGTATAATTCTTATTATGTTTGTATCATTTTGAATCTAAAAAAAAAATTGCTATTCACACGCGTGTCTACAAAATCACATCGTAATATTGTATTGAAAAAAAGCAAGTTAGGGTGACGAAAGTTTGAAAAAGCAATGGTTATGGTCTTTTTATTAATTATAAGATAAAATGGGATTAATCTAACGTAAATAATATAATTAACTTTCACAGATAATATTTTGGGCAACAACGGTAGTATGGGGACATACTTATACCCTGTATTCCATAGTTGCAAAACTCATTTTAAAGGTAAACGTTTACGTTTAAATTTCTATAGATTATGTGGATATCGTTTAGAAATGTGTTATATTTTATTGATTACAGCAAAATATCAATGTGTCATTTGACGTTACAAGGTTTGTACTTGAAGGTTTATTTCCATTATTTATCCTGTTTCACGAAGGTCAAAAATTGGAAAATGAGAAGGCTACCATGATCAGAGTAATTGCTAAATTGTACAGTATGTGTTGTACAAGTAAGTAGTTTTTGCATAAATAAGTAGGAACATATTTAAAATATATACAAAAATAGTAGACCACCGACTTTAGGTACAGGGAACAAGAAACCAGTGCGTAAGGCTTCAAATACAGGAATTTCCTCACTATACGACCCATGTCAAGGATGACTGCCTACTGTGATCCAGCCTTATAACATAAGCCTCTTGAGGTGTTGGTCGAGGCTCTTAGCTTTTAATCAGTAAGCAGATACGACTATTGGCACTACCAGCACTACTGGTCGGGTCTTTTAAGTAGGGCGTGAAAAAGCACCTCATCAGGCCGTAACAGTGTGGATCATTGTCTTTATTCGCATTGAAGATGAGCACCGCTGTTGAATTCTGCCCATACTTTCCATCAGGCAGGGCGAAATCATTTTTGCAGTTAATACACAAAAAGAAAAAGAAACCAAAATCACTGCGTTCACGTTCCATATAACATTGAGATAAATCCAAACATTTTATTTGATTTCCGTTTTCAACTTTAACGACCTTTGTGCCTGTGTAAATGTTCACCATTAGCAAGACGAGAACAACCAAAAAAAATACACAAGATATCTTCGAGAATGCCATAAGGCGGAAACTGTGAGGTGTAAATTTAATTAAAATAGTGGAATAAATATAAGTGAGTTTAATTCTAGAATTTATGACAACAAGCTCCATCAAGTCCTCCGACAATCGAGAGTATAAATTATATAACCAAAAATAAGATGCCTGAGATATTTTCCAGTACGGTACAGCACCCGACATGTGACATCTGTACCACCCTTTAGGATAAATTTTCGACAGCTTTTCATCATGAAAACTTCGTCCATAATGGCACAAACAAAGTGTTTGCCCTTCCATACTTACCTGCGATCATTAGTACCAAGTACTGCAGGTTTTTACAGGTCGAGTGGAGTTAATCCGGTATTCCCTACATTTAAATGGCGAAGCATTTCCACATCAGTACGTAGAAAAATCTTTCTAATAAAATAACATGTCCTGACTGACTGACTGATTCATCATCGCCGACTGTAACCTATTATAGAGTAAGAGCTATGAAATTTGGTGTTTCATTGAGAAGGTGGTGGTGAAATAGAAGTTTAAAGTTTGTAGGGAAATCCATCATTTTTAAGTTAGAAACAAAAATAATAATTTTGGGCCTCTGATTAAAAATGAGTAAACACGTATTTAAGCATTTCTGGATATTCTACCCCTAAGAGGTGAAATAGGAGTTGACATTTCGTATATAGGTGAGTCTGGAAGTCCGTCATTCTTCAAGTTAGAATTATGAAACTTTATATTTGGGCTAATGATTATAAATGAATAGATACGTATATAGGCGTTTCTGGATATTATACCCCTAAAGGGATAAAATAGGGGTTGAAAGTTTATATGGAAGTTCACACTTTTTTAAGTTAGAAACATGGAACTTAGTAATGTGCTACTAATTAAAAAAGAGTAGAGACGTATTTAAGTGATTCTGGATATTCTACCCCTTAGGGGTGAAACCGGGGTTGACATTTCGTATATAGGTTAGTCTAGAAGTCCATAATTTTTGAAGTTCGAAACATGAAACTTTGTTTTTGGTCTACTGATTAAAATGTGTAGATACTTATGTAGATTTTAATTCATAATACAGTAGAAATTCCGCAAAATATTAACACGGTGTATTAATTATCTAATAAAGAATAAATTAAAACAATTTCCAAAAAAAAGTAAAAACTAAAACCCAACTACGACAAAAAACGACGCTGAAAAAGCATGAAACAAGTTTTAAAAGCCGTAGTCACGCGTTGTTAAAGTTAGAATCTGAGGGAACAAATGAACATACATACATAGCCTGTCAAAATCAAAACCCTCCTTTGGCTTTGCCGTAGTCGGGTGAAAATCAGTCAAATAGCCTATTTTTTAAATCGGACCTGCGGTTCCTGAGATTAGCGCGTTCAAACAAACAAACAAACTCTTCAGCTTTATTATATATTACTGTTATCAGCACGCACAAAATTTGGTTATATTTTGTTTCGAAACTAATTCAAACCACTTATTAAATAGTTTATCAAAAAGTACTTCAGAAATAGCTCACAGATCGATTATTTACACTTCGAAAACAAGAAACGCAAACAAAAATCAGTAGAGGATTCTTTCGTTTATTAGCATGTGACGTCACCAGAGTTGTAACCAATAACAAGGCGTTAATATCGCAAAATTTCAAAAAAATCATAATTTTATTTCGTGAAATCTGCGATAAACTTCATTATTTTGTTTGATTTATAGTGAAATATGCCTTTAGTCTATTCCCTGTTAGGATGACCACAATCCATAGTTTATTTTCATTATTGTCAAATAACCTATTATGTAAAAACATTTGACTGTTTTATATAGGGTTCAAAAATAAATAAAAACGTTTAAAAACATGAATAAATTATTCATACTTACACAGTTTTAATTAAATACATATAATCAAGTTCCACGCAAGCAAACTCGCGAGCAACAATAGTATTCTATAAGATTGTTTATCTATAGTATAGTACAGTCTTGATATTTAGTTAAGATATAATTTAACAATCTCATAACAGATGAACGTAAGTGGCGTTTACGTATTTAGACTCTCCTATAAAGGATATCTAATTTGAACTGAGTCTACCTACCTAGTCCTTACCTTAGTATCTTGTCTACACCAAATTTCATCATGATGGAACTATAAAATTTTTGGGTGACCTTTAGTAATGCTGTCAATTGTAATTTAATGGGAGCTAGTAGTTTCAAATCATTCATATAAAAGAGTCACCTAACTCTAACGATAACTACTTACCTTTTGGCTAATGGTTATTTCCATGATAAGGAGTTCTTTAGTGCCACGGGCCCTATCTTCTACATCCATTCTGGTAAACAAAAATGATTGAACTATTATTAATATCTGTAGCAATTTTGAGTTTAAGAATAGATGTGCTTTGAGAATCCATTATATTACCAGATTTATAAACTGGGTTTTACCAGTGATTAAAAATGGGGTTTTTCTGATGGAAAGCATGAGCAGAAGAGTAGTGGCCGTTTTACTCATTGCGAATGCAGACAATGTAACAATTCAGCACGGTGACCCACACTATGGCGGCCTATTGACATGCTTCAATCTGAATCATCAACCTTTTGATTATCTTAATGATTTTAATTTTTTTAATTATTAATATCTGTGTTTTTCATTTCAAGTTTTTCAAATTAAACTGCCTCGTTGGTCTAGTAGTTAGAGTAAGCGATTGCTGATCAAGAGGTCCCAGGTTTGATTCCCGGGTCAGATTGCTGTTGGGTTTAATTTAAAAGAAATTCTTAATAGCAGCCCTGTGTATGGAAGATGGCGGTATTTCCCGCCCGTGCCTCGGAGAGCACGTTAAGCCGTCGGTCCGGTTGTCATGAACATCTGTGGCAATCGTTATTGGGAAGTCAGTGCCCTTAAATATACTGACAACTAGTTAAATTTTCGAAATCAGTTTACCCTCGGGGGTTGCGGAATTCCAATGCCTGTCGCTCCGTGTAAAAAATTAAAACTGAATTTCTGGTAAAACCGGTTGAACTAGTAGCCGACACTAAATCTTGAGGCTAATACATAATTCTTGTATTATTTAAGGTATACGAGAAATCCAGTTAGATATAAAAGAAATGTTTCATCATCATTATATCAGGCTAAAGAAGTCCACTGCTGAACGTAGGCCTTCCCTATTGATTTCCATTTCGACCAGTCGGTAGCGGAAACAAACAAACTAAAAAAATGTTTACATGTTTTTATTTGAATTAATTTATTATACTAATAATCGGCAACATAAACTTTGTTTTAGGTCTCGAAGGTCGTGAAATAAAAGCTATCAGAAATCTGTTAACTCTGACAAAAACAAGAGAGATACGAATGGCGTTTGCCAATATGACTTTGGGAATGTATTTAATTCCCATGTATATTTCCATAACATTAGGTTATCTGATAATAGCTTTGCAGTTCAATAACGTGATTTAAATAAATATTGCCATCAATTCCTAGTATAATATCAAGATAGGATCTGAAACCTTTAAGAGTAAGAAACATCAATAACTAAACATTTAATTACATGCCTATAATGACACGCACACGCAAAAACCTCTTAATACTCCTTAGACTGTTGCCCATCCCAGAAAGAAGCATCTGTCAGAAATAACTTGAGTGCAGCATGCTGAAGAAAAAAAAGATTGACAAAATTTCACTTCTCAAACAAATAAAAGCAAAGTTTGACTTTTGCGTTGTCAAAAGTTTGGTCAAATGTATAAAATAGTATGTAGACATAGTGGTCTTCTGTAGTGGTGACGTCCACATACAGCGGCAACAAAAACATACAACAGCACGATCTACCAGAGTTACACTGTATTATGAAGTAACTACGCTGTACACGGAGTAGTTAGATAAAATTCGGTAAAAGACAGTCATGTATATTTCGAGCGGTCCGTGATTTGATTGAATTTAGTTTCGGTGTTTGTTAGTGTCACCTAGTATTTGGTAAACTGATTAATAACATATATTATTAATCAATTTACTTTAATCAGTTATACATAATTCCTTTTTATCGTACTAAACGTCATTGGTCGTCTGTATACCGTCGTATTATCATCAGGCAAATTATATCAAGCAAGTTGAGAATTCATATACCAGACGTATACTTATATGTTTTGAAGTAAGAGTTAAATTACTATTTAATTTTGTGCTGTCCATTAACATACTTATACTTGAGTCTATTACTGAACGAAAGCCGGGGAGGCAAAGAGGAACCTGGGATGCAAATGCATAAATGTACATTCAATATGTATAATGTATTTAGTTGGTGTCATGATTCAACGCAAGCAACAGAGAGTAATATAGAAAATACGACTCGCGATGTTATTAGACATAGCTATAGAATTCGGTTTATTGAGGAAAATATATCACTCTGCTACATCTATTAAAATGTGAAAAAAAATCATATTTGTTAACAATAGCCCTGTTCTCTTTTACTTATTACCTCAATCCTATAGATGTCTTGTATGTTACAGAAAACAACGTGTCTGACAAAGACGGAGCTACATTAACGTAAAATATAAGCAAATAAATACTATAGCACTATAGGATGAACAATTATGTGAAACGGGATACACGGCATTTTCTGGTACATTCATTTTGGCATTATCAAGTTCAAAAACTATCTTCAAAGATTTTATAATTTGCCTAATGTCCAATATTTTTTATAATATTAAGTTTTGAATACGTACATCATAATTTATATGATCTTTTATGATTAAATATAAGACATTTCGTAGGTTATTGAATATTAATATGCTTTTTCATTAGTGAGTCTGCTAATCCGTGGCTTAGTGATTAAAATAATGAAATTAAATAGATCAATTGTTTCATGTGTTCAACTATAGATCGCCTCAGTGTATCCTAAAACAAATTGTAAAAAATTGGTTGTAAAATGAGCAAACTTAAAATCATTCGCTATCTCACAATAACTGAAAAATTGGGTATTTATAGAAATTACGCCTTTTATGGGAGAAAAAGAAAAGAACTTGCATTGTTCTACATAATCTTTAAAATGATACTAAGTCTGCTATTTCTTATAAACAATGTTAATTTTGTCACGATAGTTGCGTCTTTTACAAAATATAATAATCCTATTATTTGGTGCAATTATTTTAACATTTTTCTTGGGGATATACTTTGTGTTTTATGTAGTATATTGAAATCAAAGTAGCTGTACTAATCTTATGAATGTTCACGACGTCTACGCCGAGGATGTACATTATTAAAAGAATCTC
The DNA here is from genome assembly GCA_905220595.1 of Spilosoma lubricipeda. NCBI lineage: Eukaryota > Metazoa > Arthropoda > Insecta > Lepidoptera > Erebidae > Spilosoma > Spilosoma lubricipeda. The sequence continues at coordinate 4,597,627 of HG992278.1, forward strand.
AACCAAAGGATAGCTATTTAGTCTAGTTTCGTTGTGATTGTTGTTTGAACGTCAACGATCAACGATCAAGTATTTATTTTTTGTAATATTTTTGTTGCCACCTACTTACCATTATGCCACCCACAAACCGGTCCCGAGTTTCGATCGAGCGGCGAGTTCTCGACTTGGTTATGCACCCGCAGTATTAGATAGATAAACACATGTTTACATTCCACAATGCAACTTATATATTAATTTGTTTACTTTTACAAGATCTGTAGATAATTTAGTCTCACAATGTAATGTATAAACTTTAGAAATTGTAAATGTTAGAGGTTTATTGTGTATTTAAGAAAGAGTCTCAGTTCTTTATTTTAGGAAGTTTCAGAAATGTATGTAGTTGGACATCCTGGTTTTGTATATATCTTAGTTGTTTAAATATTTGTAAATACACGTTTTATGACCACTATCATTCCATTTAATTGCAGTTTTTGAGTGTCTGTTCCTAGATTCAGGGTAGAAGAGTTTGGCTGCAATAACCTCTCTCCACGGTGAAATACAACAAAAGAGTTGCTTGTAATTTAAAAAAATGAACGTCCTCCTTCTTCCATACCCTGCCAAAATGATTTTACTCTGCCTGATGGAAAGCATAAGCAGATTCCAAGAGTAATGGTCACCATACTTATTGCGAATGCAGACAATGCAACAACGCACCAACGAAACACGACAGCACGAACGCTGTCACTTTACGTTGATTTTATGTGCGAGGGTAGTAAGTACCGTTCCGGTCAAGCTGGCCCGTTTGTGTTTAAATCAACGTGGCTTGACTACCTCCCCGGTTTCCAAAAGGCCAGCAACGTAACGCAAATCCATGGGCGGCGGTAATCGCTAACCATCAGGCGATCCATCTGCTAGTTAGCCTCCTAACCAATAAAAAAAAATGCTTTGGTGCGAAATTAATCATCTGTCGAGTCAGCCCAGGTATTGTGCCTAAGAAAGCGTTTCATTAATGCTATCCATAATATTGTATGAATATAGGTACAAAGATCTAATAGAAACAATAATATTTATTCCAACTAATAGTTCACAGTAGAATATGGGCCCCATTAGTTTATTACTCAAAACAATTACTTCGAGGTTGGTATATACTCGAATCGATTCATTAAAGCTTAAGACCTAAGTGAGAACGTGTGTGTTAAAACTTAATCAATTGTAAAATGAATAAATTGAAAATCATTTACTATCTAAAAATAACTGAAAATGTAATTGGTGTTTATAGAAATTACGCCTTTTATGGAGGAAGGAGAAAACAATTTGTACTGTTATACATAATCTTTAAAATCGTACTATGTCTACTATTATTTCTAAACAATGTCAGCTTCATCATGTTAATTTACTCATTTATAAAGAAAATACATTTCTTTTATATATGGAGTTTTTTGGCCTGTTATCTTGGGGATCTTATTTCTGTTCTGTGCAGTTTATTGAAATCGAAAGAATACAAAATCGCTATGATTAATCTCACGGCTGTCCACGATGTGTACTCTGAAAACAAAAATTATAAAAGATATTTAAAACGAATGCTGCCTATTTTCATCGCCAGTTCCATTATAGTTCTTGTCACAGAACTCTGTTTCGCTGTTTATAATTATTATTATGTGACTCGATATTTAAACAGTAGTGTGATGGTCATACTCATGGAAATCTCAATAGTGTGCAATAGAGTAAATTATACATTAGATTTTTTTGCGTTGTACGTTTATTTAAATTTACTGTCTAATTTGTTGAAATGCTTAAATGGCACACTGGCTGAAATTAACAATAAAATGCGTACGGATAAATCTCTGGATTCAGAAATAAATAGAGACAATTACTCAAATGTGTTAGAAATTGTTTGGCAATGGGCTGAGCTGTATGAACGTTTAGTTCACAGTGGTAAACAGTTGAAGGCGTGTTTTAAGTATCAAGTAAATATTTGAATAAATTGTTATGAAATAGGTTATAATTCTTATTTTATTTTTTTAATTTTGCATTTTGAACATTAAAATTATTATACAATGAATGAGTCACGTTCCAGACTATTTAAGACTTTTGGGCTTTAAAAGTTCAAATTAAAAAAATGGTAGATTTTTTTTATTCTACAAACAATTTCACAAATCATCATTTTAATAAAATGTGTTACGTTTTTTAAAGATGATGTTTTCGATAATGACGAGTATATGGGGTTCCACATGTACCTACACTGTATTTTATATCTGAGTCGTTTATTAAAAAGGTAAAATTCCGAGTACAAACTTTTAGATTTCATAATTAATATGTCTATGTTCACTTTTCAGTTTTTTTTTGTTAACAGGACCAGATTTTGAGGGCTTTCATAGATCTAACCAGATTTTTAACGGATGGTATATTACCAATGTTTTTCGTTTTTTACGAAGGCCAGAACTTGAGTAATGAAAACGTTAAAATGAAAAGAGCTATTGCCAAATTGTTCAATATTTATTGTACCAGTGAGTATAATTTTTTTGCTCTTCTTTAAAATGTTAGATTTTATTTAAGACTAGCTGAACCCCGCGGTGTTACCCGCGTTTATTGTTGTACCGCGGGTAACGCCGAGGGACAAAGCTTGTCTAAAAAAAAGTAGCCTAAATTACTCCCTGGCTCATCAGCTATCTGCCAGTGAAAGTCCCGTCAAAATCGGTATAGCCATTCCAGAGATTACCCGGAACGAACAGACAGACAGACCGAAACACAAAATTTTTTTTACTTAAATTTTTGGTTTATGTACCGTGTATACTTCCATATGCATTTAGTAAAAAACGGTTATTTTAATATTACAAACAGACGCTCTAATTTTATTTATTTGTATAGTTTTACAGTTGACCACTACTACTGTCAAATTTTAATGGAGTCATTTCATATTGAGGCCTTAAAGTGTATTTAAAAAGAAAATGATAATGAAAGATTTAGTTTAAAAATGAATTCTTAAAAAGTATCTAGTTTAAACATTTTAAAACGAAATCATTATTCTTAAATATCTGTTTTGTTTAAGGTCCTGAAGATTGTGAAACAAAAGCTATCAACAATCTATTAACTTTGACAAAAATGAGTGAAATAAGAATCGAATTCACCAATTTAATATTGGGAATGTATTTAATTCCCATGTGCATGTCTATAACAATAGGTTACGTTATAATAGGTTTGCAATTTAATAATATCATTTAAATAAATTATAGGCCTATGAAATTGCCACTATTTGCTATGCTTGCTATATCAAAACAAAACATTTTTTTATTAGACTGAGAATTGTTAAAAAAATAGCCATTTGTGTATGGTTGACCGTAACATTTTAATTGCATTTAAATCGTTTTCGGTATCACAGATACGTGCGAAATTCAAATAATTAGGGAATATAAGTACCTTCATGGCAGCAACGCGGCAAAATCTAAAAGCAACATCAACGATGTTTAGGGAACAACAACTACAAACGAACGCACTAATTTTTGTTGGTATTGGTTTGCCCGCTTCCGTTCTGGAAATTTCAACTTAAAAGTAAAACTCCAATTGTGGCCGTCCGAAGACTGCACGAATCCACAGATGAATTAGCAGCTGCTTTTATCTTCCAACGATTCCCTGCAATTTTAACTAGGTCGCATAAAAACCATATTATTCCATTGGCGTTGAATTAGTAAGGTAAAAAATCTTGAGAAATGAGTGTCTCACGAACTTAGTGAGTTAGCAAGAAATTTGCGTTGAAACATGCATTACACTACTCAACAGACACACGGAGAAATTTTGGACTGAATTGTATATTAACGGAATTCTGTTTGTCAATCGCAAGCACTCAGCAACATGTTTTGATCCTGATTCAGCACCTGAACAATTCCCTAAATAGAAACTTACCCCCAAGTAGAATAGTAAAATGGTAGTCTACTTGTTAAGCATTATTACTAATGTGTCCTATGAAGACCTAAACAATACTGAAGAGGCGCTCACGTCTCAAACCAGTTTTCGCTTTTGCTGACCTCTGCAACTACACGAAACCTCATACTGCACAGCAGACTGTTTCCAAGTTACAAAAGCTAAAGTTAACTCTCCTTTGTTTGCTGTAATCAACAGACCTCGAGTGTCTACGATATTTTACTGTTTGCAGAATTTGGGTAAATTCAATACTCGAGAGGCAGTAAAGATACCTTTAAAAGATTGATTACTTCTCGTCCAACAATTTTTTTCAAGACAGGCATTAATAAACTGCCACTGCATGATGGCATGAGTGATTAATAGATATTGGAAAATACGTTAACTTTTAATTATAGATCGGTCAAGTGCGTATCAAGCCACACATGGAATAGGGTTCCGTGGTCCAAGTAAGCGTATTTAACAGGTTAGACATCTATAACTCTTGTATCTACACAGTTATTGAAGCCATTATATTTTTCCTTAAATTTCATCACATGGACTGTCATCATCATTTTTTTCAAATTTTTAAGAAAAATTGTCTCAGAAACATCTCAATGTTTTTAAAAATCCTATCTTATGAAGCCTCACACTATGGCGTAGACGCAAGAAAAAAAGACATCCCTACTTTATGTTTACACCACTTTGTGTGGGAGGCACTCCAAAAAAAAAAATTTTTGTAATTAATTAAAATTTTATTTTAACACTTGGTTGACGTGGTAAATACATACATCCATGCAAAGTTTCATCTTTCTAGCATTAACTGTTCAGGAGGTGGGCCGAGGACGGACGAACGGTCGGATGGAAATATGGACGAATATGACGAAATAATAAGGATTCCGAGAGGCGTTGTGGAAATTTCATAGGTAACCTATTATTATCATCTTGCAATTCTGTTTTTATTTGAGTTTATAGTTCAGTTATTATTATATTATTATATGTAAGTTAACAATTTTACAACAACAGAATGGCCAAGCCCGCTCGTTTGTCATAAAACTTTTCTTTTTACCACAATGTTTGAGTGAATACCTGTAAATACATGTTTGATGGGCATCCTTGTTTCATTTCAACAACCTTAACTTAATATCAGTACATGCCTTAATTAATATTTATATGTGTGTAGTTAAAGCAGAACGAGAATGAATATACATAATATAAAATGCAACACGATGGTTTAGCAGTCGAAAATGAATACTAAGAAAGTATGTCTTTATGCTGTGCTGACAATATTTTTCAAAAATTACTTTCGAGAACTGTAAACCAAATATGTCTAGTTATTTATTCCTGTATCTTCTTTGTACCTACACTGTTTGACATATATTAATCGTCCAGTTAATTATTCATTTATTGCAGAGTAATTTAAAAAAAAACTTTAATTTTAAAAGTTTTCCAATGTGGTAAGATTACTTTATTGATTCATTTGTTCTGAAGCCAAATTTGAAAATAGACCGTTCTAGTTTGTCTTATATCCAAATTATTTCTAACTAGCTGCTGCCCACGGCTTCGCCCGCGTATATGTCGGTTTTCGTGGTAATAGTAGTCTATGTGTTATTCTGATGTATAAGCAATTTTACTGTAAAGTTTCATCCAAATCCGTTTAGTAGTTTTTGCGTGAAAGAGTAACTAACATACACACTTACAAACTTTCGCCTTTATAATTTTAGTGTAATTGATGATAGAAACGGTTAAACAAACAAAAACATAATACTATATATCATTTAACATATAATATATTTGGCGCTTGTTATCACGTAAACAACAATTCCGTGTATAAAAATCTCGCAAAATAGTAAAAAGTGAAAAACACTAAAATTACAGTGTTAAAATCGATAAAAGTGTGCTCGTGTCCAGTTGAAATGTTGTCTGGGAAAGCTACTTCAGATAAGCCGCATAAACTGCGAAACTAAAATTCAGTCAGTGGTTAGGGTGTAAACTTTCGTTTGTTTAGTTTAATACTATGATCTGTTGCACTCTTATGAAGGAAGGAATTTTTCGCAAGACTTTCTTTGTATTTCTCAGAAGACAGTAAATCAGGTATGGAGTTTCTTCATTGTGCGTATAAAAAACTGAAACAAAGTACTTCGTACGAGTGCGAGTCTTTATAATTTCCTTGCCTTTTCCTCGAGGCTCTCTCGTTTTGTGTAGTCTCTAAATGATACTTAGCGGATAAATCTCAAAATATTCCTATATACTTTAATATTTTTGCGTAGATGCTCATTAATAAAAACTATAATTAATATTGAGCAAGATTGTAACAAAATGTCAACAAAGGGATAAAAGGAAGGTGCTAACCGAAACGGGATTAAAAATCAGTTGTTTTATACTTCCGCCGCCCGTCAATAAACTCTTAGCATGTAGCAGCTGTTTTTTTTCGTGATTTCAGGGTTCGAACTCACGCATATGCATGCTGCATGCTACCTTTATTTACAGAGCTAGGCTGTATACTATGTTATGTGATCTATATATTGAGTACTTTTTTTGTAGATATTTTAAAGACCATCATCTTTGTAATACATACTTTAGGTGTATGATCAACATATGCGAGGATAAGAGCTCCAAAGCGCATTTTCATCCGACTTGCCCAGGAGTATGGACTATAATCGTACTAAGTTTGGTTAAAATCTCTTCAGTAGATTTTGACCCATGCGTGTACATACAGACAGACAGACGGACAGACAGACAAACAAAAAACCTACTGATTGCATTTTTGGCATCAGTATCGATCACCATTCATCCCCCAATATTAATTTTAAATATATTTTCAATGTACAGAATTGACCTCTCTACAGTTTTATTATAAGTGTAGATATAGATATAGATATGAATAAATTAAAAATCGTTGAACATCTTAGAGTAATTGAAAACGTGAACGGCATTATTAGATATTACTTATTTTATGGGAGAATAAGTAAAAAATATGTACTGTTTTGGATACATTTTGAAATCTTGCTGAGTCTCCTATTACTCACTACTGAAATCAATGGAATATAAAATAGCAATTACTAATCTTATGATTGTCCACAATGTTTTCTTCATTGATTTGATTCATTGAGGACTTAAATTATAGAAGCCGAGGTGCTTCAGGTTAAGGTAGTTGCGCCCGGATTTTCAGTGCATAGTCGTCTTAAAACCTAAAAATTTTTAACCACTTTTGTTTCCTTGGTGTGAGAACCTAGAACAGAATCACACATTTCATAAATGAATTGCGTTACTTTATAAGAAATATTGCTCATAAATGCGCGCGTGACTCAAGTGAGTGATTGTTCTGGTAATCGACGTTCTACTATGTTTTCGAAACGATGTGCCGAAAACATACTTACTTGTACCACACATATTGTACCATTTAACAATAATTCTGTTCATTGTAGCTTTTTGATTGTGTAACTTTTGACCTCCATAAAATACGATGAACATTGGGTACAGCTCGACAATTATAAATCTAAACAGTTCTTACAACCCACTGCTAAAGTTGATCTAAAAAAATATCTGTGAGGATCTTAGAAATTTACTCACAATCTGCATTAGTTTTATTACAATATTTACCTGTACTAGTGACTACATAATATCATATAATAAACAAGTGTAAACGCACATATTGATCATAACCCAACAGGTTATCTAAAAAAAAATTTAAATTGGAAGTCATAAGAACTGCCAATAGAAGTGCAGATAGTTAGGATCTTAAATCTAGACAACAGCGAGATAGAGGTAAGTGAAGATGACGCTATCGGACAGTGCGAAGAAGTTGTCTGGGGTAAGAAATGTACTTCGTTATCAAGTTTAGAAACAACAAGCATTAGAAGTGATGCAATAGTCACCGAGCTTCTTAAGGACCACAAGAAGAAACCAACTTATTCGCAGAGCATTTAAGCCATGAAGTTGTTACTGCGATTTGTGAACGTCACTAGTACAACATTTGTCAATGAGCAAGATGAGTTCCGGTAGCACAAGAAAAGAAAGGGACAACATTTTGGAAGAGATGAAAAGGAACGGAATCATTAATCATCTACAAGGCAATTGTGCTGGTGAGGAAGAAGGACGAAGTGCAGTGCACTACAGACGAATCAATGACATCACAAAGAAGTAAAGCACCCGCTACATAGAATCGGCGACACGCTAGACATTTTGAGCGGGATGAAACGTTTCTCAATCCTAGACTTAAAATCTGGATATTAGCACGTTCAAATACCTAAAATCAAGGAGAAGGTTGCATTTTCAACGGGCAGGTGATTGTGGCAGTTCAATGCGATTCTTTTTGGATTATGTAACACACCTGCCACTTCAAAGGCATCACATTGTATGTACTGGCAGGGATAAGATGCCTACCAGATATACTTGGATGACATCATCATCGTTGACCGTGACATCCAGCATCACTTACACACATTAAAGTGGGTTTTCAGGGTGATGTTAAACCTGCTTGGAGTGATGTCTCATCTGGGAGTGCTATATACCAAAGCTATTGGATACAATGGGATAGTTTGTTTCTTCAGAACGGGATTCTGCACGAAAAATGGGAGAAGACCAATGGTAAAGAGTTTCACCTGCAGATAGTTGTGTCACAAAAGTCGCGACAAACTTTGTTAAAGAAATCATATATCCGTTTGGCGTGCCCTTAGAAATCTATTCAATTCAGGGCTGGAACTTCGAGTTAAAAGTCTTTAAAATGTATTATAGAACTTTGGGATTACATAATACTCGAACCAATATATAACCCTCAATCGGACGGAATGGTTGAACGATGCGATCAGACACTCGTAACAAATCTGGCTATGTTAGTCGATAACCATCAACGCGACTGGGACTAGTGCATGTCATTATGTCTCCTCGCCTACCGATCCACGGAGCATGAGAGCACAAAGACAAATCCCGCATACATCAAAAAAAATGAGAAAGAATGAGAAAAAACAACGTGGTTCAAGAAAACGGTGTACGGTATGGGTTTTCACATGTAAAAAAAGGTGATTAGCGACCTACAGGATTCAGCGACAACCAAAAATAACAATTAAAGTAGAGGATATCGATCGCCTGGCAAAATATCATGGCAGCACTAGCGATGCTCGGGACGAATATCTCTTAAAAGGCAATAGTGATACGAAGAAAGATCATTCCATAATAAGACCCGATACGGCTTAACATCGTGAACATTCTCGTTGATTTCTTGAGGCACAGAAAAATTAACCTAACGCCGATATGTGCATAGCGTTAAATATAGATTGACTGTCGCGCGTTTGGTTCGAATACATTTTTCGGCGCGTTCTTGGAATCAGTTAACGACCTTTCTCGAATGTACTAGTGATTACGGCATGAAATATAAAAAGCGTCTTCGTCTTAGAGATAAATTTTTAATTATTAATGTCTATGTGTGTTACAGTTTTTCAAATTAAACTGCCTCGTTGATCAAGATATCTCTGGTTCGATTCCCGGATCAGATCAGATCAGACTGCTGTTGGGTTTTTCTTAAAAGAAATTCTTAATAGCAGCCCCGAGTATGGAAGATGGCGGTGTTTTCCGCCCGTGCCTCGAAGAGCACGTTAAGCCGTCGGTCCCGGTTGTCATGAACATCTGTGGCAATCGTTATTGGGAAGTCAGTGCCCTTAAATATACTGACAACTAGTTCTACTTTCGAAATCAGTTCACCCTCAAGGTTGGAAGGTCCGATGCCAGTCGCTCCGTGTAAAAAATTTAAACTGAAATTCTGGTAAAACCGGTTGAACTAGTAGCCGACCCCAAATCTTGGGAATAACAAAGGCTAGGAAGATAATGAGTTTTTCAAATTGGTTATTCTTGTATTATTTAAGTTATATGAGAGGTCTAGTTAGATATAAAAGAAATGTTTCATCATCATCATCATCATGTCAGACTCAAGAAGTTCACTACTGAACGTGGGCCTCCCCTATTGATTTCTATTTCGACCGGTCAGTAGCGGAAACGAACAAACTAAAGAAATGTTTACATGACTTTATTTGAATTAATATTAATGTATTAAATTAATAATCGGCAACATATACATTGTTTTAAGTCTCGAAGGTTGTGAAATAAAAGCTATCAGAAATCTGTTAACTCTGACAAAAACAAGTGAGACACGAATGGCATTCGCCAATATTACTTTGGGAATGTATTTAATTCCCATATATATTTCCATATCATTAGGTTATCTGATAATAAATAATAATATATAAATATATATAATATAATAAATAATGTATAATATCAAGATTGGATATAAAACCCTTAAAAGGAAGAAACCTCCATAATTAAACATCTCATTCTGACACTGCCTATAATGACACGCACACGCACAAACCCCTTAGTACTCTTTAGACTGCTGCCCAGCCTAGAAAGAAGATCAGTGTCTGTCAGAAATAACTTGAGCGCAGCATGCTGAAGAAAAAAAAGATTGACAAAATTTGACTTCTCAAACAGATTAAAAGCAAAGTCTGACTTTTGCGTTGTCAAGAGTTTGGTTAAATGTATAAAATAGTATGTAGACATAGTGGCAATAAAAACATATGACAGCACGATCTTTGTACTATGAAGTAACTACGCACAACACGGAGTAGTTAGATAAAATTCGGTAAAAGACAGTCATGTATATTTCGAGCGGTCCGTGATTTGATTGAATTTAGTTTCGGTGTTTGTTAGTGTCGGCTAGTATTTGGTAAACTGATTAATAATATATATACATGTATACATATTATTAATTAAGAAGATGATTACATTAATCAGTTATACATCATTCCTTTTTATCGTACTAAACGGCCAACAAATTTCGTTTTAACAATCAGCTCAACAAAACTCGCAGGCTTACAATCTATCTCAACGCGGAAGCCAAATTATTTGACTCAATCTCAAGAGTTCTATCGTCCGAGTGAACCTGTGACATTTGAAAATTACCAACCACTTGCTATATCGAACAGTTATTATTTGTAAATCCGTGTTTTACCGTCATCATCATTTTTTCTATTCAATAAATATAGTTATTATTACATTTCGAAAAAAAATATTTTAAAATCCTTGGTCGTCTAATTTCAGAAACAAATTATTATCAGACAAATTATATCAAGCAAGTTGAAAATTTGTATCCCAGATGCATAATTATATGTTTTGAAGTAAGAGTTAAATTACTATTTAATTTTGCACTGTCCATTAACATACTTATACTTGAGTCTATTACTGAACGAAAGCCGGGGAGGCAAAGAGGAACCTGGGACGCAAATGCATAAATTTACATTCAATATGTATAATGTATTTAGTTGGTGTCATGATTCAACGCAAGCAACAGAGATAATATAGAAAATACGACTCGCGATGTTAGACATAGCTATAGAATTCGGTTTATTGAGGAAAATATATCACTCTGCTACATCTATTAAAATGTGAAAAAAATCATATTTGTTAACAATAGCCCTGTTCTCTTTTACTTATTACCTCAATCCTATAGATGTCTTGTATGTTACAGAAAACAACGTGTCTGACAAAGACGGAGCTACATTAACGTAAAATATAAGCAAATAAATACTATAGCACTATAGGATGAACAATTATGTGAAACGGGATACACGGCATTTTCTGGTACATTCATTTTGGCATTATCAAGTTCAAAAACTATCTTCAAAAATTTTATAATTTGTCTAATGGCTAATTTTATTTTATATTAAGTTTAGAATGCGTACATCATAATTTACATGGTCTTTTATGATCAAATATAAGACGTTTCGTAGGTTATTGAATATTAATATGCTTTTTCATTAGTGAGTCTGCTAATTAAAATAATAATTCCGTGGCTTAGTGATTAAAATAATGAAATTGAATAGATTATTTGTTTCATTTGTTCCGTACAGGTGTTCAACTATAGATCGCCTCAGTGTATCCTAAAACAAATTGTAAAAAAATAGTTGTAAAATGAGCAAACTGAAAATCATTCGTTATCTTACAATTACTGAAAACATAATGGGCATTTATAGAAATTACGCCTTTTATGGTAGAAAAAGAAAAGAATTTGCATTGTTCCACATAATCTTTAAAATTATACTAAGTCTGCTATTTCTTATAAACAATGTTAATTTTGTCATGATAGTTGCGTCTTTTACAAAATATAATGATCCTATTATTTGGTGGAATTATTTTAACATTTTTCTTGGGGATCTACTTTGTGTTTTATGTAGTATATTGAAATCAAAGGAATACAAAGTAGCTGTAACTAATCTTATGAATGTCCACGACGTCTACGCGGAGGATATATGTTATAAAAAGAATCTCAACCAAATGATAACCATTTACTTATCTAGTTTCGTTGTGATGGTTGTTGCAGAGCTCTGTTTTTCTATACAGACTTATAATTTATTAACACGTTATTTGAACAACAGTGTGGTCTTTAGCTTTATGATATTCTCAACATTCAGTAGTAATATAAGTTATGCCTTGAACATTTTTGCACTATGTCTATTTTTAGATTTATTTTCGAATTTATTAAAGTGTTTAAATCGATCATTATCTGAAATAAAGGAAAAACTGCGTGTGGATGATCCTCAATCACTTATAGAAACAAATCTTCTAGAAACTATTGAGCTCTGGGCCAAGTTATATGAACATTTAGTTCATAGTTGCCAACAAGTAACAACGTGTTTTAAATATCAAGTAAATAATTGGCATATTCTTTTTAGCTTCATCACAAATCTCATTACACGTTTCATTTTCATTTTAGAAGTAAAATATAAAAAAATATTGTATTACTTTTACTACTACAAGTCGCTTAATGTGATCTGAGAATTTGAATAAACATGGCTGATATTAGTGATTTCTGGTCTGAATCTGGCAGTTTTTTTTTATTTGAGGTGTGAAGTTATATGCCAAAGCCTCCTATCTAAGAAAAGCCGTATATCTTACAGTGAACCACATTTGACGTCATCGTCATCTTCACATTTGACGTCATTGTCAATAATTGATTTTTTATAGGTAATATTTTGGATATCGGTGATAACCTGTACATACACGTATTACTTATATATTATATCTGAGTCACTCATTAACAAGGTAAACATTCAAGTCATTCAAAACATTTAATAATTTCGTGTGTATATTTTTTGAAAAAAATATATCATTTTTGCACAGGTCCAGATATGGTATGCATTACTTGACGTGATAAGGTTTTTTATTAAGTGTTTATTTCCAATGATTTTCGTGTTTCACGGAGGTCAAAAGTTGTATAATGAAAAAGCTACGATGAACAGAGTAATCGTGAAACTGTACAGTATGTGTCATCCAAGTGAGTATATTTTTAAAACCTTTTTTTGAAATGATCAAGTGTATATATTTAGGATGCCATAGTGTGATAGTGGTAGAAAATTGATCGAATAAATTTAGACATTCTTGAAATAGACAGAGAGACACACCAAAAATTTTAAAATTTGATATTTAGTGAAAACCTATTCATTATTTTACATTGACGACCAATGATGGAACAAACAGACACTTCATTTACTTATATTTTTTAGTTTATTATAATGTTATTTATGTTAAGGTTATACTAATAAAATCCGTATCATAAACTTTGTTTTAGATCTGGCAGGTCAAGAAGCAAAAGCTATCAGAAATCTGTTAACTCTGACAAAAACGAATGAAATTAGAATGCAGTTCGCCAATATGACTTTGGGAATGCATTTAATTCCAATGTATATATCCATGATTGTAGCTTATGTGATAATAGCTTTGCAGTTTAACAATGTTATTTAAATAAATATTTTCCTTAATTACTAGCGAAATGACCGGATGAAGTCTTAAGAAGAAAAAGTCCTAACTTATCGTTAAATAATATAATCATATGAATCTGTCTCTAATGATATGCATGTGCAAAAAGAATAGTACACACGTGATCTTACACATGGAAAACATGGCTCTTGTACCTTTTTTTTGACAGAGTGTAAAATCCCTTAAGATTAGGACTACTCTTTGGAGACTTAGGAGTCAGGAGTATGTAGTGTTTCCACTAAAAACCACCCCGACAGCCGATCTCAGGTGCCCTGCTCTGAGTAGAACCCGTGATGACCATGGTATTTCACGTTGACGCCGCACCTAAATATGCACTTTTCTGAGAAAGGCACTCTTAGCACCTACTAACTACTGTCCAGTCCGTGCAGTTACAAACCAAAACTTTAATAATCCCCAGAACATGACTTTCCAAAAGTACAAATGAAACTTTTAATCTTTTTCCTTTCGACTCGCAAATATACTAAAACATACAACACTCACACACTAACACACACCCACACACCACATACAGAAATCATCAACTATATGTTAATTGTATTGTGATTTCATTAATATTAAATACTAGTTGTCACCCGCGGCTCCGCCCGCGTATAAGTCGGTTATCGCGGCAAATAGTAGACATGTGTTATTCGAATGTAAAAGCTATATTACTGTAAAGTTTCATGTAAATCCGCTCCGTAGTTTTTGCATGAAAGAGTAACAAACATCCATTCATTTATCCATAGTTACAAACTTTCGCCTTTATAATATTAGTAGAATGTAATAGTAGCAAAGCTTGTAAAGTAATACATGGGGAATTGGCACTGATTGTCGAAATACGGGCTCCGCCTAGTTCGACTACAGAAGCTAATTCATTTAAATTTAAAAAATATTGATAAAGCTATTAAAATAAATAAACTTGTGAGTGAAATAAATAAATAAAATACGTTTCTTGCTTATTTTCCTCCTACATCAAAAAGGAAAATCTCAATCTGGTAGTGTCCAAAAACTGCTACTGCTGCAACAGCTAAAACAAGAGTCTGAGTTATTTTTTTTAGGAAGTTTCATAAATAGTATGTAGTAGGACATCCTGGTTTTGTAAATATCTTGGTTGTTTAAATATTTGTAAATACACGTTTTATAAATACACCACTATCATTCCATTTAATTGCAGTTTTTACCCGACTACGGCAAAGCCAAAGGAGGGTTATGATTTTGACAGGCTATGTATGTATGTATGTATGTATGTATGTTCATTTGTTCCCTCCTAGCTCCTTAACTACTCATTAGATTTGGACGAATGAGGTGTCTCTAGAAGCGTAATGATCGTCTTCTGGTTATAGGCTATATGACGTGTCACTGAATCTAATGTGGCGCCCTCTAGTCGACATAAAGTACCGTGTTAAAAAATAAATTTGAGATAAACATGCCGTGTTTCGTATCATTGGAAAGGGCGTTACTTGTACATTGCAAAAATACATATATTATTAGCATTTGTTCGTGACTTTGTCCGTATTTATTCGATAAGTGTGATATTTCAATGGTATGCTTTTTTGTTATATCATTCTTTCTAAACTTGTCAGAATTAGACAAATGAGGTACCGTTAGAAGTGTCTTGATTGTCCGCTGACTAGAGGTTATATGACGTGTCACTGAATTGAACGTGGCGCCCTCTAGCCGACATAAAGTACCGTATTAAAATAAAAAATTATTTGAGATAAACATGCCGTGTTTGATATCATTGGAAAGGGCGTTACTTGTAGATTTCAAAAATATATATATTATTAGCATTTTCTCGTGACTTTGTCCGTATTTATTCGATAATTGTGATATTTCTGTAGTATCTATTTAAAATATACTTTGCAAAGAAATTAGTATTATAGAGGCACCAAAACATTTTAAATAAAAAAAAGTAAAAACTAAAACCCAACTACGGCAAAAAACGACGTTGAAAAAGTATGAAACAAGTTTCAAAAGCCGTAGTCACGCGTTGTTAAAGTGTTATGGACTATGGAACATTCCTAAGTTTCAAAAGCCAAAGTAGTCCATGTAGCCAAAGTAGACCATAGTATATAACACTTTAACAACGCGTGACTACGGCTTTTGAAACTTGTTTCATACTTTTTCAACGTCGTTTTTTGCCGTAGTTGGGTTTTAGTTTTTACTTTTTTTTATTGATTGTTTGTTCCTAGATTCAGGGTAGAAGAGTTTGGCTGCAATAACCTCTCTCCACGGTGAAATGCAACAAAAGAGTTGCTTGTAATTGCAAAAAAGAACGTCCTTCTTTTTCCATACCCTGACAAAATGATTCTACTCTGCCTGATGGAAAGCATAAGCAGATTCCAAGAGTGATGGTCACCATACTTATTGCGAATGCAGACAATGCAACAACGCACCAACGAAACACGACAGCACGAACGCTGTCACTTTACGTTGATTTTATGTGCGAGAGTAGTAAGTACCGCCCCGGTCAAGCTGGCCCGTTTGTGTTTAAATCAACGTGGCTCGATTACCTCCCCGGTTTCCAAAAGGCCAGCAACGTAACGCAAATCCATGGGCGGCGGTAATCGCTAACCATCAGGCGATCCATCTGCTAGTTAGCCTCCTAACCAATTTTAATCATCTGTCGAGTCAGCCCAGGTATTGTGCCTAAGAAAGCGTTTCATTAATGCTATCCATGATATTGTATGAATATAGGTACAAAGATCTAATAGAAATAATAATATTTATTCCAACTAATAGTTCACAGTTGGATATGGGCCCCATTAGTTTATTACTCAAAACAATTACTTCGAGATTGGTATATACTCGAATCGATTCATTAAAGCTTAAGACCTAAGTGAGAACGTGTGTGTTAAAACTTAATCAATTGTAAAATGAATAAATTGAAAATCATTTACTATCTTAAAGTAACTGAAAATGTAATTGGTGTTTATAGAAATTACGCCTTTTATGGAGGAAGGCGAAAACAATTTGTACTGTTATACATAATCTTTAAAATAGTACTATGTCTACTATTATTTCTAAACAATGTCAGCTTCATCATGTTAATTTGCTCATTTATAAAGAAAATACATTTCTTTTATATATGGAGTTTTATGGCCTGTTGTCTTGGGGATCTTATTTCTGTTCTGTGCAGTTTATTGAAATCGAAAGAATACAAAATCGCTATGATTAATCTCACGGCTGTCCACGACGTGTACTCTGAAAACAAAAATTATAAAAGATATTTAAAACGAATGCTGCCTATTTTCATAGCTAGTTCCATTATAGTTCTTGTCACAGAACTCTGTTTCGCTGTTTTTAACTATTATTATGTGACACGATATTTAAACAGTAGTGAGATGTTTATACTTATGGGATTTTCAATAGTGTGTAATAGAATACAT
Source organism: Spilosoma lubricipeda (assembly GCA_905220595.1). Taxonomy (NCBI): domain Eukaryota; kingdom Metazoa; phylum Arthropoda; class Insecta; order Lepidoptera; family Erebidae; genus Spilosoma; species Spilosoma lubricipeda. Next base: position 4,614,699 of record HG992278.1, read on the forward strand.
ATTACATTTTTTTTGCGTTGTACGTTTATTTAGATTTACTGTCTAATTTATTGAAATGCTTAAATGGCACACTGGCTGAAATTACCAATAAAATGCGTACGGATAAATCTCTGGATTCAGAAATAAATAGATACATGTTCTCAAACCTGTCAGAAATCGTTTGGAAATGGGCTGAGATGTATGAACGTTTAGTTCACAGTGGTAAACAATTGAAGGCGTGTTTTAAGTATCAAGTAAATATTTGAAAAAATTGTTCAGAAATACGTTATAATTCTTATTGTGCTTCTTTATTTTCGATTTTGAATATTAAAATATAGGTAATACATTACAAATGAGTCACGGTCATTTATAACTCTCGGACTTAAACAGTTCAGCTTAAAAAAAAGACGGATTTTAATTTTACTGCATTTATTACTATCTATTAGAAACAAAATCACTTAATAAAATTTGTTCCGTTTTTTAAAGATGATATTTTCGATAACGACGAGTATATGTGGGTACACATGTACAATGTATTTTATATCTGAGTCGTTTATTAAAAAGGTAAGTTTTAGATCAAAAACTTTTAGATTTCATAACTAACATATATCGTTTTTTTTATTATTCATTTATCCATTTTTTTTCTGCAGGACCAGATTTTAAAGGCTTTTGTAGATCTGACCAGAGTTTTAACGGATGGTTTATTTCCAATGTTTTTCGTGTTTTACGGAGGTCAAAAGTTGAGTAATGAAAACGCTACAATGAAAAGAGCTATTGCCAAATTGTACAATATGTGTTGTACCAGTTAGTATATCCTAACTAATATTATAAATGCGAAAGTAACTCTGTCTGTCTGTCTGTCTGTCTGTCTGCTACTCTTTCACGCCAAAACTACTGAACGGATTTGAATGAAATTTGGTATACAGATATTCTAGACCCCGAGATAAAACATAGGCTACTTTTTATCGCGAAAAAGGGGTTGTAAGGGGTTAAATGGGGGGGGGGGAAGTTGTATGGGATTTCATAATTTTTAAAGATAAAACCATGAAACTTTATATTTAAGCACTTGATAAAAAATAATAAAACATTTGTTCTAGCGTTTTTGAAATTTCGACCTGTGAGGGGATGAAATAGGGGTTGAAAGTTTGTATGAAGTTCGTCATTCTTGAAGATACCTTACATTTTATATTTAGGCATTTAGGCACTAAATAATAAACAAAAAATCGTTTGTTCTAGCATTTTAAAATTTACACCAGCGTGGGGGTGAAATAGGGGTTGCATGTGGGTGTTCGTCATTTTTGGAGATAAAACCATGTAACTTGGTACATAGGTCTCTTAGGATGTGCAAAGTTTTTATATAAGTAGGTACCAAAGGAATTCCAGAAATTGTAACTTTTGTTTTGTATCAATAAAAAAATCGACTTTTGAAGTTACGAATACTTATTCATCGCCGCCGCCTGCCGTCGGTCATCGGTCATCGTCGCGCACATTCGCCGAAGTGGGGCGAGCGCGGGGGGCGGTCGTGTGGTGGGGTAGCGCACGGCACGAATCTAACTATGCCTACCCGAAGAGGCAGACACGTGAGGGCAGACGTCGTTGCCGGACGCATGCGATTAGAGAAATTTGCGCTACAGAGAAATTCATTTTGCAATAGAGTAAAAATATTTGATTGCTTCGCATAATTTTTTTAGTTCCTATTTTTTATTAGTAAGGTCCTAAAAATTAATTTTGTACATACTTAATATTTCGGGATATTTTAGTTCATAGTTCATTTTAATTCATAGTAGGTAAGATTGTTTTCGTTACGTTAAAATAATACGATTAAGTTTAATTTTTTTAAGTACCTTAGTATTTTTTATTAGTTAGGTCCTGTAAATTAATTTTGTACATACTTAATATTTCGGGATAATATTTAGTTCATTTTATTTCATAGTAGGTAAGATTGTTTTCGTTACGTTAAAAAAAGACGATTAAGTTTTATTTTTTTAAGTACCTCAGTATTTTTTATTAGTTAGGTCCTGTAAATTAATTTTGTACATACATAATATTTCGGGATATTTTAGTTCATAGTTAATAGAAGGTAATATAATTTCCGTTACTTGAAAAAAAAAGATTTGCTTTTTTTTAATTAATCTAATTATAAGTCGTAGTAGGTATAAAACTACTTTTACTACGTAGCTGCTTAGTAAAGATTTTTTATGATAGTAAATCTCAATCTGTACATCTGTTTTGGTTAGATTCATTTTATTTTTGTACGATGCCTCGCAAACGAAAGTCCAATTTAGCTAATAGCTCTAGCAGAGCTCGAGCTACTAAACTTGCTAGATCACTGGAATCGGAAGAGGATTCACAGATCCGTTGGACTTTAGATGCTAAGCGTCACGCAGCTCAAAGAGCTGCTGAAACTTTTGAGCAAACGCAGACCCGTCGTAATTTAGACGCTGATCGTCATGCTACACAAAGGGCTGCAGAGACATCTCAGCAGACCCAAGATCGCCAAGTCTTGGATGCCGAGCGTCACACGGCTCAAAGAGCTGCAGAAACCTCTCAGCAGACCCAAGATCGCCAAATTTTAGATGCTGAGCGTCACACAGCACAAAGAGCTGCGGAGACATCTCAGCAGACCCAAGCTCGCCAAGTATTAGATGCCGAGCGTCCCACGGCTCAAAGAGCTGCAGAGACCTCACAGCAGACCCAAGCTCGCCAAATCTTGGATGCCGAGCGTCACACGGCTCAAAGAGCTGCAGAGACATCTCAGCAGACCCAAGCTCGCCAAATCTTAGATGCTGAGCGTCAAGCTTCGTACATAGCCGTAGAGACCTCCGAAGAAACACGTAGACGACGTTTAATTCATTCCGAGCGGCAAGCAGAAAGGAGACGTACTTTTACTATGAATACGTGGGAGGCATTTGCCGATGCTGCTTTTGATTATGATCCGTTAATTGATTACTTTAATCATCGATTAGTCCTCATAGGTAGAATGACCAATAAATGCAGACACTGTAAGGCACTCAAGTGGAAGGAAGAGACTCCAGGTATGTGCTGTTCTGGAGGCAAAGTATCATTACCAGCGCTTGGTGACCCCCCCGAACCACTCAAATCCTTACTTCTATATGACTGCAATGAATCTCGACGATTTTTAAACAGAATGAGAAAGTACAACTCTTGCTTTCAAATGACATCATTTGGTGTGGGTAATGAGGTCATCATGCCTGGATTTTCACCTACATTTACAGTACAAGGGCAAGTTTATCATAGGATTGGCTCTTTGCTTCCCACAAATAATGATCAACCAAAATTTCTACAGATTTATTTTATGGGAGACGAAAGCAGCGAAGTTGACCGCAGATGTCAAAATATTGAAGGAGTTGAGAGGGACATTGTTTTAAAAATTCAAAGAATGTTGCATGAACATAATAATCTCATTAAAACCTTTAAAACAGCCTTAGAAAGAATGCCAGGGGAAAATTACAAATTAGTTATACACCCAGATCGTACGCCCAGCGGGGAACATGAAAGACGTTATAATGCACCCTTAATAAACGAAGTCGCCGCCATGGTTTGTGGTGAACAGTTCGCATCGCGTGATATTGTTTTACAAGCCCGTAACAACACATTGAACAGGGTGCCCGACACACACAAGTTTTATGACGCATTACAATACCCGCTTATGTTTAGAAAGGGGCAAGAGGGGTACCACTTTCAAATTCCACAAAGCAATCCAGCGACCAACCTCCCTTTGCCCAATAAAAAAGTATCGAGCATGGACTTTTATGCTTATCGTATGATGATACGCGAAGACGATTTTAACGTTATACAACGATGCAAACAGCTCGCTAACCAGTTTTATGTTGATATGTACGTGAAAGTTGAAAGCGAAAGATTGCGATACATATCCTTAAATCAAACAAAATTAAGAGCCGAAAATTATATTCATCTCCAAGATGCTGTATCGAATGATGCCAACGTGAACCCTAATAATATAGGTAAAATGGTTATTCTACCCTCTTCGTTTGTGAACAGTCCCCGATACTTACACGAGTATACTCAAGACGCATTTGCCTATGTGCGTACGTACGGTCGACCTGATTTATTCATAACCTTCACCTGCAATCCATCTTGGTCTGAAATTGTTGACGAATTGATGCCAGGTCAAAGCGCCAACGATAGGCACGATGTCATTGCCAGAGTTTTTAGGTTAAAAGTTAAAAAGCTTATGACTGTAATAACTAAAGGAAGGGTTTTTGGAGATGTGCAATGCTTTATGTATTCCATTGAGTGGCAGAAGCGAGGGCTCCCACATGCCCACATTTTGCTTTGGCTAAAAGATAAAATGCGATCTGACCAAATTGATAAAATTATAAGCGCTGAAATACCAGATCCTGACAATGACAAGAGACTTTACGATATTGTTATAAAAAACATGATTCACGGTCCATGCGGGGCGGAAAACCCTTTGTGCCCGTGCATGAAAGACCGTAAATGCACAAAAAAATTTCCTCGCACGCTACTAAAGGAGACTATCCATAATGGGAACGGCTATCCTATGTATCGTAGAAGAGCACCAGAAGACGGAGGACGGACCACATATGTTAAACTCCGAAATGGTTGTCAAGTTTCTATCGACAATAGTTGGGTAGTACCATATTCGCCTCTCCTATTAAAAACTTTCAACGCCCATATAAATGTAGAAGCCTGCGGTTCCGTGCGTGCAATCAAGTACATCTGCAAATATATTAATAAAGGCAGTGATCAAGCTATGTTTAATTTCAGTAGCTCAGAGTCCTCCAACCCAGTAGACGAAGTACAAACGTTTCAGTCTGGTCGTTATGTCAGCAGTAACGAAGCTGTATGGCGCCTGTTAGGGTTTCCTTTGCATGAGAGGCATCCTACTGTTACGCACCTCAGTGTGCATCTAGAGAATGGTGAACGAATTTATTTTAATGAAAATAATTTTCACCAACGAGTGACAACGCCACAAAAAACCACTTTGACCGCATTTTTCGACATTTGCAGATCAGATGAATTTGCAAAAACACTTTTGTATGTTCAGGTACCTCGGTATTATATTTGGGATGCCAGTAGAAAGTGTTGGAAACGCCGAATTCAAGGAACTGCTGTTCCGAATTGGCCTGGCGTTAAATCTGGAGATGCATTAGGACGGGTCTATACAGTCCACGTTAGCAACATTGAATGCTTTTGTTTGAGACTACTGCTACACGACGTGCGTGGGCCAACTTCGTTCAATGATCTCAAAACTTACAATGGTCAAACTTTTGTTACGTTCCGGGAAACCTGTGAAAGTAGAGGATTGTTAGAGAATGATAATCATTGGGACTCGACATTAGAAGAGGCTGCACAATGTAGATCAGCAGCTAAGGTGAGAGATCTTTTTGCCATTGTCATAGCGACGTGTGGTCTTTCAAATCCTCAGATATTATGGGAAAAGTACCAAAATGATATGTCTGACGATATTTTACACAGACTACAACAAAATAATCCCAATGCTACGTATAATGATTTAGTATATAACGAGGCGCTTACTAAGATTGAAGACCAAGTGATGGCTATATCTGGGAAAACATTATCAGATTTTGGAATGAACCGACCACAAAGAATCGGAGAAATTAGCAGTGATTTATTAAGAGAACTGGACTACAATGTCGATTCTTTACAGCAACAAATATCAGAGTCTGTTCCTCGATTGAACACGGAACAAAAATTAGTCTTTGATTTTGTTGTGCAAAGAATTAATAATGGTGAGGGCGGATTGTTTTTCTTAGATGCACCAGGAGGCACTGGAAAAACTTTTCTTCTAAATTTACTTTTAGCCCAAATCCGCAAAGACAAAGGAATAGCTGTTGCCGTAGCTTCCTCTGGAATTGCGGCGACGCTGCTCGAGGGAGGCCGGACGGCACATCCAGTTCTTAAACTCCCATTAAATTTATCTCATGAGGAAATTCCAGTGTGTAACATCACAAAAAACAGCGATCGTGGCCGAATGCTACAGCAATGCAAGCTGTTAGTGTGGGATGAATGTACAATGTCGCATAAAAAAGCGATCGAGGCGCTCAATCGAACTCTGAAAGATATCAGAAACAACCAGAGTTTAATGGGTGGGATGGTAGTGCTGCTTGCTGGGGATTTTCGACAGACACTACCTGTCATTACCAGAGGCACTCCAGCAGATGAGGTAAATGCATGTTTGAAAGCGTCTATATTATGGGTGCATGTAAAAAAGTTTTGTCTAACTAAAAACATGCGAGTACAACTACATAATGATACGCAATCGGGGCAATATGCAGCTGCTCTATTGAAAATTGGTAAAGGTCGAATGACTACGGACGCTAACGGCATGATCACGTTAAATCAAGAATTTTGTAATGCTGTCCACAACTTGGAAGATCTTAAAAACAACGTATATCCCGGTTTGGAATATAACATGAGGAATAGAGAGTGGTTGTGTGAAAGGGCTATATTAGCACCGACCAATGAAATCGTGGGACAGATAAATGAACGAATGATGTCACATGTGCAAGGCGATGTTGTCGAATATTTATCAGTAGATATTATCATGGACAGTGAGCAGGTGACATCTTATCCTACAGAGTTTCTTAACTCTTTAGAGCTATCAGGAGTGCCGTCTCATAAGCTGAGACTGAAAGTTGGGGTTCCAGTTTTGTTAATGAGAAACCTCGAAGCACCGAGACTATGCAACGGAACTCGATTGCAAATTACGCAGCTAGGACGCAATATTATTAGAGCAATTATAATGACAGGAATAGCTAAAGATGAAGAAGTTTTGATTCCTCGCATACCCATGATCCCTACAGATTTACCTTTTCAGTTCAAAAGAATCCAGTTTCCCCTCAAACCAGCCTTCGCAATGACCATTAACAAAGCGCAAGGCAAAACACTGAAAGTGGCGGGTGTAAATTTAGAAAAGAACTGTTTTTCGCATGGGCAACTCTACGTGGCCTGCTCACGTGTATCAAATCCCAAAAATCTCCACATTTTATCTAACAACAATAAAACAGCAAACGTTGTGTATAAAAATGTTTTAAATTAGGTTTTTTAAAAATATTTTTGTACACAACGTGACGCTGGCCCCAGTAAGTGTCTCTTGGACATTTATAAGAGAACAATAAATTTTTATTTTTTAAATATACCTACTAATGATTCAAAAATACACCCAAAGATACTATTCCACGCGGACGAAGTCGCGGGTAACAGCTAGTTTTCAATAAACCCTTTTTATATTTATATACGACATTTTAAAGAAGTAATAGTATTATAACATTTTATAACGAAATCATTATTCATAAAATGTTGGTTTTGTTTTAGATCCTGAAAATTGCGAAACAAAAGCTATCAAAAATCTATTTACTTTTATGAAAATGACTGAAATAAGAATTGAATGCACCAATTTAATTTTGGGAATGTATTTAATTCCCATGTGCATGTCTGTAACAATAGGTTACGTTATAATAGGTTTGCAATTTAATAATGTTATTTAAATAAATTATACGTATTTGCCTATGAAATTGCTGTGATACAGTACTGGCTACATCAAATCAAAATAATTTTTGTATAGCTGAGAATTGTTACATAAAGTAGCCATTTGTGCAAGGTTTACCGTAATGTTTTAATAGTATTAGAATCAATTTTGGTATCGTACGTGCAAATTTCAGCAGCCAGCAACGTGGCACAAGCAAAATCAACGATGTTTAGGGTCAAAAACTACAAATGAACGCACTATTTTTGGTTGGTATGTGCCCGCTTCCATTCTGGTAATGTCAACTAAGTAGTTGAATGAAACTTTGCACTAATCTACGGCTGACTTAATAACAGCTTTCGACGTTAGCATCAAAACAATGTTGGCCTATTTGCGTTAAATTACCAAGGTAAAAAAGCTAGAAAAATGGTCGTCCTACGAACTCGATGATCGTTTGCAAGAAGTTTATGTTGAGACATTGTACTATACATGGAGAAACACACAAGAGAAATTTTAAACCGCATTGTTTATGAAAGGGATTCTGTTTGTCAATTGCAAGGACTTAGCAACGTGTTTTGATTCTGATTCAGCACCTAAACAATGCCCAAAATAAAAAGTTACCTCTAATAAAATAGTAAAATGGGAGTCTACTTGTTAAGCATTACTGCTGATATGTCCTATGAAGAACTGAACACAATAATGAAGCATCTCGCACGTCTCTATCCAGTTTTCACATTCGCTTCTTTCCACAGCTACGTGAGACCTCATATTGCATAGCAGATGGTGTCCAAGTGACAAGATCTAAAATTAGCTCTCCGTTATTTGCTGTATTCTACAGACCTCGAGTCTGCCGACTTTTACTTTTTCCAGAATTTGGGTAAATTTAATACTCGAGAGGCAGTCCTCCTCTTACCCAGATGCTTTCTTCAAGTCAGGCAATAATAAAGTGCCACTGCATTGGCAATGTTGGCATTGGCATTGGCATTGAAGGCATGTGTGAATAATGAATATTAGAAAACACGCATGGAATAGAGTTCTGTGGTTCGAGTAAAAGCATTTAACAAGGGCTCTATAACTCTTGTACCAACAAAGTTATCGACGCCATTATATTTTTATTTAAATTTCATGACATGGACTGTCTTCACTAAATTTTTCAGATTTCTTGAGCCAGTCAATTTTTTCTATCATCGGTTTTCTGTGAGGCCATGCATCATCAATCGGGTCAACTCGTTTTTCATCAAAGTTTTTTATACCTCAATGTTTGAGTGAATATCTGTAAATACATGGTTTAGGGACATCCTTGTTTCATTTCAACAACCTTAACTTAATGTCAGTACATGCCTAAATTAATATTAATATAATATGTGTATCAGCAGTCTAGTTACCATATTGCAAGCTTTGCCTAGTTTGGGATCTGACAGCCGTGAGTGAGATACGTGAGGAATTATGTTTGTAAGGATACTTGTTTGTTTTGGTTGACCTCACGGCGCGTAACGTTAAAACTCACATCTGTAATTCATGTAGGTTTAGAGTGGCATATCGAAGCATTAGAGTTATCACGTTTTAGTTGTTTGCTTGGACATTACGGGAACTATCAGTTGTTCGGAGCTAGCTTATTTTGGTTATCATCACTTGAATAGCTTATACATAGCGTGTGATATTTTTTAGTACAGCGGACACACTTTATAAAAGCATTATTCGTAATGGCGGTATTACATTCTACACAATTACACATGTCGATGGGTATTCATGCGTCGACACACTCAGAATAACTACTATGCTAGACGAGGAAAGCAATTACGGCACCTATCTCTTATCGCAGGGTTGAGGCGCATGGTTCATTTGCATGGTCCACTTTCATTTTTATATTAGATTTCGTTATTACCACCACATTTGAGAATGATCAATGACAGATTCCAAGAACGCGCCGGCGAATATGTTTGAACCAACTGCGCGACAGCAATCTGTATTCGAAACTATCTATATCGGTGTAAGATTTATTGTTCTGTGCTTCAAGAAATCAACGAGAACATTTGCGATGTTTAACAGCGTCAAGTCATGTTTTAGAAAGATTGGCCAGTGATGCAGTGACCCATAAACACACCGATAACTCGGTGTATTTGTGGGTCACTGCATCACACACGGGAAATACCAGGAAAAATTAAACTATCTTCGAACCCGCAACAAAATTAATCAGCAGAAAAACTGAAGGAGTTGGAAATATAAAAAGTCCAGTTCCCTCCTTAGCAAAGCGGAACACAAAATAAAGTCGAAATAGGTAGACACCTTTTTCAAACCGTGAAGCACCACGGATAAAACATTACGGGTCCTGAGTGAGCTATATTTGATTTCTGTTGCTGCTGACTGTTTGTTCATTGTGATTTCAAATAGACAAAACACAACACGTCCACTTCTAGGTAAAGAAGAACGAGAATGGATATACATATTATAAAATGCAACACGATGGTTTAGGAGTCAAAAATGAATACTAAGAAAGTAAGCCGTTTTATGCCGGGCGGACAATATTTTTCAAAAATAACTTCCGACAACTATAAACCAAATATGTATAGACCAGATATTTATTTCTGTATCTTCTTCGTACTTACAATGTTTGACACATATTAATTGTCCAGTTAATTATTCATTTATTACAGACATACAGAGTACCTTTAATTTAAAAGGTTTTCCAATATGGTCGGATTACTTTATTGATTCATTTGTTCTGAAGTCGAATTTGAAAATAGAACGTTCTAGTTTCTCTTATATCCAAATTATTTACAATATGAATAAAATAAAAATCGTTGACTATCTTACAGTAGTTGAAAACGTAAACGGTATTTTTAGAAATTACTTATTTTATGGGAGAATAAGTAAAAAATATGTACTGTTTTGGATACATTTTGAAATCTTGCTAAGTCTGCTATTACTCATCAACAATTTAAATATTTTCGCACTATTTAAAAATGATAAATTAGATATTTTTTATTATCTCGTGCAGTTTATTTTGTTTTTTAATGAAGTTATTAGTGTTGTCTTTAGTGTATTGAAATCGATGGAATATAAAGTAGCAATTACTAATCTTATGATTGTTCACAATGACTTCCTCGAGGACTTAAATTATAGAAGAAGTCTAAAACAAACAAAAATATTTACAGTAGTCAGTCTTACTGTACTACTTATAATAACATTTCTTTACATTGCGTGGCAATTTCATCAGTTTTCGGAAATCAGTAACTCAGTAATGGTGATTTTGTTCTTGTGTTCTTCAATAATACGTAATAAGATACATTTTATCTTGGATTTCTTCGCGTTACACATTTACATAGATTTACTCTCAAATTTACTAAATTGTTTAAATAGTGCAATGCTTCAATTACAACAAAAAATGTGTACAGATAATGATAAGAAAACAGTTTTAGAAGGAAATCAACGAAACTTGAATTTGCTAGAAATGATCCAGCGCTGCGCTGATTGGTACGAATGTTTAGCGGAAAGTAGCAAACAGATGTCAGAGTGCTTTAAATCTCAAGTAACTATTCAAATCGATAATTTATAACTTGATTTTCAGTTTATTTCTTTACCCAAGACGTAGGAAAAAGGCACATGCGTATATTTCAAGGTCTGAGAATATTTGTGCAACCCAATATTATAATTTATCTCTAAGACGAAGACGCTTTTTTATATTACATGCCGTATTCACCAGTACATTCAGAAAGGTCGTTAACTTGTTCCAAGAACGAGCTGACAAATGTATTCGAACCAAACGCGCGACAGCCAATCTTTATTCGAAGCTAGGCACATATTGGTGTTAGGTTAATTTTTCTGTGCCTCAAGAAATCAACGAGAATTTTCACGATGTTAAGCCGTATCGAGTCTTTATTCTGGAATGATCTTTCTTCATATCACTATTCCCTTTTAAGAGGTATTCAGACTCAGTGGCGCAGTGGTAGCGTACGCGACTGCTGTTATGAGGTCTCGTGTTCGATTCCCGGGTCGGACCAAATGTTTGTATAATCTGCAAATATTTGTTTCGGAGTTTGGGTGTTTTCTATGTATAATATGTATGTATTTACAAAAAAAGTATATAAGTATTTAAATAGGTTGCCTAGTACCCCTAATACAAGCTCTACTTAGTTTGGGATTAGATGGCGTTGTGTGTTAGATGTCCGAAATATTTATTTATTTATTTATTCATCCCGAGCATCGCTAGTGCAGCCTTGATATTTCGCCGGGCGGTCGATATGCTCTACTTTGATTGCTTCTTTTGGTTGTCACTGAATCCTGTGGGTCGCGTTGTTCATTCGTCTAATCACCTTTTTTTACGTGTGAAAACCCATACCGTACACCGTTTTCTTGCATCGCGTCTTTTTTCTCATTCTTTCTCATTCTTTTTGATATATACGGGATTTCTCTTTGTGCTCTCATGCTCCGTAGATCGGTAGGCAAGGAGAAACAATGACATGCACTAGTCCCAGTCGTGTTAATGGTGGTCGACTAACATAGCAAGATTCGTTACGAGCGTCTGCTCGAATCGTTCAATCATTCCATCATGTAATCCCAAAGTTCTAAAATACTTTTAAAAGACTTGTGACTCGAAATTCCTGCCCTGATCTGAATAGATTTCTAAGGCACGCCAAACGGATATATGACTTCTTTAAATCGCATTCAACTGCTACAATTACTTGCCCATTGAAAATGCAACCTTCTCCTTGTCTTTTGGTATTTGCACCTGCCAATATCCAGATTTTTGTCCTCCTTCTTCACCAGCACAATTGCCTTGTAGATGACTTATGATTCTGTTCCTTTTCATCTCTTCCAAAATGTTGTCCACCTCTTTTCTTGTACTACCGGAACTCGTCTTGCTCATTGACGAATGGGTTTCTAATTTCCATCAATCTTTTGTTGTACTAGTGTCGTTCACAAATCGCAGTAACAACTTCATAGCTTAAATGCTCTGCGAATAAGTTTGTTTCTTCTTGTGGTCCTCAAGAAGCTCAGTGACTATTGCATCACTTCTAATGCTTGTTGTTTCTAAACTTGATAACGAAGTACATTTCCACCCCCAGACAACTTCCTTGCACTGTCCGATAACGTCATCTTTACTTAGCTCTATCTCGCTGTTATCTAGATTTTAAGACCCTAACTATCTGTACTTCTATTGGCAGTTCTTATGACTTCAAATTTTTTTTAGATAACATGTTGGGCTATGGTCAATATGTGCGTTTACACTTGTTTATTATATGATATTATCAAGTCACTTGTACAGGTAAATATTGTAATAAAAGGTAATGCAGATCGTGAGTAAATTTCTAAGTAATCTTAACAGTTATTTTTTTTAGATCAACTTTAGCAGTGGGTTATTAGAACTGTTTAATTTTATAATTGTCGAGCTGTACCCAATGCTTATCGTATTTTATGGAGGTCAGAAGTTACACAATCAAAAAGCTACAATGAACAGAACTATTGTTAAATGGTACAATATGTGTGGTACAAGTAAGTATGTTTTCGACACATCGTTTCGAAATCATAGTACAGCGTCGATTACCAGAACACTCACTCACTTGAGTCACGTGCGCATTTATGAGCAATATTTCTTATAAAGTAACGAAATTCATTTATGAAATGTGTGATTCTGTTCTAGGTTCTCACATCAATGAAACAAAAGCGGTTAAAAATTTATTAGTTATAACAAAAATGAGTGAAATAAGGATTGAGTTCGCCAGTTTAACTTTGGGAATGTATTTAATTCCAATGTTTCTGTCTACGGTAATTGCCAATGTGATAATAGCTTTGCAGTTTAATAATGTTATTTAAATGAAATACACTTCACTATTTTATCGTTCTAAACACACATCGTATTCTGGTGCAGTTTTGGTATTAATTTGTGGTGAATAGTATTAATTTCTAAACATTATGTCAAAATAATGCACACTGTGTTCATAAAACTAGTCTTAATTCAATGTTTACATGAAGAAGAAACATTACGAATTGAAATATCCAGAACTGTGAAATACGCAGTATTATAATAGTTGCGATGCAACTTGGTATTGAGTGATTCGACAATACTGTTTTACATAGCAATAACCCTATAAATATGCGAAATTGCATTACTAGCGAGCTAGATGGTGGAAAACTCTACGAAACCTTCTTTAAAACGCCTTTTAAACACGCTGCAGAATAGTCAGTAGCTGTGAAAAATATTTTTTGGCTAGAACTTCTTATCGAAAACTACAGCAAACTGTACTCAAAGATAGCAAAGCCAGAAAGAAGGCTGTCACACCAACAAAAGGCCCGCTATGCATGAGCTTTTGAATGTGGCCAGACTAATCAAATTTTGAGGTAAGTTAGATAAATATGAAAATATAAAACAGTAAATAAAAATTAGTAAACGCAATTTCTTAAGTGGCTTTTGTCAGTTTGTTTTAGGTTTTGTGATGACTATGCACTGATGATCCCGGCGCAACTACCTCAACCTGAAGCATGACGTGACTGGCTCTCCCGACAACAAATCGTATCGTCTATTGCCTTGGTGTCGCAGCCCGCATCCAATGCCATAACTTTTAGATAGTAGTAACCTCACCTGAGTGGTAAACTTCTAATATTCTGGTTTGGTAGTACAAGCTTGATATTGTTTGTGTTGTAGCTGTAGGAACATTCCTTTATTACACTTGATGGAACTTGTTGTAATACATTCTAGAATTAAACTCACTTGTACTTATTCCACTATTTTATTTCCTTTTTACACCTTATGGCATTCTCAAAGGTTATAACCTTTGAGAATGCCATAAGGCGAAACCGGGCAGGTGTAAAAAGGAAATAAAATAGTGGAATAAGTACAAGTGAGTTTAATTCTAGAATGTATTAAAAAAAATTGTTATGTTGATATTTAATATTAAAGTTGTATCGAATTTCGATTTCATTAAATTAAGTAATGTATGTAAAGTGTGAGCTTCATCTGTATTTGCATTTCTTTGTAATGTTTGACCGTAGGAACTCTTAGGACTTTGGCAATGTCTACTACTAGGAATACTAGATATGTATTATATTTTACAAGGCAATTCAAGTGATTTCCCAAATTTCACACACATTAATAATAACAATATTGTCAGTGAGCTGCAAGATTAGTGATACTGAATGTCGCCACCCTTATTTGTGCCGTAGGTATCGTAAGAGCCAATTGAAAAGGCAAACTTAGAACAAATCATATAGACAAACCCTCTGACCAGCTTGGCATAGTAGTCCAAAACCTCCTATTTTAGGAGAAGCCTATATGCAACAGTTGGCTAATAAACATTGTCGATGATGATAATGTATGCTAGCAATTATAGTACTCTACGGAGAATCTCTCAAGAAACGCATTCCTAAAAAAGGCCAAGGGAGAGTAGGAATCGTGCGCCGAGGGTTCCGTGAAAAACCTGTAGATTTATTACATGATGTAACTTAAAAAGTATGCTTTTCCCAATATTTGAAAAATTAATTTTTTTATCTTTTTCCTTTCAACGTGTATACATAATTAAATAATACAATCTAAATAGCTACAGACACATGTTATTTGTATTGTGATTTCATTAATATTAAATATTTAATAGTAGCAAGGCTAGATGTAATACATGGGGAATTGGAACTGATAGTCGAAATACAGGCTCCGCCTAGTTCGACTACAGAAGCTAATTCATTTAAATTAAAAAATAATGACAAAGCTATTAAAATAAATAAACCTGTAAGTTAAATAAATAAATAAAATACGTTTTTTGCTTATTTGCCTCCTATAAAAAAAAAGAAAATCTAAATCTGGTAGTCTCCAAAAACTCCAACTGCTACAATTCTGGTAAAACCGGTTGAACTAGTAACCGATCCAAAATCTTGGGAATAATAAAGGCTAGGAAGATGATGAGTTTTTCAAATTGGTAATTCTTGTATTATTTAAGTTATTCGAGAGGTCCAGTTAGATATAAAAGGAATGTTTCATCATCATCATCATCAGGTCAGCCTTAAGAAGTCCACTACTAAACGTAGGCCTCCCCTATTGATTTCCATTTCGACCGGTCAGTAGCGGAAACGAACAAACTAAAGAAATGTTTACATGATTTTATTTGAATTAATATTAATGTATTAAACTAATAATCGGCAACATGAACTTTGTTTTAGATCTCGAAGGTCGTGATATAAAGCTATCAGAAATCTGTAACTCTGACAAAAACAAGTGAGATACGAATGGCGTTTGCCAATATGACTTTGGGAATGTATTTAATTCCCATATATATTTTATATAGGTTATGTGATAATAGCTATGCAGTTTAATAACGTGATTTAAATAAATATTGCCATCAAGTCCTAGTATAATATCAGGATTGGATCTGAAAGCCTTAAGAGGAAGAAACATCCATAACTAAACATTTAATTACATTCTCATTCTGATACTGCCTATAATGACACGCACACGCACAAACCTCTTAGTACTCTTTAGACTGCTGCCCAGCCCAGAAAGAAGATCAGTATCTGTCAGAAATAACTTGAGCGCAGCATGCTGAAGAAAAAAAAGATTGACAAAATTTGACTTCTCAAACAGATTAAAAGCAAAGTCTGACTTTTGCGTTGTCAAGAGTTTGGTTAAATATATAAAATAATATGTAGACATAGTGGCAATAAAAACATATGACAGCACGATCTCTGTACTTTGAAGTAACTACGCACAACACGAAGTAGTTAGATAAAATTCGGTAAGAGACAGTTATGTATATTTCGAGCGTTCCGTGATTTGATTGAATTTAGTTTCGGTGTTGGTTAGTGTCGCCTAGTATTTGGTAAACTGATTAATAATATATATACATGTATACATATTTTTAATTAAAAAGATGATTACATGAATCAGTTTTACATCATTCCTTTTTATCGTACTAAACGGCCAACAAATTTCTTTTTACATCACATCATACAATCTATCTCAACGCGGAAGCCAAATTACTAGACTCAATCTCAAGAGTTCTGTCGTCCGAGTGAATCTGTGACATTTGAAAATAACCAACCACTCACTATATCGAACAGTTATTATTTGTAAATCCATGTTTTATCGTCATCATCATTTTTTCTATTCAATAAACATAGTTATTATTACATTTCGAAAAAAAAATATTTTACAATCATTGGTCGTCTAATTTGAGAAACATATTATTATCAGGCAAATTATATCAAGCAAGTTGAGAATTCGTATACCAGACGTATAATTATATGTTTTGAAGTAAGAGTTAAATTACTATTTAATTTTGTGCTGTCCATTAACATACTTATACTTGAGTCTATTACTGAACGAAAGCCGGGGAGGCAAAGAGGAACCTGGGATGCAAATGCATAAATGTACATTCAAGATGTATAATGTATTTAGTTGGTGTCATGATTCAACGCAAGCAACAGAGAGTAATATAGAAAATACGACTCGCGATGTTAGACATAGCTATAGAATTCGGATTATTCAGGAAAATATATCACTCTGCTAAATCTATTAAAATGTGAAAAAATTCAGATTTGTTAACAATAGCCCTGTTCTCTTTTATTTATTACCTCAATCCTATAGATGTCTTGTATGTTACAGAACACAACGTGTCTGACAAAGACGGAACTACATTAACATTGACCTTTTAAACTATACGTAAAATACAAGCAAATAAATACTTAGCACTATAGATGAACAATTATGTGAAACGGGATACACGGCATTTTCTGGTACATTCATTTTGGCATTATCAAGTTCAAAGACTATCTTCAAAGATTTTTTAATTTGTCTAATGTCCAATACTTTTTAATATTAAGTTTAGAATGCGTACATCATAATTTATATGGTCTTTTATGATCAAATATAAGACATTTCGTAGGTTATTGAATACTTATGGGCTTTTTCATTAGTGAGTCTGCTAATTAAAATAATGATTCCGTGGCTTAGTGATAAAAATAATGAAATTGAATAGATTAATTGTTTCATTTGTTCCGTACAGGTGTTCAACTATAGATCGCTTCAGTGTATCCTAAAACAAATTGTAAAAATTGGTTGTAAAATGAGCAAACTAAAAATCATTCGCTATCTCACAATAACTGAGAACATAATGGGCATTTATAGAAATTACGCCTTTTATGGGAGAAAAAGAAAAGAATTTGCATTGTTCCACATAATCTTTAAAATTATACTAAGTCTGCTATTTCTTATTAACAATGTTAATTTTGTCATGATAGTTGCGTCTTTTACAAAATATAATAATCCTATTATTTGGTGGAATTATTTTAACATTTTTCTTGGGGATCTACTTTGTGTTTTATGTAGTATATTGAAATCAAAGGAATACAAAGTAGCTGTAACTAATCTTATGTATGTCCACGACGTCTACGCCGAAGATGTACATTATAAAAGGAATCTTAACCAAATGATAGCTATTTACTTATGTAGTTTCGTTGTGATTGTTGTTGCAGAGCTCTGTTTTTCTATACAGACTTATAATTTACTAACACGACATTTGAACAACAGTGTGGTTTTTATCTTTATGATATTCTCAACATTCAGTAGTAATATAAGTTATGCCTTGAACATTTTTGCACTATGTGTATTTTTAGATCTATTTTCGAATTTATTAAAGTGTTTAAATCGATCGTTATCTGAAATAAAGGCAAAACTGCGTGTGGATGATCCTCAATCACTTATAGAAACAAATCTTCTAGAAACTATTGAGCTCTGGGCCAAGTTATATGAACATTTAGTTCATAGTTGCCAACAAGTAACAACGTGTCTTAAATATCAAGTAAATAATTGGCATATTCTTTTTAGCTTCATCACAAATCTCATTACATGTTTCATTTTCATTTTAGAAGTAAAATATAAAAAAAATATTGTTTTACTTTTACTACTACAAGTCGCTTAATGTGATCTGAGAATTTGAATAAACATAGCTGATATTAATGACGTCTGGTCTGAATCTGGCAGTTTTTTTTATTTGAGGCGTGAAGTTATATGCCAAAGCCTCCTTTCTAAGAAAAGCCGTATATCTTACAGTGAAGATGACGTCATCGTCATCTCCACATTTGACGCCATCGTCATCTCCACATTTGACGTCATTGTCAATAATTGATTTTTTATAGGTAATATTTTGGATATCGGTGATTACCTGTACATACACGAATTACTTATATACTATATCTGAGTCACTCATTAACAAGGTAAACATTCAAGTCATTCAAAACATTTAATAATTTCGTGTGTATATTTTTTGAAAAAAAAAAATAATATTTTTGCACAGGTCCTGATATGGCATGCATTAATTTACGTGATAAGGTTTTTGATTAAGTGTTTATTTCCAATGATTTTCGTGTTTCACGAAGGTCAAAAGTTGCATAATGAAAAAGCTACGATGAACAGAGCAATCGTGAAAATGTACAGTATGTGTCATTCAAGTGAGTATATTTTTAAAACCTTTTTTTAAATGATCAAGTGAATATATTTAGGATGCCATAATGTGATAGTGGAAGAAAATCGATCGAATCAATCTAGACATTCTTGAAACAGACAGAAAGACACACCAAAAATTTAAAAATTAGTTATTTTGTATTTAATTTCATAAGCATTTAGTGAAAACCTATTTATTATTTTAAATTGACGACCAATGATTAAACAAACAGACACTTTATTATCTTATATTTTTTAGTTTATTATAATGTTATTTATGTTAAGGTTATACTAATAAAATCAGTATCATAAACTTTGTTTTAGATCTGGCAGGTCAAGAAGCAAAAGCTATCAGAAATCTGTTAACTCTGACAAAAACGAATGAAATTAGAATGGAGTTCGCCAATATGACTTTGGGAATGTATTTAATTCCCATGTATATATCTATAACGTTGGCTTATGTGATAATAGCTTTGCAGTTTAACAATGTTATTTAAATAAATATTTCCTTAATTACTAGCGAAATGACCGGAAATCTGAAGAAGAAAAAGTCCTTATTAATTATAAAATAATATAATCATATGAACCTCTCTAATGATGTGCAAAAAGAATAATACACATGTGATCTTACACATGGAAAACATGGCTCTTGTACCACCCCGACAGCCGATCTCAGGTGTTCTGCTCTGAGTAGAACCCGTGATGATCATGAAATTTCACGTCGACGCCGTGCACCTAAACATGCACTATTCTGGGTAAGGCACTCTTAGCACCTACTAACTACTGTCCAGCCCATGTAGTTAGTTGTAAGTTAGTAGTAGTACAAACACCCCAGAACATGACCTTCCAAAAGTAAAAGTGAAACTTTTAATCTTTTTCCTTTCAACTTGTATACATAATTAAATAATACAATCTAAATAGCTACAGACACATGTTATTTGTATTGTGAATTAATTAATATTAAATATTGAATAGTAGCAAAGTTAAATGTAATACGTAGGGAATTGGCACTGATAGTCGAAATACAGGCTCCGCCTAGTTCGACTACAGAAGCTAATTCATTTAAATTTAAGAAATAATGACAAAGCTATTAAAATAAATAAACCTGTAAGTTAAATAAATAAATGAAATACGTTTTTTGCTTATTTCCTCCTATATAAAAAAAGAAAATCTCAATCTGGTAGTCTTCAAAAACTCCAACTGCTGCAACAGCTAAAACAAGAGTGTAAGTTCTTTATTTTAGGAAGTTTCATAAATAGTATGTAGCAGGACACCTGGTTTTGTAAATATCTTGGTTGTGGAAATATTTGTAAATACACGTTTTATGACCACTGTCGTTCCATTTCATTGCAGTTTTTGAGTGTCTGTTCCTAGATTCAGGGTAGAAGAGTTGGACTGCGATAACCTCTCTCCATGGTGAAATGCAACAGCAGCAGTACGAACAGCTGTCGCACGGTCAGTACCTCCACATCCCTGTATAATTGGGAGGTGTTGTATCGAAAGTGCTTAAAGGTCATCACTTTTAGTACAGCTCTCGGTGCCCTCTCTAGCTGCAGAAATCACGTTTTGGAAGTACCACCCCAGACAGTAATACCATATATCGCATACTGCGAAATAGACCATATGGAGCGTTTCAAAATCAGCAGAAAAGTGACGGTTTTTGAAAAGAGCGATAAGTTTTCTCACTCTGCCTGTCAGTGTCCAGATGTAGTCATTCCACGAAATAAGCCTGTATATTACAACACCTAAATATTTAACGTTATCTGTCCTGGTTAGGGAAAGACACGTACATCCATGCGAATTGGCAGCACAAGTATGAGCTTTGAGTAAAAAGGAGATATCCGGCTGTAAGGAAGCTTTTAATGAGAAGGACATGTAATTAGTTTTAGCGAGATTAATAGTAAAACCGTTTGCATACAACCACAACCCTCAGGGCAAACTCTGCAATTTCTTGAACCTCTTTCCAGTCCTTGCCATACACTAGTAGGGCCGTGTCATCAGCGTACGAAAACATGTTGCTATCTGAGAGTGTGAGACTACAAAGGCTGTTAATATAGATAATTTTCTTTTTTTTCTTTTTCTATAATGATGTGTGTACAATAAAGATCAATAAATAAATAAATAAAATAAGGAACAGTGTTGGACTTTGGTTACGCCAACATTCTCCAGTTTTGTTAGAATGGTATTTAAAAGGCCAGCAATGCAACACAAATCCATGGGCGGCGGTAATCGCCAAACCATCAGGCGATTTGTCTGCTAGTTTGCCCCTATTCAATAAAAAAATGATTTAGTGCGAAATTAATAATTCCTGTCAAGTCGGCTCAGGTATTGTACCTAAAAAGCGTTTCATTATATTGTATCCATGATACTGTATGAATATAGGTGGAACGATCTAATAGAAATAATAATATTTATTCACATCTAATAGTTCACTGTTGGATATATATATAACCCATTAGTTTTTTACTCAAAACAATTACTTCGAGATTGGTATATACTCGAATCGATTCATTAAAGCTTAAGACCTAAGTGAGAACGTGTGTGTTAAAACTACATCAATTGTAAAATGAATAAATTGAAAATCATTTACTATCTCAAAAGAACTGAAAATGTAATGGGTGTTAATAGAAATTACGCCTTTTATGGAGGAGGGAGAAAACAATTTGTACTGTTATACATAATCTTTAAAATAGTACTATGTCTACTATTATTTCTAAACAATGTCAGCTTCATCATGTTAATTTGGTCATTTGCAAAGAAAATACATTTCTTTTATACGTGGAGTATTTTGGGC
Source organism: Spilosoma lubricipeda (assembly GCA_905220595.1). Lineage (NCBI taxonomy): Eukaryota > Metazoa > Arthropoda > Insecta > Lepidoptera > Erebidae > Spilosoma > Spilosoma lubricipeda. The sequence goes on from HG992278.1 coordinate 4,636,392, forward strand.
TGCTGTTTTGGGGATCTTATTTCTGTTGTGTGCAGTATATTGAAATCGAAAGAATACAAAATCGCTATGATTAATCTCACGGCTGTCCACGACGTGTACTCTGAAAACAAAAATTATAAAAGATATTTAAAACGAATGCTGCCTATTTTCATAGCCAGTTCCACTATAGTTCTCGCCACAGAACTCTGTTTTGCTGTTTTTAACTATTATTATGTGACGCGATATTTAAACAGTAGTGAGATGTTTATACTTATGAGATTTTCAATAGTGTGTAATAGAATACATTTTACATTAGATTTTTTTGCGTTGTACGTTTATTTAGATTTACTGTCTAATTTATTGAAATGCTTAAATGGCACACTGGCTGAAATTAACAATAAAATGCGTACGGATAAATCTCTGGATTCAGAAATAAATAGATACATGTTCTCAAACCTGTCAGAAATCGTTTGGAAATGGGCTGAGATGTATGAACGTTTAGTTCACAGTGGTAAACAATTGAAGGCGTGTTTTAAGTATCAAGTAAATATTTGAAAAAATTGTTCAGAAATACGTTATAATTCTTATTGTGCTTCTTTATTTTCGATTTTGAATATTAAAATATAGGTAATACATTACAAATGAGTCACGGTCATTTATAACTCTCGGACTTAAACAGTTCAGCTTAAAAAAAAGACGGATTTTAATTTTACTGCATTTATTACTATATATTAGAAACAAAATCACTTAATAAAATTTGTTCCGTTTTTTAAAGATGATATTTTCGATAACGACGAGTATATGTGGGTACACATGTACAATGTATTTTATATCTGAGTCGTTTATTAAAAAGGTAAGTTTTAGATCAAAAACTTTTAGATTTCATAACTAACATATATCGTTTTTTTTATTATTCATTTATCCATTTTTTTTCTGCAGGACCAGATTTTAAAGGCTTTTGTAGATCTGACCAGAGTTTTAACGGATGGTTTATTTCCAATGTTTTTCGTGTTTTACGGAGGTCAAAAGTTGAGTAATGAAAACGCTACAATGAAAAGAGCTATTGCCAAATTGTACAATATGTGTTGTACCAGTTAGTATATTTTCAATAAACCCTTTTTATATTTATATACGACATTTTAAAGAAGTAATAGTATTATAACATTTTATAACGAAATCATTATTCATAAAATGTTGGTTTTGTTTTAGATCCTGAAAATTGCGAAACAAAAGCTATCAAAAATCTATTTACTTTTATGAAAATGACTGAAATAAGAATTGAATGCACCAATTTAATTTTGGGAATGTATTTAATTCCCATGTGCATGTCTGTAACAATAGGTTACGTTATAATAGGTTTGCAATTTAATAATGTTATTTAAATAAATTGTACGTATTTCTACTGGCTACATCAAATCAAAATATTTTTTGTTAAGCTGAGAATTGTTACATAAATTAGCCATTTGTGCATGGTTTACCGTAACGTTTAATAGTATTAGAATCGATTTTGGTATCATACGTGCAAATTTCAGCAGCCAGCAACGTGGCACAAGCAAAATCAACGATGTTTAGGGTCAAAAACTACAAATGAACGCACTATTTTTGGTTGGTATGTGCCCGCTTCCATTCTGGTAATGTCAACTAAGTAGTTGAATGAAACTTTGCACTAATCTACGGCTGACTTAATAACAGCTTTCGACGTTAGCATCAAAACAATGTTGGCCCATTTGCGTTAAATTACCACGGTAAAAAAGCTAGAAAAATGGTCGTCCTACGAACTCGATGATCGTTTGCAAGAAGTTTATGTTGAGACATTGTACTATACATGGAGAAACACATAAGAGAAATTTTAAACCGCATTGTTTATGAAAGGAATTCTGTTTGTCAATTGCAAGCACTTAGCAACGTGTTTTGATTCTGATTCAGCACCTAAACAATGCCCAAAATAAAAAGTTACCTCTAATAAAATAGTAAAATGGGAGTCTACTTGTTAAGCATTACTGCTGATATGTCCTATGAAGAACTGAACACAATAATGAAGCATCTCGCACGTCTCTATCCAGTTTTCACATTCGCTTCTTTCCACAGCTACGTGAGACCTCATATTGCATAGCAGATGGTGTCCAAGTGACAAGATCTAAAATTAGCTCTCCGTTATTTGCTGTATTCTACAGACCTCGAGTCTGCCGACTTTTACTTTTTCCAGAATTTGGGTAAATTTAATACTCGAGAGGCAGTCCTCCTCTTACCCAGATGCTTTCTTCAAGTCAGGCAATAATAAAGTGCCACTGCATTGGCAATGTTGGCATTGGCATTGGCATTGAAGGCATGTGTGAATAATGAATATTAGAAAACACGCATGGAATAGAGTTCTGTGGTTCGAGTAAAAGCATTTAACAAGGGCTCTATAACTCTTGTACCAACAAAGTTATCGACGCCATTATATTTTTATTTAAATTTCATGACATGGACTGTCTTCACTAAATTTTTCAGATTTCTTGAGCCAGTCAATTTTTTCTATCATCGGTTTTCTGTGAGGCCATGCATCATCAATCGGGTCAACTCGTTTTTCATCAAAGTTTTTTATACCTCAATGTTTGAGTGAATATCTGTAAATACATGGTTTAGGGACATCCTTGTTTCATTTCAACAACCTTAACTTAATGTCAGTACATGCCTAAATTAATATTAATATAATATGTGTATCAGCAGTCTAGTTACCATATTGCAAGCTTTGCCTAGTTTGGGATCTGACAGCCGTGAGTGAGATTCGTGAGGAATTATGTTTGTAAGGATACTTGTTTGTTTTGGTTGACTTCACGGCGCGTAACGTTAAAACACATCTGTAATTCATGTAGGTTTAGAGTGGCATATCGAAGCATTAGAGTTATCACGTTTTAGTTGTTTGCTTGGACATTACGGGAACTATCAGTTGTTCGGAGCTAGCTTATTTTGGTTATCATCACTTGAATAGCTTATACATAGCGTGTGATATTTTTTAGTACAGCGGACACACTTTATAAAAGCATTATTCGTAATGGCGGTATTACATTCTACACAATTACACATGTCGATGGGTATTCATGCGTCGACACACTCAGAATAACTACTATGCCAGACGAGGAAAGCAATTACGGCACCTATCTCTTATCGCAGGGTTGAGGCGCATGGTTCATTTGCATGGTCCACTTTCATTTTTATATTAGATTTCGTTATTACCACCACATTTGAGAATGATCAATGACAGATTCCAAGAACGCGCCGGCGAATATGTTTGAACCAACTGCGCGACAGCAATCTGTATTCGAAACTATCTATATCGGTGTAAGATTTATTGTTCTGTGCTTCAAGAAATCAACGAGAACATTTGCGATGTTTAACAGCGTCAAGTCATGTTTTAGAAAGATTGGCCAGTGATGCAGTGACCCATAAACACACCGATAACTCGGTGTATTTGTGGGTCACTGCATCACACACGGGAAATACCAGGAAAAATTAAACTATCTTCGAACCCGCAACAAAATTAATCAGCAGAAAAACTGAAGGAGTTGGAAATATAAAAAGTCCAGTTCCCTCCTTAGCAAAGCGGAAGACAAAATAAAGTCGAAATAGGTAGACACCTTTTTCAAACCGTGAAGCACCACGGATAAAACATTACGGGTCCTGAGTGAGCTATATTTGATTTCTGTTGCTGCTGACTGTTTGTTCATTGTGATTTCAAATAGACAAAACACAACACGTCCACTTCTAGGTAAAAAAGAACGAGAATGGATATATATATTATAAAATGCAACACGATGGTTTAGGAGTCAAAAATGAATACTAAGAAAGTAAGCCGTTTTATGCCGGGCGGACAATATTTTTCAAAAATAACTTCCGACAACTATAAACCAAATATGTATAGACCAGATATTTATTTCTGTATCTTCTTCGTACTTACAATGTTTGACACATATTAATCGTCCAGTTAATTATTCATTTATTACAGACATACAGAGTACCTTTAATTTAAAAGGTTTTCCAATATGGTCGGATTACTTTATTGATTCATTTGTTCTGAAGTCGAATTTGAAAATAGAACGTTCTAGTTTCTCTTATATCCAAATTATTTACAATATGAATAAAATAAAAATCGTTGACTATCTTACAGTAGTTGAAAACGTAAACGGTATTTTTAGAAATTACTTATTTTATGGGAGAATAAGTAAAAAATATGTACTGTTTTGGATACATTTTGAAATCTTGCTAAGTCTGCTATTACTCATCAACAATTTAAATATTTTCGCACTATTTAAAAATGATAAATTAGATATTTTTTATTATCTCGTGCAGTTTATTTTGTTTTTTAATGAAGTTATTAGTGTTGTCTTTAGTGTATTGAAATCGATGGAATATAAAGTAGCAATTACTAATCTTATGATTGTTCACAATGACTTCCTCGAGGACTTAAATTATAGAAGAAGTCTAAAACAAACAAAAATATTTACAGTAGTCAGTCTTACTGTACTACTTATAATAACATTTCTTTACATTGCGTGGCAATTTCATCAGTTTTCGGAAATCAGTAACTCAGTAATGGTGATTTTGTTCTTGTGTTCTTCAATAATACGTAATAAGATACATTTTATCTTGGATTTCTTCGCGTTACACATTTACATAGATTTACTCTCAAATTTACTAAATTGTTTAAATAGTGCAATGCTTCAATTACAACAAAAAATGTGTACAGATAATGATAAGAAAACAGTTTTAGAAGGAAATCAACGAAACTTGAATTTGCTAGAAATGATCCAGCGCTGCGCTGATTGGTACGAATGTTTAGCGGAAAGTAGCAAACAGATGTCAGAGTGCTTTAAATCTCAAGTAACTATTCAAATCGATAATTTATAACTTGATTTTCAGTTTATTTCTTTACCCAAGACGTAGGAAAAAGGCACATGCGTATATTTCAAGGTCTGAGAATATTTGTGCAACCCAATATTATAATTTATCTCTAAGACGAAGACGCTTTTTTATATTACATGCCGTAATCACCAGTACATTCAGAAAGGTCGTTAACTTGTTCCAAGAACGAGCTGACAAATGTATTCGAACCAAACGCGCGACAGCCAATCTTTATTCGAAGCTAGGCACATATTGGTGTTAGGTTAATTTTTCTGTGCCTCAAGAAATCAACGAGAATTTTCACGATGTTAAGCCGTATCGAGTCTTTATTCTGGAATGATCTTTCTTCATATCACTATTCCCTTTTAAGAGGTATTCAGACTCAGTGGCGCAGTGGTAGCGTACGCAACTGCTGTTATGAGGTCTCGTGTTCGATTCCCGGGTCGGACCAAATGTTTGTATAATCTGCAAATATTTGTTTCGGAGTTTGGGTGTTTTCTATGTATAATATGTATGTATTTACAAAAAAAGTATATAAGTATTTAAATAGGTTGCCTAGTACCCCTAATACAAGCTCTACTTAGTTTGGGATTAGATGGCGTTGTGTGTTAGATGTCCGAAATATTTATTTATTTATTTATTCATCCCGAGCATCGCTAGTGCAGCCTTGATATTTCGCCGGGCGGTCGATATGCTCTACTTTGATTGCTTCTTTTGGTTGTCACTGAATCCTGTGGGTCGCGTTGTTCATTCGTCTAATCACCTTTTTTTACGTGTGAAAACCCATACCGTACACCGTTTTCTTGCATCGCGTCTTTTTTCTCATTCTTTCTCATTCTTTTTGATATATACGGGATTTCTCTTTGTGCTCTCATGCTCCGTAGATCGGTAGGCAAGGAGAAACAATGACATGCACTAGTCCCAGTCGTGTTAATGGTGGTCGACTAACATAGCAAGATTCGTTACGAGCGTCTGCTCGAATCGTTCAATCATTCCATCATGTAATCCCAAAGTTCTAAAATACTTTTAAAAGACTTGTGACTCGAAATTCCTGCCCTGATCTGAATAGATTTCTAAGGGCACGCCAAACGGATATATGACTTCTTTAAATCGCATTCAACTGCTACAATTACTTGCCCATTGAAAATGCAACCTTCTCCTTGTCTTTTGGTATTTGCACCTGCCAATATCCAGATTTTTGTCCTCCTTCTTCACCAGCACAATTGCCTTGTAGATGACTTATGATTCTGTTCCTTTTCATCTCTTCCAAAATGTTGTCCACCTCTTTTCTTGTACTACCGGAACTCGTCTTGCTCATTGACGAATGGGTTTCTAATTTCCATCAATCTTTTGTTGTACTAGTGTCGTTCACAAATCGCAGTAACAACTTCATAGCTTAAATGCTCTGCGAATAAGTTTGTTTCTTCTTGTGGTCCTTAAGAAGCTCAGTGACTATTGCATCACTTCTAATGCTTGTTGTTTCTAAACTTGATAACGAAGTACATTTCCTCCCCCAGACAACTTCCTTGCACTGTCCGATAACGTCATCTTTACTTAGCTCTATCTCGCTGTTATCTAGATTTTAAGACCCTAACTATCTGTACTTCTATTGGCAGTTCTTATGACTTCAAATTTTTTTTAGATAACATGTTGGGCTATGGTCAATATGTGCGTTTACACTTGTTTATTATATGATATTATGAAGTCACTTGTACAGGTAAATATTGTAATAAAAGGTAATGCAGATCGTGAGTAAATTTCTAAGTAATCTTAACAGTTATTTTTTTTAGATCAACTTTAGCAGTGGGTTATTAGAACTGTTTAATTTTATAATTGTCGAGCTGTACCCAATGCTTATCGTATTTTATGGAGGTCAGAAGTTACACAATCAAAAAGCTACAATGAACAGAACTATTGTTAAATGGTACAATATGTGTGGTACAAGTAAGTATGTTTTCGACACATCGTTTCGAAATCATAGTACAGCGTCGATTACCAGAACACTCACTCACTTGAGTCACGTGCGCATTTATGAGCAATATTTCTTATAAAGTAACGAAATTCATTTATGAAATGTGTGATTCTGTTCTAGGTTCTCACATCAATGAAACAAAAGCGGTTAAAAATTTATTAGTTATAACAAAAATGAGTGAAATAAGGATTGAGTTCGCCAGTTTAACTTTGGGAATGTATTTAATTCCAATGTTTCTGTCTACGGTAATTGCCAATGTGATAATAGCTTTGCAGTTTAATAATGTTATTTAAATGAAATACACTTCACTATTTTATCGTTCTAAACACACATCGTATTCTGGTGCAGTTTTGGTATTAATTTGTGGTGAATAGTATTAATTTCTAAACATTATGTCAAAATAATGCACACTGTGTTCATAAAACTAGTCTTAATTCAATGTTTACATGAAGAAGAAACATTACGAATTGAAATATCCAGAACTGTGAAATACGCAGTATTATAATAGTTGCGATGCAACTTGGTATTGAGTGATTCGACAATACTGTTTTACATAGCAATAACCCTATAAATATGCGAAATTGCATTACTAGCGAGCTAGATGGTGGAAAACTCTACGAAACCTTCTCTAAAACGCCTTTTAAACACGCTGCAGAATAGTCAGTAGCTGTGAAAAATATTTTTTGGCTAGAACTTCTTATCGAAAACTACAGCAAACTGTACTCAAAGATAGCAAAGCCAGAAAGAAGGCTGTCACACCAACAAAAGGCCCGCTATGCATGAGCTTTTGAATGTGGCCAGACTAATCAAATTTTGAGGTAAGTTAGATAAATATGAAAATATAAAACAGTAAATAAAAATTAGTAAACGCAATTTCTTAAGTGGCTTTTGTCAGTTTGTTTTAGGTTTTGTGATGACTATGCACTGATGATCCCGGCGCAACTACCTCAACCTGAAGCATGACGTGACTGGCTCTCCCGACAACAAATCGTATCGTCTATTGCCTTGGTGTCGCAGCCCGCATCCAATGCCATAACTTTTAGATAGTAGTAACCTCACCTGAGTGGTAAACTTCTAATATTCTGGTGTGGTAGTACAAGCTTGATATTGTTTGTGTTGTAGCTGTAGGAACATTCCTTTATTACACTTGATGGAACTTGTTGTAATACATTCTAGAATTAAACTCACTTGTACTTATTCCACTATTTTATTTCCTTTTTACACCTTATGGCATTCTCAAAGGTTATAACCTTTGAGAATGCCATAAGGCGAAACCGGGCAGGTGTAAAAAGGAAATAAAATAGTGGAATAAGTACAAGTGAGTTTAATTCTAGAATGTATTAAAAAAAATTGTTATGTTGATATTTAATATTAAAGTTGTATCGAATTTCGATTTCATTAAATTAAGTAATGTATGTAAAGTGTGAGCTTCATCTGTATTTGCATTTCTTTGTAATGTTTGACCGTAGGAACTCTTAGGACTTTGGCAATGTCTACTACTAGGAATACTAGATATGTATTATATTTTACAAGGCAATTCAAGTGATTTCCCAAATTTCACACACATTAATAATAACAATATTGTCAGTGAGCTGCAAGATTAGTGATACTGAATGTCGCCACCCTTATTTGTGCCGTAGGTATCGTAAGAGCCAATTGAAAAGGAAAACTTAGAACAAATCATATAGACAAACCCTCTGACCAGCTTGGCATAGTAGTCCAAAACCTCCTATTTTAGGAGAAGCCTATATGCAACAGTTGGCTAATAAACATTGTCGATGATGATAATGTATGCTAGCAATTATAGTACTCTACGGAGAATCTCTCAAGAAACGCATTCCTAAAAAAGGCCAAGGGAGAGTAGGAATCGTGCGCCGAGGGTTCCGTGAAAAACCTGTAGATTTATTACATGATGTAACTTAAAAAGTATGCTTTTCCCAATATTTGAAAAATGAATTTTTTTATCTTTTTCCTTTCAACGTGTATACATAATTAAATAATACAATCTAAATAGCTACAGACACATGTTATTTGTATTGTGATTTCATTAATATTAAATATTTAATAGTAGCAAGGCTAGATGTAATACATGGGGAATTGGAACTGATAGTCGAAATACAGGCTCCGCCTAGTTCGACTACAGAAGCTAATTCATTTAAATTAAAAAATAATGACAAAGCTATTAAAATAAATAAACCTGTAAGTTAAATAAATAAATAAAATACGTTTTTTGCTTATTTGCCTCCTATAAAAAAAAAGAAAATCTAAATCTGGTAGTCTCCAAAAACTCCAACTGCTACAATTCTGGTAAAACCGGTTGAACTAGTAACCGATCCAAAATCTTGGGAATAATAAAGGCTAGGAAGATGATGAGTTTTTCAAATTGGTAATTCTTGTATTATTTAAGTTATTCGAGAGGTCCAGTTAGATATAAAAGGAATGTTTCATCAAAATCATCATCAGGTCAGCCTTAAGAAGTCCACTACTAAACGTAGGCCTCCCCTATTGATTTCCATTTCGACCGGTCAGTAGCGGAAACGAACAAACTAAAGAAATGTTTACATGATTTTATTTGAATTAATATTAATGTATTAAACTAATAATCGGCAACATGAACTTTGTTTTAGGTCTCGAAGGTCGTGATATAAAGCTATCAGAAATCTGTAACTCTGACAAAAACAAGTGAAATACGAATGGCGTTTGCCAATATGACTTTGGGAATGTATTTAATTCCCATATATATTTTATATAGGTTATGTGATAATAGCTATGCAGTTTAATAACGTGATTTAAATAAATATTGCCATCAAGTCCTAGTATAATATCAGGATTGGATCTGAAAGCCTTAAGAGGAAGAAACATCCATAACTAAACATTTAATTACATTCTCATTCTGATACTGCCTATAATGACACGCACACGCACAAACCTCTTAGTACTCTTTAGACTGCTGCCCAGCCCAGAAAGAAGATCAGTATCTGTCAGAAATAACTTGAGCGCAGCATGCTGAAGAAAAAAAAGATTGACAAAATTTGACTTCTCAAACAGATTAAAAGCAAAGTCTGACTTTTGCGTTGTCAAGAGTTTGGTTAAATGTATAAAATAATATGTAGACATAGTGGCAATAAAAACATATGACAGCACGATCTCTGTACTTTGAAGTAACTACGCACAACACGAAGTAGTTAGATAAAATTCGGTAAGAGACAGTTATGTATATTTCGAGCGTTCCGTGATTTGATTGAATTTAGTTTCGGTGTTTGTTAGTGTCGCCTAGTATTTGGTAAACTGATTAATAATATATATACATGTATACATATTTTTAATTAAAAAGATGATTACATGAATCAGTTTTACATCATTCCTTTTTATCGTACTAAACGGCCAACAAATTTCTTTTTACATCACATCATACAATCTATCTCAACGCGGAAGCCAAATTACTAGACTCAATCTCAAGAGTTCTGTCGTCCGAGTGAATCTGTGACATTTGAAAATAACCAACCACTCACTATATCGAACAGTTATTATTTGTAAATCCATGTTTTATCGTCATCATCATTTTTTCTATTCAATAAACATAGTTATTATTACATTTCGAAAAAAAAATATTTTACAATCATTGGTCGTCTAATTTGAGAAACATATTATTATCAGGCAAATTATATCAAGCAAGTTGAGAATTCGTATACCAGACGTATAATTATATGTTTTGAAGTAAGAGTTAAATTACTATTTAATTTTGTGCTGTCCATTAACATACTTATACTTGAGTCTATTACTGAACGAAAGCCGGGGAGGCAAAGAGGAACCTGGGATGCAAATGCATAAATGTACATTCAAGATGTATAATGTATTTAGTTGGTGTCATGATTCAACGCAAGCAACAGAGAGTAATATAGAAAATACGACTCGCGATGTTAGACATAGCTATAGAATTCGGATTATTCAGGAAAATATATCACTCTGCTAAATCTATTAAAATGTGAAAAAATTCAGATTTGTTAACAATAGCCCTGTTCTCTTTTATTTATTACCTCAATCCTATAGATGTCTTGTATGTTACAGAACACAACGTGTCTGACAAAGACGGAACTACATTAACATTGACCTTTTAAACTATACGTAAAATACAAGCAAATAAATACTATAGCACTATAGATGAACAATTATGTGAAACGGGATACACGGCATTTTCTGGTACATTCATTTTGGCATTATCAAGTTCAAAGACTATCTTCAAAGATTTTTTAATTTGTCTAATGTCCAATACTTTTTAATATTAAGTTTAGAATGCGTACATCATAATTTATATGGTCTTTTATGATCAAATATAAGACATTTCGTAGGTTATTGAATACTTATGGGCTTTTTCATTAGTGAGTCTGCTAATTAAAATAATGATTCCGTGGCTTAGTGATAAAAATAATGAAATTGAATAGATTAATTGTTTCATTTGTTCCGTACAGGTGTTCAACTATAGATCGCTTCAGTGTATCCTAAAACAAATTGTAAAAATTGGTTGTAAAATGAGCAAACTAAAAATCATTCGCTATCTCACAATAACTGAGAACATAATGGGCATTTATAGAAATTACGCCTTTTATGGGAGAAAAAGAAAAGAATTTGCATTGTTCCACATAATCTTTAAAATTATACTAAGTCTGCTATTTCTTATTAACAATGTTAATTTTGTCATGATAGTTGCGTCTTTTACAAAATATAATAATCCTATTATTTGGTGGAATTATTTTAACATTTTTCTTGGGGATCTACTTTGTGTTTTATGTAGTATATTGAAATCAAAGGAATACAAAGTAGCTGTAACTAATCTTATGTATGTCCACGACGTCTACGCCGAAGATGTACATTATAAAAGGAATCTTAACCAAATGATAGCTATTTACTTATGTAGTTTCGTTGTGATTGTTGTTGCAGAGCTCTGTTTTTCTATACAGACTTATAATTTACTAACACGACATTTGAACAACAGTGTGGTTTTTATCTTTATGATATTCTCAACATTCAGTAGTAATATAAGTTATGCCTTGAACATTTCTGCACTATGTGTATTTTTAGATCTATTTTCGAATTTATTAAAGTGTTTAAATCGATCGTTATCTGAAATAAAGGCAAAACTGCGTGTGGATGATCCTCAATCACTTATAGAAACAAATCTTCTAGAAACTATTGAGCTCTGGGCCAAGTTATATGAACATTTAGTTCATAGTTGCCAACAAGTAACAACGTGTCTTAAATATCAAGTAAATAATTGGCATATTCTTTTTAGCTTCATCACAAATCTCATTACATGTTTCATTTTCATTTTAGAAGTAAAATATAAAAAAAATATTGTTTTACTTTTACTACTACAAGTCGCTTAATGTGATCTGAGAATTTGAATAAACATAGCTGATATTAATGACGTCTGGTCTGAATCTGGCAGTTTTTTTTATTTGAGGCGTGAAGTTATATGCCAAAGCCTCCTTTCTAAGAAAAGCCGTATATCTTACAGTGAAGATGACGTCATCGTCATCTCCACATTTGACGCCATCGTCATCTCCACATTTGACGTCATTGTCAATAATTGATTTTTTATAGGTAATATTTTGGATATCGGTGATTACCTGTGCATACACGTATTACTTATATACCATATCTGAGTCACTCATTAACAAGGTAAACATTCAAGTAAAAACATTTAATAATTTCGTGTGTATATTTTTTGAAAAAAAAAAATAATATTTTTGCACAGGTCCTGATATGGCATGCATTACTTTACGTGATAAGGTTTTTGATTAAGTGTTTATTTCCAATGATTTTCGTGTTTCACGAAGGTCAAAAGTTGCATAATGAAAAAGCTACGATGAACAGAGCAATCGTGAAAATGTACAGTATGTGTCATTCAAGTGAGTATATTTTTAAAACCTTTTTTTATATGATCAAGTGAATATATTTAGGATGCCATAATGTGATAGTGGAAGAAAATCGATCGAATCAATCTAGACATTCTTGAAACAGACAGAAAGACACACCAAAAATTTAAAAATTAGTTATTTTGTATTTAATTTCATAAGCATTTAGTGAAAACCTATTTATTATTTTAAATTGACGACCAATGATTAAACAAACAGACACTTTATTATCTTATATTTTTTAGTTTATTATAATGTTATTTATGTTAAGGTTATACTAATAAAATCAGTATCATAAACTTTGTTTTAGATCTGGCAGGTCAAGAAGCAAAAGCTATCAGAAATCTGTTAACTCTGACAAAAACGAATGAAATTAGAATGGAGTTCGCCAATATGACTTTGGGAATGTATTTAATTCCCATGTATATATCTATAACGTTGGCTTATGTGATAATAGCTTTGCAGTTTAACAATGTTATTTAAATAAATATTTCCTTAATTACTAGCGAAATGACCGGAAATCTGAAGAAGAAAAAGTCCTTATTAATTATAAAATAATATAATCATATGAACCTGTTTCTAATGATGTGCAAAAAGAATAATACACATGTGATCTTACACATGGAAAACATGGCTCTTGTACCACCCCGACAGCCGATCTCAGGTGTTCTGCTCTGAGTAGAACCCGTGATGATCATGAAATTTCACGTCGACGCCGTGCACCTAAACATGCACTATTCTGGGTAAGGCACTCTTAGCACCTACTAACTACTGTCCAGCCCATGTAGTTAGTTGTAAGTTAGTAGTAGTACAAACACCCCAGAACATGACCTTCCAAAAGTAAAAGTGAAACTTTTAATCTTTTTCCTTTCAACTTGTATACATAATTAAATAATACAATCTAAATAGCTACAGACACATGTTATTTGTATTGTGAATTAATTAATATTAAATATTGAATAGTAGCAAAGTTAAATGTAATACGTAGGGAATTGGCACTGATAGTCGAAATACAGGCTCCGCCTAGTTCGACTACAGAAGCTAATTCATTTAAATTTAAGAAATAATGACAAAGCTATTAAAATAAATAAACCTGTAAGTTAAATAAATAAATGAAATACGTTTTTTGCTTATTTCCTCCTATATAAAAAAAGAAAATCTCAATCTGGTAGTCTTCAAAAACTCCAACTGCTGCAACAGCTAAAACAAGAGTGTAAGTTCTTTATTTTAGGAAGTTTCATAAATAGTATGTAGCAGGACACCTGGTTTTGTAAATATCTTGGTTGTGGAAATATTTGTAAATACACGTTTTATGACCACTGTCGTTCCATTTCATTGCAGTTTTTGAGTGTCTGTTCCTAGATTCAGGGTAGAAGAGTTGGACTGCGATAACCTCTCTCCATGGTGAAATGCAACAGCAGCAGTACGAACAGCTGTCGCACGGTCAGTACCTCCACATCCCTGTATAATTGGGAGGTGTTGTATCGAAAGTGCTTAAAGGTCATCACTTTTAGTACAGCTCTCGGTGCCCTCTCTAGCTGCAGAAATCACGTTTTGGAAGTACCACCCCAGACAGTAATACCATATATCGCATACTGCGAAATAGACCATATGGAGCGTTTCAAAATCAGCAGAAAAGTGACGGTTTTTGAAAAGAGCGATAAGTTTTCTCACTCTGCCTGTCAGTGTCCAGATGTAGTCATTCCACGAAATAAGCCTGTATATTACAACACCTAAATATTTAACGTTATCTGTCCTGGTTAGGGAAAGACACGTACATCCATGCGAATTGGCAGCACAAGTATGAGCTTTGAGTAAAAAGGAGATATCCGGCTGTAAGGAAGCTTTTAATGAGAAGGACATGTAATTAGTTTTAGCGAGATTAATAGTAAAACCGTTTGCATACAACCACAACCCTCAGGGCAAACTCTGCAATTTCTTGAACCTCTTTCCAGTCCTTGCCATACACTAGTAGGGCCGTGTCATCAGCGTACGAAAACATGTTGCTATCTGAGAGTGTGAGACTACAAAGGCTGTTAATATAGATAATTTTCTTTTTTTTCTTTTTCTATAATGATGTGTGTACAATAAAGATCAATAAATAAATAAATAAAATAAGGAACAGTGTTGGACTTTGGTTACGCCAACATTCTCCAGTTTTGTTAGAATGGTATTTAAAAGGCCAGCAATGCAACACAAATCCATGGGCGGCGGTAATCGCCAAACCATCAGGCGATTTGTCTGCTAGTTTGCCCCTATTCAATAAAAAAATGATTTAGTGCGAAATTAATAATTCCTGTCAAGTCGGCTCAGGTATTGTACCTAAAAAGCGTTTCATTATATTGTATCCATGATACTGTATGAATATAGGTGGAACGATCTAATAGAAATAATAATATTTATTCACATCTAATAGTTCACTGTTGGATATATATATAACCCATTAGTTTTTTACTCAAAACAATTACTTCGAGATTGGTATATACTCGAATCGATTCATTAAAGCTTAAGACCTAAGTGAGAACGTGTGTGTTAAAACTACATCAATTGTAAAATGAATAAATTGAAAATCATTTACTATCTCAAAAGAACTGAAAATGTAATGGGTGTTAATAGAAATTACGCCTTTTATGGAGGAGGGAGAAAACAATTTGTACTGTTATACATAATCTTTAAAATAGTACTATGTCTACTATTATTTCTAAACAATGTCAGCTTCATCATGTTAATTTGGTCATTTGCAAAGAAAATACATTTCTTTTATACGTGGAGTATTTTGGGCTGCTGTTTTGGGGATCTTATTTCTGTTCTGTGCAGTATATTGAAATCGAAAGAATACAAAATCGCTATGATTAATCTCACGGCTGTCCACGACGGGGTGTAAGGGGGTGAACCTCAATCTTTCGCCCCAAGCCAACCTCACCTGCACGCGGTACATCCTGCTGAACGACGAACGAGGCTCTGGCAACCGACCGATGGCGGTATACCCATCCCAACAGGCGTAGTTAAATGTAATAGGCCGGTGATGGGCAGCAGCGTCACCGGTGCAAAGAACTGCGCCCTGCGATCACCAACCCGCCTGCCCAGCGTGGTGATTATGGGCATTAACCTCCATGCAGTTACAAAATATGCCACGGCCCCCAGTTCCCGGCAGTCTCGCTATTCCTGGTCATGGTGGCGACCATGGTAACGGCGAGGCGGGGGGTGCTAAGAATCTCCGGGTTACGGTAGGCCACCACAACCGACTGACCCTGGCTACGTTTAATGGCCGCACATTACGGCTAAACTCGCATCTGGCACAACTCGAAGTGGAACTTGAGAAAATTAGATGGCATATTTTGGGGTTATGTGAAGTCCGAAGAGAGGGGGAGGACACCATAACCCTTGATTCAGGCCATCTCATGTACTTCCGTCAGGGAGACCAACCATCTCAAGGTGGCGTTGGGTTTCTGGTTAACAAGTCCCTTTCTAGCAACGTTGTGGAAATGTCTAGTGTGTCGAACAGGGTAGCGTACCTCATTGTCAAGCTTACCAAGAGGTATAGCCTTAAGGTTGTGCAAGTGTACGCACCGACCTCGGCCCACTCGGACGATGAGGTGGAGGATATGTTCGATGACATATCGAGGGCCCTTCACTTCACTACTAAAACCCACTACAACGTTGTTATGGGTGACTTCAACGCCAAAGTGGGAGTACAACATTGCAGCGAATCGGTAATAGGATCCCATGGATTTGGAAGCAGAAATCATAGGGGGCAAATGCTCGTCAACTTTCTCGAGCGAGAGGGACTGTTCTTGATGAACTCATTCTTTAAAAAACGGCCCCAAAGAAAGTGGACGTGGCAAAGCCCCGACGCTATGACCAAAAATGAGATCGATTTCATCATGACGGATAGAAAGCACATATTCAGAGACGTCTCAGTGATCAATAGGTTCAACACCGGTAGTGATCACCGACTCGTCCGAGGCTCTCTGAATATCAACTTTAAAGCTGAACGTGTCCGTTTGATGAAATCTAGGCTCCGACCAACTCTGCTCCAAGCTGTGATGGGATCTGAAAAATTCCAGTCAAATCTGGAAAACCGGTTTGCTTCCATGGAAACCACAACGGGTGTAAACCAGAACCTTGAAAATGTGGTTCGAATCCTCAGGGAGGAAGGTACGAAATTTTGTAAAATGCAGCGTAAGGGCAAGAAATCAAAACTTTCGGAAGGGACCCTAGGGCTAGTGAAGTACCGACGTGAAAACCCACTTCTTACTTCGTCAGCAAAACGGACTCTAAACCGAGAGATCAGCAAACTAGTACGACACGACCTCCGATGCTCCAATACTCTTTCGATCGAAAGAGCGATCGAGCAGAATCGGGGGTCAAAGGTGTTTGTACAATCTCTCGGAAGAAGCCACCTGACGAAGTTGACTACAGCAAGTGGAGTAGTTGTTACTTCCAAGCCGGCCGTCCTTTCCGAAGTAGTACGTTTCTATGGCAGTTTATACGCTTCGCATGCATCTCGACCTGATCCCGAAAATGAGGACTCTAGAGCCACATTAACACGCCACTACACCGAAGACCTGCCAGAAGTCAGCACTGACGAAATCGAGATGGCTCTTGGACAGCTGAAAAATGGAAAAGCCCCTGGAGAGGACGGCGTTACAACAGAACTGTTAAAGGCTGGAGGTAAGCCCGTACTGAGGGAGCTCCAAAAGCTTTTTAACGTTGTCCTGTTCGAAGGGAGAACTCCAGAGGCGTGGAGCAGAAGTGTGGTCATCTTGTTCTTCAAGAAGGGTGACAAGACCAGGTTGAGGAACTATCGACCCATTTCGCTTCTAAGCCACGTCTACAAGCTGTTCTCAAGAGTTATCACGAACCGTCTTGCGCGAAGACTCGACGAATTCCAACCACCTGAGCAAGCTGGATTTCGGAGCGGATTTGGCACCATAGACCACATCCACACAGTGCGGCAGATTATACAGAAAACAGAAGAGTATAATCAGCCCCTGTGTCTAGCATTCGTGGACTATGAGAAGGCCTTTGACTCGATCGAGATCTGGTCTGTTCTGGAGTCCCTGCAGCGTTGCCAAGTAGATTGGCGATACATCCAAGTGCTGAGATGTCTCTACGAAGCCGCCACCATGTCCGTCCAAGTACGGAATCAACAAACAAAGCCCATACCATTGCATCGAGGAGTGAGACAAGGGGATGTTATTTCCCCGAAATTGTTCACAAATGCAATGGAGGATTTGTTCAAGACGCTACACTGGAAAGGACGTGGCATAAATATCAATGGCGAATACATCTCTCACTTGCGATTTGCGGACGACATCGTCATCATGGCAGAGACGCTGCAGGACCTACAACAGATGCTGAAAGACCTGGCTGACTCTTCTGTGCGCATCGACCTACGGATGAACTTGGATAAAACCAAGGTCATGTTCAATGAACATGTACTACCGGAACCGGTCGCAGTACACGGTGCCGTTCTCGAAGTTGTCCAAAAATATGTGTACCTCGGGCAGACTTTGCAGTTAGGTAGAAACAACTTCGAGGACGAGGTGAACAGGAGAATTCAGCTGGGTTGGGCAGCGTTTGGGAAACTTCGTCGGGTCTTTTCGTCGTCGATCCCACAGTGCCTTAAGACGAAAGTCTTCAATCAGTGCGTCCTACCCGTCATGACATACGGAGCCGAAACGTGGACACTTACGGCACGGCTGGTCCACAAGTTCAAAGTCGCTCAGCGTGCTATGGAGAGGGCTATGCTCGGCGTTTCTCTGAGGGATCGCATCAGGAATGAGGTGATCCGGCAGAGAACCAAGGTCATTGACATAGCCCAAAGGATTAGCAAGCTGAAGTGGCAATGGGCAGGCCATATTAGCCGAAGAACTGATTACCGTTGGGGTAGACGGGTTCTTGAGTGGAGACCGCGTCTCGGCAAACGTAGTGTAGGACGTCCACAGGCCAGGTGGAGTGATGATCTGCGCAAGATGGCTGGCAGGAGCTGGATGCGAGAAGCCGAGGATCGAACCAAGTGGCGCGCAATTGGAGAGGCCTATGTCCAGCAGTGGACTGCGATAGGCTGATGATGATGATGATTTAAATAAATTGTACGTATTTCTACTGGCTACATCAAATCAAAATATTTTTTGTTAAGCTGAGAATTGTTACATAAATTAGCCATTTGTGCATGGTTCACCGTAACGTTTTAATAGTATTAGAATCGATTTTGGTATCATACGTGCAAATTTCAGCAGCCAGCAACGTGGCACAAGCAAAATCAACGATGTTTAGGGTCAAAAACTACAAATGAACGCACTATTTTTGGTTGGTATGTGCCCGCTTCCATTCTGGTAATGTCAACTAAGTAGTTGAATGAAACTTTGCACTAATCTACGGCTGACTTAATAACAGCTTTCGACGTTAGCATCAAAACAATGTTGGCCCATTTGCGTTAAATTACCACGGTAAAAAAGCTAGAAAAATGGTCGTCCTACGAACTCGATGATCGTTTGCAAGAAGTTTATGTTGAGACATTGTACTATACATGGAGAAACACATAAGAGAAATTTTAAACCGCATTGTTTATGAAAGGAATTCTGTTTGTCAATTGCAAGCACTTAGCAACGTGTTTTGATTCTGATTCAGCACCTAAACAATGCCCAAAATAAAAAGTTACCTCTAATAAAATAGTAAAATGGGAGTATACTTGTTAAGCATTACTGCTGATATGTCCTATGAAGAACTGAACACAATAATGAAGCATCTCGCACGTCTCTATCCAGTTTTCACATTCGCTTCTTTCCACAACTACGTGAGACCTCATATTGCATAGCAGATGGTGTCCAAGTGACAAGATCTAAAGTTAGCTCTCCGTTATTTGCTGTAGTCTACAGACCTCGAGTCCGCCGACTTTTACTGTTTCCAGAATTTGGGTACATTCAATACTCGAGAGGCAGTAAAGATACCTCTAAAAAAATTATTGCCTCCTCTTACCCAGATGATTTCTTCAAGTCAGACAATAATAAAATGCCACTGCATTGGCAATGTTGCATTGAAGGCAAGAGTGAATAATGAATATTAGAAAATACGTTATCTTTTTAATTAAATAATAGCCAAGTGCGTGTCTGAGTAGAGTTCTGCAGTTCAAGTAAACGCATTTAACAAGGGCTCTATAACTCTTGTACCGACAAAGTTATCGACGCCATTATAGTTTTATTTAAATTTCATGACATTTTCAGATTTTTCGAGCCAGTCGTTTTACTTTTGTTCAAATGGGGGGGGGGGGAGGCCTCGCCCCCATTTAAACAAAAAAATGCACTTTAAAGTTTAATATCCCGAACACGGATACTTAAATCAAAAAACAGTCTCAGAAACGTCTCAATGTTTTTAAGATTCTATCTTACGATACACTATGGCGTAGGCGCGAGCAAAAACATCCCCACTTCATGTGTGGGACCCACTTAATTTTATTTTAAATAACTAAGTAGTCGACATGGTAAACACACACATCCATGCAAAGTTTTGGAGGCAGGCCGAAGAGGGACGAACGGACGGATGGAAATACGAACGGACATGATGAAATTATGAGGGTTCTAAGAGGTGTTGCGGTAATTTACTAGGTTACCTATTATTACCACCTTGATATTTTGATTTTATTTGAGCTTACAATAATTATATTATGACATGAAAGTGAACAGTTTTACAGCAACAGAATTTTTTATCATCGGTTTTCTGCGAGGCCATGCATCATCAATCGGGTCAAGCCCGCTCGTTTGTGTAGTGAATACATGTTTTAGGGACATCCTTGTTTCATTTCAACAACCTTAATTTAATGTCAGTACATGCCTAAATTAATATTACAAGCAGCAGAGACAGTACAAAATGCCTTTGAAGAGTTTGTTGCCTCACGTCCAGCTGATTTTTACAAGAAGGTCATCACTAAACTGCCAATGCGTTGGCAAAGATGCGTCGATTGCATGGGTGATTGCTTCGAAAAACAGAAATAAAAAAGTTTGAAAAAATAAGTACTTTCACTTATTGCATACAAAACGGCAATTTCATAGGTAAAAACCTATTACATAATGTAAAATGCAACACGATGGTTTAGGAGTCAAAAATGAATACTAAGAAAGTAAGCCGTTTTATGCCGCACGGACAATATTTTTCAAAAATAACTTCCAAGAACTATAATCCAAACATGTTTAGATATTTATTTCTGTATCTTCTTCGTACCTACACTGTTTGACACATATTAATCGTCCAGTTAATTACTAATTTATTGGGGAGTACCTTTAATTTAATGGTTTTCCAATATGGTCGGATTACTTTATTGATTCATTTGTTCTGAAGTCGAATTTGAAAATAGACCGTTCTAGTTTGACTTATATCCAAATTATTTACAATATGAATAAAATAAAAATCGTTGGCTATCTTAGAGTAGTTGAAAACGTAAACGGTATTTTTAGAAATTACTTATTTTATGGGAGAATAAGTAAAAAATATGTACTGTTTTGGATATATTTTGAAATCTTGCTAAGTCTCCTGTTACTCATCAACAATTTAAATATTTTCGCATCATTTAAAAATGATAAATTAGATATTTTTTATTATCTCGTGCAGTTTAATATTTTTTTTAATGAAGTTATTAGTGTTGTCTTTAGTGTATTGAAATCCATGGAATATAAAGTGGCAATTACTAATCTTATGATTGTCCACAATGACTTCCTCGAGGACTTAAATTATACAAGAAGTCTAAAAAAAACAAAAATATTTACAGTAGTCAGTCTTAACGTACAACTTATAATTACATTTCTTTACATTGCGTGGCAATTTCATCAGTTCACGGAAATCAGTAACTCAGGAATGATGATTTTATTCTTGTGTTATTCAATAATTCGTAATAAGATACCTTATATCTTGGATTTCTGCGCGTTGCACATTTACATAGATTTACTCTCAAATTTACTAAATTGCTTAAATGGTACAGTGCTTGAATTACAACAAAAAATGTGTACAGATAATAATACGAAAACAGTTTTAGAAAGAAATCAACGAAACTTGAATTTGCTAGAAATGATCCAGCGCTGCGCTGATTGGTACGAATGTTTAGTGGAAAGTAGCAAACAGATTTCAGAGTGTTTTAAATTTCAAGTAACTATTCAAATCGATAATTTATAACTTGATTTTCAGCTTATTTCTTTACCCAAGACGTAGAAAAAAGGCACATGCGTATACGTCGACATGGGTCTGAGAATATTTGTGCAACCCAATCTTATAATTTAATTCTAAGACGAAGACGCTTTTTATATTACATGCCGTAATCACCAGTACATTCGAGAAAGGTCGTTAACTGGTTCCAAGACCGAGCTGTCAAATGTATTTGAACCAAACGCGCGACAGCCAATCTATATTCGAAGCTATGCACATATCGGTGTTAGGTTAATTTTTCTGTGCCTCAAGAAATCAACGAGAATTTTCACGACGTTAAGCCGTATTGAATCTTTATTCTGGAATGATCTTTCTTCGTATCACTATTCCCTTTTAAGAGGTATTCAAACTCAGTGGCGCAATGGTAGCGTACGCCACTGCTGTTATGAGGTCTCGGGTTCGATTCCCGGGTCGGACGAAATGTTTGTATGATCTGCAAATATTAGGTCTTTACCTATGAAATTGCCTTTTCACGTAGGCGTGGGAGTCCACCAGGGTTCAGCCTTAAGCCCACTACTGTTTAACCTGTGCATGGATTACATCACAAGAAACATACAAAAACCAACCCCAGAATGTATGCTCTATGCAGACGACATAGTTTTAATGTCAAAGACCGCAAAAGAGCTACAAGAGACTCTGAATCAATGGGTAACACAAATAGAACGCCATGGGCTGCGCATAAGCCGGAGCAAAACGGAATACTTGGAATGCGATTATGGAGGTACAGCAGAGACGGGATGCAAAACATACATAGACAACCGTGCATTACCCAAAGTAGACAAGTTCAAATACCTAGGTTCTGTCCTCACACATGACGCAAACGTGGATAAAGACGTGGACCACCGCATCAATACTGCCTGGCTTAAATGGAGATCGCTATCAGGGGTTCTTTGTGACAGCAGAATGCCCATCAGAGTTAAAGGGAAAGTGTACAAAACGGTAGTACGACCCGCCATGACATACGGTGCAGAGTGCTGGACCATGAAGAAGACACACGAGCAACAACTGCACACGAGCGAAATGAAGATGCTCAGATGGGCGGGCGGTGTAACCCGCTTGGACAAAGTGCGAAATGAGTATGTCAGAGGATCGTTTAAAGTAGCACCGATTGCTGAAAAATTAAAAGAAAGCCGAATGCGCTGGTACGGCCATATCATCAGGCAAAATGACGAACACTCTGTCAAAAAGGCCCTAAAAATCCCTGACCGCCCACGAGGAAGGGGAAGACCACCCGCCACCTGGTGGTCGAATATGCAGAAAGAGATCCAGCAAGAGAATCTGAGCACACAGACAATCCAGAACAGAGTTCTCTGGCGCAGACGTACAAGGAGACCCGACCCCAGCTAAACTGGGAAGAGGGGTGGACAAAGAAGAAGAGACCTATGAAATTGCCTTTCTTCAGTACTGGTCATTTCAAAGAAAAAAAAGTTTGTAATGGATTTGTATTCTAAATTCAAATTAATTTTGTTTTAAAACCATGACATTCTATTAACAAACTCAGTCTTTTGTTTTTTGATTAGCATTGTATTTTCATTGCATTTGAACATGTTTTGTCATAATGGATACTTTAAAATTCGTGTAATTATGGAATATGAATTCCGTCGTGGCACCAAAGCGACAGAAACGGCACGTAACATTAAAAACGTTTACGGAGAGAACTGTACAAACGAACGCACACCCCATTATTGGTTTTCCCGGTTCCGTTCTGGAATTTTTGACTTGAAAAATGAAGCTCGTGGTCGTCCGGAGACTTTGGTTAACAATAATGAATTAAAGGCGATTGTGGAAGCTGACGAATCTCAATCTACAGCTGAGCTAGCAGCAGCTTTTATTGTAAGTATCAAAACAATAATGATCCATTTGCGACAAATTGGCAAGGTAAAGAAGCTTGATAGATGGGTGCCCCACGACCTTAACGATCACCAGCGCAACGTAGCGTCGACACCTGCCTTGCGCTGCTCAACAGGCAAAGAAATGAAGGAATTTTGAAAAGAATTGTTACGTGCGACAAAAAATGGATTCTGTTCGACAATCGAAAACGCTCAGCAAACTGGTTAGACCCTGGTTCAGCACCAAAGCAATGCCCTAAACCAAAAATGACCCCTAAAAAGGTGTTGGTCACTGTTTTTATAGTTTCACATATTGTCTACTGCGGGTGTGATTCACCACAGCTTTTTACAAAACGGCATGAGCATTAATGCAGATGTGTACTGTGAAGAACTGGAGAGAATGATGGAGAAGCTTGCACATCTGCAACCAGCTTTGGTCAATCGGTCGTCCCCAATGCTCCTTCACGACAACGCGCGACCCCATACTGCGCAACAGACAATTTTCAAGTTGCAAGAGCTGGGGTTGGAAGCTCTCCCTCATCCGCCATACTCACCAGACCTTGCACCTACCGACTATTACTTTTTCCAAAATTTTGACATCTTTTTAGTGGGTAAAAAAGTCAATTCCCGAGAGGCAGTACAAAACGCCTTTGAAGAGTTTGTTGCCTCCCGTCCAGCTGATTTTTACAAGAAGGGCATCAATAAACTGCCAATGCGTTGGCAAAGATGCGTTAATTGCATGGGTGATTACTTCGAAAAACAGAAATAAATAAGTTTGAAAAAATAAGTACTTTCACTTATTGAATACAAAACGGCAATTTCATAGGTAAAAACCTACTATTTGTTTCGGAGTTTGGGTGTTTTCTATGTATAATATGTATGTATCTACAAAAAAAGTGTATAAGTATTTATATCAGTTGTCTTGTACCCCTAATATAAGCTCTGCTTAGTTTGGGATTAGATGCCGTTGTGTGTTAGATGTCCGAAATATTTATTTATTTATTTATTCGTCCCGAGCATCGCTAGTGCAGCCATGACATTTTGCCGGGCGGTCGATATGCTCTACTTTGTTTGCTCCTTTTGGTTGTCACTGAATTCTGTAGGTAGCGTTGTTCATTCGTCTAATCACCTTTTTTAACGTGTGGAAACCCATGCCGTACACCGTTTTCTTGAATCACGTCGTTTTTTCTCATTATTTTTGATATATACGGGATTTGTCTTTGTGCTCTCCTGATACGTGCATGGATCGGCAGGCGAGGAGAAACAATGGCATGCACTAGTCCCAGTCGTGTTGTTGGTTATCGACCAACATAGCCAGAATCGTTACAAGCGTCTGATCGAATCGTTCAATCATTCCATTCGATTGAGGGTTATATGGTGGTTCGAGTAATATATAATCCCAAAGTTCTATTATATTTTTTAAAGACTTGTGACACCAAGTTCCTGCCCTGATCTAAATAGATTTTAAGGGCACGCCAAACGGATATATGACTTCTTTAACAAACTCTGTCGCGACTGTTGTGACACAACTACCTGCAGGTGAAACTCTCTAGCACTGGTCTTCTCCCATTTTTGGTGCAGAATCCCGTTCTGAAGATACAAACTTTCCCATTATGTCCAATAAGCTTTGTTGATAGCGCTCCCAGATGAGACATCACTCCAAGTAGGTTCACCCTGAAAACCCACTCTAATTTGTGTAAGTGATGCTCGAAGTCACGGTCAACATACGTACAATGCCTTTGGATTTGGATGCCTTTGAAGTGGCAGGTGCAATTACATAATCCAAAAAGAATCGCATTGAACTGCCACAATCACCTACCCGTTGAAAATGCAAACTTCTCCTTGACTTTTGGTATTTGCACCTGCCAATTCCCAGATTTTAAGTCTAGGATTGAGAACCGTTTCATCCCACTCAAAGTGTCTAGCGTATCGTCGATTCTAGGAAGCAGGTTTTGTCCTTTTTATAATTTCATTGATTCGTTCTTCTTCTTCACCGGCACAATTGCCTTGTAGAGGAATTATGATTCTGTTCCTTTTCATCTCTTCCAAAATGTTGTCAAACCTCTTTTCTTGTGCTACCGGAACTCGTCTTGTTCATTGACGAATGGGTTTCTCATTTCCATCAATCTTTTGTTGTACTAGTGACGTTCACAAATCGCAGTAACAACTTCATAGCTTAAATGCTCTGTGAATATGTTTGTTTCTTCCTGCGGTCCTTAAGAAGCTCAGTGACTATTGCATCACTTCTAATGCTTGTTGTTTCTAAACTTGATAACGAAGTACATTTAGGTAGGAACCTCAGACAACTTCTTCGCACTGTCCGATAACGTCATTTTTACTTAGCTCTATCCCGCTGTTATCTAGATTTAAGACCCTAACTATCTGCACTTCTATTGGCAGTTCTTATGACTTTCATTTTTTTTTAGATAACATATTGGGTAATGATCAGTATGTGCGTTTACACTTGTTTATTATATGATATTATCAAGTCACTTGTACAGGTAAATATTGTGATAAAAATTAATGCAGATTTTGAGTAAATTTTTCAGTAATCTTAACAGATATTTTTTTTAGATCAACTTTAGCAAAGGGTTCTTAGAACTGTTTAATTTTATAATTGTCGAGCTGTACCCAATGTTTATTGTATTTTATGGAGGTCAGAAGTTACACAATCAAAAAGCTACAATGAACAGAACTATTGTTAAATGGTACAATAAGTGTGGTACAAGTAAGTATGTTTTCGACACATCGTTTCGAAATCATAGTAGAGCGTCGACTATCAAAACATTCACTCACTTGAGTCACGCGCGCATTTATGAGCAATATATCTTATAAAGTAACGCAATTCATTTATAAAATGTGTGATTCTGTTCTAGGTTCTCACACCAATGAAACAAAAGCGGTTAAAAATTTATTAGTTATAACAAAAATGAGTGAAATAAGGATTGAGTTCGCCAGTTTAACTTTGGGAATGTATTTAATTCCAATGTTTCTGTCTACGGTAATTGCCAATGTGATAATAGCTTTGCAGTTTAATAATGTTATTTAAATGAAATACACTTCACTATTTTATCGTTCTAAACACACATCGTTTTCTGGTGCAGTTTTGGTATTAATTTGTGGTGAATAGTATTAATTTCTAAACATTATGTCAAAATAATGCACACTGTGTTCATAAAACTAGTCTTAATTCAATGTATATATGAAGAAGAGACATTACGAATTGAAATATCCAGAACTGTGAAATACGCAGTAGTATAATAGTTGCGATGCAACTTGGTATTGAGTGGATTACATAGCAATAACCCTATAAATAGGCGAAAGTGCATTACTAGCGAGCTAGATGATGAAAAACTTTACGAAACCTTCTCTAAAAAGACTTTTCAACACGCTGCAGAATAGTCAGTATCTAGAAAACTACAGCAAGCTATACTTAAAGATTGCAAAGCCAGAAAGAAAGCTGTCACACCAACAAAAAGGTCCGCTATGCATGAGCTTTTGAATGTGGCCAGACTAATCAAATTTTGAGGTAAGTTAGATAAATATGAAAATATGAAACAGTAAATAAAAATTAGTAAACGCAATTTCTTAAGTGTCTTTTATCAGTTTGTTTTAGGTTTTATGACGACTATGCACTGAAGATCCCGGCGCAACTACCTCAACCTGAAGCATGACGTGACTGGCTCTCCCGACAACAAATCGTATCGTCTTTTGCCTTGGTGTCGCAGCCCGCATCCAATGCCATAACTTTTAGATAGTAGTAACGTCACCTGAGTGGTAAACTTCTAATATTCTGGTGTGGTAGTATAAGCTTGATATTGTTTGTGTTGTAGCTGTAGGAACATTCCTTTATTAAACCTGCATTTAAATAAAAAAATATAGTTATGTTGATATTTAATATTAAAGTTGTATCGAATTTCGATTTCATTAAATTAAGTAATGTATGTAAAGTGTGAGCTTCATCTGTATTTGCATTTCTTTGTAATGTTTGACCGTAGGAACTCTTAGGACTTTGGTGATGTCTACTACTAGGAATACTAGATATGTATTATATTTTACAAGGCAATTCAAGTGATTTTTTAAATTTCACACACATTAATTGTAAAAAATATTGTCAGTGTGCTGCAAGATTAGTGATACTGAATGTCGCCACCCTTATTTATGCCGTAGGTATCGGAAGAGCATTTATGCCGTAGCTCCTAAAATAGGAGGTTATATATATAAACGGCTGTATCTTTTGATTGCGTTAACTATTTGATTTCATAGGTCTATGAAATAGCTGATTCTTCTTCTAGATATTGGATAATTGGATATAGAAATCTTTCGTTTTTTCCTTGAGGAATAGATCCCTAAAGACAGCTTATACAGGTAAAAACTTCACTGTTTTTGAAAATTTTAAATGTTCCAACATCTAATAGGAAATTTTCGAAAAAGGAATGATTTCTGTGCTATCCGAGACATAACTAGTATTATTACTTAAATGCTTGTCAGCACAGTTTTAAAGTGGAAAATAAAGATTTTCTGGTCACGCTTATTTTATTTTTGAAACCGTTGTTTTCGATTTTCATTTATTGTATTAATAAAATTAGTAACTGTTAAAGCAAAACGCCTACGGATTCTCAACGAGCAATTTTTGATCATCATATTAGTTACTAGTTTAGTTTAAGGAGTTTGTATACGTAATGTAATTGTGTGTACTTTTTTTTACTCTCATTCTATCATTACACCTGTGACGAGTGAATCCCGAATCTTTCATTTTTAAAACCTTATTAGCCCATCTCCGGACATTAACATTTGGCCACATCGAACCGGATATCAAAACTTTATGGATCAGCTGTTATTTACTGGAAATCGGTGCTAATTAATGCGAAGATTGGATAAAATTGAAGTGACAGTGTCGAGCAAAGGAAAAATGGTGTTAAGCCTCCTTATAGCATAATGCACTCAAGTTAAGTTGAAATTTATTTTTATATAAATAAGCAAAGTTATAATTGCATTATTTTAGTTTAACTTAGTACGATAAGCACGTACATAGTGTTTATGCAAAAAACACCGACCCTTTGGTATACGGCAAGTTGTTACATAACAGGCCTAAATTGTATTTGAGTTGCTAAATATATATTGTTATTTGTGCATATTAGGTATTTTACCTGTACTTTGGTGAAGCAACTGGTCTCCTGACAATCAAAATATCTTGTAAGTAATTAGGTATAATCAATAAGTTGTAGAAATCAACAAAATTTAATTCTTATAACTTAAATTTAGTTATAATAAGATACTGTAAACTTACAATCTAATTATAAAGATTAATAGGTGGTAAAATTTGTGTTTAGTTTGTCATTACCATTACCTAGTATCACATTCAAATACCTTACTATTTTACTTAAATAAATAATATCAAAAACTAATAAATAACTAATTGTAACTTCTAGTATAAATCTAATATAACTTACCTACAAAAATATAAAACAAGTTTTTGACTGGAATTGTAATAATTATAACTAGTTTGAACCTAACTATTTAGTGCATATGCACTAAATAACTACCTACCTTAATCTTATTGTTATAAAATTTGTACTTATTAATCGTTTGCCTTGTATAAATTCCAGATTGATTGGCACTAATCTCCCGGAATATCCAGAATGAGTGAGGAAAAGGATCTTATTCGTAAAAGAGGAAGTTTCAAGGGAAGATTAACTGCATTTTCAAATTATTTACAGGCACTAAACGCGCCTTTAGTTGACGCTATCGCTCGAGAACTGCAGTTGCGTATGAGTAAGGTTGAATCGCTGTATGAACAATACGACGAGGTACAGTTACAAATAGAATGCATGGTGGATGATATGCGCGTTCAACTTAATGAACGCACGGAATTTGAATCACAATATTATAAAGTTTTGGCTGATGCTCAAGGTTTGTTATCCGATTTTAATAAAAGCTTAGATGAATCTGTAAAAAGCGGCTCTCGTGTTATCAATCACAAGCTCGTCAAGTTACCCACTATTCTATTACCGAAGTTTAGTGGTTCGTATGACAACTGGCTTGAATTTCATGACACCTTTGCGAGCCTTATTCATTCGAATGAAGAAATAGATGAAATAAACAAATTTCATTATTTACGTGCATCTTTGGAGGGTTCCGCTGCTGTGGTTATTCAGTCAATCGGGTTTTCCGCGAGTAATTATGCTGTATTGTGTGAGCGGTTTGATAACAAAAGATTGCTTATCCAAAATCACGTCGCGGCCTTATTTAACATTGAGACGATTAATAAAGAATCATCTAATACATTGAAACGGTTAATTGATCAAGTAAATAAGAATTTACGAGCACTCGAATCCTTAGGTGAACCTGTAAAACAATGGGATACACTTCTAATTTATATTGTCACTCACAAATTAGATCAAAAAACGTACAGAGAGTGGGAAGAGTTTAAGGGTCATTTAGACAAGGACAGTTCAATTACATTTAAAATTTTTATAGACTTTTTGAGAACTCGTGCAGACTTGATCGAAACTTTAGAGTTGTCGCGCAATAATAACAATAATAATGATTCAGGCGGTAATAAATCTAACCACAAAATAAAGTCTATGGTTTCACAGAGTTCTAAAGAATCTGGTGCAGAGTGTTCACGAAAGGTCTGTCCCAGATGCCAAGGTACTCATAATTTAAATAACTGTCCCCAATTTCTTGCAATGAGTAATGAAGCTAGATTAAAATCTATGCCTACTTATAAAGTATGTTTTAATTGCTTCCGAACAGGGCATTATGCTAACTCTTGTAAGAGGACAGGTTGCAAGTTATGCAAACGTCGACACAACACATTGATTCATGCTACTGATCCCAAATCTATTATCTACAGCGTAGGTACTGAAAATAACTCGACTACAGCGCTTCAATCGTCGTCGACCTTCCCGCCGACGCCGCCGCTACAACCGTCTACCGCGCTACAGACTAATAAGAGTAATGTCGCCCTCTCAGCTAACTTAACCTGTTCTCAAATGCAACAAAAGGAACACCGTGATGTACTATTGTCCACAGCTTTGGTCAAATTGCGTGACCATAATAATAAAGATCACGTGTTTCGCGCCGTGCTGGACAGTGGTAGCACATCATGTTTTATAAGTGAAAACGCCTGTAGCAAACTTAATTTACCGACAAGGAAGATTGATACTTCAATAATGGGCATCAATAACGCTACTTCACGCGTAGGTAGAACATGTCGTGTAACAATGAAATCATTAAATGATCGTTTTTGCAGCGATGTTCATTGTTATGTTTTACCATCAATTACAGATCAAGTCCCAAGTCGTGAAATCAATATCTTAAATTTAAATATACCGTCGGATATTTGCTTAGCGGATCCTACATTCTATAAGCCTTCTGATATTGACATTTTATTAGGCGCTGATATCTTTTGGGACATAATAAGTTCAAATCAGATACGATTAGGCAATCAAAAACCTATTCTATGTGAAACTCAACTAGGGTGGATAATTTCAGGTCCACTACCCATTAATGTCACTCCTTTTGCCAGTAATGCAAGATGTAATTTTATTAAAGTCGACATTGTTTCGGAAGTCGATGACATCAAAACCGATTTAACGCGTTTTTGGCAATTGGAGGAGACAAATCCAAAGTTATCTCATTATTCACCAGACGAAAAGTTCTGCGAGAAACACTTTGTTGAAACTACTACTCGTCTAGGTGACGGACGTTTTTGCGTTCGTGTTCCGCTTAAAAAGGATCCACAAATTTTAGGAGACTCCTTTCAAAGAGCACGACAGTGTTTGATATCTTTGGAACGCAGATTGAACTCCAAACCTGACATGAATAAAATGTATCACGATTTTATGCGAGAATATAAATTATTAGGTCACATGACTGAATGCCAACTGTCAGTCGATCGCCCGGTTTATTTTATGCCACATCATGGTGTACTACGTGAGAGTAGTACCACCACTAAGCTGCGAGTGGTATTTAATGCTAGTAGCCCCACCACTTCCGGTGCATCGTTCAACAATATACAAATGGTGGATCCCACGGTTCAGGATGATTTGCTGTCCATTTTTCTGCGGTTTAGGCAACATAAATACATCTTGTCCGCTGATGTGGAGAAGATGTACAGACAAGTAGTGGTGCATCCATCTGACAGACATCTTCAACAAATACTATTTATTTATTTATTTATTTATGTAAGGAAAACATACAGTGATATATTTTAGATCGGTTATAACTATATAAACAGCTAAACACCATTTAAACGTTTTCACATATAAATGTCTAAAGCTTACTTTAGGGATGTAATAAATTTGATAAATTAAATAACAAAACAACTTTTGCAAGTGAACAGAAAGAGAGAGAATAAAAACAAAAATCCGTTAATCCGTCGTAAAACCATTAAACCACGAGTGCGATAAGACATCTTTGAACTTGTTAGGTTTGGTTGTGAATAAGTCAAGGTTCGGGAAGTCAGTCAGCGCATTCAATTCGTTGGCAGATCTAATTAAAAATGAATTTTGTCTATAATTTGTTGAGCATATAGGGATTGACAGATAAATTGGTTGCCTTAAAGTCCTGTTTGGCACACGTAACTTAATTTTTGAAAGTAGATGGGGTGAATCTAACTGACTTTGAGCTATTTTGACTAAACACACTATATCCGCTATGTTCCGTCTCTTAATTAAAGGAAGTATATGGTGTCTCTGACATCTCTGTTCGTACAGTGGATCGCTGGAGTTACATTTATACTCGAGGAATCTCAGAAACCTACGTTGAATAGATTCCAGTCTATTAATATGGACTTGGTACCGCGGGTTCCACACTTGAGAGCAATACTCGAGAATACTACGCACAAAAGAACAATACAGTATTTTGATAACCTTTACACTCTTAAATTGTGAACTAGATCTTAATACAAACCCCAATGATTTGTTTGCTTTTTTTGGCAATGTAATCGATGTGCATGTCGTACAAGAGTTTGGAGTCGTGTATTACACCCAGGTCACGCACCTTGTCAACTATTTTCAGTTGATGACCTTTGATAGAGTAATTGAAATTTATTGGTTTAGGTTTCCGAGTGAAAGAGATGATGTGACATTTAACAACATTGAGATCGAGCTTGTTAATTGAACAATAATGTTGGAAGGCATTTAGATCTTTCTGGAGCAGATAGCAGTCGCCCACGGAATTGATTGTTTTATATATCTTCATGTCGTCTGCGTACAAGAGAAATTCTGAGTGTTTTATGCATGTGGTTACATCGTTTATGAAGATATTAAACAATAAAGGCGCAAGCAGAGAGCCCTGGGGAACACCGGATGGCGCGATGCACCATGAGGAAGCATAGCCGTTGAGTACGACTGCCTGAGACCGATTCTCAATGTAAGACGTGAACCATCTGTACAAGTTTCCGTGGATTCCCGAGAGTAAAAGCTTATGTAATAATATGTCATGATCTATACGGTCGAAGGCTTTGCTGTAGTCGGTGAATATGGCATCCACTTGTCCCCCAGATTCCATACCTGAGGCCACGTATTCAGTGAATGTCAACAAATTCGTCATAGTGGATCGTTTTCCCAAAAATCCGTGTTGTTCAGGGATGATCGAGACTGAGAGTGTATCATAGAGTTGAGAGTACACGATTTTTTCTAAAACCTTAGCGAAGATACATAGTTTTGATATAGGCCGATAATTTTTTATATCACTACGACATCCACTCTTGTATATGGGGGTTATAAAGGCTGACTTCCATACTTTAGGAACAATGCCTTCTATGACAGAACGCTTGAATAATATTGTTAATGGTTCAGTCAGATAATGTGCACACTTAACAACAAATAAAGGCACTATGCGATCTGGTCCAGGCCCCTTGGTCAGGTCCAGTGTTTGTAATAATTTAAGTACCGTTCGTTCACATATCTCTATGTCACCAATTACGTTAGATACATTATGATTAATATCGTCATGAGCCAGATCAGGATGACTTGAAATACTAGGTTGGGGTGTAAGAAATACGGATTGAAAGTAAGATGAGAAAAGGTGACAGATCTCCTCCCCCGTGTCAGCCGACTGACCTTCGTATTGTAGTGTAGATGGAAGAGAATGAAAGCCCTTTTTATTTGCTTTTATGAAAGACCATAGCATTTTTGGGTTGGTAATGATTGATTCTTCGGATCGTTTGATAAAGCTATCGTAACACTCAATTTCTAAAATTTTTGCCCTTTTTCTTAAGAGAGAAAACGTATCGTAATCACAAATGTTTTTGTATTTATGGTATTTGCGCAAAAACTTATGTTTTTCTTTAAGTACTTTCTTTAATGAAGTACTATACCAAGGAGGGAAAGAAGATAAATTAACTAATTTGTGAGGGATATGTTGATCCATAAGATCATATAGATTTTTATAAAAAATATCTACGGCGTTTTCAAGCGGAAGGGACTTTAGAATTTCCCAGTTTATTTTATTTAATGCAGAGTTTATCGAATCGTATTCACCTCTGTGGTAATAGTATTTAAGTCGCGGTTTTGTTTTTAATGTGTCTGACTGCGTGAGTTCTAAAATAATATTCAGAGATTTATGGTGGGGGTCTTCGGGTACTAGAGGATCAGAACATGGCGTAACTGTTAGTGTGGTGTTACAAAACACTAAATCCAGCAGACGATTATTGACATTTGTGCACAGACTAAATTGATTTAAATTGCATTCATCTATGATGTCGAAAAAATTCGTTTGTGCTTCCCCTGATAACTCGGTAGGCGACAACATGTTACGTTCATTAGGATGCCACTGAACGTTACTCATGTTGAAGTCACCAATAACTAAAAATAAATCATCTGGGCACAAATTCATGATTGACAATAATTTATTTGAGAAATTCTGTAGCTGTGTGTTGTAGGTATTTCCTAAATTTTGTTTGCATAAATACAATACACAAATATGTAAACGACTGCTAGACCTTGATGTGTTCCGTAGTGTCAAAGTGACCCACATATCTTCTGCGGATGAGCACCACTCAGACCGCTCAAACGCTGTGAAGTCGCGGCGAACGGCTAGAAGAACTCCACCCCCGTATCTCTCAGCTGTTTCCTTATAGTCACGGTCTCGCCTCCACACAACGTACCTCTCATCGAATAACTCACTATTGCTCACACTCTCGAGGAGCCAGGTCTCTGTTAACGAAATAATGTCGTACGAATTCAGAAGAAGATTGCGTTTGAAAGTATGTGTCTTAGTGCGCAGTCCTCGAGCATTTTGATAGTAAATATTTAGATTAGGGAGGGCCATTGTTAATGCAATTAAAAATAAAACTTATGAATAGCAAAATAAAAAATAAAAATAACATGTGGGTGACTTTTAAAAATTGTAGGCAAAGCTGTAAAGCATGAGATGCTACGCGGAGACAAGCATTAAAAATACAGACAATATCATAAACTCCGATTACCGCAAATGCAATACATATAATAATGATGAAGGTAGTTGAATAAAAGTTGAACAGAAGCGAGAGTGTGTCAAAGAACTTGCTTATTAGAAAGCTAAAGCCAAAACAAACAGGAGCGTAAGCTATAATGCTCTTTATTGCTATACAGGTGCGATAGCGCGCGGACGAAAGTTGTGTGATAATAAATAAACTTACGTGCGATAACAGGCTGACGGCGATGCAATGACTCACACAAACCGGTGTAATAAAGACTCGCCTATTTTTAATGGTTCTCAAAGTTTTCAACGGACTATTGAGTAATATAATTAATGTTATAAAATAGCAAGACAAAAGGTGTTTTAAATTATTCTTGCAAGGTCGTTTTCGCATTTTATAAAAAATACTGGTGATTTGTCGGATTTCCTCGCCATTATCTTTGAATGTTTCACCCAGATATATTGAAAGTTATTTTCCTTAGCCAGTGCTCTCGCTTTACTCAATAAACTTTTATTTCTTTGGGTGAGGTGATCATTCACGTAGAAGTTGCCTGCAACTGTAAAACCTAAGTTTGTCAAACTGAGCTTCTTACTCCGTCGTGATGATGCCACGAATTCCTCTTTGGTGTAGCGATTGTTAAAGGATATGATTATAGGTTTTTCTGCATTTGGTACACGAGTTGGTATTCTGGCGATATAGTTGATTTCTTCTCTCTTAATATTTAAGCCACTTAGGTCACTAATTTTCTGAGTAATGTCGTAGAGATTTTCATTATTCTTCAGGGGGATGCCTCTTATCTCCACGTTGTTAGCCCTGGCCCACTGATCTCTATCGTCGAGCTCGCGGTTGAGTCTAGCCACTTCTTTTTGGAGGATGGTGATCTCGTTCGACAACTTTTCTACTTTACAGATCCGCGAGTCGAGAGATTTCACAGTAGTTGAAAAATTATTTATAAGGTCATGAGCCATTTCGACGGATTCCTTCAGGTTGTTGATCTCTGATTTTATGGCTATGACGTCTTCCAGGATAGATGCTAATGGGGCTAATTGTTGAGTTATTGCGTTGAGCTGCTGTTGTATAATGTCGAGTTGACTTGGCAACGGTGAGGTTGACATCGGGGAAGGAGATGAGCCTGCCTTGCACTTAGGACAGCGCCAGGCTTTCTTCCTGTCACCCAGACGCCTGTAACCAGCCTCCGTGACTCCAGCACACGCGAAATCATATTGGTTTTTGCAAACAGTACAGACTGGACCGTCGGTGTGTCGCAAATTACAGCTGTTGCACGTAAACATTGCGAAAGAACTTTGAGAAACACTTGAAACGGGACGCAAACAAGTAAGCGTGCGCTCATGAGAGGTGCCTAGTGGCGACTGATGGACTATGGCGTGAAGATCCGTGTGAACCTATCAAATTATATCAATTAAACACGGTTACTTATGGTACGGCCAGTGCACCGTTTCTCGCTACTCGTTGTTTAAAGCAAGTAGGTATTGAATGTACTGATGTTAACATCGCTGAAATTATTAAAAACGATTTTTATGTGGACGATTTGCTCACTGGTGGTAACGACTTAAACGAAGTTAAAATCATTCGCAATAAAGTAACCGAAGCGCTTGCATCTGCTGGCATGCCATTGCGAAAATGGATATCAAACGAACCGTCTTTAGTGTCTGATGCAGCTGAAACAGCTCTTAATTTAAACATAGGTTCTGATGAGGTAAGCAAATTATTAGGTCTTGGTTGGCATGCAAGGTCGGATACTCTTTGCTTCCCTATAGGTTTTTCAGTCCCTGCCGGTGACAACACGAAGCGCGATTTGCTATCAGCAATTGCTCGAATATTCGACCCGCTAGGTCTTTTGGCTCCGTGCATAATTGTAATGAAGATGCTCCTGCAAGAGCTCTGGTTACACAAACTGACATGGGATGAACCACTTCCTCCTCGTATTTGCAATACTTGGAATGAAATAATTAGGTCGTTGCCCTCATTGAGTGAATTAAATATTCCACGTTTTGTAATCTGTGATTCATATAAAACCTTAGAGTTACACATTTTTACAGACGCGTCAGAACGTGCTTATGGCGCCTGCGCCTATGTGCGGAGCATAAATAGTGACGGACAAATTATGGTTCGTCTATTGATAGCTAAGAGTCGAGTAGCACCTATCAAGCCTACAACAATCCCTAGGTTGGAATTATGTGGTGCGCTAATTGGAGCTCGTATATACGAAAAGGTTGCCTCTTCTCTTCGAGTTAAGGTAGATAATGTTTTCTTTTGGACCGACTCGACAATTGTTCTAGGATGGTTACGAATACTGCCTTCCAAGCTTCAGCCCTTCGTGCAACCGCGTAGCTGAAATTTTGGATAAGGCAGAGAACTGTACCTGGAAACATGTACCCATAGATCACAACCCAGCAGATCTAATATCTCGTGGTGTGGATATTAGAAACCTGCATAATTTGAAGTTGTGGTGGTCGGGTCCCGACTATTTAAAGGAAAGTATTTCGAAGTGGCCTTCTCCTCCGAAGTACGCTGAAACACTTCCTGAAACTCGACCTGAGATAACCTTAAATGTTGTTAACTACATTGATGACAATTTAATTAATTTAAATCGTTTTTCCTCTTATTTAAGACTTGTCAGATCTATAGCGTTTGTTCTACGTTTTATAAAATCCTGTCAAAAGATTAACCTTACTTCTAAATACTTAACAGCGTACGAGTTACAAAGTGCTTTAGAAATTATTATTAAAGCTAGTCAAAATAAGTCTTTTCCAGAATATGATATGCTACTAAAAAATAAAGAATTACCAAAAAAGAGTCCTCTTCATAAATTTAACGTTTATTTAGATGATAATAAAATAATGCGCGTTGGAGGCCGTCTAGATAATTCTAATTTTAATCATGAAAAAAAGCACCCTATCTTAATACAGTCCACTCATATTTTTACAAAATTACTTTTTCAGCATGAACATAAAAGGTTGATGCATGCCGGCCCACAACTACGGCTACGGCTTCTATAAGGGAAAACTACTGGCCCATTGGCGGTCGAAACTTAGCAAAAAAGTGATTTCATAGTTGTGTTGTATGCACTCGTATAAAGGGCAAAATAGTTACTCCGCTAATGGGAAACTTGCCACAGCAGCGTCTCCTTCCAAATGGTCATCCCTTCGAAAATGTTGGCGTAGATTACGCTGGCCCTGTTTTATGCGCAAATCGTCAAGGTCGCGGTTGTAGACTGACAAAAGCATATATAGCTGTCTTTGTTTGTTTCACAACAAAGGCTATACATTTGGAATTGGTGGGTGACCTGACCAGTAATAATTATATAATTGCACTGCGTCGCTTCATAGCGCGAAGAGGCAAGCCCTTAAATATTCATTCGGATAACGGTACCTCGTTCGTGGGCGCATGTAATGAAATTTCCAAATTTTTAAAAGCTAACTGCAGTACCTTAAGCGAAAGGCTCGCTAATGACAATATTAATTTTCATTTTATACCCGCATACTCTCCTCATTTTGGTGGTCTCTGGGAGGCTGGTGTTAAATCAGTCAAATACCATTTACAAAGAGTGCTTGGTAGCTGTAATCAAACATTTGAGGAGCTTAACACCACGCTTACACTTATCGAAGCAATTTTGAATTCGAGGCCGTTGACACCGATTTCCTCCGATCCTGCAGATTTTACTCCACTTACGCCAGGCCATTTTATAATTGGTCGTCCGCTTACATGTTTGCCGCAACGCGATCTTCAACAAAGCTCCACCAACTATTTATCCAGGTTCCAGCGCATTGAACAACTGCGTCAACATTTTTGGGCTCGTTGGAGCAAAGAGTATATTGCAGAATTGCAACTGCGGACTAAGTGGCGTTCCTGCAAGGACACCTTGAAGCTGGACACCATGGTTGTCGTGAAGGAAGATCATCTTCCCCCGCTTAAGTGGAAACTAGGCAGAGTAGTTGCTGTGCATCCGGGACCGGACGGTGTCGTGAGGGTTGCCGATATAAGGACATCCAGTGGAGTGATCCGGCGTGCCTTCAGCAAGATTTGCCCTCTACCTGTGGCTTGAGAGTCTGTTTGAAAGCGCGTCTTTCAAAGCCCGGGGGCATGTTAAAGCAAAACGCCTACGGATTCTCAACGAGCAATTTTTGATCATCATATTAGTTACTAGTTTAGTTTAAGGAGTTTGTATACGTAATGTAATTGTGGGTACTTTTTTTTTACTCTCATTCTATCATTACACCTGTGACGAGTGAATCCCGAATCTTTCATTTTTAAAACCTTATTAGCACATCTCCGGACATTAACAGTAATAAATACATTTTAAAAAGTTAAATCCTGTTAACTATGCTTGGGTTTTTTACTTAGTATGGGTAGTGTTAATGGCTTTAAATAATCAATATTGATATTTTATTGTCAATGAGAAGCAATGACTAGCAATATTTTCTACGTTAAATCACAGTAACACGTGAATACAGCTTTATTATATTACCAGCATTTGCTCGTGACTCTACCCGCGCGTATGTCGGTTATAGCAGAAAAGAGTCCTCAAGCATCAAAGTATCTTAATGCCAAGTTTCATTTAAATCGGTGCAGTAGTTTAGCCATGAAAGCGTTACAGTCAGACAGAGTTACTTTAATGTTTATAATGAAAACTATGGTATATAAGTTAACAATCTGCCTAACATTTCTCATTATAATGCAGTACCTACTACTTACAGATTATCATCTGTATTATTGTCTGTAATAGTATCATATCTACTGAGGTTTATTATACTTGTGTATAAAACTAGCATTCGCCCGCGGCTTCGCTCGCATTTAATGAAAACTACCCTATGTTACTCCTAATACCTCCAAGAGTATGATTTTATTTTATTGAATAGGGGCAAACGAGCAGACGTATCACCTGATGGTAAGCGATTACCGCCGCCTATGGACACTCTCAATAGCAGAGGCGTCACAAGTGCGTTGCCGGCCTTTTAGGAAGAAATACATTCTTTTCTTGAAGGTTTTAAGGGTAGATTTATCCGGAACTACCGCAGGTGACAGTTCAATGTGCAGAGCAGAAAGTTTCTGGAGAAGCGCACAGTTGTGGACGGCCAGCCTTCTAGATGAGGGGGATAAAACTTCTTGTGTACAAAGTTTCATGATGATCGGTTAAGTAGTTTTCGCATGAAAGTGTAACAAATAAAATTACGTACACATTTATAATATTAAGTATGATACCTATGAAATCATAAATTAGGTAATTTTTTTGGTAATGGAGAGGACATCCGACCACACGGAACACTCGATAGAAAGTGTCTGTCACCGTATAAGAACGTCTGCAACTCAGAAATCACTAACGCTTTTCCGATTCTCGATGAACACGCCGATGAGGAAATACACAAGTGTTAAACGATAGTTTTACAATAGTTTTAAAGCGCACGTATCCTTTATTGCATCTGAAATATGTTAGGCAGTTCTATACCACTACTTTGTAATATACATAATTCTGAAATCTGACACACAAGATCATCTAGCCCTAAGCTAAGCAGAGTATATGTACCTACTATGAATACCATACAACTGCTTTAAATACTTTTTTGTATATTCATACATATTTTACATAAATAGATAGATGAAATAACCAAATTTCGAAACAGACATTTGCAGATCATAGAAACATTTGGTTCGACCAGGAAATCAAACTCAAGATCTCGGGCACAGCAGTCGCATACGATAAAACTGCGCCATTCAGCAGCCGTATACTTTAGATAAGAGTTTGCGAATAAAATATATACTATATCAGTATCTCGTCTAGTTGGGTAATTTCCCGTAATTTTATTTATTTATAAAACAACTTAACATTGAAAGATTTTCAACTCATTTGCCATCACTTTCATTACGGTAAACAATTGTAAATACACGTTTTATGGGCACTCGTATTTCATTTCATCATCAACATGTATTCATCGTCAAGACCAGTGCATTTGTACACCCAAGCCAAGTCGACATTCTACAATTGTTATTAGAAAATTTAATAGGAATGACGTCATCTCTGAATATAGTCACGTGGTCAAAACAAAATAATCGAAAAAAATAAAGGCGTTAGCGATTGTATGAAACACTCGTATCTTGACTAGGTCAGAGTTTGAGGACATCAGGTACTTTAAAGGTAATGTATACATTAGAGTGAGCACGTTGATTACATTAACATAATATTGTTTTACATTTAACACACAACTCCCTGTAGTTCCAAACTAAGCAGATTTTGTATTATGGGTACTATACAACTCATATAAATATATATATACTTGTTTTTGTAAATTCATACATATTATACATAGAAAACAGCCAAACTCCGAAACAAATATTTGCATATCATACAAACGTTTGGTCCGACCAGGGAATCGAACCCTTAAACTCAAGTACAGCAGTCGCGTTCGGTACCACTGAGCCAACGATGCAGTTTATATGCAGTAGACATATATATATACATCATGGTGATTAAAAAGTTGGAAATAAATACTTAATTTATTTTCAAAGTTAATAACAATCACACACACACAAAAACACATAATCATAAATCATGTATTGAATATGTGTCTCGTTAATAATTCATAAAAGTTTTTCATACGAACACATGCATCTATATAGTATTTTTTCAGGTAATTATTTAATTGATACGCAGTGCTCTTAATTAAATACAGTTGTTGTTCATGCTTTATCGATTCATTTGTTCTGTAGTGGAATTAAAGTGTAGACAGTTTTAGTGTGTCATATAGGTACACAGTGTTTGAAATTTGTCTATTATGAAGAAGTTGAAAGTCATTCAGTATTTCTTATTAGCTGAAAACATGAAGGGCATTTATAGAAATTACTCATTTTTAGGGAGAAGTAAAAAATGTGCACTGTTTGGGATAACTTTTGAAATCTTGCTAAGTCTAGTATTACTCATGAATAATTTACATATTTTCGAACCACTTTTTATGAATAAATTAGAAAGTTATTATTTTATTTTACAGTTTATTGTTTTTCTTAGTGATATTAGCAGTGTTGTTTTCAGTGTATTGAAATCAGTAGAATATAAAATGGCTATTACTAATATTATCACTGTCCATGATGACTTCACCGAGGACTTAATTTATAAAAAAAATCTAAAACAAATAAATACAGTTATTATAGTCAGTTTTACAATACTACTTATCATCATAGTTTCTCACATCTCCTGGAAATTTCAACAGCTAACGTTTTTGAAAACCGATAGTTCGATAATAATGAT
The DNA here is from genome assembly GCA_905220595.1 of Spilosoma lubricipeda. Classification (NCBI taxonomy): domain Eukaryota; kingdom Metazoa; phylum Arthropoda; class Insecta; order Lepidoptera; family Erebidae; genus Spilosoma; species Spilosoma lubricipeda. Next base: position 4,678,843 of record HG992278.1, read on the forward strand.
TTTTTTCTGGTGTATTTCAGTACTTTGTATTAAGTTAAATTGTGTATTCGATTTTTTTGCATTGTACATTTACATAGGTTTACTCTCAAATTTACTGAAGTGCTTACATCGTATAGTACTTGAATCACAAGAAAATATATGTACAGATAGTAACAATAAATCAATAATAGAAATAAATAAACAAAACTTGAATATGTTAGAAATGATCCAGCGCTGCGTTGAGCGGTATGAACGTTTAGTGGAAAGTAGCAAACAGCTGTCTGAGTGCTTTAAATATCAAGTAAATATTCAAATTGAAATACTATGCCACTCATTTTTAACACTATGAGAGTTAAATATTAAATATGCATCATGTATTTGTTTTATGTCAGAACGGTTGAAAATTATTTTTCTTTATGAAATAATGCAAAATTATTTTAACTTTTTTGTTTGGCTAGTGTTTTTTTTTTAACTAGTGTTTATTTTTGCTTATTGACTTATTAATGTAAATTATTTTTTACTAAGACTGATAAGTACGAAGTAAGTCATTATGCTTCAGTACACGCCTCAGTATGTGACACAAGCCACTAGGTACGGTGTTTTTAGATATATATAAAAGTCGTTAATCCTAAATAGCTAGATTTGGGTTCTGATCATCATCAACCTATCTCATTCCACTGCTGAACATAGGTGTATCTAGTTGCACGTCATTTTATTCGATCCCTGGCTTCTCATATCCAGCTTCTTGCTTTATCACTGCGCGCTTGAGCAATTCATTTATCTACCTAGCCTTTGGACGTACTACACTACGTTTGCCGAAATGCGGTCTCTATTCAAAAACCCGTTTACCCCAACAGTTATTACTTCTGCAGCTAAAATGGCTAGTCCACTGCCATTTCAGCTTGCTAGCCTTATGGGCTATGTCGATGAACTTGGTTCTCTGCTGGATCACCTGGTTTCTGATGTGATTGATCTTTTAGAGAAACGCTAAGCATGAACTTCTCCATAGCTCACTATGTGGCTATGAACTTGTGAAACAGTCGTGTTTTAAGTGTTCACGTTTCGGCTCGGTAAATGACACATAGCACGGACTGATTTAAGACTTTCGTCTTTAGGCACTGTGGGATCGACAATGAGAAGATCCAACGAAGTTGCCCAAACGTTGTCCAACCCAACTGAATTCTTCTTTTCAGCTCCTTATCGAAGTTTTTTTTACCTAACAGGTAAGTTTACACGAAGTACTGTGATGGTGCACCTTTGAGTCCTAGCCTGAGTAAAGTTAGTAATTTGTCTATCGTATAAGGTGTTTCTTTGAACGCCACCAGCAACATTCACGGGAGGATTGGGACAACACCCCTCCGCAGTGCTGCTTTATTTAATTCGACTCCTCACTCGCAATTCCTCCACTGGCATAAAACGTCTTACGCGGATCAAAGGAAAAGAATTACGGACAGTTAAACACATTAAAATTGATTAGTGCTGATCACTCTCACTCTCTTCCAATGTGCACTCAAGATTCAGGTGATTTAATGTTCGATAACCGTTTGCGGTAAGTGTTCGCGCCCATATGCTATCCAGGCCTCGTTTTAGAGAATACCGACTATCGGCTTTGGCCCAGGTAGTAGATCTTTTCTTTTACTACGTTCACTCAAAACGGTTAATGGATACAGATGCTATATTTATGAAAGATTCTCAGGCCTCCTAGTGTTAAAAGTCCTATAGTGTATTGCGCTTTCCTTGTTGCACGAGACTCAATAAATCTATATCTTTGTTGGTGTCGTCCGTCCCTTTTTTAGAAAGTCCTTTTTGGCAACAACAATGTAATCAGTTCGTTTGGACTATAATTACCATTTAACACAGCAAACAACATTTGTAAGCCTTAATTACATAAAGTCGATACTATTACAGTACACATGATTGATTGAAGATTGATTTCCTGCGGGCTGACGACTTTAAAGCACCTTTTTGGGTGATACCAACCCAGTTCCTCCAGACAGCCTAGCAGACTTTTTACCTTACCGACTACTTCTGGAAGTGACCTCAGCGATCCGAGGTATCTTGCCCGGTATTCTGCCACCCCAGAACATGCCATATTGATGCAGGCAAGGGCAGTGTTGGTTATGGGCCTACTGCCCTTGCCTCTGATCGACCTCTTGAAAGTGCATTGGCTGCGTCGTTTCCAATTGATCCACTGAATCCACTGAAGAGTTATACTGTTTGTGGTACATACCTCTGTCTTTGCTCTTTGGCATTCGTAAATTAGCCCTGAGGTTTTCACATGACTCTGTAGGGCTTGTTAGACTGATCGGGTGTCGGAAAGTATGCGGATGAGGTGTTCCATTACCTTCCTGGAGATAATTGCATGTGCTGCCATAAGTATACCCATGCACTCTGCCTGGAAGATCGTGTTGTGGGCTCACACAATATTTTTGAACAACTTTCAAAAGAACGGCACTGAGTACCGCGACCGATTCCGGTAGTACATGTTCATTGAACATGACCTTGTTTTTGTCCAAGTTCATCCGTAGGCCGATGCGTACTGAAGAGTCAGCCAGGATTTTCAGGATCTGTTGTAGGTCCTACAGGGTCCCTCACATGATGACAATATCGTCTACAAATCGCAAGTGAGAGATGTATTCACCATTGATGTTGAGACCATGCCCTTTTCAGAGTAGCGTTGAACAAGTCCTCCATTGCATTTGTAAACAATTTAAGGAAAACAGCATACTCCCATTCCATACTTCATCCTATCTCCTTTCGTCAATACTGAAATAAATTTATTTATTAAATTATTGATTTTTTTGGGTTTGATAATTGTGCAAAGTTTTAATGAAATCCGATGTTTAAATATTGGTGAAAATCACGTTTAAAGATTCCGTTTCATAGACACATACAATAACCAAATTAGACTTTTGTTGATATCATCACTACATATTATAAAAAAAAGTCCTCCGCTGCATCTGTCTGTCTGTTCGCGATGAACTCAAAAGCTACTGAACAAACTTTAATCTGGTTTTTACCAATAGATATATTGATTCTTGAGCAAGGTTTAAGTATATAATTTGTTAAATTTTTGAGTCCATTTGTTGGAGACGTCAGAAAAAATTAACCTGCAAATCTTCTCGGGGTACCATAGGCTTTGAACGAAGCTGGGTGGGTTGCTAGTTCGCTAAAAATGGGTCAAACGGGTTATAAGGCTTGTGGTCACGCTTTCGTTATGTACCAGATGTAACTACCCGCACTTGGTCACGTTGATTATTGCTGTCGGTACTTCTGCAACAAAAACTATGTGTATATGTAAAACTCGCGAAAATCTAAAAACAGTAATGAAAGCCTATTAAAAATTGACCATAATATTATAGGTACCATAATGTTTAACAATATGTATACATAATCAGGTTGAGGTTTATGTTTTGAATGCTTTTGGGTATTAATTTGTAAGTATCGTGAATTTTCATTAGTATAGTAGACTAAAATCTTTTTGTTAGGAGAGGCTGTTCTTTTGAGAGAGATTTAACATGACGTTCATTGGAATTGGATTTGATAGATCTAGAAGTATCAGATTAAACAACTATGGTTCATTATTCTAATATTGTTAATTTACTTCTATATTTTTAGATAACGTATTGGGTGATTATAAATATGTGGTTTTACACGGCTTCATGTATAACATAATTAAGTCACTCGTAGAGGTAAATATCTTAGTATAAACCTGTGTCAATTGGGTGCATTTATTTTCGTAAACTTTAATGATTATTTTTTCAGATAAACTTTATGGAAGGATTATTAGAACTATTCAGGTTTGTTATTGTTGATCTGTATCCGGTGTTTATCGTATTTTACGGAGGTCAAAAGCTGCAAAAGGAAAAGTCTACAATGCACAGAGCTATTGTAAAATTAAACATCATGTGTTGCTTAGGTAAGTATTATTTTCTTTTTAAAAAGGCAATACCGTAAACTAAAAATCTCCTTTCTAGGTAGAGGTTTTGTTTAGCTGTGGACTTTTAAATGCTATATTATATCATGATGATGATAACGCATCGTTTAATTTTAAAATGAGTTCTATTTTATGGGCAGTGGGAATCATATTTAATACTCAAGTTTTGATGAAATTCTTGGAGTACTCTTTAAATCTATATATACATACCTATATATAAATTAATCGCCGAAATGTATGTACGCTCATAACTTTTAATCGGTTGCATCAAATTAAATAACTCTTTTTTCTACATGTTCGTTATTGTTAAAAAAATTAAAGAAAACGGAAAAGTCTTTATTTTTGTCCGCGACTGTATACCTAATGTCTATGGCGGTAAATAGTTAGCCGGGTTAGCTAGTGATTTATAGGTTAAGTTTATGAATGAGAAAATATTTTGTAATTGTGTTTCTGGGAATTTATATTTTATCACATTTTTAGATCCTGAAACTCGTGAAACAAAAGCAGTCAAAAGTTTACTAATTCTGATAAAAACGAGTAAACTAAGAATCGAGATCGCCAGTTTAACTTTGGGAATGTATTTAATTCCAATGTTTCTGTCTACAACAATATCTTATGTGATAATAGCTTTGCAGTTTAATAATGTAATTTAAACTAATATTTATATCAAAGGAGATATTTAAACTTTATCTTATAGTATTTGATGTTGGATTGTAATATCTCTTAGGATTTTTATATAAGTAGTAGTAGTAGATAAGTATTTATTTTACTTCTATTTCCGTGTGGCTGTGTGTTAAGAATTAAGAAAAGAACGTACTCCTTCTTTAAAGGTTGGCAACGCCCTTGTGACGCCTCCAGTGTTGTGTGTGTCCATGGGCGGCGGTAATTGCTTACCATCAGGCGATACGTCTGCTCGTTGGCCCCCTATTACATGAAAAATGAAAAAAACATCTCATTAGATCGCAATAGCGTGAGTCACCATGCTTCATTGTCCACTTGCACAATAAGGATGATGACCACCAGTTTGGGATTCTACTCATGCTTTCTATCAGACTGAGTCGAATCATAAAAAAATATCACAGTATGAAATCTCTTAGAGAAAGCGTTCGTTCCCGTAGCTGTTAAGCAGCGTTGTAGACAAACATGGTAAGTTATTTGTCCCACTTGTGAGAGAAAACTGATAATTGACATTTTGTGTGAACTCCAAGCGATCTATTAACAGGAAAATGTAAATATAATGTGCTATCTAGGACTTTGCTAATATCGTTAACAATAATTAATTAACTAGCTTAATGTTTGACAACAAGGTTTTAGTGTAAATGTTCTAAAATACATAATTGTTTTGTTGGCATACTTGTTTTATTTCAAAATTCTATTTTTTATCTGATAATTATCTGGTAATAAATATTTCTTTGTAATTATAAATACAATAAATACTATTTGAATTTATCCCCAAATATTTTGAAACATAAAGTTTATTTAACTTTATGTTTCAAAATATTTGGGAATGCTCTTTTTCAAATACAAAAAGTCAAAATAAAAAAAGGGGACAGTCTTAATCCCAGTTACAAATATTCTTATTGACTGCCTCGTTGGTCTCGCGGTTGCGGGTGCGGGTGCGACTGCTGATCACGAGGTCTCGGGTTCGATTCCCGGGTCGGATCAAATGTTTGTATGATCTACAAATATTTGTTTCGGAGTTTGGATGTTTTCTATTTATAATATGTATGTATTTACAAAAAAAAGTATATATGTATTTGATATATACACAAGCAATATATAAGCAAGCACAAGCATAACACAAGCTCAGCTTAGCTTGGGACTAGGTGGCGCTGTGTGTTAGATGTCCGAAATATTTATATTTATGTTTCAATTTAAATTGATAATAAGCAACACTTTAACATAATATTTTTCGTGGCAGTCATCTTCATCAAGTCTTTGGCCATCGTTACGGGCAGTTGGAGCACTAAACATTTTGATATCGGTCTTCCTACAGAACTCCGACATCGCCTGTTACCTGGGTTATAATCTACTAGCAGTCGTTCCGTATCCGTATCAATCAAAGTTCAGCCGTATTGTAATTGGCTTAAAGCCCCATTCCAGTAAAGGGAAAAGGCATTGGAAACACCAAATAGTCATTTATGATGTTGTTATAGTTTAGTACATTATTATTCGTACATTATTCTTTTTCACAACCTGTTCCTTGAAAATCATAAATCTTAAGAATGTCGAAACCTGCACTGTACTGGTCAAGCGCGTCATTAGATTCTCCCACTCTACCTACTATGTAACTTATTTTTTCTTGTAAAAGACAACCATTTATACGTCTGCCATGACTCTATTGCAGGTCGATGCACTACTTATGTACCACTCATATCTTAACCACGGCTCTCTGGATAATTAATTCGTGTAAACGAACTAATTCGTGCAAACGAACTAATTATTATGCTTCGCTATATATTAGTTGTTGTCTGAATTTGACCTTTTTGAAATCGACTTACAGTATGTCTATAAAGTCGTGACATGAATGTTTAAGGAATTAAGATTATTCATGTGTCTGGCAACACCGAAGACAACCAAACCTATGTACATCAGTTGTCATCAAGCTTGAGTTATGGAATTCTTTTCCTGTTGTATTATTTATTGCTTTGATTAAACTGCATTAAATTAAGACCAAATTACGTAGAAAGGTATCAAAAATGAGTAAAGCAAATCGGAGTGGCACACTAGATGTGATTTTTGTAATTGTTTCATGTCAATTAGTGCTTCTTTACTTTTTTTCAAATTTCTATGATATGTGTATCTCTGTAGACTGATAATTGTGTACTTTAAGTATCGCATTGTATGTTTATTCAATAATTTTGTTTAATCCAGTGTCCTGAACATCTTGTTTCATACTCTTTCTGGATTTTAGTTTTAACTGTTTTAAGCTATTGCATGAAGACCGAATCCATAAATTCCGTAACGAAAATAAAAATAACACCCCCACTCCGACCGGCACAGTGGTGATACTTTTTAATTTTGCCATCTATCGATGAATAGCAAAACTTTTAATGACTATTTTGAAATATCACGCTCGTCTCTTCAGTTCAGCAACTTGCCTCTAGGTGACATTGGTTTTTTGTTTTGTGTATTTTTGTATTACTTATTTAATGAATACCTTTTACCACAATATCCAGGAAACATTCACAAAAAGACGACGACGCCCAGATGAAATTTGAACTCGTCATAAATCATTCACCTATACCTTCCAGCCAAGAACTCATTACTACTAAATGTTAAAATTGTTGTTCTTATGCTGCTTGATAAATTCTAACGGTCCAGTAATTCCAAACATACATTTGTTTGTTGTCAGTATGGCCACAATAATATAGATGGCGGTGTACTTTGAATGCGATGGAACATTTGAAAAATAGTTTAGTTTTTTTTTGGTGCTATTTTTTATAATATTTGAGCTCTGCGCCAAAAAAATACAATTCTTTTACACAGTGCAAAAAGAGGTATTTTTTGTGTTTTGCATGTTTTTCGTGTGTATGCTTAAAAAGCTAAATTTACTGTAAGTATAGTCAGATGCACTATCATTGGAACCCTTCGTAATTTCAGATACCGACGCTCAGATCCTCAGGTTAGGCAATGATAGCAGCAGCGGAGATAGCAGCTGCTGTAGTGATGATAGCGCTGCTGATAAAGGTGGCAACGAGATATTTCTGGACATTGAATATTTAGAATCCGAGGATGAGAGTGAGTAATAAATCTTTTTTTAAAACTAAAACAATTGTATTTATTTATTTGTAATAGGTAGGTAAACAGTTGACAGTCTAGGCTTAATCACGAAGAAAAAGTATCAATAAATTACGTGAGGTCGAGAGCTATCTGCACTCAGCACTTTGACGCTGAAAAAACCGTTAACGACTATCAGGTATCAGCATAGTCCACCTGAAAATAAATATCGTTTTTATTCTGATTCAATTAAAAATGCTTGGTGGAACTTTTCATAAGCATAGGTACCTGCCTACCTACTGTAGAATAAAAAAGCAACATGACTTTATAATGTAATTACTTATTTTACTGCTAGTATCAAACTCATTTTGGTCAGACTATTTAGGGCTATATATATAGAAGCGCCATCATTTAATGTCAGGACGTTATAGACAAACTATACCTGATATATACACATCTATCTACGCAAACATATTTAGTTGATTACTTAAAGTAAATTTACTGTGTGTAATAATAGCTTTAATTAAAACAGTTTCCATGTGATCGGAGTACGTAATTGATAAATATAATACCTGCTGTACTAAAAGTTAGCTATAAACCGCTTAGTGTGTCCTAAATACTAATCGTTTGAACATTGCTTGTAAAATGACTAAATTAAAAATCATTCATTATCTCGGGATAGCTGAAAACATGAATGGAATTTATAGAAATTACTTCTTTTATGACAGAAGAAACAAAAAAATTGTACTGTTTTGTTTAAGTTTTGAAATCCTACTACGTCTGAGTTTTTTTATAAATAATACATTTTTGTTTATGCCACTTTTAACAGCTAGCGTCAACAAAAAAATAATTTTTATTATTTTTCAAATAATTTTTATTTTTGGTGACTTTAATAGTATTGTGTGTGGTGTATGGAAATCGATGGAATATAAAACTGCTATAACGAATCTTATGATTGTGCATGATGCCTTTAGTCAGGACGTAAAATATAAAAGAAACCTAAAACAAACACAGGTTTTTACACTTAGCTTCGCAGTACTTTTAATGGTGGTGTTTTCTTTTCATGTCTGGCGATTTTATACATTAACACTTACGGATAGTTCAGTCATCTTTATTTTCTGGTTTTCTTCAATAATCCGCAATAAAATGAATTGCATTATGGACTATTTTGCATTGTACGTTTATATATATCTACTCTCAAATTTGATGAATTGCTTAAATAGTACAGTGCTTGAACTACAGAAAAAATTGCGAACATATTACAACACCGAATCAGGTTTGGAAAAAAAAATACAATATTTGAATCTCCTTGAAAATATGCAGCGCCTTGTTGAGCAGTTCAATTGTTTGGTAAATGGAGCTCAGCAGTTGTCAAATTGCTTTAAATATCAAGTAAATATTCATATAGATAATTTAGTACTCTATTTTTGGTTATATTTTTTAATTTTCTATTTTGTAAATGTTTTTTTTTTGAGAATAACAAATATTTTGACCTTCTTAAAAATTCATTAAGAATGTCACTATTAAAATTGTCTGGTTTATACAAGATGGATATGATAATACGACATTAAACGCTATTTAAATGTGTTGGTTTACTTTGCGATTGTTCAATTTATCCGAAAACGGATATAAAAAAAACCACATTTGTAACTTAAGTTCAGTAACCTGAGTGGTCGCGGTCTCGGCTGTAAAATAGGTACCTATAGCACCGAACGATGCGCGACGTAGGTTGATAAAGTAGATACCTACTTTATCGAGGTAAGCTAAATAGTAGAAGTAATATTACGTCACCATAATAATCATATAACACACAAAAAATTTGGCCATCTCGTGTCGAGGTTACAACTGTAAGGGCATTATCTTCATTACGAAACAAAGATTGATTCTCTCGTATTTTTTGAGTAGTTTGTACAGTAACCTGACTATTGATAGGTAGGATAAACGAACATTCTCCGTAAATTAATATCTTATCCGTAGTAAATTATGCACTAGCCGTATAAGACAAGTGTATAACCGAATCGAGGCATTGTTTTATTTAAACTCACACAAAATAACGTAACGTTACGTAACAATTAAAAACTTAACTAATGTGGCCTGTCACTATAAAATCACCACAAAATACCTATTATTCATTAATAATCAATACAACACAACAAGATACAGGGCTCTCGTGCCAATGGCGGTTGCTGCTTCAATAGTAGCACGACGCGACGGTAGGTGTAACATCAAACCAACAACATCGTTTAGGAAATTTCAAATAGTAAAATAGTGTCCTATGGCTAAACTACTGAACTAATTTTATTGAAATTTTGTGGGTGAAATTATATAGGTAAGTCTAGTTCGAATTGTCATATCCACCCTGCGAACTATATCGTATATTAAGTTGATCTTCTGGTTTATACTTAAAATGAACTTATGGTTATATTTTGAGCGTTCACTCTTACAGAAAAATGGAGACGTACCGTTGCTGTAAATTTATTTATTTATTTTTTCATTTATTTATTTATTTGTACAGAAACAATTTACAGGTTCAAACTTATCGGCGGTTTCCGCACTAAGCTCAAGGCTTGTGTCGCGGCAACCAAGAGCAGATCATTCATTCTTGATTGGTGCTAATTCTGATGTTCCAAAATCTCTCCAAACAAAACCAGAAATGAAACTAAAAAAATTGTGATGTTCAAAAGACTTGTTTGTAGTTAGAATTAATCAGAAATTAGCACCATATCATCACTATGACAAGGACAGCAGTTCTAACTTATAGAGTATTTATACAAAATGTGTGTGTTAAGTATGTAATTTGGTTGTAATAGAATATAATATAAAATCAATATAAATTCAGAACAGACAAATTAAGACTAATAAAAAAATAAAAAAGAAGTTAAAATAATAATACCTCTTTAATTATGTGGGATAACTGTGTTCAATCATCTGTGGTTGAGAGTGTTATCATATGTAAGTGTGGATATGTTTGGATGCGAGTTTGCGTGTGTGTCAGTGTATGCGTGTGTGTTTGTGAGTGTGTTATGTTTTGCCGTTATTGCCTATGATTTGGAAGAATCAGTTCCGTTTCATCATAAGAAAGATTCAGCAGTCAATCTGTGACCAGTCGCTTTGCTTCTCTCGTTGATAACCTAATAATATGTGTGTGTAATTGACAAACTTTATTGTACACCTTAGGGCGAAGGTAGATAGGCTGTCTTTTAATGAAGGTGGTATTTATGTTTGGAAGTGGAGTTTGATATACGCGGCGCTGGTTTAGACTGATTAAAGTAGAAGTATTTAAAATTTCCTCATGCATAGATTTTATTATTTTCAAAATAAAGATTTGACGTACTCTTAGTACTTTACATTCTTTGTACAGGTCGTTTGTTGGGAATCTGAAAGGTTTTCGTAGCATCACTTTTAAAACTGCTCGTTGGGCTCTTTCTAGTTGTATCATTTTGGTTTTAGCAGCACCACCCCAAGCAAGAATACAGTAGAAAAGTAGAGATTGTGTCGGTGCTTTATAGACCCTAATGAGATTGTTTTTGTCTAGGCTGTTACGAAGGGATTTTAAAATATAAATAGTTTTTCTAATTCTACTGGACAATTGTATTATGTGGTTTCCGTATGACAAACGTTCGTCCAAAATGACTCCTAGATATCGAACAGAGTCTGTGCGTCCTATGGCACCGCAAACACAGTTGGAGCGATCTTCAGGGGCGCAGGAATGAATTGCCAGCGTGTGTCCTACTGGGAGTTTTGATGCAAGTGTCTTGTGGAACGCGATGAAGTTTGTCTTTTTTAAATTGAGGGTTAGAAGATTTGTGTCGAGCCATTTTGCAATGAGAGTCATTCCTTGTTCAGCGGATGCTATTGCTCTTAACCACGATGTATTGCGAAAAATAATCACGGTGTCATCAGCGTAACACAAGACTTCCGCGTTTGCCATTGGTATATTGAGAATGTCGTTTATATATATGCTGAAAAGTGTAGGGCCCAGTATGCTCCCCTGGGGGACACCAACCTCAACGCAGCACTGGTCACTAATTGTGGATCCCACCCTAACGCATTGATAACGATTTGATAAGTAACTGCGAAACCAATCCAGTGCAATACCTCGTATACCCATTGTTTCTAATTTACGGAGCAAGATAGGGGTGGACACAGTATCGAAAGCCTTTGATAAATCAAGGAAAACTCCTAAGCAATATTCTTTGCTGTCCAAAGACTTAGAAACCGCGTTCGCTAAAGTGACTACAGCATCTTCTGTAGATTTTTTGCGTCTGAAGCCAAATTGTTTTTCGGAGAGTAACTTATTGATTTCGAGAAAGTCGATTAGCCTTTTGTTTACAATTTTTTCCAGGAGCTTAGAGAATATGCTTAAAAGAGAAATCGGTCTATAGTTACCAGGAGATGATCTGTCGCCGTCTTTATGTATAGGAGTGACAACGGCAGTTTTCCAGTATTGAGGAAAGATACCAGTGTTTAGGCTGAGATTAAAAATGTGTAAATACCAGCAAAATACAATCAACTGCTTTTTATTATTTATCTAATTATACATCATACACTTTAGGTGCATTAGCGGACTTAATGCCTAAGGTTTTCTGGACCAGACAAACTTTGGGTGATGCAGAGAAAATAGAAAATAGGTGCATTTTGTCTGACGTTACTTTTAAAATATTTTTAATACTCATAGACAAACTTATCAAACACAATCAAACTGATACATAAGTACATACGAGTACATATACTATTACGTCGGCCTGAACTCTTAACACGTATACAGCATTTCGTATGCAAGGGAGTAGAGCCAAGTTGGTGGTTCAGCACGAATGGCCGGACTCGAACGGGTTGATACTAACCTCTCACAGAAAATCAACCTAAAATGATAGCATGCGTCCTGCAGTGTTTCGTTTGTGAGTTCGTGACCTGAAGGCCCATGATGCAATAAGCCTTCATAGTCAGGATCACCATGGTATGGTGACTACTGCTCTTGGATTCTACTCTACTTTTCATCAGACAGAGTGGAGTCACTTTGGCAGGCCCATATTAAAAAAAAACACACACACACCTAAAATGTCGTAGATTTTTAATAAAAATAGATGTCGGCGGATCTCGCTGTTTTAACAGCAATGGTTTATCTAATAATATTAATTTATTTTATTCTTTTAGATAATGTTTTGGGTAGTGATAAGTATATGGGTATACACATATATTATGTACGCCATCTTTAAGATGCTCTATGTAGAGGTAAATATCCTAGTAATAACTCTTACAGATAGCGTGACAAGTCCGATTGTTTTACAAAAAAAAAAAAATTTTTCAGACCGACTTTAGAGACGGGTTATTAGAACTGATAAGGTTTTTAGTCGTTGATCTGTATCCAATGTTCATCGTTTTTTACAAAAGTCAAAAATTGCTTACTGAAAAGGCTACAATGAACACAGGCATAGCCAAATTGTACAGTATGTGTTGTACTAGTGAGTATATTTTAGACCTTTTCTTAGTAAAGTATTGGTTAACAGTGTGTATTCGTGTAATTTTAGTAGAATAAATTATTTTTATAAGAGGCCAATTTTATAGAAATCATATTTATTTGTGGAGGAACAGGTGACATGTCCCACCAACACAAAGGGAGGATCCTCCGACCAAGCGAGGTGATTATGCCTGGCGGGCCACTGCCCAACGGTTGATGTTAGGATGTTGTATATATGCTAATCAGCGTGAACTTTTTATTGCGCGATGCAGAATTGGTAGTTTCTTCGTATTGTATGTTACTCTGTAGTTCAGTGTTTCTTTGGTAGATGACGCTTTCATGAGCTTTCTTGTTGAGCTGTATGTGGAAGTCGCCACATACTACTTGAAATTCGGTTTCAATTAAGAATTTAAAGATATAGATCTATTATTATAGTTATTGATTTTTTTTATAATAAATTTTATCAAATATAGAGGGCCAGTTTACAATGAAGACAATTTACAGTATTAATGAACGAGTATATAAGTAATAAAATCAAATAATTTCATGGCTGACATTCTGTTCTAGGTCCCGGAGCTGGGGAGTTAAAAGCTGTCAAAAATCTGGTAACTCTGACCAAAACGAGGAAAATGAAAATTACGTTCGCCAATTTAACTATAGGAACATATTTAATTCCTATGTATATTTCCTTATTAGTTAGTTATGTTATAATATGTTTGCAGTTAAATAATATAATTTAAGTAATTTTTGTAATTTTTCACATAAAAGGAACGAAGCACTTCCATTTTATTTAAAGGGATTTATGATCTACATTTTTCACTTTAGCAACTTTAGAACGGTTGTTTAGATTCATTTGCAAAATTAATACAATTGCAGTTTAAAAAACAAAAAAATTCAAAGCATTGATTCTCAAGTAACTTGTAAAATAATTGTTACCGGACGACACTGACGGGCCCTCCATTATCGATATTAGTATTTAATAGCCCATTGTTAAATATAAGCCACTCCTTAGAAATATTATAGAACACACACATTCTGTATGTCGGTGTATACACTGTGACACGGTGGCACTCTGTATTCTTAAACCTTCACTACACGGAAAGCCCAGGCCGTACGATTTTGCACAACTCATATGTGCAGCTGTGCTGGGATTGGAACTTAGACATTAACGAAAGTCCATTGGAAAAAGAGCGCAATGTCTTTTAGGAGATTGATCATCACCACTACTAGATATATATACCATAGTCATAAAGATCCCAATTTATATTAAAGCCCTTTAAGTCAGAGAGAAAAAAATCACAAACGTAAGTGAGATTTTAAATCCAGTACATTCTGGTATTGAGTTATTTATTCAAGCAATAACTGCCAAATGACTGCTTGCTGTCCCATATTGCTTTTGATTTACAAGTCCGAGTGTACTAATAGCTAGAAGCAAATTCTCGGAATTGGAATGACTTCTGTTTTACGTAGGATTTGATTGGTGTGAATTAGTATTATGGTCACAATTTTTTTTGAGTGGATATTTGTAATTTGTGAATACATATTTTATGGTTTATACTCGTTTGTTTCATTTTACTAACCTTGTTTTTACTTGCGACATTACCGAGAGAGTACGCGTTTTAGGTTTGTAGAGGATGTGTGTGCAAACCAATATTGGAACTTAACTCCGCGTCTGACACGAAGATAGACTTTTGAATAAGTTTGTTGAGAATAATATAATACAATGAAACATTCAAAAACGTTCACACATTACATTAACATGAAACCTACAATAGAGAAACACAAAATGTCACATAAGCCCATTTCAATATCTCAAAAATCATAGTGTAGTTCATATTCATATCACATCATAGTAGCTGTAGGGGCGTATATGGGTCCAGTAGGATTATATTTGAATTAATAAAAGAAACAAGGGTGCTTTCGTGGTAACTATATAATGTCAAGTGATGAATCATCGATCAATCAACGTGAACATAAAAAGAAAAAACGCCTGCGATAAACATAATCACTTAACGCTAGTAAATCTGGAAGGCGCTTGAACATACCCCCGGGCGGTGGAAACTCTGTTTTCACCCAGACTCCGTAGACACTGGCAAGGGGCAGATTTTATTAAAAGAACGCCGAATTAATCCATTTGACGTCCGAATATCGGCAACACGTGGCACACCATCTAATCCGGGATAAAGCGCTTCTATCCTCCCTAGTCTCCACATTAGCGGAGGCAAATGATCCTCCTTTACCACAACCAGGGTATGGAGTCGAAGACTACCCTTTGACGCTCGCCACTTCACTCTCAGCTGCAACTCTGCAATGTACTCCTTGCTCCATCTGGTCCAAAAATGTTGGCGGAGCTGCTCTATTTGTTGGAATCTTGTAAGTAATTGTTTGTTATTGCACTGATCTTTATAACTGGGCTGTGGCAAAGATGTCAGGGGACGTCCAATAATAAAATGGCCAGGTGTTAATGGAGTGTAGTCCGCTGGATCTGCAGACATCGGAGTTAACGGCCGGGAGTTTAAAATTGCCTCAATCTGATTTAACGTGGTGTTAAGCTCTTCGAATGTTAAATTACAAGTGCCCAACACTCTTTGCAAATGGTACTTAGTACACTTAACGCCGGCTTCCCAGAGGCCTCCCATGTGAGGACTATAAGCCGGAATAAAGTGAAAAGTAATGCCATCGTTGGCAGTACTTTCCCCTAAGGAATTGCAATTTTGCTTAAGAAATTTAGATATATCGTTATAAGCACCGACAAACGAGGTACCATTATCAGAATATAGATTAAGAGGTTTACCTCTTCGAGATATAAAGCGGTACAATGCCATTAAAAATAAATTGCTTGTCAAACCCCCAACCAACTCTAAATGGATGGCTTTGGTGCTAAAACACACAAAAACTGCGATGTACACCTTTACTAGTCTACAGCCTCGGCCTTGACGACTAGCACACATAATAGGCCCTGCGTAGTCTACGCCTACATTTTCAAAAGGAAAACCGCTAGAAGTAACTCGCTGCTGCGGCAGGTTTCCCATAATAGGCACAATAGTTTTGCCTGCCATTCGACTGCATCGAACGCATTTACGATAACAAGCTCTAGCTAAGTTTCGGCCACCTATAGGCCAATAAGTCTCCCTAATAGACGCGAGAAGCAACTGAGGGCCAGCATGCATCAACTTTCGGTGCTCAAAATCAAATATTAATTTAGTTAAAATGTGAGTGGACTGTAACAAAATAGGATGTTTTTTATTATGGTCGTATTCAGAATTACTAATGCGGCCACCTACGCGCATAATGCTATCCTCATCCAAATAAACATTAAACTTGAGTAGAGGACTTTTTATTGGCAATGGTTGTTTTTTTAATAAAAGTGTATACTCGGGAAATGAGTCTAGTTGACACTGCTTAATCAATAAGTCAAACGCGTTTCTCAATTCACTGTTTTCTAAAAATCGTGAAGGTACAGGCAGCCTTCTACAACGATTAATCCACCTAAAGACATAAGCTACTGTACGAACAAGTCGTAAATAATTTGAAAACCGATTCATATCAATAAAACTAACTTGTTTGCTACTGTCAACTACAGTAGTCAAAGAAACATCAGGTCTAGTTTCAGGTAATGTTCCTACATATTTAGGTTGAATGGGAATCCTCATAGGTTCCCGACTAAGAAAGTCTGGACCGCTCCACCATAGCTTCGAGGCTTGCAGGGAACTAATATCCATACCACGAGATAGTAGGTCTGCAGGATTAAGCTCAGTTGGGATGTGTCGCCAAGTACAACTGCCCGCCTTATCTATAACTTCAGCAACGCGGTTACGCACAAATGGCTGAAGCTTAGAAGGGTGCATCTGCAACCATCCCAACACGATGGTGGAGTCAGTCCAGATGCAAACCTCGTTAATAGCAACCCGTAGTGATTTAACCACTTTCTCATACAGTCGAGCGCCTACTACAGCCCCGCACAATTCCAATCTTGGGATCGATAAGGGCTTGATTGGGGCAACGAGACTCTTAGCCGACAGTAAGCGAACCACAACCCCTCCGCTTTCATCAACAGTACGAACATAGGCGCACGCTCCGTATCCAAGTTCTGAAGCATCTGTAAAAATAATTAACTGAAGCACTTTATGTGAGTCACACACTACCATTCGAGGTATTCTAATATTATTTATTAAAGGTAATGAGTTCACAATGTCGTTCCAACGCTTACAAATCTCTGGGCTTAAAGGTTCATCCCAGGATAGTTTTTGCAACCACAACCGTTGTAATAATATTTTCATTCTAACTACCCCAGGAGCTAGTAGACCAAGAGGATCGAATATTTGGGCTATAGCTGACAATATGTCACGCTTGGTATTGCCTTTAGGCTGTAACAAGCCTATCGGAAAACAGAGTTCATCTGAATCTGCATACCAGCCAAGACCTAATAGCTTATTGGCTTCATGAGATCCGATATTTAAATCAATTGGTGTCTTTAAATCATCTGACACCAATTGTGGCTCGTTAGATTGCCATTTGCGCAATGGCATACCAGCCGATGCAAGCACCGCCGTTACCTCCCTACGAATATTTATGACCTCAGCTAGGTCATCTCCTCCAGTAAGCAAATCATCGACATAAAAATCATGTTCGATTATTTCAGCCACCTTAGTATTTTTGCACTTCAGAGCTAATTGTTTTAAACATCTTGTTGCAAGAAAGGGTGCACTGGCAGTACCATATGTGACGGTATTTAACTGGAAGACTTTAAAAGGCTCATGAATATTATTACGCCAGAGTATCCGTTGCAAATGCCTATCAGACGGATGAACGACTATCTGCCTATACATCTTCTCGACGTCAGCTGCCAAGACGTATTTGTGTTGTCGAAAACGAAGTAGTATAGCCAGCAAGTCATCCTGAACCGTCGGACCAACCATCTGAATGTTATTAAATGAAATTCCTGACGTTGTGGGACAACTAGCATTGTACACCACTCTCAACTTTGTTCTGTTACTGTTGTTGTTGTTAGATCACTACGGCTAACATTTGTCGCCACGGACGGTGACGGTGAAGATGTTACATTTACAGGGAAGTTAACGTTCTCATTTTGTATATTATTAGTTATAGATTTTAAATCATTTACATGTATTAGGCTATTGTGCCGGCGCTTACAAATATTGCAACCTGGCTTTTTGCAGTGATTTGCATAATGACCTGATTTGAAACAATTAAAACAAACCTTAAAGGTAGGCAGTAGCTTAAGTCGGGCCTCACTACTAAGAGCAAGAAATTGTGAACAACTAGACAATAGATGGTCGCCTTTACATTTAGGACAAGTTTTGCTTTGTGAGTCAGCACTGGATAAACTAGATTTATTATTTTGTTGTACCGAAACCATAGACTTAAACTTAGGATTTGATTTGGTGGGATTAGTGTGGGAAAGTTCCAAGGTTTCCAATAAATCAGCACGACTACGTAAGAATTTCATATATTGGCTGAATTTATTAGAATTATCTTCGTCTAAACGACCTTTGAACTCTTCCCACTCCCGGTATGTCCTTTGATCCAACTTCCTAGTAATTATATATATTAATAACGTGTCCCAATGTTGGACCGGCTCACCTAAGGCTTCCAAGGCTCGTAAGTTTTTCTTTAACTGATCAATTAAACGCTTTAAATTAGTAGAAGACTCTTTGTTAATAATTTCAATATTAAATAAAGTAGTGACGTGATTCTGAATTAATAATCTTTTGTTATCGTAACGCTCGCACAACATCTTCCAAGCCACAGCGTAGTTGCTAGCTGAAAACTCGGTAGATTGTATAACCACAGCAGCGGATGACTCCAAGCAGGCACGTAAATAATGATATTTATTTATGTCGTCTATATCGTCATTAGAGTGTATAAGACTAGCGAAGGTGTCTCGAAACTCCAACCAATTCTCGTATGAGCCGTTAAACTTAGGTAATTGAATGGTTGGCAGTTTGACAAGCTGCCTATTACTTGTTACACTTTTACTACCACCTGATTGCACCTCGCTATAAGTAGATAACATCTCTTGTGCACTCGCTAGTGCTTTATAGTATTGAGAATCGAATTCAGCTCGAGCAGCAAACTGCGGACTTACATCATCGACTGAACACTCAATCTGTAATTGCACCTCGTCATAACGCTCATATAACGCCTCGATCTTACCTAGACGCAATTGCAACTCCTTAGCGGTCGCAGATGACATTGGCTGTTTCAATTCAGTGTAGTAATTGATAAAATTAGTCAACTGACCCTTAAAACTAGCCCTTCTTTTAGTTAACTCTTTAAGTTGATCGATAGTAGCCATTTTGGGAAGCCGGTGAAGTGATCTGGAATTTATACGAAAGTAACTTTAATAACAATAACAAATATACCTAAATGATTGACCTGAAATCAAGTTCTTACAATAAGTATGCACACTAACTAATAATATATATAATAACTAGTACAACGGGTTAAGTACACTAATTATTTTAACAGACTTTTAATATTGTACCTACCCACTTACTTTCATTAGATTAACTTAACAATTTAAAGTGCAACACTTAAAATAATTAAACTGCAAGTGATTGTTTACTTTACATGTATGCTAAATAACAATAATAAGAAATGTTTAATATTTATAAATCTAGCAAGGATAATAATTAACTTATAATGATATTATTATACTGTATACGGTGTATACCTATCTATGTAGCAGGCTATTCACAGAATTCAATAATGATACAGTTCAATATAAACTTATCTATTTCAAAATAAATAGTTTAGAAAATAAATGTACTACAGTTACAAGTAACTACCTACTGAAAAATAATTAAGTTACATTTATATCAAACAATAAGTACTAACCTTGAACTTGTAGTATCACAAGTAATAAAAAATACCTGTATTGAGTGCTGGGTAACAACTTACTAACTAATTGGACTTAACACCACGAGAAACATCCACATTCCAATGCACTCCGTGCAACTTCCAAATGGTCTTCACATATACGGTGAATTATCCCTTTTATCAGCCTAATCCAGGCTTGATAACATTGATCCAGGTTCTCCTTATCAATCCGGCTCGGTACGGACCATGTAGGGGCGTATATGGGTCCAGTAGGATTATATTTGAATTAATAAAAGAAACAAGGGTGCTTTCGTGGTAACTATATAATGTCAAGTGATGAATCATCGATCAATCAACGTGAACATAAAAAGAAAAAACGCCTGCGATAAACATAATCACTTAACGCTAGTAAATCTGGAAGGCGCTTGAACAGTAGCACTGTTCTATTACTTGGTATCCCCACTATGCGACTCATACCTACTCTTAGACTAGAACTAATCCAATAAAGATTCTTAAATAATTTAGCCTACTGTACGTGCATTGAAATAAAAAAATCGTTTAAAAAACCGACTTCAAGAACTAAAAGGTATAAAATAACAATAAAGATTTAATTTAATACACTTCATATGCAAACCTTTAATATGAATAAAACACTATTTTTTGTATGTGCTACCTATTGATAGGTTTGAAGTCGGTGCCAACCTAAATGTAAATTTCGAGGCGACCGTCAACGACGTCAGACCGCGCGTGCGTGTCTGCCCGCTTGGGTTATAATAATTTATTTTATGTTTTTTTTAAATATTTGAAATCGGTATTTTACAAGTTTTTTTTTTGGTTTTTCGTCTTTCTAGGCAGAGAGTTATCTTTTGATTTTTTTTTTATAAAGCCGTTTTAATAGCTTTGCATGCTTTCTTACAGACTACTAGTTAGTGGATCGGTATCTTAAAGTTTCATCTATCTTCTAACCTTACCTGTCAGATCACCTAATTGTTTAGATGATTCTTTCACCCCTAACCATTTTACATTCTATCATCAGCTCATGTGATATATTGGATTCTGAATAAATTAATGTCAATACGTATGCACGCATGAAATTGATAGAATTATCCTCCAACTCCTAACTGTTTAGGAATTGTGCCTTTCATCATCATTTCACCTTGATAACTTGAAAGAATACGACTAAAGGTAATGTACATATAAACATGACATTTGAGGATTATTCTTCTAACTCCTAACCGTTAAGGAGTTTTATCTTCTATCATCAGCTCATCATCATGAACTGATAACTACCAAATATAGATAAAATAATAGCTTTAGAAAATTTATGAAAAACATTGTACGTGTCTAAATAAATTTAGTCCACAGTCCACAATAATTGATGGAGTAATTAGTGTACATACATTAAAAAACCAATGAAGTTGAGAAACTCCTTCTTTTGGAAGTCGGTTAAAAACAGAATGCGCTGAGAGGCACTTGACTTTATGTTTTTGACTATCCATAATTAATATAAAAAATAAATTTTAATATCCCCCTTAGGTGTCCTTAGTGTCCAAAACAGTGCTTGGTTTTAACTCCCAAATTTTCTACTATGTGGTAAATGTCGCTGATGGCACAATTATCCATGCCTTTATGTAATTGTACTTATAACCTTGTGTTGTGTTGTTGTTTATTTATCTAAATAAAAACAAAAAAAACATCTAGACAAGTTTGATCATAAAAATATTTATTTTTGCTCAATCTATGTACAAATTCAAGAACTACGTCCTTCGCAGAACTAGCGTCTGTTCGAATATAAAGAAATACTTAATTCATTTCTTTTTAACCGACTTCAAAAAAAGGAGGTTTCTCAATTCGACCGTATATATATATTGTTTTATGTGTGTTCGCGGATAACTTCGTCGTTTATGTACCGATTTTGATGATTCTTTTTTTAATGGAAAAAAGATATCCCAACAGTGGCACCATGATAAGGACACTAAGATCTGATGATGGCATCCAAGAGAAATCGAGTCAAACCTTGAAGTCCGTTTTATTTTTGTTAAAATTTTACTTGTTATTATGTTTTTTATTTATGTATCATCATCATCATCAGCCTATCACAGTCCACTGCTGGACGTAGGCCTTACCAAAATGGCTCTACACTGCCTAAAAGCATAAGCACAATCCAAGAGTGGTGGTCATCAAACTCATTGCAAATGCAGACAATGCAACAGCTTGGTGACCCACACAATGGCGGGCAGAACTTCCTAACGAAACACGAAAACTCGTCTCCACAAGTTTGAGTATTTTTATTGTACTGTGTTGTTACTTAGTACTTTAATTCCATGTCGTGCATTCTTAAAAGAACCATCATCTTATGCTAATCAAAGCTTTTAACTTTCTATACCTATTCACTTTATAATGGTTGCAGATGCTTGATGTACAGTTTAATTTGTTGACCCTCTACAATTACATTATTAAATTTTAAAACCTACTACTTTTAATAATACTCATGGTAATGAAACAGTAAGCAGGCGACTACATCGGAAAGCGAGGGGCTTCTTAGTAGGTACACTTTACTATCCAGCCTATTCCGTGTTTACTTCAGTTTTTTGGGATTTATTGGACCACGGTGACGCAAAGTTACCTCTATTTCTTAAAATACTGATGAAAATAACAAAAATAACCTTAATTATTTATTTATTTTATTTATTTAAAACTTATTGCACATAACGTACAAAGGCGGACTTAATGCCATGAGGCATTCTCTTCCAGATAACCTTCGGGTGATGTAGAAGTATGATGTGGTAGGTGCAACGACAAAAAACGAAATTCGACAAAATCACAATAGTTACGGAAATAAAAAATACTAACATCAAATACAACTAGTATATACCACTAAAACTACATTTATTCGTACATATACAATCGCTTAAGCATACACATACATATATTTAATAAGATATGAATATACACAGATAAGTACTAGCGTTGTGTTTGTACCGCCAATTCCTCCTGAAGGAGTTCTCGTACTTTTTTCTTAAATGTGAGGCGGTTTGTGGACATCCTGATTTCAGCTGGAAGTGCATTCCAGAGTAGAACAGACTGTACATAGAAGGAAGAATTGATAAAATTAGAGGTGGGCATAGAAGAAGCAAGTTGTTTGTTGACCGAAGACTCAGGTCGTGGTTGGAACATAAGAAACGGAAGTGTGGAACAAGGTATTCGGGTAATAATGGGGAGTTGAGTAACGAAAATAGACAAGTTAGAGCTCGCAAACTGCGACGCTGACGAATTGGAAGCCATTGCAAATGGGTACGTAAAGCAGATACATGATCATACTTGCGAAGATTAAAAACGAATCGAATGCAGTTATTGAGAAGGCGATCTAGTTTATTGAGAAGGTCTGCATTCAGGTCAAAATAACACACATCACCATAGTCGATCACGGGAAAAATTAGGGATTGCATAAGCGTAGCCTTAGTTTTAACGGGAAGGAAGTTTTTTAGGCGATATAAAACGCGGAGACACGAGGTGACTTTTTGGCTGACGTGTGAAATCTGTGCCCGCCAATCAAGGGTAGAGTCCACATATAATCCCAGGTTCTTAACCACTGCACTCAGAGGTATGCTCGCGTTGTTGTAGACGATTGGTGTGAGGTTTGCCATATCCAACCTACCTATCATATATTTACTCCCCAAGACAATCGCTGTAATTAACTGTTTTTGGAAAGTATTACGAAATTTAAAATATTGGAATATTTATGTCCGTATGGTGAGAGCAGTTCAGACAAATCGAGTATCTTCACTGATTTATTGGTGTCTTGAGAGCAAACTAAGAAAGTAAACTCAACAATTATAGCACTGCAACGTGCAAAAAAAAATTGAAGGAAAACGTTTACTGACCTGTGTCCAGCCAGCGTGATATACTTGACCAAAATCTCCTCTCTAAGAAGAGGTTTATGTTCAATAATATTATATATAGTGGTATAGTGGTGGTGTGAATAAATAACTATTCTCTGCCTAATGGACTTTTTTTTTTTTTTTTGTAATGGGACTAATCCCACCCACACGCCCACCGCTGTAACTCCTGTATACCAGGATCAACAGCAGTGACCCACGAACACACCGAGTTATGACACTCGGGCAGTCCCAGGAAAAAATATTAACTGTCTTGGAACCCGCAACGAAATTAATCAGAAGAAAAACAGGAGGAGATGGAAATATGATAAGTCCACTTCCCTCCTTAGCAAAGCGGGAGACAAAATGAAGTCAAAATAGGCAGATACCTTTTTTTAAACCGGGAAGCACCACGGATAAAATATTATGGGTCCTAAGTGAGCTATATTTGATTACTATAGTATGTATGGCAGAATCCCTAATGGACTATACTCATTGCGAATGCACTCAATGACATATTGCAGCACGTTGACCCTGTGGTGGCCAATTGAGATGCACCTGCGTCATTGGCCTCCGGTCTCATCTCACCGAAACCCGACAGCGCGAATGCAGTCGTTTTACGTTGGTCTTCTGTGAGAAAGTAGTACTATTAAAGGCTGTGGATGAAGAAAAATACCAACAATTGCCATAATCCTCTTTGAAAATTACCTACAAATAAATAATTACCTACAAGATTGATAAAGTAATCTGAAATTATAACTTTATTTTAAGATACATACATAGTTACATAAGCATGACTCATTCCTTAGGTTGAGATACTGAATTTTTAATGTTATTTAATTTGTCGGTAACCTAAAGTAATTACTTCGGGGTTCCTTTATTTAAAATTAAATATATGTCTTAACGTGATGATTATTTATTTACTACTTACTCGTATTTAATGATAGACGTTCTTATTGAGTTGAAGTATTGCTTGCCCTAACAGGAAATTGTTTGTAAAATGAAAGAATTAAAAATCTTACGTTACCTCAAAATAACAGAAAACATAATGGGTATTTTTAGAAATTACGCATTTTATGGAAAAAGAAGTAAAGCAGTAATATTGTTATACATAATGTTTAAAATTATGTTAAGTGTCCTATCGCTTAAAAACAATATATCCATTCCCGTTGTACTTTTATCAATGCCACAAAATATGAAAGCATTTTATTCATGGGGTTATTTAAATATTTTTATTGGAGACATTATTTGTATTGTGTGTAGTATTTTCAAATCAAGAGAATACAAAATGGCTGTAATTAATCTCATGACTGTTCACAACATCTACTCCGAAGACGTACATTATAAAAAATATCTAAAGCAAAGTGCGGTTATTTTTTTAGCTATTTGCAGTGTTGTTCTTATTGTAGAACTTTTCATTGGCTTATATAACTATTATCTCATACAACTCATTCTAAACGAAAGGGGAGTTATTTTGTTTATGCGTTTCTCAATATTCTGTAATAAAGTAAATAATTATTTGAATTTTTTGGCATTGCAAATATATCTAGATTTAATTTCAAATTTATTGAAGTGCTTAAATGGTACACTGGCTGAAAACATGGGAACATGGCATAGGGATAATTCTCAGTCACTTTTAGAAACAAATAGACAATACAAGCGCTCAAAACTGGCAGAAAAGTTTTACCATTGGGCTGAGCTGCGTCAGCGTTTAGTACTCAGTAGCCAACAGCTGACAGAGTGTCTTAAATATCAAGTAAATATTTATGCATTAAGCAATGAGTTACATTATTTCCATTTCAAAGTTAAATATGATTGATTTTTATTTACTGTGTTTGAATCTTTAAGTTATTTATATTGTTTATGTTCGGCCCTGCCAAAATGACTCTACTCTGCCTGATGGAAACAATGAGAAAAGTGGTGGTCACCATACTGCGAATACCGATAATGCAAAAATGAAGCATGGTGACCCACACCCATGGTGGGCTAGTGATGCTTCCACACTATTGGGGGACTCAATGATGCGGAAGGTCTCGCACTCACATACGAACCACGACAGCATGATCGCTGCCATTTTACGTTGATTTTCTGTGCGAGGGTAGTACCGCCCCGGTCGAGCCGACCCGTTCATGCGGAAATGCATGCAGCGTGGCTCTGGTACCTTGAAGATTTATATTAGAATTAAAAAAAATATGATCTATAGACGCGAATAATTCATTTTTTCAGGTAATGTTTTGGATAACGACAAATATATGTACTTATACGTATGTATTATATTCTATATCTAAGTCATTTATAAGAAAGGTAACGAATACGCATAACATTTTGAAAGGATTTCATGTGTAAAGTAAATAAATTACAATGTATTTTATATTTAACAGAGTCACATTTCGAAGTCGTTAGTAGACTTGACTGAGTTTCTACTTGCTGATGCAGTTCCAATCTTCATAGTATTTTACCGAGGTCAAAAACTGAATAATGAAAAGGCTACAACAAACAGAGCTATTGTCAAATTGTACAGTATGTGTTGTACAAGTAAGTCTAATATACATAATTTTTCAATATTTTGATCAACTTAAATATGTTTTGTATTCATAATACTTAATGCTTTGTTTTAGGTCTTAAAGATTGTGAAATAAAATCAATCAAAAACCTACTAAACCTGGTAAAAATGAGTGAAATAAAAATTGAATTCGTAAATTTTTCTTTGGGAATGTACTTAATTCCTATGTATATGTCTATAACAATAGGTTATGTGATTATAGCTTTGCAATTCAATAATGTTATATAAACTAATACTTTCATAAATTTATTTTTAACAGTTAGGTTGATTTGAGTACTATAGTATTAATACTGTTTTTGCGAAACAAGAAAATCTACACTGGGACAGAATGCCCAATACTATTTATGCGAAACAAGAAAATCTACAGTGGGACAGAATGCACAATACGATTTATGCGAAACAAGAAAATCTACAGTGGGACAGAATGCCCAATACT
Source organism: Spilosoma lubricipeda (assembly GCA_905220595.1). NCBI lineage: Eukaryota > Metazoa > Arthropoda > Insecta > Lepidoptera > Erebidae > Spilosoma > Spilosoma lubricipeda. Next base: position 4,705,657 of record HG992278.1, read on the forward strand.
ATTTTTGCGAAACAAGAAAATCTACAGTGGGACAGAATGCCCAATACGATTTATGCGAAACAAGTAAATCTACAGTGGGACAGAATGCCCAATACGTTTCATGCGAAACAAGAAAATTTACAGTGGCACAGAATGCCCAATACGATTCATGCGAAACAAGAAAATCTACAGTGGGGAGAATGCCCAATAGTATTTTTGTGATTTATACCAATAAGAATTCTATAATTTTTTGTGTAATGTTTGTGGTTTGCTTTTGCGCGCCCATATTAGTATCACAGTTATCTGACACAGACTTTGCGTTTAGCATGTTGTTTCGTCGCAAAATTAGAACTGAAAGACAATGTTTATAGTTTGCATTTGCGCGCCCACGCTATTAACACAATCGTTTGATATACAGAATTTTGCGTCTATTATATTGTTTCATCGCAGTAGCAATCAGAACCAAAAAGTAATGTTCGAAGTTTGCTTTTGCGCGCCTACACTAGTATCACAGTTATCTGATAGAAACTTTGCGTTTAGCATGTTGTTTCATCGCAAAATTAGAAATAAAAAACAATGTTTATAGTTAGCTTTCGCGCGCCCACGCTATTAACACAGACGTGTGATACACTGAATTTTGTGTTTAGTATGTTGTTTCATCGCAAAATCAGAGCACAAAAAAAACAACGTTATTAGTTTACTAAAAGAAAGTGATTATATATTTCATTAATTAAAAAACAGGTACTTAAATTTGATAGCAAAAAACAAAATGTTTATCAAATATATTTAAAACTTATTAATTATTTGAGATGATGTATGAGAGATTGAAGCTTACGCCATTGGGGTGTATCTTCGTTGGTCTGAAGCTTTATTCGGACCAATGCTTTTCTCTAAAGGTCTTGTGGATCCGTTTTACAGGCATCATCAGTTCGATACACTTTGAGATCCACGAGGTAGTCACCCGTTGTGTTGAGAACTCGACGTTCGTTACCGTTTTCAACTCTATTCACAAAATATGTTGAGGAAGCCATTTTCTATTCACATTCGTTGCGAGTTTATATTAAACACATCCAAAGTTTTCATCTTGTTGCTGAAACAAAAATTTTAAAACTATACATAAGTATAATCAGGGCTTAGTGAGTGTTATATAAATGTCGTATCACTCTGTTTGCGTTTTGATGTAACATCAAAGTACAACATTAATATATTTATCACTGATTATACGAAAAATTTCTGTGAAATGAATTACTAAACAGTATCGAAAATTTAACTCAAAAACAAAAATCTAAAATGTATGTACTTTAACTAACTATAAGCTTAAGTAAAATTTTGAAAATCAAAATTATTGTTTGAAATAAAAAGAAAATCAATAAATTAACCGTTTATTTTTTTAAAAACAATGCCTGCCTTACGATACTATCCTGTGACGCGGAGGACTTAATACATATACCTATATGAAACTGAGAGAAAGTACAAAAAGACTCAGAACAACAATTTGTGGATAAAAGTATTGTTCTAGCGCAGTAATATGCGCAGTCGTTTTTTGTTCATTAAAATTCTCTGAAATATATTCAAACACGACAAATTTATAATTTATTTTAGGTAGATAAGGTAGACTGGAATAGGCTGATGATGATGATGAAGGTAGATAAAATATTCATAAATGTATAATGTAAGAATATCAGTGTATCAGTCAAAAAAATAATTAATTAAAAAATTATTGGATCATAATCATGTTCGAAAAATATCTAATTCACCACACCCTTAGGTCTTCGACGAAAATGTCTACGAACACAAATATGGAAGTGAAATCCTACCTTAGCTAAAAGGTATAAGGTTGCATTTAGTAACATTGTAAGTGGCTTTTAGAAATTATATTCATTACATCCTTTGGACAAATTAGGATAAAGTTTGTCATGTGTGTATAATATTATTGATCGTTAATGTGTGCGTCTAGGCGACTAAGTATTTCTTGCACTTGCTGCTCGACACCACTTCTACGCATAGTCTTTTGTTCTGTGAGCTGGATCCATTCTGGCTTTCACTAGTACGTAAATGATATTATAAGAAATTCCTTATACTCATTTAATAAGACTAACTACACCAAGCGGCGTGACATGACATGAACATCACAAATAGACACATAGATTATACAATATAAAAACATACACACAAACACTGGACATGTACACAAAACAGAATACACAAGTCACAAATGCCATGATCTCACAGATAAGGAAACTACAAATAAAAATACACATGGAGAACAAAATTAGTAAAACGTATTAGATAAATTAGGAAAATCATAAGTATAAGGAAAACATAGTATAAAACAGAAAATAAGCTTAAATAAAGCAATATATATATAAATAAAGTAGTAGTAAAAAATAAATTTTAGAAAAAACACTATACTGTAATAAAATAGAAGACAGTAAATCAATGTCATTGTTAGATTTAGAAATCTTAGACGACAATAAACTAACTTAAAAATAAATTTTGCATTTAAAAAAATTCATTGTTTTGTATAAAAATAAGAATGGATAAGAATTTAATAAAGATGGAAAATTATTAAGTCACACGATGGATGGGGGGCACTTGGTGCGAGACACATCTGCGAATGATAGTATATATGTACTTGGAACAATAAGGTCCTGTCGTAATAGCAGCGTTATCCCAAGGGACAATATAAAAAAAAAGATACAAATACAAGTGCAGATAACAAAGTTGGGATCAACTAGTTTAAACTAAACACAAACAAGATATATGTACTCAAATAAACAAACACATCCATATTAACCCTACAGTTGATTACTTCGTTAATATTAAGGAGTAGGTTCAACTTAACAGCTTTTGAAATATCATCGAATCACTTAATTGATTAAACTCCTGTACATTCGAAATAATCTATAGAACGCTTAAGTGTGCTTAAAAATTGCTTCTGATATGAATGAACTGAATATCATTCGCTATCTCAGAGTAGTTGAAAATATAAATGGCATTTACCGAAACTATTTATTTTATGGAAGAGGAAGTAAAAAACTTGTACTGCTTCATTTAACTTTCGAAATCCTGCTACGTCTTTTGTTGCTTACAAACCATTCATTTCTAGTGTTTCTAGTTACAAAAAATACTGGTATTGAAAAATATGCCTCCTTTTATTGTCTTGGTTTTATAATTTATTTTCTTGGTGACATTATTAGTGTCGTGTGTAGTGTATTGAAGTCGTCGGAATATAAAATCGCCATCGAAAATCTCACGATTGTCCACGATGATTACATTGAGGATGTTAATTATAAAAGGAAACGGAAACAAACACAGATAGTTGTTTTAATCAGTTTCACTGTTCTAGTTATCATCATATTTATTTCTGGTGTATTTCGCTTCCATAGTTTCTTACTTTTGGGGTACAGTAGCAGTATCTCATTAATATTCTTTTTCCTGTTTTTATCACTTTTCCGCAACAAAATCAATTTTTTCTTGGATTTTTTTGCGTTGTACATATACATAGATTTATTGTCTGATTTACTGAAATGCTTAAACAGAACAATGCTTGAATTACAAGAAAAAATGAACACCCAATCTGTTCTAGTAGGGAAGGGTCCATTTTTACATCTGCTAGAAAATGTTCAGCGCTGTTCTGAGCTGTATGGATGTTTGATTAATAGTGGAAAGCAGTTGTCAGAGTGCTTCAAATATCAAGTAAATATTTTCATTTTTTTTGTTTCGTTTTCTTCTTTTTTATTCAATAGTTAGAATTGTATTGAAATGTCTTTTTTAAATAAATGGGTAGAAATAGAAAGAGATTATGTGCCAGACTGTAGAAAATTTAATCAGAGTGCCTATGACATTAAAGCCACAAAGAAATAGTACGAGTGATTAAAGACTTTGTAGGCATTATGAGTCGGTACAACGGTTTATTCTACTTTGTTCAATAATGTAGACTTTTGGGTGTCTTCATTTCACCTAGGTGAAATACTTCTAAGGTGAAATAAGGTCTACTTTTCGCATTCGGTAAAATAAACTTATAAAATATATGATATAGCTTTCTTAGATGTGTTGTCTATTTAACAATGAAAGAATTTTTCAAATCGGTGCAGTACTTCCTGAGATTCACACGTTCAAACAAACAAATAAAGTCTTTAGTTTTTTAATATCAGAATATATATTATTCTTGAGAAATAACAACTGATGCACAGTGACGTTTTTTTATATTTTTACTTGTGCATTTGAGATAGTTTCGCTGATTTTTATTATCTTGATGAACAATCCCAAATATTGAGATTGATCTTATGGAACTAATTTACTTTTTTCTTTTAGATAAGACATTGGATAATAACAAATATAGTTGTATACACGATGACCTTATATCACATTATTAAAACAATCATAACGGAGGTAAAATTCCCAAATAAAACCTGTAAATGTTTTATATATATTTCTTACAGGATTTTCAATGCTTTTTTTTCCAGGTTTCTGCTTTTCAAGGGACATTAGAACTATTTAAGTTCGTAATTGTTGAATTATTCACAATGTTTATTATATTTTATGGAGGTCAAAAGGTGCAAAATGAAAAGGCTGCGATGAACAGGTCTATTGTCAAATTGTATGAGTTGTACAAGTGAGTATATTTCCGACATACTTTTTAAAACACGAAATCTTTTTACGAGTTACAGGAAACTAGACATTAATTTTATTAGAATTGCATTTCAGTTTCTTCATAATTATTTTTCAGTTGAACATATTATTTTTATCACATTTATTCAGTATAATATTTGAAATTCAATTTTTTCATATTTTTATTAAATTCCATTCATTTTTATAAATTTTAGTAATGATTCTCTTTTAGGTCTTGGAGCTCGTGAAATAAAAGCTGTCAAAAGTTTATTAAATCTGACAAACACGTGTGAAATAAGAACTGAGCTCTGTAATTTACCACTAGGAATGTATTTAATACCGATGTTTCTGTCTATAACTATATCATATGTGATAATAGCTTTGCAGTTTAATAATGTAATTTAAATAATAATGTCATTATTATTATTTTTTATGGTTACTGAAAACTTAATATTTATTGCCTTGATGATGCTGTGGTCGCGCAACCGACTGCTGAGCATAGGTTATCAGTGTTGGACCAAATGTTTGTATGACTGAATAATAGTGTAATATCTATGTATTTGCCACGAAAAGGATATAAGCATTCTAGCTTCCATAGTACAGGCTTTGCTTAGTTTGAACTTTGAAACAAGATGGCGTTAGTCAAATTGTAACCAATAAACTGGACTGTATAGCAATATAATATTCGTAATAGACCTTGACCAGTTTAATACGCACATGTTGGTAGTCGTTCGAGAGAAGAGTGTGAAGTGACAGCTCGCACCGCACGCTTATGATGGATATCGTGAACAGAAGGACATATTTTAGTGGTCATCATTTCAGTGGATATTTAATTTTACTTTGGAATCGGGAGAATGAGCCTGGTTGCGAGCTTTTAGCTCGGTCTAACTACTTTTATGGTTATTATGTCTGCCAATGTGAACCAATGTAAATATAAACAGATTCACATGAAAATATTAAAATTTCGGATATCAAATAATTTTACCTGCCTGAGATTTTGTAATATTTTGAATTAACTCCATAAATCGATCAATTAGTAGACACAGACCCCGTTTTTAAGAATACGCATTTGTAATAAATTGTACTACTAATTTATGTAAATGTCATAGTCATATCTTCAATATTTTTATAGTTAGGACATTTTTTAAACTTTCATCATCTCTCCTGAATATTTTACAAAATGACAATTAATTCACTTTCAGTTCCGTTTCCTACCTTTACCATATTGTTGTGTATGTATTGTGTCATATCTTAAGGACTCCAAACATTTTGGTATTGGTAAAATAGATATCTTATACAAGTACTTTCTAGAATGTAAAGCCATATAATTAATTTAACAAGTTATTAATTTAGTTGAGTTAGAAGCAACTGATACACATCTACACAAACATAAAAATAAACACACTTCATTACTTAAGTAAATACTGTGGAGTATTTTAATTAAAAAGGTGTTCCAACGTGAACCTAATTTCAACTATAGACCGCCTTAGTGTAACGTTAATACCAATTGTTTAAAAATTTCGATATGTACAATTTAAAAATCATTAAATATTTAAGAGCAGCTGAAAACACGAGTGGCATTTATAGGAATTACGTTTTTTGTAGGAGAGGAAATGAAAAACTTGTACTGTTTCATATAACTTTGGAAATATTACTACGCGTATCATTGCTCATAAACAATTTGTATTTTATTTTAACAGTTGCAAAAGATGCTCATAGTGCTACCATTGTTATTTTTGGTTTAGTACTTTATTTTATTTGTGACCTTACTAGTATTATATGTAGTGTATTGAAATCGCAAGACTATAAAATTACTATAAACAATCTTATCATTGTCAACGATGCCTTCTTTGAAGACTCGAGTTATAAAAAGAGTCTAAAAGAAACACAGACTGTCGTGTTATTCAGTTTCATAGTACAGTTTATAATGATATTCATTACATCTGTTATGCGTTTTAATTACTTATTTCTTTTTGGACATGATTTAATGTTTAGTTTTTCCATGAGCTTCTCGATGTTCCTTAACAGAATCAATTACGTATTGGATTTTTTTTCGTTGTATGTATACATAAATTTACTATCAAATTTATTAAAGTGCTTTAACAGCTCAGTTTTAGAGGAAGTAAATGGATCATACCCGACTTTATTTGAAACAGTTCAGTGCCACGCTGAGCGGTATGTATATTTGGCAAATAGCGGAAAACAATTGCTGGAGTGTTTCAAATATCAAGTAAATATTATCAGTAAAATTTTGATAAAGTGTAAAAAAAATTGCATTTTTTAATTCTCGATGTCGATAAATTCCCAGTTTAAGTTAATAAACTTTGGATCATTTAGTGTTACTAATATATAATTTAAACTATCGATTGTTGGCACATGGTGGAACTTCTTAAACATGAAGTTTTCAGCTCGCTTTATTGCACTATAATGTACTTATTTTTTTACTTGATCGGTTTTGCCCTAAATTTTGGAATAAAAGTACGAGTAAGATTAATTTCAAGATTGCTACTAATATACTTTTGTTATTCTAGGTAATACATTGGGTTATGCTTAGTTTATGCGAATACGTATTCATATTGTATCAGATTCTTAAGTCAATTATAGTAGAGGTAAAAAAATTGTATTGCAAACTTGTATTGTACACATTTCGGAACAAATTGAAGGGTTTTTTTTTATTTCAGGCAGATATTATCAACGGTTTATCAGAGTTGTTTAGTTTTTTAGCTATTGACCTGTTTCCAATGGTCATGTTATTTTACGGAAGTCAAAAGTTACGTAATGAGAAGGTTAAAATAAATCAAACTATTGTCAAATTGTATAATATGTATTGTACAGGTGAGTGTAAAGCATGATACTAGCAATTGGTACATAAAACTATTTAGCTATTAGGACAATAGACAATGTTATTTTTATTTTTTTATTTTATTACGGTTTAGGGGCAAACGAGCAGACGTATTACCTGATGGTTAGCGATTACCGCCGCAACACTAGAGGCGTCACAAGTGCGTTTCCGACCTTTGGGGGGTGGGAAAGGGTTATAGAGGGGGTATGGGCCTCCGGTATCCTCACTCAGTCGATGAAACACAGCGCAAGCGTTATTTCACACCGGTTTTCTGTGAGACCGTGGTATCACTCCGGTCGAGCCGGCCCATTCATGACGAAGCGTGACTCTCCCACGGTAATTATTTTCAAATTAATTTTAGTTCGTTTTACATTAACAAAATATATATTTCAGGTTACGAAAATTGTGAAAAAAATCATGGAGCTGTCAAAAACCTATATTATTTGATAAAAACGAGAGAAATACGAATTGAATTCGCCAATTTACTTTTGGGAATGCATTTAATTCCGATGTTCCTATCTACAACAATAGCTTATGTGATAGTAGCTTTGCAGTTCAATAATGTTATTTAAGCATAGTTTTATTACTAGACCACTTATACTGATTCTGTGAGATGATTAGATACTCTTTATTAGACAAAAAAGTTTTATACTATTCAGTTATTTATTTGGACAACCTGTTACTGTTACATTAAATGGTATACATATAATATATTAGTATATATAAAAAATAGTAAATTCACTTATCTCTAGTTGAAAATTTAAAATGCACAATATTTTAAGGTATTACCACATGCACTAATAGTACTGAGTGTGAAATATTAAAAAAAAAAAATTAAATTAAATAAGAAAAAGGAAGTAAGAAAATATTGTCGTTTTATTTTATTTTATCATTATAAGTTTTGTATTGTTATGATTATCATTTAATTGACAAAAAAGATATAATAGGTTATGAATTTGGTAGATAATAGATCTTTACCTATGAAATTGCCGTTTTGTATTCAATAAGTGAAAGTACTTATTTTTTCAAACTTTTTCTTTCTGTTATTCGAAGTAATCACCCATGCAATCGACGCATGATGCCCTTCTTGTAAAAATCAGCTGGACGGGAGGCAACAAACTCTTCAAAGGCATTTTGTACTGCCTCTCGGGAATTGAATTTTTTACCCACTAAAAAGTTGTCTAAATTTTGGAAAAAGTAATAGTCGGTAAGTGCAAGGTCTGGTGAGAATGGCGGATGAGGGAGAGCTTCCAACCCCAGCTCTTGCAGCTTGGAGACTGTCTGTTGCGCAGTATGGGGTCGCGCGTTGTCGTGAAGGAGCAGTGATTGACCAATTCGTATTTTGAATTCAAATTACACTGTGTAATATATTTAGAAAATGTGCGCTGTTAGAAATATTTAGGTTGTAGAAGTCTGGATAACACAGTACAGGTTCTGCCTTGCTTGAGTTCAGACTACCGAATTTGAAGCTTCAAGCGTTAATATGCTTGTTATATTTATCTTGAGAATAGGGAGATTCCGAGTACTATTTAGGATTCCGTACTTCAAAAGGAAAAAACGGTACCCCTATAGGATCACTTTGTTGTTCGTGTGTCTGAATTTGTTCCTAACTCTTGGACCAGTACATTTGCGATCTTACAAAATAGCTTAACATTGCTCTGATAACTGTCGGAGAATTTTCCTTTCGCTTACCCTTTCGAACATATTCTTATATTCTTCTCTTTCCTTGTAATCCTAATTCTTCAGTTCACTATTCTTTACCTTATAAAAAAAAGTATTTTCTCTTATACCCATCATCATCTGTGCCAAGCTGATTCATTCTTTGGTTGGCTTCACTGGTCAGCACATCAAACGACGCTATTTTCACGCTTATTATTATATCATGGAATGCGAAAGTTTAAAATTTAGCTCGCTATTTTCTTTTCATGCACTCTTCTACTAACTTCCTTACCGTAACAATCCGGTATAGCCTTTTTACCTTTCGTTCTTCTGGCGACCCTTAATATTTCGTTTTAGTATATTTAGTCTAAAAGAAAATAAATAAATATGTAACGCAATTTGGATTTACAGCAGATACTTAAACCAACAATGATGTTGTTGATAAACCATCGTATCAGAACAAAGAATTAAAATAAATATTATTTGTAATATTGCACGCAACTTTACATAAAAAAACCATCTGTGAAAGCAATTAAATTCTTGTGCACACTTCTGGATAACTTTACTTATTTTTCTTTACAGTTTTCCAACACAAAAAAAAATAAACTAAAAGATTTCACTGTCGTCATGTGCTTGTTTTCCACCTAGATAGGTGTTATCAATATATATTATTATTTGATGTGTAATGTTATCATATTGGGTATTAATATAGTCGACAACTAACTACATATTTATCGATTTATTTTAAGTTGAGAATACCTACACAATTAAAGAAGTTATAGTTGTGTATCTATGCACATTAGTAATTACAATTGAGTACCTTTCATTAAATAGGTTTTCGACAGCGATGGGATTGCTTTATTGTTTCATTTATACTTAACTCGAACTTAACTACAGAGTGCCTGAGTGTAGCTTAAATATAAACTTTTCAGAAATTATAAACATTATGAATAAATTGCAAATCGTTCGGTATCTCATAAAAACTGAAAACATAAATGGTATTTACAGAAATTACTTCTTTTATAGCAGAAGGTGTAAAAAACTTGTGTTATTTCATATAACTTTTGAAATCATACTACGTCTACTGTTTTTAATTTATAATATACGAATTGTTTCTTTACGAATAACAACGTCTCATAATATGAAATATCTTTTCTTTCTTTGTTTAATCATTTTATTTCTTAGTGACATCAATAGTATTGTACGTGGTATATTAAAATCGATGGACTATAGAATCGCTATGACTAACATTATGTTAGTACACAACGACTATAAAGAGGACGTGAACTATAAAAGAAATCTGAAACATACACAGATATTTTTTTTATTCTGTTTCACACTATTTCTAGTCACGATAATGACGTCTAATGTAATAGAACTTTATCGTATCGTGTTTTTGGATAAGAAAAGTTTAACATTATATTTTTCATTTATTTACTCAATTTTACGTAATAAAACAAATTATAACTTAGATTTTCTGGCGTTGTACGTATATATATATTTAGTATCAGAACTACTGAGATGCTTAAAGAATACAGTACTAGAAATAGAAGAAAAATGTCGAACCCATAACACGAATTCAGTTTTGGAAATAAATAGTCAACACTTGAATCTATTAGAAATGCTTCAGCATTGTGCCGAGCGGTATGAATGTTTGGTAAATAGTGGAAAACAGTTGTCCGAGTGTTTCAAATATCAAGTAAATATTAATGTACCTTTAAAATTTATTTGTTCACATTTTTTACCATTTCATTTTAGCCCGTGTTCAAAACTGTTGGATTTTGTTAATTCGATAGTTTTTTTATAGTATTTTTTAATTTAAAAAACGAGGGCAAACAAGCAGACGTATCGCCTGATGGTATGCAATTACTGCCACCCATGGACACTCGCAACACCATAGGCGCCACAAGTGTGTTGCCAACCTTTGGGGGATGGGGAGAAAAATGGGGTGAGGGGTATGGGCCTCCAGTATCCTCACTCACTCGGTGAAACACAGGGCAAGTGCTATTTCACACCGGTGTTCGTTTTAGTTCCTTATTAATGTTTTTATTTCATTTGTGAATGTGTTTCTTTTTGCGGTTGGTTCGATTAATTAATATCGTAGATTTTTATAATACATATTTAAATGTCGATGTCGATCTAGAATTACCTATTTTAAAAACTATGGTTCAACTATTCTTATTAATATATTTATTCTTTTAGATAATATATTGGATAATGATATGTGTATGCGAATATACGTACATAATTTATGACATTATAAAGTCACTCATTCAAGAGGTAAATGTCTCATTAAATACCTATATTGTAGTGTAAGAATATGTGATTTCGAAAATAACCCATAAAATAAAACTTTTTTCAGATGAATTTCTTCAAATGCTTTTTTAATTTATTAAAGTTTATAATTGTTGATCTTCATTCAATGATTATCGTATTTTATGGAGCCCAGAAGTTACATAATGAAAAGGCTGCAATGAATAGAGCTATTGTCAAGTTGTGTAATTCGTGTAGTACAAGTAAGTATTAACGAACCGCAGGACTGATTACCGTTGGGGTAAACGGGTTCTTGAGTGGAGACCGCGTCTTGGCAAACGTAGTGTGGGACGTCCACAAGCCAGGTGGAGTGGTTATCTGCGCAAGACGGCTGGCAGGAGCTGGATGCGAGAAGCCGAGGATCCAAACAAGTGGCTTGAAATTGGAGAGGTCTATGTCCTGCAGTGGACTGCGATAGGCTGATGATGATGATGATGAAGCGAGTATAAGATATGATACCAGCCTCTTGCTCTCTAAAATCCTAAAAGTGTTTTAAACATTTATTTAGTACAGTGGACTATGAATGTATATTAGTAGTTAAGAAAGTTTCAAGTAAGGAAGTAGATGAATTTAGGAGTAGAGGACGACTAAAGAAAAATGGATGGACTGCGTAAAAGAGGATATAGAAACAATGGGAGTAAGCAGTTAACTAATGAGTGATAGAGGAGAATAAAAGAAAAAGGTTTTTTTGCACCGACCCTGAATAAAGTTGGGAGGAAGGTAGGAAAATGATGATGATCATGTTGGATTATGATATATTTTCAAATAACTCCGTGTTTATGGGATCATGTGTGTGAACTTAATACTCGTTTTCTAATTATTTAAAAGTATAAAACTTTAGCAATTAATTTACTTACATAAACGATGATTTCATTTTAGATACCGAAGCTTTTGAAATAAAAGCAATGAAAGATCTATTAACTCTGACAAAAACGAGTGAAATAAGAATTGAGTTCGCCAATTTAACTTTGGGAATGAATGTCATTCCAATATTTTTGTCTACAACGATCGGTTATGTAATAATAGCTTTGCAGTTTGGTAATGTTATTTAATTTAATATTCAAAATATACGATCAAACGAAAATTTAACAATACACATTTACTATATATTATAGTTATTACTATTTCTTGTTATATATAAGTATATACTAGCTGACCCACGTAACCTCGTTTGCATCTCCTATTACCCATAGCGTGGTAATTTTTCCCGTTTTTGAAACACTATCTAAAGCTAAAAGATTTTTTCAAATCTTATGAGTGGTTCCTGAGATTGGCGCGTTCATGCAAACAAACTCTTCAGCTTTATAATAATAACTAGCTGCTCCGGCAAACGTCGTTTTGCCATAATTTTTTTTGAAGGATGGTTTACCCTTACCATTTAGGGAAATGAAAAATAGATGTTGGCCGATTCTCAGACCTACTCAATATGCTCACAAAGTTTCATGAGAATCAATCAAGCCGTTTCGGAGGAGTCTGGCAACGAAAACTGTGACACGCGAATTTAATATATTAGATAATTTTCTCCTAGACGATAACGGCCACAGCGGCCAGTCAACGGAGACCAGCCAACTACGCAGGAGATATTATAGAGCACAAGTGTATGCTCAGCTTGATATATTTTTACTAATATATAAAGCTGAAGAGTTTCTTCGTTTGAACGCGCTAATCTCAGGAACCGATGGCCCGATTTGAAAAATTCTTTCAGTGTTAGATAGCCCATTTATTGAGAAAGGCTATAGGCTATATATATCATCACGCTAAGTCCCATAGAAGCGGAGCACCAATGTTTCAAAAACGCAAACGAGGTTGCGTGGGTCAGCTAGTTAAGTATAGATGTAAGAAACTACCTTAGTAATCATTACACAGCCCCAATTTTGCAGATACTTTTCAGCCCATGAAGAGTCAGGTTCATGCTTGTGCTCAACCGCTGTGCTTAAATGATGTCTTTTCGTCCCTAAATTTCACCGTTTTATTTTTAATGACCTTGTCGACCTTATTCTGTATTTAGCACTCTGTGTGCACCCGGCAAAAACAAATACTTCTGAAATTAAAGGTTACTCTTTTTTATTTCTTTATTTGAATTCTTAATTTTAAATAAATACTTGATGTCGACATATCGAATGAAGTCCATTTTTGTGGTCATTTGGAGGATAAGGCCAAATTGGTCTCGAAGTAGCTTGGCGTGCTCAATAGATCGAGACAGTATTTCAATCCGGCACACCGCCTTCAGCTTTACAAGACGCAGTTTGGGTTTCATATGGAATACTGTCCTCGTTTTAGGCGGGGACACACCAGTATTAGCTCAGTATTCCTCTCTCTGGACTGCATTCAACAGATAGCGACTCGAATCGTCGATTGCCAAGAAGTTTCAATTCAGCTAGACTCTCTGGCGCTGCGTAGAGATGTGGCTTTGTTGTGCATCTTCTACCGCATTTACTACGAGGACAGCTTTGAGGAATTGTTTGGACCGATCTCTGCCGCCTCTATTATTAGATGGCTGGTAGTTCACAACTGTTCGCTTTTCTATATATTCCATAAAAACAGATAAAAAATAAAGTGAAAAAGAACTCGACTACTTAAAAACTTTTGTTAAAACTTAAATAGCTTATGTCAATCGGCCTTTTATTACAATTTTTTTGACGCCTCATTTATAAAATCGTTTTAATAGTTTAGGCGCTACGGTGGAACATACAAACGTAGACTGACTGCCAAAACTATTACTCCACCTTTTAGCTTCGTCGTGGTCGGATAAAATATATATATATATATATATGTATATATTCTTTTCTATATATTCTTGAAATAGGAATTATATGTAACTATGGTTTGTGAGACTTACGTGTAGTATAAATAAATATATAATCAAAATCTTAAATGCTTGATATTATGGTTTTTGAGTGAATACACATTTTATTGTTATCCTTGTTTCATTACAATAACTTTATTTTTAAGTTTAATTCTAAGTTCGGAACTAGACATGATTATCGTTCCTGTTTAGTTCGTCCACCAGTGCTACGTTCCTTTGGAGTGGAAGGAAACCTTGTGAATAGGCTTATACGGCCAATAGATATAAGCCAAACACTCGTAGACCGATCACTGGTGAACGGAGATCAACTAAAGACGTTACAACTCGTTCAATATAATTATAGTTCAATAACTGATCTTCTTTGTGGTGGGTTCTTCTTTAGCTTCTCTGCGGAGATGGGGCGCCCCGTCACGATCAACACGCAGATCATATTACTGCACACCACACCGTATCACAATTCAAAACACTCCTACGAGGGCCGGGGAAGATTCTCGATTCTTTCCTCAACAACCCGATTAATCACTTCGCGAGGACCGCACGACAATTACATTAAGTTTATATAATTAAAGCTTACCAAACTAATGGCCGAAACAATTCACACTGAAGCTTTTCTTTACAATCAGTTATAAATCATACTGGCGCAACATGACCCCCCGAGACCAAAGTTTAAGGTTCATTCATTCATTCATCATCAAGTCATCAGGTTTTACCAGGCACAACAAAGCTATCAACCACTCAACCAACATACTCCCAAAGCGAATTATTCCAATTACCGATCAAGCTCTGGGAGGATTTTACTCAAAAATAATAACTCGGCACGATCCAAGCCACACCCGTGCGTGTTCCTTACATTTTTCTGGATAGTCTCGAGTGACATGACATTTCAACTATCAAACACAAATGTGACGAACCCTAGTGTTGCCACTATAATATTATTGTTTATATTAGATAGCCGATTTAGTATCGAATAGTTCCTATAACTTCAGAACTTTAAAGAGGGAATAAAAAGTCCATTAATTACAAAAGCATTGATTTCTATATGTAATATTTAGTTGGGAATCTAATTGTAAAATAAATCATTTCAGCTCATTTCACCTTAGAATGGCTTTCCGATTATCTTTTCTTCCATGAAAATGTAGTTGAATGAATCTGTTTGCAACAACCTATCTAACCTTCCTTTTTTGTCCTTCTTTAGAAGGTCAAATTCAGTTAGACATTGCCATATTAGTCGTACTCTACGTTTACTTAATTCTTATAAAATGTTAAGTCTCTGTCAGATCACCTAATTCTTTTTAATTTGACCCTTTCGAAAACCTTTAGATGGTATTCCTAAATTTATATAACCTGAGAAAGGTAACCATAGTATTTAAACAGGAGGGCCAGAACTAAATATTATTGCTTATCATTGCAGGAATCATTAGTCATTGGACAGTTAGGATGATTGATTGAGTTAGTCAATTTATGTAATTAATGTAATAATTAAAAAGTAATATTTTTTGTTTTTGTTTATTTTAGTTATAAAACAAATAATGTACCAACAATTAGATGCTTGTAAAACCACGGCTGGACAGAAGAAGCCTCTCCTTAGAAATGAGGTTTTGCCTACTATATCACGCTAGCCAAATGGGTAGGAATAAGATTTGTTACAAGTTTTCTTTCTCTTCTCAGTGATGCTGTTCTATGTAAATGCTCCATTAATCGTCTCTTACGAAACCCATGGTATGAATAGGGATAACATCAGTCAAAATTTTTAATCCGCCACACCACATCGATATGTCTCAAACCCAAAGGTATAGTACAATCAATAGGTGACCTCAAATCCATAGATACCTAATACCAACGGCCATTTGAGGTCCAATTTGCGACAAACAGATAGACATAAACTGAGAACTATAAGAAATGGTCATTAAATATTTTACTACTTAGCCATATTATGACAAAAAAAAATATATTTTCAAGACTCATCAAACTAGTCTATAGTTAAATATTGATTTGATCACATTGGGACACGTAACCTTATTATTGTAAGTAATCAACACATACCATTTCTAAGTATAGAACAAAATATAAATCAATAACTGGACAATGTTATGTCAATGATTTATTATTCACAATAAAAACAAAATACTTGACGAATATTAATGACTCGGTACCTACCAAGTAACATAGGAGACCAGACCACAGGAGACAATTAATAGCATTAGATTAATTAATATTTCTTTTACTGTTGTAACCTTACAATGATTCAATCGATATGCTGTTTTAACGAAATCAGCTTACATAATGTTAGACTAAAGTTAAAAGTTAAAAATAAAATCAAAAATAGTTTTTCTTTAAAATTATATGATTAAAACTTTCGAATTACACCTTGATATTATAAGATGTAAAAAAAATATGGTGTTTACCTACATATGTATTGTACACATTATTATGCTGTTAAGGTCACCATTAAAATATGATAATGCTTATTAAACTCTGCTGCTTTATCAATCAGTACGCCAACGTTGCCTAGCACTTCCTCGTGTATCAGTCTCAAATTTGCTAGCACGTGTTAGAAAAGAAAACATAAAAGCATATCTAAAGGCGAAACATTCTCAGTTTTAAGACTAACTAAATATTTTGTAATTAACGTATTTCAAAAAACCTTTACATATTTTTTCGATGGCGAAAATAACTTAAGCAAGAAAATAAAATTTTAAGAAATATATATTCTTATTCAATCACTAATTTACTTGGTTATAAACTACAAACAAATGATAGCCCTATAACCTATTCTTAATATTTTTGTATAAATAGGTTAGTATTTGCATTGTAATTTATAGGCTACTACTAGTAACTACTAAAAATCTAAAGTATTACAATAAATAATTAAGGGCGTGTCTACGGTCAAACTGAGTTGCAAGCCTGTATTTCAGTATACAGTATCCATACATTAAGGCTCTATTCAGTTCAACGCAGACTGAAGGGTTTCTGAAGGGATTCTGCGGGCGAGCAGAGTCGGGAGTCAAAGGTGTACAATCTCTTAGAAGAAGACAGCTGACGAAGTTGACCACGGGAAGTGAAGAAGTCGTTGCTTCTAAGCCGTCCGTCCTTTCGGAAGTGAAACGATTCTAGTGCGGTTTGTACGCTTCGTATGCATCTCGACCTGATCCCGAAAATAAGGACTCTAGAGCCACATTAACACGCCACTACAGCGAAGATCTGCCAGAGGTCAGTACTGACGAAATCGAGATGGCTCTTAGATAGCTGAGAAATGTAAAAGCCCCTGGAGAGGACAGCGTTACAATAGAACTGTTAAAGGCTGGAGGTAAACTCGTACTGACGGAGCTTCAAAAGCTTTTTACGCTGTCATGTTTGACAGGAGAACTTCAGAGGCGTGGAGTAAAAGCGTGGTCCTCTTATTTTCCAAAAAGGGTGACAAGACCAGGTTGAAGAACTATAGACCCATTTCCCTTTTAAATTACGTATACAAGCTGTTCTCAAGAGGCCTCACTAACCGTCTTGCGCGAAGACACGACGAATTCCAACCATCAGAGCAACCTGGATTTCGGAGCGGATATGGCATCATAGACCACATCCACACAGTGCGGCACATTATACAGAAAAGTATAATCAGCACCTGTATCTAGCATTTGAGGACTATTTTTTTAATAGAATAGGGAGCAAACGAGCTGTCATTTTGCGTGATGGTAAGCGATTACTGCCGCCCATGGACATCCGCAACACCAAAGGGGTCACAAGTGCATTGCTGGCCTTTGGAGAATGGAGAAGAGGATGGGGATCGGGACTATGAAAGGCCTTTGACTCGCTCGAGATCTGGTCTATTTTGGAGTCCTTGCCAAGTGGACTGGCATTTCATCTAAGTGCTGAGATGTCTCTACGAAGCCGCCACCATGTCCGTCCAAGTACAGAATCAGCAAACAAGGCCTATACCATTGTATCGAGGAGTGAGACAAGGGGATGTTATTTCCCCGAAATTGTTCACAAATGCAATGGAGGACTTGTTCAAGTGTTGACTACACTGAAAAAGATGTAGTATAAATATCAAAGGCAAATACCATAACGCAAATATCACTTGCGATTTTCGGACGACATCGTCATCATGGCAGAGACGCTGCAGAACCTACCAAAGATGCTGAACGACCTGGCTGACTCTTCTGTGCGCATCGGCCTACGGATGACCTTGGACAAAACCAAAGTCATGTTAAATGAACATTACTACTGGAACCGGTCGCGGTACACGGAGCCGTTATCTAATTTATTCAAAAATATGTGTACCTCGGGCAGATTTTGCAGTTAGGTTGAAACAACTTCGAGGAAGAGGTAAACAGGAAAATTCAACTGGGCTGGGCAGCGTTTGGGAAATTTCGTCGATCGTCGATCCTACAGTGCCTGAAGACGAAAGTCTTTTTTTTAAATTTAATTTAATTTAAATTAACAAGCTCATGTGGCAGTAGGTTCGCCACATTAGCCGCAGAACTGATTACCGTTGAGGTAAACGACAAATCATATAACACACTAAAAAACTTAACTTAATCTATACTAGATTGCAAAGTTATTACATAAAAACATTTAAAATATTATTTCCTTATTTATTACAAGAGATTTATACAGAAAGGATTGGAAAACATGCATTTTCTTCTTGATGTATAAGCAAGTTTTAACTAATCGCATTTGTTTTAAATATTTAAATAATTTTTGAAAATTGTAACGCGATCACTACCTGAGCAGCAATCAATGATAACGCCAATGGAACTAAATACATTCCCAAAGTTATATCAACAAATTTTAGTTGGATAGGTTTTGTGCTCGTTAGTAGCTGGAAATTGTTGAGAGCCTTAACTGCGCTTGTGGGTGATGCTAAAATAATACAAACTTAATATTAATATGTAAGCAGAACAAAGTAACAGGGTAAAGCAAACATCTCCTGTAAACAAAAACTATGTTACAGAGTAAGATGGCTGCGTTACTGACGTGACCTGCTGATATGCGATTTTCTCCGAAATAAATAGCAACAAGCAACTAGAAAAGGTCCTTTCAGATTTCCAGTTTTGTTAAGATCGGTGCATATAACATGGCCTTATGGTTTTTTATATCTTCAATGGTTATCTCCTTCTTTGACATAATTCTTCTTTACACAATGTTTATATGTTACGAACAAAGGTTGAAGATAAATATAATCACACCATCATAACATTAATAGCTCTTAATAGGGTACAAATGTACATGTACATCGAGCAGTGGTAGTCCACTCAGTTCACTAGTCTGCTGTGGACTGATCTTAGTTTTTTTTTTGTTACCAATAGTTAAAATTAAATTAAAAAATATTTGCTTAATCTTTGTACTTACTAAGTGTACTAAGTATTAGACCTAGTTCAGCTAACACTTTATTCAAAATTACTGTTTCATTAACAATTTTCTGTCCTGCGTTAAATACCATGGTCATAGTGTATATATAGAACAAAGTTACGAATACCATATCTATCTCAAAAGTGAGAACTGTGACTTTCTATAAAGAAAAGAAGAATATTTATATTACATATGCTACATAATTATATCAAAACCTTATAAAAATCTAAAAGTGTACTTACCGTTGTAAATTTTAACTCAATCAATCCATATATCATGCAAGTCATAAACAATGGAAACAATTTAATGCAAAAAGCCATCTAAAAATAAAGTTTAAGAATGTTTAATAGTTATTAACCTATGTTTAATATAATCATTATTAGTGTCTGTATGTGTAAAAATATGACAAAATACTTGGACTTAGCCATTTAGTACAATCTACAAGCATTAAAATAGAGTCCAAGGAAAAAAGAGGTCAGACATGCAGTGCTTATAATAAATTATTTGTATAGATGACAAAAATTGATCTCAATTCTTCTAGTTATTCTTTCTTAAATAATACTTACTTGATACTGGAAACACGTTGACAAATGAGTGGAACAATTTACCAGATATGAATATATTTCTATCCAATTTTTAAGATATTCAACCATTGTCGAATCATTATATACATTTCCATCGAAAATTAGTATTTTCTGTTTATAATCAATTTTTAGTATAACTGCTTCTATGCCATGATTTAAACACTTCAAGTAATTATGAATCATTATTATAAAACTATAAATGACAAAGTTTATTAAAATATAATGCGTTTGGTTCCAAATGTCATAAATAACTGCTAAAGGAGGCTTAGTTTTCATTCCTGCAACTACCGAAGCAGTCATTATTATAGTAGCTGAAATCTTTACAACAATAAACGTGATTATGCTAATTAATGAAATTAATTTAACTCGTTTTATACTTTTTATATAACTTGGTACTCTGATGCAGATTTTGTTTAACAATTTCAAATTCCGCAAAAATTCTTTGTAGTGTTTTGTTCTATAAATACTTTCGATGAGAATAATACAATCTTGCAAGCCACACGTCGCAATATACATCAATCCATAGACACATTTAACATTATTTTTTAGTATAAATGAAATATATTCAAAATATTGTTTCACAGTTATGGAATATAGGGCAATTTCCAAAGCTACACGTATACAGATAATATGTTGTTCCAAACTATTCCGGAAAATATAATTTCTGTAAATGCCGAGAAAATTTTCAAATCTGGCTAATATATGAATAAATTTGATTTCGGCCATTTTATACGACGATAAAACGACTAGTTAGAACTTGAAGCACGAAATGAATGTATTCAGTAAAACACGTTTATTACATTAAGTTATTAAATAAATTTACATTTCGAAATTACTTTTAATTAAAATACTTTTTTTATCTAACAAAGAATCTATTTTTACGAGAAAATACATACAAGTAATATTCATCTAATTGTATAATTTTTTCGTGATCTACTTAACAGTTGTAGACGAAATTGGCAATAAACAGATGGTCTTGATAACATCAAAAACAAAGATTTCGCCTGTTAAGCAGGTGTCAATACCGCGACTGGAACTATGTAAAGGAGTTTTATTAGCTAAGCTCATGAGAGAAGTAGCTTTGGTTCTGAAGGTGAAGACTGAAAATTTACACGCGTGGATGAACTTGAGGGTAGTTTTAGCCTGGCTCAATAGCCATCCAAGTCAATGGAAGACGTTTGTGGCCAATCGCGTGTCTGAAATCTTAAATAATTTAGATACACAATATTGGTCACACGTCTCGTCTAAACAGAATCCCGCAGATTGTGCCACACGAGGCACATCTCCAAGTGAACTCTGTGATACGTCCATTTGGTTCTGTTATATCTGAGATATGCACCCCTAAGTGCTGCCTGGTTGCTTTCCTGCTTACTCTCTAAGCCCTCTACTCTTTTCACTGATCATCACCAGTCCATGTACATCTTCCAAACCGTGCGGTTGTCTTCGGATAGTTATTACCGAAAT
Source organism: Spilosoma lubricipeda (assembly GCA_905220595.1). Classification (NCBI taxonomy): domain Eukaryota; kingdom Metazoa; phylum Arthropoda; class Insecta; order Lepidoptera; family Erebidae; genus Spilosoma; species Spilosoma lubricipeda. Next base: position 4,727,267 of record HG992278.1, read on the forward strand.
TTTTAAAGTGTATTTGCAGAATTAATTAAAGTTTATTTTCAAACTATTAAACTTTCTTTTTAAAAATCAAATCGCGATTACCCGCGTAACATTTTGGTGGCAGCGGTGGTATTCGGAAATCCATTATGCCCAGGCATCGCCCCTTCGGACTCGCTCCGAATCCCTATCCTAAAATTACTAAAATAACTCACTGTGCTGTTTTAAAGTGCTGTGCTACAAAATTAATCCAGATCCTTTAAAGGATAATTAAGTCCTGTAAGGAAGATAAGATTGCATCCTGAACCACAATCCCTTGCCTACTCTGCGCAGTTCTCGAAGCTCCAATTTACAAAAGAAGACCTCCAGCGTGACATTCCTTGCTCCCATCATACTCCGTGACTGTTCGTCGTGGTATTCTGAACCTAAACATCAAATCAAAATCCAAGTCGTTATTCAAGATTACTCAAGTCTAAGAAATCGATCTACAACGCCCTTATCGCATCAGAATGTTCCCGGCCGTCGTCGCGTTCATATCCGTTGCCCATACAACTTTTGTACCGTAAATCTTTAGTCATTGTTTAGACCAAGTTTAAATCTTTTTTTTGACCTGAACCCTAGTTTAGTGCTACAAATAACAAATAAACATGAACGAATTTATTTCATAGTAATTTTTTATGAAAGAAAATCAAATTGTTAATCATCTTCATCTTTATAGCGACCTCCGTAGTGCAAGAATAATAACGGCGATGAGTAACTTTGGGAGCAGTATTTATTATGCCGGAGCCACGGCTCCATAATACTCTATTAGTTACATGGTGGCGTCTGGTTTCTTACTTACTTACAGTTTCTTATTTATACTAAAATCTATCACATCTTATTCTCGACGAGATATTGAATGTCTAACTACGTGATAAATAATCTGCTGGTATCTTAATACTATTTCCTATGCATAAATTTCATTTTCTTAATAATATATGACGTAGGAATGTAACTCCACACAAACAAAAATTTACGGTCGTAAAGTCAGACAGTCTTTACCCTAACTTTACTATTTACAGCAATAACAATCATACGTTAAACATAAAACACGACACTACAACTTATTTACAATATAAACAACTTGCATATAAAACAATACAGCTTGGCGCGTGAGTCCCGACCTTCATGTATCAGCAAAATTTACACACTACATCGTCATCACATTCTATATTTTCTAGTCAACCATTCTATTCTGCTGCTCACGACAATGTAATCTAGCGATGAAGGTATAGAGATTACTCCGATTGTTCGTGATAACGCGTCCGTCTTCTTCTACCTGATGGTTAGCACGTATTCCCCAGCAGCAAAAGAGCACATAGCATTACAGCAGACCATACCTTTTTATTTGCGAGCTGTGCACTTCTATGAATACTCGTGGTTTTCTTGTTTTGTCGGCTTTATCCATTGGCTCTTTGTATGATAACTAAGAATATCAAGCTCAGATAAAAAAAAATACACCTTTATTATAATTCCATTTTCATTCAGACGCCCAAAGATCACTTCAAGGTGCTTCTGTAGTCTGATAAGTACACTATACGTTTGTCCTTACTCGGAAACAAACTTATACTGGCCCTCTTATGACCGGAACCTCGTACCACTTTTTCGGTAGTTAATCATGAGGCTGTTCGAGGGTATATAGTGCAGATTCTGTACTGTCTATGCTAAATAACACAATTTGTGATGCGCTATGCGATGGTGAACTTGACCTCGTTCTTGATTGCCTGCGACCGTGAACACAGTCTATTGTGTAAATCTGCTACGCTGATTCTGCATTTTTGCACGTAGTGCCGCAATCTTAAACTGTATGCCTTGCTATTTGCGTGGTGAGATGACGCTGATTTTGTTTACTGGGTGGCCCATTATGAGGCATTATGATGATTTTAAATGGTTATATATCTTGTCCGCCGATGGGGCGCTGTATGTGGTAGTCGGTGCTCGAATATCTGAAAAGTCAGCTGTCTGTGCTCAGTTTCGGAGCTTGCCAGTGCCAGTAGTGAGTAGTTCCATTGACATTACCGAAATACTTGACCGATTGGGTAACAGTAAATATTTTACCACCCTAGATCTTACTTCCGGTTTCCATCAAATCATGATTTCTTCAGGGGACGCCCCTAAAACTGCCTTTTCTGTTGCTCAGGATAGGGTAACCCGACAGGTTTTGTGGTGGGCTCTGAAAGAAAGAAAAGTGCCTGCTAAGTATGTGGCATTGATTCAAGCGATGTACAGGGGATCTAGCACCTATGTAAGATCGGTTGCGGAAAACACCGACAGATTCAGTGTCTCTGTTGGTTTGCACCAGGGATAGGCTCTTAGCCCATTTGGCGAAAGGAATAGGTGTGTGCAGCATCGAATCAATGCAGGATGGATGAAGTGGCGGCAGGTAACAGGAACTATTTGTGATCCCAAGTTCCCTTTAACGTTAAACGGACAAATATATAAAACGATCATTAGACCTGTCGTCCTGCATGGAGCTGAGTGTTGGCCAATAAAGAAAACATATGAAAGACGCCTGCATGTAGCTGAAATGCGAATGTTGAGATGCATGTATGATGTGACTAGAATGGATAAGGTGAAGAATGAGTACATTAGAGGGAGCCTGAAAGTAGCACCAGTAAATGAAAAGTTAAGAAGCAACATGTTAACCTGGTATGGACATGTGATGTGTAGAGATGAGCAAAATGTAGTTAAGAAAGTGTTAAGAATAGAAGTCGATGGATATCAGAGTAGAGGACGACCAAAGAAAAATGGACGGACTGCATAAAAGAGTATATGGCCAGAATGGGAGTAAGCAATGAACTAACGAGTAATAGAGGAGAATGAAGGAGGGAAACTCATTGCACCGACCCCAAATAAATTTGGGAAAAAGATAGTGAGACGATGACAATATTTATGCTCCAACTAACTATTAATATTTAATAAATATATTCTAGTCTAATACAACATCTACACATGTGTGTGATATATAATGTTATATGTATATCATTTAATTTCAATAATTATTATTTATCTGTACCCTATATCTATACATCTTCTATACATACATACAAATAAATAAAATTGGAGTGTTTGTTTGTAATATTAAAATAACCACTTTTTACTAAATGCATATGTATGTATACACAGTACATATACCAAAATATTTTTTTTACAATTTTTGTCAGTCTGTCTGTCTGTCTGTTTGTTCTGGCTAATCTCTGGAACGGCTGCACCGATTTTAAAGGGATTCACTGATAGGTAGCTGATGGTATAAGGAGTAACTTAGGCTACTTTTTTTAGACTAGCTTCGCCCCGCGGTTTTGCCCTCGGTGCGACAATAACCAGGAGTAACACCGCGGGGTTCAGCTAGTTGAAAATAAATTTTAATATTAATTCGAACATTTCTTGATTACGAAAAACTATTACCTTGAAGTATATGTACTTACCAAATCGATCAAGATATTGTTGTGAAACATAGTGAAGCAAGAAACGTGGAAGGGTATTTTCAATTGAAGTTAAGTTTTATAAAATGCGTAATATAATTCAGTGCATTGAAGTGACTGAAAACGTTATGTGTATCTATAGAAATTACCTGTTTTGTAGAAAGAGATACAAAATTATAATTGTGCTTCGCATAGTTATTGAAGTAGCAATATTTGCTCTAATGATTTTCAATAACTTTTTTTTTATTATACACGAGGCAAAACTTGGGATTGATTTGAAATATTTGTATTTTCTGAACTACACTTTGTTTTTTGGTGATGTACTTTTAGGGTTTTTTAGTGTATCCAAAAGGGCGGCATACAAAACTTTCATTGACAATCTTATGGTTGTTAACAACGTGTACAATACGGACATAAACTATAACAGGAGCTTGAAACAATTGCGTATCGTATTTTTCACAACTTTTATTGTTCTTTCCGCAATGGCAATATCCCTGACTGTATTTAATGTTACAATACGTTACTTGTCATCAGTTGTCCCTGGAAGTATATTAAACACGTTTTCAGAAAACTTCTCTCTGCTTCGAAATGAAATAACTTTTATTTTAGAATATATTTCATTATACACATTTTTATCGATATTGACTAATTTATTGAAATGCTTAAACTGTACGATATTTGAGATACAGAAGAAACTGCAATTAAAAGAAGAACAATCGGAATACAGTCTGTCAAAATTGGTTGAAAAACTGAAACAATGGACTGAGTTATACGAATATTTAGTCGACGGAAGCAAGCAGCTAGCAGCATGTTTTCAAAATCATGTAAATATTTTCTTAATTCTATCTTTATAACTAGGTCCAGGGCTATATTTTAGAAGATAGTAATAATCTTCCTCATAATAATTACAATGCTTTAAGATTACACTTTAGGGTTCTTCTTTAATTTAATTTGTTTCAATTTTAATTAGTGCTTCGCTTAATGTGTTTTATTTAGGTTTTTCACTAACATTGTTATAGTTTAGGAACAGATTCACATGTCCAAGTCTTGCTAAAACGATAGTTAGTTGAATGCAAAAGAGTATTGTATGATAATAAATTGATACTCAACTACGATTAAGTGTAAGGGATAAACGTAGTAGCCTCCCATGTGTAATAATTTAAATTTATTTGACTCCGGAATTACAACATGATACTCAAAAGTGGAAACATCGTTCACATAATCACGCTAGTGTAGATACTATTGCTGATTTCCAAAGTAGACCAAAGGGTCTACTTTGTAACGTATTCCAGTACCGTGGTGAATAGTTTTGTATACGTTATGGCCCCTTGCCTCAGTCATCTCTGCAATTGAAGGTTTCGAGTTCTTTTACAAATACTTCAACGCTACCATAGTCGGGATAAGTAGTCGATGTGGTACCGCTATAGAGACTAAAACAATGTAATATTGTTTAGTAAAACTATTGGTCTGGGGGAACACCATATACTTTTTATTTTATTAAAGTTTTTACAATACACTTTTTCACAATACAGGGCGTATGCCATCTTTTTTAATTCTAACCCGCGATCTGTGTTTGGGAAGACACAACATTTGACGTATTGCGTTTCATTCTAATACTTAATATTACAAGCATAGCCCAAGTTTCAATCGAATCAAAATCTAGCCCACCAATACCAATCGTAGGAGAAGGTTATATTTTTCGGACTTTTGGGTAAACTGTACCGTAATGCACGTATAAAAAATAGCAGTTCACTACCTACTTAACATAAACAGAAGGTTTTGGTTTTCGTAATTATTAAGTAATACTTTTTGTTACAAGTTACATGTTTTTTACTTTTCAGATAATATATTCATTAACAGTGAGTTTGGGTTGGTTCACAGTTGTATTATATTACATAATCAGTATGCTCATTAAAAAGGTAATTTAAAAATTAAAATATAATTTAATGTTTAAAAATTATTTGGTTTGACAGGAATATATAAAATTTTACAGGAAAACCTATACGGATTTATGTTGAACATGTTTTGGTTTTTAATTTGCGATATAATATCGCTTTTTATGGCATTCTATGCTGGACAAAAGCTGCGCAATGAAGTTGTAATGACAAACAGGGCTGTTACCAAATTGTTTTGTGTTATTTCTGAAGGTAAGAATTTTTTGTCAACAAATCATTTCGATTTCCACTACAGGTTATAAAAATAAATCAATACATTGAATACCTAATGAACATCAAAAGAGAAAACGGGTCACGGTAAGTTATTAAGAGCCAATTGACACAACTCGAGATTCAAAAGTGAGCAAATTTGAGAAAAGTGAACAAAAATGTCCGCCCTTGGTATTAGGTCTCCGATTTAATATTTAATAATATAATAATAATTATAAACAATAATATATTTATTTACATATTGAAAGCAGTACGAGTGTACATGGTGTAATATCACATTTTTAATAAGAATGATAAGCAATGAATTTCTTTATTTATTTGAAAAGCTCATACATTTAACTTTGTTTCAGATCCAGAAAATCCGGTAGCAAAAACTATCAGAAATTTATTAAATTTAATAGCAAAAAATACAGTTACAGTAGAATTTAGTAATGCAAGTATGGGAATGTATCTAATTCCAGTGCTTTTGTCATCAACAGTCTCAAATGTAATAACGGCATTGCAATTTAATAATATAATTTAAAAGAACAAGTTTCGTATATTAGAATCTGTTAAATTGAAATAACGTTATTTTATTTTTTTCATATTATATTTTTTTTTTCTTTTTTTCTAAGTTTTAATAATTAAAATTTATAAATATATATAATTAATAATAACGTTATAAAAATATTTCTATTGTGTTAAATTATAGTATGGAGTAGGTAATAATAAACGAGTGTGTGTTAACTTACAATACGTTTATTTACTTCTCAAGTTACATAATGTGTTTAGAACACGAGTTACTAACAGTAACGAAATAAGAAATTCTAAGTATACATTACCGTGGAAGAGCCAGGCCGACTCACCGAAAACCGGTGTGAAATAGTGCTTGCACTGTGTTTCACTTAGTGAGTGAGGATACCGGAGGCCCATACCCCCATCTCCCTCCCCATCCCCCCAAAAGGTCGGCAACGCACTTGTTACAGGTGTTGCAGGTATCCATAATATAAACATTTCGGACGTCTAACACACAACGTCATCTAGTCTTAAACTAAGCAGAGCTTATATTATGGGTACGAGACAACTGATATAAATACTTATATACTTTTTTTTGTAAATACATACACATTATACATAGAAAACATTCAAACTCCGAAACAAATATTTGCTGATCATACAAACATTGGTCCGACCCGGGAATCGAACCCGAGACCTCGAGAACAGCAGTCGCGTACGCTACCACTGCGCCACCGAGGCAGTTAATGGGCGGCGGTAATCGCTTACCATCAGGCGACACGTCTGCTCGCTTGCCCGCCTGTTACATAAAAAAATAAATAAAAAAATATGCAAAAGGGATAAAAAACTCATCACCACCAAACGCTACCCTTTGGCAGTACATAAATTTTAATAACAATATAGAGATATTGCACACAGTGCCCTATGCCCGAGTTAAGGTGTTTTCTATATATAGTATGTATGTATTTACAAAAAGAAAGTAAATATGTATTTTTATAAGTTGTCTAGTACCAGAACACAAGCTCTGCTTAGCTTGGAACTCGATAGCGTTTTGTGTTAGATATCCGAAATATATATAAAAAAAAATTGCTTAATAAAAAAATGACGGACTTCAAAAGTAACCTATAAATGTCATGTCAATGCCTATTTGTCTCCTAAGCTTAGAATATCCAGAAACGTTTACATACGTATCTACTCGTTTTTTATTAGCAGCTCAAAGATAATGTTTCATGTTTCTAACTTAAAAAATGACGTACTTCCATTATATCTTTCAACACCTATTTCACCTCTTAGGGGTAGAATATTTAGAAACGCTTAAATACGTATATCATAATCATCAGTCTATCGCAGTCCACTGCTGGACATAGGCATCTCCAATTGCACGCTATCATTATTCTACCTGACCTGTGGACGTCCTACACTACGTTTTCCGAGACGCGGTCTCCACTCAAGAACCCTACACCCCAACGGTTATCAGTTCTGCGACTGATATGGCCCACTGCCACTTCAGCTTGCTTATTCTGTGGGCTATGTCGATGACCTTGGTTCTCAGCCAAGATCTGATGCCAGATCCGAAGCTGGTAGCCTCTGCCCTTGGGCGACTTTTGCCCAATTTGGGTGGAGCCAGCGTCACAACACGACTCCTCTAGACGGAGATGATCCGGTCGATGGCGCTATATGGGGCACCGGTGAGGGGGGCGGCTCTGACTGCCCTTAATAAGGCCCGCCTCTGGCGGCCTCAGAGAGGGTATTGGCGGTAAGAGCCATACGCGAATACAGCACGGTGTCGACCGAGGTGGCGTGTGCCTTAGCCGGAACACCCCCGTGGGATGTGGAGGCAGAAGTGCTCGCCGAAGTTTATCGACGGGTGACTGAATTGAAACATGTTTATAAAGTGAAATTAACAATTTTTGTACAAATTTCTGTTTTTGTTTTCTAAGGCAACCAAGTATTTCCGGTGGGTGAAAATGGTGAATGGCGATCCTACCCCTCCCCCTTCCCCCAACCACTCACAATCCCTTAAATGGCGACGTATTTCAAAAATTTTACCGTATGTTTTACTAAGCGCTTTGTAATTTTCAAAGAGTGAAAAAACCAAGTAAAACAACTTTCACAAGTATACGAGACACGATTGTTTTATTGCCCGGAAACAATCAAACTGAGCAAGTGTATTGTTTTTTTTACTTGAGTTACTGCTTCGGTACAATTTATCAGTGTTATTATATTTCATGAATAATGTTTAAGTATTAGAATATTATGCGAGAAGCCGAGGATCGAACCAAGTGGCGCGAAATTGGAGAGGCCTATGTCCAGCAGTGGACTGCGATAGGCTGATGATGATGATGATAGTACTAATAATAGTTATAATGACATCAATGTGGCAGGTGTAACTTAATTCTGAAATAACTTCGTTACGAATGCGGTACAAATTTTATGGAGCGAGGTATAAAATAGTACATTTTAGGTACATTTTTTTGGTAATTGGTACAATTTAATTCACTGTGGTACACCCGCTGTTTTGACTCTCACCGAAATTATTGAGGAAGGACATGGGCTACTATTTAGCACGATATCCGATATACACTCGTTTGAAACCGTTTTAAATTATTTACTATTTGTAATAGTATTTTTCATTTTATCATCATTAGTATGTCTCGTCGAAGACTTTAAGCCGTTGATCCCGGTTGCCATACGACTATCTATGGCAGTCATTACAGGTAGTTGGAGACCTAAAATATCTAACTTTTCCTAGTCTTCTTTTAGAACGTCCATATTGACTAGTATTTTGGCTATGGATATAATTTCTCATCTCATCTTCCTAGCCTTTTTTATTCCCATGATTTGGGGTCGGTTACTAGTTCAACCGATTTTACCTGAATATCAGTTTGGATATCATTCGTTCCATATAAAAAAATCAAGAAGCTCAGTTCTATCGTAGAAGATACAAGGCCACTACAACCTAAACTTGGAGAAGGATGAACTGATGCACCGCTCAGGTGGTTCTTAACTTTGGTTGTAAATTAATAGATTAATAGTTATCACACATTCATTTCTTTACGCTTATGTACGAGTATACGTTACACAATAAAATTTCAATAACCTTTTGACACAAACACATTTATGAAATCAAAACATACTTCACATGTTTTGTATTATTTTAAATTATATTATTGAATTGCAAAGCCGTGATCACATATGAGACTGTTGTTGAAAGAATAATAGGAATCAAATACATTCCCATGGAAATATTTGCGAATTCAACAGTGACCGTATTTTTTGTTGTTAGATATAACAGATTCTTGATGGTGGATACTTCACAATTTTCAGAATCTGAAACAAGTAAGATTTGTATAAAAATTAATTTAAAAAAAAAACGCAAAACTGTGTGCAAAATGGGGACTGCCGACAGAAGTGGAAACACAAAACTTTAATAAAATCCGTGACAAAAGAAATAATAAAAATATAGCTCATGGAAAGCGTCGGTGACGATGACGGAAGATCTGTGTTTTTTTTTCACTATTCTTGAAATTTTAATTTTAAGAATAGTGATGGTTGTGGTCATCATGCATTTATTTGATGTTTTTTTTATGTATGGCCTACCAAAATAACTCTGCCTGATGAAAAGCATAAGTAGAATCCAAGCGGAATCAACACTGGTGTACATGAACGCAAAAAAATATAAAAAAATTAATACTGGGAATGTTAAGTTTTTGTTTTATATATGAACTTGCCGAAGTGAATATACTATACTTGATGGAGAGCATACTTACTTGTTGAAACCAAACTATATAATTTAGAAATAGCCCTGTTCATCGTAACCACTTCATTGCGTAGCTTTTGTCCAATATAAAATGACATCACAACTGAAAATACACCGCACACCAAAAACCAAAACATGTTCATGATGAATAAATATAGGTTATTCTCCTGTTAAAGAAATAATTGGGTATGTCATTTTTAATTTAATAATATATCAATGCTAAGCAATACATTTTACGTTTATTTACCTTTGTTATGAGAGTACTGATTATATAATATAATACAAATGTGAACCAACCTATACTCGCAAGAAGTGCATCTATTATCTGAAAATAAATAACATACATTTTGACATATTACATCATTTTTAGAAGTCGGTCTAAGCATAAAAAACTCCATTAAACAGAACTTTATTGTAGTACTAACTGAGCCCGCGGTTATTATTGTACCTTTACAATAATAATTTAATTATTTTAATTAATATTTATTATTTAGTTAAATGTACAGCAAGAGGGAACCCTAAGCTCTTTCTGTAAATCGAGCGGTGTTTAACGGAATATAGACGCTTCGGTCATACGACAAGATTTAATTTCGCGTGCAAGGTGACCGAGTTCAAAACTTTTTATGCATAAACTTGACTTTAGTTCTAAAGTGGAACTTCTGTACCTTAGTGCTATTAGTTATGCTGTGGTATTATTTTAAACATATACTTTAATGTTTTTAAATTTGAGCAGTTTTATTTAATTTATTTTTGGCATATATATATTTCGATTCTTGAGGAAGAACGGAGTAGTCCTTACCACTAGAACCAACATTTATACGGGTGTAGTCTCGGACAAAAGCTTGCCTAAAAATATTGTATTTACTTGATATTTAAAAAATATTGACAGTTGCTTGCCGCTATCCACTAAGTATTCATACAGCACAGCCCATTGTGTCAGTTTTTCCACCAGCATTGCGCGATTGTATCCCGTATTTAATTCTTCCTTCCATTGTAGATTCTTTTGTAGCTCTAATATTGTACTACTCAAACACTTCAATAAACTTATCAATATCGATAAAAATGCGTATAATGAAATAAATTCTAAAATATAAGTTACATCATTTCGAAATAGTAAGTAGTTTACAGCAAAACTACGAATTGGACCAAAGTCACCTCCTAATGTCCAATATTGAAAACCATTGAATACAGTCAAAGAGACTCCTATAATAGAAATAAGAGTGAAGCTTAAAATGAATATAGTATGCAATTGTGTTAAACTTTTCTTATAATTTATATCCTTGCCATACACGTTATGAACAGCCATAAGATCGTCAATGAAGATCTTGTATGCCACGCTTTCAGATTTACTCAAAAAACCAAAGAAAACATCACCGCAAAACAAATTATACATTCGGAAATATAGATACTTTATTTCAACACCACTTTTTGCGGCATGTACAATCAAAATTAAATTATTAATAACTATATACGCATATATCACTATTTCAATAACTATGCGCAGCACAATTAAAATTTTGTATCGATTCTTACAAAACAGGTAGTTTCTATAGATACACATAATGTTTTCAGCCACTTCAATGGACTGAATTAAATTTTGCATTTTACTAAAATTTACTTCAACTAAAAGGACGTTATCTTCCTTATTTACATGTAAGTAAAAAAATATTTTACTCAGCTTAGTATCGTAATGGTTTTTCCTTCAACGAATGATTGAAATATATAATATTAAAGTGACCTCGATAAATAGCAATCATTGAAATCAAATGTAAATAGATCAGAAAAAACTAAGTGTTTACTTTAAGTAATATTAGTCGATATTTATGTCACTTATGTAATGGTGACATTCACATTTATGTCATTATTATCCATAGCCCATAAAAGTCCACCGTTGGACATAAGCCTCTTCTTAGACCGAATATTTTGGCCTACAGTACCACGATGGCCAAATAGATTGGTAAAGTATATACATTTCAAGCTTTCCTTCCCTTTGCCGTGATCTTATCTTGCGTAGTTTGCTTCCTTAGTCAGCTCTTACGAAACGAGATGAAAAGGCAATCCTGCATCACACGTCATCTATTGGCTCGTCACATCTTCTTAATTGCTCTACCCTTCTGTATTTTAAATTTTATTTAGGCTAAATACTAAATACTCTAACGAGACTGAATTCAACGCTAAAACTATTATATCCGTAAGTACTCTTATATGTAGAAATGAGGGTATCCGTATAATAAAATTATTACAAACATGTGCCATTGTCGAACGGTTCCATGAGTCAAGCGATGCGGTAATGAAATCTATATAAAGCGTCGCGATCGGAAACAGGGGACAGGTTTTTTCCTTAGATCTCGCTACGTTCATGTTTCTTTATTGTGACCTGGGTCACTCCCGAGTCATAATGGTATTCCATTATTTCATTTATGATTTATTGTATTTGATCCGCGTGAGGCGATATTTGCCATGAGGGAATTGCTAGTCTGGTGACAAATTCCACAGGGTAGCGCGCAAGAGTGAGCGTTGCCCCAACCCCCTAGTGGGGTTGATGATTGGTGACGTGGCTGTTTAAATAATTCATATTCTAGACGTTCTACTTGGTGTGCATTGTAGAGTATTGTGAGCTAGTGCTACAAGAACGTGTTTGCTTTGCCGCCGTCCTGGCTGATTCACCGTTACAATACATATTGCGGCAACCGTACTATTGCAAGTACGACGCTAGGGGTTTGTGTAGTCAGGGGATTAGTGTACCTGAATTTTAGGAAATAACACTACGATACGTTTAGTATCTACACGTTTTTACTATAATATCAGAATTTTACAATATAATAATACAGATAACTATAATTCACTGCTAGGAGGTCTTGTCTCCACGACTCCTGCAGCGAATCTCCTCTTCAGCATTTCAAATTCCAGTTTTCGAATTATATAAATCAAATTTAGGAATTGCTTCAAACAGGAGATTTCATCTGCCAGTTGTATATTTTTAACATGGGATTGTATACCTCTTCACCATGAAGGCCTCGGTCGTCACAATATTGCAAGAAACAAAATGTAAATTTCGTCGTATTAAGCGGTTTTTTTACTTTTAAATTTAGTCATCTTCCCGTTGCATAAAAAAGTTTTTAGTAATAGTTTTGACCAGTGGTTTCTTTATGCTAAGCGGTTATGCTCCAGAAAGGGATCGGGAGAGGGCCGATTCCGAGCGATGAAGACGTCGGCGACAAAAACGTCAACGGGACCGCGGCCGCCGGAGGATGGGGACCATGGGCAGATTTATTGCTGCGGTCGGGATAGCGCCATGATTGCATAACAGTGCGATCAGTCTACCACGCTGGGATCGAAGGGGGGAAACAGTTTTCCCCCGGGACAGGGTCTGATAAGGCACGGCGTTGATTCGGGGAGGACCAGCAATAACATGGTCCTAGTTCTCCCAGAGTATCTGGTCTTCAGCTCCCAAGGAACTGAAGATCCGAAGGGATTTGTGGCGTCTCGGCGAGCTACCAGTGCAGATGTACCGCGCCGCCCGCGCCGCTCAAGCCCCTCGGCGCCCGGTGATGGACACTTAAAATCGCTGTCGCTCGGTCGCGGAGGGCAGTCGATACAGCACTCCGACGACGAACGCACGCGCGAGCCGTATTCGACAAAATCGCTCTTTCGACAAGTACTAACTACGTAAAACTATCTCTTCGTAAAAATTAACTTTAAAAACTATTTATTTGTAATATTTCTTCTTTACACCAGTTTCTTGTGCTGTACTAGTTACGTTAATAATTGTATCATATTATCTGTTACGGATTAAATCGGTGTACGACCTTAACCAAATATAAAGAACTTTTTATTTCACTGCCACCTTCAGAGCAACTACAAATTGGTGACCCCCGACGTGACTGAAGATCGAGATGCCTGACCCAAAAGGAGATGGATTTGGACCCGAAACGCTGCGCGTTGGAGTACGTGCCCCACCCTTTTGGCCGGAAGAACCGGGATTGTGGTTTGCTCAAATGGAAGGTCAGTTTACTCTTGCTAATATTACAACCGACACCACGAAGTTTTACCACGTAATCGGTGTGCTAGACCACCGGTATATAGCAGAGGTGAAAGATATAATTACCAACCCTCCAATAGTTGATAAATATGAAAAGTTAAAGGCGGAACTCATAAAACGCTTGTCAGCTTCGCAAGAGCGGAAAGTAAAACAGCTATTAATGCACGAAGAGTTGGGCGATCGAAAACCGTCCCAGTTTTACAGACACCTGCAACACCTGGCTGGACCGGCGGTACCAGAGGATTTTTTGAGGACCTTGTGGTCTAGTCGGTTACCAAATAATGTGCAAACAATTGTTGCTTCACAGGCCGACCTATCCATGGACAAGATGGTGGACTTAGCAGACAAAGTGCACGAAATAGCACCTACAGGCGTACCTCAGGTAGCGAGTGCGACGGCCCCAGTTTCGTCTACCCTCATGGAAGGCATGGTAACACAAATCGCCGAGTTAACCAGGCAAGTGGCTTTACTTACACAGCAAGTAAGTGAAACGCAGATAACGCGTCATGCTCGTACCCGCCAACGATCTAGAAGTAGGAGTACTAGAGTTAGGTCTACTTCGCGACCACGTCAACTACCTGAAGGCCACCCTCATTGTTGGTATCATTATATTTATGGCTCACAGGCGAAAAAGTGTCGACAACCCTGTCAATGGTCGTCGGAAAACTCAAGGGGCAGTCGGAAATAGCGGCCTACCACTGCAATACCAACCCAGGCCGTATTTTTGTAACCGACCGACATTCGAAAATATTATTTTTAATAGACACTGGTTCTGATTTATGTGTTTTTCCACGCTCTGCAGTTCGAACACCCTGCACGACCACGAAATATGGCCTTACAGCTGCCAACGGAACCGCCATAAATACCTACGGTCCGATACAACTTAACCTGGACCTAGGACTGCGACGTGCCTTCTCCTGGAATTTCATTATAGCGGACATATCAAAACCGATAATAGGAATTGATTTCTTAAAGTTTTATAATCTCATTATAGATTGCCGCAACCACAGGCTGATTGATGGGACTACATCTCTCTCCGTCCCCGCATCATACCAGAGGGTACCAGACGACGTGGCATCCGTAAAGACTGTAGCTGGAACGACGGGATTTCACGAGCTCCTGCGTGAGTTTCCCGAGGTGACCCGACCTGCAGGTACTGTACGTGAGCCTAAACACAATACCGTCCACTACATTAATACCACCCCCGGCCCTCCGGTATCGAATAAACCAAGGCGTTTAGATCCTGATCGTTTAAAAGGAGCTAGGAAGGAGTTCGACGACATGCTGGCCAATGGAACAGCCAAGCGATCAGACAGTCCATGGTCTTCAGCGCTACATATGGTTAAGAAGAAGGACGATGGATGGAGGCCGTGCGGCGATTACCGTGCTCTTAACGCTCGTACAATACCCGACAGATACCCAGTAAGGCACATACAGGATTTTTCACACCACCTCGCGGGTAGTACTATATTTTCTAAAATCGATATGATTAAAGCTTATAATCAAATTCCAATCTACCCACCTCATATACCGAAGACAGCTATTACTACTCCATTCGGTTTATACGAATTTCCATACATGACCTTTGGGTTGCGTAACGCAGCGCAGACCTTTCAGAGGTTCGTGGACGAAATGCTGTCGGGATTAGAGGATTTTTGCTACGGATTCTTGGATGACATAATCTGTTTCTCTCCCAGGCCAGAGGACCACGAAGTACACCTGCGACGGCTGCTGAGTCGCCTACGAGAGTACGGAGTGCTAGTGAACTCATCCAAATGTGTTTGGGGCCAACCCGAGGTGACATTCCTTGGTTACCACGTTACTGCTACCGGTATCCGCCCGCTCGACAGTAAGGTACAAGCGATCCAGGAGTATCCGGTGCCACAGACCATGAAGGAGTTGAGAAGGTATTTAGGCATGTTAAACTTCTATAGACGCTTTATACCGCACGCAGCTAAGACCCAGGCACCGCTTAATGCTATACTCGCTGGAGCTAAGAAGAAGAACCAGGCTATTTTAATGACGCAAGCGCAACTAGAAGCTTTTAGTGAATGCAAAAAGATGCTTTATCATGCTACGCTTTTGGTTCACCCGCTTCCTAACGCCGAGCTTTCGCTGATAGCAGATGCCTCGGATGTATCCATAGGAGCCGTGTTACAACAGCGAAATGGTCAGCAGTGGGAACCGTTAGGGTTCTTTTCTAAGAAATTAAGCTCTGCTCAAAAGAAATACAGCCCCTATGACCGCGAGCTTCTAGCAGTGTACGAAGCCATACGATATTTTCGTCATATGGTGGAGGCTCGAAACTTCGTTATCTTCACAGATCACCGCCCGCTTACCTACGCTTTCACAAGGCCTAGAGAGAACTGTTCGCCTAGGCAGTACAGGTATTTTGACTATATAGCTCAATACACGACCGACATACGATATATACCTGGTACGGAGAACACAGTTGCCGATGCGCTGTCCAGGATAGAGGAGGTACGAGTTCCCAAGGGCGTGGACTATCAAGCACTCGCACGATGTCAGGCGACGGACCCAGAGCTGCAAGGTCTACTTAAAACTGGATCTTCACTAAAGCTCGAGAAGGTTAGAGTCCCTGACACAGACATAGAAGTCTACTGTGACGTTGCGACAACGCCCCCACGACCATACTTAACGCCTAAGTTTCGTCGAGAAGCGTTCGAATCGCTACACAACTTGAGCCACCCTGGAAACACAGCTACAGTGCGACTGGTGACACAAAGATTTGTTTGGCCAGGGATCCGCAAACATTGTAGAGAGTGGTCCCGAGACTGCCTAAAGTGTCAAGGCAGTAAAGTAACACGACATACCTTTGCTCCTATATCCCAATTTCCTGTCACAACATCAAGGTTTACCCACATCCACCTTGATCTCATTGGCCCATTGCCACTGTCTTCTGATTACAGGTACTGCCTCACTGCCATTGACCGGTTCACCAGATGGCCTGAGGCCTACCCCATCAAAGATATGACAGCTGAGACTTGCGCCATGGCGCTGGTGTCCGGCTGGATTGCCAGATTCGGTTGTCCACTAAAAATAACGACAGATCGTGGCACGCAGTTCCAGTCGCACCTCTTCCGAACCGTCGCTGCCCTGGTCGGAGCGCGTCACTACAGCACCACTGCCTACCACCCTGCCGCGAACGGCATGGTGGAACGTCTACATCGGCAAATGAAGGCAGCCATCATGTGTCACGCGACTCCACGATGGACCGAAGTTCTTCCACTCGTGCTGCTAGGGATGCGAAGCGCTTGGAAACCCGACATCGAGGCATCACCAGCAGAGTTGGTTTACGGCGAACAACTAAGGCTACCTGGCCAGTTCTTAGCACCGCCCGACGACTACAAGACGGCTGACGTAACCGATCTCGCTACTCGCTTGCGAATTGGCATGGCCAACCTAACACCAAGGCCTGCCTCCTCCCACAGAAAAGGCCCGTTTTATGTACCGCATAGCCTTAGCGATACCTCTCACGTGTTCTTGCGGCAGGACTTCGTTCGAAGACCGCTCGAACCCCCGTACGCCGGACCATATAAGGTTATAAAGCGGCATGCCAAATATTACAAACTCGACATAAAGGGCAGAGAGGTATCGGTCAGCATTGATCGACTAAAGCCGGCCTACATCGCTAAGGATGTTGACAACCCGACATCGACGTTGCCCGTTCCTGACTCACCAACTGAACAGCTCGCCCCAGCTGAACAACAAGAGAGGAGGACGAGGTCGGGACGTCGCGTACACTTTCCTGACCATTACCGCCCGCAGTAGCGGTCTAAGCAGGGGAGTACTGTGGCGTCTCGGCGAGCTACCAGTGCAGATGTACCGCGCCGCCCGCGCCGCTCAAGCCCCTCGGCGCCCGGTGATGGACACTTAAAATCGCTGTCGCTCGGTCGCGGAGGGCAGTCGATACAGCACTCCGACGACGAACGCACGCGCGAGCCGTATTCGACAAAATCGCTCTTTCGACAAGTACTAACTACGTAAAACTATCTCTTCGTAAAAATTAACTTTAAAAACTATTTATTTGTAATATTTCTTCTTTACACCAGTTTCTTGTGCTGTACTAGTTACGTTAATAATTGTATCATATTATCTGTTACGGATTAAATCGGTGTACGACCTTAACCAAATATAAAGAACTTTTTATTTCACTGCCACCTTCAGAGCAACTACAGATTTTTCACCCCGTCAACAAAAACAAAAAAAAGTCATAGTTTTCACACATAACCTTAATATCATATTGTCGTAGCAAAACTTTTTGATTGTTGTTTGAACCGTGAGATGAGGATCAATTAGTTTAATCACTGGCGGATTAGTGCTAACCACGGAACAAAAGAATGTGCTAACCGTACCAGTGGGTGTATATATATACCCTCTACGAAATATTTAATAAGATTTTTCTTTACTGAAAACACTGTCATTCTATACCAAAATAATAAAAAAAACTTTTAATTCGAGTCAAATATCACTAATTGGTAAAAATAATGATTAAAAAATTTAAACAACAACCACAATCAAAGATGAATCCGTTTGAAATTGAAAATCACATCAAAATAAGAAATTAATTTAAACATCGGAAATAAACAGCACGTGTAAAACGGGCAGTTTCATCCCAGGCAGCTTCATTTCTGAGATATTTCTGCTGTGGTATAATACTACATTCATATACTTCCTAAATCGTCTACCTTTGTAAGATGTTACCAATTGAAACGACCTAATTATTTTAAGGAACAAGATTCTTTTCAAAAATTGCAACTTAAAAGCTAAGCAGATCTTTTACAATAATTATGTCACTTGAAATACAGTAATCGTGTACTAAATAAAATAATAACTGCACTGAATAAACCTGGATTAAAACTGTAGGTAGATTTCGATATTATAATAAGGGTGGGCCATATCCTCCCCCAATGATTTTACTGCACTATATTGTCGTTTGCCTAGAAATATATCTGATAGAACTTGTCTTATTAAAGAGCATTCGGCACCTGAATCGAAACAAAATGAAAACGTAAAGAGTACTAGGAACTCCTTCACTTTACGGTGTAATCGCCAACTTAGAGTCCCCACAGATTACACACTTTTAATCGGCTGATAGTTTAGTCGGGCTGTTAATCAGTATGAACATATATGACAGTACGCTCACTGCACCGATTTAGTATCGGCCGAAAAATAAGCCACAAGCCAACCCGATTAAACTATCGTCCGACTAAAAAGTTTGTAGTCTGCGGGGGATCTTACTGTTTATTTTTCTCTCATGAGTCTAAATAAAAGGAGCTCGTTACTGAAACTTAATAAGGTAATCGTTGATGATCAACAAAACCAACCAAGCGTCGATCACCTACAACCATACCATACAAATAAATACAGAAAGTTAAGAACTACGATCAGTATAAGATGATGGTCCTTTTATAAATGCACGACACGGAATTAAAGTACCAAGGTACAACACAGTACTAAGTAATAAAAAAGGAACAAAAAACAATAGTCAAACTTGTGGCAACATAATAAAAAGAAACAAAAACAATAAAGAATTTATTCACATATGAACAGACGCTAGTTCTGCGGTGAACTTAATTCTTAAATTTGTAAATAGATTGGACAAAAATATCTAGTTGGTTGTCAAACTTGTCTAGGAATTGGTGAGTTCAAACCAAGAATTGTTTTGCATGATTGCAGTATAGCAGCTTGATTGGTTATTGAAGGTACGAAATGGGGTATATTAAACTTTATTTTTAATGTTAGTTGTGGTGTGGGTACCAAAACATAAGGAAAAATGCGCAGAGTGTCACTTACACTCTGCGCATTTTTAAGGGACTGAATATAAAAGGCTTCTAAACTCCCAGCTGCATGTTTTTTCAATGCGCGTACAGTAGGCTTATTTAAAATGGTTTAAGAATCTTTTTTAAGTTCGTTTTAGTCTAAAAGCAGATATGTGTCACGTAGTGGGAACGTCAAGTTACAGAACAGCACTTTAACTATACTTTTTGGGATTTTGGAATTTCGAAAGGGCCTAAATACATAGTCTAGCTATTGTAGTTCTCATGTAAATATTTTTGAATGTTTAATAGCATATCGTTCTCGCCAAACCAATTCAAAGTCTGTCTATATCTTCGTGATAGATTTGGAGCTTGCCCACACTTCCTCACATCCCAAACACGTACCTTCTCCGTAAAGTCGCGAGTAAAAACAATATTTTTTAAATGAAACAAACGAGTATAGGCCATAAAGATGTATTTACAAATATCCACACAAAAAATCGTGACCATAATACTAATTCACACCATTAATAAAATCCTAAATAACACAGAAATCATTCTAATTTAGAGAATTTTCTATTAGCTATTACAATACTCGGAATTTAAAAAAATTGCAAAATGGGACAGCACACAGTCATTTAGCTGTTATTGCTTAAATAAATGACTCAATATCAGAATGTCCTTGATTTAAAAATTTACTTGCGTTTGTGGATTTTTTCGGTACAACCATACTCTCTGACTTTAGAGACCTATTCTAGAATCTAAATTGGGATTTTTATTACTACGGTATATATCAAGTAGTGGTGATGATCAAGATCCTAAAAGATACTGCGGTCTTTTTCCAATGGACTTAAAGTTAAAGGCGAAGTCTCGTCACGTATGAGTTGTGCAAAAACTGTTGTCACCGCCTCACAGTGTATACACAGAGTGTGTGTTCTATAACATTTCTAAGAAGTAGCTTATATTTAAAAATAGACAAAATAGACTATTGAGGGCTGATAACAATAATGACGGGCCCAACACTTGACAGTACTCAGAACATTTCACTCACCGGCGCGGTCGTAGGATTACAATTATTTTTTCATATACTTAACGAAATAATAAATAAAATAAAATAAAAACTACAAATTATTTTCTTCTGCAAATGAAGCTAAACAACAGTTCTTAAGTTGTTAATGCAATAAATAGAAGTCATCGATCACTAGAAGATAAAATGGAACTGCTTCGTTAATTTCATGTAAATGTTAACTTAAATTATATTATTAAACTGCAGACATATAATAACATAACCTACTAATAAAGAAATATACATGGGAATTAAATACATTCCTACAGATAAATTGGCGAATGCTATTCTTATTTCTCTCGTTTTGATCAGAGTTAATAGATTTTTGACAGCTTTTAATTCTCCAGCTCCGGGACCTGGAACAGAAACGTCAGGCATGAAAATAAATTGATTTCATTACTAAAACAATTGTAGATGAATATGAACTTTGTTACTTAAATAGTCTCGTATGTAAACTGGCTGTCTATAATATTTTTTTATCTTTCTAATTCCTAATTGTAACCAATTTCAACTAGTAAATTAAAATGTGATTTCTATAACATTGGCCTCTTATGAAAATCAATCTTGGTCTACTAAATTTACACAAATACACACTGTGAACTAATATTTCACTAGGAATTGATCTAAATTATACTCACTTGTACAACACATACTGTACAATTTGGCTATACCTGTGTTCATTATAGCCTTTTCAGTATGCAATTTTTCACCTTTGTAAAATACGATGAACATAGGATACAGTTCAACGATTAAAAACCTTATCAGTTCGAATAACCCTTCGCTAAAGTCAGTCTGAAACAAAATATCTTGAAAGTTTTTTGTAATATGTACACACAATCTATATAAGTTATTATTAAGATATTTACCTCTACATAGAGCATCTTAAAGATGGTATACATAATATATGTGTTTACCCATATACTTATCCTTATCCAGAACATTATCTAAAAGAATAAAAAAAAAAAAATATTAGATCAACCACTGCTGTTAAAAGTGCGAGATCCGCCGACATCTATGTCTGTTAATATTCCACGATATTTTAAGGTGTGTATTTTTTATGGGCCTACTGAAGTGAGTCTATTCTGTCTGATAGAAAGTATGAGTAGAAACCAAGAGTAGTGGTCACCATACTTATTGGCAAATTGGCTTAAAAACAGATAATGTTGATCCTTACTATGGCGGCTTATTAAGATGCTTTTGCATCATTGGACCTCCAGTCTCGCACTCACCAACGAAACACGGCAGTACGCAAGCTGTCATTTTAGATTGGTCTTCTGTGAGAGATTAGTACCACCCCGTTCGAGCCCGAACATGCTGAAACCAGCGTGGCTCTACTATCTTGTAAGTCATATTAACAGATGCTATAATACCACATGATCCAATTTGTATTTGGCATACATTATGTTATATTATGAATGTTATAATTTTCAAGGTTGGTGAGAACAGACAACAACGCGGCGAGAGGTGCGAGCGAGACGACCGAGGCGGGGGACACGAAGAGTCGCGAACATCGCCGAGTGATCGAAACCTACCTACCTTGTAACAAATTGTTTTTTGTTAACTTTGCAAAGGGCGTTCGGAGTTCTTTTACTGTAAAAACTAGCAATTAAATACAGTCCACAAAAAGGTCGTCTTTTTTATACATTTAGACCTTACAACTTTACATATGGTCCACTAGACAAGGATTATACGGTTCTAGACTCTGGAAATACCGCTTCGGAAAGTTGTCACCACATTGATCGGCGATTTGAAGAAGTCTTGGTGAACTTTGCGAGGACATTTGTTGCAAAACAAGGAGTGGGTGCTTCATACATCTTCTTATATTGTGAATCGGCCGCTTAGTCTACCTAACTGTGGGACTTAGCCGAATTACATGTTCATTTTTTCGGAAGACTGACGACACCACGGAAGGACACGGACGCATTTTGACACTACAAGTAACTTCTATCAACAAACAGAAGATTGGCATTGGTTCCACAGCCAGCATCCGAGAGATAATAGTGCATCTGGACTGGACAAAAAGTGAGATCTATCCATTTCTTCATACTTAACTTATACCTGTCATACTTATATTCATACTAACATTCATATTGTTACAACCATTTGTCATCAACAGATCAATCCAATCCTTATTATTCCTACTTCATATCCTAAAATTCAGTCATTTAAAACTAAATTATTTCATAACATAATCCTATTTATTACTCGACCTGTCTTGTATAAAACAACAACAAGATCTACCTACATTAGGTTTTCTTATTTTGTGTAATTTTTTCATCAAATTCTTGATTTAATCTCTAATTTAACAGTTAAATTACTTACAATTAACTTTTAATTTATGTAATAATACCGATTTCGACTTCCTTTAGCAACTATTTTTCAAAAATAGATAATATCTTTTCTTTGCTAAAGCTCCTGTAAAAACTAAATAGCAATTTGAACGTTCTTTTTTTGCAAAAACTTAATTTAAGGCGTTATCTTTTCTAAGCGTTTGTCCCACATAGTTTTCTTAAAAATAAAGTTATAGTCTGAAACCTTATTACCATTAAATACATAAATATTAAATCAAAATGGCTACCGAAAAGTCAGAACATACAGTGCATATTAAAAATCTAGCAAAAAAGCGAGCAAGTATTAAAGCAAAATTAACTAACTTTACGAACTACTTAATATCAGTTGATAATATACGTCATGTTACTGATCTTCAAATTCAGGAGATAACTGTGCGTATTATAAAAATTGAGTCTGCATTTGATGTTTTCGATGAATTACAGACGGAGATGGAAATGTTGTCGGACAATCCTGATGAACAGTACGTAGAACGACAGCAATTTGAGTCTACTTATTTCAGCATGGTTGCTAAGGCTAAAGAAATAATTGAAAAGCATAAATACGATGATGCTTCTCCTACGACGTCTGAGGTACGTAACCCAGATTTTTCGAAACAAAATAATGTTCGTCTGCCTAAAATTTCGCTGCCTCACTTTGGGGGTGGGTATCAGGATTGGCTAGAGTTCAAGGACATTATATGTTTCTTTAATACACAATGCGCCAAGCATTGATAACATAAATAAGTTTCATTACCTACGCGCGTCGCTTCACGGCAGCGCTGCATTAATCATTAGAAGTCTAGATTTTAAGGCTTAAAATTATAAAGCTGCGCGGAACTTATTATGTGATAGGTATGATAACAATCAGCTGTTAGTGAATAATCACGTTCACGCACTATTTAACATTGAATCTATTCATAAAGAGTCAAGCCGGGGTTTACGTAGCATTTTAGACATAACAAATAAAAACATTCGTGCTTTGGCAACTTTAAATCAACCAGTCAATTACTGGGACACATTACTGATTCACATCATTAGCAACAAGCTAGATTCAGTCACAAGTAGGCATTGGGAAGAGTATAGGAACACCCTATCCGATCCTCCTACCTTTGATAATCTTATTGCCCTTTTAAATAATAGAGCTAATGTTCTAGAGAGTTTGGAGGAATCCAAATTAAATAAAGCAAAGCAAGAACAGCTTTCTTTATTCAAATCAAAAAGCTTTCTTATTCATAACAAAAAAGAAAATACATATTCATGTCCTATGTGTAAGGGTTCACATTTCATATTTTCTTGCGATAAGTTTAGAAAATTATCTTTTGAAAATCGCTTGCAAAAAGCTAAGCAATCGAATGTCTGTCTTAATTGTTTACGACCTGGACATAATGAAGCTAAGTGTAAACTAGGTCATTGCAAATATTGCAAGCACAAACATAATACTTTGCTTCATCAAGAGGTTAGACATATTGCTGAAAATGATGAAAATGTTTCTCTTTCAGCAAGCAATTACACAGATACTTCACCATATATTTTGCTATCAACTGCTATTGTAAATATTAAAAATAACAAAGGTTTTGCAATCAAAGCTAGGATTTTATTAGATAACGGTAGTACTGCAAACTATATTACAAAGGAACTTTGTAAGAAACTTAACCTAACTACATGTAACTCAAATACTACTATTTCAGGAATTAACAATAAAAAATCAAAGAGTACTGAGTCATGTTCTATTCATTTAGAATCCTGTGATGGCAGTTCCTCTTCAAAGTTGGAGTGCTATGTGTTGCCTCAAATCACTTCTTCTTTACCCAATAAAGTTATAAATAAAACCATGATTCCTTTGCCTACAGGCATTCAGCTCGCTGACCCAACCTTTTACAGCCCTTCTTCGATTGACATACTTGCAGGGGCTGACTTCTTTTGGCGAGTCATCAGTACCAGTCGTATCGATCTTGGTAAAAATTATCCAGTCTTATTCGAAAGCAAATTAGGATGGCTTTTATCGGGTACAGTCTTCAAGCATATTGCTGATCCGAATCCTGTTTGCATGTTAGCTGAAAATTTTGAAAATCAGATACAAAATGATCTCATACGCTTTTGGGAATTGGATAGCATTTCTAAGAAACACAATCAATCGTCTGAGGAACGACATTGTGAGCAACACTTCGTCAATACTACAAAACGTGACAAAGACGGCAGATTTGTAGTAGTCATGCCACTTAAAGAATCGCCTGAAGTTCTAGGGGATTCTTACGAAATGGCTAATCGTCGTTTTTTTTCTCTTGAACGTAGGTTTGCTAGAGACCCTAACTTTGAAACACTCTACCGAGAGTTCATGCGTGAATATGAAGCTCTTGGACATATGAGCGAGTATTCTGCATCGTCGTCACAACAACACTCTTATTTTTGCCTCATCACGGCGTGCTTCGCGCATCTAGTCAAACTACCAAGCTTAGGGTTGTCGTTGATGGTTCAGCCGTCACAACCTCAAATAAGTCGCTCAACGACATCCAATGCGTTGGTCCTGTCGTACAAGATAACCTTTTATCAATCCTATTACGTTTCAGACAACATCAATTTGTTGTAACAAGTGACATCGAAAAGATGTACAGACAATTTAACTTAGACGAGTCACAACGACCGCTACAAAAATATTATGGAGGTCTGATTCTTCACATTCTATTAAAACGTACGTTCTTAATACAGTCACGTACGGACTGGCATCATCACCTTTTTTGAGCACGCGCTGCCTTCTAGAGCTTTCTAAAACTTCACATAACTGGGAAACTCAACAGGCAATATGTAGAGATTTTTATGTTGACGATTTTTGTCCGGCTCTACCACAGTTGAGTCCACAATTTACTTGTGTCAAAGTGTGGTTAAAACATTAAGCTCAGCGTGTCTTAATCTTAGGAAATGGCAATCCAATAGCGTAGAGATTTTAAGGGCTCTATGCAAAGAAAATTCATCATATGATTCATTAAACTTAGGTAACGGAGAGCCTTCAAAAACTTTAGGTCTCAGTTGGTTAAGTAAATCAGATACTCTTTCTTTTTCAATCAACTTAAAACTAAATACTACAAAGAAATTAATAACCAAGAGATACATACTCTCTATTCTCAGATATTTGATCCTTTAGGACTTGTCACTCCTTGCATTGTGGAGGCAAAAATCATAATGCAAGAACTTTGAAAATCAAAAAGCTCTTGGGATCAAGAAGTTGAATCACACATTAAAAAACTTTGGTATAAGTTTGCTGAAACTTTACCTAGCCTGAATGATCTCTTCATATCTAGGTGGGTACTAGGCGATTCTTTTCTAAAACACTTCAAATTCACATCTTTTCCGACTCGTCTGAAAAGGCATATGGAGCTTGTCTCTACATTCGAACATAGTCCAAAGACGGCTCTATCAGTGTTAAATTACTTACTTCGAAAAGTAAAGTGGCACCTTTGAAAACTACCACTATTCCTCGTTTAGAGCTTTGTGGTTTTCTACTTGGTACAAGACTTTGCACTCAAGTACTTAATTCATTTACTTCACAGGTTCATCAGTGCATATACTGGTGTGATTCTACCATTGTTCTTGGTTGGCTTTCTTCCCCTTCAAGTACTTTAAAGCCATTGGTCAGGAATAGGGTCTCTGAAATCCAAGAATCTATTGAAGATTCAACCTTAAGGTATGTTCCTTCCAAAGAAAACCCCGCAGACCTCGCTTCACGCGGACTTAGTGCTGACCTGCTAGGCAGTTGTGAACTTTGGTCGAACGGTGGAATACTGATGAAGCTTTAAAACTTCCAGAAACAGTCAATACTTATTTTACACACTTCACACAATCAGATAATTGCATTCATTCCCTTATAGAGAAATCATCGAGCCTTTCTAAATTAAAATACATATTTATTCACAACACAAAAAACAAAACAAATAAAAAACTTAAATCCATTACATTGATGATGAAATACAACATGCAATGCTTATTCTTATCAGATACGTACAACAAACATCTTTCCCGGAAGAATATTCACTTCTTATTTTTGAAAAAGAAAGAAAGTAGTGCCGTTTAATAAAGTCTCAGAGTGGACCAAAAACGATGCGAATAACATCGGACGTTCTTGCGATGCGAACTCGCAGATATTTACGATGCGTTGCGAATTTGCAGTTTTGTGTGGGCGCCCTAATCTTTTTATTATATACATAACTTTCAATATGTATAATACTCTTTGCTTATTACAGCTTTTGTTAATATTTCAAGTGGTACGCCCCCATTTTTCTGTAAGCGCGAACGCTCAAAATATTCATTTAAAGTGTACACCATAAGATCATCACCATCCATCCATCCACCATCTTAACATAATATACGAGAACAGTATAAAAAACCAGTCAATTTTAAGAGTGGTACTCCTAATTAAAAAAGACCAAACTTCTTTTGTAAATCTCAAAATTCTTAAATAGAAAATTTAAAAACTAAACCAAAAATAGGGTTTTAAATTATACATATAAATACTTACTTGATATTTAAAGCAATTCGATAATTGCTGAGCTCCATTTACCAAACAATTGTAATGCTCAACAAGGCGCTGAATATTTTCGAACAGATTCAAATATTGTATGTCTTTTTCTAAAACTGATTCGGTATTATAATACGTTCGCAATTTTTCTTGTAGTTCAAGCACTGTACTATTTAAGCACTTCATTAAATTTGAGAGTAGATATATGTAAACGTACGATGCAAAATAGTCCACGATACAATTCATTTTACTACGGATTATTGAAGAATACCAGAAAATAAAGATTATTGAACTATTATCCATAAGTGTTAATTTATAAAATCGCCAGATATGAAAACCAAACACCATCAGTAAAAGTACTGCGAAGCTTACTGTAAAAATCTGCGTATGTTTTAGGTTTCTTTTATAATTTACGTCCTGAATAAAACCATCATGCACAATCATAAGATTAGTTATAGCAATTTTATATTCCATCCATTTCCATACACTACACACAATACTATTAAAGTCACTAAAAATAAAAATTAATTGAAAAAGGAAATAAATTATTTTCATGTTGACGCTATCTGTTAAAAGTGGTATGAAAAAATATGTATTATTTATGAAAAAACTCAGACGTAGCAGGATTTCAAAAGTTAAACAAAACAGTAAAATTTTTTTGTTTCTTCTGTCATAAAATAAGTAATTTCTATAAACCCCATTGATGTTTTCAGCTATCTCGAGATACCGAATGATTTTTAATTTACTCATTTTACCAGTAATGTTCAAACGATAAGTATTTAGGATATACTAAGCGGTTTTAGTTAATTTTAAGTACAGCAGATATTATGTTATCAATTACGTACTCCGATCACACCGTTTGTAATTAAAGCTATTACACACAGTAATTTACTTTAAGTAATCAACTAAATATGTATGCGTAGGTAGATGTGTATCTATGTTTATGTGTATATCGATATCAAAAACAACTCCAAATGAATCAATAACTAACTATCTTTTTAGGATTGAGGGTATCAAAAAATATAGTTAAGAAAGCGAGAGTATCAACCAAAAATTACAACTTTAAAGGAATCAAGCATTTGGGCTCATTTATTTAGGTATGATTCAGACAGCAACTAATAAATATAGGCATAATAATTAGTTCGTTTGCACAAATTAATCATCCAGAGAGCCGTAGTTAAGCTATGAGTGGGATACAAGTAGTGTGATATTGAAGTTCTGTAGGATGAGCGATGTCGAAATGCTTAATGCCCCATCTGCCCAAGCTTGATGAAGATGACTGTCAGGAAAAATATTAAATTAAAGTACTTACTTTAATTTAAGTAAAAGTGCTTATTTATCTATATAAAATGAAACATCAAGAATATTTTTGAGAGTGATTAAGACTGTCCTCTTTCTATTGTATTTTACTTTTTTATTTTTGAAAAAAGGCATTAACCTTTATGCTTTAAAAATTAAAGGGAAAAATTAATTTGTTATTAATAACCTTATATTTAAAAATCAATTGCTGTTCGTTTATATCGCTAAAACTCGAGAACGGCTAGGCCGATTTAAGTTAACTTTGGTTTTGAAAAGTTTGTCGTAGTCCAGGGAAGGTCTAAACGGTGAAAAGCTGAAAATAGCTTAAAAATTCGCATGTCACATTTACGAAGTAGCGTGCACAGCTAGTTACAAATAAATGTTTATTAGACGATAAATATCAAATTAAAAAATCTGGGTTTTGAAATGAAACAAGTATAAAAAAAAGAGTAAAAAACACAGGAGCCGATATGAACGTATTTACAAAAAAAAAAGGATATATGTATTTGAATCAGTTGTCTCGTACCCACAACACAAACTCTGCTTAGCGTGGGACTAGATGGCGTTGTGTGTTAGAAATCCGAAATATTTATTTACAATATCTCTTAGGATTTTTGTGAAGCACTAGATATTGAATTAAATTGAATTTACTTCTTTTTGCCTTATCGTTATGTGTTTAAAGTAAGGAGTGTCACAACCTCTGCTTAACCCATGTTGTGTGTAACAGTATTGTCTAGAATTTGTCACCAACCCTGTGTCAGCGTGTTTTTTATGTAATACGGGGCAAACGAGCAGACGTATCACCAAAAGCGTCACAAGTGCATTGCCGGCCTTTGGGGGATGGGGAGAGAGATGAGAGAGGGGTTCTGGTATTTACAAAATACACAATTACAAAATATTATCTCACTCATAACTTGACCAGTAAATCATTAAAAATAGGAATTAAAAGAATTCCATTAAATGAGGATTAAATATGATGCTCATGCCCATTGCCCATAAATTTGGACTCAATTTCAAATAAAACAGTGTATTATCATCATTTTGAATAGCCTTTAAAAAGTCCACAGTTAAGCAAAGCATATGCTTAGAAAGGAGCTTTTTAGTTTAGGGTACTATGTTGGCCACATGGATTGGTGTAGGATTTATTTCAATAATAGTAATATTAGGTAGTGTAATCAAGTTTAAATGTGTGGATGACACCTGTACTAATGAAAGTATTGTATCACAGGTGCCAACAATACATAATGGACATAACATTTTTAATTCTTACTTATGAAATAGTATTAAAATAAAAAAATCAACCTTCACTACAGCAAGTGCATTTTTCCATCATAATGTCTCAACTTGCTGACATTTAGAAGTTTAGTTTAGAAGAAGACAAGAAGACAGTTTAGAAGAAAGCTTCTCTAAGAGAAAGACTCAGCTGGAAGCACAACTGCAGTCGGAGGGCACTCTAAGGAAAATGTGGCGCTGGCGGTATCCGAGGCGTTCAGAACATTCGGGCAGAGACCATGCTGGAGCTGCTCCGCAAGCAGACCAGTGACGTTGCTAAAAGTGTTTATGTTATGGAGACACGCCATCGACTTCTCGGAGTGCCTGAATCTATCAAGAAGGATTGCGGTAAGACCTTTATTTATATAGTCAGTCAGAACATGGGTCTAAAAGATGTCACAGCAACCGATATTAAGATCTGCTACCGCATGGGTACTCCAATCTATGAGCGTGTTGTTCTGCATATTTTATTGCCAGTCAGTCAATCAGTTCTTATTTTAATAATATTTTTTTAAATAATTAAATTAAGAACTTCACTAGTAGTACAGAATAGTAACACAGAAAGTGTAAAAGAAAATAAAAAAACAAATATGACCATAAAATGTTTTAATATTCACCTGAAAAACATGAAATCAAGTATTTAGAACATTCTTCAAAAACTGGAACTTCCTGCCACATGTTTCCCTCCCACTGTGATTCCTCACTAAGTCGCCATAGTGTGAGTTGCAATACGCTCTGGACTGCATTTCAGTGAGTCTGATGCCCCCTTCTTGGATTTTACTCATGCCTTTCATCAGGCTAAGTAGTAACTTTGGTAAGATTTCAAATGAATAATTAACGCAACGAAAGATTACTAGATGAACTTAATATTTGAAATTTTCATTATATATTATTTCATTCATCATCAGGCATTATTTCATCATTATTTTTACATTACACTGTCAAATTTTTATTTTAATAATATCGATTAAGTTTAAAATTTTTAACTACCACGACAATTTAATTCACAACAATACCAATTTTAGGTGATATAATAATTTAAAAAATCTTAGGTTTTTTTATTACATTGCAAATCGTGTTTCAACTATTAGAAACTTACATACACCTATATTTATAAAAACATTATTAAATTGCAAAGCTATTATCACATTAGCTATTGTCATAGACAAGTATGTGGGAATGAAATACATTCGCAAATTTAAATTGGCGAGCTCAATTCTTATTTCATTATTTTTTATCAGAGTCAATAGGTTTTTAACAGCTTTCATTTCTCGAGCTTCACGACCTAAAACAAAAGCGTTGTAAATCTAAAAAGTTACTTAAGCCAAAATATTTACATAAAAATTTACAAAAAACAATAAAAATTTAAAAAATATGATTCCTATATTTCTCATTCATCGATAGTGCAACATAATCTAAAGTTTATTGGAATTAACAAATATACGTACTTGTATGACACATGCTATACAGTTCAGAAATAGCTCTCCTTGTTGCAATTTTTTCGTTATGCAACTTTTCACCGCTGTAAAACACGATTAACATTGGAAAAACTTCACAGATTAATAACATTAGCAGTTCTATCAACGCCTTCGGAATGTAGTCCTGATAAACAAAAGTCGTTATAAGTTTTCCATATAATTTACTTAATTCATTCAACTTTCATATAGATATTTACCATTTTAATGAGTGTTTGAGATATGAAATATAGTGCAAAGATATTTTTATATGCACTACATGTTATATAAAAAAGTATCTAAAAAAAAAATGTGGTTAGTAATAATAGATAGTATTTATTCAGATTCACTAGATATTATATTATAAAGTAATATATTTCACATATTTTATCTTTGAAATACAAACTGATAAATAATAGCTTAAAAAAACAAAATAAAACACTTTTTTTAACTAAACTAAAACTACTACCACTTTTTAGTTTAGTTTATATAACATAGTGTTTTTTAACTATTATTTATTTTATTATTTTTTCACCAAGGCATTCAGTACCAGTCAAACTTTGATTGGTGTAGAAAATTTGTGAGGTAGGCGCACATAGGTAACATACTTAAAAAATAAGTATATTTTACAAAGCATATATAAGATAAATATTACATATATAAGTTTATATACAAATACAACAAATACATAAACGCTATATATCAATACATATGCACTGTAAATATATAATAATACATAAATAGATTAAATAAATTAAATATATTACATTGTATTCGTACACTATGAATATTAGGAAATATGGGGATGTGCTATCGTTTTTATGACTCTGCCATGCCATGGAGAAGGAGCTCATGTACCTTCTTTTAAAATACGAAATGGTTAGTGAACATCCTGATTCCAAGTGGAAGCGCATTCCAGAGTAAGAATGCTTGAACAAAAAACGAAGATTTCACAAAGTCAGATTTGTGGGAGGGACATAAAAGAAGCAGATTATTTTCTGAGCGAAGATTTCTTGTTGCAAAGTGCGAAAGTTGTGATTGGAGTACAGAAGACGGAGGTAGGGGTCAAGGAAAGCTGGAGAGGATAGGGAGGTGATAAATGAAAATAAAGAGATCAGAATGGGTAACCAATTCAGTTGGGAACGTTGCCTCTGAAGATAGGACGAGAACCATTTCAGTGCCTCTGAAGAAATCATTGGATATGTGAGGATAGCTAGCAGAATTTTGTGATTGATCGTACCGAAGGCATTAGAGAAGTCCACTAAGACCAGTACTGTAACTTTAGAGTCCTCCATGCCTTTCCTAATATCACCAGTCAAGCCAGTCAAGCGAAGCCAAGTCAGCCTGAAGCCAGATTGTAGAAAACTTACAATTTTATGTCTGTAAATTAATTCTGAAAACTGCGAACACACCTCAAGCACTTTGGATAGGAAGGAGAGAATAGAAGTAAGGCGAAAGTGTTCAAGAAATGAGGGCCTACTTTTTTTTTGGGAGAGGGGTAATGTAGGCCTTACGCCACTGAGAGTGAAAAGTTCTTGAGTCGAGGGAGAAGTTGATTATGTGAGTGATTACTAAGAGGATATGATCCAGGATGGTTACGATCATGCGTCAGCTAATGCCGTCATGCCTCACAGCATTCAACCAGATGGATATGATAATCTTTTTGATATCCTCAGAGGGCGCTGGAGAAAATTCAAATGATTCAATAGCGGGACTGGTAAGACCAGATATTTAGTTTGGCGTTTGGCACTCATTTTGAAGATCCAGCGTAGTTGTAGTTGAAAAATGATAGTTGATATCAATTAACTAACAGTGTTTTTAAACTCAAGATATTATTTTTACCGATACCCATTGTACTAAAAAAATCCATATACTGGAGAAAGAAGAAGACTCTATGTTTTGAAGAATATGTCGGCGTTAATCGTTTCGTATCACCTGGATACACCGATTTCTTACAAACTTATAAAAGTTCCACTTGCTTTTACACCGATCTCTTCTAAAACGTAGAAAGGCTTAATCCCTGCGTCTCATAGCCACTCGAATCTCTTTAGTCATCCAGGGAGCCGGGGCACGTTTCAATGTAACTGTTCTAATGGGAGCGTGGATGTTGTAAAGTTTAATGATGGTGTCATTGAAGATACTGAGTTTGTTGTTTGTTGCGGCCGTACTTTTCCAATCTATCATAGCAGCATCTGCTATTAGATTTTTCATATTCGTATGTCAAAAACTGAGAACCTGACGAACTTTAGGAGATACTTTGGGAGGCTTTAGGGTATAGAAATGATTATTTTGTCATCGGTCCTTGATAAGTCTACTAAGTTTAAATGAAATCTGATTGTTAGAAGTGGGTCAAAATCAAGTCCAAAGTCATCGGTCGAAAGTACAGGTAAAGCTAATAAAAAGCATGTAAAAACGTTGTAACATAAGTGGTTAATATTTACTTGATACTTAAAACAGGCTGATAGCTGTTGACCTCCTTGTACTAGACATTCGTGTAGTTCCGCACAGCGCTTAACGTTTTCTACTAAATTTACGTTGTTACACTGTATATTTATTTCTAAATCTGATTGCATATTGTCACTACGCAAGTTTTCCTTCATTTCAGCCAGTGTACCATTGAAGCACTTCAATAAATTTGTCATTAAATCTAAATATATATCCAGAGCTAGATAATCCAAGACATAGTTTACTTTGTGACAGAATATTGCTAAACACATAATAAAAATCACCGCAAATTCTTTTTTAAATATTGTAATAATATAATAAATATATATGTTGTAACTAAGTTCTAGAAAAAGCATCACAGTACAACTGGCTATGAAAAAAGTCTTCGTCTGTTTCATTTTTTTTCTATAATTTACGTCTTCATAGTACACGTCGTGGACAGCCATGAGGTTAGTAACAGCCATTTTATATTCCCGCGCTTTCAATAAACTACACACAACACAAAGAAGGTCCCCAACAAAGACATTTGAATAAGCCCACATATGATAACGTTTCAAGTTGACCGAAATTGGTAATGTTTCCAGAAAGTATAGGTTGTTTATAAAAAATGCTACACCGAGGATAATTTTAAAGACACTGTAAAAAAGTGCTAATCTTTTACTTCCTTCTCCACAAAATTCGTAATTTCTAAATATGCCTATTAGATTTTCAGTAATTTTAAGATAATTAATTATTTTAAATTGATTCATTTTAGAAACAGTTTTCTATTAATGTTTTTTAGACACAGTGAGTCGATCCATAATTTGAAAACGAAAAAGAACATATAAATTAATTAATCAATACGATTACATAGGGACATCTATTAAATTAATGAACTTAATTCCGGACTAATTACTTTAAGTAATCATCAAAAAAAACTATAGTAAAATTCAATTTACTAACGCAAAAGCTAATGTATAAAAGATTAATAAATGTACATGATGTATGAGTATTGTAAAAGTTACTCAATAGACTTGAAATTATTCAATATTTGGACACTAAGTATGGTTGGATTTCGGAAGCATGAAGGTATTTTTGCGTTAAGATGACCAGACGCTGGAAAGTTCAGAACTATTATCAGCCGTCATGAGCGCCAGCCTCTAGTAGAGTATGACGATGGCATGATGTGTCCTGGGCCCGGTTCTCTAATCCGAAGGGAGGGTAAGGCTCTCTGCTCTTAGTGGTGGGACGTCTTACGTGTGCTGTGTTTATTGGGGACTTTTCTCCTAAGGTAGACGAGTTTACAATGCATGGTTCACACTGAATGTTTTGCGTTACTGGCCGCCCATATTGTTTGAATTTCCAATGTTACATTTTTTAAACATGAAAACTCATTAGTTGATGAAGATAAATTTTAGCGGAAGTCGCGTGTCAATTATTTTTAGTTCGTTTTCCGTAGCGAAAATGGAATTAACACGATAAGATTTTAGGTTGATGATTTTTTACGATTTTAAAATTTCACTTTCTCCGCAAAACTGCACTGCTCGACTTTAAAATGCTTTTAGAAAGGAAGCACTACATTTGAACACTATAAGGCGTTGGTATGCGGGATTTCATCATGACTGTGTTTCTGTACGAAATTCGTGAAGGTCAACCCTCAACTGCGATCACGGAGGAAAATGCGATTACATACTGTCAGACGACTAGTTAAAGAAAATCGGTATATCACTTATGAGGAAATTCGAGGACATTTCGGGGTTGATATGAGCCAAATTCAGAAAATTTTACATCAACATTTAAAAGTTAGGAAACTATTTTGCTGGTGGATTCCTCACGAACTCACTCCAGAACAAAAATGGAATCGTTTGTTTAAATACTGGTATGACATTCTGACTGGAAATATAACACAAATATATTGTTACATTCCGGCAACAAAGCAACAATCTTCTGTATGGGTGTTTGAAGGTGACGGCAAACCTACAAAATTGAGGCCACCAAGAAGCGTGAGCTAACAAATCATTGTTTTAAGTTATTGCTTAGCTTCTATCGCGGGCCTTGAGCGTGGAGATAGACTCCAGAAATTCCGTAACGAAAATAACCTAACACCCCCCACTCCGACCGCCACAGCGGTGATACTTGTTAGTTTTGCCATCTATCGATGAATAGCAGAACTTTTTTTGAAATATCACGCTTGTCTCTTTATTTCAGCAACTCGCCTCTAGGAGACATTGATTGTATCGGCGTTACTGCGCATGCGTAATCCCCCTCTTTGCTCCGCAATCTGGTGATTCATGCCTGCTTAGAGTTTTGGCGTTAGGGCACCTCCTCTTAGCCACGGCAGTCCCCGAGTGCCACACGTCTTTTTTGTCTCTACGACGGGTCCTTTCTGTACAATCCCACTTGAGCAGCAAACAGCTAATGCTGAGTTGTACACTACTATTTGCTTGCCCAATATCTTTGAAAAAGTTAGGGGAAAACGACCTGAAATTCGCATCCTGTTGCACCATGACAATGCTTCGGCGCACTCCGCGAATAAATCAAAGTCATTATTAGCTCTGAAAACATAAAGCTTCTGACCCATCCCGCACTTAGTCCAGACCAAGCTCATGAAATCATGCGATTTCTTTATTTTGAGTCATTACGTACATAACGAACCCGACGCTGTCGCTTTGTACGCGAATTACTCTTATCCTGCAACTCTTCCGCGCAAATGAAGCAGTTGTTCACAAAATCAAAGCCTGTCCCTGGAGCTTCTGAAACTGAAGATGAACTGCTACTGCTGCTGAAACGACATTATCCGTTTGACTGTCGATATAACATCAGTAATATGCTATATGTACAGTTACTTCCAAAACAGTTCATGGAATTCAATAAGAAGCACCCACCCTAAAAAATCACAATGTATTAAAATAGTTCTTACTTATCCTCAAAACCAGCAAAAAAAACCGAGGACGGTGTAATTGTGTCATTTAGAAAATGACCGTGGATTATGCCTACAGAAGATACCACGTAAAAATAAACGCGCTTCCAGACTAACCTCGTACTATATACGTAAAAAAAATTTAAAAATGATTAAAAATTATCGTATATCATTCAAATAAATATGTAGATTTAGTTGTGAATATTGAAAAATAATGTTTGCTTCACAGCGCTGTAAAACCTTTAAAATGGATGAAATTGAAAAAAATCTAGTGAAAATTATTCCTTAAAAACGCTTATATAAAACGACCTAATTTTATTTTTTGCTAAAATATCAAAAAAAAGTTATAGCAACCAATAGAAAATGTTTCCAAAAATTTTCATAGATTTTCGCTTTTAACGTTTGTATTTTTGGTTCTACGACTAAAATTTGTTAGAAGAAGTTGTAAATAATTCGATTGCCAATAATAAATGTTAAAAAAAAATTGACAGATCTATACTTTGGCATATCTATAGAAATAAATAAAATTGGAGTGTCTGTTTGTAATATTAAAATAACCGCTTTTAACTTAATGCATATGTATGTATACACGATACATATACCAAAAATGTAGTTAAAAACATTTTTGTCTGTCTGTCTGTCTGTCTGTTTGTTCCGGGTAATCTCTGGAACGGCTGGACGGATTTTGACGGGACTTTCACTGGCAGGTAGCTGATGATCCGGGGAGTAACTTAGGCTACTTTTTTTAGACTAACTTTGTCCCGCGGCGTTACTCGCGGTACAACATTAACCGCGGGTAACACCGCGGGGTTCAGCTAGTGTATAATACAATAAAAATAATTTATTTTCATGCTCAAGTTAGGAATTACTAGGTGAGTTCTGCAGAGGAAAAATCAGTGTAGCTGTTTAGGAGACTCATTTCATTTTTATATTATTGGTTATTTTGTTTTAAATTAGAGGTCACTCAATGATCAAAATTCGACCCTAATTCATTATTATTTTTTCCTTCTGCATTCCTTCCTATAAACAAAATTTTCATATTCTCATGTTCGTTTCTGCTTCACAACTTCTAATCTATACTAATGTATAAAGCTAAAGAGTTTGTTTTTTTGTTTGAACACGCTAATCTCAGGAACCGC
Source organism: Spilosoma lubricipeda (assembly GCA_905220595.1). Taxonomy (NCBI): domain Eukaryota; kingdom Metazoa; phylum Arthropoda; class Insecta; order Lepidoptera; family Erebidae; genus Spilosoma; species Spilosoma lubricipeda. Next base: position 4,765,360 of record HG992278.1, read on the forward strand.
TGGTCCGATTTGAAAAATTCTTTTAGTGTTGGATAGTCCATTTATCGAGGAAGGCTATAGGGTATATATCATCACGCTACTACTAATAGGAGCGGAGCAACAATGACGAATGTTTAAAAAACGGGGGAAATTTTCACGCTACGGGCAATATAAGGCGCAAAGAAGGTTGCGTGGGTCAGCTAGTTAATCATAAAAACCATTTGCACCCCTGCACCCCTTTTTTCAAGATAGCGGCTGGGGGACAAGGGTTGCAACCCCACAAACTTGAAATTAACTTTACACTAACATGTCCATCATATTTAAAATATAAAATTGCGTCCTTAACATTTCAATGGATTAATTAGTTACTGCTCTGAGCTCCCAATAGAATACATATTTTCTTTAGATTGTATTTTTTTTTTAATAGATTGATAATAAACAATGTTTTTTTAGCTTAGTCACCTAAAAGTGAATTTTAAATTTTTACGAGACAGAAAAGAGTAAAGTAATACCCCCTCATCCCTGGAAATTGTGACGCATTGCTTCATTTAAAATCTCATTAGGGCAACTCCTCTTTGTATTTTGCTCCGAGGGTGAAATATACCTACGTGTATACCGAGATGTTTAAAAACTGATGGTAATGTGATAACTTTATTTTGTGATTTTTGATGGGTTTCTTTGGTACTTGATTCATATACGTTACTAGAGCAGACCTGTGCAAATTTGCTACATATCCTACAGTAAAAGAGTGTTCCGATGCGGACCAGTAGTTTCTGAGATCAACGTATTCAACTGAATAAACAAACAAGCTCAGTCTTACTCTGTTTAAATCTTCGGCTTTGATCTAATCCCCAGTTTTTCCAGTCACGCTTGTCTTCGAGTTTGTTTACGTTGTCATGTTTGTTGTAAACTTACGTATAACACAAAAAAATCCAAGGTGTCATTTTTACTGAGTACCTACTGAGAATATCGAAAACATAAAATTGCACTGCCTTATAGATAGGACGCTAAAAGGTAATAACTATTTCTAATACCTTTAAACAAGCAAATAATCTGAATCTCGGAAACGGCTTCAATGATTTTCATGAAATTTTGTATGCAAGGAATTTCGGGGGTGATATTTCGATTAAGTTAGGATTCATAATTAGAAATTTACAAAAAAAAAAAACTCATCAGTCATCTAGGTACTATAGCAAAAGCGACTTCTGTGATAAGAATTACAGCGAAATTATCTAAGTAACGTCACATCTTTGAGTCGGCAATACCACAATCATTAAAGACGTCCAGACGATGAATGAACACAGACAACGACAGAAAGACGAGAATCAGTACGCTGAAGTGGAAATGGGCCGGTCATGTCTCTAGACGTGCCGATGGTCGGTGGAGCCGAAATGTGCTTGACTGGAGACCGCGAGTAGGCAAACGTAGGGCGCCCTGCGGCATGGTGGCCTGACGATTTAAAGAAAGTGGCTGGCAGCGGATGGATGCGGACCGCCCAAGACCGGGATAGTTGGCGTTTCTTAGGGGATACCTACGTTCAGCAGTGGACGGTGATTTGTTGAAGTGATATCTAAGTTATTTACCTAGATATATTTTGTTGACCCCCGTAGTTGATGTTTTTGCAGTGAAGCTCTTTTCTGGGCCCTAGTTCAGGTCTTGGTCGACATATTTACCGCGCAAACGCGGCTTAACAAGTTAAATCAATATATGCTGACTTACCTAATGGATACAGCTGAAAGTCAATGACGTTAGAGTTACAAGATAAAATAAGAACTAAACTACTGAGCAGAATATAGTTTACCGGTACCCTGATAACCTTTCGCGCTGCGTACTCCACCATCCAATTAGGTGCCAGCGTGGTTAACACTTGTCTTTTATCACCATGGTCTTTAACAAAAGTATTTCACCAGGCCCCGTGTGGAGTGGAGAAGATAAAATTAAACGTGTATTTTTTTTTTTATTTAATATTTATTGTTCAAAAGAATAAAACCTTATTCTAAAACATAGGTCCACAAAACTGTTTTAAACAGTTTGTCTGTAGACTCAGTTGAACCTCTAAATGCAACATGCTTGTACGCAACACTGCACACATCACACCCATGCATTAGATACATGATACATGCGCATGTGCAGTCCTATGCACAATGCACAGTCACATTTACATATTTACGTACATGCGATACACAAAACACAACAATCAACATAAAATTTAATCATGGGTATAATATGATTAAGAACATCCATGTATACATATATTTATATATATTTGTGCTATCAAACAAGATCCAATAAGAATTGCTTTAATTTTCTTTTAAGTTTGTTTAAATTGGGTTCTTGTCTAATATGCACCGGCAAACTGTTGAGGACATATGGCAATCGTTTTTTTTTAGGGTTCTATCACCATAGTAGTTAGTAACTTTTGGTACATGAAGCCTACCAGCAGTCGTCGACCTTGTTCCGTGACAGTTTGGAACAAGTGATAATTCATGCTTTTGATTGCTACGGCGTAGGTTTATTATTAACAGGTATATATGTCTTAGTTTAGCCGGGAGGATATTGCATTTTTTAAATAACTTTTTGTAATCGTCGTTACAACTTATTTTAGTTTTATTGTTTACCAGTAGCTTTAGAAATTTAATTTGTAATGTTTCTATTTTTTCCATATAGGATTTAAAAGTCAAACCATAGCAATCAAGAGCATAACTTATGATAGGTTCAACCAATTGTTTGTACAGGCATTTCAATGTGGTGCTAGGTACTCTAAATCTTAGGTTATAGAATTTTCCTAGTAATATTCTAAGTTTTTCACAAATGAATTGTATATGGGACGACCAGGTGAAACTGTCATCGATCTTCACTCCAAGGTAACTTACACTATTTACTTTTTCTATTGGTTTACAGTTACAATTGTTTAGGTGATTATGATGACATGAGAAGGTATGAGCTATGATGGGGGGTATTACACCTGAGGGGTGCAGGTAAGGCGAGTGTATTACCATAAATTTTGTTTTGTCAGAATTAAGTATGATTCCATTGTCATGTGACCATTGGACTATTGCGTCTATATCTTGTTGTACTAAGCGGCAAGTCTCCGCCATGTCGGTGCCGGCGCGCAGTGTGCAGAGGTCGTCAGCAAACATATGTGCCGAGCAGTGACGTAATACACCACATAGGCCATTAACATGCATAAGATAACAGACTGGAGCACATCCCGACCCCTGAGCCACGCCGCACCTGACCGTCCTCTCCTCGCTGAGGGTCTCGCCCACTTTCACACTGTAGGATCACGCAGTGAGGTAGTCCTGGAACCATTTGTTTAGGGGTTCGCTCACCCCACACTCCCCCATAGCTTTTAAAAGTGTATCCGTTTCTAATGTATCAAACGCTTTTTTTAAATCGTAGAATGTGGCGATAACAAACTTTTTTTCGTCTAAATAGGTATTTATTTCGTTAGTGAAATTCGATAGCAAGGTGTTTGTACTTCTGCTTCTTTGGAATCCATGTTGGCAACTATTTATTATTTCGTTTTTGTGTAAATAAGATGAGAGTTGGTTTACTATACATTTTTCTATAACTTTGTCTACACTGGATAAAATAGCTATAGGTCTATAGTTAGAGAATAGCTTACGATGACCGTTTTTATAAATAGGACGGATTATAGCCTTTTTTAGGAGTGTAGGAAATTTATGCTTACTTACAGATAAGTTGACCAGATTAGCAAGTACTGGACTGACTTTGTCGGCTACTAGTTTAAGATCAGACATGCGTACGTGATCCGCACCCGGTGACTTCTTAGCGCTCATATTTTTAATGACATTTCTGACAATTTTGCTATCTACCGGTTGCCACCTCATACATACGTCAGATTCTTTTATGTAGCTCCCCCTATCCAACCATTTATCATGGCAGTGATGTTTAATAAGATCAATATCATTAGAAAACGTTGACGCGAACTTGTTACATATTTCTTTAGTATTACCCTCTATTGCCATATTTTTCATTATTATATTGTCTAAAGATGTTTTTCGTTTACCTAATAAACTATTAATTTTATCCCATATTTTCTTAATATTTCCATTACAGTCTATTATACATTGTTTATCATATTTGTTTTTACTGTTAGATATCGCTTTTGTACATTTATTTCTGTATCTAGTATAGTCAAGGCGCTTTATTATATTTTTAGGATCATTACACCATATATTAAATAATTTATCTCTTTTATGTATCATACATTTTAAGTTTTCAGTAATCCAATTTTTGTTGTTACGATTACTTTCTCGAATGAAGACAGTTTTATAACAGTCTTTGTAGATATTTTGAAATATTTGGCTAAATTCTGCATATAATTTCATAGGACATTCAATATTTAAAAGTTCACTAAAGTTAGTTTTCAGTAGTTTCTCCCTGACACAACGATTTTCTAAAACGCGACGCCTCTCGCGCATCGAATGCTCGGTAGCGACCCGCCGACGGCGCCGTCTCGAACTCGGTGCGCTGTTGTCAGGTGGCCCTGCGGCACGTTTCCACTCAACTGCGGTTGAAGTAAAAAATGATCCGATATTTTGTGTTTTATAACAGACGAATATATTGCAGATATTTTAGTATCTCTAATGTATATGTGATCCAAGCACGATGCTACTATATTCCCGTTGACTATTTCTTTACGTGTAATATCGTTAATACATTTTAGGAATCCGTTTTCTGCAAATAAGTTTTCGTATGCAATCACATGATTGTCGCGGCTATTTAGTAAATTAATGTTTATATCACCACATATTAGTACTTTTTTATCTAACGGTAGACTGTGTAAAAGAATTTCTAGTTCTTTTAGAAACTGTGATGTTTTATCTTGTTTATTAAATTTAGGTGGTCTATAAATTGATACTATATATATTTGTTCCTTGTGGTGTAGCAGTGTAATGGAAACACATTCCGCACTGTGCATCTTGGTGGCCGGCTCACCGTCGATTGCACGGGCACCGAGGCCGTCGCGAGTAAACACCAATACTCCACCCCCGCTACGACCCTCACGAGTGAAATAATTTAAGTTGAATCCATTCAGTTTGTAGAATGACAACAATGAGTAGTTAATGTTTGCTTCCGTAATCACCAATACATCCAAGTTTTGCAAGTATTAATTAATAGTTACTAGTAGTTCGTTAAAGTGTTTTTTTAATGAACGTATATTGATATGTATTAATTTAAACAAATCTTTTTTTTCACTTAATGTTTCTTGCCAGTCCCTAAAGTATTGTCAGGTCAGGTCTAAGAGATCTGTGCTAATATCTCTCATGATGATGTGACGTCCACGTTTTGACTCTAAAAGTTCCAAAATTGTTTTCAGACTAAAGTAGTCAACATTAGGAGGGCTAAGAGTTATAGCAAGAGCTACGTTGCCCCCCTTTGCACAAACCTCGAGGTAAAGATATTGAAAACTCGTGGGATTCAATTCCCACCCAGGACTAATATTTATATGCCTAGCACGCTAATTTATTCTTTTTCTGAGTGTAATTTATTAAGTTCACTCAGAAAAAAATACATCTATTTAGAAAAAATATTAATTTAAGCTGTGCCTAGTTTGGGATCAGGCAAACGTGTGTGAAATATGTGAGGTTATTATTATTCTAAATTTGTCTTTAAAAATTGGAAGCCCTTACTAATTAAATTTCTTTTGCAACCTATTATGGAAGCGTTCTATTAGATCTTTCTACTTATACTCGTGAAATTTCATGAATAGAATTAGTGAAATGCTTTCTTAGGTTCAATACTTGGGCCGACTCAACAGGAATTGCCCCATTTGCATTGAAGCATTAAACCATAGCCCGAAAAAACGCTAATTTTGAGCAACTCTTTTGTTAAATTCACCGTGGAGAGAAGTTATAGAAGTCCAAACCCTACTACGTTAAGTCTGAGATCAGACACTCAAAGGCTACAAATAAAATAAAACGATGGTGCTGATAAAACGTGTATTTACAAATATTGCCAAAAAAAGCCACGATGTCCTACTACACACTATTTGATACTATTTATGAAACTCCCCACAATATAGAACTCAAACTTTCGTTTTTGCCGTTGCGGCAATTGGAGTCTTCGGTCACTAACATATTGAGATTTTTTTTTAAGTAGGAAGAAAACAAGCGTGAAACGTTATATGTCTCACTATTACCTTTTCGAAGTCATGTTCTGGGAATTACAAAAGTTTTGTAAAAAATTACAAAAGAGCGCTTTAATCAGAATAGAGCCTGGTTAGATGCGGCGTCGAAGTGAAATATCATGGTACATGTCCTTCTCAGAGCAGGGCGTCTAAGATTGACTGTCGGAGTAGTTTTTAGTGAAAACACCACACACTCCTAGCTTCTGAATCCCTGAAGAGCCGGAGATCCAAAGGGGTTTTCATGTCAATAATAAGGTACAAGAGTTTCACTTGAGAGATCATGTGTGTACTAGTCTTTTTGGACATGCCTATCATAATATGCAGGTCCTTTCATATTATTATTTAAAGATTTATAAGGTTTTCTTCTTATTCAGACCTCATTTTATCGTTTTGCTAGCAATCGATGAACAAAGTTATTTATTTAAATCACATTGTTAAACTGCAAAGCTACTATCACAGAAGCTGTAGTCATTGAAACATAAATGGGAATTAAATACATTCCTAAAGTCATATTGGCGAACTCCACTTTTATTTTACTGGTTTTTGTAAGAGTTATCAAATTTCTGATAGCTTTTATTCCACGATCTTCTAGATCTAAAACAAAGTTTATGATACCCATTATTAATATAATCTAAACAAAAAAATGTAAAATAAAAATGTGTAATACATAAAATTTAAGTGTATGTTTGTAATTTCAAATTAACAGCTTTTCACTAAATGCATATGAAAGTTTAAAGTAGTAATTCATTTTTAAATTATTTGTCTGTCCTTTTGTCTGTTTCTAGAATAGCAGGACCGATTTTGACGGGACTTTTACTAGCAGACAGCCGATGATGTAAGGAGTTGTAAAGGTATACCAACAAGCGCGGGTAACACTGCGGGGCGCCGCTGGTATATAAACATTAATGAAAACTTTTTATTTAATTTTAACATTATAATTATATCAGTTCAAACTCGACATCTTTATAAAAATAGTAAGATAAAAAAATATCTATCATGTAAATAAAAGAAAATGAAAACCGTACGACATGCGACAAAACTCGGTTATTCAATAAAATGCCTGAATATGATGTAAAAAGAAATATATGATAGTCTATCACTATCACATCTAAACAAATAAATAAAATTGGAGTGTCTGTTTGTAATATTAAAATAACCGATTTAAAAATTTAGTTAAATTTTTTTTGTCTGTCTGTCAGTCTGTCCGTCTGTCTGTCTGTCTGTCTGTCTGTCTGTTTGTTCCGGGTAATCTCTGGAACGGCTGAACGGATTTTGACGGGACTTTCACAGGCAGGTAGCTGATGATCCAGGGAGTAACTTAGGCTACTTTTTTTACACTAACTTTGTCCCGCGGCGTTACTCGCGGTACAACAACAACCGCGGGTAACACCGCGGGGTTTGGCTAGTCTTAAATATAAACACTTAATCATTTAAAAAATGTGTTCAAAATATTCTTACTTGTATGACACATACTGTACAGATTCACGATTGCTCTGTTCATCGCAGCTTTTTCATTATACAACTTTTGAGCTCCATAAAACACGATCATCATTGGAAGTAAACTCACAATCAAAAATCTTATCAGGTCAAATAATGCATGCCACATCCGGATCTGTGCAAAAATGATAATTTTTTTCCAAAAGATATACACTCAGAATCTTTAGAAGTTGTACTTGAATGTTTACCTTTTTAATGAGTGACTCAGATGTGGAATATAAGGTATACGTGTACGCACAGATAATCGACGAAAGCCAAAATGTTACCTATAAAAATAAATTGTTAACATCATCGTCACCTACACTGTTACATATAATAGAGCTTTCCTTAGAAAGCAGGTTTTGGTATATAATTATGAGCTTATGACGTCACGTCATAAGAATCACAGTTTTATAATATATTTTTTAAGACTCAAGATGAAGTCGATATTATCAACTATGTTTATTCAAATTCTCAGACCAAATTAAACGGCACGCATAGTTTAATGTTATACGTCTATAATAAAAATGAAACAATATGATTACAATTGTGGCGTAACTGATTAGAATATGCTTAATATTTACTTGATACTTAAGACACGTAGTTAATTGTTGGCAACTATGAACTAAATGTTCATATAACTTCGCCCAGAGCTCAATAGTTTCTAGAAGATTTGCTTCTATAACTGATTGAGTATCATCCGCAAGCAGTTTATTATTTATCTTAGATAATGATCGATTTAAACACTTCAATAAACTCGAATATAAATCTAAAAATATGCACAATGCAAAAATGTTCAAGGTATGATTTAAATTACAAACGAATATTGATAATGTCATGAAGATTGAAACCACACTGTAGTTCAGATATCGCGTTATAAAAAAATATACGTATAAAGCAAAACAGAGTTCTTCGACAATAAACACAACGAATCTAGATAAGTAAATAGTAATCATTTGATTGAGATTCTTTTTATAATGTACATCTTCGGAGTATACGTCGTGGACATACATAAGATGAGTTACAGCTACTTTGTATTTCTTCGATTTCAATATACTACACACAACACAAATAAGATCCCCAAGAAAAATGTTCAAATAATTCAACCAATAAATAAGATTCCATCGTTTTGTAGAAGACGCAACTATCATGATAAAATTAACATTGTTTACAAGAAATAGCAGACTTATTATAATTTTAAATATTATGTGGAACAATGCAAGTTCTTTTCTTTTCCTTCCATAAAAGGCGTAATTTCTGTAAATTCCCATTATGTTTTCAGTTATTGTGAGATAGCGAATGATTTTTAGTTGGCCCATTTTACAATAATTTTTTAACAATTTGCTTTAGAATTGAACAAAAAGAACACTGAGACGATCTATAGTTAAACACGTACATGGAAGAAATGAAACGATCAAACAATTCAATTACATTAAAACAATAATTAAGCTGCGAAGTTATCATTTTAATTATCAGACTCACCAATTAAAAACATGACTGCCTCGGTGGCGCAGTGGTAGCGTACGCGACTGCTGTTCTTGAGGTCTCGGGTTCGATTCCCGGGTCGGATCAAATATTTGTATGATCTGCAAATATTTGTTTCGGAGTTTGGGTGTTTTCTATGTATAATATGTATGCAATTACAAAAAAAAAAAGAAGTATATAAGTATTAATATCAGTTGTCTAGTACCCATAATACAAGCTCTGCTTAGTTTGGGACTGGCGTTGTGTGATAAATGTCCGAAATATTTATTTATTATTTATTATTATTATTATATTAATGTTCAGTATACCTACGAAACACCTTATATTTGATCATAAAAGACTATGTAAATTATGATGTACTTACGTATGTATTTTAAACCTAATATAAATAACTAGCTGAACCCCGTGGTGTTACCCGCGCTTATTGTCGTACCGCGTGTAACGCCGCGGGACAAAGTTAGTCTAAAAAAAGTACCCTAAGTTACTCCCTGGATCATCAGCTACCTGCTAATGAAAGTCCCGTCAAAATCCGTCCAGTCGTTCCAGAGATTACCCGGAACAAACCGACAGACAGACAGACAGACAGACAATTTTTTTTTAACTACATGTTTGGTATATGTATCGTGTATACATTTATACAAATAAATAAAATTGGAGTGTCTGTTTGTAATATTAAAATAACCACTTTTAACTAATTGCATATGTATGTATACACGGTACATATACCAAAAATGTGGTTAAATTTTTTTTTGTCTGTCTGTCTGTCTGTCTGTCTGTTTGTTCCGGGTAATCTTTGGAACGGCTGGACCGATTTTGACGGGACTTTCACTGGCAGGTAGCTGATGATCCAGGGAGTAACTTAGGCTATTTTTTTAGACTTACTTTTTCCCGCGGCGTTACTCGCGGTACAACAATAACCGCGGGTAACACCGCGGGGTTCAGCTAGTACTACATACATTCGATGCCGTGATGCGCCTTAGGGCCGTGACCGAAGAGGCAGTGAGCTGTGGCGGCGTGGTGTTGGCGGTGTCTCTGGACATCGCCAACGCCTTTAATAGTCTGCCATTCAGCTGCATCAGGGAAGCACTCCAATACCACGGGGTGCCAGAGTACCTGAGGCGGCTAGTGGCAGACTATTTGGAGGAGCGTACCGTCGTGTACGAGGATCGAGAGGGCGCCTTGAGACGGCGACCCATGTCGTGCGGCGTTCCGCAGGGGTCTGTCCTTGGACCACTCCTGTGGAACGTGGGATACGACTGGGTCCTACGAGGTCGTCTCCCCCCCGGGCTGGGCGTAATTTGTTACGCCGATGACACCCTTGTTACAGCCCGGGGGGCGAACTTCCAGGAGGCGGCGCGCCTGGCCACCATTGGTGTTTCTCTGGTGGTCGGGCGCATCGAGGCGCTGGGCTTACGGGTGGCCCTGGACAAGACGGAGGCCCTGTTATTCCATGGGCCCCGTCGTGGGCCGCCCCCCGGCGCCTCCATAGTGGTCAACTCGGTCCTCGTACCGGTTCGGGCCCAGATGAGGTATCTGGGCCTGATCCTCGACGGTAGGTGGCTCTTCGACGAGCACTTCCGACAGCTTGGTCCCAAGCTGGTCGACGCTGCCTCTGCCCTTGGGCGACTTTTGCCCAATTTGGGCGGAGCCAGCGTCGCAACGCGACACCTCTACACGGGGGTGGTCCGGTCAATGGCGCTGTATGGGGCACCAGTGTGGGTGGCGGCTCTGACTGCCCTCAATAAGGCCCGCCTTTGGCGGCCTCAGAGGGTATTGGCGGTCAGAGCCATCCGCGGATACCGCACGGTGTCTACCGAGGCGGCTTGCGCCTTGGCCGGAACACCTCCGTGGGATTTGGAGGCGGAAGTGCTCGCCGAAGTTTATCGACGGGTGGCTGAATTCCGGGCGGAGAGAGGCATTCGCCCTCCGCCCGAAGAGGTACGCGAGTGGCGTGAAGCCGCCCGTCGAGCCACAATGGCTAGTTGGTCGTTCCGGCTGGAGACTCCACGCGCTGGCTTTGCCGCCGTGGAGGCTCTCCAGCCGGTCATCCTCGAGTGGGCAGGGCGGCAGCACGGGACCCTTTCCTTCCGACTGACGCAGGTGCTTTCCGGGCACGGTTGCTTCGGGAAGTACCTGCACTCGGTCGCCAGGAGGGAATTGAGTCCCGCCTGCCACCACTGCGACTGCAGTGAGGACTCGGCCCAGCACACGCTGGCGGTTTGCCCCGCATGGGCGTCGCAGCGTCGGGCCCTCACTGCAGTCATCGGAGGAGATCTGTCACTACCGGCCGTCATACGCTCCATGGCCGGTAGCGACAGCAGTTTTACCGCGGTCGCAGCCTTCTGCGAAAACGTAATTTCGCAGAAGGAGGCGGCGGAGAAGGCCCGGGAGGATGATATCCACTCGGACCCGATCCGCCGCCGGCGCGCCTATCAGCGCCTCATGCCGCCCTGAGTGTGGCCGCGGATGGTCGGGATGGGTTTTCCCTTCCATCCGCATTAGTGGCCACCCGCGAGGGGGCGACGTTACGCGTGTGCCGTACGTCGCCTAAATAGAGAGTTAACAGCTGACGGTGCCCGCTTCTGTGCGGGCAAGCGCTGGGAGGGGTCCGGATGTGTTAATAACAGCAGTTCCCGGATCCCTCCCGTCTCAGGCGCAGAGTGGCACACCGTGTGGTTTTAGTCGGTTCGATTCCGACACACCGCCCCGCCGCAAACCCCGGCGGGGTGACGGCCCGAGGGGGTTTCCACACGTTAAAAAAAAAAAAAAAAAAAAGTTATACATAGAAAATACCAAACTCCGAAACAAATATGTGTAGATCATACAAACACTGCCTCGTTGGTCTATTGGTTAACGTAAGCGACTGCTGATCAAGAGGTCTCGGGTTCGATTCTCAGTTCGGATTGCTGTTAGGTTTTTCTTAAAAGAAATTCTTAATATCAGCCCGCAGTATGGAAGATGGCGGTGTTTTCTGCCCACGGCCCATGCCTTGGAGAGCACGTTAAGCCGTCGGTCCCAGTTGTCATGAACATCTATGGCAATCGGTTTTGTGAAGTTAGAGCCCTCAAATATACTGCCAATTTTTTTTTTTTTTTTTTTTTTTTTTTTTTTTTTTTTTTTTTTTTTTTTTTTTTTTAACGTGTGGAAACCCCCTCGGGCCGTCACCCCGCCGGGGTTTGCGGCGGGGCGGTGTGTCGGAATCGAACCGACTAAAGCCACACGGTGTGCCACTCTGCGCCTGAGACGGGAGGGATCCGGGAACTGCTGTTATTAACACATCCGGACCCCTCCCAGCGCCTGCCCGCACTGAAGCGGGCACCGTCTGCTGATAAACTCTCTAAATAGGCGACGTACGGCACACGCGTAACGTCGCCCCCTCGCGGGTGACCACTAGAGCGGATGGAAGGGAAAACCCATCCCGACCATCCGCGGCCACACTCAGGGCGGCATGAGGCGCTGATAGGCGCGCCTCCGCCGCCCGGTTCGCCGGCGGCGGATCGGGTCCGAGTGGATATCATCCTCCCGGGCCCTCTCCGCCGCCTCCTTCTGCGAGATTACATCTTCACAGAAGGTTGCGACCGCGGTAAAACTGCTGTCGCTACCAGCCATGCAGCGTATGACGGCCGGTAGCGACAGATCTCCTCCGATGACTGCAGTGAGGGCCCGGCGCTGCGACGCCCATGCGGGGCAGGTCGCCAGCGTGTGCTGGGCCGAGTCCTCACTGCAGTCGCAGTGGTGGCAGGCGGGACTCAATTCCCTCCTGGCGACCGAGTGCAGGTACTTCCCGAAGCAACCATGCCCGGAAAGCACCTGCGTCAGTCGGAAGGAAAGAGTCCCGTGCTGCCGCCCTGCCCACTCGAGGATGACCGGCTGGAGAGCCTCCACGGCGGCAAAGCCAGCGCGTGGAGTCTCCAGCCGGAACGACCAACTAGCCATCGTGGCTCGACGGGCGGCTTCACGCCACTCGCGTACCTCTTCGGGCGGAGGGCGATAGCCATACTCCGCCCGGTATTCAGCCACCCGTCGATAAACTTCGGCGAGCACTTCCGCCTCCAAATCCCACGGGGGTGTCCCGGCCAAGGCGCACGCCGCCTCGGTCGACACCGTGCGGTATCCGCGTATGGCTCTGACTGCCAACACCCTCTGAGGCCGCCAGAGGCGGGCCTTATTGAGGGCAGTCAGAGCCGCCACCCACACCGGTGCCCCATACAGCGCCATCGACCGGACCACCCCCGTGTAGAGGTGTCGCGTTGCGACGCTGGCTCCGCCCAAATTGGGCAAAAGTCGCCCAAGGGCAGAGGCAGCGTCGACCAGCTTGGGACCAAGCTGTCGGAAGTGCTCGTCGAAGAGCCACCTACCGTCGAGGATCAGGCCCAGATACCTCATCTGGGCCCGAACCGGTACGAGGACCGAGTTGACCATTATGGAGGCACCGGGGGGTGGCCCACGACGGGGCCCATGGAACAATAGGGCCTCCGTCTTGTCCAGGGCCACCCGTAAGCCCAGCGCCTCGATGCGCCCGACCACCAGAGAAACACCAATGGTGGCCAGGCGCGCCGCCTCCTCGAAGTTCGCCCCCCGGGCCGTGACCAATGTGTCATCGGCGTAACAAATTACGCCCAGCCCGGGGGGGAGACGACCTCGTAGGACCCAGTCGTATCCCACGTTCCACAGGAGTGGTCCTAGGACAGACCCCTGCGGAACGCCGCACGACATGGGTCGCCGTCTCAAGGCGCCCTCTCGGTCCTCGTACACGACGGTACGCTCCTCCAAATAGTCTGCCACCAGCCGCCTCAGGTACTCTGGCACCCCGTGGTATTGGAGTGCTTCCCTGATGCAGCTGAATGGCAGACTATTAAAGGCGTTGGCGATGTCCAGGGACACCGCCAACACCACGCCGCCACAGCTCACCGCCTCTTCGGTCACGGCCCTAAGGCGCATCACGGCATCGACCGTCGAACGCCCCTCTCGGAATCCGAATTGGGCGTCCGACAGGTCGGGCCCCACCTCGCAGAGGTGCCGGACGATGCGGGCAGAGAGTATCCTCTCAAAAAGTTTACCCGCCTCGTCCAGCAACACGATGGGCCTATAGGCCGCGACCGAATCAGCAGGCCGTCCCGGCTTCCTCAGCAGGACCAGCTTCCCGCATTTCCAGCACTCAGGGAAGCGTCCGGACGCCAGGCTAGCGTCCAACACCTCCCTGAGGCGGTCCGACATATGGTCGAGGGCTCGGGCCATCACTCGGGCTGGAACCCCGTCCGGCCCGGGGGCGGTGTTCTTGGAACGGATCCGCAGAACAGCCGCCCCAACCTCCGATTCCCCCACGGGCGGCACATCGTCCTCTCGACCCCCGTCGTCTCTGACCGCATAGGCCATCGACGGGGGTGTGTGCTCCGCCCGCTGTGGGAAAAGGCCCTCGACCACTTCCTGCAGGAAGCTGGGCTGGAGAGTCTCGGTAAGGGGGGGGCCCGCCGTGCGAAGCTTTTGTCGCACCGCACGATATGGGCGTCCCCAGGGGTCACGGTCGAGACTCTCCAGCATCTCCTTTCTCTTTTCGTTTTTGGCGCGGCAAATGGCCAGCTTCAGAGTTTTCCGCGCCTCGCGGTACTCCTCATGAAGCTGGTCCCCGCCACCGTCTCCACGGTGACGTCGCCGGCTGCGGGTGTAGGACCTCCGGGCACGAGTGCACGCCGCACGGAGGTCCGCCAACTCCTGGGACCACCAGTAGACCTCCTTCCGAGGAGACCGACGACCCTGGACGCGGGGCATGGCCGTATCGCAAATTTGCGTAATCGCATCACGAAAACGGCCAGCACCCACGTCCACGCCGACCTCCTCGGTCGGGGCCTGCGGAGACAGCCAAGAGTGAATAATGGCCGCCTCCTCTAGTAGGTCCCTGTCGAGCTTGGCGACAGCCCACCGCGGAAAGTGGGATGAATGCCGCGCCGTGTGACCCCTACTGGGGCCCTGGGACCGGGAGAGCTCGAATCGGATATACAAATGATCCGAGAGCGTCTCAACCTCTTCCAGGACACACCAGTTCCTTACTCGTGCGGCAACAGCAGGGGTAGCGAACGAAAGGTCCACTATCGACCCCCCCTGCTGTCGCACGCACGTGTTGGTGGAGCCTCTGTTTAACAAACAGAGGCCCACCGAAGCCGCCCACTCCTCGACGGCCTCGCCCTTGGCGTCCGTCCTGGGGGACCCCCACGCAATGGATTTTGCGTTGAAGTCCCCCAGCACGAGGACGTGCCCAGACGCTAATCGCCGCATCGAGGTCTCCAAGCTGTTAAGGAAGACCTCGAAGTCGCTCAGACTCCGGTTGGGGGAGAAGTAGACACCGTAAACAGTGATCCCCCCCCACTCGGCGGCAACATATCCAGAGCCCTTGTCTCTAAGCGACAAGGGCGGGGAATGAGCCGCCGCGGAACCGACGACTGCCACGGAGCCGTCCCAGTCACCCATCCAGTTTGGACGGGGAGGAACGTAATAGGGCTCCGCGACTACGGCAACACCGATCGACCACTGCGCCATGGTTTGCAGGAAGAGATCCTGCGCCGCGGCGCAGTGGTTGAGGTTCGTCTGGACAAGGAGGTTGGAGACGTGGTCCATTACTGGATCGTCTCTACAACCTCCTCCATGGGCGACGATGTAGACGCACGAATGACTTCGGAGGCAGCCTGGGTCGCCAGGCTAGCCCCCGAAGTCTGCCGAGAAGCTCGGAAAGGCTTGCAGCCCCCCTGCCCCATCTGGTGATTGGCGGGCTTATCGCCCGCCGCACACATAGGGCAGTGAGGGGCGGCAGAACATTCTGCCGCCTTGTGCCCCGGTCGACCGCAGCGGAAACAGAGACCGCTGCAGTCAAAACAGTTTTCGCACTTGGCGCGTGTGTGCCCCGATGCCAGGCATTTATAGCATCTCATCGGCCTCGCCGCCAGGACTGTGATCCTGGCGCTGACGAAGCCGACAAGAAGCCTGCCGGCGTCACCCAATATTTTGGCCGACGCCACGGGACATCTAACCCACACTGCGCCAAGTCCTCCCGGACCGGGGCGGATGGTGCCAATCTTGATGTTGTCCGCGTTGCACTTCGTCCTTTCTTGGACTGCAACGCGGACATCATCGACAGTGACGGAATCGTCCAGGCCCGAGATGCGCAGTTCTGCACACTTCGTGGGCCTGGCGATCCTGACACCATCCGTCGCTGCGAAAACTCCCCTGAGCTTCTCGGCGAAGGAGTCCGCCGTCTTTGCGCCATCGGCCCCAGGGAACTCGAGGACTCGAGCTCCCGTTTGGGCGAGGCGCAAGCGGACTCCTGCCGTCGCGAAATCGCCGGCGAGACAGTCTCGGGCCGTCTTGAAGACGGCCGCGTAGGACAGTCTGCCGGTAGCCACCTCCGGTGACACCGTGACCACCACAGCCGCGGTCTTAGGCGGCTGCAACTTCCGCGGCTTCTTTGGGGTGGCCCCTGCCACCGGTGACGACTGCGGGCCAGAGGCCGCCTTTTGGGCAGCCTTCTTGGCCCGCTTCTTGGACTTCTTTGACTGCCGGGCCCCCCCAACTACCTGCCAACCCTCGTTGGAGGGGGCAGATGTGGAGGAGCCAGGCAGAGGTGTTGGAGTGGGGAGCGGAGGAAACTCCACTCCTGCCCTCGCCGCCGTCTTGGGCCCCGTCTTCTTCGGCGCAGCCGTCTTGGCCTTTGTCATCCGCTGCTGCGTCTGTCGAGCAGCGGTAGGGCCCGGCGGCGTCGTCGCTGCCGCATACGACACGCGACCCCCCACCACAGGGAGCGGGGTCGGTGCCGACGCGACTTTCGGTCTCGGCGCCGCAAGAGGCGGCCGAAGAATAGGGGCGGGAGGCAGCCTCGCCTCCAGGCCGGCCAGACGACCGTCCACCAGATTCCCCACCGAGGTGAGGATCTGCTGCAGCATCAGCTGCAGGACGGCGTCCGGTACCCCGGGAATGGTAGGGGCCGGCTGGGACGTAGACGGGGCCGGCTGGGAGGCAGACGGAGCCGGCCGGGACGCAGACAGGGCTGGTCTGGACGCAGACGGGGCCGGCCGGGACGAAGACGGGGCCGTCTGGGATGCAGACGGGGCTGGTTGGGACGCAGTCGGGGCCGGCCGGGATGTAGACGGGGCCGGGGCCGGGGCCGGCTGGGACGCAGACGGGACAGGCCCCTCGCCCAGAGCGCTCCGCCCGAAAAACGGCAAATTGGGCGCCGAGCCCGGCCACCTGCTCCGTCAAGCGGTCGTTTGCCGCCTGCAGGCGAGCCACGTCTCCGGCCAGGGTCTCCACGACCTCAGCTACGGCAGAGGAGGAGTCCTTGAGGGCCCTCACAAAAGGGCCCTTCAGGTTCACGGACTTGGTGGCCACCTTGTGAATTATGGCCACCGCCGCTTCAGCTCTCTCCCGCAGAGACGCCGGTGTTTGGGGCACTGAGTCCCCATGCACCGGCTCGCCGATTTTCAGCAGGAGACCGCTGATCTCCTCCTCCGCCTGCATTTCGCCATCCGCCCTGGTGCGTCTATATGATTCCGCCTTGCGGAAGACGGAACCCGACGGGGCCGACACCGGGGTTCGCGGGCGCCCCCTATGGCTGCTTGCTACCTTAGGAGGTAACATCCCCTGCGCGATGTCACTCTCGCAACCTTGGGGGCGTCCGCGCTTCCGGCCGTCTGCCTCCATGTCCATCGGTTCCGGTGCGTCCGT
Source organism: Spilosoma lubricipeda (assembly GCA_905220595.1). NCBI lineage: Eukaryota > Metazoa > Arthropoda > Insecta > Lepidoptera > Erebidae > Spilosoma > Spilosoma lubricipeda. The sequence continues at coordinate 4,783,169 of HG992278.1, forward strand.
CTCCGCACCGGAACTGCCGCCCGCGACATCTACGGCGGACTTGGAACGCGTAGCGTGAAAATTTCCCCCGTTTTTGAAACATTCTTCATTGTTGCTCCGCTCCTATTAGTAGTAGCGTGATGATATATGCCCTATAGCCTTCCTCGATAAATGGGCTATCTAACACTGAAAGAATTTTTCAAACCGGACCAGCGGTTCCTGACATTAGCGTGTTCAAACAAACAAACAAACAAACTCTTCAGCTTTATATATTAGTATAGATACGACGTGTCACTGAACCTAATGTGGCGCCTTCTAGCGATCATAAAGTATCGTACTAAAAAATAATTTTGAGATAAATATGCCGTGTTTGGTATCATTGGAAAGAGCGTTACTTGTACATCTCTGCCTAGTTTGGAATCAAGCAACTATGTGTGAAATATGTGAGGTTACGTTAAATAATCTAAATTTGTCTTGAAATATTGGAAATCCTTTGTAATTCAATTTCCCTAGGAACCTATTGTGGTAGGGTTCTATTATATTTTTGTACGTATATTCATAGAATTTCAGCTATTTTGGCTTGGTGCAAATGCTACATCATAATGGTGCCGAAACCTCGGAATTCCACCTAATTTCCTGCCTATCCTCGTATGTTAATGGTATGTATGGTCAAATCGCAGTGATTTATCTTGGAATACATATATCTATCGTTTTATTCATCTAACTGCATTCCGAGTTATTGCATCATCTTCGATTCTTAACAATTATTGAGCTAACTTGCCTACCTACATACAAATTATTACAACAATAGGGATTTATTTCAATTATTCATTTCACACAAAACAATTATTATTGTAGGATCTAATTAAGCGATCACTAACATTTATCGGTGCTTAATTCTATCGGCCTACAATGACTCCGTCTTTAAATCATTAATCGCATTCTCAACTATATTCTAGTAACTAAACTACTAACATACAACAGTAAAATGATAAGTTTTAAACGTAAGATTGTAAAATATTTCTTGGTACATTCATTTCTCAAACTTGTGAGGTAGGAAGAAGAAACTTCACGCTACCGGTAACCGTTCCTTGCCTATAGAAGAAAATAATTAATAGTACTTACATACATATAGTGTCTAGTAGTACTATTCACCGCGCAAGTTGTGAGTGAACTTTTTCTGTTATTAATTCATACATTCATCGTTCATATGGTGTGTTATATGGTCGTAAATGTTCAGTGCATTTTCACTCGTAATATAAGTCGATCTTTAGTATTTTTTGCGTTCCGCTTCACTTGTTAGAACTTTTATAGTTTTTAATCATTTTTACCCTATAGAAATTTATCGCTTAAACAACAATGTTTGAAGAAGGTTATTCAAACGTCGAATTACCGTCTTATGAGCAAATTAAAGATTTTTTTGAGATCCAGATGCGAAGCTTTACGGCAAGATACTCACTTTTCCGACTCGTTAAAACTAAATAAGCTTGTGCTCAAGTATTTACCTACCCAGCCTCAGTCAAAGCAAGTCAGCACACAGTACACTTTTGTGGCGGCGACTGATAATTATAATCTTTTAACTAGTGCTAGTAATAACAAAATCGTATTTAAGAAGTATTCTTATTGTAACGAGTCGCATTCAATATTATCGTGTCAAGATTTTCTTAAAAAATCGGTTAACGAAGGTTTGACGATAGCTAAAGATAGAAATTGGTGCTTCAACTGCCTGAACCAATCACATCAACTGAAGAATTGCAATTCAATATTTTCGTAGCGCACACGTAAACGAAAACATCACACCTTACTCCATCGCGATAAATCTACAATCGAATCAAATCAAATCGTATCGTCTTTGGTTTCAAGGTCACAATCGTACATAACGGTGTTGCTGGCTACTGTGATCGTGCAGGTTCATGATGCTTCAGGCAATATGCAATCTTTTTGTGCTCTATTTGATACAGGAAGTCAAAGTAATTTCATAAGTGCATCTGCAGTAAATTGTTTAAACCTAACACCAGCTAAGACAAATGTGAACGTTAGCGGACTGGGAGCTGCGCCGATCGCTTGTGGCGTCACCTGTTCCGTCGGTATAAGCAATGGTGTTTTATTTAAACTAGATATGCATATCATTAAAAAAATATGTGGCGATTAACCTAGCGTGCATTTAAACACATCGGTGTGGTCACATATTAAAGCACTGCCATTAGCTGATCCTGGATTTGATATTCCAGGACAAATAGATATTTTATTCACTGCAGACGTTTTCGCGGATTCGGATGCTAACCAACCTACCGCTTTCAATTCAATATTCGGTTGGCTTCTCTAACAGTAATATAGCGTATACATCAGAATAACATTTAGAATACTATTTGCCGCGGTAACCGACATACACGCGGGTGGAACCGCGGACAACAGCTAGTACTACATTTACCAAATAGTCAATTCGATATCGAATACATACCAACATTAATGTAGACATGTACTGAAATTAAATTAAGATTGTTGGAATGAAACAAGGATGCCTATTAAACATGTATTTACAGATATTCACTCAAACATTGTGGTACAAAGAAAGGCTTGATGACAAACGAGCTTGACGCGAGTGATAGCATGGCCTTAAAGAAAACTTATGGTAGACAAAAGGTTATCGAAGATATAATATGACTGCCTGCCTCGTTGGTCTAGCGGTTGGCGTGTGCGACTGCTGATCATGAGGTCTCGGGTTCGATTTCCGGGTCGAACCAAATGTTTGTATGATCTACAAATATTGGTTTCGGAGTTTGGGTGTTTTCTATGTATAATATGTATGTATTTACAAAAAAAAAAGTATATATGTATTTATATCAGTCGTCTAGTATCCATAACACTAGCTCTGCTTAGCTTGGGACTAGATGGCGTTGTGTGTTAGATGTCCAAAATATTTATTATTATTATTATAATAATATTAAAGTTACTGAACTGTGAACTCTTATAAAAAGAAAATTGAAAGGTGACAATAATAGGTTACCTATGAAATTGCCGCAATCCTCTTGGAACCCTTATAGTTTCGCCATGTCCGTAAATGTTTGTATGATCTGCAAATATTTGTTTCGGACTTTCGGGGTTTCCTATGTATAATATGTATGTATTTACAAAAAAAAAGTATATATGTATTTATATCAGTAGTCTTGTTACCCATAATAGTTAGCTTGAGACTAGATGGCGTTGTGTGTTTAGTTGTCCGAAATATGTCATTATATTTATAGATTATAATATTATTATATATATTATAATGTAACATTATTCTTAATAATAAATACTAACCCTGCCTTCTAAATCCATATATTATTATGGGTGACTACGGAACCCTCTTCTATGCGTTGTCTGACAGGCATTTGGCCGGTTTTTAATAAAAAGTTTACGTATTTTCTAATATCTATTAATCACTCACGCCATCAATGCAGCTTTTCTAACGCAGTAGCAGTTTATTAATGCCTGTCTTGAAAAAAAAAAAACAGCTGGACGAAGGGTACTATATTCTTGAAAGGTATCTTTACTTCCTTTCGAGTATTAAATTTACCCAAATTCTGGAATAAGTAAAAGACGGTAGACTCGAGGTCTGTTGAGTACAGCAAATTACGGAGAACTAACTTTAGTTCTTATAACTTGGAGATCGTCTGCTGTGCAGAATGAGGTCTCGCGTAGTTGCGGAGGTGAGTGAAAGCGAAAACTAGTTAGAGAAGTGCCAGCTTCTTCATCATTGCATTCAGTTCTTCATAGTACACATCAGCAGTAGACTATCATTTTACTAGGGTAAGTTATTATTTAGAGCATTGTTTAGGTACTGAACCAGGATCCAAACAACTTGCCTCAGCAAAAGTTTTTCAAGCACTCATGTTTTCATGTTGAGCAGTGCAATACGCGTCTCAATGCGAACTTCTTGCTAACGATCGTTGAGGTCGGTGTCACCCATTTGTCAAGCTTCTTTAACTGGGTAATTTGACGCAAATATACCAATATTGTTTAGATGCAAACATCGAAAGCTGCTGCTTATTCAGCCGTAGATTCGTGCTAAGTCTTCGGATGGCCACAAATCAGGTTTTGTTATTACCCGACTACGGCAAAACCAAGGAAGGGTTATGATTTTGAGAGGCTGTGTATTTATGTTCATCTGTTTCCTCATAGCTCCTTAACTTGTTATTAGAACTGGACAAATGAGGTATCGTTAGAAGCGTCTTAATCGTCCGCTGGGTATTTAAGTTGAACTTTCCAGAACCGAAGCAGAAGAACCAATACCATCTAAGGAGCGGTGCGTTCGTATGTAGTTTTTGCTCCCTAAACATCGTTTATGTTGCATGTCGCTTGTACTACGTTGTTGTCATAACTCATATTCTAAAACTATTTGAATTTTCACGTATCTATGGTACCGAAAACAATTGAAATACGAATTAAATGTTACGGTAATCTTTACACAAATGGCTAATTTTTCCTACAATTCTCAGCCTTGTAAAAAATATTTTGTAGTAGTCAGTACTGCATAACGGCAATTTCCTATAATTTATTTAAATAACATTATTAAATTGCAAACCTATTATAACGTAACCTATTGTTATAGACAGACACATGGGAATTAAATACATTCCCAAAATTACATTAGTAAATTCAATTCTTATTTCACTCATTTTTGTCAAAGTTAATAGATTTTTTATTGCTTTTGTTTCACAATCTCCAGGACCTTAAACAAAACCGACATTTATGAAAAATGATATCGTTATAAAATGTTATAATATTGTTACTTATATATAAATTCATTTTAAAACTAAACCTTTCATCTGTATATTTAAAAATGAACCGCCGAAATGCATGTACGCGCATAACTTCCGATCGGCTGCACCAAATTAAATGATTCTTTTTTTTATGTCTTCGTTATTATTAGGACAACCTTTGCGTTCAAGAAAAAATGAAAAATAAAGGGGAAAAGTCATTTTTATGTCCGCGACGGGAAGCTGAGACAGATAAGTAAATATGGCGGTACGAAGTTCGCCTGGTCAGCTAGTAAATGATATTAAATTTTCTTTTTTTTAATATACTTCAAGACCTAGATTTTGAATGATTGCATCAATAAAATTTGACACATTCGACAATACGTATAGCATAATAGTTCACTGTAATCTATACATCTATACACAAATAAATAAAATTGGAGTGTTTGTTTGTAATATTAAAATAACAGCTTTATACTAAATGCATATGTATGTATACACGGTACATATACCAAAAATGTGGTTAAAAATTTTTTTGTCTGTCTGTCTATCTGTCTGTCTGTTTGTTCCGGGTAATCTCTGGAACGGCTGGACCGATTTTGACGGGACTTTCACTGGCAGGTAGCTGATGATCCAGGGAGTAACTTAGGCTACTTTTTTTTAGACTTACTTTGTCCCGCGGCGTTACTCGTGGTACAACAATAACCGCGGGTAACACAGCGGGGCTCAGCTAGTCTTAAATATAATCCAAAGTTTTACATGAGTAAAAAAATTATTCATATTATAAAAAGGGTGTATCGAATATATACTCACTGGTACAACAAATATTGTACAATTTGACAATAGCTCTTTTCATTGTAGCGTTTTCATTACTCAACTTTTGACCTCCGTAAAACACGAAAAACATTGGCAATATACCATCCGTTAAAAATCTTGTCAGATCTAAGAAAGCCCTCAAAATGTTGTCCTGTTGAAAAAATAACATATTTTTTCTTACAAATGAGCATAATCATAATTATTAATTATGATCTTTAAAAGTTTACCTTATTAATAAACGACTCAGATATAAAATACAGTGTACATGTGTAACCCCATACACTCGTCGTTATCGAAAATGTCATCTTTAAAAAAATCAACAAATTTTATTAAATGGTAATTTATTAAATTGTTTTTAATAGGTATTAACAAATTCAATAAAATAAAAATCCATAAAATAAATTAAAGTTGAACTTTTAAAGTCCAAAAGTCTTATATGGTCTGGACTGTGACTCATTTACTGTAGTATATTTTAATCTTCAAAATGGAAAATAAAGAAAGGTTATAAGAATTGTAACGTGTTTGATAATAATTAATTCAAATATTTACTTGATACTTAAAACACGCCTGCAACTGTTTACCACTGTGTACTAAACGTTCATATTGCTCAGCCCATTTCTGAACGTTTTCTAACAGATTTGGGTACATGTATATATTTATTTCTGAATCTAGAGATTTATCCGTACGCATTTTATTGTTAATTTCAGCCAGTGTGCTATTTAAGCACTTCAATAAATTAGACAGTAAATCTAAATATACGTACAACGCAAAAAAATCTAATGTAAAATGTATTCTATTACACACTATTGAGAATCCCATAACTATAAAAATCACACTACTGTTTATAAATCGCGTCGCATAATAATAGTTATAAACAGCCAAACTTAGTTCTGTGACAAGAACTATAATGGAACTGGCTATGAAAATAGGCAGCATTCGTTTTAAATATTTTTTATAATTTTTGTTTTCAGAGTACACGTCGTGGACAGCCGTCAGATTAATCATAGCGATTTTGTATTCTTTCGATTTCAATATACTGCATAGAACAGAAATAATATCCCCAATACAGCAGGCCAAAAAACTCCACGTATAAAAGAAATGTGTATTCTTTGTCAATGACCACAGTAACATAAGCAAGCTGACATTGTTTATAAATGTTAGTAGACATAGTATTATTTTAAAGATTATGTATAACAATACAAATTGTTTTCTTCTTCCTCCATAAAAGGCGTAATTTCTATAAATACCAATTATATTTTCAGTTAATTTGATATAGTGAACGATTTTCAATTTATTCATTTTACAAATGATTTAGTTTTAATGCACACGTACTCACTCAGGTCTTCAGTTGAATATGAGTAAGAAACAAATTAATTAATTAATCGATTTGAGTGTATAGAAAACTCGAAGTAATTGTTTTAAGTAATGAACTAATGAGGCCAACATCTAGCAGTGAAATATTAAATAAACTACAGTATATAAGGCTTTAGGGATAGAAATCGGCAGATTAAGCAGAAATATAAAAACACAAATGAGGAAAAACCGCGAACTTCAGAGACTCGAAATCTTTAAGCACCAGATTGCTATGACAGAGGGTATTACAAGGACACTTAAGTTGTTTACTGATCGATTAAACTAGATAGCCAACATGAAAGACTGACAATGCAGGACTAAAATAAAGAGATCCGGTATTCAAGAAATAGCAACGAATTTTTATGAAGACCTGTCGTGTACACGAGTAAGAACCACAAAAACAGTACCGTTCTAAATAACAAAGATAGTGTTGCCTCCTATATTACTCGTAGTGGAAGAGATACTCTAAGCAATCGAAACACAGAAAAAAGATAAAGCTCATGGCCCAGACCAAATTAGTAATGAGTTGCTAATAACGTGCAAAAATGACATCACGCCTTTACTAAAGCGCATTTTCGATGATGTACTGCACGCTGAAATAATACCAGCACAATGGACTACATCAACACACATGATCTCGTGGCGGCCATCAGCGTGGAGAACGATAGCGCTTGGAACTCCGTCATTTCTTTTAGAATTTAGAATGTTTAGAACTCCTCCATGACATACGAGGCCATCTGTCGTCCTAGCAGAAGCAGGCCCGGGCGGCACCACCTTTTGAGGATAGCAACAGAAACATTGATAGATTGATTCTGGACCGCTAAGCCAGTACATTGTGTAAATCTGTGATCCGTAATAAAACAAGTCAATCCTGAAGAGTCTTTCTTTTTTTTTAAGAGCAATCGACTTGATCCGAAGTGACTAATATGGAAGGACAATCTCGTCAATATCCCTTTTCTCGTTCCTCTGTTTTATTCTACCCATTAATAACCCGATACTACAAACATTAAAATATTCATATAACCGGATGGCGAATTTATAAATTGGTTAATTCCACACCTACTTACCTTTTGTTATGCTATCCCAGCAATTCCGTTGACTTCTTTGGTGGCCCAGTGGTAGTGAATGCGACTGCTGTGTTTGAGGTCTCGGGTTCAAATCATGGGTCGTACCAAATTTTTGTGTGATCTACAAATATTTGTTTCGGAGTTTGGGTGTTGTTCATGTATAATATTATGTATAAATAATAAAAAAGGTATGTATATATTTCTATTAGTTGTCTAGTAACCATAGCACAAGCACTGCTTAGCTTGGGACTAGATGGCGTTGTGTGTTAGATGTCCGAAATATTTATTATCTATTTAATTCGGTTCTGTTTATCAAACCACTTCATTTTATATTAATATAAGGTTTATCAATTAATCTGGCATAAAAAAAAAACTATACAATTTACGTTTAACGGAACTTACGTTTAACGGAACTATATTATCAATAAGTACTTCTGTTAAAAATCTAGGAATCTACATTGATAGCACTTTAACTTGGGGCCCTCAATTGCGAGAGGTCAGTCGAAAATTGTTTGCTTCGGCGGGATCCTTACGAAGACTACGCAATTTCCTCCCAAAGGCTACTAAAATTGCACTTGCACAGTCCCTCCTCCTTCCTATACTCGACTATGCAGATGTCAGTTATCTCGACATCACGGAGGAGCAACTAGATAAACTTGAGCGCCTTCAAAATTTCTGTATTAGATTTATATTTGGATTATGCAAATATGATCATGTTTCTGAATATCGCAATCAGCTTAAGTGGCTCCCAATTCGCCTTCGACGGAATGCTCATATACTTTCCATACTTTATGGTATTCTATTCCATCCATTTACTCCACCTTACCTAAAGCAACGCTTTGTTTTCCTCAGTGACACACATGCGAGATCCCTGAGCTCATCTGAATCTCTTGAATTGGCAGTACCAACTCACTGTACAAGGCTCTACGATAAGTCGTTTACTGTGCAGGCTGTCCGACTGTGGAATGCTTTGCCAATGGCTATAAGGCGTGCCAAATCTTTGTCAATATTAAAAAAAATGGTCAATGATCATTGCATGTCATCATAGTTTGTTAAATGCCTAAAACGTATTTTATCTGCCATATTGTTTTTTTTTTTTTTCTGATTGAAATGTAGATATTTTATTTGTGTGTAGGTGTATGTATATACTTTATTTATTTGTATAAGTATGTATTATTCTATGTATAATAATATTTATTTTGTTATTTACTTCTAGAAAATTCACTTAAATTCCTTTATATATATTTTTTTTCTTTTCGCACCAGAACTGCCCATTAATTCGATTTTTTTTTTCTTTCCATCCCAAGGTTGCCTGGAAGAAATTGCTTTTTAGCGATAAGGTCGCCATTTGTACATGGTCATTCTATTGATATGTTCATTTTGTGTAAACTGTTTGATCTGGTGTACAATAAAGTTTATTCTATTCTATTCTAAAAAAAACACACAATTAATATTCATTTAAGAAAGAGAGATTCTAATCACATAAGTGTCAACTGTTTTTTTTATTTTACATTATCGTTGAACTAAGTATTCATATATAAAAAACTAGCTGTTGCCCGCGGCTTTGCTCGCGTGGAAGTTAATTATTTGTATTTAATTAAAACTGTGTAAAAGTATGTATCAGTAATTTATTCATGTTTTTAAACGTATTTATTTATTTTTGAGCAAAAACCCATTTAAAAAACTTCCATACAAACATTCGACCCATATTTCATCCCCTTTAGGAACAGAATTCGCATAAATGCTGATCTAGGTATTCATCTATTTGTAATCAGAAACATAAAGACGAAAGTTTTTAGGCTGCCAAATAAAAAAAATGACGGACTTCCATACTAACGAATATATGAAATGTCAATGCCTATTTCTCTCCTTAGGGGTAGAATATCCAGAAACGCTTAGATATGCATCTACTCTTTTTAATTAGTATCCCTAAGGTAATATTTTATGTTTCTAACTCAAAAATGATAGACTTCCATGCAATCTCGCAACCCCTATTACACCCCCTTAGGTATAAAATATCCAGAAACGCTTAAATAAATATCTACTTATTTTTAATCAGTAGCCCAAAAATAAAGTTTCATGTTTGTAACTTAAAAAATAGCAAACTTCCGTACAAACGTTCAATGCCTATTTCACCCCCTTTAGGGGTAGAATATCCAAAAAACTCAAATACGTCTCTATTTTTGTCTAATCAGCAGCACATAAATAAAGTTTCATGGTTCTAACTTAAAAAATGACAAACTTTCAACCCCTATTTCACCCCCTTAGGGGAAGAATATCCAGAAACGCTTAAATACATATCTACTCATTTTTGATAAGTAGCCCAAAACAAAGTTTCATGTTTCGAACTTCACAAATGACGGATTTCCAGACTAACCTATGTATGAAATGTCAACCCCTATTTCACCCCTTAGAGGTAGAATATTCAGAAACGTTGAAATACGGATTTACTCATTTTTAATCAGTAGCCCAAAGGTAAAGTTTTAGGTTTCTAACTTCAAAAATGACGGACTTGCGTACTAACTTTCAACCCCTATTTCATCCCCTTAGGGGTAGAATATCCAGAAACGCTTAAATAAGTATCTACACACTTTTAATCAGTAGCCCAAAAATAAAGTTCATGTTTGTAACTTAAAAAATAGCAAACTTCCGTACAAACTTTCAACCCCTATTTCACCCCCTTAGGGGTAGAATATCCAGAAATGCTTAAATACGTATCTACTCACTTTTAATCAGTAGCCCAAAAATAAAGTTCATGTTTGTAACTTAAAAAATTACGGACTTCTAGACTAACCTATAATCGAAATGTCAACCCCTATTTCACCCCCCAGGGGTAGCATATCCAAATATGCTTAAATACGTATTTACTCATTTTTAATCAGTAGTCTAAAAGTAAAGTGTCATGTTTCTAACTTAAGAAATGACGGACTTCCAAACAAACTTTCAACCCCTATGTCACCCCCTTAGGGGGTGACATAGGGGAATATCCAGAAACGCTTAAATGTGTAACTCTTTATTTTTAATTAGTAGCCTAAAAATAATGTTTCATGTTTCTACCTTCAAAAATAACGGATTTCCAGACTAACCCATATACGAAATGTCAACCCCTATTTCACCCCTTAGGGGCAGAATATCCAGAAATGCTTAAATATGTATTGACTCATTTTTAGTCAGTAGCCCAAATGTAAATTTTTTTGTTTCTAACTTAAAAAATTACGGACTTTCATACAAACTTTCAACCCCTATTTCACCCCCTTAGGGGTAGAAATTCCAAAACTCCTTTCTTAGTGGGTGTCTACACTATAAAACGATCCTACTTACCAAATTTCATAGCCCTAACTATCATAGTTTACGCTCGGCGATGATGAATCAGTCAGTCAGTCAGTCAGTCAGGACTTGTTATTTTATAAGTATAGATAGATGTATTCTAGTCTAATACACACATATATTATGTTATTTAAAAAATAATGTTTATTCAAAACATAATTTTAATATTACTTAATTCGAACATTTCTTTATTACGAAAAACCATTACTATTAAGTATATGTACTAACTTGATCGATCAAGATATTGTGTTGTGCAACATAGTGAAGCAGGGAACGGAAGGTCTTATCAACTGAAGTCAAGTTTTATAAAATGCGTGAAATAGTCCATTGCATCGAAGTGTCTGAAAACATAATGTGTATCTATAGAAATTACCTGTTTTGTAGAAAGAAATACAAAACTATAATTGTTCTTCGCATAGTTATTGAAGTAGTAATATTTGCTCTAATGATTTTCAATAACTTTTTTTTTATTATACATGAGGCAAAACTTGGGATTGATTTGAAATATTTGTATTTTCTGAACTACACTTTGTTTTTTGGTGATGTACTTTTAGGGTTTTTTAGTGTATCCAAAAGGGCGGTATACAAAATTTTCATTGACAATCTTATGGCTGTTAACAACGTGTACAATACGGACATTAACTATAAAAGGAGCTTGAAACAATTGCGCGTTGTATTTTTTACAGCTTTTATTGTTCTTTCCGCAATGGCAATATCCCTGACTGTATTTAATGTTACAATACGTTACTTGTCATCAGTTGTCCCTGGAAGTATATTTAACACGTTTTCAGAAAACTTCTCTCTGCTTCGAAATGAAATAACTTTTATTTTAGAATATATTTCATTATACACATTTTTATCGATATTGAGAAATTTATTGAAATGCTTAAACAGTACGATATTTGAGATACAGAAGAAACTGCAATTAAAAGAAAAACAATCGGAATACAGTCATTTAAAATTGGTTGAAAAGCTGAAACAGTGGACTGAGTTATACGAATATTTAGTCGATGGAAGCAAGCAGCTAGCAGCATGTTTTCAAAATCATGTAATTATGTTCTTAATTCTATCTCCGTAACTAGGTCGAGGTTGTATTTCAGAAGAGTACTCATCTCATTATAATTACAATACTGCTGCACTTTAGGGTTCGCTTTTCATTTAATTTGCTTCAACTTTATTTAATGTTTCGATTAATGGGTTTTATTTAGGTTTTTCACTAACTTTTTTATAGCTCAGGAAAAGATTCACACGTCCTAGTCTTACTACAATGATAGTTAGTAGAATGCAAAAAAAATATCATAGAACTTTATGATAGCTATGATTCTGTGTGAAGGATAAACGACGGCAGCCTCCCATGTACAACGAAAATGTTTCGTTGATTCCAAAACTATAACATGAAACTTAAAAGTGAGAATAAAGGTTCACATAATCACGTTAGTATTGGTACTGGTATTAATTCTAAATATAGACCATAGAATATGCTATAGCGTACAGCTATACTAAGATTATAAAATAGCAAAACTAACTCGTTTGTAGATATTAAAATCGAGTGTTGTGCAAAGGTTTTCCATGGTTTTGCGAGCGATGACCACTGACGATGACAATTGCAGGTTATTAATTTCGATGTCAGGTTCGATAGTCGATTTGACGCTATATAGACTGAAGCACTGCCCAAGTTTCGATCGAATCGGATTCTTGTCCACTAATGCTAATCTTATGGGAAGGTTATATTTTTCGGACCTTTGTGTAAACTGCCGTAGTGCACGTATGAAAAAATAGCAGTTCACTATTGAACACAGACAGAAGGTTTTGTCTAATTATTATAAAGTAATTCTCCTTACAAGTTAAGTGTTTACTTTTCAGATGATATATTCATTAACAGTGAGCTTAGGGTGGTTCACAGTTGTATTATATTACATAATCAGTATGCTCATTAAAAAGGTAATTTAAAAATTAAAATATAAATTAATGTTTAAAAAAATATTTGGTTTGACAGGAATATTTTAATTTTACAGGAAAACCTATACGGATTTATGTTGAACATGTTTTGGTTTTTAATTTGCGATATAGTTTCACTTCTTATGGCCTTCTATGCTGGACAAAAGCTGCGCAATGAAGTTGCTATGACGAACAGGGCTGTTACTAAATTGTACAGTGTAGTTTCTGAAGGTACGTATTTTTATGAAGATATCATTTCGATTTCCACTATGAAGTCATAAAAAAATAATCAGAACATTAATTAATAAACATCAAAAGAGCTAACGGTCACGGTAAGTTACTAAGGGACAATTGATACAACTCGAGAGCCAAAAGTGTGCAAATCTGAGAAAAGCCGACACATTTATGGCTGCCGCTGGCCGTCCTGGCCTTGGTATTAGCCCTCTGATATTGACAATAATGTATCTATTTGATAGACCTCTATAATATTATCTTTTTTAAATATTTTTGTACCATGTTTTAATAAGAATAAGTTATTTATTTACATACTAGCTGTTACCCGCGGCTTTTGCTTGCGTGGAGGCTGAATATTATTTGCAGGTTAATTTGAATTATTAAGTAAGTTTAAGACTTCTTTGTATACCACATTTGTAGTTCAACTTTGGTGCGGTAGAACCACCAGACTACTCGCAGAGCTCACTCTTGAACAGGCTACTTAGAACTGTCCATGCGAAAAACAGTCTTCTCTTAGATCTACTCCGGCCATTTTAAGGGTTTGACCCTGTGCTTTATTTATTGTCATAGCAAAGCATACTTTAAGCGGAAACTGTGTTCTATTGAATTCAAAGGGGTATTCTGATGGTGTCAATGGTATTCGTGGAATATACACCGTTTCTCTTTTAGCACAGCCAGAGATAACCGTAGCCTCTATAACATTACGATGGAGTGCCGCTATTACTAGTCTGGTGCCGTTACATAATTTTCTCAAATTCCTGAGTAACATTATTAGAGCGCCAATCTTAAGTGTGATCTCTCTACATACGTCAGATTCAATGGCAGTTTAAAAGCAGAATGGGAAGATTTTCCACCTTCCAGTAAAGTGGCAGCAATACTCGAAGAAGCAACTGCTTAGGCTATTCCGCGACCGTTCCTTACCCTAGCTAATAATAAACTTAAGAGAAAAGTTTTACCGGTACCTCCCGGATCATCCAAAAAAATATCTGTTCGGTTTTGTTCTCTATACTGTCTAAAACTTGTCTATATATATTTTAAATTATTATTTGGTTAAAGAACTTTCGTTACTGGAGAATACCTGTGCTATAATATGTGTATCATTCATAACTAATCTCTAAGATAATCTCTATTTCGTTACACTTCTTCACGGTGCAAAGGCTGAGGTAAACCATAATGTCCTAGAGATTTTCCCCGTAAAGATAAAACCATGTCTTCAATAGATGTAAGACTATTGTAAATTGCCTCCATATTCAAAACACTACCTTCTCCCAATTCTAACTGTACTTGGCATCTAATATCCTCCGATAGACTGTCTTTGTCTTTGTAAATGACAAAATTTAAGTTGACAAAATAGCAATGAAACTGATAAAAGTTCTCGAAGTTTGAAAGGAGAAATACAAGGAACAGCCTCTTTTAGTGTAAAATCCCAGTGTTTGTCGTCTTCTAGTAATCCCAGAGCCTGACATGCTGACTGGTCAAATCGTTAATTTAACAAAGATCAAAAAATGCCAAAAGAGTAGTTTTTTGTAGACTGTTTACTTTCTCAACTATGTTATTAGAATCATGAGGATTAAAATATATAAGTTGATCATTTTTTAAATGCACCGCAAGTTGAAAAACTGCTGGAAATTGTTCGTGTATTGGGAAAGCTAATATTCTCCAGACGGCTTCAGAGCTGCTAATATATCGGCCATTTTCATACAATTTAACTTCATTTTTAATATTTTCTAAGCCAAATGAAGCCTGGTTGGATCCTTTATAAACGTATTTACATATATATTTTATAGATTTTAAGGAGCTACAACACTCTACATTAATATGAGCAGGGAAAGTTCGAGATAAAATTGGATTATACGGTACCACCCATCTATTATCTTTAGTTACACCGTTGATTTCTACCGTAAAGCCACCATCTGTAAGACCTCTGTGCCGATATTTTGGGTAACCATCTTCACCTTTCTATCCATCTTGGATTGCACGTGAAAGTAATGAAAAGGTCGAGACGATCATAATGACGTACATATGGCATTGCATCCTGTGTCTTTTCATGCATATATCGAGGTGACGCCGTAAATGGTGATGGGAGTACCATCATTATGACCAAGCTCAGCAACATCAGCATCCTGCCTCTCTATCGCATCTTTCAGGTTTACATACAACTCACTGAGAATTGTTTTAAATCTCTAATGTATATTTTTTTTTTGTGCAACATTACTTGGAATTGTTTGACCAGACTCGGTTTCACATCAAAAAATTGCCACATTTAAGATCTGCTTCCCTTTCGTTTTCACCGACAAAATAAACTTGAAGAAACTGTGGCTGTTGTTGGGGAAAAGGAAATATCCTACCACTAAATATGCTTCTTTTTTGCACCAAATGACGTCATTTGAAAACAACTGTTATAATTCCTAATGCTATCAATATATTGTCGGTGGTCTGGGTGTAGGTTAAAAATTAGCTATTAAGAGGCTTTGGCAAGGTTTCAAGAGCTGGTAGATAAACTTTACCACCCGCGCAGCACATGGCTAGAGACTCTACCTTCTACCATGACAGTGGAAGCGTTTGTTAATCATATCACCCAAGTTAATGATTTTATCGGTTTTGTAAGCTATTTAGGAGTCATACATCATTCCGAACAAACATTTGACTATGATTTTCCATAGAAGCTATCGCATTTCTAAAGGTTTTTCTGAAAAAAAAATTGTATGGCGCGATTCAGATGTTCTATGAATCTCTGGATTATTTTTCTGGTAAGTCATCGCCGCAGTACGGTGAATCTCTGGACAATTTTTCTGGTAAGTCATCGCCGCAACACGGTGAATCTATGAACAATTTTTCTGGTAAGTCATCGCTGCAGCACGGTGAATCTCTGGACAATTTTTCTGGTAAGTCATCGCCGCAGCATGGTGAATCTATGAACAATTTTTCTGGTAAGTCATCGCTGCAGCACGGTGAATCTCTGGATTATTTTTCTGGTAAGTCATCACCGTAGTATGATGAATCTCTGGATTATTTTTCTGGTAATTCATTACCGAAGTACGGTGAATCACTGGACAACTTTTCTTATAAGTCATCACCGCAGTACGATGAATCTCTGGATTATTATTTTGATAAGTCATCGCTGCAGTTTGATGGACTTCTGAATTCTTCTGCTTCTGCTGGTACTGACAGCAACACGGTGAATATTCGGATTTTTCTATTGATAATTCATAACAGCATTACAATGGACATCTAGATTACGCTGTGTGTACTTAACAACTGCTTCTTTGAGTTGTTTTTTACTTATTGAGTCAGTAAATCTAGCCCAACGACGTTTTTTCTTCTTAGTAATTTTTACAACGTAGAATCAATATTATTAAGTATAATAGGTTCTGGAGTTAAATTGTCTTCTAAAGGTTGATAAACATAAATGACCGGTAGACAGATCGAGCAAAGTACTAAAACGCAACCTACTTACGGAGTTTTGTTCTAGACCGAATTTCTCATATAGCTTTCCATCGAGATATATTCAAATATATAAGGAAAAAGTTATCCAGCAGCTACCAATTCGCACAGACCACCGTAAATATAATACTGCGACATTTCGGCGTAATAGTTAGCAGAAGTGATAAAATTATTGCCATCTTTATCATGAGATAGATGGAAAACTCATCCCAATCCTCCATTACTTGCTCTACTATTTCTTCACGCACCTCGGAAGCCATAGCTCTGTTATCGTATAACATTTACGATATAGCTCGAAATAGGCAAGCTCCATCACCACAATTGGTATGACATTATGCGGCACCAATGTACCATTTATGTTGATAATTTCTACAACAATATATGGGGAAAGTAGGTCAGAAACTTCAACTACAGAGATAAGCTTTTGTTTATTGAACAACATAGTCAATATGAAAACTTAAATTGAATAAGTCGTATTTTAATACCTTCGAAAAAATCTATACCTAATTACTTATACACCTTACCGAAATAAATACTTACGAAATATTAAAAAAAGAACTACACCTAATGACTTGTCATACCTTACTTAAATTAATAACTATGAAATATTAAAAAACCTACACCTATTCTATTAATAAACTGAATAAAATAACTATGTATTAATCCTTTAATGGACCTAAGCAAATAACAAACTTCAAACTTATAAATTAATAAGAGTCAAGAAACATACGTATAGGCATTGAAAAGTAACAGGTGAAGGAACGACTTTCAACTCCTATATCACCTCCTTTGGGGTGGAATATCCAAAAACGCCTATATACATATCTAATCATTTTTTATAAAAGTTTCACTTTTAACCCCTATTTCAACCCCTTACGGGTAGAAATTCCGGAATTCCTTCCTTAGTGGGTGTCTACTCAAGAAAATGATCCTACTCACCAAATTGATAGCCCTAGCTTTAATAGTTTAATAGTTTACGCTCGGCGATGATGAATCAGTCGGGACTTGTTATTTTATAAGTGTAGATGTATTTATTTGATATTTTTAAACAAATCACTTTGTTTCAGATCCTGAAAAACCCGTAGCAAAAACTGTGAGAAATTTATTACATTTGATAACGAGTAACACAGTTACAGTAGAATTCAGTAATGCAAGTATGGGAATGTATCTGATTCCTATGATTTTATCATCAACAATCTCAAATGTAATAACGGCTTTGCAATTTAATAATGTAATTTAAATAACAAGTACAATATAGTGGAATTTGTTGAACAGATAACGTAACATACAGTCACGCCTTTTTCCCAGAGGGGTAGGCAGAGACAATTGATCTCCACTTACTACGATCCTGACGCACCTCTTTTGCTTCGTTCACATTCATCAATAGCTGCATGCATGCTCGTCGGTTCCTGGTGCTCTTCACGTGGCCCTTTTTCAGAACATCACCAATTTGGTCGAAAAATATTTGCCGCGGACGACCTCTTCCGACATTTCCACACACATTCGCTCTATGAACTCCTTTCGTGAATTCTATGAATTCTTCTATCATCCATCCTCTCTAAATGGCCAAACCATCGAAGCAATGCCCTTTTCAATCCTTGTCACTACATCTTCTCTCAATCCACAACGTTTTCTTATAATTACATTCCTGATTTTAATATAGTAATAACGTTAAAAAAATATTTATATTGTGTTATATTATATGGGTAAGTAAAATAAATAAATGTGTGTTAAATTACAATATGTTTATTTACTTCTAAAGTTTCATAATTTGGCTAGTGTACCAGTTACTAACAATCACGAAATAACAAATACAAGAGATGTAATAAAACAGTAACAAAAATATATTTTTTATTAATTAATAAAATTATACAGACATCTTAGACACAACGTCGTCTAGTTCCGCAGCTAAGCAGAGCTTGTTTCTATCATGCCTTAAAGAACCTGTGCGAAGCCATGGCGTGTTGCTAGTTAAGGTTGTGTATGAAAAGTATGACTAATCACTTTTTTATGGAACGAGAAGATGGCTAAATTTAAAAGCAAACAACGCTTATTACGACAAAATTAAATATTTTGCTTCTGCAATAGTATATTATAGTTTTAACTTTGGCTTAACTTAACTGCCTCGTTGGCGCAGTGGTAGCATACGCGACTGCTGTACATGAGGTCTCGGGTTCGATTCCCGGGTCTGACCAAATGTTTGTATGATCTGCAAATATTTGTTTCGGAGTTTGGGTGTTTTCTATGTATAATATGTATGTATTTACAAAAAAAAAATATATATGTATTTATATCAGTTGTCTAGTACCCATAACACAAGCTCTGCTTAGCTTGGGACTAGATGGCGATGTGTGACCAACGAGGCAGTCATAGAAGAGTATATACTTCGGTTTAGCTGAAGTTAATTCTAATAAGATGCAAAATATAATTCAGTGCATTGAATTAGCTGAAAACATAATGTGTATCCACAGAAACTACATGTTTTGTAAGGAGCGATACAAAATTTTAATTGTGCTGCACATAGTTGTTAAAATAGTAGTATAATGTAATACCGTGGGCCCATACTATACCCCATTCCCCAAAGGCCGGCAACGCACTTGTACCGCCTCTGGTGTTGTAGGTAGCCTTGGGTAGCGGTAATCGCCTACCGTCAGGCGATACGTCTGCTCGTTTACCCCTTCATTACACAAAAAAAATTATGCGTTTATTGTTCTCAATAATTTAATTTCGATTGTAAATGCTGCAAATATTTATATTGCCTAATAATAGATCTTTACCTATGAAATTGCCGTTTTGTATGCAATAAGTGAAAGTACTTATTTTTTCAAACTTTTTTATTTCTGTTATTTGAAGTAATCACCCATGCAATCGACGCATCTTTGCGCGTTTAGGGTACGTCTGCGTGGTATAGGTGTCGCAGTGGTAGCGTACGCGACTGCTGTTCTTGAGGTCTCGGGTTCGATTCCCGGGTCGGAACAAATGTTTGTATGATCTGCAAATATTTGTTTCGGAGTTTGGGTGTTTTCTATGTATAATATGTATGTATTTACAAAAAAAAAGTATACAAGTATTCATATCAGTTGTCTAGTACCCCATAATACAAGCTCTGCTTAGTTTGGGACTAGATGGCGTTGTGTGTTAGATGTCCGAAATATTTATTTATTTATTTATTTATTTATTATTTATAGGTATTGTATTGTATTTATAAAAGGTGTAGTAATGACACAGATAAACCGGAATAAATAATAAATAAATATTTGGATCTCTAGTCAACAGACAACGCCGTCTAGACAACGCCATCTAGTCCCAAGCTAAGCAGAGCTTGTGTTATGGGTATTAGACAACTGATATAAATGCGAATATACTCTGTTTTGTAAATACATACATATTATACATAGAAAACCCCCAAACTCTGAAACAAATATTTGCCGATCATACAAACATTTAGTCCGATCCGAGACCTTAAGCACAGCAGTGCAGACGGTATCACCGCGCTATAGAGGCAGTAAAGTGATTTGGATGACGGTATAATTCAAAGTGTTTTGTCTATCATCATCATCATTTCAGCCAAAAAACCAAACAACGTTTTGTCTATACCAACATAAAAAAAAACTATTAATTTGTATAGTATAGCATAAAATACGTAAATTGATAATTGTTGAAGTTAAGGTCTTATGGGACTGGTATACCCTAATAGGGTAAAAGTTCCTTAAAAAATAAAGAGAAAAAAGATTTCGAAAAGAAGCTATCAGTGTTTGCCCAAATTCGGGTATCGATTTGCATTATATTTATTTATCTCACAACAAAGTGATTCCATTTAGCTGCAGAAACTGTTCTCAATAACGATAAAATTCAAAATACTGTTACAAAATTGTTTTTTTTATCATCATGTTAGACTTATTGAAAAACCTCCTTAAAAGAAGTTGGGACATTGTGACAAAAAGAAAAATAAAACAAAGTTTTTTTTTAAATAGGTTTACTGCCTCAAAGCTGTAAGCAAAAATACACAAAGTCAACAATAAGTGTGCTTCAACTGACTCGCTTTAATACGTAGCATTAAAATCAGAAAAACTTAGTCTTTTACATAACATACCTAAACTCAATAACACTACTAGAATATTAACAAGTCAAAATGATCTTGAACTCACAAAGCACAACGATAACCTCAGGAGGTACCGATGTGCTTATTCATTCTGGCATTATCATCCATATGCTGAGTTCAAGATGGTTTTGACTCGGTGGTTAGGTCGTAGTGAGGACCACGGACATTCTAATCACTCCACATACAGGTAACAGTGCACTTGTCGCTTAAGAAAACATTGTACATTACTAGTGCAGTAAAGTCCTCAGAACATAAAATTATACATTAGTAGGTTAAGTAAATGGCATTCTATTCTAATTTATACTCTTTAATTTGAAATGCGGATCTATTTAGTACTTGAAAGTTTATTTATTACTACTAATCACTTACATACAATCAATAAAATTCAAACATAATACTACTCGTAAAACACTAACAAACAAAAATATCTTATATTTTCAAAAGGTAACATAGGGACCAATACGACTCTCTTGTGAATTTGCCTAACGAACATGTTTATGGATCTGTATGGTCTGATATTGTGTTGAGCGTACCTAGAACCCTCAACATCGCAGTGTAGTGCAAAAAAATAGTGCTAAATGCATAATGCAGCAATAAAATTCATTAATAATAAACATAATAAACCCGAAAAGGTGACACTTGTTTTTAGAATTTTCTATATTACGTTGTTGAATTGTAAAATCGTTATAATATTTGAGATTGCTGTTGACAAAAACATCGGCGCTATATACATCCCCATAGGCAGATTCGCAATTTCTACTGTAATATTTTTTTTCTTTGTTAAATTTACTAAATTTTTGACAGTTTTCACCTCAAGATTTTCATAATCAAAATCTAAAACAAGATTAAATGTGTCAAAATGAATCTGAACTTTTAAATTAATTATCTACGTAAGTCGCACTCGTAAAGTAATACATTTCTAAATAATGAATACATACATTATGTATAATCGATACACCCAGGTGTATATTTACATAATACATATAAAATTAAGAACCACTTTATTTGGTATCCGTTGGTTCCTATTCTGTCTAAAATCAACAGTCAGGCCATACTCAATCGTAAATGTTTTTCTATAAAAGTATTTCCTAACTTGGATGAGAGTAAAATCATAATTTGCAAAATGTGATATCTACGTGGTCCTTTTTCCTTTTAACCATGATGATGATGATGATCACGTACCATCAAAATGCTCATTTACTATTATTACCTTGTTTACCTTGTGGTACTTCCACATACAGCGCATCAAGAAAACATATGACAGCGCCATCTACCGAAGATACACTGGACTACGGAGTAACATACAATACGAAGAAAGTACTAATCCTGCATCGTGCAATAAAAGTTCTCGCGCCGATTAGCATATACACATCAACCGTTGGGCCGCCAGGCATGATCACCTTGCCTGGTTGGAGAATCCTCCCCTGGTGTTGGTGGAACATGACACCCATTCCCGTACAACCTACTTTTTTTAAATACTAAACTTTACAGATCTTAAAGATCACTATCGTGACAAAGAGAAGGAAAGCTTGAATAAAAAAAATAAACAATATATCAGGTCAGCGTAGGACAGTAGGCCGCATTCTCTTTTTTAGAGAGAGGACAGCCCTCTCTAAAAAAGCCCAGCATTAAATGTCTAGCAGGGAACTGTTAAAAGTTGATCATGATGAATAAATAGAAACACAGTCGTTTTATACGTACTTGCGGAAACTGAACTATATAATTTAGTAATAGCTCTGTTCATTGTAGTTATTTCATTAAGCAGATTTTGTCCAGCATAAAATGCCATCGCAATTGGAAATACGTGACACAAAGAAAACCAAACCACACTCAGAATGAGTATAAATAAGGACATTTCCTGAAAGAATAAATGCATGATTTTAGACATAAATATTTCTTCCAATGCTATACTACAATTTATTTCTTAAATTACCTTGGACATGATGACGGTGACTGTGTAATACAATACAACTATGAAACAACCTATATTCATTATGAATGAATACATCATCTGAAACAAAAAACAATATAGTGAGTACTGAAGACGTGATTAATTTAGTAAAATGCTGACTGGCTTTACTATAATAATAATTTCATACTTTTCTTTTTATAGATGTTTAATTTTTTACTTTACTTTTACTGTTTTATATTTATTGTGTGTATTTTTACATTCATAAACATAAATATTATAATTATCTGTTATTGTTTTGCTGGTATATCGATTCTAAATGTAATAACGTATAAATAATTCACTATTCGCGAAGATCACTTTTGTTGGCAGATTATTTTTTTATGTATGAGCCTGCCGAATTAACTCTACTATGCCTGATAGAAAGCATGACCAAAATCCCAGAGCGGTGGTCACCATACTCCTTGCGATTGCAGACAATGCAGCATGGTAACCCACACTATGGCGGCCTATTAAAATGGTTCTGAATAATTGGGCCACCGGTATCGCACCCACTAACGAAACACGACAACACGAATGCTGTCATTTTAAGTAGCCTTCACACTACTCGCGAAGTTGAACGATGTTAGGCGAATACGATAGTTCCACATAATAGGCGCTACGCCTTACTTGGTATATTTTAGCGTGTCATGTGTTCTTCGCGAAGTTGAACGAGTGTACTGCGACGTACTACAGCCTGCGGTTAATTTTTCCTGAATACTTCGCCGTGTAACTTCACGAGTAGTTTGGAGGGACCATTAACCCCGTTTTTGCTAAAATCAGCGTTGCTTTGTTAACTAAAAAATACCAGCACCATTTCCTCAGTCTAACGACGAACTACTACTATTATTCATTATTTTTTACAAACGATCTTTTATTCTCATGCAATTCTATTTATGTCAATTTATGTGACTGTACTGTTTTATGAAGTGTGTGTTAGCTTTATCTGTATTTACAACAAGTTAAATATAATATTTACATATTGGTCAAAACACGCTGATAGCTGCTTACTGCTATCCACTAAATACTCGTATAGCTTAGCCCATTGTGTCAGCTTCTCAACCAGTACTGAACGACTGTGTTCCATGTTTAGTTCTTCTTTCATGTGTAGATTATTCTGTATCTCTAATATCGTACTATTTAAGCACCTCAAGAAATTAGTCAATAAGGATAAAAATACGTAAAGTGCCATAAATTCTAAAATAAAGGTTATTTCATTTCGAAGAGCAGAATAATTCAGTGAAAAAATATACACTATACTCAATTCGCTATGTGATATCATAGTTATAACATCATGTGCAGTAATACATACTGCTATAATCAAAGTTGCAGTAAAACTTATAAATAGTGTGGCATGAACACGTTTTAAGTTTTTGTTATAAATTATGTCGTTTTTGTACACGTCGTGAATAGCCATAAGGTTGTTAATACATTTTTCGTATGCTGTGCTTTTAAACATACTTAAGAAGCCTATATAAACATAACCAAAATACAAAGTATATAGCACTAAATATACATATTCCAAAACGACAAAATATTTTGATACATAATGAAAATAAATTATATTATTGAACACTACTAGTGAATATATTACTAATTCAATAATTATGCGAGACAGAATTAAACTTTTGTATCTGTTCTTACAAAACAGGTAGTTTCTATAGATACACATTATATTTTCAGCCATTTCAATGCGTTGGATTATTATTTTCATTTTATTAGACTTTACTTAGCTTGTATAGACATTGACACTCCTTGAGTAGTATTGATGAGTTAAAATAACTTTATAGATTTAGTGAAATTAGGCACATGATCATCAGCCTATCGCTGTGTAATTACTTTAATGTTATTGGATTTTTGTAATCAAGAAATGTTTTGTAATCAAGAAAAATAATTATCTAGTCAGTGTGGTATAGCA
Source organism: Spilosoma lubricipeda (assembly GCA_905220595.1). Taxonomy (NCBI): domain Eukaryota; kingdom Metazoa; phylum Arthropoda; class Insecta; order Lepidoptera; family Erebidae; genus Spilosoma; species Spilosoma lubricipeda. Next base: position 4,808,037 of record HG992278.1, read on the forward strand.
GGTCAAACTCTCCTTTCTAAAGAGAGGCCTATAGCGAACTTATTATTACAAGAATAATAACGGTGATAAATAACTTTGGGAGCAGTATTTATTATGCAGGAGCCACGGCTCCATAATACTCTAATTGTCACATGGTGTCGTCTGTTTTCTTACTCACTAACAGTTCATTATACATATACTAAAATTATTTGTTACAATGCATTTGATCACGACTTATTCTCGATGAGATAAGCCGCGTCTTTTACTACGTGATAGATAATCTACCTAGCTGCTTAGTCTGATCTATATATACATTCTATTGACTTAATAATATATGACGTAGGAATAAGGCCCTTGTTCAGTAGTCGAATATTGAAAGCTGTTGATTAGAAAATTTTGATGGAAGTAAAACTGTATGAAATATTTTATTATCACTATTAATATATTGCAGTCTACTGCTAGACATAGGCTTCTTCCATTACAAGCCAGTTTGATCAGAGTGCAGATGAATCGATATTTTTTTGGTTTTTCGCATCCAGCTCCTGCGACCCATCTTACGCAAGTCTGTCTTACGGGCATCCAATCGGTTGTTTTCCGAGACATGGCCTCCACTCTAGAACTCTTCTACCCCAATGGTTATCAGTTCTGCGGCTGATATGGCCAGCCCACAGCCACTTTAGCTTGCTAATCCGGTAGGTCATGTATATGTAGGGCTATGTCTAACAGTCGCATGCAATAGGCTGATAATGATGATAATGAATGAAGGCAGGAGAGGGCGCTGGTGTGCCACGCTTAACATCGGCTCTGTGCTTTTTTTGATCAAATATATATAAAAACGCGTACTTAAAGTGTAACTAAACAATTAAAGTTAGTTAAGTGCATAATAATCAAGAACAAAGTGAAATACACAACAATAAACAATAAATCAGTGCAATTCAAACAGTGACAAAACTTTCACAATTCTAGTGCTGTAGTGGTTGTTTACAAATTAGGTAAACTATTAACGACTAACAGGACTTTAAATAACTTTAAAAAAACATCAATCGACGGGGAGATAATATAAGACATATAGTGTAACTCATAAATTTTTGTTTTAAACTATTTTGTGAAAAAACATTGGTCGAAATACCCTCAAAGTATAATTGGTTACCCTCAATAAATAAGTCATTGGTTATTTAACCATTTGGTTCAGGACTATCGGTGAACTATTGAGTACTCATGGTGTTGTATGAAGCTGTCAATAGAGGGCAACTACAGTATCTTACCATTGCAATTAAATATTAAATATCATGGAACTTACAGAATTCAATAACGTAACACTTCGTAAAATGAGAACAGACAAAAATAAGAAGACTACTGAATCTCTAAACCTTTCATTTGAATCGTCAATTTCTGAAGCAGAATATCTTGATAGTAGCTGGCGTAGCTTGTCTACGCTAAACCAGCGTAATGAAGATGTGGAATTATACAAGAATCAGATTCTTAAGCTAGAAAAGCAACTGGAAGCAGCGCACGTGGAAATAGAAAACCTAGTTACAGAAAACAGTTGCATTAAGCAAAAATCATTAGAACAAGAACGTCAAATCCATAAGCTAAAAAATATCTGTTCCGAGTCATCTTTTACTTCCAGAATATCCCATCCTATAGAAAAGTCTAGTCAATCTCAGCGATTATGCAAAGAAAGTGTAAAGTTAGGTGTTAGCTGCATTGATTTCGGATTAAAAGTAGACGACGTTGAAACTTTATATAATGGTGCTGCATGCAAACAGATAAATGAACGAGTTAGTGGACCACAAGAAATACCTTTCTCGTCTACAAAAAGTTATATATCTACAAAGTATCAGAACTATACGACAGATAGCACTGTCACAAGTGCCACACCCCCGCAACAAACAGAATGGAAGGACTATGCTAGTAATAAATTAAGTACTTCAATAATGAAGAACACAAAATTCAATAAAATATATATAATCAGCGATAACAATAACAAACATCTACTAGTTAATGCTGAAAAATACTTTCCCTCGGCTGAAGTATGCCATTATTGTCTGCCAAATGCGGGTGTAGTTGAGATGCTAAGTAATTTAGAACTAAAACTTGCAAACTTCACAATAAAAGACTATTGTATTTTATTATTAGGCGAAAAAGACTTTTTAGTATCCAAAAACTATGTACACTTAGTTAATCACATTAAATATAAACTTCAAAAAATTACACATACAAATGTAATCCTGTGTTCCCCAAATTATAAATTCAATTATAATGTTACTTTGTTTAATAAAAGAATTGAAGCTTTTAACAGACTGATGTACATAAGTAATAATAATTATGAATACGCATATACATTTGACACTAACAAACGCCTGAACTATTCTTATGACATGTTCTCCCAATACACAGGGAAAATAAATAACAGAGCTCTAGCTAATATCTTCTACAATTTACACAAATACGTAAATTACTTGAGTACTTTCAACCAAACTATACCTAATTATAATTATAATACGGAACATGAACAAATACAAAGTAAATTCATTGATAATTCGATAATAGATTGTTATGATTACAATAAAACATTTTTGAAACCTAATGAAATTAGGAAACGAATACCGAGTAGCAAGCCAAGTTATAAATCTGAACCAAAAAAGGGTACGATACCGTTCTATTTTAAAAATGTTCAACATGTTCTCAATTCAAATAATAAAAACTCTGACGATTGCTTACAAAAAAATAGGAAAGGAACTATACCCTACTATTTTTCTAAGTCAACTAAAGAAGACACATTTTTTCGAGACTAATAATAATATATCTACTACACAATATCCATTACATAATCATAACTTTAAAATACTACACCAAAACATTGCCAGTGTATTATCTAAACGAGAAGTTTTAGAATTAACCCTTCAAGAATTACAAGACATACAAAAAGCTCCAGATGTCATTTGTCTATCGGAAACCTTCATAAAAAGAGGTTATGAACATTACATAAAAATATTTAATTACGACATGGCTGCTAATTATTGTCGAGAGAAACAAAGAGGCGGCACGTGTATATTGGTAAAAAAGGGACTCAGTTATAAAGAACTATCTTTTTTAAAATCTTATGCCCAACAAAATACCTTTGAAATATGTGGTATCGAACTGATATCTAACAAGTTATTAGTAATTTGTGTGTATAGAACGCCCCAATCTGATCCCACTATATTCTTAACTAAATTAAATAATCTCCTTTATGAGCTCATCACAAAATATAATTCAAAGATGCACTTTGTCATAGCAGGTGACTTTAATATAAATATCCTAAAGAAAAGTCATATTACAAACGAGCTGCTAGACTTATCTTATAATCACAATATGCGAATACATATCGATGTACCTACGAGGAAAACATCTTGTATTGATCATATATGGAGCAACATTCCTGATGCAATTGGAACAGTTCTCCCACTACATCTTTCTGATCATGAGACAGCGCAAATGTTAAGCTTCTCTCTAAAGCACAAACTGCAAAAGCTCGCTACATATAACGTTTATAAAAGAGACTATAGCCTAGACAATACTCGTAAATTTAGAGAATGCTTACAACAATTATCGTGGACAGAAGTTTACATGGAAAACAACGCAAATGTTGCATTTGATGCTTTTCATAAATTATTTTGCCTATTTGATAACCTCTGTTTCCCAAAACACAAATTAAAAATTAATGTTAACAATAATAGAAATAAAATTTGGATGAGTAAAGGCTTGAAATGCAGTTGTAAAACTAAACGCCAATTGCGTTTTCAGTACTATAAAAATAAAACTACGGCCAATAAAAATAAATACATGACATATTCCAAAATGCTAAGAAAGATAATTTATCAATCAAAAAAGAACTCAAATATCCATTATATAAATAAGAACGATAATAAATGTAAAGCCACATGGACGGTCATTAAAAACGAAATATTGGACACAAACTCCAAAGACAATATTGAACTTATTAAATTGCAAAATAAGACACTCACAGACCCCAAAAAAATCGCCACTGCCTTCAATGATCATTACATCAATTTGACGCATCAGTCAATAAACGAAAATCATCACTACAGGAACATTATAACAGCTTCAGCAATTAACTCTATGTTTCTTAAACCTATGTCAGAAACAGAAGTCAAAAACGAAATTATGTCTCTTAAAAACACAAATTCTGTAGGTTACGATGAAATTACCACAAAAGTCATAAAATCATGTGTTGGTGAAATAACAAGTATCTTAACACATTTAATTAATTTGTCATTTGCAAATGGAATCTTCCCAGACAGTTTGAAATTATCAATTGTCAAGCCTCTATTTAAAAAAGGAGAAAAAACCGACATTAACAATTATCGACCCATTACACTAATTCCCATCATATCAAAAATTTATGAAAAATGTATGTATAAAAGACTAGTCGATTACTGTAACAAATTTAATATTATTAAAAAGGAGCAATACGGATTTCAAAAACACAAATCTACAACATTAGCCATCTACACCCTTATGCAAACTGTTTTGACCAATGTTAATAATAACCGTCTAACTACGGGTCTGTTCTTTGATATGTCAAAGGCATTCGATCTGGTATCCCGCGATATACTGCACCAAAAACTACAATCCATCGGGATCAGAGGCCCTACATTAAATTGGATATCCTCATATCTGAGCAACAGGAAACAGTGTGTCACTATCACTAAGATAGATGAAAATAAAGACATGATACCACATTCATCGGATTACAGTTTGAACACACTTGGAGTCCCGCAGGGGAGCATATTAGGTCCAATACTGTTCCTTTTATATGTCAATAATATCACGGAAATAACCAATCACAATTGCATATTATATGCTGATGACATATCAATTATTGTCACCACTGATAAAAAAACCAACACAGTTAGTGACCACGAAACTGACATCAATAATACCATAGATAATTTAGTTCATTGGTTAACTATTCATAATCTGAGTATTAACCTTGATAAATCCACATACATTCAATTTAATCAATCTTATAACCATAAATATAACTTCAAACTGAACATCCCAAAAATTAAAGAATTAACACACACAAAGTTTCTAGGCGTAACCATAGACGCAAATTTAAACTGGAAAATGCAAGTGGAAAATCTATCAATTAAAATAAATAAATTTGTGTATGCTCTTAGACAGATAAAAAATATTACTAATATTAAAACTGCTGTAATTTCCTACTCTGCGTACGTTGAATCAGTGCTGCGTTATGGCTTAGTTATGTGGGGAAATAGTACTGAAGTGGATAGAGCTTTCGTATCACAAAAAAAGTGCATCAGAGCAATGTGCGGACTGCAGATGGATGAATCGTGTCAACCATACTTTAAAAACCTTGGCTTGTTACCGTTTCCGTCCTTATATATATACGAAACTTGCATGTTCGTTAGAAAGAACTTACATTTATTTACCACCGCAAATGACATAAATCCACGCAATAGAAGAGATCCACATAGATTAGTATTATATGACATTCCCCGATCTACTAAATACAACAAAAACTGCTTAGCTATGTGTGTTCGCATCTATAATAAGTTACCCAAACAAATAAAAACATTAAATTTAAGACTCTTTAAAGTTAAGTTACATGCATGGCTACTAGATAATAGTTTTTATAGTATTAAGACGTTTCTTCAATAGACTACGTTTTCGTAGTCTATTGAAGCTTTTGCATGCTAGTTTATATTAGCGAAACATGTATGTGCTCTAAAAATGATAAAATGTAAGATCTTTGTATACCATGTTTAAAGCAAATAAATATATTATTATTATTATTATTATTTCCTTTATTACAGTTATAAATACATATAATATATAATTATATATACATATAATTATTATAATATATTTTATTCAGATCGTTTGGCCTGCTATGATGACCAGAGGGGTTGAAATTTAATTTCTTTATTATATATTTAATTGAAATAACTATCCCTGGTAAGAAAATTCTGAGTACGTCCCTTACATCCCACACTTAGTGTCAGATAGCTAAACTATTTATAACGATGCAAATAGTTTTGGCTACTGTTTGGTAGACGGAAAAGAGTAAAGTAATACCCCATCACCCCGCAAATTGTGACGCATTGCTTCATTTAAAATCTGATTAGGGCATCTCCTGTTTGTATTCACTCTGAGGGTGAAACACACCTACGTGTATACCGAGTGTTTAAAAACTGATGGTAAAGTGATAACTTTATTTTGTGATTTTTGATGGGTTTCTTTGATACTTGATTCATATATGTCACTTGAGCAGACCTGTGCGAACCAGTACTTTCTGAGATCAGAGATTACACAAAAAAAATTATGCGTTTATTGTTCTCAATAATTTAATTTCGATTGTAAATGCTGCAAAAAGTGGTATTGAAATAAAATATTTATATTGCCTAATAATAGATCTTTACCTATGAAATTGCCGTTTTGTATGCAATAAGTGAAAGTACTTATTTTTTCAAACTTTTTTATTTCTGTTATTTGAAGTAATCACCCATGCAATCGACGCATCTTTGCGCGTTTAGGGTACGTCCGGGTGGTATAGGTATTGTATTGTATTTATAAAAGGTGTAGTAATGACACAGATAAACCGGAATAAATAATAAATAAATATTTGGATCTCTAGTCAACAGACAACGCCGTCTAGACAACGCCATCTAGTCCCAAGCTAAGCAGAGCTTGTGTTATGGGTATTAGACAACTGATATAAATGCGAATATACTCTGTTTTGTAAATACATACATATTATACATAGAAAACCCCCAAACTCTGAAACAAATATTTGCCGATCATACAAACATTTGGTCCTACCCGAAACCTTAAGCACAGCAGTCGCAGACGGTATCACCGCGCCATAGAGGCAGTTAAATGGTTTGGATGACGGTATAATTCAAAGTGTTTTGTCTATCATCATCATCATTTCAGCCAAAAAACCAAACAACGTTTTGTCTATACCAACATAAAAAAAAACTATTAATTTGTATAGTATAGCATAAAATACGTAAATTGATAATTGTTGAAGTTAAGGTATTATGGGACTGGTATACCCTAATAGGGTAAAAGTCCCTTAAAAAATAAAGAGAAAAAAAGATTTCGAAAAGAAGCTATCAGTATTTGCCCAAATTCGGGTATCGATTTGCATTATATTTATTTATCTCACAACAAAGTGATTCCATTTAGCTGCAGAAACTGTTCTCAATAACGATAAAATTCAAAATACTGTTACAAAATTGTTTTTTTTATCATCATGTTAGACTTATTGAAAAACCTCCTTAAATAGAAGTTGGGACATTGTGACAAAAAGAAAAATAAAACAAAGTTTTTTTTTAAATAGGTTTACTGCCTCAACGCTGTAAGCAAAAATACACAAAGTCAACAATAAGTGTGCTTCAACTGACTCGCTTTAATACGTAGCATTAAAATCAGAAAAACTTAGTCTTTTACATAACATACCTAAACTCAATAACATTACTAGAATATTAACAAGTCAAAATGATCTTGAACTCACAAAGCACAACGATAACCTCAGGAGGTATCGATGTGCTTATTCATTCTGGCATTATCATCCATATGCTGAGTTCAAGATGGTTTTGACTCGGTGGTTAGGTCGTAGTGAGGACCACGGACATTCTAATCACTCCACATACAGGTAACAGTGCACTTGTCGCTTAAGAAAACATTGTACACATTACTTGTGCAGTAAAGTCCTCAGAACATAAAATTATACATTAGTAGGTTAAGTAAATGGCATTCTATTTTAATTTATACTCATTTAATTTGAAATGCGGATCTATTTAGTACTTGAAAGTTTATTTATTACTACTAATCACTTACATACAATCAATAAAATTCAAACATAATACTACTCGTAAAACACTAACAAACAAAAATATCTTATATTTTCAAAAGGTAACATAGGGACCAATACGACTCTCTTGTGAATTTGCCTAACGAACATGTTTATGGATCTGTATGGTCTGATATTGTGTTGAGCGTACCTAGAACCCTCAACATCGCAGTGTAGTGCAAAAAAATAGTGCTAAATGCATAATGCAGCAATAAAATTCATTAATAATAAACATAATAAACCCGAAAAGGTGACACTTGTTTTTAGAATTTTCTATATTACGTTGTTGAATTGTAAAATCGTTATAATATTTGAGATTGCTGTTGACAAAAACATCGGCGCTATATACATCCCCATAGGCAGATTCGCAATTTCTACTGTAATATTTTTTTTCTTTGTTAAATTTACTAAATTTTTGACAGTTTTCACCTCAAGATTTTCATAATCAAAATCTAAAACAAGATTAAATGTGTCAAAATGAATCTGAACTTTTAAATCAATTATCTACGTAAGTCGCACTCGTAAAGTAATACATTTCTACATAATGAATACATACATTATGTATAATCGATACACCCAGGTGTATATTTACATAATACATATAAAATTAACAACCACTTTATTAGGTATCCGTTGGTTCCTATTCTGTCTAAAATCAACAGCCAGGCCATACTCAATCGGAAATGTTTTTCTATAAAAGTATTTCCTTACTTGGATGAGAGTAAAATCATAATTTGCAAAATGTAATATCTACGTGGTCCTTTTTCCTTTTAACCATGATGATGATAATAATAATAAATAATAAATATTTCGGACATCTAACACACAACGCCATCTAGTCCCAAACTAAGCAGAGCTTGTATTATGGGTACTAGACAACTGATATTAATACTTATATACTTTTTTTTTTGTAAATACATACATATTATAGATAGAAAACACCCAAACTCCGAAACAAATATTTGCAGATCATACAAACATTTGATCCGACCCGGGAATCGAACCCGAGACCTCAAGAACAGCAGTCGCGTACGCTACCACTGCGCCACCGAGGCAGTCATAGCCAGATGATGATGATCACGTACCTTCAAAATGCTCATTTACTATTATTACCTTGTTTACCTTGTGGTACTTCCACATACAGCGCATCAAGAAAACATATGACAGCGCCATCTACCGAAGATACACTGAACTACGGAGTAACATACAATACGAAGAAAGTACTAATCCTGCATCGTGCAATAAAAGTTCTCGCGCCGATTAGCATATACACATCAACCGTTGGGCCGTCAGGCATGATCACCTTGCCTGGTTGGAGAATCCTCCCCTGGTGTTGGTGGAACATGACACCCATTCCCGTACAACCTACTTTTTTTAAATACTAAACTTTACAGATCTTAAAGATCACTATCGTGACAAAGAGAAGGAAAGCTTGAATAAAAAAAATCAACAATATATCAGGTCAGCGTAGGACAGTAGGCCGCATTCTCTTTTTTAGAGAGAGGACAGCCCTCTCTAAAAAAGCCCAGCATTAAATGTCTAGCAGGGAACTATTAAAAGTTGATCATGATGAATAAATAGAAACACAGTCGTTTTATACGTACTTGCGGAAACTGAACTATATAATTTAGTAATAGCTCTGTTCATTGTAGTTATTTCATTAAGCAGATTTTGTCCAGCATAAAATGCCATCGCAATTGGAAATACGTGACACAAAGAAAACCAAACCACACTCATAATGAGTAAAAATAAGGACATTTCCTGAAAGAATAAATGCATGATTTTAGACATAAATATTTCTATTTATATTTTATACTACAATTTATTTCTTAAATTACCTTGGACATGATGACGGTGACTGTGTAATACAATACAACTATGAAACAACCTATATTCATTATGAATGAATACATCATCTGAAACAAAAAAATAATATAGTGAGTACTGAAGACGTGATTAATTTAGTAAAATGCTGACTGGCTTTACTATAATAATAATTTCATACTTTTCTTTTTATAGATGTTTAATTTTTTACTTTACTTTTACTGTTTTATATTTATTGTGTGTATTTTTACATTCATAAACATAAATATTATAATTATCTGTTCTTGTTTTGCTGGTATATCGATTCTAAATGTAATAACGTATAAATAATTCACTATTCGCGAAGATCACTTTTGTTGGCAGATTATTTTTTTATGTATGAGCCTGCCGAATTAACTCTACTATGCCTGATAAAAAGCATGACCAAAATCACAGAGCGGTGGTCACCATACTCCTTGCGATTGCAGACAATGCAGCATGGTAACCCACACTATGGCGGCCTATTAAAATGGTTCTGAATAATTGGGCCACCGGTCTCGCACCCACTAACGAAACACGACAACACGAATGCTGTCATTTTAAGTAGCCTTCACACTACTCGCGAAGTTGAACGATGTTAGGCGAATACGATAGTTCCACATAATAGGCGCTACGCCTTACTTGGTATATTTTAGCGTGTCATGTGTTCTTCGCGAAGTTGAACGAGTGTACTGCGACGTACTACAGCCTGCGGTCAATTTTTCCTGAACACTTCGCCGTGTAACTTCGCGAGTAGTTTGGAGGGACCATTAACCCCGTTTTTGCTAAAATCAGCGTTGCTTTGTTAACTAAAAAATACCAGCACCATTTCCTCAGTCTAACGACGAACTACTACTATTATTCATTATTTTTTACAAACGATCTTTTATTCTCATGCAATTCTATTTATGTCAATTTATGTGACTGTACTGTTTTATGAAGTGTGTGTTAGCTTTATCTGTATTTACAACAAGTTAAATATAATATTTACATATTGGTCAAAACATGCTGATAGCTGCTTGCTGCTATCCACTAAATACTCGTATAGCTTAGCCCATTGTGTCAGCTTCTCAACTAGCATTGAACGACTGTGTTCCATGTTTAGTTCTTCTTTCAGGTGTAGATTATTCTGTATCTCTAATATCGTACTATTTAAGCACCTCAAGAAATTAGTCAATAAGGATAAAAATACGTAAAGTGCCATAAATTCTAAAATAAAGGTTATTTCATTTCGAAGAGAAGAATAATTCAGTGAAAAAATATACACTATACTCAATTCGCTATGTGATATCATAGTTATAACATCATGTGCAGTAATACATACTGCTATAATCAAAGTTGCAGTAAAACTTATAAATAGTGTGGCATGAACACGTTTTAAGTTTTTGTTATAAATTATGTCGTTTTTGTACACGTCGTGAATAGCCATAAGGTTGTTAATACATTTTTCGTATGCTGTGCTTTTAAACATACTTAAGAAGCCTATATAAACATAACCAAAATACAAAGTATATAGCACTAAATATACATATTCCAAAACAACAAAATATTTTGATACATAATAAAAATAAATTATATTATTGAACACTACTAGTGAATATATTACTAATTCAATAATTATGCGAGACAGAATTAAACTTTTGTATCTGTTCTTACAAAACAGGTAGTTTCTATAGATACACATTATATTTTCAGCCATTTCAATGCGTTGGATTATGATTTTCATTTTATAAGACTTTACTTAGCTTGTATAGACATTGACACTCCTTGAGTAGTATTGATGAGTTAAAATAACTTTATAGATTTAGTGAAATTAGGCACATGATCATCAGCCTATCGCTGTGTAATTACTTTAATGTTATTGGATTTTTGTAATCAAGAAATGTTTTGTAATCAAGAAAAATAATTATCTAGTCAGTGTGATATAGCAGGTCAAACTCTCCTTTCTAAAGAGAGGCCTATAGCGAACTTATTATTACAAGAATAATAACGGTGATAAATAACTTTGGGAGCAGTATTTATTATGCAGGAGCCACGGCTCCATAATACTCTAATTGTCACATGGTGTCGTCTGTTTTCTTACTCACTAACAGTTCATTATATATATACTAAAATTATTCGTTACAATGCATTTGATCACGACTTATTCTCGATGAGATAAGCCGCGTCTTTTACTACGTGATAGATAATCTACCTAGCTGCTTAGTCTGATCTATATATACATTCTATTGACTTAATAATATATGACGTAGGAATAAGGCCCTTGTTCAGTACTCGAATATTGAAAGCTGTTGATTAGAAAATTTTGATGGAAGTAGAACTGTATGAAATATTTTATTATCACTATTAATATATTGCAGTCTACTGCTAGACACAGGCTTCTTCCATTACAAGCCAGTTTGATCAGAGTGAAGATGAATCAATATTTTTTTGGTTTTTCGCATCCAGCTCCTGCGACCCATCTTACACAAGTCTGTCTTATGGGCATCCTATCGGTTGTTTTCCGAGACATGGCCTCCACTCTAGAACTCTTCTACCTCAATGGTTATCAGTTCTGCGGCTGATATGGCCAGCCCACAGCCACTTTAGCTTGCTAATCCGGTAGGTCATGTATATGTAGGGCTATGCCTAACAGTCGCATGCAATAGGCTGATAATGATGATAATATATTTTATTCAGATCGTTTGGCCTGCTATGATGACCAGAGGGGTTGAAATTTAATTTCTTTATTATATATTTAATTGAAAAAACTACTCCCTGGTAAGAAAATTCTGAGTACGTCCCTTACACCCTACACTTAGTGTCAGATAGCTAAACTATTTGTAACGATGCAAATAGTTTTGACTACTGTTTGGTAGACGGAAAAGAGTAAAGTAATACCCCATCACCCCGCAAATTGTGACGCATTGCTTCATTTAAAATCTGATTAGGGCATCTCCTCTTTGTATTCACTCTGAGGGTGAAACACACCTACGTGTATACCGAGTGTTTAAAAACTGATGGTAAAGTGATAACTTTATCTTGTGATTTTTGATGGGTTTCTTTGATACTTGATTCATATACGTCACTTGAGCAGACCTGTGCGAACCAGTACTTTCTGAGATCAGCGTATTCAACTGAATAAACAAACAAGCTCAGTATTACTCTGTTTAAATCTTCGACTTTGATCTAGTCCCCAGTTTTTCTGGTCACGCTTGTCTTCGAGTTTGTTTACGTTGTCACGTTTGTTGTAAATTTACGTATAACACAAAAAACCATCACCAATAATTTTTACTGAGTACCTACTGAGAAACATGTCGCTAGTTCCTGCCGACGAAATGAAGTTGGGCAAATATTATATTCCGCATCACTGTGTTACACCGTCCAGACAACACGCCTTCACGTTGTCTTTGATGGATCCGCGAAGGATTGGCAATCTCTATCTTTGAACAACACGCAATTTATCGGTTCAAAGTTGCAACCAAATATTTTGGAAATTCTCTTGCGTTTTCGAAAACACAATGTTGTCTTCATAGCAGCCACTCGTCAAATGTACCGACAAATTTTGATATCGCCTGAGCACCGAAACTATCAGCGTATATGCTGGAGGACTTGGCTCAGTGAGATGCTTCAAGAGTTCCATTTGAACACCGTTACATATGGGCTAGCTTCCAGTTCTTATCTTTCATGAAAAAACAAGGACTCTTCTATCCCAATTGCGAAAAAAAATTTTTTGTCGGATGTGTACATTGATGTCGTCACCATCGGATTTCCTTTTTTGGAGATCGTTCAGAAGGCCAAATCGCAAGCTATTGCTATTTTCAAGCGCGGATGCTTTGAACTCGGGACATGGTCTAGTGACTAACCCGAACTCCTGTCTGACATTCCTAGCAAGCACTGTCTGTGTCGCTCGACAATTCAGAAACCCAAGCTGTGAAGGTTCTGGGTCTCAAGAGGGATCCTTCCTCAGATGCGTTCCTTTTCGAAATCAAACCTTCAGATCGGCCATGTACTAAACGTTCCATTCTCAGCAAGGTCGCTAGAATTTTCGACCCGTTAGGTTTTTTATCCCCCATCACAATTCAAGCTAAATGTTTAATCCAAAAGCTCTGGATTCTCGGTGTTGGCTGTGATCAAACTCCACCTGACGACGTCATTCGTACATGGAACACATATCAGGACCAATTAATGTTGTTATCACAATTAAAATTACCTCGGCAACTAACTTGTACCGATGCTAAATCGTATGAAATACATGGATACCTCACAACAACAACAACAACATAACGATAACCTCAGGAGGTATCGTTGTGCTTATTCATTCTGGCATTATCATCCATATGCTGAATTCAAGATGGTTTTGACTCGGCGGTAAGGTCGTGGTCAGGACCACGAAAATAATAATTACTCCACATACCGGTAACATTGCAATTGTTGCTGATGAAAACATTGTACATTACTAGTGCAGTAAAGTCCTCAGAACATAAAATTATACATTAGTAGGTATAGTAAGTAAATGTCATTCTATTCTAATTTATACTCATTTAATTTGAAATGCGGATCGAATTAGTACTTGAAAATTTATTTATTACTACTAATCACTTACATACAATCAATAAAATTCAAACATAATACTACTTGTAAAACACTAACAAACAAAAATATCTCATATTTTCAAAAGGTAACATAGGGACCAATACGACTCTCTTGTGAATTTGCCAGAACATGTTTATGGATCTGTATGGTCTGATATTGTGTTGAGCGTACCTAGAACCCTAAACCCTTTTTTGCACTATGCTCCGACATAGTGCAAAAAATAGTGCTAAATGCATAATACAGCACTTAAATTCATTAATAATAAACCCGAAAAGGTGACACTTGTTTTTCTCTATATTACGTTGTTGAATTGTAAAATCATTATAATATTTGAGATTGCTGATGACAAAAACATCGGCGCTATATACATCCCCATAGGCAGATTCGCAATTTCTACTGTAATAGTTTTTTTCTTTGTTAAATTTACTAAATTTTTGACAGTTTTCACCTCAAGATTTTCATAATCAAAATCTGAAACAAGATTAAATGTGTCAAAATGAATCTGAACTTTTAAATCAATTATCTACGTAAGTCGCACTCGTAAAGTAATACATTTCTACATAATGAATACATACATTATGTATAATTGATACACCCAAGTGTATATTTACATAATACATATAAAATTAACAACCACTTTATTTGGTATCCATTGGTTCCTATTCTGTCTAAAATCAACAGCCAGATCATACTCAAACGTAAATGTTCTTCTATAAAAGTACTTCCTAATTTGGATGAGGGTAAAATCATAATTTGCAAAATGTGATATCTACGTGATCCTTTTTTCTTTTAATCTGATAATGATGATCACGCACCATCAAAAAGCTCATTTACTATAATCATCTAGTTTACCTATTTTTTTTAAACGTTAAACCTTAAAGATCTTAAAGAACACTATCGTGACAAAAAGAAGGAAAACTTGAATAAAACAATTTAACACTAATTATGTTAGCACAGTAGGCCGCATCCTCTTTTGTAGAGAGAGGATAGCCCTCTTTAAGAAGAGAATGCCCAGCATGCAATGTCTAGCAGGGTTAAAGGTTGATTGATCATGATGAATGAATAGAAACAAAGTCGTTTTATACGTACTTGCCGAAACTGAACTATATAATTTAGTAATAGCTCTGTTCATTGTAGTTATTTCATTAAGCAGCTTTTGTCCAGCATAAAATGCCATCGCAATTGGAAATACATCACACAAAGAAAACCAAACCACACTTATAATGACTATAAATAGGGACATTTCCTGAAAGAACAAATACATGATTTTAGGCATAAATATTTCTTCCAATGCTATACTACAGATTATTCCTTTAATTACCTTGGATATGATGAAGCTGACTGTGTAATACAATACAACTATGAAATAACCGATATTCAATATGAATGAATACATCATCTGAAATTAAAAATAATATTGTGAATACTGAAGACGTGATTATATTATATATATATATATATATATATATTAATTTAGAAAAATGTAAAAATATATTTGTTTTTATTGTGTGTATTTTTACATTCATAAACATAAGTATTATAATAATCGGTTATTGTTTTGCTAGTGAATCGACTCTAAATGTGATAATGTGACAACTCACTGTTCGCGAAGATCACTTTTGTTAGCAGATTATTTTTTTATGTATGAGCCTGCCGAATTAACTCTTCTATGCCTGATAGAAAACATGAGCAAAATCCCAGAGCGGTGGTCACCATACTCCTTGCGATTGCAGACAACGCAGCATGGTAACCTACACTATGGTGGCATATTAAGATGGTTCTGAATGATTGAGCCACCGGTCTCGCACCCACTAACGACACAACGACAACACGAATGCTGTCATTTTAAAGGGGCTTCCACACTACAGCCTGCTGTGTTGCGACCACGACGTACTACAGCTTGCGGTCAATTTTTCCTGAATACTTCGTCGTGTAACTTCGCGAGTAGTTTGGAGGGACCATTAACCCCGTTTTTGCTAAAATCAGCGTTGCTTTGTTAACTTAAAAAGTACCAGCACCATTTCCTCAGTCTAACGACGAACTACTACTATCATTCATTATTTTTTACTAACGATCTTTTATTCTCATGCAATCCTATTTATGTCAATTTATGTTACTGTATTGTTTTATGAAGTGTGTATAAGCTTTATCTGTATTGAAAACAAGTTAAATATAATATTTACATATTGGTCAAAACACGCTGATAGCTGCTTACTGCTATCCACTAAATACTCGTATAGCTTAGCCCATTGTGTCAGCTTCTCAACTAGCATTAAACGACTGTGTTCCATATTTAGTTCTTCTTTTAGGTGTAGATTATTCTGTATCTCTAATATCGTACTATTTAAGCTCCTCAACAAATTAGTCAATAACGATAAAAATACGTAAAGTGCCATAAATTCCAAAAGAAAGGTTATTTCATTTCGAAGAAAAGAATAATTCAGTGATAAAATAAACACTATACTCATTTCGCTATCTAATATCATAGTTATAACATCACTTACAGTAAAACATACTGCTATAATCGAAGTTGCGGTAAAACTTATAAATAGTGTGGCATGCATACGTTTTAAGTTTTTGTTATAAATTATGTCGTTTTTGTACACGTTGTGAATAACCATAACTTTGTTAATTAATTTTTCATATGCTGTGCTTTTAAACATACTTGAAAAGCCTAAAAAAACATAACCAAAACACAAAGTATATAGCATTAAATATACATAATCGAAAACAACAAAAAATTTTGATGCATAAACAAAGCAAATTATATTATTGAACACCATTAGTGAATATATTACTAATTCAATAACAATGCGATACAGAATTAAACTTTTGTATCTGTTCTTACAAAACAGGTAGTTTCTATAGATACACATTATATTTTCAGCCATTTCAATGCGTTGGATTATTATTTTCATTTTATTAGACTTTACTTAGCTTGTGTAGACGTTGACACTCCTTGAGTAGTATTGATGAGTTAGAAGAATACTAACTTTATCGATTTAGTGAAATTAGGCATTTAATTTTAATTAAACATTTAATTTATTAATTTAATGTTATTGGATTTTTGTAATCAAGAAATGTTTTGTAATCAAGAAAAATAATTATCTAGTCAGTGTGGTATAGCAGGTCAAACTCTCCTTTCTAAAGAGAGGCCCTTGTTCAGTAGTCGAATGTTCAAAGCTGTTGATTATAAAATTTTGATGGATGTAGAACTGTATCAAATATTTTATTATCACTGTTAATATATAACAAACTACTGCTAGACATAGGCTTCTTCCATTACAAACCACTTTGATCGGAATGAAGATTAATCGATCAATTTTTGTTTGTTTTTGCATCCAGCTCCTGCGAGCCATCTTACGTAAGTCTGTCTTATGGGCATCCCATCGTTCGTTTCCCGAGACGTTAGAACTCTTCTACCCTAACGGTTATCAGTTCTGCGGCTAATATGGCCAGCCCACTGCCACTTTAGCTTGCTAATCCGGTAGGTTATGTTGGTGAACTTAGTTCTCTGCTGGATCACTTCATTCCTGACACGATCATTCAGAGAAAGGCCACTCCTTTAAATGGCACGCAGAGTGACTTTGAACTTGTGGACCAACCGTTCCATAAGTGTACACTTTTTGACTCCGTATCTCACGACGGATAAGACGTGTTTGTAGTGGGAGAGCTATACTTTTACCATAAATGGGCCGGCTCTACCAGAGTTGTACCCCGGCCTCGCAGAAAACCGTTGTGAAACAGTGCTATCATTGTGTTTTACCGAGTGAGTTAGTGATCTTCACTGATTCGGTAAAACACAACGTAAGCGCTCCAGTCGATCCGGTCAATTACTGGTAAAAGTGTGGCTCACCCACTGCAAACTAGTCTTTTCCGTCATGAGATACGACGCCGAAACCTGGACAACGTGGACTTATGGCACGGTTGGCACACAAGTTCGAAATCACTCTGCTTGCCATCTAAAGGCTCGGAGTTCAGAGAACTAAGTTCATCAGCATGATCTACAACGTACAATGGGGAAATCAAGAGGCTAAGTGTGCAAATGGCCCGGTAAAGCAAACAACACACAAACAAAAAACATGACGTGGCATTGGGCTGGCCATATTAGCAGCAGAACTGACAACCATTATGTTCTTAAAATTCTAGAGCGGAGACTGCGTCTTGAAAAACCTTCAATAAGAGGAGGTGAAGAGGTGGAGGGACGACTTGCGCAAGATGACTGGCAGGAGCTGGATACAAAAAGCCGAAAATCAATCCATTCACCTTCATTCTGATCAGAGTGGCATACAATAGAAGTACTACTATTACTATATTGTAACTATGCCTAACAGTCGCCTGCAATAGGCTGATAATGATGATAATGTAATTTATTCAGATCGTTACGCCTACTATGCCACAGTGACTAGAGAGGTTGAAATTTAATTTCAATTAAAATTATTTTTCTTGATTACAATAACATTACTTGATTACAATTATTCAATAACATTAAATAAATTATATACTTAGAAGCCGAGGCTAATAGGATCTTACTCAAGGTAAAAAGTGTGTCAACGTCTATACAAATTAAGTACAGTTTTGTAAAACAGAAATCAAGATCCAACGCATTGAAATGACTATACTATAATTTCTATCTTTAGAAACTACCTGTTTTGTAAGAAAAATACAAAAGTTTAATCCTGTATCGCATAGTTATTGAATTAGTAATATATTCACTAATAGTACTCAATAATAAAATTTATTTTGTTTATGAATAATATATTGGATTGTTTTAGATTATGTATATTTAGTGCTATATACTTTGTATTTTGGTTAAGTTTGTATTCTTAAGTATGTTTAAAAGCACAGCATACGAAAAATTTATTGACAACCTTATGGCTATTCACAACGTGTACAAAAACGAAATAATTTATAAAAAAACTTAAAACGTGTACATACTATATTATTTTCAAGTTTACCGTAATTTCAATTATAACAGAATTTTTTACTGCAATAGTTGTTATAAGTATGATTTACGTATTTTTATCTTTATTGCCTAATATATTGAAGAGTTTGAATAGTAAAATATTAGAGATAAAGAATAATCTACACCTGAAAGAATAACTAAACATAGAACACAGTCATTCAATACACGTTTCAAGCTCATGCTACGGCTATAAGTGAAACTCAAGGGCCTTTTTTTAATGTGGGAAGGTGTTAAAAATACTGTTATGAACTAGGTATTAAATAAATAAAAGTCGTCGATTGATTACCAAAAAAATTATGCAATATTATTACAATTATAATTCACTAAATCACTCATTAGTCGCACCAGAAGTCCGAGTTGCCTAAGGAATGCTTCGATATCAGCATCACAGAAAGCTTCCGAAAACGTGGAAAAATGCGTAACTAGTGACGGGAAATATTTAGAAAAACTGTAGTTTTCGTAAATGTCAGCGCATTTGGGATTTTGAAAAAAAAAATATTATTGATTTTTTTTATGTATTTCAAAACTTTATTACTCATAATATTGATATTTTATGCAAAAAACTTAAAAATACATTTATTTTCAATATATTATAAACAATTAAAAGTTGATCAAATTGAAAAAAAAATCACGTGACTATAAACGCGCCATAATTGGTCACCATAGTTGTGACGTCATAATGTTATAGCTATTTAATAACAGTACGGCGTTTACGGCTGATATGTGACTAGACAATAATATTCAAAATTTATTGCTAAAAACGAGTTGTTAGTTGGTTCCGATTAGCTATGTGTGATAAAGGATTTAATGCTATGACTTTAAAGGTTACGATTTCGAGTCCAGTTAAAAAATGTATTGATTGAACTCTACTTAAGTATATAATAATTAATTGATTTGTATACCTAGATAAATAACTGCCTCGTTGGTCTAGCGGTTGGCGTTTGCGACTGCTGATCATGAGGTCTCAGGTTCGATTCCCGGGTCGAACCGAATGTTTGTATGATCTATAAATATTTGTTTCGGAGTTTGGGTGTTTCTATGTATAATATGAATGTATGTACAAAAAAAAAAGTATATGTATTTATATCAGTTGCCTAGTACCCATAACACAAGCTCTGCTTAGCTTGGGACTAGACGGCGTTGTGTGTTAGATGTCCGAAATATTTATTTATTTATTATTTATTAATAACCATGGGTTTAAGACATACTTTCAACGAAATGATCTTCACAACAAAACAAAATCGATTTTGTTTTGGGATTATCACCGTGTTCTGCTTGAAACCATTTATTTCGACGTTTGTCATCTTGGGGAACATTTAAAACATTTTGTCAGGAGTTGTTTTTGTAGTATTCGTACACTAGCTGACCCACGCAATTTCTTTTGCGCTTTATATTGCCCGTCGCGTGAAAATTTCCCCCGTTTTTGAAACATTCTTCATTGTTGCTCAGCTCCTATTAGTAGTAGCGTGATGATATATACCCTTCCTCGATAAATGGACTATCCAACACCGAAAGAATTTTTCAAATCGGACCAGTGGTTCCTGAGATTAGCGTGTTCAAACAAACAAACAAACAAACTCTTCAGCTTTATATATTAGTTCGTACATAATGGTACAAAACAAGAACGATAATTTTTGAGATTCGTCATTTTCAATATAAATTTAAATATTTAACAATGACAACAAAATTAAATAGATCAAAACACTGTACTTATTATTTCTATATCAACTGCAATGAGTGAAAACTAACATTAAGACGTCACACGCGCTCGGGTATGTTCGGGAGCTGTCGGCGCGTCTTCGGTACTGGATTCAAAAATTTTTATTTTGAAATAACTTTTGAATTATTGTGAAAAAAAAATTAATAAAATAGTTTTGTTATAAAACTTATATATGATCTTTCCATTGATCACAAAAAAAAAATTGTTTCAAAAACCCATTTGTCTCGATGATATTGGAACATCCCTCATATATCTGCTGCACCTGAATCATCTAAATACCTGATTTTAAAATTATAAATCTATATATATAAAAGAGGAAGGTGACTGACTGACTGACATACCCAGAGATCAACGCACAGTCCAAAACACTGAACCTAGAATCCTGAAATTTTGCATGTAGGTTTTTTATGTAACGTAAGTGAGCACTAAGAAAGGAATTTCAGAAGTTCCACCCCTAAGGGGGTAAATCAAGGGATGCAAGTTTGTATGAAACCTTTTATTCCTTTAATGAATTTGCTTAAAATTTTGTAAAAATATAGTGGGGTTAGAGTAATGAAATATGTATTTTAGTATTTTTTCAAATATCGCCCCTAAGAATAGAATAGAATAGAATAGAATAGAAAACTCTTTATTTGCACACCTTATTACATAGCTAAATAAGTACATAATGCATAAAATATCCGAAGTGTAGTGTACAAAGGGCGGCCTTATTGCCATAAGCAATCTCTTCCAGGCAACCTAAGGTGTAAATCAAGGGATGAAAGTTGGCGTTTGCGAAGCCGCGGTAAAAGCTAGTCGTACCTATACGTGTAGTCGTACATATACCTCTGCTAAACTGATTTTTTCAGTTTGTTGGCAGATGTACCTCCCTTTTCTATACATCTAAGCAATGTTACTTAATATAAAATATATATGCATTCACGAGAACAAAACAATATTTATGTTATAAGGCTTAGTATAACAGTTGTGGTAAGCCCCACAGCATGGACAATCCTTATGCGAAGAAAAGAAACTGTCTAGATGCCATTATAATAAGTTTCTAGCAGGTATTTACTAACTTTATTTTTGAAAGTTTTTTTAGTAGATCAAGTATTTTCTATTTCTAACGGTAAACTGTTAAATATAACTGGAACTAAATATGTTCCACATCTTTGTCCATAATAATTGGTAAAAAGAGGCACAACGAATCCTTTTATACATCTATTTCTCTCAGGTCTACAGTAAGGTTCAGTATCAATTAATTCGGAACTCACTGCTACCGAAGTGGTCTGACGCTAACATCAACATCGCTCTCTCATGAACTGCAAGCATTCTACATTCGAAAAACAAGTCTTCATAATTATTCAGTTTACAACGTTCTTTTGTTTTTTTATGAACCAGTACTTTCATGATTCTTATTCGTACAGAAAATGTACGTGTTTCTATTAATAACGAGTATGGTTTGGTTTTCTTAGTGTAATGTCATTTCAATTGTGATGGCATTTTATGCAGGACAAACACTGCTTCATGAAATAACTTATACGATTAGAACTAGGTATTTATTATTCTTACTATCAAATTACAAATTCTTAATCACATAATTAAGTATGGTCAATATTTCAAATTAGTGATATGCCTGATCTAGGTAAGATCTGTGTTTCAGGGCCTTAATATAAATTGCGCGAGCGCTAATGGATAGCGCTCTTAGGCGCCCTCATAATCTATGGAGTTAATATACTTGTCCTCGGCAAACCTACGTGCTGGCAACTTACATCACCCGTTTGCAAGTGGCACAATTTGGGGCCGAGGATTTGTTGACGCACTCCTTGAAGGTATGTCCAAGCTCAACGCAGTGGCTGCACGTAGGACTAGTTTCACGACAGTGTTTAGCTCAGTGCCCAAACTGGTGACACTTAAAGCACCTTGTGACAATCGTGAAATCCTTGACTGGGCTTGAGGTCCATTGTATGAAAATTCGGCTTTGGTTGAGTGATTTTCTAATACCCGCAGGAACTTCTAGAACGAAATTGCAAGTTTAGGAGATTTCTTTTACCCGACTTGTGACTTAATTTGATGGCTGCTAGGTAGGACTCTCGCGTAGAGGTAGGGAACTTTTTAGCGATGTTTTGTTCATATATACAGTTTTATACTTCTTGTTCGTTAAGGGCTAGGGGAACGCCAACAATAGTTATCCTCGGAAGGCGCTTAGTCGGCTCTTTAACCTTCAGGCCCGAGGAGACTAGTTTGTCTAATTTCTTTAGTTTAACGACGTCTGCTTTTTTCATGTACGTACATGAAGTTTTAATTCTCCTGACGATATATTTTTTTGGACTAGGGTCTTGGTCTCATCAGTGCATTATGTCTTATTGCTGGGGTAAATAGCGATTGAACTCAGATTGGATGGACGAATGAAATTGTCTGCACTTTTTTTAACCATGTCAGCAAAAGTACTTTTATCTTCTGGTTTCAGTTTATCCTCGACGACCTCTTTAAAGCTTTTAAGACTACTAGCAACATCCTGTTGGGCCTGTGAGTGCTGTATAGTTGTATACGCCTGGATTGTTTTCTGTGTTAAGGACTGGTACAATATCGCCATTTGTGACGTTCCGAACATGGCCTTGCGACAAAGGGTAGCAACCCGTAGTTTTTGGTCCGTGTACATTTTCCCATCTGCAACTACAGCACACACTTCTTTCATTATGGTATCAAAGCTAGCGGCCCACTTTTGAAGTTCCGTCGTAGGTAATAAATTACTGACAAGCTCATCTTCCATGGGTGTTGGCGGTTGTTGATTTCTGAGGGTCTGATTGTTGCGATGGCGATGGCGGAGGAGTTCGTTGTATAATTCGACTACGGTCAAATGGGCTAGACCCTGCTTGGGACATTGCCACACAAATTAATCACTGATTTAGCAGAGTATTTATTTAGTTCATTATAACACGTACGTAATTATAATCTCAAGGAAGTCGTTATACGCAACGATGACACACTTTGCACTTGCGGCGGCAAATAAAAGTGTGATACTATTCATTTAAAATATTACTTTTTCATTGTTACCAAAAACACGTCCACTCAGTCATAAGTACAAACAGAAATTGACTACTATTACAATGAACAAAGCTTTCACAAAATTATATAGTTCAGTTTCCGTAAGTACGTACAAAGAGACTACATTTCTATTTACCCATCATCTTTTTTTAATGGAATAGGGGGCAAATTTGCATTACCGTGGAGTTTGCAAATGTATCTCTAGGGATCTATATAATTCCGATGTTTTTGTCAACATCTGTCTCGTACACTGAAACCGGCGACGGGCTTTCGATGTACTGTGCGAAGTTGCTCCGGTGTCCACCAGTACACAGAACCTACCTCCCGGCCTGACCCGTGGCATTGACATAGTATGGCGGCAGTACCATCATTCGACCCGAACCACCGAGGGTGATTCGGACGCAATACGGCTCCGCCACCACTGCTCGGGCTACCGACCGGTCTGCAAGTTTCTGCATCAGCAGATCTTGTGCTGCGCGGCAGTGATTTAGGGCGTGAGGAGGCGCGAACTTTAGGCCTCCATTGCCTCCTCTCCCGTAGGAGTTTCCGGCTGTGGCACCCACGCAGTCGGTAAGTGCCGGCACTCGCCAGGGCTGGGGCGGTAGGCGTCTGTATCTCCCTTCACTTATTCTTCGACGAACAACACTTCTTGCTCCCCAGCCGATGATCTGCGGGACAGCCAAGGTCTGAGCAGACCAGGTAGTCGGCTCACCTATGGAGGCTTATTGTTAGCAACTTGCTTTCATATTTGTATTTACCATAATTATATTATTATCTGTAAGCTTTCTTCAATAATAAATAAAAGTATGTATATTCATCTGTTCCCTAATAGCTCCTTAACTACTTATTAGAACTGGACAAATGAGGTATCGTTAAAAACGTCTTGATCGTCCGCTGGTTAGAGGTTATATGCCGTGTCACTGAATCTAATGTGGTGCCCTCTGGCTCATATAAAGTACTGTATTAAAATATAAATATGCCGTGTTTGGTATTATTCGAAAGGGCATTATTTGTACATTTCAAAAAGCATTTTCCCTTGACTTTGTATTTATTCAATAATTGTGATATTTCAATGCTACCTATTTAAAATATACTTTGCAAAGAAATTAAAATTATAGAGGCATCAAAACAAATTAAATTAGGATAAAATAAAAAAAAGTAAAACTAAAACCCAACTGCGACAAAAAAAGCCGTAGTCACGCGTTGTTAATGTGTTATGATCTGCTATCAACAATACTATGATCGAAGGTTATGGTACATTTCTACGAAACGTGTGACTACGGTTTCTGAAACTTGTTTTATACTTTTTCAGCGACGTTTTTTGTCGTAGTTGGGTTTTAGTTTTTACTTTTTTTTATTTTATCTTCAACACCTGATACAACTAGCTACCATGCGATTAATATTTTCGTTGCCCCTGCGTTACAAGTTTATTAAAATAAATGAAAAAAGTTTAAAATACATATTAGAATAGTGTTAATTTTATGTGTTTCCTATCATTGTACTGTTACTTCTATCTTTGATCTTTGTGTATTGTGAGTGGTAAATATTGAAGTGTTTCATTCAGCAAAGGATTGATAATTTTTTTTTAAAACGAAGTAAATAAAACCACGCTTAAAGACCACAACACTTACTAGAGCAAAAGTATTAATTTTGTTCTACTACACATTTATCTAAATGCCATTATAATCTAAATCAACTATTAATATAAAGGTTCTTATGCTACAAACATTTGTTGATTTGAAAATACAATATTATTAAGTGTTTCTACTTACTAAATCAATTACAAATATTATTTTACTCATAGTAAAGCAGACAGAGTGTTAACGTCTTTTAAAACAAAGTCTTAAACAATGCATACTTTAATTCGGTGTATTGAAGTAGCCGAAAATATATTGTGTATCTATAGAAACTACCTGTTTTGTAGGCAGAAGTTCAAACCTTTAATTATTTGTCGCATAGTTATTGAAGTTATAATATTTCCGCTAATAATCCTCAGTAATTTATTTTACTTGACACAAGCACAGGATGGTTTCAATTTGATAGATATATATTCTGTGCCATCTTTTATATTCTTTGGTGATGTTGTATTGGGGTTCTATAGCAAGTCTAAAAGTGCGGCATATAAAATCTTTGTTGACAATCTCACGGATGTTCACAACGTGTACAATGAGAACATAAACTACAAGAGAAGTTTAAAACGATTGCAGATCATAAACTTTTTAAGTTTCACTGTTATTTTAGTTATAGCATTGATTTTTATCTCATCTCTTATTTTCATTATAATGGCAATAGATGTAAGCTGGAGTACACTGTCTTCAATGACAATGTTTTACTCATTTTTTAGAAATTTAATAACCTATATTTTAGAATACATGGCATTATACACATTTTTATCGATACTGACAAATTTACTAAAGTGCTTAAATACTACAATATTAGAGATTCAGAAGAATCTGCAATTGAAAGGTGTACTTGACACGGAATATAGTTATTCAAGACTGCTAGATGGGCTAACACAATGGGCTAATCTTTACGAATGTTTAGTGGAGAGCAGCAAGCACTTATCGGCATGTTTTAATGATTATGTAAGTTGAAATAGTTTCATAAAAAAAACTGTGTCTAAAATAATATATTTATTTAGTCTTTCTTGAAAAAGTTTTGATAAAATTAGTAAATTAATTCATTGTGTTAAAACCAAAATCAGTGTTATTTATGTTACTAGCTAGTTTTCACTCCTACTGATTACTTTGCAAACAGGCCGATACCTCATTCACTTCGTTGCCCCTCAGTTACTAGTTGCGACGACTGAAACAGTTGCCGACATCTCTTAAGCTCGGGATCAGGACTTTCACAACCCTGTTTAGCCCTCCTCCTCCTAGGATAATATAGTTTAACAGAAAAAAAGCCATTGCATTATTTCTTTTTCTCTCTAATCTCATCCAATAGCAGTAATAATCGCTGACGGAAATAGATCATATCCAGTTAAATCGAATAGATAGGTGACACGACTTCCAATCCATACGTTAAGTCAAAGAAGAACGACATCAACAGCGCAGGCTGTGAGCGTGGGATTCCACGGATTTATTTGCACTTATTCTAGCTACGTGTGCCTCTTCTCCATTGATTGTAGGTAATTTAATTAAAGCAAGTAACAGATCACAATATGTTTTATGTAACCGAAAGACATCTCACTAATAAGGAACAGTTTTAATATTATCCTGTGTAATATGTTTACGTGGTTGCTTTTCAGGTGATGTATTCGTTCATGTTGAAAATGGGTTATTTCACATACATAGTATATGAAGCAGTTTCTACGGTTATACTGAAGGTAGATAATAAATAAGTATGTAACCGTATTGGATTTTTTTTAATAGTAAAGTAACACCTTAATTTTTAGATGACCAGCGGACGCGGATCAGAAGAAGAGAGTTCGCACAGCGAACTCATAGTGAGAACGGTTTGGTTTTTCGCTTGTGATGTATTACCGATTGTGATGCAATTTTATGCTGGTCAAAAGCTACTTAATGAAGTTGTTAAGATGAACAGGAATATTAATAAACTTAATATTTTGGTTCCCTTAAGTAAGTAAAGAACAACGTAAAACCCATTTCTAATTGACTATGTGTTTGATTTGCGTGTTGTTCGCTGTCACCGACTTCAAAATAAAATTGATTGTTGACACAAGAATCTGTAATTACGTTTTTACTTTTCACTGCAGTTTTATTACACAAATGGTTTCTGTTAGAAGTATTTTTTATTTTTAGTGAAACTATAGTTCAATAGCTAATTTGTGTAAAAATAAGTAAGACTACTAAAATATTACGTTGCGTAAGACACACGATAGGTTAAAAAAGAATATGATGCCTTCTTTTAAAAATAAAAGAATGGCGAAATAGAAAAAAACCTGAAAGCAAAGGTAACTAAGGTAAATAAACTGAAACAGACTAAATGGGACTAATCCCACCCACACGCCCACCACTGTAACTCCTGTACACCAGGATCAACAGCAGTGACCCACGAACATGAAACAGACTAATAAAATATCTCAAGAAAGCTGACGAAGGAGGTCATATATCAGGTAACGAAAATACAGGATGTCTGTACTGTTACGGCTAATATCCCGAATCTATTGAAAACTGAATCTCTTGTCAGACTTGTGGTAAGCAGGAACACTATATTAAGCAGGAGTGGAAGATAATGGTGACGAAGCTGACCATATATGCCCAGTTTATGAAGATAGCCACGATTAAATGTTCTTATGTACCCCGTCTTGCCGTACAAGTGGGACCCTACAAGTTTATAATTTCATGAGGAAACTTTTAATTTTGCTTTGGCTGATAATAATAAAAATAATAATGACTGATTATTCTCTATTGATAATTGAGACATTGTAGAATAAAAAAAAAACAAGGGGTTTTATTTATGAAATACTTAAGGTACTTCACAAATGGCTATAATACTTTTATAGATTAATGAATGTATTATTCTTCTTCTTCCTATGGCACTACAACCCGGTGTGCTTCTTGGCCTCTTCCACAATTTGTCTCCAGCGATCTCTATTTAGTGCCAGTACGTCTACGGTTGAAATTCTTTCTTAGAGCAGCCAGGGCTTCCTAAATACAGTCCTGCTACCGCTTCTTGGGCCTACAGCGCGGTGTCTTTTGATAAGGGACCCAATTTATGATGACCTTTGTGGCTCTTGAGTCAGACATTGCTTCAATATGACCTGCCCACTGAAGTCTCTGCGTCTTCCAGAACCGAACGATGGATACGTTGCCCATCAGGCAACTCAACTCATTATTTATACGCTTGCGGTACACTTCTTCTCTTTCCCTAAATGCTCCTGAGATCTTTAGCAATATTTTTTACCTAAAGACTGCGAGCTGGCTTTCTTCTTTTAGGGTTACAGCCCAGGTTTTGCATCTACATGTAACGACAGGCTTTGTTATCGTCCTATATATTATAAGCTTGGTTGCTCTGGAAATCAGCTTTGACGCTAATAATGAGGATGGTATCCACCTGGATTCTTCTCATGCTTTCCATCAAGGACAGGAGCATAATTTTGGCTTTAAGTGTGTATTATTCCGCTCCTGCCACATGGGTAAAAATAGCTATTACAATAAGCCGTTCCATTTCGGCCGCAAACAATACAATTCGAATACATAATGAAATTTCGTGCATGGTCAAAAACACCTGTTATCTGTTAGGATTATGAGATGGATTTCATTCTCGGTCTTATTTTAGGCATTGCTAGTGGATTCAAGGTACTTGAACTCCCCAACAGCCTCAAACTCGTATATAGAGTCAATATTTAGGTTTTCTAATACTTGAGGGCACCTAAATGAATGTTTTCATATTGTAGAAACATATCGGTGTTGCACATTACAGATTAGTAACTCATGTGTGCTTTTAAAACTACAAAAAAAATCTCTTTCATTTGCATCCCATTTTCAGATATTCCACTTTGTTTCAGATCCCGATAATTCTAAGGTAAAAACTGTCAAAAATGTACTCAATTTAGCAATGAAAAATACGATTACAGTAGAATTTGGAGGTTTATCTATAGGGATATATCTAATGCCGATGTATTTGTCAATAATAGTATCAAACGTAATTATGGTTTTACAATTCAATAATGTAATTTAAAATTTAAAACAGCTAATGTAGTTTCGTATATCTTGAAATTAGTAAATATTAAAAATAAATATTATAATATTATTCAATGTTAATTGGTGTATTTTTAAGTAATAAAAAATAAATGGGAGTTGCTTGCTTGTTATGTTTATTTAACACCGAAGTCTATTTTTATGGTGTAGTGCCAATTGCCAATTCCTGTAAATGATGAAATGAGACGTCTTAGTAGTATGATTAATTTACAGTTGGTTATTTATTAGAAATGTAAAGTGTAGTGAAAAGACAATCTGAAATGTGTTTTTTTTTCTAAAACAACATTTACTAAAAACTTTTATCATCTTTTAATAGTTCACTGCTGTACATAGGCCTCTAAACAAAAAGGAGAAATAAAAATGTGGTTGAAGTCAAACGAAAAATAACATTTAGTTACATTTTTTGGTACACATATAATTATATATGTTCTAAAAGGTAATCATTATTTTGTTATTTTTATTTTCCATAGTTAGTACATAGTTTTGAATAATTAACAGTCAAATAGAAAAACCCCATTGAAGTAAAAACTTCCTTCGTCTTGGAATCTCTTCCAATAGCTTAGTTTAATTAACGTTACAAGACTGACATCCTATCTACCCGATTCTTCCCTGAAAATGTTTAAAACCTATGACCCGGCTACGTAAAACTTTGATAAAATTTATATAACCGATGTTACCCGAGCCATTATTACGAATCTTTTGACATCACATTCATTAAAATCGATATAATAGTTAAGGCGCCACGGTGGAACATACAAACATACACTGCCAAAACTATTACACTTCCTTTACCGTAGTCTGATAAAAGGAGAGGTTTCGGAAAACTTTTAGAGGATACTTCCTCTAAAAGTTTTCCGGAACCTCTGCTTTACCACGTTGAGCCACGTTGATTTCAGCATGAACGGGCCGGCTCGATTGGGGCGGAACTTACCTCACACAGAAAATCAACGTAAAATAACTGAGTTCATGCCGTCATGTTTTGTTGGTGAGTGCGAGACCGGAGGCCCAGCCCAATGATGCAGAAGTATCACTAGGCCCGTAGACCGCCATGGTGTGGGTCACCATGCTGCAATGTTGCATTGTTTGCATTCGCAGTGAGTGTGGTAACCACCATTCTTGGATTCTGTTTATGCTTTACATCAGGCACAGTAGAGTAATTTTAACCAAGCCTTAAATAAAGAAAAGAACTTTGGAATCAATCCCAACACTCAAATATTAACATGTTCCGCTTGACTAAAGTTCCTATTATCTTGAAAGGCTTTTTGAAAGCTGAATTTTATGATGAAAAAATATCTGAATGTAATTTAGTTAACACTGTGTAAGTTAAAAAACCGACCCGGTAAAATAAACGAAAACTTTAAAATTTATAGTTATTTATTATTATCAATCAATCGTAATAATCACCTGAGTCATTATTAGAACTGTATTGATACCTCATTCATTAAAATTGACTCAGTAGTTAAGGAGCTATTGCAAAACATACATCCATAGACTGCCAAAAGTATTACCCTTCCTTTTGGCTGTGACGTAATCGGGTAAAACACAATAAATTCTGTTGCTAGTGCGAGTGTCATTATTGTTTTCTATGTGATGTTTCTCATCGATTTGAGTGAAAGTAAACATTTTATTCTGTTCTACATCTATCCACATTTTAATTTAAATTATTATAATCATTAATCAATATAATGGTTATGATGTACATTCAAATATTGGAAGATTAAAAAGAGCAATATCTTTGAGTTTAGTTATGTACTTATAAACTAGTTAAAATATTTTTATTACTGATAGTGGAACAGATAGTGTAAAACGTATATTTAAATAAAAAAAGTACAATGCATAATATAATCCACTGCATTGAAGTGGCTGAAAATATGTTGAGTATATATAGAAACCACCTGTTTTGTAAAAAGAAATACAAAACTTTAATTGTGTTTCGTATAATTATTGAAGCAGTATTATATCCACTATTAGTTTTCAGTAATTCATTTTTTCTAATACGTGATGTAAAACATGCTATTGGTTTGAAATTTGTATATTCAATATTATATATCATGTTTTTCAGTGATGTATTTTTAGGATTTTTTAGCCAGTCCAAAAGCACGGCATACAAAATCTTCATTGACAATCTTACGGCTGTTCACAATGTGTACAACGAGGACATAACCTATAAAAGAAGCTTAAAACGATTGCATAATATTATCTTTATAGGTTTTACTGCTATTTTGATTGCAACTGTATCTATTATCGCAGTTGTTATTATAAGTCATATGACCATAGGAAATACCTGGGTTACACTGAATGTTATATCTATATATTACACAATTATTCGAAATGCAATAACTTACTTTTTAGAATTTATGACATTATACACATTTTTATCGATATTGACAAATTTATTAAAGTGTTTAAATAGTACGTTATCAGAGATACAGAAGAATCTCCAATTCAATGAAGAATTAAATACAGAACACAGTCATTTAATACTGGTTGAGAAGCTGACACAATGGGCTGAGCTGTACGAGTGTTTAGTTAACAGTGGCAAGCAGCTGTCAGCATGTTTTAACTATTATGTAAATATTATTTATACTTGCTTAAGAAGCAGTCTATTTCTTGAATAAGTTTATTTGTAACTTTGTTATTTTGTAAATGAAATTAACTGATCCTGAAATGAAAGCAAAGAACTTCTTTACTTTTGGAAAATACGTACACAGGAAAACGGAGATACTGAGCTAGTTAAGGGGTGGTTGTAGTGGCTATTATTATTAATATATTTCACTATGAAATAACATACCTTAAACCTCGAAACCTCATCCAAAGAAGTTACTCACGGAAGCAATCACGACAATTCCATTAAATAATTCCATTCTGCCTCGTTGGTCTCGCGGTTGGCGTGAGCGACTGCTGATCATGAGGTCTCGGGTTCGATTCCCGGGTCGGACCAAATGTTTGTATGATCTACAAATATTTGTTTCGGAGTTTGGGTGTGTTCTATCTATAATATGTATGTATTTACAAAAAAAAAGTATATATGTATTTGTATCAGTTGTCTAGTACCCCATAACACAAGCTCTGCTTATCTTGGGACTAGATGGCGTTGTGTGTTTAGATGTCCGAAATATTTTTATTTAAATAACTGATCAGTGACAAACATCAATTATTTATTTCATTCATAAAAAAACTATTTTTTAGCAAATCTAAAGTTATCTTACGAATAAAGAAAGAACACTTGTAATATTTTGTTACTAAACTTCGGTGAAATTGTGTTATTCCTTTTAATGTTAGATAATTGCTTTTCAGATAATATTTACATTTACAACGAAAATCAGTTACTTTACATATGTGTTATATGATACAATCAGAACACTCATAATGAAGGTAATCAATGAGAGAAACTTACAAAGCACAGGTATTGATAAAATATTAAATTGCAACGTAATGCCTTAATTTTTACAGGAGGTAAAACTGCACACATTCATTTTAAACATGGTTTTGATTTTCGTTTACGATGTGTTTCCATTAGTAATGCCATTTTATGCGGGTCAAAAGTTGCATAATGAAGTTGTGATGACGAAGAGGACTATCACTAAATTGTATAGTTCGGTTCCCACAAGTAAGTATGCTGTCCATTAGGTACAGTAGTCTAAGTAGTAGTTTAGTTCCCGCAAGTAAGTACAAAACAACTTTACCCAACCGACCAGTTTACTATGGCTAGTATTTAACTAACAAAATCTTTCCTTTATATTATATGAATTTTTCGAATCCCAATCTTAATCTAAAATACTTATTGCAAAGTTTTGCTTTCTTTACTTAGTATTGTGTTGAAAACCTGAATCATATCTGATAATAGCTAATATATCCAATTGAACATCTGGATACCTTTACTGAACCGACGGTGTGCCACTCAGTGTCTAAATTAATATACACTAGTTTTTACCCGCGACTCCGCCCGCGTATATGTCGGTTATCGCGGCAAATAGTAGCCTATGTGTTATTCTGATGTATAAGCTATATTACTGTAAAGTTTTATCCAAATCCGTTCAGTAGTTTTTGCGTGAAAGAGTAACAAACACCCAAACATCCATCCATCCTTACAAACTTTCGCATTTATAATATTAGTAGGATATTAGTAGGATTTATGGTTTATTATAAGGGATTAGGGAACAGCTATTGCCTCTTAGTGCCTTTCCGCAGTAGAGCCGACTACTTTTAAGTGAATTCTCAAATATGCCCGGCCGTACAAGTACGTAATCCGAATTCGGATTCAGAATTCGTTTTTCCGAATTCGGACATCCGAAGCCAACACATCATTCACATCTATAAAAATATTAATTATTAATAATAATACTCTTTATTTAAATACGTTAACTGCAGCACACGTTCGTTTTTTTTTCACGTACCGAATACATTCCGTAGTTACGTTTCTATTACAAGCCGTGCTTTCGGAAAAACCTTATGACGTCCTGTGCGACGCAGCGCTTCAATATATTTGTTACGTACCGCCGCACACGTATGACATTTCTATTCGGAACGGCACCACAACCTTTGCATATTGGATATGTTGTTCATCTCATCACAAGAGTTTAATAGTAACCCTCAAAATCCGCGGCCATAAGCCCAATCTCATTTTTACAAAATTATAATGTTACAAAAAAGTTGGGCTTACTACTACGTAGTAGAATAGCCAACTAACGTATATCACAGACACAGTTTTGTGAGTAGTAACTAATAAGTGTACCAGCCAATCGAATGTCGACGAACTGCACATTTGGCTTAGTGGCTTAAGTGGTCACCTCGCCTTCTACTGCGCTTAGTGTTGTGGGGTAAAATCCTACATGGGACAACACTTTGCATGATCCACAAATTGTTGTTCTGAGTCGGGGTTTTCTTTGTGTACGTTTTATACATGTTTGTAATTTCTAATGCGGGAATTATCTTTTAAATAAAAAAACACAAATCGTTAATTTTAGACCATAGGTTGAAGGTAAATGTAAACTAAATTTAAAGCAAATACTCTAAAAATAATATGTAACGTTAGGAAGATAAGAAGAAGAATAAGATGGGACTCGAGGAGGCGGCACAATGCCACCACTGCGCAGCCGACTTGGACTCCGCCCAGCGTACGCTGGAGGAATACTCCGCGTGGACGTCTGAACGCGAAGTCCTAGTCGGCCAAATCATTGCTGCCATGCTGGAGGGTGAGGTGGGTTGGGACGCAGTGGTCTCTTTCTATGAGGCTGTAATGCTCTAGAAAGAGACCGCTAAATGGGATCGGGAGAGGGCTGATCCCGAGCGTAGGTGACATCGCCGGCGAAACCAGCCGCCGACAGGACCGCAAGCTGCCAGAGAGTGGAGACCTCTGGTAGCTTATTAATTGATGCGATCAGCGGTAGGGTCGGTCGGCGGCCTGGTCGCAAAACTGCGGCTAGGTAATATACAACAGTCGCAACATACAACGATAGAGGATAGATTCTCTATACACGCGGCGTCGTTCCTGGGGGGGACCTGAAATAACATGATCTGGGTAGTCCTCAGAGCAGCCTGAAACCGGCCGCCAGGGTAATTTTTAGTGAAATCACCACATACCTGGCTCCTCAGTTTTCAAGGAGCCGGAGATCCGAAGGGATTTTAAACCCAGTCAACAAAAAAAAAGGAAGAGAAGTCGTAATATGTTAAGAAATGGTCACTCATCTATAGATGAGTGACCATTTCTTAACATATTACGACGAAAAAAATTATTAAATATATATTAATTTGTTACCATAAATAAAAAATATTAGCCGAATCTTATATTCATTCTGGTTTTAGTAGCTACAGTCGAACCTTAAACAGTTACATTAACCAAATTTACTAATTACATTGAAAAATATTGTTTCCCCTAAAATTAAACAAAATTAAACTACCGTTGAACTTTTTGGGCAGTAAATATACCGAATGTGGATTTCACAGGATTTCGAATTCTCAAAACGAATTCGGAATCTGTACTCGGATCCCAAGCCTGCACGGCCGGCTTTAGGTGACATCTGGCCCACGTAGACGTCACTTGTCTCCTCGGCTGGCCACAGTAAAGCATAAAAAACTCGTCCCGTCTACCCGCAGCCACACTGGATGGCATGAGACACTGGTAAGCGCACCCCATTCTGGATGACCAGAGCCCCCGCCTAAACTGGTAAACTGTGCCTTGCCAAAAATTAGTCAACCCCCATGTATCTTATATCGACACTAGATCCATCTAAATTAAGTGAAAGTCGCCCAAGGGCGGCTGGACGGACCAGCTTTGGAGCATGTGGAAACTACTCGTTAAAGAGCCACATCATTAGTCAAGGTACATGTGGTTTAGTTCTTGTATGCAAAATTATATACGTCCGTTCCGGAAAGAAGATAAACGGGTCCAGGACAGAATTATGTGTTTCTAGATTTCTAGCTCTAAGGCTCTTAGTTTTAGTGATAATTTCATAAACTTGTTACTTGCATATTACTGTTAACAGAATATCAAGCGGGTAAGGAATATTGTACCGAATTTGAGTTTACTATATTGTAGAAAAATATGAAAGTTTAGGTATGGTTTAAAAATGACAAAACGTCTTTTTTTATTTATTTCCCGTTTTCATATATTTCATTGTATTTTCAGATCCTGAAAATACTGCAGTAAAAACTGTTAAAAATCTACTCAAATTAATAATGCAAAATACTGTAACAGTAGAATTTGCAAATATATCCATGGGAATGTACATAATTCCGATATTTCTGTCAACAACAGTCTCAAATATAATTACGGCTCTTCAATTCAATAATGTAATTTAAAATGTCACAAAAACCAGTATGGTCCATTACTATTTGTTCAAATTAAACGTATAATGTTAAGAGATGAGTTTTATTTAAGTGATAATAAATTAATGTGATTGGGTTGCGCTGTTTTATTTATCAAGAAAAACACACACGTTGTGTAAAACCAGTTCTTAAAATGCAAAAAGGTAACAGTGTGACGAAAAAACAATATAAAATATAACGGAATCAATATTTACTGCAACAATTTTGCTGACACAAAACTGAATGTAGTCAAACAAAAAGTAATGAATACTTAACAAATAAATGGAAATATTTCGATTAGGTAAAAACTTGTTCAAATCTTTTTCAATGATTTACTTTAACTCAATCAACCAACCTCACTTTCTTTTCTTGAGGCCGTTTTCCAAAGCATTGGTAAACTAAATGGAATTGGGATTTTGAAAAAAAACATTTTTGATTTGATTTTAATGTATTTCAAAACTTTATTACTAATAATATTAATTTTTGATGCAAAAAACTTAAAAAAGACTCTTTCGATTCATTATAAACAATTAAAAATTGATTAAATTTAAAAAAAAATCACGTGTCTATAAACGCGCCATGATTGGTCACCATAGTTGTGACGTCATAATGTTATAGCTATTTAATAACAGTACGGCGTTTACGGCTGATTTGTGACTAGACAATAATATTGAAAATTTATTGCTAAAAAACGAGTTGTTAGTTGGTTCCGATTAGCTGTGTTTGATAAAGGGTTTATTAAGACAAAGTCTGATAATATTCCTGATGTTCATATATTTATGATAACCAATTTTTAAAAAAAATGACGTTAGATTTAATTCTACTGAAGTTCGAGGTGCCAAGGCATCAAGGTAAGTCTGTTAAAAAATAATATAATAAATAAAAATACTTAAGTTTTTATTCTCCATTATATTAAACATAATTATTTATTTCATAAATTGTAGCGCATCGCGTGCGTGTTATGGCGACAAAGCTATAGGTTATGTTCAACTAAGTCGTAAAAAAATATTTGTATTGTAATGATGATGATGATGATGATTCGCGGGCTTGGTTTCCGCAACTCGACGATTTGTTGCGCCTATTTTGCGTAGTGGGTCGGCGCTAGTGGTGCCAACCCAATTCTTCCAGGAAGCCTAGCAGACCCTTTGCGTTGCCGACGACTTCCTGAAGTGACCTCGGCGATCCGAGGTGTCTTGCCCGGTATTTCGCCACCTCAGGACATGTCAGGATGACATGGGCGGCCGTTTCGTCTTCCTCCATGCATGCTCTGCATAGAGGGCTGTCCGTTACACCTAGAGTGAAAAGATGTTTGTTTAATAGTGCATGACCAGTTATTGCTCCGATCAAGAGTCGAAGCGGCGGCCTCTTAAGTTGTTTCAGCTTCCGTGACAATCCGGGGTTGATTGTCGGGAGGGCCTCTTTGGTCTGCCTGCAGGTACAAAGGTTGGACCAATATATCTGATGTTCTACCTCGGTGTTCTGTTGCAGTGTCCGTCGCAGCCAAGCAGTTGGCAACGGCAGTATTGGTTCTGGGCCGATTGCCCTTGTCTCCGATCCGCCTTTTGCCAGTGCGTCAGCTGAGTCGTTCCCGCGTGAGTTGCTATGACCCTTGATCCACTGGAGAGTTATACTAGTTATAGTACTTACCTCTGTCAGGGCTCTGTGGCATTCGTAGATTAGCCCTGAGGTAGTCACATGGCTCTGTAGGGCTTGTAAGACTGATCGGCTGTCGGAAAGTATGCGGATGGGGTATTCCGTTACCTTTCTGGAGATGATCGCATGTGCTGCCGTTATTATGCCCATACACTCTGCCTGGAAGACTGTGTTGTGGGCTCCTAATGGTGTCGAGATGTGTATGTTTAGGTCCTCAGAGAATACTCCCGAGCCAGTGCCTGACCTTGTTTTGGATCCGTCCGTGAAGATTCTTAACTCCCTTGGGTTAAGTCCTTCTTGGGGATTCTCGTGCAGTTGTATTTTGTACTTTTTGTCAAAGACGAATTGCCTGGGTATCGTGTCAGTTACCGCTTCCATGAGCGGTTCCTTAATTATCGCCTCGTATAAGATCTCGGTGTGTGGTACCCTAGGCAGTCTCCAGAGATTTTGTTTCTTTAGCCGCGCTGCTGCAGCTAAAGCCTCCTGCCTTATGAAAAGGTGGAGTGGTGGTAGACCTAAGATGGCTTCCAGAGCTGCAGTTGGTGTAGTCCTCATACAGCTTGTAGCCGCCAGGCAGGCCAATCTCTGGAGTCGTTGTAGTTTAGTTTCGGCAGTGGATAGTTTGGTCCGTGGCCACCAGACTATCGCGCCGTAACTTACCATTGGTCGGATGACTGTCTCGTAGAGCCACAAAGTGGTCTTGGGGTTTAGTCCCCAAGTTTTACCTACCATTCTGCGGCACTGCCAGAATACGACTGTTGCTTTTTCAATTTTGTTGTTGAGGTGTGCGCTCCAGTTAAGTCTGTGGTCGAATATTACCCCTAAATACTTTACCTCAGACGAGAGTTGGAGCTCTGTATTGAACAACTTGGGGAGTCGGTAATTTCCCAGGTTCCGTTTGTTGGTGAACATTACCATTTCAGTCTTCCTTGGGTTGACTGACAGTTCGTTATCCACGCACCAGCGTTCCACTATTGCCAGTGCTGAGCGTGTTACATCGCATACTATACCTGTGTGCATGCCGCTTGTTAATATCACTATATCATCAGCGTATCCGATGGTATAATGGTGATTGTTGTTCAATGTGGTAATAAGATCGTTTACCACTAGGTTCCATAGGAGTGGTGAGAGGACGCCACCTTGGGGGCAGCCCTTTGCCACCAGTGCTTGTTTGGTAGCGTCGGCCTCGAGTCTGATGACTCTCTGGCTCAGCATCTTGTTAATCCACTCTATCATGACAGCATGTACGCCATGTTTTACCAGTGCTGCTGTTATGCTGGTGAATTTCGTTTTGTCGAAGGCTCCCTCTATATCTATGAAGGTGCCTAAGCACATCATCTTGTTTTTGATCGCTACTTCAATTTATTCAGTTACTTTAACTATGGATGCCAAGTCAAGAAAAATTCAGGATGTTAAATGCCATGACTGTGCAGCTTCAGCGGGGAATTTATACTCCTATTAAATTTAAGTTGTTTGATGTTATCAGCAATCAAATCTTTTATATTGTGTATACATGTGGTTGCAAACATGCATTAGCATTACTTATGTGGACCCATCGTAGAAGTGAAGATCCGACACAGACAGAAGTCGATTGCTATTGGAAAAAAACGCGATTATCAGGCATTAAGGCAGTTAAAAAAATGTATTGAGTGAACTCTACATAAGTATATAATAATTAATTGATTTGTACACTTAGATAAATAATAATTAATGACAATGGTTTTAAGAAATACTTACATCGAAATGATCTTCACAACAAAAAAAAATTGATTTTGTTTTGGAATTATCACCGTGTACTACTGCTTGAAACAATTTTATTTATTTCGACGTTAGTCATCTTGGGGAACATTTAAAAACATTTTGGAGGTTTTTTTTAGGTTGTTTTTGTAGTATTCGTACATAATGGTACAAAACAAGAACGATAACTGTTGAGATTCGACATTTTCAATATAAATTTAAATATTTAACATTGACAACAAAATTAAATAGATCAAAACACTGTACTTATTTATAATTATTTCTATATCAACTGCAATGAGTGAAAACTAACATTATGACGTCACACGCGGTTGGGTATGTTCGGGAGCTGTCGGCGCGTCTTCGGTACTGGATTCAAAAAAAATATTTTTATTTTGAAATAACTTTTGAATTATTGCGCAAAAAAAAAAAAAAAATAGTTTTGTTATCAATCTTACATATGATCTTTCCATTGACAAAAAAAAAATTTTTTTTTCAAAAACCCAATTGAACTTGAAATATTAAAAGATAATTCAATATTGTTATATATGTACATCAGTAAAATCAGTGAGTGTAATCTTTTACTTTGTTTCTATAACACTTCAGATACATACA
Organism: Spilosoma lubricipeda; assembly: GCA_905220595.1. NCBI lineage: Eukaryota > Metazoa > Arthropoda > Insecta > Lepidoptera > Erebidae > Spilosoma > Spilosoma lubricipeda. Next base: position 4,848,512 of record HG992278.1, read on the forward strand.
TGTAGGTTGCCCTTGGTACCAACTAAATAAAAAACAAAAGAAATGTGATGTTTTAGTAATCTGATGATTAATTAGATAGGTATACAATTATAATTATAATAAAAGACACAGTGTGACAAAAAGGCAAAATCATGTCGGAAAATATTAATCGGTTTTTTTTTGGTATCAAATTTTAAACTGTCTTTATTAGCTTACAATTGAATGTAGGTCTCTTCTTATAAAGATGGTTTTGGCCACGTTGAAATGGATATGTATAAGGTTTCAAGTTTCCCTTCGTTTTACAGTGATGTTGTCCCGCGAAGGTTTTGCCTTAGTTGCCTTCCACACTGCTTAAAAGAAAGAAATCAGATGAAAATGAAAGCATGAAGATGATAAAGAAATTAATTTATATTTTTCAAAACAAAATGAATTGCACCCAGAAGTTTAAGTTTGTGTTTCGGTTTTGGCTATGAAAATTAGTTTCTGTCAGCTGCTGAGTAAAATACAGACGATTTTAAATAAAGCTACAAAGACTTACCATGATTCTTTTCATGTACATAATTATAAAAAAATTAAGAAACTTTAAACCGACTACGTAAAGTTATAATTTTTTTTTTATAAAATTTACATATTATTTAAATCAATCAATCGTAATAATCACTCCGTATTTTATTAGTAATCACTGAAATCTGATCTATTAAAATCGATTCAATAGTTAAGGGCTGCTGTGGAACATACATACATAGACTGCCAAAAGTATTACTCTTCCTTTTGGCTTCGCCGTAGTCTGTATAATATAATCAATTCATTAGCGAGTGCGAGTGTCATCGTTATGTTTTCCATGCGATGTTTCGAATTAATTTGAGTGAAAGTAAACATTTCATTCTGTTCTACATCTATCCACGTCTAGTTTAAATTGTTATTATTAATAATCGAAATAATCGTTTTAATGTACATTCAATGTATAATATAATCAATTCATTAGCGAGTGCGAGTGTCATCATTATGTTTTCCATGCGATGTTTCTAATTAATTTGAGTGAAAGTAAACATTTCATTATGTTCTACATCTATCCACGTCTAGTTTAAATTGTTATTATTAATAATCGAAATAATCGTTTTAATGTACATTCAAATATTGGAAGATTAAAAAAGAGCAATATTCTTGAGTGTAGTTATGTATTTATAGTTTAACTATTTTTATTACTGATTGTGGAACAGGTAGTGTAAAACGTACATTCAAATAAAAAAGTGCTACACAATGCATAATATAATCCACTGCATTGAAGTGGCTGAAAATATTTTGTGTGTCTATAGAAACTACCTGTTTTGTAATAAGAGATACAAAACTTTAATTGTATTTCGTTTAATTATTGAAGTAATATTATATGCACTGTTAGTTCTTAATATTTTATTTTTTCTTATACGTGAAGTAAACCGTGATACTGATTTAAACTATGTATTTTACATATTGTATATTATGATCTTTAGTGATGCATTTTTAGGGTTTTTCAGTAAATCCAAAAGCGCAGCCTACACAATTTTTATTGACAATCTTACGGCTGTTCACAATGTGTACAAACGGGACAAATCCTATAAAAGAAGCTTAAAACGATTGCATTATTTAATCGTTATGTGTTTTTCTGGTATTTTAATCATAACAGTATTTGTAGTCACTGTAATTATTATAGGTTATAATAATATGACCGTACCTTATACCTGGGATATACTGAATACTATATCTATATATTACACCGGTATTCGAAATGCCATAACTTACTTTATAGAGTTTATGGCGTTATACGCATATTTATCGTTATTGACAAATTTATTGAAGTGTTTAAATAGTACATTATCAGAGATACAAAAAAATGTCCAGTTGACAGAAGAACTAAACACGGAACACAATTATTCAACATTGGTTGAGAAACTCACCCAATGGTCTGAGCTGTACGAGTGTTTAGTTAACAGTGGCAAGCAGCTGTCAGCATGTTTTAACTATTATGTAAATATTATTTATACTTAGTTGGGAAGCAGTCTATTTATTAAATAAGTATTTTTTAAACTTTGTTTATTGTAAATGAAATTAACTGATCCTGAAATGAAAGCAAAGAAAACTTCTTCACTTTTTGAAAACACTACACAAGGTTACGGAGATACTGAGATATTTAAGGGATAGTTGTAGTGGCTATTATTATTAATATGGATGTTTCATGGGGACGTCGTTTGTATTATTTTGAATACATTTCACTATGAAATACTATACCTCAAATCTCGTCCTCATCCAAATCAGCTCACGGAAGCAATCACGAACCACTAAAGAACTGACCAGTGACAACCATAAATATTTATTTTATTTAAAAATGTGAACAATATTTTAGAAAATCGAAAGTAATCCAACGAATAAAGAAAGAAAACTTGTAATATTTGCTTAAACATCGTTGAAATTATGTAATTTTTAAAACGTTAGTTAATTGCTTTTCAGATGGTATTTACATTTACAACGAAAATCAGTTACTTTACATATGTTTTATATGATACAATCAGAACACTAATAATAAAGGTAATCAAAGAACAAAACTTAAAATATACAAATATAGTTAAAATTAAAAAAAATATATAATAGGTAAAATTTGAATAAAAAACATAAAACTTTAACTTTTACAGGAGGTAAAACTGTACTCATTCATTTTAAGTATGGTTGCGATTTTTATTTGCGATTTGTTGCCGCTTATGATGTCATTTTATGCAGGTCAAAAGTTGCAGAATGAAGTTGTGACGACAAAGAGGACTATCACTAAATTGTATAGTTTAGTTCCAACAAGTAAGTACAATACAACTCGACCCCAACTGACCAATTTACTATGGCTCGTATTTAACCAAAAAAAAAACTTTACTAAATTTCTAACGCATCCCAATCCTAGTCGAAAATATTTATTAAAAAGCAAAACATTGACCACTACCATTGAAAACCCGATTTTTTTATGAAATTCTATCTGATAACCGTTAACCGACTTCATCTACTCCGTGTGCCACTCAGTGTCTTACTGAGTAGGGTTAGGTAACAGGTGTTATTAAGACATCTCGACGTCTCCTAGCGCCTGTTCGCAATATAGCCTTTGAGGGAATTCTGAATTAAGCCAGGCCATACACGTATATACGGCATTACACACTGTGCGTATTGTTTGTATATTTGTTGTTTTGTGGGGTTAAATCCTTTATGAGACGACACTTTGTATAATCCACAAGTAGTTGATCTGAGTCTGGGTGTTCTTTGAGTCCGTTTCATGTATGTTTGTTAAGTCCCCGCGACACAGGATAAATTATTCCTAATGCTGGATTTGCTTTAAATAGAAATTACATTTGGTTTAAAACATAGGTTGAGCTAATTTGAACTAATATAAATTTAAAACGAATACTGTAAAGTTTTGTAACGTTAATAAGAGCGGGCAAACGAGCAGACGTATCGCCTGATGGTAAGAGATTAGCCTCGCGCAATGACACGTGCAACACCAGAGGCGTCACAAGTGCGTTGCCGGCCTTTAAGGGATGGGGAAGAGAGATAGGGGGAGGGGGTTTGGGTTATGGACCCATGAAACTTTTTTTTTAATTATGTACATGAAAAGAATCATGCTGTCTTTGTAGCTTTAGCTTGAAGGGTTTGGAGTATAGGACTCCGGTATCCTCACTCACTCGGTGAAACACAGTGCAAGCTCTATTTCACATCGGTTTTCTATATATATTATATATCTTACCACAGTCACCCATCTATAGATTGGCATGGCTAACATTGCATAATTTTTCAATTTGTTACTATTTAAAAATTATATTAGGCAAGTCTTACAGTTAGTATGGTTTCAACATCTACGATTGAACCTTTCTTAGTTTTATTAGCAACTAGCTGTTGCCCGCGGCTTTGCTCGCGTGGAAGTTGATTATATGCTATATGATATATATATTTGTAATTAAAACTGTGTAAAAGAATGTATCAGTAATTTATTCATGTTTTTAAATGAATTTATTTATTTATTTTTGATCATTATCCCATTAAAAAAAACTTTCATACAAACATTCGACCCATATTGCAACCCCTTTAGGAGCAAAATTCGCATAAATACTGATATAAGTATTCATCTATTTGTAATCAGAAACATAAAAACGAAAGTTGTTAGGCTGCTAAATTAAAAAAATTACGGACTTCCAAACTAACCAATATATGAAATGCCAATGCCTATTTCTCCCCTTAGGGGTAGAATATCCAGAAACGCTTAAATATGCATATTCTCGTGTTTAATTAGTAACCCAAAGATAACATTTTATGTTTCTAACTCAAAAAATTACAGACTTCCATGCAATCTTGCAACCCTCATTTCACCCCCTTAGGGATAGAATATCCAGACCCGCTTAAATACATATCTACTCATTTTTAATCAGTAGCCCAAAAAAAAGGTTTAATGTTTGGAACTTCACAAATGACGGAATTCCAGATTAACCTATATGCGAAATGTCAAACCCTATTTTACCCCTTAGGGGTAGAATATCCAGAAACCTTTAACAGGTATCTACTCATTTTTAATCAATAGCCCAAAAATATAGTTAAATGTTTCTAACTTAAAAAATAATGAACTTCCATACAAAGTTTCACCTTTAAGGGTAGAATAACCAAAAACGCTTAAATACATCTCTACTCTTTTTTAATCAGTAGCATATAAATAAAGTTTTATGTTTCAAACTTCAAAAATGACGGCATTCCAGACTAACCTATGCACGAAATGTCAACCCCTATTTTACCCCTTAGGGATAGAATATTCAGACACGCTGAAATACGTATTTACTCATTTTTAATCAGCAACCCAAAAGTAAAGTTTTAGGTTTCTAAGTTAAATGTGATTGATTTTCATAAAAAAAAATCAGCCCCTATTTCACCCTTTTATTGGTAAAATATGCAGAAACGCTAAATAGATATCTAGTTATTTTTAATCAGTAGCCCAAAATAAAATTTTCATGGTACTAATTTAAAAAATAACGGACTTCCATACAAACTTTTAACCCCTATTTTACCCCTTTAGGAGTAGAATATCCAGAAACGCTTAAATACGTATCTACTCATATTTAATCAGTAGTCCGAACACAAAGTTTCATGTTTCGAACTTTAAAAATGACGGACTTCCAGACTAACCTATATGCGAAATGTCAACCCCTATTTCACCCCTTAGGGGTAGAATATTCATAAACGCTTAAATAGGTATCTACTCATTTTTGATCAGTAGCCCAAAAACAAAGTTTCATGCTTCTTACTTAAAAAATGACTAACTTCCTTACAAACTTTCAACCCCTATTTCACCCCTTAGGGGTAGAATATCAAGAAACGCTTAAATACGTATTAACTCATTTTTAGTCAGTAGACCAAAAACAAAGTTTCATGTTTCGAACTTAAAAAATTATGGACTTCCAGACTAATCTATTTGCGAAATGTCAACCCCTATTTCACCCACTTAGGGGTAAAATATCCAGAAACGCTTTAATACGTATTTACTCTTTTTAACATTAGCACATGAATAAAGTTACATGTTTCTAACTTAAAAAATAACGAACTTCCATACAAACTTTCAACCCCTATTTTAGCCCTTGGGGGTAGAATATTCAGAAACGCTGCAATACGTATTTACTCATTTTTAATTAGTAGCCCAAAAATAAAGTTTCATGCTTTTAACTTTAAAAATGACGGACTACCAGACTAACCTATATGCGAAATGTCAACCCCTATTTCACCCCTTAGGGGTAAAATATTCAGAAACGCTGAAATACGTGTTTACTCATTTTTAATCAACAGCCCAAAAATAAAGCTACAGGTTTCTAACTTAAAAAATGACGGACTTCCATACAATCTTTCAACCCCTATTTCACCCCCTTAGGGGTAGAAATTCCGAAATTCCTTTCTTAGTGGGTGTCTACTCAATAAAAGGATCCTACTTACCAAATTTCATAACCGTAACTATCATAGTTTACGCTCGGCGATGATGAATCAGTCAGTCAGTCAGTCAGTCAGTCAGTCAGGACTTACTATTTTATAAGTATAGATAAAAACATTGTTTCTAATAACATTGACAAAGATACATGTGGTTTGCAAAATTACGTACGTCCGTTTCTGAAAAAAAGAGAAATTAAATTCTAGGTTTGGTCCCAAACTAACAATAATGTCTTTTTTCTTTACATCTTGTACATATATTTCATGTTTTTTCAGATCCTGAAAATACTGCAGTAAAAACTGTTAAAAATCTACTCAAATCAACAACTAAAAATACGGTGACAGTAGAATTTGCAAATGTATCCATGGGAATGTTCATAATTCCGATATTTCTGTCATCAACAGTCTCAAATATAATTACTGCTCTACAATTCAATAATGTCATTTAAAATGTCACAAACACAAGTGTGGCTCAGTATAATTTGTTCAAATTAAACCTAAAATGTTAAGAGATGAGTATTATTTAAGTGATAATAAATGAGTGTGCGTTAGGTTGCTCTGTTTTATTTATCACTAGCTGAACCCCGCGGTGTTAACCGCGGTTATCGTCGTACCGCGAGTAACGCCGCGGGACAAAGTTAGTCTAAAAAAGTAGCCTAAGTTACTCCCTGGTTCATCAACTACCTGCCAGTAAAAGTCCCGTCAAAATCCGTCCAGCCGTTCCAGAGATTACCCGGAACAAACAGACAGACAGACAGACAAAATTTTTTTTAACTACATTTTTGGTATATGTATCGTGTATACATACATATGCATTAAATAAAAAGCGGTTATTTTAATATTACAAACAGACACTTCAATTTTATTAATTTGTATAGATGTATAGATGAAAAGCACACACGTTGTGTAAAACCAGTTCTTATATTGTCAGAAAGGCTAAAGTGTGACGGAAAAACAATACAAAATAATATAATAAAATCAATGTTGACTATAACAATTTTGCTGACGCAAAATTGGGAATTATAAAAGAACTAAAAATAGTTTTTTTTGTATTTTAAAACTTTATAGCTATTTGTAGGCAATATTATCTTATGTGTTATTTTGATGTATAAGCTATATTACTGTAAAGGTCTAGCCCTATGCGCGTGAAGCAGTAACAAACTTACACACTCACAAACTTTCGCCTTTATACATATGTGTGAAAAGTAAAATCAGTGAGTGTAATCTTTTACTTTGTTTGTATAACACTTCAGATACATATATGTAGTACCAACTAATGTATTTGAAGAAATAGGATGTCTCAGTAATTTGATGATTGATTTGATAGGTATATATTATAATTATAATAAGGGACACAGTGTGACAAAAACGGACGGAAAATAGCAATCTGAATTTTTTGCTCTCAAATTATGAACTACCTTTATTAGCCTCCTATTAAATGTAGGCCTCTCCTTAGAAAGGAAGTTTTGGTCACGTTGAAATGGATGTGTATAGATAGGGTTTCAAGTTTCCCTTCGTTTTACAGTGATGTTGTCCCGCGGAGGTTTTTGCCTTAGTTGCCACCCACACTGCTTAAAAGAAAGAAAGTAGATGAAGATGAAAGCATGAAGTCGATTGAGAAATTAATTTAGATTTTTGAAAACAAAATGAATTGCACACAGAAAGTAAGTTCGTGTTTCGGTTTTGGCTATAAAAATAATTTTCTGTCAGCTGTTGGGTAAAATACAGATGATTTGAAATAAACCTGCAAAGACATGTCAACAATTAAAAAAAAAACTTTAAGAAACTTCAAACCGACTACGTAAAGCTATAAAAAAATTGATAAAATTTACATATTATTTAAATCGATCAATCGTAATAATCACTCGGGATTTTATTAGTAATCATTGAAATCTGATCCAATAAAATCCATTCAATAGTTAGGGGCTGTTGGGGAACATACATACATAGACTGCCAAAAGTATTACTCCTTCTTTTGGCTTCGTCGTAGTCGGTAAAATACAATAAATTCATTAGCGAGTGCGAGTGTCATCATTATGTTTTCAACGTGATGTTTCCCATTTATTTGAGTGAAAGTAAACATTTTATTCTGTTCTACATTTATACACATTTAGTTATTATTATCATTAATCGATATAATCTTTTGAATGTACATTCAAATATTGGTAGATTATAAAATACCAATACTTTTGAGTATAGTTATGTACTTACAAACCGATTTAACCATTCTATTACTCATAGTGAAGCAGGTTATGTACAAACGTATGTTCAAATCAAGAAAAGTGCTATACAATGCATAATATAATCAACTGTATTGAAGTAGCTGAAAATATTTTGTGTGTCTATAGAAACTACCTATTTTGTAATAAGAGATACAAAACTTTAATTGTGTTTCGTTTAATTGTTGAAGTAGCATTATATCAACTACTAGTTCTCAATAATTCATATTTTCTTATACATGAAGTAAAACGTGATATTGATTTGAAACATGTATATACCATATTATATATTATGATCTTTAGTGATGTATTTCTAGGGTATTTTAGTAGGTTCAAAAGCTCGGCGTACAAAATCTTTATTGACAATCTTACGGCTGTTCATAATGTGTACAAAGGGGACATAATCTATAAAAGAACCTTAAAACGATTGCATTATATTATCTTTATTGGTTTTACTGCTATTTTGATTGCAATACTATTTATTATCGTAGTTGTTATTATAAGTTATACGGCCTTAGGTTACACCTGGGGTATACTGAATACTATATCTATGTTTTACACAGTTATTCGAAATGCAATAACTTACTTCATAGAATTTTTGGTATTATATACATTTTTATCGATACTGACAAACTTACTGAAGTGTTTAAATAGTACGTTATCAGAGATACAGAAGAATCTCCAATTGAAAGAAGAACTAAACACGGAACACAATCATTCAGTACTGGTTGAGAAGCTGACACAATGGGCTGAGCTGTACGAGTGTTTAGTGGACAGTGGCAAGCAGCTGTCAGCATGTCTTAACTATTATGTAAATATTATTTATACTTAGTAAGAAAGTAATATACAAATTAAATTAGTTTATTTGAAACTTTGTTATTTTGTAAATTAAATTAACTGACACCAAAACTAAAGCAAAAAAAAACTTCTTCAATTTTAGAATACATTGTAAACAAGTAAACAGGGCTACTGAGATACTTAGATATTTTAAAGGTTATTATTATGAATACATTTCACTATGAAATACCACACCCCAAACTTCCGTCTTCATCCAAATCAGTTACTCACGGACAGTCACGGAAGCAATCACAACTCAGAGAATAACTGACCAGCGACAAACATCAATTATTTATTTCATTCATAAAAAAACTATTTTTTAGCAAATCTAAAGTTATCTTACGAATAAAGAAAGAACACTTGTAATATTTTGTTACTAAACTTCGGTGAAATTGTGTTATTCCTTTTAATGTTAGATAATTGCTTTTCAGATAATATTTACATTTACAATGAAAATCGGTTACTTTACATATGTGTTATATGATACAATCAGAATACTAATAATAAAGGTAATCGAAGAACAAAACTTAAAAAGTACAGGTATTGATATAATATTTAATTGCATAATAATACCTTAATTTTTACAGGAGGTAAAACTGTACGCATTCATTTTAAGCATGGTTTGGATTATTGTTTGCGATGTGTTTCCAATTATGCTGCCATTTTATGCAGGTCAAAAGTTGCATAATGAAGTTGTAACAACGAAGAGAACTATCAATAAATTGTATAGTTTAGTTTCTGCAAGTAAGTACACAACAACTCAGCCCCAACCGACCGATTTACAATTGCTAGTATTTAACTCAAAAAAAAATTCATATATATATTGAATCCCAATTCTAATTGAAAATACTTGTTAAAAACATTATTGTTTGGTAACAATTTGAGTTCATAACGTATCGCTATTTAATAAAAAGCCGGTTTATTGATTGTTAGGTACTTCAACTTAACCGACTTAATCTACACAGTGCCACTCAGTATCTAAATGAGGAGGGATAAGGGAGCCAAGCGTGGGTCCTGGCTCTAGATGATGAGGCGCTGGCTCTCGAGCCCCAATGGCTAGATGGTCGTTCCGGCTGGCCTTGCGCTGATTTTGCCGCCGTGGAGGCTCTCCAGCCTCTCGTTTTCGAGTGGGCAGGGCGGCAGCACGGACCCTTTCCTTCCGACTGACGCAGGTTCTTTCCGGTAGATGGGACGTGGGAAGTACTTTCCCACTTGAGCTGACAAATTCATGCTAGCATTTCTTACAGTAACCGAGAGCTGGACTAAGGCATAAATAAAATAAAAATCAGAAATTTAGATATACTATTATGTTTAATATAATATTTTTTTTTTACGAAATGACAATGAACTAAAGGCTAAAATGAAAAGCCAGAATTATTTATATTTACACACAATCACGTATTTTCCCTCGAAGGGGTAGTGTATGATCCGTATGCTATGCTAGGGTTATAGGATACATCAGTAAACGCAGTAATAAAAACTAACTATATCTATACAAATAAATTAAAGTGGAGTGTTTGTTTGTAATATTAAAATAACCGCTTTTTGCTAAATTTATATGTAGGTATACACGTTACATATACCAAAAAGGTGGTTAAAAAAAATTGTCTATCTGTCCGTATGTTTATACCGGGTAATCTCTGGAACGGCTAGGCCGATTTTGACGGGATTTTCACTGGCAGTTAGCTCATGATCCAGGGAGTAACTTAGGCTACTTGTTTTAGAATAACTTGGTCCCGCGGCGTTACTCGTGGTACAACAATAACCGCGGGTAACACCGCGGGGTTCAGCTAGTTAATATATAAAAAGACGTCGTTAATATATTCATCTAGTCACAATGGGAACCTACAACATTCTTTCAAAGCAAAAAAAGAATTACTCTGTTGATCCCGTAAAATAAGTACTCGAAATATAAACATTAGAAAATTGTGGAATAGAATATTACACCCATTTTAAAGTGTCCTAATTAGATTCTTTAGTGCTATTAAACCACTAACAAGAAATACAAAATTTTTATTTAATCTATAAGTGCCATAAAATTACATCAAAATTTTACATTTTCAAATTTCGCGCGTAATTTGTCGAAAACGCTAGACGTAGTGGACCCCATATTGCTCTGAGATATTGACGTCGGCTGGTTTTGTTAACATATGCGCTGATCAGTTGACACTAATTTACAAAGCCGTTTGACGTAAAATAACATAGCGACTACTATTTCATGGTGTTAAAGAAGAGATTAATAAAACTGCAACCTTTCAAATTAATTTTAAAAATATTTTATTATTTTATGAACTAAAACTAACATTTTCCGACTGCTTTTTGCATAAGCTATCTCAATAATATATTTTAAGATTTTTTAAAAAAAAACAACAATAAAAAATCGACCCCAAGAACCAAACCGGAAAGAAAATAAACGGGTCCAGGACAGAATTATGTATTTCTAGCTTTCTACCTCCAAGGCTCTAAGTTTATGTGATAATTGTATAAACATGTTACTTACTTATTACCGTTAATAGCATTTTTAACGGATTGGGAACATTGTACCGAGTTTAAGTCTGCTATATATTATAATCTTTTTGTAGAACCGAAATAATATTGTTGAAACAGTTTCAATTTAAGGGGTGGTTTTAAAATTACAATAACATCTTTTTTATTTATTTCTTGTGCTTATACTTTCACCTTTTTTCAGATCCTGAAAATTCTGCATTAAAAGCTGTTAAAAATCTACTCAAATTAACAATGAAAAATACCGTTACAGTAGAATTTGCAAATGCATCTATAGGAATGTACATAATTCCGATATTTCTGTCAACAACAGTTTCAAATATAATTACGGCTCTTCAATTCAATAATGTCATTTAAAGTGTCACAAAAACAAGTATGGTCCATTACTATTTGTTCAAATTAAAGTAAAATGTTAAGAAATGAGTATTATTTAAGTGATAATAAATGAGTGTGCATTGGGTTGTGCTGTTTTATTTATCATGAAAAGCACACACGTTGTGTAAAACCAGTTCTTATAATGCAAAAAGGTTACAGAGTGACAAAAAAGCAACATAAAATATAACGAAATCAATATTTACTGCAACAATTTTGCTGACACAAAACTGAATGTAGTCAAACAAAAAGTAATGAATACTTAACAATTAAATGGAAATATTTCGATTAAATTAAAACTTGTTCAAACCTTTTTCAATGGTTTACTTTAACTCAATCAACCAACCTCACTTTCTTTTTTTGAGGCCGTTTTCCAAAGCATTGGTGAAATAAATGGAATTGAACTTAAAATATTAAAAGATAATTCAATATAGTTTTATATATATATATATATATATATACATCAGTAAAATCTGTGAGTGTAATCTTTTACTTTGTTTCTATAACACTTCAGATACATATATGTGTAGGTTGCAACTAGTACCAACTAATGTATTTGAAGAAAATGAGATGTCTCAGTAATCTGATGATTGTATTGATAGGTGTATATTATAATTATAATAAAGGACACAGTGTGACAAATGACAAAATGACAAAATGATGCCGGAAAATATTAATCGGATTTTTTTGCTAACAAATTATAAACTGTCTTTATTACCCTACTATTGAATGGAGGCCTCTTCTTAGAAAGGTGGTGTTGGCCACGTTGAAATGGATATGTATAAGGTTTCAAGTTGCCCTTCGTTTTACAGTGATGTTGTCCCGCGAAGGTTTCTGCCATAGTTGCCACCCACACTGCTTAAAAGAAAGAAACAAGATGAAGATGAAAGCATGAAGCTGATGAAGAAATTAATTTTCATTTTTTCAAAACAACAATTGCACACAGAAGTTTAAGTTTGTGTTTCGGTTTTGGCAATGAAAATAAGTTTTTGTCTGTTGATGGGTAAAATACAGATGATTTGAAATAAAGCTACAAAGAATTAGCGTGATTCTTTTCATGTACATAATTATAAGAAAGTTTAAGAAACTTTAAACCGACTACGTAAAGTTATAATTTTTTTTTATAAAATTTACATATTATTTAAATCAATCAGTCGTAATAATCACTAGGGATTTTATTAGTAATCATTGAAACCTGATTTATTAAAATCGATTCAAAAGTTAAGGGCTGTTGTGGAACATACATGCATAGACTGCCAAAAGTATTACTCTTCCTTTTGGCTTCGCCGTAGTCTGTATAATATAATCAATTCATTAGCGAGTGCGAGTGACATCGTTATGTTTTCCATGCGATGTTTCTAATTAATTTGAGTGAAAGTAAACATTTCATTATGTTCTACATCTATCCAAGTTTAGTTTAAATTGTTATTATTAATAATCGAAATAATCGTTTTAATGTACATTCAAATATTGGAAGATTAAAAAAGAGCAATATTCTTGAGTGTAGTTATGTATTTATAGTTTAACTATTTTTATTACTGATAGTGGAACAGGTAGTGTAAAACGTACATTCAAATAAAAAAGTGCTATACAATGCATAATATAATCCACTGCATTGAAGTGGCTGAAAATATTTTGTGTGTCTATAGAAACTACCTGTTTTGTAATAAGAGATACAAAACTTTAATTGTATTTCGTTTAATTATTGAAGTAGTATTATATGCACTGTTAGTTCTTAATATTTCATTTTTTCTTATACGTGAAGTAAACCGTGATACTGATTTTAAATATGTATTTTACATATTGTATATTATGATCTTTAGTGATGCATTTTTAGGGTTTTTCAGTAAGTCCAAAAGCGCAGCCTACACAATTTTTATTGACAATCTTACGGCTGTTCACAATGTCTACAAACGGGACAAATCCTATAAAAGAAGCTTAAAACGATTGCATTATTTAATCGTTATGTGTTTTTCTGTTATTTTAATCATAACAGTATTTGTAATCACTGTAGTTATTATAGGTTATAATAATATGACCGTACCTTATACCTGGGATATACTGAAAACTATATCTATATATTACACCGGTATTCGAAATGCCATAACTTACTTTATAGAGTTTATGGCGTTATACGCATATTTATCGTTATTGACAAATTTATTGAAGTGTTTAAATAGTACATTATCAGAGATACAAAAAAATGTCCAGTTGACAGAAGAACTAAACACGGAACACAATTATTCAACATTGGTTGAGAAACTCACCCAATGGTCTGAGCTGTACGAGTGTTTAGTTAACAGTGGCAAGCAGCTGTCAGCATGTTTTAACTATTATGTAAATATTATTTATACTTAGTTGGGAAGCAGTCTATTTATTAAATAAGTATTTTTTAAACTTTGTTTATTGTAAATGAAATTAACTGATCCTGAAATGAAAGCAAAGAAAACTTCTACACTTTTTGAAAACACTACACAAGGTTACGGAGATACTGAGATATTTAAGGGATAGTTGTAGTGGCTATTATTATTAATATGGATGTTTCATGGGGACGTCGTTTGTATTATTTTGAATACATTTCACTATGAAATACTATACCTCAAATCTCGTCCTCATCCAAATCAGCTCACGGAAGCAATAACTGACCAGTGACAACCATAAATATTTATTTTATTTAAAAATGTGAACAATATTTTAGAAAATCGAAAGTAATCTAACGAATAAAGAAAGAAAACTTGTAATATTTGCTTAAACATCGTTGAAATTATGTAATTTTTAAAACGTTAGTTAATTGCTTTTCAGATGGTATTTACATTTACAACGAAAATCGGTTACTTTACATATGTTTTATATGATACAATCAGAACACTAATAATAAAGGTAATCAAAGAACAAAACTTAAAATATACAAATATAGTTAAAATTAAAAAAAAAATATAATAGGTAAATTTTGAATAAAAAAAATAAAACTTTAACTTTTACAGGAGGTAAAACTGTACTCATTCATTTTAAGTATGGTTGCGATTTTTATTTGCGATTTGTTGCCGCTTATGATGTCATTTTATGCAGGTCAAAAGTTGCAGAATGAAGTTGTGACGACAAAGAGGACTATCACTAAATTGTATAGTTTAGTTCCAACAAGTAAGTACAATACAACTTGACCCCAACTGACCAATTTACTATGGCTCGTATTTAAATAAAAAAAACTTTACTAAATTTCTGACGCATCCCAATCCTAGTCGAAAATATTTATTAAAAAGCAAAACATTTACCACTACCATTGAAAACCCGATTTTTTTATGAAATTCTATCGGATAACCGTTAACCGACTTCTTCTACTCCGTGTGCCACTCAGTGTCTAACTGAGTACGGTTAGGTAACAGGTATCATTAAGACATCCCGAAGTCTCTTAGTGCCTGTTTGCAATATAGCTGGCTACCTTTGAGGGAATTCTGAATTAAGCCAGGCCATACACGTATATACGGCATTACACACTGTGCGTATTGTTTGTATATTTGTTGTTTTGTGGGGTTAAATCCTTTATGGGTCGACACTTTGTATAATCCACAAGTAGTTGTTCTGAGTCTGGGTGTTCTTTGTGTCCTTTTCGTGTATGTTTGTTAAGTCCCCGCGACACAGGATAAATTATTCCTAATGCTGGATTTGCTTTAAATAGAAATTACATTTGGTTTAAACCACAGGTTGAGCTAATTTGAACTAATGTAGAGTTTTGTAACTTTAATAAGAGCGGGCAAACGAGCAGACGTATCACCTGATGGTAAGAATTTAGCCTCGCCCATGGACACGTGCAACACAAGAGGCGTCACAAGTGCGTTGCCGGCCTTTAAGGGATGGGGAGGGGAGATAGGGGGAGGGGGTTTGGGTTATGGACCCATGAAACCTTTTTTATAATTATGTACATGAAAAGAATCATGCTGTCTTTGTAGCTTTAGCTTAGAGGGTTTGGAGTATAGGTCTCCGGTATCCTCACTCACTCGGTGAAACACAGTGCAAGCTCTATTTCACATCGGTTTTCTATATATATTATGTATCTTACCACAGTCACCCATCTATAGATTGGCATGGCTAACATTGCTTGATTTTTCAATTTGTTACTATTTAAAAATTATATTAGGCAAGTCTTATAGTTAGTATGGTTTTAACATCTACGATTGAACCTTTATTAGTTTTATTAACAATAAAAACATTGTTTCTAATAACATTGACAAAGATACATGTGGTTTGCAAAACTACGTACATCCGTTTGCAGAAAAAAAGATATATTAAATTTTAGGTTTGGTCCAAAACTAACAATAACGTCTTTTTAACCGACTTCAAAAAAAGGAGGAGGTTTCTCAATTCGACCGTATATATTTTTTTTTATGTGTGTTCGGGGATAACTTCGTCGTTTATGAACCGATTTTGATTATTCTTTTTTTAATGGAAAGGAGATGTCCCAACGGTGGTACCATGATAATTACATTAATATCTGATGATGGTATCCAAGAGAAATCGAGTTGAACCTTGAAGTCGGTTTTATTTTTGTTAAAATTGTACTTGTTTGTTTACATCTTGTTTTCATATATTTCATGTTTTTTCAGATCCTGAAAATACTGCAGTAAAAACTGTTAAAAATCTACTCAAATCAACAACGAAAAATACGGTGACAGTAGAATTTGCAAATGTATCCATGGGAATGTACATAATTCCGATATTTCTGTCATCAACAGTCTCAAATATAATTACTGCTCTACAATTCAATAATGTAATTTAAAATGTCACAAACACAAGTGTGGCTCAGTATAATTTGTTCAAATTAAACCTAAAATGCTAAGAGATGAGTATTATTTAAGTGATAATTAATGAGTGTGCATTGGGTTGTGCTGTTTTATTTATCATGAAAAGCATACACGCTGTGTAAAACCAGTTCTCATATTGTAAGAAAGGCGCTAAAGTGTGACGGAGAAACAATACAAAATAATATAATAATATCAATGTTGACTACAACAATTTTGATGACGTAAAATTGTTTTTGTTTTTTAAAATTTTTATTGTTAGTTATAGGCAAATAGTATCTTATGTGTTATTTTGATGTATAAGCTATATTACTGTTAAGTTTCATACTGTAAAGGTCTAGCCCTATGCGCGTGAAGCAGTAACAAACTTACACACTCACAAACTTTCGCCTTTATACATAAGTGAAATCAGTGAGTGTAACCTTTTACTTTGTTTGTATAACACTTCAGATACATATATGTAGTACCAACTAATGTATTTGAAGAAATAGGATGTCTTAGTAATCTGATGATTGATTTGATAGGTATATATTATAATTATAATAAGGGACACAGTGTGACAAAAACGGACGGAAAATAGAAATCTGAATTTTTTGCTCTCAAATTATGAACTGCCTTTATTAGCCTCCTATTAAATGTAGGCCTCTCCTTAGAAAGGAAGTTTTGGTCACGTTGAAATGGATGTGTATAGGGTTTCAAGTTTCCCTTCGATTTACATTGATGTTGTCCCGCGGAGTTTTTTGCCTTAGTTGCCACCCACACTGCTTAAAAGAAAGAAAGTAGATGAAGATGAAAGCATGAAGATGATTGAGAAATTAATTTAGATTTTTGAAAACAAAATGAATTGCACACAGAAAGTAAGTTCGTGTTTCGGTTTTGGCTATAAAAATAATTTTCTGTCAGCTGTTGGGTAAAATACAGATGATTTGAAATAAACCTGCAAAGACATGTCCACAATTAAAAAAAAACTTTATGAAACTTCAAACCGACTACGTAAAGCTATAAAAAAAATTGAAAAAATTTACATATTATTTAAATCGATCAATCGTAATAATCACTCGGGATTTTATTAGTAATCATTGAAATCTGATCCAATAAAATCCATTCAATAGTCAGGGGCTGTTGGGGAACATACATACATAGACTGCCAAAAGTATTACTCTTTCATTTGGCTTCGTCGTAGTCGGTAAAATACAATAAATTCATTAGCGAGTGCGAGTGTCATCATTATGTTTTCAACGCGATGTTTCCCATTTATTTGAGTGAAAGTAAACATTTTATTCTGTTCTACATTTATACACATTTAGTTATTATTATCATTAATCGATATAATCTTTTGAATGTACATTCAAATATTGGTAGATTATAAAATACCAATACTTTTGAGTATAGTTATGTACTTACAAACCGATTTAACTATTCTATTACTCATAGTGAAGCAGGTTATGTACAAACGTATGTTCAAATCAAGAAAAGTGCTATACAATGCATAATATAATCAACTGTATTGAAGTAGCTGAAAATATTTTGTGTGTCTATAGAAACTACCTATTTTGTAATAAGAGATACAAAACTTTAATTGTGTTTCGTTTAATTGTTGAAGTAGCATTATATCCACTACTAGTTCTCAATAATTCATATTTTCTTATACATGAAGTAAAACGTGATATTGATTTGAAACATGTATATACCATATTATATATTATGATCTTTAGTGATGTATTTCTAGGGTATTTTAGTAGGTTCAAAAGCTCGGCGTACAAAATCTTTATTGACAATCTTACGGCTGTTCATAATGTGTACAAAGGGGACATAATCTATAAAAGAACCTTAAAACGATTGCATTATATTATCTTTATTGGTTTTACTGCTATTTTGATTGCAATACTATTTATTATCGTAGTTGTTATTATAAGTTATACGGCCTTAGGTTACACCTGGGGTATACTGAATACTATATCTATGTTTTACACAGTTATTCGAAATGCAATAACTTACTTCATAGAATTTTTGGTATTATATACATTTTTATCGATACTGACAAACTTACTGAAGTGTTTAAATAGTACGTTATCAGAGATACAGAAGAATCTCCAATTGAAAGAAGAACTAAACACGGAACACAATCATTCAGTACTGGTTGAGAAGCTGACACAATGGGCTGAGCTGTACGAGTGTTTAGTGGACAGTGGCAAGCAGCTGTCGGCATGTCTTAACTATTATGTAAATATTATTTATACTTAGTAAGAAAGTAATATACAAATTAAATTAGTTTATTTGAAACTTTGTTATTTTGTAAATTAAATTAACTGACACCAAAACTAAAGCAAAAAAAAACTTCTTCAATTTTAGAATACATTATAAACAAGTAAACAGGGCTACTGAGATACTTAGATATTTTAAAGGTTATTATTATGAATACATTTCACTATGAAATACCACACCCCAAACTTCCGTCTTCATCCAAATCAGTTACTCACGGACAGTCACGGAAGCAATCACAACTCAGAGAATAACTGACCAGCGACAAACATCAATTATTTATTTCATTCATAAAAAAACATTTTTTTAGAAAATCTAAAGTTATCTTACGAATAAAGAAAGAACACTTGTAATATTTTGTTACTAAACTTCGGTGAAATTGTGTTATTCCTTTTAATGTTAGAAAATTGCTTTTCAGATAATATTTACATTTACAACGAAAATCGGTTACTTTACATATGTGTTATATGATACAATCAGAATACTAATAATAAAGGTAATCAAAGAACAACACTTAAAAAGAACAGGTATTGATATAATATTTAATTGTATAATAATACCTTAATTTTTACAGGAGGTAAAACTGTACGCATTCATTTTAAGCATGGTTTGGATTATTGTTTGCGATGTGTTTCCAATTATGCTGCCATTTTATGCAGGTCAAAAGTTGCATAATGAAGTTGTAACAACGAAGAGAACTATCACTAAATTGTATAGTTTAGTTTCTGCAAGTAAGTACACAACAACTCAACCCCAACCGACCGATTTACAATTGCTAGTATTTAACTCAAAAAAAAATTCATATATATATTGAATCCCAATTCTAATTGAAAATACTTGTTAAAAACATTATTGTTTGGTAACAATTTGAGTTCATAACGTATCGCTATTTAATAAAAAGCCGGTTTATTGATTGTTAGGTACTTCAACTTAACCGACTTAATCTACACAGTGCCACTCAGTATCTAAATGAGGAGGGATAAGGGAGCCAAGCGTGGGTCCTGGCTCTAGATGATGAGGCGCCGGCTCTCGAGCCCCAATGGCTAGATGGTCGTTCCGGCTGGCCTTGCGCTGATTTTGCCGCCGTGGAGGCTTTCCAGCCTGTCGTTTTCGAGTGGGCAGGGCGGCAGCACGGACCCTTTCCTTCCGACTGACGCAGGTTCTTTCCGGTAGATGGGACGTGGGAAGTACTTTCCCACTTGAGCTGACAAATTCATGCTAGCATTTCTTACAGTAACCGAGAGCTGGACTAAGGCATAAATAAAATAAAAATCAGAAATTTAGATATACTATTATGTTTAATATAATATTTTTTTTTTACGAAATGACAATGAACTAATGGCTAAAATGAAAAGCCAGAATTATTTATATTTACACACAATCACGTATTTTCCCTCGAAGGGGTAGTGTATGATCCGTATGCTATGCTAGGGTTATAGGATAGATCAGTAAACTCAGTAATAAAAACTAACAATATCTATACAAATAAATTAAATTGGAGTGTTTGTTTGTAATATTAAAATAACCGCATTTTACTAAATTCATATGTATGTACACGTTACACATACCAAAAAGGTAGTTAAAAAAAAATTGTCTGTCTGTTTATACCGGGTAATCTCTGGAACGGCTAGGCCGATTTTTAAGGGACTTTCACTGGCAGTTAGCTCATGATCCAGGGAGTAACTTTTTTTAGAATAACTTTGTCCCGCCGCTTTACACGTGGTACAACAATAACCGCGGGTAACACCGCGGGGTTCAGCTAGTTAATATATAAAAAGACGTCGTTAATATATTCATCTGGTCACAATGGGAACCTACAACATTCTTTCAAAGCAAAAAAAGAATTACTCTGTTGATCCCGTAAAATAAGTACTCGAAATATAAACATTAGAAAATTGTGGAATAGAATATTACACCCATTTTGAAGTGTTCTAATTAGATTCTTTAGTGCTATTAAACCACTAACAAGAAATACAAAATTTTATTTAATCTATAAGTGCCATAAAATTACATCAAAATTTTACATTTTCAAATTTCGCGCGTAATTTGTCGAAAACGCTAGACGTTGTGGACCCCATATTGCTCTGAGATATTGACGTCGGCTGGTTTTGTTAACAAATGCGCTGATCAGTTAACACTAGTTTACAAAGCCGTTTGACGTAAAATAACATAGCGACTACTATTTCATGGTGTTAAAGAAGAGATTAATAAAACTGCAACCTTTCAAATTAATTTTAAAAATATTTTATTATTTTATGAACTAAAACTAACATTTTCCGACTGCTTTTTGCATAAGCTATCTCAATAATATATTTTAAGATTTAAAAAAAAAAAACAACAGTAAAAAATCGACCCCAAGAACCAAACCGGAAAGAAAATAAACGGGTCCAGGACAGAATTATGTATTTCTAGCTTTCTAGCTCCAAATCTCTAAGTTTATGTGATAATTGTATAAACATGTTACTTACTTATTACCGTTAATAGCATTTTTAACGGATTGGGAACATTGTACCGAGTTTAAGTCTGCTATATATTATAATCTTTTTGTAGAACCGAAATAATATTGTTGAAACAGTTTCAATTTAAGGGGTGGTTTTAAAATTACAATAACATCTTTTTTATTTATTTCTTGTGCTTATACTTTCACCTTTTTTCAGATCCTGAAAATTCTGCATTAAAAGCTGTTAAAAATCTACTCAAATTAACAATGAAAAATACCGTTACAGTAGAATTTGCAAATGCATCTATAGGAATGTACATAATTCCGATATTTCTGTCAACAACAGTTTCAAATATAATTACGGCTCTTCAATTCAATAATGTCATTTAAAGTGTCACAAAAACAAGTGTGGTCTATTACTATTTGTTCAAATTAAACGTAAAAAGTTAAGAGATGAGTATTATTTAAGTGATAATAAATGAGTGTGCGTTGGGTTGCGCTGTTTTATTTATCATGAAAAGCACACACGTTGTGTAAAACCAGTTCTTATAATGCAAAAAGGTTACAGAGTGACAAAAAAGCAACATAAAATATAACGAAATCAATATTTACTGCAACAATTTTGCTGACACAAAACTGAATGTAGTCAAACAAAAAGTAATGAATACTTAACAAATAAATGGAAATATTTCGATTAGGTAAAAACTTGTTCAAATCTTTTTCAATGATTTACTTTAACTCAATCAACCAACCTCACTTTCTTTTTTTGAGGCCGTTTTCCAAAGCATTGGTGAAATAAATGGAATTGAACTTAAAATATTAAAAGATAATTCAATATAGTTTTATATATATATATATATATATATATATATATATATACATCAGTAAAATCTGTGAGTGTAATCTTTTACTTTGTTTCTATAACACTTCAGATACATATATGTGTAGGTTGCAACTAGTACCAACTAATGTATTTGAAGAAAATGAGATGTCTCAGTAATCTGATGATTGTATTGATAGGTGTATATTATAATTATAATAAAGGACACAGTGTGACAAATGACAAAATGACAAAATGATGCCGGAAAATATTAATCGGATTTTTTTGCTAACAAATTATAAACTGTCTTTATTAGCCTACTATTGAATGGAGGCCTCTTCTTAGAAAGGTGGTGTTGGCCACGTTGAAATGGATATGTATAAGGTTTCAAGTTGCCCTTCGTTTTACAGTGATGTTGTCCCGCGAAGGTTTCTGCCATAGTTGCCACCCACACTGCTTAAAAGAAAGAAACAAGATGAAGATGAAAGCATGAAGCTGATGAAGAAATTAATTTTCATTTTTTCAAAACAACAATTGCACACAGAAGTTTAAGTTTGTGTTTCGGTTTTGGCTATGAAAATAAGTTTTTGTCTGTTGATGGGTAAAATACAGATGATTTGAAATAAAGCTACAAAGAATTAGCGTGATTCT
Organism: Spilosoma lubricipeda; assembly: GCA_905220595.1. NCBI lineage: Eukaryota > Metazoa > Arthropoda > Insecta > Lepidoptera > Erebidae > Spilosoma > Spilosoma lubricipeda. The sequence goes on from HG992278.1 coordinate 4,871,360, forward strand.
TTTCATGTACATAATTATAAGAAAGTTTAAGAAACTTTAAACCGACTACGTAAAGTTATAATTTTTTTTTATAAAATTTACATATTATTTAAATCAATCAGTCGTAATAATCACTAGGGATTTTATTAGTAATCATTGAAACCTGATTTATTAAAATCGATTCAAAAGTTAAGGGCTGTTGTGGAACATACATACATAGACTGCCAAAAGCATTACTCTTCCTTTTGGCTTCGCCGTAGTCGGTAAAATATAATAAATTCATTAGCAAGTGCGAGTGTCATCATTATGTTTTCCATGCGATGTTTCGAATTAATTTGAGTTTAAGTAAACATTTTATTCTGTTCTACATCTATCCACGTTTAGTTTAAACTCTTATTATTATTAATCGATATAATCGTTTTGATGTACATTCAAATATTGAAGATTAAAAAGAGCAATATTTTTGAGTGTATCTATGTACATATAAACTAGTTTAATTATTTTTATTACTGATAGTGAAACAGGTAGTGTAAAACGTAAATTCAAATAAAAAAAAGTGCTATACAATGCATAATATAATCCACTGCATTGAAGTGGCTGAAAATATGTTGTGTATATATAGAAACTACCTGTTTTGTAATAAGAGATACAAAACTTTAATTGTGTTTCGTTTAATTATTGAAGTGGTATTATATCCACTATTAGTTCTTAATAATTCATTTTTTCTTATACGTGAAGTAAACCGTGATATTGATTTTAAATATGTATTTTACATATTGTATATTATGATCTTTAGTGATGCATTTTTAGGGTTTTTCAGTAGGTCGAAAAGCACGGCCTACAAAATCTTTATTGACAATCTTACGGATGTTCACAATGTGTACAAAGGGGACAAAATCTACAAAAGAAGCTTAAAACGATTACATAATATAATCTTTATGTGTTTTTCTGTTATTTTAATCATAACAGTATCTTTAACCGCTGTTGGTATTATGGGTTATATGACCTTACCGTATAACTGGGATATACTGAATACTATATCTATATATTACACCAATATTCGAAATGCAATAACTTACTTTCTAGAGTTTATGGCGTTATACGCTTATTTGTCGTTATTGACAAATTTTTTGGAGTGTTTAAATAGTAAGTTATCAGAGATACAAAAAAATCTCCAGTTGAAAGAAGAACTAAACACGGAGCACAATCATTCAATACTGGTTGAGAAGCTGACACAATGGGCTGAGCTGTACGAGTGTTTAGTGGACAGTGGCAAGCAGCTGTCAGCATGTTTTAATTATTATGTAAACATTATTTATACTTAGTTAGGAAGCAATATGAAATTTCAGGATAGTTTATTTGAAAGTTTGTTATTTTGTAAATGAAATTAACTGACACCTAAATTAAAGCAAAAAGAAAACTTCTTCACTTTTAGAATACAATACAAACAAGTAAACAGGGCTACTGAGATACTTAGATATTTTTATTATGAATATGAAATACCATACCCCAAACCTCCGTCTTCATCCAAATCCATTACTCACGGACAGTCACGGAAGCAATCACGACCCAGAGAATAACTGACCAGCGACAAACATCAATTATTTATTTCATTCAGAAATAAAAACTATTTTTTTGAAAGTCTAAAGTTATCTTACTGCCTCGATGGCGCAGTGGTAGCGTATGCGATGCTGTGCTTTAGGTCTCGGGTTCGATTCCCGGGTCGGACCAAATGTTTGAATGATCTGCAAATATTTGTTTCGAAGTTTAGGTGTTTTCTATGTATAATATGTATGTATTTACAAAAAAAGTATATAGTATTTATATCCGTTGTCTAGTACCCATAATACAAGCTCTGCTTAGTTAAATAATAAATAATAAATATTTCGGACATCTAAACACACAACGCGATCTAGTCCCAAGATAAGCACTTGGGACTAGACGGCGTGTGTGTGTGTTGTGTGTTAGATGTCCGAAATATATCTAACGAATAAAGAAAGAACACTTGTGATATTTTGTTACTAAACTTCGGTGAAATTGTGTTATTCCTTTTAATGTTAGATAATTGCTTTTCAGATAATATTTACATTTACAACGAAAATCGGTTACTTTACATATGTGTTATATGATACAATCAGAATACTAATAATAAAGGTAATAAAAAAACAACACTTAAAAAGTACAGGTATTGAAATATTTAATTGCATAATAATACCTTAATTTTTACAGGAGGTAGAACTGTACGCATTTATTTTAAGCATGGTTTGGATTTTTGTTTGCGACGTGTTACCAATTATGATGCCATTTTATGCAGGTCAAAAGTTGCATAATGAAGTTGTAACAACGAAGAGGACTATCACTAAAATATACAGTTTAGTTTCTGCAAGTAAGTACACAACAACTCCACCCCAACCGACCGATTTACTGTTGGTAGTATTTCACTCATATATATTTTCGTTTTCGAGTGGGCAGTGCGGCAGCACGGACCCTTTCCTTCCGACTGACGCAGGTTCATTCTAGTAAAAGGGACGTGGGAAGTACTTTCTCACTTGAGCTGGCAAATTCATGCTAGCATTTCTTACAGTAACCGAGAGCTGGACTAAGGCATAAATAAAATAAAAATTAGAAACTTAGATGTAATGTTATGTTTTATACATATAATAAATATTTTTTACGAAATGAAATGAACTAAAGACTAAAATGAAAAGCCTGCATTATTTATATTTACACACAATCACGTATTTTTTCTTAATAGGGTAGTGTATGATCAATATTCTATGTTAAGGTTATAGGATAGATCAATAAACTCTGTTATAAAAACTAACTAAATTAATATATGAAAAGACATCGTTAATATATTCATTTAGTCGCAATGGGAACCTACAACATTCTTTCAAAGAAAAAAAGAATAACTCTGTTGATCCCGTAAAATGAGTAATCGAAATATATACATAAGAAAATTGTGGAATTGAATATTACACCCATATTTGTGGTATCTTAATAGATTCTATAGTGCTATTAAACCACTAAAAAGAAACACAAAATTTTGATTTAATCTACAAGTGCCATAAAATTACGTCTAAATTTTACATTTTCAAAATTCGCGCGTAATTTGTCGAAAATGCTAGTGGACCCCATATTGCTCTGAGGTATTGACGTCAGCTGGTTTTGTTAACAAACGCGCTGATCAGTTGACACTAGTTTACAAAGTCGTTTGACGTAATAACATAGCGACTACTATTTCATGGTGTTAAAGAAGAGATTAATAAAACTGAAACCTTTCAAATTAATTATAAAAATATTTTATTATTTTATGAACTAAAACTAACATTTTCCGATTGCATTTTGCCTGAGGTATCTCAATAATATATTTTGAAATTTTTCCTCATATACAATAAAAACCCTATGGGTCACCTCTTCTCTTTTGGGAAATAGTCTAATAACTGTTACAATATAAACATTATTTAAAACTTACTAACTTATTAATAAAAAAACAGCAATCAAAAATCGACTCCAAGAACCAAACCGGAAAGAAAATAAACGGGTCCAGGATAGAATTATGTATTTCTAGCGTTTTTTAACCGAGGCTCTAAGTTTTTGTGATAATTGTATAAACATGTTACTTGCTTATTACCGTTAATAGCATTTTTAACTGATTGGGAACATTGCACCAAATTTAAGTCTGCTATATATAATCTTTTTGTAGAACCGAAATAATATTGTTGAAACAGTTTCAACTTAAGGGGTGGTTTCAAAATTACAATAACATTTTTTTTATTTATTTCTTGTGTTTATACTTTCACCTTTTTTCAGATCCTGAAAATTCTGCAGTAAAAGCTGTTAAAAATCTACTCAAATTAACAATGAAAAATACCGTTACAGTAGAATTTGCAAATGCATCTATAGGAATGTACATAATTCCGATATTTCTGTCAACAACAGTTTCAAATATAATTACGGCTCTTCAATTCAATAATGTCATTTAAAGTGTCACAAAAACAAGTGTGGCTCTTTACAATTTTGTTCAAATAAACCTAAAATATTAAGAGATGAGTATTATATAAGTAATAATAAATGAGTGTGAGTTAGTTTGCGGTGTTTTATTTATCACAGTAAACACCGTAATTATGTAAAACCAATTCCAGTAAAGTAAAAGTCACAGTGTGACGAAACGATATAATGTTATAATTTTTTTTTTTTCAATATTTACTGCAATTTTTTTTTTGACATAAATGTACAGGGTGTAACCAGACGTCTACCGAAAACGAAAGAGGTAGCTTCAGCACCCCAAAACCTATTAAAAAAAACAAACAGTTACCCTTAAAACAAATTGTAGCCGGAAAAAACAATGTGTCAAGATTTTTATTCATTTCAGAAGCCAGCAATGTATTACGCGCACCGTGTAGCTAAGGGAATGACTATTTATTACAATTTAAGTACCTATGCGTCGGTACAGTTGCTTATGCTTACTAACGAAAGTAGGTAGTGACTTTGTACTCTATTTAAAATTTAAAAAAATATTATTATTGCAACGACTTCAAACACGTTTAGATTTATGGTTAAATAGTTAAAATGCCTCATTATTCTTGATTGTAATTCTAGTAAAATCATAGCATTTAGGCAAAGTTTTGGGCAAACTGAGTAGCAGAGTGATACGTACCTACTTAACAAAGTTTTTCAATCACTCATTCAATTTTATTTTACGAATCTGTTTTTTAAGGCCTTCTCGTTGTGATCAATTTGCGATTTTTAATTTTTCAGTTCGATACACGTGAGAAGTCAGCCTTCAAATTGACTAAAAACAAAATACGTACCTACTAATGTTTTCCGATACTGATACCTACTGTTTTATTATTAGTTAGTTTTAAGTTTAAGTAATCAACTGGTAACTACTACAGAACTTAATTTACGTATTTCATACATACATAAGGCTTAATGTTGCAAACACGAACACACTATTTATTAAATTCACTTTTAAACTTTTTAACCTTCACTTCATAAATCCACAGGAGTTGATCGGGAGACTGTTTACACTAAAACTGTGTTGGAATGAATGCTGACGAGTCAATTTAGTATTCCTCATTGACCACAGACGTTCGTTGTGATGGTTGAACAGTCCTATCCTTGTAAACAGTGTCGGTATCACAGACATGCACATAACGAAGTCATTATTGAAACTGACTGACTGACTGGTCAAATGACCCCTCCCGCCCCGCGGCCGGAGGTTTGATGCGCCGCGCCGATGCGCTCGCGGTGGCGAAATCAACACTTGTAGTCGTGTATAAAATAAAGTTTTGTACCTACCTAATACAATATTATACGCATCTACATAGACAATTGTTTACGCAGATGCACGCTTCATAAAGTTAGAGCCTTAAATTGTATTCATTGTTACTTTAATATTTTGCATTTTTTTAGAACTTAGGTTTCTAAGAAGTTCTGTTTGTAAAATTAAGGCGGGCTGTGCTGTCTAGGTACTAGGTTACCACCTGGTGCCTAGACAGCATTATTAACTAGGCAGTATTAGTCTTATTTGTATTATCAGTAGGTACAGCGCAAATGAAGCGGGTCGAGGGGAGACCGCGCGTCGCCCGGTCAATACACCGCGCTAGCGCACGGTACGTTGACCTCCCAGCCAGCTGGGTGATATTAAAATACATTACTGTTTTATTAGTTTAATTTGTTTTTTGGTTTTCTAAATGTGATATTTAGGTAGTTAGGGTTGTACCATGTGTATGTAACCAGAAAAAAAACAAAAAAGAACTCAGACAAGTTAACATATTTTTTGCGTTTTTTTTTTCGCTAAACCTATTCAGTATCATGGTCTGAATGCAACCCCCAAGTTTTCGGGAGCAGTCTTTTTACACCTTGTATAAGTGTTTAGTTACCATCTATTATTATGATTGAACAAATAATTCAGTTAAAAATAATAGTTTTTTTAATCAAGCCGAAGAAAAGCGGGCGGTTAACCCTCCAACGAAGTCCTTATAAGCGAAAAAGAGAAATAAAACGTTGCGAATTATATTTGTGTCCCTATAAATAAATGATGGTATTAATGTATCAAAATGCTTGCCACATTAAAAAAAGAAATAATAACAATACAGTTAAAAGGCACCAAATAAAATGTAGGCATAACTTTGTCTTTTTTTTATGGAAGGGGCAAACGAGCAGACGTATCGCCTGATGGTAAACAATTACCCATGGATACCCGCAGCACACACAGCAGAAGCATCACAAGTGAGTTGCCGACCTTTGGGGGATGGGGGTATGGGCCTCAGATATCCTCACTCACTCAGTGAAACACAACACAAGTGCTGTTTCACTTAGCGTGATATACAATAATATAGATTACAAGATTATAATTCATCATTCAGACTAAAACCTTTAACGTTATCAATGAGTGATTTTTCTTTTCTTTTTTTTGTTTGAGCGTTAGATTTTGGAGCATTTTAATAAAAGGAAATTCAGGTGGCAACAGCTTGCATACTGTTTACCTTACATGTAATACTAACACTATTGTACCTGAAAATCTGGCTTTGAAAAGAGTGGCCATGAGTTTCTTTGCCAGTATTCTTCTCATGAGGCTCTACGCTTTTTGAAACTGGAAGTTATGGATCGACACAGACAGGCAGTAGATTTTGGTGTTTTCGCCTAATTTACCTTGACAATACAGAAAATGCTGTGGCGTCTGTTTGTGTCGATCTATGATTCTTAACTACAGCTTCAATTTAACGTTCATAAATGTCACTTAGTGTTCTTAATTGAATAAATGATTTTGAATTTGAATTTGAATTAGGAAGTAACTCATACTCCCACATGTCATTAGCATGCTTCGTATGTGATGTAACCCCATTTCCATTAATTTGAATGAAAGTTAATATTTTATTCTATTCCACCGTATGATCGTTCTATATTCATTCATCAATACATTTTTTCTTTTATAGTTATGTACTAACAAGCCGAAAGTATTATTTTACTCAGAGTGGAGCAGAAAGTGTACAAATGTATGTCCAATTGAAGTAAATTCTTATAAAATGCATAATATAGTCCGGAGCATTGAATTGGCTGAATATATTCTGTGTATCTATAGAAATAACTTGTTTTTTAAGAAGCGATACAAAAATTTTATTGTGCTTCACATAGCTATTGAAGTTACTACTTCAATAGCTTATACATATAAAACTTTATATCTGCTATTAGTTCTCAATAACTCATTTTTTCTTATACTCAATTATGGTGGTATTGGTATAAATTACGTAATTTCCGTGATGTATAATCTGTTCTTTAGTGATTTTTTTATGACACAATGGGCAAAACTGTACGAATGTTTGGTGGATAGTAGCAAGCAGCTGTCAGCATGTTTCAATTATTATGTAAATATTACTTATAATTAGCTCGGAACCAGAAAAAAAAAACAAAAAATTGCAAACTTTTAATTATTAAAACTAACATTTTAATAATTAAAAGTTTGCAATTTGACTAATGAAATTAACTGTCTTTAAAATGAAAAGAAATAAAAAAAATACTGTTACGAAGAAAGATCATTCCAAAATACGGTACGACACGGCCGAACATCGCTAATGTTGTTGTTGATTTCTTAAGGCACAAAATTTATTAAAATGAACCTTAGATTGACATGCATAATGTCGAATATAGATTGATTGTCGCACAGTTGGTTCAAAGACATTCGCTTGCGCATTCTGTGCGTATTTTCTACGCATTATTTGTATTTGTACATTTATTTGTATAGATTCATATTTTATACGCATTGATACAAATACAAATACAGACTAAAATGTGTATTACGAACAATTATTTTAACGGGAATTAACGCGATCACTTATTAAAAGGTATTACACCAGGTTGCACTGCATACCAGGTTGCACTGGCCGTGGTCACAGGCTGAGTGAGCCTGTGACCACGGCCAGTGCAACCTGGTTGAAACGTCAGGCAAATCAGAGGTATGTAATATGCCTTTTAATAAGTGATTACGTTAATTCCCGTTAAAATAATTGTTAATATATCATGGAACGCGACAGTAACAGTTAGTATAAAATGTGTATTATTATTGTTACAATATTAATTAAGATATTAAAATTAGATTACTTTCAATTAATATTTTTGAGTAAATATGCCTAGAACTGTCTTACTAACTCGATTAAGACAATTATCATTATTCATAGAAAGCAGAAAGAGTGTTAACGTCTTTTCAATTGAAGTAAAGTCTTATAAAATGTATAACATAATTCATTGCATTGAAGTGGCTGAAAATATAATGTGTATCTATAGAAACTATCTTTTTTGTAGGCAGAGATACAAAACTTTGATTGTGTTTCGTATACTGATTGAAGCTGTATTATATTCGCTAGTAGTTATAAATAATTTATTTTTTATTATACAAGAGGCAAAGTATGGTGTTAATTTGAAATATATATATTTGGTGATGTATAGTATGTTTTTCGGTGATGTGTTTTTAGGCTTTTGTAGTAACTTCAAAAACGCGGCTTACAACCGTTTTATTAAAAATCTTACGGCTATTCATAGCGAGTGCAGTAAGGATATAAACTATAACAAAAGCTTGAAACGATTGCAAGTTATATTCTTCACCAGTTGCACTGTTGGTTTTGTCACAACGGTATCTTTGATTGCAGCTGATTTTAGAAATAATATCGTATCAGGAAACAGGAGTACAATGTATATGCTTTCAGTGAATTACTCACTTTTTCGAAATGAAATCACCTATATTTTGGAATTTATAGTACTATACACATTTTTATCGATATTGACGAATTTATTGAAATACTTCAATCGAAACATATCAGATGTACAGAGGAATCTACAGTTAAAAGAAGAACTAAACACAGATTACAGTAATTCAGTTCAGGTTGAAACGCTGACACAATGGGCTGAGTTATACGAGTACTTAGTAGATAGTAGCAAGCAGCTGTCCGCATGTTTTAATTACAATGTAATTATAACGATTATTAAAATTAGTTCGGAAACAGTCGGTTATTTTTATGCTTATGGTTTTGTGGAAATATTTTTAATAGTAGTTATTTAGTCTATATAGAAATTAAACATGTCTAAAGTGAAAAGAAAGAAAACTTCATTACTTATGCGTAGTGATGTAAAATAGTTTAATATTAATCGTGTATCATATTATTGCTCATGATGATCTCTGAAACTACTTAACCGATTTTCAGGTTTGTTTTTTTAATGTCGGGTCGAGTATGATAGATAAGAAACGTAAGGAAGAATGCGTGGGTCAGCTAGTGTAACTAATAAATCAATATTAGTTTTACACATTAAGAGGAGAGTATAAGCAATTTATTGGGAATGCTTGTATATCAATCTAATTAACACATACTTAATTGTCTTGTCTTAATCAATTAGATTTTGCACCATAGACTCTCCCTGTTCTGCTGAACTGTCTCCCACTGTCCCCCGCTAACTTGGCGGTCTCTTTTTGGAATTCATTTGTCTAACTCTTTTCCGGCGGCCATCTTAACGGCAACATGTTGTATGACATGATAACGATTCCTGACAAAGAGAGATTTCCTCCGATTCGATTGAGCAGGAAATTTCGCTATCTGAGATAGTGTGGTATATTTTCATAAGATCTAAACGGTGAGAGGCTGAAAAGCGATTTCTCTAAATCCCCTAAAATGAAATTGTTTTATTAATTAATTATTTATGTAGTCGAAAAGCATCACAATTTCAAAGTCCAGTTTTAAAATTGTCTTACAAAATTTCAGTAAAGCTTCCAATTCTGCATATAGTGACGAGATTTTTTTTCAGCTAATGTATTCATTCACGGTGAATATCACTTGTTTCACATTTGTATTGTATTATATAATTCGAACGCTTATACAAAAGGTAAACAAAGTAACAGTCATGGTACAGTGTAGCAGAAATATTTAATTAAAGATATTGTTTGATTTTTACAGGAGACAAACCTGTACCTATTCATTGCTAGCATGTTATGGATTTTGTTGTGTGATGTACTTCCGATTGTGATGGCAGTTGTCGCGGGACAAAACTTACGGAATGAAGTTGTTACAATGAACAGGGCTATTACTAAATTATACAGTTTAGTTAGCGTAAGTAAGTACAAAACAACTCGATCTACATTAAAATTGGTACATTTTTAAGATACAACGGGTAAATGAACAGATAGAGCTTTTAATTTTACATAAACACTGTGTATAAAGTTCCTTAGGACAATATATTTCTTCAATAATATCTGAAAATATCAATAATCAACAGGACCAGAAAAGTCTTTGAGTTTTAGTTATTAATTTACGAACGTATGTAGCCGCAATTAAATGGATACCATACATTTAATATCCATTGTGTGTATTTATTACGTAGAATAGTATAATTGCACTTTGTTGTTTAATTTATTCGAGAAAACGTCATTATTATTACAAGAACATTTAGGTATTATTTTACAAATTTCATCTTCTTTCAGATCCTGATAATCCTGACGTGAAAACCATAAAAAATCTACTTAATTTAACAAAGAAAAATGCAGTTACAGTAGCATGTACAAATGTACCTTTAGGGATGTTTTTATTTCCGATATTTTTATCAAAAATAGTTTCAAATATAATCACGGGCTTACAATTCAATAATGTAATTTAATAAAGTCTTTAACATATGTTGTATTTAAGGATTTATTAAAATTGTCTTACACACGTGTTCGTATGTAATAATTGTGTATTCTGTGTTAACTTGCACAATGCATATTTCACACCAAAGTTGCACCGTTCGCTTGTAGGCGTAGTACCTGTATGAATTTGAAAACACTACTTATTACAATATTTAAGTGGCATCTTTGATTAAAATTCATTGAAAATTAGTTTTTTTTTTACCCGCCTACGGTAAAGCCAAAGGGTTATGATTTTGACAGGCTATGTATGTATGTATGTTCATCTGTTCCCTCATAACTCCTCAACTACTGATTAGGAATTGATAAATGAGGTATCGTTAGAAGCGTCTTGATAGTCCGTTGGTTACAAGCTATATGACGTGTCACTGAATCTAATGCGGCGTCCTCCCTCGGTCATAAAGTACTGTGTTAAAAAATAAATTTGAAATAAATATGCCGTGTTTAGTATCATTGGAAAGGGCGTTACGTGTAAATTTAAAAACTATGTATATTATTAGTATTTACTAGTAACTTTGTCCATATTTATTCGATAATTGTGATATTTCTATAGTATGCTTGTCTGTTCTCTCATGCTTTCTAAACTACTAGCCAGAATAAGACATGTCTTATTCTGGCTAGTAGTTCGTTAATTAAGACGCTTCTAACCATACCTCATGGTTAGAAGCGTCTTAATTACTTGCTAACTCTAGGCTGTGTATAGCGTGTCATGTATCAAATATGGCGCCCTCAGGCGGGCTATAAAAGTAAGATTCTTAAATAAATTAATATAAGCACACTTAGTTTGGTATCATTACAAAAAGGATTCACTAATACATTTCAGATATAAAGCATCCATCAGGCAGAGCGAAGTCATTTTGGCAGCTAAAACATAAAAAAGAAAGAACATTTAGATAGTTGGCAGGCCATAAATGTGCACTTATATAGAAACTTTTTGCCTCGCATAAAAAAACTGTGAAATGAAGTGTAGCCTGTGGTATTCCCAAACCAATACAACCTTTAAACCTTAAATTAAAACAATATTTTTTAAGTTATATTATATAAGCAATATGCGATATTTATGTGTATTTACATAGAATCAATTAAGTATTTTTGTGTTTTAGGTATTTATGTGTAGATTTATTCTTTACCTTAAATTTGTTAGAACGAGATTCATTGTATTTCAACAAGACAGATTCATGATAGCACAAGTATAAACCTTGGTGGTTTTTGGATGCTATTAGTATGTAAGACATTGTATATTTTTCTTTATAAATAATAAATAAAAAAAATAAAAAAATGAAACAGAAGCATCACTACGGCGTCATGACGTGGATCACCATGCTACATTGTTGCATTGTGTGCATTTACAATGAGTATAGTGACCACCACTCTTGGATTCTGATCATACATTCCATCAGTCAGAGTGGACTTACTTTGGCTGACTCTATATATGAAAACACCGTATTCTTAAAAGTATTTCTTAATAAAAAAACATCGTTTAAAAAAAACGACTTTAAAAAGTATAAAATAACTTAATAAAGATTGAATTAAATACACTAAATATGCAAACCTTAATATTGATGAAACACTATTATTTGTATGTGCTACCTGTTAATAGGTTTGAAGTCGGTGCCAAACCAAATGTAATAGTGGGTACCACACTCACTATGTTTAGTATATTTCGAGACGACCGTCAACGACGTCAGCCCGCGCGTGTCTGCCCGCTTGGGTTGTTTTGTTCTACACAAAGAGCAGCTATCCCGCTCAAGGTCACCGGTGGGTACCTACTATTACATTTTGGCTTGGCACCGACTTGAAACCTATGAATTGGTAGCACATACAAATACTAGTGTTTCATCAATATTAAAGGTGTGCATATAAAGTGTATTTAATTAAATCCTTAATAAGTTATTTTCTACTTTTTAGTTTTGGAAGTCGGTTTTTTTAAACTATTTATTTTTATTTATCGATTTTTAGTCTTTCTAGGCAGGGAGTTTTTGTTAATGTTTTTTTAAAGTCTGTTTAATAGCTTTGCATGACTACTAGTTATTAGATGACAGGGTTGCCACCCGTCCCGTTTTTGCCTTGACAGTCCCGATTTTGATGACAGCGTCCCGCGTCCCGATGGCTTAGTAATTTTGTCCCGATTTTTGATAACATGTTTGAAACAATCACATAATTTGAATTGACGTTTGTGAATTATATCCAGGGTTGCCACTCGTCCCGATTTTGTCGGGACAGCCCCGTTCTGATTTTGATGACATCGTCCCGCGTCCCGACGGCCTAGTAATTTTGTCCCAATTTTTGTTACAATCGCACGATTTGAATGAACGAGTGTGTATTATTAGATCGGTATCTTAAACTTTCATCTATCTTCTAACCTTACCTGTCAAATTATCTAATCAACTTGCAAGATTACAACTAAGGCTCTATTCGTGTATTTAGATACGTATGAAATTAGTTTTTTAATTAATTAAATTATCCTCCAACTCCTAACTGTTGAGAAGTTGTACCTTCCATCATCAGCTCATCATCATGAAATGATGACTACCAGATGTAAATACTGCAATAGCTTTAGAAAATACATTAAAACATACTACGTGCCTTACAAATTAGAGGGTGTCCTTCGATTTTCATAGGATCCCATCACCAGATCATGATATAGTAGCAATGGGACCACATGGAGAGCATACCCTTTCGAATACAAAAAAAATAATTAAATCGGTCCTTAATTGACGAAGTAATCAGTGTACATACATAAAAAAAAATACCAATCTAATTGAGAACCTCCTCTTTTTGGAAGTCGGTTAAAAACGGGCATACATTATGTTCAGCAGTGAACTATTAAATGTTATGAATAAATAATCATAATTCTTTTATGCACGTGTGAAAATATATAAATTCTTTAGTAAGTATGAGTGTCACAATTTTATCATTTTTGGGACACTATAACGTATCTTGTTTTTGAGTAAAATTAAATGTTATATAAAATATCTTGTTCTAAATTTATATGAAATTAACTTTCATTAATACCGGTTATTAATATTAAACATTTGTTGATTACGAAACATCAATACAATCAAGGATATATATGGTAAGTACGCAACAATCCATTAACACAGTCTTTTTATTACTCATAGTGAAATAGAAACAACGTACGTTGTTTCGACCGAAGTAAAGTATCATAAAATGCATAATATTATTCATTGCATCGAAGTGGCTGAAAACATAATGTGTATCTATAGAAACTATCTCTTTTGTAGAAAGAAATACAAAATGTTTATTGTACTGCGTATATTAATTGAGGCAGTACTGTACGCGCTTCTTGTTTTAAATAATTTATATTTAATAATGTATGAAGTAAAAAATAGTAGTGATTTGAAATATGTATATTTTTTGATGTACACTATGTCTTTTGGTGATGTTTTTTTTGGATTCTTTAGTAAGTGTAAATGCGCGCCATACAAAATCTTCATTGATAACCTTACGGCTGTTCACAACGTGTACAAATATGATATAAACTATAACAGAAGCTTGAACAGATTGCTTTTTATATTATTTGCAAGCTGTGCTGTTATTTCAACAGTTTCAGCATATTTAAGTCTAGTTGATGTTATAAATAACGTTCCGCCAAGTAACAACTGGGGTACACTGAATATTTTTTTTGTGTTTTACACACTTCTTCGAAATGACTTAACCTACATATTACAATTTATGGCATTATACGCATTTTTATCGTTATTGACAAATTTATTGAAGTGCTTAAATCGTACGTTATTGGAAATTCAGAACAATCTCCAATTGCAAGAAGAACTAAACACTGAATATAGCAAATCAATACTGGTGGAGAGACTGACACAATGGGCTGAGCTGTATGAGTGTTTAGTGGACAGTGGCAAGCAGCTGTCAGCATTTTTTAATCATTATGTAAATCTTTGCTTTTGGCTAAAACTGTGGATAAGTATGAAATGAATAACAAAATGTTTGGTTCTGTAGTTTGTTTATGGTAGTGGAGGGCAAACTAGCAGACGGCGATGATAAGCATTTTCCGCTGCTCGTAGACACCTGCAACAATAGAGTTATAAGTGCGTTAGCATTTTTTGAGTACTCCCACTAGAATCTGAACATTTGATGTTTTTGCTAGGTAACCTTTGCTTTTGTTGTTTTTCACCAAGTCAAAGGGGCTTAGTGAAAAACAACAAAAGTATTTTCAGCACCGATTCTCTATTCGATTTATACAAATAGTGGTCATTATAGTCCCTAGTCAGTTCAGCTCATATAAAATGTACACTTATAGAAAGGCCCCAAGTCCCCGGCGTCCCTTAAATAGGACGAGGTGCAAACAATCTCTGCTGGGTACCCATAAAATACTGCAAAGAAATCAAACAAACACAGACAACACATATGGAATGTGAGAGGTATGAAGAGGCAGGGAAAACTCTCAAATATAAGCATGGAGATGGATCTCCTGAAGATTGATATTCTGGGCTTAAGTGAAACGAAATGTACAGGACAAGACAAATAGAGGGGAATGTCCTCTACTACTCTGGCAAACATTGGACTATTACGGCTTAAGTATATTGATGAGCAGCGTAGCTTCTTGGTCTGTAAAAAAATTCATACCCCTGTCAAACCGCGTAATGCTTATCAAATTGGACGCAAAACCATTCTACATAAATCTTATATAAGTTTACGCTTCTACATCAGATAAATCAGATAACGAAATTGATGAGTTCTAAGGTCAAACGGTTCGATCCTGGTACCTGGTACCATTGGTAAATATGGACTAGGAACAAGGAATGAGCGTGGGGATACACTGGTTGAGTTTTGTCAAGAAAAAGATCTTGTAGTAGTTAATACACTTTTTAACAACCATTGCGTGTGTCCAACCTTTACATCATCCCAACACTCAAAAACTCATGTCGTACGAAATTAAATAGATTTTATTATGATTAACACTAGATTCAAAAATGCCATTACAAATACAGTAACATATCCTGGGGCAGATATTAATTCGGATCATAACCCTGTTGTTGCTACATTACAATGTAAGTTGAAGAAAATTAACACCCGCAAAATTAATCCTATTGATATTTAGAAAATGCAGAATATCAAAATTAGAGCAAAGGTTCATATTAACATCAACGAATGGACTCGCAATAGCTTAGACGAGCCATAAACACACAAACAATTGTGGTCCACACTAAAACCGTCAACAACATCTGCGACAAATATCTGCAATCACATCAACTCATACCAAAACAATATTGGAGAGACATTTTTTCAGGAAAAATGTGACAAAGTAGAAGACCTAGTAGTAATAAAACTCCTGGCTGGTCTGCGAAAGAAAACTAATCCCGACGTGCTTTTTGATGAATGTGGAAGACTTCTTCTCGATGTTGATAGAAAAAAGCGGACATGGCATGACTATGTTTTAAAATTATTTAAAGACAACTCTAGAAGCGTCAATTTGGCTTCCTGGAATACCTCAGGTCCACCTTGGTTGGGGGTCATGCATGCTCTGAAATCAGCTAAAACCGGTAAAGTCTTGGGACGAGATAGGGTGCCTGTGGAGGTTCTGAAACTGCTGAAAGAGGACTGCATGGATGCCTTGACCAAACTTTTTCAGCAAACTTATAATTCGGAAGAAATACCCGAGGACTGGCTGTTGTCTACCTTCATACCTACCCTTCCTCCCGGACCTCGACACTTAGTAGACGTGCCCCGACATATTTCTTAAAATAATAATTTTCAATAAATAACAAATTAAATTGCGACGAAATATTAAGAGTTCATGAACAGCTAAGAGGTGTTACGTGGACCCACTATCCCCGCGACCGGAACCCGCACACATCCCCATTCTGCGGGTATACAAATAAGCTCCACTTACTTTTATTATAGCGGAGGTCTCTCTGAAATGGACGGAAAGCAATTCTGTACTGAATCGTCGATACGCGCCCAGTTAAGTTGACCCCTAATCACAATAGGTTATTTAACAATATTGAAAATAAACTATGGATTGTGGTCAGATAATAGTCTAAAAAGACATATTTCACTATAAATCAAACATAATAATGTTAGTTTCTCGCAGATTGCACGAAATAAAACTAACATTTTTTTTGAAGTTTTGTCTGCTACATGAACGCCTTGTGATTGGTTGCAACTCTGGTGACGTCACATGCTAAGAAACAAAAGATTCCTCTATTGAGTATTGTTTGCGTTTTATGTTTTCGAAGTGGTAATAATCGATCTGTGAGCTATTTCTGCAGTACTTTTTTTATAAACTATCAAATAAGTGGTTCGAAACAAAAAGGAACCAAATTTTGTGCGTGCTGATAACATCAACCTACATAAGATGGACTTTTTTATGATTGCACTTTTCTATCTATACAAATAAATAATATTTATATATAATATCTAAAATTTAAATCGGTCCTTAATTGACGAAGTAATCAGTGTACATACATAAAAAAAAATACCAATCTAATTGAGAACCTCCTCTTTTTGGAAGTCGGTTAAAAACGGGCATACATTATGTTCAGCAGTGAACTATTAAATGTTATGAATAAATAATCATAATTCTTTTATGCACGTGTGAAAATATATAAATTCTTTAGTAAGTATGAGTGTCACAATTTTATCATTTTTGGGACACTATAACGTATCTTGTTTTTGAGTAAAATTAAATGTTATATAAAATATCTTGTTCTAAATTTATATGAAATTAACTTTCATTAATACCGGTTATTAATATTAAACATTTGTTGATTACGAAACATCAATACAATCAAGGATATATATGGTAAGTACGCAACAATCCATTAACACAGTCTTTTTATTACTCATAGTGAAATAGAAACAACGTACGTTGTTTCGACCGAAGTAAAGTATCATAAAATGCATAATATTATTCATTGCATCGAAGTGGCTGAAAACATAATGTGTATCTATAGAAACTATCTCTTTTGTAGAAAGAAATACAAAATGTTTATTGTACTGCGTATATTAATTGAGGCAGTACTGTACGCGCTTCTTGTTTTAAATAATTTATATTTAATAGTTTATGAAGTAAAAAATAGTAGTGATTTGAAATATGTATATTTTTTGATGTACACTATGTCTTTTGGTGATGTTTTTTTTGGATTCTTTAGTAAGTGTAAATGCGCGCCATACAAAATCTTCATTGATAACCTTACGGCTGTTCACAACGTGTACAAAAATGATATAAACTATAACAGAAGCTTGAACAGATTGCTTTTTATATTATTTGCAAGCTGTGCTGTTATTTCAACAGTTTCAGTATATTTAAGTCTAGTTGATGTTATAAATAACGTTCCGCCAAGTAACAACTGGGGTACACTGAATATTTTTTTTGTGTTTTACACTCTTCTTCGAAATGACTTAACCTACATATTACAATTTATGGCATTATACGCATTTTTATCGTTATTGACAAATTTATTGAAGTGCTTAAATCGTACGTTATTGGAAATTCAGAAGAATCTCCAATTGAAAGAAGAACTAAACACTGAATATAGCAAATCAATACTGGTGGAGAGACTGACACAATGGGCTGAGCTGTATGAGTGTTTAGTGGACAGTGGCAAGCAGCTGTCAGCATTTTTTAATCATTATGTAAATCTTTGCTTTTGGCTAAAACTGTAGATAAGTATGAAATGAATAACAAAATGTTTGGTTCTGTAGTTTGTTTATGGTAGTGGAGGGCAAACTAGCAGACGGCGATGATAAGCATTTTCCGCCGCTCGTAGACACCTGCAATAATAGAGTTATAAGTGCGTTAGCATTTTTTGAGTACTCCCACTAGAATCTGAACATTTGATGTTTTTGCTAGGTAACCTTTGCTTTTGTTTTTTTTCACCAAGTCAGAGCGACTTGGTGAAAAACAACAAAAGTATTTTCAGCACCGATTCTCTATTCGATTTATACAAATATTGGTCATTATAGTCCCTAGTCAGTTCAGCTCATATAAAATGTACACTTATAGAAAGGCCCCAAGTCTCCGGCGTCCCTTAAATAGGACGAGGTGCAAACAATCTCTGCTGGGTACCCATAAAATACTGCAAAGAAATCAAACAAACACAAACAACACATATGGAAAGTGAGAGGTATGAAGAGGCAACGAAAACTCTCAAATATAAGCATGGAGATGGATCGCCTGAAGATTGATATTCTGGGCTTAAGTGAAACCAAATGGACAGGACAAGACAAATAGAGGGGAAAGTCCTCTACTACTCTGGGAAACATTGGACTATTACGGCTTAATTATATTGATGAGCAGCGTAGCTTCTTGGTCTGTAAAAAAATTCATACCCCTGTCAAACCGCGTAATGCTTATCATATTGGACGCAAAACCATTCTACATAAATCTTATATAAGTTTACGCTTCTACATCAGATAAATCAGATAACGAAATTGATGAGTTCTAAGGCCAAACGGTTCGATCTTGGTACCTGGTACCATTGGTAAATATGGACTAGGAACAAGGAATGAGCGTGGGGATACACTGGTTGAGTTTTGTCAAGAAAAAGATCTTGTAGTAGTTAATACACTTTTTAACAACCATTGCGTGTGTCCAACCTTTACATCATCCCAACACTCAAAAACTCATGTCGTACGAAATTAAATAGATTTTATTATGATTAACACTAGGTTCAAAAATGCCATTACAAATACAGTAACATATCCTGGAGCAGATATTAATTCGGATCATAACCCTGTTGTTGCTACATTACAATGTAAGTTGAAAAAATTAACACCCGCAAAATTAATCCTATTGATATTAAGAAAATGCAAAGAAATTAGAGCAAAGGTTCATATTAACATCAACGAATGGACTCGCAATAGCTTAGACGAGCCATAAACACACAAACAATTGTGGTCCACACTAAAAACCACCGTCGACAACATCTGCGACAAATATCTGCAATCACATCAACTCATACCAAAACAATATTGGAGAGACATTTTTTCAGGAAAAATGTGACAAAGTAGAAGACCTAGTAGTAATAAAACTCCTGGCTGGTCTGCGAAAGAAAACTAATCCCGACGTGCTTTTTGATGAATGTGGGAGACTTCTTCTCGATGTTGATAGAAAAAAGCGGACATGGCATGACTATGTTTTAAAATTATTTAAAGACAACTCTAGAAGCGTCATTTTGGCTTCCTGGAATACCTCAGGTCGACCTTGGTTGGGGGTCATGCATTCTCTGAAATCAGCTAAAACCGGTAAAGTCTTGGGACGAGATAGGGTGCCTGTGGAGGTTCTGAAACTGCTGAAAGAGGACTGCATGGATGCCTTGACCAAACTCTTTCAGCAAACTTATAATTCGGAAGAAATACCCGAGGACTGGCTGTTGTCTACCTTCATACCTACCCTTCCTCCCGGACCTCGACACTGAGTAGACGTGCCCCGACATATTTCTTAAAATAATAATTTTCAATAAATAACAAACTAAATTGCGACGAAATATTAGGAGTTCATGAACAGCTAAGAGGTGTTACGTGGACCCACTATCCCCGCGACCGGAACCCGCACACATTCCCATTCTGCGGGTATACAAGTAAGCTCCACTTAGTTTTATTATAGCGGAGGTCTTTCTGAAATGCACGGAAAGCAATTCTGTACTGAATCGTCGATACGCGCCCAGTTAAGTTGACCCCTAATCACAATAGGCTATTTAACAATATTGAAAATAAACTATGGATTGTGGTCATCCTATAAGATAATAGTCTAAGAAGACATATTTCACTATAAATCAAACAAAATAATGCTAGTTTCTCGCAGATTGCACGAAATAAAACTAACATTTTTTTTTGAAGTTTTGTCTGCTACCTGAACGCCTTGTGATTGGTTGCAACTCTGGTGACGTCACATGCTAAGAAACAAAAGATTCCTCTATTGAGTATTGTTTGCGTTTTATGTTTTCGAAGTGGTAATAATCGATCTGTGAGCTATTTCTGCAGTACTTTTTTTATAAACTGGTTCGAAACAAAAAGGAACCAAATTTTGTGCGTGCTGATAACATCAACCTACATAAGATAGACTTTTTTATGATTGCACTTTTCTATCTATACAAATAAATAATATTTATATATAATATCTAAAATAGATATTAAAATTAACCGCTTTTTACTAAATGCATGTATACACGGTACCTATACCAAAAATGTACTTAAAAAAGTTTTTGTCTGTCTGTTTCTTCCGGGTAATATCTGGAACGGCTAGACGGATTTCGACGGGACTTTCACTTGCAGGTAGCTGATCATCCAGGAAATAAGTTAGGCTATTTTATTTTAGGACTTACTTTGTTCCGCGGCGTTACCTGCGGTACAACAAAACTGCGGGTAACACTGCGGGGTTCAGCTAGTACATAATAATAACGCTGATTACTATGCTGCTGAACTGAAAAATGTAAAAGCAGCTATGTTGCACTTACATAAGTATAACATAAAAATTGATTCTGTAATAACCTCTGAAAGAATTCATGCATTATTTTTCTAAAATCTAATTTAACTTATGTAGGTAGGTATATTTTAATGCTTTTAAGTTACATTTTGAAATGGTACAAAGCGCGGTATTCAAAGATGTTATCTGACCCGACGAACTTCGTACCACCATATTTTTCTTTCCTAAATATTTTACAAATTTCTGAAAACCTTGGTTTTAACGGTTATCCCGCCCGCTTCAGGTTCCCATGGGTAGGGTGCAGTCACGGACAAAAAAAACTTTTTCCTTTATTTTTTAATTTTTCTCGTCCACAAACCTTGTCCTAAGAATAACTAATACATAAAATACATATATAATTTGGTGTAGCCGATCGAAAGTTATGCGCGTACATACATTTCGGCATTCAGACAAAGTTAGTCTAAAAAAAATGGCCTAAGTTACTCCCTGGATCATTAGCTACCTGCCAGTGAAAGTCTCGTCAAAATCGGTCCAGCCGTTCTAGAGATTACCTGGAACAAACAGACATAGAGACAAAAAGAAATTTAACTACTTTTTTTGTATATGTACCGTGTATACATACATATGCATTTAGTAAAAAGCGGTTATTTTGATATTACAAATAAACACTCCAATTTTATTTATTTGTATAGATGTAGATTTGTTCACTGTGGCACTACACACCATTTATTCGACATTTTAATTATTAAAATTGGAGAAAACTGATAAAATTCACTTATACTGCGCTGTTTTGTTTTGTTGTGGATAGCATGTGACGTCACGCGTCTCATGTGACCAGCGCCATTACCATGTGACCAGCGCCATTACAGAAATATCGTTTTTTGACGTGGTTGTCAAACTTGAACTTAATCTTAAGTTTAAGTTCATAATACAGTAGTAATTCTGCAAAATATTAACGCAGTGTGCTAATTATGTAATAAATACTAATTTAAAACGATTTCCAATATTTCCGTTAATAGCTGCTCCAGCTTATTATGATGGGGAAAGATTGTAGAAAGCGACGAGCTGAAAGAAAAATGAGTCTTGGCACCGCAACATCTTTTTTTTTTTTTATTGGGGCTGATCCCGCCCACATTCCCACCACTGTAACTCTTGTACACCAGGATCAACAGCAGTGACCCACGAACACACCGAGTTATGACACTCGGTGTGCTCCGCAACATCTGTGAATGGACGAACATTGCAAGTGTCGAAGAGCTATTCCGCTTGGCTCAGGACAGGATACATTTCACCTAGTTGACGGCCAACCTCCTGTAGGAGCGGCACTTATAGAAGAAGATAAATGGCAGAGAGCTATACGTCGGCAGAAATAGGCTATTTAGACCTGCTAGTTATACCACGAGATTTGAATTCAAATTTATATTTATACTAGCTGAATTGCAATAGCAATATAGAAAAGTAGCTTAAGTTAATCCCTATATCATCAGCTATCTGCGAGTGAAAGTCCCGTCAAAATAGGTCGTGCCATTCCAGAGATTACCCATAACAAACACACGGACAGACATACTTTTATATGCATTGAGTGAAAAGCTGTTAATTTGGAATTATAAAGAAACACTTAATTTTTTTTATTTGTAAAAATTATATAATTATATTTATAAAGTTTATAACATCTGTTTTGATGAATCATTTTAAATTTCTGAGTATCTACCATGTTTGGCTCTGCACCTCTCTTACATCGACTGGCAGAAAATGCCTACGGTATTAATTCCGCCTCTACAACATCTGTGCATAAAGTTTAAATAAATGTATAAAATTATTTATTATTTAGTTCTGAGGACAAAAAGTGTAAGTGTATCGTGTAACTATAACATACAATATATAATTATACAATTATTTGAAAGTTAATTTTAATACAAAAACCAAAAAGGCTTTTAAAAGTAGTAAATACATTCAGGTGTAAATCATCTATAAACCCGAAAGACAGTCGAGTGAAATATAATTGTAATATGGTACCAAACGAAAATGATAGAATTAGTTATGTATAACTTTTAAATGCATCGATTTACATAATTGTTTTTCAGATTTCTTATGGATTTATAGTGAATACATGCTATTTAACGCTTATATTGTATTACATGATCAGTACAATCATAAAAAAGGTAATTAAAGGAAAAATGATGTACAGTGTTAGATAAATTACTGAATTATAAAATACTAGCCGACCCACGCAACCTCGTTTGCGTCTCCTAATGCCCGTAGCGTGATAATTTTCCCCGCTTTTTGAAACATTCTCCTTTGGTGCTCCGCTCTTGTTGGTCTTAGCGTGATGATATATACCCTATACCTTCCTCGATAAATGTACTATCCAACAATAAAAGAATTTTTTAAATCGGACTGGTGGTTTCTGAGATTAGCGCGCTCAAACAAATAAACTCTTCAGTTTTATATATAAGTATAGATTTATGCGTATATTTTTACAGGAGATATACCTGAACGAATTTATTAAGGATATGTTATGGTTTCTGATGGGCAATCTTTATCCGGTCTTGATGGCATTTTATAGCGGACAAAAGCTGCAGAATGAAGTGATTATTATGAACAGAGCTATTACTAAATTGTATAGTTTGATTCCCAGTAAGTGTGTTGGTTACTTTATCTCTAGTTTATTAAATTATACTATGCACAAGTTAGTGTGACATTTCTTATTTCAGTCAATCTTTGTGACAAGAACTTCATTTGACAGGACATAATTCATTTTTTGTTGATTTTTAGTTAAGTTTAGAGGGTTTTCTAATAACAAAATTAAGGCCAATAAAGGAAAACGATGACTATGCAGATGGTGTAGAAGTTTAAATGAAAACCTCAGGTTTTTTTAAACCATTGCCTACCTATTTTTCTACTTTTCACCTTGTTTCAGACTCCGAGAAAGTCAAGAATCTTCTAAATTTAACAATGAACAAAGTGGTTGCAGTAGAATTTATGAATAAATCTCTGGGGATGTATATAATTCCGATTATTCTGTCAACAACAGCCTCAAATATAATTACAGCTTTGCAATTCAATAATGTGATTTAAATATTTACAATTAGGATATATTGTCTAATTTAGAAAAATAGTTAAGCGTAGAATGTAAAAAAAATGTTCAATTCTTGTTTTATTTATACGTAAGTCATAGTAAATGAGAGTGTATTAACTTGCAATGTTATTTAATATTAAAAATATACACAAAGTTACAGTAATTGAAGATGATGAAATGAAAATTACTATTGGAAATCTGAAATTCTTCAAAATTATTCTGATTTACGCATATTTCTTAGATTGCTGATATTTTCTCTGAAAAATGTAAGCTGGGAAGAGATGTTCCAACTCACCAATGATCACATTTCTTAAATAAACAAATATTCATCTATATTTTCATTTAAACCTTATGAGCAAAAAAGGAAAGAAAATGTTGAAATTTTTGTATGCTCCCGTCAACGCGTTTGTCCAGTCCTGTCGTTTAATCCAGTTATTTGGTAGTTGTTCATGTCTGTTCAAATAATTCCGTCATAATTATTTAATATATATTTTAGTTTGTATTCTTGTAAAATAGTCCTTGTTTAATATATATTTTATTTAATATATATGGCGTGTGATCGATTTAGATTTAAATAGCACTATGGTTTCGTTACACGTCGGGGTATATAAGCCTTCATTATTTACCAATATAATTGATTAGCTCTGACGTTCTGAAGTTTCATTGGAACGGTTATAACTGGGCTTGAATTGAATTGAATTGAAACTCGCGGGCTTGGTTTCCGCAACTCGACGTCTTATTGCGCCTATTTTGCGTAGTGGGTCGGCACTAGTGGTGCCAACCCAATTCTTCCAGGAAGCCTAGCAGACCCCTTGCGTTGCCGACGACTTCCTGAAGTGACCTCGGCGATCCGAGGTGTCTCGCCCGGTATTTCGCCACCTCTGGACATGTCAAAATGACATGGGCGGCTGTTTCATCTTCCTCCATGCACGCTCTGCATAGAGGGCTGTCCGTTACACCTAGGGTAAAGAGATGTTTGTTTAATAGTGCATGACCAGTTATTGCTCCGATTAGGAGTCGAAGCGGCGGCCTCTTCAGTTGTTTCAGCTTCCGTGACAATCCGGGGTTGATCGTCGGGAGGGCCTCTTTGGTCTGCCTGCAGGTACAAAGGTTGGACCAATATATTTGGTGTTCTACCTCGGTGTTCTGTTGCAGTGTCCGTCGCAGCCAGGCAGTCGGCAATGGCAGTATTGGTTCTGGGCCGATTGCCCTTGTCTCCGATCCGCCTCTTGCCAGTGCGTCAGCTGAGTCGTTCCCGCGTGAGTTGCTATGACCTTTGATCCACTGGAGAGTTATACTATTTATAGTGCTTACCTCTGTCAGGGCTCTGTGGAATTCGTAGATTAGCCCTGAGGTAGTCACATGACTCTGTAGAGCTTGTAAGACTGATCGGCTGTCGGAAAGTATGCGGATGGGGTATTCCGTTACCTTTCTGGAGATGATCGCATGTGCTGCCGTTATTATGCCCATACACTCTGCCTGGAAGACTGTGTTGTGGGCTCCTAATGGTGTCGAGATGTGTATATTTAGGTCCTCAGAGAATACTCCCGAGCCAGTGCCTGACCTTGTTTTGGATCCGTCCGTGAAGATTCTTAACTCCTTTGGGTTAAGCCCTTCTTGGGGGTCCTCGTGCAGTTGTATCTTGTATTTTTTGTCAAAGACGAATTGCCTGGGTATCGTGTCAGTTACCGCTTCCATGAGCGGTTCCTTACCTATAGCCTCATAGAGGATTTCGGTGTGTGGTACCCTAGGCAGCCTCCAGAGATTTTGTTTCTTTAGCCGCGCTGCTGCAGCTAAAGCCTCCTGCCTTATGAAAAGGTGGAGTGGTGGTAGACCTAAGATGGCTTCCAGAGCTGCAGTCGGTGTAGTCCTCATACAGCCTGTAGCCGCCAGACAGGCCAATCTCTGGAGTCGTTGTAGTTTAGTTTCGGCAGTGGATAGTTTGGTCCGTGGCCACCAGACTATCGCGCCGTAACTTACCATTGGTCGGATGACTGTCTCGTAGAGCCACAAAGTGGTCTTGGGGTTTAGTCCCCAAGTTTTACCTACCATTCTGCGGCACTGCCAGAATACGACTGTTGCTTTTTCAATTTTGTTGTTGAGGTGAGCGCTCCAGTTAAGTCTGTGGTCGAATATTACCCCTAGATACTTTACCTCAGACGAGAGTTGGAGCTCTGTATTGAACAGCTTGGGAAGTCGGTAATTTCCCAGGTTCCGTTTGTTGGTGAACATTACCATTTCAGTCTTCCTTGGGTTGACTGACAGTTCATTATCCACGCACCAGCGTTCCACTATTGCCAGTGCTGAGCGTGTTACATCGCATACTGTACCTGTGTGCATGCCGCTTGTTAATATCACTATATCATCAGCGTATCCGATGGTATAATGGTGATTGTTGTTCAATGTGGTGATAAGGTCGTTTACCACTAGGTTCCATAGGATTGGTGAGAGAACGCCACCTTGGGGGCAGCCCTTCGCCACCAGTGCTTGTTTAGTAGCGTCTGCCTCGAGTCTGATGACTCTCTGGCTCAGCATCTTGTTTATCCACTCTATCATGACAGCATGCACTCCATGTTTTACCAGTGCTGCTGTTATGCTGGTGAATTTCGTTTTGTCGAAGGCTCCCTCGATATCTATGAAGGTGCCTAAGCACATCATCTTGTTTTTTATTGCAACCTCAATTTTGGTTGTGACCGCATGAAGTGCTGACTCTGTCGATTTACCTGGACTGTAGGCATGCTGGTTCGGATGTAGTGGTGCTTGTGTCAGCGCCGTTTCCCTCAGATGCCTGTCGCATAACCTCTCTAGTGTCTTTAGGAGGAAAGAGGTTAGGCTTATTGGTCTGAAGGATTTTGGATCCGAGTAGTCGGTTTTACCTGGCTTTGGTATGAAGATTGCTCTGACGTCTCTCCACTGTCTTGGCACATGTCTGTGTGCCAGACAGGCTCCCAGGACGTAGGTCAACCGTTGAGTAAGTGTCTTCCCTCCCCATTTAAGCAGGGCTGGGAAGATCCCGTCCGGGCCTGGAGATTTAAATGAGTCGAAACTGTCAATTGCCCATTGTGTTTTATATGGGTCGATTACCTTGTGGGCCAGCTGCCATTCCTCCTCCGTTGGGATGGTTTCTTCTTCTGGCCATCCGCCTGGACTGATTATTTCACAGTCCGGGAAGTGTGTTGTTACCAGAATACATTCTGCCTCTTCCACCGAGGTGGTAAAGGAGTTGTCTGGCTTTCGTAAAGACCCCAGTGATATGGCTGAGTTATTGGAGAGAACTTTCCTTACCCTGTTGGCCTGTGCAGCAGTCTCAATGTTTGTGCAGAAGTTCCGCCATGAGTTGGTACTCCTGTATCTGAGTCGTTTTTTGTACCTGGACTTGGTGACCTTATATTTATCCCAGTCCTGGTCTGTACCGGTGTTCATCGCCCTGTTGAGTTGCTTCCTCATCTCGCTCCTGAGTCTCTCCAGCTCTGGCCCCCACCAGCTCTTTGTTTTTTTTGTTTGGCCTGCTGGTGGGGTGGATAGAGGGCATGTCTGTTGGTAACAGTCCATCATAGTGTCTGTGAGAAACTTTACCTGTTTTTCAATTTCTACGGTACCTTGGATTCTAGTCGGGTTACTTCCCTGTGCCAGGGACTGACCGATCCGCAGTGAGTATTGGGTGCGATCGGTTTTTCTTGGGTTCCGCCTAGGTGGTGCCGTGAGTGTGTTTACCTGAAGGTCGAAACGAATCCATCTGTGGTCCGAACATGACAGTTCGTTGGACACGTGCCAGTTTGAGATGTGTTTCGCTGCCTCTTCAGTTGCCAAGGTCAAGTCAATGATTGTCTTGCTACGTCTGTTGACGAATGTTGGTACAGAACCTGTGTTTACTATGTTAAGGTTTGTCGTAAATAGGTATTCAACGAGTTTCCTACCTCTGTCGTTACCTGTAGACATGCCCCATAAGGCATGGTGCGCGTTGGAGTCGGTTCCCACGATGAGCTCGAGTCCCACCTCCTCGCAGTAGTGGACCAGCCGCGACAGGTCGTGCGGTGGTGGGTCGTCGGCTTCCGGCATGTAGACGGATGCCAATACCACCTGCACGAGGCCGGTGTCTTGGGCTACCTGCACCTTCATGGCACATAGGTCTCTGGAACAGAAACTGGTTAGGGCCTGCATGTTTATATCAGCCGTAGTGTATATGCATGTGCGGGGATTCTCTGGTCCCGCGTGAACTGTTAGCTTACCTCCCATGTTGCGGAGTCCGCAGACAGTGCCGTCTCTGACCCACGGCTCTTGGATCAGTATGACGGCTGTTTTGTTGTCCTCCAACCACTTCCTGATCTGAGCCGTCGCAGTTATGCTGTGGTGGAGGTTAGCCTGGAGGATGCTACATGCCGAGGAAGGAGACAGCGCCATCGGAATCTGATTCCTCCGTTGCCAAGTCCTCGACCTCGGCTCCATCCTCCTTTTGGATGGCCAGCTTGCGTAGCTCCTCCACGCAATCACCCCCGCTGTCCGTGCGGTCTCGAAGAAGGTCATCTTCCACATCGGATTCGAGGGCGGACCGCGCCGGAGCCTGGGGCTCAGATGTCGCGACTGCGTCAGCAGCATCCTTTGCCCCATCCGCAGTGTCCATCGGAAGGGTGCAAGCACTGTTTACTGCATCCCTGGAGTCGGTTTCGGCTGGTGGATACTCCACAAACTTGCCGCGGGGCCCTAAGAACTTGACGTACACCGTGCCCAGCATAAAGCTGAGCCGGCGCCCGTGCTCGACCAGGGGTCCCACCACCGTTTCCGGGATGCTGACAATGGCGAACGTGTCCGTCGCTTGCCTGTCCATTTTCAGTAGGAGCCATCTTTCGATGTCTGCCCACCGGTTTTGGAAGCGCAGCATGTGTGCTACCCTTCTGTGGTCCTCGTGGACCCCAGGGAGCAAGATGCCGCAGCGGACTCGCTTCGTCATCTCGCCTGGGCGCTTTACCACCAACTTCTCTCCCGTGGGAAGAGTGATGGTGGCCACGCTGCGCTTCAGCCATTCCAGCGTAGGCTGGTTTTCGCACCATAGTTTTAGGTAGCCGTCGGTCAATACCGGCCTTCCCCGAAACGATGGGCCCTCTGAGTTCCTGCTGCCCGGCTTCATCGATTCCTCGAACAGCAACTCCTCAATCCGCTTTTGGACCTCATCAGACTGACTCTGGCTGAGGTTTTCCATAGTAGCAGTGGTTACCGCTGCCACCAGGTCCGCCTTGACCGCGCTTGCATAGTCAGTCTGAGTGGCCTCCCCTGGTGGTCCGGTCCTCCGCCTCTTTGGCTCGCCTCTCGGAGATATTGTCTCGTCAAGGCGTGCCCTTTTGGCAGAGTGCCGGCCCCCCTGGGTACTACCACCCTGAGGTCCTGTTTGCGTCCCCTTGCCCTTGGGAGGTGTGCGTCGTGTTGCTGAGGGTTCAGCAGGCGCATTGTTCCCTCTCCGCAGACTGGTACCCTGCCCTTGGGTTGGTACCGGGGTCGCGTCTGTTGTAGCAGCTTGTCGCTTCTCTCTCTCCCTGCGACGCTGCTTTTTGTTTTTCTTGCGTGTCTTTAGTTCCACACAAGAGGAAGAAGCTGGGGGTTGGGGCGCCGACACTATGTTCTTTGCCTTTTTCCCCTTCCTCTTCCTGGACATGGCGACTTGCCAACCGGACAAGCTAGGGTCCGTGGCTGGGTCGCCTTGTTGGGACCTCCTCCCCGTTGTCTGCTCCAGGTTTGTAGGCCGAGCCACGCCCGGAACGACTTCGGGGGCTGGCCGGGTACGGCCAAAGCTCGTGGAGCTCGCCTGTACCTGTCCAGCGGGTGCTTTCGCGTTAGGCTTCCTGGTCACCGGCTTGCCGGCGACCTTTCTGCCCTCCGCGGTAGATTTTGTCTTCGGTGTCGGTACCGTGGAGGTGCCGACACGAGACTGCGTGTTCTTGTCTACTTGGGTCGCCAAGGCTTCCCTGTAGACTCGTGTTAAGGAGGGAGGTCCTACTGGACCCCTTCCTTAGGTGTCCGGTCCAGCTATTGCCGTACCTTCCACCTTTGGGGTTTGGGATTTGTTTTTATCCATTATTTCGGTGTTGTTATTTTCGCCTCTCGAGCTTCCCACCCTCCATGGAGCCCGCACCTTTGGGGATGTCCCTAAGGACACCAGGAATACCCGAGAGGTATAGGGTCGTTGGGTTGGGACTCATGCGCGACATCGGGAACTGCAGACATGCGGCCCCCAGTTGTGCCTTATGTCCTCGCTCCGTCAGCATGGCCGGGCCCCAGTGTTCTCCCAGAGAACACCCCCCCCGAACCTCGCCTGCGGACCGTACCACCTCATCCGTACGGGACGCGTGTCCATTACCTTGTAGTGGCTAGCTACAAGGCTACCGTTTTGCCTGAAATCCGGACCAAAGAGGGCGTGTTGCTTCACGGAGGTAACTAACCCCGACCCCGTTCAGCTCAACCCCCCAGGACTCCTTCATCCTGGCTTACGGCGCTCGACTGCACAGGACTAGTGCAGGCAGGCATGATAGTCCTCCGAGGTCGCCTGCTGGCCTTGGTGGACCCGTGTAATGAAGTGAGTAAATGAATGAATGGGTGAGTGTATGGGTGAGTGAATGAGTGAATGAGTGATTGAAGTGTGTGATTGGATTAGGAGTTAGGACATTAGATGGGAATACTAGGTAGGTTTCGGAAGGATGGGTAGTAAGGGGGTAGTGTGGAACACAGGATTAGGGTAGTGGGTTATACCTGACTGGTGGTAATGTCCAGCCGGGCAATGGCCCTCCTCAACTTGGCTACTGGAGATATGGGCTAGGTGTTGCGGCTCCCCTCGCATGTTGCGGATCTTCAGCATTTCCAGGGTGCACGACCCGCTCCGGAAGGAGCAGGTTCCTCCCTGCCCGTATGTCGACGGATACAGGTCGGACGTGGACGTGTGAGAAGCACTTGAGCGTACATGCCGATAACTCAGCGCCGTTACTGAATGTACATGTACGCCCCGACGCACCCCTATATATAACTGGCCTTTGGTGCATCTTGTGCCGATATTGTAGAGTAGTTTTACCTGGAAAGTGTTCCGGAAGTTTTTAAAATTGGTGATATTATATATTGCGACGTGCTCTTTTTGAATGTTTACTTTGCTGCTCTCGCCGCCATATAGGAAGAAATGGCGCTCAAAAACTGTTTTTTGAGAATATTTCCATTCCGTCTTATCTTAATATATATAAATCTCGTGTCACAATGTTTGTCCTCAATTGACTGCTAAACCACTTAACCGATTATAATAAAATTCGCACACCATGTGCAGTTCGATCCAACTTGAGAGATAGGATAGTCTAAATCTCAAAGTAAAGGGTCACCCATCCTTAAAAAAAAATTATGGCAAAACGACGTTTGCCGGGGCAGCTAGTTTTACTATAAAAATAGGTAGTGATTAATTAAACTAGAGAAAACTTCTTACAATTTATGTGGGTACCTTTTTTGTTGTAAAAGCAATAGTTTCAGCGTACGAGAGCCGCAAAGTCCACTCCAACAAGCGTTTTGGTCAAATAACTGTTATTTGAATGATATGTACTTTGAAATAAACGTAACCCGAAGCCACTTAAACATCTGTGAGCCGCGCTATTGGAGAGTTATATAGGTTCGAACGCACAATTAATGAAGTAATACTATAATAGAAGTTAAGGCTGAAATCACTGAGTTAAAAAGAAAAAACGCACAAAGAATTATCACCACAAACATAAGTGGAACAAGCTCACAAATAAATGATATTAAATCATCAGTAGCGTCACTTGTATCCGAATATGGATTAATAATAATAATATAATAATAATAATAAACCTTTTATTTTAGACCAATGTCCATATTTATATTTATTATGTTAGTAACAATAGTGCTTAAGTTGAGAAGTTAGTATTTTTAGTATTTACATTTCCTTTTTTTTTCTTTAGTTTATTATTTATATAGACCTGTGACTGTCTCCACCCAGTGTTTCTGGAATGGGCAGTCTGGTCTGGCAGCAATCATTTTCAGATTGTTGTTGTCACTGCCATGCAGGCGCTGCAGTACTGAGGCTACTTTCTTTCGCATAATAGCGTAGAAATCATCTATGCGAGCCTCCGCGAACATACCAGACGCGCTACAGCGCCATGGCAGTCCCAACAGCATCCTGAAAGCGTTATTATATTGAACACGCAGGACATGGTATGCTCGTCGCGTGTATGACACCCACAGGCCGCTCGTGTAGAAAGACTGACAGAACGTCTTAAAAAGGGTTACTTTGACATCCTCGCTACAACGAGCGAACCTGCGGGCAAGCATATTGCTCCTTACAGACAACGCCCTGCGCTCCCTCTCTATATCGGCATCATCCCTTAGGTCGTTCGTCACAATGTGGCCTAGGTACCTAAAACTATTTACAATATTTAGTTCAAACCATTGAGACTTACGAGTGGAACACTGCGTGATTGCTGATTAGGCGCTCGGATTAATTAAATCCCAATCGTCAAACTTAGAAACAAAAATATCGACAGGCGAGGACAAAACAAATTTACTCGAATCTGGCTTTAGTGAGCTCAAAGAGAACTCAACCTTGATTACAATTAACAACCCTACGTATATCAATGAACAAATTATTCTAGAAGTACAGGAACGTAAAAATAGGGAGAATAATATCGTACTTGTCGGATTATCTGAAATGACTTCCCTTAGCATCGAAAAGAGAATACTCAAAGACGAAATGGATGTTTTTAATCTCACGTCTACAATACAGACATTCCTAAGCCCGACAAAGTGTACCGCATCGGCAAATATATACCTGGAAAAAATATAAAACTTAAAATCTGTTATAACGGGTCAGTACCCATTTGAACTTGAACTTGAACTCGCGGGCTGGGTTTCCGCAACTCGAAGACTTTGTTGCGCCTATTTTGCGTAGTGGGTCGGCACTAGTGGTACCAACCCAGTTCCTCCAAGAAGCCTAGCAGAACCCTTGCATTGCCAACGTCTCGCCGGGTATTTCGCCACGCCAGGACATGTCAAAATGACATGGGCGGCTGTTTCATCTTCCTCCATGCATGCTCTGTACACTGTGGGCTGTCCGTTACACCTAGGGTGAAAAGATGTTTATTTAATAGTGCATGACCAGTTATTGCTCCGATCAGAAGTCGAAATGGCGGCCTCTTAAGTTGTTTCAGCTTCTGTGATAATCCGGGGTTGATCGTCGGGAGGGCCTCTTTAGTCTGCTTGTAGTACTAGTAGTAGAGGTACAAAGGTTGGACCAATATATCTGGTGTTCTACCTCGGTGTTCTATGCAGTGTCTGTCGCAGCCAAGCAGTTGGCAAGGGCAATATTGGTTCTGGTCCCACTACCCTTGTCTCCGATACGCTTCTTGTCAGTGCATCATCTGAGTCGTTCCCGCGTGAGTTGCGAGTTGCTATGACCTTTGATTCACTGGAGAATTATACTATTTGTAGTACTTAGTCTGTGGCATTCGTAGATCAGCCCTGAGGTAGTCGCATGAGCTTGTAAGACTGATTGGCTGTCGGAAAGTATGCGGATGAGGTATTCCGTTACCTTTCTGGAGATCACCTACAGGAAGTTCACCAAGTCCTCAGTCCTCATTAACACGGTCATCTGTAAAGTAACGAAACTTGAATTGTTTTACAGAGGTACTTGTCACGTAGCTGGTTTTAGGAGCTATGAGGTGATGGTGGTTAAGCCACAAGGTTCAGTTAGAGATAATAAGACATTTTAGAACGAAGATTTTCACACTATTTATTACAGAATAGATAGATTTACAATTTATTACGGTTCGTGAGCACAACATTACAGATTTGCAAATAGACAAGGCGTGGATTCTGAGAGTTCCGATCAACAGATAAATGCGTGATGTGCACGTGGTTTCTTCCAAGCGTGTATACGTTGAAAAAAAAATAATAGGGAAAGCGGTTAAGAATAAGCAATCGCACATGCAATGTCGTCTAGTACGCACTCACAGCGAGAGAAAAAAACAATATCCTGGATGGGATTCAATACGGAACACAATCAGTACACAATAAAAGGAAATACGAGGTAAACCGTGATCGGATCTCTCAGTTCTCTCTCTCTCTCAGTTGGGCACCATGTCTCACGTAGCGGGCTTTAGGAGCCATGAGGTGCGGGGACGTCCCATGCGTGGGTTGGCTCTCGTCGGTCATCCGGAGGTGAGAGGTGAGGCTTGGAGGGCGCGGAGAAACGAGTTACCGTCGTCACGTTTGCAGAATTTTTCGTAGGGAAATTCGCCTGCCTCTTCGGGAACCCTTAGAAGTCCCTCGCTAGTACTAACTAAACAATTTCTAAAGGGTCTCGTTTGGTTGGCAAATTGGCCAAAGACAGTTAAAAAATTACTAAACAGTGATTTCGTTTCCTCATACCTTAATTAACACTTTTTACAGATAAGTTTCTGTGTTATTTATCTCTGAAAATTATTTCCTGCGTCGTGAACCAAATATAACAATTATAGTTCTTAAATGAAATAATAATATTATTCATTAATACTTTTGAAAACTTTTACATTACTTTACGCTAAATGATTGTTTACTACAACACAATAAAAACCGAATAAATATCTCATTATCAATGTCTGGTGATATTTTACAAATTTTATATTTCTTAACCTATGGTTCAATAGTTAGAAGGACGGCTAGTTAGAAACGCGGCCGAGAATCGATTCTCGGCCGCGTTTGTTGAAATTGAATTTAGTTTTCTCTTCTCGCACACATATCTTAGCCGGTATACTAATAACTATATTGTTACGAAACAATTAAACAGTCTCGCAACAAATATAAATCAATAAAATATTTTTTAACAAACATCGGAATGCGTGTGACTCATCCGCAAACCGGTATCTGTTAAATTGTTTATTTTGTCATATCAATGAAGTGGCCTCAACCAATCGAGCGTGGTGTCTGTAAATTTTCTTTCAATTTCTTACATCCCTAAGTAACTATAGGTCATGATGCATTGTATCAAATTCTCCCCTTTCTAAAATTCTTTCCAAGGTACCAGCGAGAGTACCAGCGAATTTCCCTATGAAAAATTCTGCTGTAATGGCGGGAGTGTATCACGCGACGCAACCGTGACGACGGCAACTCGTTTTGCCGCGCCCTCCAAGCCTCACCCCCGGAAGACCGACGAGAACCAGCCCACACGTCAGACGTCCCCACACTTCATGACAGTCTCACTTCACCAAAAAAATACGACGAACGCTAGGCGACACTTCGCCTAGGTGAAGCGACAAACGCAGTGAATAAGTCTCACTTCACCAAAATAAATGCGACGAACGCTAGGCGACGCATCGCCACTTGCTCTCAAAAATGCAGCGCCCGCCTCAGGGCAGCACACGCCTCAGGGCAGCACACGCTTCACCATGGCACCATATGCCGCGCCTGCTTAAAAACAGATACAAGTAAATTTGTTTCAAATATTCGAGGGGGTTTTGGTAGCAAACCCAGCTATGGGGCGACGGAAACAGCTAGTAATAATTGACGTACTTCTTTAAAATTACTTGGAATAGGAGACTACTAAGACTCGTACCTTGTGTTCGCTCGGCTGTACCTGACCCCCTTACTTATTTTACGCAAACAAAAACAAAAAAAATCATAGGGTATCAAGAAAAAAGTAAAATTTTAAATATTTTCAAAACGGGCTTCCTGACAGCCTTTTCCTAGATAGCGTAGAACCGTATAGGTAGCGTGAGAATGTTATCCCTCTTCTGATTTTATAAACTAGAAGTGAGAATTAAATAAAAGAAACAAATTGGAGGTAGCCTAACCTCATTCTTATTTTTATAATTAAAACACTAAACAGTTCACAACAAACGAATCTTATAATTCGAAATATGATTACAAGCGATTCACGACTAAAATAACAGATCGACATTAAAACCATTGAGAAATAGGTTTACAACGATATAACATTAAACGATAAGATATGGTTGACGTATGCCGTACGAACCAACAAATACACGTCTTACTACTTATTTACCTATCGAACAACAAGCCAAGTACCGTCTTTTTATATGTTCGCACTGCGTAATTTATCCGTAGAGTAGGGATGCACCTAACAATATTATTGTAACATATTTAATTATTAAGACGTCCTTACACGACCATTGTATGAAAATGTTATCCTTAAGTTAAAATAAGTTCTCATGTAAGTGGCTTATGTGTCTTTTTGAGAATAAATTCTTTAAACCATAGCACATAGAAATTTCTTCCACGTCGAATCATAAGCTTCGTTGTAGTCCTCTTGTTCCTCGATTTTGTCATACGTTTGCTCGAGAATAGACCTGTTTCTTCCTCCTCATTGCTATCTTGTAGTGTAATGGGCGAAATATAGCAGGTGCCATTGCAATTGGTGCATATAACGGAGTACTTGAATCCAGCCTTTTCGCATCCACAGGCTCCCTAACTTCTGTTTATGCAAATGAGTTTCATCAAGTTTTCCTAGAGATGGGGGCTCGAGCGTTGCGTCAGGAATTAGCGCATTATACCTTTTTTTCGTCACCTACTCTGCATACTTTTGAACTCCATACCAATGTTGAGCCTAGTTATAGGTTTAGAACGAATGTTATCCTGTTGCTGCTTCTCGCGGTGGCAGCAATGCAATTTTTTTTTAATAGTACGTTATAAGTGGATTAAGCTTGCAGAGGATACCACAAAAAAAAATACCCACTTACTCTACCGCATGGTGGTGTGGATATAAGTCATTGACTGATGGGCCCTTACAGGCTGGTATAAGGTTTCTTTACTCCAAGAAGAACGAAGCACTGTTAAAAGGAACTAAACAATCTGGTATGGAGTATTCGGTCCATAACATCTAATGCTACTGGCTCTGATTCTATCAGTCGAAAATGGTTCTCCTTATCCTTTATCAAGTTTTACCCATAGTCACCCATGTACTGAATGAATCCATCATTAGCGGCGTATTTCCATCCAAATATGAAGAGGCCCAGATTATTAATTTACCTAAGAATCGTAGCCGTTCCTTTCAAAGGTTCTTGAACGCCTTATCCACAACCAGCTCAATTCATTCCTTTGCAGAGAAAATATTTTTGTTTGTTTCCTAAACCAGGTAATTTCAGTAAATACATATAATATTTACAAATATTTAAATGTATATAATAATGTGAATTTTATTAATATTAAGTTTTTTGGTCTGTAATATATTTATTTAAAACAGTGTCCAATGCTGACGATTTTTGATCTTTCACATGGAAAACTGTAAGATAAATATTCACGCTACCGGTAACCGTTCCTTGCCTATAGAAGAAAATAATTAATAGTACTTACATACATATAGTGTCTAGTAGTACTATTCACCGCGCAAGTTGTGAGTGAACTTTTTCTGTTATTAATTCATACATTCATCGTTCATATGGTGTGTTATATGGTCGTAAATGTTCAGTGCATTTTCACTCGTAATATAAGTCGATCTTTAGTATTTTTTGCGTTCCGCTTCACTTGTTAGAACTTTTATAGTTTTTAATCATTTTTACCCTATAGAAATTTATCGCTTAAACAACAATGTTTGAAGAAGGTTATTCAAACGTCGAATTACCGTCTTATGAGCAAATTAAAGATTTTTTTGAGATCCAGATGCGAAGCTTTACGGCAAGATACTCACTTTTCCGACTCGTTAAAACTAAATAAGCTTGTGCTCAAGTATTTACCTACCCAGCCTCAGTCAAAGCAAGTCAGCACACAGTACACTTTTGTGGCGGCGACTGATAATTATAATCTTTTAACTAGTGCTAGTAATAACAAAATCGTATTTAAGAAGTATTCTTATTGTAACGAGTCGCATTCAATATTATCGTGTCAAGATTTTCTTAAAAAATCGGTTAACGAAGGTTTGACGATAGCTAAAGATAGAAATTGGTGCTTCAACTGCCTGAACCAATCACATCAACTGAAGAATTGCAATTCAATATTTTCGTAGCGCACACGTAAACGAAAACATCACACCTTACTCCATCGCGATAAATCTACAATCGAATCAAATCAAATCGTATCGTCTTTGGTTTCAAGGTCACAATCGTACATAACGGTGTTGCTGGCTACTGTGATCGTGCAGGTTCATGATGCTTCAGGCAATATGCAATCTTTTTGTGCTCTATTTGATACAGGAAGTCAAAGTAATTTCATAAGTGCATCTGCAGTAAATTGTTTAAACCTAACACCAGCTAAGACAAATGTGAACGTTAGCGGACTGGGAGCTGCGCCGATCGCTTGTGGCGTCACCTGTTCCGTCGGTATAAGCAATGGTGTTTTATTTAAACTAGATATGCATATCATTAAAAAAATATGTGGCGATTAACCTAGCGTGCATTTAAACACATCGGTGTGGTCACATATTAAAGCACTGCCATTAGCTGATCCTGGATTTGATATTCCAGGACAAATAGATATTTTATTCACTGCAGACGTTTTCGCGGATTCGGATGCTAACCAACCTACCGCTTTCAATTCAATATTCGGTTGGCTTCTCTAACAGTAATATAGCGTATACATCAGAATAACATTTAGAATACTATTTGCCGCGGTAACCGACATACACGCGGGTGGAACCGCGGACAACAGCTAGTACTACATTTACCAAATAGTCAATTCGATATCGAATACATACCAACATTAATGTAGACATGTACTGAAATTAAATTAAGATTGTTGGAATGAAACAAGGATGCCTATTAAACATGTATTTACAGATATTCACTCAAACATTGTGGTACAAAGAAAGGCTTGATGACAAACGAGCTTGACGCGAGTGATAGCATGGCCTTAAAGAAAACTTATGGTAGACAAAAGGTTATCGAAGATATAATATGACTGCCTGCCTCGTTGGTCTAGCGGTTGGCGTGTGCGACTGCTGATCATGAGGTCTCGGGTTCGATTTCCGGGTCGAACCAAATGTTTGTATGATCTACAAATATTGGTTTCGGAGTTTGGGTGTTTTCTATGTATAATATGTATGTATTTACAAAAAAAAAAGTATATATGTATTTATATCAGTCGTCTAGTATCCATAACACTAGCTCTGCTTAGCTTGGGACTAGATGGCGTTGTGTGTTAGATGTCCAAAATATTTATTATTATTATTATAATAATATTAAAGTTACTGAACTGTGAACTCTTATAAAAAGAAAATTGAAAGGTGACAATAATAGGTTACCTATGAAATTGCCGCAATCCTCTTGGAACCCTTATAGTTTCGCCATGTCCGTAAATGTTTGTATGATCTGCAAATATTTGTTTCGGACTTTCGGGGTTTCCTATGTATAATATGTATGTATTTACAAAAAAAAAGTATATATGTATTTATATCAGTAGTCTTGTTACCCATAATAGTTAGCTTGAGACTAGATGGCGTTGTGTGTTTAGTTGTCCGAAATATGTCATTATATTTATAGATTATAATATTATTATATATATTATAATGTAACATTATTCTTAATAATAAATACTAACCCTGCCTTCTAAATCCATATATTATTATGGGTGACTACGGAACCCTCTTCTATGCGTTGTCTGACAGGCATTTGGCCGGTTTTTAATAAAAAGTTTACGTATTTTCTAATATCTATTAATCACTCACGCCATCAATGCAGCTTTTCTAACGCAGTAGCAGTTTATTAATGCCTGTCTTGAAAAAAAAAAAACAGCTGGACGAAGGGTACTATATTCTTGAAAGGTATCTTTACTTCCTTTCGAGTATTAAATTTACCCAAATTCTGGAATAAGTAAAAGACGGTAGACTCGAGGTCTGTTGAGTACAGCAAATTACGGAGAACTAACTTTAGTTCTTATAACTTGGAGATCGTCTGCTGTGCAGAATGAGGTCTCGCGTAGTTGCGGAGGTGAGTGAAAGCGAAAACTAGTTAGAGAAGTGCCAGCTTCTTCATCATTGCATTCAGTTCTTCATAGTACACATCAGCAGTAGACTATCATTTTACTAGGGTAAGTTATTATTTAGAGCATTGTTTAGGTACTGAACCAGGATCCAAACAACTTGCCTCAGCAAAAGTTTTTCAAGCACTCATGTTTTCATGTTGAGCAGTGCAATACGCGTCTCAATGCGAACTTCTTGCTAACGATCGTTGAGGTCGGTGTCACCCATTTGTCAAGCTTCTTTAACTGGGTAATTTGACGCAAATATACCAATATTGTTTAGATGCAAACATCGAAAGCTGCTGCTTATTCAGCCGTAGATTCGTGCTAAGTCTTCGGATGGCCACAAATCAGGTTTTGTTATTACCCGACTACGGCAAAACCAAGGAAGGGTTATGATTTTGAGAGGCTGTGTATTTATGTTCATCTGTTTCCTCATAGCTCCTTAACTTGTTATTAGAACTGGACAAATGAGGTATCGTTAGAAGCGTCTTAATCGTCCGCTGGGTATTTAAGTTGAACTTTCCAGAACCGAAGCAGAAGAACCAATACCATCTAAGGAGCGGTGCGTTCGTATGTAGTTTTTGCTCCCTAAACATCGTTTATGTTGCATGTCGCTTGTACTACGTTGTTGTCATAACTCATATTCTAAAACTATTTGAATTTTCACGTATCTATGGTACCGAAAACAATTGAAATACGAATTAAATGTTACGGTAATCTTTACACAAATGGCTAATTTTTCCTACAATTCTCAGCCTTGTAAAAAATATTTTGTAGTAGTCAGTACTGCATAACGGCAATTTCCTATAATTTATTTAAATAACATTATTAAATTGCAAACCTATTATAACGTAACCTATTGTTATAGACAGACACATGGGAATTAAATACATTCCCAAAATTACATTAGTAAATTCAATTCTTATTTCACTCATTTTTGTCAAAGTTAATAGATTTTTTATTGCTTTTGTTTCACAATCTCCAGGACCTTAAACAAAACCGACATTTATGAAAAATGATATCGTTATAAAATGTTATAATATTGTTACTTATATATAAATTCATTTTAAAACTAAACCTTTCATCTGTATATTTAAAAATGAACCGCCGAAATGCATGTACGCGCATAACTTCCGATCGGCTGCACCAAATTAAATGATTCTTTTTTTTATGTCTTCGTTATTATTAGGACAAGCTTTGCGTTCAAGAAAAAATGAAAAATAAAGGGGAAAAGTCATTTTTATGTCCGCGACGGGAAGCTGAGACAGATAAGTAAATATGGCGGTACGAAGTTCGCCTGGTCAGCTAGTAAATGATATTAAATTTTCTTTTTTTTAATATACTTCAAGACCTAGATTTTGAATGATTGCATCAATAAAATTTGACACATTCGACAATACGTATAGCATAATAGTTCACTGTAATCTATACATCTATACACAAATAAATAAAATTGGAGTGTTTGTTTGTAATATTAAAATAACAGCTTTATACTAAATGCATATGTATGTATACACGGTACATATACCAAAAATGTGGTTAAAAATTTTTTTGTCTGTCTGTCTATCTGTCTGTCTGTTTGTTCCGGGTAATCTCTGGAACGGCTGGACCGATTTTGACGGGACTTTCACTGGCAGGTAGCTGATGATCCAGGGAGTAACTTAGGCTACTTTTTTTTAGACTTACTTTGTCCCGCGGCGTTACTCGTGGTACAACAATAACCGCGGGTAACACAGCGGGGCTCAGCTAGTCTTAAATATAATCCAAAGTTTTACATGAGTAAAAAAATTATTCATATTATAAAAAGGGTGTATCGAATATATACTCACTGGTACAACAAATATTGTACAATTTGACAATAGCTCTTTTCATTGTAGCGTTTTCATTACTCAACTTTTGACCTCCGTAAAACACGAAAAACATTGGCAATATACCATCCGTTAAAAATCTTGTCAGATCTAAGAAAGCCCTCAAAATGTTGTCCTGTTGAAAAAATAACATATTTTTTCTTACAAATGAGCATAATCATAATTATTAATTATGATCTTTAAAAGTTTACCTTATTAATAAACGACTCAGATATAAAATACAGTGTACATGTGTAACCCCATACACTCGTCGTTATCGAAAATGTCATCTTTAAAAAAATCAACAAATTTTATTAAATGGTAATTTATTAAATTGTTTTTAATAGGTATTAACAAATTCAATAAAATAAAAATCCATAAAATAAATTAAAGTTGAACTTTTAAAGTCCAAAAGTCTTATATGGTCTGGACTGTGACTCATTTACTGTAGTATATTTTAATCTTCAAAATGGAAAATAAAGAAAGGTTATAAGAATTGTAACGTGTTTGATAATAATTAATTCAAATATTTACTTGATACTTAAAACACGCCTGCAACTGTTTACCACTGTGTACTAAACGTTCATATTGCTCAGCCCATTTCTGAACGTTTTCTAACAGATTTGGGTACATGTATATATTTATTTCTGAATCTAGAGATTTATCCGTACGCATTTTATTGTTAATTTCAGCCAGTGTGCTATTTAAGCACTTCAATAAATTAGACAGTAAATCTAAATATACGTACAACGCAAAAAAATCTAATGTAAAATGTATTCTATTACACACTATTGAGAATCCCATAACTATAAAAATCACACTACTGTTTATAAATCGCGTCGCATAATAATAGTTATAAACAGCCAAACTTAGTTCTGTGACAAGAACTATAATGGAACTGGCTATGAAAATAGGCAGCATTCGTTTTAAATATTTTTTATAATTTTTGTTTTCAGAGTACACGTCGTGGACAGCCGTCAGATTAATCATAGCGATTTTGTATTCTTTCGATTTCAATATACTGCATAGAACAGAAATAATATCCCCAATACAGCAGGCCAAAAAACTCCACGTATAAAAGAAATGTGTATTCTTTGTCAATGACCACAGTAACATAAGCAAGCTGACATTGTTTATAAATGTTAGTAGACATAGTATTATTTTAAAGATTATGTATAACAATACAAATTGTTTTCTTCTTCCTCCATAAAAGGCGTAATTTCTATAAATACCAATTATATTTTCAGTTAATTTGATATAGTGAACGATTTTCAATTTATTCATTTTACAAATGATTTAGTTTTAATGCACACGTACTCACTCAGGTCTTCAGTTGAATATGAGTAAGAAACAAATTAATTAATTAATCGATTTGAGTGTATAGAAAACTCGAAGTAATTGTTTTAAGTAATGAACTAATGAGGCCAACATCTAGCAGTGAAATATTAAATAAACTACAGTATATAAGGCTTTAGGGATAGAAATCGGCAGATTAAGCAGAAATATAAAAACACAAATGAGGAAAAACCGCGAACTTCAGAGACTCGAAATCTTTAAGCACCAGATTGCTATGACAGAGGGTATTACAAGGACACTTAAGTTGTTTACTGATCGATTAAACTAGATAGCCAACATGAAAGACTGACAATGCAGGACTAAAATAAAGAGATCCGGTATTCAAGAAATAGCAACGAATTTTTATGAAGACCTGTCGTGTACACGAGTAAGAACCACAAAAACAGTACCGTTCTAAATAACAAAGATAGTGTTGCCTCCTATATTACTCGTAGTGGAAGAGATACTCTAAGCAATCGAAACACAGAAAAAAGATAAAGCTCATGGCCCAGACCAAATTAGTAATGAGTTGCTAATAACGTGCAAAAATGACATCACGCCTTTACTAAAGCGCATTTTCGATGATGTACTGCACGCTGAAATAATACCAGCACAATGGACTACATCAACACACATGATCTCGTGGCGGCCATCAGCGTGGAGAACGATAGCGCTTGGAACTCCGTCATTTCTTTTAGAATTTAGAATGTTTAGAACTCCTCCATGACATACGAGGCCATCTGTCGTCCTAGCAGAAGCAGGCCCGGGCGGCACCACCTTTTGAGGATAGCAACAGAAACATTGATAGATTGATTCTGGACCGCTAAGCCAGTACATTGTGTAAATCTGTGATCCGTAATAAAACAAGTCAATCCTGAAGAGTCTTTCTTTTTTTTTAAGAGCAATCGACTTGATCCGAAGTGACTAATATGGAAGGACAATCTCGTCAATATCCCTTTTCTCGTTCCTCTGTTTTATTCTACCCATTAATAACCCGATACTACAAACATTAAAATATTCATATAACCGGATGGCGAATTTATAAATTGGTTAATTCCACACCTACTTACCTTTTGTTATGCTATCCCAGCAATTCCGTTGACTTCTTTGGTGGCCCAGTGGTAGTGAATGCGACTGCTGTGTTTGAGGTCTCGGGTTCAAATCATGGGTCGTACCAAATTTTTGTGTGATCTACAAATATTTGTTTCGGAGTTTGGGTGTTGTTCATGTATAATATTATGTATAAATAATAAAAAAGGTATGTATATATTTCTATTAGTTGTCTAGTAACCATAGCACAAGCACTGCTTAGCTTGGGACTAGATGGCGTTGTGTGTTAGATGTCCGAAATATTTATTATCTATTTAATTCGGTTCTGTTTATCAAACCACTTCATTT
This sequence comes from Spilosoma lubricipeda, assembly GCA_905220595.1. Taxonomy (NCBI): domain Eukaryota; kingdom Metazoa; phylum Arthropoda; class Insecta; order Lepidoptera; family Erebidae; genus Spilosoma; species Spilosoma lubricipeda. Next base: position 4,915,999 of record HG992278.1, read on the forward strand.
TATATTAATATAAGGTTTATCAATTAATCTGGCATAAAAAAAAAACTATACAATTTACGTTTAACGGAACTTACGTTTAACGGAACTATATTATCAATAAGTACTTCTGTTAAAAATCTAGGAATCTACATTGATAGCACTTTAACTTGGGGCCCTCAATTGCGAGAGGTCAGTCGAAAATTGTTTGCTTCGGCGGGATCCTTACGAAGACTACGCAATTTCCTCCCAAAGGCTACTAAAATTGCACTTGCACAGTCCCTCCTCCTTCCTATACTCGACTATGCAGATGTCAGTTATCTCGACATCACGGAGGAGCAACTAGATAAACTTGAGCGCCTTCAAAATTTCTGTATTAGATTTATATTTGGATTATGCAAATATGATCATGTTTCTGAATATCGCAATCAGCTTAAGTGGCTCCCAATTCGCCTTCGACGGAATGCTCATATACTTTCCATACTTTATGGTATTCTATTCCATCCATTTACTCCACCTTACCTAAAGCAACGCTTTGTTTTCCTCAGTGACACACATGCGAGATCCCTGAGCTCATCTGAATCTCTTGAATTGGCAGTACCAACTCACTGTACAAGGCTCTACGATAAGTCGTTTACTGTGCAGGCTGTCCGACTGTGGAATGCTTTGCCAATGGCTATAAGGCGTGCCAAATCTTTGTCAATATTAAAAAAAATGGTCAATGATCATTGCATGTCATCATAGTTTGTTAAATGCCTAAAACGTATTTTATCTGCCATATTGTTTTTTTTTTTTTTCTGATTGAAATGTAGATATTTTATTTGTGTGTAGGTGTATGTATATACTTTATTTATTTGTATAAGTATGTATTATTCTATGTATAATAATATTTATTTTGTTATTTACTTCTAGAGAATTCACTTAAATTCCTTTATATATATTTTTTTTCTTTTCGCACCAGAACTGCCCATTAATTCGATTTTTTTTTTCTTTCCATCCCAAGGTTGCCTGGAAGAAATTGCTTTTTAGCGATAAGGTCGCCATTTGTACATGGTCATTCTATTGATATGTTCATTTTGTGTAAACTGTTTGATCTGGTGTACAATAAAGTTTATACTATTCTATTCTAAAAAAAACACACAATTAATATTCATTTAAGAAAGAGAGATTCTAATCACATAAGTGTCAACTGTTTTTTTTATTTTACATTATCGTTGAACTAAGTATTCATATATAAAAAACTAGCTGTTGCCCGCGGCTTTGCTCGCGTGGAAGTTAATTATTTGTATTTAATTAAAACTGTGTAAAAGTATGTATCAGTAATTTATTCATGTTTTTAAACGTATTTATTTATTTTTGAGCAAAAACCCATTTAAAAAACTTCCATACAAACATTCGACCCATATTTCATCCCCTTTAGGAACAGAATTCGCATAAATGCTGATCTAGGTATTCATCTATTTGTAATCAGAAACATAAAGACGAAAGTTTTTAGGCTGCCAAATAAAAAAAATGACGGACTTCCATACTAACGAATATATGAAATGTCAATGCCTATTTCTCTCCTTAGGGGTAGAATATCCAGAAACGCTTAGATATGCATCTACTCTTTTTAATTAGTATCCCTAAGGTAATATTTTATGTTTCTAACTCAAAAATGATAGACTTCCATGCAATCTCGCAACCCCTATTACACCCCCTTAGGTATAAAATATCCAGAAACGCTTAAATAAATATCTACTTATTTTTAATCAGTAGCCCAAAAATAAAGTTTCATGTTTGTAACTTAAAAAATAGCAAACTTCCGTACAAACGTTCAATGCCTATTTCACCCCCTTTAGGGGTAGAATATCCAAAAAACTCAAATACGTCTCTATTTTTGTCTAATCAGCAGCACATAAATAAAGTTTCATGGTTCTAACTTAAAAAATGACAAACTTTCAACCCCTATTTCACCCCCTTAGGGGAAGAATATCCAGAAACGCTTAAATACATATCTACTCATTTTTGATAAGTAGCCCAAAACAAAGTTTCATGTTTCGAACTTCACAAATGACGGATTTCCAGACTAACCTATGTATGAAATGTCAACCCCTATTTCACCCCTTAGAGGTAGAATATTCAGAAACGTTGAAATACGGATTTACTCATTTTTAATCAGTAGCCCAAAGGTAAAGTTTTAGGTTTCTAACTTCAAAAATGACGGACTTGCGTACTAACTTTCAACCCCTATTTCATCCCCTTAGGGGTAGAATATCCAGAAACGCTTAAATAAGTATCTACACACTTTTAATCAGTAGCCCAAAAATAAAGTTCATGTTTGTAACTTAAAAAATAGCAAACTTCCGTACAAACTTTCAACCCCTATTTCACCCCCTTAGGGGTAGAATATCCAGAAATGCTTAAATACGTATCTACTCACTTTTAATCAGTAGCCCAAAAATAAAGTTCATGTTTGTAACTTAAAAAATTACGGACTTCTAGACTAACCTATAATCGAAATGTCAACCCCTATTTCACCCCCCAGGGGTAGCATATCCAAATATGCTTAAATACGTATTTACTCATTTTTAATCAGTAGTCTAAAAGTAAAGTGTCATGTTTCTAACTTAAGAAATGACGGACTTCCAAACAAACTTTCAACCCCTATGTCACCCCCTTAGGGGGTGACATAGGGGAATATCCAGAAACGCTTAAATGTGTAACTCTTTATTTTTAATTAGTAGCCTAAAAATAATGTTTCATGTTTCTACCTTCAAAAATAACGGATTTCCAGACTAACCCATATACGAAATGTCAACCCCTATTTCACCCCTTAGGGGCAGAATATCCAGAAATGCTTAAATATGTATTGACTCATTTTTAGTCAGTAGCCCAAATGTAAATTTTTTTGTTTCTAACTTAAAAAATTACGGACTTTCATACAAACTTTCAACCCCTATTTCACCCCCTTAGGGGTAGAAATTCCAAAACTCCTTTCTTAGTGGGTGTCTACACTATAAAACGATCCTACTTACCAAATTTCATAGCCCTAACTATCATAGTTTACGCTCGGCGATGATGAATCAGTCAGTCAGTCAGTCAGTCAGGACTTGTTATTTTATAAGTATAGATAGATGTATTCTAGTCTAATACACACATATATTATGTTATTTAAAAAATAATGTTTATTCAAAACATAATTTTAATATTACTTAATTCGAACATTTCTTTATTACGAAAAACCATTACTATTAAGTATATGTACTAACTTGATCGATCAAGATATTGTGTTGTGCAACATAGTGAAGCAGGGAACGGAAGGTCTTATCAACTGAAGTCAAGTTTTATAAAATGCGTGAAATAGTCCATTGCATCGAAGTGTCTGAAAACATAATGTGTATCTATAGAAATTACCTGTTTTGTAGAAAGAAATACAAAACTATAATTGTTCTTCGCATAGTTATTGAAGTAGTAATATTTGCTCTAATGATTTTCAATAACTTTTTTTTTATTATACATGAGGCAAAACTTGGGATTGATTTGAAATATTTGTATTTTCTGAACTACACTTTGTTTTTTGGTGATGTACTTTTAGGGTTTTTTAGTGTATCCAAAAGGGCGGTATACAAAATTTTCATTGACAATCTTATGGCTGTTAACAACGTGTACAATACGGACATTAACTATAAAAGGAGCTTGAAACAATTGCGCGTTGTATTTTTTACAGCTTTTATTGTTCTTTCCGCAATGGCAATATCCCTGACTGTATTTAATGTTACAATACGTTACTTGTCATCAGTTGTCCCTGGAAGTATATTTAACACGTTTTCAGAAAACTTCTCTCTGCTTCGAAATGAAATAACTTTTATTTTAGAATATATTTCATTATACACATTTTTATCGATATTGAGAAATTTATTGAAATGCTTAAACAGTACGATATTTGAGATACAGAAGAAACTGCAATTAAAAGAAAAACAATCGGAATACAGTCATTTAAAATTGGTTGAAAAGCTGAAACAGTGGACTGAGTTATACGAATATTTAGTCGACGGAAGCAAGCAGCTAGCAGCATGTTTTCAAAATCATGTAATTATGTTCTTAATTCTATCTCCGTAACTAGGTCGAGGTTGTATTTCAGAAGAGTACTCATCTCATTATAATTACAATACTGCTGCACTTTAGGGTTCGCTTTTCATTTAATTTGCTTCAACTTTATTTAATGTTTCGATTAATGGGTTTTATTTAGGTTTTTCACTAACTTTTTTATAGCTCAGGAAAAGATTCACACGTCCTAGTCTTACTACAATGATAGTTAGTAGAATGCAAAAAAAATATCATAGAACTTTATGATAGCTATGATTCTGTGTGAAGGATAAACGACGGCAGCCTCCCATGTACAACGAAAATGTTTCGTTGATTCCAAAACTATAACATGAAACTTAAAAGTGAGAATAAAGGTTCACATAATCACGTTAGTATTGGTACTGGTATTAATTCTAAATATAGACCATAGAATATGCTATAGCGTACAGCTATACTAAGATTATAAAATAGCAAAACTAACTCGTTTGTAGATATTAAAATCGAGTGTTGTGCAAAGGTTTTCCATGGTTTTGCGAGCGATGACCACTGACGATGACAATTGCAGGTTATTAATTTCGATGTCAGGTTCGATAGTCGATTTGACGCTATATAGACTGAAGCACTGCCCAAGTTTCGATCGAATCGGATTCTTGTCCACTAATGCTAATCTTATGGGAAGGTTATATTTTTCGGACCTTTGTGTAAACTGCCGTAGTGCACGTATGAAAAAATAGCAGTTCACTATTGAACACAGACAGAAGGTTTTGTCTAATTATTATAAAGTAATTCTCCTTACAAGTTAAGTGTTTACTTTTCAGATGATATATTCATTAACAGTGAGCTTAGGGTGGTTCACAGTTGTATTATATTACATAATCAGTATGCTCATTAAAAAGGTAATTTAAAAATTAAAATATAAATTAATGTTTAAAAAAATATTTGGTTTGACAGGAATATTTTAATTTTACAGGAAAACCTATACGGATTTATGTTGAACATGTTTTGGTTTTTAATTTGCGATATAGTTTCACTTCTTATGGCCTTCTATGCTGGACAAAAGCTGCGCAATGAAGTTGCTATGACGAACAGGGCTGTTACTAAATTGTACAGTGTAGTTTCTGAAGGTACGTATTTTTATGAAGATATCATTTCGATTTCCACTATGAAGTCATAAAAAAATAATCAGAACATTAATTAATAAACATCAAAAGAGCTAACGGTCACGGTAAGTTACTAAGGGACAATTGATACAACTCGAGAGCCAAAAGTGTGCAAATCTGAGAAAAGCCGACACATTTATGGCTGCCGCTGGCCGTCCTGGCCTTGGTATTAGCCCTCTGATATTGACAATAATGTATCTATTTGATAGACCTCTATAATATTATCTTTTTTAAATATTTTTGTACCATGTTTTAATAAGAATAAGTTATTTATTTACATACTAGCTGTTACCCGCGGCTTTTGCTTGCGTGGAGGCTGAATATTATTTGCAGGTTAATTTGAATTATTAAGTAAGTTTAAGACTTCTTTGTATACCACATTTGTAGTTCAACTTTGGTGCGGTAGAACCACCAGACTACTCGCAGAGCTCACTCTTGAACAGGCTACTTAGAACTGTCCATGCGAAAAACAGTCTTCTCTTAGATCTACTCCGGCCATTTTAAGGGTTTGACCCTGTGCTTTATTTATTGTCATAGCAAAGCATACTTTAAGCGGAAACTGTGTTCTATTGAATTCAAAGGGGTATTCTGATGGTGTCAATGGTATTCGTGGAATATACACCGTTTCTCTTTTAGCACAGCCAGAGATAACCGTAGCCTCTATAACATTACGATGGAGTGCCGCTATTACTAGTCTGGTGCCGTTACATAATTTTCTCAAATTCCTGAGTAACATTATTAGAGCGCCAATCTTAAGTGTGATCTCTCTACATACGTCAGATTCAATGGCAGTTTAAAAGCAGAATGGGAAGATTTTCCACCTTCCAGTAAAGTGGCAGCAATACTCGAAGAAGCAACTGCTTAGGCTATTCCGCGACCGTTCCTTACCCTAGCTAATAATAAACTTAAGAGAAAAGTTTTACCGGTACCTCCCGGATCATCCAAAAAAATATCTGTTCGGTTTTGTTCTCTATACTGTCTAAAACTTGTCTATATATATTTTAAATTATTATTTGGTTAAAGAACTTTCGTTACTGGAGAATACCTGTGCTATAATATGTGTATCATTCATAACTAATCTCTAAGATAATCTCTATTTCGTTACACTTCTTCACGGTGCAAAGGCTGAGGTAAACCATAATGTCCTAGAGATTTTCCCCGTAAAGATAAAACCATGTCTTCAATAGATGTAAGACTATTGTAAATTGCCTCCATATTCAAAACACTACCTTCTCCCAATTCTAACTGTACTTGGCATCTAATATCCTCCGATAGACTGTCTTTGTCTTTGTAAATGACAAAATTTAAGTTGACAAAATAGCAATGAAACTGATAAAAGTTCTCGAAGTTTGAAAGGAGAAATACAAGGAACAGCCTCTTTTAGTGTAAAATCCCAGTGTTTGTCGTCTTCTAGTAATCCCAGAGCCTGACATGCTGACTGGTCAAATCGTTAATTTAACAAAGATCAAAAAATGCCAAAAGAGTAGTTTTTTGTAGACTGTTTACTTTCTCAACTATGTTATTAGAATCATGAGGATTAAAATATATAAGTTGATCATTTTTTAAATGCACCGCAAGTTGAAAAACTGCTGGAAATTGTTCGTGTATTGGGAAAGCTAATATTCTCCAGACGGCTTCAGAGCTGCTAATATATCGGCCATTTTCATACAATTTAACTTCATTTTTAATATTTTCTAAGCCAAATGAAGCCTGGTTGGATCCTTTATAAACGTATTTACATATATATTTTATAGATTTTAAGGAGCTACAACACTCTACATTAATATGAGCAGGGAAAGTTCGAGATAAAATTGGATTATACGGTACCACCCATCTATTATCTTTAGTTACACCGTTGATTTCTACCGTAAAGCCACCATCTGTAAGACCTCTGTGCCGATATTTTGGGTAACCATCTTCACCTTTCTATCCATCTTGGATTGCACGTGAAAGTAATGAAAAGGTCGGAACGATCATAATGACGTACATATGTCATTGCATCCTGTGTCTTTTCATGCATAAATCGAGGTGACCCCGTAAATGGTGATGGGAGTACCATCATTATGACCAAGCTCAGCAACATCAGCATCCTACCTCCCTATCGCATCTTTCAGGTTTTCATTCAACTCACTGAAAATTGTTTTAAATCTCTAATGTATGATTTTTTTTCGTGCAACATTACTTGCAATTGTTTGACCAGACTCGGTTTCACATCAAAAAATTGCCACATTTAAGATTTGCTTCTTTTTCGTCTTCACCGACAAAACAAACTTGAAGAAGCTGTGGCTGTTGTTGGGGAAAAGGAAATAAATATACATTCTAGAATAAAACTCACTTGTACTTGTTCCACTATTTTATTTTATTTTACACCTGACCGGTTTCGCCTTATGGCATTCTCAAAGGTTATTCTAGAATGTATAACAACAAGTTCCATCAAGTGCCGACAATCGAGAGTATTAATGAAATAAATATAATGACGTCATTTGAAAACAACTGCTATAATTCCTAATGCTATCAATATATTGTCGGTGATGTAGGTGTAGGTCAAAAATTAGCTCTTAAGAGGCTTTGGCAAGATTTCAAGAGCTGGTAGATAAACTTTACCACCCACGCAGCACATGCCTAGAGACTCTACCTTCTACCATGACATAAGATATGAAACTCATCCCAATCCTCCATTACTTGCTCTATTTCTTCACGCACTTCGGAAGCCATAGCTCTGTTATCGTATAAGATATACGATATAGCTCGAAATAGGTAAGCTCCATCACCAATAATTGGTACGACATTATGCGGAAACTATGTACCTTTTATGTTAATAACTAGCTGACCCACGCAACCTCGTTTGCGTCTTCTATTGCCTGTAGCATGAACATTTTCCCCCGTTTTTGAAACATTGTTCATTGGTGCTGCGCTCTTATTGACCTTAGCGTAATGATATATAGCCTATAGCCTTCCTCGATAAATGGGCTATTTAATACTGAAATAATTTTTCAAATCGGACCAGCGGTTCCTGAGATTAACGTGTTCAAACAAACAAACTCTTCAGCTTTATATATTAGTAGTAGCCGACCCACGCCACCTCGTTTGCGTCTCCTATTGCCCGTAGCGTGATAATTTTCCCCCGTTTTTTTAACATTCTTCATTGTTACTCCGCTCCTGTAAGTCTTAGCGTGATGATATATAGCCTATAGCCTTCCTCGATAATTGGGCTATCTAACACTGAAAGAATTTTTCAAATCGGACCAGCGGTTCCTGAGATTAACGTGTTCAAACAAACAAACTCTTCAGCTTTATATATTAGTATAGATTTCTACAACAATATTGGGGAAAGTAGGTCAGAAACTTCAACTACAGATATAAGATTTTATTTATTGAACAACATATAGTGCGTCCAATCGTTTATTTAACTTTTGACAGATCACGCACATAAAGTTTTGTAATAATTTTTGATCAATGTACTTGAGGGAATACTGTACTTCATGGACGGGCTCCGCCCACTTAGAGATGTGTCATTCATAATGAATAACCACAGACTATAAAAACGGGTTTGAAATAAATCGATTTTCGATTATATTAATAAAACATACAATAACATTATTGTGATTATATTTTATATCAAATCACACGGTCTCTAAACTTGAGTCACTGATATAAGAGGCCCATTATTACAGCTCTCCTTTTCAAAGTATTCACGAAGTCGCAAGACAAACTCTCTTGTTTGTCCTTTGAGCACCTTAATTTTTGGCATTTTGACAGTAACGAAGGGAGGGACGATACGCTCAACTCAACCAAACGTGAGAATTCACAAATAAATCAATACGGAGGAATAAAAATACTCAACTCGACGTATGAAAATGTGAATTATGACTAACTACAAAATGTCCGTTACGCGTCCGGTGTTGCGGTTTAATAATCGATAAAATTACGAAATTATCGGTAAAACGATGAGTGTGTTAAATCGATTAAAACTTCTTCATGTACAAAATCGATCGATAAAAGAAATCGAATCGGTAACGGGTCAGGGTATCACTATTTGATTAAGTATTAGAGCTGTCAAAAGTTAAATAAACGATTGGATACACTATAGTCAATATGAAAACTTTAATTGAATAAGTCGTATTTTAAGACCTTCGAAAAAATCTATACCTAATTACTTATACACCTTACTTAAATAAATACTTACGAAATATTAAAAAAAGAACTACGCCTAATGACTTGTCATACCTTACTTAAATTAATAACTATGAAATATTAAAAAACCTACACCTATTCTATTAATAAATTGAATAAAATAACTATGTATTAATCCTTTAATGGACCTAAGCAAATAACAAACTTCAAACTTATAAATTAATAAGAGTCAAGAAACATACGTATAGGCATTGAAAAGTAACAGGTGAAGGAACGACTTTCAACTCCTATATCACCTCCTTTGGGGTGGAATATCCAAAAACGCCTATATACATATCTAATCATTTTTTATAAAAGTTTCACTTTCAACCCCTATTTCATCCCCTTAGAGGTAGAATATCCAGAACTGTTTAAATACGTATCTTATCGTTTTATTAAGAAGCCTAAAAATAAAGTTTCATGTTCCTAACTTAAAAAATGACAGACTTCCGTACAAACTTTTAACCCCTATTTCAACCCCTTACGGGTAGAAATTCCGTAATTCCTTCCTTAGTGGGTGTCTACTCAAGAAAATGATCCTACTCACCAAATTGATAGCCCTAGCTTTAATAGTTTAATAGTTTACGCTCGGCGATGATGAATCAGTCGGGACTTGTTATTTTATAAGTATAGATGTATTTATTTGATATTTTTAAACAAATCACTTTGTTTCAGATCCTGAAAAACCCGTAGCAAAAACTGTGAGAAATTTATTACATTTGATAGCGAGTAACACAGTTACAGTAGAATTCAGTAATGCAAGTATGGGAATGTATCTGATTCCTATGATTTTATCATCAACAATCTCAAATGTAATAACGGCTTTGCAATTTAATAATGTAATTTAAATAACAAGTACAATATAGTAGAATTTGTTGAACAGATAACGTAACATACAGTCACGCCTTTTTCCCAGAGGGGTAGGCAGAGACAATTGATCTCCACTTACTACGATCCTGACGCACCTCTTTTGCTTCGTTCACATTCATCAATAGCTGCATGCATGCTCGTCGGTTCCTGGTGCTCTTCACGTGGCCCTTTTTCAGAACATCACCAATTTGGTCGAAAAATATTTGCCGCGGACGACCTCTTCCGACATTTCCACACACATTCGCTCTATGAACTCCTTTCGTGAATTCTATGAATTCGTCTATCATCCATCCTCTCTAAATGGCCAAACCATCGAAGCAATGCCCTTTTCAATCCTTGTCACTACATCTTATCTCAATCCACAACGTTTTCTTATAATTACATTCCTGATTTTAATATAGTAATAACGTTAAAAAAATATTTATATTGTGTTATATTATATGGGTAAGTAAAATAAATAAATGTGTGTTAAATTACAAAATGTTTATTTACTTCTAAAGTTTCATAATTTGGCTAGTGTACCAGTTACTAACAATTACGAAATAACAAATACAAGAGATGTAATAAAACAGTAACAAAAATATATTTTTTATTAATTAATAAAATTATACAGACATCTTAGACACAACGTCGTCTAGTTCCGCAGCTAAGCAGAGCTTGTTTCTATCATGCCATAAAGAACCTGTGCGAAGCCATGGCGTGTTGCTAGTTAAGGTTGTGTATGAAAAGTATGACTAATCACTTTTTTATGGAACGAGAAGATGACTAAATTTAAAAGCAAACAACGCTTATTACGACAAAATTAAATATTTTGCTTCTGCAATAGTATATTATAGTTTTAACTTTGGCTTAACTTAACTGCCTCGTTGGCGCAGTGGTAGCATACGCGACTGCTGTACATGAGGTCTCGGGTTCGATTCCCGGGTCTGACCAAATGTTTGTATGATCTGCAAATATTTGTTTCGGAGTTTGGGTGTTTTCTATGTATAATATGTATGTATTTACAAAAAAAAAAAATATATGTATTTATATCAGTTGTCTAGTACCCATAACACAAGCTCTGCTTAGCTTGGGACTAGATGGCGATGTGTGTTAGATGTCCGAAATATTTATTTATGCTGATCATGATCATGAGATCAGCAGTCGCACACGCCAACCGCAAGACCAACGAGGCAGTCATAGAAGAGTATATACTTCGGTTTAGCTGAAGTTAATTCTAATAAAATGCAAAATATAATTCAGTGCATTGAATTAGCTGAAAACATAATGTGTATCCACAGAAACTACATGTTTTGTAAGGAGCGATACAAAATTTTAATTGTGCTGCACATAGTTGTTAAAATAGCAATATAATGTAATACCGTGGGCCCATACCATACCCCATTCCCCAAAGGCCGGCAACGCACTTGTACCGCCTCTGATGTTGCAGGTGGCCATGGGTAGCGGTAATCGCCTACCGTCAGGTAATACGTCTGCTCGTTTACCCCTTCATTACACAAAAAAAATAATGCGTTTATTGTTCTCAATAATTTAATTTCGATTGTAAATGCTGCAAAAAGTGGTATTGAAATAAAATATTTATATTGCCTAATAATAGAAAACTTATTTTTTCAAACTTTTTTATTTCTGTTATTTGAAGTAATCACCCATGCAATCGACGCATCTTTGCGCGTTTAGGGTACGTCCGGGTGGTATAGGTATTGTATTGTATTTATAAAAGGTGTAGTAATGACACAGATAAACCGGAATAAATAATAAATAAATATTTGGATCTCTAGTCAACAGACAACGCCGTCTAGACAACGCCATCTAGTCCCAAGCTAAGCAGAGCTTGTGTTATGGGTATTAGACAACTGATATAAATGCGAATATACTCTGTTTTGTAAATACATACATATTATACATAGAAAACCCCCAAACTCTGAAACAAATATTTGCCGATCATACAAACATTTGGTCCTACCCGAAACTTTAAGCACAGCAGTCGCAGACGGTATCACCGCGCCATAGAGGCAGTTAAATGGTTTGGATGACGGTATAATTCAAAGTGTTTTGTCTATCATCATCATCATTTCAGCCAAAAAACCAAACAACGTTTTGTCTATACCAACATAAAAAAAAACTATTAATTTGTATAGTATAGCATAAAATACGTAAATTGATAATTGTTGAAGTTAAGGTCTTATGGGACTGGTATACCCTAATAGGGTAAAAGTCCCTTAAAAAATAAAGAGAAAAAAAGATTTCGAAAAGAAGCTATCAGTGTTTGCCCAAATTCGGGTATCGATTTGCATTATGTTTATTTATCTCACAACAAAGTGATTCCATTTAGCTGCAGAAACTGTTCTCAATAACGATAAAATTCAAAATACTGTTACAAAATTGTTTTTTTTATCATCATGTTAGACTTATTGAAAAACCTTCTTAAATAAAAGTTGGGACATTGTGACAAAAAGAAAATAAAACAAAGTTTTTTTTAAATAGGTTTACTGCCTCAAAGCTGTAAGCAAAAATACACAAAGTCAGCAATAAGTGTGCTTCAACCGACTCGCTTTAATACGTAGCATTAAAATCAGAAAAACTTAGTATTTTACATAACATACCTAAACTCAATAACATTACTAGAATATTAACAAGTCAAAATGATCTTGAACTCACAAAGCACAACGATAACCTCAGGAGGTACCGATGTGCTTATTCATTCTGGCATTATCATCCATATGCTGAGTTCAAGATGGTTTTGACTCGGTGGTTAGGTCGTAGTGAGGACCACGGACATTCTAATCACTCCACATACAGGTAACAGTGCACTTGTCGCTTAAGAAAACATTGTACATTACTAGTGCAGTAAAGTCCTCAGAACATAAAATTATACATTAGTAGGTTAAGTAAATGGCATTCTATTCTAATTTATACTCATTTAATTTGAAATGCGGATCTATTTAGTACTTGAAAGTTTATTTATTATTACTACTATTATATTACTACTAATCACTTACATACAATCAATAAAATTCAAACATAATACTACTCGTGAAACACTAACAAACAAAAATATCTTATATTTTCAAAAGGTAACATAGGTACCAATACGACTCTCTTGTGAATTTGCCTAACGAACATGTTTATGGATCTGTATGGTCTGATATTGTGTTGAGCGTACCTAGAACCCTCAACATCGCAGTGTAGTGCAAAAAAATAGTGCTAAATGCATAATGCAGCAATAAAATTCATTAATAATAAACATAATAAACCCGAAAAGGTGACACTTGTTTTTAGAGTTTTCTATATTACGTTGTTGAATTGTAAAATCGTTATAATATTTGAGATTGCTGTTGACAAAAACATCGGCGCTATATACATTCCCATAGGCAGATTCGCAATTTCTACTGTAATATTTTTTTTCTTTGTTAAATTTACTAAATTTTTGACAGTTTTCACCTCAAGATTTTCATAATCAAAATCTAAAACAAGATTAAATGTGTCAAAATGAATCTGAACTTTTAAATCAATCATCTACGTAAGTCGCACTCGTAAAGTAATACATTTCTAAATAATGAATACATACATTATGTATAATCGATACACCCAGGTGTATATTTACATAATACATATAAAATTAAGAACCACTTTATTTGGTATCCGTTGGTTCCTATTCTGTCTAAAATCAACAGCCAGGCCATACTCAATCGGAAATGTTTTTCTATAAAAGTATTTCCTTACTTGGATGAGAGTAAAATCATAATTTGCAAAATGTGATATCTACGTGTTCCTTTTTCCTTTTAACCATGATGATGATAATAATAATAAATAATAAATATTTCGGACATCTAACACACAACGCCATCTAGTCCCAAACTAAGCAGAGCTTGTATTATGGGTACTAGACAACTGATATTAATACTTATATACTTTTTTTTTGTAAATACATACATATTATAGATAGAAAACACCCAAACTCCGAAACAAATATTTGCAGATCATACAAACATTTGATCCGACCCGGGAATCGAACCCGAGACCTCAAGAACAGCAGCCGCGTACGCTACCACTGCGCCACCGAGGCAGTCATAGCCAGATGATGATGATCACGTACCATCAAAATGCTCATTTACTATTATTACCTTGTTTACCTTGTGGTACTTCCACATACAGCGCATCAAGAAAACATATGACAGCGCCATCTACCGAAGATACACTGAACTACGGAGTAACATACAATACGAAGAAAGTACTAATTCTGCATCGTGCAATAAAAGTTCTCGCGCCGATTAGCATATACACATCAACCGTTGGGCCCTCAGGCATGATCACCTTGCCTGGTTGGAGAATCCTCCCCTGGTGTTGGTGGAACATGACACCCATTCCCGTACAACCTACTTTTTTTAAATACTAAACTTTACAGATCTTAAAGATTACTATCGTGACAAAGAGAAGGAAAACTTGAATAAAAAAAATCAACAATATATCAGGTCAGCGTAGGACAGTAGGCCGCATTCTCTTTTTTAGAGAGAGGACAGCCCTCTCTAAAAAAGCCCAGCATTAAATGTCTAGCAGGGAACTATTAAAAGTTGATCATGATGAATAAATAGAAACACAGTCGTTTTATACGTACTTGCGGAAACTGAACTATATAATTTAGTAATAGCTCTGTTCATTGTAGTTATTTCATTAAGCAGATTTTGTCCAGCATAAAATGCCATCGCAATTGGAAATACGTGACACAAAGAAAACCAAACCACACTCATAATGAGTAAAAATAAGGACATTTCCTGAAAGAATAAATGCATGATTTTAGACATAAATATTTCTTCCAATGCTATACTAAAATTTATTTCTTAAATTACCTTGGACATGATGACGGTGACTGTGTAATACAATACAACTATGAAACAACCTATATTCATTATGAATGAATACATCATCTGAAACAAAAAATAATATAGTGAGTACAGAAGACGTGATTAATTTAGTAAAATGCTGACTGGCTTTACTATAATAATAATTTCATACTTTTCTTATTGATGTTGAATTTTTTACTTTACTTTTACTGTTTTATATTTATTGTGTGTATTTTTACATTCATAAACATAAATATTATAATTATCTGTTATTGTTTTGCTGGTATATCGATTCTAAATGTAATAACGTATAAATAATTCACTATTCGCGAAGATCACTTTTGTTGGCAGATTATTTTTTTATGTATGAGCCTGCCGAATTAACTCTACTATGCCTGATAGAAAGCATGACCAAAATCCCAGAGCGGTGGTCACCATACTCCTTGCGATTGCAGACAATGCAGCATGGTAACCCACACTATGGCGGCCTATTAAAATGGTTCTGAATAATTGGGCCACCGGTCTCGCACCCACTAACGAAACACGACAACACGAATGCTGTCATGTCATGCTCTTTGTATTTTTTCGATCTGCTATCTGTATCTGTACCTATTAAATAAAATAAAATAAAATAAAATAAAATAAAATAAAATAAGTAGCCTTCACACTACTCGCGAAGTTGAACGATGTTAGGCGAATACGATAGTTCCACATAATAGGCGCTACGCCTTACTTGGTATATTTTAGCGTGTCATGTGTTCTTCGCGAAGTTAAACGAGTGTACTGCGACGTACTACAGCCTGCGGTTAATTTTTCCTGAATACTTCGCCGTGTAACTTCACGAGTAGTTTGGAGGGACCATTAACCCCGTTTTTGCTAAAATCAGCGTTGCTTTGTTAACTGAAAAATACCAGCACCATTTCCTCAGTCTAACGACGAACTACTACTATTATTCATTATTTTTTACAAACGATCTTTTATTCTCATGCAATTCTATTTATGTCAATTTATGTGACTGTACTGTTTTATGAAGTGTGTGTTAGCTTTATCTGTATTTACAACAAGTTAAATATAATATTTACATAATGGTCAAAACACGCTGATAGCTGCTTACTGCTATCCACTAAATACTCGTATAGCTTAGCCCATTGTGTCAGCTTCTCAACCAGTACTGAACGACTGTGTTCCATGTTTAGTTCTTCTTTCAGGTGTAGATTATTCTGTATCTCTAATATCGTACTATTTAAGCTCCTCAAGAAATTAGTCAATAACGATAAAAATACGTAAAGTGCCATAAATTCTAAAATAAAGGTTATTTCATTTCGAAGAGAAGAATAATTCAGTGAAAAAATATACACTATACTCAATTCGCTATGTGATATCATAGTTATAACATCATGTGCAGTAATACATACTGCTATAATCAAAGTTGCAGTAAAACTTATAAATAGTGTGGCATGAACACGTTTTAAGTTTTTGTTATAAATTATGTCGTTTTTGTACACGTTGTGAATAGCCATAAGGTTGTTAATACATTTTTCGTATGCTGTGCTTTTAAACATACTTAAGAAGCCTATATAAACATAACCAAAATACAAAGTATATAGCACTAAATATACATATTCCAAAACAACAAAATATTTTGATACATAATAAAAATAAATTATATTATTGAACACTACTAGTGAATATATTACTAATTCAATAATTATGCGAGACAGAATTAAACTTTTGTATCTGTTCTTACAAAACAGGTAGTTTCTATAGATACACATTATATTTTCAGCCATTTCAATGCGTTGGATTATGATTTCCATTTTATAAGACTTTACTTAGCTTGTATAGACATTGACACTCCTTGAGTAGTATTGATGAGTTAAAATAACTTTATAGATTTAGTGAAATTAGGCACATGATCATCAGCCTATCGCTGTGTAATTACTTTAATGTTATTGGATTTTTGTAATCAAGAAATGTTTTGTAATCAAGAAAAATAATTATCTAGTCAGTGTGGTATAGCAGGTCAAACTCTCCTTTCTAAAGAGAGGCCTATAGCGAACTTATTATTACAAGAATAATAACGGTGATAAATAACTTTGGGAGCAGTATTTATTATGCAGGAGCCACGGCTCCATAATACTCTAATTGTCACATGGTGTCGTCTGTTTTCTTACTCACTAACAGTTCATTATACATATACTAAAATTATTCGTTACAATGCATCTGATCACGACTTATTCTCGATGAGATAAGCCGCGTCTTTTACTACGTGATAGATAATCTACCTAGCTGCTTAGTCTGATCTATATATACATTCTATTGACTTAATAATATATGACGTAGGAATAAGGCCCTTGTTCAGTAGTCGAATATTGAAAGCTGTTGATTATAAAATTTTGATGTAAGTAGAACCGTATGAAATATTTTATTATCACTATTAATATATTGCAGTCTACTGCTAGACATAGGTTTCTTCCATTACAAGCCAGTTTGATCAGAGTGAAGATAATAATAATAATAATAATAATAAATATTTCGGACATCTAAACACACAACGCCATCTAGTCCCAAGATAAGCAGAGCTTGTGTTATGGGGTACTAGACAACTGATACAAATACATATATACATTTTTTTTTTTTTGTAAATACATACATATTATAGATGGAACACACCCAAGCTCCGAAACAAATATTTGTAGATCATACAAACATTTGGTCCGACCCGGGAATCGAACCCGAGACCTCATGATCAGCAGTCGCTCACGCCAACCGCGAGACCAACGAGAGAGATGAATCAATATTTTTTTGGTTTTTCGCATCCAGCTCCTGCGACCCACCTTACGCAAGTCTGTCTTATGGGCCTCCTATCGGTTGTTTTCCGAGACATGGCCTCCACTCTAGAACTCTTCTACCTCAATGGTTATCAGTTCTGCGGCTGATATGGCCAGCCCACAGCCACTTTAGCTTGCTAATCCGGCAGGTCATGTATATGTAGGGCTATGCCTAACAGTCGCATGCAATAGGCTGATAATGATGATAATATATTTTATTCAGATCGTTTGGCCTGCTATGATGACCAGAGGCGTTGAAATTTAATTTCTTTATTATATATTTAATTGAAATAACTATCCCTGGTAAGAAAATTCTGAGTACGTCCCTTACATCCTACACTTAGTGTCAGATAGCTAAACTATTTATAACGATGCAAATAGTTTTGGCTACTGTTTGGTAGACGGAAAAGAGTAAAGTAATACCCCATCACCCCGCAAATTGTGACGCATTGCTTCATTTAAAATCTGATTAGGGCATCTTCTCTTTGTATTCACTCTGAGGGTGAAACACATCTACGTGTATACCGAGTGTTTAAAAACTGATGGTAAAGTGATAACTTTATTTTGTGATTTTTGATGGGTTTCTTTGATACTTGATTCATATATGTCACTTGAGCAGACCTGTGCGAACCAGTACTTTCTGAGATCAGCGTATTCAACTGAATAAACAAACAAGCTCAGTATTACTCTGTTTAAATCTTCGACTTTGATCTAGTCCCCAGTTTTTCTGGTCACGCTTGTCTTCGAGTTTGTTTACGTTGTCACGTTTGTTGTAAATTTACGTATAACACAAAAAACCATCACCAATAATTTTTACTGAGTACCTACTGAGAAACATGTCGCTAGTTCCTGCCGACGAAATGAAGTTGGGCAAATATTATATTCCGCATCACTGTGTTACACCGTCCAGACAACACGCCTTCACGTTGTCTTTGACGGATCCGCGAAGGATTGGCAATCTCTATCTTTGAACAACACGCAATTTATCGGTTCAAAGTTGCAACCAAATATTTTGGAAATTCTCTTGCGTTTTCGAAAACACAATGTTGTCTTCATAGCAGCCACTCGTCAAATGTACCGACAAATTTTGATATCGCCTGAGCACCGAAACTATCAGCGTATATGCTGGAGGACTTGGCTCAGTGAGATGCTTCAAGAGTTCCATTTGAACACCGTTACATATGGGCTAGCTTCCAGTTCTTATCTTTCATGAAAAACAAGGACTCTTCTATCCCAATTGCGAAAAAAAATTTTTTGTCGGATGTGTACATTGATGTCGTCACCATCGGATTTCCTTTTTTGGAGATCGTTCAGAAGGCCAAATCGCAAGCTATTGCTCTTCTCAAGCGCGGATGCTTTGAACTCAGTGTAACGGTCTTCAATATTTAATACTACCTAATCTACTAAATTAATAGTCTATACTTACTTAATTATATATAAAATTAATACTAAATCAACAACAAACAATGCTACGTCTCACTATATGTTTCGCAACTGATGCATCGGAACGTTTAAATGACCAAAACATGTTTGACAACCGCTGCGCGCGATGAGTGTATAGCAACCGACGCCGAATGGGTTTCATTGTGATTACAGACGTCTACCGATCATATTGTATCTGCTACTACCTACTAAATAAAGTATTTGAATTTCTTTTATTACAAATATTAAAAGTTTCTATTGTGCCTTTTGGGTGTACCTACTCCAAATAGTACGGTATCTTGTGCGCCCCGTGTTACCCCAAACTGGGGTTCACCTACCAGGCTCCGGACCCTAATTGTGGCACCAAACGACGCCGCCGCTGCTACCAGACTATCCAGGCAACTATTCCACGACAACCGGAACGCCCCCCTGAGACCGGACTACCGCGGATATTAACGCAGGACAGTGGCGTTCCTTATTATTCGCTAATTGCACCATTTCGTATTGTGGGTGTTCCCGAACCCACCCCTGGGACTAATTTCTTGAATTACCTTAACTACCTCATATTTAATTTAATTGTCCTACTTAGAATAAATTGTAAAATACTTTTCTTTTTTTATTCACCTACCCTACGGAGGAATGTTACATCAGGACATGGTCTAGTAACTAACCCGAACTCCTGTCTGACATTCCTAGCAAGCACTGTCTGTGTCGCTCGACAATTCAGAAACCCAAGCTGTGAAGGTTCAGGGTCTCAAGTGGAATCCTTCCTCAGATGCGTTCCTTTTCGAAATCAAACCTTCAGATCGGCCATGTACTAAACGTTCCATTCTCAGCAAGGTCGCTAGAATTTTCGACCCGTTAGGTTTTTTATCCCCCATCACAATTCAAGCTAAATGCTTAATCCAAAAGCTCTGGATTCTCGGTGTTGGCTGTGATCAAACTCCACCTGACGACGTCATTCGTACATGGAACACATATCAGGACCAATTAATGTTGTTATCACAACTAAAATTACCTCGGCAACTTACTTGTACCGATGCTAAATCGTATGAAATACACGGATACCTCACAACAACAACA
This sequence comes from Spilosoma lubricipeda, assembly GCA_905220595.1. NCBI lineage: Eukaryota > Metazoa > Arthropoda > Insecta > Lepidoptera > Erebidae > Spilosoma > Spilosoma lubricipeda. The sequence continues at coordinate 4,936,423 of HG992278.1, forward strand.
ACACAACGATAACCTCAGGAGGTATCGTTGTGCTTATTCATTCTGGCATTATCATCCATATGCTGAATTCAAGATGGTTTTGACTCGGCAGTAAGGTCGTGGTCAGCCCCACGAAAATAAAAATTACTCCACATACCGGTAACTTTGCAATTGTTGCTGATGAAAACATTGTACATTACTAGTGCAGTAAAGTCCTCAGAACATAAAATTATACATTAGTAGATAGAGAAAGTAAATGTCATTCTATTCTAATTTATACTCATTTAATTTGAAATGCGGATCGATTTAGTACTTTAAAAATTTATTTATTACTACTAATCACTTACATACAATCAATAAAATTCAAACATAATACTACTCGTAAAACACTAACAAACAAAAATATCTTATATTTTCAAAAGGTAACATAGGGACCAATACGACTCTCTTGTGAATTTGCCAGAACATGTTTATGGATCTGTATGGTCTGATATTGTGTTGAGCGCACCTAGAACCCTAAACCCTTTTTTGCACTATGCTCCGACATAGTGCAAAAAAATAGTGCTAAATGCATAATACAACACTTAAATTCATTAATAATAAACCCGAAAAGGTGACACTTGTTTTCCTCTATATTACGTTGTTGAATTGTAAAATCATTATAATATTTGAGATTGCTGTTGACAAAAACATCGGCGCTATATACATCCCCATAGGCAGATTCGCAATTTCTACTGTAATCATTTTTTTCTTTGTTAAATTTACTAAATTTTTTACAGTTTTCACCTCAAGATTTTCATAATCAAAATCTGAAACAAGATTAAATGTGTCAAAATGAATCTGAACTTTTAAATCAATTATCTACGTAAGTCGCACTCGTAAAGTAATACATTTCTACATAATGAATACATACATTATGTATAATTGATACACCCAGGTGTATACTTACATAATACATATAAAATTAACAACCACTTTACTTGGTATCCATTGGTTCCTATTCTGTCTAAAATCAACAGCCAGATCATACTCAATCGTAAATGTTCTTCTATAAAAGTACTTCCTAATTTGGATGAGGGTAAAATCATAATTTGCAAAATGTGATATAGATCTACGTGATCCTTTTTCCTTTTAATTTGATAATGATGATCACGCACCATCGAAAAGCTCATTTACTATAATCAACTAGTTTACCTATTTTTTTAAACGTTAAACCTTAAAGAACTTAAAGAACACTATCGTGACAAAAAGAAGGAAAACTTGAATAAAACATTTTAACAATAATTATGTTAGCACAGTAGGCCGCATCCTCTTTTGTAGAGAGAGGATAGCCCTCTTTAAGAAGAGAATGCCCAGCATGCAATGTCTAGCAGGGAACTGTTAAAGGTTGATTGATCATGATGAATGTCACAAAGTTGCTTTGTACGTACTTGCCGAAACTGAACTATATAATTTAGTAATAGCTCTGTTCATTGTAGTTATTTCATTAAGCAGCTTTTGTCCAGCATAAAATGCCATCGCAATTGGAAATACATCACACAAAGAAAACCAAACAACACTTATAATGACTATAAATAGGGACATTTCCTGAAAGAACAAATACATGATTTTAGGCATAAATATTTCTTCCAAATATGAATGAATACATCATCTGAAATTAAAAATAATATTGTGAATACTGAAGACGTGATTATATTATATATATATATATATATATATATATATATATATATATATATATATATATTAATTTAGAAAAATGCTGACTGGTTTTATTGTAATAATAATGTCATGCTTTTTTATTGATGTTAAATTTTTCCTTTACTTTTACTCTTTTATTTTTATTGTGTGTATTTTTACATTCATAAACATAAGTATTATAATAATCGGTTATTGTTTTGCTAGTGAATCGACTCTAAATGTGATAATGTGACAACTCACTGTTCGCGAAGATCACTTTTGTAAGAAGATTATTTTTTTATGTATGAGCCTACCGAATTAACTCTTCTATGCCTGATAGAAAACATGAGCAAAATCCCAGAGCGGTGGTCACCATACTCCTTGCGATTGCAGACAATGCAGCATGGTAACCTACACTATGGTGGCCTATTAAGATGGTTCTGAATGATTGAGCCACCGGTCTCGCACCCACTAACGAAACACGACAACACGAATGCTGTCATTTTAAAGGGGCTTCCACACTACAGCCTGCGGTGTTGCGACGTACTACAGCTTGCGGTCAATTTTTCCTGAATACTTCGTCGTGTAACTTCGCGAGTAGTTTGGAGGGACCATTAACCCCGTTTTTGCTAAAATCAGCGTTGCTTTGTTAACTTAAAAAATACCAGCACCATTTCCTCAGTCTAACGACGAACTACTACTATCATTCATTATTTTTTACTAACGATCTTTTATTCTCATGCAATCCTATTTATGTCAATTTATGTTACTGTGTTGTTTTATGAAGTGTGTGTTAGCTTTATCTGTATTTACAACAAGTTAAATATAATATTTACATAATGGTCAAAACACGCTGATAGCTGCTTACTGCTATCCACTAAATACTCGTATAGCTTAGCCCATTGTGTCAGCTTCTCAACCAGTACTGAACGACTGTGTTCCATATTTGGTTCTTCTTTTAGGTGTAGATTATTCTGTATCTCTAATATCGTACTATTTAAGCTCCTCAACAAATTAGTCAATAATGATAAAAATACGTAAAGTGCCATAAATTCCAAAAGAAAGGTTATTTCATTTCGAAGAAAAGAATAATTCAGTGATAAAGTAAACACTATACTCATTTCGCTATCTGATATCATAGTTATAACATCACTTACAGTCATACATACTGCTATAATCGAAGTTGCGGTAAAACTTATAAATAGTGTGGCATGAACACGTTTTAAGTTTTTGTTATAAATTATGTCGTTTTTGTACACGTTGTGAATAGCCATAACTTTGTTAATTAATTTTTCATATGCTGTGCTTTTAAACATACTTGAAAAGCCTAAAAAAACATAACCAAAACACAAAGTATATAGCATTAAATATACATAATCGAAAACAACAAAAAATTTTGATGCATAAACAAAGCAAATTATATTATTGAACACCATTAGTGAATATATTACTAATTCAATAACAATGCGATACAGAATTAAACTTTTGTATCTGTTCTTACAAAACAGGTAGTTTCTATAGATACACATTATATTTTCAGCCATTTCAATGCGTTGGATTATTATTTTCATTTTATTAGACTTTACTTAGCTTGTGTAGACGTTGACACTCCTTGAGTAGTATTGATGAGTTAGAAGAATACTAACTTTATCGATTTAGTGAAATTAGGCATTTAATTTTAATTAAACATTTAATTTATTAATTTAATGTTATTGGATTTTTGTAATCAAGAAATGTTTTGTAATCAAGAAAAATAATTATCTAGTCAGTGTGGTATAGCAGGTCAAACTCTCCTTTCTAAAGAGAGGCCCTTGTTCAGTAGTCGAATGTTCAAAGCTGTTGATTATAAAATTTTGATGGATGTAGAACTGTATCAAATATTTTATTATCACTGTTAATATATAACAAACTACTGCTAGACATAGGCTTCTTCCATTACAAACCACTTTGATCGGAATGAAGATTAATCGATCAATTTTTGTTTGTTTTTGCATCCAGCTCCTGCGAGCCATCTTACGTAAGTCTGTCTTATGGGCATCCCATCGTTCGTTTCCCGAGACGTTAGAACTCTTCTACCCTAACGGTTATCAGTTCTGCGGCTAATATGGCCAGCCCACTGCCACTTTAGCTTGCTAATCCGGTAGGTTATGTTGGTGAACTTAGTTCTCTGCTGGATCACTTCATTCCTGACACGATCATTCAGAGAAAGGCCACTCCTTTAAATGGCACGCAGAGTGACTTTGAACTTGTGGACCAACCGTTCCATAAGTGTACACTTTTTGACTCCGTATCTCATGACGGATAAGACGTGTTTGTAGTGGGAGAGCTATACTTTTACCATAAATGGGCCGGCTCTACCAGAGTTGTACCCCGGCCTCGCAGAAAACCGTTGTGAAACAGTGCTATCATTGTGTTTTACCGAGTGAGTTAGTGATCTTCACTGATTCGGTAAAACACAACGTAAGCGCTCCAGTCGATCCGGTCAATTACTGGTAAAAGTGTGGCTCACCCACTGCAAACTAGTCTTTTCCGTCATGAGATACGACGCCGAAACCTGGACAACGTGGACTTATGGCACGGTTGGCACACAAGTTCGAAATCACTCTGCTTGCCATCTAAAGGCTCGGAGTTCAGAGAACTAAGTTCATCAGCATGATCTACAACGTACAATGGGGAAATCAAGAGGCTAAGTGTGCAAATGGCCCGGTAAAGCAAACAACACACAAACAAAAAACATGACGTGGCATTGGGCTGGCCATATTAGCAGCAGAACTGACAACCATTATGTTCTTAAAATTCTAGAGCGGAGACTGCGTCTTGAAAAACCTTCAATAAGAGGAGGTGAAGAGGTGGAGGGACGACTTGCGCAAGATGACTGGCAGGAGCTGGATACAAAAAGCCGAAAATCAATCCATTCACCTTCATTCTGATCAGAGTGGCATACAATAGAAGTACTACTATTACTATATTGTAACTATGCCTAACAGTCGCCTGCAATAGGCTGATAATGATGATAATGTAATTTATTCAGATCGTTACGCCTACTATGCCACAGTGACTAGAGAGGTTGAAATTTAATTTCAATTAAAATTATTTTTCTTGATTACAATAACATTACTTGATTACAATTATTCAATAACATTAAATAAATTATATACTTAGAAGCCGAGGCTAATAGGATCTTACTCAAGGTAAAAAGTGTGTCAACGTCTATACAAATTAAGTACAGTTTTGTAAAACAGAAATCAAGATCCAACGCATTGAAATGACTATACTATAATTTCTATCTTTAGAAACTACCTGTTTTGTAAGAAAAATACAAAAGTTTAATCCTGTATCGCATAGTTATTGAATTAGTAATATATTCACTAATAGTACTCAATAATAAAATTTATTTTGTTTATGAATAATATATTGGATTGTTTTAGATTATGTATATTTAGTGCTATATACTTTGTATTTTGGTTAAGTTTGTATTCTTAAGTATGTTTAAAAGCACAGCATACGAAAAATTTATTGACAACCTTATGGCTATTCACAACGTGTACAAAAACGAAATAATTTATAAAAAAACTTAAAACGTGTACATACTATATTATTTTCAAGTTTACCGTAATTTCAATTATAACAGAATTTTTTACTGCAATAGTTGTTATAAGTATGATTTACGTATTTTTATCTTTATTGCCTAATATATTGAAGAGTTTGAATAGTAAAATATTAGAGATAAAGAATAATCTACACCTGAAAGAATAACTAAACATAGAACACAGTCATTCAATACACGTTTCAAGCTCATGCTACGGCTATAAGTGAAACTCAAGGGCCTTTTTTTAATGTGGGAAGGTGTTAAAAATACTGTTATGAACTAGGTATTAAATAAATAAAAGTCGTCGATTGATTACCAAAAAAATTATGCAATATTATTACAATTATAATTCACTAAATCACTCATTAGTCGCACCAGAAGTCCGAGTTGCCTAAGGAATGCTTCGATATCAGCATCACAGAAAGCTTCCGAAAACGTGGAAAAATGCGTAACTAGTGACGGGAAATATTTAGAAAAACTGTAGTTTTCGTAAATGTCAGCGCATTTGGGATTTTGAAAAAAAAAATATTATTGATTTTTTTTATGTATTTCAAAACTTTATTACTCATAATATTGATATTTTATGCAAAAAACTTAAAAATACATTTATTTTCAATATATTATAAACAATTAAAAGTTGATCAAATTGAAAAAAAAATCACGTGACTATAAACGCGCCATAATTGGTCACCATAGTTGTGACGTCATAATGTTATAGCTATTTAATAACAGTACGGCGTTTACGGCTGATATGTGACTAGACAATAATATTCAAAATTTATTGCTAAAAACGAGTTGTTAGTTGGTTCCGATTAGCTATGTGTGATAAAGGATTTAATGCTATGACTTTAAAGGTTACGATTTCGAGTCCAGTTAAAAAATGTATTGATTGAACTCTACTTAAGTATATAATAATTAATTGATTTGTATACCTAGATAAATAACTGCCTCGTTGGTCTAGCGGTTGGCGTTTGCGACTGCTGATCATGAGGTCTCAGGTTCGATTCCCGGGTCGAACCGAATGTTTGTATGATCTATAAATATTTGTTTCGGAGTTTGGGTGTTTCTATGTATAATATGAATGTATGTACAAAAAAAAAAGTATATGTATTTATATCAGTTGCCTAGTACCCATAACACAAGCTCTGCTTAGCTTGGGACTAGACGGCGTTGTGTGTTAGATGTCCGAAATATTTATTTATTTATTATTTATTAATAACCATGGGTTTAAGACATACTTTCAACGAAATGATCTTCACAACAAAACAAAATCGATTTTGTTTTGGGATTATCACCGTGTTCTGCTTGAAACCATTTATTTCGACGTTTGTCATCTTGGGGAACATTTAAAACATTTTGTCAGGAGTTGTTTTTGTAGTATTCGTACACTAGCTGACCCACGCAATTTCTTTTGCGCTTTATATTGCCCGTCGCGTGAAAATTTCCCCCGTTTTTGAAACATTCTTCATTGTTGCTCAGCTCCTATTAGTAGTAGCGTGATGATATATACCCTTCCTCGATAAATGGACTATCCAACACCGAAAGAATTTTTCAAATCGGACCAGTGGTTCCTGAGATTAGCGTGTTCAAACAAACAAACAAACAAACTCTTCAGCTTTATATATTAGTTCGTACATAATGGTACAAAACAAGAACGATAATTTTTGAGATTCGTCATTTTCAATATAAATTTAAATATTTAACAATGACAACAAAATTAAATAGATCAAAACACTGTACTTATTATTTCTATATCAACTGCAATGAGTGAAAACTAACATTAAGACGTCACACGCGCTCGGGTATGTTCGGGAGCTGTCGGCGCGTCTTCGGTACTGGATTCAAAAATTTTTATTTTGAAATAACTTTTGAATTATTGTGAAAAAAAAATTAATAAAATAGTTTTGTTATAAAACTTATATATGATCTTTCCATTGATCACAAAAAAAAAATTGTTTCAAAAACCCATTTGTCTCGATGATATTGGAACATCCCTCATATATCTGCTGCACCTGAATCATCTAAATACCTGATTTTAAAATTATAAATCTATATATATAAAAGAGGAAGGTGACTGACTGACTGACATACCCAGAGATCAACGCACAGTCCAAAACACTGAACCTAGAATCCTGAAATTTTGCATGTAGGTTTTTTATGTAACGTAAGTGAGCACTAAGAAAGGAATTTCAGAAGTTCCACCCCTAAGGGGGTAAATCAAGGGATGCAAGTTTGTATGAAACCTTTTATTCCTTTAATGAATTTGCTTAAAATTTTGTAAAAATATAGTGGGGTTAGAGTAATGAAATATGTATTTTAGTATTTTTTCAAATATCGCCCCTAAGAATAGAATAGAATAGAATAGAATAGAAAACTCTTTATTTGCACACCTTATTACATAGCTAAATAAGTACATAATGCATAAAATATCCGAAGTGTAGTGTACAAAGGGCGGCCTTATTGCCATAAGCAATCTCTTCCAGGCAACCTAAGGTGTAAATCAAGGGATGAAAGTTGGCGTTTGCGAAGCCGCGGTAAAAGCTAGTCGTACCTATACGTGTAGTCGTACATATACCTCTGCTAAACTGATTTTTTCAGTTTGTTGGCAGATGTACCTCCCTTTTCTATACATCTAAGCAATGGTACTTAATATAAAATATATATGCATTCACGAGAACAAAACAATATTTATGTTATAAGGCTTAGTATAACAGTTGTGGTAAGCCCCACAGCATGGACAATCCTTATGCGAAGAAAAGAAACTGTCTAGATGCCATTATAATAAGTTTCTAGCAGGTATTTACTAACTTTATTTTTGAAAGTTTTTTTAGTAGATCAAGTATTTTCTATTTCTAACGGTAAACTGTTAAATATAACTGGAACTAAATATGTTCCACATCTTTGTCCATAATAATTGGTAAAAAGAGGCACAACGAATCCTTTTATACATCTATTTCTCTCAGGTCTACAGTAAGGTTCAGTATCAATTAATTCGGAACTCACTGCTACCGAAGTGGTCTGACGCTAACATCAACATCGCTCTCTCATGAACTGCAAGCATTCTACATTCGAAAAACAAGTCTTCATAATTATTCAGTTTACAACGTTCTTTTGTTTTTTTATGAACCAGTACTTTCATGATTCTTATTCGTACAGAAAATGTACGTGTTTCTATTAATAACGAGTATGGTTTGGTTTTCTTAGTGTAATGTCATTTCAATTGTGATGGCATTTTATGCAGGACAAACACTGCTTCATGAAATAACTTATACGATTAGAACTAGGTATTTATTATTCTTACTATCAAATTACAAATTCTTAATCACATAATTAAGTATGGTCAATATTTCAAATTAGTGATATGCCTGATCTAGGTAAGATCTGTGTTTCAGGGCCTTAATATAAATTGCGCGAGCGCTAATGGATAGCGCTCTTAGGCGCCCTCATAATCTATGGAGTTAATATACTTGTCCTCGGCAAACCTACGTGCTGGCAACTTACATCACCCGTTTGCAAGTGGCACAATTTGGGGCCGAGGATTTGTTGACGCACTCCTTGAAGGTATGTCCAAGCTCAACGCAGTGGCTGCACGTAGGACTAGTTTCACGACAGTGTTTAGCTCAGTGCCCAAACTGGTGACACTTAAAGCACCTTGTGACAATCGTGAAATCCTTGACTGGGCTTGAGGTCCATTGTATGAAAATTCGGCTTTGGTTGAGTGATTTTCTAATACCCGCAGGAACTTCTAGAACGAAATTGCAAGTTTAGGAGATTTCTTTTACCCGACTTGTGACTTAATTTGATGGCTGCTAGGTAGGACTCTCGCGTAGAGGTAGGGAACTTTTTAGCGATGTTTTGTTCATATATACAGTTTTATACTTCTTGTTCGTTAAGGGCTAGGGGAACGCCAACAATAGTTATCCTCGGAAGGCGCTTAGTCGGCTCTTTAACCTTCAGGCCCGAGGAGACTAGTTTGTCTAATTTCTTTAGTTTAACGACGTCTGCTTTTTTCATGTACGTACATGAAGTTTTAATTCTCCTGACGATATATTTTTTTGGACTAGGGTCTTGGTCTCATCAGTGCATTATGTCTTATTGCTGGGGTAAATAGCGATTGAACTCAGATTGGATGGACGAATGAAATTGTCTGCACTTTTTTTAACCATGTCAGCAAAAGTACTTTTATCTTCTGGTTTCAGTTTATCCTCGACGACCTCTTTAAAGCTTTTAAGACTACTAGCAACATCCTGTTGGGCCTGTGAGTGCTGTATAGTTGTATACGCCTGGATTGTTTTCTGTGTTAAGGACTGGTACAATATCGCCATTTGTGACGTTCCGAACATGGCCTTGCGACAAAGGGTAGCAACCCGTAGTTTTTGGTCCGTGTACATTTTCCCATATGCAACTACAGCACACACTTCTTTCATTATGGTATCAAAGCTAGCGGCCCACTTTTGAAGTTCCGTCGTAGGTAATAAATTACTGACAAGCTCATCTTCCATGGGTGTTGGCGGTTGTTGATTTCTGAGGGTCTGATTGTTGCGATGGCGATGGCGGAGGAGTTCGTTGTATAATTCGACTACGGTCAAATGGGCTAGACCCTGCTTGGGACATTGCCACACAAATTAATCACTGATTTAGCAGAGTATTTATTTAGTTCATTATAACACGTACGTAATTATAATCTCAAGGAAGTCGTTATACGCAACGATGACACACTTTGCACTTGCGGCGGCAAATAAAAGTGTGATACTATTCATTTAAAATATTACTTTTTCATTGTTACCAAAAACACGTCCACTCAGTCATAAGTACAAACAGAAATTGACTACTATTACAATGAACAAAGCTTTCACAAAATTATATAGTTCAGTTTCCGTAAGTACGTACAAAGAGACTACATTTCTATTTACCCATCATCTTTTTTTAATGGAATAGGGGGCAAATTTGCATTACCGTGGAGTTTGCAAATGTATCTCTAGGGATCTATATAATTCCGATGTTTTTGTCAACATCTGTCTCGTACACTGAAACCGGCGACGGGCTTTCGATGTACTGTGCGAAGTTGCTCCGGTGTCCACCAGTACACAGAACCTACCTCCCGGCCTGACCCGTGGCATTGACATAGTATGGCGGCAGTACCATCATTCGACCCGAACCACCGAGGGTGATTCGGACGCAATACGGCTCCGCCACCACTGCTCGGGCTACCGACCGGTCTGCAAGTTTCTGCATCAGCAGATCTTGTGCTGCGCGGCAGTGATTTAGGGCGTGAGGAGGCGCGAACTTTAGGCCTCCATTGCCTCCTCTCCCGTAGGAGTTTCCGGCTGTGGCACCCACGCAGTCGGTAAGTGCCGGCACTCGCCAGGGCTGGGGCGGTAGGCGTCTGTATCTCCCTTCACTTATTCTTCGACGAACAACACTTCTTGCTCCCCAGCCGATGATCTGCGGGACAGCCAAGGTCTGAGCAGACCAGGTAGTCGGCTCACCTATGGAGGCTTATTGTTAGCAACTTGCTTTCATATTTGTATTTACCATAATTATATTATTATCTGTAAGCTTTCTTCAATAATAAATAAAAGTATGTATATTCATCTGTTCCCTAATAGCTCCTTAACTACTTATTAGAACTGGACAAATGAGGTATCGTTAAAAACGTCTTGATCGTCCGCTGGTTAGAGGTTATATGCCGTGTCACTGAATCTAATGTGGTGCCCTCTGGCTCATATAAAGTACTGTATTAAAATATAAATATGCCGTGTTTGGTATTATTCGAAAGGGCATTATTTGTACATTTCAAAAAGCATTTTCCCTTGACTTTGTATTTATTCAATAATTGTGATATTTCAATGCTACCTATTTAAAATATACTTTGCAAAGAAATTAAAATTATAGAGGCATCAAAACAAATTAAATTAGGATAAAATAAAAAAAAGTAAAACTAAAACCCAACTGCGACAAAAAAAGCCGTAGTCACGCGTTGTTAATGTGTTATGATCTGCTATCAACAATACTATGATCGAAGGTTATGGTACATTTCTACGAAACGTGTGACTACGGTTTCTGAAACTTGTTTTATACTTTTTCAGCGACGTTTTTTGTCGTAGTTGGGTTTTAGTTTTTACTTTTTTTTATTTTATCTTCAACACCTGATACAACTAGCTACCATGCGATTAATATTTTCGTTGCCCCTGCGTTACAAGTTTATTAAAATAAATGAAAAAAGTTTAAAATACATATTAGAATAGTGTTAATTTTATGTGTTTCCTATCATTGTACTGTTACTTCTATCTTTGATCTTTGTGTATTGTGAGTGGTAAATATTGAAGTGTTTCATTCAGCAAAGGATTGATAATTTTTTTTTAAAACGAAGTAAATAAAACCACGCTTAAAGACCACAACACTTACTAGAGCAAAAGTATTAATTTTGTTCTACTACACATTTATCTAAATGCCATTATAATCTAAATCAACTATTAATATAAAGGTTCTTATGCTACAAACATTTGTTGATTTGAAAATACAATATTATTAAGTGTTTCTACTTACTAAATCAATTACAAATATTATTTTACTCATAGTAAAGCAGACAGAGTGTTAACGTCTTTTAAAACAAAGTCTTAAACAATGCATACTTTAATTCGGTGTATTGAAGTAGCCGAAAATATATTGTGTATCTATAGAAACTACCTGTTTTGTAGGCAGAAGTTCAAACCTTTAATTATTTGTCGCATAGTTATTGAAGTTATAATATTTCCGCTAATAATCCTCAGTAATTTATTTTACTTGACACAAGCACAGGATGGTTTCAATTTGATAGATATATATTCTGTGCCATCTTTTATATTCTTTGGTGATGTTGTATTGGGGTTCTATAGCAAGTCTAAAAGTGCGGCATATAAAATCTTTGTTGACAATCTCACGGATGTTCACAACGTGTACAATGAGAACATAAACTACAAGAGAAGTTTAAAACGATTGCAGATCATAAACTTTTTAAGTTTCACTGTTATTTTAGTTATAGCATTGATTTTTATCTCATCTCTTATTTTCATTATAATGGCAATAGATGTAAGCTGGAGTACACTGTCTTCAATGACAATGTTTTACTCATTTTTTAGAAATTTAATAACCTATATTTTAGAATACATGGCATTATACACATTTTTATCGATACTGACAAATTTACTAAAGTGCTTAAATACTACAATATTAGAGATTCAGAAGAATCTGCAATTGAAAGGTGTACTTGACACGGAATATAGTTATTCAAGACTGCTAGATGGGCTAACACAATGGGCTAATCTTTACGAATGTTTAGTGGAGAGCAGCAAGCACTTATCGGCATGTTTTAATGATTATGTAAGTTGAAATAGTTTCATAAAAAAAACTGTGTCTAAAATAATATATTTATTTAGTCTTTCTTGAAAAAGTTTTGATAAAATTAGTAAATTAATTCATTGTGTTAAAACCAAAATCAGTGTTATTTATGTTACTAGCTAGTTTTCACTCCTACTGATTACTTTGCAAACAGGCCGATACCTCATTCACTTCGTTGCCCCTCAGTTACTAGTTGCGACGACTGAAACAGTTGCCGACATCTCTTAAGCTCGGGATCAGGACTTTCACAACCCTGTTTAGCCCTCCTCCTCCTAGGATAATATAGTTTAACAGAAAAAAAGCCATTGCATTATTTCTTTTTCTCTCTAATCTCATCCAATAGCAGTAATAATCGCTGACGGAAATAGATCATATCCAGTTAAATCGAATAGATAGGTGACACGACTTCCAATCCATACGTTAAGTCAAAGAAGAACGACATCAACAGCGCAGGCTGTGAGCGTGGGATTCCACGGATTTATTTGCACTTATTCTAGCTACGTGTGCCTCTTCTCCATTGATTGTAGGTAATTTAATTAAAGCAAGTAACAGATCACAATATGTTTTATGTAACCGAAAGACATCTCACTAATAAGGAACAGTTTTAATATTATCCTGTGTAATATGTTTACGTGGTTGCTTTTCAGGTGATGTATTCGTTCATGTTGAAAATGGGTTATTTCACATACATAGTATATGAAGCAGTTTCTACGGTTATACTGAAGGTAGATAATAAATAAGTATGTAACCGTATTGGATTTTTTTTAATAGTAAAGTAACACCTTAATTTTTAGATGACCAGCGGACGCGGATCAGAAGAAGAGAGTTCGCACAGCGAACTCATAGTGAGAACGGTTTGGTTTTTCGCTTGTGATGTATTACCGATTGTGATGCAATTTTATGCTGGTCAAAAGCTACTTAATGAAGTTGTTAAGATGAACAGGAATATTAATAAACTTAATATTTTGGTTCCCTTAAGTAAGTAAAGAACAACGTAAAACCCATTTCTAATTGACTATGTGTTTGATTTGCGTGTTGTTCGCTGTCACCGACTTCAAAATAAAATTGATTGTTGACACAAGAATCTGTAATTACGTTTTTACTTTTCACTGCAGTTTTATTACACAAATGGTTTCTGTTAGAAGTATTTTTTATTTTTAGTGAAACTATAGTTCAATAGCTAATTTGTGTAAAAATAAGTAAGACTACTAAAATATTACGTTGCGTAAGACACACGATAGGTTAAAAAAGAATATGATGCCTTCTTTTAAAAATAAAAGAATGGCGAAATAGAAAAAAACCTGAAAGCAAAGGTAACTAAGGTAAATAAACTGAAACAGACTAAATGGGACTAATCCCACCCACACGCCCACCACTGTAACTCCTGTACACCAGGATCAACAGCAGTGACCCACGAACATGAAACAGACTAATAAAATATCTCAAGAAAGCTGACGAAGGAGGTCATATATCAGGTAACGAAAATACAGGATGTCTGTACTGTTACGGCTAATATCCCGAATCTATTGAAAACTGAATCTCTTGTCAGACTTGTGGTAAGCAGGAACACTATATTAAGCAGGAGTGGAAGATAATGGTGACGAAGCTGACCATATATGCCCAGTTTATGAAGATAGCCACGATTAAATGTTCTTATGTACCCCGTCTTGCCGTACAAGTGGGACCCTACAAGTTTATAATTTCATGAGGAAACTTTTAATTTTGCTTTGGCTGATAATAATAAAAATAATAATGACTGATTATTCTCTATTGATAATTGAGACATTGTAGAATAAAAAAAAAACAAGGGGTTTTATTTATGAAATACTTAAGGTACTTCACAAATGGCTATAATACTTTTATAGATTAATGAATGTATTATTCTTCTTCTTCCTATGGCACTACAACCCGGTGTGCTTCTTGGCCTCTTCCACAATTTGTCTCCAGCGATCTCTATTTAGTGCCAGTACGTCTACGGTTGAAATTCTTTCTTAGAGCAGCCAGGGCTTCCTAAATACAGTCCTGCTACCGCTTCTTGGGCCTACAGCGCGGTGTCTTTTGATAAGGGACCCAATTTGTGATGACCTTTGTGGCTCTTGAGTCAGACATTGCTTCAATATGACCTGCCCACTGAAGTCTCTGCGTCTTCCAGAACCGAACGATGGATACGTTGCCCATCAGGCAACTCAACTCATTATTTATACGCTTGCGGTACACTTCTTCTCTTTCCCTAAATGCTCCTGAGATCTTTAGCAATATTTTTTACCTAAAGACTGCGAGCTGGCTTTCTTCTTTTAGGGTTACAGCCCAGGTTTTGCATCTACATGTAACGACAGGCTTTGTTATCGTCCTATATATTATAAGCTTGGTTGCTCTGGAAATCAGCTTTGACGCTAATAATGAGGATGGTATCCACCTGGATTCTTCTCATGCTTTCCATCAAGGACAGGAGCATAATTTTGGCTTTAAGTGTGTATTATTCCGCTCCTGCCACATGGGTAAAAATAGCTATTACAATAAGCCGTTCCATTTCGGCCGCAAACAATACAATTCGAATACATAATGAAATTTCGTGCATGGTCAAAAACACCTGTTATCTGTTAGGATTATGAGATGGATTTCATTCTCGGTCTTATTTTAGGCATTGCTAGTGGATTCAAGGTACTTGAACTCCCCAACAGCCTCAAACTCGTATATAGAGTCAATATTTAGGTTTTCTAATACTTGAGGGCACCTAAATGAATGTTTTCATATTGTAGAAACATATCGGTGTTGCACATTACAGATTAGTAACTCATGTGTGCTTTTAAAACTACAAAAAAAATCTCTTTCATTTGCATCCCATTTTCAGATATTCCACTTTGTTTCAGATCCCGATAATTCTAAGGTAAAAACTGTCAAAAATGTACTCAATTTAGCAATGAAAAATACGATTACAGTAGAATTTGGAGGTTTATCTATAGGGATGTATCTAATGCCGATGTATTTGTCAATAATAGTATCAAACGTAATTATGGTTTTACAATTCAATAATGTAATTTAAAATTTAAAACAGCTAATGTAGTTTCGTATATCTTGAAATTAGTAAATATTAAAAATAAATATTATAATATTATTCAATGTTAATTGGTGTATTTTTAAGTAATAAAAAATAAATGGGAGTTGCTTGCTTGTTATGTTTATTTAACACCGAAGTCTATTTTTATGGTGTAGTGCCAATTGCCAATTCCTGTAAATGATGAAATGAGACGTCTTAGTAGTATGATTAATTTACAGTTGGTTATTTATTAGAAATGTAAAGTGTAGTGAAAAGACAATCTGAAATGTGTTTTTTTTTCTAAAACAACATTTACTAAAAACTTTTATCATCTTTTAATAGTTCACTGCTGTACATAGGCCTCTAAACAAAAAGGAGAAATAAAAATGTGGTTGAAGTCAAACGAAAAATAACATTTAGTTACATTTTTTGGTACACATATAATTATATATGTTCTAAAAGGTAATCATTATTTTGTTATTTTTATTTTCCATAGTTAGTACATAGTTTTGAATAATTAACAGTCAAATAGAAAAACCCCATTGAAGTAAAAACTTCCTTCGTCTTGGAATCTCTTCCAATAGCTTAGTTTAATTAACGTTACAAGACTGACATCCTATCTACCCGATTCTTCCCTGAAAATGTTTAAAACCTATGACCCGGCTACGTAAAACTTTGATAAAATTTATATAACCGATGTTACCCGAGCCATTATTACGAATCTTTTGACATCACATTCATTAAAATCGATATAATAGTTAAGGCGCCACGGTGGAACATACAAACATACACTGCCAAAACTATTACACTTCCTTTACCGTAGTCTGATAAAAGGAGAGGTTTCGGAAAACTTTTAGAGGATACTTCCTCTAAAAGTTTTCCGGAACCTCTGCTTTACCACGTTGAGCCACGTTGATTTCAGCATGAACGGGCCGGCTCGATTGGGGCGGAACTTACCTCACACAGAAAATCAACGTAAAATAACTGAGTTCATGCCGTCATGTTTTGTTGGTGAGTGCGAGACCGGAGGCCCAGCCCAATGATGCAGAAGTATCACTAGGCCCGTAGACCGCCATGGTGTGGGTCACCATGCTGCAATGTTGCATTGTTTGCATTCGCAGTGAGTGTGGTAACCACCATTCTTGGATTCTGTTTATGCTTTACATCAGGCACAGTAGAGTAATTTTAACCAAGCCTTAAATAAAGAAAAGAACTTTGGAATCAATCCCAACACTCAAATATTAACATGTTCCGCTTGACTAAAGTTCCTATTATCTTGAAAGGCTTTTTGAAAGCTGAATTTTATGATGAAAAAATATCTGAATGTAATTTAGTTAACACTGTGTAAGTTAAAAAACCGACCCGGTAAAATAAACGAAAACTTTAAAATTTATAGTTATTTATTATTATCAATCAATCGTAATAATCACCTGAGTCATTATTAGAACTGTATTGATACCTCATTCATTAAAATTGACTCAGTAGTTAAGGAGCTATTGCAAAACATACATCCATAGACTGCCAAAAGTATTACCCTTCCTTTTGGCTGTGACGTAATCGGGTAAAACACAATAAATTCTGTTGCTAGTGCGAGTGTCATTATTGTTTTCTATGTGATGTTTCTCATCGATTTGAGTGAAAGTAAACATTTTATTCTGTTCTACATCTATCCACATTTTAATTTAAATTATTATAATCATTAATCAATATAATGGTTATGATGTACATTCAAATATTGGAAGATTAAAAAGAGCAATATCTTTGAGTTTAGTTATGTACTTATAAACTAGTTAAAATATTTTTATTACTGATAGTGGAACAGATAGTGTAAAACGTATATTTAAATAAAAAAAGTACAATGCATAATATAATCCACTGCATTGAAGTGGCTGAAAATATGTTGAGTATATATAGAAACCACCTGTTTTGTAAAAAGAAATACAAAACTTTAATTGTGTTTCGTATAATTATTGAAGCAGTATTATATCCACTATTAGTTTTCAGTAATTCATTTTTTCTAATACGTGATGTAAAACATGCTATTGGTTTGAAATTTGTATATTCAATATTATATATCATGTTTTTCAGTGATGTATTTTTAGGATTTTTTAGCCAGTCCAAAAGCACGGCATACAAAATCTTCATTGACAATCTTACGGCTGTTCACAATGTGTACAACGAGGACATAACCTATAAAAGAAGCTTAAAACGATTGCATAATATTATCTTTATAGGTTTTACTGCTATTTTGATTGAAACTGTATCTATTATCGCAGTTGTTATTATAAGTCATATGACCATAGGAAATACCTGGGTTACACTGAATGTTATATCTATATATTACACAATTATTCGAAATGCAATAACTTACTTTTTAGAATTTATGACATTATACACATTTTTATCGATATTGACAAATTTATTAAAGTGTTTAAATAGTACGTTATCAGAGATACAGAAGAATCTCCAATTCAATGAAGAATTAAATACAGAACACAGTCATTTAATACTGGTTGAGAAGCTGACACAATGGGCTGAGCTGTACGAGTGTTTAGTTAACAGTGGCAAGCAGCTGTCAGCATGTTTTAACTATTATGTAAATATTATTTATACTTGCTTAAGAAGCAGTCTATTTCTTGAATAAGTTTATTTGTAACTTTGTTATTTTGTAAATGAAATTAACTGATCCTGAAATGAAAGCAAAGAACTTCTTTACTTTTGGAAAATACGTACACAGGAAAACGGAGATACTGAGCTAGTTAAGGGGTGGTTGTAGTGGCTATTATTATTAATATATTTCACTATGAAATAACATACCTTAAACCTCGAAACCTCATCCAAAGAAGTTACTCACGGAAGCAATCACGACAATTCCATTAAATAATTCCATTCTGCCTCGTTGGTCTCGCGGTTGGCGTGAGCGACTGCTGATCATGAGGTCTCGGGTTCGATTCCCGGGTCGGACCAAATGTTTGTATGATCTACAAATATTTGTTTCGGAGTTTGGGTGTGTTCTATCTATAATATGTATGTATTTACAAAAAAAAAGTATATATGTATTTGTATCAGTTGTCTAGTACCCCATAACACAAGCTCTGCTTATCTTGGGACTAGATGGCGTTGTGTGTTTAGATGTCCGAAATATTTTTATTTAAATAACTGATCAGTGACAAACATCAATTATTTATTTCATTCATAAAAAAACTATTTTTTAGCAAATCTAAAGTTATCTTACGAATAAAGAAAGAACACTTGTAATATTTTGTTACTAAACTTCGGTGAAATTGTGTTATTCCTTTTAATGTTAGATAATTGCTTTTCAGATAATATTTACATTTACAACGAAAATCAGTTACTTTACATATGTGTTATATGATACAATCAGAACACTCATAATGAAGGTAATCAATGAGAGAAACTTACAAAGCACAGGTATTGATAAAATATTAAATTGCAACGTAATGCCTTAATTTTTACAGGAGGTAAAACTGCACACATTCATTTTAAACATGGTTTTGATTTTCGTTTACGATGTGTTTCCATTAGTAATGCCATTTTATGCGGGTCAAAAGTTGCATAATGAAGTTGTGATGACGAAGAGGACTATCACTAAATTGTATAGTTCGGTTCCCACAAGTAAGTATGCTGTCCATTAGGTACAGTAGTCTAAGTAGTAGTTTAGTTCCCGCAAGTAAGTACAAAACAACTTTACCCAACCGACCAGTTTACTATGGCTAGTATTTAACTAACAAAATCTTTCCTTTATATTATATGAATTTTTCGAATCCCAATCTTAATCTAAAATACTTATTGCAAAGTTTTGCTTTCTTTACTTAGTATTGTGTTGAAAACCTGAATCATATCTGATAATAGCTAATATATCCAATTGAACATCTGGATACCTTTACTGAACCGACGGTGTGCCACTCAGTGTCTAAATTAATATACACTAGTTTTTACCCGCGACTCCGCCCGCGTATATGTCGGTTATCGCGGCAAATAGTAGCCTATGTGTTATTCTGATGTATAAGCTATATTACTGTAAAGTTTTATCCAAATCCGTTCAGTAGTTTTTGCGTGAAAGAGTAACAAACACCCAAACATCCATCCATCCTTACAAACTTTCGCATTTATAATATTAGTAGGATATTAGTAGGATTTATGGTTTATTATAAGGGATTAGGGAACAGCTATTGCCTCTTAGTGCCTTTCCGCAGTAGAGCCGACTACTTTTAAGTGAATTCTCAAATATGCCCGGCCGTACAAGTACGTAATCCGAATTCGGATTCAGAATTCGTTTTTCCGAATTCGGACATCCGAAGCCAACACATCATTCACATCTATAAAAATATTAATTATTAATAATAATACTCTTTATTTAAATACGTTAACTGCAGCACACGTTCGTTTTTTTTTCACGTACCGAATACATTCCGTAGTTACGTTTCTATTACAAGCCGTGCTTTCGGAAAAACCTTATGACGTCCTGTGCGACGCAGCGCTTCAATATATTTGTTACGTACCGCCGCACACGTATGACATTTCTATTCGGAACGTCACCACAACCTTTGCATATTGGATATGTTGTTCATCTCATCACAAGAGTTTAATAGTAACCCTCAAAATCCGCGGCCATAAGCCCAATCTCATTTTTACAAAATTATAATGTTACAAAAAAGTTGGGCTTACTACTACGTAGTAGAATAGCCAACTAACGTATATCACAGACACAGTTTTGTGAGTAGTAACTAATAAGTGTACCAGCCAATCGAATGTCGACGAACTGCACATTTGGCTTAGTGGCTTAAGTGGTCACCTCGCCTTCTACTGCGCTTAGTGTTGTGGGGTAAAATCCTACATGGGACAACACTTTGCATGATCCACAAATTGTTGTTCTGAGTCGGGGTTTTCTTTGTGTACGTTTTATACATGTTTGTAATTTCTAATGCGGGAATTATCTTTTAAATAAAAAAACACAAATCGTTAATTTTAGACCATAGGTTGAAGGTAAATGTAAACTAAATTTAAAGCAAATACTCTAAAAATAATATGTAACGTTAGGAAGATAAGAAGAAGAATAAGATGGGACTCGAGGAGGCGGCACAATGCCACCACTGCGCAGCCGACTTGGACTCCGCCCAGCGTACGCTGGAGGAATACTCCGCGTGGACGTCTGAACGCGAAGTCCTAGTCGGCCAAATCATTGCTGCCATGCTGGAGGGTGAGGTGGGTTGGGACGCAGTGGTCTCTTTCTATGAGGCTGTAATGCTCTAGAAAGAGACCGCTAAATGGGATCGGGAGAGGGCTGATCCCGAGCGTAGGTGACATCGCCGGCGAAACCAGCCGCCGACAGGACCGTAAGCTGCCAGAGAGTGGAGACCTCTGGTAGCTTATTAATTGATGCGATCAGCGGTAGGGTCGGTCGGCGGCCTGGTCGCAAAACTGCGGCTAGGTAATATACAACAGTCGCAACATACAACGATAGAGGATAGATTCTCTATACACGCGGCGTCGTTCCTGGGGGGGACCTGAAATAACATGATCTGGGTAGTCCTCAGAGCAGCCTGAAACCGGCCGCCAGGGTAATTTTTAGTGAAATCACCACATACCTGGCTCCTCAGTTTTCAAGGAGCCGGAGATCCGAAGGGATTTTAAACCCAGTCAACAAAAAAAAAGGAAGAGAAGTCGTAATATGTTAAGAAATGGTCACTCATCTATAGATGAGTGACCATTTCTTAACATATTACGACGAAAAAAATTATTAAATATATATTAATTTGTTACCATAAATAAAAAATATTAGCCGAATCTTATATTCATTCTGGTTTTAGTAGCTACAGTCGAACCTTAAACAGTTACATTAACCAAATTTACTAATTACATTGAAAAATATTGTTTCCCCTAAAATTAAACAAAATTAAACTACCGTTGAACTTTTTGGGCAGTAAATATACCGAATGTGGATTTCACAGGATTTCGAATTCTCAAAACGAATTCGGAATCTGTACTCGGATCCCAAGCCTGCACGGCCGGCTTTAGGTGACATCTGGCCCACGTAGACGTCACTTGTCTCCTCGGCTGGCCACAGTAAAGCATAAAAAACTCGTCCCGTCTACCCGCAGCCACACTGGATGGCATGAGACACTGGTAAGCGCACCCCATTCTGGATGACCAGAGCCCCCGCCTAAACTGGTAAACTGTGCCTTGCCAAAAATTAGTCAACCCCCATGTATCTTATATCGACACTAGATCCATCTAAATTAAGTGAAAGTCGCCCAAGGGCGGCTGGACGGACCAGCTTTGGAGCATGTGGAAACTACTCGTTAAAGAGCCACATCATTAGTCAAGGTACATGTGGTTTAGTTCTTGTATGCAAAATTATATACGTCCGTTCCGGAAAGAAGATAAACGGGTCCAGGACAGAATTATGTGTTTCTAGATTTCTAGCTCTAAGGCTCTTAGTTTTAGTGATAATTTCATAAACTTGTTACTTGCATATTACTGTTAACAGAATATCAAGCGGGTAAGGAATATTGTACCGAATTTTAGTTTACTATATTGTAGAAAAATATGAAAGTTTAGGTATGGTTTAAAAATGACAAAACGTCTTTTTTTATTTATTTCCCGTTTTCATATATTTCATTGTATTTTCAGATCCTGAAAATACTGCAGTAAAAACTGTTAAAAATCTACTCAAATTAATAATGCAAAATACTGTAACAGTAGAATTTGCAAATATATCCATGGGAATGTACATAATTCCGATATTTCTGTCAACAACAGTCTCAAATATAATTACGGCTCTTCAATTCAATAATGTAATTTAAAATGTCACAAAAACCAGTATGGTCCATTACTATTTGTTCAAATTAAACGTATAATGTTAAGAGATGAGTTTTATTTAAGTGATAATAAATTAATGTGATTGGGTTGCGCTGTTTTATTTATCAAGAAAAACACACACGTTGTGTAAAACCAGTTCTTAAAATGCAAAAAGGTAACAGTGTGACGAAAAAACAATATAAAATATAACGGAATCAATATTTACTGCAACAATTTTGCTGACACAAAACTGAATGTAGTCAAACAAAAAGTAATGAATACTTAACAAATAAATGGAAATATTTCGATTAGGTAAAAACTTGTTCAAATCTTTTTCAATGATTTACTTTAACTCAATCAACCAACCTCACTTTCTTTTCTTGAGGCCGTTTTCCAAAGCATTGGTAAACTAAATGGAATTGGGATTTTGAAAAAAAACATTTTTGATTTGATTTTAATGTATTTCAAAACTTTATTACTAATAATATTAATTTTTGATGCAAAAAACTTAAAAAAGACTCTTTCGATTCATTATAAACAATTAAAAATTGATTAAATTTAAAAAAAAATCACGTGTCTATAAACGCGCCATGATTGGTCACCATAGTTGTGACGTCATAATGTTATAGCTATTTAATAACAGTACGGCGTTTACGGCTGATTTGTGACTAGACAATAATATTGAAAATTTATTGCTAAAAAACGAGTTGTTAGTTGGTTCCGATTAGCTGTGTTTGATAAAGGGTTTATTAAGACAAAGTCTGATAATATTCCTGATGTTCATATATTTATGATAACCAATTTTTAAAAAAAATGACGTTAGATTTAATTCTACTGAAGTTCGAGGTGCCAAGGCATCAAGGTAAGTCTGTTAAAAAATAATATAATAAATAAAAATACTTAAGTTTTTATTCTCCATTATATTAAACATAATTATTTATTTCATAAATTGTAGCGCATCGCGTGCGTGTTATGGCGACAAAGCTATAGGTTATGTTCAACTAAGTCGTAAAAAAATATTTGTATTGTAATGATGATGATGATGATGATTCGCGGGCTTGGTTTCCGCAACTCGACGATTTGTTGCGCCTATTTTGCGTAGTGGGTCGGCGCTAGTGGTGCCAACCCAATTCTTCCAGGAAGCCTAGCAGACCCTTTGCGTTGCCGACGACTTCCTGAAGTGACCTCGGCGATCCGAGGTGTCTTGCCCGGTATTTCGCCACCTCAGGACATGTCAGGATGACATGGGCGGCCGTTTCGTCTTCCTCCATGCATGCTCTGCATAGAGGGCTGTCCGTTACACCTAGAGTGAAAAGATGTTTGTTTAATAGTGCATGACCAGTTATTGCTCCGATCAAGAGTCGAAGCGGCGGCCTCTTAAGTTGTTTCAGCTTCCGTGACAATCCGGGGTTGATTGTCGGGAGGGCCTCTTTGGTCTGCCTGCAGGTACAAAGGTTGGACCAATATATCTGATGTTCTACCTCGGTGTTCTGTTGCAGTGTCCGTCGCAGCCAAGCAGTTGGCAACGGCAGTATTGGTTCTGGGCCGATTGCCCTTGTCTCCGATCCGCCTTTTGCCAGTGCGTCAGCTGAGTCGTTCCCGCGTGAGTTGCTATGACCCTTGATCCACTGGAGAGTTATACTAGTTATAGTACTTACCTCTGTCAGGGCTCTGTGGCATTCGTAGATTAGCCCTGAGGTAGTCACATGGCTCTGTAGGGCTTGTAAGACTGATCGGCTGTCGGAAAGTATGCGGATGGGGTATTCCGTTACCTTTCTGGAGATGATCGCATGTGCTGCCGTTATTATGCCCATACACTCTGCCTGGAAGACTGTGTTGTGGGCTCCTAATGGTGTCGAGATGTGTATGTTTAGGTCCTCAGAGAATACTCCCGAGCCAGTGCCTGACCTTGTTTTGGATCCGTCCGTGAAGATTCTTAACTCCCTTGGGTTAAGTCCTTCTTGGGGATTCTCGTGCAGTTGTATTTTGTACTTTTTGTCAAAGACGAATTGCCTGGGTATCGTGTCAGTTACCGCTTCCATGAGCGGTTCCTTAATTATCGCCTCGTATAAGATCTCGGTGTGTGGTACCCTAGGCAGTCTCCAGAGATTTTGTTTCTTTAGCCGCGCTGCTGCAGCTAAAGCCTCCTGCCTTATGAAAAGGTGGAGTGGTGGTAGACCTAAGATGGCTTCCAGAGCTGCAGTTGGTGTAGTCCTCATACAGCTTGTAGCCGCCAGGCAGGCCAATCTCTGGAGTCGTTGTAGTTTAGTTTCGGCAGTGGATAGTTTGGTCCGTGGCCACCAGACTATCGCGCCGTAACTTACCATTGGTCGGATGACTGTCTCGTAGAGCCACAAAGTGGTCTTGGGGTTTAGTCCCCAAGTTTTACCTACCATTCTGCGGCACTGCCAGAATACGACTGTTGCTTTTTCAATTTTGTTGTTGAGGTGTGCGCTCCAGTTAAGTCTGTGGTCGAATATTACCCCTAAATACTTTACCTCAGACGAGAGTTGGAGCTCTGTATTGAACAACTTGGGGAGTCGGTAATTTCCCAGGTTCCGTTTGTTGGTGAACATTACCATTTCAGTCTTCCTTGGGTTGACTGACAGTTCGTTATCCACGCACCAGCGTTCCACTATTGCCAGTGCTGAGCGTGTTACATCGCATACTATACCTGTGTGCATGCCGCTTGTTAATATCACTATATCATCAGCGTATCCGATGGTATAATGGTGATTGTTGTTCAATGTGGTAATAAGATCGTTTACCACTAGGTTCCATAGGAGTGGTGAGAGGACGCCACCTTGGGGGCAGCCCTTTGCCACCAGTGCTTGTTTGGTAGCGTCGGCCTCGAGTCTGATGACTCTCTGGCTCAGCATCTTGTTAATCCACTCTATCATGACAGCATGTACGCCATGTTTTACCAGTGCTGCTGTTATGCTGGTGAATTTCGTTTTGTCGAAGGCTCCCTCTATATCTATGAAGGTGCCTAAGCACATCATCTTGTTTTTGATCGCTACTTCAATTTATTCAGTTACTTTAACTATGGATGCCAAGTCAAGAAAAATTCAGGATGTTAAATGCCATGACTGTGCAGCTTCAGCGGGGAATTTATACTCCTATTAAATTTAAGTTGTTTGATGTTATCAGCAATCAAATCTTTTATATTGTGTATACATGTGGTTGCAAACATGCATTAGCATTACTTATGTGGACCCATCGTAGAAGTGAAGATCCGACACAGACAGAAGTCGATTGCTATTGGAAAAAAACGCGATTATCAGGCATTAAGGCAGTTAAAAAAATGTATTGAGTGAACTCTACATAAGTATATAATAATTAATTGATTTGTACACTTAGATAAATAATAATTAATGACAATGGTTTTAAGAAATACTTACATCGAAATGATCTTCACAACAAAAAAAAATTGATTTTGTTTTGGAATTATCACCGTGTACTACTGCTTGAAACAATTTTATTTATTTCGACGTTAGTCATCTTGGGGAACATTTAAAAACATTTTGGAGGTTTTTTTTAGGTTGTTTTTGTAGTATTCGTACATAATGGTACAAAACAAGAACGATAACTGTTGAGATTCGACATTTTCAATATAAATTTAAATATTTAACATTGACAACAAAATTAAATAGATCAAAACACTGTACTTATTTATAATTATTTCTATATCAACTGCAATGAGTGAAAACTAACATTATGACGTCACACGCGGTTGGGTATGTTCGGGAGCTGTCGGCGCGTCTTCGGTACTGGATTCAAAAAAAATATTTTTATTTTGAAATAACTTTTGAATTATTGCGCAAAAAAAAAAAAAAAATAGTTTTGTTATCAATCTTACATATGATCTTTCCATTGACAAAAAAAAAATTTTTTTTTCAAAAACCCAATTGAACTTGAAATATTAAAAGATAATTCAATATTGTTATATATGTACATCAGTAAAATCAGTGAGTGTAATCTTTTACTTTGTTTCTATAACACTTCAGATACATACATGTAGGTTGCCCTTGGTACCAACTAAATAAAAAACAAAAGAAATGTGATGTTTTAGTAATCTGATGATTAATTAGATAGGTATACAATTATAATTATAATAAAAGACACAGTGTGACAAAAAGGCAAAATCATGTCGGAAAATATTAATCGGTTTTTTTTTGGTATCAAATTTTAAACTGTCTTTATTAGCTTACAATTGAATGTAGGCCTCTTCTTTTAAAGGTGGTTTTGGCCACGTTGAAATGGATATGTATAAGGTTTCAAGTTGCCCTTCGTTTTACAGTGATGTTGTCCCGCGAAGTTTTCTACCTTAGTTGCCACCCACACTGCTTAAAAGAAAGAAATCAGATGAAAATGATAAAGAAATTAATTTATATTTTTCAAAACAAAATGAATTGCACCCAGAAGTTTAAGTTTGTGTTTCGGTTTTGGCTATGAAAATGAGTTTCTGTCCGCTGCTTGGTAAAATACAGATGATTTGAAATAAAGCTACAAAGACTTAGCGTGATTCTTTTCATGTACATTATTATAAAAAGTTTAAGAAACTTTAAACCGACTACGTAAAGTTATAATTTTTTTTTATAAAATTTATAATTTATTTAAATCAATCAATCGTAATAATCACTCGGTATTTTATTAGTAATCACTGATATCTGATCTATTAAAATCGATTCAATAGTTAAGGGCTGCTGTGGAACATACATGCATAGACTGCCAAAAGTATTACTCTTCCTTTTGGCTTCGCCGTAGTCTGTATAATATAATCAATTCATTAGCGGGTGCGAGTGTCATCGTTATATTTTCCATGCGATGTTTCGAATTAATTTGAGTGAAAGTAAACATTTCATTATGTTCTACATCTATCCACGTCTAGTTTAAATTGTTATTATTAATAATCGAAATAATCGTTTTAATGTACATTCAAATATTGGAAGATTAAAAAAGAGCAATATTCTTAAGTGTAGTTATGTACTTATAGTTTAACTATTTGTATTACTGATAGTGGAACAGGTAGTGTAAAACGTACATTCAAATAAAAAAGTGCTATACAATGCATAATATAATCCACTGCATTGAAGTGGCTGAAAATATTTTGTGTGTCTATAGAAACTACTTGTTTTGTAATAAGAGATACAAAACTTTAATTGTATTTCGTTTAATTATTGAAGTAGTATTATATGCACTGTTAGTTCTTAATATTTTATTTTTTCTTATACGTGAAGTAAACCGTGATACTGATTTAAACTATGTTTTTACATATTGTATATTATGATCTTTAGTGATGCATTTTTAGGGTTTTTCAGTAAATCCAAAAGCGCAGCCTACACAATTTTTATTGACAATCTTACGGCTGTTCACAATGTGTACAAACGGGACAAATCCTATAAAAGAAGCTTAAAACGATTGCATTATTTAATCGTTATGTGTTTTTCTGTTATTTTAATCATAACAGTATTTGTAATCACTGTAGTTATTATAGGTTATAATAATATGACCGTACCTTATACCTGGGATATACTGAAAACTATATCTATATATTACACCGGTATTCGAAATGCCATAACTTACTTTATAGAGTTTATGGCGTTATACGCATATTTATCGTTATTGACAAATTTATTGAAGTGTTTAAATAGTACATTATCAGCGATACAAAAAAATGTCCAGTTGACAGAAGAACTAAACACGGAACACAATTATTCAACATTGGTTGAGAAACTGACCCAATGGTCTGAGCTGTACGAGTGTTTAGTTAACAGTGGCAAGCAGCTGTCAGCATGTTTTAACTATTATGTAAATATTATTTATACTTAGTTGGGAAGCAGTCTATTTATTAAATAAGTATTTTTTAAACTTTGTTTATTGTAAATGAAATTAACTGATCCTGAAATGAAAGCAAAGAAAACTTCTTCACTTTTTGAAAACACAAGGTTACGGAGATACTGAGATATTTAAGGGGTGGTTGTAGTGGCTATTATTATTAATATGGATGTTTCAAGGGGACGTCGTTTGTATTATTTTGAATACATTTCACTATGAAATACTATACCTCAAATCTCGTCCTCATCCAAATCAGCTCACGGAAGCAATAACTGACCAGTGACAACCATAAATATTTATTTTATTTAAAAATGTGAACAATATTTTAGAAAATCGAAAGTAATGTAACGAATTAAGAAAGAAAACTTGTAATATTTGCTTAAACATCGTTGAAATTATGTAGTTTTTAAAATGTTAGTTAATTACTTTTCAGATAATATTTACATTTACAACGAAAATCGGTTACTTTACATATGTTTTATATGATACAATCAGAACACTAATAATAAAGGTAATCAAAGAACAAAACTTAAAATATACAAATATAGTTAAAATTAAAAAATATATATAATAGGTAAAATTTGAATAAAAAAAATAAAACTTTAACTTTTACAGGAGGTAAAACTGTACTCATTCATTTTAAGTATGGTTGCGATTTTTATTTGCGATTTGTTGCCGCTTATGATGTCATTTTATGCAGGTCAAAAGTTGCAGAATGAAGTTGTGACGACAAAGAGGACTATCACTAAATTGTATAGTTTAGTTCCAACAAGTAAGTACAATACAACTCGACCCCAACTCACCAATTTACTACGGCTCGTATTTAACTAAAAAAAACTTTACTAAATTTCTAACGCATCCCAATCCTAGTCGAAAATATTTATTAAAAAGCAAAACATTTACCACTACCATTGAAAACCCGATTTTTTAATGAAATTCTATATGATAACCGTTAACCGACTTCATCTACTCCGTGTGCCACTCGGTGTCTAACTGAGTAGGGTTAGGTAACAGGTGTTATTAAGACATCCCGACGTCTCCTAGTGCCTGTTCGCAATATAGCTGGCTACCTTTGAGGGAATTCTGAATTAAGCCAGGCCATACACGTATATACGTAATCCGAATTAGGATTATGAATTCGTATTCCCGAATTCCGACTTCCGAAGCCATCATTTGTATAAAAAATACATTAACTGCCAACACGTTCGTATTTTTATCGTACGGAATACATTCCACAGGTACGTTTCGATGACAAGATCGTGTTTTCGGAGTAAATTTAATGACGTCATGCGGAACGCAACACTTCCCTATATTTGCTACTAGCTGCTGCCCGCGGCTCCGCCCGCGTGTATGTCGGTTATCGTGGCAAATAGTAGTCTATGTGTTATTCTGATGTATAAGCTATTTCACTGTAAAGTTTCATCCAAATCCGTTTAGTAGTTTTTGCGTGAAAGAGTAACTAACATACACACTTACAAACTTTCACCTTTATAATGTTAATGTAATTGATGATAAAAACGGTTAAACAAACAAAAACATAATACCATGTATAATTTAACATATAATATATTTGGTGCTAGACGCATTTGAAAAATATAACAGCCTGACACTGACAACTTACCTACCTACAACCTATGTAATGTAATTAAAATAAAAACGAAGTTTGTACGTGGAATTTCGTACGTGTAACTTCTAAAAAAACTGTCCTTAACCTTAGTCCTATATTACTTTTAGTAAAATGCGTTTTTAGCTAATTGTAAATGCCTTGAAAATTCGCAAAACGGACACAACCAACATCGTCGTCTGCCCTCACTCGTCAACCTACCTACCCGCGTTCGGGTAGCGCACTCAGCGATGAGCAACCTATTCCCCGCGCCAACCGCCATGCGCCATCCTAATATCACGCACTCGGTTTGTCATTATCGCAACTATTAATTTTAATATTTATTTATTTGTCTTTATTTGTATGTATTTATTTGTATAAATATTTATTTGTCCAAATGATGTAGCGCAAAAGATATATTTTATTTACTTTAAATACCAGAAGCGATAAATGTGTCCATTTTCATTTAGGAATCAACTTATTACTACCATAATAAATGTGCATTTGAAATAAATCATTAATTTTTAATGTAGTTATGGTTCACTATGTTGGCTTTAATGGCTTACACATTTTAACTATAACGGCTTTTAAGATAAATATTTCCATCAAACATTACATATGTAAAACTTTAGCGATTTTGGCGGCGCACGCCAGTATGATGGTAGATTTTCTCTACTACCTACTTGACACTTATCGTCATATTTTAGAGAATTCACACACTATCTTTATTATTTGTAGCCTATGTGTTATTCTGAAGTTTATGTTAAATTACTGTAGTGTCATTCAAATCCGTTCAGTAATTTTTGCGTGAAAGAGTAACAAACATCCATCCATCTATCCAACCATACATCCTTACAAACTTTCACATTTATAATATTAGTAGGATTAAGCAACGCTATGATCCGTTGCACTTTGCAAGACTTTCTTTGTATTTCTCAGAAGACAGTAAATCAGGTATGGAGTTTCTTCATTGTGCGTATAAAATACTGAAACAAAGTGCTTCGTGCAAGTCTTTATTATTTCATGTGTTAAACGTTGTCTCTTTCCCGAGGCTCTCTCGTAATATACATATAGGTATTTGTGTAGTCTCTAGTTGATACTTAGCGGATAAATCTCAAAGTATTCCACTACTTTAACATTTTTTCGTAGATGCCCATGAATAAAAACTATAATTAATACTGAGCAAGATTGCAACAAAATGTCAAAAAATGTATGAAAGGAAAGTTCATGCTAACCGAAAGGGGGTTGAAAAATCATTTTTTTTATACTTACGCATCCCGTCAATAAACTCTTATTATGTAGTAGCGGTTTTTTTTTCTCCAGATTTCAGGGCTCGAACTCACGGTAATAGTTATGAGTATTACCGTGATTTTTATATGTATGTATTCCCTAACCCTGTATAAGCATGCAATTTCACTGATATGTCCACATATTGTGACAGTGTTACCTTTATTTAAAGAGCTTCACTGTATACTATGTTATGTGTAATGCCATTGCCACATAGAGCTTTCCGTTGCTGAAACAGTTTGTGGTGAGGTCTATGCCTGCGGTGCGCAACGTCTGACCTTATGTCTTGTTTATCGTCATCGCAAAGACTCACATACTCACCAGACACTGCACGCGTTTAAAGCAGAAAGGGAAATAAACTATGGATTTGGGTCATCCTTTAAGATAATAGTCTAAAAAGACATATAACATAAACCAAACAAAATAATTTAAGTTTCTCGCAGATTGCACGAAATAAAACAATCAATTTTTTTTGAAATTTTGTCTGCGACATAAACGCCTTGTGATTGGTTGCAACTCTGGTGACGTCACATGCTAATAAACGAAAGATTCCTCTATTGAATATTGTTTGCGTTTTATGTTTTCGGAGTGGTAATAATCGATCTGTGAGCTAATTCTGCAGTACTTTTTTTTAATAAACTATTTAATAAGTGGTTCGAAAAAAAAGGAACCAAATTTTGTGCGTGCCGATAACAGCAACCTACATAAGATAGACGCTTTTATGTTTGCACTTTTCTATCTATACAAATAAATAAAATTGGAGTGTGTTTGCAATATTAAAATAACCGATTTTTACTAAATGCCTATGTATATATATACACGGTACATATACCAAAAATGTAGTTAAAAATGTTTTTGTCTGTCTGTTTGTTTCTTCCGGGTAATCTCTGGAACGGCTGGACGGATTTTGACGGAACTTTCACTGGCAGGTAGCTGATGATCCAGGAAGTAACTTAGGCTACTTTTTTTAGACTAACTTTGTCCCGCGGCGTTATCTGTGGTACAACAATAACTGCGGGTAACACCGCGGCTTTCAGCTAGTACATAATAATAACACTGATAACTATGCTGCAGAACTGAAAAATGTTAAAGCAGCTATGTTGCACTTGCATAAGTACAACATAAAATTGTTTCTGTAATAACCTCTGGAAAATCCATTCATTATTTTTGTAAAATCTAATTTACTTTATGTAGGTAGGTATATCTCAATGCTTTTAGGTTACATATTGAAATAGTACAAAGCGTGGTATTTAAAGATGTTATCTGACCCGACGGACTTCGTACCACCATATTTTTCTTTCGTTAACAGCTACCCATGGGTAGGGTGTAGTCACGGACAATAAAACATTTTTTTATTTTTTTATTTTTCTTGTACACAAACCTTGTCCTAAGAATAACTAACACATAAAAAAAATATATAATTTTGTGTAGCCGATCGAAAGTTACGCGCATACATACATTTCGGCGTAACGCCGTGAGACAAAGTTAGTCTAAATAAAGTGGCCTAAGTTACTCCCTGGATCATCAGCTACCTGCCAGTGGAAGTCCCGTCAAAATCGGTCCAGCTGTTCCAGAGAATACCCGGAACAAACATACAAACATACAGACAGACAGACAAAAAAATTTTTAACTACATTTTTGGTATATGTACCGTGTATACACACATATGCATTTAGTAAAAAGCGGTTATTTTGATATTACAAACAGACACTCCAATTTTATTTATTTGTATAGATGTATAGATTTGTTCACTGTGGCACTACACACCATTTATTCGACATTTTAATTAATAAAATTGGGGAAAACTGATAAAATTAACTTAAACTGCGCTGTTTTGTTTTGTTGTGGCTAGAGTGTGACGTCACGCGTCTCAAGTGACCAGCGCCATTACAGAAATATCGTTTTTTGAAATGGTTGTCAAACTTGAACTTTATCTTAAATTTAAGTTCATTTTATCAGTTTTCCCCAATTTTATTAATATTATACTATTATTAATATTCTACTATTATAATAGTTCATAATACAGTAGAAATTCTGCAAAATATCGGAGTGTGCTAATTATGTAATCTATATCTTCTATATCTATATATCTATATACTTATAATAAAACTGTAGAGGGGTCAATTCTGTACATTGAATATATATTAAAAATTATTATTGGGGGATGAATGGTTATCGATACTGATGCCAAAAATGTAATCAGTAAGTTTTTTGTCTGTCTGTCTGTCTGTCTGTCTGTCTGTCTGTCTGTCTGTCTGTCTGTCTGTCTGTATGTGCACGCATGGATCAAAAACTACAGAAGGGATTTTAACCAAACTTTGTACGATTATAGTCCATACTCCTGGGCAGGTTATAGGCTATATAACATAACGCTAAGATGCATAGGAGCTGAGCAGTGACGATAAATTTGAAGCAAGTCGGATGAAAATTTTCGCTTTCGAGCTCTTATCCTCGCATACGTTGATCATACACCAAAAATATGTATTACAAAGATGATGGTCTTCAAAAGATCTACAAAAAAGTCCTCAATAGTATATTTCTATCTTTTATAAATTAGCCACAATAACGTGTTTAAGCGTTAGGCATTTCTTCAAGGTGTATTAAATACTTAAATATATTGTATTTCACATGGATATATCCTTATCACAATACGCTTTAATATCTTTTTTAATAAATTATAAAATTATAATTAATAAACACACAAGATATCTATATCTATTCTATATACTTATAATAAAACTGTAGAGGGGTCAATTCTGTACATTGAATATATATTACAAATTATTATTGGGGGATGAATGGTTATCGATACTGATGCCAAAAATGTAATCAGTAAGTTTTTTGTCTGTCTGTCTGTCTGTCTGTCTGTCTGTCTGTCTGTCTGTCTGTCTGTCTGTCTGTATGTGCACGCATGGATCAAAAACTACTGAAGGGATTTTAACCAAACTTTGTACGATTATAGTCCATACTCCTGGCATAGGCTATATAACATAACGCTAAGATGCATAGGAGCTGAGCAGTGACGATAAATTTGAAGCAAGTCGGATGAAAATTTTAGCTTTCGAGCTCTTATCCTCGCATACGTTGATCATACACCAAAAATATGTATTACAAAGATGATGGTCTTCAAAAGATCTACAAAAAAGTCCTCAATAGTATATTTCTATCTTTTATAAATTAGCCACAATAACGTGTTTAAGCGTTAGGCATTTCTTCAAGGTGTATTAAATACTTAAATATATTGTATTTCACATGGATATATCCTTATCACAATACGCTTTAATATCTTTTTTAATAAATTATAAAATTATAATTAATAAACACACAAGATATAGATGAAATAAAACTGCCAAATCTCGCCGCACCAGTATAAGTACGACATTACGGTTGATTTTTCTTTAACACGCGAAACGGCCATCCGCTGAATCTACAAAAAGGCGGGAGCGCTCACGCCGCTCACGCGGTGACTTCACTCGAATTGTCACTGTTAATGCGAACGAACGTGGCTCTTATTGACTGGGAATAAGCGCGTTTTAGATTTAAAAAATACATAAGACGTAGTTTTTAGATATCAGTTTAAAGTAGGTATTAGATAATAATATAATTAGTTTGTTTAGTGTTTTTGTTTGTTTCTCCTTTTTTTCTTTATATTTATAGTTGTAAAATTAATAAGTATAATTTCAAATAAGTAAATTTATGCAATGACAATTAATAAATCTCATCTTCAGACCTCCCGTGTTGCTGGAGTAGATCTTAGTCTCAGATGTTTTTCACGTGGGCAGTTTATGTCGCATGCCTGCCTGGTCAAAGTACAGAATATTGCTTTATTCATCGGGTGGTGAAACGACTACTTACCGAATCAAATTTTTTGCAGAATTTCTACTGTATTATGATTAATTATGAATTTAAATTTAAGATAAAGTTCAAGCTTGACAACCAAAAACGATATTTCTGTTATGGCGCTGGTCACATGAGACGCGTGACGTCACACTCTAGCCACAACAAAACAAAACAGCGCGGTTTAAGTTAATTTTATCAGTTTTCTCCAATTTTATATTAATTAAAATGTCGAATAAATGGTTTGTAGTGCCACAGTGAACAAATCTATACATCTATAGGCACAAATAAATAAAATTGGAGTGTCTCTTTGTAATATCAAAATAACCGCTTTTTACTAAATGCATATGTATGTATACACGGTACACCAAAAATGTAGTTAAAAAATTTTTTGTCAGTCTGTCTGTGTGTCTGTTTGTTCCGGGTATTCTCTGGAACGGCTGGACCGATTTTGACAGGACTTTCACTGGCAGGTAGCTGATGATCCAGGGAGTAACTTAGGCCACTTTATTTAGACTAACTTTGTCCCGCGGCGTTACGCCGAAATGTATGTATGCGCGTAACTTTCGATCGGCTACACCAAATTTTTTTTTTATGTGTTATTCTTAGGACAAGGTTTGTGAACAAGAAAAAATAAAAAATAAAGGAAAAAGTTTTTTTGTCCGTGACTACACCTTACTCATGGGTAGCTGGTAACGAAAGAAAAATATGGTGGTACGAAGTTCGTCGGGTCAGATAACATCTTTAAATACCACGCTTTGTACTATTTCAAAATGTAACCTAAAAGCATTGAGATATACCTACCTACATAAAGTAAATTAGATTTTACAAAAATAATGAATGAATTTTTTCCAGAGGTTATTACAGAAACAACTTATGCAAGTGCAACATAGCTGCTTTAACATTTTTCAGTTCTGCAGCATAGTTATCAATGTTATTATTATGTACTAGCTGAACCCCGCGGTGTTACCCGCAGTTATTGTTGTACCACGAGTAACGCCGCGGGATAAAGTTAGTCTAAAAAAAGTAGCCAAGTTACTTCCTGGATCATCAGCTACCTGCCAGTGAAAGTTCCGTCAAAATCCGTCCAGCCGTTCCAGAGATTACCCGGAAGAAGCAAACAGACAGACAAAAACATTTTTAACTACATTTTTGGTATATGTACTGTGTATATATATACATAGGCATTTAGTAAAAAGCGGTTATTTTAATATTCAAACACACTCCAATTTTATTTATTTGTATAGATAGAAAAGTGCAACCATAAAAGCGTCTATCTTATGTAGGTTGATGTTATCGGCACGCACAAAATTTGGTTCCTTTTTGTTTCGAACCACTTATTAAATAGTTTATTAAAAAAAGTCCTGCAGAAATAGCTCACAGATCGATTATTACCACTCCGAAAAAATAAAACGCAAACAATATTCAATAGAGGAATCTTTCGTTTATTAGCATGTGACGTCACCAGAGTTGCAACCAATCACAAGACGTTTATGTCGAAGACAAAATTTCAAAAAAATTGATAGTTTTATTTCGTGCCATCTGCGAGAAACTTAAATTATTTTGTTTGATTTATAGTGAAATATGTCTTTTTAGACTATTATCTTAAAGGATGACCCCAATCCATAGTTTATTTCCCTTTCCTCTTTAAACGCGTGCAGTTTTTGGTGAGTCTGTGAGTCTATGCTTTGCGATGACGATAAACAAGACATAAGGTCAGACGTTTCGCACCGCAGGCATAGACGAACTGTTTCAGCAACGGAAAGCTCTATGTGGCTCTGTCGAGGGTGAGCGACAATGCTTATATGTTCGTATATTGTTCCAATGGCATTACACATAACATAGTATAGCTCTTTAAATAAAGGTAACACTGTCATAATATGTGGACATATCAGTGAAATTGCACGCAAAAACTACTGAACGGATTTGAATGACACTACAGGAATTTAACTTATACATCAGAATAATACATAGACTACTATTTGCCACGATAACCGACATACACGCGGGCGGAGCCGCGGGCAGCAGCTAGTAAAGAATAATTTAAAACGATTTCCAATAATCAGTCAAATAGCCTATTATTGGGTAAAAGTGGTAAGTAAAGTAACGAATTTAAAAATTTGATTCGGTAAGTAGTCGTTTCACCACCCGATGGATGAAGCAATATTCTGTACTTTGACCAGACATGCGACATAATATCTTATTGTTTAAAGCTGTGCTCGCGACTTCGTCCGCGTGGATCTCCTTTTACAATAATGTTTTTTTTTGTAACTATAGACTATTAAACTACAATTTAATAGATAAATATGACGCTGCCTTTAAAATCTATTTAAGACCGAAGAGTAAATTTTGTTTTGCACACTACACTTGTTTACATTTGTTCAAAGTGGACGCTTCCGGTACGTATGCATAAAGATTTGTGGAACTACTGACTCAGGAAAAAGCGACGTACAACTGCCCATGTGAAAAACATCTGAGACTAAGATCTACTCCAGCAACGCGGAAAGTCTGATGATGAGATTTATTTATTGTCATTGCATAAATTTACTTATTTGAAATTATACTTATTAATTTTACAACTATAAATATAAGGAAAAGAAGGAGAAACAAACAAAAACACTAAACAAACTAATTATATTATTATCTAATACCTACTATAAACTGATATCTAAAAACTACGTATCTATGTATTTTTTAAATCTAAAGCGCGCTTATTCCGAGAAGAGTCAATAAGAACCACGTTCGTTCGCATTAACAGTGACAATTCGAGTGAAGTCAGCGCGTGAGCGGCGTGAGCGCTCCCGCCTTTTTCCCGCCGCTTCGCGTGTTAAACAAAAATCAACCATAATGGCGTACTAATACTGGTGCGGCGAGATTTGAAGTTTTATTTCATCTATATCTTGTGTGTTTATTAATTATACTTTTATAATTCTGTATTTTATTTTAAAAAGATATTAAAGTGTATAGTGATAAGGATATATCCATGTGAAATACAATATATTTAAGTATTTAATACATCTTGAAGAAATGCCTAACGCTTAAACACGTTATTGTGGCTAATTTATAAAAGATAGAAATATACTATTCAGGACTTTTTTGTAGATCTTTTGAAGACCATCATCTTTGTAATACATATTTTTGGTGTATGATCAACGTATGCGAGGATAAGAGCTCGAAAGCGAAAATTTTCATCCGACTTGCTTCAAATTTATCGTCACTGCTCAGCTCCTATGCATCTTAGCGTTATGGTATATAGCCTATAACCTGCCCAGGAGTATGGACTATAATCGTACCAAGTTTGGTTAAAATCCCTTCAGTAGTTTTTGATCCATGCGTGCACATACAGACAGACAGACAGACAGACAGACAGACAGACAGACAGACAAAAAACTTACTGATTACATTTTTGGCATCAGTATCGATAACCATTCATCCTCCAATAATAATTTTTAATATATATTCAATGTACAGAATTGACCTCTCTACAGTTTTATTATAAGTATAGATATAGATATAGATATACCTACTGCCACACACGTTCGGAAATTTCTATTCGGAACGGCATTACACACTGTGCATATTGTTTGTATATTTGTTGTTTTGTGGGGTTAAATGCTTTATGGGACGACACTTTGTATAATCCACAAGTAGTGGATCTGAGTCTGGGTGTTCTTTGTGTCCGTTTCATGTATGTTTGTTAAGTCCCCGCGACACAGGATAAATTATTCCTAATGCTGGATTTGCTTTAAATAGAAATTACATTTGGTTTAAAACATAGGTTGAGCTAATTTGAACTAATATAAATTTAAAACGAATACTGTAAAGTTTTGTAACGTTAATAAGAGCGGGCAAACGAGCAGACGTATCGCCTGATGGTAAGAGATTAGCCTCGCGCATGGACACGTGCAACACCAGAGGCGTCACAAGTGCGTTGCCGGCCTTTAAGGGATGGGGAGGAGAGATAGGGGGAGGGGGTTTGGGTTATGGACCCATGAAACTTTTTTTATAATTATGTACATGAAAAGAATCATGCTGACTTTGTAGCTTTAGCTTGGAGGGTTTGGAGTATAGGCCTCCGGTATCCTCACTCACTCGGTGAAACACAGTGCAAGCTCTATTTCACATCGGTTTTCTATATATATTATATATCTTACCACAGTCACCCATCTATAGATTGGCATGGCTAACATTGCTTAATTTTTCAATTTGTTACTATTTAAAAATTATATTAGGCAAGTCTTATAGTTAGTATGGTTTTAACATCTACGATTGAACCTTTATTAGTTTTATTAACAATAAAAACATTGTTTCTAATTAATAAATTAACATTGACAAAGATACATGTGATTTGCAAAACTACGTACGTCAGTTTCAGAAAAAAAAAACTAGGTTTGGTCCAAAACTAACAATAACGTATTTTTTCTTTACATCTTGTTTTCATATATTTCATGTTTTTTCAGATCCTGAAAATACTGCAGTAAAAACTGTTAAAAATCTACTCAAATCAACAACGAAAAATACGGTGACAGTAGAATTTGCAAATGTATCCATGGGAATGTACATAATTCCGATATTTCTGTCATCAACAGTCTCAAACATAATTACTGCTCTCCAATTCAATAATGTCATTTAAAATGTCACAAACATAAGTGTGGCTCAGTATAATTTGTTCAAATTAAACCTAAAATGTTAAAAGATGAGTATTATTTAAGTGATAATAAATGAGTGTGCGTTGGGTTGGGCTGTTTTATTTATTACTAGCTGAACCTCGCGGTGTTAACCGCGGTTATCGTCGTACCGCGAGTAACGCCGCGGGACAAAGTTAGTCTAAAAAAGTTACTAAGTTAGCCTAAGTTACTCCCCGGATCATCAGCTACCTGCCAGTGAAAGTCCCGTCAAAATCCGTCCAGCCGTTCCAGAGATTACCCGGAACAAACAGACAGACAGACAGACAAAAAAATTTGTAACTACATTTTCGGTATATGTATCGTGTATACATACATATGCATTAAGTAAAAAGCGGTTATTTTAATATTACAAACAGACACTTCAATTTTATTTATTTGTATAGATGTATAGATGAAAAGCACACACGTTGTGTAAAACCAGTTCTTATATTGTCAGAAAGGCTAAAGTGTGACGGAAAAACAATACAAAATAATATAATAAAATTAATGTTGACTACAACAATTTTGCTCAAGCAAAATTGGGAATTGGAAAAGAAATAAAAATAGCTTTTTTTCTGTATTTAAAACTTTATTGTTAGTTATAGGCAAATAGTATCCTATGTGTTATTTTGATGTATAAGCTATATTACTGTAAAAATCATCCAAATTGGTCTAGCCCTATGCGCGTGAAGCAGTAACAAACTTACACACTCACAAACTTTCGCCTTTATACTTAAGTGTGAAAAGTAAAATCAGTGAGTGTAACCTTTTACTTTGTTTGTATAACACTTCAGATACATATATGTAGTACCAACTAATGTATTTGAAGAAATGAGATGTCTCAGTAATCTGATGATTGATTAGATAGGTAAATAAATAAATAAATAAATATTTCGGACATCTAACACACAATGCCATCTAGTCCCAAGCTAAGCAGAGCTTGTGTTATGGGTACTAGACAACTGATACAAATACATTATATACTTTTTTTGTAAATACATACATATTATACATAGGTACATGTATATTAAAATTATAATAAGGGACACAGTGTGACAAAAACGGACGGAAAATAGAAATCTGAATTTTTTGCTCTCAAATTATGAACTGCCTTTATTAGCCTCCTATTAAATGTAGGCCTCTCCTTAGAAAGGAAGTTTTGGTCACGTTGAAATGGATGTGTATAGATAGGGTTTCAAGTTTCCCTTCGATTTACAGTGATGTTGTCCCGCGGAGTTTTTTGCCTTAGTTGCCACCCACACTGCTTAAGAGAAAGAAAGTAGATGAAGATGAAAGCATGAAGTTGATTGAGAAATTAATTTAGATTTTTGAAAACAAAATGAATTGCACACAGAAAGTAAGTTCGTGTTTCGGTTTTGGCTATAAAAATAATTTTCTGTCAGCTGTTGGGTAAAATACAGATGATTTGAAATAAACCTGCAAAGACATGTCCACAATTAAAAAAAAACTTTAAGAAACTT
The DNA here is from genome assembly GCA_905220595.1 of Spilosoma lubricipeda. Taxonomy (NCBI): domain Eukaryota; kingdom Metazoa; phylum Arthropoda; class Insecta; order Lepidoptera; family Erebidae; genus Spilosoma; species Spilosoma lubricipeda. The sequence goes on from HG992278.1 coordinate 4,977,623, forward strand.
CAAACCGACTACGTAAAGTTATAAAAAAATTGATAAAATTTACATATTATTTAAATCAATCAATCGTAATAATCACTCGGGATTTTATTAGTAATCATTGAAATCTGATCCATTAAAATCGATTCAATAGTTAGGGGCTGTTGGGGAACATACATACATAGACTGCCAAAAGTATTACTCTTTCTTTTGGCTTCGTCGTAGTCGGTAAAATACAATAAATTCATTAGCGAGTGCGAGTGTCATCGTTATGTTTTCAACGTGATGTTTCCCATTTATTTGAGTGAAAGTAAACATTTATTCTGTTCTACATTTATACACATTTAGTTATTATTATCATTAATCGATATAATCTTTTGAATGTTCATTCAAATATTGATAGATTATAAAATACCAATACTTTTGAGTATAGTTCTGTACTTACAAACCGATTTAACTATTCTATTACTCATAGTGAAGCAGGTTATGTACAAACGTATGTTCAAATCAAGAAAAGTGCCATACAATGCATAATATAATCAACTGTATTGAAGTAGCTGAAAATATTTTGTGTGTCTATAGAAACTACCTATTTTGTAATAAGAGATACAAAACTGTAATTGTGTTTCGTTTAATTGTTGAAGTAGCATAATATCCACTACTAGTTCTCCATAATTCATTTTTTCTTATACATGAAGTAAAACGTGATATTGATTTGAAACATGTATATACCATATTATATATTATGATCTTTAGTGATGTATTTCTAGGGTATTTTAGTAGGTTCAAAAGCTCGGCGTACAAAATCTTTATTGACAATCTTACGGCTGTTCATAATGTGTGTACAAAGGGGACATAATCTATAAAAGAACCTTAAAACGATTGCATTATATTATCTTTATTGGTTTTACTGCTATTTTGATTGCAATACTATTTATTATCGTAGTTGTTATTATAAGTTATACGGCCTTAGGTTACACCTGGGGTATACTGAATACTATATCTATGTTTTACACAGTTATTCGAAATGCAATAACTTACTTCATAGAATTTTTGGTATTATATACATTTTTATCGATACTGACAAACTTACTGAAGTGTTTAAATAGTACGTTATCAGAGATACAGAAGAATCTCCAATTGAAAGAAGAACTAAACACGGAACACAATCATTCAGTACTGGTTGAGAAGCTGACACAATGGGCTGAGCTGTACGAGTGTTTAGTGGACAGTGGCAAGCAGCTGTCAGCATGTCTTAACTATTATGTAAATATTATTTATACTTAGTAAGAAAGTAATATACAAATTAAATTAGTTTATTTGAAACTTTGTTATTTTGTAAATTAAATTAACTGACACCAAAACTAAAGCAAAAAAAAAACTTCTTCAATTTTAGAATACATTGTAAACAAGTAAACAGGGCTACTGAGATACTTAGAAATTTTAAAGGTTATTATTATGAATACATTTCACTATGAAATACCACACCCCAAACTTCCGTCTTCATCCAAATCAGTTACTCACGGACAGTCACGGCAGCAATCACAACTCAGAGAATAACTGACCAGCGACAAACATCAATTATTTATTTCATTCAGAAATAAAAACTATTTTTTAGAAAATCTTAAGTTATCTTACGAATAAAGAAAGAACATTTGTAATATTTTCTTAATAAACTTCGGTGAAATTGTGTTATTCCTTTTAATGTTAGTTAATTGCTTTTCAGATAATATTTTCATTTACAACGAAAATCGGTTACTTTACATATGTGTTATATGATACAATCAGAATACTAATAATTAAGGTAATCAAAGAACAACACTTAAAAAGAACAGGTATTGATATAATATTTAATTACATAATAATAAATAAATAATAAATAAATATTTCGGACATCTAACACACAACGCCATCTAGTCCCAAACTAAGCAGAGCTTGTATTATGGGGTACTAGACAACTGATATTAAATACTTATATACTAATATAATAATACCTTAATTTTTACAGGAGGTAAAACTGTACGCATTCATTTTAAGCATGGTTTGGATTATTGTTTGCGATGTGTTTCCAATTATGCTGCCATTTTATGCAGGTCAAAAGTTGCATAATGAAGTTGTAACAACGAAGAGGACTATCACCAAATTGTATAGTTTAGTTTCTGCAAGTAAGTACACAACAACTCAACCCCAACCGACCGATTTACTATTGGTAGTATTTCACTCATATATATTGAATCCCAATTCTAATCGAAAATACTTGTTAAAAACATTATTGTTTGGTAACAATTTGAGTTCATAACGTATCGCTATTTAATGAAAAGCCGGTTTATTGATTGTTAGGTACTTCAACTTAACCGACTTAATGTACACAGTGCCACTCAGTGCCTAAATGAGGAGGGATAAGGGAGCCAAGCGTGGGTCCTGGCTCTAGATGATGAGGCGCCGGCTCTCGAGCCCCAATGGCTAGATGGTCGTTCCGTCTGGCCTTGCGCTGATTTTGCGGCCGTGGAGGCTCTCCAGCATGTCGTTTTCGAGTGGGCAGGGCGGCAGCACGGACCTTTCCTTCCGACTGACGCAGGTTCTTTCCGGTAGATGGGACGTGGGAAGTACTTTCCCACTTGAGCTGACAAATTCATGCTAGCATTTCTTACAGTAACCGAGAGCTGGACTCAGGCATAAATAAAATAAAAATCAGAAACTTAGAAATACTATTATGTTTAATATAATAATTTTTTTTTACGAAATCACAATGAACTAAAGGCTAAAATGAAAAGACAGTATTATTTATATTTACACACAATCACGTATTTTCCCTCGAAGGGGTGCTATGCTAGGCCCCTAGCATAGCATAAGGGGTCCCGTATGCTATGCTAGGGTTATAGGATAGATCAGTAAACTCAGTAATAAAAACTAACTATATCTAAACAAATAAATAAAATTGGAGTGTTTGTTTGTAATATTAAAATAACCGCATTTTACTAAATTCATATGTATGTACACGTTACACATACCAAAAAGGTAGTTAAAAAAAAATTGTCTGTCTGTTTATACCGGGTAATCTCTGGAACGGCTCGGCCGATTTTTAAGGGACTTTCACTGGCAGTTAGCTCATGATCCAGGGAGTAACTTTTTTTAGAATAACTTTGTCCCGCCGCTTTACACGTGGTACAACAATAACCGCGGGTAACACCGCGGGGTTCAGCTAGTTAATATATAAAAAGACGTCGTTAATATATTCATCTGGTCTTAATGGGAACCTACAACATTCTTTCAAAGCAAAAAAAGAATTACTCTGTTGATCCCGTAAAATAAGTACTCGAAATATAAACATTAGAAAATTGTGGAATAGAATATTACACCCATTTTGAAGTGTTCTAATTAGATTCTTTAGTGCTATTAAACCACTAACAAGAAATACATAAATTTTATTTAATCTATAAGTGCCATAAAATTGCATCAAAATTTTACATTTTCAAATTTTGCGCGTAATTTGTCGAAAACGCTAGACGTAGTGGACACCATATTGCTCTGAGATATTGACGTCGGCTGGTTTTGTTAACATATGCGCTGATCAGTTGACACTAATTTACAAAGCCGTTTGACGTAAAATAAAATAGCGACTACTATTTCATGGTGTTAAAGAAGAGATTAATAAAACTGCAACCATTCAAATTTATTTTAAAATATTTTATTATTTTATGAACTAAAACTAACATTTTCCGACTGCTTTTTGCATAAGCTATCTCAATAATATATTTTAAGATTTTTAAAAAAAAAACAACAGTAAAAAATCGACCCCAAGTACCAAACTGGAAAGAAAATAAACGGGTCCAGGACAGAATTATGTATTTCTAGCTTTCTAGCTCCAAATCTCTAAGTTTATGTGATAATTGTATAAACATGTTACTTACTTATTACCGTTAATAGCATTTTTAACTGATTGGGAACATTGTAACGAGTTTAAGTCTGCTATATATTATAATCTTTTTGTAGAACCGAAATAATATTGTTGAAACAGTTTCAATTTAAGGGGTGGTTTTAAAATTACAATAACATCTTTTTTATTTATTTCTTGTGCTTATACTTTCACCTTTTTTCAGATCCTGAAAATTCTGCAGTAAAAGCTGTTAAAAATCTACTCAAATTAACAATGAAAAATAGCGTTACAGTAGAATTTGCAAATGCATCTATAGGAATGTACATAATTCCGATATTTCTGTCAACAACAGTTTCAAATATAATTACGGCTCTTCAATTCAATAATGTCATTTAAAGTGTCACAAAAACAAGTGTGGTCTATTACTATTTGTTCAAATTAAACGTAAAAAGTTAAGAGATGAGTATTATTTAAGTGATAATAAATGAGTGTGCATTGGCTTGCGCTGTTTTATTTATCATGAAAAGCACACACGTTGTGTAAAACCAGTTCTTATAATGCAAAAAGGTTACAGAGTGACAAAAAAGCAACATAAAATATAACGAAATCAATATTTACTGCAACAATTTTGCTGACACAAAACTGAATGTAGTCAAACAAAAAGTAATGAATACTTAACAATTAAATGGAAATATTTCGATTAAATTAAAACTTGTTCAAACCTTTTTCAATGGTTTACTTTAACTCAATCAACCAACCTCACTTTCTTTTTTTGAGGCCGTTTTCCAAAGCATTGGTAAACTAAATGGAATTGAACTTAAAATATTAAAAGATAATTCAATATAGTTTTATATATATATATATATATATACATCAGTAAAATCTGTGAGTGTAATCTTTTACTTTGTTTCTATAACACTTCAGATACATATATGTGTAGGTTGCAACTAGTACCAACTAATGTATTTGAAGAAAATGAGATGTCTCAGTAATCTGATGATTATATTGATAGGTGTATATTATAATTATAATAAAGGACACAGTGTGACAAATGACAAAATGACAAAATGATGCCGGAAAATATTAATCGGATTTTTTTGCTAACAAATTATAAACTGTCTTTATTACCCTACTATTGAATGGAGGCCTCTTCTTAGAAAGGTGGTGTTGGCCACGTTGAAATGGATATGTATAAGGTTTCAAGTTTCCCTTCGTTTAACAGTGATGTTGTCCCGCGAAGGTTTCTGCCATAGTTGCCACCCACACTGCTTAAAAGATAGAAACAAGATGAAGATGAAAGCATGAAGCTGATGAAGAAATTAATTTTCATTTTTTCAAAACAACAATTGCACACAGAAGTTTAAGTTTGTGTTTCGGTTTTGGCTATGAAAATAAGTTTTTGTCTGTTGATGGGTAAAATACAGATGATTTGAAATAAAGCTACAAAGAATTAGCGTGATTCTTTTCATGTACATAATTATAAGAAAGTTTAAGAAACTTTAAACCGACTACGTAAAGTTATAATTTTTTTTTATAAAATTTACATATTATTTAAATCAATCAGTCGTAATAATCACTAGGGATTTTATTAGTAATCATTGAAACCTGATTTATTAAAATTGATTCAATAGTTAAGGGCTGTTGTGGAACATACATACATAGACTGCCAAAAGCATTACTCTTCCTTTTGGCTTCGCCGTAGTCGGTAAAATATAATAAATTCATTAGCGAGTGCGAGTGTCATCATTATGTTTTCCATGCGATGTTTCGAATTAATTTGAGTGAAAGTAAACATTTTATTCTGTTCTACATCTATCCACGTTTAGTTTAAACTCTTATTATTATTAATCGATATAATCGTTTTGATGTACATTCAAATATTGAAGATTAAAAAGAGCAATATTTTTGAGTGTAGCTATGTACATATAAACTAGTTTAATTATTTTTATTACTGATAGTGAAACAGGTAGTGTAAAACGTAAATTCAAATAAAAAACGTGCTATACAATGCATAATATAATCCACTGCATTGAAGTGGCTGAAAATATGTTGTGTATATATAGAAACTACCTGTTTTGTAATAAGAGATACAAAACTTTAATTGTGTTTCGTTTAATTATTGAAGTGGTATTATATCCACTATTAGTTCTTAATAATTCATTTTTTCTTATACGTGAAGTAAACCGTGATATTGATTTTAAATATGTATTTTACATATTGTATATTATGATCTTTAGTGATGCATTTTTAGGGTTTTTCAGTAGGTCGAAAAGCACGGCCGACAAAATCTTTATTGACAATCTTACGGATGTTCACAATGTGTACAAAGGGGACAAAATCTACAAAAGAAGCTTAAAACGATTACATAATATAATCTTTATGTGTTTTTCTGTTATTTTAATCATAACAGTATCTTTAATCGCTGTTGGTATTATAGGTTATATGACCTTACCGTATAACTGGGATATACTGAATACTATATCTATATATTACACCAGTATTCGAAATGCAATAACTTACTTTCTAGAGTTTATGGCGTTATACGCTTATTTGTCGTTATTGACAAATTTATTGGAGTGTTTAAATAGTAAGTTATCAGAGATACAAAAAAATCTCCAGTTGAAAGAAGAACTAAACACGGAGCACAATCATTCAATACTGGTTGAGAAGCTGACACAATGGGCTGAGCTGTACGAGTGTTTAGTGGACAGTGGCAAGCAGCTGTCAGCATGTTTTAATTATTATGTAAACATTATTTATACTTAGTTAGGAAGCAATATGAAAATTCAGGATAGTTTATTTGAAAGTTTGTTATTTTGTAAATGAAATTAACTGACACCTAAATTAAAGCAAAAAGAAAACTTCTTCACTTTTAGAATACAATACAAACAAGTAAACAGGGCTACTGAGATACTTAGATATTTTTATTATGAATATGAAATACCATACCCCAAACCTCCGTCTTCATCCAAATCCGTTACTCACGGACAGTCACGGAAGCAATCACGATCCAGAGAATAACTGACCAGCGACAAACATCAATTATTTATTTCATTCAGAAATAAAAACTATTTTTTTGAAAGTCTAAAGTTATCTTACTGCCTCGATGGCGCAGTGGTAGCGTATGCATTGCTGTGCTTTAGGTCTCGGGTTCGATTCCCGGGTCGGACCAAATGTTTGAATGATCTGCAAATATTTGTTTCGAAGTTTAGGTGTTTTCTATGTATAATATGTATGTATTTACAAAAAAAGTATATAGTATTTATATCCGTTGTCTAGCACCCATAATACAAGCTCTGCTTAGTTAAATAATAAATATTTCGGACATCTAAACACACAACGCGATCTCGTCCCAAGATAAGCACTTGGGACTAGACGGCGTGGGTGTGTGTTGTGTGTTAGATGTCCGAAATATATCTAACGAATAAAGAAAGAACACTTGTAATATTTTGTTACTAAACTTCGGTGAAATTGTGTTATTCCTTTTAATGTTAGATAATTGCTTTTCAGATAATATTTACATTTACAACGAAAATCGGTTACTTTACATATGTGTTATATGATACAATCAGAATACTAATAATAAAGGTAATAAAAGAACACAACTTAAAAAGTACAGGTATTGAAATATTTAATTGCATAATAATACCTTAATTTTTACAGGAGGTAGAACTGTACGCATTTATTTTAAGCATGGTTTGGATTTTTGTTTGCGACGTGTTACCAATTATGATGCCATTTTATGCTGGTCTAAAGTTGCATAATGAAGTTGTAACAACGAAGAGGACTATCACTAAAATAAACAGTTTAGTTTCTGCAAGTAAGTACACAACAACTCCACCCCAACCGACCGATTTACTGTTGGTAGTATTTCACTCATATATATTTTCGTTTTCGAGTGGGCAGTGCGGCAGCACGGACCCTTTCCTTCCGACTGACGCAGGTTCATTCTAGTAAAAGGGACGTGGGAAGTACTTTCTCACTTGAGCTGGCAAATTCATGCTAGCATTTCTTACAGTAACCGAGAGCTGGGCTAAGGCATAAATAAAATAAAAATTAGAAACTTAGATGTAATGTTATGTTTTATACATATAATAAATATTTTTTACGAAATGAAATGAACTAAAGACTAAAATGAAAAGCCTGCATTATTTATATTTACACACAATCACGTATTTTTTCTTAATAGGGTAGTGTATGATCAATATTCTATGTTAAGGTTATAGGATAGATCAATAAACTCTGTTATAAAAACTAACTAAATTAATATATGAAAAGACATCGTTAATATATTCATTTAGTCGCAATGGGAACCTACAACATTCTTTCAAGGAAAAAAAGAATAACTCTGTTGATCCCGTAAAATGAGTAATCGAAATATATACATAAGAAAATTGTGGAATTGAATATTACACCCATATTTGTGGTATCTTAATAGATTCTATAGTGCTATTAAACCACTAAAAAGAAACACAAAATTTTGATTTAATCTACAAGTGCCATAAAATTACGTCTAAATTTTACATTTTCAAAATTCGCGCGTTATTTGTCGAAAATGCTAGTGGACCCCATATTGCTCTGAGGTATTGACGTCAGCTGGTTTTGTTAACAAATGCGCTGATCAGTTGACACTAGTTTACAAAGTCGTTTGACGTAATAACATAGCGACTACTATTTCATGGTGTTAAAGAAGAGATTAATAAAACTGAAACCTTTCAAATTAATTATAAAAATATTTTATTATTTTATGAACTAAAACTAACATTTTCCGATTGCATTTTGCCTGAGGTATCTCAATAATATATTTTGAAATTTTTCCTCATATACAATAAAAACCCTATCGGTCACCTCTTCTCTTTTGGGAAATAGTCTAAAAACTGTTACAATATAAACATTATTTAAAAGTTACTAACTTATTAATAAAAAACAGCAATCAAAAATCGACCCCAAGAACCAAACCGGAAAGAAAATAAACGGGTCCAGGACAGAATTATGTATTTCTAGCGTTTTTTAACCGAGGCTCTAAGTTTTTGTGATAATTGTATAAACATGTTACTTGCTTATTACCGTTAATAGCATTTTTAACTGATTGGGAACATTGCACCAAATTTAAGTCTGCTATATATAATCTTTTTGTAGAACCGAAATAATATTGTTGAAACAGTTTCAACTTAAGGGGTGGTTTCAAAATTACAATAACATTTTTTTTATTTATTTCTTGTGCTTATACTTTCACCTTTTTTCAGATCCTGAAAATTCTGCAGTAAAAGCTGTTAAAAATCTACTCAAATTAACAATGAAAAATACCGTTACAGTAGAATTTGCAAATGCATCTATAGGAATGTACATAATTCCGATATTTCTGTCAACAACAGTTTCAAATATAATTACGGCTCTTCAATTCAATAATGTCATTTAAAGTGTCACAAAAACAAGTGTGGTCTATTACTATTTGTTCAAATTAAACGTAAAAAGTTAAGAGATGAGTATTATTTAAGTGATAATAAATGAGTGTGCGTTGGGTTGCGGTGTTTTATTTATCACAGTAAACACCGTAATTATGTAAAACCAACTCCAGTAAAGTAAAAAAGTCACAGTGTGACGAAACGATATAATGTTATAATTTTTTTTTTTTTCAATATTTACTACAATTTTTTTTTTGACATATATATACAGGGTGTAACCAGGCGTCTACCGAAAACGAAAGAGGTAGCTTCAGCACCCCAAAATCTATTAAAAAAAACAAACAGTTACCCTTAAAACAAATTGTAGCCGGAAAAAACAATGTGTCAAGATTTTTATTCATTTCAGAAGCCAGCAATGTATTACGCGCACCGTGTAGCTAAGTGAATGACTATTTATTACAATTTAAGTACCTACGCGTCGGTACAGTTGCTTATGCTTACTAACAAAAGTAGGTAGAGACTTTGTACTCTATTTAAAATTTAAAAAAATATTATTATTGCAACGACTTCAAACACGTTTAGATTTATAGTTAAATAGTTAAAATGCCTCATTATTCTTGATTGTAATTCTAGTAAAATCATAGCATTTAGGCAAAGTTTTGGGCAAACTGAGTAGCAGAGTGATACGTACCTACTTAACAAAGTTTTTCAATCACTCATTCAATTTTATTTTACGAATCTGTTTTTTAAGGCCTTCTCGTTGTGATCAATTTGCGATTTTTAATTTTCCAGTTCGATACACCCGAGAAGTCAGCCTTCAAATTAACAAAAAACAAAATACGTACCTACTAATGTTTTCCGATACTGATACCTACTGTTTTATTATTAGTTAGTTTTAAGTTTAAGTAATCAACTGGTAACTACTACAGAACTTAATTTACGTATTTCATACATACATAAGGCTTAATGTTGCAAACACGAACACACTATTTATTAAATTCACTTTTAAACTTTTTAACCTTCACTTCATAAATCCACAGGAGTTGATCGGGAGACTGTTTACACTAAAACTGTGTTGGAATGAATGCTGACGAGTCAATTTAGTATTCCTCATTGACCACAGACGTTCGTTGTGATGGTTGAACAGTCCTATCCTTGTAAACAGTGTCGGTATCACAGACATGCACATAACGAAGTCATTATTGAAACTGACTGACTGACTGGTCAAATGACCCCTCCCGCCCCGCGTCCCCGCGCCCCGCGGCCGGAGCTTTGATGCGCCGCGCCGATGCGCTCGCGGTGGCGAAATCAACACTTGTAGTCGTGTATAAAATAAAGTTTTGTACCTACCTAAAACAATATTATACGCATCTACATAGACAATTGTTTACGCAGATGCACGCTTCATAAAGTTAGGGCCTTAAATTGTATTCATTGTTACTTTAATACTCTCTCTAGGTACTAGGTTACCACCTGGTGCCTAGACAGCATTATTAACTAGGCAGTATTAGTCTTATTTGTATTATCAGTAGGTACAGCGCAAATGAAGCGGGTCGAGGGGAGACCCGCGCGCGCGCGTCCCGCCCGGTCAATGCACCGCGCTAGTGCACGGTACGTTGACCTCCCAGCCAGCTGGGTGATATTAAAATACATTACTGTTTTATTAGTTTAATTTGTGTTTTGGTTTTCTAAATGTGATATTTAGGTAGTTAGGGTTGTACCATGTGTATGTAACCAGAAAAAAACAAAAAAGAACTCAGACAAGTTAACATATTTCTTGCGTTTTTTTTTTCGCTAAACCTATTCAGTATCATGGTCTGAATGCAACCCCCAAGTTTTCGGGAGCAGTCTTTTTACACCTTGTATAAGTGTATAGTTACCATCTATTATTATGACTGAACAAATAATTCAGTTAAAAATAATAGTTTTTTTAATCAAGCCGAAGAAAAGCGGGCGGTTAACCCTCCAACGAAGTGCTTATAAGCGAAAAAGAGAAATAAAACGTTGCGAATTATATTTGTGTCCCTATAAATAAATGATAGTATTAATGTATCGAAATGCTTGCCACATTAAAAAAAGAAGTAATAACAATACAGTTAAAAGGCACCAAATAAAATGTAGGCATAACTTTGTCTTTTTTTTATGGAGGGGGCAAACGAGCAGACGTATCGCCTGATGGTAAACAATTACCCATGGATACCCGCAGCACACACAGCAGAAGCATCACAAGTGAGTTGCCGACCTTTGGGGGATGGGGGTATGGGCCTCAGATATCCTCACTCACTCGGTGAAACACAACACAAGTGCTGTTTCACTTAGCGTGATATACAATAATATAGATTACAAGATTATAATTCATCATTCAGACTAAAACCTTTAACGTTATCAATGAGTGATTTTTCTTTTCTTTTTTTTGTTTGAGCGTTAGATTTTGGAGCATTTTAATAAAAGAAAATTCAGGTGGCAACAGCTTGCATACTGTTTACCTTACATGTAATACTAACACTATTGTACCTGAAAATCTGGCTTTGAAAAGAGTGGCCATGAGTTTCTTTGCCAGTATTCTTCTCATGAGGCTCTACGCATTTTGGAAACTGGAAGTTATGGATCGACACAGACAGGCAGTACATTTTGGTGTTTTCGCCTAATTTATCTTGACAATACAGAAAATGCTGTGGCGTCTGTTTGTGTCGATCTATGATTCTTAACTACAGCTTCAATTTAACGTTCATAAATGTCACTTAGTGTCTTAATTGAATAAATGATTTTGAATTTGAATTAGGAAGTAACTCATACTCCCACATGTCATTAGCATGCTTCGTATGTGATGAAACCCCATTTCCATTAATTTGAATGAAAGTTAATATTTTATTCTATTCCACCGTATGATCGTTCTATATTCATTCATCAATACATTTTTTCTTTTATAGTTATGTACTAACAAGCCGAAAGTATTATTTTACTCAGAGTGGAGCAGAAAGTGTACAAATGTCTGTCCAATTGAAGTAAATTCTTATAAAATGCATAATATAGTCCGGAGCATTGAATTGGCTGAAAATATTCTGTGTATCTATAGAAATAACTTGTTTTTTAAGAAGCGATACAAAAATTTTATTGTGCTTCACATAGCTATTGAAGTTACTACTTCAATAGCTTATACATATAAAACTTTATATCTGCTATTAGTTCTCAATAACTCATTTTTTCTTAAACTCAATTATGGTGGTATTGGTATAAATTACGTAATTTCCGTGATGTATAATCTGTTCTTTAGTGATTTTTTTATGACACAATGGGCAAAACTGTACGAATGTTTTGTGGATAGTAGCAAGCAGCTGTCAGCATGTTTCAATTATTATGTAAATATTACTTATAATTAGCTCGGAACCAGAAAAAAAACAAAAAAAATGCAAACTTTTAATTATTAAAACTAACATTTTAATAATTAAAAGTTTGCAATTTGACTAATGAAATTAACTGTCTTTAAAATGAAAAGAAATAAAAAAAATACTGTTACGAAGAAAGATCATTCCAAAACACGGTACGACACGGCTGAACATCGCTAATGTTGTTGTTGATTTCTTAAGGCACAAAATTTATTAAAATGAACCTTACATTGACATGCATAATGTCGAATATAGATTGATTGTCGCACAGTTGGTTCAAAGACATTCGCTTGCGCATTCTGTGCGTATTTTCTACGCATTATTTGTATTTGTACATTTATTTGTATAGATTCATATTTTATACGCATTGATACAAATACAGACTAAAATGTGTATTACGAACAATTATTTTAACGGGAATTAACGCGATCACTTATTAAAAGGTATTACACCAGGTTGCACTGCATACCAGGTTGCACTGGCCGTGGTCACAGGCTGAGTGAGCCTGTGACCACGGCCAGTGCAACCTGGTTGAAACGTCAGGCAAATCAGAGGTATGTAATATGCCTTTTAATAAGTGATCGCGTTAATTCCCGTTAAAATAATTGTTAATATATCATGGAACGCGACAGTAACAGTTAGTATAAAATGTGTATTATTATTGTTTCAATATTAATTAAGATATTAAAATTAGATTACTTTCAATTAATATTTTTGAGTAAATATGCCTAGAACTGTCTTACTAACTCGATTAAGACAAATATCGTTATTCATAGAAAAGCAGAAAGAGTGTTAACGTCTTTTCAATTGAAGTAAAGTCTTATAAAATGTATAACATAATTCATTGCATTGAAGTGGCTGAAAATATAATGTGTATATATAGAAACTATCTTTTTTGTAGGCAGAGATACAAAACTTTGATTGTGTTTCGTATACTGATTGAAGCAGTATTATATTCGCTAGTAGTTATAAATAATTTATTTTTTATTATACAAGAGGCAAAGTATGGTGTTAATTTGAAATATATATATTTGGTGATGTATAGTATGTTTTTCGGTGATGTGTTTTTAGGCTTTTGTAGTAACTTCAAAAACGCGGCTTACAACCGTTTCATTAAAAATCTTACGGCTATTCATAACGAGTGTAGTAAGGATATAAACTATAACAAAAGCTTGAAACGGTTGCAAGTTATATTCTTCACCAGTTGCACTGTTGGTTTTGTCACAACGGTATCTTTGATTGCAGCTGATTTTAGAAATAATATCGTATCAGGAAACAGGAGTACAATGTATATGCTTTCAGTGAATTACTCACTTTTTCGAAATGAAATCACGTATATTTTGGAATTTATAGTACTATACACATTTTTATCGATATTGACGAATTTATTGAGATACTTCAATCGAAAAATATCAGATGTACAGAGGAATCTACAGTTAAAAGAAGAACTAAACACAGATTACAGTAATTCAGTTCAGGTTGAAACGCTGACACAATGGGCTGAGTTATACGAGTACTTAGTAGATAGTAGCAAGCAGCTGTCCGCATGTTTTAATTACAATGTAATTATAACGATTATTAAAATTAGTTCGGAAACAGTCGGTTATTTTTATGCTTATGGTTTTGTGGAATTATTTTAATAGTAGTTATTTAGTCTATACAGAAATTAAACATGTCTAAAATGAAAAGAAAGAAAACTTCATTACTTATGCGTAGTGATGTGAAATAGTTTAATATTAATCGAGTATCATATTATTGCTCACAATGATTTCCGAAACTACTTAACCGATTTTCAGGTTTGTTTTTTTAATGTCGGGTCGAGTATGATAGATAAGAAACATAGGGAAGAATGTGTGGGTCAGCTGGTGTAACTAATAAATCAATATTAGTTTTACACATTCAGAGGAGAGTATAAGCAATTTATTGGGAATGCTTGTATATCAATCTAATTAACACATACTTAATTGTCTTGTCTTAATCAATTAGATTTTGTACCATAGATTAAAGGTCCCTGTTCTGCTGAACTGTCTCCCACTGTCCCCATCTAACTTGGCGGTCTCTTTTTGGACTTCATTCGTCGAACGTGTTAACTCTTTTCCGGCGGCCATCTTAACGGCAACATGTTGTATGCCATGATAACGATTCCTGGCAAAGAGAGATTTCCTCCGATTCGATTGACCAGGAAATTTCGCTATCTGAGATAGTGTGGTATATTTTCATAAGATCTAAACGGCGAGAGGCTGAAAAGCGATTTCTCTAAATCCCCTAAAATGAAATTGTTTTATTAATTAATTATTTATGTAGTCGAAAAGCATCACAATTTCAAAGTCCAGTTTTAAAATTGTCTTACAAAATTTCAGTAAAGCTTCCAATTCTGCATATAGTGACGAGATTTTTTTTCAGCTAATGTATTCATTCACGGTGAATATCACTTGTTTCACATTTGTATTGTATTATATAATTCGAACGCTTATACAAAAGGTAAACAAAGTAACAGTCATGGTACAGTGTAGCAGAAATATTTAATTAAAGATATTGTTTGATTTTTACAGGAGACAAACCTGTACTTATTCATTGCTAGCATGTTATGGATTTTGTTGTGTGATGTACTTCCGATTGTGATGGCAGTTGTCGCGGGACAAAACTTACGGAATGAAGTTGTTACAATGAACAGGGCTATTACTAAATTATACAGTTTAGTTAGCGTAAGTAAGTACAAAACAACTCGATCTACATTAAAACTGGTACATTTTTAAGATACAACGGGTAAATGAACAGATAGAGCTTTTAATTTTACATAAACACTGTGTATAAAGTTCCTTAGGACAATATATTTCTTCAATAATATCTGAAAATATCAATAATCAACAGGACCAGAAAAGTCTTTGAGTTTTAGTTATTAATTTACGAACGTATGTAGCCGCAATTAAATGGATACCATACATTTAATATCCATTGTGTGTATTTATTACGTAGAATAGTATAATTGCACTTTGTTGTTTAATTTATTCGAGAAAACGTCATTATTATTACAAGAACATTTAGGTATTATTTTACAAATTTCATCTTCTTTCAGATCCTGATAATCCTGACGTGAAAACCATAAAAAATCTACTTAATTTAACAAAGAAAAATGCAGTTACAGTAGCATGTACAAATGTACCTTTAGGGATGTTTTTATTTCCGATATTTCTATCAAAAATAGTTTCAAATATAATCACGGGCTTACAATTCAATAATGTAATTTAATAAAGTCTTTAACATATGTTGTATTTAAGGATTTATTAAAATTGTCTTACACACGTGTTCGTATGTAATAATTGTGTATTCTGTGTTAACTTGCACAATGCATATTTCACACCAAAGTTGCACCGTTCGGTTGTAGGCGTAGTACCTGTATGAATTTGAAAACACTACTTATTACAATATTTAAGTGGCATCTTTGATTAAAATTCATTGAAAATTAGTTTTTTTTTTACCCGACTACGGTAAAGCCAAAGGGTTATGATTTTGACAGGCTATGTATGTATGTATGTTCATCTGTTCCCTCATAACTCCTCAACTACTAATTAGGAATTGATAAATGAGGTATCGTTAGAAGCGTCTTGATAGTCCGTTGGTTACAAGCTATATGACGTGTCACTGAATCTAATGCGGCGTCCTCCCTCGGTCATAAAGTACTGTGTTAAAAAATAAATTTGAGATGAATATGCCGTGTTTAGTATCATTGGAAAGGGCGTTACGTGTAAATTTAAAAACTATGTCTATTATTAGTATTTACTAGTAACTTTGTCCATACTTATTCGATAATTGTGATATTTCTATAGTATGCTTGTCTGTTCTCTCATGCTTTCTAAACTACTAGCCAGAATAAGACAAATGAGGTATGGTTAGAAGCGTCTTAATTACCTGCTAACTCTAGGCTGTGTATAGCGTGTCATGTATCCAATATGGCGCCCTCAGGCGGACTATAAAAGTAAGATTCTTAAATAAATTAATATAAGCACACTTAGTTTGGTATCATTACAAAAGGGATTCACTAATACATTTCAAATATAAAGCATCCATCAGGCAGAGCGAAGTCATTTCGGCAGCTAAAACATAAAAAAAGAAAGAACATTTAGATAGTTGGCAGTCCATAAATGTGCACTTATATAGAAACTTTTTGCCTCGCATAAAAAAACTGTGAAATGAAGTGTAGCCTGTGGTATTCCCAAACCAATACAACCTTTAAACCTTAAATTAAAACAATATTTTTTAAGTTATATTATATAAGCAATATGCGATATTTATGTGTATTTACATAAAATCGATTAAGTATTTTTGTGTTTTAGGTATTTATGTGTAGATTTATTCTTTACCTTAAAATTGTTAGAACGAGATTCATTGTATTTCAACAAGACAGATTCATGATAGCACAAGTATAAACCTTGGTGGTTTTTGGATGCTATGCTATGCTTGGTGCTTGTATGTAAGACATTGTATATTTTTCTTTATAAATAATAAATAAAAAAAATAAAAAAATGAAACAGAAGCATCACTACGGCGTCATGACGTGGATCACCCTGCTACATTGTTGCATTGTGTGCATTTACAATGAGTATAGTGACCACCACTCTTGGATTCTGATCATACATTCCATCAGTCAGAGTGGACTTACTTTGGCTGACTATTACATTTTGGCTTGGCACCGACTTCAAACCTATGAATTGGTAGCACATACAAATACTAGTGTTTCATCAATATTAAAGGTGTGCATATAAAGTGTATTTAATTAAATCTTTATTATGTTATTTTCTACTTTTTAGTTTTGGAAGTTGGTTTTTTTAAACTATTTATTTTTATTTATCGATTTTTAGTCTTTCTAGGCAGGGAGTTTTTGTTTATGTTTTTTTAAAGTCTGTTTAATAGCTTTGCATGACTACTAGTTATTAGATGACAGGGTTGCCACCCGTCCCGTTTTTGCCTTGACAGTCCCGATTTTGATGACAGCGTCCCGCGTCCCGATGGCTTAGTAATTTTGTCCCGATTTTTGATAACATATTTAGTTATGTTTGAAACAATCACATAATTTGAATTGACGTTTGTGAATTATATCCAGGGTTGCCACTCGTCCCGATTTTGTCGGGACAGCCCCGTTCCGATTTTGATGACATCGTCCCGCGTCCCGACGGCCTAGTAATTTTGTCCCAATTTTTGTTACAATCGCACAATTTGAATGAACGAGTGTGTATTATTAGATCGGTATCTTAAACTTTCATCTATCTTCTAACCTTACCTGTCAAATTACCTAATCAACTTGCAAGATTACAACTAAGGCTCTATTCGTGTATTTAGATACGTATGAAATTAGTTTTTTAATTAATTAAATTATCCTCCAACTCCTAACTGTTGAGAAGTTGTACCTTCCATCATCAGCTCATCATCATGAAATGATGACTACCAGATGTAAATACTGCAATAGCTTTAGAAAATACATTAAAACATACTACGTGCCTTACAAATTAGAGGGTGTCCTTCGATTTTCATAGGATCCCATCACCAGATCATGATATAGTAGCAATGGGACCACATGGAGAGCATACCCTTTCGAATACAAAAAAAAATAATTAAATCGGTCCTTAATTGACGAAGTAATCAGTGTACATACATAAAAAAAAATACCAATCTAATTGAGAACCTCCTCTTTTTGGAAGTCGGTTAAAAACGGGCATACATTATGTTCAGCAGTGAACTATTAAATGTTATGAATAAATAATCATAATTCTTTTATGCACGTGTGAAAATATATAAATTCTTTAGTAAGTATGAGTGTCACAATTTTATCATTTTTGGGACACTATATCGTATCTTGTATTTTGAGTAAAATTAAATGTTATATAAAATATCTTGTTCTAAATTTATATGAAATTAACTTTCATTAATACCGGTTATTAATATTAAACATTTGTTGATTACGAAACATCAATACAATCAAGGATATATATGGTAAGTACGCAACAATCCATTAACACAGTCTTTTTATTACTCATAGTGAAATAGAAACAACGTACGTTGTTTCGACCGAAGTAAAGTATCATAAAATGCATAATATAATTCATTGCATCGAAGTGGCTGAAAACATAATGTGTATCTATAGAAACTATCTCTTTTGTAGAAAGAAATACAAAATGTTTATTGTACTGCGTATATTAATTGAGGCAGTACTATACGCGCTTCTTGTTTTAAATAATTTATATTTCATAGTTTGTGAAGTAAAAAATAGTAGTGATTTGAAATATGTATATTTTTTGATGTACACTATGTCTTTTGGTGATGTTTTTTTTGGATTCTTTAGTAAGTGTAAATGCGCGCCATACAAAATCTTCATTGATAACCTTACGGCTGTTCACAACGTGTACAAAAATGATATAAACTATAACAGAAGCTTGAACAGATTGCTTTTTATATTATTTACAAGCTGTGCTGTTATTTCAACAGTTTCAGCATATTTAAGTCTAGTTGATGTTATAAATAACGTTCCGCCAAGTAACAACTGGGGTACACTGAATATTTTTTTTGTGTTTTACACACTTCTTCGAAATGACTTAACCTACATATTACAATTTATGGCATTATACGCATTTTTATCGTTATTGACAAATTTATTGAAGTGCTTAAATCGTACGTTATTGGAAATTCAGAAGAATCTCCAATTGCAAGAAGAACTAAACACTGAATATAGCAAATCAATACTGGTGGAGAGACTGACACAATGGGCTGAGCTGTATGAGTGTTTAGTGGACAGTGGCAAGCAGCTGTCAGCATTTTTTAATCATTATGTAAATCTTTGCTTTTGGCTAAAACTGTAGTTTTTTTTTTTTTTTTATGTTTGTCCCTGCCATAATGACTCTACTCTGTCTGATGGAAAGCATAAGCAGAATCCAAGAGTGCTGGTCACCACACTGCGAACGCAGACAATGCAGCATGGTGACCCACACCATGGCGGGCTAGTGATGCTTTCGCATCATTGGGCCTCCGGTCTCGCACTCACCAACGAAACACGACAGCATGATCGCTGTCATTTTACGTTGATTTTCTGTGCGAGGGTAGTACCGCCCCGGTCGAGCCGGCCCAACAGTGCTGAAATCAGCGTGGCTCTACTACCTTGAGTATGAAATGAGAGATAAGTATGAAATGAATAACAAAATGTTTGGTTCTGTAGTTTGTTTATGGTAGTGGAGGGCAAACTAGCAGACGGCGATGATAAGCATTTTCCCGCTCGTAGACACCTGCAACAATAGAGTTATAAGTGCGTTAGCATTTTTTTAGTACTCCCACTAGAATCTGAACATTTGATGTTTTTGCTAGGTAACCTTTGCTTTTGTTGTTTTTCACCAAGTCAAAGGGGCTTAGTGAAAAACAACAAAAGTATTTTCAGCACCGATTCTCTATTCGATTTATACAAATAGTGGTCATTCTATAATGACCATTACATGAGCTGAACTGACTATTCCCTAGTCAGTTCAGCTCATGTAAAATGTACACTTATAGAAAGGCCCCAAGTCCCCGGCGTCCCTTAAATAGGACGAGGTGCAAACAATCTCTGCTGGGTACCCATAAAATACTGCAAAGAAATCAAATAAACACAAACAACACATATGGAATGTGAGAGGTATGAAGAGGCCGGGAAAACTCTCAAATATAAGCATGGAGATGGATCTCCTGAAGATTGATATTCTGGGCTTAAGTGAAACGAAATGGACAGGACAATACAAATAGAGGGGAAAGTCCTCTACTACTCTGGCAAACATTGGACTATTACGGCTTAAGTATATTGATGAGCAGCGTAACTTCTTGGTCTGTAAAAAAATTCATACCCCTGTCAAACCGCGTAATGCTTATCAAATTGGACGCAAAACCATTCTACATAAATCTTATATAAGTTTACGCTTCTACATCAGATAAATCAGATAACGAAATTGATGAGTTCTAAGGCCAAACGGTTCGATCCTGGTACCTGGTACCATTGGTAAATATGGACTAGGAACAAGGAATGAGCGTGGGGATACACTGGTTGAGTTTTGTCAAGAAAAAGATCTTGTAGTAGTTAATACACTTTTTAACAACCATTGCGTGTGTCCAACCTTTACATCATCCCAACACTCAAAAACTCATGTCGTACGAAATTAAATAGATTTTATTATGATTAACACTAGATTCAAAAATGCCATTACAAATACAGTAACATATCCTGGAGCAGATATTAATTCGGATCATAACCCTGTTGTTGCTACATTACAATGTAAGTTGAAGAAAATTAATACCCGCAAAATTAATCCTATTGATATTTAGAAAATGCAGAATATCAACATTAGAGCAAAGGTTCATATTAACATCAACGAATGGACTCGCAATAGCTTAGACGAGCCCTAAACACACAAACAATTGTGACATCTGCGACAAATATCTGCAATCACATCAGCTCATACCAAAACAATATTGGAGAGACATTTTTTCAGGAAAAATGTGACAAAGTAGAAGACCTAGTAGTAATAAAACTCCTGGCTGGTCTGCGAAAGAAAACTAATCCCGACGTGCTTTTTGATGAATGTGGAAGACTTCTTCTCGATGTTGATAGAAAAAAGCGGACATGGCATGACTATGTTTTAAAATTATTTAAAGACAACTCTAGAAGCGTCAATTTGGCTTCCTGGAATACCTCAGGTCGACCTTGGTCATGCATGCTCTGAAATCAGCTAAAACCGGTAAAGTCTTGGGACGAGATAGGGTGCCTGTGGAGGTTCTGAAACTGCTGAAAGAGGACTGCATGGATGCCTTGACCAAACTTTTTCAGCAAACTTATAATTCGGAAGAAATACCCGAGGACTGGCTGTTGTCTACCTTCATACCTACCCTTCCTCCCGGACCTCGACACTGAGTAGACGTGCCCCGACATATTTCTTAAAATAATAATTTTCAATAAATAACAAATTGAATTGCGACGAAATATTAGGAGTTCATGAACAGCTAAGAGGTGTTACGTGGACCCATTATCCCCGCGACCGGAACCCGCACACATCCCCATTCTGCGGGTATACAAGTAAGCTCCACTTACTTTTATTATAGCGGAGGTCTCTCTGAAATGGACGGAAAGCAATTCTGTACTGAATCGTCGATACGCGCCCAGTTAAGTTGACCCCTAATCACAATAGGCTATTTAACAATATTGAAAATAAACTATGGATTGTGGTCATCCTATAAGATAATAGTCTAAAAAGACATATTTCACTATAAATCGAACATAATAATGTTAGTTTCTCGCAGATTGCACGAAATAAAACTAACATTTTTTTTGAAGTTTTGTCTGCTACATGAACGCCTTGTGATTGGTTGCAACTCTGGTGACGTCACATGCTAAGAAACAAAAGATTCCTCTATTGAGTATCGTTTGCGTTTTATGTTTTCGGAGTGGTAAACCAAAAACCAAATTTTGTGCGTGCTGATAACATCAACCTACATAAGATAGACTTTTTTATGATTGCACTTTTCTATCTATACAAATAAATAATATTTATATATAATATCTAAAATACGGGACAAAGTTAGTCTAAAAAAAAGTGGCCTAAGTTACTCCCTGGATCATCAGCTACCTGCCAGTGAAAGTCTTGTCAAAATCGGTCCAGCCGTTCTAGAGATTACCTGGAATAAACAGACATAAAGACAAAAAAAAAAATTAACTACCTTTTTTGTAT